>OZ026585.1:11531016-16331016 GCA_964020215.1 Aurelia sp. 3 sensu Dawson et al. (2005)
TGAAGTCAAGACGCAAAACTGTGGTGCTGAACAAGATTTCAGTCAGGTACGTACTTTTCATTCTAACAGTTTATAAACCCCAGATAAAGAATTCTATCAATTTTGAAATCATTAACGACTTTACAGAGTGTGTTTCGTGACGTGTCACTGCATGACTTTTTTCATGGCCGCTTAGGAAAGGTTAGGCCATCCCATGCATGATCATCGAACGGCCATGTTCAGCAACAGACCAAGACGTGTCTTGATTTGTTATGGAAAATTACGGATAGTGTGACTATCTCGGAAAGCCATTGCATGTTTCAAGCATCTTTGGTAATTTTTTATCGTTTTGACCACGAGTGGTACGATAAAAAGTAACAATAACATGTTTGACTCCCGCCACACGTGTGTGGCAGAGGAAGTAACGGCCTGGGGCCTGTTTTGATTTTACTTCTCTCTGTTATAGGGAAGAGCGTGTCAAAAAGGCAAGGAAATGTCTGACAACGAATTAGAAAACATGTCAGGAACAGACCCTGAGGGCAATTCATCCAAGGAAAGTGACTTCCAATCAGCCATGCTTAAAATGATGTCAGATTTTAAAGCTGATATTTTAGCAAATGTCGAAGAGTCAGTTGCTCAAGTGTACCAAGATTTTGGATACACTGATGATGCAAATAGTAATGAAGATCAACAACCGCAAGATCCAACATCAATGATTTTAGGGGAAGCTGAGCAAGGAGCAAGCATAATTGACCAAATTACAAATTTTACTCAGAACAAAGAGACAAAGTCTGTTCAAGAATCCAGTGAAAAAAGCAATTTTGAGTCTTTTGCCACACAATTTGCTACAGGGGAAAAACAGGACCATCTATTGACAAGGTCTTGAGCAACATAATGCAGAGTTTATTGAATGAAAAGTTGCCAAAGGAGAAGCTTGATGCTGGGCAGAAAGAATACCTTAGGCCAGAAAACTGCACAAATGTAGTAGCCCCAAAAATCAATAAGCAGATTTGGCAGCAACTAAAACAAGACACAAAGAACAGAGACTCTGCTCTCCAGAAGATTCAGACAACAATGATGTCTTCTTTATATGCCATTTTGCGAGTATGCAACAACCTTTCAAGCAGCAAGCAAGGAGATGACAACTTGACTCCTTTGACACATGCTGCTATACTACTAATGTCAGCAAATAGAGATTTCAACCTCAAACGCAGAGAATTACTCCGTGGTTACCTCAATAAGCAGTATGCTTCATTGTGCAACCCTTCTGTCCCAGTTTCTTCATATCTCTTTGGTGATGATTTAAACAAAGAGGTTGAAGACTTGACAAAGGCAAATAAGCTGAGCAACAAAGTAACATCAAAGCAGCATGCAGAACCATACCAGATTCCACAAGGGCGTGGCTTTAGAGGCATGGGTCGTGGTAAGCAGAGTAGTTGGAAGGGACGTGGTCATTTTTTAGGATCAGGCCGGGGCCAGTCCCGGAACTATCAGAACTATCAAAGCTGTCAGAACAAACAGCAGCAACAACAAAAAAACCAGTAAATGAGGTATGTGAGAATAGTATCAATTTATTGATAAAATCTCAAAGCCCTTTCAGGACAGGCAAATTACAAAATTTTATTGATGAGTGGAGAAATATTACGTATGACCCTCTCATTCATGATGTTGTTTGTCATTTTCACATTGACTTTGAAAGAGAGCCTTTGTCAAGTACCAGCAGTCCCAGGCCTCAGTGCACTTTCAGTGAAACAGAGCAAACAATCATTGGCATTGAAATTGAAAAATTTCTTGAGAATGGCATAATTCAGTTCTCAGTGAATGAACCAGATCAAATAATTTCTCCAATATTTACACGTCTTAAAAAGGATGGTTCCCATAGAGTTATTTTCAATTTGAAGAAATTGAATGAGTCTGTATCTTATCATCATTTTAAGATGGATACGTTAGAAACTGCATTGAAATTAATGACACCAAACTGCTACATGACATCTTTAGACTTAAAGAATGCATACTATTCCATACCTATTGCTAAGGAACACCAGAAATACTTAAAGTTCATTTGGAATAACCAATTGTATGTCTTTACATGCTTACCTATGGGTCTTAGTAGTAGCCCTAGAATTTTTGCCAAACTGATGAAGCCTGTTTTTGCAACTTTGCGCAGCGATTTTGGTCATATATGCATCAGTTATATTGATGACTCCTTGTATTTTGGAGAAACTTACGAAGATTGTGAAAAGGCTACCTTGGCTGCTGATTTGAAAAGGCTACCTTGGCTGCAGAGTTGTTGATTTCTTTAGGTTTCACGATTCATCCTGTAAAATCAGCAGTTAAACCAACACAAAGCATAGAATACTTGGGTTTCTCTCTAAATTCAACACTGATGACTGTTAAATTGACGGAACCGAAAGCCATGAAGATTTATAATTTGTGTAAGCAATTTCATAACAAAGACAAGAAGTTTACTATTCGTCAGGTTTCTTCTTTGATTGGATCATTGACTTCAAGTTTCCCAGGGGTAGAATTTGGTCAGCTTCATTACCGCCATATTGAGTCTGACAAAAACCATGCCATGAAGGAAAATTTTGGAAACTTTGAAGCAAAAATGAAACTCTCTGATTATAGTTTAACTGATCTGGAGTGGTGGATACAAAACATAAACACTGCACAAAGGAAAATCATTCATGGTCACCCAGTGGTCGTCATTTTTACTGATGCATCAAAGAAAGGCTGGGGTGCCAAAATTGAAAATGGTGAAGGCACCGGAGGTCTATGGTCAAAAAATGAGTCTGCAAAGCACATAAATTCATTAGAATTATTAGCTGTCAAATTTTCTCTCATTTCACTGTTACATGGAAGCCATGATATTCATGTAAGAATTATGAGTGACAATACAACTGTTGTGTCCTATATTAATGAAATGGGTGGCGGCAAATCACCTCAGTGTAATGGACTTGCAAAAGAAATCTGGGAATGGGCGATGGCTAGAAATATTTGGTTGTCAGCAGCTCACATTCCAGGTTGTAATAATGTAAGTGGTGATGCACTCTCACGGAAGTTCAGCATGGAACTGGAATGGATGTTTTCTAAGCAAGTTTTCCAAAAAATCCTTTCACAGTTCAATAACTTGGAGATAGATTTATTTGCAAGCAGGCTCAATGCCCAATTGCAGAACTATGTGTCATGGAGACCGGATCCCATGGCAAAGCACATTGATGCATTTACTGTTAATTGGTCTCAGTATGCATTTTATGCATTTCCTCCATTCTGTCTAATTTCTAGATGTGTACAGAAAATTGTTCAAGAGAAAGCAACAGGTGTTCTAATTATACCAATGTGGCCAAGCCAAGCATATTTCTCAGCAGTAATGAATCTTCTGATAGACATTCCCCTTGTAGTGAGGGCAACTGCCAAAAATTTTATTCATCCAAAACTGGACCTTCCACATCCACTAAGTCGCAACCTAATACTGATGGTATGCAGATTATCAGGCAATCCCTGTCTGAGTGCAGAATTTCTCCAGAAATTGCCGATGTCATCATGTTCTCCTGGCGAGGAAGTACCAAAAAGCAATACAATGTTTACATCAATCAATGGATACAGTTTTGTGGCAAAAGGACATGTGATCCATTGCATCCAACTGTGAACAATGTTTTGAGCTATTTACATAGTTTATATGAAAAAGGTTTGAGTTACTCAGCTTTGAATACAGCACGTTCAGCTATATCTAATATTGACAGCAGTTACATTCAGCCTAATCATACACCTATAGGGAAGCACCCATTAGTATGCAGATACCTGAAAGGAATATTCAATAAGCAGAAGCCAGTCCCAAAATATAACACTATTTGGTCTGTTGACATTGTCCTTGATTATCTCAGTCTCTTGTGGCCCCTTGATAAAATCACTCTGAAAGAGTTGACATTGAAATTAGTAATGTTAATCGCTTTGACGACGGGACAACGTTGCCAAACACAGACTTACCTTGACATCTCTGATCCATACTTGAAGAAAAATGAAGATTGTTTTGAATTTGCATTAACAGAGCACCTTAAACAAGATAGACCCGGGAAAGTGTTTGGAAATGTGAGATTGTACAAATATCCTATCAAGGAACGATGCGTATATGAAACACTAGAGTTCTATCTGAAAGCAACAGAAAATTGTAGAAATTCAACCAGTCAGTTAGTATCATTCATTAAGCTTTATAAGGCAGTGACATCATCAACCATAGGACGTTGGCTAAAAACTGTGTTGGCATCAGCAGGCATTGATACAAAGATGTATTCAGCACATAGCACAAGATGTGCATCAACAAGTTAAGCTGTTGCAACCGTCTCTGCTGACATGATAATTCGAACTGCAGGATGGAATGAGGAATCAACTTTTAGGGAATTTTATGACAGACCAGTCGCATTAACGAACCAGATGGGTACTTCTGTGTTGGAATAAATAAAAAGTGGAGCATTGTGTTTAGTTTGTTGCATATTGAACATTTAAATTTTACAAAATAGTCTCTACATTGTATGCTAAAGTCAAATCTTGTGCTCGTGCCAAAGATGGCCTTTCAAATTTTTTCAGTTGCTCTCGTGGGGTAAGACAGGGTTGTGTCTTGAGTCCAATGCTTTTTGCATTATTTTTAAATGACTTAAATGCAGCTATTAGTTCCAAAGCGAAAGGAATTAGTTTTGTTGCTGATGTGGTACACACTTTGTTGTATGCAGACGATTTAGTGCTTGTAGCAGAAACTCCAGAAGACCTTCAAACACAACTTGATATTCTGAAAGATTTTACAGATGACATCAAGATGGAGGTCAATATTGGCAAAACTAAAGTCATGGTTTTAAGAAAAAACAAGAGAAAGTCTCATTCACAGAAAACATGGTTTTTAGGTGAACAAGAATTACAAGAGTGCGATTCATACAAATATCTTGGTGTCACAATCAAATCTAACGGCTCTTTCAATGAACATATAGAGAATATCAACTTAAAGGCTGGTAAGGCCTAACAGGACGGAAAATTGTACTTGCCATGCGCACAAGTTACAGGCAACCACAAGGCTACAAGAGTAAAGATTTGCAAAACAGGTCTTTCAGCTTTGCTTCCAGAAAATGTTTTGAATTTGGACGAAGGAATAAGCTGATACGTGGAGCACAAGTGAGCGCCTTTGCCACTGGTGAAGGACAAGATCTGATCTCTTTCCTCGGGATGTTTTCATGTTTTGAAACAGTGGGCACTTGAAAAGGGGTGGCCAGAAGAAATAAAGACATCAAAGGATAAAGAAGCAGAACACGACTGGCCTGTTTAGGCCACAGCTTCTGGCTAAAGTCTGCATGTTGATGGGTCAAGAACTGATCACCTTGATGTTTATCATCGCAGAGAGATGTATTTGATGGAAAAGTGGATAACAGATGATAGATAAATACTCTATTTTTGCTGGACACTGAGTTTCTGTCGTCGGACATTTAGCAACTCGATGAATGTCCAATGATGAGAGACTGGAACCTTCTGAAAATTCTTTGAAAAAACTTCTCTCGTTGGTCATGAAAACTGAACTGGCACAAAGGCAAGGATGCTCCTATCTAAATTGAAATAGCTACTTCCGATGGACCACGGCATTGAATGCTATTTTGACGATTTTCAGATTCGTAAATAAGTATGGCAGTATGTAGGGTCTACAAGGTAAAATGAATGAAATGGGAGGGCAAACGAATTGAATTAATACGTTCCATGCGTTGATTCACGGACTTTTTTCTTGCTTTTGAACCATCCTCCTGGATGCTAATCATGAGAATACATGTTGACATTACAGTTAATATTGTTTCCAGATGTCAAAATTTGCCCATTTTACCCGCTGCAGACCCTATGCAACATTGTGTAAGCAATCTAGAAGCACTAGTACTGATTTGGAAAACACATTAAAGTTTTATTGATATACTATATTTGTTCATGAGGTGCAGCTCTGGAATAAAGAAAGTTTTTTGTCTTATTTTCTTTGCTTTGATTTTTATTCTTCAATATCAAAGTGCTTTTGCAAATGCTCAACATTCTTGATGCAGCCTTTGGTTTAGAATTTTTGCTCAAAAATTTCGGATGAAAATTATCATGAGTCCAGCCAGGTAACTAGATGTTAGTGACTTGGATGAAAGGTTAACAGACCAGATCTGCAAGGGGCAACATGGGCAGGCCGAGGTCAAATGGATAAGTGTTAGTGATAGGGAGTGATCATAAACTGCAAGTGATGTTTGTATATTTAGGCTATTTCAACAGTCGCAGCCAAAGAGCCTCTTTGAAGCATCCTTTTACCAAGTTTATTCACATACACATATTTTTCATTAGAAACAAAGAATTTGGGCCAGTACTGAAGGGTTTTCAGAGATTGGGGTTTCTTACTGGTTTCTTAAAGACTCAATAATAATCTTTATGTTCAGTACCTGTCCCTTAGTGAACATTTCAAAACATGGTTTTTAAAGGCCTTTCCAATACATTGATGTTGCTCAAGTACCTTTCAAGTAAACATAGGTATAAAACAAGTGAAAATAAAGACAAAATATGTTAAGAAGTTCTGTTGTCAAAATAAACAGTTTCTTAAGTCGTATATGCCAAGGGCTAGAGTTTCTTAATTTTTTGGCATTTGAGAGTTGAGTGTCTAACTCTCAGATGGCCAAAACATTGTGAAAATCCTAACATGTTTTTGCTTAATACCTTCACCTGTTTCCTGTATCACATTACTTGGAAGGTACTTTGGTAATGTCTAAGGCTTCAGGAAACATAGCCTTTAAATTTTCATGCGGGCACAGATAATAAGCAGGAAGATTAGCTCCTAAGAAACTCCAAGTATTACTCAAAAAATCTGATAATTTTAAGAAACTTGCAGTAGCCCCAATTCTTAGATTTGAATAAAGAAAAAAAAGGTCCAGAATTTGAAGCATTGCAAATTTTAATCTTGGGATGATTCAATTGATACTATGTTACTGTACTGTACATATATTTGATACTTTCTATCTATACTTTTGAAACAGTCATGTTCCATATGTTTTGCATCAGTCTTCCGGCATGAAAACAACAAGCATTCATGGCCATGTCTTTGTTGTTGTCATTTTACTTCAAGGTTGGGCCTGAACAAAAAATGATCTTGTTCTGAAGAGTCCTGAAATTAAACAAATTTTTAATGGATACATTTTCTGGTTAAAGATTCAGAGAAAATATTTTCCACAAGAATGCCAAATATCTGTAAGGTCTTGCTAACTGTTTGGCTTGTCTTTGAAATGGCATTGATGCTATTGTTCAAGCAGGTTCACACTTTGAGGTAGTTACTGCTTTAAGATAGTGGGACAACATTCATGTCAGATTCTGAACTATGCGCAAAAAAATTCCAATAACTTTTTGCATGGAAATATTCATTGATGATATTCTAAGATGGTCTGAAATAAGTTTCATGTTGCAGATATTAAGTTTTCCACAAGAAATATTCATACGCAGGCGACTTTTAGCATTTTTTGTACACTAGCTCTCTTCAGGTATTGACCTAAAATAGGACATTTTCAACTAGCTGCACAAAAATTTTCCAAAACCCTTTTGTGTGGAAATCTTCCTTGATGAACATAGTAAAATGATCTGAAATAAAATTCATGTTGCAAAGACTAGATTTTCCTCAAGAAATATTTATACACAGGTGACTTTTAGCATTTTCTATGCTACTTTATGCTGGTATTGACCAAAAATTGGACATTTTCAAGTCAAATTTTCAACTAGCTGTACAAAAATTTTCCAAAACCCTTTTGTGTTGAAATGTTCCTTGATGAATGTAGTAAAATAATCTGAAATAAAATTCATGTTGCAAAGACTAGATTTTCCTCAAGAAATATTTATACGCAGGTGACTTTTAGCATTTTCTACGCTACTTTATGCTAGTATTGACCAAAAATTGGACATTTTCAAGTCAAATTTTCAACTAGCTGTACAAAAATTTTCCAAAACCCTTTTGTGTGGAAATGTTCCTTGATGAATGTAGTAAAATAATCTGAAATAAAATTCATGTTGCAAAGACTAGATTTTCCTCAAGAAATATTTATAGGCAGGTGACTTTTAGCATTTTCTACGCTACTTTATGCTGGTATTGACCAAAAATGGGACACTTTCAAGTCAAATTTTCAACTAGCGGTACAAAAATTTTCCAAAACCCTTTTGTGTGGAAATCTTCCTTGATGAACATAGTAAAATGATCTGAAATAAAATTCATGTTGCAAAGACTAGATTTTCCTCAAGAAATATTTATACACAGGTGACTTTTAGCATTTTCAACGCTACTTTATGCTGGTATTGACGAAAAATGGGACATTTTCAAGTCAAATTTTCAACTAGCTGTACAAAAATTTTCCAAAACCCTTTTGTGTTGAAATGTTCCTTGATGAATGTAGTAAAATAATCTGAAATAAAATTCATGTTGCAAAGACTAGATTTTCCTCAAGAAATATTTATACGCAGGTGACTTTTAGCATTTTCTACGCTACTTTATGCTAGTATTGACCAAAAATTGGACATTTTCAAGTCAAATTTTCAACTAGCTGTACAAAAATTTTCCAAAACCCTTTTGTGTGGAAATGTTCCTTGATGAATGTAGTAAAATAATCTGAAATAAAATTCATGTTGCAAAGACTAGATTTTCCTCAAGAAATATTTATAGGCAGGTGACTTTTAGCATTTTCTACGCTACTTTATGCTGGTATTGACCAAAAATGGGACACTTTCAAGTCAAATTTTCAACTAGCGGTACAAAAATTTTCCAAAACCCTTTAGTGTTGAAATGTTCCTTGATGAATGTAGTAAAATGATCTGAAATAAAATTCATGTTGCAAAGACTAGATTTTCCTCAAGAAATATTTATACGCAGGTGACTTTTAGCATTTTCTACGCTACTTTATGCTGGTATTGACCAAAAATGGGACATTTTCAAGTCAAATTTTCAACTAGCTGTACAAAAATTTTCCAAAACCCTTTTGTGTTGAAATGTTCCTTGATGAATGTAGTAAAATAATCTGAAATAAAATTCATGTTGCAAAGACTAGATTTTCCTCAAGAAATATTTATACGCAGGTGACTTTTAGCATTTTCTACGCTACTTTATGCTAGTATTGACCAAAAATTGGACATTTTCAAGTCAAATTTTCAACTAGCTGTACAAAAATTTTCCAAAACCCTTTTGTGTGGAAATGTTCCTTGATGAATGTAGTAAAATAATCTGAAATAAAATTCATGTTGCAAAGACTAGATTTTCCTCAAGAAATATTTATAGGCAGGTGACTTTTAGCATTTTCTACGCTACTTTATGCTGGTATTGACCAAAAATGGGACACTTTCAAGTCAAATTTTCAACTAGCGGTACAAAAATTTTCCAAAACCCTTTAGTGTTGAAATGTTCCTTGATGAATGTAGTAAAATGATCTGAAATAAAATTCATGTTGCAAAGACTAGATTTTCCTCAAGAAATATTTATACGCAGGTGACTTTTAGCATTTTCTACGCTACTTTATGCTGGTATTGACCAAAAATGGGACATTTTCAAGTCAAATTTTCAACTAGCTGTACAAAAATTTCCCAAAACCCTTTTGTGTTGAAATCTTCCTTGATGAATGTAGTAAAATGATCTGAAATAAAATTCATGTTGCAAAGACTAGATTTTCCTCAAGAAATATTTATACGCAGGTGACTTTTAGCATTTTCTACGCTACTTTATGCTGGTATTGACCAAAAATGGGACATTTTCAAGTCAAATTTTCAACTAGCTGTAAAAAAATTTCCCAAAACCCTTTAGTGTTGAAATCTTCCTTGATGAATGTAGTAAAATAATCTGAAATAAAATTCATGTTGCAAAGACTAGATTTTCCTCAAGAAATATTTATACGCAGGTGACTTTTAGCATTTTCTACGCTACATTATGCTGGTATTGACCAAAAATGGGACATTTTCAAGTCAAATTTTCAACTAGCTGTACAAAAATTTTCCAAAACCCTTTAGTGTTGAAATGTTCCTTGATGAATGTAGTAAAATGATCTGAAATAAAATTCATGTTGCAAAGACTAAATTTTCCTCAAGAAATATTTATACGCTGGTGACTTTTAGCATTTTCTATGCTACTTTATGCTAGTATTGACCAAAAATTGGACATTTTCAAGTCAAATTTTCAACTAGCTGTACAAAAATTTTCCAAAACCCTTTAGTGTGGAAATGTTCCTTGATGAATGTAGTAAAATAATCTGAAATAAAATTCATGTTGCAAAGACTAGATTTTCCTCAAGAAATATTTATACGCGGGCAACTTTTAGCATTTTCTTGCTACTTTATGCTAGTATTGACCAAAAATTGGACATTTTCAAGTCAAATTTTCAACTAGCTGTACAAAAATTTTCCAAAACCCTTTTGTGTGGAAATGTTCCTTGATGAATGTAGTAAAATAATCTGAAATAAAATTCATGTTGCAAAGACTAGATTTTCCTCAAGAAATATTTATACGCAGGTGACTTTTAGCATTTTCTACGCTACTTTATGCTGGTATTGACCAAAAATGGGACACTTTCAAGTCAAATTTTCAACTAGCTGTACAAAAATTTTCCAAAACCCTTTAGTGTTGAAATGTTCCTTGATGAATGTAGTAAAATGATCTGAAATAAAATTCATGTTGCAAAGACTAGATTTTCCTCAAGAAGTATTTATACGCGGGTGACTTTTAGCATTTTCTACGCTACTTTCTGCTGGTATTGACCAAAAATGGGACATTTTCAAGTCAAATTTTCAACTAGCTGTACAAAAATTTTCCAAAACCCTTTTGTGTGGAAATGTTCCTTGATGAATGTAGTAAAATAATCTGAAATAAAATTCATGTTGCAAAGACTAGATTTTCCTCAAGAAATATTTATACGCAGGTGACTTTTAGCATTTTCTACGCTACTTTATGCTGGTATTGACCAAAAATGGGACACTTTCAAGTCAAATTTTCAACTAGCTGTACAAAAATTTTCCAAAACCCTTTAGTGTTGAAATGTTCCTTGATGAATGTAGTAAAATGATCTGAAATAAAATTCATGTTGCAAAGACTAGATTTTCCTCAAGAAATATTTATACGCGGGTGACTTTTAGCATTTTCTACGCTACTTTCTGCTGGTATTGACCAAAAATGGGACATTTTCAAGTCAAATTTTCAACTAGCTGTACAAAAATTTTCCAAAACCCTTTTGTGTTGAAATCTTCCTTGATGAATATAGTAAAATAATCTGAAATAAAATTCATGTTGCAAAGACTAGATTTTCCTCAAGTAATATTCAAAGTCTGGCCAGAAGACTTAGCATTTTGGTATTATGTGCCATTTCATGTTTTGTTGTTCATTTTGGTGCGAATTTTTGCTGTTTTATTGTCTACTCATTTATGGTAGTCCACTTAAATTGATTACTTTCGCACATTCGGTAGGAGATTTTCATGTGAATAATAAAATCATGAAACATGTTGCGTGTGACAGATAATGTAATGGTAAGAAAGATTTGAAAGAGATTTATTTTCATCGTTACGTTGTGCGCCGCATGCGTTGTGTTCACCGTTCATCACAATTCACCGAAGGCTAGTTGGTGATGTAAAACAAATAAAAAATCAGTATTACCTGACGAAATTTAAATTTTCATTTCTCCCTGCCAATTTTTTGCTTGCATTCTTAATGGTTTTTCTGTTTTTATGGAGTTTCTCGACGGCTGTTTGAGCTGGGTCTCACCAAAGGCCCCTTCTCTGGCATCATCTCTTCTGTTCTTGAATCTTGACTACTTTGAAAAAGCCACAGCAGCTTTGTTTTGGGTAATGAAAGCCGATCTCCTTCCAAGAACTGAAAACATCTTCCAGCAATTTACCCAACACGCCTTTCCTTTGCCGCTCTTTGCAGCTCCAAGCTCATCGTTCTTGCCTCGTGGGCTCGTTCGTGTTGATTTGTTCGAAGACTTTTCAGGAGCCGTTATGCGCATGGCAAGTACAATTTTCCGTCCTGTTGTAAGGCCTATTATTCTCTGATATCAAAATGCAAAGATTTTAATGGCTTGCAACCCAGATTGTTTCTCTACCTCTTTGATCAAACAATCATTCCTATTTTGACTTATGCTTCTGAAATTTAGGGCTTTGACGAATATGCCACATTAGAACGACTGCACCTTTCTGCGTGTAAATACATCTTCGGTGTAAAATCAACAACCTGTACGGATGCAGTCTATGCTGAATTAGGAAGAATTTCCCTTCAATCCAATAGACACGTCTGCATGCTAAAATTCTTTGCAAGATTGCAATTATTGAATGTCTCTGAGCCACATCGACTTGCCTGTAAATCCTTTCGCTTCCTATGTGAAGCTGCTGACTTAGGTTTTGTTAACTGGGTATCCAGAGTTCGTGAATTGCAAGCCAGATATGATATTTTACCAAGTGACAACGTCTCTGCTATCAAATCAAAAGTTAGATGCTTCTTTGAAAGCCAAACCTTGTCTAGTCTCAATAATCATTTAGTGCAGGACAAAAAACTTTGTACTTATGCTCAGATAAAATCGGTTTTCAAATTTGAAACTTATTTGGACGTAATAAACGACTTTAAAAAGAGACAATGTTTCTCAAAGTTACAAATGAGTGCACACAACCTTGAAATAGAAGCTGGAAGGTTTGGAAAAAATAGAGCACCGAGATCTGACAGGCATTGTAAACACTGCCTTTCATTGGGAATACAAGTTCTTGGAGATGATTTGCCCACAGTTTCAAGAGGACAGGAAATGTCTTGAAACCAAAATAGCCAACGTTTATCCAAACGTAAAGCAACTCAATGCTTGGAATAAATTTGTCTGGTTAGTGAGTCAAGAGGACAAGTATTGTTTAAATCTAGTAGCAGCTTTTTTATTAAAATGCTTCAAACTGAAATCTGAATCTAGTCTGCAATGAACGTGCAACATTTATGTTTACTAGTGTAACTGTCATCATGGAAATTAGCTTACGGTTATGTTTGTTTGTTGGGAAAACTGATCTTCTTTTGTTTAATTAATTTCAGTCCGTAGTTAGAGTTATGTTTGTTGTAATTAGGTTAGAGGCCGTCTTGGCCTAGATACCTTTTTCATAAAAAAAAAGAAAATGAACAATTCATTTTGTGCTCCTTGCTTTCAATTCTCATGGTAACCCGGATGAAACATGTGATTTGGTAGAATTTAAAATTAAACGAGACATACCTGTAAGTTGAAGTTTGATGATAATTCTGCCAAATCACGTGTTGCAAGGAGGGTTAACATGCCCTTAGGAACCCTACAGTGACTCTCCCGTTTTCCTTTCATTTTATTTTACATGATGTTAACTCCTCTATCAGGACCACAAAATTATCTTTCAAGTACTGACACACGGCGGTGCGTGCGCATCTCATGTTAACCCTCCTTGCAACACGTGATTTGGCAGAATTATCATCAAACTTCAACTTACAGGTAAGTCTCGTTTAATTTTAAATTTTCATCTTCTTCAGGTTTCCAACACCTTCCTCAATATTCTCGCTGTTCCTAATAATGCTGTTTTTTGTACATGTCCAGCTCTCAAATTAATCCCAATCTTCTCTATCCATTTATCGAATTCTTTAGCTACTGCTCCCAGTGAGCCAATAACAACAGGAATGACAGTCACTTTCTTCATGCCCTACATGGTCGCTATTTCTCTTTTCAAGTCCCCATACTTTTCAATTTTTTCTCGCTCTTTCGCTCTTACTCGAGAATCCCACGGCACTTCTACATCAATGATCTTGCATTCCTTTGCGTCTTCATTTACCACCACAATGTCTGGTCTTCGTGCTTCAATTTCGTGATCGCACTGGATGTTGAAATCCCACAATGTCTTGGTATTTCCCTTTCTTGAAACACCCTCCGGTTGATGTTCGTACCACTTATTCGCCCTGTCGATGTCAAGCTCTCCACACAACTCCCAGTGTATATTCCTTGCAATGTTATCATGCCTTCTCTTGTATTCTCGCTGGGCTAGCATCTTACATTCGCTCCCAATATGGTTGATAGTCTCTCCTTTTTCACCACATAACCTGCACAGAGGTGACACCAATGTTTTATCAATATGATGTTTCACATAGTTTGTTCTTAATGCTTGATCTTGTGCAGCACATATTAATGCGTCTGTACCAGCTTTCAAATCACCATTTTTGAGCTATCCTCAGGTCTTATCTTTATCAATGTTTTCATCCATGTCTCTAATGTATTGTCCGTGCATTCTTTTCTCTTTCCACGCTTGTTCACTTGCGTTTATCTGCATTCTCTTGAATTCTTCCGGTCTTACTGTCTCCTCTGTTTTGATGATCGCTTTCATGCTTGCTACTTTCAGCATTGGTTCCTTATTATTATTATTATTATTTCTCGTGTCTTTTTTATTTACAACGAGTTCTGTCTTCAAGTGTTTCCACCCCAGAAATTGGGTAAGGTATCACTGTTTGTTTGCATTGAGTCCCAGTCTTCACTAATTCCATGGTTTCACTAGTTCATTAAGAATCTTCTTACTGCGTAGCACGTTCCCAATAATGTTATCTTTTGTATCTCGAAGATATTGATCTTTCCTGGTATCTTTTCAATGTATTTCGCAAACGTTTTGTCAACGACCCCTGTACATCCAACAACGATAGGGACTATTGCAATTTCTTTGAGTTGCCATAATGCTTTCAACTCGATAGCAAGATTTTGGTACTTCTCCACTTTCTCGGTGCGCTTATCAACAATGTTGTCATCTCTTGGTACTGCAATGTCTATTAACAAAGCGGTTTTGTCTTTTTTGTTCATGAATACAATATCGGGTCTAATCGCCGTTATTTCTTTATCTGTTTGGATCGTGAAATCCCATTATTATTATTATTATTATTATTATTATTATTATTATTATTATTATTATTATTATTATTATTATTATTATTGTTATTATTATTATTATTATTATTATTATTATTGTTATTATCATTATTATGGTTCGTACTATTACACTCAGTGTTACACTGGTAGTTTTGTCCTTTAGATCTGGTTACAACCAGTAACCTCAGGTCTAAGGGTTCTTCTCATTAGTTCTTGTTTCTTTGGAGTACAAGCGAAAGACTACATTGCCAAAGTTCTTCGTAATATTCTTGCAGTTCCAAGAAGCGTACTTTTCTGCAATGCCTCTGTTTTGATGTTAACGCCAATTTTCTTTATCCACATGTCTAATTTTTTTGAAATCATGCCCAGAGCACCAATAACAATCGGGATGACTTCAGTTTTCTTCATTCCCCAAAGGGCTGCAATCTCTTGCCTGAGGTCTTGGTATTTTTCTACCTTTTCTTGCTCTTTATTCCCTACTCGCACATCATTCGGAAAAGCTATGTCGATGATCTTGCATTCCTTTTTTTCCTTCTCAACAACTACAATATCAGGTCTTCGGCTTTGAATTAAGTGGTCACATTGAATGGTAAAGTCCCATAGTATCTTGGCTTCTTCATTCTCTAACACACTTTGTGGCTCGTGCTCGTACCATTTCTTTTCTCTTTTGAATCCATACATACCACATAGTTCCCAATGAATAATTTGCGCAACACTGCCATGCCTTGCCTTGTATTGTTTCTGAGCAAGCTTACTACATTCGCTAACGAGGTGAGAAATGCTTTCACCTTTGGCCCCACACAATCTACAAAGCGGTGATTCAGATGTTTTATCAATGTGGAATTTCGAATAGTAAGTTCTTAATGCTTGTTCTTGAGCGGAAGAAATCAATGACACTGTCCCAGGTTTAAGATCTGATTGCCTTACCCAATTCCAAGATTTAGTCTCATCTACATCATCAGTGATCTCTCTAACAAATTGACCATACATTTTCTTCTCTCTCTACGCATTTCTTAACTCATCCATAGCCACCTTCTTAAATTCATGTGGCTCTATGCAGGACTCCTAGAATTATTATTATTATTTTTATATTATTATTATTATTATTATTATTATTATTATTATTATTATTATTATTATTATTATTATTATTATTATTATTATTATTATTATTATCATGAATTGAATTTTTAGTGTTGATTTCAGGTAATGTTTAGTTACTAGCCGAGTCACTACCAGAGACTTAAGGCTAGCAACTATGTCATGACAGTCCGTCTGGAAAGTTGACCAAGTGTCATAATCTGTTGTCATAATTATTGTTGTTGTGGCGTTGCAAGATGGACGTGCTTTGAAGCGCGTCTGCCTTCGCTGTCTCCTTTCAATACTAATCCGTCGTAACTGCCGTCGAAAATGCTGTCCAGTATACTCATGAAACACTGAAAGTCAATGCAATTGATACAGAAGTTGAAGATATGTTTCAAGGATGCAATTAAGCAAGGGAAAATTGTTCGTGTGGCGACGAAGGACACACCATGGACTAGGCCATTGAGTAATTTTGCTTCACGTCTCAGTGGCGCCGAGTGGAAAGAATTTGAAGAACAGGAAGTAGCATTTAGAAAGTCATTGGGTGGTCAAGGTACTTTTTATGGCCAATTTGTTTGCAAGGGGGAGTTTATAAAGTGGAGAAAAGTAATAAAGCTTATAAACGGAATCTTTACGAAGGGGGGAGAGTTTCAGAAGCAAAAGATCGATGGGACCCCTTGGAATCCAAATCTGTGCAGTTATTGTCTAAGGATTTTGAATTCAGTGCCTCATGAGCCATCGCAATTAAACGAGGGAGTCCCAATTATAGCACAATTAGAAAAACAACTTTACTATATTACAAAAACAATACAACCATTCTTCTCAAAAGGACAAGGACACGTCTCACAGGATCCAGTTTCACGAAATAAATTAACCAATCTTTGGCTTCACAAACGGAAGAAAGCCATTCATATCATAAAGAATGACAACAAATGGCCAATAAAGGTACACGTAGAAATTAATCAAGCAGAAACAGAGGCATTCTATCAAAATGAAAAGAACTTTATTTTGGAAAATGAGTGGGATGAAAACAGCGCAATAGGACACCAACAGGAAGCGGAAAGATACCAGGATGAAGTTCCGCCGTTTACTGCGGAGGAGATACAAAGTGTTCTGAGGAAGCTTCCCAATGGGAAATCACCAGGGCTTGATGGGGTTCGCTATGAAGATGTGAAAAAGGAATACGATGACAAGGGGGTAGACATTAGAAGCTGTTTTAATACATGTCTAATCAACAAAAAGGTGCCTAGCAGTTGGAAACATGATATAATACAAAGGATACCGAAGAAGGATTTTCAACAACAGGATTTAACAACGCTGCGTGACATATGTCTGTCATCAGTGATTTATAAGATTTTTTCCCGATGTATCATACAGAGAATTTTACCACTGATTGAGCCAAAGATTGAATTCTGGCAACGAGCCTTTTTGCAAGGAAGAAACAGGCAGGATCTGATTTTCAGTTTAAAAACGGCTTTAGATGACTTCAAACATATCAGTACAAAGTTACACGTCCTGTTTATTGACTTCGCAGATGCCTATGGTAGCATCAAGCATGATAAAATGATACAGACACTGAGCGAGTATGATATTCCTGCTACGTATTGTAAGATCATCAAGAACATTTATGAAGGAGCATGTTTTCAAGTCATTTGTGGGAACACTTTATCAAAAAAGATTTACATCACGAGGGGCACAAAAACAGGAGACCCACTTGGTGTTATCATCTTTCTGATGGTATTAAATAGAGTTTTACAGCCTGCTTTCAATTATTCCTTGATAGCTCTTAGTATTCAAAATGAAAGAAAAATTAACCCCCTACCTATTCAAGCGTATGCAGATGATATCGCAATGGTTTCTTATGATTTCAGAATGCTCAAGAAGATGTTAGAAATAAGTGAGCCACTCTTTAATGATGCTGGATTAAAAGTGAAGGGACCAAAATGTGCATTATTCTATGAAAGGCGTTCGGGCAATAATTGGTATAAAGGAAAGAATGATAGACAACCAGTCATAGAGATTCAAGGAGAAAAGATTGAAACATATAAGAGATCGCAGGCATACAAATATCTTGGTAAATCTCTCAGCATTTGTGGTGAAGACCCAAAGCAAGTTGAAGCCTTTATCGAAGAATTCAAAGAAACTTTAAATAAGATTGACGCTAGCTCCCTTCCAATCCCTCTAAAACTTAGTGCGTTTAACAACATGGCTCTAGCCAAAATATTACATCACTTTGACAACACAAGGATAGAGGAACAACAACTAGGAGAGATGGACAGTAAAGTTAGCTGTGTCGTAAGAAATATGTTTGGGTTGTACCCTAAAACAACCGATGAAGTGTTTTTCATTGGCAGGCTACACGGGGGTCTTGGTATAAAAAAGCCATCCAACGTTTACAGAGCTACACGAATCTCAAATCTAGTCAACATGCTAAACCACGAAGAAGAAAATATAAGGTATATAGCAAGAGAATCGTTAAGTTTGGATATGAGAGCGCGGGGTGTAAGAGCTACAAACGGTGAAAGAACTTTTTAGGCTATGAATTAGATGATAACGACAGACTGGTGAAAAACAAAACTTACGGTGGAAATTCAGATTGGCCAGATCTTCTTTTCCAAGTGAATAAGTTGAAAGGGTGTGTCATATACGAGGATAATTTGGCGAAAGTTGTTGTCAATGGAAAAAAACTTAGTCATAAAAATCTGAAGCAAGAGATCGAGGGAGAATTGGAAAAACTTGATGTAGCAAAGTGCTCAGAACTCAGGTTTCAAGGGAAATTCATAGGAATGGATGTCATTGATCGGAAAATATCACATCAAATATACTACGGTTGGAAGCTTTCAGATAGTTTAGTAAAATTTGTGTTACGAGCAAGGATGAACCAAATACCCTGCAACCAGCTGATCAATTTTTGGAATAAAGATCACGACAAAAAATGCTCGTTGTGCAACCATCACACAGAGTCGGTAGCCCATTTAATGAACTCTTGCAACAGATTTAAAGATCTTTACTCAAAACGACACGATAGGATAGTAGAAGCCATCTATCAAAAGATTCGTCGGTACAGTGAAACGTCAGTCAAGTTTGTTAACAGGATGGCAGAAACAGCATTTCCAAATTTACGAACTGAACTACAGCAAATCAATAACCGGAAGCCTGATTTGCTAGAGATAAAGTGTAACGAAAAAGAATGCGAGATCATAGAAGTAACTGTATGCTTCGATTTGTACATGTCAGAGTCATATGAAAGTAAAGCTAGGAAGTACCAACAACTCAAAAACATATTGAATCGGAATGGGATAAAGACAAATATAAGAATATTGTGCTTTGGATCGCTTGGAACTGTTCACCAAGACGCAAGAAAGAACTTAAGAGGATTAGGACTGTCGAGTGAGGAGGCAAAGTCTACAATGAAATGGTGCAGTGTATCTAATATGATATGTGGAAACATGATATGGCGAAACCGATGCAAATGGATTCACGGACAGACTGGAATTTGATGTTATGAGTATGCTGGACAAACATTTGACGTTGAGACATCTTAGTTAGCTCTCGTTAGTCAAATCATATCAGAATTTATTATTATTATTATTATTATTATTATTATTATTATTATTATTATTATTATTATTATTATTATTATTATTATTATTATTATTATTATTATTATTATTGTTATTATTATTATCATCATTATTATCATTATTATTATCATGAATTGAATTTTTAGTGTTGATTTCAGGTAATGTTTAGTTACTAGCCGAGTCACTACCAGAGACTTAAGGCTAGCAACTATGTCATGACAGTCCGTCTGGAAAGTTGACCAAGTGTCATAATCTTTTGATGGTTCCGCAAATCGATAACTACATTAAAAGGAATTTCCTCAAGAGATGGGCTGTCGATGTTAGTGCAACTTTTTGAACTTCACAGATGTTCGATTTTCCCGGGATTTGACCAATAAAGTCACTGGATCTTTTCTTTAACGTTCCTAATGCTCCAACTACTATTGGCAATGTGATTGTTCTTAGCTGCCACATCCTGCTTATCTCTATTTCTAAGTCCTTGTACTTTGCTAACTTTTCGTATTCTTTCACCGAGATGTTTCGATCAGCTGGCACAGACATATCTATCAGGAAGCAGGTTTTTTGTTTCAGATCTTTGATAACAATATCAGGTCTATTCGCATTAATCTGCCTGTCTGTATGGATTGTAAAATCCCAGAGAATGGTGACATTATCTCCTTCCGTAACTGGCTGTGGGTGATGTTCATACCAGTTCGTAGGGTGCGGGATTTCGTAATGACAACAAATGTTCCAATGCAAATACTGGCCTATTCTGTCATGTCTAGTTACGTACTCAATTGCAGCAAGTTTAGAGCATCCAGAAATAATGTGGTCGATGGTCTCAATATTCTCATCGCAGAGTCTACATTTGGGGTCTACTCCATTCTGTAGGATATTAGCCTGGTAGTTTCTTGTGAGCAAACATTGATCTTGTGCCGCTAATAGAACGCCTTCGGTTTCTGCTTTCAGTCCTGAGCTGCATAGCCACTGATGCGTTTTCTCCTGGTCTACATATGCTTCCTTGGTACGTTTAGGGTATTGACCATGAAGTGGTTTTTCCTGCCAGTGGTTCAACATTCGTTTTAGAAATTCTTGCTTAGCTTTTCCTTTGCTACTTTTCGCTGCTTTTGTTGGTATTGTGGCATCTACGTTGTCACTATCTTCTAAGTTTAGTTCTCTTCTGTATCGCTGTGCCTCTTTTGTAACTGAGTGGAGTTTCTTATTTCTTTCATGTTGGTTTACTAACTGTATCATCCAGTCGTAGTTATTTTGGATGTAAGTATCGAGTCCTATGGTAGTGGTCTTGAAAGACATTTCTAGTTGGATAAGGCCCCTACCGCCCTCTTTCCGTGGGAGATAGATTCTATCAATATCAGCTTTTGGGTGATGCATTCTATTTGCTGTCATCAATTTCCATGTCTTAGTGTCCATGCGTTGGAAGTCACTTAAGTTCCAGTTGATTATGTTAAAACTGTATTGCACCACTGGTACAGCTAGTGAGTTGATGGCTTGAATCCTATTCCGGGAATTCAGTTCTGTTTTCATAATCGATCTTATTCTCCGATAGTACTCTTTTCTGATCTTCTCTTTCATGGCATTGTGTTAGATCCCTTTACCTTCGTTGACTCCCAGGTATTTGTATGCCCCTTCTTGATCCAAATCTTTGATTTTAGTGTTATCATTCAATGTAATGGATGTTGTTGAAGTAAGTCTACCTCGTTTAAAAGTGGCTTTAGCGCACTTGTCCAGACCAAATTCCATGTTGATATCATCACTGAACCTTTTCACAGTTGCTAGTAGCCCCTCCAGGTCACCATCATTATTATCATCATTATTATTATTATTATTATTATTATTATCATTATTTATTATTATTATTATTATTAATTCTCATGTCTTTTTTATTTACAACGAGTTCTGTCTTCAAGTGTTTCCACCCCAGAAATGGGGTAAGGTATCACTATTTCTTTGCATTGAGTCCCTGTCTTCACTAATTCCATGGTTTCACTAGTTCATTAAGAATCTTCTTACTGCGTAGCACGTTCCCAATAATGTTATCTTTTGTATCTCGAAGATATTGATCTTTCCTGGTATCTTTTCAATGTATTTCGCAAACGTTTTGTCAACGACCCCTGTACATCCAACAACGATAGGGACTATTGCAATTTCTTTGAGTTGCCATAATGCTTTCAACTCGATAGCAAGATTTTGGTACTTCTCCACTTTCTCGATACGCTTATCAACAATGTTGTCATCTCTTGGTACTGCAATGTCTATTAACAAAACGGTTTTGTCTTTTTTGTTCATGAATGCAATACCGGGTCTAATCGCCGTTATTTCTTTATCTGTTTGGATCGTGAAATCCCCTTGTACTTTGATTTCGCTATTTTCGACAACCGGTTGTGGCTCTACGTCGTACCATTGATTTATTGATGGTAGACCATTTTCCTCACATATCTTATTGTAAATGTATTTCGCAACATTGTTGTGTCTCCTTAGGTACATGGTATTTGCATATTTTGGACATCCACTAACCACGTGGTGTATTGTTTCTTTGTATTCATTACATAGTCTACATGTATCATCTTCCCTTGTGTGATAAATATTCTTCTCGATGTACCTTGTTTTAATCGCCTGATCCTGTATAGCAAACACCATGCTTTCTGTGTTGCCCTTTAACCGGGAATCTTTCAACCATTTAACAGATAAATCTTTATCTACGAAATCTTTTTCTATCAATCTTTGATGCTGTCCGTGAAGTGGCATTTCGCTCAGCTGTTTCATACTTTCATCCACCATCGCGCTTTTTATTTTTGCCTTGCATTGCTCTTTTGTTCTACTCATTAGATTATCAAGGTCTATTTTCATCTCAGCTGCAAATTCCTGTGCTTTCTTTTGTAGCGACTTCGCCTTTCTCTGCGTATCCCATTTTAGCAGTAGTTCATTGAATCGGGAATTTCTATTTCGAAGATAGTGAACCAGATTTATGATTTGTTTCTGGTACTGTTTTACTATGCTTAGTAACCCTCTTCCACCTAAACGACGTGGTATATAAAGCCTTTCTACGTTGGACTTGTTGTCGAGTAGATGGTGATTCTTTAATTGATTTCGAGTCTTTCGATCTATTTCTGATATTTATGTTTTCGACCAGTTTACTACTCCGAATCCATATGATATTGAAGGTACCACCCATGTGTTTATCGCTTGTATCTTGTTTGCACTGTTCAATTCTGATTTCAAAACTTTCTTTTCCAAAATATTAAGTACTTAGGCGATTTTTTGTCTCTGTGTGGCATATTGTTTGGGCTTCTTCTACTCCAAGGTATTTGTAGAATTGCGAATTTTGTAACTCTTTAATCGTTTCATTTGATGTTAGCGTTATGTTTTCTGTGCTTGTTTTCTTTCCTTTAATAATCGTCATCTTAGTGCATTTTTCTAATCCGAATGCCATTCCAATATTTTTGCTGAATTTTTTTACAGTTTCCAAAAGAGTTTTTAATTGGTTATCGTTACTCGCATATAGTTTTAGGTCATCCATAAAAAGTAAGTGCGAAATTACATTGTTTTTCTCCTTGCCTTTACCTATTTTGTATCCAAGGCCTGTTCTATTTATTAACCATGAGAGTGGGGCAAGAGCCAAACAAAACAAGATGCCGGAGGGGCAGTCCCCTTGGAATATTCCAGAATTTATTTTTATGTCATCAGAATGCACTGTTCCGTTTTTATGATGTAGAAATAATACGGTTTTCCATTGTTTCATTGATGTTCCGATGTAGTTAATGAGATGATGACTAAAGTTGTATGTTTTAAGACAGTGCAATATCCACGAATGCGGTATCGAGTCATATGCTTTTGCATAGTCAATCCATGCTGTAGATAAGTTTTTCTTTAACTGTTTTGCATCTTCCGTTATCATTGAATCAATGAGTAGTTGATCTAAGCACCCTAGTGTGTTCTCAGCGGCCCCTTTTTGTTCTTCTGGTATAATTTCATACTTTTTGATATGTTGCATTAACTCTTTTCCAATCAACTTAGAGAAGATCTTGTAAACAATTGGAAGGCACGTAATTGGGCGGTAATTCTTTGAATTTCTATATTCCCTCGATTTTGGTATCAAAGTTGTCCTTCCCTTAGTAAACCAGTCAGGGCATGATTCAGGATTTTCTAAGAACTTGGCGTAGTATTCAGTTAATTGATCGTGCGAGAACGTGGAGTTTTTCCACTAAAACGCCTGAATTTGATCCGGCCCAGGCCCCTTCCAGTCCTGCAATGTTTTCAAGGTTTCTGTTATGTTTTTCTGGTCCCATTTTGGTTGCCCTTGTTCCTCGATTTGAGATGCTTTCGCATGATTTTCGTGATCCTTAGTCCATTGGGCTATTGTATTGTGCGATTTACTTGTTTCATAGATTGGTTTCCAAAAGTTTTCAATGTCTTCTTTTTTTGGCGGATCGTCAACTTCAAATTGTGCTCCTCTTAGTTCTTTGTAGCATCTCTGGGGATCATTCTCAAACATATAGTTTTGGTGAAATTGTTTCTGGCGTGTTTGGAATCTGTTTAGCCTATGACTTAACGCTGAGAGCCTTTGTTTTAATCTCTCTGAGGTTTCCTTTCTCTTTGTATCACTATAAAGCTTGTATTTTCTCTTCATTTCGGCATTGTTTCTTTGTATTCTAGGTGTTTTGGGACTGTTGCACATTTGCTCTATTTTGCTTATATCAGATCTGAGTAATTCAATCTTTCTTTTGATTTTGTTCTCCCATGTGTCTTTTCTTTTCTCATTTCTACGTTGTTTCATCGTTAGGCACTCTTTTGTTAAACCCGCAATTTCTATAGCAATTACTGAAACAGCATACAAAAGACTATTTTGTTCAGTAAATCGTTGACTGTAATATGGCCTTGTTTTAATACATTGTTTATTTTTGTTATGCTTTCTCTGAGTTTTTTTTAACTTTTTTTGGGAGGTTTTCGAAATCTTTTACGGTTATCAAAGCCAGATTATTATTATTATTATTATTATTATCATTATTATTATTATTATTATTATTATTATTATTATCATCATTATTATTATTATTATTATTATTATTAT
Organism: Aurelia sp. 3 sensu Dawson et al. (2005); assembly: GCA_964020215.1. NCBI lineage: Eukaryota > Metazoa > Cnidaria > Scyphozoa > Semaeostomeae > Ulmaridae > Aurelia > Aurelia sp. 3 sensu Dawson et al. (2005). Next base: position 11,555,625 of record OZ026585.1, read on the forward strand.
TATTATTATTATTATTATTATTATTATTATTATTATTATTATTATTATTATTATTATTATTATTATTATTATTATTATTATTAGGGACTGGGGGGACTGGAGGGACTAGGGACTACTATTATTATTAGGGACTGGAGGGACTGGAAGCTTACGAGAAGCACTTGGACATCGGGAAAATAACACTATTTCCACTGATACCCTTCTTGAGCTAGCTCGCGTTGTTCTCAAGAACAACTTTTTCGATTTTAATGGCAATTTCTATCAGCAGCTTAGGGGTACAGCAATTGGTACCAAATGCGCTCCTTCATATGCGATCCTTTTCTTAGCAGCGCTAGAAGAAAAGCTACTTGCTGAGGCTCAGGATAAACCGTGGGTGTGGTGGAGATACATCGATGACGTTTTTATAATTTGGCAACATGGGGAGGAAAAACTTAGGGAATTTGTGAACTTTTTAAATGGCGCGCATGAATCGATAAAGTTCACTGCAGAATGATCTACAGAAAAGATTAATTTCCTTGATGTTCAAGTCATCAAACAAGGTAACAAACTTATAACGGATCTATTTACAAAACCTACTGATACCCATCAACTCTTGCATCGAGCTTCATGTCATCCTAACCACACCAAAAAGGGAATTCCATATAGCCAGGCCCTGCAAATTCGTCGTATTTGCTCAGAGGAACAGTTTTTCCAAAATAGGGTGGGAGATTTGAAATCTTGGCTTTTGGAAAGGGGTTACAGTGAAAACGAGGTTGACAGCCAAATTGACCGGGTGCGGGACAAAAATCGAGCTACTTTGTTGGATACGAGGCCTAAGGAAAAAGATGATATGAAAATACCTTTAGTATTAACTTATCGCCCGGCCATGCACAAAGTTTATGAAATCCTTCGCGAAAACCAAAATGTGTTGCTGGTAGACAAGGAACACAAGGACGTTTTTAAGGACAAAATATTTGTAATATTTGTAGTCACTTTATAAAAGTAGGTATTGAGATTTTGGCTCCTTCGCTTGCCCAACTCTTCACAATGTCTCTGTCCGTCGGCTGCTTCCCTGACCACTGGAAGACTCCTTGCGTAGCCCCGATTTTTAAGCAAGGCTCAAAAGATGATAGGTCGAATTATTGGCCTATATCGGTGCTACCTGTTGTCTCTCGTTTATTTGAAAAGCTTGTCTATAACCAGCTGTGCGACTACCTTGACAAAAACAAGATGATTTTTTCTGATCAGTCTGGTTTTCGAGCCCTTCATTCGGTCCTGACGTCTCTGTTGAAGTGTACGAATGACTGGTACCTAAACATTGATAAAGGTAAATACACGGCTGCTGTTTACATAGACCTCAAGAAAGCTTTTGACACAGTCGATCATGATATTCTATTGAGGAAGCTCAACTTCTGTGGCCTAAAAGGAAAAGAACTAAGCTGGTTTCGTTCGTATCTCACCGATAGACGACAATGCTGCAAGGTAAACGGTCGAATTTCCGCTACAGACAGTATAACCTGTGGGGTACCACAAGGATCTTGTCTTGGTCCACTTCTTTTTCTTGTCTATATCAATGATCTTCCTAGTTTTTGAAAAATTCCCTTGTATCCATGTATGCAGATGACACAAGCATTTACTATGCCTCTGAATCTGTTTCAGAAATTAAGGTAGCTCCTATGCAACTAACAGACAATTTTTCGATTTTCTTCAAAATTTTTTTAATGAAGTTTCTTGTGTCAAAATTATCATAGATAGCGTCTATCAGCATGATTTTGCGATCTTAGTACCTAAAATAGTGTTTTTTCTCACTTTTCTGCAGAGTGGTGACGTTTATTTTCCATAGCAACGCCTTAGCAACGCACTTTATGTCCAGTCAGCCCCCAAGAGTCAATGCTTGCCCCTCTCAATGCAGCCAGACTTATGATATCCCTGTGTTTCATTGATTTCTACATTTTTTCTATTATTTGGGCACCCTTTGTTTACATACGGGACCTTTCAGTGTACATGCACTGAAAAGCAGTAAAATCAGTTCCTGTACTTTCCCGCAAAAATTTTGTAACAGTCAAGATTTGGTCAAGTCCAACAGCCAACAGTTTTATTTGAAATCAATAGGAGAAAGTTATGGGTTCAAAAAAGAACAAGACATACCAAAAGAAATGCAAGTTCCACGGCAACCGTTACATTCAAGTAGAAAAAGGCATTGGTATGAAAAGAAAATTGGATAGGCCTAACCCAAACATGGCAGCAGACAACCACCAAGAAAGATGTGGAACGCCCCTTAGTTCAAAACGATTGCGACTGGATGAAGTTATTGGTGAACAAGATGGACACCAGGAAGATTATTTCATCGTAATCAACTTCAAAATCATGAAGGATATCGTTAGCAACGTTGGCAAATGCTTAGAATGTGGCAGCAAAGTGGAATTTGCTGATGTGCTTGAAAGCAGGATGGGACTTGCTCATAAGCTTACTGTTAAGTGTACCAGCTGTAATTGGGGAAAGAGCCAGTATTCATCAAGCAAAACGAAGCCAAAGGCTACAGGTGGTAGATCATACTTTGAGTCTAATGTTCGACTTGTAACAGCATTCAGGGAAATAGGAAAGGGCCATCAAGGAATTGACAATTTCTCAAGGATTATGAACATGCATGGATTGTCATGGCCAGGCTATGAAAATATCAAGGGAGACATGATCATTGCATATGAGAATGCAGCCAGTGCAAGCATGAGAAAAGCTGCAGAGAAAGTCCATGCTGAAACAGAGCAAAAGCTTCCAGGAGACCCTTCAGTAACATTGTGTGATGTCTCAATAGATGGCACTTGGCAGAAGCGCGGACATGCTTCCTTGAATGGTGCAGTGACAGCAATTTGCAATGGTCTGTGTGTTGACAAGCATGTTATGTCAAAGTATTGCAGGTTGTGCCAAAAATGGGACTCAAAGAAAGGCACAACTGAATATGATGAGTGGAAATTGCATCACATATGTAAGAAAAATCATTCAAAGTCTTCTGGAGCAATGGAAGGTGCTGGAGCAATTGCCATTTTTACATCCTCTGTACAAAAGCATAAGCTGATTTATCAGAATTACATTGGTGATGGTGATACGTCTTCATTCAAGGAAGTTTCTACAGCAAATCCTTATACAGATTATGGAATAAATCCACGTAAGCTAGAGTGCATAGGACATGTACAAAAGAGGCTTGGGACACGCTTGCGTGATCTGAGAAAGTCGTACAAAAATTCTTCAACTCCACTGTCTGGCAGAGGGAAGCTGACTGATAAAGTCATAAACAGTTTACAGAATTTTTATGGCATCGCTATAAGAGAAAACCAGGGAAATTTGTACCAAATGAAAAAGGCAGTGGGTGCGATATTGTATCATTGCACAAATTTTGATGATGATGAAAAAAGACACCAATATTGTCCAAGAGAAGCAAAGTCATGGTGCAAGTTCCAGAAAGATAAGGTAGCAGGCACAAACACATCCAAAGAATCAATAAATTTGCCAATGTGGATCCATGAGCTGATAAAGCCAATCTTCAAAGATCTTAGCAGCGATGATTTGCTATCGAGATGTCTCCACGGCAAGACACAAAATGCAAATGAGGCATTAAATAATGTAATTTGGAGAAAGAGATTTTATTGAAAAGGATCTTCTTGAATGTGCTGTCAATTCTGCTGTAATGCAGTTTAATGAAGGTCCAAATGCCGTTTCTGACATTTTGAAATACTTCGGATTTGCGACTGGTATAGTTATGACAAACAGCGGAAACAAAAAAGCTCGTCAAAGAACCAGAAACATTGAAAGAAAAATGTCTGTAGAGGGAAGGCGAAGAAGAAAAACTTTGAGAAGCTTCAAGAAAGGCTATTCTGACAGGGAAAAAGAACAAGAGGGTGGAGAGTCTTACATTGCAGGTGGATTTTAGGTTATCAAAGTTTTAAATTGCGTTTTTAGAAAATATGTTTTTTGAGCAATTTCATCGCTTTGAAAAAAAGATTTCTTGGAAATGGTAACAGATATGATTCTCAAACTTTGCATGTGTGATCTTTATAGTTAAGTGAAGGGCACTGACTAAAAAGTTTTTACTTTTGTCTCATAATTTTCACTAAAATTCAATTGAAAATTCCCCAGCGACTCCGAATTTTATGATTTTGCTGAATTTTGTCCATAACTCTCCAATAAAGCAACTTATAGCCAATTTTTTTAGTCCTTGCCTTGAACAGTAACCATGAAATTACTTATACAAGTTTGATATGTATACTTAAAGTACTCTATCTCCTATGCTTTTTCAAAAATACCTGCTGATTTGCAATAATTATGCTGATGACGTCATAATTATGCAAATTTTTCAAATTTTTTCACATCAAAAAATTTTCTTTTCTCATTGTCTTCATTTATCATAATGATTCATGACCATAGATTGTCAGTTGTAGAAGTTCAATCAGTTGTATATGAGCTACCTTAATCAGGCAGTTAATGCTGACTTAGAAGCTTTGAAGGGCTGGCTTGAAGGAAACAAGTTGTCTCTGAACGTAGCTAAGACAGATGCAATGATAGGAAGCAATGGAAAGCTGAGAAAAATCGACTCTGTCGATTCAACTAAACCGCACTTTAAGATTGGTTCCGAGGATATCAAGTTGGTAAAGGAGGTCAAATATCTTGGTATTCAGGTTGACCATCAACTAAAATGGACATCTCAATTGGCCTTAACAACTAATAAGATCTCTAGAGGTATTGGTATGCTTCCTTATGCCAAGCAATACTCCAGGGTTTCTGAAATACTCCAGGAAATTTTTACCTCAAAACACATTGAGTAAAATGTATTCCGGTATCGTTGAGCCCCATTTTCGGTTCTGTTGTTCGGTATGGGGGTGCTGCGGGGTGACCAAGCTGCAAACCTTACAAAAGTTGCAAAATAGAGCTGCTAGAATCGTTACGAAAAGCAATTTTGATACCCCTTCTATAGATTTGATACAAAGTTTAAATTGGCCTACTGTAAGCGACATCATTAGAGGCGAAACCGCAACTACAGTGTACAAATCGCTAAACGGTCTCGTCCCGGAGTACCTTTCCAGCTTGTTTGAAAAAAGGTCGACTCGAAATGTCAGGGAACTCAGAAACACCGAAACTGATCTTTCGATACCTTTACGAAAATCTAACAATGGGCAAAGGGCTATATCTTTTCGTGGACCTAAGCTTTGGAATACTCTTGAATTTGATGTTAAACAGGCACCATCTCTTGCCACCTTTAAGAGAAGAATCAAATCGTAAACTGGTAACGTTTGTGCCACGGCCCCCTGAAAAGCAGTTCTCATGGACTGACGGGGCTACCGTGCCTAAATAAATAAAAATGAATGAATGAATGAATGAATGAATGAATGAATGAATGAATGAATGAATGAAAAGCAGTACCTTCTATTATCAACCGTCAAGACTATGTATAAGAGTTTAGTGGAGCCGCACTGTAGATATTGCTGTCCTATCTGGGGAAATGCTGGGGTGACTGTCATTGAAAAATTGCAGAAACTCCAAAATCGTGCTGCAAAACTCGTTACCAACAGTCCATTTGATGCGACCGCTTTACCAGTTATTCGTGCGCTTCAATGGCCCACTGTTAGGGAACTTATTGATTTTGAATCTCAGAGAATGGTTTTCAGATCCCTTAAAGGAGACGCGCCTTCCTACATGAAAGACATGTTCACAAGAGTCAACAATTCCACTGCTCGTTCTCTTAGGAGTGCTGAAGTCGACCTCAGGTTGCCATTGTTAAAATCAGCAATGGGGGGCAGAAACAGGGCCGTAGCTACATTGGGGGTACTGGGGGTGCGGCACCCCCCTGGCCAAATCTCAGTCGGCAAATCAATTAAAAGTTACACTCAGTCGGCAAATTGAGAAATTCTTGAAATCTGCACGTTAATTTACCATAAACCAGTCGGCAAGTCATTTGCACTGCAATTTACAAATCCTACGTACTTAGAGAAATCTTGGCACGATGATAGGCAACGAAAGCATAAAAAATTTTCTGCTCGCTTCGCTCGCACTTCCATACATGCGTCAGAATATCATCGTGGTACCGTCTAGCTTGCTATGGAGTGCAGAGCACAGAATATACGTAGATCAACCTAATAACTTTCAAAAACATTTTCGCTCACTTCTTTTGCACTTCTGTCAAGACTTCTATGTGTACTTTCTAACGTACTGCCCCTGGTCTTCTTTAACAATTTCTTCACTTTCCCAAGCATCTAGCGTTACAAAAATCTATGCATCCTTCTCAAACCCTCCTTAACTTCCATCAATATCATATCTTCTTTTACGATAACGTGATATTTCAAAATGTAGTGAAACCATTGGGGAAACTCTTCACTCTTTGTGTGCTTCTGCTATTCTAAAAATTTCAGCTTGCTTCGCTCGCATTCTCTTTGTATTCCAAATATTCAGTAAAAGGCTTGTGGAAGGGAAGAGTGGAGTTAAAAGCCACCCTTCCCTTGCATAAGCATAGTTGTTCTTTCTAGACTTTGATCAGAGTGTTAAAAGAAGCCAAATTTCAAATTCTTCTGCTTGTTTCCTTTGGACACATTCTTGTTTTTCCAAAGAGTTTAGGCACGTACAAATTGCTAGATAACGTTTGTTGAGGAGTTCATTGAACTTAGCCTTTCTGTCCTTAGGTGCTGGAATGGCTCTGGGTAACTTGGGCTAAAATGGCGTCTACAACATTCTAAAGGGCGTGGCCTCCAAAAAATTTTCCGGGGGCAAGCCCCCGGACCCCGATTTTGGCTTCCTTCGCTCACGAATTACCCCCCCTCTAGAGGCAGGAACCTGGGCTACACCACTAGTGGGGAGGAACTTGAGCCCCTCAACAAGGAGTGCGTGTACGTGTGACAAGCAAGCAACGCTCAAAAGCCATGCCCACCAGTCGGCAAATTGAGAGCCTGCACCCCCCTAGCTTGATACCTCTAGCGACGGCCCTGGGCAGAAATGCTTCTCGTACCGAGGCGCTAAACTTTGGAACAGTCTTGGTACTGACGCTAAAAACTCTTCAACCCTGAGAGCCTTCAAGAGAGAGGTGGAAAAATGAACACTCAAATCTTTTCGTTTTTTTTTGTTGATTTTTGAACAATTGTAATTTTAATTTAGTTCGAAATACTGGTTTTTATTGTAAATTATTAATTATTGTAAGTTTTTAGCATGGCCCCCTGTAAATCAGTTATTCTAACTGAGGGGCTACCATTGGTAAAAAAATGTAAAATCAAATCAAAATCAAATGTAACGTTTAGGAGGGCAAAAAGCTTGAAGGTTAAACTCGTGCGGGCTAAGCTGCCGAATATCGACGAAGAGTTGACGGAAAAAGGCACTGTCAGATGCAATGGTAGAAGGAGTTGCCAGATTTGCCCTTTGATGAAGGAGGGGGATACGTTTCAAAATTCTGACTCCACAAGGTCTTTCAAAAATTTCTCAGGAAATTTGATAGTAACTCTGATCATGTGGTTTATCTGTTGCAGTGTGAGTCATGCAGCAAAAAATATGTCGGTAGTACTAAGACGAAATTCCGGCAAAGGTTCAATGTTTACAAATCCTATCTTAGAACATATGCGCGCAAACACAACGAAAATCCTCTTGATAAGGGCAAACCCGTTCCACAAGCAAGTTTCTTCAGTCATTTTTTTGAAAACGGACACAATGGAGATTTTCGGGTTGGGATTAAAATCATAGATGGGGCAGATGATGTTTTTTCGCTTCGAAGGAGGGAGTTGTTTTGGCAATATCGACTTGAAACTTTGGCGCCAAAGGGTCTCAATGAAAGAGCTGCAGATGTGGAATTAGACATGTTTGCGTGCGGAACGGCTTAGATTCTACCGCTGCATCTGATTGCCTCAAGAGGTTATGCTGGCGTCTGTTTTGTTTTTGCCTTTTGTGGTTGGCTCGGGACTCAGCTACTGCTAAAAAAAGAGTTAAGCAGTGTGCGGTTTTTTCGGAAAGTCACTGGGGGGGGGGGAGCTGCAAGGTTGCCAGTGTAACCGCAAAGGATTCAGTAAGAGTTTAAAGAGCTTCCAGTCCTTTCTCAGATTTACAGGGGACACAGAAAAAGTTAATTTTTTATCACCTGGGATCCAGCTACTGCTAAAAAAGAGTTAAGCAGTATGCGAATCTTACGGAGGGCCACTTGGGGGAGCCGCAAAGTTACCAGTAGGAGTTTAGGAGCTCCCAATCCCTTTTCTAATTCACAAAGGACACTACAGAATAGCTAAACTTGTGCAAAGCAGCAACAATTCCATTGTTTGTCAGTTGTAAGGCATTATGCTCTTCAGATAGATTAATTGTGAATATAGCATTATTATCCTGTAAATAATTTTAGGCGTAAACAACGCATTGTCTATAAATTCTCGGCTGCCATGTAAAGTTTTTATACTGATGAAGATTTTAACCGAAACGTTTTTATGCTACCCGACAGTGTTTGTTTTTATATTTCTATTTCCTGTTTGGTTTGAATGATGGTTTAGTTTTTATTATTTTTATTATTATTCTGCTTTTACACGGTATTGATCTAACAACCGGCTAATTGTCTAAATTATGTTTCTCATCGGACCACTACCCGTGGTCTAGGATGGGAAGCACTTCTGTCCTTCTTCTTATTATTGTCCTTCTGTACAGTACTCCTTTGTTCTTTACTTTGTATCGAGGACCTTCCGTAGAATTCGCGCTGTCCCTAGAAGACATGTATTTTGAATGGCATCAACCCCCAGGTGCAGGTCTACCTTGTCAAGGTTTTTTCTTACATTATTTGTCACACTTCCCAAAGCCCCTATGACGATTGGTAGGATCATGACTTTATCTACTTCTTTGTTCCAACATTTCAAAATTTCGTATTTCAAGTCATTGTAGTATTCTATCTTTTCTTGCTCTTTTTTTCTTGATTCTGGTGTCAAACGGGCATGCAACATCAATGATGAGGCACAACTTCTGCTTCTTATCTAGGACCACAATATCTGGCTTGTTATGCTCTATTCTCTTTTCAGTTTGTATAGAAAAATCCCATAACAGCTTAACTTCATCGTTTTCAAGGACTTTCATCTTTGTTTCCACAAAATGCTCATAGTATTCCTCCGTGCATGCAAAACCAAATTTCTTGCAATAGTTCCAATGGATTATTGCGGCAATTTTGTCATGTCTGCACTTCTTGTAACCATTTTGGGCTAACTGTGAGCATTTAGATACAATGTGTGCTACAGTCTCGTCTCGTTCATCGCACATTCTGCATTTGGCTGAACAGCCTTGTTTATCTATCATTTTCTTGATCCAATTTACCCGTAATGCCTGCTCCTGTGCTGCTAGTATTAATCCTTCTGTCTCTTTCTTTAATACTCCTTTCTGTAACCACAGCCAGCTATCCTTGTCATCCCTAACCTCTTTTGTTTCTTTGAAAAACACTGAATGGAGCTTCTTTTCGTCAAAGTTTGCTTTCCGTCTTTTCATGATTTCCTGTTTTTTCCTTTTTGGTTCTACTGACTCTGTAAATAACCCATCTCTTACCACCTCCTTAAGTAGAGTTTCTTCTGTCTGCCCCAGGTAATAGCCAAGACTTGCTTTCTCTAATTCTACAACCTCTTCAACACTCTTAAGTCCCCGCCCTCCTTCAGCCCTTTTCCAGTACAAACGGTCCACATCAGATTGGGGGTGCATGCTTCTGTGCATGTAAACAACATTCTGGTCTTTCTGTCAATATCTTTCAGTTCATCTTTTCTCCAATCAATGATTCCAGCCCCATATCGTATTAGTGATCACTTGTATTATATTTCCTGCATTCAGTTTGGATCTCAAGATCTTCTTGACTCTACGGAAGTATTCTTGCCTGAGTATGTCCTTCATTTCAGTGCTTTTGATTTTATCATTCTCCAATACTCCAAGGTATTTATAAGCTTCTTCATCTTGCAAGGATTTTATTTTCTGGCCTTCAGGTAGATCTAATCCATCACTATCAATCAATTTTCCTCTCTTCATCTCCACCATAGCACATTTCTCAATATAGAATGTCATCCCGATGTCACTACTAAATATTTGCACTGTTTGCACCAAAGAATCCAATTGATTCTTGTCTTTTCCATATAGCTTTAAATCGTCCATGAAAAGGAGGTGATTCAATTTAGCCCTTTTCCTTTCCTAGAGAATATCCTTCTGTAGCTTTATTTAGTATCATAGACAAAGGGATCAATGCCAGCACAAATAAGATAGGCGATAGACTGTCCCCTTGAAAGATCCCTCTTTTTATCTGTACATCTGCTAATCTTACTCCTCCTAATGTTAACTCTACTCTCCACTGCGGCATTGCATATTCTAACAGATTTATAACTTTTCCTGAGATTTTGAAAAATTTGAGACAACGCCTGATCCAAGGGTGCGGAACTAGGTCATATGCCTTTTTATAATCGACCCAGGCGATGCACAAATTTGTCATTCTTCTTTTGCAGTTCCTCAACACCATCTTATCGATCATCAACTGATCTTTCGTCCCCCGACTATTTCTGCGGCAACCTTTCTGTTCATCATTATTATTATTATTATTGTACTCATTCACAGTGTTGTTGTAATTTACTGGTTTGCGTCCTACCAGCAGGCTGCTTCCCGTAGCTTTAGCAGGTAGGCTTCTACTGTTCAACTAATCTTTTCTTGATGTTATCTCCTGTTCTTCTACTTTTTCTACTTTGTGTCCAAAACTTTCCTCAGTATTCTTGCTGATCCCAGCAGGCAGGTTCTTTGCACTACTTCCAACTGAACATCGCACTTCAGCTGCTCTAGGTAACTTTTGAATCTTTTGGTCACTAAGCCTAACGCTCCGATGATAATTGGAATGATAAAAACTTTGTTGACTTCACCTTTATATACTTTGAATATCTCGTACTTCAGATCTAAGTAAGCATCTTTCTTTTCCATTTCTTTTTTCTCAATTCTGGTATCGAAGGGACATGCCACGTCTATCATATAGCATGTTTTTGACATTTTCTCAATGACAACTATATCTGGCCTGTTATGTTCGATTTTAGACTCAGTCTGCATAGAGAAATCCCATAGAAGTTTAACTGCTTCATTTTCTAGTACAGCAATTGTGTTATCTACAAAGTGTTCATAGTTCTTTGATCCGCAAGAAAATCCAAACTTGTGACACAGATGCCAATGTATTACGGCAGCCACCTTATCATGACGCCATTTCTTGTACTCATTTTGTGCCAGCTTTTTACACTCCGAGAGAATGTGGCTTATAGTTTCATCCCTCTCCCCGCACATCCGACACATTGCAGATCCTTGTCTTTTATCTATCATAACCGATACCCAGTTTGTTCTGAGTGCTTGATCTTGGGCTGCCATGAGCATTCCTTCTGTTTCCTTTTTAAGATATCCATTGGCCAGCCACTTCCAACTTTCTTTTTCATCTTTAACGTCTTTTGTCTCTTTGAAGTAAGCAGAATGCAACGGTTTTTCCCTAAACCTTTCTTTTCTATTCTCAATGATCATTCTTTTCTTTTCCTTAGGGCTTTGTCTCTCTTTGATGATATTTTCCTTGCAAACTTCTTTCAGTAGTTGATCTTGTTTCGTGTTCATATGATATCCAAGACTATTTTCTTCAATAGTGATACAATCCTCTATACTAATTAGGCCCCGACCCCCTTCTTTCCTCTTCCAATACAATCTATCGACATCTGCTTGCGGATGCATCCACCGATACACAGTCAGCAGCTTTCGTGTTTTCCTGTCCATTTCTATTAAGTCTTCCTTTGTCCAGCTGACAATTCCTGCACTACATCGCACTGTTGCAACTGCCCATGAATTTATTGACTCGATTGTATTCTTTCCATTAACCCTATTTTAACCGGGGGGGCGTTTTTCGCCCCCCTCCCAAACTTTTTTTAATAGCTCCTAAACGATGACAGCTATGGCACTGAAACTCACTGACTTTTCCTAAAATTTAACTGGCAATCAGAAAATAAAAATTTCAATGCCTATCGTTAGACCACGTGACCACCAGATGCCCATATTTGGGGAGTGGTCACAAAGAAAATCGTGAAAACTGCTCTAGTTTCTTTATTTCGTGCCGAATCTCGTCAATATATATACCATTCAATTTGTCTCGATGAGTACTTTCATTTGATATATAATTTATCTATATTTGCTGACGTCAGCAATTTATAATTTCTATGACGTCATAAATCTTTATGACGTCATATTTCTAATGAATTAGCAATTTTTATATGAAAAATCATGTAATGACTTGAAATATTGATAAAACTATTTGATTTCACTCAATTATGTGAAATGGATGGTGTTTAAGCATTATTTTTGAGGAATCAATTTTGCATTGAATCGAATAACCGTTATTTATTTAGTTAATTAATTAGGAACCACAAATGTTCATACAAAACTGAATGAAATCTCAAACTAAAGCTATCAAGTAAGTATTTGGATAGTTTTTAGCCTATTTTAGCCAGTTATTTAATGTAAGTCTACTTGTTTTTCCTAATAGCTCAATTTTGTCAAAATTTGCCCTATTTTTGGTTGCCTAGCAACCAATCACGTGATTAAAAATTAATTGATGCTATTTTTGGATTCTCCTTTGTTTAATTATAACACAGTGCAAGTTTCATTGTCATAGCTATTATAGTTCCGAAGATAATTAGGGGGGGCGAAAAACGCCCCCCCCCCCGGTAGAAAATCACTTTTTTTCACCCGGTTAAAATAGGGTTAAGACTTGCCTTTAAGACCTTTCTCACCCTTCTGAAGTATTCTTTTTTGTCATTTGCTTCATTTCCTTATTCTTGGTATCATAACTTTGAAGAATGCCGAGATATTTATATTCCTCACTCTGCTCCAAAGATGTAATCTCTGCTCCATTTGGTAAAGCTATGCCTGAACTTTCCACAATATGGCCTCTTATCAATTTAACCATTGCGCACTTTTGGATGCCAAATTCCATTCCGATATCTTCACTAAAGATTCTCACCGTCTGTACAAGTGTGTCAAGCTCTTTTTCATTTTTTGCGCATAGCTTCAGATCATCCATAAAAAGAAGGTGGTTTATCTTGCCACGGTCTTTTCCAAGCTTATATCCATCACCCATTCCATTCAACAATGCAGATAGCGGTATCAAACATAGAACAAACAAAATTGGAGATAAACTGTCTCCCTGAAAAATCCCTCTCCTGATATTCACCATCCCTAATCCATCTGTGCCTGATGTCAACTCTACCTTCCAGGATTTCATAGAATTTGCTAACAGTTGTTCTTATTATTATTATCATTATTTGCGAGTTCACTCCTAAAGTTCATAGTCTGGAGGAATTGTTCATCAAACGTCAAGCTGCAACAAGCAGCCTCAGACACTCAATACTTTTCTTAGTATCCCAGCTGTTCCAGGGAGGGCTGACTTCTGGATGCAGTGAATATCACCTGGTAATCCCAAACTCTTCAAATGTTCTTTCAACTTTTTGGGAATGGAGCCAAGGGCCCCAACCACTATTGGAATCACTTTTGCTTTAACATTCCATAATCTCATTATTTCCAGCTTTAGTTCACTGTATTTGCTGATCTTCTCCCATTCTTTGTCTGCAATATTTTGGTCAGCAGGAATGGCTACATCAATGACAATGCATTCTTTTTCTTCCCAATCGACGATGACAATGTCCGGTCTTCTGTGCTCTATGACTCGATCAGTTTGGATGGAGAAATCCCACAAGAGTTTGTATCTCTTGTTGTCTACAACAGGACTTGGCTGATGTTGATACCATTTGTCTGTATGCTCCAGGTCATATTTCTTGCATAAGAGCCAATTGATGAAGCACGCAACTTTGTCATGTCTACGCTTATACTCCTTTTGGGCAAGTTTTTTGCAGCCACTAACAATGTGCGTGACATTCTCGGCCGCACCGCCACACAATCTACATGTATCATTTTCCTGTAAGTGGTAAATTCTTGCCTTTACAGAGTTTGTATTCAGCGCTTGTTCCTGAGCTGCCAGTATTAGAGATTCTGTTTCACGTTTCAATTCCCCTTTGCACAGCCAATTGAATGACTCATTTGTTTTGATATCATCAGTATCTTTTGCAAACTGCCCATGCAGTTTCTTTTCTTTCCAAGATGAAAGCTTTTCCGTCTCCTTTCTCTTCTTAAATTCTAATTTTGATTCGTTCTCCGTTGGCAGCTTCAGCTCTTTCCTTGCAAACTTTAACAATTCTTCCTGGTTCTGCGACAAATACATGGCAATGCTTCGCCTTTCTTCTTCAACACAGTCTTCTATCGAACATATTCCTCGACCTCCTAGCTTCCTTGGCAGATAAAGTCTATCGACATCGCTCTTCGGGTGAAATCCACCATGCATGGTTAGTAATTTTCTTGTTTTACGATCAAACTGTCGCTGCTCCTCCTTTGTCCAGTCAACAATTGCAGCACTGTATCGTACAGATGCTACTGCCCAACAGTTAATTGCCTTGACCAAATTTCCTGCATTCAACTTGGATTTCAGCAACTTCTTCAATCTATCATAATATGAAGTACGTATTCTCTCTTTCATTTCTCCATGCAACACTTGATCTATTTCCAGTACACCTACAATCTCTTACAAAAGTGTTGGACCCCTGTTGAAAAAATCGAATTTTTGTCCCCCCTCCCCCCGTTTCAATGTTGAATGAATTGCAAAGAGGGTTTTTTCACGCAGATCCAGGAAGAGAACAATTCACCAAAGCAATCAACATTGAAATGGGGGGAGGGGGGACAATATTTCTGAAAAACGTGGATTTTCATAGGGGTCCAACACATTTGTAAGAGATTGTCTGAAGGAAAACCCTATAGTTGAAGAAAGTAGGCCCGCTGCCATTGCACCAATAGCAACTCTATCTGTCAACATTAGCTTGTGCCATGAAGATAAGATGTTTTTCGTCAAGATTAATGCATATAAAGTAATATGGCATTATTTTCTGTCCTCACGCATTGACCTTTCGGGAAGTGGGCCTTACTGGCGAGTACTGTCAACAGTACTCACCACAGTACTCACTAGCGTTTCACTCCGTACTTCTCTATTTTGGCAGTGAAAGGGGCTAACATGCCCATTAATGTCTTCAGTGCACTACAAGCTTTCAATTCATGTATTACTTTCATTTTTTATATCCAGTTAAAGTGAAAATATGAACAGTACTCACTTTTCTCTTAATAAGAACTATTGATTTGTTCTTTTTAAGAGGAAGAAAGTGAGTACTGTTGACAATTTTCAAAATACTGCTTTGCAACTGTTTTCATTTACAGCATCAATGAATATAAATCGTTCATATGGGTATTTGACACGATTAAAGTTCATTTATGAGCAAATTCCAAGGAATCTGCAAATTTTATTAGCCTTTTTCAAAGTGAGTACTGTGGTGAGCACTGTCAACAGTACTCACTACAGTACTCAGTCTTGTTGTTGTTTCTGTACAGGCAATTTTGACTTTAAATGTCTCCTGTGTACTTTGACAATTAATAAGCAATTCAAACGACACATTAGTCATCAGAATGACCTCAATGGCAGCAAATATTGGAAGTTCAAGAGGGCGTGTCTTATCTTTAAAGGGCGTGGCTTCTTTGTAAAGAGCCGATCCTTTTGGTAAAAATGCAGTTTTTAAGCAAGTCCTACAAGTTCAAGGATACATTTTATCAAATCTATCAAAGTTATGTTAAAAGCCAGGATATTTTTGAAGAGCTGGTACAAATAGCCTTAAGCCTAGACCAAAGGAAAGAATTGGAAAAATTTTCTTTGCTCATGTAATTAGGCTGAATACATCTTCAGCTGGTTTTTTCAAGCAAAAATCCTCTTGAAATGGCAATTTTTTGGTTATGTCTCATGTAGAAATGCACAATCGAGAGGACCCTTCTTTCCTATCAATGAAAATTTGTGCCATGGGTAATAAGTATGAAGTAATTATGACGGTTGCACCAATTACTCTACACGAATATCCTTTGGAGCAATTTCGCCATTTTTGCATGTCACAAAAGAATTAAAAGTCAATAAAATCAAAGATAAAATACTCTCAAAACCGGCCTTAAACATTGGATGTAAAGTTCTTTGCCGTCCTGAAATCTTACTTCTCGTTAGTAAATCCAGATGAAATATAGAAATAAAGTGTTTTTTACATTTCATCCAATTTTATGGTGATTGGAAGTTACAGTGGGAAATCACCTGAAATGCGGGATTTTTGGCATTTTTTAAAGAATTATTGTAGAAGAAATAAGAGAAGATAGAAAATGTATTCTATCCCAATGGAAACAAGTTAGCCTTCAAAATATTCGGGCCAATTCTCAACTGGCTACTAGTTATACAATGCTTTTAAAATAATTTTTGAAAATTTCCACTTTCAGACAATCTCTTACAAAAGTGTTGGACCCCTGTTGAAAAAATCGAATTTTTGTCCCCCCTCCCCCCGTTTCAATGTTGAATGAATTGCAAAGAGGGTTTTTTCACGCAGATCCAGGAAGAGAACAATTCACCAAAGCAATCAACATTGAAATGGGGGGAGGGGGGACAATATTTCTGAAAAACGTGGATTTTCATAGGGGTCCAACACATTTGTAAGAGATTGTAGGTACTTATATCCACCTTCATCAACACACTCAATTTTATCACCAGACTGAAGCTCTATTATTATTATTATTATTATTATTATTATTATTATTATTATTATCATTATTATTATTATTATTATTATTATTATTATCATTATTATTATTATTATTATTATTATTATCATTATTATTATTATTATTATTATTATTATTATTATTATTATTATTATTATTATTATTATTATTATTATTATTATTATTATTATTATTATTATTATTATTATTATTATTATTATAAGTGATGGCCAACATGATGGACGTGTCGTGAGACGCTCCTTCTTCTTGTGATCCATTTAATGGTAATCCGTCGTAGCTGCCGCCGAAAATGCTGCCTTGTATATCACCAGAATCTTAGCATCAAATGCAATTGATACAGAAACTGAAGAATTACGCAAAAGATGCCATCAAAGCAGGGAAAGTCATTCGTCGTGAGTGTGAAAACGCTGCATGGATTAGGCCACTTGATGAATTTGCCTCCAGCCTAAATGAACATGAGTGGATGGAATTTGAAAAACAAGAAAGGGCCTTTCGTCAGTCTTTGAGCAGTAAGGGAGTATTTTATGATAAATTTATCTGCAAGGGAGATTTTAGCAAATGGAAAAGGGTCTTGAAAGTCATCACTGGAATATTCGTGAAAGGTGGGGAATTTCAACAACAAAATTTCAATGGCAAGCCATGGAACTTGAATCTTTGCAAATATTGTTTACGTATTTTGAAATCATTACCAAGGGAACCGTCCCTTGGTGATTACAGAGATAAGTCAATATTGTTGCAGTTAGAAAAGCAGTTGTCTTATGTTAATAAAACAATACAGCCATTCTTTTCACTCAGACAAGGCGTGTTCACGGATGATACAGTTTCCAGAAGTAAATTAACAGATCTTTGGCTGCATAAAAGAAGAAGGCAATTCAGATTATAAAGAACGATTGCAAATGGCCAAACAAAACACAAGTAGAAATTGATCAAGCGCGAACAGAAGCGTTCTATCGAAATGAAAAATTGTTTCTTTTAGAAAGTGATACAACAAACGAGGAAGAAATATCCCCTGCTGACGACAACGAAAATGATATCGAAGAAGTTAGGCCATTTAATGAAAAAGAAATTGAGGATGTTGTGAAAATATTGCCCAATGGAAAATCAGCGGGGCTGGATGGAGTTGTGTATGAAGACATAAAGAGAGAGTTTAGTTCAATTAAAACTGATATTGTGGGCATATTTAATACAAGTTTAAAGAATAGGAAAGTACCCTCCGAATGGAAGCATGATATTGTGCAAAGAATTCCGAAAAAGAATTATAACCCCGAAGACCTAACGACACTTCGTGATATATCTTTATCGTCTGTCATTTACAAATTATTTTCGCGTTGCATCATAAACAGAATTTTGCCCTTCATCGAGCCGCAAATCGAATTTTGGCAAAGGGCTTTTCCTAAAGGAAGAAACAGGCAAGATTTAATTTTTAGCCTGAAAACAGTGTTGGATGACTTTAGACACATAAGCACGAAACTCCACATTCTATTTATCGACTTTGCAGATGCGTTTGGCAGTATCAAGCATAAGGAGATCACAACCACATTGTCTGAATACAACATTCCGACTGTGTACTGTAAGATTATTGAGCACATACCCGGGGGGGGGGGGGGTACTTCACTATAAATTCATACGGGGGTGTGCGCCGCAAGGATTTCTGTTACGACCCAATCCCAGAAATTTGGTCCGATATTGATACCCAATCCCAGAAAATTTGTCAGATATTGATACCCAATCGAAGAAGTAACAAAAGCAATTCGACGTCAAAAGGATAAGGGATAGAGGGCTGGGAACTGTTATTTTGGTTCCAAGTGGCCATTGGAACGAGTTTCTGATCTGAGGACGTTTTTCAATACAAAAATACTTGAAATCAGTTCACCTGAAACTGACCACGTGTTGCTCGAAAATTTATCCAGTTGTACTTTCATTCAACACCCATTACAGAATTTTGAGTAACCCCCAATCCCAGAAAATTCCGAGTGAAAGTATACCCCAATCACAGAAATTTTCCAGTAAAAGGATACCCCAATCCCAGAATTTTCAGGCCAAAAACTACCCAAAACTGGCGCACATCCCCGTCTTACCCAAAGTGAAGTACCCCCCCCGGGAGCACATATATGATCGCTCAAGCTTTCAAGTTATTTGTGGAAACAATTTGACTCAGAAAATTTACATCACAAGGGGCACAAAAACAGGTGACCCTTTAAGCGTTATGATTTTTCTAGTTATAGTGGATAAAGTACTAAAACCAGCGTACAGTCATGCCCTGGTTAGTATGAATATAGAAAATGAAAGGAAAATTAGGCCAATTCCACTTCAAGCATATAAAGACGACATTGCAATGGTAACATATGACTTAAAACTGCTTAAAGAGATGATAATGAAATGTGAGCCACTCTTTGATCAAGCTGGTTTGAAAGTAAAGGCATCTAAGTGTGCGTTATTTTATGAACGAAGGTCTGGTAACAATTGGTATAAGGGAAAAGGTGACAAAAAGCCAGCCATTAAAGTTCAAGGAGAATCAATAGAAACGTACAAAGAGATCCAAATCGTATAAATATCTAGGCAAATCGTTTACCATAGCAGGGGAAGACGAAAAACAAGTCAAGGACTTTATTGCAGAATTCAAAGGTATAATTGATAAAATCAAGGAATGTACGCTTCCTATTCCTTTAAAACTCAGTGCTTTCAATAACATGGCTTTAGCAAAGATTTCACACCACTTTGAAAACACAAAGATAGAAGAAAAACAGTACTGGATACAAAGATTACGAAAACTGTTAAAGAAATGTTTGATTTATATCCCAAGAGCAGTGACAAGATATTTTTCGTCAACAGACTACTTGGGGGGCTTGGGATAAAAAGACCATCAAATGTATGTAGGGCAACACGTTTATCTAATTTGATAAAAATGCTGAATCACGATGAGGAGAGCATACGGTATCTGGCAAGAGAATCTTTGGAATTAGACATGAAATCGCGAGGGGTTAGACAGACAGATAGCGGAATCAATTTTCTAGGTTATGCATTAGATGCTAACCGGAGACTAGCCAAGACAAAAACATATGGAGGCAACTCTGATTGGCCGGATCTACTTTTTCATGCTAATAAGTTTAATGGATCAATTATCTACAAGGATGGTTTTGCTGTGGTTGTCGTTAATGGCAAGGAGCTGAATAGGAAAGATTCAAAAAGAGAAATCGAGGGAGAATTAGAGCAACAGGATATCATCAAGAGCTGTGAGCTCCAAATGCAGGGAAACTTTATAGGAATGGAGAATATAGACAAAAAGATTTCGCATCAAGTTTATTACGGATGGAAGCTGTCTGACAGCTTAGTCAAGTTTATTCTACGTGCACGTATGAATCAAATCCCTTGTAACCAGCTAATTCGTATGTGGAATAAGGATCACGATAAAAGATGCTCAATGTGCAATGAAAGGACTGAATCAATGGCACACTTAATGAATTCCTGCAGAAACTACAAAGATTTATATTCGCGAAGGCACGATCGGGTCGTAGAATTCCTTGGTCAAAGAATCGAAAAAAAGAATTCAACATCAACGTTATTTGTCAACAAAATGGTAGAAACAGCTTTCCCACATATCAAAAACGCATTGCAACAGCTAAACCAAAGGAAGCCTGATATACTAGAGATAAAAGTGAACGGGAGAGAATGTGAAATTGTTGAAGTCACTGTCTGCTTTGATTTGTATTTGGATACATCTTATCAAGAGAAAAGAAATAAGTATCAACCAGTGATAAATTTACTGAATCGACATGGAATTGCAACAAGTATCAGTGTTATGTGCTTTGGATCACTTGGAACCGTACATAAGAATGTGAGAGGAAACTTGAAAAGGCTAGGACTGTCAGGGGAAGAGGCAAAAGAGACAATGAAGTGGTGCTGTGTATCAAACATGATTTGTGGTAGCATCATATGGCGAAATAGGTGCAAAAAAGTGCATGGACAGTAGGACTGCTGATTTCTGGTGATGTGCAAGGAACATATTTGGCTATAAGACGTTTATTACAGTTTGTTCTTAATTTGTCAAATCATATCCGATATTATTATTATTATCATTATTGTTATTATTATTATTATTATTATTATTATTATTATTATTATTATTATTATTATTATTATTGTACTAATTCACAGTGTCGTTGTAATTTACTGGTTCACGTCCTACCAGCAGGCTACTTCCCGTAGCTTTAGCAGACAGGCTTCTACTGTTCAACTAATCTTTTCTTGCTGTTTTCTCTTGTTTTCCTACTTTGTGTCCAAGACTTTCCTCAGAATTCTTGCTGTTCCCAGAAGACAGGTCCTTTGCACTACTTCCATCTGAACATCGCACTTCAGCAGCTCTAGGTAGCTTTTGAATCTTTTGGTCACTGAGCCTAACGCTCCGATGATAATTGGAATGATGAAAACTTTATTGACTTCACCGTTATAGACTTTGAATATCTCGTACTTTAGATCACAGTAAGCATCTTTCTTTTCCATTTCTTTTTTCTCAATTCTGGTATCGAAGGGACATGCCACGTCTATTATATAACATGTTTTTGACTTTTTCTCAATGACAACTATATCTGGCCTGTTATGTTCGATTTTAGACTCAGTCTGCATAGAGAAGTCCCATAGAATTTTAACTGCTTCATTTTCTAGTACAGCAATTGAATTATTATTATTATTATTATTATTATTATTATTATTATTATTATTATTATTATTATTATTATTATTATTATTATTATTATTATTATTATTATTATTATTATTATTGAATTATCGCACACTGATAAAATGTCATTTCATTCAGCGGTAACGGTTCCTTGATATTGGTAACAGCAAGTCTCCTCAATCTTCAAGGACTTTTCTTAGGATCCGTGCAGATTGCAGGATTACAGTCTTCTGCATCTCTTCAATCCTGGTCTCAATTCCCAGTTCTTCTACTCTCCTTTTGATGTCTTTTGGTGGTGTTCCTAATGCCCCAATGACTATGGGTACTACTTTTACTTTCATATTCCACAGTTTCTGGAGTTCTCTCTTTAAATCCTGGTATTTCTCAACTTTCTCTTTCTCCTTTTGCTCTATCCGGGTATCATATGGGATGGCAAAGTCAACGATAATGCAGTTGTTTTCCTCCTTCTTGATCAAAATTAAGTCTGGCCTTCTAGCTTCAATTACATGGTCGGTATGGATGGTAAAGTCCCACAGTACCTTGCAAGTATCATTTTCAACCACACTTTCTGGCTCATGGTTGTACCACTTCTCGCTTACATTTACCCCAAACTTCCTGCATATGTCCCAGTGGATTCTTCTCCCGACCCAATCATGTCTGTTCTTATACTCCTTTTGCGCCATTTTGCTGCATTCGCTGATGAGATGATTAATAGTTTCATCAACCTTACCGCACATTCTACATCTACTGTCCTGCTGCGTTTTGTCGATTTTGGCTTTGATGAGGTTCGTCCTAATGGCTTGCTCTTGAGCTGCTAGGATGAGAGTCTCGGTCTCCCTCTTAATGCCACTATTTTTCAACCATTTCCACCTTTCCTCTCCAGCAATCCCCTCAGTTTGTCTAATGAATTGGCCATGTAAGACTTTCTCCTTCCAGTTTTCTTTGCGCTCCTTTGCTCGTCGATCTTTATATTGTTTCACTGTTTCCTTCACTTCCATGTCCGATGTTTTAGCTGCACTCAACAGCCGTTCCTTGCTCTCCTGTACGAATCTCTCTAGTCCAATTTTTGATGTTTCTATCGTATCTTCAACGCTGAGAAGTCATCTACCACCTTCGTTTCGTGAAATATACAGCCGGTCTACATTGCTTTTTGGATGGAGTGCTTTGTGCATCGTCATAAGTTTCCTAGTACGTCTATCTAATTCTTGAATCTCTTCTTTCCTCCAGTCTAGAAAGGGAGCAGAGTATCTTACCACTGAAACAGCCCATGTATTAATTGCTTTAATGACGTTGTTTCCATTTAACTTTGTCTCTAACACTTTCCTCACTCTTAGTAATTCCTCTTAATAATCACTCTTAATTTTCCTCACTCTTAAATAATATTATTATTATTATTATTATTATTA
This sequence comes from Aurelia sp. 3 sensu Dawson et al. (2005), assembly GCA_964020215.1. Taxonomy (NCBI): domain Eukaryota; kingdom Metazoa; phylum Cnidaria; class Scyphozoa; order Semaeostomeae; family Ulmaridae; genus Aurelia; species Aurelia sp. 3 sensu Dawson et al. (2005). The sequence goes on from OZ026585.1 coordinate 11,578,359, forward strand.
TTATTATTATTATTATTATTATTATTATTATTATTATTATTATTATTATTATTATCATTATTATTATTATTATTATAACTGATGCAATTATCGAAGCAGAGAACGAGGAAGATCCTGCCACTGTGTCGGACACGGAGGGGCAGATATACGATGAAAATAACGAGCCCATCTTAAAGGCGGGGATAAAATTACCAAAATCTGCACAACAATGGAAAGCTGCAGAAGACCATTTTAGAGAAGCACTTCCATTAAGGGAGATATCGCCGAATTGCTTGAATGAAAATATAGAACAAATGAATCGATCCCTCTATGATTACTTTGTACGAAAATTTGGGAAGGAAAACGACCGATGCCCCTCTGAACTTGCAGAACGATACAAAGACAAAACCAAAAATGATCTGAAAAGGATTCTGAAAACTTTGAAAAATTCCCCTCCAGAGAATATCGATACTAATGAGATTAAATACGTTGCGAAACTACTTCGACAGAAAATTAAGGATAATGCGGAAAATCAAGTTCCTTTCTCGACAACAGAAGATCACAATATCCTTGTACAGAAAAATGTTTGGAGCTACGCGAAGAAATTTATCAAGAAACCATCAGAGATCTTACCAACATTTCCAAAAACTGATTGCATCGAATACTTCAAAAAGACCTTCAGTGTCATTAATCCCAGAAAACTCTTTAGGGTACCTGATCACATACCAAAATTCGATCAGCCGTCTATCGAATTTGACTTAAAGGAACCAACTTACCAGGAAGTAACTAGAATTATTCGAAGAATGAAAACCTCGGGTTCCCCCTGCCCCCTGGACCAAATATCCATAATTTGTTTGCAGAGGATGCCCTGTCTCAGAACGTACATCCACCGTATTTTGGTAGAAGCATGGAAGGCTGGCTCAGTACCTTCTACATGGAAAAGGGCGGTAACGGTGCTAATTCACAAAAAGGGTGATCCCAATGTTCCTGCAAACGTCAGACCAATAACACTCGAGTCTGTGCCCCTGAAAGTGTTTACATCCCTGATTCGTAACAGGATGTTTGACTTCCTTCTCAAAAACAAATATCTTGAACATAACATTCAAAAAGGCTTCATACCAAAAATTTCGGGAACGTATGAACATACAGCGCAAATGGCTTTTCTTATCAATCAAGCTAGATTAAAGCAACGATCTCTGTTTATCACATTACTCGATCTTCGTAATGCTTTCGGAGAGGTCCATCACAATCTCATCCAAGAAACACTCAGATTCCATCATGTTCCAATTGTGATCCAAAACCTAATAAAGGATTTGTACACAGATTTTAAAACGTCAGTCATTACCACAGGGTATGCAACACCATTTATCCCAGTGACTAAAGGTGTTCTTCAGGGTGATTGTTTAAGCCCTCTTACGTTCAACATGATATTTAACATTTTCATTCAACTTATACGAAAAGAAGATTACTCGCAATTAGGATATAAACATGATGCATTCTTAAGGCCCAGAAATTGGCTCCAATTTGCAGACGACGCATGCGTAGTAACCGGCCAAGAATATGAAAATCAGATCCTTCTGAACTGTTTCACAGCTTTCTGCTCTTGGGCAAATATGGAAGCGAGGCCAGACAAATGTAAAGCATTCGGCATGATGAAAGTCAATACAAATTGTAGTCAAGTTAGCCCAAAGGTGTTTGTCTCAAACCAGCGAATCCCTCCTGTTTTATCCACTGACTCATTCACTTACCTTGGAAGAAGTTTTAACTTTAAAATGGACAACGAAGAGCATAAGAAAAAGTTACTGGAGACAACTAATCTGCTGCTGGAAGCAATAAGTAAGCTACCACTTCATCCGAAGAACAAGATTCTTCTCTATTCGACGTATTTCATGTCTAAAGTGTCTTGGGACTTGACAATTGCCGACTTAGACATCACGTGGGTCAAACAAAATCTAGACTCACTAGCGCACAGGTACATTAGATTATGGCTTGAAATACCAATCAGTGGAACATTGGATATAATTAGTCTTACGAAAGAAAAATGCGGGCTAGGAATTATTGACCCGTCTACGAAATTTTCCCAGTGCCAAGTTTCGCTTAGGAAATGTTTAAAGAAGTCCCCGAATGGAGACGTACAATCACTACATAAAGTAACTAGTCGTGATAAAAATGTGCAATATGACACATACGCCAATGGAAAGGAGGTAATCAAAGAAAATAGAATGAAGAAAGTCCACAGGATCACACATGAATTGTCATCACAAGGCCTTATACTGAAGGCTATTCTTGAGCACACTACAAATAAAATAACAAGCATTTGGAGTGAGGCACAGAAACTCCTACCGAAGAACATCTTCAACTTCTCTGTACGTTACTTGAATAATAGCTTGCCTACAAAGAAAAATATGAAATTTTGGGGCAGAGTCGAAAGCGAGTTGTGTAACTTCTGCCAACTCCCACAATCCCTTCTTCACGTCGTCTCTGGTTGTAAATCCATGCTTGAAGGGAAAAGATATACTTGGCGTCACAACTCTGTCCTCTTGACGATTGGCAACTTCTTAACAGGAATAAGGAATGTTAAAGTCTATGCTGATGACATTCCAGGCTTCAGACCATCAGCTGTTATCACTGGAAAAAAGCAAGCGTCCAGATCTCCTTGTGATCAATGAGGGTGTATTATATGTTCTCGAACTGTCTGTTGGCTTCGAAACAAACATTGGAAATAACGAGGCTCATAAAAAGCAGCGCTACGAAAATCTCCTGAAAGACCTTTCATCCTCATACTTGCGTGTGGAATACATAAATCTATCGATGGGAGCAATAGGAACAATCGGCATTAACGGACACAAAGCGTTTATGAATATGTTGCATAATTTATCAACTAGTAACCAAGGACAACTTTACGTGGAAAAGAAAATAATAACAATTTGTGTACGTTGTACGTACTACATATTTTGTAAGAGAGACAGTGAGTGGACAAGTCCAGAACTGTTAACGTTTTAAATTCTTTTCTTTCAAGATGTGGACAAATATTATATTTCGAACGTATTAGCTGCATACTTTTCAATTTATTTTAAGGAACATTTTAATTAGAACTTGTAAATTTCCCCATCATGCCTAATTGAGAGTGATGGGTGTCATCATGTATAGTAGTATTTGTAGGGAATAAAAAGTTTCCATTATTATTATTATTATTATTATTATTATTATTATTATTATTATTATTATCATCATTATTATCATTATTATTATTATTATTTTTATTATTATTAGTATTATTATTATTATAATAATTATTATTATTATTATTATTATTATTGCTGCATTATTGAAAATCTTTACAAGAATTCATCATTTGAAGTAATTTGTGGCCATAAAATGTCAAAAAAGTTTCACATCGTAAGGGGTACCAAAACAGGTGACCCCCTGAGTGCTCTTCTATTCATCATGGTTATTGATCGTGTCTGTAAGCCTATGGTAACTGCTGCAATCTTAGAAAGGAATATAAGGGATGAGATGTATTTGAATCCAATGCCAGTTCAAGCGTTTGCAGATGATATTGTATTAGCTGCAAATAACTTAAGTGTGATAAAAAGTATGATTGGGGCTGCTGAATCGAAAATGGGCGAAGCTGGTCTGCAGGTTAAGCATGAGAAGTGTGCTGTATTCTATGGCCGTCGTTCGGGAAACTATTGGTACAAGGGCAAAGAAAATGCTACCCCTGAATTAGAAATTAAATCTGATAGACTACCTGTGTATCAACGTGATAAACCATATAAATATCTCGGTAAATCATTGTCAATTGTTGGAGAAGATGCAAAGCAAATAACAGACATAGTTGAAACGTATAAAGATCTGGTAACTAAAATCAAAGCTTCTGATTTACCCTTAGCTCTAAAGGGAAGTGCTATGAACAATCTTGCTCTTGCAAAAATATTACACCATTTCTATAATTCTAGACTGAGTGTGAATCAGCTGGACCATCTAGACAATATCATAACTGACGCAGTTCGTGAACTATTTTCCCTCTACAAGTCCACAACACGAATTGTGATATTCCTCCCCCGAGAAAATGGTGGTCTTGGCATTAAGCGAATTTCTGATGTCTATAGATCAACACGTTTAGCATTTCTTATCACAATGCTAAATCATGATGTTGTGCATTTTAAGCACATTGCGAGGTCATCTCTCGAGCTAGACATGAAAATGAGAGGAGTCAGGCCAACGGATGGTGCAAATAATTTCCTTGGATATGAATTAACTGATGATGGTTTCTTGGCTTGTAACACGAATTTCGGTTGTCAGTCCGACTGGCCAGATATGGTAAGATATGCAAGAAGCTTGAACGTTGATATTAAGTATGTGAATGACAAGACGATGGTTCTTATTAAAGGAACATGGTGTGACAATCAGTGTGATCTTCAAAAGAAGCTGTATCAGCTATGTGTTGAAAGAGATATCGAGGCTTCAAAGGAATTAACTGTGCAAGGATGTTATCTCAATCTTGAAAATGTTCATATAAAATCGTCATACTCGATCTATTATAATTGGAAAGTTGATGATGCTCTTGTGATTTTTACAATCAAAGCAAGACTTAGTATTCTTCCCACCAACTTTACCCTTCACCTGTGGAATAGAGATCACAATCCAGAATGCTCGTTCTGTAACAGACATACAGAGTCCGTAGCTCACATATTAAACGGTTGCAACGAGTTTAAGAATTTCTATTCACGTCGTCATGATCGAATTGTGAATAAGATTGCAGAATTCATAAAGGAAAATAAGCCACGGGCAAGAATTTCATCCAACTTGTTGGCAGAAACCATATTTCCAGAATTTAAAGAAGGGATTAAGCAGATTGTTCATCGTAAACCAGACATAGTCATTCTTAATCGTATACAGAGGCAGTGTACAATAGTGGAAATAAATGTTTGTTATGATTTATATTTGGAAAATGCTTATCAAGAGAAAGTTAGAAGATATAAGGAGTTATGTGTTTATCTGGAGAGAAATGGATTCTCAGTGCAGCTGGTTGTTCTTTGTTTTGGTTCGCTTGGGTGTGTAAAAAGTGACGTATGGAAAGGATGGAGAAATTTCTCCCAAAGTAAAGAATATATGAAGAATGTGATGAAATGGTGTTCAATATCGTGTATAATTGGAGGAAACTATATCTGGAGGAGCAGAGTTAAAAAGTTATTGGGACAGTAGTTATTAGCGGTAAACGGACTTTAGCTGATACATTCCTGGGAATACGGCAACACATCAGTTTTTAAGCACTTTTTTGCTTAGCATCTAGGTCAAGTAGTAATTATTATTGTTATTATTATTATTATTATTATTATTATTATTATTATTATTATTATTATTATTATTATTATTATTATTATTATTATTATTATTAAAAAGAAACACAACTGTTAAAGCTCTGTACGTTTCGATTAAAAATCTTCGTCAGCAATACTTTTCTAATTGGACAACCGAGGATTTATACTCCGTGGTAAACAACTTCAATACAGTTAAAAAATAAACTAAAATTACATTTCATTACAAAGAACCCTGTTATTAGTAAACATGACTGACCCCAAATTTAAGACCCAGTGGGAATTAAAATCACGTTTTAAATTCAAATTTTCTTCAGCGTAAACAAGAAATGAAATAACTGGCACATCAGCAAATGTTCCCTCCCATATGACCCTCCCGTATGTCATTTTACCCCGTGGGATCAAATAGATCACAGAGCAAACCTCCAAGGGATGCAGCCGGCAGCCCCACGGCCCTCCCACTTGACCTTTCAATGATTTGCAAATTGCTGAATCTTGAATGGCTTGATAGGGAATTCCACCCTAACGCCACATGCAAAAAAAACATGAAGCCAAATAGGAAGACAGCAGAGCACTGCCAACCGAACCCCCCAGAGAGAAACCAGATACAATGGCAGGAATTAGGCCATGCCACACGCAAACATATCGAGTTCCACATCTGCAGCCCGTTCATTCAAACCCTTGGGAAGAAAAGTTCCCAGTCTGTATTGCCAAAATAATTCCTTACGTCGTAATGAAAAAACATTATCAGCCCCATCGATCATTTTAACCCTAACCTCTAACTTACCATTGTGATTCCCCTCAAAGAAATGACTAAAAAAGTTTGCTTGTGGGATTAATTTACCCCTGTCCAGTGATCCCTCGTTATGTTTGCGTGCGTAAGATCTAAAATAAGATTTGTACACGTTGAATCTTTGCCGAAATTTGGTTTTGGTGCTACCTACATATTTTTTGCTGCAAACTTCACATTGTAGTAAATAAACTACGTTTTCTGAATTGCAGTTATACCTCCCCGAAAAGTTTTTGAAAGATCTGTTTTCGTCCGAATTTTCAAAACTATCCCCCTCCGTGATGACGTTGCATATCTGGCAACTTTTCCTGCCATTGCACCTGTAGGTACCCTTAGCCAACGGAGGCTCACCAACACTCGGTAATTTAGCCCTAACAAGTTGATCTTTGAGATTTTTGGCCCTCCGAAATGACAAAAAAATCTTGTTTTGGAACACTTCTTTGTGCTCTTCATCTACCAAAATAAGTTTTGAATTTTCTTTTAAAATCTCATAAACTTTGCTAAGAGCTGGATGATATGTAAGTACCAGAGGTATTCTCTTGTCATCCTTAGTTTTTGGCTGCCTATCCAAAAGACTCAAACAATCGCGGCCACGGACTTTGCTGATTTGTTCAAGAACCTCATTTTCACCATAGCCTCTATTGCAAAGCCACCCCTTAAGTTCCCCTACCCTATCATCAAAAAATCGATCCTCAGAACAAAGTCGCCTAATCCGCAAGGCCTGGCTATAGGGTATACCCTTTTTAGTGTGACCAGGATATTATTATTATTATTTTTATTATTATTTATTGTGTCGCACACTGTCTTTGTCAGTGGTGATGACGGCTTGAAACATGGTGTCAACAAGACTCCTCAAATTTCAAGCACTTTCCGGAGGATCCTTGCAGAGTAGATGATGACAGTTTTCTGCAGTTCAACAATTCGTGTTCCTATTCCAAGGTCATCTAATCTTTTGGAAACTTTCTTCGGGGTTGTCCCAAGTGCACCTATTACAATAGGAATGACTTTCGTTCGCATGTTCCATAATTTCTGTACTTCCCGAGCTAGATCTTGATACTTTTCTATTTTTTCCATCTCTTTTGCATTCACTCTACTATCATACGGTATGGCAAAGTCTATTATTTTGCATTCTTTCTTTCCTTTATCAATAAGAATGACATCAGGTCTTCTGGCTTGAATGACATGGTCTGTTTGAATACTAAAATCCCACAGTAACTTACAGCTGTCGTTTTCGGTAACTGTTTCTGGTTGGTGTTCATACCATCTTTCTGATGCTGCTAACCCATACTCTCGACACAATTCTCAATGGATCTTTCTTCCCACGCAATCATGGCGTCGTTTATACTCTCTTTGGGCTAGCATATTACATTCACTAACAATGTGATTTACTGTTTCATCTACCTTACCACACATACGACATTTGCTTTCCTCCTGTGTGTTATCAATCTTGGCCGTGATAACATTGGTTCTTATCGCTTGTTCTTGGAATGCTAGGATTAACGATTCAGTTTCACGTTTAATTCCTGTTCCTTTGAGCCACATCCATCGTTCTTTTCCTGCTTCATCATCCGTTTGCCGTAAAAACTTGCCATGAAGTGTTTTGTCTTTCCATTATTATTATTACTATTATTATTATTATTATTATTATTAAGATTTTTAATCGAAACGTCAAATCTTAACAGTGTGTGTTTTTATCCTTTTTTTTCTGTTAATTTGAATGAGGTTTTAGTTTACATATTCTTATTATTATTATTATTATTATTATTATTATTATTGCTATTATTATTATTATTATCATCATTCTTATTATTATTATTTTATTATTATTATTATTATTATTATTATTATTAGCATTATATTATCATCATTATTATTATATTATTATTATTTGTCTCCTTCACAGGAGTTTTCTTATTTCCTGGTTCATTTGCCACGATAGCGGACCACACCCAGTGGTCTTTGGTATCTTGACATCACTTCTTCCGGATTAGTTGGAAGTTTTTAAGTGTCTTTTTTTCTCCTCGGAGTTGATCTCTGTACCATAGATTAGATTCTCCCTGCCGGTGCTCTCATGCGTGTGGTTTGGTGGGGGTGGGCTGTTTGTGTGGGTTCTAGGGGTACTTCAGTTTCAATTTAGCTTTTGTTTTTGATTTTGTTTGTTTGTTTGTTTCTTTTTTTTCTTTTTTTGTTGTTTCCTTTTCTACTATTAATAAGGTGGTTGCAGGTGAAAAGCTCAAACTTATTTGATAATCTTTAAATACCGAAAGTTTTTTTTTCTCCTGCAACCACCTTAAGCTACCATTAATATTTTGTAGAAAATTATAAGTGGCATTTGTAGTGAGGACCCGGTGACCTTGTGTCTTTCCTCGCTACAAATGTCACAGTAGTTGTATTGATTTGTGGTTTTTAAATTTTAGATCGATGAAAAAAAAACTTCTTTCCTTGGTCTTTACTTTATATCAAATACTTTACGTATTATTGTCGCTGTTCCAAGCAAACATGGTCTCTGTAACATCTCAACCATAACATCCATTTCTAACTTTTCCAGCCAATTATCAAAATTCTTTGTCACTGTCCCTAATGCTCCAATAACTACTGGTATAACATCCACCTTTTTCATTTTCCATATTCTTGCAATTTCATACTTCAGGTCACTGTGATTTGTGCATTTTTCTTCTTGTTTCTTTTCAATACGAGTGTCGAATGGACAAGATGGGTCTATTAATTTACAACTTTTATTTTTCTTTTCAATCACAGTAATATCAGGTCTATTATGCTCCAACTGTTTATCAGTCTGTAAAGGGAAGTCCCATAAAATCTTGCAATCCTCTGATTCAATTACTCTCTCCGGCTGATGCATGTACCATTTCTCGGCACTTTTGGCACAGTTTCCAGTGAATTACCTTAGCTACATTGTCATGCCTCAAATTCTTATACTCCTTCTGTGCTAGCTTCGGACATTCTGAGACAATGTTTGCCACTGTCTCATCTTCCGTGCCACACATTCGACATAATGGAGACACATCTTCTCCATACACTACTTTCCTTATTATTATTATTATTATTATTATTATTATTATTATTATTATTATTATTATTATTATTATTATTATTATTATTATTATTATTATTATCATTATTATTACTAAATGTCACAGTTCATACTGGTTGCTTTTTCTTTGGCCGGGTGTAAACAATACACCTAAGGCATGTCATGTCCTGAAGTTCAGATGCAAAGTACTTTACGAAGGATCCTTGCAGTTCCTAGTAAGCATGTCTTTTGGACCGTCTGTATAGTCATATTTTCTGAGACGCTTCTGATGTTATCCTCCATTCCTTTTCTGATTGTACCAAGTGCTCCTATCACAATGGGTATTACTTCCGTTTTCATTTTCCACATCCTTTGTATCTCAATTTCAAGATCTTGGTATTTGCTTTTCTTTTCCATTTCTTTGATTGAAATATTTTTATCACATGGTACAGTCATGTCTATCAGCTTGCAAGTTGAATTCACTTTGTCCTTGATTATGATATCAGGTCTGTTCGCACTTATATGTCTGTCTGTATGCACTGCCATGTCCCAAAGCACTGTATGTGTCTCAGTGTTAGTTACTGTGTCCGGCTGGTGCTCATACCACTTGTCTGAGGTCTTGATTCCTAGGTCATTACAAATATTCCAGTGTACATATGCTGCAGCTTTGTTGTGTCTTTCGATGTAATCTGACTTTGCTAATACTTCACATCCTGATGTTATGTGGTCAATTGTTTCAGACTGCTTGTAACACATCCTGCATCTGCTGTCAATTTCTTTGCCAACAATGTGTTTTTGATAATTTCGCGTGTATAGAGCTTGGTCTTGCGCTGCTATCAATAATCCTTCAGTTTCTCCTTTGATGTCTGATCTGAGCCAGTTGTTTGTATTTGGAAGGTCAACATGTGGTTCCCCAATAAGTGAAGGGTACTTTCCATGCAGTGGTTTACTAAGCCATCTATCATTTTTCTTCTTCACTAGTTCTTTTTTTATTTCTTGTTTCAATACTTTTGCGTTTTCTGCTGTTGGTTTGTCTGGTTTCGATACGAAATTCAAATCTGCCATTTCCTTTTCGATATTATTGGCCATTTTACTGATTGAGTACTTTGGTTTCGTCTTCTCATGCACAATAATCATATTGCTTGACAAAGTGCTCTTGTTTTCAAGATAATGATTAAGCCCTACTATTGCCACTTTGAATGCAGTCTCTATTTCTATCAATCCTCTGCCTCCTTCTTTTCTGGGTATGTAAATTCGGTCGACATCAGATTTTGGGTGTAACATTCCATGCATTGTCAAGATCTTCCTTGTCTTTGAATCAAGCTTCTTTAGTTCAGAATATTTCCAATCGATTATCCCAAAACTATATTGCACAGTAGGTATCGCCAAGCTGTTTATCGCTTCAATTTTGTTTCTTCCATTCAGTTCTGATCTCACTATTAGTCGTACCCTTCTGTAATACTCTTTCCTTATCTTCTCTTTCATTTTAGTATGTTGTATACCATCACTCTCATCTACTCCAAGGTATCTATATCCACTGTCTTGATCTAATTCATTAATAGTTGTTTCGTTATCCAGCTCAATATTGCCCGTGCTAATCAGTTTACCTTTTTTGAACGATGCTTTTGCACATTTATCTAAACCAAAACTCATTTTGATGTCATCACTAAACTGCTTTACAATCCGTAGTTCTCCTTGCTGTTGATCATCATTGGACGCGTAAAGTTTCAGATCGTCCATATAAAACAGGTTACTGATTGGCACACTGTTCCTGTTCATCTTGTATCCATACCCACTGGCATTTATCTCTGATGTTAATGGCGCTAATGCTAAACAGAATAACAAAGGTGAGAGAGAATCGCCTTGGAATATCCCTTGTTTGATACTGATCTTTTCTGTTGTGATAATACCTTGTACGTGATTCAGATACATCGTAGTGTTCCATGACTTCATTGACTTTTCCATGAAATTTATCACTTTGTTGTTAAATTTATAGATCAACAACGTTTTTAAAATCCAACTGTGTGGAACACTATCATAAGCTTTTCTGTAATCGATCCAAGCTACGCTTAAATTCTTCTTCTTCCTTTTACAATCTTCAATTATTGCTTTGTTCATGAGAAGTTGATCTTTGCATCCATATGAATTTCTTGCACAGCCTTTTTGTTCTTCCGGTAACATATCATTGTCTAGCATATGTTTATAGCTGCGCTCTGAGATGATGGAAGTCAATACTTTATATAGTGTAGGTAAGCATGCTATTGGTCTGTAATTCTTTGGCTTATCAGTTTCATTGCTTTTAGGTAGAAGAAACGTACGAGCTGTAGTAAACCATTCTGGCAAATCTTCTGGGTTTTCAATTGCTTTATCAAATGCCGTTGTGAGTGCATTATGAGTTGCTGTTAGTTGTTTCAGCCAAAAATTTGGTATTGCATCTATACCTGGTGACTTCCAGTTAGCTGATTTTCTAATCGCAGCATGGACCTCTTCCTTCGTTATTGGATCCCATGTTTGACTCTCTACATGAGCATGCTTTTCTTCTTCTCGGGTTATCCAATGTGCGTTATCATCATGGTGCTTTTCTTCTCCTAAGATGCCTCTCCAGAATTTTTCTATCTCTTCTTTGCTCGGTGGGTTCTCTACATTGATTTCTTCTTTACCTAGTGACCTATAGAATTTCTTACGATCCTTGTTAAACAATCTATTTTGGTTGTATTGCTTGCTTCTTTTGTCATATCTCCGTAGTCGCTGAGCTTTTGCTTGAATCTTCATTTTAAGGGTTTCCCTTATTGTTTCGATGTCTTCTTTCGTTTTGATGTTATACCTTTTCTTAATTCCACTTCTTTTCTTCGACTTTTTCAGATGGTCGCCTTCATTTAACATCTCTGTCAACAGCGACAGTTCTCCTCTCATCTTTTCAATCTGTTTCTCTATTCTAATTTGCCATTTGGGTTTTCCTTGTGATGTTCTGCGCTTTCGATGTTTTGGTGTCTTGCCAACTTTATCAGAGATTACAAAGGCTGCTGCATATAACAGTTGGTTTATTTCATTGAGTGATTTTCCGTGTAGATTCCTTTCTAACATTGAATTACTTTCCTTGATTAATGCCTTCATCTTTTTGGTAAAGGACAGCTTCGGTAATGGTGGTCTATCCTTTACACTGATACCTTCAAGATCCGCATACTTATTAAGGATATCTCTTAATAGATCACTTGTTTCATTAGTTTCTGCTGCAAGATTGTCCATTCCCTCTAATGGTATTTCTCCTTCAGTCTGTTCACCCTGTCCTAATATTTCAGCTTATTATTATTATTACCCTGTCCTAATATTATTATTATTATTATTATTATTATTATTATTATTATTATTATTATTATTATTATCATTATTATTATTGTCCTTTCTTCACGCCTTTTTGTTGTTTGGCGGCTTTTTCTGGGCAGCGGATTGAATCCCTCAATTTTAGGTATCCAGAGTCCTTCTAATTATCTTTGCCGTGCCAAGTACACAAGTCTTTTGTAATAAAGATGTCATCTGTCCCATTTCAAGTTGCTCAACATATCTCTTAAAGTTTTTGCTCAGCGTACCAAGAGCTCCGATGATGATTGGTATTGTCACCACTTTCCTGACATTCCATAGTTTTGCCACTTCCCTTCTAAGATCTTCGTACTTTTCCCTCTTCTCCTCTTCTCTTTCGATCACTCTTCCATCTAACGGGCATGAAACGTCAATGATTTTGCATTCATTTTTCTCTTTATCGTGTATTACGATGTCAGGTCGGTTGTGATTCAACTGCTGATCCGTTTGAATTCTAAAATCCCATAAGATCTTTGACTTTTCATTCTCTAAAACACCTTCTGGAATATGATCATACCATTTCTCTGTACAATCGAACCCATATTTCTTGCAAAGCTCCCAGTGAATTACTTTCCCAACTCTATCATGCCGCCAATTCTTGTACTGGCTCTGGGCCAATTTTTCACATTCAGCCACTACATGCGCAATAGACTCTTCTCTTTTTCCACACATTCTGCAAACAGGTGAAACATCCTGTTTATCTATGCGGCTCTTTATAGCATTCGTCCTCAACGCCTGATCTTGGGCTGCCATCAACATCCCCTCTGTCTCCTTCTTCAGCGTACCTTTCCTCAGCCATTCCGATGAATCAGAACTTCTTATGCCTGCAGTCAACTTCTCATACTGGCCATGTAGAACCTTCTCTTTATAAGATTCCATTCTTTTTACCCTGATTGCTTCCTTTGGCATTCCAGAGCCCAACAAGTTTTCTTCCCTTACTGCTTTTAAAAATGGTTCTTTGCTCAGCTCTATATAGCTATACAAACTGTTTACCTCAATCTCAACGCAATCCTCAACACTGATTAAGCCCCTGCCACCGTCTGCTCTTTTGTAATTGAGTCTGTCAACATCCGCCTGCGGGTGCAATGCTCTATATATTGTTAGCAACTTTCTGGTTTTCCTATCGACGGCTTTCAGCTCATCTACCCTCCAGCTAATTATTCCTGCACCGTATCTGATGATTGATACAGCCCTGGCATTTATTGCTTGGATGATGTTTCCACCATTCAGCTTGGATTTCAGTATTGATCTAACCCGCCTGATATATTCCTTCTTGAGTTTCTCCTTCATTTCTTCATGTTTTACGTTGTCGATCTCTAAAATTCCTAAATATTTGTACCCCTCCTCTTCAAGACCTTTCATAATTTCATTACCTGGCATAACAATACCATCACATTTCACAATCTTTCCTCTCTTCATGATCAAGATCGCACATTTGCTGATTCCAAATTCCATTCGAATGTCATCGCTAAATACTCTTACTGTGTTGACAAGTGTATCTATTTGGTTTTCGTTTTTGCCATATAATTTCAGGTCATCCATAAATAGTAGATAATTTATCCTCACCCTTTCTCTCAAATCATACCCTGCTTTAACATCTCTTAAAATCAAAGTCAATAAAATTAGGGCCAATACAAAAAGGAGAGGAGACAAGCTGTCTCCCTGAAATATCCCTCTCTTTATCCTAACTTCTCCAAAGACATTTTTGCCAGATGTTAAGTCCGTTCTCCAAGTATTCATACTGTTTTCCAGTAAAGATATCATATTGCTTGCCACTCCAAACATATTCATGCATTTCAGCAACCATGTATGCGGTATCAAATCATACGCTTTTCTGTAGTCAATCCAAGCCATTCCTAACCCACATAAACGCCTCTTGCAACTTCTCATTACCATCTTATCGATTAGTAACTGATCTTTTGTACCTCTTGATTTCCTTCTGCAGCCTTTTTGTTCATCCACGAGCAGTCCTTTATTATTATTATTATTATTATTATTATTATTATTATTATTATTATTATTATTATTATTATTATTATTATTATTATTATTATTATTATTATTATTATTATTACTATCATTATTATTATTGTTATTATTATTATTATTATTATTATTATTATTATTATTATTGTTATTATTATTATCATCATTATCATCATTATTATCATACAAATGAAAATGAAAATGTTGAATCATGAAGAAGAAAACATTAGATATATCGCTAGAGAATCACTAAAATTGGACATGAAATCAAGGGGAGTCAGCGTAACAGATGCAGAGAGAAATTTCCTGGGATACTCCTTAGATGAAAACCACAGGCTAGCTAAAACAACAACATTTGGGGGTAAGCTCTGACTGGCCTGACTTGTTGTTCCACGTACGCAAACTTCAAGGATCAATAATATTTAAGAATGAGATTGCCGAAGTAATCATCAATGACAGAGAGATTCCAAAGAAGAAATTAAGACAAGAGATTGAAAACGAGCTAAGAATGTTAGACATAGACCATTGTTTGCAGCTTCAAATCCAAGGAAATTTTATAGCAATGGAACACATTGATAAAAAGATATCACACCAAATATATTATGGCTGAAAATTGTCAGATAGTCTGGTAAAATTCACATTAAGAGCACGTATGAAACCACTGAAACCATTTTGGAAACCAGCAGCTAGATCAGGAGGGGAGATCGATAGCACGTGGCGAAAACAACGTGGCATTTGAAGTTAGACGGATGAATCGAGACAAAAGCCACCTATCTTCTCAGGAGATCGGTTCCAGCTACGATATCATAGGCAAAGAAGTAATACAAAAGTGGCAATGATACGAAACACTGGAAGACAACTACAAGTTACGAACCAACGATGGATGCGATCATCTTCCTTCCAAATATCAGCGGAAAACACCATGTGCAAACCTGAAGTTGAACAGAAATCCTCCGAGTGGGGGTCATCAAGGGGGATAGAAACCCGCCGTTCCGCGTGATTTTCAGTTAAAATTCGCCGTTCGGGTCATTTCCTGCCAAAGTTCTGCGTTCCTCCACTTCGTCATCAAAATGATGGCACAAATTTGTATTGTTAGACATCTTCATCCATCCAGGTGGAAAGAGGAGGAGAGTGGCAGTTCAAATTCTTGTGCAAAGCTTTGAAAAGTATTCTCATAGTGCTGATCAGAATAACAAGGATGTGACCACGACCTCTTTTTACAAGACAACATATGAAGGATCCGCAAGCAAGTCCATAACAGTTCATGAACATTCCGCATTCCGCTTATCATTTTCGAGAAAATCCGCGTCCGGTTGGGATAGAGAATTCCGTCGTTCCGCAGAGAAATTGCCAGAATTCCGTATTCTGCGACAAATTTTCTTCAAATTCCGCTGTTCTGCAAACCCTGATGACCCCCCACTTCAAATAAGACAGTGGCAAATGGAAACTATGTATCCAAAAAATAGCTAAGGTGTTTTGGGATTTTTTCAGGCTCCTGTTCACTCCAGTTGTGATGTCCTACAGTCCTTGTGAGTCTCCGTAATTTTGCTCTTTTTAGCCGATCTTATTACCGTTCATTATGCAGGCTCTGATAGTGTTTTTGGGAGCAAGAGAGCATGGCCTAAGAAAAGCCAGGAGCCAGGGAGCATGAGTAGAAAATGCGGGACCTTGAGAGCACATACATTTTACGAGAGCTCACTTCAAAAGTTTTATACCTTTCATTAAAATCCCATGCTCCCTCCAATTCCTGTTCAGGATGTCTATTTTGAACTGCCAAGGCAACCAAATGCCATTAATGAGTTCTTGATTTAAGGGGAGGGGGAACTTCAAGCCGTAGTGAGAAAGCAGCCATGTTTTGGAAACTTTTTGAAGTGCCCACAAAAATGAGAATTTTACGACTAAGGACCGTCCCTCCCCAAAGTAAAGAACGTGCTCTTGAAACATTTCTGAGGGCATCTCTCCAAAACTCAATCTTTGCTGCACCAAAGGCACAAATCACAGGGGCGGATTCAGACCGGTTTCACCGGTTTCCGTGCATCGGTCAGGTTTCCAAACCAAAGAAAGAATGACGTTATTTACCAAAATTTTCAGAAAAATAAAAAGTGTCATCCTTTTTTGCGATCTTCAAACCCAGGCAAGTCCAACAGTGAGATGTCTTTAAAGGCATGACACACTGTTGCTCCTCACAATACGCTCAAAAACAATAAGAGACGTCATGATTCTGCTTAATTTGCCATGGTCCTCTCGGGGAACACGTCATATGAAACTTGCGCGATGAATTCCGCATGCGATTTGCTTTGAATGGCCATGACATTTCACATTGTTTTGATATGAACACTTTTGTAATCTGATGAGCCAATAAGGGTTGAGTGAACCTGTGGAATGATTTCCGTGAACCGGTACGCAATTGTTTAAAATCAGTGAACCTGTTTCGATTAGGAAGTAAACCGTTTCTGAAGGAAGTAAACCATGCTTGTAGAGGAAGTTGACAGCAAAGATCCAGAAGAGAAAGATCTCTGCCGCCTTCACACACTTACCATTGAAGAGAAGGTTGAGGGAGAGGCAAAGAAGATAAAAGAAGAGTACAAATGTATTTGAAATACGATAAAATGAAAGAAAATTTTTAGGGAGTCCTGAAGGGAGAGTTCTGGAAACTTCAAAGGCCTAAGAAGTGTACTTGCAAAGTATCTAATGAATTTCGCAACTTTTACATTTTTTGTAAGCAATCTTTGTTGATTTAACCTTGAAAACGTTATTGTAGATACTCAACTGGAACAACCTTCATTTATTCAAAAGGGCGTTGCCCATGTTTTTAGATATCACCAAATCTGTGTATTACCCAAGGTTTCCAGGGAACAGTGTCCAGTGAGAGAGACCTTCCAGTCCTGACAGATTATGAAAAATCTGAAGCAAAAAATAGCAACCATATTAGATACCAATCGACCACTTGACTTTAAATATTTGAATCTAAACAAAGAATAGAAGCATCATCCCAGCATCACAGGAATTATTGGGAGCACAAGGCTAATTCTGAGGTTAGCAAAGTAGCATACTGCTTTTGAAGAGGGGAGCATGGAGCAACGATCTCCGCTATCCGGGCCTCATTATGACATGCTTTCAAGACCAACGATTGGGACAAATCTGCAATTTATAACATTTCATTGGAAACAAATAGTTTTGCCAAAGGTATACGAGATCTTTACAGAGTCAAAGCCCTTATCGCTTCCTATAAAGTTACCGTAAGTCCTCGAATGAGCCCCAGTCAATTTTTTTCCAACAAACTATTTCCCCAAAATATATTTTTGGATTGGGCGTATTCGGGGGCTTATTTGAGGGAGGGAGTATCTTTTTAACAGGAACTAAAAATGTTACCAAGACTACTCTTTTCTTTTACTTGATGCTGCTCAATATGCTTGAAACGGCAGATATATCAGGATAATTGCTTTTGAGGCAATATCTATGGAACTCTGCCCTGAGTATGACATGAAGTCAGTCAAATACCCTGGGGGCACTCAATACACATGCATACGGGGGCGGTCAGTCTAAGAAATTTTAAAGCAACCCTACAATATTAGTTCAGCTTAATAGAAACCCATAATATCTGCTCATTTTATGGCATTTTATAGTTAGAAATCTGTGCATGAACATGACAGATCATGAAACAATGCAGATTATGGTCAGAATTGCCTTCTTAAGAAGCCCAGAAATATCTGTTGAATAATATTTGATGCCAAAAAATATTATGGACATAAGCATGTATCTAATGATATCCATTTCGATTTGAAACAAAAAATTAAAGGAAGTGCCTCATTTTATTGTTTTAATCATTATGCTGGTAATCATGATAATCATAACTTATATCTTCCTATTGTCATAGCAACAGAGACAATAGAGTTAATTTGATCAAGTTTAATATATAGAGGAGAGTGGAATCCATCCCCCACTGGTATTGATCAAAACTCCTACGTAAGGTAGGGTTAAGGAGAGGGTGTACATGAGAAAGACTTTGGATACAACTAAAGAGTATGGCGTGGTGAAAAGAACAGTGAAGAACCTCAAGAGTGGAAATTGCAAGATTGTAGAGCGTATATTTGAACGGCCACTTTGTAGAGCGAACCTTGACTATACCATTATGACAATAGTTTGTCCACATAGTGTGATGTCACCAGGCGCAGCAATTCTCCCCATTGCAAAGTCTGTCTTTGGTATTCATGATCCAATAGGCTTGAGTTATCTTTTACAATTAAGGGTTGGTCTTAGTAAATTGAATTTTCATAAATTTAAGCACAACTTTAGGGCCGGATACAGTGAATCCACTGTGCCCAACGAATGTTGGCATTAAGGATACGGAGCTTTTTTTGTTGCTTTGCCCGTCATTTGACATTCTACGGCAAGATCTTCTCGCTGTAGTTTCGGAATTGTTACCACTCTTTGTCCAAATCGACACTCTTCCAGACAACGTTCTTGATCAATACTTATTGTATGGTAATAAAGAACTTTCTAATGACGTAAACAGAAATATGCTCGAACATACTTTAAATTTCATCCACAAAGCAGGTCGGCTTCTGAATAACTTCAAACATTCCTTTTTACGCCACACAGCCACTAGGTACACTTTTCCCCGTTGCTCTTGTAAGTCTGTTTCTCATTTGGTGTTAGGCACATGAAGCAAAATGTGAGAACCTAATCCATGCTAAACCAGTGACGGTAGCAATTGCTGTTGTTGCTCTCTCGTCCGGGGTTCCTGTTGTGAACCACATTTTCTTATGCTGGCCTGACATCCAATGTGAAGCAGATTCGGCTAATTAATCGCATGTTTAGCGTTTTGCAGGTTACATTTGGTTAGTATTTACATGCCTTTATGTTAATGGCCACAGGGTAGTCATTGTCCGTTGCTCCTTGTGGTCCTGTCCCTGTAGTGTTTGTATAGTTTGTATAGTAATTAGAAAGTATAGTAGGATGTAGATGTAACATGTATTGTAAAATTTTAGATGAATATGAAAAAGCCTGTGGAGCTAGTGTTCATAAACCTTATAAAGGCATTCGATACTGTTGATCATAACATTCTCTGCAAAAAGCTTGAGCTTTACGGTGTACATCATCGTGAACTATCTTGGCTTAAATCCTGCCTAACGAATCGGAAACAATTTTGTAGGGTTAATGGTATGGAGTGCCAATGCTGACAAAAATACTTTCTGCAAATTTTGTGTACTTCTTAAAAAAAACATACTTCCCTTCAAGGTTCCTGACACTTTATCCGCATATTGCAACCTTTTCAATTTCATTGTACTTTTCATTTATCTAACTTAGTTAACTTTCTGCATACTTCTTTGAAATTTTGCATACTTGTAAGAAATTTTCAATACTTTCCTCGTTTTCAAAACGAGGATAGTATCGAAAAATTTCTCCTTGTTTCAGAAGTTTCATACTTCTAGAGAATGTCATACTTATTCAAAACTTTTCATATTTGCTTGAAATTTTCCATACTTTTAGAAATTTTTCATACTTGTTAGAAATTTGTCATACTTGTTAGAAATTGTTCATACTTGTTAGAAATTTTTCGTACTTGTTTGAAAGTTTCCATACTTGTTAATTTTTCATACTTTCCTCGTTTTCAAAACGAGAATAGTATATCAAAAAATATGTCTGGATGTTTCAGAAGTTTTATCAAACTTTGATACTTTGGGGCAGAGACCTCATCAATTGCTATTCACAATTGTAATTTTTTCCAAATATTTCATAATTTCTTTGTCTCTAATGTATCTTCCTTCGAAAACTTCATACATCGTGCAGATGCGCAACTACTTCCAAGTTCCATTAAAGGCCTAATTGTTTTCTGAAACTGTAGTTCCTGGTGATCATTATATCATGAAGATCTTCCACTCTCTGAAAGGCCTCGTTAGACAGTTCTTCAGCAACGATGTAGTCCGTACTGTTCTGGTTTTGTTCACGAAGAGTCGAGTACATGCCTCTAGCAGGTTTTGTCTTTGGCTTAAGCATTTATGTATGAAGCAAGAATTGCCAAAAGTGAATACTCTATGATTTGCCAAAAATGGCTAGGCCATGACTACACTCCACTCTTTCTTTCATAGACACCTCTGGGGAGACCATTATGGAAACAAGGTTGTATTGACCTTTTAATGCCATCCCTACCATTTTTAAACTGGGGGTGTTTTTAATCTATATTTTGCCTTTTAATTCTTTTAACAGTGTACATTTGCAATTAGATTCTTTTTTTCCTTTTTGTTTTATGATCTTTCAGTCCTTTTTTATTACTTTAATGGCAAATTTTTACTTACCTACGTACCTACCTACCTGTTCATCCATGTTGCTAGCTGTTAGAAACTAAATTGGAAACTCACATCATTGACTCATTATTGCAACTTTTTTTTGGCAAATCTTCCTGCACGTCATTCTCAATATTCTCATTGGGATTCTCATTGTGAAACATCTGGCAATGTGATTGTTGTATTAGGATTGATTGATAGCTAAATGAAATTGAACATTAAACTCTTGTCATTCTCTACCCCGAAGTATGAAAGTTTAATAACACCGTAGATGCTCTGTTAAGCCCGCGGGGTTGTGGGCTTATCTAATTTTAGAGGCTCCAGAAGGGGGCTTAATAGAGAAGGGGACTTGTCAGAGAGAGGGCGTTTTCACAAAATCAAGTGACAAGGATATATTTAGCAACTTTTCAGTACTTAGACCCCATATTTTGCGGATTTAGCATACTGTTTTGCGAGTCACATACCATAAATTTGACACATTTCTCACCCCAAATCAGATCAAAATTAACATGCAAGCTTGTTTAGCTAATAGATGGAAAATGTTTGGTAATTTCCCAGATTTGATATGATATGTAGACATTTTTATATGTCACCCTCGTTTTGAAAACGAGGAAAGTATGAAAAATTTCAAACAAGTACGAAAAGTTTCTAACAAGTATGAAAAATTTCTAACAAGTATGACAAATTTCTAACAAGTATGACAAATTTCTAACAAGTATGAAAAATTTCTAACAAGTATGGAAAATTTCAAGCAAATATGAAAAGTTTTGAATAAGTATGACATTCGTTAGAAGTATGAAACTTCTGAAACTAGGAGAAATTTTTCGATACTATCCTCGTTTTGAAAACGAGGAAAGTATTGAAACTTTCTTACAAGTATGCAAAATTTCAAAGAAGTATGCAGAAAGTTAACTAAGTTAGATCAATGAAAAGTACAATGAAATTGAAAAGGTTACAATATGCGGATAAAGTGTCAGGAACCTTGAAAGGAAGTATGTTTTTTCTAAGAAGTACACAAAATTTGCAGAAAGTATTTTTGTCAGCATTGGCACTCCATATAATGGGGTTGATTCCGAAATCAGAGACATAGAAGTTGGTGTTCCACAGGTTCATGTCTTGGTCCTCTTCTCTACTTCATCTACATCAATGATCTTCCGCAAGCAGCCCTGGTTTCCAACGTGTCTACGTATGCTGATGATACTAGTTTGTGCTACCAGTCTCACGATATGACTCGGCTGAATGAGGCTATCAACAGTGAACTTGCGAAACTGGACACTCGGCTACAAGGTAACAAGCTTGCCCGAATGTAGCAAAAACCCATTCTATGCTTATTCCCTCCAAGCAGAAACACAACAGTATTCTCAAGGGTCAAAATGAAGACTTGAAACTGAAAATACGTGATAATGAGCTGGAAGTGGTCAAAAAGACTAAATACCTCGGTTTGCAAATTGACCGTTCTTTGGATTTGAAAGAGCAGATCAAGACAGTTTCTGCCAAGGTCTCCAGGGCAGTAGGATTTCTAAAACATGCCAAGTCTTTTCTTCCGAAAGAAACTTTGCAAACTCTCTATACAGGTATTGTGGAGTCTCACGTTCGATACTGCTGTTCCGTCCGGGGCTGCGCTGTTTCGAGTGAAATTAATCAGCTACGAAAACTTCAAAGCGTGCTGCTGGGATAATAACGAATAGCAGCTTCGATGCTCCTAGCAGACCTCTTATCGGAGAGCTGGGATGGATGACCGTTGACCAACTGATTTCCAGTGAATCTAAGACAATGGTCTTCAAGTCCCTGAATGAGCTGTTCACCCGAAATTCGCTCTGCTCGTCATATAGTCTTCGTAATACGGGGACCGACTTGAGGTTACCGATGAAAAGGTCAACAAATGGCCAGAAATAATTCTCTTATAGAGGTGCTAAGCTATGGAATAGCCTGTCAGCCAAGTCAAAGCAGGCAGCCTCTCTGTATAGTTACAAAAAGCTATTTAGAAATAGATACTATGTAGACACTTTTTCCTTTCACTTTTACTGTAAATTTTGAACATTATTGTATATAAGTCTTAGATATTGTAAATAAGGTTTTATAGTTTAATTTAATTAATAGCTTTTTTCCTTTTAGATATATTATATTGTAATTAATGTGTTTATCGGAGGACCCCTTGAAAATCAACTTTTTGGAGGGCAACCCTCCTTAAAAGAATTAGACATGAATTTGAAATATAAATATATGAAATAAGACGTCTTCGAAGTGTAGATTGAAATCGGAGGGCGATTGTTGTTCGTAGCTCGAAGATCAGATGCGAAGTCCGACAACCGAACGAAGTAGAAATATGTATACCATTAAAAATATGTGTTCCTTAAAGCTCACAGGCGTTTTGTCCTACCGCAGTCACATTACTAACTTTGCTTTGTTTGGTAAGAGAGTTTAAACTGATGTGTACCGTTCTCTACTCGTTCCAGGGAATGACGCCATTGCATTGGGCCTCCTTTCATAACAAGACCCGAAATGTTAATCTACTGTTGTCAAATGAAGCAGATTCTACGATTGTGGACAATGAACAGAAAACGGCTCTTCATTGGGCCGCTCAGGTAAATTCATATGTCTTTTCGGTAGTTAAACTTGTAAATTAAATGTAATGTTGAGATCGTAGCAGTCGTCGTACAGTGGCATGCAGGGTTTATAAAGAACAATACTTCATGGGCTTGGCTAATACACTCACACTAAATGGCATGAATAGGACCACTGACCGTTAACGTAAACATCACTCATTTACAATGCACAGCTGATATCAGAAGGTAGTATGTCCTTTGTTTATTCCTTTATATATGTTTGATAATTATTAGTATTATCCTCTCTGCGACATAGCATACATAATCATACTGATTTTACTGTGCTCTTTCCTATTGTCACGCTTGCATCACCACCGACTCATCCCGCACATCTGCCTACATTCATCCCTGCGGTAGATAGCTAATGACGTTATGGTTCATCTTTATATCTTTATTCAAATCATTGCCAGTTTGTAATTCCGCCTGCTTAGCTCTGAAGAAACCTCTTATCCTGAGGTGACATATCATGTCTTATACCGGGTGACCCAGAAAAGTGACCCGACGCAGTCTGTCATAGAAAATCAAGTAAGTGCCCAACTGGCCCAACTGAAATGCTTTAAACGTTGTTCTTTTGCTAAGAGACTGACCTACGTTATGAGCATCCTTTCCAACCTCTTTCCACGGCCGACAACCCATCATTCGACTTCCGTAGCCTCGTTCTGATGATAATAGTATTTCTATAGGAGCATAATTTTTCTCGAACTTTGGCCTGATTTTTGCAAAAGAAATATATGGCCTGTATCAACCAACCTGAGCAAAACTTGTAGCAAATTTATCAGAGATTTTGTTCACCCCAAATTTGTTTTCATTCCAAAAGTTTAAATGACCGGGTATCAATTGTTTTTGAAGACAGGTCATAAATTTTTCTGGTAAACCCCATATATGGTATTGGTTCACCCTTATTTGGCACAACTTTTCCAACATCAAACAGGTCGACGAGCCGCTTCGGGAAGAAAAATTTCTTGTCACGGGACTGAATTTTACAAAATATGACACTACTACTTACACAATCTAGGATGTTTGATATTGTATATTCAGCTGTAAGATGATGGATGATATATACATGAATGGTAGACTAAGAGAACACTTCTGAGCCGTGAGAGAGCATAAAATGTTGGAGCGGAGACTGACTGGCCTAACCAAAATGAAGGGAACAAGACATGAACCTGGCCAGCGCCTAGTTGATAGGCTCACAAACTCCAATAATAAGCAAGTTATATTTTACATCACGAAAAAGGCAGATAATTTTTACGTGGCTTAGGACGTTTCTTTATTCTATAACTTGTCATTTCTGCAAGAAAATACACTCCTAATGAATCAGATCAATTTCTGTAAAATTTGACGAAGCGATAAGCAAATGAATGGCGTGCAAGTTGAAAGAAACCCTAGAAACAAGATAAAGCCAAAACTTCTTGGGAGAAGTGATTTTCGCATGGAAATATGGATATAATGAGATAAAATCGAAAAAAATTGGATACCAAGGCGGCAGAAAGCCGCAAAAACGTTGAAAAATGGAGATGGAGACAGACTGGCCTAACCAAAATGATGGGTACAAAATTCATAGTTAGTCCACGCCTTTTTTATAGGTTTCATAACAACAACAAAAAATATATAAAACTTTAGCTCAAAAGAAAGAGAAATGAATCTTGCATGGCATAGGAAGGGTTTCTTTCTCATAGGACGTAGCATTTGGAAGAAAATTGGCCTTGAATGAAAAAGTGAAATTTTGGTAAAATTCGACGAGCGAAATTGCAGCAATACAACATGCAGGTGGAATGCAACTCTAAGTTCAGAAAAAGCTACAGAATCACAATTTAATTGGTTTTTGGAAGAAAGTATGAATTTTTTTCCCTGAAAATGCCAACTTATCGATCAAATAGAGAACTTATGACTGAGAAAGAGACAAAAAGTCGAGGTGGAGACTGGTTGGCTTAACAAAAATAATGGGTACAAAATTCATAGTTAGTCCACGCCTTTTTTATAGGTTTCATAACAACAACAAAAGATATACCAAACTTTAGCTCAAAAGAAAGAGAAATGAATTTTGCATGGTATAGGAAGGGTTTCTTTCTCATAGGACGTAGCATTTGGAAGAAAATTGGCCTTGAATGAAAAAGTGAAATTTTGGTAAAATTCGACGAAGGGAATTGCAGCAATTCAACATGCAGGTGGAATGCAACTCTAAGTTCAGAAAAAGCTACAGAATCACAATTTAATTGGTTTTTGGAAGGAAGTATGAATGTCGTTCCAGAAAATGCCAACTTATCGATCAAATAGAGGACTTATGATTGAGAAAGAGACAGAAAGTCTAGGTGGAGACTTGTTGGCCTAACAAAAATAATGGAATTGCAAATCGAAGTTGATCCGCGCCTAATTCAAAGGATCTGAAACGGAAGCCAAAAAGATGCAAAGTGCCATAGCAAATGAAAGAAAAATGAATTTTGCATGGTATAGGATAGTTCGCTTTTCAAATAAACTCGTCACTTCTCGAGAAAACAACCCTGAATAAAAATCATGAATTTTCGTCTTACGAAACGAAAGAAAAATCTAAAGGGAGTCTTACGATTAAACACTTCCTGAAAATGGGTAATTTCATTTCCAAATTATCCCAAACAAAAGAAAACTAAGTTTGCGAAGACTGTTCTTCCAAATAAAATCAAACATCTTTGGAATATACAGCAGATGGATCAGAAATTCAAAGATTAATGTTGAGTTGCAATTCCGGGCCTACAAGATTCTCGTGAAATCGAAGAGGATCTGCTTACCTGCTAGCATCCATAGCGTTTGTTTTTCTCCTTCCAAATCATCAAAATCTTCAATTTTTGCACAGTTTTTATTACTAAACACGCTCAATATCAGATCTTACAAAAATGAAATGTTTTTTTATGTGTACGCGTGATGAAATCAGGAAAAGGGCGCGCAAAAATCACATGACCTCCACCTGCCTCCACAGCTTCGAGGATTCAATGTGACGTCACACGTCAGTAGGGGTTGTCGGGCGTGTCTTTCGGTACCCTAAACTTCCCGAGTTAAGAATTTTGAGGAACAGAGCATGCCTGCATTTCTCAGAGAGTTCTCAAAAACAGGGATCGATCGATTTACAGTTATTTCAGATCATCAAAACGGTGAAGGGCCTGTTTCAGTGCAGCCTAGGAATAGGCTACTCAATCGAAAGATTGAAAGTTTCCAAAGAAATTTCATAGTCCCTAGGTACTTGAAATTATTCTCATGCTGAATTGAAAAGCGTTTGTCATTGTTTTGAAGATCTGTAATTCCTTTAGATCGATCCTCTGTTTTTGGTGGCTTTTTGAGGTAATCAAGCAGGTCCTTTTCTACGAAATTCTTACTGTGGGAAGTTTACTGTAGCGAAAGAAATTACGCAGCATGCTCCCATCAGGACATTGCGTGTTTCTGAGAGGTACTGCTCATGGGTGAATGAGGACCTTAAGAGGCTAATAAGAAGCAGGGATAAACTTAAAAAAGCTGCTGTCAAAAGCAAATCTCTGGTTCTTATGAGCTCTTATAGGCATATTAGAAATAAGATTAACAAACAAACTTCTGAGTTGAAAAGGCAGTATTTTTCGGAGAGACTTGCTCAAGCTAAAGGCAATATGAAGGAATCTTGGAAAACGATCAACCAGGTGGTAAATAGAAGATCTAAATCCACAAACATTGATCTTTTGAAGGGACCTGGAGGAGAAATAGTAAATAAGCAGGAAATCTCCTACACTATGAATGATAATTTCTGCTCAGTAGGTAAGGATCTCGCTAGCAAGATTGAGGATGCCCCTAACCCCATGCTTACAGGTTTAATTTTTTTTATAGATGTCATTAAAATTTTACAATACATATTACGGTCTACACTACTTACAAGAATTACTTTACAATACTACTGGGACAAAAACCCCCGGGGAGCAAGAGGCTATGTCTACCCCAAGGGAATTAACATAGATAAAAGAAAGAAAACTACTTAAACTTAAACAACACTACTAAAAACAACGCATACGGATAATAAGAACTATTTGACACTAAGTCTGCTGCATATTAGACGTCAGATCCAAGTGATGGTGAGGAAAAGTAATGGTGGAGAAAAACTTATCTTGATTTTTTTTTATTTTTTTATCTATTTTTTTGAGTAAGAGAAAAAACCACTATGCACCTGCCGACCAATATGTAACAGACTTTCAAACGTAAAGAGATAAAAAAAATAAATAGACAGGGACTTAGTGGTTACGAGGTGTACATCTTTCGTTAGAAGCGACCTTACTCAAACCGACCAGTTTCGCGGATGAACTGAATAGTCAGATTGACAATAGTTCTATTGAGGTCGTAGGAGAACTTTTACATCGCCATGCAGTAAAAGCCGTGTTAGAACCTTATTTGAGGATTACTATGTCCAAAAGGTCGTAATACATCATGGACTCCAGCGAGAACATCTCGTCGTTGAGCATCAAAAGGATGGCAAAGCAACGAGAAGTGCTCCGCATCTTCAATGCCATCACTCGAATGGCACATAGGGTTTACAGCATCCCTAAAATTGTGTTTGAATTTGTGGAAGTTTAATTTGCTTAAACCAACTCTCTCTAAGTTGAGTAAGAAAAGATAAGCCTATTGGGTCATGAATTCCGAAGACAGGATTTGCAGGGGGACGGATAATTGACAAAATCTTCTCCTTAAAGACAGCGACAGATGGTGCAATGTCTAAATTTCGTAACCGGCTATAATTTTTCAGTGGGGAAATACATCACAATGCAAGTAAAGAAAGATCATAAATGAAAGGATCTGGAGATTTCTGATGATTTTGAAATCAAATTAAATGCAAATTTTCACATCCTATTTCCTTTCTGTGAAATGCTCCGGGATATCTTAATAGTTTCTAGGGCCTGTAGTGGGAGGGCTACTGTGGGGAAAAAGGGAGTAGGTTTGAAATGACTGATGTATTTGGTCAGTGCCATACATAATTACTAGCTATCTGCTATCATAATGTATGCTAACGTTTGTTGTCAAAATGCTATCCTAGTTTCACACAGGTTTCAATCAGTTTTTGGAGGAGTTTCCTTCAAGTGATACAAATACAGTAAGAGCCTGCAAGATAAAAGCTGTTTTCTCGCAACAACCTGTTTTATCTGCCATTGAAATTAATGTAGAAGTTTCTTTCATGGGACACCATTTCTCAACAAAGTCAGCCTGAAGTTTCTTAAAGAGTGGTTTCTATTGCAGGTTCTGACAGTGCATAGTTCTATGTTCTTCCTTCACCCTCTTCCAACAGGCAAGGGAATTCCAGATGCAATTGCTACCTCTGTGTTGTGAGAAATGAACTTGTCTGCGGTTTTTCAGGAGCTTGAGGACCATGTGGTCGACACTGCAGTAAATGAGAACCACATTTTTGGGCTGATCAAGACCATCACAAAAAGCTATTACAAGATCAAATTGTACCATCTTGTTGGCAAAGAGTACAGCTAGAGTCTCACAGGTGAAAGGGTCAGGAAAAGCTGAGCAAGTTCTTTTTCAAGCATCATTAGAGATCAGATGAATGGCTCACTTGACGTATTTTTGAGATTACATAAACAGCTTTTTTGAAAGCTACCATAGTTGCTAGAGCACTTACCGATAGACAGGTTTCACACAAGTTTTCTTTGTTTGTTGTCTTTTCCTACAATTTTATCCAAATTTTGAGCAACGCAAAGAAGCTTAGGAGAAACAAACGCATGCCACAGCCCTTACTGCATGCAATTCAAGGGCAAGGTATGGCGTACAACCGTACAACACAAAGAAATCACAGAATGACCAAAATCACTTCATCGCAAGTTTAGGCTTAAGCGATTTCCACGGCAGATCTGTTTCACACAACATTTTGCGGCCAAATAAGCATCTTTTTTCCAAAATCAGAGTCTCCTTAGCTTTTTTCATGGCTTTTAACTTGAAAGAAATTAATTTAACTTACCTTTTTCGATTTCCAGTGCGAGAAACGGTGGTCTGATCTGCTTCGTAATGCAGTTTCCCCTTTGTAAACAATGCGTTGAGGTCTCCTAAGTGGTCCCAACAAGACGGCCGCCGCGCAATTTGCGTTGGCGTCATGTTTCAAACAAAGGAAGCTCGATCCAGTCTTTTTTTAAATCAGTGAAAGATACGTACCTGCCTACCTTGCTCTCTCCCTTCCTATGCAAAATCTGCTCCACCAC
Source organism: Aurelia sp. 3 sensu Dawson et al. (2005) (assembly GCA_964020215.1). Classification (NCBI taxonomy): domain Eukaryota; kingdom Metazoa; phylum Cnidaria; class Scyphozoa; order Semaeostomeae; family Ulmaridae; genus Aurelia; species Aurelia sp. 3 sensu Dawson et al. (2005). Next base: position 11,607,898 of record OZ026585.1, read on the forward strand.
GTAATGTGCTCATTCTTCTCACGTAAAAACCACACCAAAATGTTACAAGGGCGAGAACTGCAACTGTAGAATTTGCAAAACATATCAACCACAGTTTGAGTACGAAGCATGGTATGTAGCGATCAGATACAATCATATTTGTAAACGTTTGTAAATATATCTATATATATTTAATTGTATTATTTATTGATTATTGATTATTTATTGATTATTAATTGTATTGTATTAATTGTATTAATTGTATATATATTTAATATGTAAATATATATATATATATTTAATTTTTGAGCTAATTAGTATGCCTGAATTAGCAGTAATCTTGCCATTTTAATTCAAGTAAGAAGCCTAATGTAAATAGATAAATGATTGATTGATTGAATTGGCCATAAGAAATCTGGACAAAATTCTGACGGTTTTAGGTAATCATTATTGTTCTAGCATTATTTAAAGTTGGTTTTTAGAAAAGCTCTTGCACAAGAACTAAAAAGACCAACTATTTACAAAAGACAAAATGAATGATAGTTGATGAAATGCCCTAGATACTTAAAATACCGTATATGCATATTCTGCAACGGAACTACACTCCATTCCATTTTTTTTTATGTATGACAGATGTTGGAATGTTTCTATCATTAGGTAGCTAAGGACTTCCATAAGGTGCTACCTCGAAAAAATAAGCTATGGTTGGCATAAGTAGTTGTTTTGGTTTGAGGCAACATCAAAAGATTCTTTGATAAAAAATGATAATTATAATCCACTTCGTGGAACATGTCCCACAAGGAAAAGGATTTTATTGTGTTAAATTACTAAGAACCTTGAGCATTAAATTTTGCAAGTTTTTTTATGAATAGTGCGCTCCTTTCGTCTCCGTAGCAACTCATCAATTAGGGCGAAAAATCGTTGAAGAGAGTTCGAAGCGCTCTCTTATGTGTGTAGTTCAGGTCATTGTTTAAAACCTTTCCACATATTATCCATATCAGTGGACAGTAATTGATATTAAACATGAAAGAGTTGTACAATAAAAGAGATTGTTTCTCATTTAAATAGCTTTGGATTCTAGAGCAGGCAATAATCTTGTTGTTTGCTTTGTGACGTAATTTTGCCACTTGTTGGTCGAAAATAGTCTCAAGTCTATGGTGATCCCCAATAACTTGACACTGCTGACAACATCTGCGAATACATTTCCAATATCGAGAACAATATTATCATTTATCTTCAAACCGAACAGCATAACTTGAACTCAGTATAGAGTGGGTCTCAGCAAGTGAATTGTCACTAATTCAGGCATAATCTCGAGGACGCTGTAAACCCAATTTGCCCTACGAACGATGGTGTTGAGGATACGGAGCACTTTTTGTTGCTTTGTCCATCTTTTGCGGCTCAACGAAAAACCTTCTTGCTGAAATTCTTCCATTGTTTCGACCATTTGGATATGTTAATCATTCAAATGAGGTTCTAACGCAGCTCTTATTGTATAGTGATGAACACCTCCCTAATGATGTTAACAGGAATACAGTCGAGCTAACATTGAATTCATCCAGGAAACCGGTCGTTTAGATTAAGCTCTTTCCAAACTCTGTTACAAACCACGCAGCCACAAAGTACTTTGCAACATCTTTTAGCTTTGTTTATTCATTTGTTATTGAAAACTTTCTCAATAGTCATGTCTGGTTTCGTTTAAATGTTTTTCTTTCTTAATTTTTCTTCGTTTTAAGGCCTCGGGGCTGTCATTGTATTTTGCTCCTCTTGGTATCGTCGTCGTAGTATTGTTAAGTGGTTTAGGTAATGTATTTTGTAATTTGTCAAGTAAACTTTTAGATTGAATCTATATATGTATACAGGGTGTCTCAAAAAATTGTTCGACGTTTGATTAGATACTAAAAATTAACGATATGCTGAATGGACCCTTGGTTAAGTCACTCTTTTCCTGAGATTTGAATTTAATTTTTGACACAAGAATCTTGCAAATCCGATAAACAATCATGGGGTGACAAGCTTTTGAAGTTCAAGTTTGTGCGAAAGCTGAAACCAGAGGCCTCGAAATTGCATTTCTGGTAAAAGTCCCATAGGCCGTCGTTACTGTTATTTCTCAATTGTTTCAGGGCGAACCAAATGGGATTCAAACAGGTATTCGATACCCTAACTGTCAAGCTTATGGATGCTTTGAGGAAACAGATTCAGTCTCTTGCCGATTTTGTTTTGAACCACTGTTTTTGGACTTATGCAATGTTAAGGAAATTTTGAGAATGATCGCAAGAAATAATTTACTTTAGAAGTCCTATTTGATTTGCTCTGATATCGACGAGAGGTATGACATTGGATAAGCTTCTCTTACCTCCGTCTTCGAGCTTTTTGCAATAGAAGTAATCTTGTGGGTCTCTGGTTTCAGCTATCGCATATTTTTTATCTTCGAGAGCTTGTAACTCAGTGAATTTTCAACCGATTTGCACGATTTTAGTCTCCAAAATTATTTCATAATCTTAGGAATAGGGTTATCTTTCCATGAGCCTGTTCATGTTGTCTAGATTTTTCAAACGTCGAACAATTTTTTTGAGACACCCTGTATAAAAGAAACTTGAAATGTTGATGGATTGGCTACCATTTGGTTGGTTTCGAAGAAAGAGATAGCTTGAGACATATCATCTTTAAGGCTTAAAGCGGTTTAAAGCCACACTTCCAAAAGGGTAACCACGAAAAAGAATGGTATTATCCTCAGCAAAACTGCACACCTCTGAATGTTCTTCGATGCGGATGAAATCGTTGAGGAAATATTGAATAGTAGGGGTCTTAGCACATAGCCCTAGGGGAAACCAGTTGTTTGTAACCAATCACAATATGTTGAGTCAACCTTTACTCTCTGCTTCTTATCTGAGAGGTGATTTGCTATCATTTTCACAACCTGCAGACCGAAACCATATGCTTTAATTTAGCAAAATTAAATCTTGTGGCACGAAATCAAATGCCTTCGATACGTCCATCATAATCATGAAAGCAATACCTTTCTTATGTAATGTCTTACGAATAGTTTCAATGTGCGGAATTAGGGCATGTTGTGCAGTACGTCCTTTTTATAGGCTCACAACAGATTTCGTATCTTTGTAATCACAAAAAGGGTTGATCTGTTTAGCTATCAAACGCGCAACGACTTTTGACATTGCTGTCACTACACTGATTGGTCTATGATTAACTGTACAGGTGGATTCGGAACTTTTATATAACGATAATACATTTACGGCCGATAGAGCGGAATCGATGCACGCCTACGCGCTAAAAGTCTGGAAAATTGAAGGATGGAAGACAACAGTTCACGCTGTCGAAAGTTTGATCAAGGAAAAAAATTAAATATTCACGATCCTAAAATGTTTGCGGCAATTTATGCACCGAAAAAATTGATAACATGGTACTCAGCTTGTTCAGTTCTCGTTCGTCTTTCTTTTGACAGTAAAAATCATATAAATAAAAATTTCTTATGATAAAATGAGGGGATTAAATAGTTGGTCACATCTCGGCAGCGACAATTTCGATAAGGAATTTTATCATTTCAACTCGTACTTTGGAGATGCCTCCACCATATATCAAGATTTCCCGTAAATCCAAGGTTGTTCTTGCTCGCAACACCGAGACAAAATTTAAGTTTCATTAATTCCGAAAGTTTTCAACACCCTCAAAATTCCACAACGATGTTAAATCACAGCAGCGACCAAAGTTTGTCAAAATTGCTTGACATTACTTCAAACTGGTTGCAAAATTGGTTTATCCTCCAAATGTAATAGTTTTGTCACAAACTGACCATCATTTGTGTTGAAGACTGGCGATATTTACAGTAAATCCAGAATTCTTGCCTGAAATTACTTCTTTGATTTTTCTAATCGCTGGAGATACTTCAAATCGTCACCAAAACTCAACTGACGTATAACGCACTTGAGAATTATGTAAAGAGTGTAATCTGAGCACTTAGGAATCAAAAGCGCGAAGTCTCTAGAAAAGAATTGGCTTCTCCACATCTTCTACTTGCCATCGCAACGCAATTGAAAAGTTGCAAGAATCTCACAAGTGATGTGCGAGTTCGCAGTTGTGACACTGATTCAAATTTCGAGCAACAGATGTTGCCAATTTCCAGTTTCATATAGATTTCATGTTTATTTTCTTGAAATTTTTGAAAGCAGCCAAGTAAACAAATATTTTCAAAATGAATCAAATACATAGCAGTTCAAATAACAGAGGTTCAGATAGCAGATTCAAAGGTGCACGCCTGAGCATCGGTCGCAATTTTGGGAGCTATCAATTAAAAGATTTAAACAAGGATTCTGTTAAACTAGGACCATGGAATACAGCATTTTTGCGAAAGCGATTCACGAAGCAATCGACAAAATCAGGACAAAGGATATGCAAAGGGCCCATGTTGGAAATATCATCAAAGTTGCTGCGAACCAGAGTGGCCTAGCTCCGGATCAAATTCAAAAACATCTCTCGCTGCTGGTAACAAATGGTGTGGTTTATATAGAGCGTACCTCAAAAGGCGAAGATTCCTACTACTTCGATGCGGACAAGCTTACCAGTAATGACGGCATTTCCTCAGAAGTTGATTCATCTTCGGATGATAATTCTGGTCTCGAAAGGATACTTACTTCTGAAGATATTCAAAGAGCTGCTGAGAACGATACGCCAGATACGACACCAAACTTTTCAGAGAGATTCGAATTTATGCAGTTTCTGCATCTGGTTGAGAAACTCACCAATGATAATCGGGATTTACAAACGAAAATTTCCAATGGCCAAGATAAAATTGAAAAATTAATTTCAGAAAACTGTGAATTAAAATTGGCAAATTATCAGCTGAAGCTAGATGTCAACAAGAATTCCCCAAGGGAAGTTTCTGTTAGCACCCAGACCATAGTGATCTCAGAGGACTGCCACCCTAACAAGAATGCGTCAAGCCAACTTTTGAACAATGCGGGCATTGTTACTGGAAGTGAAAATTCCCAGAACCAGCAAGCAATGCAAATGAAAAAGAAACGTCTAAACAAAAATCAAAAAGCAAAGAAACAGAAGTCCCAGACGAGTTTCGATATCGGTGCTGCCAAAAATCGCGGAACGAGAAGCAAGCTTCAAAACAATGCTGGCAAAGTTACTGAATGTGAAAAATCCAAAGCTACAAATTATGTCAATGGTAGTTGTAGCGATGGCAACAACAGAGGCGTGAATGAAACTGTTCGAAATGAAAGTAGAAGCGGAAGCAATGCTCACGTGACCAGTGGTAGCGAATCGAAAAGAGAAGAAACCAACAACAATTCGGTCGAGGATTCCAAGAAAAAGATATGCTCCTCGGGAAAGAAAGACGAAAATCTAACCTCGTTTGCTGCCGCCACGAAAGGAAAAGCCAGGACTGCAAACAAACGTTCAGCAGTGATAATTGGCGATTCTATGATTAAAAACATTAATGGATGGGAACTAAAGCAAAAAATTGGAAAGAACGGGATTGTTCATGTGAAGAAGTTTAGCGGTGCTACGATAAGAGATATGCATAGTTACACCATACCGACAATCGAAAAGAAACCGAATCTCATCGTTTTACATGTTTGTACCAATGACCTACCTTCGAGGAGAGGAGAGGAAAACAAATCAGAAGTGCAAATTGCCCTAGGAATAATCGAATTGGCCAATGAAATAAAAGAAAACAACATTGAGGTTATAATCTCAGGCTTAGTTGCACGCGGTGACGATTATGAAGAAAAAAGAAGAAAAAATCAATTTCGTTCTTGCTGACTTTTGCTCAGAGAATGGTTATGCATTTATTGAACATGATAATATCGACCCAAGGAAGCATCTTAACCGTAGTCGTTTACATTTGAATAAAGTAGGAGATTCTTTACTTGAAGGTAATCTTCTACGTACACTTCGTTTCTGACTTAATGAAACGAAGTGTTGTGAAGTAAACAATGAGTTGGATGCTACTTTTGAACCATCAGGGGAGGATGCCGGTGATCGTGATACTGAGCCTACTGGGTCTCATCGGCCTCTTAGTTTTCAAAGGGGTATGGCAATTGCATCCCTGAATGTCAACGGTCTGCGCAGTCACCATGATGACATTACGTTGCTTTTAAACGACAAGGGAATTCATATTCTGGTCCTAAATGAAACTAAGCTCGACGGTTCTGTGCCAAAAGAGCTGACTGAAATTTCAGGGTATCAACAACAGCGTCTTGACAGGACTTGTAATGGAGGTGGTGTCTCACTTTATGTTAGAGACTCCATAAAAATGACACCCAGGCTCGATGTGCCTTCAGAAGGACTAGAACTTCTCTGATCAGACCAAATCGGTACCAATCCATGTATGAAACCTGCAGTTGTTAATGACAGAAATGTATAAAACCAAATTCGATCTAAACCCAACTTTCATGAAGGATATTTTCATAGAACGAAATATTAGCTACAATCTAAGGCGTGGCAATGATGCTCAAATTCCAAAGGTACGGACTACGTCATTTGGAATTGAGAGCATAGCCTACCTTGGAAATAAACTATGGCAGCTATTACCGCTAGAAATAAAACAATCCAATACCCTTCCTATTTTCAAAAAACGAATTAGATGCTGGAAAGGTGATAAATGCAACTGCAGGCTCTGCAAGACATATATTCCTAAAGTGGGGTTCCTAACAGGATAGACGTTTTTATCAGCACGTAATATTTTTGTATATATATACCCATTGTACACATCCTTCTTTTTTATAAATTTTTTTTAGATATTCGTAAAAATTTTAAAGTAGAAGTAGGCCTTAATTAGCTGTAACATAGCTATTTCTTTTAACTTAGCCTACTAAAAATAAAGAAATGATGATGATGATGATGATGATGATGATGATGATGATGATGATGATGATGATGATGATGATGATGATGATGATGATGATGATGATGATGATGATGATGATGATGATGATGATGATGATGATGATGATGATGATGATGATGATGATGATGATGATGTTGAGATATCTCCACCCAAAAGCAAACCCTTTCTTGTTGTTGCTTGGTATAGACCACCAAATGATCCAGTTGATTCCTTTAATACGCTGGAAAAAGCACTTGCTTTCCTTGACAAGGAGGGCAAAGAAATCATTCTCCTCGGAGACACAAATTGTGACCTTGCCAAGAAATCAACTGATCAGGCACCGGATAACTACGCAAAACACATTTCTAGTTTGTTTGAGCTTTTCAGCTTCAAGCAGCTCATAGAGGAACCAACAAGGGTCACTCTTGACACTGCAACAGTAATTGATCATGTTGCAACAACATGTCCCAGAAACATTATCAAATCAGGAGTGCTTGAGGTTTCCTTGAGTGATCACTATATGGTTTACTGCATTCGGAAATTCAATGGAGCAGTTGTAAAAGGTCATAAAAAGAAAAAGACTCGAAAAATGAAAAATTTTAATGAGGAAGCATTCCTTGCCGATGTTTCTGGGATATGTTGGGAGCAAATGCTTACTGAAACCGATGACATCAATTTGCTCGTCAACTACTGGTCTGAAATGTTTTCTCTGATTATTGAAAAACATGCGCCTTTGATTGAAATGCGGGTTTCCGAGAAATATTGCCCCAGGATTGACAAGGATCTTAGGGATTTGATGCGGACAAGAGACAAACTAAAAAAATCAGCAGTCAAAGGTAAATCCCCAATCCTTATGGATTCTTACAGACAGATCCGTAATAAGGTCAATGCCCTTAATGTTCAGCTGAAGAAGCAGCATTATACCAATAGGATCGCTGCATGCAAAGGTAATATGAAAGAATCTTGGAAAGCAATGAATGAACCACTCAACAAGAGATCAAAGTCAAGTAGCATCGATTGTCTCAAAGAATCTGGTACTGAAACTCGGAACAAAAAGGATGTTTCTAATGCAATGAACAATTTCTTTTGGACAATAGGTAGGGATCTAGCGGATGAAATACAACTTGCCGCTAAGCCCCTTCTTTCTGGTGAATTTGTAGTTAACAAAGATAAGGCCAAGTTTAACTTCAAGACCATTTAGTTGAAAGATATCAGGGATGCATTTGCCAAGGTTAAAACAACAAAGAGCCTTGGGGTTGACGATATCTTTAGTTACTTTTTGAAGCTTCCTTTGCCCTACATTGAAAACTCTCTGGCTTTCCTGTTTAACACATCCATTGAAACTAACCAGTTCCCAGACTCATGGAAAGTAGCTAGAATTACTCCGATTTTCAAAGAGGGAGATAAGACTGAAAAATCCAATTATCGTCCCATATTGTCTTGCCTGTCATCTCAAAGCTCTTCGAAAAGCTTGTTTTCAACCAGCTGTACCACTATATGAAAGAAAATAGTCTCTTTACATCTGACGAATCAGGGTTTTTGCGGCTACATTCCACACTAACTTGTTTGCTTAAAATGAGTGATGACTGGTACAACGGGCTTGATCTCAGTAAGCTTGCGGGATTGGTATTTATTGACCTAAAAAAGGCATTTGATACGGTCGACCATGATATTCTCTGCAAAAAAGCTCGAACTATATGGAGTTCAGCAGCGAGAGTTGTCTTGGTTTAGGTCTTACCTATCCAACCGCAAACAATTCTGTAGGGTTAATGGTGTTGATTCAAATGTTGCGGAAATAGAAGTGGGAGTCCCACAGGGTTCATGCCTGGCCCTCTTCTATTCCTCATTTATATCAATGACCTTCCCCAGGCCGTCCAAGATTCCTCTGTGACTATGTATGCCGATGACACGAGTCTTTGTCATCAGTCTCACGATTTGACTCAGCTGAATGAGGCTATTAGTAGCGATCTCAAGAAACTGGAGACGTGGCTGAATGGCAATAAGCTTTCATTGAATGTGGCAAAAACTCATTCAATGCTCATATCCACCAAGCAGAAAGGCAGCTCTCTTAGAAGTCGAAATGAAGCTTTGGAACTGAAGATACGCGAAAATGAGCTCGAGGTAGTTCAAAAGACAAAGTACCTTGGAGTGCAGAAGTACCTTCGACTGCAATTTAGATTGGAAAGAGCAAATCAAGGCTGTTTCTACCAAGGTCTCCAGGGTGATCGGCTTTTTAAGACATGCTAAATCCTTTCTGCCTATGGCAAGTTTGAAAACTCTTTACACAGGTATTGTCGAGCCCCACCTTCGATATTGTTGTTCTGTCTGGGGTTGTGCTGGGTCTACAGACATCAACCAATTGCAAAAACTTCAAAATCGTGCTGCTAGGATCATAACAAGCAGCAGCTTTGATACCCCAAGCAGACCACTTATTACGGAGTTGGGCTGGAAGACCGTTGAAGAACTCATTGGAAATGAGTCCAAAACAATGGTCTTCAAGTCGCTCAATGATTTGGCTCCTCAATACTTGTGTAAACTCTTTATCAAAAACTCAGCATGCTCCTCCCGCAGTCTCCGGAACACTGAGACTGATTTGAGGTTGCCAAAGAAAAGATCAGCATATGGACAAAAATGCTTTTCTTTCCGGGGAGCTAAACTATGGAATAGCCTTCCTGCTGAGTCTAAGACGGCATCCTCCCTGGGTGGTTTCAAAAAATCAATACAGGGTTGATTATTTCCTTTTTATTGTAAATATCATATAGTTGTAAATAGGTTTTTAATATTATGGGTTCTTATTTTTTTTGCATTTTAATTGTATATTGTAATTAGTTTTCTTTTTTTCTTTTATTGGAGGGCCCCTTGAAAAACAACTTCGGTTGAAGGGCAACCCTCCCTAAACAAATGAAATATGAAACAAATGAAATATGAACAGACGGATGTTATGATGAGATGCGCAGGACATCTTTTAACATACAAAATTGGGGGCAAAAGCCCCCCAATCCTCCTTGCTTGCGCGCAGTTACAGGTTTTCACAGTGTTTTGCCATCCTAGTATATGGTCCCTTCTTTGTTTTTGCTGTCCTTCGGCCCTTTTCAGGCCCTTCGCATCATCTTTGTTAAGTCGAATTTGCTAATCTTTCCAGTGCAGTGCTCAGCTATCAAGCAAATATCGATTCATCAGACCCTCTTGGTGCAATGAATTTTCAAATGTGGCAAATCTTTTCTGGCTCACCTGGTTCGCTGGTCCATGTTTCTATTCAAAAAATGCCTTTCCTGGCCAATATGTGACAATAGATTGACTTTTACTACAGTTTGTGCATGGTATGGTATGATATGTTAACTGGGTTAGAGGCAAAAAATGGCTACCTAGCATTCAAGATTTCAAAATTTTCCCAGGGGCGCATACCCCCGGACCCCTCTAGCTAGACTTGCCTTTGGCGTACCTTTCAAAACTCACTTTGTAAAATGTTTTTCTGACCTTGGGCCATCCATAAATCCTCTCCCCATCCTGATCACAAAGACGAACGGCATAATACTAGTGATTGGCGTTCTACCATAATTTATGCCTTGTAAGAAATACTGTACAGGCTTTCCTAAGGAGTTCATATAGAGGAATATTTCTTGTATCGAAAATGAGGTCCCCTTTTTGAAACTTGCCTCCCCCTTCCCTTTCCCAACGTCATGATTCCTTAAATGAGACGGGAAAGGATCTTACACTCTGCCCAAAAATTAAGAAATATCACAAAAAGAACTTTAGAAAACTTTGTACCAATGACCATTCTAGTTTCCTGAAAAGTAGTCAAGTCTATCTAGCTTTACAACCTTCCATATTTTTCCTATGGCTCTAATGGCTTTTGCATATTAGGCACGATTATGGACGAAATAGTTTTCGCATGAAATTAATTGCTTCCTCGCATGGTATGCTTTCGTACGAGTCCTTAGCAGAAACTTGCTTTAAAAAGGTTTATGATTTTAGGATTGTTTCGATAGATGTCATATTGCGCAGCAAGTTTGTTTTTGTGTTGCTTTTGTCATTGCCACATGCCCCTGTAATTTAGCCCTACTTCAAATAGCCAACGAGTAGACCCATTATCCTAAAAAATAATGGGTCTCATGTAGGCTACAGTTCAGGTGACGAAAAAGTTTATGGATCATTTAAATCGGGGAAAAGAAACAGATTTCTAAGGCCTCATCCACATGTATCCGAATATTTTTGAAAAAGCATCTTTTTTTATCCGTATCAAAAAATTTCGAAGCGTTACATGTTGTAATTTTGTTGAATAAGTGTCAAGATCATGAATTGAAACTGTTTCCCATTTATTTTAACGTTATTTTCTGTTCGATTTGCGAATATGAAACTACGTCTGGAATCTGAATCTGCGTCCAGACGAAAATTTGGCTAACTGGCTATGTTCGACGACGACCGCAGACAGCAGCAGCAACAGTATGCGAAACACGCATTTATCGAATATGAATGTGAATTGATTGAATATGAATGCAAAATTATCAAACAATGCAACCATATCATTATGGCAACCATATCCTATCATACCTTATCCTACCATATCATATATTCCGGCAAACATATCATTATGGCGTCATCAAAAATCTTATTGCTTCTGTATGTACCAACTGAAGGAATGCTTGCACCTTTGTATCATTGAGGTTACATGTATTATATCCTTCCTTGCACACTGATAAAACTTGAAAAGCTGATTATTTTGAAACCCACACCCATCTCAAAATTTCATCTTATGACATCATTATGACGTCATCAAAATATTATTGCCTCTTTATGTACTAAATGAAGGAATGCTTGCCCTTTTGTACTATTGAGGTTAAATGTCTTATATCCTTCCTTGCACACTGATAAAACTTGACATACTGATTATTTTGTTTGAGTATAGTATATATTATGCGATGGCCATCACTGAATTCTGTTTCAAATGTTTGGCTACCAAAAAAGCTGTGTTTGCCATTAGTTAACAGTTGGTCAATGCAATTCCTTAGCAAGGCTTTGTAATATGTGACAGTAAGTGACACGGGACGAATTTAACTTCTAGGAGGGATAGCAAGTCTTATCTTACTTGACTTGTATCAACAGTTTAAAGACAGAGTATTTATGCCAATTCCCACATCTCTTTCGACATTCAGAATGGCTGTTCTGCTGCTTGCAAAGCGTTAATTGGTTCAAAGTTCTGCAAGTCAATGATCGACAAGAAAACAGCAGATTGCAAAACTGCTTTGCACCTTGCCGCCATCGCAGGACATTTAGATGTGATTTTCGAACTTACTCAAGCTAATGGCTGTGATGCAGACGTAGGAGATGCTGAGGGAAGGTAATTATGTCACATTTCTGTCTTAATTGTCAACGATCAATTTTCGAATCTCATAAGTGCGCTGATGACTAGTGTCGTGATTAACCGTCACGGGATGACAAAATGAGCATGACATGGGCTGCCGGTTATGCCAAGCGAGTCACCAAAATCAGATAAACCCGCTTTTTCTCAAGAAAACTTTTCTGGTAAAAAACTCGGTTTTTCAGAAAATCTAAGTTTTCTTATCGTTCAGAAAGCCTAGTTTTTAAAAGGGACTTTCCGAATTCTCGAGCTACTTCTCAAGAATACGAAGCTTTGCTAATTTCGGTAAGGACATGGATTTGAAGATTCCAGCTTTGAATGCCACACAGTGATCCAGAAAGTGCAAATTTTGGAAAAAATTACAGAAAATCGGAAAAATGAAAATTAATCAAAACATCAATGGTGGTATATGGTCTTAAAGAGGATACCTTAAGGACCAACATAAAGCAAAAAGTAGATTTTCTGACTTTTGAATCCGGAGATATTTGCATGCAAAGTTGGATGAAATTTACATTGTTTACTTTTCGTCTAATTTTTGGTAGATTTCTACAGAATGCTCATTTCAACAACAAATTCATTTGCTAATATCTCTGCCCAGGGTTATCCGATTTTGGCTCTGTTTGTTCTGGTACGCATTTTTTTGTTTTCTTGTTATTTTTCTTAAATGGGCTTATTTTCCTGAAATTGACACCAAAAATGCGTAATTTTAAATTAAAAGTAGAAAATAAAAAAATTAAGGAAAAAGATGTCTGCCAAACTTAGATTTTATTTAAGAAGAACATTTCAGCAGGTATTCTGCCAAAGCAATCATTCAGGATCGTGCAGGGAACAAAATTATGTTATTTTGAATGTGTCCACTACGACTATTTTACGACATTGGACCCCCCACTATTTTGATGTTCGCCTTCAGACAAACGCGAACCCTGCAACCCAGACTTGAGATATGCAATCCTGACTGGTTTTATCCTTTTCAGCAAGTGTTCTGACATAACTGAGAGAAAGTTTGAATTCACCGCCTCCTCCGCAGAGGCCTTTTGCGGTTTTCTAGTTGAACTGTCATTGCATTGAGAATCCTATCTGTACGCAATTGAAAAACACTGTAAAAATGTTATACTTAAATGCTTTTTCGACTCTTATTGATAGAAATGATCCATACAAAATTGTGGATGTCATCAGCGACGGCTCCCTAAAAACTGATAGAGTTGGAACTGCAAAGTTTCATCACTTTGACACCATAACAACTCATTTTATGGCAATTACTGAAGTATGATGATCAGCTTGCACACAAAAACATCAGAAATAACTTTTTCCACATAATATTGCTTTGTCCTGAAGCTGGTTGCCTACAAAATGTTCCTGATGCACATTTGCAAGGCTAAAATTGCATTTTCAGACAATGCTTACCCTGGGCTTGAGATCATTCAACTAAAAGCCACAAAAGGCCTCTGAGGAGGAGGCGTTGAATTCATAAAATTTCTCACAGTTATGCCAGAACACTTGTTTAAAAGGATAAGACCATTCAGGTTTGCATAGTCTAGGTTGCAGGGTTTGCGTTTGTCTGGAGGTGAAAATCAAAATAATGGGGGGGGGGGGTCAAAAGTAGCAAAAAATTGGTAGTGGACATATTCAAAATAACATAACTTTGTTCACTGCACGATCCTGAATGATCGCTTTGGCAGACTACCTGCTGAAATGTGCTTCTTTAATAATATCTAGGTTTGGTAGACTTATTTTCCTTAATTTTTTCATTTTGTACTTTTAATTTCGAATTACGCATTTTTGATGTCAATTTCAGGAAAAAAAGTGCACAGAGGATAAACAATAAGAAAACAAAAAATACGAACCAGAAAAGGCTGTGAATGACTCATCTGTAAGCTGACATGTAGCTCTATCAATTAAAACAAACAGACCTAAAATCGGATAACCCTGGGCAGAAATCTTAGCAAATGAATTTGTTGGTGTAATTAGTCTTCGGTAGAAATCTACCAAATATTATATGAAAAGTAAACAATGTCAATTTCATCCACCTTTGCAAGCAAATATTTCCGGACTTAAAAGTCAGAAAAGTCTAATTTTTGCTTTATTTTGATCCTTAAGGTATCCTCTTTAAGACCATATATTACGATTAATTTTTTGGTTAAGTTTGATTTTTCGGATATTTTGTATTTTCTTGCTTCAGCTTGACCACAGTGGGGCATTTTGGCCAGAATGCTAATAACTCCAGCTCCAGCTATTGCAAAATGCTAGGCAGCATCTTTTGAGGAAAGAGCGAAAGTAAACAGTTGTTTTCTCCGTAGCAAGTCATGAAGAGTCAATAATAAAGGCAATGTACATTTGACTGAAATTGGAAATGATTTGGAAGTTGGACTGTGTCGTTGATTTCTGATTTATCGTTGAGTTTTGTGAAAAATATCTGTAGTGCTGTTGGTTACTCGTCCTCGATGGACAACGCCGGAGTAGGCTTTAACAGGTTGCAGGTCAGGGAGTTTTGAAAAATTTTGGTCGATACGTACAAAATACTTCAAATTCAATAGCTGACCCAATATGTTAGACATAGTTTTGATTCCTTTTTCATATTCAACGTTAAAGGTGCAAATTAACTACTTCTAGGCCTAAATTTTTAAAAAATGGTAATCAATTTCTTTCAAAATTTTTGGAATTCTTCCCTAAGGTACCTTGTAAAATCATCACACATCAATCTGAAATCGTAGACACCTTTTAAAATAATCATAAACGTTCATTCATTGATTCTTTGGTTGTTTCTTGAAATTGAGAGAAAGCACTGACAAAAAGTACACATTTTAAAAATTTTATGAAAAATTTTTGGGTACGTTTCTGCACGGAATCTTTGGTCAATATATACAAAATACTTCAAATGTATTAGCTAAACCAATAGCTAAGACATCTTTTGACATCTATTTTTTATTTTCAGCTTCAAAGTTGAAAAGGAACAATTTTTAGGCCTAACTTTGTGAAAAATAGCATAGTCTGAATTTTGCAAAATTTTGCCTTGATGAAATGTATTAACGAATACGTTTTCCAGAAGAGTATCGATGGACTCTGCCGGCTTTTAAATAAAAAAAAGATTTTGCAAATCGGATTAGTAAGTGTGATGCAGCAGCATTTTGAAGTTTGTTATGTTTAGTAAACAATTGTCAATTTCTTCCTGAAATTGCTTAGATATGATGCAATGCAATTTCCTGAAAGTTTGACAAATTTTTTCTCCGGAACGAATGGCTCGATTCGTTTCAAATTTTTTGCATAATGATGGAAAATTCCCTCTTAACAACAGAAAAATAAAATAAAAATCATATTTCAAATTTGAATTTTGGGTATTTTTTCCAACCCTGGATCACTGTGTGCCAATGGCGAAACAATAAACTGAGAATGAGATGATGAATTGTGTTCACCGACTGACTGTATGTAGTTTACTATAAGAATCCCTTTTTATCAGAAACCCCTACATTGATATTGTAGGCTCAACCTCCGCCACATTCATATTGTAGGCTCAATCTACGAAAACTTTAAAGTGTCTATGACATCAAATTCAATTTTGAAGTTTCTAGGTAGAGTTTGATGCGCTGAATTCATATTTCAAGTCCAAATTTGAATATCTGCCTTCCATTTTGAATGGTGGGGGCTCAAAGTGTAAAAAAGACGCGGAGGTTGGGATCTGGTACCGAGAGCTATCGTGACGTACAATCCGGGAGGGCCTCCAAGACTCGTGTTGAATATTGTAAACAATCATTTTGAATCGCGGAGAGAGAGAACGTAAAAAGCTTTGAAGTGAGCCCAAGTTCAGTTCGTAGCTCCTCTTAAAACAAGACCTACAACGAGGAAGCTGACTTTGATATGGAATACGATAATTGCTTGTGAGAAACCAAGTTGAAAGGGCTATAGCTTTCGTGGAGCGATTGGACGCGCTCTCATGTGTCGCTGAACCGGTAGGCCTGTTGGGCTCAACCTCTCGCTTCTGATCATCACGAATCTCTCGAAATGCAACTAGACGACAGCCACGAGAGCCAAGGCAAAAGATGCATTCTTCAACTCACAGCCTTGGAATGAATTGTAGCAGTCTTCTCCAGGTAAGTCTGTTTCATTTCATAGTCGCATATGCCTTGGTTATCCAACCGCATGACCCTGACTTTCAAGCTAGGCCTAACGACTGGTCATCGCGTTATTTGCGTTTTTTCAAACAGCAGCCAAGTTGGCAGTGAGGCGCTTTCCAAGGATGCTTTTTCCATTATCAAGTGTGATTCTGAGTTAGGCCAGATAAAAATTTCCGTGAATATTTCATACAGTATTGTATCGTGAGTGGTGCCCCACTGGATTTACCACAAGAGGGGCAGGTTGAGTCAGGAGGAAGTGACTAAATTTAAGGCACTCAACTGCACAAATTGCAGACTTTATCATTTACAGAAATTCTGACCCAGCCAATGTGTACATTACTCAAATCAAAGGCAAATTTTCTGGTATACACACAAATTTTCTAAGAAATGCAACTCTCAGATCACCAAAAATTAAGAAACTCCAGTACTAAAATAACATAACATAACAAATACTGTAATGTAGGCTAGAAGCCTGTTACAGATTGCCACAATTCTAAATGTTTTGTTGGGTAGTGGAGATGCTTCTGGGAAATATGCAAGTTGAAAACATATGAGGCCATGTGTGATAAGAATGAAACCCATCAGTACTAGGAAAATATAACTTCAGAAACTCTTTGTTTTGATAAAGGAAATCCTTGACAATGTCATTACGAATTTCTTGAGTGAGGTCTAGAAATTGGAAAGGCTTCAATAAACATTGTTTTGAAATGTTCAAGAGGAAGCAGGTCCCGGGAGGTGCACTATAAATATTTTGGGTACGGGGACGTGCCATCGGGAAGGGTATGCACTATAAATATTTTGGGTACGGGGATGTGCCATCGGGAAGGGTATCTATTTTCCAGAGATTGGTATAAAGAACGGTATCAATTTTCACAATTTTGGTATAAGGAACGGTACCGATTTTCAAAATTTTTCTATGAAATATAGTGTCGGATATACTTTTTCGAAAAAATTGGTATAAGGTCGTGTATACTTTTCAAAAATTGGTATAAGGAATGAGTATATTCTTGAAGCCTCGATGGCACATCCCCAACCAAAATCTGGTCGAGTGCACCCCCTGGGAAGCAGGTAGTGAACATAAAGATTCATACGAAACCTTTAAGAGACTTGTTAAGAAACTCTGAGTACCCTAAATCTGATAATTTCAAGAAACTTTCAGTGTTGGCCCAAATTCTTAGTTTCTTATAGAAAATATGGGTACACACCAGGGTCACCCTTCCAAACCAATGATAGATAACCAACAAAATATCTTAAATAAAAATATGGAATCAGCATAAACAGACTCATTAGCTCATTTGAAAGTTTATTTCATATTCAGTAAACCTTTTTGTCATCTGAAAATGAGGGTTAAACAGAATTTACATGTTGCCTCTCCTCATAAGAAATTTGGATCAGATCTTAGTACTGAAAGTGTCTGAACTTCACATTGAAATGGCAGTTTTGATTTTTGGCAAGAAAGCAAGTTCTTTTGGGCTAAAACCATAAAATCATTACAAATATTACTCAAAAGCAAAGGCTTTATGATAATTTCACATAATTTTTTTAATTTGACTCATCAAAAGTTTCTTCACACTTCTCAACATAGTAATCTTAGTTTCTTACATTGTCTGCCATCCAAGTTCTAGTTTCTCATGAACCAGGTTCATTTGAAACTAAAATGTGTCCTTATTTCCAACATTTCAAGGGGAATCCAATCCTTCATCTACCACTGATCTCCGATGATAACTGAACAAGGATTAAATTTATCTCTACCTCCTTTGCAGGTTCTTACAAGTTGCTACATGTTTTGAATTAAAAAGCTGGAGCATATGTGACTGCTGTACTTGTACAAAAAGAACCATCAGAAGATAATTTGGTGGGTTGCACAGACCAATGAATGAACTTTAGCAACTGTTTGTTAGTCCATCCACAAATGTTTGGGCATTTTTTCTTGTTCTTGCATACAGGAAATCCTGGTTGCTGCTGAGCTCCCACTGAAAGTATAAACATATAAAAAGCTTGATAATTCTAGTGAATACATTTATCTGTTTCCAACATTTGGCTGATGGCAAGAAAGCTCTTCTGGCATAAAGATTCTGACTCAAATACAATGAGTGTCTGATGCAATTTACACCAAGGGAAAGTAAGCATAGTGGCTCAAGCCACTTGCGGTAAAATTCTTGCCAAGCAGATATCAGTATTTCTTTTTTACATAGATCAGTTACCCAAATATGGTGTGACACATGTGATGGCATTTCGTTTTTGCACAACTATTTTGATCAACGGCTTACATATGCTTAGATTTCCTTAAGGTGCAAATGGAACCAGAAAATGGCTTGTGTACAACACAGGATTGTCAGTAACCACATTGAATCATTATATACAAATTGTATTTATTAGTTATATGGCTCTTCTGATATTATAATATTAGAATTATGAGAAATATGGGGTGCTCAATCCAGCAGTCCAGGTGTATATGTTTGATATTTCTATCCTCATCCACTAAAGAAATGGGATCAAGGATAAGCCATAGCAGGGAGTGTGGGCTCATCAGCAAACCTTTGTACATTAATGGCAATTGATGGAGGTGGCATTGATAGCAAAATGTGAGAAACTTAGTTTCACAAGAACCTCCTTTCAAGAATCTTTAGGTTCAATTTCTCCAAATCAAGAACTTGTCTTATGCTACATGGATTGAAAAAACTAAGAAACTTTTTAACTTGCAGATTTAACTATTGTCCCTGTAAAAAGTCACAAGGAACCTTTCAGAGGAAAAAGTTTCCTACAATTCAATAAACATTTGGCTGATCCAAAGCTTTTCATAAAAAGTGAGTGCTGCTTACTCCTGAAGATTGCCACCAATTTCCTCAAATCCAAAAAGCAGCAGGTGTATCATCAGGTCTGTACCAGAAAGGCTCTGTTTTCTCTTGCCCTTCCAAACATGTCAAAAAGCCTAGGACAGAAATGACATTCCACAAACAAAATGGTTTTATGCTCACCTGGCATGGTATCTCTCCGACTCTGACTACCGTAACACACTGTAGACTACACTGCCTGATAATAGGCCAAGCACACAAAGTCCTCCTTCTGGCCGCTCCATAAACCGACGGACAAGCAACAACATAGCAGTTATCATGCTTCTGGGCAGCTTGAGTTTTCAACCCTCCTCTGAAAATCTTCCTCTGTAGAAAATGCTGCAAGGGGTCCGAAAAGATTGAGGACCAGTTTGACGAATTGATTCAGTAAAGTAGGCCCGTTGTGTTTCTATCTGCAAACTACAGCTTTCTTCTTCATCAAACAGCTCTTCCATCTCCCGAATATGGCAGTTTGTTAAGTGATATTCCTTCAAATCAACTTGCGTAGTAACTTTTATTTCCATAGCCAGAGACAGATAGATAGCGATCGTTTTGTGAAAACACGGCTAAAGCGGAGAATATCGAAGCAGGCAGACAACAAACTCACAGTGAGGAGCAACTCAGCCTCGCATGTCCTCCCGGATTGTACGTCACGGCCCGCTAGTCCCATTCCTCTTAGGCGAACGCGACTTTTTTCAGCTGAACCCCAAAATCGGACCTTTTGAGACGCAAAAACATGGGGAAAAACGCCCCAAATTCCAAAAAAAACTTTGCCAATCAATTCAGGCATATCGATTTGGTAAGAGGAGCTGAAAAAAATTTTTGGTGTCATAGACACTTTAAGAAATCATACTACCTGGACTAAAATAATGAATATGCTAAGAAACACTTTAAGCTTCAGTTTATGCAGTGCAGCATTACAGAGTAAGAAACTTTCTGTCAGCAGGATGTAAGTTTTCCTCTCCTTACAAATGTGTAGCTCCATAGAATGTGGCGGGGATCTCTGGAAAAATATCACTGGAAAATAGATGATGACTCCTCTTCAGAAACTTCTCCACTGATTACATTTTCCTAGCACTGTCATTGTTTGTGAGGAACTGAATACTTCCTTCTTTTTTACGGTTTCTTTAATGATGCGATTCCACCAAATTTTCTACCCTTAACAGTATTCAAATGCTCACCCCACCTTAGATTCTCGTCGACGGTTACACCTCGCGATTTCGTCTTTGTGACACTTTTGATAACTGAGTCATTTAACATGAGGCCATTTGAAATATTCAACGTGTTTACTTTCCGAGAATGGCCTATAATCATGTATTCTGTATTTGCAGAGTTAGGACTTACTTTATTTATCCTCATCCACTTAGAAGGATTGAGCAATTCCTGTTGCGCATCGAAGATCAGTTTTTCGATATCGTCCGATGCGATCGTTATATTGGTATCCTCGGCATGGATACTACCTTGCGAAAATTTCAAACAGTTTTCTATGTCGTTCAGGTATATAATAAATAGGAGAGGTTCTAAGCAGGAACCTTGAGGTATACCGCATGTTACCTCCCTTGCCATTCATCTCTGTCCGTTAGCAGCACAAAATTGCGTCCTCTCATCTAAATAGGATTGAAACCAGTTCCCAGCGGTGTCCCTCACACCGTATCTGCGCAACTTTTCGACTAGTATTTGTATTTTTTGATCGACCGTATCAAATGCTTTCTTCAGGTCAAGAAATATGGTCAGGTTCAATTTTTTGTTGTCAATGTTTTCATACCAGTGATCGGTACTGCATATCAAAGACGTTATCGTGGAGTATACCGGGTGAGTCAATAAAAACGCCCGGCGTTTGAAAAAATCCTGATCCCTGAATATCAAAGCAATGATGTTCAAAACCGTCTTGTTTTATCCCCGATATATCAAATTAGGTTCAGTAACTTACCCAGCTTTAATCAGTCATTCCTTCCCGTCGAAATAGGAGATTTTCTGCAGAAGCCCCTTTCGAAAACCTGCAAAAATGAGCGAAAACTACAAGCAAAATTTCCCTTTGTTCTCCTTCCTAGCAATAATGACTCCTGAATGTGCTCATGTATTTTGTCCTCATGGGAGAATGGAATCCCCTGAATAAGTTATTCACACTAGGGGGAAGACTTTTCAACCCACCAAAAAAAACCACGCGCTAAAGCGTGCTGAATGTCATCGCTGTGAGGTAAACACATGGGGGAATTTCGCTTGTAATTTTAGCACATTTTTTAAGGTTTCTCAAAGGGATTCATTTTAGAAAATTGCCTACAGAATCTGAACGGAGTGACCGATTTTAGCCAGGACAATTTCTAAAAATAATTGAACATGTTAGCTATTTAATCAGATATTGCAAAATATCGTTGCGTATATAGTCGGGGAGCAGTAGCCTTTCAAACGCTGGGCGTTTTTTTTTTTTACTCACCCGGTAGTTCACGAAAACCTGACTGATTCTTGGTAATTACATTATTTTCAAGAAGAAAGTCAATATCTGATTGTGTACTATCCGCTCCAGCATCCTAGAAAAATTGAAATAACCGAAATTGGTCTATGACATAATCTAAACATAGCACAAAAGAACGGCAGGCGCCACTTATCTTCCTTTTGTTTCATAGATAGAAAACATCAAATACAATAGGTTATATTTAGATTACCCAGTCTCCCTCGCTAAGTTTGCTTTTAACCCCGATGATTTACTTTAAACATAGGGGCTATTCTTGCAAGTGGGAACTACAACTGGGAACTCTAACGACTTTTCTCTTCCTAGAATTAAAACTGTTACATATGGCTCAGAAACCATTCGCTTTAGAGGCCCGCAAGTCTGGGCTACCGTTCCACAATTCATCAAAGATTCTGCATCTCTTACTGAGTTTAAAAACAAAATCAAATCTTGGTCTGGAGAAAGCTGCCACTGCCGATTATGCCAAACTTTTGTCCCAAACTGAGGCTTCATTTGATTTTAACTTTTTTGGTTTTTTATGCTGAGCATTTCATTGTATATTTTTCTAATTTACCATTTTAACTACTATTGACTCTTGTATATTGTAATTTTTTAGTTGGCCTAAATTAGCTTTTAATCATAGCTATTGTATTTTTTAGGCAACTTTTAAAGAAATTGATAATAGTGATAATAATGATAATAATAATAATAATAATAATAATAATAATAATAATAATAATAATAATAATAATAATAATAATGGGTATGACATAAAACTGCATCCGGTTGTGGAGTTTTGACGTGGGATAATGAGGTTACCTTTTGCCACAACTACCTCCAGGTCACCCTTGAGCAAGATGTAGTACCTGTTAGCTCTCCCCGAGGCCTTGAAATTCCGGGTTGGCGTCCGGCGGGGGCTAGTCTGTCTCATGGGTAAGGGGGACTCTTAAGCTTTGGTCGGCAACACCCCTAGAGATGGTGTTCTCGATAAACACACCGGTGGTAGTGTAACCTTAAATTCACTGTCCTCGAAAGAGTGTAATGAATCAATCAAATAATAGAGAAAACAACGTAAACGGGACCGGATCCAGTAATGGTGAAGGTGTCACGTTCGGCAGTGGTTCTGGGGGACAGCAGCCAGACCTCGGTCGTCACCAAGCGACTGCTAGAAGGAACTGGAATAAAGAAGTTAACAAGATTGTGATGAGATGTTTCTATAGGAGTGAGCCAACCAAGAGAGGCTATAGGAAAAGGATGCTTAGCATATGGAAAGAGATTGGTGTTTTCGAGATAAGTGAACAGCGACTGGCTGATCAAGCAAGAGCAATAATAACAAATGGATGGTTATCCGAAATAGAGCTAGAAGAGATACAGAGAAATACGGAAAGTGATCATATGGAAGCTGATGTCAGAGAAACAAGTGGTAGTGAGGATACCGCCCGAAGAATAGAGCTTGAAACAACAGATGAAACTGAAGAGCATGAAACAGCAGCTGAAATTGATAACAGTGTTGGCAATGAGTTATCTGTGCAAGATCTTTGTAATACGTTGAGAAGGGAAGGAGTTTTCGAGGAGGATATAGATCTCGTGAAATTAGTACTTGAGGAGAGACAAAAAGGCAATGCACCCCCCGATAGTCTTAGGAATGTTGACCGTAAGATATTGAAACAACATGCAGCAAAAGTAAATGGGATATTGAGATACATACCAACTAAAGATATAACAGATATGAACAATTTATTACTTGCGGCTGGAAGAGTGGTACAATTGAAAGTAGGCATGAAAAGGAATGAAAATGGGAAGGCAAGGGAACCATTATGGAAAAGAAGGCTCCGGTCTAAGATGTCAGGTATAAGAAAAGATCTTGGTCGTGTTGAGCGTTGGAAGAGAGGTGAATTAGCGAATGGTGACCGTAAGTATGAATTAGAGAGGAAATATCATGTTAAGAAGAAGGGGATAAACGTAGTGATAGAAGAGTTAAAACAAAGAATGAAGGCCATCCAACACAAAATAAAGAGATACGAGGATAGAACTGAACAGTATAAGCAGAATAGAATGTTCGAAACAAATCAAAAGAGACTGTATGAAATCATCGACGGCGTCCACAGGAATGACGAAGAAACACCTAACGCTGGAGATTGTTTAGAATTTTGGAGTGGAATATGGAGTAAGCCAGCCAATCACAACGTCGATGCAGAATGGCTTACAAAGCTGGAAAAAAAGCTAAGAAACGTTGAGAAGCAAGATGATATATTGATAGATTCTGGAAAAGTTCGGGTACAGCTCAGTAAAGTACCCAATTGGAAGTCACCGGGACCTGATGGACTACAGGGTTACTGGCTCAAGAATTTCACTTCATGTATAGACAGGATCGCTCAACATCTCCAAGAATGTTTGGTTACGTACAATGTGCCAGGGTGGATGACCAGAGGAAAAACGAGTTTAATAATGAAGGATACGGAAAAGGGGCCTATAGTAAGCAACTTTAGACCAATAACATGCCTACCTCTAATGTGGAAGCTGTTGACCTCAGTCCTTGCAGATTCTATGTATGAACACCTTGACGGAAAAGGACTGCTCGTGGATGAACAAAAAGGCTGCAGAAGGAAATCAAGAGGTACAAAAGATCAGTTACTAATCGATAAGATGGTAATGAGAAGTTGCAAGAGGCGTTTATGTGGGTTAGGAATGGCTTGGATTGACTACAGAAAAGCGTATGATTTGATACCGCATACATGGTTGTTGAAGTGCATGAATATGTTTGGAGTGGCAAGCAATATGATATCTTTACTGGAAAACAGTATGAATACTTGGAGAACGGACTTAACATCTGGCAAAAATGTCTTTGGAGAAGTTAGGATAAAGAGAGGGATATTTCAGGGAGACAGCTTGTCTCCTCTCCTTTTTGTATTGGCCCTAATTCCATTGACTTTGATTTTAAGAGATGTTAAAGCAGGGTATGATTTGAGAGAAAAAGTGAGGATAAATCATCTACTATTTATGGATGACCTGAAATTATATGGCAAAAACGAAAACCAAATAGATACACTTGTCAACACAGTAAGAGTATTTAGCGATGACATTAGAATGGAATTTGGAATCAGCAAATGTGCGATCTTGATCATGAAGAGAGGAAAGATTGTGAAATGTGATGGTATTGTTATGCCAGGTAATGAAATTATGAAAGGTCTTGAAGAGGAGGGGTACAAATATTTAGGAATTTTAGAGATCGACAACGTAAAACACGAAGAAATGAAGGAGAAACTCAAGAAGGAATATATCAGGCGGGTTAGATCAATACTGAAATCTAAGCTGAATGGTGGAAACATCATCCAAGCAATAAATGCCAGGGCTGTATCAATCATCAGATACGGTGCAGGAATAATTAGCTGGAGGGTAGATGAGCTGAAAGCCGTCGATAGGAAAACCAGAAAGTTGCTAACAATATATAGAGCATTGCACCCGCAGGCGGATGTTGACAGACTCTATTACAAAAGAGCAGACGGTGGCAGGGGCTTAATCAATGTTGAGGATTGCGTTGAGATTGAGGTAAACAGTTTGTATAGCTATATAGATCTGAGCAAAGAACCATTTTTAAAAGCAGTAAGGGAAGAAAACTTGTTGGGCTCTGGAATGCCAAAGGAAGCAATCAGGGTAAAAAGAATGGAATCTTATAAAGAGAAGGTTCTACATGGCCAGTATGAGAAGTTGACTGCAGGCATAAGAAGTTCTGATTCATGGGAATGGCTGAGGAAAGGTACGCTGAAGAAGGAGACAGAGGGGATGTTGATGGCAGCCCAAGATCAGGCGTTGAGGACGAATGCTATAAAGAGCCGCATAGATAAACAGGATGTTTCACCTGTTTGCAGAATGTGTGGAAAAAGAGAAGAGTCTATTGCGCATGTAGTGGCTGAATGTGAAAAATTGGCCCATAGCCAGTACAAGAATTGGCGGCATGATAGAGTTGGGAAAGTAATTCACTGGGAGCTTTGCAAGAAATATGGGTTCGATTGTACAGAGAAATGGTATGATCATATTCCAGAAGGTGTTTTAGAGAATGAAAAGTCAAAGATCTTATGGGATTTTAGAATTCAAACGGATCAGCAGTTGAATCACAACCGACCTGACATCGTAATACACGATAAAGAGAAAAATGAATGCAAAATCATTGACGTTTCATGCCCGTTTGATGGAAGAGTGATCGAAAGAGAAGAGGAGAAGAGGGAAAAGTACGAAGATCTTAGAAGGGAAGTGGCAAAATTATGGAATGTCAGGAAAGTGGTGACAATACCAATCATCATCGGAGCTCTTGGTACGCTGAGCAAAAACTTTAAGAGATATGTTGAGCAACTTGAAATGGGACAGATGACAGCTTTATTACAAAAGACTTGTGTGCTTGGCACGGCGAAGATAATTAGAAGGACTCTGGACACCTAAGATTGAGGGATTCAATCCGCTGCCCAGAAAAAGCCGCCAAACAACAAAAAGGCGTGAAGAAAGGACAATAATAATAATAATAATAATAATAATAATAATAATAATAACATAACAAACCTGACATAGTTCTGCTGGATAAGAAAGAAAAAACATGCTACGTTATTGATGTGGCATGCCCTTTCGATACAAGAGTTGAAAAGAAGGAGAAAGAAAAGCTTGAGCATTATACGGATCTGAAGTATGAACTTCTCAAAGTTTGGAACACGGAAGTAACAAAAGTATACATAATACCAATTGTCATTGGTGCTTTAGGAATAGTCACCAAGAATGTTGCAAAATATCTTGAAAAGATTAATTTCAAACCAGGATTAGATCCTCTGCAGAAAGCTTGTTTGTTGGGTACTGCCAGAATAATTAGAAAAGTTTTGGACTACAACAGATAGGACGAAATAGAACACTAGAAGAAAAGAAATGACAGTTTAGCAAGAAAGACTAAAGATCTATTATCTCAAGCCACGGGAGGTGGCCTGATCATAGATAAACCACTGGTATATCATCAAGAACATGAGAAGAGTTGAATAATAATAATAATAATAATAATAATAATAATAATAATAATAATAATAATAATAATAATAATAATAATAATAGTTTTCGATGGGGGAACAATAATAACAGTTTTCAAAACCCCTCACGATATCTTTTCATGGAAGCTTGGCAAAGAAATAAATGGTATTTATAGTCATACCCAGCTAAGCTTGGATTTTCATGGCCAATCGCACTCGTTCGTCTTAAATGGCCTTGTAGAAAATTTGTCAATACAGCAAATCCAGACGTGATAACTGGGCCGTAGTGATTATTGTTATGTTGACCAATGTGATTGTTGTTGTGTTGTGTTTATGGCGGTTGAGTAAGTGATAGTTAGGCCACGAGGCAAAGAAACAGTTGACCTTTACTATGCTATTTCATTTGCGACGACGATAAAGAACGGACGAATCGTACAGGATATCATACGAGGAATAAGATGGCAAATCATTTATAACTGATCAGTCCATTTTTGCCACAAAGTGACCCTACGAATACGAGTGCAAGATGGTCGTTATGGATGGAGCGATTTGACAATTATCTCAGGGCCCTCAATATCAGAGATGATGGTAGGAAACGTGCTTTACTTCTTTATCAAGTGGGAGAGGACGTCTAAAAAATATTTAAAGCCCTCTCAGACACAGGGACCCCCACAATACCGCTACCCTCATAGATCATATTGCTGTCAGTAATACTAGCAACATTGTGGAATCTGGTGTTGTAAAAACCGCCATTAGTGATCATTACATCGTCTATTCCGTTAGAACGTATCTAGGCGGTATTAAACACAATCATAAGCATATCCACACAAGACAGCTGAAAAACTTCAAGCGGGCTGAGTGGCCGAGTGGCTTATACAGTCTTCGTCAGGTGACTGAAGTTAAGCTTGGTCGAGTGAGGTCAAACTCCGGATGGGTGACCTCGGAGGCCTGACCTCGCAACTCACCTCGTCGTCCTTCGGAAGGGACGTTAACCGTATCTGACCTGGGTGATTTGAAACACTCAATGCCTGGGGGGCGGATTCCGCCCCCCTGTTTATCTTTGCTGTTGCTTGAGATATGGCAACCAAATTTGGCACAAAGGTTGGTCATTATATAAACAATGAATTTTTGAAACAATAGTTTAATTAGCATTGTTGTTGTTGTTGCTGGAGCACAATTAACATTATGATGTCATATGACGTCATAAAAATGAAAGTGTGTTAAAAGGTCGTAAAACTTTACTTTTCGCAAAGAAATGAAATATATAGATCAAAATAGATGTAAATTCATAGTTTGGACTTAATTGGACCAATCAGAAAGGATTAAGAGAGATACAATGTATATTTTTCACAGAGTGTGGCATGAAAACTTGGTTACCATGGAGACAAGGCTAAAAATAGAACACCAGAATTGTTACAGTTTGATTGCTATATGATAGAAAGTTAAACTTGCTAAATCTCAGAGGCATTCAGCAAACACGGAAAACGTATAAATGAAAATGTACGAGGGGGGCGGAATCCGCCCCCCCAGGTCAGATAGGGTTAAACTAGGGGTCCCATGCCTGGATGCGGCATGCACAGTGGGCCTAAATTAGCTTTCAGTAGCTAGAAATTCTGACAAGCCCACTCAAAGCAAATTGAAAACGAAAAAAAAAACAAACAAAGCAAACAAGAAGCTTTCTTGGCTGATCTTGCTGCCGTTAACTGGTCTGCAATTTTAGTATGTTCAAATGATATAAATGTAATAGTAGATAAATTTATGAGGACATTATCTTTCGTAATAGAAAAGCACGCTCCCTCAATAGAGAGGCGAGTGTCAGATAGGTATAGCCCTTGGATATCTTCTGATTTAAAGGCTCTGTTTCGAACTAGAGACAGAATTAAAAGTGCAGCGGTCAAGGCAAAATCTGAAATTTTAATGAATGCGTACAGGCAAGTTAGGAATAAGGCTAATAATATGAACTCCCGGTTAAAGAGAGAATACTTCGCAAACAAACTTAATGAATGCGAAGGAGATCTTAAGCAGACCTGGTCGACTGTCAACAAACTCATCAACAAGCGATCAAAGTCAACTCAAATCCATTCCTTAAAGGCGGACGATACAATTTTATGCCAACTTGGATCCAACGGTAGTAGGCAAAGATAAAGTTTTCTGGAAAACAATTAAACCGATTGTCTCAGAACAATCGAGCACTAATGATAAAATTGTTCTTCTTGAAGATGATACCATCATATCTGCTGACAAGGAAATTAGCAATTGTTTCAATTCATGCTTTGTTAATATCACTGACACCTTATGTCTTAATGAGCCTGGGAGCATCGATGGGCTCATACCATTAAACGATCCCGTATTGAACGCAGTGAGAAAATACGAGAACCATCCTAGTATTGCTAGAATTAAAATAAACATTCGGACTGAAGAAATTTTTCCGAAGAAATATTTGAATTTCAACCAGTTAGTTCTTTAGAGGTCTGGAATGAAATCAATCAACTAAATCGTTCGAAAAAATGTAGCGGTGACCTATCAACAGACATAGTTAAATCTATTTCTAGAAGTTGCCTGGAATATTTTATATATTTTGTAAACCAGATGTTCGCAGACTGCACCTTTCCCGATAAACTTAAACTTGCCGATGTGTCACCAATCTTTAAGGCGACCGATTCTTTCTTTAAAAACAACTCCAGGCCCATAAGTGTGCTATCAGCGATATCCAAGTGTTTCGAACGCCTGATGTCCAAACAAGTTTGCCCATTTGCGTACAGACTTCCTCCAAATTTGCAATGCGGCTTTCGAAACGGACATAGTACAGAACACGCCCTATTCAGGCTCACAGAAATGTGTCGCAAGGCCCTAGGTGATAGGAAGGTTGTGGGGATGGTACTGATGGACCTTTCGAAGGCATATGACTGCCTGCCTCACGACCTTCTAATAGCTAAACTTGCAGCTTATGGATTCGGCCAACATAGCTTACTATTAATCCACAGCTACCTTTCGAATAGAAAACAGCGCGTGAAAGTTGGATCTGAGTTTAGTGAATGGCTAGGGATCAAATCAGGTGTTCCACAGGGGGTCAGTACTTGGACCACTTTTCTTCAACATCTTCATTAATGATCTGCTTCTCGCAGTTAAAGAGTGTGAAGTTTGTAACTTTGCAGATAAACAAATCTGGGAAGGATATTGAAGAGGTGGTAGTGAACCTTGAGGAAGACTTGTCTAACACCCTTGACTGGTTCAAAGATAATCATATGGCAGCCAACCCTGGAAAATTTCAGGTTATGTTTTCAGGGCTGAAAGAGAAACCAACACTCATCCTCGAAATCAATGACAAAGTCATTCCCCTTACAGACACAGTTGAATTGCTAGGAGTCACTATTGACTCTCAGCTGAAGTTTGATGATCATGTTAAAGCCCTCTGCCAGAAAGCGAATAGGAAAGTGAATGCTTTTTCGCGCGTGGCTCCTTACCTGAACCACGAGAAGGGCAAGATCCTCTATAATACATTTGTTATGTCCAATTTCAATTATTGCCCTTGATCTGGATGCATCATGGGAAGACATCAGGCAATCAGGCAGACCGTGTCCGAAAGAGAGCTTTAAGAATTTTGCACAACGACTTCAATATGCAATTTGAATTACTTCTCAAAAGAACAGATGAACAAAGGGTGCACACAAAGAATTTTGCAAAAATTGATGCTACAAATCTTTAAGTGCCTTTCAGAAGAAAATCCATCATTTATGTGAACATTCTTTGAAAGGAAACACTTAACGTATGAATTACGAAATAAGAACCTATTGCAATTACCGAAAAGATGTGCGAACAAAACTGGAGCCAATTCACTCATTTTCAAAGGCGCTCTCCTCTGGAACACTCTACCAGATACTATAAGAAACGCAGCCTCAACAGCGATATTTAAAAGAATGATCAAAGGATGGAGTGGGCAAAACTGTACATGCAAGATCTGCAGTTAGCATAAAAAAGAGGTGACAGTGAGGATCCCAGATGTTAACTTTTTAATTCTTGTAGTATTTATTGTAAATAGTTGGTTTGAATTAGTTTACCACTATGTATTATACTAACTGTTAAAGCTACACTCCCATTAATAGATCCAAGGCTGCTGGGGCTTGGCTGCCCTTCAGATATTTTCAACCTTTTCATAAATCTTTCCTCATAAGCATCAGACAAACATAAGGTTGCATTTTCTCATCATTAGGGCAATTTGGGCTTTGAGGGAACCAGCCCATCTCCCGAAAAAGCAAATAACCCTCCCGAAGGTGGGGTTGGAAGGAAAACCTGCATTTTTCCCGCCACAGAACACGAAGCGAGGAAATAAAATGAAACGAAGCAAAGTGTTCCCCCAACCCCAAACCAAGAGGAGAAAAAAAACAGCGCAAGACCCGAAGTCAAATAGGGTCGAAGCGTAAATAAGATGAGAAAATGCAACCCCTGTAAGCGATAGCTAAAATGATACCTCCAAATACTTGCATTGCTATAACCAGAGGCGACAGTACAAATGATATAAATGAAAAAGGAATTTCTCACCAAATCTGAGGCTCCATGCCTCGTGCTAAACCAACGTAGAAGTGCATTACAACTGGCCAACAAAATGACCAGCTCGAACGTAGCTGACAAGGAAAAACATGGCTCGAAGGCCACAAACACGTAACACACAAACACAAGCAAAGCCCGAAGGCCATTTCAACCAACAAAGCAAAGCCCGAAGGCCATTTCAACCAACATTGCTCGACTCGCTGTCGAGACTTTTAGCATTTTGATTTGCAACCACTCAGCACGAGTGTGCAAAATTTACTACATTCTCAAATCAAACTCTGTTTTATACTGCATGGAAGAAACCATGCCGCATGCACGACTATCAATGAACACGCAGCTGATGACAAACATTACACCTCTAGAGAGTCAAAAACAATGGTACTTCTAATTGCCAGATTTGTAAATCTGTAATAAACAATAAACAGCATGTTCGTTGCTTCAACTCCGATTAGAATTTCATTCTAATCGTCATTAAATAATTTGATAATAATGATAATAATAATAATAATAATAATAATAACAATAACAAAGGATTTGGAAAGCATAGCCAATTCAATGAACGACTACTTCTGCTCTGTTGGCGATAAGTTAAGTAAAAAAATTCCCGACAAGGAAAATTCTTTTTTGAAGGGAGACTATGACATAAATCCAACAGCTGCACGTTTTGCATTTTCACCCATGCAGCCTCAAGAGGTAATAAAGGCAATGAATAAGTTTAAGACTTCGCACGGGTCTGGCCTAGATGGAATTTCCAGTTTTTTACTTAAGGCAGGAATGCCAGTCTTAGGTCAGCCCTTAAGCCAACTCTTCAACTTGTCTTTGTCTTTCGGCCTGTTTCCTGACAGTTGGAAGATAGCAAGGGTTGCACCAGTATTTAAGAATGGCCTCGCCGATGAAAGTTCTAATTATGGCCCAATTTCGGTTCTACCGGCTGTCTCCTGCCTTTTTGAGAAACTAATCTATGACCAGCTGTACCTCTATCTTGATTCCAACAAACTCGTTTTTGGAAAACATTCAGCATACAGACGGTTGCATTCAGTTCTGTCATGTTTGCTGAAGTGCACTAATGATTGGTACTTGAATTTAGAGGGGGGTGGGGGGGGGGGTAAATATACTGCAGCTACTTTTGTGGATCTCAAAAAGGCTTTTGACACTGTAAATCATGACATATTACTACAAAAGCTAGAGATATATGGTATTCATGATAAGGAATTTTTTTTTTCCTCCGCGACACCGTGAAGGACAGACACGTGTTTTGGCTGCTCCAGAAAATCGCAATTTATTCTGTTATTACTTCGTTTCTTTATGAAAATGTCTGGTTGAACAAGTTTATGGTATGGGCTGAGTAGTTTGCAAGTATTTGTTTAATGGTTTAGTGGCTAAGTTCAAGAGAAATACCGATTCACATGCCAACCACCACTCGACTGCAATGCAACATGGCCGCAACGAAGGAAGACGTGAGAAATATCATTGAAGATGCTTTGAAGCCCGTTCAAGAACAAATTGCTGAGTTACCGGAAAAGGACTGGATCAATGATACTGTCAATGAAGCAATCAATAAATTAGAAGAAAAATTTGATCAAAGATGTCAAGAATATGACCAGAAAATCGAAAATCTTGAGAGAAGGGTGGATGAACTGGAGGGTTTGGTGAAAGTTATTGAGCGACTCGAAGCAAGAATTGATGACGGCGAACAGTACAGCCGTCGAATGTGCCTAAGAATCAATGGTGTCCCAATACCAAGTGGCAACGACAAGGAAGACTGCGTGGAAAAGGTTCACGAGCTAATCAAGGAGACAGGTGTTGATGTGCCCAAGGATTCTATCGACCGAGCTCATAGAATTGGCCGTGTAAGTGATGAAGGCAAACAACAAATTATCGTGCGCTTCAAATCGTTCCGAGAAAGAACTTTGGTTTACAGGAGCAGAAAAAACTGCAAGAAAGCTGCAATGTTTTTGGATCTTACGAAGAGAAGACTTGAGCTTCTGTTTTGGGCCAAGGAAGTCATCAAGAACAAGCCAGACATTGAGTTTGCTTTTGCAGACATAAATTGTAACATTGGGGCCAAAATGAAATCTGGTAACTTCCTCTTTTTCAGCAACGAACAGGAATTTTACGAAAAAGCTACTAAAGCTACCTAAACTTGAATTTATTATTTGAAATTTTATTTTTTGCGTTGCTGGTTCTCGCTGGTTTGTTTCGTAGTTAGGTTTGACTTAGTAATTTTCTGGAATACCCCTCCATGTTTTTTTGCTCGTTCACCCCAGTTTATCTTGTTTAAACCCTAATCAATCTAATTGGCGGGGTATTCTAGAATCAATGAGCCTAATTTAGCATGGAGGCAGTTGTGAAGTGACAAATATTTCAAACCAATTTTACTTTTTCATATAAATTTCATGTTTCCCCTCAGTTAAAGGAACGAGAGGCTTTCCTTTGGGTAGGTGGAGCGCTGGGGGCGTGGTCGGAGGGCCGGCTGCTCTTGAGGGCCTCGGCCATTGAGACTAGGGGAAACGATATGTAAACAACCAAAATATTTTCCATGCTTGTATTTTTTGGACCTTTGTTATTCTGATATGATGCCATTCCTCTTGAGGCAGCAAATGTAAAAGCGTTGCAACTCATAACCATGGAAAAGGTCAAAATGATATTTGCAAGCGAAAAGCTCATACTCACAATGCCCAATCTGCTATGAAACCGTTTTTAATTTGTGTGTTTGTATTCTCTTTATTTAGATTTGCTTTTCTTTCAATTGTTCATTGTTTCACAAGCCGAATTTCCAAATGTTCGCTCACAGGATGTTTGTTTTCCAAAGATGACCAAAGGGATAGAAATCGTGACTAATGCCCGTAGGAATTGAGCAGTGGCGTGCAGGAATCTTCTGTAAAAAGGTTATTCTCCGCGTGAGGGTTTTCTACCAAATCCCCCTGGGTGAAATATTGGCCTGCTCATTGCATTCCTTTGCCCACTTGTACACCATCATCTGGTTGTCAGTAGTAACTGTTCCGCTATCAATCCTTCTTGCGTCCGCGATGCTGTTTGTTCCTGATGCGTTCTTAGCTGGTGTGCCATCTCACAGAGTTAAGGAACTGCAATGCCCAATCCAGAGATATATTGAATTAACTTGTTTCTTCAGTAATTTCTTCCCTATATTTACTTGGTTCTTAATGCGAGTTGCCGCAAGCGTAGTTCATATCCACCGATGTTCCGTGTGCCGCGGTCATATAATTAGTAAATTTCATTCTATTGTTTATGCCCTTTTGATCTGCCAGTTCCTAGAATTGCTATCGCCTATGGGCGATTACCATTTGCATACCCTTGTTTTGATTGCTGGCGATGTTGAAACCAACCCAGGGCCTCAACAACAAAACTGTCTAAAGTTTTTTCATTAATTTGCGCCTCTGCGAAGCAGAAGCAGCAAATTATTAAAATGCAGAGGCTCTGGAATGCGTTCCAAGTATCGGCGGTCGAGCTTGAGCGCGCTCGTGTCCAAAAGAATTCAGCCAATGGGATTATCGAATATGTCTGATTATGCGGAATTTCACGGGATGATGCAGGAATGTGTTTGTTTTGCGTTCGTTTACCAACAAAGAGAAAAATAGTTAATAAGTTCCTCCTAAAATCTGTGCGTACGCATTTGGTCAAGCAAAGGATGACTATGAGCAAAGAGAATTATTCCTTTTTGTCAAGTTTGTGATGAAGTGAAACATAAGCAGGCCAAAAGACACACTCAGATGTACGAGGAAGGCTGTGTGGTGTGGCTGTGTGGTGTGGTCGTGTGGTTACTGAGTTTTCGAACTCAAGATGGGAAGGTGAGTGAAATGGTATATATACAGATTTTATCTTCAAGTATTTCATTGTTGATTTTGTGACTTGACTGTGCATATTCTTCTGATCTATCTAATTCTGCCATCAACCCGTTAAATTCAGGTCATACTGTTGTCTACAGGCAAAGCAGCAAACTTATGAAACATGAACCGTTCCTAACGCAAATATTCGCCATGTTGACATTGATATCATTGCAGTATACCCCACTGCTTATCAGTTTGATCGGTAAACTTAACAATTGTATCCTTATTTTCAACTTTAGTTACGATTTGCAGTCAACACAAAATGCAAAAAAGTCGTATGGTCACTGCATTTTCACTGTCGGGCTTGGAAAGGACAGGTGAGTCAAATAGGTACCACCAAGATAAAATAAGAGAAGAGTTCTAAGAGCAGAATAAGAGTTTTCTTATTTCATCTTGGTACCACATACAAATTTTATTTTGAAATATTTTGCTTTGACTGTTTATTTAGATTGCACATGATATTCATGTGGTCTAACGAAGGACGGTTTGGCTTCCTGCATCAAACAAAACAAAAGTTATGTTGGTACGCCCCCTTTGTGCTCCTTCCTGCAGTGCTTTCAGCATACTCCCACAGTGTCTCCCAGCGTGTGATGACAAATATTTTGACGAGTGGTGAACACCAGCCCGGTCAAGGAGACTCCAAGGAATTTAGGCCAGAGACTGTGAATGACATCAAGCAAAATAAAAGGGCTGAGAAAAGCCTGCATGAATGCAAAGTATCTCTGATAATGAAACTGCTCGTATTATTTCTAGATCCTTTTTCTGGCGTCTGGTGCCCATTGTCACCAGAGAGGAAGTGCGTCATAGCCTTACAAACTGGTTTTTGTTTGCCTAAAATTCAATTAACGTAAACGTCGGAAACACGGAACGAAAGTGAATGAAAAATTTGGAACCCTTTTCAATTAAAACAAAATTCCATTACGCAGCACTCATTGATCAGCTATTGTAGCTTGATGCAACGCCTTTTCGGATGTATCCCTTGTATTGGCATGCTGTTGCCCACTAAATTCCATTTCCATTCCATTCAACAGGAATGTCCAGTGTCTGCATGTGGAAAGATGATTGTATGACAGGGACTTGTAGTTTGTAATGTTGAACAGTTCGTAATCCTGCAATTCTAATCTATGGTTCTAATGAATGAGTTTTTTTAATTGAATTGTTTATAATAGCTACATGGAATTACTCTCTGTCTTTCTATCAAATTCAAAATGAAATATTTTCTCTTCACTAAGCAAGTTAACGTTGTAGTAAAAAGCATGGTCCTAGCAGTTAGTGACCAGACTTGCTAAATCCCACCTGATTGCCACCTTGTACGGAAATGATACCATACTGTCAAGGCATTCAGGCTAAACCAAGTTTTGTAAAAATGATACCCTTGGCTAGACTAATTTTACATCAAAAGTGCCATGAGTTGGCATTTTCTAGACATAAATTGCCAAATTCTCGTATTCTCTGGACGAAATTGGGTTTCTATACAGGAATTACCGAAGTTTGACTTTTCTTTGAGCAAAATTGCCAAAAAGCATACACTTGCGCAGACTAAAATCGACTAAAATTGCCAAGAGTATACCCTTGGCTAGACTAGCATTCCGAAAAACTATACCCTTGCGGGTGGCACATCCCCAGGTACCTTAGCTATGGAAGAACACCCCCTCCCTCCCGTGGTCTAAGCAGATAATGGTAACCAATCTGAAAAATTTTTAATGATAAAACTCGATATTCATAGTGTGCAAAAGAAACGGAAGCTGGTAGACCAAAGCAGCGTATTTGTGTAGTAGGGATGTAGTACAGCTGGGAGGTTACCGTGAAGGTTTTTACCTACCAATGTGGGCGCAAATTTTCGGATAGTGATATCCCTTGTTGGAATTTGAATAGCATATGTGCTAGAGGTCGAATTAAAATTCTCTTGATTGGGGCCTACAACTCTGTGCATAAATTTGACGTCATTGGATTATCTGAAACCATGTTGGATGCTACGATCAGTGACGAGGATATTCATATCGAGGGTTTCAGCAGGGAGGTTTATAGAAGTGATCATCCCAGCAATACCAAAACTGGGGGTGTTTGCCTTTATTTTCGTGAAGGTTTGGCAATCAAACGCCGACAAGACCTCGAGATCATACAAGAAATGGTTGTTTCCGAAATGTGTATAGCACTTAAGAAAATATTTTTTGTGGTACTTTATCGAAGTCCAAGCCAAAACAGCGCAGAATTTGAAAACTTTATCGATAGACTACAACTTGTGGTGACTCGCATTCAGAACGAGAACCCATACTCGTTGACGATAACGGGTGACTTTAATTGCAGATCAAGTCAGTGGTGGTCGGAAGATATTGAAAATCTCGAGGGGTCTGTTCTTGATGAGGTTCTTGATTTAAATAACCTGCAACAGCTAATCGAGGAACCAACAAATATAAGAGGGGAGAGTATGACATGTATTGATTTAATAATTACTGATCAACCGAACCTTTTTGTAGAGACCGGCGTCCATCCATCCCTGGACAATAACTGTCAGCATCAGATTATTCATGGGAAGCTTAACATTACACTACCATCTCCACCCCCTTACAAAAGGACTGTCTGGGATTATGGAAAGGCGAACACATGTGCCATCAAAGACTTGCTTAATGATATCAATTGGGAGTCTAAATTCGATGGGCTAGGATCAGAAGAAATGGCAGACATTTTTACAGATAATTTACTCTCAATCTTATCTGCAAATATTCCAAATCGGGAAATTAAATGCAATGACAAAGACCCACCCTGGGTAACACCCGCTCTTAAAACTGCTATAAAACGTAAGCATAGACTCCATCGAAATTTTGTGCGACGTGGTAGAAATATAGAAGACTGGGAACGAGTAAGAGCAGCCCGTAACGAAACTTCAAAATTAATCACTTCTGCCAAAGAAAAATATCTCTCTAGCCTTGGTCAAAAGCTCTCTGATTCAAATCAAGGGAAAAAATCCTATTGGTCTATCTTGAACAGACTGATAAATAAGAAGTGTGCTGTCAACATCCCACCTCTGCTTGAAAATGGATTATTTGTGACTAATATCCAAAGCAAAGCAACTATATTGAATGACTATTTTGTGGAACAATGTTCTGCGGTTGAAACTGGCAGCACATTGCCAAATTTTCGGCCGCAGCGCACATGTTCTCTAGCAGAAATACCCATTGATAAAGAGAAAATATTGCGGTTAATTCGCTCCTTGGATAGCAATAAGGCTCATGGATGCGATGGCATCTCCGTTGCCATGATAAAAATCTGTGATGACTGTCTTGTCGAACCATTGTCTTTGATTTTTGAAAAATGCCTTGAAACTGGGGTCTACCCTTCCAGCTGGAAAAGAGCAAATATCATCCCAGTTCACAAAAAGGGTAGTAGGCAAGATAAAAAGAATTACCGCCCCATATCACTATTGCCTATCTGTGGGAAGATTTTGGAAAAAGTGATCTTTGACGAAATCTATCAATATTTATGCAACAATCAAATGCTAACACCTCACCAATCAGGTTTTCGTCCTAGGGATTCTACCATCAACCAACTTTTACTGATTACGCATAAAATTTATGTTGCATTTGATGAGGTTCCCAGCAAAGAAACTCGAGCTGTATTCCTTGATCTGTCCAAAGCATTTGACAGAGTTTGGCATGATGGGTTACTTTACAAACTTGAAATGTGCGGAATTTCTGGAATGCTTCTTGTTCTTTTGCGCAGTTTCCTATCAAATCGTAGACAGCGTTTCTTACTAAATGGCAAAGATTCGGAATGGAAGATGGTTTCTTCAGGCGTTCCTCAAGGTTCAGTTCTTGGTCCTCTCTTTTTTCTTGTTTACATAAACGATCTTGTTGATAATGTCCACAGTGATATTAAATTGTTTGCAGACGACACATCGCTTTTTTCTGTTGTGAGAGGTGAAAGAGAAACAGCCGAGGATCTGAATAGGGATCTGGAGAGAGTTACGCTATGGGCATGGCAATGGAAAATGCAATTCAATGCAGATAAAACCGAAGAGGTAATTTTCTCAACGAAAAGAAACAAACCATATCACCCTGCACTAATGTTAGGAAATGATGAAGTGTCAAGGAAGAACGAACATAAGCACCTCGGTATCATTCTTGACGATAAATTAAACTTCCAAAGCCATGTCAAGGAAGCTATTGCTAAGGCTCGAAGGGGTATTGGTATCATTAAATACCTATCCAGGTACGTCAATAGAGAAGTGCTCGATCAAATCTATAAGCTTCATGTCAGACCTCACCTTGACTGCGGTGACATCTTGTATCACAAGTACGATCCTGAAATGAGGCAAGGCTTCACTAAAAAGCTAGAGCAAGTGCAATACTCTGCTGCGTTAGCAGTATCAGGTGCATGGAAAGGTACAAGTGGGCAAAGGATTCTCCAGGAACTTGGTTGGGAAACCCTTTATCAAAGAAGATGGTATCGACGGCTGTGTCATTTTTTCAATCTACGTCAAAGTATGTCCCCGGCTTACTTGTTCAATGAAATCCCTTCAGAGCGAGAAGTACCATATCGTTTAAGGTCAAGTCGTTCATATGCGCAACCTGTAAGCAGAACAGTTCGTTTTTCCAACACGTACTTTCAGAGTGCTCCCTTTGAATGGAACCTGCTAGAAGAAGATACCAGAAATTCCGGTTCGATTGGGGAATTCAAACGCAAATTGCTTATCCAAATACGTCCCCCGTGTAGATCTGTTTACAATGTGCATAATGTCACAGGTATAAGAAATCTGACAAGACTTAGAGTTGGATTTAGTCCTCTAAATGAGCATCGATTTAGACATAACTTTGATTGTTTAAGTCCTTTGTGTGTGTGCGGTATTGGAAATGAGGATAATGAACATTTTCTCCTGCACTGCCCACTTTTTGACAACGCTCGTAGAGATCTCTTTGGTCAGCTTAGATACATTCCGCTATTGGACTTTTCAGTTTTGGACAACGAGGCACTCAGTAACCTCTTGTTGTTTGGCGATGACAAATTAAACATTGTCTCAAACAGAATGATTCTGGAAGCTACAATTTCGTTCATCGAAAAAACTAAGCGGCTCCATTAATATTCTCGGCATGCTAATATTCACCCTGTGTAGCATCCTTTTTTTTCGGCTTTTGTCTGTTACGCTTCTCTGTGTCGTTTTTCTTGTTGTGATGTTATTTCTTGGTTTTTGTTTTGATTTTGTTTTTTTTTCTTTTTTGTTGTTTTCGTTTGGTGTTGTTTTTTTTTCTTTTTTATCTTATCTTGAAATTAATAGTTGAATTGTAAGTGTCATCCATGGTAGGGACCAGATGACCTTGTGTCTTTCCCCGCCATGAATGGCACATGTAAATAGTATTTCTTCTTTATCTAGATTTAGGTTTTGTTGTTATAGAAAGAAAAAAAAATGATAAGGAACTGAAATGGTTCTGCTCTTACCTAACTAAGAGAAAGCAATGCTGCAAGGTAAATGGGAAGCTTTCGAATATAGAATCTATATCCTGTGGAGTACCGCAGGGGTCCTGTCTTGGGCCCCTCCTATTTATCATTTAATGACCTCCATTTATCAATGACCTCCATTTACACATGAAACATTGTGACGTTAATATGTATGCTGACGACACAAGCCTTACGTTTGCGTCGGATTCGTTTACGCATATTAACGACTTTGTCAAATGGTGACCTGAGCAACCTGAAATCTTGGTTACAAGCTAACAAATTGTCTCTCAATGTTGCCAAGACACATAGTCTTGTAATCGGCAGCAGGAAGCGACTGAAAGATATAAGTGATGCTAAAGAAGCAAAACCCTCTCTCGTGGTGGGTGAGGAGAATGCTTCCATCGTAGAAAATATAAAATACCTCGGCGTAATTGTTGATAAATATTTGAGCTGGGACAAGCAAATTTCAGCATTGACGAAAAAGGTTTCACGAGGATTAGGGATGCTGCGCTTCTCCAAAAAGTATTTACCTATTGTTACTGTACAGAAAATGTATAGAAGTTTAGTGGAACCCTACTTCAGATGTAGCTGCCCTGTATGGGGTGTTGCTGGTGTCAGTGCTATCAATAAGTTGCAAAAACTCCAAAATAGGGCGGCAAGAATTGTCACAAACAGCGCTTATGATGCCTCTGGTCTACCCATAATAAGAAAACTTGGTTGGCCCACCATTAATGAACTGATCGAACCGGAAACCTTGAAAATGGTATACAAATCGGTTAACGACCTAGCTCCCACCTACCTTGCGGAAATGCTCGTCAGGCTGTCCGATTCAAGCAAGAGAGAACTTCGCAATACCAAAACAGATTTGGCTGTTCCTTTGGACAGAAGTGCTTCTCGTGCGGGGGCGGGAGGGGTGTCAGTATTCTTCCTTATATCTGACTAGTAAACTGAAAAATACAATGATTAAAGATATTTGCAAGCCTATCGAAAATCCCCCAACCTACATTCAACCAATTCACCAAAACCAATTCACCAAACAGCTGCCTTCATTCATATTCCTACGGAAAATTGACTAAACCAAGATCTCTGGAACATGGGATTTTCGGGACTTAGGGCATAGTTGTAGTTCTTTTCACGGGGGGGGGGGGTTCTCGGCTAAATTTCGGGTAAAGGTGTGCCGCCCGCAGTTTCAAAATGGTACCGTTGGCTAGACCAATTTTTGTGAAAATGATACCCTTGGCTAGACTAATTTCTACATTAAAAGTGCCCTGATTTGGCATTTTCTAGACAAAACTTGCCAAATTTTTGAATTCTCTGGACCAAACTTTGAAAAAATTTGGGTTTCTTTAACCCTATTAGTACTGGGCGTTTTTTTTACCCACTTTGTACTGGGGGGGGCGTTTTTCGTCCCCCCTCTTTTTCTCCGAGACCACTAGAGATATAACAGTAAGACTTACTCTTATTGTTCTTTAGACAATTAGCTATTGAAATGTAACAATGACAATTAATTAGTCACGTGTTTCGTTGCTAGGCAACCAAAAACAAAGAAAAATTGGCAATTTTTTACCTTTTTAACAAGAAAAATTCTATTCAATCGATCTGTTATTCAATTTTCTCCAAATTTATCTCAAATTGTAGGAAACATGTTGCAGATTTAAAATGCATACTTTTTAGATGTTTTCAGTTTCTAATTTTAGCACAATTAGCTTCTAATTGGCTTTTTGTTCCATGTACAGATTTTCTTTGCAGTTATTTCTAAGTCTTGTCCTTTTATCTACTAAATATGGACTCAGAAGTAATTCAATGAATAAGTTTAAGCAAAGAAGACAACAATTTTTCATATCTTACATTTATTCATTAGGGCAATGACGTCATAAATGTCAATGATGTCATAGATATTAAATTTTGCTGATGTCAGCAAATATTTGAAAAATATATAGATATCAAATGAAACTACTCATCAAATGCAATCGAATGGTGTATGTTTGAGATCAATCGGACATACGAGACAAAATCTATTGAGGTTTTAAGAATTTTTTTGTTGACTGCTCTCCAAATATGGTATTGCTGTGGTCACGTGATCATAGTTAGAACAATGAAATGTTAAAAATTTAATTGCCAATTGAATTTGACTAAAAGTCACAAAGTTGTGCGGTTGAAATACAGGCCGTTTTCGTGCACTGTAGAAACGTGTGTTAGGGGGGCGTTTTTTGCCCCCCCCCAGTACTAATATGGTTAAAGGAATTACCGAAGTTTGACATTTCTTTGACCTAAATTTCCAAAAAGTATACCCTTGGCTAGACTAGAAAGTTTGAAAAAGTATACCCTTGCGGGCGGCACATCCCCAGGTGCCTTTACTATGGAAGAGCCCCCCCCCCCCCCCCCGTGGTTCTTCTTAGGAAAAGTTAAGTATTCCGAACGAAATCTGCCGCCATTAAGTCCATTATGTTCTTGCTTCTATTATGGTGTAAGCTTCAAAGAAGTGAGAGTCTGTCTTCAAATCTAGTTTGGCAGGAAATTTTCCGATGATTTTTCGTCAGTTCAAAATTTCTTTGCTTTATGTAATAAGTTAGATGTATTCAACACTAAAATCATGATTTTTCTTTGTCATTTTGTTTTTTTTTTGTATGTCTCTGGACTAAGAAGATACACATATTTCTTTGTGTAAGAAACTGCATATACGAAGCTCAGCTCTCAGATCGACAAAAATTTAAGAAAGTCTAAATCTTTGGCACATTTTCACTTAATTTTCACTTGTTTTTTTTTTATCATCCTAAAATATTAAAAAATATACAACAACAACAACAATACAACAATAAATCTAGTATAACAAAAAAAAATATACACTACAAAAAATTTGGAGTACCAGGTGCGTCAAAGAAATGTATCTCTGACTCACCTGGTAAGGCGGATTTCCACTCAGTCAGTCCTTCCGACCGGACAATAGTTTACGTGGGAAAATGTCGCTCTGAATTGAATAGAATGTTGCGCGTGACACTCGAATGAGCGATTGTGGAAAGGCTGCCCTCCAGACAGCGGAATTCCCCGAACGGGCGGAATTTCTATTGATTGCGAGAGAAGATGTCGCTCTGGAATGAATAGACAGTTACAGCTGAGCAACCTTTTACTGTTTAAAATTCCACCCACTCGGAAAACCCAGCCGACCAAAGATTGGCCTTAAAATAAGTCCATTCAGAAAACTCTACTGAGTGGAAATCAGCCTGTGGGGTGCGCTGTGATTCGATGATTTTATTTCTAGCCTAGTCGCTGTGTTGATTTGATAAAGGAAATGGTCGCTTCCAGAATTATTCTGTTCACAATCACATTTAAGTTTGGGCTACCGAATAGGAGTAATTCGCAAATAGTCTCACTATCCAAACTCACAATATCAATACCAGGAAGGTCCCCGAGCTGACCAAGGAGATCTCTACGCTGCAATTCAAAGAGAGGGCAATGCAGGAGAAAGTGCTTGTTATCTTCTTTACCTGTGCCACAAGCACAGATAGGGTCCAGACATTCAAAATTATGCTTAAACTTGTGCTCATTTAAAGCACTAAAATTCAAACGAAGCTTAGTCAGAAGTCTAATACCTACTATATCGTGTATGTTATAAGTAGGCTTTTGAGTAGGTCTTATGATTCCGAGCAATTTACGCTTGAACTCAGCAACTGATGTAGAATTTCTTATATCAAAGGTGAGCGAGTTCCATTC
Source organism: Aurelia sp. 3 sensu Dawson et al. (2005) (assembly GCA_964020215.1). Lineage (NCBI taxonomy): Eukaryota > Metazoa > Cnidaria > Scyphozoa > Semaeostomeae > Ulmaridae > Aurelia > Aurelia sp. 3 sensu Dawson et al. (2005). Next base: position 11,652,024 of record OZ026585.1, read on the forward strand.
AAAAAAAATATTCTGGAAGTAGGTGTTTGAAAACCGGACAGTTCTACCTATGGTATGCTCGTACAGACGCGCACTTCTGAGATTATACATGACTTGACGCTCGGGTGGAATTTCTGCATACAAATACTCAGGATGGTGTGAGTTCTTTAACTTGAAAAAATGACATAAGCGTCTATACCATCTCCTCTGATAAAGACTTTCCCAACCCAGTTCCTCATACAGCCTTTGCCTATTTGTACCTCTCCATGCACCGGTCACCGCCAAGGCAGCCAAATATTGAGTTTGCTCTAACTTACGCGTGAAGCTTTGGAGCATCCCAGGGTCATGCCTTTGGAGCAAGCTCAGGTTCACTTGTTTCTACATATAAATCGCGATGTACTGGAGTAATGTGTAAACATTGATTAGGCTACTAATCCAGAATTCTTAGTTTCCTACAAAACAAAAGATCATGTGAATAGTCCTCAATGAATTTCTACGCACAAAATGAATAACCTACACAGGGCATTTTTTAAGGAAATTTTACAAGTGGGCCAGAATGACCATAAGGGCCCAATTCCCGGAGAAAAGGAGAAAGTACTCTTACAAGTATACAAACAAAGCATACAATGTAAACATAGGGCTCATATCCTAATTGGACGAGAGCGCGAGGGCTCACGTGATTTTGCACTCGCTTCTCCACCAATTAGATGCCGTGATTTTTGACTGACGCGTCATTTTTGATCAATTTGACCAACCCTCACGAAAAGCTAAACGTGTAAAATTTGTGATCGAATTTTTCAAAAATTTTTGCAGCTTGCCATTTCTCAATGATAAAGGCACAGTTCCAGAAAGAGTAAACTTTGAATCTCGAAAAATGATGAAATTACAGCATCTTCAACATGAAGGAATATGTTTGGAAAACTCCATGCTTCGCTATGACAGATATTTAACATAAAACATGCCAAAGCACCATCTCGACTCTAAATCAAATCTGCAAGATCTTAACTCGGAGTAAAATGTATGTTTTTGAAAAATAAAAGAAAAAGCGCAAGAATCACGAGAAAAACCTTCCATGGGCTAATTAACCCTTCTGCTCTCTCTGCAGTCATCCCGAAGATGACGCGAGTCGAGAAGACGCCACCATTTGTTGTTGTTGTATCTTTATTTTACATCGATTGATTTTTATCTAGTCTGCTATGTATATACATATATACACGAAAACTAATCAAAATCGATGAATACATTAATTAAAATAGAACAAATAAATATTTTTTCAAACGGTTTGTACATTATTTACAGTAAAACGACAGGCATTGCAGTTGCACATGGGACCATCCCATTGTGCTATCAGTCTTTTGAAAGTATTAAGGCTTTCAGCCGATTTTAACTCATTTGGTAAGCAATTCCAAATCTGCGGTCCTAGGAACTTGAGACTGTGAGTACCGAAAGTAACCTGATTTGGTCTGTAATGACCAAGGTTATTAGGATTACGCGATGAATAATTAGAGGATCTAACTTGAAAAATATCTTTCATGAAGGATGGATTCAGACCATTTAGAGTCTTAAAAATTTCTATGGAGATAGCTCTAAGTCGGTGAACATGCATGGTACATCGCTGTGATTTCAGTAGAAGGTCATTATATGAACTGGCATGATCATTATGAAGGAACCTAAGTGCACGTTCTTGTACCTTCTCAATCTTATGCATTGATTTCGCTGAACAAAAATGCCATACCAAAGGACAGTAATTGAAATTAGAATAAACAAAGCTCTGAACAAGGACTTTTCTCGCATCAAAACCAATATAAGCTCGAAGCCTCTTTAGGACATTAAGTTGAGTTGCAGCTTTTTTACAAAGTGCTGAAATGTGCGGATCAAAGTTTAATTTATAGTCTAGTTGAATTCCGAGAAGTTTGACTGAATCTTCAGACTTAATGGTTTTTCCTTGAATACTTATTCTCTCACCACTGGTAGTCGTTTGGTCTTTTTTAATTAACAGTGCATGAAACTTTGATGGATTTGCAATCATATAGTTTTCCTTTAACCAATCTAGTGCAACGCCTGCTTCTGCCTCCAAGGCTCACACCAAATCTGGTAGAGTCTTAGAGAAACAAGCAAGCGTGTTGTCGTCGGCATAGTTATATAGCGTTGCCTGTTTAATAAACAGAAAAAGATCATTTAAGTATACATTAAAAAGAATAGGGCCAAGCACCGAGCCTTGAGGGACCCCAGATAAGATTGTTTGAAAGGAACTGTAAGTATTGTTTATCCTCACGGATTGCTTACGCCGTTTAAGATATGAATAGATTAGTACCAAGGCATTTTCATCCGCACCGTACGCATTCAGCTTCGCAATCAGCAGATCGTGTGGGATGCAATCAAATGCTTTTGATAAGTCCATCAATAAAGCACCTACAATGTAATTATTGTCAAGTTTGGTCTTCCAGTCTTCGAGGAGTCTTATCAAAACGTGCTGCGTGCCGTATGCTTTTCTATATGCGCCTATGAAAACCGAGAGCGTAGTATCAAGATAGACAATTAATTGCTGCTTCATGACTTTTTCATAGATTTTAGAGAACGTATTTAGAACACTGACAGGACGAAAATTTTTCTCAGCTGTGCGATTTTCTTCACCCTTATCTAAAGGGCATACTGCTGCACGCTTTCCTTTATCTGGAAGCCTCTGGTTTTGTAAGCAGCTGTTTATTGCAAAGGTTAAGGGAGCGGTAAGTTCAGCTGCAGCCAGATGCACTAGTTTTGGCGGAATTTGATCTTCGCCGGTAGATTTTTTTCCATCCAAGGATCTCAGTGAAGCCCAGACCTCATGATGTTGCACCTCGTGAAATGAGAAAGAATTTGAAGTATCACTACCTTCCCTTATGGCAAGAACACTGGGGTGATCTTTATACTTCTCTAGAATAAGCCTAACGAGTAGTCGATCATCATCATATTTAACTGTATCAGAAATGTTACAAGGCTTTTGTCCACTTGTTTTCTCAACTTTATTAATGTAATGATTATTAAAAATCTCAGTCAACTCACTATCATCAGTTACAATTTGGTTGTTATGTACCAAGGAAATATCATCACCGACCAAACCACCTTTATTAGAAAGAAAAGGTTTAACCAGATTCCAGAAATCTGAATTAGAAATTAAACCTCCTGCAGTCGCCTTTTTGAAATGTTGTTTGATTGCTTTCTTTCGTAGAGAAACGCATTTGTTGCGCTGCTTTTTATAGTTTCTTTCGTTTAGATTTGTAGGAAATATGTTGAATTTGTTTTTTAACCGCGTTCTAGTATAGATTGCCTTTTTTACTTCACGAGTTACGAAAGGTGCACTATTTCCTCGCGCAAACTTAGTTTTTAGAGGAGCATGTTTATCCACTAGATTTCGGAAGTTGTTGGTAAGATTATTATAACAATCTTCGGGGTCCTCCAAGGCATCAAAATTAGTTCTGCGAACATCTGCAATAAATTTAACTGGATCAAAATTTTTATAGTTTCGATACTGTATAACCTTTGGTTTAAGACGAGGTATATGTGATTTTAGGACCGTGACAACTAGACCATGATAATCGCTAAGACCGGTCTCAAAGACTGAAGTTTTCTGGAAGCTTCTCACTCGGTTTGTGAGGATAACATCAATCGAAGAGCTACTAGTTTTGGTGAAACAGGTTTTAGCCGTCACTAGATTTGAAAGCCCAAAAACATCACAAAAGTTTACAAGCTTCTGATTTGCACCGTCTTCTTTGTCAAATGTATTAATGTTGATATCTCCCATCAATATCACATTGTCATACTTGTCTAAAGCAGAATTCAAGGAAATGGAAAGGGCAGAGAAAAATGAGTCTAAATCTCTAGATTCAGGGGGACGATAAATGCTATAGATAATCCATTTTTTCTTGTTAACTGTCAGTTCAGAACAATGAGTTCAAGACTTGCAACTTCAAACAAGGGAACACGACTGCAAACGACACCCTTTCGAACATATTGCATTAGGCCACCGCCGAATTCATTCCTATCACGACGCATGGGTGTTTGATAGTTATTCATCAAAAAAGTTTTCATCTTGAATTCAGAGTTAAGTTTTGTCTCCTCGATAACGAGAATATCAGGTAAGAACTTTTCAACAATAATTCTAAGATCGACAATCTTGTGTCTTAAGCTATTAATATTCAGAAAACCTATGAGGGGGTGATTATGGTACTGTACTCTTAGTCCGAAAAGATTTTCCAAGTCATCTGATAAATCCAAGGAAGCATCTGGGCTAGCCAAAGGTATACAAGGCTCAACCAAACGTTGCCCTTGCAATGTTGATAGATCCGATTCCGAAACACCAGTCAAAACTGTATCTAGAGACGAAGATAAATCTATGGACCGTGAAGACTCAATACAAGAGTTTGATGTCCATGTTAATATTTCAGAATCATGCCCCTCGTCTAGTAAATTCGTCGAAATTCTGTTACCTTTCGCAGACAGTCAATTTTGATTTAAGAACTTTACAATGTTACCTCCCAAAAGATTTGTTCCTCGTTGGTTCAGGTGAATGCCATCGTCATATAAAAGATTCTGCCATTTGTCGTCAAAATTTCCATGATTGATGAATCCTATATCATATCGTCGTAAAGATTCCTCTAGTAAAGCATCCTCTAGTAAAGTTCAAAACCTTGGCGATTCTTGAGAGACTTATTGTACCCTCTATTCTGAAACTGACAACCTGAAAAGTATACTTTTGAAGGCCGCACTGCAAAAACAGGACGTCGAGAAGGGAAGTAAAATGCAATGTGAGCATATTCACAAATAATGGAAATGCGAGAATGCAAACTGCTCATAGGGAATTTGTCTGTCTGTTAGCAGCTTTCTAGGGGGAAGAGGCTGGAAAATAAGAATGCTCTAAAACATAAAAAAGTGGCTGTGTTTTCAAAGATGTCCGTGTCTTGCTACTAAAAGAGCCTAATAGTAGGATGTGGCCCCCGGGGGTGCACTTGACCAGATTTTGGTCGGGGACGTGCCATCGAGGTTTCAAAAACATATCCGTTCCTTATACCAATTTTTTGAAAAAAGTATAACCGACCTTATACCAACTTTTCGTAAAAGTATATCCTTCCTTATATTTCATACCAAAACCTTGAAAATCGGTACCGTTCCTTATACCAAAATTGTGAAAATTGGTACCGTTCTTTATACCAATATCTGGAAAATCGATACCCTTCTCGATTGCACGTCCCCGTACCCAAAATATATGTAGTGCACCCCTGGGGATGTGGCAGCATAATCCATTAAGGGCATTTGAGATTGGTAGAACCCTCCTAGAAATACCTTTTTGATTCATATCACCTCATTGTAGGAATAAACACTTCTTACTAGTCTTGTTCAAGATAAGCAATGCAACAGTTCCATAACTCCATACAAACATCTGTCTGTGATTTGTAAACGGAGTTCAACAACTTTCTTGTTGAAATAACTGTATATGGTGACATTTCAACAAAATTTTGTTGAGCTTTGTTTGACTAACTGAATGATGTCTGATGCTTTTGTTGCTGTGGAATGGTGTGCAAACAGAAATGTAGTGTTGCGCTTCCCCCATCAGCGTAGAGAGAGCGCAATAATTTTGGAGGCTCCCCTACAAAAGCTCCATTGTTTACGAAAATTTTGCCCGAATTTCTGCCCAATTGCAATAATGGTTGATTTTGAAAATTTCTCTAGCGTTAGGGGGTCGCAGCCCCTAGCCCCCTATCTCCTACGCCTATGCTTGCCCCAAGTCTCGTTGTATGAAATGGTAGTCTATGAACATATGAGCAGGGTCTTTAGACAATGCAAAACTATTGACGTTTTCGTTCATTTTGGCCATAGTAAACACGGGTAGAAAATAAATTTTTTCTAAAATAACTAGGGGGAGCTCAAGCCCCCAAAATCACTGAAACGATAAGGTTGCTCTACACAAATGTATTTATATGATTTCCATGCCCATCAACCTTGCCCCGTCTTCGGTTACGTTGTCCCCAAAGGGGGCCTTCAGTAGATACTAACAATATATGTTTTCCAGTCCATTTTGGGATGTAGAATCCAAATTTTTCATTAGTTTTCATGTCTGAGATAGTCTAGTAGACTCAGGGCTCTTTTCTCCAAAATTGGAGGCATAGCTTATAGAGTATACTGTTATCTTGCATACATATGGAATAGATGGAATAAAGGTGACCGTTGGAAAGGAAATGTCAATTTAGACAAGAAACTTCACAGAGTATGTTGAATCTTTATGAGAAGTTTTTCGTAGAATTGTCTTTTTCTATAGCAATGCCTCACATCTTGAGCTGAGACTGGGGTAAAATAGTCAAGGAGGATCTCATATCCCGGGGGGGGGGTACTTGACCAGATTTTGGACGGGGACGTGCCATCGAGGTTTCAAAAACATACCCGTTCCTTATGCCAATTTTTCCAAAATGTATACCCGACTTTATACCAAATTTTCAAAAACGTATACCCGACTTCATACCAATTTTTCAAAAACATATACCCGACTTTAAACCAATTTTCCGAAAATGCATACCCGACCCTATACCAATTGTGAAAATTGCGAAAATCGATACCGTTCCCCTACCGTTCCTTATACCAGAATCGTGAAAATCGATACCCTTCCCGATGGCACGTCCCCGTACCCAAAATTTGTATAGTGCCCCCCCCCCGGTCTCATATAAGCCATATAACACTATAACACTATATGGAAAGTCGAAAGTATCATTTTTGCGTGAATCGTCTAATAGATAGAACAGTTTGCATTCTCGCATTTCCATCATTTGTGAATATGCTTACATTGCATTTTGTTTCCCTTCTCGACGTTCTGTTTTTGCAGTGCGGCCTTCAAGAGTATACTTTTCAGGTTGTCAGTTTCCGAATAGAACGTACAATAAGTCTCTCGAGAATCGCCAAGGTTTTGAAATTGATTTCACCTTGTAATTTACATCCTCGAACAAAAGAATTATGCTGGCGTTTTCTTGACTCGCGTCTTCTTGCTACTCTTCCAAGGCTGTGCGACGTTTCGGGCTATTTTTAGCCCGACGTTTCGGGCTAAAAACGGATTAGGGGCGATGTTTAAACTCAAAAACATCCTCTCCCAGAAACAATTGGCAACTGTTTATCGAGCATTAATTGAAAGCCATCTGAGATATTGCAGTGTCATTTGGGGATGTCTGTCAAACACAAAACTGGAATCCCTACAGAGGCTGCAAAACAGGGCACGCAGACTAATTGAATGCGCAAGGCACAAAGATGGCTGGGTATGCGATTGGCTCGATGTACGCAATCTAATAAAATATGACCAGCTAATTACTACATACAAGATAAAAAATGGACTCTGCCCAGAGAACCTCAAAAATAAATTCACTCCTAGGTCGAATATTTCGAAATATAACACAAGAAAAATTGATGATTTCGAAATTCCTCGGCTTCGTCTTGAGTACTGCAAAAAGTCTTTTGGATACCAGGGAGCAAGTGCCTGGAACTAGATCCCAAAGCAAATACGAGACTCTGCCTCATTGAGCTCCTTCAAAGTAAGACTGAGGGAGTTCTTGAGGTAGAGGGACACAAACACAACCCCTTGGAAGAGCAGCTTTATTTTTTCATGATATTATCAACATTTATATTTACTTTGTTATGCTGATAGGGTATTGTGTATAAATAAGAATAAATAAATAAATAAATATTTCGGAACGGGACGACCGCAGAGAGAGCAGAAGGGTTAATTAGTCCATGGAAGGTTTTTCTCGTGATCCTTGCGCTTTTCCTTTTATTTTTCAAAAACATACATTTTTCTCCGAGTTAAGCTCTTGCAGACTTAATTTTAGTGTCGAGATGGTGCTTTGGCATGTTTTATGTTAAATATCTGTCACAGTGAAGCAAGGAGCTTTTCAAACATATTCCTTCATTTTCAAGATGCTGTAATTTTGTCATTTTTCGAGATTCAAAGTTTGCTCTTTCTGGAATTGTGCCTTTATCATCGAGAAATGGCAAGCTGCAAAAATTTTTGAAAAATTCGATCACAAATTTTACACGTTTAGCTTTTCGTGAGGGGTGGTCAAATTGATGAAAAATGACGCGTCAGTCAAAAATCATGGCATCTGATTGGTGGAGAAGCGAGTGCAAGGTCACGTGAGCCCTCGCGCTCTCGTCCAATTAGGATATGAGCCCTATGTTATACAATGTAACCATGCGCTATTCAGGAGTCATCCTACAGAATAGATGATTGCGCTAAAGATGGCGGCGAGGGATTTTTTACCGAGATGCATTGCGTTCTTTAATCGAATTCCTATAGCACTGTTAAAGATGTTTAATTCGAACGCAATGCATCTCGGTAAAAAATTCCTCGCCGCCATCTTTAGCGCAATCCTCTGTTTTGGAACTGCTTATTTTCATTTCATTTCTGAATATTTTTTTAGGCTTAACTGAAACATCTTTCATACAAATTATCCAATAAATTTGAAGCGCAGTCGATAGAAAACGAAAAAGTATGTGGACATGCGAGCGAAGCGAGCAGAAAGATTTTGGTTCATGATACTCAGATCAGCTTAAAACGGGTTAAAAGACTTCTGGTTTCTCGAAGGAGGTTCAAGACCGGGCTTGTCACACTGAGAACGATGGTCCTACCTTTGTTCGAAAACAGGTCGTTGATGAAATAATTTTTCACCATCTTTGTCCCGAAAATTGGTCGTTTTTGATGAGAAATTTACGTTGTCACTCTTCTTCGATTTCGATTTGATGGACAATTTAATCACTGCCAATGTTTGTCCTGAAAACTTGTTGTTTTGAGCAGGAAGGTCATACTATGTAACAAAAGAAACGGTTATTTTTTCCAATTCCTTCGGACAAACATGGGGTCAAATATTTTACAGTACTTGCCCGCCCCTGGAGATTCTGTGGAATTCTACGACTGGGCGATCTGAGAAGTAAAGCCCTTGCACACCCTCAAGTTGCCACCACACTGTGCGAATATTCCATCATTTCTGTATTATCAGCATAGAGAAACAAATTTGGTTCATCATAGAAAATTTTCTGAGCAAGAAGTTTTCCTGACAATTTTGCTTTTCATTTTTGGATCTTTTCTGAGGACAGCAACCTTCGAGTGAAATATCCCAAAAGTGAGGTTTGCCACCAGTCTTTTCATTTCCAACTGCCCATAGCTGAGAAGAAGGTACAGTTGAAGTTGGAGGTCTTAGCGCAAGTGCTTGGAATGCAGAAGTAGAAAAGACGTAATCGAGCTCACTAGCCCTTGTCACAGGATTGGTCCACTGCGCCACAACACCTTCTGCCGACCCATGTTGGTAAATGGAAAGCCCAAGGATGATTCCTGTATAAATTGTAATAGTTAAGTTCATCTAATGGGTCCAGAATGTAAAAACACAAAGGTCCATCAGGGGTCCATGAAAGGCTGAGCGTCTATCTTTCTCAATTTTACTGGCAGAACTGTTGGGCCTGATAACGGGCTATGCTCCAAACGTCGCTTCTTCTTACATTTTACGTTATTTACTTGTTTATGTTAGAATTATTTGATGTTTGACAATGAAGGAGTAAAACGATAAAGGAAATTGAATGAAAAGGGCCCAAACTACTGGGCCAAAATTTGGTGATTTTTTCTGCCTACAGCATAAGAAATGTTGCTATGAAGCCAATAACGAAGCTTCGTGTCCAAAATAAATCTAATTGACAAATCTACCCTTCCTTTGACCCTTTTTCCTTTCGTATGACAAATTTGAATGTTTTGGTTAATTGAACTTGACTGATTGAAACTTTTTGTAGATATTGAGAAGTTTCAGGGTTTCTGTAAACCGTGGAACGACATAACGACTAATAACGACATAACGACTACTTTAGGGGCATAAACTTTCGCGGGCAGAAAGTTTCGCGATTTACGCGTTTTTCGGCATTTTTCGCGAAAGTTTCTGCCAAGGCATAATCTAAATTCAAAATTCGCGAAAGTTTTTGCTCGCCAAATAACGGAAAATCCTCGACTCGCGAACGTTTTTTCTATCCAATATTTTCATTTCTTCAAGTCTTGCTTTGCTGTTCCTCAATCACTCCGACCTTTAATCTCTTGGGCTATAAAACCCGATAAAACCTTGTAAATTGCCACCGTGACTGTGAAAAGTACTGAAAATGAATAGAAAATTGTGTTTTTCCCCTCACTTTTCTTTAGTCGCGAAAATTTTTTCACGCGAAAATGGATCTTTTTTCTTGATCGCGAAAGTTTTTGTTGCCTAATTTGCGGGAAAAAAGTAATTCGCGAAAGTTTGTGCCCTTAATTTCGCGATTTTTTCTTCTCGCGAAACTTTCTGCCCGCGAAACTTTCTGCCCCTAAAGCAATAACGAGCTATCAAATTACAGTATCGAGTTGTCTGTCCAAATGGGTGTATCAACCGGACCACCATGAGTACGGAATGGACTGATCAGTGGATCTAGGGGATGGCGGGGCTCGCGAATTTTCTGTTTCTTTGGAAAGCAAAGTAAGAAACAAGCAAGCTCATCAATTCTTTTCCTCCGTATCCCTTGTTTCGTGTAAATGTGTGAGTAGAAGATGGAAAGAATGATTCCCTGTTTCCAAATCCTTTTTCCTAAAGCTTTTTTAATTTGTAGTTTTCTTCTCCACGTTAAACAGTTTTAATCTGACCCTTTGGATCCATGTACTCTGTAGACTTGCCCCAAGTCTATTTCGTCAGTCAAAAAGATCGGGAAAAGGAAAAATCGGGAAAGGGACCTTTCAGATAAACTTACTACAGATGACATACCTTTTCAGATCGACCAATGACAGATGACAAAACAACATTTATCATACCAAGAACTCTCTCTCTTCTGGTAAAACTATTATTAGGAAGCCAAGGAATGTTGCCTATACCCGTACCTACAAAAGTCGTTGTTGTTGTGTCAAGAAAAAATTGTAAGGAGACAGGGAACCATTCTTTCCATCTTCTACTTAGGAAAAAAATTGACGAGCTTGCTTGTTTCTTACTTTGCCTTCAAAAGAAACAGGAAATTCGCGAGCTCCGCTATACCCTAGATCCACTGATCAGTCCATTCCGTACTCATGGTGGTCCGGTTGATACACCCATTTGGACAGACAACTCGTTACTGTAATTTGATAGCTCGTTATTAGTCGTTATGTCGTTATTAGTCGTTATGTCGTTCCACGGCTTACAGGAACCCGAAGTTTCAAAACAATCGGACAAATGTGACGTGCTCTCAGATTGACCTTTGTGTCAGTTACTGATCACCTGTGTGCGACTACTGTATTTATATCAAACAGTCCCAGTCTATGGATTTTGTACATTTCTTCCAAAATAACACGAACTTTCTGGTTATATGATAGCAAGAATTATAAGCAAAAGTAGGACAATGCACTTATTTTCATATTATAGAAACTGTTTTACAAACTCCAGTGGTCTCTTCCAGCAAAAAGAAACCCTACTAGATGTGATCATAGGTCGATTCGAGGTTGAGAAACATTTCAACTTCTGCATTAGTTACAAAGTTCTTCAACCAAAGAGTGCGTAGCTTACACAAACATGCTAAGATGTATCATTTTTTAACGATTTTTTTCTTTCTTGTAGTCCTCTTCAATCACTAACCTTAGCTTTATGAAAATTGGGAAACTCTGCTGGAAACTTTCACTTAAAGAATTGAGCTCAAATTTAAGAAACTCCGCTGCAGCAAAGTAATTTGTCTAAAGGTTTAGGTAATGTTTCTGAACAGCTGAGAGAATTGATAAATCCATGAATGAAAGAATAAATAAATAAATGAATGGTATGTGTCAGGGGTAGGAAATCCAAGCCTTTGCGAACTTGTTTACGTGTAGTAGTGCCTTGGGCTTTGCAATTTTTGCCTGCTTTAAGCACAAATGCGCTACTTATAGTTGATAATAATAATAATAATAATAATAATAATATCAATATTCACACAGGGTAACCTCTTCAAAACATGAAGTTCTGTTATCAACGAGGGCCCTGTATCTAAAAACTATGATGTATTACAATAAAATTTTATATAAAGAAAGACAATAATTAGGTACAACTGGTCAAATTTAGAAGCATATATTAATTTCTAGTTGTCCATATAAAATTGTTTAAGCTTATGTTTAAAGATGATAAATGAGTCCAACTGGCGAAGGCTGCTTGGAAGTTCATTGTATAATTTGGGACCTTGGAACCAAAAAGCCTTTTTTCCTGCTTCTGTTCTAACTCTCGGGATTCGGGCTGCATATTTATTGTTACGAGTGTTCTGATTATGATTCAAGGGCTCAAGACATGTGTTCATAACTTCTATAGATGTTCTCTTTAGGCATTTAAAGACCAATAGACAAGCTTGTATTTCTTCTATCTTGTATTTCTTGTTTCTTGTACCTTGTATTTCTTGTTGCTTTCGATTGACATTAATTTGCAATCTTTCTGTTGTTTTCCGTAAATAATCTTTAAAGCTCTGTTCTGAAGTGATTCAAATTTTCTACAGTCTGTTTCAGCAATTTTTAGGACTGGAGTAGAACAGTAAAGGATTCCCGGTACGATGACGGCTTTATAAACACTGTCGGCAGCTGATCTAGTCAGTAAAGGTCTCATCCTCGAGAGAAGTTTGAGCTTGCTAGATGCTTTCTTATATACCTTATCAAGATGTAATCTCATGTTCAGGCTTTGATCCAGGTATGTTCCTAGGTACTTGTATGAATCTGTAACATTTATTCGCTTATCTCCAAAAAAATATATTTAAACCATCTATCATAGAGCGGCGTTTAGCTGTTCCAAATAGCATGGCCTCAGTTTTCCCTTTCTTTAGATTTATTACAAGTCTATTGTTATCGAGCCATTTCGAAATATTTTCCATCTCATTGGTCAATGTTCTTTCAATTTCAGTGATGCTTTGACTTGCAGTGTAAATAACTGTATCATCTGCGTACATGAGAACCTGGCACTTTTTCACAGCCTTTACCAAGTCATTGATATGCAAAAGAAATAACAGTGGTCCTAAGATAGGTCCTTGTGGCACACCATATTCTACCTCCAAGACGTCAGAGCTTTCCCCATCATAGTGAACAAACTGTCTTCTTTCTTTCAAATAGCTTTTCATCCAATTCAATTCAGCATCACGGATACCATAATATGGTAATTTTTGAAGTAGAATTGAATGCTCGACAGTGTCAATAGCTTTCCGCAGGTCTATAAACACTGCACCTGTCCTTTTCCCCTGGTCAATAGATTTTCTGATACTATCTGTAAATACTGTAACTGCAAGCTCGGTGTTGTATCTTTTCCTGAAACCAAATCGTGTTGAGACGATCAGTTCGTTATTTTCAAGGTGTTCTGCAAACTGTTCGTAAGCAATCCTTTCGAAAACTTTTGACAATATGGGCAGAATGGAAATCGGTCTGTAGTTATCTAAGTTCTTTCTTGGTCCTGATTTGAATAACGGAATCACTTTTTGCAATCTTGAGTCTTTCTGGAAAAGTTGAATGTTTAAATGAAGATTTATCAGATGAGTCAAGGGACCTGCAAGGGCTTCAGCAGCATCATATGCAAGTATTCTTTATAAGAAACCAAGGATTTGGGCCAGTACTGAAAATTTATTAAATTATCAGATTCTCAGTACTCAGAGTTTCTTACGAGTTTCTGAAAGGTTCAATAACATTCTCTGTGCTCACTACCAGATCCCTGAACATTCAAAGTTTTTTAAGCCTTGCCAACGTTTAAAATTCATTTAAGTACCTTCCAAATAATATGATACGGGAACGAAATGAAAATAGACTAACTATGCCAGGGATTTCCTTTGTGGAAATAAATAGCTTCTTAAGTTATATTTTCCCAGTGCTAAAACTAGAGTTTCTTGATTTTTTGGCGATCTGAGAGTTGAGTTTCTTATAAGCAGTTCCTTATAAGGAAAAATTCGTGTAGCCTGTAAGTCACTCCCAAGTCACTTTCGAATCAATTTCGAGCATTGAGGAGTGCAATGCGAGGAGCCAGTGCTCTGTGATAGCAGAAAGCATTGGAAATATTGGCCAAAATTCTCAATTGAAATACTTCTATTCTCCCTTCCGAGGAACCAAATTGTTCCACCTTGCAAATATAAGTCAGAAATTGTTGAGCTTCTTCCCACGTGACGAGTTGTTTTCGCGCCGTTTTATGAAGATGTCAATTCCAGTTTCATCATAAAATTATTTTTGAGACCACAGGCAGCGAGTGTTATTATTGTGTTGATAAAATAACAGAAGACTTGCAAATACCTGGTTTTTTTCGTTGTGTTTCCTCTACAAACTGCTGTTCAGTTCAAACTGTGCTGTCTGGGCCCAGTGGATCCCCAATACAACGTTTCTTGATTGTGTTTCCCCTCCAAACTGTTCTCGATCCAAGCCTTCCTGCCTAGGCCAGTTCTTCTCAACACAACAGAAATTCAAACCCGACCCAATCCCCAAACGAACGGCCCGTGGAAGAAAAAGATTTAAAGGTTTGCAGGTTCTTCTCTGTCACAGCAAACTTCCGTGAGTTCTGAGCCGCTCCCTGCAGTGCATTCAAACACATTCCTTGGTCATTTGCCATCATTCATTTTTCATTTAAAAATTTCATTTAAAAATATTAATACAGGTAATAAGTTTCATATGCATGTTTTTCAAACTGACCTGTTTAAAATAAAACAAAGGAAAAGAGGCTAAACTAAGGACAAAAGAATTTCATAAACCTAATTTACAATGTAATACACTATAATACCTAATTTACAATAAAATATAACAGACATGAAATAGAAATTAAAATTACACCACCCTCTATATTCGTTCCTTGAAAGTTTTTAGGGAAGGTGCCAATTTTGCTTCTCTTGGTAAACTGTTCCAAAGTTTTGCACCGCGATATGAAAAGGCCTTTTGGCCATTAGCAGTTTTTAGCAACGGTAACCTAAGATCAGTTTCCGTTGAACGCAACGACCTTTCGCTATCATCTGAATATTTTGTAAATAGTTTTCTCATGTAGGCTGGGGCAAGCGAATTCAAAGACTTATCTGTTAGCGTGGCGGTCTCTTTTCTTATAAGATTACTGATAGTCGGCCAACCAAGATTCTGAATTAGTGGAGCAGCAGAAGCATCGTATGGGCTATTTGTTACAATTCTTGCAGCTCTGTTTTGAATTTTTTGCAAGACGTTAATTTTTGATTCACTACAGCAGCCCCAAACAGAGCAACAGTAACTCAACTGGGGCTCCACAATCCCTCTGTACATTTTGTTGAGTACATCAGATGGAAGGTACTTCTTAGAATACTTAATAAGTCCAAGGGCTCGATTAGCCTTGGTCTTGATAGTATTGACATGTTTGTCCCAGTTTAGTTGACTATCTACTTGAACACCTAAGTATTT
Source organism: Aurelia sp. 3 sensu Dawson et al. (2005) (assembly GCA_964020215.1). NCBI lineage: Eukaryota > Metazoa > Cnidaria > Scyphozoa > Semaeostomeae > Ulmaridae > Aurelia > Aurelia sp. 3 sensu Dawson et al. (2005). The sequence goes on from OZ026585.1 coordinate 11,667,373, forward strand.
TGTATTGGCAACCATCTCAATTTCCTGATCACCTATTGAAAACGATGGTTGAGCATCAGACTGGTTATCTATCTTACGGATGTTTGGACCAGAACCTATGATAAGCGACTGCGTTTTGACAACGTTCAAAGAAAGTTTGTTTGCATGCAGCCAATCCTGTAGCTTCAGAAGATCTAAATTTAAGTCATTTTGCAGGTCAGGTCAGCAATGCTTTTTGAAGAGAGCGAAATAGTCGTATCATCAGCATACATGCTGACATGAGACTTTTGCAAGGCAAAGGGCAGGTCATTGATGTAGGTCAGGAACAACAGTGGACCGAGACAAGAGCCTTGAGGAACTCCACAATTTATTCCCTTCACATCAGAGGAGGTGCCATCTACCCTGCAAAATTGTTTACGGTTATCCAAGTATGTTGTGAACCAGTCAAGTTCCAGGCCAGTCACTCCATACATTTTCAGTTTTTTTCCGTAGGATTTCATGATTAACCGTGTCGAAAGCCTTCTTCAAGTCAATGAAGATTAGACCAGTGCATTTTCCTTTATCTATATTCAGGTACCAATCATTGGTGCTAGCCATAAGGGCTGTGGCAACTAAATGTAAGAGTCGAAAACCAGACTGACGCTCGTATAGTGATTTATTTACATCTAGGTATTCATAAAACTGATTGAAAATTAATTTCTCAAATAGCCTAGACATGAAAGGAAGAACCGATATTGGCCTATAGTTCGACCTGTCATCCCTTGCGCCACTCTTGAAAATGGGTGCCATACGCGCTATTTCCCAGTCCTCCGGAAACTTTCCTCCAAACAGTGATTTATTGAAGAGATCACACAAGGACCCGCCGACAACTGGCAAAGCAATCTTCAAATAAAAGCTTGCGATGCCATCGTGATCCGAACCATGCGATGTCTTCATCTTATTCAAGGTTGATGTTAATTTATCTGTCATGATGGCAGAAAAAGAGAAACTTACTGGAGGAGTTTCAAACGGGTATTCACCAGACAAGAGTGGATTGGCTTTTATGGGAATTTTCTCACTAAGTTTATTCCCAATGCTGCAGAAGTACTCATTCATTGATGATGCAATTGCTTTGTTACCCCCAATTGTTTGGCCGTCAACACTAAGATTTGGCACAACTGTAGTGTTCGACTTTTTGTTTATAACTTGGTTGATGGCTTTCCAAGTTTTCTTGAGGTCACCTTGAAACTGCGTTATTTTTTCAGACAAGTACTCGCGTTTAAGTTGTGTATTCAAGTTATTTAGCCTGTTTCGAATTTGCTTGTAAGATTCCATCAACAATTTTGAGTTGCTTTTTACAGCACGAATTTTTAGCTTATCTCTCGTTTTAGCCAACTTGAAATAGTCAGCATTCAGCCAAGACGTATATCTGTCAGACACGCGTCTTCTCAAAGTAGGTGCATGCTTTTCTAGAATAAGCGCAAATAGTTGGGTCCACTTGCGTACTGCATCATCAATGTCTTGAGCACTTGCTACGAGTGCCTCCCAATCAACCTCAGAGAGATCTGAGAGGAAAGCCTCTTGATTAAAATTCTTTAGCTGACGAGATGTAATATATTTGTGCTGGTGTTTAACACCACCATGCAACTTTCTAACACAATATACAAGATAATGGTCACTAAGACAAATCTTAAGCACTCCACTTTCAGTGATATTGTTACAGTTTGTGGTAGCTATATGATCAATCAAAGTTGAACTGTCTAGCGTAACCCTAGTAGGCTCTTTTATTATCTGCTTCATATAAAAAAGTTCGTACAGCTCACGTAACTGCACAATATGGCTTGGAGTAGTGTCTCTATGACAGAAATCACAGTTCGTATCTCCTAGAATAATAATTTCTTTCCCCTCTCCATCAAGAGAACTCAGGTTTTCATGAAGGTTGTCAAAGCAAGAGTTTGGCTCACTGGGGGTCTATACCAAGCTATAACGATGAACGGATTTGAATTTGGGGGTTCTACCTCTATGCAAATCAATTTAAGTGATCTATTTGGAAGATCTTCCCGGGGCTTAAACCTAACTGTATTTCTGACATAGAGAGCAGAGCAGAGAGCAGAGACCTCCTTGCCTGCTCCTGTCATACCTACAAAGAGAAAAATCTTCTAACGAGCTAAGCCTGTCATCAATTTTTTGATCAATTTTGGTTTCATTTATGGCCAAAATATCAATGTTTTCGTTTCACAAATGAGGGATGATGGGCGATCACAAATATCAATTGTGATCGCCTATCATCCCTCTGCACATCTGTACTGTGTGTTGTGTGATTGCACACACTGCAATGCAGAAAATAGCAGAAACTTGCGGCCATTGCTCTCTGGCCTGAAATCTCTCGATGATCGAGGGTCAGTCATTGGTCCTTTCCTGCGCAGAGACAGCTATGCGCCTACGCAAATCTGGGGGTGGCTTCACAAAGATTGATCAACACGAGGCTCTCACAACTGAGTGAAAGGATGGGAAATTTCAGGCCAGTCAATTGTCAGGATTGTCAAGCTCCTCAAACAGTGCTACCCTGATGTCAAATTTCAGGTCATCTTTAAATCCTCTAGATGACTCTCTTCACTGTTCAGATTTAAAGATCGCTTTTCAAACTTAATGTGCTCAAATGTTATTTATAAATATACGTGGAGTGGTTGCGATGCCACTCACTATGGTAAAACCAAAAGACATTTAGGCCCCGTTTACACGATACCGTTTTCATTTCATATCGGATTGGTTTCATATCGGATTGGCCTTCTGTTTACACGATACCGTTTTCATTCCATATCGGATTGGCCTCCTGTTTGCACGAGAACGCACCAATCCGATATGCCTCATACCGTTTTCGCGTTTTCAAATGAAAACGCTCTGAAAGTGGCATGAAACCAATCCGATATCGTGCAAACGGTCGAATCCGATATCAACTCAGTACGGAACCTCATTATCAATTGTACTAGCCTCGAATCCATTAGGGAGCTGCGCAGAATGCGCAGTGGAACCATTACCGAATGCGGTGAAACCATTACAGTGCAAGGCGAAACGGCATCGTGTAAACAGAACCCCAGTCCGCTATGAAATGAAAACGGCATCGTGTAAACAGGAGAAATTTTCATAGCGGATTGCCTTACCCAATCCGATATCAAATGAAAACGGTATCGTGTAAACGGGGCCTTAATTGTTAGATGTAGAGAGCACCAAGGGATCAACAAAGCAGGTCAAAAGATAAAGTCGAACTTCTCGTCCATAGGGGATAGGGAACCACATTTCTAAATCTGGCCACAAAGCATCTTTTTATGACTTTGAAATTATTAGCAAAACAGACAATCATTTTGACCTTCTTATTCACGAGAGTCTTTTAATAAAAAGAGACACGACCTGTTTGAACTCCCAAACGTAATCTATTCCCGTGGTCTTATTGTGAGTTTGTTTTTTATTCAGTTTACCGTTTTCTGTTTTGGCTTACTAGTAACTTGTAAATTACAAACATGCGGCCGCCGGGTAGCTGAATCATAGTATTGTTGGATATAAAATGATTTTGAATCAGGAAAAATTCGTCCCCAAAAGTGTAGACTTGCCGTAAGTCTTTCAGTAAGACTTATTGCAGATGAGGAAATGAACTCGGGGCAAGTCTGCCAAAAGTGCTGTTTTGCTGCAGGGGGGAGGCTCTTTCAACAAGATTGCTTCTACGAAGGATTTGAAATAATGGAACAAACATTTGAAAGAAGCATAGACTTTGACCTTTGGTGCTTCGACCTTGCAACCATGGAAATGAATTACATTGTTATTCAAATTTGTTTTCATTGACTTGTGTTGACAGGAAGGATGCATCTCGCAGCAAGTTTTTGACTTGATTCAAGTCTTCGTTTTGTTTCTCTTCGTATCGTCATGGCGAGAAGCTTTCTGACCCCTTCATTTTACGCTGTCTGAGATATTCTGAGATTAAAACTGAGACTTGTAGCAAGTCAAAGCAAGTTTAAACTTTAAAATGCCTGGAAATTCAAAGGTGGACTTCTTGAGCTTTTACCATGTTCTGCAGGGAGAATGTTAAAGTACCTTTGATGTAACAAACTCTTTTGGTGGAGAGTTTGTTTCTTATGTTGAACCCATGTGGAATTTAGCTTTGATCCTGCGGGACTGAAGTTCAAAGGGAATACAAAGACCAGCAGCCTTTGCAATCGTTTGCTTTTGTTTTTGTGAATTTCGTACAGTCAGTTATTCTGGAAGCTGTGGAGAGCAAGTCGTTAACTTCGTGCAAGGCATGCTGGTCTTTGTACTCCCTTTAAAAGAGAGATGTTTTGGTTTCTTATGCTATCCACTGGTGTCGAGCACAGCTTCGTATCTCTGTAAGTATTAGATCTTTCTTGTTGTTTTCCTAGGTCCCATTAAAGTTTCCACCTTCCACGTCGGCAATTTCCAAGTATTCCTTCGTAACTGGAAATGAAATTTCAAACTCTAGCCCCTTTCCAACTTCACTGCAATTTTTCTTTGGTCAGTCGCAGTCGTTGTGTCGCTCGATTGTGGGTTATTCTTTTCTTCAAGTCAGCCAATAAAAACCGTATCAATTGTTAGGCCGGCCAATGATAACCTATTGATTCTTCCTTTCAACCAATCACCTAAAGTCTTAGCATGTGACTGCCATTGTTTTAACAATTGACTAATTAGCAAGGTATGTACTCAAATCTCAAATTCACTCAGCTACATACAGATTAGTAAGCGCCCTTCGGCCGCAATTGGGTCTTGTTTTTCATCTCACGTTTTTCATCTCATATTTTAGTACTTGTTTTTTCTTCTTTGGGTTGATGTTTACTTTACTTTATTAGGTACTTCTTCCCTCCCACATGCCGTATATCATTTTAGTTTTAGTTACACAAAAGACCCTCGTGCACATATTTCCTTTGCTGAAGATGACTCTAGCCAGAGTCGAAAGGTGCCGAATTATGTGTTAAAACTAATTTTCAACTGGACTGTTAAACTTTTCTCTAATCATGGATTTTCAGCTGTAATCATTGATTTTCAAGTGAATTGTCAAGATTTTTCTTTAATATAACTGGATTGTCAAAGTCTTTTCACCACAAAATGTCTTTTTTCACCGTCGTCTTCATTCTACGATTTATGATAAACCTTCGTTTCCCGGAATCATCATCAAGGTCACCAACGTCTTTGACAATTGTTGTTGGTAGCTTGTCTGGACCCGCTGCTTTTCCATTTTTTAGCTGTTTAATTGCATTCAACATAAAGCTGCTTTCTACAGTTTTAGGTTTCATTACTTTTTGTTCTGTCTTGATGTTCTGGAGACAGTCATCACCTGGCCTAGAAACAATTTTCTTGGCCAGGTTTGAACCCACCGAAACGAAGCGTCATTTTCATTTTCATTTTTCATTTTCATTTTTAAATATTTATACAGGTTACAAATTTCAGTAATAGATAACTGCTTTACGAATTGACCTGTGCAAAAACAGAAAAGCCTAAATTAAAGAGAATTATAATACAGTGTACAAAAGAGCATGATAAAGCTAAAAATGAAAATATAATGTACCTCTCATGTGGATTTTTAAAGGTAGCCAAGGACGATGCCAATTTAGTTTCCTTCTTCAGCTCATTCCATAATTTTGATCCACGATAAGAAAAAGCTTTTTGACCTGTGCTTGTTCTTAGCAAGGGTATCTGCTAGTTTGTTTCGGTAGACCGAAGAATGTGATTTCTGCCCTCTGAACATTTACTGAAAAGTTCCCCTAAATATTGAGGAGCAAGTGAGTTCAATGCCTCATAGGTCAGCGTTGCTGTTTCTTTTCTGATAAGATCTTTAATTGATGGCCAGCCAAGATTTTGGAGCAGAGGGGCAGCAGAAGCATCCTAATGACTATTTGTAGTTGTTCTTGCAGCTCTATTCTGGATCTTTTTTGGAGGCCTTTTGGAGAGAATTATGTTTGGTTTCACTACAACAACTCCAAACCGAGCAGCAATAACTGAAATGTGGTTCAACAATTCCTCTATGCATTTTCTGCAGATCATCTGATGGAAGAAATTTCTTGGCATGCTCAATGAGACCGAGAGCTTGCAGTGCCTTAGCCTTAACATGGTCAATGTGGTTATCCCATTGGAGTTTGTCATCAATTTGAACTCCCAGCTACTTAGTATCGGTTATCATATTGATCTTTTGATCACCTATTTCAAAACTAGGCTTAGCTTCAGTCTGCTTTTCGATTTTTTGAATATTTGGTTTGGAACCAATAATCAAAGACTGTTTTTACAACGTTTAGGGAAAATTTATTGCCATGTAGCCAGTTCTGTAAATTCACAAGATCCTGGTTTAGATCATCCTGCAGTTTAGAAAGGCATCTTGAGGAGTGTGAAATCGCAGTATCGTCAGCGTGCGTGGTGACCTTTCCTTTGTTTAGGCAGAATGGTAGATCATTTATGTGAACAAGAAACAGAAGTGGGCCAAGACAGGAGCCTTAGGGGACACCACAACCTATAACGTTAATACTAGAAGAGGTGGAATTTACCTTGCAGAACTGCTTTCTCTCCTACAAATAGTAAGTAAACCAATCAAGCTCATGTCCACTTATCCCGTATTTTTCTAGCTTCTAGCTTCCTTCTAGTGTCGGTTTAAAGCCTCCAGAACATCACGCTCTCTATTGAGACGTTTGCCATCTACTTCTACACTTGAAAGCTTCACTGAATTGTCATTTTTGTCCAGCACTTCGTTGATTGCTTTCCATGTCTTTTCTGGATTCCCTATGTTTTCATCAGTTAGTCCATGATAGCAGTCCCTGATTGCATTGCGCTTCTCCCTTCACTGTTATCCATTAGGCCCTCTTCATCAAATTGATATAAAAAATAAAGTTCGAAATCCTAATAAAATTTTAGACTTGTGACATGAACCTTAACCTAGGGGTAAATGCGCTGCAACAATTTTCGAGATCCGTCAACCGAAGGCAAAGATATTGATTTTTGCAGTTGGGCCTAAATCAGTTCTTTGTTTACATGACCGGGAGAGACAGCACTGTTTTGACAGCAAATTACAATTCCTTGTATCTAGGCTCAGACGTTACCGATTTTTTCCATTTTCATTTTCCATCGTTCTGATCTTCTAAATGTGTGCTTCGCAGCAATGTTAAGAATACTCAAATGTTTTGCCTTTTTGTGACAGTTTTCAGACCATTTCACAATGTCACGTTTCTAAAACATTCTTGTCTTGAAGATTCAATTGTAAAATTAAAAGCTAAATACAGAAAAGTATGTTTTGCTGTGCTCTTCAAAATAATTTCAACAATTAGAAACACCACTCTAATTACCAAGTTTCTACCAAAAGGGCTGGTGCATATTCGCCTCCAAGAAATTGTTACAATAATTTCAATTTTACAAGTTTTGTACATGATTTTGATTTTTTGCACATTTCATGGTGAAAAATTAGATACAGTGAAACGGAAAGCTTTCCATTTGTTTAAAACCGATGTAGAGTCAAAGTTATGCCATTTATTTGCCCTTTAAGGCCTTGAGAGAAACATTTTAAAGGCCAAAATGGTATTTTGCAGCCATTTGTCCCTAAAAGAATTCATAATCTGTAAATTTTGCGAGAAATTTACCAAAGCATTGGGATTTGAAGATCCTGAGAATTTCTCATATTGTACGAACAAAAACATGATCTGGGAAATTATCTATCAGAAAGGTTTTCAGGACATGTTTATGATCTTGTAGGTCCTGTCATAACGGAAAATATTTTCTACATTTAGCCAGCAACAAGACCAACTATCTTCAATTTTTGCTTTCTCTATTATTGACCGTACGTGGGATTGAAGACGCTGAAGAGCAGCTAATTTTGTTTTACGCAAGCTACTCCAAATAACGTCTCCATAACTCAGATAACTCTCGACAAGAGCATAATACACACTGCAAAGCTGAGATTGTGGTAAAATATTTTTCAGTCGTTTTGGAGCTGAAAGACCAGCACTCATTTTGCCCCTTACACGCTTGACATGCTCATCCCAGGTTAGGTTTTCGTTAATAATGACGCCTAGGGTTAGGGATCATTGACCAACCTTTTTTATATCCGCACCATCTAGCGTTAGAGCCTCTGAAAGGTCAAGATTCTTAGTCTTTGGTTGGTGTCCTATTACCATGAATTCAAATATTTTAGGATTAGGACTTAGTTTATTCACTCTCATCCACTCTGAGATATTCAGTAGTTTATGGTGTGTATCGTCCACCAGTTTGACTGGATTACTAGAAGTGATGGTGAAACTAGTGTCATCCGCATAAATTCTAGCTCGTGAGGATTGCAAGCACTCTTCAAGGTCATTCAAATAAATGTTGAAAAGAAGAGGGCCTAGACATGAACCCTTGTGGTTTGCCACGGGTAACCTCTCTTGCTTTTGAATGCAAACCATTTAGAGAGCAGAGTTGCTTTCTGTTTGTTAGGTAGGACTCAAACCAATCCCCAGACTTGCTACTCACCCCATACCCGCGCAATTTTTTCATTAGCACGCTACCGTGTCGAAAGCTTTCTCTAGGTCAAGAAATATAGTAAGGTTGATTTTGATGTGATCTATGCTCTCATATCAGTAGTCAGTGCTGCCTATCTGCGACGTTATTGTGGAAGTTATTGCGAAAAGCCGCTTGATTGCTCGTTAACCTTTGGTTTGTTTTGAGAAATTCAAACAAACCGAAGCGGGACATATCCCCTCTGAAGCGAAATAGCATATCAGAGTCACCTTCAAATCTAGTCTAGTCATGCACTGAAAAATTATGTGACCCCGTAAATAGATAAGAACTGTGATGGTTTTGATTGAACTTATTGGAAGATTGAAGTGATGATAGATTAGTGAGATTCCATTTTGTTCGCATCACTTTCGAAGCGTCAACATTTTGCTTTTTAGAAGTTTGTTCAAGAATGGGATTTTGATATTGTTTTAATTGTTTCTGAAATTTTGAAATGGCGATGATTTTGTAATTGCTTCCTTTACTTACCCATCGTAGAACTGCGCTTCACTGGGCCTGTGGTGTGGGGAACGACCGATGTGTCGCCGGACTTCTTCGACTGGGTGTTAGGCACGCTCCTGTTGATGACTATGAAGTGACTCCTCTTTCCTATGCTAAGCAGCTTGGATATCCCAACTGTGCGTCGTTACTTGAAGGTTTTGACCCACATAGGCCACAAGATGTTCTTATTCCACTGGAATCTCTTGGTGAAATGAATGAATGTTTTGATAGAGCAATAGAAGAACAGTCGCCCAGTTCTGACAATGACAAGAACATGTTTCAGTTGCTGACATTATTAGACAAACGTAGGCATCTCGTTGATCGAATAAATCATCAAGCAAAGCATTTGAGTGCAGAAAGCTATGAAATGCAATCATTAAATGCTGCCCTTGGAGAAGTTCTTGAAGATAACTGTGAGCAAGATAATAGAATATCAGATTCTGATATCGCTTCATTGGATGACAACAATCGACTACATGACTTTAAAGAGGCTATCAAAGGTTTGTTCGTCACTTTATTCGCTCAAGTTCGTCTTCGTTTACTGTTCATTAACAAGACGTGATCCTTCTCCTGGTTTCACGTATCGAATGACGATGGATTATACCAATGAGGTCCCTCTTATTATTTCATCTCTATTAACCACTTTACCACAGGGACTTCAACCCACTGCTCTAGATGTTTAACTAATATCAAGGAAGCTGGAACGCTGCTTCTTTAAATCCTTGTCAAATGAGGCTAGCAACACATTCCTCCTGATGCTACAAAAAGTATAAGTGTTAAAACAGTTCCTGCAGAAAATTCTCGTTTCCGAAAGTGTTTGAACATAGTTTTGTAAATGATTCGAAGTTGCGCTTATTATCTTATCACCAAGGAAGCTCCATGCAGAAACTGTTGGAGAAGTGCTTGCTAGAGAAATGCGTCACCCCTCTCGAAAGAATTTTGTTCTTAAGTGCGCGAAGACCTTTGTTACTCCTCGCTTAGAAGGAATTCACCTTTTCAACTAAGCGGCCTTGTTTTGTAATTTTTCGAAATTTCTTTTCCGTGAGTCGTTTTGAAATTTCATACCCCAAATTCAGCACCCAAATTATACCCTAATTTCAAATTTCCATAATCTTAGTGTTAGTGATTTTAAATTTATGAGGATAACAAGTTTGAAAATTTATAAGGGATTTCACCGTGAATCGTAGTGACTGAGGGTGTAAAGTTACACCCCGCCAACTTTCACTGTTAAGTCCCTCATAGATTCTCAAACTTATTATCGTCATAAAATTGAAATCGCAAGCTCTAGGTATGTGAAAATTTGCCAATTTATTAAAATGGGATGCTGAATCCAAATCTGTGATCAGAAATTTCGCATCAAGAAATTTTCAAAAATTGCCAAATATTGATTGAAGAGGTGTATTAATTCCATAAAATAGGGTATGAGTCCAGATTTTGCAAAGTTCAAGAGGTGGCATAAGCATCTGTACCATCTCTCTGATAGAGAATCTCCAGCCGAGTTCCTTGCTAAGTCCCTGCCTTCTTTTACTGCTATTAATTCATCACAAATGATCACGATTGAGTTTTGGCTTCGTTCATTCATATGGAGTCTTTAGAAAATTTGATAGATATTTTTCTTGCCGTTTTCAGTGTTTTCGAGAACGAAAATTTCAATGAACTTATTTGTAGCCGAAAGTTTATCCACAGGGAGCCCCCTTAAAAAGTAGCGAAAACCAGACAAAATGCGTCCTCTTCCAGTGAGAAACATCAAGCGAGCGCGGCATCTGCGAAGGAGCAATGAAGAATGAACGGAGAACGGAGCGCGTTAGCGTTTGCAGAAGAGGAGAAGGGAAAGAGTGGAGGAGAAAACGCGGATGAGAGAGGAGAAGAAAGGGGAGAGAGAAGAAAGACAAGGGAAGCAACTCGCTGACATTGGTGCTCACTGTGCACCTGAGTTTGTTGGTGCACTTTGGAAAAATAGAAGTTTAAATGTCATGGTATCAGCGAGTTGCTTCCCTTGTCTTTTTTCTCTCTCCCCTTTCTTCTCCTCTCTCCTCCGCGTTTTCTCCTCCGCTCTTTCCCTCCTCCTCTGCAAACGCTAACGCTCCGTCCTCCGTTCATTCTTCATTGCTCCTTCGCAGATGCCGCGCTCGCTTGATGTTTCTCACTGGAAGAGGACGCATTTTATCTGGCTTTCGCTACTTTTTAAGGGGGCTCCCTGTGGATTATGTCACAACTCCTCAAAATCGGTCCAGTGTAGGGGAGACCGGGGCTAAAGGTAACAAGGGCAAGTCGTAACAGAAGGCGTTTCTCTACCGCTGTGAAAGCTATTTTCATCAGCTTTTGTGTGAATGAATTTCTTGTCAGTACCTTCAATTTAAACGCTCGTCCTTATTGTTCTTGCCAACGGCTGTTTTCTAGCATTGCCATCCCCATGTTTTGGCCTAAAAAATGAATTTTGATTTTCAGAACTTTTCGTTCTGCAGCGTTCCGTGGTTTGTATGAATTCCTAATCCCCATGCAATTTTGGATTGAATCAAGTATTGTTTCACCTGAAATCAACCTTGAATGCTGCATTTTTTTTATGCTGCATTCAAGTGCATTTTTCTAGAACAGTGTTTTTCACACCTTGTTGGTCTGGGGCACGTCTCAAAAAACAAAGGCTTCTACCAAAAAACAACCAAGTTCTTTGTTAAAGCTATTCAGCCAAACTTTCTTTATTCGTAATCAACTATTTGATATGCTTGATATAGAATTAGAGTTTACTTGAGTGAAATTGAGTAAACTGTTACATTCAGTAGGTGACTTTGCTGTGGGCGTAGGTGAAGATTTCGAGATCAAGGAAAGCAGTTAAGTCCTCTGCTGTGCAAATAATGATATAACATACGCTGAATGAAATGTATTTAATCTAATTTTGGATTTATTTGATTATACTGTAAATGACTTTGAGTTTATTTGATCTAATAAGTAGGATTATACTAGCAGACAGATTTTATTCACTTCTTATTCTCCTCCGTTACAATTTGCCCCGGTACCTGTTACAACTTGCCCCAAGGTATGGGCAAGTTGGAACGGGAACACTCTTATCTTGATTTTCATTGGCAATGATCGAGAATCTAAGAGTGCCACTAAAGCGACGTGTGGTCGATAGCTTATTGTCAAAAACAACAAATGATGTATAAAGACAGGTCTGCGCTGTGCTGATAATGAGAAACTTTCATTTTCCTGAAAAGTGTTGCAACTGCCCCGGTCTTCCGTACTATTTATGGTGGAATCACCGCGGAGAACAGGTGTGCTGAAAAAGGTGGAGGGTGTGAATTATGTCGGATGGGTGGGTGGTTGGCTGTTTGTGCGGGTTTTGGAGGTACCTAAGTTTTGCCTTAGTCTTTACTTTGTCTTGATTTAGCGTGTATATGTACCTGACCTTTTTTTGTTCCTTTTCTCTTGTTGATTTTTTTTAGATTATTGTAGGTGGCATTTGTAGTGAGGATTCGGTGACCCTGCGTCTTTGCTCGCTAAGAATGCCACAGTATCTTGCATTAACTTAGTTGTCTTTTACACTTTTTTTATTGATGAAAAAATGGGTGCGAAGTAACGTGGAGGAACATTATCAGTAATTTGGTGGGATATCATCGGTAACTCGGAGGAATACCATCGGTAAATTATTATTATTATTATTAATTCTTTCATTTAAAGTTGGCTAAATGTTATAGCTAAATTGCTAATTAAGGCCAACTATTTACAAAAACAAAGAAAACAAAAAAAAATATATGTAAGATTACAGTGAAGATATAATTTACAATAAAAAGCCTAAATTTGGATAAAACACTTTGCATAATCTGCAGTTGCAGGCATGGCATTTATGGGCTTTGATAAGCCTTTTGAAAACTTGAAGGGAATCCGAGTTTTTCAGCTCTGCTGGTAGTGTCTCCCATACCTTTTTCCCCATAAATCTGACTGTATCGATTCCAAGGCAGGTTGTTTTCGCCTTTGGTAGTCGCAGTTTATCAGAACACCTTAAGTTGTAAGGCATTTCTTTTTCCTCAAAAATTTGCTTCATAAAGCTGGGATTTAGATTATATTTTGTTTTGTAGATCTCTACCATGAGCAACTGCAGGTTCCTCTGATGAACGGTTACCGAATTATCCATTTCTAACAGTTTTTCAAAAGTAGAAACATTGTCCTTGTATGCGATTCTTAAGGCCCTTTCATGTATCCTATTTATCTTATTATTCAAATTTCTATCGTGAAACATCCATATCAGCGAGCAATAGCTAAACTGGGACATGACGAATGTTTTCATCAACAGTTTTAGTTTCTCGGGCTCCATGTAGATTGAAATGCGCGCAAGAGCATGAAGCTTTTGACTAGCTTTTTTACATAGCGTTTTGACATGGTTTTTAAAACTTAATTTCTTATCAAGAGTAATGCCCAATAACTTCTCTTCGCCGCTTTCTTCAATCTGGGCTTCTCCAACGTGAATATTAGCTCTTTCGTTACTAGCCCCAAAAAGAATGAAGTGACATTTATCTTCATTTAATTTCATATAGTTTTCTGGAAACCATGCTGTTAGTCGGTTTGCATCTTGCTCTAGTCTTGTTATCACATTTCTAACCTCAAAATCGCATGAGTACAAGGTAGTATCGTCTGCATAGTTACATATCTCGGTTCCGTTCATCAGAAGAAATATATCGTTGATATATATATTAAATAAAAGGGGCCCTAACACCGAACCTTGTGGCACACCTAAGTTAGTATTTTTCCACGTGCTAAAGGAACCATTAATTTTGACCCTTTGCCTTCTATTCGAAAGATAGCTGTGAATAAGCGCGAGGGCACTTCTACTAAAACCATATGCATGCAATTTTGCTATTAGTAGCTCGTGATTTAGACAGTCGAATGCTTTGGAGAGATCCATTAATAGTGCACCAGCAAAGCCTCCGTTATCCATGGTTATCTTGCAGGTTTCTAGGAATTTTAGAAGTGCATGTTGCGTATTATAGCCCTTCCGAAAACCACACAGTAGAGGAGACAGAAAGCACTCGACAAAAGGCATTACTTACTCATACATGAGCCGCTCAAAGATCTTAGAGACTGATGACAGAACAGTAATCGGTCTAAAATTTTTCTTGCTAAAAGCATCATCTTTTTTGAAAAGTGAGGAAATATCCCCAGCTTTCAGTTCGCTAGGAAAATCGCTTTCAGAAATACATGAGTTGTAAGTGCTAACCAAGTGTGGCAACAGCAAATCAGAATTTCCTTTCAGAACTCTAGCTGGAATACTTTCAATTGGAGATGCTTTTTTATGATCTAATCTTTCTATCTGAGTCATTATCTCCTCTGGCGAGCAAGGCCGAAATTCAAATGTTTCGGAAGGATGAAAGCTCTCTGTTATCCTCTTAATACTTGGGTGTAAACTGTACTTAATAATAGCGAGCTCAACAGGATCGTCGATACCATCGGCTGATACCACATTTGATCCTGTTTCCTCTATACCCAGTGAACTCGTTATATTTGCGAAATAATCATTGAATATCTCTGCAACAGCTTTATCGTCGGAGACTATCTCGTCATTTTCAAGCAGAGTCACACTTGAAGTAGTTTTTACTTTACCAGAAAAGAGAGGCTTCACTGTCTTCCAGAATTTTCGATTGTCGTTAAGACTTTTAAGATCAATATTTTTATAATATTCTCGCTTGGCCTCACGGAGGAGTTTCACGCATAAATTTCTTTGTTTTTTGAAAGCTGTCTTATTTTCGTCTGTTCTGTCTTTGTTATATCTATTGCGGAGATGAGTTCGATTCATAATGGCTTTTCTGAGTGCTTTCGTCATAAAGGGTCCTTCATTGGCTCTAACAGATTTCTGTTTCACCGGAGCATGCTTATTCAATACACTTAAGACTATTGCATCAAAGATATCATAGCTAATCAAAGCCTGTTGGCTTTGTCTAATTAGTCGATCTTTGAGATCTTTCCTAAAGCTGTCAATATCAAACTTACGGTAGTCTCGATAATTGATTATTTTAGGGCCCCTTTTTATGAAACCACCCTTTACAACAGTTGCAATCATGCAATGAAAGTCCGATAGCCCTGTTTCAATCGATACTGTATTTTGAAAATTAGAGATTCTGTTGGTGAGAATCAAATCAATTGTCCTAGGTCTATCGGACTTAAAGCATGTTGGTGTCTTAACGATGTTTTTAAGGTTATAGGATTCCATGAAATTGCTAATATTCTCGTCGTTCTCTTCCGTATTAAAGTCTCCCATCAAGATGAAACTTTCGAAATTTGTACTGAAGTGATCTAACGAGTTTCCTAATTCCTGGAAAAAATATCTTTCTCCTTGATTAGGAGGACGGTATATATTCGCAAGAAGCCATTTTTTATTTTTGATATTTATTTCAACAAAACCACATTCTATATCGTCAGGAAGCTGATACTCCTTCAGCTCTCTAGCTGGAATTCCATTTCTTACATATACAAGGATTCCGCCCCCATGTCTATTTCTATCATAACGAAAGGGAGGATGAAAGCCATCCAATAAGAATTGACTGGTGGGAAAAGTATCGTCAAGTTTCGTTTCCGCAATGCCCAGTATGTCTATGTTGTTTGATATGATGACTTCTAAAAAGTCAAATTTATTTCTTATAGAATTTATGTTCAAATAGGCAATGATTATACCGTTGTGGTTTTTCATTCTTAGATCTTTTAAAATGGTACTTGGTTCCACTGTCTCGCTACCATTAGCAATTTCATCGATTACTAAGTTTCCATCAATTTCAATCGCAATTTTTTCATTATTTTCTACAACTTTAGAAGCAGTAGGTTTATTCTTGCTAGGAGCCTGCTCAAGTCAGCATTTTTCTATGGCTTCACGGAGATTTCCTGCCAAAATCGCATCGCCATATCGATTCAGGTGTAGTCTACTTTTATTAAGATGTTGGGCTTTATCAATATTATCATTATTTATGAAACCAATGTTTCTGGAGTTGCAAATCTCCCTCAGTTTTTCATTCACTAAGCATGCCTTTTCATTGAGGTCGTCGTTATCACCTCTTGGGCAGATTCCAGAGACGATAATGGAACTGTTGTCCTTCTTCATTGAAAGGGCCACTTTCGTAATATTTTGTGCGATTGTCTCTGCAGTCATTTTAGAACGGAGGTCGTTTGTTCCGCAGTGCAGGATGTGAAGATTCGCATTTTCTTCCACGACCGGTTTTGTGTAGTGAACCATATCACTCGTTTTTGCCCCCGAGATGGAACGCACGATAACATTTTGCCGCAAGGCTGCTCTAAGTTTCCAACTATGGATATTTTTCACCATTGAGTCTCCAATAATAATAACTTTCCTACTTTCTGACTAAATCAGAGGATGTGAAGTATGGCGGAGCGATGCCATCAGTAAGAGGGCAAGGATATCATTTTTTGTGGAGGGATACTTTTAGTAACTCGGGAGATGCGGAGAGAGCAGGTGGAGGGTGCGAAGTAAAGAAATGGGATACGATCAGTAATGTGGAGGGATATCTTGAGTAACGGTGGAGGGTGTAAAGTAAAGAGGAGGGATTCCATCAGTAAATTGGGAGAAGCTGCCGTTTCAATGAAAAGAACTGACATTTCTATGAAAATGGTCTATTAAAGCTGCAATAGCAGAAGGCAAAATAGATATCGTAGACTCGATTATGGTAGACTCGATTTTGCGAAAGTTAAGAAACCGTTCTTCCTGCATTGAAAACTAGGAAACTTTTGTTATTTTCAGCTTCAATGTTCATAGGTCACTCAAAGACGTTTTCACAATGGACTGCAAGAGTAATAACTGTTTCGACAATATTTTAAGTACGAACATGTTTCAGAATCTTAATGTTCAATTTGGTATAAAAGAAATGCAGTACACACTTTTAGCAGCCCTAGTGTCCTCAGGTATAGGAAACTGCCTCCCAGCCCGGACTATAGTTTCTTATAAGAGTACTCAGCACTCGGAGGGGGGGGGTACCTTAGTACTGTTCGCGGTACGGGGACGTGCCATTTTTAGGGGTACTTTTTTCAAGCCATTACGGAATTATGGGTATCATTTTCACGACTTTTTGACATTTCACGGAATTATGGGTGTCCTTTTCAGGGGATTTTTCATAATTTCCGTAATTATGGCCCAGATATGTATTCGATTTGTCGAATTATGGCCCTAAAATCCACCAGAATTTACGGAATTATGGGTACCAATTTTTCAGGCAAAATGGTACGTCCCCGTCACATAATAGGCTGAGTTACCCCCCCCCCCCGAGACTCAGCAGTTCAGTCTTGATCAGAAAGAAATGCCTGTCCCAAAGAGAAGTCTAGTCGTACCTGGAAAATAATGTCCATTGGATTTCTGCTCTTCCGTACCTTTGACAAAATACCAGAAGGAACATTCGAACGCTTTCTCGTTTGCAGGACTCGAAGACATCGTTTTCAGGGAAATTTCTCAATTTTTACCAAATTTTATACTTTTACAGCAATGGACGGATTTGGACATGAGTGTGTATACCGTGGGATCATTTGTTTTCGAAGATGTCTCTTGACTCTCTGCTTGTCATGTTAACTTTCATTCTTTGGTATTCGAATACACTGAACTTAGCTAATTCAACCTGCGTTGCCGGACGTCCATGAAACTCATTTTAGGTAAGAAACTCCCTTTAAGAAAGCTCAACTATCAGGCTACCAAAAAGTTTGGAAACTCGAGAACCTTCGAAATTCTCGTCGAAAGATATTATATTGCCTGTTGCATACATCTGCCTTTTCGTTGTATTTTACTTATTGTTAATACTTACTTGAGTGTTGACCGGTGAATGCAGATTGAATTTTATCTTATGAGTCCTCTACGAAACTGCTAAGATCACGGTTGTGATCTGATCGATGTAGAAACTTTTAGTGCTTGCCAAATCCGTAGTTTCCGGTACACGAGGCTGAGTGTCAAGTCCTTATCTCAAGTTGCAAACAACAATGCCTGCCAAAAGTCCTTGGTACACTTAGGCCATTTCTTCATAATCAGCATTTCTAACCCATAGCCATCAGGTTTAGATACCCCCTCACCCCCGAAACAATGTTGATTGAACAGGTTATTGTCCCAGCGTTCTAGCGAAGTCGCGGATCGTCCGGTCATCCAGATTTTTTTACCATAAAACAACATTGTTCTGAGGGGAAGGGGGGAAATCGCAAAACAAGACAAAATTAGCAGAGGTGTTCCAAAACTTGGAAGAGTGGCGGGTGTTGAAGCAATGACTACAGGTACGCAGTTATGTATCGAACAACAGCATTCAAGAGAGGTACAAAATATCGCGGATGAAGTGTGATAAGATTTTTGAATCTTGGTACTGGCTTTGTGCAGTGTGACGTGACGAGGTATTGAGACTGCGAGGTCCCTTTTGCTTTTTGGTCGCTGCAAAATCCATGGAACATTTTGTTTTTAAATGCAACACTCCACTTTTAGTGATGGTATCCCTCCAGATTACTTCGTGATGGTATCCCTGATTTACTGATGATATCCCACCGTTGCGCTGATGGCATCCCTCCGCTTTACTAAAGATCACCGTACTAATTACTTCGTGTCCCCAGATTTACTGATAGCATCCCTCCCGTTTACTTTGCACCCTCCACCGTTATTTAAGATATCCCTCCACACAACTGATGCTTCCCATCTTCCAATTTACTAATGGTATACCTCCGATTTACTGATTGTGTCCCACAAAATGATGGTCCTTCACCTTACTTCGCGCTCACCACGTACCATCCGCCATACTGCACACCCTCTACCTCTACTCTACACATGTTCTCCGGAATGGGACTGCCTAAAGTGGATAGTTTAATTTGGCGCACTCGGGTACGACTATTGTAATTTGCCGTTTTTGAAAACATGGCCAGCTCTTCTCTCCTTCATACACAATCGCAGCACAATCGCAGAAAGCGCAGTAGCTGGGTACTACCTCGTTTAACTGAAGATCCATGTGATTATTCATTCAGTCAAAAAACTTTGTTTACTTTTCTTTCAATACGTTTTTCAATGTTAGTGATCATTTTGGGGGGGGGGAGCTTTACTTTTGGTAGTTGGAATAGAAGATTGCAATGGGTTTCAATGTTCCAGAAAGAAATCGTAAAAATGTAATGAAAAGTACTAAGCCCTTTTAAAAACAACTTTATTTGAGGATTTCACCCTCCTTGACTAGAACTTTACCACCTTTTGTCCTAAACGTCGATTTGCATGAAAGAATCATTTGCTAAATTATCTTGTTTTACTCCAGAAAGCTAGTTTAAAATCAACCATCCTAGATGAGAAATGGCAATTTGATGAAACCCAAGTGAATAAAAAATGTTCAGTAAATGATTCAGTTACTCAACGAAGTTTTCAAAATCTCACCAAGATTTTAATCTGATGAAATTTGTGTTGTTAGTAATATCTGATGGCAGTACACTAAGCGAGGATGAATCTCGATGTCAACCCCAGATGGCAGTTACTCCACCACCCGGTTCACTCGATATGCCAATGAGATCAAAAGAGAAGAAACGTGGGAATGAGGATGGCAAGCGAAATCGATTAAATGTGAGTTACTCAACATACAATTTGGCTATTTAATTTCATGTATTTTGTCCAAACCTTCTAATGGATACTTATTTTTATCGGATGAGTAAAAACAGACGCACGGCAGCAATTACATTGTTGTCTATAAAATAGACCATCTGGATCTGCGTTTGACCCTCCCAGTTCTGCAGCAATCTAGGTTTTCCTCGTCTGTCGGACGGACATGTTTTTCAATTGCATCTCTGTTCTGCTAAAAAGCACTTTTCTTTACACTCTTGGTATCTATGCATTGCTCAACTCTTCAAGATTGCGTTTCAAAGTAGCTTTTGCTTAAAATGATTAATCACATGGCACGTGAATAAATTAGGTGCATGCAGTCTATCTGTCGGACGGACACTGTCGGATGGACAAAATTTTTCTATCCTTTGCACAGTGATCCAGAATGGCAATAAATCCAAAAAAATGAAAGTTCTCAAAATTAATCACACTATAGCGCATTTGAAAGAGCAATGATTGACAATCAACATGAAACAAGAATTATCAAAATTGGACCAGTGAGAGCCAAGAAACTGATTTTTGAAGTTTCAAGATATCACAAGTTTACAAAGTTCACGTCAAAAAGACAATGAACACTCAATAGGCCTTTTCACGGAAAGAAAAGCATGCTGGGAAAAAGGGAAAATTTCAAGATTTCGACACCACGCAGCTTCGAATTTCGCCAGGTTTTATCGAGGCTTATTTTCGCAACAAAACCTCTCTCCTGAGCGAGCACAAAGACATATCTTTTGTGCATATCGTTAAAATCCTTGAACTTCAGAGATTACGAAATGACAATATGTTTTTCAATCTGATTTTTAGAAATCTTTTTATATAGCCAAAAAGAAACACGAGGAAGTTTCCAAAATCGCAGAATTATGCTTAGGCCCTTGCGACCAAACGCCACATTTAGGCACATAATTCTGCTATCAAATGAGGAAATCAACTGAAATTCAAAATGAAAGCACTTCATTTATCCGTGTAGTCGGATACAAATTTGCAGGGTGCTACCTAAACGTATATGAATGTAGGGAGGTCAGACAGCTCAGATCACACGTCGTCCTTCCCAATGAAAACTTCCGAATAAAGTATCTTTACAGAAACTGGGTTCAATTTTCCTACAAAGCGAAAGAAACCCTTTTACTGCTGATTTTTTCATCCAAATATTGTTGATAAATGCATTTTCCAACATTTCATTGACGTTTCTACTAACTGCCATTTTTGAAATATCGTCTCTTCAGAAACTTATTTTAGCTCGTAAATCCAAGTCAGGTTTAGGCCTTTGAGTTTGACTGTTACTGGACTAAAGCTAAAGCGTTGAAAACCGAAAGCGCCCATTAAAAATATTCTGTTCCGTGAGATATTTTGGGCATTATCTCCTCATCTACTATTTAAGCTAAGCAAAAAGATTTAACATGATATCGAAGGTTAATGTTCTGAGAGTTGCATGTCCATGCCATTTTGGAAAGAGAGAGTTTAAATTCTTGAATTCATTTTGATGCACTTCTCGCTCGCTATTTGTGATTGTCTCGATCTGTTGTTTTAGTCTCTGCATTTCTTCTCTGTTTTAATGTAACAAACACAGCTGACATGATTTAATTCCAGCAACAAGTCGAGAATAAATGTAGAGAATGAAAGATCTACAAACCTTGTCCAACTTTCTTTCTTGTAGTAGTTTCTAAGCATATCCATGAAATCTGGCACTCCCAACTCAAAAAAATGTTTACGATCTCTCGGAGGAAAGCGAGACAAATCAGAAACGATGAAAGAAATATCCTGCCCGTTTGATGAAACTAGTATCAGCAGCGACCAAGGCAGCCATAAACTGCGTAAAATATTTTCCTGGCTTCTTGTTGCAACTTTGAATTCCAACTCGAATGAAAATCGATTTAGAAATAACGTGTAACAGAACTTAGGTCATGTGACAACTGCACTCGTATCTGCACTTTTAATCATTCAAGGAAAGCATTGATTAAAGTACCTACACTTTCTTTTTACAAGAAACTAGGAATTTCGGCCAATAATGAAAGTTTCTAAAGATTATCAGATTTTGAGTAATTAGAGTTTAAGGAGTTTCTTTTAAATGTTCCATAACAATCGTCATATTTATTTCCTGTCCTATCCTGAAATATTTCGAAACAAGGTTTTATGAAGCCTTCCCAATGTTTAGACATTACGTAAGTAGTTCCTTAATACGATACAACAAACAAGTTAAAATAAAGTAAACATATGCGAAGGATTTTCCCCACTAAAGTAAGTGGCTTCTTAGAAATTTTTCCAGTACTTGATTTTCTCTATCTTTTGACGATCCGATGGTTGAGTTTCTTACAAGCAGTTTCTTGCAGAAAAAATAACTTGTGGGGTGACGATTCAACATGATGATTGACAATCAACCTGATGATAAGTTTCATTTTGAGTTGTGAGTCGATACAGGGATTGCTCTTGCTAGGTCAATCTTGTTTGGTTTCCACCTCTATTATCAACCGGCATCGTATTCTGTGTTTCATTGGCTTGCACTTACAGTATGCTTTAGAGATTTTTTGCCCCACCCCCCTCCTTCCACAACACCCTGTTGAAACATTAAGCTACCTCTAAAACTTATGTGTACCTTATACGTCTTCAACACCTTGGTCTATTACATTGATATGTTTCCAAAACACGTTTGTTCTTTTCTAAGAATAAAAGTGTCTTTAATTTCACATGAAAATTTCAGCTTTTTACTACTAAAAATTTCTTAATTTGTGTCTTATTTCTTGGATGGAAGTGGTTTCTATCACTGCCAGATATTTCTTTCTTGACAACAAGTTTCTCACAATTGTCTTTGATTTTACAAAAATTTCTTAGCACAAATTGAACGGAGTACTACAGTTTCTTAAATTTTTCGCCATCCAAGCACAAGTTTCTTATAAACCAGTTTCTTATAAAAAAGAAAACGTGTGCAAGAAAATGATATTTAAAAAGAAGTTTGCTAAAACCACTTTAGATTAATCAGTCAATGATTAAAAGTGCAGATATGAGTGCGGTTGTCACATGACCTAAGTTCTGTTACACGTTATTTCTAAATCGATTTTCATTCGAGGTGGAATTCAAAGTTGCATCAAGAAGCCAGGAAAATATTTTACGCAGTTTATGGCTGCCTTTGTCACTGTTGATACTAGTTTCATCAAACGGGCAGGATATTTCTTTCATCGTTTCTGATTTGTCTCGCTTTCCTCCGAGAGATCGTGAACATTTTCTTTGAGTTGGGAGTGCCAGAACTCATGGATATGCTTAGAAACTACTACAAGAAAGAAAGTTGGACAAGGTTTGTAGATCTTTCATTCTCTACATTTATTCTCGACTTGTTGCTGGAATTAAATCATGTCAGCTGTGTTTGTTACATTAAAACAGAGAAGAAATGCAGAGACTAAAACAACAGATCGAGACAATCACAAATAGCGAGCGAGAAGTGCATCAAAATGAATTCAAGAATTTAAACTCTCTCTTTCCAAAATGGCATGGACATGCAACTCTCAGAACATTAACCTTCGATATCATGTTAAATCTTTTTGCTTAGCTTAAATAGTAGATGAGGAGATTATGCCCAAAATATCTCACGGAACAGAATATTTTTAATGGGCGCTTTCGGTTTTCACCGCTTTAGCTTTAGTCCAGTAACAGTCAAACTCAAAGGCCTAAACCTGACTTGGATTTACGAGCTAAAATAAGTTTCTGAAGAGACGATATTTCAAAAATGGCAGTTAGTAGAAACGTCAATGAAATGTTGGAAAATGCATTTATCAACAATATTTGGATGAAAAAATCAGCAGTAAAAGGGTTTCTTTCGCTTTGTAGGAAAATTGAACCCAGTTTCTGTAAAGATACTTTATTCGGAAGTTTTCATTGGGAAGGACGACGTGTGATCTGAGCTGTCTGACCTCCCTACATTCATATACGTTTAGGTAGCACCCTGCAAATTTGTATCCGACTACACGGATAAATGAAGTGCTTTCATTTTGAATTTCAGTTGATTTCCTCATTTGATAGCAGAATTATGTGCCTAAATGTTGCGTTTGGTCGCAAGGGCCTAAGCATAATTCTGCGATTTTGGAAACTTCCTCGTGTTTCTTTTTGGCTATACAAAAAGATTTCTAAAAATCAGATTGAAAAACATATTGCCATTTCGTAATCTCTGAAGTTCAAGGATGTTAACGATATGCACAAAAGATATCTAACATCTTTGTGCTCGCTCAGGAGAGAGGTTTTGTTGCGAAAATAAGCCTCGATAAAACCTCGCGAAATTCGAAGCTGCGTGGTGTCGAAATCTTGAAATTTTCCCTTTTTCCCAGCATGCTTTTCTTTCCGTGAAAACGTCTATTTAAGCTAACTTCAAAATTCAATTTCTCTGCCTACACTAATCCGATTCTTGAAATTCCTCTTTTATTTTGATCGTATACATCTCAGCATCATTTCTGATTCCTTTTATCGAGAAGAAAATTGAGAAATTTCACGGATTTCGCGAATTACGAGATAGTACCTATATTTTTGCTAGAGGATAAAAACCTATATTTTGATAAATGCAGTTAAAAATCTAAAAGACGGGGTCAAACGGTGTCTTAGCAAAAAATATAATAATTAACTAGAACATGTCTAGAGTGCATCTGCCAAAGGATATGTTCAGAAACCTTCTGCGAAAAATTTTATGAACGTTTCAGAATGTCAGGTCATTTTCTTGAAAACGACATGTGGTCGCATGTTGAATCAGTATTGTTTTATGTTGATTGGATTAATGTTTAAGTAATGCCCTAAACTCATATCAAATCAAAGCAATGTCAATCAACTGAGTTGTAAAAATTTGCAATAGTCGGAAAAATTGAAAATCAAGATACTTTAGCGTACAGTGGATTGAAGGAACAACACTTCTTCTTTCTCGTTATGATGTCTGAACTGAATATTACGTCAAATAATATCAAGTTCTGCTTCGTACCACAAAGTCCTTTCTCGTCACTATTTAGAGTGTGAAAATTTGACTTATTGCTTGCTCTTGAGTCCAGTGTCATCATCGTCCGACTTTGACGGTACTTTTTCAGAAAATGGCTCGCTTTTACTACAGCAGGGCACTGCTGTAGTAAAAGCTTTTTCTATCTGCTGTAGCAGCATACTGCTGTAGCAGCTTTTACTGTGAGCATTCTGACGAAGAGTCATATAAGTCAAGTTGCACAGACGTTTGTCTTGCTCTTCATCCTAGGCCAGCTCCAAACATGTTTGTTTAAGGCATCTGGCCTGCTTTCAAACCGACAAGCTATCAGAGAGCCTTTTTGAGAACTTAATGAGCTTCAAACAGCTCCTAGTTATGGGCAAGCATTTGGTGCACATACGAAAATCTTTACGCGGGAAAATTTGATTACTAAGTACAGCATCATAAAACATGTGAAATGCTTCAGTTCAGCAACTTTGATAGTTAAGTACTGTGTACGTTTTCGGAACTGTGAGGCAAACAGAATCAAAGCAGTACAACAGAATAAAAGATTTTTGCCTTCTTCTTAAAATCATCTATCAGATCAATGACCATCTGTTCTTGTACTGAAGAGAGTACGGCCAACAACAGTCAACTAGTATACTAAAGCTCAAGAGCAAGCAATAAGTCAAATTTTCACACTCTAAATAGTGACGAGAAAGAACTTTGTGGTACGGAACAGAACTTGATATTATTTGACGTAATATTCAGTTCAGACATCATAACGAGAAAGAAGAAGTGTTGTTCCTTCAATCCACTGTACGCTAAAGTATCTTGATTTTCAATTTTTCCGACTATTGCGAATTTTCTTCTCAGTTGGTTGACTTTGCTTTGATTTGAAATAAGTTTATGGCATTATTTAAACAGTAATTCAATCAACATAAAACAATACTGATTCAACATGCGACCACATGTCGTTTCCAAGAAAATGACCTGACATTCTGAAACTTTCGTAAAATTTTTCGCAGAAGGTTTCTGAACATATCCTTTGGCAGATGCACTCTAGACATGTTCTAGTTTATTATTATTTTTTGCTAAGACACCGTTTGACCCCGTCTTTTAGATTTTTAACTGTACTTATCAACAAATGGGTTTTTATCCTCTAGCATAGTACTATCTCGTAATTCGCGAAATCCGTGAAAATGTTCAATTTTCTTCTCGATTATATGAATCAGAAATGATGCTGAGATGTATACGATCAAAATAAAACAAGAATTTCAAGAATCGGATTAGTGTAGGCAGAGAAATTGAATTTGAGGTTAGCCTAAATTGAGTGTTCATTGTCTTTTTGATGTGAACTTTGTAAACTTGTGATATCTTACAGTACAAGATTCCCATTTGCATGGCATTCATTGATTACGAGAAGGAATTTGATTCAATCGAACACACAGCAGTATTCCAAGCTCTAGAAAAACAAGGTGTCGAAAGTAGATATATCAACATTCTTAAAAATGCCTACAACAATGGAACAGCCCAAATTAAGATTGACAGCGTCAGTGAGAAATTCGAGATAGACCGAGGAGTAAGGCAGGGAGATACACTATCTCCAAATCTATTCATAGCGGCATTAGAGGAAATTACGATGGCCCACTGGGGACATGCAGCATGCACTAAGTTTAGCACACACAAAATCAGATTGCTGCACACAAAATCAAAAATCGCCCACAAATTTACTTTCCATGCACAAATTCAAGGTTGCTGCACACAAATTTGATTTGCTGCATGCAGTGGGTGCTGCAGCACACGAATTCAGACTTGCTGCATACAAAATTCTGTTGCAGCACACAAATTGCGGCCTGCTGCATACAAAGTTGTTAGCAGAAAAATTTAGATTTGCTGCATGCAAACTCTGTTCTAGTTCACAAACTGAGGCCAACAATTTTGATCAAGTCTTTCAGGTCTGCAAGTTTGATCAAAATTGATCTGAAAAGTGATTTTGATCTTGATTTGATTCTGAAGATGACGGATTTCTTGATTACAATGTACGGTAATCAAACCAATGGTTTGCATTTAGAGAATTGAGCCTTGGGACAAAACAAAAACAACAAGACGACCATCTAATATTTCACATTTAAATTTCGTGTTTTTCTACCATCCATTCCATCTTGGTAGCTTGTCCCGATTCGTCTCCACTAATAGACATTTTTCACATTCACACCAACGCAGCAAGCCATATATCAATACGATGGCCCACAGGGGATATGCAGCATGCACTAAGTTTAGCACACACAAAATCAGATTGCTGCACACAAAGTCAAAAATCGCCCACAAATTTACTTTCCATGCACAAATTCAAGGTTGATGCACACAAATTTGATTTGCTGTATACAAAGTGGGCGCCGCAGCACACAAATTCAGACTTGTTGCATACAAAATTCCGTCGCAGCACACAAATTGAGGCCTGCTGCATACAAAGTGGGTTTTGCAGCATGCAAAGAGCGTTGCTGTTGTTGCTATGCTTGCTTTCACTTCCCATTAAAGCTACACTCCCATAAATCTGCCCAAGGCTGCTGGGACTTGGCTGCCCTTCAGATATTTTTCAACCTTTTCGTAAATCTTTCCTCATAAGCATCAGACAAACATAAGGTTGCATTTCCTCATCATTAGGACAATTTGGGCTTTGAGGGAACTAGCCCATCTCCTGAAAAAGCAAATAACCCTCCTGAAGGGAGGGATTATATTCTGCGAGTTGCGAGTTGTCAGTTGCGAGTTGCGAGTTGTCAGTTGCGAGTTGGTTTTCACTCTTATTTTGCGAGTTGCGAGTTGCGAGTTGCGAGTTGCGAGTTGCGAGTTGCGAGTTGCGAGTTGCGAGTTGCGAGTTGCGAGTTGCGAGTTGGTTTTCCATAATATCAATTCAGATTCTTTTATTCCAATTTTAGATTCTAGCCTAAGTTTCCTATGAGTTTCTTCGATGAATTTCTACTTCTCTTGAAGGAAAAAGGGTTGTATTTTGGGACTAAGATTTTTTCTTGAATGTTTCTTTTACAGTACTGCCCGTTGCTAAAGTAATTTCAAAGATTTCGTCGACCGATTTCCCTTTCAAGGGCACTGCAAGGGAAAATGAGATGTGGATTTGCTAAAGTCACTCTCAAGGAATGAGGTTTTGGTGTTGGTGCTATGATTTGATCACCGACTTCAAGATAAATAAGATTTCATGCAAAATATGACTGGGAGCAGAACGTGACTGAGGTGCACCCTTCAGGAACCTTTTACTTTGATAAGTAGGTCTCCTTTGAACTAATATTTATTTGGAGAGAATTCGAGATTTCAGATCCCAAAGGGGTTTTCTCCACTTGTGTGTGGTATGCTCATCCTCAGTGCTTGGGGGGGGGGGCTTAGTATGGATCTTGCCCGAACAGGAACTGCCCAAAGTGAGCCTGATGCGATAAAGTTTGCTAGATTAGGCATGATGCAGCCCTCCAACACCCTAATGTCTCCAATGCCTATGGTTTTTGTCTGATTTTGACAAATAATTTGACACCGTTTGAGAGAAATCTTCCAAAGTACCTTGAAGGCCCCTTGAACAGACAAGAGTATTATGGACATTTCTTCATTTAGAGAAGTAGAAATTCATTTAAGAAACTGATAAGAAACTTTGGCTAGAATCTAAAATTAGAACAAAAGTATAGAATGAATTGATATGATGTAAAACCAACTTGCAACTCGCAACTCACAACTTTCAACTCGCAACTCGCAACTCGCAAAGTAAAAACCAACTCGCAATTGACAACTCGCAACTGACAACTCGCAACTCGCAACTGACAACTCGCAACTGACAACTCGCAACTCGCAACTGACAACTCGCAACTCGCGAATTATCGTATCTCTCCTGAAGGTGGGGTTGGAAGGAAAACCTGCATTTTCCCCGCAAAACTAATCCCCTCGTCCATGTAGGACGAAACTTTTCTGATGCATCTGCAAAAGAAAGAAGATCCAACATGAAAATGTGAAGAGGCGGGTGGGTGGGAGATAGACATCACTCAAGTACATTCCGAGTAAGAAATAAAGTAAAAATATGTCAAGGATTTCCTTTGTTAAAAAAAGTTTCTTTAGTTATATTGTCCCAGTAGCCTAAAGTGATCTCTTTGTCTTCATACAATTGACAATACACTGTATGTAACAGCAGTTTATGGGAAGTGAAAGCAAGCATAGCAACAACAGCAACGCTCTTTGCATGCAGCAACACCCACTTTGTATGCAGCAGGCCTCAATTTGTGTGCTGCAACAGAATTTTGTATGCAGCAAGTCTGAATTTGTGTGCTGCAACAGAATTTTGTATGCAGCAAGTCTGAATTTGGGTGCTGCAGCACCCACTTTGTATGCAGCAAATCAAATTTGTGTGCATCAACCTTGAATTTGTGCATGGAAAGTAAATTTGTGGGCGATTTTTGATTTTGTGTGCAGCAATCTGATTTTGTGTGTGCTAAACTTAGTGCATGCTGCATGTCCCCTGTGGGCCATCGTAGGAAATATTTAAAAGAACTGATTTACAAGAGAAGGGAATTAAGATCAATGGTGAATGTATGAGTAATTTGAGGTTTGCAGATGACATAGTACTTTTTGCTAGTGATGTAAAAGAGTTAGAACAAATGATAGTATCCTTGAACGAGGAAGGGAAAAAAGATGACATGAAGATTAACAAGTCAAAGACAAAGATCTTATATAACGTACATGTGAGAAGAGCTAGTCAGAATAGTGGAATAATCATTGATGGCGAGGAACTGGACAGCGTAGAACAATATGTCTACTTAGGGCAGCTAATAACAGCAGATAACAATGAGTCGAAGGAAATAGCAAGACGAATTAGACAGGGATGGGCAAGCTTTGGAAAATATAATAACATACTCAGAGATACAAAAATACCTATTAGCCGCAAACGAAAGATAATGGACAATATAGTAACTCCAGCTATGACATACCGTGCAGAAACTTGGTCATTAACCTACAAATTGGCGTCACAGTTGCAAGTTGCTCAAACAAGCATGGAAAGAGCAATGCTAAATATTACACGACGGGATAGAAAGAGAAATGAATGGATACGGGAGCAAACTAAAGTCCTAGACATCATAGCCAGGGCAAAATCATTGAAGTGGGAGTGGGCAGGTCACATAGGAAGGATGGCAGACAACCGATGGGCAAAGAAATGCACGGAATGGACACCTTATGAAAGGAAGCGCAGCAGAGGACGACCAAGGAAGAGATGGAGAGATGAAATCGTAGAAAAAGCAGGGGTCAATTGGATGAGAAGAACTGGAAAAAGACTAAGCTGGAAAACATTGAGGAGGCCACCGGCCTGCAATGGCCTGAATGGCAATGGCCTGAATGGCCTGAATGGCTGATGATGATGATGATGATGATGATGATGATGATGATGATGATGATGATGATGATGATGATGATGATGATGATGATGATGATGATGATGATGATGATGATGATGATGATGATGATGATGATGATGATGGTGATGATGATGGTGGTGGTGGTGGTGGTGGTGGTGGTGGTGGTGGTGGTGGTGGTGGTGGTGGTGGTGGTGGTGATGATGATGATGATGATGATGATGATGATGATGATGATGATGATGATGATGATGATGATGATGATGATGATGATGATGATGATGATGATGATGATGATGATGATGATGATGATGATGATGATGATGATGATGATGATGATGATGATGATGATGATGATGATGATGATGATGATGATGATGATGATGATGATGATGATGATGATGATGATGATGATGATGATGATGATGATGATGATGATGATGATGATGATGATGATGGTGATGATGATGATGATGATGATGATGATGATGATGATGATGATGATGATATCTTGAAGCTTCAAAAATCAGTTTCGTGGCTGTCACTGGTCGATTTTGATAATTTTTCTTTTATGTTGATTGTCAATAATTGCTTTTTCAAATGAGCTATAGTTTGATCAATTTTGAGAACTTTCATTTTTTGGCATTTATTACATTTGCTGGATCACTGTGCTTTGGGCAACGCCTACTTCATACTGGAAGCTCCTATGCCTATGTGGCACCATTTAGAGTAAACTTCAGCCTAGGCGGAAAATTACTCTCGCAAAAATCTTCCTTTGTTTGCAAGCACGATTCCGCTCGAAAGTTGAATGGGTTTCTACTTTTGAGCGACGTCGCTTTTCCGCAAGCCAATCAAATTGCTGGAAAAGGTCGCTGCGAGCGGAATATTCCGCCTAATGGAAATCAGGCCTAATTCCGTGCAAAATACTGTCTTCAGCCCCATATTGAATGAGAACTTCGCCTCCATTCAGTACCATTAAGACAAGTTTGAAAATTGCACGTTTTTGGTCAAAAATCAGTTTTTATGCAGCAAAATTTTCACCTCACGATTTTTTCGTGAAAATGATTGTAAAATGAGTCTCTATCTTCCGCCTACAGATACTGAAAACAGTTGAATTACTTTGAAACTCACAAAACTTTATTTATTCGCAGAAACACGATTTTCTCTGAGTGTGACCAATTTCAAAATTGGCCCAATACTACTCCTTTTTCATTTTCATTTTCATTTCATTTTATATTCTTTTTACACGGTAACCCCGTCGGCAAAGGCCGCTTTTCAGGGGGCCGTGACAAAAACTTAAAATCTAAAATTTACTAGTAAAATATGTTTACAAACGAAACTAAATAATCTAATTACAAAGTTATAGTAAAATTAAAATCAATATTTACATACTTGTGATATCGTGAGTGGCATGACACAATCAGACTGGACCAGAGCAAACCGGACCCCATGCCCACCCTGAAATAAGACACCATTTACAGCACCTCATGGCAGGCAAAGAATCCGACTGACCCCAGTCCAATCCAACCGCATCCCGCCACCCACGATCAAATTAAAGACGGTGTTTAAAAGCATACAAAGAGGGTGCTTGCTTAACCTCAGGTTCAAGGCTGTTCCACAGATGTACGCCACGATATGAGAATGATTTTTGCCCATTACTGGTCTTATAAAGCGGAATGCGTAAGTCAATCTCCGAGTTTCTCAACTTGACAGTGCGCCGTGATGAGTTCTTTGAAAAGATATTTGAGAGATATGTCGGTGCAAGACCATTTAAGATTTGTAAACGATCGTCGCTGTCTCTCGTTTTATGATTTCAGCGATATCTGGCCACTTGAACTGTTGTATAAGGGCATCAGCAGGTGCATCATAGCTACTGTTTGTTACACTTCTGGCAGCCCGATTTTGTAACTTCTGCAGTGTAAGCCTTCTGGATTCCCCACAGCTCCCCCACACAGAGCAACAATGCGGTTCTACGATTCCTCCATATATTTGGCTAAGAGTTTCTTGGGGTAGTATTGTCTTGGCTTACTTTAAAAGCCCTATGGCACGAGAGACCTTAGCACGCAAGAATCTAGTGTGCTGATCCCAAACAAGGTGTTGATCTAGCTGAATTCCCAGATACTTAGTTTTCTCGACAATCTCAATCTGCGAGTCACCTATAGCAAAGGAGGGGGACTGAACATTTCCTTCAGAGATCTTTTTAAGATTAGGTTGAGATCCTACAACCATGGCTTGAGTCTTAATAACATTTAAAGACAGTTTATTTCCTTGAAGCCACTGCTTCAGGTAGTTCAAGTTTCTATTTAGGTTATCGTTGAGATCATCGATGTTATTCGACGAATATGATATGGTGATATCGTCTGCATACATGGTAACCTGACTGTTTTGAAGAGAAAATGGCAGATCATTGATATATATATATCAAAAACAAAAGAGGACCAAAACAAGAGCCTTGTGGCACCCCACAATTTATATTGATAACTTTTGAGGGAACCCCATTAACTCTGCAGAATTGCATTCTGTTTTCTAGATAAGAAGCAAACCAGGTATTCTTAAGACCTATGATACCATACTTCGTCAGCTTTTTAAGAAGAATTTCATGATCAACAGTGTAAAAAGCATTTTTGAAGTCTATGAACACCATCGCTGTATACTGACTCTTATCCATGTTAATGTACCAGTCGTTCGTACAGTTAAGCAGACAGGTGACAACAGAGTGCAGCGATCTAAACCCAGACAGTTTGGAAAAAAGAAGCCTGTTTTTGTCAAGGTAGTCGTAAAGTTGGTTGTAAATCAACTTTTCGAAAACCCTGGACAGAAACGGCAGCACTGAGATCGGTCTGTAATTAGAACGATCATTTGATTGACCACTTTTAAAAATAGGGGCCACTCTTGCAATTTTCCAGCTATCTGGGAATACACCAGTTGCGATTGAAAGATTAAAAATGTCACAAGTGATTCAGCGATAACGGATAGACCTATCTTAAGAAGATAATTAGCAATACCATCAGCACCAGATCCCTTAGATGTTTTGAATTTGCCGAATACCCTCTCTAACTGAGATACATTGATAGCTTCGAATTCAAAGCGTAGATTTTGTGGGTTTACCGAGTACTCATTCTCTAGAAGTGGATTTGATGTTTTAGGTATCTTGTCGCTAAGGGTATTGCCAATACTACAAAAAAATTCATTCATCGATTCAGCCATAATTTCACTATCAAAAATTTGCCTCCCATCATCCTGGAGTGGCTGCGATTTGGGTGGTTTTCGATTCTTGTTAAATACCATATTGATAGTCTTCCAAGTCTTTTTTAAATCACCATTGTGCGAAGCAATTTTATTAGTGAAAAACTCTCGCTTCAAATCTGTATTCAGCTTATTAACTTTGTTCCGCGTCTGCCTGTAAGCTTCCATCAGGATTTTGGATTTGGAGCGCACAGCTTGTTTTTTCAACCTGCAATTTTATTAGTGAAAAACTCTCGCTTCAAATCTGTATTCAGCTTGTTAACTTTGTTCCGCGTCTGCCTGTAAGCTTCCATCAGGATTTTGGATTTGGAACGCACGGCTTGTTTTTTCAACCTGTCTCTAGTAGCAGACAACTGCTTCAAGCCTTTTGTCAACCAGGGACTAAACTTTTCGGAAACACGCCTGTTACGTACTGGTGCATGCTTATCAAGTATCAATGAAAACATCTTGGTCCACTGTTCAACGATGAGGTTAATGTCATCTCCATTCGAGACAATACCCTTCCAGTCAACAAAAAGTAAGTCATTTATGAATTCGGTTTGATCAAAGTGTTTCAGTTGTCTTGTAATAATATTTCTGTGCTGTCTTTTCGAAGCCCCACGGAACTTTCTTACACAGTATACCAAGTAGTTATCACTGATACTTGTTTCCTGCACACCAGAGGTTACTATGTTTGACTTGTTAGTTGTGGCAATGTGATCAATTAAGGTGGAAGATTCCAAGGTTTCCCTGGTCCCTCTTTTGATTAGCTGATGAAAGCCGAAAAGGTCATAAAGTTATAGAATACGCATCGAATGGGTTGGAAGATTACCAGTCAAGCTATCCCCGTCCGAGTAATTAAGCAAGATATCACAGTTAGTATCCCCTAAAAGTGTAATTTCTTTATTTTCGCTGTCTAGGACTTGCATACATTCCTCTAGCTGACGAAAAATATCAGGACACTCATTAGGGGGACGATACCAATCAAAAACAAGGAAGGGGGCAGCTCGAAAAGGCTTAACTTCCAAGCATGAAGACTCTGAGGACGATTCTGGAAATTCTACACGGATAGAGCATTTATCAACTATCGAGTCTTTAATATATAGTGCAACGCCACCACCATTACGATTACGATCGCTTCTCTTAATGGAATAGCCGTCAATACTTACGAGAGCATCATCGATGGTACCATCGAGTTTAGTCTCGTTAATAGCCAAAATATGTATCCCAAGATCCTTAACAAGAGTACGGACCTCGTCAATATTCAGCAAGAGGCTATTCACATTAAGAGACGCAATTGCCATACCTTTCCTATGTCCAAGAGCAGAAACATTATTATGATAAGCTGTGTGTGACTGAGCTGACGGGGACAAAACCTGCGCAGAGGTCGAGCAAGCATCCTCTCCATAATCTACAGAATCTTGTCGACCATTCAGTCAAAAATATAAAGCACGCAGTAAGTTGTTCTCAAAGACATTATCTCCAACCTTATTAAGGTGGACTTTACTAGAATTTAGATGCTTGGATGGATCAATATTGGCGTGTTCTAAAAATGCATAGTTACTTTCTGTGCATAAATCTGCAAGTATGCAATTAACTCCCTGAATATCAAAGCAATGATACTTAAAATTGTGCTGTATTTCAGCCGATATATAAAATAAGATTCTGTAATTTACCTTGCCTTAATCGGCCATTCATTGTAATGTTGTTGTTGCTGTACGTTTGGTTTAATAAATAATCTACAGGGTGTCTCAAAAAATTGTTCGACGTTTGATTAAATATTGAAAAAAAGATAACATGAACAGACTCATGGGGACATGACCCTGTCCCTAATGATATGAAAAAATTTTAGAGACCAGAATCTTGCAAATTGGTTGAAAATTCACTGAGTTGCAAGCTTTCAAGGATCAACAACATACGATAGCTGAAAGCAGAGACCCCCAGATTACCTGTAATTCAGAACATCTCGAAGACCGATGTAAAAGTAGCTTGTCTAATGTTAAACCTCTCCTTGATATTAGAGCAAACCAAATAGGAATTCCAAAGTAATTTAATCCTTGCGATCATTGTCAAAATTTACTTAACATTGCATACGTCCAAAAACAGTGGTTCGAAACATAATCAACGAGAGACTGAATCTGTTTCCTCAAAGCATCCATATTCTTGGAAGTTAGTTGATCGAAAACCTGTTGAAATCCCATTTGGTCCGCCCCGAAACAATTGAGAAATAGCAGAAACAATTGTCGATGAGATTTTACCAAAAAAATCCATTTTGAGGCCTCTGATTTCAGTTTTCGCACAAATTTGACTTCAAAGGCTTTTAATCCATGAATCCATGAATTAATCCATGAATTTTTAGCGGATTTGGAAGATTCTTGTGTCAACAATCAATTCAAAATCTCAGGAAAAGGGTCTCTTGACCAAATGTCCATTCAGCGTGCCGTTAGTTTTTAGGATTCTATCAAATGTCGAACAATTCTTTGAGACACCCTGTAGTCTGCTGTGCGCATATGTACATGTACATTAATCATAATCGATAAATACGGTAATTGAAATAGAACAATAATTTTTGAGCGGTTTGTACAGTATTTACAGTAAAACGACATGCATTGCAGTTTCTTGTGGGACCATCCTTTTGTGATATTAACCTTTTGAAAGTATTGAGGCGTTCAGCCGATTTTAGCTCAGTTTGTATGCAATTCCAAATCTTCGCTCCTACGATGAGCCAACTTGAAAAATATCTTTCATGAACGATGGATTCAGACCATTTAGAATGAATCACTGAGTATCAAAAATTTATCATTGAGTATCAAAAGCGAAGAGAATCATACTTGATGTAGGCTTAAACAAAACAGACCAAATCAACAGCAGATCAACAGCAGACCAAAATGGAGGATGAAATGGAAAGAAATCAGTGATTCAATTTTTTCACTCTGTGCTTCCAGATATAATTCGCGCCAATAATATTTGAAATTAAGCACCAAGCTAACAGTTTCTTAATTTTGGCTTTTCCAAATCCAATATTCCTCAATCGTTCATAAAGGTCCTCCTTGATACACCCAAGCGCACTAAAACACAGAACATGAAGAGAAGGTTTCCAACCATTTTCATGAAGAATGTCACACAGTAACTGGTATGTATGTATCATTTGCCACTTAAAAATATATACAAGCTATTATAATAAATATAAAAATTAGATACAATACAATACTTTAAGGTTAAAAACGTAAAATAAAAACACCCCTAATTACAGTGGCAGGGATAGCATTAATGGGTCAAGCTGACCTTATCTCCATAATGGTCCTCTTAGAGGTGCTGGTAGCGATCACACTTCCCGGGGAAAGAAAATCCAAAGTAGAGATCAAAACAGATTGTAACTTCTGCTATGATAATATCTCGTGAAGTTTCATCCTTTATCGCAATATCCGGTTTCCGATGTTGAAGCACGGCCAGCTCTTCTCGATTCTCCGGCAGCAAAGTTCTAGTAACTTTTTTGTATAAACTTTCTTCCTTGCACTTGATATCAACTTTATTTCATCGAAAAGTTTCCCAACAATCCGATCGTGACGGCAACTGCAGAAATTGTGATATTCCTTGCATCCGTTAAACAAATGAGCAATACTGTCAGTGTGACCAAAGCAAAACGGGCAACCCGGATCATTTGCCCTGTTGCAAATATGAGGCGTCAAATTTGTTGGGAGTAAGCTTAAATGGATGAGAGTTGGAGCAAGTTTCGTAAACAACGTAACCATTGCGTTAAGCTTTTTAGGCAAGCTAAAAGAGACTACTACTGTAAGCTCGATATCAACTTGGTCACCGACAATAGCAAATTCTGGAAAACAATACAATGGAGCCTGCTCTGTCTGACAAATGTCAGACCAATAACACGATAGTTTTAGTCGAAGATGATAAGATTGTATCTAATGATATTGAAGTTGCAGAGATTTTCAATCGTTTCTTTGTAACGGTAACAAAGTCCCTTGGTATAATGGAGAACAATGATAATATTTCAGGCACTGAGGGCATATTAGATCCTATCGAAAAGTCGGTACAAAAATACTCTAATCATCCCAGCATACTAAAAATTAGGAGCCACTTTATGAATGTAGAATCATTCACTTTCAACCCTGTTTCATTAGAGGATATGGAAACTGAAATTAAAAGGCTCTATCCCAAGAAGGCCTAACTTTCAAGAATATACCGCCAAAGATTCTTAAGAATACTTCTGTTATTTGTTCCAAACCATTATGAAATATTTAATAATTGCATTAAAAGCTCTACTTTTCCTGATGAGCTTAAGTGTGCAGACGTATCCTCACTTCATAGACAAAAAGAAATACTACAGGCCAATTAGTGTAGTGTTCACCCAACTTTTTCAGAAGTCTTCGAGAGGTTTCTAATCAAACAAGTGGAAGAACACATAGAACCGTATTTGTCCGTACTATTATGTGGATTTTGCAAAGGGTATAACACTCAGCAAGCCTTAGTACGTTTTTTGAGAAAAAAAAACTTTGTATTGACGTAGATGGGGAATTGTGGATCTTTCTAAGGCTTTTGACTGCCTGAAACATGATCCCCTTATAGCCACATTGCATGCCTACGGCTTCAGTCACGATGCATTGTCTCTAATTTATATCTACTTGCATAGCAGACAGCAAAGGGTCAAGGTTATTATTTTTTATTATTTTTCATTTATTTATTGTTGCATGGTAAAAGATAGCTAGATATAAAAAAAAACAAGCTGTTGAATTGACATTTTCAAGGAAAAAAATTGAAATCGATCATCCAGTGATCCTTTTTAACGACATACCCGTGAAGAAAGTAACTGAACATAAACATTTAGGAATAATCCTGGACTCAAAACTGTCTTTTTCAGCTCATATCAAATCTGCTATCTCTAAAGCAAGAAAGGGCATCGGTTTACTGAAATATCTCTCCAAATATCTGCCCAGGCATACTCTAAGCGAATTATATAAGCTGTACGTTCGACCCCATCTGGACTATGGTGATGTCATTTATCATATCCCAGCTAAAGTATGTGAATTCAGTCAAAATATCATTTTATCAAATTTAATGGAAAAGCTGGAGTCTGTTCAGTATTCTGCTGCTTTGGCTGTAACAGGAACATGGAGGGGAACATCTTGAGAGAAGCTGTACACAGAACTTGGCTGGGAGTCACTAAGTTCCCGAAGATGGAGCAGCCGGCTTACCTTATTCTATAAGATTATAAATAATCTTAGCCCTGCGTATACAAAGGATCCAATCCCACCACTTCATCAATCGCAGTACTCACTTCGCTGTCAGGATGCCATTGGGCGATTGAGGGCAAGGACAGAAAAATTCAAGAGTAGCTTTTATCCTAACTGTTTGTCCGAATGGAATAAGCTTCAGCCTGAATTGAGACTTGCACCTTCTGTTGCTATTTTCAAAAAAAAAGTTCTTATCAATAATCCGCCCTCCAGCGAAATCTGTTTTTGGAATTCACGACCCAAAAGGATTATCCTATCTTACGCAGCTAAGAGTTGGTCTCAGCAAGTTGAACTTCCACAAGTTCAAGCATAATCTTAGGGATACAATAAACCCAATGTGCCCAACAAGTGATGGCATTGAGGATACGGAGCATTTTTTGTTGCTCTGCCCTTCTTTTGATCTTCAGCGTCGAGACCTTCTCACTGGACTTGTTGAATTATTACGACCATTTGTGGAAATCACCAATCTTTCAAATGATGCCTTGATGCAACTTTTACTATATGGTGATCAATACCTTTCTTATGACTTGAATAGAAACATTCTCGAATTGACCTTACGGTTCACTCACGAAACTGGTCGGTTTGACTAAGATCTGTTGACTCTTCAGTTACGTACAAAGCAGCCACTAAGTCCTCTTATGTAATGTTATTTTTCTTTGTAAATTCTGTTTCACATTAAGTGTCAGGTCTTTCCACTCCAAACAACCCACGACTTACGCTCGTGACATTTTAAAATCATCGCAACCTGTCACCTAATGTAGAACAGAATCGTTCGTATTTTGTTGTGTTGTAGGTAGATTAACTTACTCGTTTTTATATATTGGCCATGGGATAGTCATTGTCTTTCGCTCCCCATGGTGTCGTCCCTGTAGTGTTGTAAAGTAATTAGGGAAGTTTTGTAGAATGTAAGATATGTTGTAAAATTTTTATATGAATAAAAAAAAGATAGCTACAGTAGATAGCTAATTAATTCCAACTCTAAAAATTAAAATACAAAATAATCCTTTAAAATACAAATAATACTCAATAAAAACGTGAATAAAATATTTACATGCCATCAAAAATATATATTATAAAAGCAGAAATCTAAAATTGTTTTATCATAAAAAGCCCAAATTCGGAATAAAAGTGCGGCATAATCTGCATGGACAATTTTCCCCGTACCAATTCTTGATCTTTGTTCTAAACTGACAAAGCGAATTCGAATTTCGTATCGTTGGTGGTAACATTTGCCACAACTGCGGACCTTTAAATCGGACGCTTTCTGTCCCGTTGTTAACAGACTTCACTCTGGGTTGTACAAATTCGTTATTATTGCGTAAATTGTAGTGAGTTGCATTTTCACAGAAGATTTCCTGCATAAATGAAGGGTTAAGCCCGTTTTTAGTTTTATACATCTCTGTCATAAGTAACTGCAAGTTCTTTGTGTAAATAGTAACGGCACAGTCCTTCTCTAATAGTTCACTATAAGTAGATTCGGCAACCTTATAAGTAATTCTCAGAGCCCTTTCCTGTATTTTGTTAATCTTTTTGTTGAGCTGCCTGCTATGAAACATCCAGATTAAAGGGCAATATTGAAATTGACTATTGATAAAAGCTCTCATCAGGGTTCTTAGTTTGCTCTGATCCATATATGGCGATATGCGAGCAAGTGCGTAAAGTTTATTGCTAGCCTTTTGGCACAATTTCGAGACATGATTGTCAAAGGAAAGTTTGTTATCAATTTGAACGCCGAGTAGCTTCTCTTCAGAGCTATTTACAACTTCGGAATTTCCAATTCTAACAATAACTGGATCATCGCTACTCTGCCCAAGAACCAAAAGGTGGCATTTATCTGCATTTAATTTCATGAAGTTGTCGGAAAACCATTTCAAAGCTACACTACAATCATGTTCAAGCCTATGAGTTATATTCCTCAGGTTCTTATCGCAAGTATAGATTGTGGTATCATCTGCATAGTTGCATACATCTACATTTTGAATAAACAGTAAAAGATCATTGATATAGATGTTAAATAATAGAGGTCCTAAAACTGACCCCTGGGGAACACCACGTGTAACGTTTTTCCAAGAACTGAATGACCCATTTACTTTGACTCTTTGTTGTCTATTTGTGAGGTAATCATTAATCAGTGTTAATGCTTCGTGAGAGAAACCGTAGGCATGCAATTTTGCAATCAATAGATCATGTCTGATACAATCAAGTGCCTTGGAGAGATCCATCATTACAGCACCTGCCTTACCACCTTCATCAAGACTAATTTTGAATTTTTCTAAAAGCCTTACAAGCGCATGCTGGGCACTATAACCTTTTCGAAAACCACAGAGAAGTGACGATAAAAAGGATGTAATATAAGCAACAATTTGTTTATCCATTATTCTTTCAAAGAGCTTTGAGACCGTAGGCAGAACGCTAATTGGCCTAAAGTTAGTCCTTGTGTTACTTGGTCCATTCTTTGGAAGAGATGTGACATCCGCGCACTTGAGTTCATTGGGAAAAGATGATTGTTCAATGCAATCATTAAAGATTTGCGTCAAAGGTTCTACGCACACATCAGAATTAGATTTAAGAATTTTAGGTGGGATGTTTTTATGCGTTGTAGCTTTCTTAGGATTTAGATCTCTAACCTCTCTGTCAACAGCATCAGGGGTAACTTTCTGAAAATGAAAGGAACCGACATTTTGACAGTGATCTTTGATTTTTAGAATGCTAGGATGATTAGAAAATTTATATACTGCCTTATCAACAGGATCAGTGATCCCTTCTGTTGTGTTTTCGTAATTAGAGTTTTCATCTATGCCAAGGGAGTCCGTTACAGTGACGAAAAATTCGTTCATAGTTTCTGCTACCTCAACATCATTGGAAATAATAGTTTCATCTTCAATCAAAACTATCTTATTATTTGTTTGCAATTTGTCCGAGAAGAAAGGTTTTACAGTTTTCCAAAATTTCTTATTGTCAGTAACAAGTGAAATGTCTAGGTTATTGTAATAATTTATTTTTTCCCTTCGAAATAACTTAACACAGGAATTTCGATGTTTGCGAAATTTGTTCCAATTCTCAACAGTTTGGTCTTCATTATATCTATTACGTAATCTGGTACGCAACATGACCGCTTTGCGCAGAGCACGAGTCATGAATGGTTTGTCATTTGCCCGCACATATTTCTTTTTAATTGGAGCATGTTTGTCTAATACTTTATCAGAAGTAGTTTCGAATGAACTGTAATTCAAATCTGATGGTTCTATTCTCCTTAGTTCCTCTCGAAGGTCATTTCTAAAAACAGTTTCCGTGAAATTTTTGTAATTTCTGTAGTTAATTACAGTTGGCCCTTGTTTTGGGAAAGTGGTTTTAAGGACTGTAACAACCATTTTATGAAAATCTGACAATCCAGTTTCAACTGTAGTAGTTTGTTGCACGCTCCTGTTTCGGTTTGTCAACACAAGGTCGATGCATCTTGCTGTTTCAGATTTGTAACATGTTGGCTCCTGCATAAGATTTTTGAGACTATATAGGTCCAAAAAGTTTTTCATCTGTTCCTCAGTTTCAGTCATATTAAAATCTCCTATAAACATAAAGTTTTCATAATTGTCACTATAGTGGTCGAGAGCACGACCAAGGTTTTCAAATAAATAATCTTGAGACTGGGTTGGTGGTCGATAAACACTGAACAGCACCCATTTCTT
Organism: Aurelia sp. 3 sensu Dawson et al. (2005); assembly: GCA_964020215.1. Lineage (NCBI taxonomy): Eukaryota > Metazoa > Cnidaria > Scyphozoa > Semaeostomeae > Ulmaridae > Aurelia > Aurelia sp. 3 sensu Dawson et al. (2005). The sequence goes on from OZ026585.1 coordinate 11,709,405, forward strand.
TTTCCTCAAATTTATTTCGAAACTAATGCATTCGATGCCCTCGGAAAATTTGTAAGACTTTACCTGATGTGAGGGTATATCACTTCGGACATAGACTAGTATGCCACCGCCATTTGCGTTTCTGTCTAATCGAAAGGGAGCTGCAAATCCCTCTATGGCACATTGCCCCGTTGGAAAAGTAGCATCAAGTTTTGTTTCGGCAATCATCAAGACATCTAAACTTTGCGAAGCGATTTCTTTGAGTGCATCAAATTTATTTCTAACAGAATTGATGTTGAGGTAGCCAATAATAACCCTACCAATATTTCTTACTCTTAACAACTTTAGTTCGGATTTGGCATCAGTAGTGTCAGTATCAGCAGCAAGAGGGGTAGCGGCAAAGGAGTTAGGAGCACTAATTGATTCATCTGTAAATAAGGAAGGCCTACCTAAACTACCAATGTTACAAGAATTTTCTGAGGAGTTATACTATACTATTTTATGCAAGTATAGTATAGTGAAGGTCAATTGGTCTCTTAGCTCATAGAAACGACTTACTGTAGGAGTTCCTCAAGGATCTGTCCTTGGACCTCTTCTCTTCAATATCTATATCAACGATTTGCTTTTTTCCTTAAATAATACTGATGTATGCAATTATGCCGACGACGCAACTTTATTTGCTTGTGATATTGACATTGATAGTGTTGTTGCTAGGTTAGAACTTGATTCCGCCCGTGCAATCAAATGGTTCTCTGACAACTATATGAAGCTCAATGAAGACAAATGTCATCTATTAACGTTTGGAAATATGAGTGATGATTCTGTTTCGGTTAAAATTGGCAGTTCTACAATTGCTAACAGTACTGAAGAAAAATTGCTAGGAGCTACCTGAGACAGCAAATTTACATTTGAACAACATGTAAGTAATCTATGTCAAAGGTCAGCAACAAGCTCTATGCTGTGTCACGTATTGCACACTATATGGACCAAGCTAAATCAAGGATGCTGATGACATCATTCATAAATAGCCAGTTTCGATACATTCATGGATGTTCCATAGTAAGAAACTAAATACTAAACTCAACAAACTGCACGAGCGAGACCGTAGAATAACGTACAGAGATCAGGAATCTAGCTTTGAAGTTCTCTGAGGATATCATAACAGTGTATCTGTTCACCAGAAGAGCTTACAGGTATTAATGATAGAAATGTTCAAAACAAAGCATGGCTTAAATCCTCCTTTTATGAAAGAAATATTTTGTCCACAAACCAACCAGTATAGCCTCAGAAATGATCGCGATTTTAACTTACTAAGGGTGAGATCAGTTACGTATGGTTCAGAAACTGTTCGATATAGGGGTCCACAGTTATGGTGTACACTTCCAGTTTCAATTAGAGACTCAACGAACTTGTTTGAATTTAAGACCAAAATCAAAGCTTGGAAAGGAAATGAGTGCCAATGCCAATGTAGGCTCTGCCGAAATTTTATACCACTTTTAGGTTTTAGGTTTGTTTAGTCAGCAGTCAACATGATAGTTTTATCCATTCTGTTTTTGTTATTTGAATTAGTTGGCTGTTATTAGCTATACTTTTAAATATCTTTTATGCAAGTATAGCTATTTTATACCTTTTTTATGCCTTTTTTATGCCAACATTGTAAATAAAGTGTCGATAATAATAATAAATATTATTATCAAGTCCGTCTATTACACACATCTTGCCCTCCAGCATGTCAATTTTATTTTCCATCATCGTCACGACTCTTCAACTGATCTTCAAACTCTGCCTTTATAGAGGCTGTAAGGTTAGATAGCAGTGTGTTAATTGCTTCAGTCTGTGGTAGTTTCGCGATTTCCTTTTTGATGGGTGCAAGTGCCTCATCTACCATCAACTTCATGTCATCTTTGATTGAATGACCATGCTTCGGTTTAGGCCTATCACTCGCTTCATCCACTGGCATTTACTCCGCAACAAAATCGCAAAATACCAACGTTTAAGCCATGAAAATCACTTTCTCACTTGAATTAATGTACGCTTTACATTCTGGGTACCTTTATTATTTGGATAGCCCCACAGGTCATGGGATTTCGCAACGAGTTCTCTGAGCTTGAGAGCACAAGTCCGCCCTCCATGAAATCATTTCATTTTCGTTTTCATTTAATCTTTTTTATACATGATACTCCTTCAGCTAAAATATATATGAAATTAAATAAAGATAAAGGTGAATGTACATCTAATCACACTGTTCTTCCAGGAGGTCATGTTTCAAGGGGTCTTCGATGTCTTATTGGCCCAAAAAATCCACCAAATAAAGCTTGTAAATACATTCACCAAAATGCTAACTTGCTTCTTTCGCATAACTGCTTTGTCTCTTGAAATAACCAAACTTTCATCTAAACTTCCCCTTAAGAATTCTCCTTTGCGGAAGTTCTACAACCTTGGTTAAAATACTTAGGACAAGCCAAAAATTACACTATTTTGGTCTTCGATTACGTGCTCCCTGCTTCCCTCATTTCAATGTTGCTTGAATCAAACGCCAATCGACCATCTCACCATTGAAGTAGGGGGAAAGGGGGATCAGAAGATCCTAAACAAAGGTTTTCGCCTCGATATTTTAGAAACATCGCGAAAACAAGGGAACTTTTCTGTGACCCAGCTTATTTTGGCCAAGATTTTAGGTAGCCCGGAAACGGTCGTGTATGAAAGTTGGTACATCAAAGAATTGGGCAGAACTCCTGCCTCAGTGACTTCATTCGCTCCTCAGGACAATAAATCATATTTTCTGCAGTAAATATGATGTCCTCCACCAAGAAAAACATAAAGACGACAAAATTTTCCACTATGTGAATCTCAAAGAATCGTTTCCCCATCCTCGCATGAACTGACTCCGCAGTACAATATACTTTTCACCCGTATATCACAATGCTCCTCTCAAAATCTGCGAAGGGGACGTAACGGGTTAACCATTACCCAAGTAAAGTCAAGTAAGGGGCAACAGGGAGCAACACGTTTTTTATCTAGAAGAGCGATATTGCGGATTATCTTTTCAGCCGAGTCCTAGCATGTAACTATTTATTTACTCTTGAGCGGTTAATATCTTTATGAATACATCTTTATTGTAAATCTTTGAATATTCTTCCAAGTATGGTTTGATGTTCGTAATGGTTTTTGTAATATATAATTGATTTACTGCATTTCATGGTTTACGGTTTTATTAAAGGGTACCTTGTAAATCAACCTATTTCAGAAGGATCACCCTCCATAGATGAATGATTGAATATAGAATATGAAATATGAATGGTTGTTTGATCGCTGTGTCATTTCTTAGTTTTGTTTTGATCAGTTGAGAGACCTTCGTTCTAATTATTTCAAGTTCTGGCGTTCATAATGCGTAATTGTTTCCTTTCATGCGGTTAAGGTTCCTGTTTCAAAGTTTAAGTGGTGTTTTCAATAGACTTTGGCTTTTCCAGTCCTATACTTTGTGGCCAATGACATGTTTACTTAGAAAGTTGGCGGCTGAAAAAAACCGCCAAACATCATTTTGGATGATGGCCTTTTATAAGTGAATACAATTTATAATGGCCTGTTCTGACGCACCCGGTATTCTCTTTTCTCTCCTATTATTTTTTTTCTCTTTTCGATGTGCAAAAGTGAGTATTTTCAATCAATTTTTATTTCTCTACCAACAGACAAAGAAGTCCCATTCACCGTACAAGTTAGCGCCAATCAAAAGCAGACGAATGGTTCAGCAGGATTCCTTGAAAGAGTTTGATAGTAAGGGACACAACCAAGCCGACGGCACTCAAACAACCATGCTTGGAAAAATGAGGAAAATTAGCACTACAAATAGTAAGTATGGTTATTGTTCTCTGCGCTTCCCGTCGAGTCTGATTTTAGATGCAGGAGTAGCAAACTTGCAGCTTTGGCTGTTCCTATGGTTACATGAACCATTACACAGAAAGTTCTACAAGACTAGGAAGTAAACACGCTCGCTTCCCTCGCGCTTCAACATTCCTAGCTCTTGAGGAGTGCCTTTTATGGTTACTGTACTTTTTCAGTGACTACTATTGATGTTCTGTTTTATTTGTCTCATAAGCAACAAACATTCAGTACATGTTTAACAATACACCATTCGATTGGGTATGAAATCAGAGCAGTCGTAGTTATTCATAACAATTCAAATATGTAACAACGATATGCTGTACGCTAGAAAATGAGAATATCAGACATTCCACCTTCTTTAACATCCCTGTACCCACAAATAAACATCACATAAACCTCAAACAACGCTCTCAACACATGAATCCTTTAACGGATGTCTCGGATCTCCTTCGCATATCTTTGCTTCAGGATAATTAATGAAACAATTTTGCCTTTCACCTCTTGCCAGGTATTTGAAATTCACTCAAATGTCAAAGTTGGTGCCTGCAATTTTTCTCAAAACTGAGACATCCTTTGCACGGCAAGAAATACATCAATTTCACAATGTTTTTTAAGTCGTAATCTACTGTAATATAAAAAATTTAATAGATGCATGTCAAGAGAAAGGAAAAAGGCAAGGACTAAGGAAAAATAGGAGCGAAATCATGAAACAAATACGTAAAAGAATAAGAATACTCGAGAATGAAAAAATAAACAAGCAACTAGCAGAAATAGAAGGAAAAAAGGATGATTCGAACAAGTGTTATCAGGCCATCAGAACTCTTAATAATAGAAAACCGAAGAAACCCCTCATCGTACAAGGAGAGGATGGCAGCATTGCTGGCTCTGAGAAAGAACAGATAACTTTAATAACGAAACATTTCCAAAAAATGTTCACGATGGAAACGAAAGAATTACTCCCAACGATACCACCGTGTGAAATGAAAACACCCTTTACTGGCTTAGAAATAAAAAAGGCCGCAGAAAGTTTAAAGAATAGGAAAAGTGTAGGAGATGATAACCTAGATGCGGAATTTGTAAAGTACGGACCACCGGAAATACATGAAGGCGTGGCCAAACTGCTGAACAACGTGGCATGCACAGGAGAATACCCAGAACAGATCAAACAGGGTATCCTAAAACCCCTCCGAAAACCAGGAAAAAAGCCAGGACCGCCCTCAAATCTACGACCAATTATACTGTTATCTGTACTAAGGAAATTGCTTGCCATCTGTATGATAAGAAGACGTTGGAACCGCCTCAGCACTAAAATTCCAATTGAACAAGCTGCTTACCAAGCTGGGCGAAGCACGACCGAACAGGTTTTTGCAATCAAGATGCTAGTAGAGAAAGCTATAACATCCAGCGACTACAACATCTACCTTTTACTGCTAGATATGAGTAAGGCCTTCGACACTGTTATCCGCGGAAAATTACTAAAAGACCTGCAAGAAATACTGGAACCTGATGAGCTACACATGATGTCTCTTCTGATAAAGGATGTAAATTTGCGAGTCAAAGTCAGAAAAGAGAAAGGTGAAAACATCAAAACAGAAATAGGGATTGCACAGGGTGACTGTCTCAGTGCAGTACTTTTCATCTTCTACCTTGCCAGATCCATGGATACAGAGAACGCAGCAACAGACCTACCCAGAGAAAACAGCTACTTTGAAATAAGCCCTCAGTACGCTGATGACATCACATGGGCATCTACTGCGAAACATCGAATAGATCATATTAAAGAAACCATTCCTGGTAAACTTGCAGAAAGAAACCTACGAATAAATGAATCAAAAAACGGAAGAATATAACATCGAGCAAAAGGGAAATGAAGCATGGAAAGAATGCAAAGTTCTGGGTAGTCTACTCAGTACGGAAAAAGACATCAACAGAAGAAAGATATTAGCAATTGATGCCTATAAAACGTTCAACAGCATTTTCAGCAGCAAGAAAAACTCCATCAAGATCAAACTGAGAACCTTTAATGCCTATGTAGCAAGTGTGTTTTTGTACAATAGCGAACTTTGGACTCTGACGAAGAAGTTAGAAAACACCATCGACACCTTCCAACGCAGACATCTAAGAAAGATTCTAGGAATCAACTGGCAAAGAAATATTAGCAACAACGAGCTCTATGCCAGAACGAAATGTGAACCATGGAGTGAAATAATAAGAGAAAGGAGACTAACATGGCTAGGACATCTCATGCGCTTGCATCCAGAAACACCAGCAAGGAAGGCCCTTAAAGAATATCTCAGGAAAGTGAAACGGCCACAAGGAAGACCAAAGACGACCTGGATGCAGACAGTCAGGCAAGATTTGACAAGCATTGGAATTAAACTAGACCTATCAAAAGAAGCACAAACATTGAAAAGACTTTCTGATCTGACACATGATAGAAAGAACTGGCGTGGCATTGTGAGACGCGTTGTGCAGTATCAACTGCGTGTGACGTCTTAGTAGTAGTAATCTACTGTTAAAGGTCCAGTTTCCCGTGGTTTCTCTTGAATACACAAACAGGAAGCGTGAGATTTACTCATTAGTTTCCAACACGAGAAACCATTGTTAAAGGAACGTTTCCATTTCCCATGTTTTATCAGTACGCACACTCTGCGTTTCCAACGAGGGAAACGCTTGTTAAATTACGGGTTTTCAAGTTAAACCATTGTGAGATCTCAAGTTTCTTTAGCGCACACGACTCGTGTAAAAGATGTTTTTCAGGAGATTTAACATTTCACAAAGTGAGATTCGTCATGTTTCTCCCAATTTCACAATAGTTTCCTTGTGGTTTCCGTGGTATATTTTGCCCTTTTCCTGGTTGATAGATCCCCCCTTAATAGATATGCAAATTTACTGCAATATTTCGATTTGCTCATTTCAACTACGATGGTTCACGACTTGGAATGGCTATTTAGATGAATGGATTAAACTTCAATAAAATCATAAAGACCAATGGACATTAAATGGAAGACAATCTGTCTTGAATGGATCATTTCTGGATTCAGAATAAAAAAACTGCTAACGCATTGGAATCTGAAACAATGAAACACCATGTCTGCATACGCTAGAAGTATATCATAACATACTGGATATTACCGAGTAATATAGTAAAGCTTACAATGTATATCGAGCCATTCAATAACGAACGCTCTAAAGATCTAAAGAATTTTAAAGATTTGGAAGCTAACATGTGAAGAACTACAAAGTTTACAGAAATGCTCTCACAATCATAATTTACAGTTCTACCGCTAGGTTACTGCATAAATCACGAATGTCCAATAATGCTCCTTTCCAAGAAGGCTCGGGTATGGCAAATTCCTTTCAAACACTTTCTCCGCTAAGACCGATAAAGTTTATTCAGAATCAAAAGCAAGGAGAGCATATCTCTAACGCCACTGGGTAACAAAATCAAACCCTCAACTTTTTAAAAACCCTATCAAATTTATGACAACTAAATGACTTACTACCAACACTTGGTCCCTGAATTAAGTAAGACGTTAATCGAGATAGACAAAGCATACAGTAGTGTCCTGCATATAAGCAGCAACATTTTCAATTTGAGGTCTGATGTGTTTCTTATAAAATGAGAAATAAACTTCCAATCAGGGTAAAGTTTCTTAAATTTCTTATCAGAAAAAATATGTACCATCAATGAACTAATCAGACACAAGCTATATGATTGTCATATCAAACACTATTTTGATTTGCATTTGTAAATTTTCACTATCAAGAGAAGCTACTTCAAGGAAGGTGCTTTTTGCTTCATTACCATGCAAAATTATTGTTTTCATTTGAATAGGTACAGTCTGATTCAACTATAAAGCTGAATTTATCATGTTCTTCGAATTTCTAATATATGCATTGTTTTTGAATTAGAAACAAGCATTTTTCAGATCGGGACCAGTTTCTTATAAGAAGGGGTACTAGTTTGAAAATTGAGGTCTGGTGTCTCTTAAATTCATGTTTCTTATATGCGGGACACAACTGTAACGGAAAGAACTTCGGCTATTCGAGAATTTGTAGTGTATCGAATACTGAGGAATAGAAGAAAAGTGGAATGAATGGACGTTTGATTGAATGCTAGCATGAAGTATTTATTGCGAGTTTTGTTCTATTTTTTCTGGACATTTGCAACATAGGTAAGATTTGGTGTTGGTCATTCCTTATCTAAAATGTATGAAAAAGGAAAAGTAATCTCTTTATTTACAGCGTGGTGCAAATACGTTTCACTTCAATCAAAATTTAAAAACGGATCTTTGCAAAAGTATCAGATGGTATACGCTGCTACTTTTATGAAGCTATCAGTCTTCACTCTTAAGAGGAAACAAGTGTTTGAATGATTAGAATTATCTACCTTTCTAGGGCTCGGAAAGTAGAGCAACTATCAATAAAATATTTCATTCTTTCGGCTATCAAATAAGCTTTGATCCAGTCCAATACTTCATTCGCACCCCATTTTAAATAAACACAGTTGAGGTTCTTTTCGGTCCACCCTGTAAAACTTAAAAGCGATGTCATTAAAACGTAGCCAATAATATGATTCAAAAACTTTTCCCCATCTTTCTTAGCTATGTTTTATGGATTTTGACACTGTGATTGTGGTCTCCCTGAAAGATTTCTGACCTTTGTGTAGTTTTTCTAACAAAACATTTGACAAGTTCATGCATACTTTAAACTTTCAGTGATATGACTTATACGGAAAAGTGTTCAAGGTAGAATAATGGTTCATAACTGCCTTCTAGTTTCAGTAATATCCTACGTTACACGGTGCACATGCTTGTTCAGAGAGATTGTATTTTCGATTCTCTTAATCTGCTTGTTACGCTCTTTGCTGCGCCAGTAAGGAGTTCTAATTGGCAAACATCCTCCTTGTTTGCTACGTTTGACACTTGCTGTTTTGTCACGTTGCTCCATATATTTGTTTCTTCAGAAGGAACAAGTTTGCTTTTGATTCCATTTGCTAAAGGAGAAGAAATCAAGTGGAATTAGCATATGTTATACTGTACAGGGTGTCTCAAAAATGTTTGACGTTTGATTATATGTTAAAAAATTAAAATCTTATGAAGGGCTACATGATGAAATAACGGAGCTCCTGAGATCTTTAATCAATTTTAGACACCAGAATTTTGTAAATCCGACGAATATTCAGGGAGTTCAAGGAGTTTTTGAAGTTCAAGTTTATGTGAATGCCGAAACCAGAGGCCTCTAAATGGCATTTTCGTTAAAGTTAGCATGTACTATTCTTTCTTTTATTTCTCGTTTGTTTCGGAGGGAAACAGTTGGGATTTGAAAGATTTTCCATAACCTAACTTTCCAGTGTATGGATGCTCTGAGGGAAAAGATTCAGCATCTTGTCGAGGTTGCTTCAAACTACTGTTTTTGGACACATTTTATCTTAAGCAAATCTTAACCATGAATATGAGAATTAAGTCACTTTCGAAGTCCTGTTTGGTTTCATCGGATATTAACGAGAGGCATGACATTGGATGACCTTCTCTTACCTTGATTCTGAAGCTTCTTTGCATTAAAAGTACTAGTTGCCTCTGGTTTCAACTGCCTCATATTTTTGACATTTGAAAGCGCGTAAATCGGTGAATTTTTAACTGATTTGTAAGATTCTGGTCTCTAAAGCTATTTCAAATTCTTAGCGACAGGGTTATCGTCGCATGACACTGTTCTTAATTGTTTTTATACAATCGAGGAAAAAGTTTAAGACCACATTTTGTTCAACAACTTTTCTTGGGGTAACAAAATGGACCCTGGCGCCTTACCTGATTTACTCGCCTAGAGTTGGTTGAGGTCAACTTTCCATGTAGATTCCAAACTTTGATGCTGTTTTTTTTTCAATTTTTGCACCATTCTGCTGTAACGTCACAATGAAATCTACAGAAATTCTCGGAAATTGTAGTTGTTCTGCAGACAGAGGGTGTGGCCCAAAGTATTTTTCCCCAGCTGGACTTTACATTATGCACAGTTCATTTCTTTGATTTGTTTGTAAAATATTGAAATCTTACGAAAAACATTGCTGCAGAGAAAATGGTAGTGGAGAGCCTTTTGTCCAAAGCTTGGGCCAAAAGTTTAAGACCATCCTTGGAAAAGCATGAAAAAGTTATGTGATTATGATGTAAGAGCCTTTGATATTCGATAATTAGAATAATAAAGAAATTATTGAAGATTAATTTGAATAACTATGCAGTTTGTTGCTTCGCATCAAAAATAAAGTGCTTATCTTAAACTTAAGGCCGAGCTGTGGACTGTAGGCCCTCCAGTACCTTGTTCCGTAAAGCAATATTTTTGTGCAGTTTCGATATTTTATAAACAAATCAAAGAAGTAAATTATGCATAGATAGATGTAAAATCCAGCAACACAATTTTTGATTTTTGGGTCACACCCCTTGTTGGCACAGCTACTACAATTTTCGACAATTTCTGAAGATTTCATTGTGATGTCATGGCGAATTGGCGCGGAAATTCTAAAAACCACATTGAATTTCGGAATCTGCATGGAAGTTTGACCCAAACACACCGTAAAAGAGTAAGTATGCAGAGCGCTAGGGTTCTATTTCGTTATGCCAAGAAACGTTGTTGAGAAAATTGTGGTCTTATACTTTTGGCCACGACTATATTGAATCAAACGTCGAACAGGTTTTTTGAGACACCCTGTGCAATTTAAATCGCTGTAGTAAGCAGTTGGTAGCTAGTGCTGTTTAAGTGCCGAATCCAATGTATTTAGTTTGATGCTAAACGCGAGTAAAACTGTTAGATCATAAGGTACATTACCATAAGGTAAGAAACTTTTATTTCCTCCTTTCAAAAAATAGAAAAGACTCTTTCAGAAGCCATAAGAAACATCAGAGCTCAGAGATCGGATTTTGCCCACATCAATGCCTTGCGGTTCAGACTGCAGGACTACTATCTATATGTTTGACTGGAACTGGTAGGGCTTTGTCCCTTATGAGCACACTGTGTGCTACAAACAGTCTTAGTTTGAAACTGAATGTGGCCCTCATGTGGTCACTGTTTTCTGTTATGACATTTTTTTATTCAGGTCCCTACTAGTGCATTCTGACGAACAGGACTTAGCATCTTGTTGACAATGGGAAACTGTTGTTGAAATTGTCGTCTAAAAGAAAACTATCAGCTAATCAATGACACTGGCAACTACGATCTCCTTATAAACAGTTCAGTAACCGTGGCCATTTGCTCATTTGATTCTACCACTCATCAACGTTCTTATTACATACTGAGGATTACTTCATCCTTCCACTGCGTGCAAAGCAACCATTAAGTTTCTGGCTATCAGACATTCAAAAACACAAATATCACGGGTGAAAGATGTGCGTAAAGCACCAATATTGACCAATACCATTTAAACAATTGAACTTAAAATCCCATTTCTGAATGAATTTACTTGAAAAAGTGAGATAAATTTTATCCTCTGCAAGATTCTGTAACTTTTTAATTACATATGTTTGAGCACCAGTAAAGTAGGTTAGAGAGTCAGGAAAAAAATATTTTTTTTGCTTCTATCAAGTCACTTCGTAGTCGATTATGTCTTAATCCGTGGCACTGAATTGCTCTCATTACGTAAAGATTTGATATGGTGTATAGTTTGTTGATTTCGATTTAATTTGAGCACTTAAGAGTCTGATATTTAAGAAACTTTCTGGAGGTAACGACTCAAATTCCTTGTTGTTATCAAAAGATATTAGTAACTCAAAGCAGAGGTATGATTTGGTTATGTTTGATACTCTTGTTGGCTCAAAAAGCTGCATGTATTTTTTGTGTTCCTTGCTAAATTTGATGAAAATGTTGTCAGTTTTGTGACCATTATTAAACTCTACAAGAATTGTGCAAAAAAATTCCTTCATACTTTTTCAACATTTATAGGAAACTAACAAGTTGATACAGTACTGAAAGCATCATTGCATCCTTCTTTGAGGAAGTAAACATTTTCTGCAGTTTCCTCACATTCTCATTGTTTATTGCTCAAATATCTTCGAAATGGCCAAATTAAATTACAAGAAACAAGTCGAAATAAGATGAATGTGTCCTTTTTATAATGAAATTGAACTTGAGGAACAGGCCTCTCCTCCCCAGTAACCAAAGTCTGCGCGCAGGCTATAAGTGAATCAGTTGCGCAGACCTCTCTCGCTAGCAAAGCCCATGCATAATGTTGCTGCTGTTGTTGCTCTGTTAATAATGCTGCTGAGGGGAGCTTCAGTTGGTGACACAGCGTGAATGCTTGGGATATGATTTCGCAGTCGCACCCAGACCCTTTTGTAGGAATTGACATTTGGCAGACAAATCTTGTGCATGAAAGTGCTTTCCCGTTTCATCAAAATAACAAAAAGAATTAAGACTAATTTCAGTGATCATAAGAAATGCTTCATAAATGTGCTATGTTATGCGTTCTTCTTGTTCAACTGTGAGGGTGAATATACCTTGGATTGTATCAAATAAAATCTTTAAATCCTTAATTCAAGTTTTGAGTAGTCACTGAAAGGAATGTAAGTTAAGGAAAGAACTCATTGTAACAGAAAGGAATGAAAAGAAGTCCTTACCTTTGCTCCTCTCCGTAGAATAGGCCTATCTGATCTTTGCTTCTTCGTGAGATCTTAAAAGACAACAAGAGAAAAAATGCAGTAAGAATTCTTGTAATATGATAAAGGTAGCAGTATTCGATAAACATGGTTTAGAAATATCAGTTCCCAATATATCAGACACAGTTTCTCCGTCCTCTTGTGCGGTTACTTGCATTTTCACGCAGAACGACATCACATACCGAGGTATGCAGGACTGGAGCCTGTCTCTGGATATTAGGCTTCGCACCGATCTTTATCTTTCTATCACAACAGGTTTCCTTGAAAAGACTCCCTAGACTGCTAGAAGAGTTATGATAGAGATTTAACTTACGTGTCTGTTCAGATTCCATAAAAAGACTTGACTAGGTGTTCAAAGCCACTTAGAACTTAAAAATTGTAGCGAATGGATCTGCGATGCTTCCAGCTTTGAAACATGAGTGAAAAGACTGATTCTTGGCGCTCAAATTGAAACTCGTGATATCAAATTTTCCAACTTGAGAAAAGGCAAACACGCTTTCCGCAGGCATGTAATCGCGTTTTTGATCTTTAAGCGACCCTTCAATCATGCATTGTGTAAAAACCACATACAAACGCCACAAAGGCCCATCGCACAGTATTCACGCAGAGTCTTGCAAGCAACATGTGGTATCTAATTTCGCCTTCAAGAAACACGCTGTCCGTTGTCTGCTTTGTCAAGTCAGGAATTCAAGCAAAAATAGCTTTTAAACCACTATCCTTATCACGGCCGACAACCCATCATTCGACTTCCGTAGCCTCGTTCTGATGATAATAGTATTTCTATAGGAGCATAATTTTTCTCGAACTTTGGCCTAATTTTTGCAAAAGAAATATATGACCTGTATCAACCACCTGAGCAAAACTTGTAGCAAATTTATCAGAGATTTTGTTCACCCCAAATTTGTTTTCATTCCAAAAGTTTAAATGACCGGGTATCAATTGTTTTTGAAGACAGGTCATAAATTCTTCTGGTAAACCCCATATATGGTATTGGTTCACCCTTATTTGGCACAACTTTTCCAACATCAAACACGTCGACGAGCCGCTTCGGGAAGAAAAATTTCTTGTCACGGGACTGAATTTTACAAAATATGACACTACTACTTACACAATCTAGGAGTTTGATATTGTATATTCAGCTGTAAGATGATGGATGATATATACATGAATGGTAGACTAAGAGAACACTTCTGAGCCGTGAGAGAGCATAAAATGTTGGAGCGGAGACTGACTGGCCTAACCAAAATGAAGGGAACAAGACATGAACCTGGCCAGCGCCTAGTTGATAGGCTCACAAACTCCAATAATAAGCAAGTTATATTTTACATCACGAAAAAAGCAGATAATTTTTACGTGGCTTAGGACGTTTCTTTATTCTATAACTTGTCATTTCTGCAAGAAAATACACTCCTAATGAATCCGATCGATTTCTGTAAAATTTGACGAAGCGATAAGCAAATGAATGGCGTGCAAGTTGAAAGAAACCCTAGAAACAAGATAAAGCCAAAATTTCTTGGGAGAAGTGATTTTCGCATGGAAATATGGATATAATAAGATAAAATCGAAAAATATTGGATACCAAGGCGGCAGAAAGCCGTAAAAACGTTGAAAAATGGAGATGGAGACAGACTGGCCTAACCAAAATAATGGGTACAAAATTCATAGTTAGTCCACGCCTTTTTTATAGGTTTCATAACAACAACAAAAAATATATAAAACTTTAGCTCAAAAGAAAGAGAAATGAATTTTGCATGGTATAGGGAGGGTTTCTTTCTCATAGGACGTACCATTTGGAAGAAAACTGGCCTTGAATGAAAAAGTGAAATTTTGGTAAAATTCGACGAGCGGAATTGCAGCAATTCAACATGCAGGTGGAATGCAACTCTAAGTTCAGAAAAAGCTACGGAATCACAATTTAATTGGTTTTTGGAAGAAAGTATGAATGTCGTTCCAGAAAATGCCAACTTATCGATCAAATAGAGGACTTATGAGACAAAAAGTCTAGGTGGAGACTTGTTGGCCTAAGAAAAATAATGGAATTGCAAAGCGAAGTTGATCCCCGCCTAATTCAAAGGATCTGAAACGGAAGCCAAAAAAATGCAAAGTGCCATATCAAATGAAAGAAAAATGAATTTTGCATGGTATAGGATAGTTTGCTTTTCAAATATACTCGTCACTTCTCGAGAAAACAACCCTGAATAAAAATCATGAATTTTCGTCTTACGAAACGAAAGAAAAATCTAAAGGGAGTCTTACGATTAAACACTTCTTGAAAATGGGTAATTTCATTTCCAAATTATCCCAAACAAAAGAAAACTAAGTTTGTGAAGACTGTTCTTCCAAATAAAATCAAACATCTTTGAAATATCACAGCAGATGGATAAGAAATTCAAGGATTAATGTTGAGTTGCAATCCCGGGCCTACGAGATTTTCGTGAAATCGAAGAGGATCTGCTTACCTGCTAGCATCCATAGCGTTTGTTTCTCTCCTTCGAAATCATCAAAATCTTCAATTTTTGCACAGTTTTTATTACTAAACACGCTCAATATCAGATCTTACAAAAATGAAATGTTTTTTGATGTGTACGCGTGATGAAATCAGGAAAGGGGCGCGCAAAAATCACATGACCTCCACCTGCCTCCACAGCTTCGAGGATTCAATGTGACGTCACACGTCAGTAGGGGTTGTCGGGCGTGCTTATGAACCTGTATGTGTCATCACTGTTTTTCGTCTTCCAGTAGTTAAAAATTTTTCTTTGAACAATGTCAGAAGAAAATTGGATATTCAAATGGTTATTTGATGAAACTGTTTCATCAGCCACTGTTGTAGCAGACTTGATCGAAATAAAAATGATTGATTATTAGCTAACATCTCTCTCAATGAAATGAAATTTTGAATAAGATTTTCTGTTAAAAAACAAAAACGGTAAGAACAACAATTTCACATACTGGAAATCAATAGGAAACTAGAAATCTTTATAGAGGAACACTTTGCGTGTTGATTTACGCTACGGAGACTTTTCGGAAATCTACAGTGTAAATCTCCAGCGAAGGAAACTATTGTGAGATTAGGGAAGCAGAATTTCAACTATGGAGACTAACGGAAACTTCCACAAGTCACAACCTAGAAATTATATTGAAATTAACGTATTTCTTGCCGTGTTGGTTGCTCTACGCTAGGAGTTCTTAAGGAGCCATTGTCATTGAAAGTCCTTTGTTTTCAGCCTGAATCTTCAGATAGTCTGAAAATCAAATTGGCCTAGTAACAAAGTATTGGTCTCCAATGTAGTAGCTGACCTGATAATGAAAATTTTACCTTTAAAATGACTTTCCATCAGTTCATCTACTGCAGAATGAACGTATACTTCCGCTCAGGCAAAATTTGATTTGAATTAGTCTGCATTGCAGCATGCCTGCATGGGACTGTGGGTGACAGTGGCTCTTTAATTACTGACTATTGATGCTGTAAGCCTACTACAGGTAGATACATCTGTCTCTGTACGTACCCAGGAATTCGAAAGGGAGAGCTGATGGCTATTCCCTTCAGCCAATTTAGGTCAGACCTGGTGTCTAATGATAAAGGCATACATAGATTAGTTTCAAATATCTACTTAAAGGTGGAAGCCACTGCTCCCAGGGTGTGTCTTTGTTATAAATATAGCAAAAGATACCTATGCATGCTTTGTTTTCTTAGCCAGTGCATGCGCCAATTTCCACTATTTTTCAATGCACGTATTTTTCATACTAAACTAAGATTTATTTGGGCCAGGACTGAAAGTTTCTTAGAATTGTCATATCTTGAGTAGAACATCTCTCCCAATCACGCCCTAACATCATTCGGAAACATTGCCAGCCTACTCGGCTATCTCCTTCTCTAATTTGAAAGAAATGTAAATGTATGTGAGTGCATTTGCTAGGGTTGCTAGATATCTAGATCTCCAAAAAGCAAAATTATTGTACCAATCATTTGTTGCATCAGTGTTCAAGTACTGCCCCTTGATATGGCTTTTCTGCGGAAAAACAGCGAATGAAAACATAGATAGAGTACACAAAAGAGCTCTCAGGGTCCTACTTGACGATCATGAATCCACATTTGAAGTTTTACTTGCAAAGAACAATGAAACAACTATCCACATCCAAAACCTTCGTGTACTTATGATTGAGATATACAAAACACTCAATTGTACTAATCCGTCATTTATGCAGGAGTGTTTTGTCAGAAAGGACACCAAATATGACCTCAGGACGAAAGATTTATTGCAAATTCCTGCAGCGAAAGCATTATGTTTGGCATTGATTCTATAACGTTTCGAGGCAGCCTCTTGTGGAACAGCATGCCTGATTTAATAAAGAGCGCTTCATCAGCTGCTATATTCAAAAGAAAAATAAAAAATTGGAGTGGAGACAAATGCAAGTGCAAAATTTGTAGAGGATGATTACAGACATTTTATTGTATTGTATTATAGGTTTCTTTTTGTGTAAAATTGTAAATAGTTGGTGTAAATTAGTTCACATTAGATTAATGTAGAACTACCCGGTGAGTCAATAAAAACGCCCGGCGTTTGAAAAAATCCTGCTCCTTGAATATCAAAGCAATGATGTTGAAACCTGTCTTGTTTTATCCTCGATATGTCAAATTAGGTTCAGTAATTTACCCGGCTTTAATCGGCCATTCCTTCCGGTCGAAATAGGAGATTTTCTGCAGAAAGCCCCTTTCGAAAACCTGCAAAAACGAGCGAAAACAGCAAGCAAAATTTCCCTTTGTTCTCCTTCCTAGCAATAATGACTCCTGGTTGTGCTCATGTATTTTGTCCTCATGGGAGAATGGAATCCCCCTGAATAAGTTATTCACACTAGGGCGAAGACTTTTTCAACCATCCAAAACGAAAGCACGTCCTAAAGCATGCCTAAAGTCATCGCTGTGAGGTAAACACATTAGGGACTTTTGCTTGCAATTTTAGCACGTTTTTTAAGGTTTCTCAAAGGGACTCATTCTGGAAAATTGCCTACAGAATCTGAAAGGAGTAACCGATTTTAGTCAGGAAAATTTTTGAACATAATTGAACATGTTAGCTATTTAATCAGATATTGCAAAATATCGTTGCTTATATACTCAGGGAGCAGTAGCCTTTCAAACGCCGGGCGTTTTTTCTGACTCACCCAGTAGAATTGTAACCAACTTAAAATAAATTGATTATTATCATATTATTATTATATTATTATGTAAAAGTTCAAAATATGCTTTTGAGCTCGCGCTTTTCATTTGCTTTTTTCAAATAAGAGCTCATCCTTCTGTCGACTTTGGCTCGTCTCTTCATTCCTACCTAAGGATTTATGACTTTTCAGGAAAGTTTCCTAATCTTATCGAATTTAGTGAGTAGAATTTCACTCATTCGGAAAAACGGACAAGATTTCTTCAGAACAAAAGGATTCTTACAGATTGTTGATGTATTTTTCTTGGAAACAAAAGGATTTTTGCCAAAGGTGTACCAAAATTTTTGAAACTGAAATGCCCCTAGGATGTTCGGGGCAGTGTCCCCCAATCCCTCCACAATTTCTGCCGCTGTTACAGAAGACTCGCAATCTTTAAAATTACTCTAGTGCCTGCGCAGTAATGTGATACAGGAAACTAGTGAAATAAGTGAAACTATGCAAGGGCTATCCTTGACTAAAACGAATAGCAACTAAGTTATATTTCCAAGCTCTGGGGATTCATGGTCCTTTAATGATATGAGAGTTGAGTCTCTTATAGGCAATTTTTTATCAAATAAACATACCTGTACAACGGTACACTCATAAAATAGAAGTATGCATTGATATGTACAGAATTAAAAATATATGTGGTAGTTTGTGTGAAAATGCTACTGTATGCTAGAATTCAGCCTTGTATGCGAATAGACTTGGATTTTATTGAAAATATGGGATATCTTGTTGGTCACATGAATGATTCAGTTAGATATGCTCTTTTAACTAGATCGTACGACCGTACGACCCCGGACCTTATGACTTTGGACCGTACGGCCCCTGAGCACTTATCTAGCCTTTACTAATTTGTTGCAAAAATAACAGAGAATCAAGAAAATTATATCTTGGGGGGGGGGAATTCTTCATTCACATCTAGATCCTCGGTCGCTGATGAACAGCTCCGTTGACATTGAAAACGATGCGTTTTAATTTTAACCGGGTGAAAAAAGCGATTTTCTACCGGGGGCCGTTTTTCGCTCCCCCCCCCCCTTAATTATCTTCGCAACTATGATAGCTATGAAAATTAAACTTGCATTGTGTGATAGTTAAACAATGGAGAATCCAATAATAGCATCAATTAATTTATAATCTCGTTATTGGTTGTTAGGCAACCAAAAACAGGGCAAATTTTGACGAATTAAAGCTGTTTTGAAAAATGGTAGATTTATGTTAAATAGCTTGCTAAAATAGGCTAAAAACTATCCAAATAATTACTTGATAGCCTTAGTTTGAGATTTCATTAAATTTTATGTGAATGATGCGGTTTCTAATTAATTAATTAATTAATTAATTAATTAATTAATTAGATAAGGCTAATTCGATGCAATGCAAAATTGTTTGCTCATTTATCAATATTTTAAAGGTCAGATAAAGGCAAAAGACATTTTTATTGATTTCGATCATTTATGGCCTGGAGATTTCAAAATTTCAAACGAAATTTCGATATGAGCTCTGGAACCTATCGAAATCGCCAGTCGAATTCCGTTTTTCAGTTAAATTTTCCAAAAAAACCGCGCAAGCAAAAGAGCCTGGAACTAGCAGAGGCGTGACGTGGAATGAGTCGAAGGAGTCATTGCAAAGCTGCGAGGGAATGAAGGAGTCTGTTTGCACTCACCGATTGGCAAGTCACGAAAGTTAGAAACGACTACTTATTTTAACCATACCAAACCAAAACACCGAGAAACTAGGTAGTTTATCGTCGTGGCTATAGTTAGCTTGTGCAGAGAAGAATTTATGTGCACATCATTCTGAACTTTGGCGCGGACCGACTTGTCGCAGCAGTGAGTTGTGGACTGACTTGGAGAGGGAACCCTTCAGACTTGCAACAACGAAAACATTGCGGGTCTGCGCAAGATATTTCAGTCCTAACGACTTTAAACATTCATTGGCTACTACAAGTGCATTAGCTGGCTTCTAGGGCACCTTTCTGAGAACTCTTCGACGTGCTGAACATGAAATCATAGCTGAAATCGAATGAACTCACCCACTCTTCGAACATGATGATACCGGATTTTGCCATATCAGGACTAGGCCATGTGATCACACTCGTGGATAAGTAAGTGCAAGTTCTTTCTCCACATTTATGCTTCCTTTTCTTCGATAACGCTCTGGTTCTTTGCAAAATTTTTAGGTGGCCAGTGTATTGCCTCACAAAATATAATTTGTATTTACAGATCATTCGTGGAGCCATGCAAATGCAAGTGTGC
Source organism: Aurelia sp. 3 sensu Dawson et al. (2005) (assembly GCA_964020215.1). Lineage (NCBI taxonomy): Eukaryota > Metazoa > Cnidaria > Scyphozoa > Semaeostomeae > Ulmaridae > Aurelia > Aurelia sp. 3 sensu Dawson et al. (2005). The sequence goes on from OZ026585.1 coordinate 11,729,359, forward strand.
CTTCGATAGGCGCTTGTCAGTCTAATGAGGAGAAAGAATCCCAATCGTAACAATCAAACCCTGGGGAGATCAAAGCTTGTTTTTCCGTAGTCTTTTGAAATAGCACAATAGTTAAATGTTTGATCAAGACCATGGTTCATCATCATCATCATCATCATAACATTATTTACAGTTGGTTAAAAGAAAGCATAGTTACTGAAAACTAATTTAAACCAACTATTTACAATATACAAAATTATTTACAAATTAAACATCTACATCCTTTGCCATCCCATTCTTTGATCCCCGTTTTAAAACTTCCCAAGGTATCAGCTCTCTTTAATTCATCATCTAGAGTGTTCCACAGGAGGCTGCCTCTAAACGAAAGAGAATTTAGTCCATATCGATGTGACTTTGCTGATGGAAGCCTAGATAGCTCTTTGGTGCGGAGATTGTAAGAAATATCCTTCTTAACAAAGAACTGGTTTAATCCAGCCATTCACAGCTAAGCTGTAGACAATATTTATTTGCTAATTTGCATCAAAATAATTCAAATGATGTTTTTATGTTTACATTGCAGAGTCGATCCCACTTGAGGAGAGCAGAACACAGGAAGCTTGGCCTGACTGTGTTCAATTCGTTCTTCTGCATCGAGGGAAAACTATGAGGTGCCGCTCAATACTCGATCTTTGGAAATATCAGAGAAGCTATTGGCCGCCATCCGGAATTTATTTTGTTTACTGTTCGATGTGTATCTGCAACGCGGCGGGTGTTCTTCACGGTTAATTCTTCAAGTGCTTTGGGTCTCTCAAGTGATGAATTTCTCATGACTCATTCCACGTCACGACTTAGCTAGTTCCAGGACTCTATCATCACGAGGGTTTTTGAAGGAGTGCCCTTCTTCTAAACCCCAAAACCTATCCTTTTGCATTGCAAAGATAAAAATATTATTGCCATCGGATTCTCCATAGTTTAAAGTTATGAACATAAAAAAATCGCATTTGCCTTTATCTGACCTTTAAGTCTTTACTTGATTTTCTATATAAAAATTACAAATTCATTAGATATGGTTTATGACGTCATGGAAATTATGAATTGCTGGTTACCTCGGCATTGGCCGGTTACCTCGGAAAGGATCTAGTAGCCCTACCGAGTATCAACCTATTGTTCGATATGATTGCAGCGCAGCAGCGCGAAGCGCCTGCGTAGCGGCAATATAATCTCGACAAAGTGAAAACCATGGACGATCTGGCTGGCTATGTGGCGGGCTGGCTGGCTATGTGGCTGGCACATTGATTTCAATTCAATTGAGTTCAATCCAGTTCAATCACAGATCAGTGAATTCCACCATGATTCAACCCACCACTACTGATGCCAGGGAAGGCCTCTGGAGAAACTGGCAAAACTTTCAAGGCAAGAAGAAACTTTGCTCACTCGGATAAGTATCGCATCAGTCGTTTTGTTTACGTGCAATTATGAGAGGATTTCTTTTTATCCTTTCAGTTGTTTAAACTATTTACAGAATTAGTTTAGCATATTTGGTATGTTTCTGGGACAGGAAAGGAAGCAGGCCAAGGGCAATGGATCCCGTTACAATGTTCAAATGTTAGACGGCGAATTGTGTGGACTATATTTCCTGTCGTTCATTTTGTGTTCCTTCCTTACGGTTAAAACATGGCTAAATACGACATTTAGATCACAACAGAAAAAATGAGGCCATTTTTGCCTTTCAGATGACTGTATTTCAAATTAACATAACAAAACAGATGGTATGAATGAATAAAAGGAATTATACAGCTGTGGTCATATTTCAGTGATGATGTAATGCAACTCAAAGAACGATAATAAATGTAAACAAAACATTGTTCAGTTCAGTGACTTCATTATTCGGCACAATGGCAAGAAACTTGCACCAGAGATAACAAAGGTAACCTACTTTGCATCTGACAGAACAGAATTTTAATTGATTTTCATCAATGGATTTGTCTTAACATGCAAAAGATCTTGCTGTTAGAAATATTCCTGATGCCATGTTGATGCCATGTTTGGCATAATTGTCCTTAGTCAATTATTGGTTTGGTTACAAAGAGTGTCAAGATGTGACATGCTGATCCATGACACTGTCTAGAATACCTCATACCGGGACCTCATACATATGATCTTTCAACTGAAAGTCGGTCAAGTTTTTCTTCTGTTTCAGGGCTGGAAAGCAGCATTGGATTCAGCGTGACATTCAGTATAGATTTTCGCCAAATAAAAGAGCCTATCATGTGAGGCGCCACCAAGAGCAGTATAAAGCTGTAAAGCCCAAAGGAACTTTGAACATGAATGACAATTAACTGTTTATGACTGAAAATAGGGCGATTCGGTAGCCCTTGACAACCGCGCGTAGCAACGGCGGCTGGGTGAAAACATTGAGAAAACAACTAGGCATTTCACGGCATTTCCCTACGTGTGGGTGTTGCCAATTCGTTATTCTTCAAGCTGCTGTGTTATCTCGCAAAAATGCCAAAAAGTTGTGTAGCCTTTGGCTGCACAAATAATGAGATGACGGGAAAGCCTGGATTAAGTTGCAATATGTTTCCAAACAAGGACAAGCAGCAAGAGAAATGGCAGAAATGGGTGTAAGCTTTAAAACGGGTGAACGAAGATGGCAGTCCATGGTATCCCAAAGGAAATTATGTTTACTTGTGCTCTGAACACTTTATATCACTTAAATATTGTTTCGCAAGTAACACTTGATATTCTTGAACTTTCTAAATTTCTAATTTGTGTATTTTTCATTCCTTAATTTCTTGACTGATCCCCTCCAGGCCACCCTTCAAGTGACCCGACTCATCCGGATTTCAGACGAGCGAAGGAACGAAAAGAAATTAGCAAGATACGAAAATGCACAAAAAAGTTCATAAATATACATTTGCATCTGCACTTGATTCATGTATCTATGATCCTCTTTCAGGGCTAGTTGCTCATCCAAAAAAAAATTGAATCTTCTAAACATTCTCTCACATCATTTTTTTCTCTAAACTTAAAAGAGCATTTTATTTCAATGAAGAAATCACCATGGCAGTCGCATTTGCCAATGGTATGTTTTTAAGGCTTGGGATTCATTTTCTGTGCCCCACAGTAGTGATGGAGCATGAATAAGTTTGCCTCGTGAACAAATCTTTAAAATAAAGGATTTTGCTGGGTGCCGCTGACTGGTATGCAAAAAAACATGCACCACTGAAGCAGTAATTCTCCCTATCCGGATTTGTTTCCATGCAACGGAAACACTTTGACCAGTCGTTGAATTTTCAATGAAGTTAATATCATCGTCAGTTAGGTTTTCTTCATAGAGATCTGCAATTCGAGATTGTGAAGCCATCTTATTTTCTGTGAAATGATCCTGCAATGGTTTGGGTAGGGCCGATACCAGCTATGCCTGCGTAGGGGGGCGAAAAACCAAAATTTTCCGACGAAAAAACCATCAACAACAACAGCTGTACCGATCTAACTCCGCGGGAACTAAAATTTGGCCACATTTCGCAATTCAACGTTGAAATCAACTCAATTAGTTAATATCAATCAAAAATATGCCATAAATTCAATAATTTCTGTTGGAATTTATGATTTTACACTAAAGAATTCATGTTTTTCTCCATTATTTCTCCTCAAAATCCTCCAAAACCAGTTATTTAGAACACGAAAATTCCGACATGAGAGCAAAATTTTCCGACAAATGGTCTGCTGGGGGGGGCGCTCCGCCCCCCAGCCCTCCCATTGGCTTCGGCCCTGGGTTTGGGTAATTTGGAAATGTAAGGTACAGGGGCTTTCTGATGGAAAGCAGAAGAAAATTTTTCAAAAATGCAGTTTTTCAAAAATTCAACACAGTTTTTCAAAAATTCATCTTAATCACTCTCGGATAATGTACAATGAAATGACTTTGATCGTGATGCAGGTTTTTCTTCGTAGAACTGTAGGCCTATGTTCTTGATCTTTTCATCTTAAATTTTGTTCACAAAATCATCGTTCCATTTGCATGGTTGTGTAGCCCAATCTTACTCCACTTTGAATAGGCTCTAACATGAGAGCATGACTCCCTCATCCTGTTAGAATGCTGATAATACTGCAGGCCCTGCAGGTTTTGTCGATTTAAACTTCCTGTACCCATCCTGATTGGAACTGGTTGTAGGCCTCCAGACTTTTCCTGCACTTCATTGCTTCCCTTCTGTATGGGCCTAAAACTGGTAAACAAAGCAAACTTCATCATTGAGGATTGCATTGAGAAATACTAACTTGAAAATTAGCCACAAAAGTAGTGAAAATATTTAACTAAACATGTTCAAAACAAACTAAAAAAATTAAATCAACTCACCGGGGGTGTTTTTTAGATATTCGTAAATGTGAGGATACTGCACATCTGGCCATCCAGACAGTTTTTTCGACCATGCTCCTTTCGGCAAACGGTAGGGGTACTCTTTTCAACTTTATCGCATCAAGCTTCGTCATATAACGCTTTCGTCCGTCTGAAGAAACCTTATCAAAGTATTCGAACGACATATTCCTTGATACAATCCAACAAAATCACAAAAATTCGGAGCGTTGGAGCGGCAGCATGCACAGTTCCAGTTCAGATAGCAGGTTTGTTTTCACCCAGTGATTTTCGTTGCCTAGGTAATAGCGGGGTGTGACGTCAAACAGAATCGCCCTATTGCAATTTAATGCTTTGGTTGACAGCAATATTTGATTGAGTATGATAAATGTTCTATTCATGCTAAGCCATCTTGTAGTCATCAAGAAGTTGTCTTTTTCTCCATGTTTCCAACTCCGGATTGGTTCACAAGGGATTTGCAGTCAGTCACTTTGCAAAAACTCTGAGCTGCACTCATTTTAACTTTGTTAACAGCTAGTTAGAATATATATTAGAGACAAAACAAGTGAGATTAAGGATTTCGCTCAGACCCCTGCAGCGAATTCTTACACATGCGGTTGCGAGGAGGCAGGGAAACGTGTAAATAGGAATGCTTGTAATGAAGATGCATGTCTAAATCTATGAGGACGGCAAATGTCCGATAATAGCGTCCTGGAGACGAGATGTACACTCACAGAAAAAAGGTGGTTTTCAGAGGTTCTGGCAAAGAACCCTAGGGTTCTTGGATGCCCTAAGGTTCTTCAAAGAGTACCCCATAGGGTTCTTCAAAGGTATTCTGAAGAACCCTAAGGGTTCTTCAAGTCAAAAAGGTTCTTCAAAGAACCTCCATGACTGCAAATATCACGTGACTTACGCAGGGTGTTCGAAAATGGAATGTATTCGCGATTTCTTTTTCTCTTGAAAACGGTTGAATTATTGAAGTTTCGTTGCTGCGGCGAAGGTTTGAAGAAAAGACAGGAAGGAATATCGCGAAGAAGGTAAGCTTTACTGAATTTAGTTCACCCGAATAAACAAAATATGATTAAGCAGTAAGATGATGCATTTTCCTGGAATACAATTGTTTCATTAACTTGATCTGAAATAGGGAGAAAGTCCCGAGAAAGTTAGCTACGCGTTACAGGCGCACGGACATGCCAAAACGCGTCTCCCATTGAGTTGAGAGCAAACTACGGTCTAGCTGTGTTTCGTTATCTCACCTTTCTGGAAGTTTCCCTACAAAGAAGCATTGGGTTTTGTTCAAATCGCCTCTTTCAAAAGATTATCTGGCCTACGAATCAGTTGAAGTAACGTTATGATGTTGGGTAGACATGAAATAGGTCTAAAGGCAGCAAGAAATACTTCTATACTTGCTTTTCTGCTTGTCTTGGAAACAGTATTCTCGACCTGAACCCCAACTTGCTTGCACTTCGTAATAGGTCAATTCTTTGACCAACATTATTAGGCAAGCCTAAGCATTAGCATTGTGCTGCCTCACTTTTCTTCAAACAAATAATGTTTGAGTAAGAAACCGTTTGTATTGGTTGTGCAAATCAGCGTGATACAGTTTCTTCGAATTTTTGCAAGACTTTTCTGATATCCTTATTCATAACAAAGGTTAATTCTGAGAACCCTATTTTCCTGAACTTTCTTGTCAGGTTTTGCAAGTGTGGTGATGCCATGGATATAGAATTTATCTTGCTGTTTTCAAGAAATTGACAGACAGAAATCAAAGTAAGCTCAAGGCGAGCAAAAAGATGCGACACAAACATCACCTGAAAATAGAGAAATATTGGCCAAAGCTGTGAAGTGCAATGTTCTGCGTTTTGAAGATTGGAAAGAAACAATCGTAATCTTATAGGGCTGAATGTCTTCTTGAAACTTAAAATGAAGACAAGACTGTTAAATTTTCTCTACAGAAATCTGAGCTTTGACAATCAAAGTGTTAAAAACGTAGGACTTGTGGCCAGTGAGGTGTAGTAGGATGGACTGATGATATGAAATTGAAGAATGTAATGATGGGTGAAATGAAAGGATGAAACTGTAAGGCAGAATGATGAAACTGAATGATGAGTGGAATGCTCAATGGAAAGAGGAAAATGAATGATCGAGAAGAATGAGTAAGATAAACAATTTTTCAAGGAGCTCAACATTTCGGACGCAGTTTTGTCTTCATTGAGATCATTTCCTTATTTTTCATGTGCAGTATAAATGCCATCGTTAACCCTATCTCATCTGGGAGCTTTGAAGCGGTCAGTGCCCAGTGCCTCATTAATACGAACAGCTAAAATCACGAGATTAAATCAGATGAAATCTGTTGCTATTACAGAAAGTTGTTTCAGCTGCCATGACAATGAGAAGAACTTTAGTTATGATTATCGTGATTATCAGTCTACAAAAGGTCCTGGGGACAAGGTCGGAGTTGGATATAATTAGATACTTGGATGATATTGAGATTATACATTTTTAAGAAACTGGTTTATAAGAGACTACTCTCGGGTGCCTAATACAAGGAGGGTCTTAATAAGCGGGGGGGGGTAACCCCTCAAAGAAACTAATAAACGGGGGGGGGTCTTAATGAATGGGGGATCAGAAATTCTCAAAAAACGGGTTTTTACGTTATCTACTGGAGACAAGTGCAATAACTACAGTAAACAGCTGCAGATAAGTAAAAACAAGAGCGTGTACCACTTTTACACTTTTGACAAAAAGAACTCTTTCTTCAACTGTTTTTGAAAGAAACGTTTTGAATTAGTTTACGAGTACACTGCAATGGTTTATCTTTCGAACGAAATGTCGTATAAATATCATACTGAGCTTTGGACATTGCTTTGCCAAAATTGATAAACGGGGGGTCTTAATAAGGGCCGGGGGGATGGATAAAGTTGTTGAAAATTAATAAGCGTCCCCCCTTGTATTAGGCAGCCGAGAGTACACCTTTTTTTATAAGAAACTGGTTTATAAGAAACTAGTACTAAGATGGCCAAAATTTTAAGAAACTCCAGTACTATGTCTTAGAAATACTAAGAAACTTTTCAAAGTTAAAAGCATAGATATTACAGCAAATACAGTACAGGGTGTCTCAAAAAAATTGTTCGACGTTTGATTAAATACTAAAAAATAACGATACGCTGAATGGACCTTTGGTCAAGTCCCCCTTGTCCTGAGATTTTAAATTAATTTTTGACACAAGAATCATGCAAATCCGATAAAAATTCATGGGGTTACAAGCATTTGAAGTTCAAGTTTGTGCAAAAGCTGAAACCAGAGGCCTCGAAATGGCATTTTTGGTAAAAGTCCCATAGACCGTCGTTTCTGTTATTTCTCAATTGTTTCAGGGTGACACAAGTGGGATTCACACATGTATTCGATAACCTAACTGTCAAGCATATGGATTGTTTGAGGAAACAGATTCAGTCTCTCGCCGATTTTGTTTTGAACCACTGTTTTTGGACCTATGCAATGTTAGGGAATTTTGAGAATGATCGCAAGAAATAATTTACCTTAGAAGTCGTATTTGCTTTGCTCTGATATCAACGAGTGGTATGACATTGGATAAGCTTCTCTTACCTAAGTCTTCGAGCTTTTTGCAATACAAGTAACCTGGGGGGTCTCTGGTTTCAGCTGTCGCATATTTCTGATATTCGAGAGCTCGCAACTCAGTGAATTTTCAACCGATTTGCACGATTTTAGTAGAAATCGGAGTATTGGCAGGGAAACGGAGATTGATTAAGAAACGAAGAGCGAGAATTGCGACGATAATCATGTTAGTATATTTCATTCCAAGTGACAAATCCATTAAATATATTTCAACAAATCCATGTTAGACAAATCCATGTTAGACGAATCATGTTAGACAAATCCATGTGAAAATTAGAAAAGACTAGGCCATAATTGTTGTTGACGTTTCGAAGCAAACTTGCTTCATCATCAGAATACCAAGTTTCCAAAAGCACGAGGCTATATTTATATCCATAAAGACAATAAACTACCAAAAATGCATTTTTACAAATCCTACGTGAAAAATAAATAATGAGGCACGCCCAGAGGACAATACCTAAAACAGAGCTAAGGGAATAGAAGATTGCAGAGAGTTAAGTCTCTAAAATTTTAGTCTCTAAAATTATTTCATAATCTTAGGAACAGGGTTATCTTTCCATGAGCCTGTTCATGTTGTCCTTATTTTTCAATATTTAATCAAACGTCGAACAATTTTTTTGAGACACCCTGTAGTGTCTCGCATATAAGAAACATTAATTTAAGAAACACCAGACCTTGATCAAAATAATATCCTCCCTTATAAGAAACTGGTGCAGATGTTTCTTATTCAAAAAACTATGTGTGCATTAGAAATTTGAAAAACATGGCGAATTCAGCTTTGCAGTTGAATCAGCCTGTACCTATTCACATAAAAACATGAGATATACATGCAAATGAAGCACAAATCACCTTCCTGGAATAAATGTAACCTTTCTTAATGTAAAAAGTATGTTTTGCATGACAATCATAAAGCTCGTGTCTGATTCTAGTTCATTGATAGTACATGATTTTTCTAATAAGAAACTTTAGAAATTTCACCCTGAATTGAAGTTTATATCTCATTAGACCTCAAATTGAAAATTTTGTTTCTTATATGCGGGACACTACTGTAGATCGTTGAACCTTTATTCTTGAGCAATGTTATCTTACCATTTGTGTTTTCAGATAACAGAACACTGTTTATTTACGATGTTTTAAATGTCAAGAAACATATCTGCTGCAGTGTTAGCGACCACATTTATATTTCTGCATTCAAAAAATAAGAAACCAATCAAGAAACCTTTAGTACTAAAAAGCGGACAAAATTCAAAGTGAAATTAAGAAACTTTTAATACCATTGCCTGATCTAAGTTTCTTATTAAAAACGTTTAATACTAAGATGAGCACGATTTTAAGAAACTCTAGTACTATGTCTAAGAGGTATTAAGAAATTTTTTAAAAGTGAAACTCTAGTACTATGTCTGAGAAGTAATAAGAAGCTTTTTAAAAGTTATGGACAATGAAGCAAATATATTGTTGAACCTTTATTCTGGAGTAATATTAACTAGCCATTTGTGTTTTGAACATAAGAGAACAGTATCCTAAATGCTGTTTTGAATGTCAAGAACCATATCTGCAGCTGTGTTAGAGACCACATTGATAATTCATGCATTCAAAAATAAGAAACCAATTAAGAAACCTTTAGTATTAAAAGAAAATTCCATGTTAAATCAAGAAACTTTTGGTGATATGGTCTGAGCCAAGTTTCTAATAGACGATTACGCTAAAGATGGCGGCAAGGAACTTTTTACCAAGATGCATTGCGTTCTTTAATCGAATTCCTATAGAATCGTTAAGGATTCGTAATTAGAACGCAATGCATCTTGGTAAAAGTTCCTCGCCGCCATCTTTAGCGTAATCGTCTATTGTAAAAATGTGTAATATCTTGAACAACTGAGAAAAGTTCTACGATGTTTACGGACTGAACAGTAAACATCGGTTATGGCCGCGGTACTGTAGAATCTTAAAAATTTCTTGGTACTTGCTTGTTGAGTGATATTGGACGTGCCGCTTACATGGGCGGGATTTTGGGTAGCTTTTTCAGAATTTTTATCGCAACTGAAGAAATTTGAATAGAGCTTGTATCTTCAAATGGACAAAATTCATAGCCAAAGTTTCTAAACTTCCTAAAATTCATGCAAAAGGGGAAGAAATTCTTGAAAAATTCAGTCCAAAAAAATGGATCTTTTTGTCAAAGTCCAGATTCACGTCGATTTACGGTCACAGTCAATTTTGAGATAATTCCGTGCAATTTCAATATTTGGTAACCTGCGCACAGACTTTACTTAAAGCCTGTGCGCAGGCTAAATATTTGGTCATTTGTGCCACTTTTTATGCCATTTGGACCACTCTAGTGACAACATTTTCAAAATCTTTGTCCATATTCGTAATCAGCACACTCAAAATAGGTTTTGCATCAATTTTGAGATAATTCTGTGCAATTTCAATTTTAGGTCATTTGTGCCACTTCTTGTGCCATTTGGATCACTTTAGTGACAAAATTTTCAATATCTCCGTCCATATTCGTAATCAGCACACTCAAAATAGGTTTTTGCAACAATTTTGAGATAATTCTGTGCAATTTCAATATTTTCATCATTTGTGCCACTTTTTGTGCTATTTGGACCACACAACTTCAGTGAAAATATTTTCAAAGTCTTCCCCCATATTCAAAACCTGCGTACTTGAAATAGGCTTTGCACCAATTTTGATATAATTCTGTGCAATTTCAATTCGAGTTCATTTGTGCCACTTTTTGTGCCATTTGGACCACTTTAGTGACAATATTTTTAAAATCTTTAAAATCGTTCATTCTCATAATCAGGACACTCGAAATAGGCTTTTTACAAATTTTGAGATATTTCTATGCAATTTCAATTTTAGGTCATTTGTGCCACTTTTTGTGCCCTTTGGACCACTTCAGTGACAATATTTTCAAAATCCTCGCCCATATTCATAATCAGCGTACTTGAAATAGGCTTTGCACAAGTTTTGAGATAATTCTATGCAATTTCAATTTTAGGTCATTTGTGCCACTTTTTGTGCCCTTTGGACCACTTCAGTGACAATATTTTCAAAATCCTCGCCCATATTCATAATCAGCGTACTTGAAATAGGCATTGCCCAATTTTTGAGATAATTCTGTGCAATTTCCATTTTAAGTCATTTGTGCCACTTTTTGTGCCATTTGGGCGATTTTAGTGAACAAATTATCAAAATCTTCGCCCATATTCATAATCAGCGTACCCGAAATGGGCTTTGCACCAATTTGGAGATAATTCTATGCAATTTCAACTTTAGGTCATTTGTGCCACTTTTTGTGCCCTTTGGACCACTTCAGTGACAATATTTTCAAAATCCACGCCCATATTCATAATCAGCGTACTTGAAATAGGCTTTGCACAAATTTTGAGATAATTCTGTGCAATTTAAATTTTAGTTCATTTGTGCCACTTTTTGTGCCATTTGGGCGACTTTAGTGACAATATTTTCATAATCTTCGCCCATATTCATAATCAGCGTACCCGAAATAGGCTTTGCACAAATTTTGAGATAATTCTGTGCAATTTCAATTTTAGGTCATTTGTGCCACTTTTTGTGCCATTTGGGCGACTTTAGTGACAATATTTTCATAATCTTCGCCCATATTCATAATCAGCGTACCCGAAATAGGCTTTGCACAAATTTTGAGATAATTCTGTGCAATTTAAATTTTAGGTCATTTGTGCCACTTTTTGTGCCATTTGGGCGACTTTAGTGACAATATTTTCATAATCTTCGCCCATATTCATAATCAGCGTACCAGAAATAGGCTTTGCACCAATTTTAAGATAATTCTGTGCAATTTCAATTTTAGGTCATTTGTGCCACTTTTTTGTGCCATTTGGGCGACTTTAGTGACAATATTTTCATAATCTTCGCCCATATTCATAATCAGCGTACCAGAAATAGGCTTTGCACCAATTTTGAGATAATTCTGTGCAATTTCAATTTTAGGTCATTTGTGCCACTTTTTGTGCCATTTGGGCGACTTTAGTGACAATATTTTCAAAATCCTCGCCCATATTCATAATCAGCGTACCAGAAATAGGCTTCGCGCCAATTTTGAAATAATTCTGTGCAATTTCAATTTTAGGTCATTTGTGCCACTTTTTGTGCCATTTGGGCGACTTTAGTGACAATATTTTCATCGGGTTCTCTGACGTTCTTTAGGAATTCTCTGAAGAAGGTTCATGGGTTCTTTGAAGAACCTTTATGGGCTCTCTGAAGAACCTGGGTTCTTTGAAGAACCTTTATGGGCTCTCTGAAGAACCTTCTGTGGTTCTTTGAAGAACCTTTATGGGCTCTCTGAAGAACCTTCATGGGTTCTTTGAAGAACCTTTATGGGCTCCCTGAAGAACCTTTATGGGTTCTTTGAAGAACCTTTATGGACTCTCTGAAGAACCTTTATGGGTTTCTGAAGAACCTTATGGGCTCCCTGAAGAACCTTTATGGGTTCTTTGAAGAACCTTTATGAGCTCTCTGAAGAACCTTCAGGGGTTCTCTGAAGAACCTTTATTGGTTCTCTGAAGAACCTTTATAGGTTCTCTGAAGAACCTCTAAGGGTTCTCTGAAGTACCTTTAGGGGTTCTTTGAAGAACCTTTAGGGGTTCTTTGAAGTACCTTCATGGGTTCTCTGAAGAACCTTCGTGGGTTCTCTGAAGAACCTCTAAGGGTTCTCTGAAGTACCTTTAGGGGTTCTTTGAAGAACCATTGGTAGGGGTTCTTTGAAGAACCCCTGACTTGGGGTTCTTTGAAGAACCTTTAGGGGTTCCATATATGTATCCTGCTCAAGAACCCTAAAAGGTTCTTCGTAAGCCACCTTTTTTCTGTGAATGTATGCTGCTCAAGATTGCTACATGGAATGTAAGAATTCTTTTTTAGGCAGGGAAATTTGATAACGTATGTCAGGAAATGGACAGAATGCGCCTAGATGTACTGGGAATGAGTGAGACAAGGTGTATGGACAATGGCAAGATAACAGATAATAAAAAAGTAATGGTGTATGCAAGAGGAGAAGAGCATAGGTATGGGGTTGGGATTATAATGAACAAGAAGCCGAACGGCTTGAAGACGGTACACGTATTTTTTCTATAAGAAACTGCTTATAAGAAACTCAACTGTCAGATCGCCAAAAAATTAAGAAACTCCAGTACTGGGAAAATATAACTTAAGGAACTATTTATTTTTAACAAAGGAAATCCTTGACATATTTTACTTTATTTCACTTGTTTCCTGTATCATATTACTCACAATGTACTTGAGTGATGCCTAAACATCGGAAAGTCGTTAAAAAAACATTGTTTTCAAAATTCAGACAGGAGCATTAAATGAACATGAAAATTGTTATGGAACCTTTGAGAAACTCGTAAGAAACTCTGAGTTCTCAAGATCTGATAATTCTAAGAAACTCTCAGTACTCGCCCAGATTCTTAGTTTCTTGGTTTCTTATAAAGAAATACGAGTATGGAGATATTTTGGATAGGGGATATCTCATTGACATTTTCCATTGAAACAAATATAATTTACGCGTATTTTTTTGTATGAGAAACAAAGAATTTGGGCCAGTACCCCGGGTGGCGTACTTAGTATATTTTGCTGACGGGATGTGCACTCCTTCCCGGGTACCGTTTTTGCCCCTTTCTTCAACCCCGGGCATCGGAGGAAGGCAATTTTCGTAAATTCGGTTGTCAAAAGTGTTATTTCATTGTTTTCCTATGAATTTTAAAATTTTTGAGTATGCTTTTCGCTAGCCTGCGTCGCAGACCGAATTCTAAAAGGAAAAGTATACTGAATAATTTTGAGTATACTTTTCCTTTTAGAATTCGGTCTGCGACGCAGGCTAACTTTTCGCCGATTTTTTCAAAGCTGGCTATCATTTTGAGGGAAAAATTCTAGAGCCTGGTGAAAAAGTTATTTCTTGGAGTGCACACCCCCGTACAATTTAAAGTCAAGTAGCCCCCGGGGCCAGTACCTAAAGTCATCATTTCAACAGCGATCAGATAACAGCTTTTGTTTCATGATGACAGACTCAACTGTGCTTGTCAGAATCAGAGCAACAGGCGAGAACAACAAGGACTAAGAATTCTTTTGTTCTTCACTGTCATTGACGTCATACATTGAAAACCCGAGGCAAACCGCGGGTGACACAATTGCTTACGTAGCACGGGAAAGTCGAGTTTCTGACATTCAGCCGAAATTAATACTCTACACTGCGTGTATCGTAAAAAGAGCATAGCTAATTGCATGTTTGGATATTGGCCAGTATCTGAGAGAATTATGATGTTGAAACTGCAAGCAAAGCCCTTCAATATTAACATAGTTCAAGTTTACGCACCAACGGAAGATCATCCCGATGACACAGCAGAATTTTTTTATGTTGAGGTAAGAGTCCTTGAATATGCCAAATCAGGTGAAGTGACTATCATCATGGGAGATACGAACGCCAAAGTAGGAAAGTTAGAAGTCCATGAATCACTTGAACCCTTCAATTGTATTGGAATTTCATGAAAAGAAGCCCATAACGTACAACCTAAGAATACAAAACTTGTATGAGCTGCCAACAATTAAGACACTTGGCTTGGGCCTCGATTCACTGTCTTTTCGAGGTAGTTTCACTCTTGAACACTCTTGGTGACAGCATCAAACAAGTACCAACACTGTCGCGTTTTAAAGGGAGGATCAAAGACTGGACAGCAGATAGATGCACCTGTAAAATATGTCGCTGATTATAAATATTATCATTTTCTACTTTGTATATATTGTTTGTAAATAGTTGGTTTGAATTAGTGTTATCTTGATACTACTGTAAATACCAACTTTAAATATTGATTTGAAACGAAATGAAATTGGTAAATCTTTAAGTAGAAGACTTGAAGAACTACAAGGTAAGACTCTGAATTTGTAACACTGCGACGAAGCTAAGAGAAGAGCCTCTGCAAAATAGGGCACTGATTTAGTAATATCCAATCTAGCATCGAAGTACCTTGCCATAAACAAGATAGGTACTGCAGCTAACATGATATCAATTATTTGCAAGCTTTGACTCCCTCAGTGTTTGGAAAATGCGACTGCAAAATAGGCTAATGCTTATTTTTGAATTGGATCGCTACAATTTGGGTACGAAACTCCTCCTTACGTTACCCCCAAGGGAATTTCCAAAAAAGGAATCTGGCGACTGCCAATCTTTGATCATCAGTAATGTTAATCGTTGTTCCGAAATATTTGGAGGCAAGCAGTGGATAAGAGGAGATGCAAGCAGGAAAGCTTCACAAACAGGAATGTACGTTACAAAACTATTCATTCCTTACATATACCGGGTGAGTCAGAAAAAAGGTGGGGCGCTTGATGGGTTTGGCTTCATATTGAGGCACTCGATTATCGTGAACTAAATTTTTCCGTGCAGACAATGGTCTAACTTACATCATAAACCATTTCCCATCGAAATTGATGCATTTTGTAGAAAAGATTTTCTTCGTAAGACCCTGTATGGGAGTATTGCAAACTGGTGAAATACTTTGACTAAGCCCCTTCAGTCGCTTAGCCTTGCCAGAGTTGCAGGTACACGTTGTATTGTCAGGGGAAACTGAAATAGTTACGCCTGGTTCACACTAGGTCGCTTAGGGTCGCTAAGATCGTGCAGATAGAACCAAAAGACAAAGATTCAGAGTTTGAATCCCTTGTCTTTTGGGTCTTTCTGCATAACTCTGTGAATCAGGCTTTAGGAAAAAGTGTTGTTTCCATGAAGTCCCGTTGCAACAGAGCGTTAATCTGCATGAAAGAAACCTCTTCGCATGACAAAGAAGCACGCATTATTAATGTCTTTCAAACGTATTGTCCAAGCAAGGTAAGTTATGATAAGACATCCCGAGGGAGAAAATACTACCTCCGAACTCTTTCACTCTCCCCTGATAATACGACGTGTACCCTTAACTTTTGCCAAGATAAAATGCGGAAGGGGCTCAGCTAAAGATTTAATCAGTTTGCAAGAATCCCGTTCAATGTCTTAAGAAGAATTGGTTTTTTGAAAATGCATCAAATGACTGATTTCAATGGGGAAAGGTTTATGATCTAATTTAGACTCTTGGTTGCACGGAAAAAATTTAGTTCATGACAATTGGGTGGCTAAATGCGATGTCACAGTCTGCCAAACGCCCCACGTTTTTCTCTGACTCACCCGGTAGATAGATAATAAACCATGGCCTAGTGGTCGTGGCAATGGCTGTAAAACCTGATTTCTCATAGCCTGATAAAGCATATCCTGTGCCCCAAAGTGATTCCTGAAAACATGCATTTACCACGTTTGCTACCACTGTCTAGCATGTTTCGTTGTGCTAGTACCACTTCAAAGTCGGTTCTGCTGCACTGGCAATAAGTCACATGAAAAATATTTGATTTCCGATCATGACTTCATCAGCACAAAGTACAGCATTTGGCGGTCACCAATGAAATTGATACTATCGAGAAGCCTTTTGTGGACGAAGTTTGTTCTCCTGTACGACGATGATATCAAAAAATAATTCAGAGAAAATGCTTGCCAAAAAACTTAGAATACTTCTGCTAGTTTTGAATTTTTGCTCTTTCTCCCATCTTGCCCTCAGAACAATTGTGTTCTGTGACAACAAAATGGGAATGACAAGAAGATGCGTCACTCTGATGGACTGCTGGAGCAATAACTTTGCAAATCGACATGGTTTTGGGGCGAGGGATTGCTTAAAAACATCGCTTTAGATTGAAAAAAATGCAGATTATCAAGAAATGCCTTAGAGTTTCAAGCACTTTTCACAGGCATTGCAGCTGTATCTTTAAATTCGCAAGTCAGAAAACTCCTGTGCTAAACTCATATAGTCAGTGCCGTTTAAAGTCGACCTGGACCCACTATCTGTCGTCTTTGTTTAAACTTTTGTTATTCATCGTATATGGTTAAGGGGCCCCTTCGGTTTTTGTATTTTTGTCATTTTGTGCTGGATGAGCCAGAATAAATTTCACGCTTTCGAGACTTGATAGCATCAAGATTAATAGACCGATCTGGATGATTCAAATCTTGCTGGTTAAAAGCCGCAAGACCAAAATTTTGTCTGTTATTGTGATTTTATGAGCACTGAAAATGCAGGTAAATTCAATCTTATGAAAATTTCTTAACTTGTAAGGAATCTCCCCACACAAACCAACACGCAAGGGAATTGTAGCTCTCTCAGGAGTTATAAGAAATATTTTTTAATGTGGTGGTTAAAATTTTCAATCTCATTGAGATAAATTTGCAGACGATATATCTCACCTGTGACAATTGTGCACCCTTATTGTTTTGTGTGAGGAGCTTTATTATGATTGATCAAGTTTTTTGGGCCTTTTTCATGCATTTGGAAACGGTAGGCTTTCATAGCGTCAAATTCAACTCCCGGGGGGGTAACTCCTATATGTAGGTGAACGGGGTCGTGCCGCCCATAAGGATGGGTTCGAGAGCTTCAAAATCCCTAAATATGGGTCTTAAAATGCCGTGATTCAAATAGAAATGGGTAGGCTTTGCTGTTCTGAAACCTTAAAAATGGGTTTCGACGAAATGTTTCCACAAAAAAAAACAAGTAGTTCAATTACGTTTTTTCGCGTGCGAAATACTTTGCAGATATTCCCATCGACTCTTTTCTGCGAACTTTTTCTTCCATTTCAAGCGCCTCCCTGTTGACAGCTGGTTAACAGGCTACAACCGGTTTAACATGTTAACAGATGATTTCCATTTCAATGATGATTTCACACATTGCTGTTGTTGTTGGTCACAGGAAAGCGCGTGCAAGAAGTCCTTGAATGAACGGTTGAAGATCTTTAGTATGCTCCAAAACCTCTCTCCTAATGAAGCTAGAACCAGAGGGCCCATACACTGAGAAGCATGTCAGAAGCGCGGGAAGAATACTGCCGAAGAGAAAGGAGAATAATAACACAGGTTTTGAAATATAGCTAAAATTCAGGTCTCTGCTAGGTTCATGATCAAAAAAGGGCCCTGCCCCAATAACTTCTCAAATTGCTATAATGTATTAAAATCAAGAAGAGGCAACTTGTTATTATATCGTGATTCTTGTGCATTATGACTGGCTTGTTCGATGACATGATAATTGAATTTAGAGGTGGAAATAGCTACCAGAGCAATTCTAACAAGCTTGATTTTAAAAATTTTCCCGGGGAGCATGCCCCCGGACCCCCCTAGATGAGTGCACCTCCAGCATACCTTCGACAACTGGCTTTGCCATAAACCCATTTTTCGTTTTGACCCGGAGGCGTAGCGTCGTAGGTTCGTTGAGTTACCGTTCATATTCAATCTTTTTGGCCTTTTTTGAGACGTTCGTTCCCATAGACTCTGGCGACTACTCAAGCGACTGCAACGACCTGGTGTGAACCAGACTTGAAGTACATAACATAAAAACAATGTCCTTGATTCATAAATACATTTTTTGCATAACCTTGACACAGCATTTTTTAAGACAATCAGTTTTAAAAGGGGCATTTTCCTCATTTTCCGGGGGTCTAGAGGGCGTGGTCGCCAAAATTTTTCTTGGGGGCTGCGCCCCCAAACCCCCCATTAGGCCCCGTTCCCGTAGATCACTCCAGGGCCCCAGCTGGCTCTCGACGGCCCTACACTGTAATGTACACGCTTTTTCTTGCAAGAAGCTAGTTACAAGAAACTGATAGCAAGAACAGGGGGGGGGGGGGTAACTACCATATATGCAGATACGGGATGTGCCATTTTTTGGGGTGCCTTTTTTAGAGCATAAAATAAATTTTGGGGTATCATTTTTGGTAAAATCACAAGTAGTCATAAATTTTGGGCTGTCATTTTAGGAAAATAACTCTTTAGGGTATTGATTTTGATCAAATTTCCCTTACTTGGTTAAAATTTTGGTTGGCTGTCACAATTTTAGGGTATACATTTTCATTGTCCTGTAAATTTTGGGGTATCGTTTTCGCGAAAATTTATAAATTTTAGGGTGCGATTTCAGACGTCAAATGGCACACCCCCGTCACCCGCCTATTGAAGTTACCCCCCGGGTAGCAAGATGGCCGCAATGTTAAGAAACTCTAGCACTATGTCTGAGAGTTAGACCTGTAGAAGTTAAATGCAACGGATATCATGGCAACTATGTGGTTGAGCCTTGATTCTTGAGAAATACCAACCGACAGTTTTTGTTTTGAACATAAAAGAACACTGTTTATTCCTACATGATGTTTTAAACCACGAGGAAAATATCGGCAGCAATGCTGAGACCAAAGTGACAAGTCATACGTTTGAAAAGTAAGAAAAAAATCAAGAAACTTTCAGTACTTAAGATGCAAAAATTGCTGAATCATTTTGAATAATGAAACGTTTAGTACTGTTACAAGATCCAAATTCCTTATAAAGAAAAAGCGTACAAAATATCAGTAGTAGTCTACTTACGTTATTATTCAATCTCTTTCATGTTACATACAGCGCAGTTTGGAAACCATAAAACTGGGTATTTTTTTCTCAAAATCCTTAAAAGTGGGTATGCAAAATACATGTTAATTAATAAGGGTGGGTATGACGCTACAATTTGGGCGGCACACCCCCGTCATTCTTTGGTCCAAGTTACCCCCCCCCCCGGGATTCAACTCCATTCTGGTACTCATAAAATCGCGAGAAAGTGCAAAAAGACTTCAATGTCCTGGTTTCCAAGCAGGTTTCGATTCATTTTAATCTTTCGAGTACTCTCGGTGAAAACTATTTTCAAAAGTAGACTTCCTTGTGGCTCACTCTGTAAATCTTCTAATTATGCCTCATCTTATATTTCAGCCAGCAAGCCTCGAAATGAAGCAATATCTTGGCCTCTCTCTCAGAAAACGTTAGGAAACGGTGCAAAGAATGAACTAGCGTTATTGGAAAGACCCCTTGGTCTGAGAAGGAAAAGTCTTTCTCTCAATGATGGATTTGTGCAGTATGGTTTTAGAAAACTTGAAGATATTCCATTATCAAGAACGTAAGTTGAGAACTTTGACAATTGTTTTATTAGAAATTTATTCCATCCTAGCTTTCTTCAATTTGAGTTACAGAAGCATAAAATGATCTTGGTTTTGCAATAGAACTGTTAGGAAAGTTTATCGATCTGATTTCTTCCAAATGCGTTTCAAAACAAGGAAGCTTTAAGACTGCAAGCTGTCGTCATTTTGCGTAACATAAATACAGTGCATTTCAAAAAAAGAACGTAATAGAGCCAAAAATAAGATTTATTCCAAAATGCCAAATTTTGATGGAACATACTATTTACCATCTGAAAGTAAATTTCATGCTCTATTTAGCGTTGTTCAAGTGGAATCATTTGTTTCAATAATTCTTAAACAATTGGATGTTTACACATAGTGCCCAATTTCAATTGCAGGCAATGTGCAAGAAAATACGTACAGTAGTTGATCCTTCAACTAACGATATTATTCTTCCACGTTTTCATCAACTCAATTTACGCATACGATCACTACAATTAAAGTCTAATTCAGTTTCTAATCTTATTCTGAAAGCATTGCCTTCAACATGACCACCATCGTTTGTGATGCAAATGTTACCACGTCTTTACATATCCGTTCCTGCATTTCTGATCATTTTTGGATTTTCATGCAAAGAAGGGAATTCATTTGTGATTCAATCCCTTGGCTCTTGAATATCTTGGTGGTGTGAGAAATACTTTATTGTTGATATAACCCCATAAGACAAAATGACGCGATGTTAAGTCAGGGGAGCGGGGTAGCCATTCAACATCATGGTTCAGTGCAATTACCTTGTTCCCGAGCGCCTGAATCAATCGACTTCGCACCCCAAGAAGTCGATTTGAGGGAGCACCATCCTGTGCCCACCAGAGGTGACGGAATTGCTCTTGCTGAATTTCGAAATGCTCTGCTAACTGTGGAATTATCTGGCGATCAAGCAATCTCAGAATTGAATTGCCATTGAGGTTTCCTTCGATTAAAAATGGTCCTAGCATTACCACAAAACCCTGCTCAGACCTGTTGCTCTTGCACGAGAATCATTCTTATCATAAGTGAACTCTGGTAGGTGTCCTAACGGAGCATAATGTCTTACTTTTTGAGTATTCACCTTTCCATTCATGCAGAAAGCGGCTTCGTCGCTAATTACAAAGTTAGCAAGGAAGCTCAGGTTGCAACACCTTTCCAAAAACCAGTTACAAATGGAAAACATCGATTCAGGTCACCTGGCTTCAGTTGGTGATGACTTTTAATTTTGCACGGATACCATTTCAAATCAGTTCTTGTTATTCGATGAGAGGATGCATGAGAAAGTCCAAAGCCATTGCATCTGGCATTTACATGATACTAGTTTACCTGCAGTAAGTTTCTTACCAGCTCAATGTTATCATCTGTTCTTGCAGATCGTCTTCTTCCGGAATTTCCCTTGTTCAAATTGACGCTCGTCCCCGTTCTTTCGTACCTCTGAACATTCCGCCAAATTGATGTTTTGTCACGTGGATTGCGATCAGGAAACCGTTGCCGAAATAAATTCCCTACAGCAGTTAAGCTACGTGTTTCGAGGTACTTTGTGACAACAAAGGGCCCGCTTCCCTGTTGTCAACTGAGGCATCACAAATTTTCAGGTGTGGGCCAGCACATTGCAAACTCAGTAAAGATGATTTACAAAACATTTCAAACCTTAATGTCACATGAGTTAATGCCATTGGGAATAAACTTGCAACTTTTTTTCAAAGAATGCATTTATGAAAAGAATAACGCTTTTATCACCAGGCTTTTGCCCTCCTTATATTTGTCATGTAGTCTTGTGACCACAAAAAGACCATAGTTGGTAGGGCACCTAGCCTACAAGAAAACAATTACTATGTTCTACACAAACTGCATGCCATTGAAGAGAGCATAAAATTTCCTTTTAGATGACATATTGTATGTTCTGTGGAAATTTTGGCATTTTGCAATACATTGTATTTTGTCTCGGTTGCGTTTTATTTAACACTCTGTAGAAATGGGAAAATGATTTGGTTATTTAAACTTTGGTTGATTGTGTGAAATAGTTCGTTCCTCGGTCTGCTTTTGGTGAGTTTTGAAACGAGAGTAAATATTGAGAGACATCTCCTGGTGCAAGAATTGAAAAGGCGGTTGAATGGGAAATTCCGCCAAAATTTCCTTTTTTATATTTTTGGACTTGAATAATGTTATGTAAGGGAAATTAGTATTTACTTGCTTTGTCATGATGTTATTTCGCAATTTTATCTCCAATCTTGTTTTTATGTTTCGCCATTTTGCGCAGCATCTGAGGAGCGAATGTTGTTGCCGACGTCATCGCATGCTGAAAGCCATGTAAAAAATTCAGGGTCTGAAAGTCATATAAAGTGCTTTTTTATCTACTATAGCAAAGCATTTCATAAGAATTCCAGACCCTGATTTTTTTACATAGCAATAGAAAATCTATAAGATACTTAAGGTTCACAATAGGCTGAGGTAACAGGCGAGTTTCTTAAAGGTGGAACTTTAATGTATTGTATGATAGAGGCGCCAAACATTGAAATATGTTGAAATTTACATTCTGGCATGATTAATGATTAAGATAGCTAGTTTGATATGCTGAAAAGGATTGAATGTGGAGTGAAACCATGAACTGCCGTCTTCGCTATTTTTAAAATAAGGTGCTATGTATATGTCAGCATAGGTTCTAAATCTTTAACTCTTCGAAAAAAAGCGGGTGTATTATTCAATAACCTATTTCTTTTGAACTGGATGACTTAAAAGAAACTTTAGCCATTTTCCTATGATCCTACCGTTCAACTTTTCGTCAAAATCACAGCCTATTTTTATATGTCAGCTCATTTTATGATGTGACTTCATGAAATTTCTAAATCACGAACCAGAAGAGTGAGAGAGTTTTGCTTTATATCATATTGTAGGCATGCATAAACTATCGTTTTCTTAAAAGATTACTTGATCTTTCGTCAAGAGGTTTAGAAATTATGGTAGTTTTAAGTTTTTTTCCAAAATTTTCTTCTATTCTTAAAGAGAAGAAAAACACTGTAATTCTGAAAATATTGAAGATTTCAGAACGGTCCAACGGCAGATTTACTGTAAAATAGTTCAAGTTTTCTTCGAAGCCGTTCAGTTCAAAGAAATATGTCATAGAATTTTACACCCAGCTTTTTAAAGATTTTAAACTTATGCTGTATATGTCGTACCTTTAAATTGGTCATTGCAAGAACATAGTCGCAAATTGTTGTGCGAATATGAAACTTGTTTTTATATCCAGACGGAAATTGTACAATACATGAGGTCACAAGGAGCAAAATAGCATGACACTCTCATGGTCATCCCATTGAACAATTAAGAAAAGATGCTACCAGGAAAACATACGAAGGAAAAAGAGGAAGTGAATACTTGTAAATTAGACACTATGCGCTAGTATGATATTTACATGCATAAGACATTTGCAGCAATGACTTGGAATTAATTTGCAACAGTAACTTGTTTCTGTAAAAAGGACAGGATGTGGATCTGAATTCTTACTGTCTTGTGAAACAAAAGGGCAAAGCAGAAGGGCGCACGGGAACATAGGGCTCATAACCTAATTGTACAAGAGCGCGAAGGCTCACGTGACCTTGCACTCGCTTCTCCACCAATCAGATGCCGTGATTTTTGACTGACGGGTCATTTTTGATCAGTTTGACCATCCCTCACGAAAAGCTAAACGTGTAAAATTTGTGATCGAATTTTTCAAAAATTTTTGCAGCTTGCCATATCTCGATGATAAAGGCACAATTCCAGAAAGAGCAAACTTTGAATCTCGAAAAATGAGGAAATTACAGCATCTTGAAGATGAAGGAATATGTTCGCAAAACTCCATGCTTCACTATGACAGATATTTAACATAAAACATTCCAAAGCACCATCTCGACTCTAAAATTAGATCTGCAAAAGCTTAACACGGAGAAGAATGTATGTTTGTAAAAAATAAAAGAAAAAGCGCAAGAATCACGAGAAAAACCTTCCATGGGATAATTAACCCTTCTGCTCTCTCTACGGTCGTCCCGTTCCGAAAAAGCCCGAAACATCGCACAGCCTTGGAAGAATAGCAAGAAGACGCGAGTCAAGAAGACGCGAGCATAATTCTTTTGTTCGAGGATGTAAATTACAAGGTGAAATCAAGTTCAAAACCGGGGCAATTCTCGAGGGACTTATTGTACATTGTATTCTGAAACTGACAACCTGAAAAGTGAACTTTTGAAGGCCGCACTGCAAAATAGGACGTCGAGAAGGGAAGCAAAATGCAACGTGAGCATATTCATAAATGATGGAAATACGAGGATGCAAACTGTTCTTAGGGAATTAATCTGTCAGTGAGCAGCTTTCTAGGAGGGAAAAAGCTGGAAAATTAGAATGCTCTAAAAACATAAAAAAGTAGCTGCGTTTTCAAAGACGTCCGCGTCTTGCTGCTAAAAAGCCTAATAGTAGGATGTGGCAGCATAATCCATCAAGGGCATTTGAGATTAGTAGAACCCTCCTAGAAATACTGTTTTGATTCATATCACTTCATTGTAGGAATAAGCATTACTTACTAGTCTTGTTCAAGATAAGCAATGCAACAGTTTCATAGCTCCATACAAACATCAGTCAATGATTTTTAAACGGAGTTCAACAACTTTTCTGTTGAAATAACTTTATATGGTGATATTTCAGCAAAATCTTGTTGAGCTTTGTTTAACTAACTGAATGATGTCTGATGCTTTTTTGCTGTGGAATGGTGTGCAGACAGAAATGTAGCTAATGTTGCGCTTCCCTCATCGGTGTAGAGAGAGAGGAATAATTTTGGAGGCTCCCCGACAAAAGCTCCATTGTTTACGAAAATCTTGCCTGACTTAAGGCAGATTTCTGCCCAATTGCAATGGTGGTTGATTTTTGAAATTTCTCTAGCGTTAGGAGGTTGCAGCCCCTAACCCCCTATCTCCTACGCCTATACTTGCGTCAAGTCTCGTTGTATGAACTGTTAGTCTATGAACATATGAGCAGGGTCTTTAGACAATACGAAAACATTGACTTTTCGTTCACTTTGGCCACAGTAAACACGGGAAGAAAGTACAATTCAATTCAATTCAATTGTTGTGTCGTATCTGATTGCAGACGTTGACGATCAGTGTCTTCCAGTTTTCCCTATCATCAGTTTTTTGAAGCAAAATTCCAGCATTCTTCTCATTTATAAACTCACTTGCATACATATGGAATAGATGGAATAGAGGTGACCGTTGAAAAGGAAATGTCAATTTAAACAAGAAACTTGAGAAAATACATTTTATCTAAAATGTCAATTTAGACAAGAAACTTGAGAAAATACATTTTATCTAAAATAACTAGGGGGAGCTCAAGCCCCCAAAATCACTGAAAATGGGGGGCTGAGCCCCTTGCTCTGCAAAACTGTATTTAAATGATTTCCATAGCCATCAACCTTGCCCCGTCTTCTGTTACGTTGTCCCCAAAGGGGGCCTTCAGTAGATACTAACAATATATATTTCCTAGTCCATTTTGGGATGTAGAATCCAAATTTTTCATTAATTTTCATGTCTGAGACAGTCAAGTAGACTTAGGGTTCTTTTCTCCAAAATTGGAGGCATAGCTTATAGAGTATACAGTTATCTTGCATACATATGGAATAGATGGAATAGAGGTGACCGTTGAAAAGGAAACGTCAATTTAGACAAGAAACTTCACAGAGTAGGTTGTATCTTTACGAGGAGTTTTCGAAGAATCGTCTTTTTCTATAGCAATGCCTCACATCTTGAGTTGAGGCTGGGATAAAATAGTCAAGGAGGATCTCATATAACACTATAACAACTATATGGAAAGTCGAAAGTGCCTGAATCATCTATGCCAAAATCAAAAGCCTCTTCGTCGTCACCTAAGGTTACCAAAAGGATCTGTAACATCCTCAAGCTATGTTTCTTCAATGAGGTCAATGCTGAGATTGGGAAGCCAGTCATTGTTTGTTGAGTTTGCAAGGGTTATCATTGGTCCGTCGCCAAACCAAAGTTTGAAAGATGAATATGCTTTGCAAGGTTGCTTTGAAATACACCCGTTTTCCGGTAATGAATGTCTGCTTAGTACGCTTTCAAACATAAGCAACTGCAAGTGTCACATCAAAAAATAACGCAAGCTTTCTAGAGAGGTTTAGTAGTAGAGGAACAGAAGTGCATATTATTGATCACCAGCTGTACAGACTGTACCTAAAAGCAAACAACACAGAGTATTTCTCTGCCACTACTAAAGCTGCCACTACTAAAGTGCATATTATTGATGACCAGCTGTACAGACTGTGCCTAAAAGCAAACAACAAAGGGTATTTCTCTGCCACTACTAAAGCTGCCACTACTAAAGTGCATATTATTGATGCCCAGCTGTACAGCCTGTACCTAAAAGCAAACAACAACGGGTATTTCTCTGCCACTACTACAGCTGCCACTACTAAAGTGAATATTATTGATGACCAGCTGTACGGACTGTGCCTTAAAGCAAACAACAAAACAAAGGGTATTTCTCTGCCCTATGTTGCGCACGGGAGAGTTAAACTTTCAGTCATTTTAAGCGATTTTACCCATTTAAGCCCGTGTACGATTTTACCTATTTTACCTATATAAGCGATTTAAGCGATTTTACCTTCTCCCTTGCAATGTGCAAATGGAGGATAAAGAGTTACTGCAAAAATTTATTCATAGATTTAGGGGGCTAAAGCCTATCACAAACTTTGAATGATTAAAAGCGGTTTCAAGGCAACGTGAACGCATCTGGAGATACTGAAGAACGGCTGAGGGGTAGGACGAATAACTGGATGAATACTGTATTGGCCTAACAAAGAGACAATTATTCATTTTCAAACAGGAGACATTTATAACTTGCAAGTAGGAGTGCAAACTGAATAGGTGGAACATCACTAATGCATGAAGTTATTCTCAGCTAGTTTTGATGTTAAATATTGATTTTTTGCCGCAGTCTGTTTCTTGTTCCACCAAAAAACCATTTTTACAGCGTTTAGTGTGCGAAAAATAGTGAGTGAAAAAGGGCACAAAAACTTAAACGAGCAGCAGCATGCCATTGGTGAATGATGTGCCATTCCAATCAACTGAAATATGACAGTAGATAGCAAATATAAGACCTTGCGACGTTCACAAACGGCCAGAGCTGTAACATGCAACGTTGCCAGAACGAACGATTTCGTGATTTCGTCTTTGGTAAACCTTGGTTGCATTCTTTTATCTAACTGCTGCCTTCGTTGCCAGTATAGAAGAATTGAAATCGGCAATGATAATACCCAAAACAGTTCAGTTCAGTTCAGTTCAGGTTCATATTTTGAATTCCCCTACACACAATTTATTTAAATTAACTATACAAACAAGCAACTAATATATACCTACAATACAATATTACACACAAAAAAATTAATACCTATTTAACACTTAGAATTAATACAATATATAAATACGAAACAAACAAAAAAGGGGATAAATTGTATGGAGGGAATTACTTAAAGGAGGAGCTCTCTCAGTAGTTAAACTAATCGAGGAGAGAGCACCCCCTGTTTCAAATTTCTCACATAAATTTCTCTCATTAATTTGATTTCTTCAAGGAAACAGAAGTTATGGGCAGATGGTGACTTTCTGAATCAAAATTTCTATGATCAACTTTTGTAGTGGTTTTGAAAGAGGAAAACTTTGAGTTTTTTTCGAAACATATTAGCAGAGGGTGATTTTTTTATACCCACAGGAATGTCATTCCAGCATTTAGCTCCGTAGAAGTGCACTGACCTAATGCCGTATTGCAGCTCAATCCTGGGTTAGGAAAGTATCATTTTTGGTGACTTGCCTTGTACCATACCGATGAATGGATTCGACTAAGTCAAAGAATGAATGAAAACAAGAAGGCGAGATCTTATTCACACAATCATAAACAAAACTAAGTAGTTTCAACTGGAAGAGATCATGCAGTTTTAAAATCTTTAAGTCAGAAAAGATAGGTGAAGAAGGTGCAGTAAAATGTGCAGATAAAATTGCTCTAACAACCCTTTTCTGCAACAAGAACACTAGATTGATGTAAGCCTCAAAGGTGAGACCCCAAACCAAAATTCAATACTGCAGGAAAGGTGAAAGCGAAGAATTGTAAAGGCAGTATAAATTCGTCGTATAAATTCGTCGCGTAAAAATGCCGTGTAAATTCATGAGTCATATGCCTTGCCTTTAGTCCAGCTAATGGCTTTGAATGAAACTTAAATTATGCTTTTTCCAATGCGAAAATAACTAAATTGATCACTTCGACCAACTTGCATTTGGAATACTATTTTCAAAGCTCCTCAGTTTCACAATGTGTTTATCTCGTCAGCCACTTGCATTAGAAGTTATCCGTTGACAAAAACATCCTTTTACGGTCAAAGAACACATGATCATTAGAGCATAGTTGCACATCTCCATTGCCCCTTTATTAACCCATGATAGCATATGCGCATCTTTTGTATAGATTTTTGTATATAAGCTTTGACCCAAACTGGATAGTTTCTCAAAGTCCTCATGGTCCGAGTTTGAAAAATTTCGTTGACGTTTCTTCAAATTTTCATGAGCTTCGATCAGCGGGATATCTTCAGGATTAGCCGGGATGTAAGAAACGTGCTCCTAGAACCTGGAATCTCCGATCTCAGAAAAATTAAGATCTTGAAGACCAAAGCAAAACCATGTCATTTTATACCTGGTTTTTTACTTGCGTAATCTGGACAGTGACACAACTTCATATCATATGCTCCTAGAGATCACTGCGGCGACTGAAACTGGAGGGAACTGGGAAGGAGCTCTTGTGAAGTGGCTCGTACTAGGATAACGAGAATTGTGAAAAAACCTTCAATATGGTATATTTTTGCACCTGCTTTGTTGACTATGTTGTCACACAAGCAAGCAATGTTTAACGACTTTTTTGGGCCTATTTTTTAATTCAAAAATCTGTCGGATGGACATTTGATACTTTGGAGCTACCGACTGCCCAAACCTTAGTGAGCATGGCTGCCTGAGCTGTACTCCTGTTTAAGACATCTGGTGGTCTACAAAATAAACCCTATGAACCTGCATTTTACCTTTCCTGTCCTGTGAAAATCCAGGTTTTGCTCGTCTGTCGGACGGACTAGAAAGAAAGCGGATTTTTAGTGCTTGTTTTTCAGTTGTATGTCTGTGCTGCTAAAAAGTATTTTCCTGTCACGTTTTGGTATCTATGTACAGCTCAACTCTTCAGGATTGCATTTCGATCCATCTCTTTGCTTAAAATGATTATTTACATAGCATGAGCAACATTAAGTGCCTACAGTCCGTCTGTCGGAAGGACACTGTCGGACGGACAAAATTTTCCTATCCTTTGGCAGCGCCTATTTCATGCTGGAGAATCATGTGCCTATAAAACGCTACTTCAAGTAAAATTCAGAGTGATTCCATGTTGGAATTGGTTCTCAGCTCCATACCAGCTGAAAATTTCGTTGCCATTCAGCAATGTGAAAACAAGTTCAAAAATGGCACGTTTTTGACCAAAAATGAGCTTTTACGCAGCAGAAATTGGACCTTACGATTTTTTCGTGAAAATAATGATAAAATGAGTTACTTTCTACCGCCTGCAAATACTAAAAACAGTTAAATTACTTTGCAACTCACAGAAAAGATGTTATTAGCAAAAATACGATTTTCTCTGAGCGTGACCAATTTCAAAATAGGCCCTTTTGTGAAACTGACTGTAGATCGTAGCAGAAAAGTGAATATTTGTCTCATTATCAGCTGACGTACGCTTATGCAGCAGTGCTGCTTCGCGTTTTCAGTTTTAAGCATTTCTTTTTGTGAGATGGAAATTTAAGTGTCTGCTAAAATCGTCTGTTGTTTGCAATGACCGCCCCGTCCTGCCTGTTTGGTACACATTTCAAAGGTTTTCATCCTACCCCCAGCCTGCATCTTGCAATTAAACAGGATTGTTGAGCAACTAGTAAGACTTTTTTTGTTTAGAAACTGTTCTGGAAAGTTTTTTATTGATATTTGTTCAATCTTACAAATGGTTCTCGCCATCACCTTCTTCAAATTTTCCCAGAGTTTAATCGTTCATAGTCACAAAACGGCTTGAAAATTTTATCTGTGTCACCTTTGAAATTTTGACTAAAAATTAGGCCTATTTCGAATTATGTCTTTGGGGTGAAAGTTTGATCTTGAATAAACTTATATTGTTACTACCATCTTCATGCAAAGAAATAATCTTCATGCAAAAAGATCATTAAATCATAGCTTGTGAACATTAATTTTGGGAAAAATTATTGTGATATAGTGTTTGATTCGTTGATGCAGCTTCGTAAAAGATCTGTAGCAATGTCAGAATCACTTGATAAAAGCAAATGTGCCTGCCTTCCATGAATCAGTTTTATTTTGAATTCTGCTATTTGACATGCAGCACTTGTTGTGTCTTGCAGCACACTCATTTGCAATGTTCTGTGCTGTAACAATGATGAAGCCTTACCCAGAAAGCGAGACAGTATTATTTGTGATTGGTCGAAGCTAAATAAAGGCTAGCGACTTGATATTTATTATGCACAACAAGACAGCAAGTGTTCCGTCAACAGGACAGCAAGGAGTCTGTCTATCATGTCACAAAAAAGCAATGGGAATATTTTGTGTTTGTTGATGTTGTATGTCAATGTCATCCCCTTGAAGTTTTGAAATGTTTTTTGCAGACAGTCATATGCACAAATTAAAACGCATGAGAACAGATTGCCAACAATCGATACTAGAGATGGACGCAATTTGATACAAAATATTCCCTTGGACGCACCAGGTATGTTATCAACGTAAGTCATGCCAAATTTCATACGACGAAGCTGAATGACCGTTCATGTAACGCCACGAAACCTGCGTTGCCCTGTTAGCTTCAGTAGAATCAGTATCGCTGGATATGAATTTCTTGATCAAAAGACATCTTCCCATTTCTGTTTTAGCTGCTACCATCCCATCCCCCCATGATCCATGATCTCATTGAGTATGACAGTATGAAAATATTCCAGACTTAAGACCATCTTTTAGTTGGTAAATTTGTTGGCATATGAGCATCTTGTGTGATTGCTGTACCCTCTTGTTTTCCTGGAGTTCTTTCTGGTCATCTTGTATATACTCATTCCCAAGGAACTGAAGAAAAATCCTGTCTAATTCGTTAACCGAAAGTCACTTTTTCATTTTCATGGGTTCGTTCTTTGAAAAATATTCAATTTGAATTTTGAGCTGTTTGAATTTAGATCTGAGGACCTTAGACAACAATTATTTGTTGAAAAGTACATGACATGTTTCGATTGTAATCTCTCAAGCAGCTAGGCTGACAAAAGAGAAAAACTACTACTGCAAAGAAACCCTGCAAAGGTTTATTTTTCAAAAATATTAACGTACCCAATCAAATTGCTTAGAATCTAAACAAGATATTCTTTATTTATTTTATTTTATTTTATTTTCATTTTTATTTTTATTTTAACTTTTTTATCCATGGTAATCCACTCAGATACACTGTTTTACAGGGAGCCATGCAAATACAAAACCTAATAATAACTAAAATATTCAACCCTATTTACAATAATCTCAGTCAAAAAAAAAGGAAAGGAAAACGAGATGAGTCATAGTTTGGTTTCATAATTTCTTCGAAAGGAGCTGAATGATGCGGACGCTTTGACAACACTATCTAGGTCACTCCAGACCTTAGCCCCTCTGTAAGCAAACGATTTCTGACCAGTTGATGTTCTCAATAGTGGTAATCTAAGGTCAGTTTTAGAGTTCCTCAGCTGACGGTTAGTAGCTTCAGATACCTTTTCAAATAGGTTTCGCAAGTAATCTGGGGCGAGGGCATTCAGAGATTTATAGACCATCTTGCTCGTCTCAAAGTCGATCAATTCTCTAATGGTCAGCCAGCCAAGATTCCCTATCAAAGGCAAAGCTGAGGCGTCATAGGGGCTGTTTGTGACAATCCTAGCAGCTCGATTTTGCAGTTTTTGCAACTTATCGAGGGCTGATGCACCGCAAGATCCCCAAACAGGGCAGCAGTACCTAAAATAGGGCTCGATGAGACTTCTATACAGCATAATGAGGCTTTCCTTTGGTAGGTATCTTTTTGAAAACTTCAACATACCGATACCTCTAGAGACTTTCTTGATTGTATTGGACTAGTGGGTAGACCATTTCAGTTGATCGTCAACCTGCAAACCTAGATACTTGGTGTTGTTAACCATAGTGATCTCCTCGCTACCGATGTTAAGGTCAGGTTTGGAAGAACTTGGCAAGTCTAAACTAAGAAGCTTGCACCTGCTACCTATTATCATCCCTTGAGTCTTTACGACATTAAGCGATAGCTTGTTGCCCTCAAGCCAACCTCGAAGGGCTTCAAGGTCAGCATTTATTGCAGTATTAATATCGGTCATAGAAGGAGAGGAGTAATAGATAGTGGTGTCGTCAGCATACATTGCCACATCAGAAGTCTTTAAACAGTAGGGGAAGTCATTTACGTAAACTAGAAAGAGTAGGGGACCTAGGCAGGAGCCCTGGGGAACTCCACAATCTACCCCTTCAGTTACAGATGAATCACCATTCACTCTACAAAACTGCTTCCTATTGAAAAGGTACGACCGAAACCAGCTCAGTTCTTTACCCCTGACGCCATAGTAGTTCAATTTGTTCAAAAGGATTTCATGATCCACAGTATCGAAAGCTTTTTTAAGATCGATAAAGACTGCAGCAGTATACCTCCCTTTGTCAATGTTTAAATACCAGTCATTAGTACTTTTAAGTAGACACGTTAGGACTGAATGTAGTTTCCTGAACGCTGACTGTAGGAGAAAGATGAGCTGATTCCGGTTAAGATAGTTGTAAAGCTGATCGAAGATTAGCTTCTCGAAAAGTTGAGAAATAACGGGGAGCACAGAGATAGGCCTATAGTTTGATTTGTCATCGGTGGCTCCATCCTTAAAGATAGGTGCTACCCTCGCAATTTTCCAACTGTCCGGGAATCGCCCGAGAGAAAGAGATAAGTTGAACAGCTGCACGAGAGAAGGTGCCAATACTGAAATACCAACTTTTAAGAAAAAACTAGATATAGCTTTAAAGGGCAAGTCCGGGGTTGGTATAATTGTTGATTATTCAAGAGATTACACTGTTGTGAATGGCATGTAGTACTTTTTTCTTTTGTTTTCTCTTTTAATTTGCGCAACTGCATATTTCAATTTGCTAAGAAGTGCGAAATGACGTCATTTTCTATGACGTCACTTCACGTTGACCCGAACGAGGCCGCCAAATCTTTTGATATTATACCACTCACATTGCTAGCCTCCTTCTCGAGCCTTCCCACACTCGTTCAAAATACAGAATGGCGGCGATATTTGCCATAACTTACGAAGATTAATCGTCAAATTTATGAAAGTTCGAGCCACAAAACATTGGAACGAACTCACAACTGACGTTCAGCAGCTGATAAGGTTGCTTTTTGACAATAATTTTATCAACCATGGACTTGTCCTTTAAAAGAAATCAACAACGTTTGTGCGTTTAGCACGAAAAAGTGAATTTCAGCTTGACTCCTTTTAAATGATACTTCTTGCTCCACACAGTTTTTATGTATATTTATATTCCAATGAAAAGTTATAACATGTGTTACAAGCTCCACTACACTACTTACAGTACTGCTGTACAATATGAGCTGCACTACACTACTTTCAGAAATGACTCTATCGGGTGTCCCAGAAAAAACTTTCCCCGTTTGAACAGTTCCAGAACTGGAACCACTGCCTCGTTTTGAGCGATTTAAACGGCAATCTCTTGCTTAAAGGCTCACTTGGATCCATATTATTTTACGCGATTTTTTTGCTCATCAAAAGACTTCAAAATATGGATATTTAGAAAATTGTATGCTAGAAAAGTCCTTGAAAAGGTTGGAAATCTAGCGATGGAGATATGTTCCATTCCTTCCATATTTTACATACAACCGCTTGTCAGTTTCTTAGATTGGTATTCAAGGTCGGCAATACGCTAAAGTGCGGACCACAGGACCTTGTCTTGTTTACTATACTTTTTCTTCGAAGATCAAGCATAATCATGCTTATTACGGACAAAACAGACGAATATGATTTTTTTCTTGGGCCCCTTTGTGGAGTTCAAGCTCCGTACCGTTGGAATTTAGTTAAAGAACAGAATTTCCATGGATTTTTAGGTGGAGGCTCAATGATTCTATTGATGAACCGTTTTTAGCTGTTTCTCAATCATTTCAAGTATTCTATTTTTCAGGAAAATGATAACAGAAAATCAATGCGCGTAGATACAGAAATGAAAAAAAATACTCAAATCTTTAAGTTGAGCATTGTATGACAGATTTCTTTTAAAATTTTTATCAAACAAATCAAACGTTTATGAAAATAGCAGTTCAAATAGGGAAAGTTTTTTGTGGGACACCCGGTACAATACTACTACAACGATACCCGAGGAGGAAAAGGCAATGTCTACCCCGAGGCCATTTACATGTAGATAAATAAAAAAGAGAATGATTGAAATAGAGGACAAGAGAGATACATGACATACAGAACAAAGAGAACAATTAAAACTACACACAATCTAGTCATAAATTAGTGGTGTAGAGGGAAGGTAATGGCATGTAACGAGGTTTGGAATTATCTTAGTCAAATCGACCAGTTTGATGGATATACTGCAAGGTTGATTGTAATATATCTCTGTTAACGTTATTGGGAAGGTCTTTATCACCATACAATAAATGCTCCGTAGGAATCTTGTTTGGAGGATTGGTATATCCAAATGGTCGCAATAGCAAAGAGACTCCAGCGAGAGGATCATGTCGTTCCTCATCGAAGGAAAGGCAATGCAACAAAAAGCGCTCAGTACCCTCAACGCCATCATTTGTGGGGCTCATTGAATTTATCGTATCCCTAAAATTGTGCTTGAATTTGTGAAAGTTCAGTGCGCTAAGACCAACCCTTAGTTGAGTAATATAGGATGATCCTTTTGGGTCATGAATACCAAAAACGGGCTATTGAAGGAGGGTTTATTTTGGATAGCAACTTTGACTTAAGAACGGCAACAGATGGTGCAATTCTAATTTCTCGATCAAGTTCATTCCGTTCGGATAAGCAGTGAGGATTGAATGCAGAAAATTTTTCTTTTTGCCCCTATTCGCCGAACAACATCCTGATTGTGAAGAGAGTACTGCGACTGTTGAAACGGCTGAATTTGAATTATTGTTTTTTTTTATCATTCTAAAATTTTAAAAACAACAATTCAATGCAACTACTGTGACATTCGTAGCGAGGAAAGACAAGGTCACCAGGTCCTCACTACAAATGCCACTTACAATTTTCTAACTTTCGGAATTTAAAGATTATCAAATAAGTTAGAGCTTTTCTCCTGCAACCACCTGATTAATAGTAGAAAAGAAAACCACAAAAAAAACAAAAACAAACAAAACAAGCAAACCAAAAAAACAAAAACAACAGCTAAATCGAAACTGAAGTACCTCCAAAACCCGCACAAACAGCCCACCCCCCCACCAAACCACAAGTACGAGAGCACCGGCAGGGAGAATGGAATCTATGGTACAGAGATCAACTCCGAGGAGAAAAAAAAACTTAAAAACTCCCAACTAATCCTAGACTCCCCCAGCCAACGCCCCCGCAGCAGCAGTCCGATGAGCAGAGAACGCCCATGCAAATCTCGGGAGCACCCCAGTCAAGAAAAAGGCTTAGGCTGCTGTTTTTCCAGAAAGTTTAATTGAAACGTCCACAAGTTTTGATGAAAGAAATAGTTGATTCTAGAATGACTCTGTTTGCAAAGGTACTTTCATTTGGGTTCCCACATAACAACAAATGACAAAGATCCTTTGAATTGATGCTAGCAACATCATATCCGACATCCGAGACTTGACCAAGGAGGTCTTGGCGCTGAGCTGTAAACTGGGGGCAGTGCAGGAGATAATGCTCATTATCTTCCTTTCCTGTACCACAAATACAAATTGGACTCAAGCAGTCAAAATTATGCCTAAATCTATGGTCGTTCAGAGGACTGAAATTAACTCGAAGCCTTGTTAGTAGTTTGATTCCCAAAATATCATAGATATTGTAAACAGGGTTTTTCTCAGGTCTAATGATCCGAAGCAATTTGCTCTTGAAAACGGCGAGAGAAGGAGAATCTTGTACTGCTTTCTCTAACAGATTCCACTCACATATTGTGTTATGAAAATAAGAGCTAGAAAAGCGCATAGTTCTACCTACATTTTGCTCATAGCAACGCGGGTGTCTAAAATAGACGATTGCGCTAAAGATGGCGGCGAGGAATTTTTTACCGAGATGCACTGCGTTCTTTAATCGAATTCCTATAGATTCTGTGAAGATTTGTAATTCGAACGCAATGCATCTCGGTAAAAAATTCCTCGCCGCCATCTTTAGCGCAATCCTCTATTATAATCAACTGAGCGCTGTTCAGGTATCTCATTGAAAAGGTAATCTGGGCTTTTGGGTGTGGTTATTGAAAAGAAATGACATAATCTTCGACACCACCTTCGGTTATAAAGTGTTTCCCATCCGAGCTCTTCAAGCAGCTTTTGCCTACTCGTACCCATCCACGCTCCAGTAACAGCTAGTGCTGCTTTATATTGAGTTTTTTCTAGTTGTTGCGTAAAGTTCAGCTGCATATCTGGGTCATATTTATGGTAAATTACGTCTCCATAGTCTAGGTGAGGTCTTACATAAAGCTTATAGGTTTGATCAAGGACCTCTCTTGATACATATTTTGAAAGGTATTTTAACAAACCAATTCCTCTGCGTACTTTCAAGATAGCCTCCCGAATATGACTTTTGAAATTTAGCTTTGAGTCAAGAATAACGCCAAGATGCTTGTGTTCCAATTTTGAGGCAATGACCTCCTCTCCCAATTTAAGACCGGGGTGGATTGGCTTCAAACTGTTCACTGTTTTGGCTTGGACTACGATAGATGGTCCCAAATAAAACTTCTTTGCGTGCTATTCTAATTTCAGTAATGATAATTTCTGGTAATAGCTCAAGGTCAGTTCGTCTCTTGATGGGTAGCCCTTCGCGAAAAAAGAGACACACTCCGCCAGTTTTGGTATTGCTCGGATGATCATTGCGATATATTTCTTTGCTGAACCCTTAGATTTCATCATTTTTAAAGTTAGATCAAGCATAGACTCAGAAATAGCAACAATGTCAAATTTGTGGAGGGCATCATCAGTTTCAATAAGCGGTATCTTTATTCGATCTCTAGCACAGATGCTATTCAAGTTCCAGTGAAAGAACTTCAAACATTTATTAATTTCTGGGCCAGGATTTGGATGAATGTCTCCACATAAAAGCAGCTGGCTGAATGGGCTGCACCCACCAACCTGAAAGATCTCTAGTGCAGTCCCAATAAGAAGAGTAAAACGAATATGCTGCGTTAAACACAGAGCTTTCCGTGGGTAGGCCTTGTTGTAATTGATGATGTTTTTACATAATTTTGGTAGCTCATTGAAAAACGAAAACGCAAGCCATGGATAAACAATCACATGCGAATTTATTTTTGCAAAGATTCGACTGACATCTGTACTTTTTGGGGGAGTAGCTGGCAAAACAATTTCAGCGAGGTGGGTCCACAAGAAGGAAACAACGCGGGATAATGGCAATGAAAGAACAGATGAACAGATGAATAAGTACATGTAGGCAAAGTACTGAAGAGCACAAAGTGAAATCACGACCACTGGTATTTCAAGGCCCTTTGGGACTTTAGACATAAACCAACTTCGGCGCCCTGCGATTCCTGCACGCCACTGGTTAATTCCTACAGGCATCTGCACACTTGATATCCTTGGTCATTCTCAGCATTAACATCAAGAGGAGCAGTTGAGAATGAGCTATCAGGGGAATTTCCTGTTGTTACTTTAAAAATTCAAAAGATTGTATCAATGAGATGTTTGGTTTGCTATCTAGATATTTTAATACCCTAAGCTATGATTTCCAACAAAGAGGAATTTTGCGTCCCTTGTGATTACTCACTAAGGAAAACAAGAAATTTCAGACCCCCTTGAGATTGCCGTGCTGTTTACGCCAAAAAAACAAGTTTTAGAAAACATGGTGCATGCCGCGCGGAACCATCAGACATTTATTGTATATGCTATATTATATATATATATATGATTTATTGTGTATGCAGGTGTTAAATCATTCATAAACCTGAAGAACAAGATGAGACGTCTAATCCACATTCGAAGATTTTGCCATTCCCAGCCCAACTCCGTGTATAGCTTCTCCCTTGATGTTCCAATCTATGTTCTTGCCACAGCTAGTGCAGCAGAATATTGGGAAGATTTTAATTTTTTCATCGTATTTGACAAGGTTATATTCTGACTGAATTCATATATCTTTGCAGGGATGTGGTAAATCTTTTTTTTTCAATCAAGACTCAATATCATTACAAGATACATGGTCTAACTACAAACTACAAATTAAGAGCTACTAACAAAATATCAGCGAGTATACGTAAAAAATGTCTTTTTATTGTTCTAGGCTATGCATCATCAATCTTCTGGGTTTCATTTTGCGATCTAAGTTTATAAATTGTGTTAAGATATCTTGTAAATGTCTCTAAAACGTGACAGTTTTCATTGGTTTGTAGAAAAATGAGCTTTTGTTCAAGGGTTGGAATTGTTTCAAAATTTGGATAGATATCTTTTGTGTAATGTAAGAAGGTTACTCGTTCTTCTTTAAACATGTCACATTCGAGAATAAAATGCGTCTCGTCTTCAATTTTGTCTTTACAGCTTAAGCAGAACCGTTTGTCTCTTTCTATTGGAGGTTTGCAATGGCGTCCTCTTTCTATTGTGAGGCAGTGGTCGCTAAGTCGTAGTTTTGACATAATTCGTCTGTCGGCTCTGTTAGTTATTAATGATAAGTAAGCTTCGAGATTGATCCTATTTTTATAGCTTCCATAAGTTAATGCTTTGGAACAATTTTTTATTCTTGACTTCCAGGATAGTTAGTAATTTGCTTCTAAGATTTTTTTGATGTTGGATTTTGAATGCTCAGTTATTAACTTTTTGCTGACTTCATTTTTGGTTAGTTTATCTGAGAGATGGTAAATCACATCCCCATAGTTTAGATGGGGTCGCACATAGAGTTTGTATAGTCCACTTAGGGTATGCCTGGGCAAGTAACTGGAGACATATTTCATCATACCTATACCCTTTCTTGTTTTAGAGTTAGCTACTTTAATTTGAGCAGAAAAAGACAACTTTGTTTCAAGGATAATTCTTAAATGCATATGTTCATCTACTTTCTTCACCGATGTGTCATTAAAGAGAATGTCTTTACGATCAATTTCAATCTCTGCCCTTGAAAAGGTCAATTTAACAGCATGCTTTTGATGATCAGGATTAAATAGCATTTTCCAGTCTCAAACTCACTGCCTTATCTACTCCAAATCATGGTTCATATCATTGACAGCTGTATTGGGATCATCAACTACTTCGAACAATAACGTGTCATCAGCAAATAGCTTTACATTGCACGTTAAATCTCCAGTTAGATCATTTATGTACACAAGGAAAAATAAACGCTGGCACTATTGGCCGAGAAATTAGTGCAAGGAGCAAATCGTGCTCATTTTTGGCGACCGGCGCATTCTGACTCATTTTGACTCGCTCAATTTGAAAATCGCTGTTGCCAAGCCAAATTTTGCATTTTTCACATCTAATTTGCATAATTTAAAGATGGCGGATTTTAAAGTTATTTTTTGCATATTTTTGTTTACTATTGCTTTAACTGTGTTTAATCTGTCTTATTTGGGGAAACTTAGTATCTTGGATTCGTCAAAATCGATAAAGCTTTATATTGGCTCCCCCGATCTCCATAAAATCAAGATCCCCCGATCTCCATAAAATGGCTCCCCCGATTTCCATAAAATTGAATGAACCACTGGTCATGGCGGCCGCACGCTTATTTCGCTGCTGCTGAACGTTTGCAGTCAGTGCCATAATGGCTGTTAAATCATGTCAAGATTAGTGATGTAAAGTTGTAAACTGAATTGTGATAACAACTTGGATTAATTTGTTGTGCAATTTAAGTGGAATATGCCAAAAACGAGAACGGGAGCGAGCTCTGTAGGTCACGCCTCCAACGAGGAGGTAGGCCACGAGACGGAGAGCAGCGAGGAAGAAGTCGATGAGCAAAATCAAAGTTTCTCCATGAGCTCCTTAGAGGACGTTCTCGATCGAAAATTAACAGAACATTTAAAGGATTTAGCAACGAAGGACTGCATCGAAAGCCTCAAGAAAACTGTGTCACAACAAGATCTCCGGATATCCACCCTAGAAGCCAGAATAGTCATGTTGGAAAAGTACATTGAACGGATCGAGGATAGAAACGAGGAAAATGAGCAATATCAGAGGAGGCTTTGCCTTCGGATAAATGGTATTGAAATGAGTGATGATGAATCAGGTGAAGATTGTCTTGACAAAGTCAAAAAGGTCTTCGAGGATATCAAAGCTGAAGTTCCTGATGTTGCGATCGATCGTGCTCATCGCATTGGCAAAATCAAACGTGATAACAATGGGAAGCCCCAACGTCAGATGATAGTGCGTTTCACCTCGTGGAGATTCAGAACCCGTGTTTACCGTGCAAGGAAAGCAACAAAAAAGTATAAAATCTACCTCGACTTGACAAAAAGCCGACTGAACTTGATCAACACTGCGAACGATTTGTTGGGAGATAATGGAAGTAACAAGTGTTTTGCTTTTGCCGACGTAAACTGTCGACCATGCCTCAAACTAGAAGATGGCTTCCGTTTCTTCTCAAATGAAGGAGAGCTCAAGCAGATCCTGGACGTTAAAGAAAATGACAAGGAAGAAGAAATGGATGACCCCTCTGATGAGTAGACCTAATTAAAAAACCCTTTTTGCGTTATGGTATCTGTTTTATTCCTTGTTTTGCGTTATAGGACTCGTTTTGTTGCTGTTATTTGTTTGTTGTTTGGTAATTTGTTGTGAACTAGTTGTGTTGAAATGAATTTTTGCCATGCCAATAAGTGAAACTAATCTCCTTCTGACAAATAAAAAAAATTAGATGTGGAAACCCTTGCCCCATGCTGAGCCCTCTGTTGTTCTGAGCCCCACTAATTTTTTGCCAGTAAGTGTATTGAGGTGAAAAATGTGCTGGCAGTGAAAACCCTCGAGTTGTCTTGTCACTGGGAGTATTTGAAAAACAATTAGGATTTGCTACCCTGACGGCTCTGGGTCTGGGACTCGTTGTGTGGGATGTTTTTGTCCTTTTCTTCTGGGTGGGTGGCTTGGGGGGCTTTGGGTGGTTTTCTGTGGTCCCGTGGGGTGTTGCTTCTCTGGGGTCATCGTTTTTGTTGGAATTGCAGTACCTCTAATATTTCTGCTGATCGTTTTTTAAGTTTCCAATAAATTGGTAGGTGCTGTGGTTCTGGCGATCATGGTGATTCTGGGGGTGCTGTCTCCGGGGGGTCATGGTGGGCTGCCTGGTTCTCCTCCTGGGTGGCTCATTCTGGGGAGGGGGCATGACATTTTGCGCGGCTGGTCTTGGACTTATTTGAGGATTCAGTGCCTCGTTATTTTGATATCTTTCGGTATTGACTAGTATAACAAGAAACTTAAATTTTGCCATAAAGAAACGTGAGGAGGTAACAGGGCTCCTAAAGCTGTTTAATTATTTCAACAGAAAATTTTGATATTTTTTTTTTTCACCTTTACAGCAGCAAAACTCATCAACGAACCCCTTGATTTGAAATGCTCTCAAATGGTAAATGCAGTTTACAAAAACCTGGATAGGACAGTTCAATGAAAACAAAGTATCAGCTAAAATGGCCTGCCTGCAACCCTTTACACTATGTCGTTTCACTTTGTGTTCCTGTTTTTTTACCAAATTTACTGTCGTCCTCGTGAGTTTGTTTTTGTCTCTGTTGTCTTTCATAAATATTCATTTTCCTTGTGTCAAGTTCATTTTTCTTCGTTTCCCCCAGGACTTACCAATGGTGGTTTCTTGATATCTTTTTGTCCCTTAGGACCAGCGAGAAGATTCTTTTGTGATGATGCTGGTTGAAATTCATCAGTGGCGAGCAGCAATAGGTTGTTTCCGAGCATCCGTGCAAAAATCGTCCCCATTGAGGAAAAGCGTTGAACCGTTTTCAATTCTTTTTCAAATCCTCAAGTTATATTGGTTTTGTTATTGTTTCATCGCGATTTCTATCCTTGCTCTGCCCTGTGCAATAACAATACAGTTCCTTAAGGTGCACTCTGTGACATCGCAGTCATGTTTCTTGCCTTTGTTTGCCCGCGTGCATCACTTTGCGAAGACGGTGCTTTACACGA
The DNA here is from genome assembly GCA_964020215.1 of Aurelia sp. 3 sensu Dawson et al. (2005). Lineage (NCBI taxonomy): Eukaryota > Metazoa > Cnidaria > Scyphozoa > Semaeostomeae > Ulmaridae > Aurelia > Aurelia sp. 3 sensu Dawson et al. (2005). Next base: position 11,771,753 of record OZ026585.1, read on the forward strand.
CTCTTGAAATTTTCAAACGAATTCCTCGTTGTATCATTGGTCTTGTTCACTACAGGCATGCAGCTGTGAGGCAGTTTCTTTTCTTGTATGCGTACTTTTACATTGGGTGTTTAACATGCAACACACTTCATGCACAGTGGTTGGTTTTTAGGACAGTTCTACTGAGTGGTGATGTAGAAACGAACCCAGGCCCTGAAACACTTGATTTTTGTACTTGGAATCTGAATAGTATTACTGCGTATGATTTCTTACGAGTCTCGCTCATAGAGGCTTACAACTCGGTCTATAATTACGACATTATTGGCATTGTTGAAACTCACCTCGACAGCACCGTGGAGGAAGATAGACTAGCACTAGATGGCTATTCGTTTGTAAAAGATAACCATCCTCAAAATGTGAAGAGGGGTGGCGTTGCCTTGTACATTAAAGATTCTCTTGCGTCAAAAAACCGTTCTGACTTAGTGACCCTCCCAGAATGTATTGTGTACGAAATTCAAGTGAACAGGAAAAAGTACTTCTTCGCCGTAATTTATAGAAGTCCAAGTCAGGGCCCGGAGGAGTTTGATAACTTCACAATAAACTTTGAGTTGATGTTATCCAAAATGCATTCTGAAAGTCCTTTCTGTGTTATCATTACTGGCGATTTCAACTGTAGGTCAACTCAGTGGTGGGAAAATGATATCGAAAATAACGAGGGTAAACTATTTGAGCCACTAGCGTCTGACAATGGGCTTCATCAGTTGATAACAGAACCAACCCATTTGTTGGGTGATTCGAAATCCTGTATTGATTTGATATTCACTGATCAACCAAACCTCATTATTGAGTCTGGTGTACATCCGTCACTACATGAGCAATGCCACCATCAAATTATTTATGGTAAATTATCGGTTTCAAACGTAGCACTACCTCCATACACCCGCAAGATTTGGCACTACGATAAGGCAGATTTCGTAGCTATAAGGAAAAGCATTGAAATGTTTGCTTGGAACGAACATCTTGTAAACATAACATGCCCTAATGAACAGGTTAAACTACTCAATGAAGTCCTTTTGAACATTTACTCTAATTTCATCCCAAATAGAATTAAAACAATTAGGCCTCGCCAAACTCCGTGGATAACACAAGCCGTTAAAACCTTTCTCAGGAAAAAAAATCGTGCATATAGAAGTTTTGTAAGGAGTGGCAGGCCAGTTGACAAGCTTGAAGGTATACAAAAGATGATATCTGAAGGCGCCAAAATGATCGAGGAAGCCAAGCGAAATTACTTCCGTAAGGCTGGAAATACTTTGGCTGATCCAGGGACTAATAGCAAAACCTACTGGAACTTGATAAACACTGTCCTAAACAAAGCTAAGATTCCACTGATACCACCTCTTCTAGAAGACGGCTTGTTTGTAACGGATTTTACTGAAAAGGCACAGATATTTAATGACTATTTCATACTTCAGTGCACGACCATTGACACTGGCAGTGAAATTCCACAAGGTACTCCAGCAACTACAACCTTGTTGACTGATTTTGTCATCTCCGAGGAGAAAATAATTAATATCATACGATCACTTAATCCTAATAAAGCACATGGATGGGACGAAATATCTGTGAGGATGATAAAGTTGAGCGATGGTGCATTGGTTCTTCCACTTAAAATAATTTTCAAAAATTGTTTAAGGCGGGGATTATTCCCAGAAATATGGAAATGTGCAAATGTGGTGCCGGTTCATAAGAAAAATGAAAAAAATGTTAAGGGGAATTACCGTCCTATTTCTCTTTTACCAATTTTTGGGAAAATACTTGAAAAACTCATATATGATTCTCTTTATTCGCATCTTGTAACACATGAACTCCTTAATCAAAATCAATCAGGTTTTCGCCCAGGAGACTCAACAGTCAACCAGTTACTTTCAATAACACATACAATATTTAAAGCGTTTGACTGTAATCCTCCTCTGGATGTTCGTTCTGTGTATCTTGACATATCTAAAGCGTTCGATAGGGTTTGGCACGACGGTCTAATTTATAAACTAAAGCGATGTGGTGTCTCGGAACAGCTCCTTTTTCTAATCCAGAGTTTCCTCAAGGATCGAAAGCAGAGGACTGTACTGAATGGACAGAGTTCTACTTGGGGAGATATTTCAGCAGGGGTGCCTCAGGGCTCTATTCTGGGACCAATATTTTTCCTTGTTTATATAAATGATCTAGCCGTAGGCCTGAAGTGCAATGTTAAGTTATTTGCTGATGATACATCGTTGTTCACAGTGGTTGAAGATTCCAATACAGCTGCCAACGACATGAACCATGACTTGGACTTGATAGGTCAGTGGGCTCACGCTTGGAGAATGTCTTTCAATCCTGACCCACAAAAACAAGCTGTTGAATTAACATTTTCAAAGAAGAAAATTGAAATTGATCATCCAGTGATCCTTTTTAACGACATACCTGTGAAAAAAGTTAATGAACATAAACATTTAGGGATTATCCTAGACTCAAAATTATCCTTTTCAGCTCATATCAAATCAGCTATCTCTAAGGCAAGAAGGGGCATTGGTTTGCTGAAATATCTCGCCAAATATCTGCCCAGGCATACCCTTAACGAATTATACAAGCTCTATGTTCGACCCCACCTGGACTATGGTGATGTTATTTACCACATTCCTGCCAAAGCATGTGAATTCAGTCAAAATATCATCTTACCAAATATGATGGAAAAGCTAGAGTCTGTTCAGTATTCTGCTGCTTTGGTTATAACAGGAACATGGAGAGGAACGTCTCGCGAGAAGCTGTACACGGAACTTGGATGGGAGTCGTTAAGTTCCCGAAGATGGAGTAGGCGCCTTACCTTGTTGTACAAGTTTGTAAACAATCTTAGCCCTGAGTATACAGTAGATCCAATTCCCCCACTTCATCAGTCGCAGTACTGTCTTCGTGACCAGGATGTCATTGGGCAAATGAGGGCAAGAACAGAAAAATTCAAATCTAGTTTCTATCCCAACTGTTTATCCGAGTGGAATAAGCTTGACCCTGAGTTGAGACTTGCACCCTCAGTTGCTGTTTTCAAGAAAAAGCTATTATCGATAGTCCGTCCCCCTGCAAAATCTGTTTTCGGAATTCACGATCCAATAGGATTACCCTATCTTACTCAACTTAGGGTTGGTCTCAGCAAGTTAAATTTTCACAAATTCAAGCATAATTTCAGGGACACCATAAACCCTATGTGCCCAACAAATGATGGGATTGAGGATACGGAGCACTTTTTGCTGCTCTGCCCTTCTTTTGATCTTCAACGGAGAGATCTTCTCGCTGGAATTGTAGAGTTACTACGACCATTTGTACAAATCGCTAGTCTTTCAAATGACGCTCTGACGCAGCTTTTACTATATGGCGATCAAGACCTTTCTAATGATTTGAACAAAAATATTCTCGAATTGACTTTACGTTTCATCCACAAAACTGGTCGGTTTGATTAATATCCTTTGAAACCTCAGCAATGTGTCAAGTCCCAACCACCAAGTCCCTTTATGTATGATGTATCATCAATCAGTTTATTTTCTTCGTTTTAATTGCTTGTAATGTACAGTAGTTGTATGTAATTTACCGTTGCTTGTCTTTATGTTTTGGCCATGGGGTAGTCATTGTCTTTCGCTCCCCTTGGTATCGTTCCTGTGGTGTTGTAGAGTAATTAGATAAGTAGAGTAGTATGTAAAATTTGTTGTTAATTCTTTTTGATGAATAAAAAAAAAAAAAAAAAAAAAAAAAAAATCAAGAAGGCGGACTTCAATGATGACATCGCGATTCTAATAAAATTGAGATGCAAATACAGTAGATGACTGAGAAAATTTGAATTGCTTGGAAAAACCTACAGTTTCTGCAATCTAAATTGTTCATCTAAAATAGTTCATTATCTGTCTGTCAGGAAACTTCATTTTAAAATCTGTAGAAAATGATGACGTCATGAAAGAAACGAAGTTTCCTCTTTTGGTATATGTTATGTGCAAACAATCATTTCATCGTTTTCTTAGCAGGAACAGCCTTTTCAGGCACTAAGGAATAAAATTTAGGCAACAAAATTGCACTATAGGAGATGAATACAGGAAATTGCTCAATAACCTCGTTTCCCTGCGTACCACGTTTTTTTCCAAGATGGTAGACAGCATTGGTCATTATCTTGATGCAGATGGAAGTTCAAGCAGCGCTTACCAGCTGTGAGGTTAACCCAAACCTTTGCATAATATGCCAAAAGAGAAAGAGTGGCTCAGATGAAAAACAATTGCAGGACAAAGTGGGCTTACTGCATTGAAAGAAGTAACTCAGACGCGAAAGCAACTTTTTGATGAAACAAACGCAGCTGCCATTGCTCGCTTGGAGCACAAGAATACGGTATCATAGACACTGTTATTCAAACTTTGCAAACATCAACAGGATTGGTGGACTTGAAAGCTCATAGTCGACAATAAATCAAAATGTAGCTGATCCAAAAATTGCATGACAAAGTCATCAATTGAGTCGAGTAAAAGTAAACTGGGAACAGTGCATATTTTGTCAGGCCGAAAAGAAGGTAAGTACCCATCAAGTATTGTCCTTTAATGGGAATGACTGCATAGTTAAGCTCGCCAGCGCTGATTTCGAGCTGAGTGTCCGCATTTCAGGTATCACTGATCTTATAGCTGCCGAAGCAAAGTATCACTCGTCATGCTTAAGACAGTGTCAAAGGTTAGCAGTGAGGTCAAATGAAGAGATCAAACATCATGGAGTTAAACAAGTTCTTTCATTGAGTTGTGTCATGAGCTTCGCGTTGCTTCTGATAAAGGACAGGTAAGTGAATTCATAAAGTTTAGATTCACTGAGCTATTTTGACGAGAATTTGACAACGCAGCAAGGGCATATCGATTTTTAATCTGATACATTAGCATGAAGGTAATTTCAAATGGTCCTCTTTTTCAGGCGTTACAATTGGCTGATGTGTGGTCCCACTTCCAAGTCTTGGCTAACCAAGCTCAAGAGGCCATTCCCCATTCTTTTGCTACGAGAAGGTCAACTTTTAACGAGAAACTAGAGATGGTCGTGGGTGATTTTTACCAATTCTACAAGCCACTTAAAAGGGAATTCAGTGAAAGAAAATGTATTCTTATTCCGCAGAAATTCAGATATAAGACAACTTCAGACCTAATAGCAAGTGAACCGGACCCTATAATTCCAAGCTACAAGCCTGGCGATTGTGATAACGTAAGCTTATTGGTGCACGCAGCATTAATGGTAAGGTCAGAACTTGGTACAATGCCAGGTTATCAAGGGCTAGATGTGACTGAAGACTGTGTCCGTTCGGTGATACCAGAAAGCCTGCACCTGTTCTTGAGTGTCCTATTTGGGGGACAAAGCATTTTCGATGATGATGTCAATGAAAATCAAGATTCTGACAAAAGCTGCTCGACAGAAAGTGAAAAAGAAGATGACAGTGAACTAATGAATTACTTGGGGAATTTTAAGCAAATGAGAGTTGCCAGTATTGCTCAAGACATCATTTATGGCGTCAGTACTAGGAGGAAGTGGACACCAAAGCGTATTGGTCTAGCTCTCACTTTACACCAGAAAACAAGATCAAGGAAATTGGTGAGCCTTTTTAATAAGGCTGGTCACTGCCTTAGTTACAAACAGCTCATGACCGTCGACACAGCGTTTGCAGAATGCACGCTGGGTGCACTAGATGAGAATACTGGCGCTGTAACTCCACCGAACTTCTTGGAAATAAATGCTCCTATAGCACAGAAGTAGAACGCTGATGCAAGCAACAAGAATGGTATGATGCTGCGAAAGAAGGCTGAAGATATCCTTGAAGAGCACGCAAGTGAAGAAACCAATGTCAATACTACAAAGAGTATTCTTCATATCACAGCAGATAACATAGATATTCTTAGCGAAGCGTTAGATGGTAAGGGCACATTCCATGCAACACAGATGGTAGCTTGCATGCGTGGCAGGTTTGGGACAAGTGCAGTTTTGTCAAGCTTGAAGGCATCCAAGGCTCAAACGTTGCAGGTTCCACAGTCTTTGAACAAGATTTATCCTTCCAAAGTGATACTTGGAAAGAAAGAGCCGGTCTTCAAGGGTGAAGCAAAGAAAGAATGGTTTGCCTTGCGTGAATTAGAAGCTAAAAGCGTCCAGAAAGCTCATGCTGCAGATCTCGCTTTTGTATTTAGAGGTCAAGAGTCAACAAAGCGTGTTGGATGGACTCTTTTTAACAAGAATCTAACGACGCGCGATCCCGAGATGTCTGCAATTAGCTACATGCCTCTGATTCTTAACCCAGCTCTTGAACTAGAGACACTCGTCACAGTTCTTGAAAGGAGTATTTCTGTTGCCGATAGGCTTGGAGAGAAATACGTCGTTCTTACTGCAGACTAAGCCTTATATTGCAAACTGACAGAATTGAGATGGTCTGACAAGAGATACCAAGACCGTATCATCCTCAAAATGGGAGGCCTGCACATTGCTCTCAACTTTCAGAAGGCCATTGGACAGCAAATGCAGGGATCTGGGCTCTCAGAAGTATGGACTGAGAGTGGTGTTGTTGGAGAAGGAGCAGCATCTTTGATCTTAAATGGCAAGTCATATGCTAAAGCTATGCGAGTACACAAGTTAACATATCAAGCCTTATGGCAGTTACTCATACCAAATTTCCTGGCATTTGTAGAAAATAAAAATCTTGAGCTTGCAAAAATGGTTTCGGAAGAGTGCAAGAACGCAGAAACCTTGATAGAGCTGCTAACAAAGCATCAAGTAACCTCACTACTGCGGGAGTTTTCTCAAAAAGAATCCGAAAAGTATGTCAAATTCTCGTTTTGGTAGCAACATTTAGAAATGATATCAACACTGCTACTATTCACCCGTTCTCTTCGAAATGGTTTGTTGGAGCCATATCTAGAGGCTATTGTGCAGATGCTGCCATATTTTATGAGATTATGATCACCTTAATTCTGCGAAGTCAGCGCCTGTCTTCATTTTCGACATGATGCAACCTCCGGAAGAAGTTCATTCAAAATTCTCACAATGTGATTTTGTTGTGAAGCGTTCCAATCAGAAATTTAATCAAGTTGATGCAGATCATACCCAGGAATGGATAGTTGGAACTGGAAAGGAATCTGGTGGAGTTGTTGTTATCACAAATGAAGTATATGCACTGCAACGTTGTGCACTTTATTTCCATTGGAAGTCAGAGATTGCAACGAAGACATACACCATGTTCGATGTCGGCATGGGGACAGCCACGCACAACAAACTGAACAGTGGTCGTCAAAAACGAGATGAGAAGGATGAAAATTTACTTGTGTCGATACTTAAGAGATTTAATGTATTTACAATAGAGTCTAATGCAACAGTTCTAAAAAACGTTGCAACAAAGATATGTCTACTGAGAAAATTCATCTTCGCTTCTACAGGCTATGAAACTTGGGCAAATTCAGCTCGATACCTTTGTATCTGAAAGATTGATCCTTAATGATCCTGATGGAAAGCCTCATATTAGCTATCACCACCCACTAAAGAAGAACAATGCACCAACATTTAATGAATTGTATAAAGTGAAGGTTGGATCCAAAGGTTCTGCAGAAAGAGTTGTAAATTCTGACAGAGGAATTATGCAAAGGTTAATCGTAGCATACGAAGCTGGAAGGAAAGTTGATCTCGGCAGCATTTTGAAGCATGAGCTTCTCCCAGTTCCGCTTGCATTAGCTGAGATGAATGACAACATTCGTAGTGGTAACAAAGTCACATTACTGAATGAAGTTACAGCCGAAGTTGACATTCCAGAGGAAATAGAAATAACAAGATCTTCATCTCAGATAATTATTGACGGACAAGCTATGGTTGTTTCTATGGGACGACCTGCAAAAGCAGAAACTTTCGGTGATTTTGGAGAAATCTTTGCAAAAAACGTGATGCGTTTTAGTGGTACCTATGAAAGAATTGATGTTGTATTTGATCGCTACAAAGAGGATTCAGTAAAGCATTCAGCACGCGTGCGAAGGACAAAGACCTGTCATCCAATTCGTCGTGCTAGTGAAAACAGAGATGTGCCACTACCAAAGAACTGGCTAAATTTCCTTGCACTCGGGGAAAATAAGGCTGACCTCGCAAAGTTCCTTTCCAGCGAAATGATCCAACGTGTACCACCTAACACTGAAGTCGTTCTTGGAGGAGGATTTGAAGACGACAAAGAATTTTGGTCAACCAATCAGGAGGACGATTTGAGATTACTTCAGTCTTCACACGAAGAAGCAGATACAAGAATTGTCCTGCACGCAATTGTGGCAAAATAGTTGTCTATGCAAGAGATACCGATGTTTTCCTTTACTCTTGCACCATTTTACAAAAATTAACTGCAAGGAACTTTGCTAATGACAATTACAGCAAAAGCACGAAAGTTCTTTCCAGTCCACAAAGTCTTTCAATTGCTACAACCGGAAATAATTCAGTTTCTCCTTGCCTTTCATGCTTTAATGGGATGTGATACTACCTCCTACATTGCCGGTCATACAAAGCACTCAGCGTGGAAGATTTTGCAGCTCCATGCAGAGCTCTTGAAAGACTTCGGAAACGTGCCCCTTGCAGATCGTATCATAGATTCTGTTGAAAGGTTTTTCTGCAGACTTTACAATGTTACAAGATAAACAGCATCAACGAAGCACGCCTCATCCTGTTTCTAACAATAACAAAGCCAGAGCTGCTACCGCCAACAAGCGATGCTTTGAAGCAACACATACTGAGGGCCTTTTTGCAAGTGTTGGTTTGGGTTAATGCCGACATCCCAATCATTGATCTGCCCCCTGCAACAGCATATGGCTGGCACACAGGTGAAGATCCACAGCGACAAAAACCGATACTGATGAAGCTGCAACAGATTCCCGATGCCTGCCTCGAAGTCATCACATGTAACTGCAAGAAGAACCGTTGCCGAAATAAAGGATGCAAGTGCAGAAAATGTGACTTACAATGTACTACGATGTGTGGATGCAGGAAAGAGGCAGAAGGATTTTGCATGAATAAGGAACACTAAAACACATGAAAAGAGACTTATCCTTGTTTATATATTTTGTTAAGTTTTGTTAAGTTTAAGTTTGGTGGATTGACGCAAGAAGTTCGATCTAAAAAACCAATTTATAAATCCGCCATTTTGAATTTATGCGAATCAGGGAGATGATTTTGAAATTTTGTCATCTTTCATGGCTTCAGAACCATAAATTACCCTTTAAAGATCGCATTGACCTCATATGTGACACGTTTTATGCAAATATACGTAAAAAGTAAGTTTAAACATCCGCCATCTTTAAATTATGCAAATTAAGCGTGAAAACCGCGAAATTTGGCTTGGCAACAGAGATTTTCGAATTCAGCGGGTCAAACTTAGTCAAAACGCATCAGTCGCCACAAATGAGCACAATTCGCTTCTAGCACTGATTTCTATGCGATTTTCATCCAAAAGTTCACAGTCTTCTTTTTGAGAAAACTCCCGCAGTAGTGAGGTTACTTGATGCTTTGTTAGCAGCTCTATCAAGGTTTCTGCGTTCTTGCACTCTTCCGAAACCATTTTTGCAAGCTCAAGATTTTTATTTTCTAAGAATGCCAGGAAATTTTTTTTTTTTTTTTTCTATATTCCAATAAAAAGTTACAATATATGTTACAAGCTACACTACACTACTTACAGAGATACTCTACAATATAAGCTACACGACACTACTTACAAAAATGACTCTACAATACTACTACAACGATGCCCCGAGGAGCAAAAGACAATGTCTACCCCGAGGCCATTAAACATATATATATATAAAGGATTAAAAACACAAGACAAGAGAATTACGTGAACAAAAAGAACAATTAGAACTACATACAAATCTACCTATGAATTTTTTTGAAAAACGGGGGAAGGTGGTGGAATGTAACAAGGTTTGCAATTATCTCAATCAAATCGACCAGTTTTATGGATGTACTGCAAGGTTAATTGTAATATATCTCTATTAACGTCATTAGAAAGACCCTTGTCGCCATACAATAAAAGTTTGGTAAGAAAGTTGTTTGAAGAATTGATATATCCATATGGTCGCAATAGCGAAAAAACTCCAGCGAGAAGATCTCGTCGTTCTTCGTCAAAAGAAGGGCAATGCAACAAAAAGTGTTCAGTATCCTCGACACCATCATTTGTGGGGCACATTGGATTTATTGTATCCCTAAAATTGTGCTTGAATTTATGAAAATTCAGTGCGCTAAGACCAACCCTTAGTTGAGTAATATAGGATAGTCCTTTTGGGTCATGAATACCAAAAACGGATTGTGCAGGAGAGCGTATTTTGGATAGCAATTTTGACTTAAAAACAGCAACAGATGGTGCAGTTCTAATTTCTGGATCAAGTTTATTCCATTCGGATAAGCAGTGAGGATAGAAGGCAGACTGAAATTGTTCTGTCCTTGCCCCAATTCGCCCAACGACATCCTGATTGCGAAGAGAGTACTGCGACTGTTGAAACGGCGGAATTGGATTCATTGTATATGCAGGTGTTAAATCATTCATAAACTTGTAGAACAAGGTGAGACGTCTACTCCACCTTCGAAGATTTAGTGGTTCCCAGCCCAACTCCGTGTATAGTTTCTCTCGTGATGTCCCTCTCCATGTTCTTGTCACAGCTAGTGCAGCAGAATACTGGACAGATTCTAATTTTTCCATCATATTTGACAAGGTGATATTCTGAGTGAAGGCACATATCTTTGCAGGAACGTGGTATATCACATCCCCATAGTCTAGATGGGGTCGCACATAGAGTTTGTACAGTTCATTTAGGGTATGCCTGGGCAGATAACTGGAGAGATATTTCAGCATACCTATACCCTTTCTTGTTTTGGAAATAGATTCTTTAATATGAGCAGAGAAAGACAACTTTGTGTCAAGGACAATTCCTAAATGCTTATGTTCATCTACTTTCTTCACCGGTATGTTATTGAAGAAAATGTTCGGATGATCAATTTCGATTTTTTTCCTTGAAAACGTCAATTCAACAGCTTGCTTTTGAGGATCAGGATTAAATGACATTTTCCAGTCGCGAGCCCACTGCCTTATCAACTCAAGATCATGGTTCATGTCATTGGCAGCTGTATTGGGATCTTCAACTACTGTGAACAACGAGGTATCGTCAGCAAATAGCTTTACACTGCACTTTAGATCTCTAGTTAGATCATTTATGTACACAAGAAAAAACAAAGGACCCAAGATAGAGCCCTGGGAACGCCAGCAGAAATATCTCCCCAGGTAGAGCACTGCCCATTCAGAACGGTACGCTGTTTTCGATCTCTTAGAAAACTTTGAACAAGAGAGAGAAGCCGTCCTGATACACCACAGCGTTTTAATTTGTAGACTAAACCATCATGCCACACCCTGTCGAATGCTTTGGAGATATCAAGATATACAGAACGAACATCAAGTGGAGGATTGCAGTCGAAGGCCTTAAAAATCGTATGTGTTATTGAGATTAGCTGATTGATTGTTGAGTCACCGGGACGAAAACCTGATTGATTCGGGTTTAGTAGTTCACATGACACAAGATGCGAGTATAGCGAGTCATATATGATTTTTTCAAATATTTTCCCAAAGACTGGAAGAAGAGAAATTGGACGGTAGTTACCCTTCAGATTCTTCTCATTTTTCTTATGAACTGGAACTACGTTAGCATATTTCCATATTTGGGGAAATAAACCATTTCTCAGACAGTTTGTGAATATTATCTTCAATGGAATGACTAATGCAGCATCGCTTAATTTTATCATTCTTACAGATATATCATCCCAGCCATGTGCTTTGTTGGGATTAAGTGATCTTATGATATTTAGTATCCTGTCCTCAGAGATGATAAAATCATTTATCAGAGGTGCAGTTACTGGGCTATCTCCTGGAATTTCACTGTCTGTGTCAATTGTGGTGCACTGAAGTATGAAATAATCATTGAATAATTGTGCCTTTTCAGTAAAATCTGTTATAAATATTCCATTCTCAAGAATAGGTGGTATTAAGGGAACTTTTACCTTATTCAAAACAGTGTTGATCAACGACCAATATGTTTTGCTGCAGGTCTCAGGATTAGCCAGAGCTTTCCCTACTTTTAGAAAGTAGTTTCGTTTAGCATCCTCGACCATTTTCGAACCTTCTTCGAAGGAAATTTGGTAGGAGTAACTGCCATTAGGCTTGATGTGTTAACTTGTGTACTCGCATAGCTTTAGCATATGACTTGCCATTTAAGATCAAAGATGCTGCTCCTTCTCCAACAACACCACTCTCAGTCCATATTTCTGAGAGCCCAGATCCCTGCATTTGCTGTCCAATGGCCTTCTGACAGTTGAGAGCAATGTGCAGGCCTCCCATTTTGAGGATGATACGGTCTTGGTATCTCTTGTCAGACCATCTCAATTCTGTCAGTTTGCAATATAAGGCTTGGTCTGCAGTAGGAACGACGTATTTCTCTCCAAGCCTATCGGCAACAGAAATACTCCTTTCAAGAACTGTGACGAGTGTCTCTAGTTCAAGAGCTGGGTTAAGAATCAGAGGCATGCAGCCAATTCCAGACATCTCCGGATCGCGCGTCGTTAGATTCTTGTTAAAAAGAGTCCATCCAACACGCTTTGTTGACTCTTGACGTCTCAATACAAAAGCGAGATCTGCAGCATGAGCTTTCTGGACGCTTTCAGCTTCTGTTTCACGCAAGGCAAACCATTCTTTCTTTACTTCACCCTTGAAGACCGGCTCTTTCTTTCCAAGTATCACTTTGGAAGGATAAATCTTGTTCAAAGACTGTGGAACCTGCAACGTTTGAGCCTTGGATGCCTTCAAGCTTGACAAAACTGCACTTGTCCCAAACCTGCCACGCATGCAAGCTACCATCTGTGTTGCATGGAATGTGCCCTTACCATCTAACGCTTCGCTAAGAATATCTATGTTATCTGCTGTGATATGAAGAATACTCTTTGTAGTATTGACATTGGTTTCTTTACTTGTGTGCTCTTCAAGGATATCTTCAGCGTTCTTTGGCAGCATCGTGCCATTCTTGTTGCTTGCATCAGCGTTCTACTTCTGTGCTATAGGAGCATTTATTTCCAAGAAGTTTGGTGGAGTTACAGCGCCAGTATTCTCATCTAGTGCACCCAGCGTGCATTCTGCAAACGCTGTGTCGACGGTCATGAGCTGTTTGTAACTAAGGCAGTGACCAGCCTGATTAAAAAGGCTCACCAATTTCCTTGATGTTGTTTTCTGGTGTAAAGTAAGAGCTAGACCAATATGCTTTGGTGTCCACTTCCTCCTAGTACTGACGCCATAAATGATGTCTTGAGCAATACTTGCAACTCTCATTTGCTTAACATTCCCCAAGTAATTCATTAGTTCACTGTCATCTTCTTTTTCACTTTCTGTCGAGCAGCTTTTATCAGAATCTTGATTTTCATTGACATCATCATCGAAAATGCTTTGTTCCCCAAACAGGACACTCAAGAACAGGTGCAGGTTTTCTGGTATCACTGAACGGACACAGTCTTCAGTTACATTTAGCCCTTGATAACCTGGCATTGTACCAAGTTCTGACCTTACTTTTACTCGACTCAATTGACCATTTTGTCATGCAATCTTTGGATCAGCTACATTTTGATTTATTGTCGACTATGAGCTTTCAAGTCCACCAATTCCGTTGATGTTTGCAAAGTTTGAATAACAGTTTCTATGATACCGCATTCTTGTGCTGACAACTGCCTCAATGGATGAGGTCCTTCTATAAAACTTCCGCTCCATTTCAGCCTCGTTCCGTAGCCTTGGAGATTAAATGGGCCTCCTGGGGAAGAGGACTTAATGGGATCTTGACATTATATTATCTGCGTTTGTCTTTTTGTTTCTGTAATGCAATGTTTCTGTTATGAGTTGGTTTTACTCATATTTTGCGAGTTGCGAGTTGCGAGTTGCGAGTTGCGAGTTGCAAGTTTGCTTTCCATCATATCAATTCATACTATACTTTTGTTCTAATTTTAGATTCTAGCCAAAGTTTCTTATGATTTTCTTAATGAATTTCTACTTCCCTAAATGAAGAAATTAGGTGACCAAAGAAATAAGAACCTAAGCACCTGGGGGTTTCAATTGACACTTCAAAGTGGAAATAAGAAATCTGTTGAAACCCTCCTCATCATGTTTTAAATTACCCTGGGTAAAAAGCAGTTCTTTTTGACAGGGCCACCGAGAGAGGACAGGGGACAATTTGCCCCTGGCGGGCCTCAGGGTCTATGGGCCCTCATAATCAAAGATTTTTAACACAATTGACTGCAGGAAATGTTCTGAAATTCCTTTGAATCGAATCTAAAGGGTTCAAAACAAAGATAGAACCCTAGAACCTGTATGGGTGAAATATGTAATTGTAGAATTTGTAAATAGCCTGGCCATGATGTTATGAAATTTGTAATATCATTTTTAGGCATAATTGTCCACTACATTGTAAATAGTTGGTATCAATTAGTTCTTCACACCAACTGTAAAGCATGATTATGATTTTATTTAATCTGATTTGATTTTCGATCAAAACATTTCTGGTGGCTACCCTTGCAGGGGCATCAGTCCGCATTTTTGTCCCCAGGCCTCAAAAGTATCTCGGTGGCCCTGCTTTCTGAGTGGGATTTCACCCTGGTCAAATCCTTATTCAACAGTGTGACGCAGCCATCGTACCAAGTAATTGTTTGGGGAGGGATTTGCTGCCTGTTGGCATTTTTAGCCAGTAATCACTTGACCAACTCCCGCAGAGATCAAGGCTCCGCAACTCTTAACTTTCAGTTGATGTGTCTTCTGCGGAAACATGAGGCCGTCTGTGATGACAATTGCAACACGAAATGAAAAGTTATCATGAAATAGCCTACACGGGGATTCCCAGAGTGACCATGCGAAAAGTTTTGTAATGCAAAACCTACCGTAAGTCCTTAAATAAGCCCCCACATTTAAAAAGGTGCCCCTTGAGTAACCCCCCTCCCCATCCAAAAGTATTTTTTTAATATGCCCCCAGCCAGATAGCCCCCGTCGAGAACACTGCTGTCTGTTAAGATTGTTTCTTATTTTAGTGTATACTTTTCTTTTGATTCTCTTCTTCAGCTGACTTTCTTGTTTTTTTGTCAACTTACTCAGGCTTGGGTATTGCTTCTAAAACAATAAATCCTAAATAAAAGAGTACATGTAGAGTAAAGGGAAAGAGTACATGTTTGTTTAAGAATTTGCTTATAAGAAACTCAATTCTCAGATCACCAAAAAAGGAGAATCTCCAGTACTGGGAAATATAACTTAAGAATCCTGAACACAGTTTGCTTTACGTTCGCTTGTTTCCTGTCTAATATTCCTCAGAAGGTACTTGATTATAGTATCCAATCACTGGAAATGCTTCAAAAAAACATTGTTTTGAAATGTTCATGAGGGAACAGGAAGTGAATACGAAGACTGCTATGAAACATTTAAGAAACTCGTAAGAAACTTCGAGTACTAAAAATCTGATAATTTTAAGAAACTTTCAGTACTGGCCCAGATTCTAAGTTTCTCATAAAAAAGATACACGTAGTGCTGGTTTTGGCTGCTGCTATATAAGCCCCTCTCCCTCCAATAGGCCATCACCACAAATTTTTAGCGAAATTGGCCCAAAGGGGGCTTACTTCAGGACTTAATGTATGTGGAGAGTATCATCTGACAGTTGCCAACCCATCTTTCTGGTATCGCTGTGAATCCTGCATCCATTTTCAGTAGCCTACCTATACACATCAGAACTGTGATGCAAGGCCAAGTTAATGAGCTAGAATTTCATACAAATAGACCTTGGAAATCTGATAAGTTAAAGAAACTTTCAGTGCGGGCTCAATGTCTCATTTTCTTACCAAAAATTCTTGTACCCATAGGCCTATGCCTTTTTGTTAAATTGGAAAAACAGTTCTAAGGAATTAACCCTGAAACATTCAGTGCCCACTCAGTGGAAATAGGAAATCAATGGGAAGTCTTTCCCCTTCTTTTGAAATATAAACAGACCTTTATGGTGGGACTACACCCCGGGCAAATCCTTATTCAGCTGAATAAATGAACGATGACCAAAGAAATAAGAAATTTGGTGCTGGAAAAGTTAAATTGAGCCTTTAAATTTGGAAATAAGAAATTGCTGTGGGATTTCCACCAGCCAATTGCAGCTTATCCAAATTAGTGACGAAACAGATCGTTGATTCTTTGCAATGAATGAGTCAGTTTCCTGGCCATTCACCGCAGCAAAGTGTTTCGGATCAAAGAGGAAAGCAAAGAACAATAGAAATAAAGTATATGTTTTCTCTCTCTTTGCAGTGGAAATCCCTTGCAGTTGAGACACGTAAGGTCTTATCTGGCCCTTTCCCCCTCCTTATGGCGAAAATATAAGAAATAGGATTTTTATTGAAGTATCTAGCGGGAAGACAAAGATACATTTAGGAAGTTTGGTGAGCATTGGTTCAGCAGTATTCAAGTTATCAACAATTTTGACTGATTCCAGCAGGTTCTGTCATCCCGTTCCTCACTTTCCTCGCTTTCTGTAGCCTCCAATTCGTAAGGGGAGTCCATCGATCCTTTGACTTTGCCGCTTTGCCCCATTACCCCGCTTTTAGGGTGAATTTGAAAAAACGAAATCTCTTTTGCGTTAGGTACAGTGAAGACGAAGATATCTGGAAAGTTTCGCGAGGATTGGTTGAACGGTGCTCGAGTTTACGTGCAACAAAATTTGCTTCATAAAATATTAATATAGATAGTTTCCCAGACAAAAGCGTCTGGGACTAAAGTTAGCTGGACTTTGGACTGATGTTTGGTATAAATACAAGCGTAGATTTGTATGTTTTAGTTCGTTGAATATCATTGAGTTATGAAGATATCGCTGAGATAAATAGATCAAACCAAGAAGCTTCTCTTGTGGTGATATGGACGAGACCTCTGAACAAACAGCTGGTGCCGTGACCCGGGAATTTCAACCCGACAGACAGAGGGATGTAAACCTATTGCCAGCAGAACGAGAAGCCATCAAGACTGCGAAGATTTTAGCCAAGAAAGCAAGCCGAAGAGGCAAGATGTCATATGTGACGAGGCTGATAAACAACGTGAATAAACAAGTGTCTGAAAATGGCGAACCGAGGCAAGTGGACTTCAATATACAGTCATTGAAGAAAGCCATGACCAGCTTCCGAGACTTCAACGATGAGTATGTTGAAAATTTAGAAGATTCTGATGAAATTGACAGAGCCTTCACGACCTTGCTCAGCACAGAAGACAAGTTCCAGCAATGCATCGAGGCTGCGGAATCATACCTAGCACAGTGCAGGAGGAAAACCAGTTCAAATCGTTCATCGGGAAAATCTGGGAAGTATTCAATGTCTTCATCGAGCACAGGAAGTGACAGACGCCAACCACAAAACTCCGCGGGAAGGGAAAAAAGATATCACTCTTCAGAATGTTCAGCAGAACCTGATCCCCGAGAAAAGAAGAACGAGTATGGTGCTTCAACAACAGTGAAGAACGAGACAAGTGCAAATGAAGCATGGCAAGATTTCAAGATCCCCTCCCAACCTGCTCGAGGCCCCAAAGACCCAAATCCCTTTGCTGGAGACACCATTCCCAGAAGATCCTTGAACCCCTTGACTCGAGCACCCCTCCAAACCCCCCTGATTCCTGAGCGTCACATTTTCCCCACTACCCAGCCATATTCCCTACTCCCTTGTCCCCCAGATGTGACGTACCCCAACCCCCCTTCCCCAAATCTCCCACACCCATCCCCTTCAAAATCCAAGCAAGCTTCAAATGAGCCTACAAGAAGACAAGCTGATCCTCAGCCATCCACGATGAGACTACCCACAATGCAATTGACTTTTGGTGGTGAAAATATCATTCCCCTTGGAAAATTCAATGGAAAGAAGGAGCTGTGGCCTAGGTTTATACAAACATTCAAAGCAGTGGTAGACAACCAGCCATATGAACCGATAGTGAAGCTTGCAATCCTCGAACAGCACGTCATTGGTTCAGCAAAGGACTGCATCAAAGGCTTTCCATTCGACGAGAAGTCATACCCCCTTGTGTTGAAGACACTTGAAGAAAGATTTGGTGACGATGATGATCTTGCAGCCTTCCATCTTGGAGCAATAGAAGATTTACCCAGAGTGAAAGAAAAGGAAACATCCAGTTTGAGGAAATTCTTCGACGATCTTCAAGCTCACATTCAAATCCTGGAAGCTCAAGGACCCGATGTTGCCTGCCATCTTTATGATCCAAGAAGACTCAAGGTTGTACTCTCTAAGCTGCCGACGGATGTTGTGGTTGCTTGGACAAGTTACAAAGAAGACAGAAACCTCAGCACTGACATTCGACTGTTGTGTGAGTGGCTGCGAAGGCGGGTCAGAATTCTGGAGAAAGCAGACGTCAAACAGTTGGGTGAAACAAGACCCAAGCACAGCATACATACGACTCTGAACAACAGCAGTAGACGTCATACACCAGATTCAAAACAATGTTGGTTATGTCAAGAAAATCATGTGATTTACAAATGCCAAAAGTTCAAGAAGATGGACGTCGAGATGAGAAAACAAGAAGTGCGAAACAAGGGTGCCTGTTTCAGATGCTTGCAACATGGACATATGGCTCGAATGTGCAGAACAAACATGAATGATAAAGGAAGGAAGACATGGACTCATCCCATGCTGCGCAGCAATTCTGACAATGGCGTGAAGAAAATGAGTCAAGAGTCATCGAGTGATGCTGGGAAGAGTGATGCTGAGAAAAGTGATACAACAAGACCAGTCAATGGAAGTCAAAGCGCAGTTGCCATGACAACAAGAAACTGCAACGATGTTCATTTCATGGGATGCACAGGGTTGCCAGTGAAGATGGTTACAGTGATCGACGGGAGTGGAAAATGCATAAAGATCAATTGTCTTGAAGATCCTGGAAGCCAAGTTACACTTGTTACAGCGAAGATTGCAAACAGCCTCGATCTTAAACAAGAGAAATCCAGTGTGACGTTGTCTGGAATTGGGAACGAAGATCTCAGAGCACGAACCTCAGTTTCATTGCAAATCTCCACCAGTTGTGGCACTTCATTTTTCAAAGATGCTTGTGTTGTCAAAAAGATCAGTCATCAACTGCCATACCTGAACGTGAACAGCTTGAGAGAGAGATACAAACACCTGGAACATGTCGAAGTGCAGTTGGTAGATGGCCCTATAGACCTTTTGATTGGCCAAGATTGTCCAAGTCTGTTGCGTCAACTTGAAGTCAGATATGGGGAGAAAGATGAACCATATGCAGTGAGAACACCACTTGGATGGAGCATTTGTGGCCCACTGGGACAACTGGATGACAGTCAATCAGTTCATGTGGTATGCTCACTCGAAGATGAACCAACAAGTGTTGACTACACGTTGCGAAAATTTTGGGAGATAGAAACAATTGCTGAAGGTGTACACACAAACAGCAGAAGGCTGGCTGAAGTGCAAGAGCAGACGCAGAAAACGACACTACAGATTGGCAATCGTTACCAAGTACAACTTCCCTGGAAACAAGGAATCATGAAACCAACTGGATCATATGACGTGGCTTTGAAGCGACTTAACATGACTGAAAGAAGATTGGACAAGAACCCAGAATTGAAAAAGAAGTATCATTCAGCTATGGAAGAATATCTCATTGGAGGGTATGCAGAGAAGATCGACAAGCAACCAACCGAAGAAGGCTGGTATCTGCCACATCATCCTGTTATATCAGATACAAAGAACACCAAAGTGCGAATAGTGTTCGACTCTGCAGCGAAAGTCAAGGGTGTCTCACTAAACGATCTCCTCGAAAAAGGACCAAACTTGCTGAACGATTTGACAGGCATCTTACTCAGACTCAGAAGATACAAATATGCAGTTGCAGCTGAACAGAGGAAAGTGACACATACTGTCGAAGTTGCCACCCAGAGTGAAGTTTTGGAAATAGAATTATTTTCAAGTTTAAAGAAGTTGAGAAACGTTGTTGCGTATGTAAGAAGACCCTTCAGACTGTGGAAACAACGACGATGTGGAGGAGAGTATGTAGCATTGGAAACCATTAGTGTTGAAGAACTCCAAGAAGCAGAACAGTGGCTCATCAAACAGGAGCAGAAGAAATATTACCAGAGAGAGTTGCAAGATCTTTCAAACAAGAAGCCGCTGTCAAAAAAGTGAAGCATCTACGATCTGAATCCATTCATTGATGAAGAAGGATTGATCAGAGTTGGAGGGAGATTGAGAAGAGCCTCACTTGAATATGCGAGTCGCCACCAAATCATTCTACCAAAGCAGTCTCACCTAACAGTGTTGATCATCAGAGAAACCCATGAAGAAGTGAAACATTTCGGCGCAAATTATGTTCTAAATGCAGTCAGATCAAAGTATTAGCCAGTTCAAGGAAGAGCAATGGTGAGGAAAATCTTGAGATCATGTGTCGTGTGCAAGAAACTACGGGGAGTTCCTCTGGAGCAAGTCATGGCTGATCTTCCAGCATCGAGAGTGAAGGCATGTGGAAGTACCTTCAAGTTCACTGGTGTAGATCTGTTTGGCCCCATTATCACCAAAGCAAGATACAGAGGTGGTCGACGGGAAAAGAGGTATGGCGTATTGTTTACTTGTCTCCAGACCAGAGCCGTCCACATTGAGCTTGCCTATTCTCAGTCAACAGATGATTTTATGAAGGCCTTCACACGATTCATTTCAAGGAGATCAAAACCACTGCAAATGTTTTCTGACTGTGGCACAAATTTTGTTGGTGCAGATAGGGAATTGCAAGACATACTGAGCAAATGGATCAAGGATCCGAAGTTGCATAATCGCTTAACAGATGAAAACATCAAGTGGATCTTTAACCCACCGGCAGCTCCTCATATGGGAGGCGTTTGGGAATCACTAGTCAAGCTAGCAAAGAGAGCAATGATTGCAACAACAAAGGGTGCAGAACTGACTGACGAAGAATTGATGACAGTACTTACAGAGTGCGAAGCAATGCTGAACAACCGACCGCTGACGTACATCAGTAATGATCCTAATGATATGGAGCCATTGACACCTGCGCACTTTCTGAACAACCAATGTACAACATTGATCCTACAGCATGATCTAGAAAGTCAGCATACATCCTTGAAAAAGAGGTGGTTGCATTGTCAAAACGTTGTCAATAGAATATGGCAAAGATGGCAAAAGGAGTATCTTCCTACTCTCCAACAAAGATCAAAGTGGAATGAGAAGAAGAGGAACATACAGCAAGGTGATGTTGTCCTTGTCATGGATGCCAACCAACCACGGGGACATTGGCTACTTGGAAGGATAGTTGAAGTCAATGGTGATGACAAGGGGATTGTGCGCTCAGCTTAAGTGAAGACGACGCATGGAATACATAGAAGACCGATCACGAAGTTGATTCTGCTAGTCCCACATGATGAGAAGACGAGATAGAGTCCAGCGTACTGGACTGCGGGGGAGTGTTATGAACAGTGAAAAGGACTTTGACCTCTGAGTCGAAAGGTCAAACTCCCGCGAGAAACAAGATCCAGACTTTCAGGAATAAGGAACTCTGATGAGACGTATTTGTAGTAAAATAGTAGTATTTATAGTTTCCCAGACAAAATCGTCTGGGACTAAAGTTAGCTGGACTTTGGACTGATGTTTGGTATAAATACAAGCGTAGATTTGTATGTTTTAGTTCGTTGAATATCATTGAGTTATGAAGATATCGCTGAGATAAATAGATCAAACCAAGAAGCTTCTCTTGTGGTGATATGGACGAGACCTCTGAACAAACAGTCACACATTTTTATCATACGAACTGAAATTTTGTCCCAACCATGTGCTTTGTTTACTTTGAGATTGCGGATAATTGTCAAGATCTTTTCGTCGGAGATAGAAAACTCGGCAAGTTGGGAGCAGTTTGTTGGGAGGTCATGGGGCACATCACTGCCTGTGTCTAATGTCGTGCATTGCAGAATGAAGTAGTCATTAAATATTTGAGCTCTTTATGCAAAATCCAACACAAAGACATCATTTTCGAGAAGAGGGGTATTTCAGGTATCTTAGCCTTGTTAAGCATCTTATTTACCAAAGACCAATACAGTTTACTACCTGTCGATGGATTTGAGAGAGTGCGACCAACTTTAGCAAAATATTTCTGCTTAGCATCTTCCACAAGTTTGAGCCTTCAGTGATCATATTTTGAATACCTTCAAGCATATCTGCGGGTTCTCCTTTTTTAACAAAAGATTTATACGCATGATTTTTTTTCTGAGAAAAGTTTTTATATTTATGAGTGATCCAAGCAGCCTGGCGAGGCCTCATCGTTTTAACCCTGTTCGGTATAAAATTCGAGCAGACATTTAGAAGGACCTCATTCAAGATCTTGACTTGATCGTCAGGATGTGTAACCGTCTTAAATGATTCTTGCCAGTTGTACATTTCAATACTTTTTCTGATAGCGAGAAAATCAGCTCTATCATAATACCACAACTTACGAGAATATGGGGGTGGTGCATAGTTTTTCACGGACAGTTTACCATGAACAATTTGATGATGGCATTGTTCGGGGTAAGAAATGGGTTATTTTCAGTATCTATCGACCACCATCACAATCGGAAGCTCACTTTTTTGAAAATCTTGGCAAAGCGGTTGATCATTACAGTGAGAAATATGAAAACTTTTTGCTTCTTGGTGACTTTAATGCAGTGGAAACAGATCAACAGGTTCATAATTTTATGAATGGTTATGCGCTCAAAAATTTGATAAAGGAGCCAACTTGCTTCAAATCTGAAAATCCAAGGTGTATCGACCTTATCCTAACCAACAGGTACAGGAGTTTCCAAAATACTACCACAGTTGAGACAGGGCTTTCTGATTTCCATAAAATGGTACTCACAGTTTTGAAAACAACTTACCAAAAAGCTGGGCCCACGGTTGTAAATTATAGAGATTATAAGAATTTTTCCGAGCAAACTTTTAAACAAGATCTCAGAGAAGAGATAGAAATTATCAAATCATCTGATCTAAGTTACGATTCCTTCCAAAACTGTTTCGAAAAAGTGCTTGATAAGCATGCCCCCATGAAAAAGAAATATGCAAGGGCGAATGATGGTCCCTTCATGAATCGAGCTCTCCGTAAAGCCGTTATGTTACGTACGAGATTAAAGAATAAATACAATAAAAGCCGGACAGTTCAAAATTGGGAAGCTTTTCGCAAGCAACGCAATTTATGCGTAAAACTATTCAGGACTGAAAAAAGAAACTTCTACAAGAACTTAGATATTTCTCAAATAACAGACAATAAAAAGTTTTGGAACACCGTAAAACCTTTCATTTCAAATAAAAACAAGGCTAAAGCGAAAATCACTTTGATTGAGGATGAAAGGATAATTTCTAAGGACGAGGAAGTTGCTGAAACTCTAAATGATTATTTTGTAACTGTTACTGACTCTCTTGGTCTTATAGAAAATTGTGAGACTATCACAAGCACAGAAGGTGTAACGGATCCTATAGACCAGGCTCTTATTAAATACTCCAACCACCCTAGCATCAGGAAAATCCGCAGTCTTGTGCAAAATGACAGCTTATTTCATTTTAATAATGTTTCGGTTCAAGAGATGGAAACGGAAATTGGCAGACTCAATCCTAGTAAAGCAACGACTTTCAAAAATATTCCTCCAAAAGTTTTGAAAGGAAGTTCTGACATTTGTGCTGAATCTTTGCAAATAATCTTTAATGACGGTATAGAAAATTGTTCGTTTCCAGATAAGTTAAAATCTGCAGATGTCTCTTCTCTCCACAAAGCAGAGGCGAAAACATCAAAGAAAAATTATAGACCTGTAAGTGTACTTCCAACGGTTTCCAAAGTTTTTGAGAGAATTATGGACAGGCAGATAATTAAATACATAACGCCATTTCTATCAATTCTACTGTGTGGGTTTCGCAAAGGCTTTAATACACAACACGCCTTGATTCGGATGCTCGAAAAATGGAAAGTCAGTTTAGATAATGGAGAGAACGTAGGTGCAATCCTGATGGACCTTTCAAAAGCGTTCGACTGCATTAAACATGACCTGTTATTAGCAAAACTACATGCTTATGGTTTTAGCCGTGAATCCCTGTCCCTTGTTCACAGCTTTTTGGAGAATAGGCAGCAACGGGTGAAAATCAATGGATCGTTTAGTACATTTAAATATCTTGCCCTAGGTGTTCCGCAAGGATCGGTTCTTGGCCCCCTTTTCTTTAACATTTACATAAATGATCTGTTGCTCTCCATTCAGGAAACTGATATCTGCAACTATGCAGATGATACAACCATATATGCATGCCACAAGAATATTGACAATGTAATTTGGAGCTTGGAAAATGATTCGACTGTAATTATCCAGTGGTTTACAGATAACTTTATGAAATTAAACACCGACAAATGTCATTTCATGGTACTAGGGAAAAGTTCAAATCAAGATGTTGCTGTTAACGTGGGTAGCAGCGTTATTGGAAATACCGACGAGGAAAAGTTATTAGGGGTGACGATTGATAAAAAACTAACTTTTGAGACACATATCAACAAGTTATGTAAAAAAGCTGGTAATAAGCTTTTTGCACTCTCTCGGATGTCTCCATATATGAACTCCAACGAACTGCGAATCTTAATGAGAGCCTTTGTAATGAGCCAGTTTCAATACTGCCAGTTGGCTTGGATGTTCCACAGCAGGTATTTGAATAACAAAATTAATAAGATACACGAAAGGGCTTTAAGAATTGCTTACAAAGATTATGATTCTAGTTTTGACGTTTTATTAGAAAGAGATAAAGCGGTTACTATCCACACGAAGAATTTACAAACCCTAATGACAGAAATATTTAAAACGCAGAACAATCTGAACCCTCCTTTTATGAATGAGATCTTCAGAGAGCGAGATAATATTTATAACCTAAGAAATAACAATGAATTTGTATTACCAAGTATAAAGACCGTACATTTTGGATCTGAATCCATCAGATACAGAGGGCCTCAACTTTGGTTTTCCCTCCCTCAAGATATAAGGAATACTGAATCTCTCTCATTGTTTAAATCAAAGATAAAAAAGTGGCACGGTGAAGAATGCTCTTGCAGACTATGTCGACCTTTTATTCCAAACGTCGGATTTTTATGAATTTTTATGATTGGGCTTTTTATTATTATTATTATTATTATTATTCATGAAGGGAAGGGTGAACGCCCGACTCAATGAACAGATTTGGCTGATCAGTAAATATCAAATCAATGCAGGATTTTGACTGGCCAATTTTATGGGTGGGTTCGGAAATTAGCTGATGTAGTCCTAGTTCTGATGTTAGTGGCTCAAAACTTTTTCCCTCATCATTTTCATTATCGTTTGCCCACCACTGGGTGGAGCGACAGTTGAAGTCTCCTGTAATAATGATTGCGTACGGATTCTCAGCAGACATCTTTGCCAACATTAGCTCAAAATTAACCATAAAATTTTCAAATTCGTGCTGGTTCTGGCTAGGACTTCTGTAAACAACGACAAAGAAATACTTTTTCCTATCGACACGAAGTTCACAAACAATGCACTCGGGTAGTGTCACAATATCTGTCCGATTTGTTTTAGGAAGTGTCTCTTAGATACATAGGCCAACTCCGCCTCTCTTTGTATTCGATGGATGGCTATTTGTAATAAGATCATACCCTTTCAGAATTAGCCTTTCTTCGTCAATAGTATCATCAAGGTGAGTCTCAACGACACCCATGAGGTCATGGTTACATATTGAATTGTATGCCTCTATTAGGGAAACACGGAGAAAGTCATAGGCAGTAATGCTATTCAGATTCCAACAACAGAAACTTAAGGTATCTGGACCAGGATTTGTCTCAACATCGCCACAAAGCAATATCATTCTTGAAGTCACCCAATGTGTGTGGATCATATGGAAAGTGAGGCAAACAGCATATGACTGGAGATATACAAGCCAAAGGAAACTAATTTTACCCCATTTCGATCGGAACAGGCAGTACAAAGCAAGAGGAATCCTTTTGGAGAGCTCAAAGACCAAATACAGGAATACGCTGGCGTGCGAGTATGTGAGAGAAAATAAGGGCAAGAACAATGCGTTAGGGTAAAACAAGTGGCCTGCGAAAAATTGAATCGCAATTGTAAATGGCAAAATAATCGCAGAGATGAAAATAAACGAACATGCGAATTTGTACAAACGAAAAACCTGCAGAAACATGGAAGCAGGTGTAAGCGCACGATGAAATCTAACTGATCTTTGAGTGGAGGCACGGAAACAACCTATTGCTGCTCGCCATTGACAAATATCAACCAGCATCATAGAATGGGAATCCCCTCACTGATGTTTTTTTAATAGCCAAACCAGTAATTGTGAACAGGTACCACTGCCTTTCGAAACTGTTCCCATTTCTTAAATTCCCAAGAAAGATATTGAATACAGACAACAATACAAGGTACACACACAAAAAGTAATAATGGTTAAAATGTATCGGTCCCAGGTGGATGTAAGGTGAAAGCATGCTTTGCAATTGGAATGCTGTGTTTTCGAAAATACTGCAATGAAAATATTATGAGAACATATTTTCCTCGTTGTAAGAGCACATTAAATTGAGTTACTTTTTTCCTAAAGCCTTGTTCACACTAGGTCCCCTGGGGCGTCAGGGCCGTGCCGAGGGCCCAAAAGACAAAGGCTCTGTCGAGCCCTTTGTGGCCCGAGCTCCTCTGCACGACCCCAACGACCCAATAGACCCAGCCCGAAGCCTAGTTTTATCATCACTTGGCCGTGCAGTAAAAGCAGCTTTGTATTCAAGTTTCTTTAGCCAACAAGAAAGACGAGATATAATGTGATCTGTGACGAAAAGTCCGTTCATGATAAGTCTCCTGGGATGTTCATGACCAATGCTATCTACCATCTTGGAAAAAAAACGTGGTACGCAGGTAAACGAGGCTATTGAGCAATTTCCTGTATTCATCTCCTATAGTGCAATTTTGTTGCCTAAGTTTTATTCCTTAGTGGCTGAAAAGGCTGTTCCTGCTAAGAAAACGATGTAATGATTGTTTGCACATAACATATACCAAAAGAGGAAACTTCGTTTCTTTCATGACGTCATCATTTTCTACAGATTTTAAAATGAAGTTTCCTGACAGACAGATGATGAACTATTTTAGATTAACAACTTAGATTGCAGAAACTGTAGGTTTTTCCACGCAATTCAAATTTTCTCAGTCATCTACTGTATTTGCATCTCAATTTTATTAGAATCGCGACGTCATCATTGAAGTCCGCCATCTTGATTTTATGGAGATCGGGGGAGCCAATATAAAGCTTTATCGATTTTGACGAATCCAAGATACTAAATTTCCCCAAATAAGACAGATTAAACACAGTTAAAGCAATAGTAAACAAAAATATGCAAAAATAACTTTAAAATCCGCCATCTTTAAATTATGCAAATTAGATGTGAAGGGTGCAAAATTTGGCTCGGCAACAGCGATTTTCAAATTGAGCGAGTCAAAATGAGTCAGAATGCGCTGGTCGCCACAAATGAGCACGATTTGCTCCTTGCACTAATTTCTCGGCCTCGAAACAACTTAAATTTTTGCAAAGGCAGTTAATTAAGACATGATCCCAAATAATGTGAGGCATCTAGTTTGAGACAGACGTGAAATATACGAGTGAAAGAAAACAAAGAAAAACAAAATACAGAAAGGAAACACACGTTTACTTAGATGGGACATGGTGGTTGTGTTTGTGTGGCATATAACGAAGTGCGAATCTAATTAAATTGACCAGATTTGTGGATAAATTGTAGAGTTAGCAGGAGTACATTTTTGTTTAGTTCATCGGGAAATTTTTATCACCATACAATAAAATCTGCATTAGAACAGTATTTTGGAGATTTGTATATCCAAATGGTCGAAGTAAAGCAAAAACTCCAGTGAGAAGATCTCGGCGTGGTACTGCAAAGAAGGGGCAAAGCAACAAAAAGTGTTCCGTATCCTCGATACCATCGTTCATAGGGCACATTGGGTTTATGGTATCCCTAAAATTGTTCTTGAATTTGTGAAAATTTAATTTAATTTACCACCAGTACCAAATGCAACATTTCATATGTTGGACAGACGTCAAGACAGATCAACAGCAGATTTAGTGAGCAATTCGAGGAATGTTAAGAATAAGGCACATACAAGTGAGTAGCACGAAAATGACCCTGACTGCAAAGTTTCACATTATTTTTGTATCTACCAAACAACTCTACTGATAATATGTCAGTTCTCCGCCACCTATAGATATCTGCAGGAGGAACAAGAAGCAAAAATTGCAGAAACTAATCATCTTAAAACAACAGGAAGCCCAGGCGCAGTTAGTTGAACAATAATAAGTTTACAATGCTGAAATAGTTAATTGTATAATACCTTTGTGTGTTATTTGTTGCACTTCTCCACGGCTGTGTTGTATTTCATTGACTTCTGCACTGCACTGCATAATTGTTCGAATGCGAGAGTTCGATGTGAAATAACTTGCTAGTATTCTTATGTATTTTACAAGGACTAAAACTTATCTTCAAGCCAAATTCAATGAATTGTTCTGCCCTCGCCCGTAATCCGGCAACCATGCTCCAAATTCGCATCGCAACATATCAAAATGTTCCTCAGTCATTGAACTATACTTTCCGATACTTTGTTTCTTCATCTGCAACGTTTGAAATGCAACAATTTGCAACTTTTTGATGTACGTCTCGTCAGATCACATTTCTCACTATGCTCGGGCCATCGAACGGTCCCAACCAAAGCGATCGAATTTCGAATGCTTTCGTCTGCCTACCAGCATACAGCTCAAATCCTTACTGGTTGCTGAAGCACGCGGAAATCATCTAATTTCACGGTAGTCAGCCAATCAAATAGCCCCTTTCTAACCACGTGATACCAAACTGGCCGTTCGAAGTGAATTTTTGAGTACCCTCACGAAAGTTGAAATGGCTACTAAGTTACAATAATTACATGGAATTTTCTTTGATAAATCACTAGAAGGGATGCCCCTCTACAGTTTGTAGCGTGCTTGCAATAATATCTCATTTGGAGCCGAAATTACAGTCATTTGCCGTTCGAAGAATATTGAAATTCGTTCAAACATCGATAAACGTCGCTGCAAATGAGATATAAGGATAAAAATCTCAGCGATTATGGATATTGCCCTAAACAATAACCCAAGCACTGTCCCTTCAATTACACCTCAAAATCGCAGGTGATTTTCAACGATTTCTGCCAGAAATGTGATCTTGGCCTAAACTTCTTACCGATTAAAACTCATTCGTTGACCCCAAAAGGGCTTAGTTGGTATTCTTGAGCTAAATGATTCACTTACCAATGACTCAATGATCTATTTGGCTTCATTTTCCATTTAGATGTCTCCAAATTTCGTTTAAAACATCCAGTCTTGAGCAACTTCTTGCAAATTTGTCTCGTTCCATATTTTCTCTGCAAGCGCCAGCAATCTCCTCAAAAACGTCTCATCGATAGGCTTTGTGCTACAGATAATGCGATTCGATACAGTTCATACACTCGTAAATAGATATGGCATTGCCTGATTTGCTCAATTCATTCAAATGGAAACAAAAAGGATAATACAGTTTTTGGCTTTTTGGTTCACCAATGAATAGATCTTACACAAAACAACAAAGTAACAAAAAGGTTGTGCAAGAAATGTGTCAAATCTATTCATGAGTCCATAAGTTAAACAAAAGGTTAACAGCGGTAAACTTTCAACACAACAAAACATTTAGTTTTGTTGTTTTGTGTAAGATCTATTCATTGGTGAACCAAACAGCCAAAAATGTTTTATCCCGTTTGTTTCCATTTGAATGAATTGAGCAAAATCAGGCGTGCCATATCTATTTACGAGTGTATGAACTGTATCGAATCGCATTATCTCTAGCACAAAGCCTATCGATGCGAAGTTTTTTGAGGAGATTGCTGGCGCTTGCAGAGAAAATATGGAACGAGAAAAATTTGTAAGAAGTTGCTCAAGACTGGATGTTTTAAACGAAATTTGGAGACATCTAAATGGAAAATGAAGCCAAATAGATCATTGAGTCATTGGTAAGTGAATCATTTAGCTCAAGAATACCAACTAAGCCCTTTTGGGGTCAACGAATGAGTTTTAATCGGTAAGAAGTTTAGGCCCAGATCACATTTATGGCAGAAATCGTTGAAAATCACCTGCGATTTTGAGGTGTAATTGAAGGGACAGTGCTTGGGTTATTGCTTAGGGCAATATCCATAATCGCTGAGATTTTTATCCTTATGTCTCATTTTGCAGCGACGTTTATCGATGTTTGAACGAATTTCAATATTCTTCGACCGGCAAATGACTGTAATTTCGGCTCCAAATGAGATATTATTGCAAGCACGCTACAAACTGTAGAGGGGCATCCCTTCTAGTGATTTATCAAAGAAAATTCCATGTAATTATTGTAACTTAGTAGCCATTTCGATTTTCGTGAGGGTACTCAAGAATTCACTTCAAACGGCCAGTTTGGTATCACGTGGTTAGAAAGGGGCTATTTGATTGGCTCAATACCGTGAAATTGGATGATTTCCGCGTGCTTTCAGCAACCAGTAAGGATTTGAGCTGTATGCTCTGCCTACCTTGCTTTGCTTTACACAGAAGGTACATAAGGATCCCCTGCCAGCCAATAGAGCGCAGTTTATGGTTTCAGTCGATCAACAGATAGACGGGGGATCCTTGTGTACATTCTGTGTAACGAAAAGCAAGGTAGGCAGGCGAAAACATTGGAAATACGATCGCTTTGGATCGTTCGATGGCCCGAGCATAGTGAGAAACGTGATCTGACGAGACGTGCATCAAAAAGGTGCAAATCGTTGCATTTCAAGTGTTGCAGATGAAGAAAAAATATCAGAAAGTTCGATGATTGAGGAACATTTTGAAATGTGGCGATGCAAATTTGGAGCATGGATGCCGGATTACGAGCGATGGCTAAACAGTTTATTGAATTTGGCTTGAAGATGAGTTTCAGTCCTTGTAAAATACATTAGAATACCAGCAAGTTATTTCACATCGAACTCTCGCATTCGAACAATTATGCAGCGCAGTGCAGAAGTCAACGAGATACAACACAGCCGTGGAGAAGTGCAACAAATAGCACACAAAGGTATTACACAATTGACAATTTTAGCATTGTAAACTTATTATTGTTCAGTTCACTGTCTGTGCTTCCTGTGTTTAAAACTTAGAAAAATTATATCCTTCGGGATTCAAGAAGCAATTTACAGCCTCTAATTATATTCTGTTGATCACAGTTTCATCGCCACATCTCTTCCCTTTCCTTGATCTGTTCTGCTTCTCGTCGATACCCTGTGTTAATTTCCTAATCTTTTGAATTTACTTTTTCTTCAAATCGATTAGTGTCAGTTCTACTGATATCGCTTTGCTTGATAACGGGCTATGTTCGAAATGTCCTGCTTAATTCAACGTTTAGTGACTGGTGAATAGAAAGGTACATCACATGAAAAGCTGTACGAGGAACGTGGTTTTTTTTATATATATTCCATTAAAAATTTACAAGACGAATTACCTATTACAATACCTACTAATTACTCTACGAAACACTACAAGGACGATAATACCACGGGGAGCAATAGACTATGACAACCCCGTGGCAATTAACATAGAAAGAAATAAAAACTACCGGGTGAATCAGGAAAGATGTACCGCCCGCCCGCAAAGTCGCACCCAAGAGCCACCAACCGACTTGCACAGTTCATTGCGAATTTACGATGCATACTCTTAATGAATTATTTAAGCTCTATGTGCGACCTCACTTGGATTGCGGGGATGTTATCTACCATATTCCGGCTAAAGTGTGTGAATTTAGCGGCAATACCATATTGTCAAATTTGATGGAAAGTTAGAGTCCGTTCAGTATTCTGCAGCTCTAGCCATAACAGGGGCATGGAGGGGAACCTCGCGGGAAAAGCTTTACGCTTAGCTTGGTTGGGAGTCACTATGTTCCCGTAGATGGAGTAGACGCCTAACATTGTTCTATAAAATGATAAATGGCATGTCCCCTGTATATACAACAGATCCAATCCTGCAAATTCAACAGTGGCAATATTCTCTTTGCAGATAGGATGTCATTGGGCGAATTAGGGCAAGGACAGAGAGATTTCAATCTAGCTTCTATCCCAGTTGTCTGTCTGATTGGAATGATCTATGTACAGAGATTAGACTTGGACCAACCGTTGCAATTTTTAAGAAAAAGCTACTGTCCAAAATCTGCCCCCCCCCCTGCTAGGGGGACGTGGAACGTGAAGGAACGTGAAGGAACGTGGTTGGGAATACCTAAGCCTACGACGTTGGAGCAGACTCCTTGTCCTTTTTACCAGACTGTCAACGACATTACACAAGATTAAACAAGATACCTCCATTCTTCAATTGCAACAAGCTATGTATTCTCGTAACGCAAACAAAACTGGGTTGAGAAGGTCAAGAACGACCAGATTCTAGACTACAATCATGGACAAAATAGTTTGAGACAACTCAAAAACCTAAGATTTTACTGTTGAAGATCCCCCTTTCCCCCTTATTCAATGTTGTTGATGCGTCAAGGAAGGTTCTCGGAGTCTTCAACATTGATTGAGGGGGGAAGGGGGGAAAGGATGCTCAACAGGTGAAAATATCGGAAACGATGAATTTGTCTCATAATTTATGTCCATGATTGTCTGAAAAATCTTAATACTTAGTCAAATATCAGCACACCGTCAGTAAAATGTTCATGCCTTGTTCGCAGTGCAGGTTTAGTCATACCATACATTCAATACAAATAATAGAACTAAGCACTCATGTCTGTGTCGACAACAACAACAACAGCAACAACAACAAAAAAAACAATGACATGCGTGGGAACACAATGATCAGTACAGTAGTGGGCAGAAAGCAAAATGGCGAAAAGAACTAAAGTTACAGAAAGGCACTCTGCTGAAATAGCTCTCTGCTGAAAGGCACAATGCAGATTGTATCAGAGGGCTATAGTATCAGGGGCAATTAGAACTTTTCCCACAAAATAATTAAGACAATGGATAAACGAAGAGGAATGGTGATGAAAGCAAAAGGCATGTGAATAAAGTATTAATGGTGAGCAAATGTTACTACAAAATAGATTTCTTTGTGTATAACTGTCTCTATGAAGAAATAACATAGGATTTTGTGATAATCCAGTGTTCAGGCTTTATTTTGCATTATACAATATGTGTCTAATGATTAATGTCTCCAAATTTAGTAACAAAACTTCTTTGGTAACATGTTACCACATGTTACTATACATGATACCAACATGTTACTGCAGTTTTCTATGCTTTTATTAATGATATCAACATGTTACCACATGTTACCATCATTTATAAAAAAGACATATATGTTTTTTTATAGATGATGGCAACATGTGGTAACATGTTGGAAAACAACTATTTGCAGTACATTGACACAGACTGAAGTGGTATCATGTGTGGTATCATGTGTGGTAACATGTGGTTACATGTGGTAACATGTGCATTATGTAAAGCTCCATACGGTATGTAAAACTCCAACCGATTTTCCATCGTTGAATTCCCTTTCTAAGATCTGCCCAAAACTTTATCTTGTCAGGGGAACTTTTTTCATCAGCTTGCCAGTATATGTTACGAGGTACTGCCTCCGACCCAAACTTTTATCAATGATTAAGGACATCTTGCTTTCTCTGTCATTTAAAATGTAGCTAGCTAGCTAGCTTTGGGGCCTAAACCTCTGAAACGAGGCAGCCTCGTTTTGAAAACAAAAATTCAGCAATTTTGTCCAAATTGCTCTTAAAACTAGCGATACTTATTAAATCACCATAGTTTTTCAGGGAAATTTTGGCTTCCTTTTCAGGTGGTATTTCGTATTTTTCAGTCAGAAAATCATGGACAAAATAGTTTGAGACAACTCAAAAACCTAAGATTTTACTGTTGAAGATCCCCCTTTCCCCCTTATTCAATGTTGGTGATGCGTCAAGGAAGGTTCTCGGAGTCTTCAACATTGATTGAGGGGGGAAGGGGGGAAAGGATGCTCAACAGGTGAAAATATCGGAAACGATGAATTTGTCTCATAATTTATGTCCATGATTGTCTGAAAAATCTTAATACTTAGTCAAATATCAGCACACCGTCAGTAAAATGTTCATGCCTTGTTCGCAGTGCAGGTTTAGTCATACCATACATTCAATACAAATGATAGAACTAAGCACTCATGTCTGTGTCGACAACAACAACAACAGCAACAACAACAACAAAAACAATGACATGCGTGGGAACACAATGATCAGTACAGTAGTGGGCAGAAAGCAAAATGGCGAAAAGAACTAAAGTTACAGAAAGGCACTCTGCTGAAATAGCTCTCTGCTGAAAGGCACAATGCAGATTGTATCAGAGGGCTATAGTATCAGGGGCAATTAGAACTTTTCCCACAAAATAATTAAGACAATGGATAAACGAAGAGGAATGGTGATGAAAGCAAAAGGCATGTGAATAAAGTATTAATGGTGAGCAAATGTTACTACAAAATAGATTTCTTTGTGTATAACTGTCTCTATGAAGAAATAACATAGGATTTTGTGATAATCCAGTGTTCAGGCTTTATTTTGCATTATACAATATGTATCTAATGATTAATGTCTCCAAATTTAGTAACAAAACTTCTTTGGTAACATGTTACCACATGTTACTATACATGATACCAACATGTTACTGCAGTTTTCTATGCTTTTATTAATGATATCAACATGTTACCACATGTTACCATCATTTATAAAAAAGACATATATGTTTTTTTATAAATGATGGCAACATGTGGTAACATGTTGGAAAACAACTATTTGCAGTACATTGACACAGACTGAAGTGGTATCATGTGTGGTATCATGTGTGGTAACATGTGGTTACATGTGGTAACATGTGCATTATGTAAAGCTCCATACGGTATGTAAAACTCCAACCGATTTTCCATCGTTGAATTCCCTTTCTAAGATCTGCCCAAAACTTTATCTTGTCAGGGGAACTTTTTTCATCAGCTTGCCAGTATATGTTACGAGGTACTGCCTCCGACCCAAACTTTTATCAATGATTAAGGACATCTTGCTTTCTCTGTCATTTAAAATGTAGCTAGCTAGCTAGCTTTGGGGCCTAAACCTCTGAAACGAGGCAGCCTCGTTTTGAAAACAAAAATTCAGCAATTTTGTCCAAATTGCTCTTAAAACTAGCGATACTTATTAAATCACCATAGTTTTTCAGGGAAATTTTGGCTTCCTTTTCAGGTGGTATTTCGTATTTTTCAGTCAGAAAATCATGGACAAAATAGTTTGAGACAACTCAAAAACCTAAGATTTTACTGTTGAAGATCCCCCTTTCCCCCTTATTCAATGTTGGTGATGCGTCAAGGAAGGTTCTCGGAGTCTTCAACATTGATTGAGGGGGGAAGGGGGGAAAGGATGCTCAACAGGTGAAAATATCGGAAACGATGAATTTGTCTCATAATTTATGTCCATGATTGTCTGAAAAATCTTAATACTTAGTCAAATATCAGCACACCGTCAGTAAAATGTTCATGCCTTGTTCGCAGTGCAGGTTTAGTCATACCATACATTCAATACAAATAATAGAACTAAGCACTCATGTCTGTGTCGACAACAACAACAACAGCAACAACAACAACAAAAACAATGACATGCGTGGGAACACAATGATCAGTACAGTAGTGGGCAGAAAGCAAAATGGCGAAAAGAAC
The DNA here is from genome assembly GCA_964020215.1 of Aurelia sp. 3 sensu Dawson et al. (2005). NCBI lineage: Eukaryota > Metazoa > Cnidaria > Scyphozoa > Semaeostomeae > Ulmaridae > Aurelia > Aurelia sp. 3 sensu Dawson et al. (2005). Next base: position 11,807,642 of record OZ026585.1, read on the forward strand.
TAAAGTTACAGAAAGGCACTCTGCTGAAATAGCTCTCTGCTGAAAGGCACAATGCAGATTGTATCAGAGGGCTATAGTATCAGGGGCAATTAGAACTTTTCCCACAAAATAATTAAGACAATGGATAAACGAAGAGGAATGGTGATGAAAGCAAAAGGCATGTGAATAAAGTATTAATGGTGAGCAAATGTTACTACAAAATAGATTTCTTTGTGTATAACTGTCTCTATGAAGAAATAACATAGGATTTTGTGATAATCCAGTGTTCAGGCTTTATTTTGCATTATACAATATGTGTCTAATGATTAATGTCTCCAAATTTAGTAACAAAACTTCTTTGGTAACATGTTACCACATGTTACTATACATGATACCAACATGTTACTGCAGTTTTCTATGCTTTTATTAATGATATCAACATGTTACCACATGTTACCATCATTTATAAAAAAGACATATATGTATTTTTATAAATGATGGCAACATGTGGTAACATGTTGGAAAACAACTATTTGCAGTACATTGACACAGACTGAAGTGGTATCATGTGTGGTATCATGTGTGGTAACATGTGGTTACATGTGGTAACATGTGCATTATGTAAAGCTCCATACGGTATGTAAAACTCCAACCGATTTTCCATCGTTGAATTCCCTTTCTAAGATCTGCCCAAAACTTTATCTTGTCAGGGGAACTTTTTTCATCAGCTTGCCAGTATATGTTACGAGGTACTGCCTCCGACCCAAACTTTTATCAATGAGTAAGGACATCTTGCTTTCTCTGTCATATAAAATGTAGCTAGCTAGCTAGCTTTGGGGCCTAAACCTCTGAAACGAGGCAGCATCGTTTTGAAAACAAAAATTCAGCAATTTTGTCCAAATTGCTCTTAAAACTAGCGATACTTATTAAATCACCATAGTTTTTCAGGGAAATTTTGGCTTCCTTTTCAGGTGGTATTTCGTATTTTTCAGTCAGAAAATCATGGACAAAATAGTTTGAGACAACTCAAAAACCTAAGATTTTACTGTTGAAGATCCCCCTTTCCCCCTTATTCAATGTTGGTGATGCGTCAAGGAAGGTTCTCGGAGTCTTCAACATTGATTGAGGGGGGAAGGGGGGAAAGGATGCTCAACAGGTGAAAATATCGGAAACGATGAATTTTTTCTCATAATTTATGTCCATGATTGTCTGAAAAATCTTAATACTTAGTCAAATAGCAGCACACCGTCAGTAAAATGTTCATGCCTTGTTCGCAGTGCAGGTTTAGTCATACCATACATTCAATACAAATAATAGAACTAAGCACTCATGTCTGTGTCGACAACAACAACAACAGCAACAACAACAACAAAAACAATGACATGCGTGGGAACACAATGATCAGTACAGTAGTGGGCAGAAAGCAAAATGGCGAAAAGAACTAAAGTTACAGAAAGGCACTCTGCTGAAATAGCTCTCTGCTGAAAGGCACAATGCAGATTGTATCAGAGGGCTATAGTATCAGGGGCAATTAGAACTTTTCCCACAAAATAATTAAGACAATGGATAAACGAAGAGGAATGGTGATGAAAGCAAAAGGCATGTGAATAAAGTATTAATGGTGAGCAAATGTTACTACAAAATAGATTTCTTTGTGTATAACTGTCTCTATGAAGAAATAACATAGGATTTTGTGATAATCCAGTGTTCAGGCTTTATTTTGCATTATACAATATGTGTCTAATGATTAATGTCTCCAAATTTAGTAACAAAACTTCTTTGGTAACATGTTACCACATGTTACTATACATGATACCAACATGTTACTGCAGTTTTCTATGCTTTTATTAATGATATCAACATTTTACCACATGTTACCATCATTTATAAAAAAGACATATATGTATTTTTATAAATGATGGCAACATGTGGTAACATGTTGGAAAACAACTATTTGCAGTACATTGACACAGACTGAAGTGGTATCATGTGTGGTATCATGTGTGGTAACATGTGGTTACATGTGGTAACATGTGCATTATGTAAAGCTCCATACGGTATGTAAAACTCCAACCGATTTTCCATCGTTGAATTCCCTTTCTAAGATCTGCCCAAAACTTTATCTTGTCAGGGGAACTTTTTTCATCAGCTTGCCAGTATATGTTACGAGGTACTGCCTCCGACCCAAACTTTTATCAATGAGTAAGGACATCTTGCTTTCTCTGTCATTTAAAATGTAGCTAGCTAGCTAGCTTTGGGGCCTAAACCTCTGAAACGAGGCAGCATCGTTTTGAAAACAAAAATTCAGCAATTTTGTCCAAATTGTTCTTAAAACTAGCGATACTTATTAAATCACCATAGTTTTTCAGGGAAATTTTGGCTTCCTTTTCAGTTGGTATTTCGTATTTTTCAGTCAGAAAATCATGGACAAAATAGTTTGAGACAACTCAAAAACCTAAGATTTTACTGTTGAAGATCCCCCTTTCCCCCTTATTCAATGTTGGTGATGCGTCAAGGAAGGTTCTCGGAGTCTTCAACATTGATTGAGGGTGGAAGGGGGGAAAGGATGCTCAACAGGTGAAAATATCGGAAACGATGAATTTGTCTCATAATTTATGTCCATGATTGTCTGAAAAATCTTAATACTTAGTCAAATATCAGCACACCGTCAGTAAAATGTTCATGCCTTGTTCGCAGTGCAGGTTTAGTCATACCATACATTCAATACAAATAATAGAACTAAGCACTCATGTCTGTGTCGACAACAACAACAACAGCAACAACAACAACAAAAACAATGACATGCGTGGGAACACAATGATCAGTACAGTAGTGGGCAGAAAGCAAAATGGCGAAAAGAACTAAAGTTACAGAAAGGCACTCTGCTGAAATAGCTCTTTGCTGAAAGGCACAATGCAGATTGTATCAGAGGGCTATAGTATCAGGGGCAATTAGAACTTTTCCCACAAAATAATTAAGACAATGGATAAACGAAGAGGAATGGTGATGAAAGCAAAAGGCATGTGAATAAAGTATTAATGGTGAGCAAATGTTACTACAAAATAGATTTCTTTGTGTATAACTGTCTCTATGAAGAAATAACATAGGATTTTGTGATAATCCAGTGTTCAGGCTTTATTTTGCATTATACAATATGTGTCTAATGATTAATGTCTCCAAATTTAGTAACAAAACTTCTTTGGTAACATGTTACCACATGTTACTATACATGATACCAACATGTTACTGCAGTTTTCTATGCTTTTATTAATGATATCAACATGTTACCACATGTTACCATCATTTATAAAAAAGACATATATGTATTTTTATAAATGATGGCAACATGTGGTAACATGTTGGAAAACAACTATTTGCAGTACATTGACACAGACTGAAGTGGTATCATGTGTGGTATCATGTGTGGTAACATGTGGTTACATGTGGTAACATGTGCATTATGTAAAGCTCCATACGGTATGTAAAACTCCAACCGATTTTCCATCGTTGAATTCCCCTTCTAAGATCTGCCCAAAACTTTATCTTGTCAGGGGAACTTTTTTCATCAGCTTGCCAGTATATGTTACGAGGTACTGCCTCCGACCCAAACTTTTATCAATGAGTAAGGACATCTTGCTTTCTCTGTCATTTAAAATGTAGCTAGCTAGCTAGCTTTGGGGCCTAAACCTCTGAAACGAGGCAGCATCGTTTTGAAAACAAAAATTCAGCAATTTTGTCCAAATTGCTCTTAAAACTAGCGATACTTATTAAATCACCATAGTTTTTCAGGGAAATTTTGGCTTCCTTTTCAGTTGGTATTTCGTATTTTTCAGTCAGAAAATCATGGACAAAATAGTTTGAGACAACTCAAAAACCTAAGATTTTACTGTTGAAGATCCCCCTTTCCCCCTTATTCAATGTTGGTGATGCGTCAAGGAAGGTTCTCGGAGTCTTCAACATTGATTGAGGGTGGAAGGGGGGAAAGGATGCTCAACAGGTGAAAATATCGGAAACGATGAATTTGTCTCATAATTTATGTCCATGATTGTCTGAAAAATCTTAATACTTAGTCAAATATCAGCACACCGTCAGTAAAATGTTCATGCCTTGTTCGCAGTGCAGGTTTAGTCATACCATACATTCAATACAAATAATAGAACTAAGCACTCATGTCTGTGTCGACAACAACAACAACAGCAACAACAACAACAAAAACAATGACATGCGTGGGAACACAATGATCAGTACAGTAGTGGGCAGAAAGCAAAATGGCGAAAAGAACTAAAGTTACAGAAAGGCACTCTGCTGAAATAGCTCTCTGCTGAAAGGCACAATGCAGATTGTATCAGAGGGCTATAGTATCAGGGGCAATTAGAACTTTTCCCACAAAATAATTAAGACAATGGATAAACGAAGAGGAATGGTGATGAAAGCAAAAGGCATGTGAATAAAGTATTAATGGTGAGCAAATGTTACTACAAAATAGATTTCTTTGTGTATAACTGTCTCTATGAAGAAATAACATAGGATTTTGTGATAATCCAGTGTTCAGGCTTTATTTTGCATTATACAATATGTGTCTAATGATTAATGTCTCCAAATTTAGTAACAAAACTTCTTTGGTAACATGTTACCACATGTTACTATACATGATACCAACATGTTACTGCAGTTTTCTATGCTTTTATTAATGATATCAACATTTTACCACATGTTACCATCATTTATAAAAAAGACATATATGTATTTTTATAAATGATGGCAACATGTGGTAACATGTTGGAAAACAACTATTTGCAGTACATTGACACAGACTGAAGTGGTATCATGTGTGGTATCATGTGTGGTAACATGTGGTTACATGTGGTAACATGTGCATTATGTAAAGCTCCATACGGTATGTAAAACTCCAACCGATTTTCCATCGTTGAATTCCCTTTCTAAGATCTGCCCAAAACTTTATCTTGTCAGGGGAACTTTTTTCATCAGCTTGCCAGTATATGTTACGAGGTACTGCCTCCGACCCAAACTTTTATCAATGAGTAAGGACATCTTGCTTTCTCTGTCATTTAAAATGTAGCTAGCTAGCTAGCTTTGGGGCCTAAACCTCTGAAACGAGGCAGCATCGTTTTGAAAACAAAAATTCAGCAATTTTGTCCAAATTGTTCTTAAAACTAGCGATACTTATTAAATCACCATAGTTTTTCAGGGAAATTTTGGCTTCCTTTTCAGTTGGTATTTCGTATTTTTCAGTCAGAAAATCATGGACAAAATAGTTTGAGACAACTCAAAAACCTAAGATTTTACTGTTGAAGATCCCCCTTTCCCCCTTATTCAATGTTGGTGATGCGTCAAGGAAGGTTCTCGGAGTCTTCAACATTGATTGAGGGTGGAAGGGGGGAAAGGATGCTCAACAGGTGAAAATATCGGAAACGATGAATTTGTCTCATAATTTATGTCCATGATTGTCTGAAAAATCTTAATACTTAGTCAAATATCAGCACACCGTCAGTAAAATGTTCATGCCTTGTTCGCAGTGCAGGTTTAGTCATACCATACATTCAATACAAATAATAGAACTAAGCACTCATGTCTGTGTCGACAACAACAACAACAGCAACAACAACAACAAAAACAATGACATGCGTGGGAACACAATGATCAGTACAGTAGTGGGCAGAAAGCAAAATGGCGAAAAGAACTAAAGTTACAGAAAGGCACTCTGCTGAAATAGCTCTTTGCTGAAAGGCACAATGCAGATTGTATCAGAGGGCTATAGTATCAGGGGCAATTAGAACTTTTCCCACAAAATAATTAAGACAATGGATAAACGAAGAGGAATGGTGATGAAAGCAAAAGGCATGTGAATAAAGTATTAATGGTGAGCAAATGTTACTACAAAATAGATTTCTTTGTGTATAACTGTCTCTATGAAGAAATAACATAGGATTTTGTGATAATCCAGTGTTCAGGCTTTATTTTGCATTATACAATATGTGTCTAATGATTAATGTCTCCAAATTTAGTAACAAAACTTCTTTGGTAACATGTTACCACATGTTACTATACATGATACCAACATGTTACTGCAGTTTTCTATGCTTTTATTAATGATATCAACATGTTACCACATGTTACCATCATTTATAAAAAAGACATATATGTATTTTTATAAATGATGGCAACATGTGGTAACATGTTGGAAAACAACTATTTGCAGTACATTGACACAGACTGAAGTGGTATCATGTGTGGTATCATGTGTGGTAACATGTGGTTACATGTGGTAACATGTGCATTATGTAAAGCTCCATACGGTATGTAAAACTCCAACCGATTTTCCATCGTTGAATTCCCCTTCTAAGATCTGCCCAAAACTTTATCTTGTCAGGGGAACTTTTTTCATCAGCTTGCCAGTATATGTTACGAGGTACTGCCTCCGACCCAAACTTTTATCAATGAGTAAGGACATCTTGCTTTCTCTGTCATTTAAAATGTAGCTAGCTAGCTAGCTTTGGGGCCTAAACCTCTGAAACGAGGCAGCATCGTTTTGAAAACAAAAATTCAGCAATTTTGTCCAAATTGCTCTTAAAACTAGCGATACTTATTAAATCACCATAGTTTTTCAGGGAAATTTTGGCTTCCTTTTCAGTTGGTATTTCGTATTTTTCAGTCAGAAAATCATGGACAAAATAGTTTGAGACAACTCAAAAACCTAAGATTTTACTGTTGAAGATCCCCCTTTCCCCCTTATTCAATGTTGGTGATGCGTCAAGGAAGGTTCTCGGAGTCTTCAACATTGATTGAGGGTGGAAGGGGGGAAAGGATGCTCAACAGGTGAAAATATCGGAAACGATGAATTTGTCTCATAATTTATGTCCATGATTGTCTGAAAAATCTTAATACTTAGTCAAATATCAGCACACCGTCAGTAAAATGTTCATGCCTTGTTCGCAGTGCAGGTTTAGTCATACCATACATTCAATACAAATAATAGAACTAAGCACTCATGTCTGTGTCGACAACAACAACAACAGCAACAACAACAACAAAAACAATGACATGCGTGGGAACACAATGATCAGTACAGTAGTGGGCAGAAAGCAAAATGGCGAAAAGAACTAAAGTTACAGAAAGGCACTCTGCTGAAATAGCTCTCTGCTGAAAGGCACAATGCAGATTGTATCAGAGGGCTATAGTATCAGGGGCAATTAGAACTTTTCCCACAAAATAATTAAGACAATGGATAAACGAAGAGGAATGGTGATGAAAGCAAAAGGCATGTGAATAAAGTATTAATGGTGAGCAAATGTTACTACAAAATAGATTTCTTTGTGTATAACTGTCTCTATGAAGAAATAACATAGGATTTTGTGATAATCCAGTGTTCAGGCTTTATTTTGCATTATACAATATGTGTCTAATGATTAATGTCTCCAAATTTAGTAACAAAACTTCTTTGGTAACATGTTACCACATGTTACTATACATGATACCAACATGTTACTGCAGTTTTCTATGCTTTTATTAATGATATCAACATGTTACCACATGTTACCATCATTTATAAAAAAGACATATATGTATTTTTATAAATGATGGCAACATGTGGTAACATGTTGGAAAACAACTATTTGCAGTACATTGACACAGACTGAAGTGGTATCATGTGTGGTATCATGTGTGGTAACATGTGGTTACATGTGGTAACATGTGCATTATGTAAAGCTCCATACGGTATGTAAAACTCCAACCGATTTTCCATCGTTGAATTCCCTTTCTAAGATCTGCCCAAAACTTTATCTTGTCAGGGGAACTTTTTTCATCAGCTTGCCAGTATATGTTACGAGGTACTGCCTCCGACCCAAACTTTTATCAATGAGTAAGGACATCTTGCTTTCTCTGTCATTTAAAATGTAGCTAGCTAGCTAGCTTTGGGGCCTAAACCTCTGAAACGAGGCAGCATCGTTTTGAAAACAAAAATTCAGCAATTTTGTCCAAATTGCTCTTAAAACTAGCGATACTTATTAAATCACCATAGTTTTTCAGGGAAATTTTGGCTTCCTTTTCAGTTGGTATTTCGTATTTTTCAGTCAGAAAATCATGGACAAAATAGTTTGAGACAACTCAAAAACCTAAGATTTTACTGTTGAAGATCCCCCTTTCCCCCTTATTCAATGTTGGTGATGCGTCAAGGAAGGTTCTCGGAGTCTTCAACATTGATTGAGGGGGGAAGGGGGGAAAGGATGCTCAACAGGTGAAAATATCGGAAACGATGAATTTGTCTCATAATTTATGTCCATGATTGTCTGAAAAATCTTAATACTTAGTCAAATATCAGCACACCGTCAGTAAAATGTTCATGCCTTGTTCGCAGTGCAGGTTTAGTCATACCATACATTCAATACAAATAATAGAACTAAGCACTCATGTCTGTGTCGACAACAACAACAACAGCAACAACAACAACAAAAACAATGACATGCGTGGGAACACAATGATCAGTACAGTAGTGGGCAGAAAGCAAAATGGCGAAAAGAACTAAAGTTACAGAAACACGGCAAGAAAAGTTCGAATTTCGACATAGTTTTTTCGTTGTATATTAGAGGTAAACGGACCATTTCCCTTCCATTTCCGACACAAAATGCGTTTTACACTTCGAATTTCCCACCTAGTTTCCCCACGGGTAAACTACGGGTAAAGGGAAATATACTTTTACCCACAGTTTCCCGAGTGAGATTCAACGTCTCCAAAAGTTGGAAACTTAGTCTACACTAGGCATGTTTATGGGAGAATTTGGGGAAATTCCATACGTGTTCAACCTCCTATGGGTAGATTTCGGTGAAACGCCAAATCTTCCCCAGGTGAAATTCTTAATGTAAGTAGGAAATTCAGTCGAAATTTTGGATTCTTCGGTCGGAAACGACGGGGACACCAAAATCTTCCCCAAGTGAAATTCTTAATCTGAGTAGGAAATTCAGTCGAAATTTTGGATTTTTCGGTCGGAAACTACGGGGACACCAAAATCTTCCCCAAGTGAAATTCTTGATTTTAAACTTGATTTTAGTAGGAAATTCAGTCGAAATTATGAATTTTTCGGTAGGAAACATACCTGATAGTTTCCTTGTTCATCATGTTTGAAGGGGACGTTTGGCTAATTCAGTAGTGGCTATTTCGTGCAACAGTAAATGTAACACTACGCTTCCTGGTTTGATTTTATTGGAATACTCCTGGGCAAAACTTTTCCAAAGTGTTCCTCTTCTATCTTAACGTCTTCTAACTCTTTATATGATTTGCCATTGTGTCTTCGTAGCACTCTGATTCTGATGTAGACATGAGATGTGTCCTCTTAGAGAGTACGAATTAAAATCATATTTGTTCAATCTACTTTGATCAAACTTAGCTCGCATTTTAAACATCTTCCTTTTCCATTATTTATACACAACGCAAAGTATGAGTCCAGAAACAGAACATATCTGATGACTAATACTGAAAGTAAATGTAACTTCTAAAAAGTAATGAATGCACTGTCAGATCCTCTCGATTTATTAAGAATGTAGACAAATATATATATATGTATTACATCAACTAAATATAAACGTGGAGATCCTTTTCCAGTGGTCTTTTTAGCACGTGATATGACACACGTTTTTTATAAGAAACTGGTTTATAAGAAACTAGTACTAAAGATGGACGAAATGTTAAGAAACTGTAGTGGTGAGTCTGAGAAGTATTAAGAAAATTCTTAAAGCATGGATTTCATAGCAAATAGATCGTTGAACCCTTATTCTTTTGTAATATCAAATAATCATTTGTGCATTCATCATGACAGAACACTGTTTATTCCTATATGATGTTTTGAATGTCAAGGAACATTTCTGCACCAGTATCAGCGACCACATTCACAATTCATGCATTCAAAAATAAGAAATGAATTAAGAAACCTTTGTAAACTTAAGTACTAAAATGGACAAAATTTCATGTTAAATTAAGAAACTTTTGATACTATGGCCTGATCCAAGTTTCTTATAAAAAGAATGTAATTACAGACACATGCTGTTCAAAAGCAAGTTTAATGGAACCAACAAAGGGTCAACAAACGAAAAGCCATGTCAAACTTTCTCCTTTTTCCCTGTTTTCTTTTTTCTCATTATGTTTGAATGATATCTCGATTTATTTCCTCTCAACTCTAATCTTCCTTCATGTGCTGCAGCTGTGAAGATGTTAATTTCACGCATGTACTTGAATGGGTGCTTAGACTATTTTCTGCAATGTTGGAGGGGGTCAGGAAACTTTTCAGCAAAAATCACATAGATGGTTACCAAAATTCCACCAAAAATTTGTAAATGTCTGCCACCCTCTCCCTAGCTAGGATTAATGACAGCCCAAAGAATTAAGTAATTCAACACCCAGTGGGTACTCCCTAACTTTGAATGAGGGGGTCCATGCCACCATTTCTTTGCTGACCCCTACATATCAATCCTAAAGTTTTGGGGACCCCAATATTGAGTCTAATGTTTTGGAGACCCACACCAAATTCCCTTCCTTTTTTAGATTTCTGGACCCAAAATATAGATAGAATTTTCGTCCATGTTGTAATTCACAGGCCCCAAATATTGATTTAAGGTAAAATTTCGAGCCCCTAAATGCTAGCATGGCCCATGTTGAAAGTTAAAAAGTCCCACTTCAAAGCTGAGAGCCACATTTGATATACATATAATTATTTATGAGGTTCTCTGAGTCATGAATGGTTGACAGCAAAATGAAATGAACGTTTACTCGTCAGAATCACTCGTGTCATGAATGACTGTTTCTTTCAGCTTCTTGAATGGCATTCCCTTCGCTCCACTGCTTATGCAAAAGAAAAGTGTCCTCGTTTTTCCTTTCCTTGCACTGGCCTTGCTTCCTTGAATTGGCCTTTTCCTTGGTCACTGCGATGCTTTATCAACTTTTGAGCTTTGAAGACAAAACAGAAATCAATTTTCAGAGCAGAATTATGAACACAACACTGTAAAACTGTAAAAAATAATGCTTTGATATTCATAAAAGAGGGGAAAGAAGGAAAGACCGAATTCCAATCAATCAAATGAAAGCAACTGACCACTTGTACAAATCGTGCATTCTGGACGCAGATCGGCAGCACGCAAATTCGAGGAAAGTTGGAATGATGGCGCCAACTTATTCAAACTTACGCTGGTCTAGCAGCCTAACATCAGAGATCAAGGACGTTCAATCTTCAGCAAAAGCAATGGGCAATGTTGCTTTGGATCATATCTCCGTCCTCTTAGCAAAGTTTTTGCATTGATCACGCAAAACTCTGACACATGCATCATAGGCCTGACGCATGCAGGACTGGAGCAGTTCCAAAGTAACAGCGAGAAGCTGACTTTGTTATCAGACAGAAAAATGCAGAGTAGTCAAAACAAAAGAAGCTTTACGAACCTGACTTTACTGCCTTGACAAAATGTCTGGTTGGTTAGACTATAGCTTGCAAGCCAGCCAATCTCTGAGTAATAACCATGACAAATCTTGCAGGATAACTTCAATGCCTTCTGATACACAGTTCAAAAGCATAAGAAAGAATTTGGCGCTCAAATCCGTTATTCATCGCGTGGTTGGCAATCGTCCAATACCTGCATGTTTTAGGTCGGCTTGAGATCACGTGATAAAAGCATTGTGTTGTGATCCCTGAATCAATTAACGGCAATCACATACTATTCCTGACAGTGTATTGAATTCCTAAACTCATTCATTTTGCTGTCAGCATGTCTTTGGTTCCTTGGTTTTATCTTTCGTGATTTGAGAAAGCAGATTTCTTCATAAGAATCTGGTTTATAAGAAATAGTACTACGATACGATGGCCAAAAATTTAAGCATAGTCACTATGTTTAAGAAACTCTATTACTATTTCTGAGGAGCAATAAGAACCTTTTAAAAGTGAAATGCATGGATATTATATTATATCAAATGTATCCTTGAACATTTATCCTTGAACAACATCAACTACGGAAACTTGCAGTGTACATGTCCATGTCGAAATCTGGTAGAACACGTCGAAATATCCACAGTTGGAAATTAAGGGGAAATTTTCATCGTGGAAATCTCCTCGACAGAAATTTGAAACCTCAGTTTCCACCGTTGGAAACTATCGGAAATTCGAGCTGTAAGTTTCACTTTATTGAAATTAAGTGGAAACTCGAAGTGTAAATTTCCATGTTGGAATCTCGTCGAACACATCGAAATCTCGACAGTTGGAGATTAGGGGAAACTTTCACTTTTCTTGCCGTGGAAAGGCACTCTGCTGAAATAGCTCTCTGCTGAAAGGCACAATGCAGATTGTATCAGAGGGCTATAGTATCAGGGGCAATTAGAACTTTTCCCACAAAATAATTAAGACAATGGATAAACGAAGAGGAATGGTGATGAAAGCAAAAGGCATGTGAATAAAGTATTAATGGTGAGCAAATGTTACTACAAAATAGATTTCTTTGTGTATAACTGTCTCTATGAAGAAATAACATAGGATTTTGTGATAATCCAGTGTTCAGGCTTTATTTTGCATTATACAATATGTGTCTAATGATTAATGTCTCCAAATTTAGTAACAAAACTTCTTTGGTAACATGTTACCACATGTTACTATACATGATACCAACATGTTACTGCAGTTTTCTATGCTTTTATTAATGATATCAACATGTTACCACATGTTACCATCATTTATAAAAAAGACATATATGTATTTTTATAAATGATGGCAACATGTGGTAACATGTTGGAAAACAACTATTTGCAGTACATTGACACAGACTGAAGTGGTATCATGTGTGGTATCATGTGTGGTAACATGTGGTTACATGTGGTAACATGTGCATTATGTAAAGCTCCATACGGTATGTAAAACTCCAACCGATTTTCCATCGTTGAATTCCCTTTCTAAGATCTGCCCAAAACTTTATCTTGTCAGGGGAACTTTTTTCATCAGCTTGCCAGTATATGTTACGAGGTACTGCCTCCGACCCAAACTTTTATCAATGAGTAAGGACATCTTGCTTTCTCTGTCATTTAAAATGTAGCTAGCTAGCTAGCTTTGGGGCCTAAACCTCTGAAACGAGGCAGCCTCGTTTTGAAAACAAAAATTCAGCAATTTTGTCCAAATTGCTCTTAAAACTAGCGATACTTATTAAATCACCATAGTTTTTCAGGGAAATTTTGGCTTCCTTTTCAGGTGGTATTTCGTATTTTTCAGTCAGAAAATCATGGACAAAATAGTTTGAGACAACTCAAAAACCTAAGATTTTACTGTTGAAGATCCCCCTTTCCCCCTTATTCAATGTTGGTGATGCGTCAAGGAAGGTTCTCGGAGTCTTCAACATTGATTGAGGGGGGAAGGGGGGAAAGGATGCTCAACAGGTGAAAATATCGGAAACGATGAATTTGTCTCATAATTTATGTCCATGATTGTCTGAAAAATCTTAATACTTAGTCAAATATCAGCACACCGTCAGTAAAATGTTCATGCCTTGTTCGCAGTGCAGGTTTAGTCATACCATACATTCAATACAAATAATAGAACTAAGCACTCATGTCTGTGTCGACAACAACAACAACAGCAACAACAACAACAAAAACAATGACATGCGTGGGAACACAATGATCAGTACAGTAGTGGGCAGAAAGCAAAATGGCGAAAAGAACTAAAGTTACAGAAAGGCACTCTGCTGAAATAGCTCTCTGCTGAAAGGCACAATGCAGATTGTATCAGAGGGCTATAGTATCAGGGGCAATTAGAACTTTTCCCACAAAATAATTAAGACAATGGATAAACGAAGAGGAATGGTGATGAAAGCAAAAGGCATGTGAATAAAGTATTAATGGTGAGCAAATGTTACTACAAAATAGATTTCTTTGTGTATAACTGTCTCTATGAAGAAATAACATAGGATTTTGTGATAATCCAGTGTTCAGGCTTTATTTTGCATTATACAATATGTGTCTAATGATTAATGTCTCCAAATTTAGTAACAAAACTTCTTTGGTAACATGTTACCACATGTTACTATACATGATACCAACATGTTACTGCAGTTTTCTATGCTTTTATTAATGATATCAACATGTTACCACATGTTACCATCATTTATAAAAAAGACATATATGTATTTTTATAAATGATGGCAACATGTGGTAACATGTTGGAAAACAACTATTTGCAGTACATTGACACAGACTGAAGTGGTATCATGTGTGGTATCATGTGTGGTAACATGTGGTTACATGTGGTAACATGTGCATTATGTAAAGCTCCATACGGTATGTAAAACTCCAACCGATTTTCCATCGTTGAATTCCCTTTCTAAGATCTGCCCAAAACTTTATCTTGTCAGGGGAACTTTTTTCATCAGCTTGCCAGTATATGTTACGAGGTACTGCCTCCGACCCAAACTTTTATCAATGAGTAAGGACATCTTGCTTTCTCTGTCATTTAAAATGTAGCTAGCTAGCTAGCTTTGGGGCCTAAACCTCTGAAACGAGGCAGCCTCGTTTTGAAAACAAAAATTCAGCAATTTTGTCCAAATTGCTCTTAAAACTAGCGATACTTATTAAATCACCATAGTTTTTCAGGGAAATTTTGGCTTCCTTTTCAGGTGGTATTTCGTATTTTTCAGTCAGAAAATCATGGACAAAATAGTTTGAGACAACTCAAAAACCTAAGATTTTACTGTTGAAGATCCCCCTTTCCCCCTTATTCAATGTTGGTGATGCGTCAAGGAAGGTTCTCGGAGTCTTCAACATTGATTGAGGGGGAAGGGGGGAAAGGATGCTCAACAGGTGAAAATATCGGAAACGATGAATTTGTCTCATAATTTATGTCCATGATTGTCTGAAAAATCTTAATACTTAGTCAAATATCAGCACACCGTCAGTAAAATGTTCATGCCTTGTTCGCAGTGCAGGTTTAGTCATACCATACATTCAATACAAATAATAGAACTAAGCACTCATGTCTGTGTCGACAACAACAACAACAGCAACAACAACAACAAAAACAATGACATGCGTGGGAACACAATGATCAGTACATTAGTGGGCAGAAAGCAAAATGGCGAAAAGAACTAAAGTTACAGAAAGGCACTCTGCTGAAATAGCTCTCTGCTGAAAGGCACAATGCAGATTGTATCAGAGGGCTATAGTATCAGGGGCAATTAGAACTTTTCCCACAAACTAATTAAGACAATGGATAAACGAAGAGGAATGGTGATGAAAGCAAAAGGCATGCGAATAAAGTATTAATGGTGAGCAAATGTTACTACAAAATAGATTTCTTTGTGTATAACTGTCTCTATGAAGAAATAACATAGGATTTTGTGATAATCCAGTGTTCAGGCTTTATTTTGCATTATACAATATGTGTCTAATGATTAATGTCTCCAAATTTAGTAACAAAACTTCTTTGGTAACATGTTACCACATGTTACTATACATGATACCAACATGTTACTGCAGTTTTCTATGCTTTTATTAATGATATCAACATGTTACCACATGTTACCATCATTTATAAAAAAGACATATATGTATTTTTATAAATGATGGCAACATGTGGTAACATGTTGGAAAACAACTATTTGCAGTACATTGACACAGACTGAAGTGGTATCATGTGTGGTATCATGTGTGGTAACATGTGGTTACATGTGGTAACATGTGCATTATGTAAAGCTCCATACGGTATGTAAAACTCCAACCGATTTTCCATCGTTGAATTCCCTTTCTAAGATCTGCCCAAAACTTTATCTTGTCAGGGGAACTTTTTTCATCAGCTTGCCAGTATATGTTACGAGGTACTGCCTCCGACCCAAACTTTTATCAATGAGTAAGGACATCTTGCTTTCTCTGTCATTTAAAATGTAGCTAGCTAGCTAGCTTTGGGGCCTAAACCTCTGAAACGAGGCAGCCTCGTTTTGAAAACAAAAATTCAGCAATTTTGTCCAAATTGCTCTTAAAACTAGCGATACTTATTAAATCACCATAGTTTTTCAGGGAAATTTTGGCTTCCTTTTCAGGTGGTATTTCGTATTTTCAGTCAGAAAATCATGGACAAAATAGTTTGAGACAACTCAAAAACCTAAGATTTTACTGTTGAAGATCCCCCTTTCCCCCTTATTCAATGTTGGTGATGCGTCAAGGAAGGTTCTCGGAGTCTTCAACATTGATTGAGGGGGGAAGGGGGGAAAGGATGCTCAACAGGTGAAAATATCGGAAACGATGAATTTGTCTCATAATTTATGTCCATGATTGTCTGAAAAATCTTAATACTTAGTCAAATATCAGCACACCGTCAGTAAAATGTTCATGCCTTGTTCGCAGTGCAGGTTTAGTCATACCATACATTCAATACAAATAATAGAACTAAGCACTCATGTCTGTGTCGACAACAACAACAACAGCAACAACAACAACAAAAACAATGACATGCGTGGGAACACAATGATCAGTACATTAGTGGGCAGAAAGCAAAATGGCGAAAAGAACTAAAGTTACAGAAAGGCACTCTGCTGAAATAGCTCTCTGCTGAAAGGCACAATGCAGATTGTATCAGAGGGCTATAGTATCAGGGGCAATTAGAACTTTTCCCACAAAATAATTAAGACAATGGATAAACGAAGAGGAATGGTGATGAAAGCAAAAGGCATGCGAATAAAGTATTAATGGTGAGCAAATGTTACTACAAAATAGATTTCTTTGTGTATAACTGTCTCTATGAAGAAATAACATAGGATTTTGTGATAATCCAGTGTTCAGGCTTTATTTTGCATTATACAATATGTGTCTAATGATTAATGTCTCCAAATTTAGTAACAAAACTTCTTTGGTAACATGTTACCACATGTTACTATACATGATACCAACATGTTACTGCAGTTTTCTATGCTTTTATTAATGATATCAACATGTTACCACATGTTACCATCATTTATAAAAAAGACATATATGTATTTTTATAAATGATGGCAACATGTGGTAACATGTTGGAAAACAACTATTTGCAGTACATTGACACAGACTGAAGTGGTATCATGTGTGGTATCATGTGTGGTAACATGTGGTTACATGTGGTAACATGTGCATTATGTAAAGCTCCATACGGTATGTAAAACTCCAACCGATTTTCCATCGTTGAATTCCCTTTCTAAGATCTGCCCAAAACTTTATCTTGTCAGGGGAACTTTTTTCATCAGCTTGCCAGTATATGTTACGAGGTACTGCCTCCGACCCAAACTTTTATCAATGAGTAAGGACATCTTGCTTTCTCTGTCATTTAAAATGTAGCTAGCTAGCTAGCTTTGGGGCCTAAACCTCTGAAACGAGGCAGCCTCGTTTTGAAAACAAAAATTCAGCAATTTTGTCCAAATTGCTCTTAAAACTAGCGATACTTATTAAATCACCATAGTTTTTCAGGGAAATTTTGGCTTCCTTTTCAGGTGGTATTTCGTATTTTCAGTCAGAAAATCATGGACAAAATAGTTTGAGACAACTCAAAAACCTAAGATTTTACTGTTGAAGATCCCCCTTTCCCCCTTATTCAATGTTGGTGATGCGTCAAGGAAGGTTCTCGGAGTCTTCAACATTGATTGAGGGGGAAGGGGGGAAAGGATGCTCAACAGGTGAAAATATCGGAAACGATGAATTTGTCTCATAATTTATGTCCATGATTGTCTGAAAAATCTTAATACTTAGTCAAATATCAGCACACCGTCAGTAAAATGTTCATGCCTTGTTCGCAGTGCAGGTTTAGTCATACCATACATTCAATACAAATAATAGAACTAAGCACTCATGTCTGTGTCGACAACAACAACAACAGCAACAACAACAACAAAAACAATGACATGCGTGGGAACACAATGATCAGTACAGTAGTGGGCAGAAAGCAAAATGGCGAAAAGAACTAAAGTTATAGAAAGGCACTCTGCTGAAATAGCTCTCTGCTGAAAGGCACAATGCAGATTGTATCAGAGGGCTATAGTATCAGGGGCAATTAGAACTTTTCCCACAAAATAATTAAGACAATGGATAAACGAAGAGGAATGGTGATGAAAGCAAAAGGCATGCGAATAAAGTATTAATGGTGAGCAAATGTTACTACAAAATAGATTTCTTTGTGTATAACTGTCTCTATGAAGAAATAACATAGGATTTTGTGATAATCCAGTGTTCAGGCTTTATTTTGCATTATACAATATGTGTCTAATGATTAATGTCTCCAAATTTAGTAACAAAACTTCTTTGGTAACATGTTACCACATGTTACTATACATGATACCAACATGTTACTGCAGTTTTCTATGCTTTTATTAATGATATCAACATGTTACCACATGTTACCATCATTTATAAAAAAGACATATATGTATTTTTATAAATGATGGCAACATGTGGTAACATGTTGGAAAACAACTATTTGCAGTACATTGACACAGACTGAAGTGGTATCATGTGTGGTATCATGTGTGGTAACATGTGGTTACATGTGGTAACATGTGCATTATGTAAAGCTCCATACGGTATGTAAAACTCCAACCGATTTTCCATCGTTGAATTCCCTTTCTAAGATCTGCCCAAAACTTTATCTTGTCAGGGGAACATTTTTCATCAGCTTGCCAGTATATGTTACGAGGTACTGCCTCCGACCCAAACTTTTATCAATGAGTAAGGACATCTTGCTTTCTCTGTCATTTAAAATGTAGCTAGCTAGCTAGCTTTGGGGCCTAAACCTCTGAAACGAGGCAGCCTCGTTTTGAAAACAAAAATTCAGCAATTTTGTCCAAATTGCTCTTAAAACTAGCGATACTTATTAAATCACCATAGTTTTTCAGGGAAATTTTGGCTTCCTTTTCAGGTGGTATTTTGTATTTTCAGTCAGAAAATCATGGACAAAATAGTTTGAGACAACTCAAAAACCTAAGATTTTACTGTTGAAGATCCCCCTTTCCCCCTTATTCAATGTTGGTGATGCGTCAAGGAAGGTTCTCGGAGTCTTCAACATTGATTGAGGGGGGAAGGGGGGAAAGGATGCTCAACAGGTGAAAATATCGGAAACGATGAATTTGTCTCATAATTTATGTCCATGATTGTCTGAAAAATCTTAATACTTAGTCAAATATCAGCACACCGTCAGTAAAATGTTCATGCCTTGTTCGCAGTGCAGGTTTAGTCATACCATACATTCAATACAAATAATAGAACTAAGCACTCATGTCTGTGTCGACAACAACAACAACAGCAACAACAACAACAAAAACAATGACATGCATGGGAACACAATGATCAGTACAGTAGTGGGCAGAAAGCAAAATGGCGAAAAGAACTAAAGTTACAGAAAGGCACTCTGCTGAAATAGCTCTCTGCTGAAAGGCACAATGCAGATTGTATCAGAGGGCTATAGTATCAGGGGCAATTAGAACTTTTCCCACAAAATAATTAAGACAATGGATAAACGAAGAGGAATGGTGATGAAAGCAAAAGGCATGCGAATAAAGTATTAATGGTGAGCAAATGTTACTACAAAATAGATTTCTTTGTGTATAACTGTCTCTATGAAGAAATAACATAGGATTTTGTGATAATCCAGTGTTCAGGCTTTATTTTGCATTATACAATATGTGTCTAATGATTAATGTCTCCAAATTTAGTAACAAAACTTCTTTGGTAACATGTTACCACATGTTACTATACATGATACCAACATGTTACTGCAGTTTTCTATGCTTTTATTAATGATATCAACATGTTACCACATGTTACCATCATTTATAAAAAAGACATATATGTATTTTTATAAATGATGGCAACATGTGGTAACATGTTGGAAAACAACTATTTGCAGTACATTGACACAGACTGAAGTGGTATCATGTGTGGTATCATGTGTGGTAACATGTGGTTACATGTGGTAACATGTGCATTATGTAAAGCTCCATACGGTATGTAAAACTCCAACCGATTTTCCATCGTTGAATTCCCTTTCTAAGATCTGCCCAAAACTTTATCTTGTCAGGGGAACTTTTTTCATCAGCTTGCCAGTATATGTTACGAGGTACTGCCTCCGACCCAAACTTTTATCAATGAGTAAGGACATCTTGCTTTCTCTGTCATTTAAAATGTAGCTAGCTAGCTAGCTTTGGGGCCTAAACCTCTGAAACGAGGCAGCCTCGTTTTGAAAACAAAAATTCAGCAATTTTGTCCAAATTGCTCTTAAAACTAGCGATACTTATTAAATCACCATAGTTTTTCAGGGAAATTTTGGCTTCCTTTTCAGGTGGTATTTCGTATTTTTCAGTCAGAAAATCATGGACAAAATAGTTTGAGACAACTCAAAAACCTAAGATTTTACTGTTGAAGATCCCCCTTTCCCCCTTATTCAATGTTGGTGATGCGTCAAGGAAGGTTCTCGGAGTCTTCAACATTGATTGAGGGGGGAAGGGGGGAAAGGATGCTCAACAGTAATTTCATCACGAATAATTGGAAACTTGGTACACCTGCCCCCAAAACCATATCTATGTATATGCAGACAGCAGTACATCTAATTTCTACTTAATTTATATGATCTCTGAGATGCCAAGCATTTTGACCGAAATCTCAACTTCAACTTTCTCATGTGATCCATGCAAGAGAAAAGGTGCTGTATTTCAGGTCATTGCAGGAATAAGACTCATTCTCTTGCCTGCCTACACTTTCCAATACTTTCCAATTTATCTAGGGTTATTTGAACAAACACAATTTGGTTGACTTTTAGTAATCTCAGTCATGGATACAATAAGATTTGGGGCTTTTCAAACTTCAAATGCTTTTCTCCTGGAGATCACTGTTCTATTTGCATAATAACCCCATGTTCAACATCCCTGTCTCAAAGTAATTGTCTTAAGTTCAATGCAATGAAAGGTTTGTGATAAGACTCATTCTCTTGCCTGCCTACACTTTCCAATACTTTCCAATTTCTCTAGGGTTATTTGAACAAACACAATTTGATTGACTATTAGTAATCTCAGTCATGGATACAATAAGATTTGGGGCTTTTCAAACTTCAAATGCTTTTCTCTTGGAGATCACTGTTCTATTTGCATAATAACCCCATATGAAATATATAGTACATGGAAGGAGCAGGTATAGCCAAAATTTATATCGTTGAATTGATTTCAGCAAAATATTTAAGGAAAGAGATTTGATTGCCAAATACCTTCATGGGATCATTCATTCTAGAAGAAGTAAGAAACTTTTCATCTGGCATCACACTACAGGTTAAACCCAAAGTTTTTCAAAGCCTGCTGATTCCGACCACCCTGCTTATCTGGCAGGCAAGAATAACTGTAGACAAAACAGTTAAGCCAAAGAAATTGCTGAGGTGCGTAAATTGGTCAAATACGAGATACTGGTTAACTTTGACCGAGGTACGGGATACACCAACCCTAACAACTCTGTCAATAGTAGGGAAAGATTTCCTTTTGAATTCATCAAGAGGTTGATAGGTAATGTTGCTTGAAGCAATGATGTACCTGGTCCAGCTGGTTTTCCCCATGTAAAGAGATATATTGGAAGTTTAGCTTAACAGTATAATCTAATGCCTCTTTTCTCCTAATGTAATTATACCACTGCTAAATCTCTGAGTTTCAAGAGTTTTAAAATTCCACATTTGTCAGTCATAAATTTGTCCCTATGCCTTAGAAACAAGGCTGAGTGAACCTTGGGGTGATACCAATCAGCACCTATATGGTATTGTTGTGTTTGAAGTTGAAAATTCTTTAGCTCTGGCCAATAAATTTGAAGGCCTTTCTACAAAAACTTTAAACTAATCTATGATGAACACTGTTTTCTTCCTAAGCGTTTACTGAAAACATCGTGACATCAGGGAAACTCCGTCTGTCATTCAGGTTGATCATCCAAGCTGGTTTCTTGAGACTGTGGATTGTGAAATCCCAAATCTGTAGGGGGCAGGGGGTACATAACCTAAAGGGGGTTCATGACCAAGTTTTCAGAGAGCTACCCATGTAATTACCAAGCGTTGCTATTGTACCCTTTTTATGATAAACTTTGACTGAAAACTACCCATTTTCAGTAATTGTTTTGCCAATTTCAGCAAAACTGACCCTTTTTAGGGAAAATTTACTGAAAAATTAACCATTTCTGTGGATAAGTTTGAGCCAAAACAACCACCATATGGGTGGCAGATGCCCATATCTTTGAAATGTTACTGTATGTACCCCCTGGGCTGTGAGCAATGTCCTGAAGTGGTGCAATAAAACTTAATTCCATGAGGGGCAACACAAATTCTTGAAATGAAGAATAACAAACAGTGATACTTTTAGCACAGTGTTTCACAACTTCAAAGGTTGCCGTCAGAATTTCAAAGCTTGGCAGTCCAGGAAGAAACTTGTCTTAAATCATCAACCTTCATCATCATCATCATCATCATCATCATCATCATCATCATCATCATCATCATCATCATCATCATCATCATCATCATCATCATCGTCATCATCATCATCATTTATTTATTTTAAGTAGGCTATAAAACTAAAAAAGAAATAGCTAAATTACAGCTAATTGAGGCCTACTTTATGCAGTTTTTACAATGTCTAAAAAAAGGAATAATAAAAAATTTTTTACAATGTCTACACATAAATACAAATTACAGGATAAAATCGACTATCCTGTTAGGAACCCAACTTGCGGAATATAAACTTTACAAAGTCTGCAGTTGCATTCACCACCTTTCCAACATTCAATTCGTTTTTTTGACAATAGGAAGGGTGTTTGATTGTTTTTTTTCTTGCGGCAATAGTTGCCACAATCTGCTACCAAGATAGGCTATGGTCTCAATCCCAAAGGACGTGGTTCGCACCTTTGGCACTTGAGCATCATTGCCATGTCTTAGATTGTAGTTCATATTTCGTTCCTGAAAAATGTCCTTCGTGAAAGGTGGATTTAGGTGGGACTTCGTTTTAAAGATTTCCGTCATTAGCAACTGCAGGTTCCGTACATGGATGGGCACTGAATTGCTCTGCTCCAGGAGATAACCAAAATCATTTCTGTGATCTTTATACGCAATGCGCAATGCCCTTTCATGAACATGATTTATTCTATTATTCATGGTCCTATCATAAAACATCCACACAAGTGGGCAGTAGCTAAAATGAGATATAACAAACGCTCTCATTAAATGCTGCAATTTTACCGTGTCCATGTAGCAGGAGACACTGGCAAGAGCATGCAGTTTTTGGCCAGCTTTTCTACACAAGGTCTTGACATGTTCTTTGAAAGAAAACGATTGATCGAAAGTGATACCGAGAAGATTTTCTTCCGAACTTTCCTTCACGCAAGCATCGCCTATTTTGATTGTTGTTTCATTACCTCCCCTCGCACCAAAAACTATTAAATGGCATTTGTCTTCATTTAGTTTCATTGAATTATTTGGGAACCACTCAGTTATTTTAAGGGCATCATATTCTGAATGCGCAATGACAGTTTCGATCTTTGGACCACACGCATAAATAGTCGTATCGTCCGCATAGTTGCAGACTTTGGTTTCCTCCAGGAATATGAAAAGGTCATTCAGATATATATTGAACAAAAGGGGCCCTAAGGCTGAACCTTGCGGTACACCCAAGAGGGTTTCTGTCCATGTGCTGAATGAACCATTGACCTTTACCCTCTGCTTCCTGTTGGTGAGATAGCTATGGATGAACAGCAAGGCAGATCTACTAAAACCATATGCATTCAATTTTGCAATCAATAATTCGTGACTTAGACAATCAAAGGCTTTCGATAGGTCCGTCAGGACGGCCCCGGCGACGCCTCCACTGTCTATTGACTTCTTTTTCCACAAAAAGTAGAAGTGCATGCTGTGTACCATAGCCCTCTCGAAACCCACAAAGGAGTGGCGACAAGAAGCTTTGGACAAATGGTAGCATTTGATCTTGCATCATCCTCTCGCATATCTTAGATACTGACGGTAAAACTGTGATGGGTCGATAGTTCTTTTTCATAAATGCATCCTCTTTTTTAAACAGCGAACTAATGTCTCCGGCCTTCAGTTCTTTAGGAAAAATACCTTTGGATAAACCATAGTTGTACGGATTTTGAATGACTGTACAGAAAACATCAGAATTTTCCTTAAGAATTCTTGCGGGTATGGAATTGATCGGAGAGGCCTTACTCGAATTGAGTTTTTTGATTTGGACAGCAACGTTTTCAGTAGCGACCTCTCTAAAATCAAATTTAACGGGAGACGTAGTATTTTCCTTGATTTTGCGTATACTTGGATGCGACTGAAATTTCATTACGGCTTTGTCGATCGGATCTACTATGTCATTCGTCGGCACTAACAATGATTCATTGGCAGAGATCCCTAAGCTTTCTGTAATATTCGCAAAATAGTTGTTGAAAGTCTCTGCAACTTCAGAGTCTTTGCTTACCATTTTTCCGTTCTCAAGCAAAGTGATGGATGAATTCACCTGCACCTTGTCTGAAAATAGTGGCTTTACTGTCTTCCAGAATTTATGATTATCTATGATTATGACTATGATTATGATTATGAACCTTAAAAATAAGATTCATCGAAGAGCTTCTCTTTTTGAGCAATAGCTGATAGAAAGTCATCAGTCAATGGTGTCAGTCCCTTCATCAGACATCCTACAGTTCTAGGCTTCTCCAGGCTGATGTCCATTTTCTCCTGCGTTCTGCAGCTAACAATTTAGTTTGCACTCCGTGATGGGTTAAAATTGTTAAGCACCCGGAAAACTTTTTAGGCCGTTCTCTCGTCATCACCCCGCTCAGCAGCACCGCTCACGTTTCTCACTCATTGCTCTTTCTTCAAGTTTTTTTCTTCATAGCTGATTAATTAGACACAAAACCATTATTACAATGAATTCTTTCAAGCCAAGGTAATATAAAACCCAAATGATTCATTAAAGTGATCCTTGGAGTGAAAATGCGTGGATTCCTCGCTGCAACGTGTTTATTGTGGTGCACCAACATGGCGGACAACCACGGTTGCTACGGGTTGCTTTGCATTTCAGTCACGTGATGAAAAGCTAATCTCTAAGACGCATGCCGAATGAATGCAATTTGGTTACTTGATGTCAAACACACGAACAAATTTTCTAGATTTTTTAGACCCTGTAAAAGATTAGGAGGGCTGCCTCGCAGAGGCTCGGCAGCAACAAAATTATTGAAACTTATCCGACCCACTCCTACGCTAGTTGCTGCGATTGCGCATGCGCGAGCAGCCATTTATGCGAATTTGAAAACAGATTCCCGTGTCCGTTTGGTTGGACTTGGACGGTCTATATGCAAATGAGGGACGAAACAGCAACAACAACAGATTCATGCCAGCACTCTTTGCTGACTGAATTGAAAAACCACAAACTGAAATAAACAGCAAATTAAATGAATCTAATCTGCCAGGAAGCTCAATTACTTTTGGAAATATTTCTCAAGGTTCTTTCAATCATGATACACAAAATGATAATGATTCACCACTTATTCCCTTGCATACAGCACTTGAAAATATTTTCAGAGTTAAGTACCATGCAATTTTCATTGCTGCTGAACGTAGTGAAGCAGCTTTCTAGATGAGTTTCTAGCTTTCTAGCTTTCTAGATGAGTTTATCAAGAAATTAGGGGCAATGGTAGGAGTATCACCATGGTTACCAGAGAACAAAAGGATAATCTATAGACTAATCGATGCTTGTGATTGGATATAACAACAAAGAAAAAGCAGCTAATGAGCAACAGCAACAACAACAGAATGGCAGTTTCACATTAGTGATACCACATATTTCAACACAGGAAGTCCAACTTGCCAAATAGATGTCGTTTTCAAGACGTCTCCTCATCTGATGATCATTCGCTGTTGCACAAATGACTCATCGACCACTGATGTCTCTTTCAGGATGAAATTAACCATCATCACTTACAATTTCAAAGCATACCTTATTACACTAAAATAAACCCCCTACCAAATTAAGTGAGCCGAAGTTTAGAAGGACATTAATTTGTTCACATAAAGTTGTGAAAAATGTGTACAATGAATTAAGGCGCACATCTGTCAAGTATATTCTCCAACGCTATGTCTTTAGTGCCTTTCCCACCTGATAGACAAATTCGCCAAGGCATAAAAGCAATTGAGGCGGAGGAAACTGATTCTGACGATGATATAGAAACAAATGATGATGTTGATGGTTTAGTTTTTGAACTCGCAGCTACATGTGAGCTCAAGAAAAGGGAGACATTTGAATGCAACATTTTTATCAAATGCCAAAAGCGAGGATGGTAAGGAATGATTGTAAGCAGTCTGAGGAAGCTCATCAGAACTGCTATTGCAAGTAACTGAAAACATGTCGTATCAAAAGTCCTTTAGGAGCAAGAAAACATTGCTGAAAAAAACCTCTTACAGATGACGTCTGGGCACATAAATTTTCACAAAAAAGTATCATTATCACAACGACAGCTTTTGGCAATATAATCTCAATTGTTCAATAATTCTGCATTGTGGTGGAAGATGTTTCTCTCTTTGTAAGGAAGGAAAGCTTGTCCGAAAATTGCACCATATGGAATGAACGCTGAACATGTCAACATGAAGCAGGGGGCTCGAGCTTCCCAAACAACTTCGAAAGCAATGATGCTACGTACCAAACATAAATTAGATTTTGTCTCTATTGTAACAAATTGCTGGGTGAAGCAAAAGTTTCCCTGCTGAGCAACAATTCCTCTAACAATATCAACAACTAGTTTTAGTGTAATTAGGTAAATCTTGTTTTCTTTCCGTATCTGACCCTGCTATTGTAAAACATAGCATTGTAAGACGAAGCGGTTTTCTCTTCGCACTGACCTCCTCCATACTCGATCTGAAGTTGAGGCAACTGTACTACGTATTATAACATTAGTGAACTGTCGCTGTGAACTGCACTACCATTTCCACTACTGCTATCAATGTAACAAGTTACTTGCAGAAGTAGTAGTATCATGTACACTAAAGCTTTCAGCAGCACTTACTTAACTTCGTTAACAGCTAGTATATGGTATTCATGATGCAAAAGGTCAAGCTGTTGTCTCCCAGTTTCGAGTAGGACTGAGAAAACTATATTTTCATAAATTTAGGCGTAACTTTAGAGATACCGTCAACCCTTTGTATGCCGCAAATGATGGGGTAGAGGACGCGGAATAATTCCTGATGCTTTGTCATTCGCACAGCGGGCCTTGATCCGATCTTCTCAGTAGTGTAAATGCAATGTTGATCGCTCGTGGTCTTTCCTTCGTTTCAAAAAAATCCTTACTCAAGTTCACTTTGTGTGGTGACGAAGGGTTGATCAGTAAGAAGCTACTCAAGGCAGCTTCCAAATTCATTCAAAGCTACAGAACGCTTCTAAATGTTCCATTGCTGCAAACTCCCACACATTAGCACCTATTTTTTGTCAGTTGTCAGTTACTTTACATTCGTAATTAGTTTATCTAGTTTGTTTACTTTTCCTTCTATTTTCGTTTGATGTTGTGCGTTTGCATGTATTTGCCATGGAGTAGTCATTGTCTTCCGCTCGACATTGTATTGTCCCTGTAATGTAGTACAGTAATTAGGATTGTAAGATATACATTCTAATATTTTATATGATTTAAAAAAGTCAATTTACATCGAACTGCTTGAGTTTGTTTTATTTAATTGTTTGTCATATTGCAATTCTATTACCAGTTTAGCCTAATTGTAAGTGCTATTTTAGGGCTAAAGCGGGATTTTCCTGCTTCGCTTTAGAATTGAGAAAATTTTGAAGTTTTTGGAGCAAGGATGACACTTTTTGGAAGAAAACATTGAAGGCTTTTCAAAGAAGTGTCAGTTTTGGGAATAAGAGTGAATCTTTTGCAGAAAGTTTCTTTCTAAATTTACGAAACATAGAATTAGTTTCAAGAAAGAATTATTTTCATAAAAACAGAAAATAGAACTAATTGTAAGGAAAGTAGTTACATCATAAGAAGGAATTTGGGAATTTTACATACAACCGTGTACCGGATGAGCAGAAAAACCTGGAATGTTCAACGAGTCGTCTTTTTGTGAAAAAAGGGCCGATCAGATGCGGTTTATTGAGGTTTCATGTTGCCGAACTAAATTAAGACGAAGACTCAATTTTTTTGGAAATTTGGTTTGTCAAAGTCAGTTATTTTTTTCCATAGTTCACAAATGCATTAGCATGAATCTCAATGGCCTAATAAATTTTCATACTCAAGTTAACCTATCCTATGCAACAGATTTTTATGAGACGAATTCCCGAAGTAAATTGCATCAATAAGCATTTGCAAAACTCCCCACGTTTTTCTGAATCACACGTTATTGTACGAAGGGGGAGTAGTTGAAAATCAAGAACAAGGATATGTGTGTATTGGAGCCACTTTCGTCCGATTCTGCACCCCTTAGTTCAGAGCAAGTTATCCCCTTCTTTCTCACAAGATGACTTGGCAGGTCCACGCATTTGCCAGGATTGTGAGCTTTTTTGTCACATCTCACGCAGCTGCGTCACACATCTCTCAGGTTCTAACGGGACAAGTTTAACTACCTTTAGACTTTCTGGCGTCAGCTAAAGTGTGTATTATATGATTGTGAACACGTTTCTTCGCTAGGTGAAAAGAGAGATCCTGAAAGCCACATTTTAATGGAGCATAAAGATATGGAAAGTGAGAAGCGTGGCTCTAGGAGAAGGAAAAGAGTCTCAAAGCAAGAGAAATGATTAGTCAGGTGACATAAGCTTATTTCTTGGAAACAGGAACTGGCGATTACTTAGTTATATTGATTTATTTTGACAGAGTAACTAGCAAGTAATGTACGGGTGCTTTTCTTTGCAAAACATACGGTACAAACATTGCAAATAACGGTACAAGCATTTCAAATAAAAAGGGAAATCTTGTTGTTATGTCATGCTTACAATCTGTTTGGACTGTAAATCAGCACGCAGAAGATGTTATCATCTAAGTTTAATTGAGGAGTATAGGTAATGAATAGCCCTACGAGGGAAATTTGTGGCCTCCTAGAGTGTTTCGTAAAAGCAGAAATACTGTGCTGTAAGATTTCAAGTTGTGAGTATGGGTTCTTGCACAACAGCATGAAATTGTAATAACAGTATGGCAAAAAATTAACTAATAAGGTGGAACCTTTTCTAAAGAGTGTCCTGTACAAGAGATTTTCATGAAACCCGTACTGCTTCACGAAAAATGCAGAGAAACAGCTATTGACTAAATTTAGTACATTTTATATTGCCTGCTATATTTACAAAAAAGTATGATCTTCAAACAAATTCATCACGATAATTATGCTGTAAGAATTACGTGGAAACAACGCTGTAGACATAAGTTGTCCTTTGAATAACTGAATAATGGATATGCTTTAAATTAGAAAGGACATAATGCACATAAGTTCGTTTCCAATACAAATGATCTCTCTCCACCGTAGTGCCCGAATAACCCTTCTTCAAGATTATTGAATCAAGATTAGTAAATTGCAGACTCTCAGTGGCGAAGCTAGCAGTAATGCTGGTCATGCTCAACACGACTATCAGTTTTCTGAGCTATGAATAAATTTTTTAGCGAGCGAAAATCATTTTTTTGCAAAAGTTCTTAAAGTCACGACATTGATGTCACTGTGTATCACATAACCCTTCGCTTTCCGACAGTTTGATACCTTTGTCCCCTGTGCTAATACCTGCTTGGTTCAGAAAGTAGGACTCATGATAGGGCTCCTATGCTAATTTTGGTACACTAACGGTGCAAAAGTATGGAAACGATGGCCTAAAACATGGCGGCTAAGAAGTCCTATGGCCTATGAGCCCTTTAAAAAAGGGAGATTTCTCCCTAACCCAGACCTCAATTTAAACACCCTTGGAGGGAAAATATTCGTCATTTCATCTTCTGTTTATCAAACCAACGAGAACAAGTTCCTGAGAGCCAAGTTATGAATCTCGAGATGAAATCTTCGAAGTAAAGTTGTTGTTTTGAGTTGCACGAAATGGAGGAGTTGTGAAATTGAGAAGTTATCAAAACATCAGTTTGCTTCAATGAAGAGTTGGCTGAATGGCTTCATCTCATGCTATTTTACTGGACATTTTCATTTCAAATCAAACTTATGAGAACAGTAGAGAAATTTTCAGAATTTTGACTGTAAATCAATGCAAATTTTCCGGGGCAAAGAGCTTCCCCTCTCCACCTTCGGCGAAGAGCATGGCCTGCCATTTTTGGTCTAGCTTTGTCAGTGGTGACAGTATTGAATGTAAGATGTAAGATATTCTATGCATTGACCTAGTTTGTGTTCTAATTATTAAATCAATGAAGTTGCATGCCTATAATAAGCCTAAGAGTTTTTGTAGATACCTGCAGGATGACACTATTATGACTGTTATCTTCTTACTTTTGGGTCTTGAATATTACTCTGTAAAATTTAATGAATGAGCGGAGCCAAGTGGCGTACTCCGTAATTAACCCTATCAGGCCTAGGGTATTTGATGCACTAGGAAGCTTTGGGGGGGGCCGATTCAGCCCCCCTAATTTATTTCCGTTCAGGACAACCTAGAGCCATGAAACTTTGCATGTGCATAGAACAGCATATGGTGAACCTAAAAATGAAATAAACTAAAAGTCAGAAAGTTTCAGCATTGTAAGTGCACTTGGTAAAAATCTACAGACGAAATACCACTAGGGCCCCCCCCCTAGGCTTGATAGGGTTAAGATAAAGCAAACTTTGGCCCATGTCATTTGCTTCTTTGCCACACAATATCCACGTATGTTTAAAGATCCTCAGATACCATAGGCTAACTATGTACTCCCTTTTCTCGAGGGACTTATATCTCCATTGATTCTCCGTAAGATCACTGTTCTCGTACTCTTACTGCAAATTTATTTCTCTGGTTGCTACTTTTTACCTCCTATCTGTGAAATTCTACCAGGTGAGGATTCCCAATTGAATAGTTTCTTTTCCCTGAATATCAAGATGATGATATTGGGAAATATATCATTTAGCAGCAGACATGTTCAAACATATACCTCGAAATTTACCTGACTGAAATCGGCCCCTCCGTTCTGAAATTATGAGCAATTTTCTCCAGAAAGCCTTTTTGAAGATTTCTTGAACTTTCTGCCTCACTTCAATGAGTTCAGCACCTTCTAACATGTTTTATCCTATTGAGAAGATTAGATCGTCCGGAATAATGTTTTGCCTCGAGGAATGATGTTTTTATCCTCCCAAAGGAATAAAGCGTGCCAAAGTATGTACAAGCCATTGCGGTAAGGCAGAGGCATGTGAGAAATTTGGTCGCGATTTTTTGCAGCTTTGAGAGGTTTCTTGGAACGGCTTTCTTGGATGGATCCCTTATGATCTCAGAACGGACTGACCGATTCCAGTAAGGTAGAATTTAGAATATACTTGAACATGTTCACCATTGAATGACATATTTGCCAATATCTTGGTCTTGATATCCCACCCACCGATATCCAGGGAGTTGTAGGCTTTCAAACGGAGAGTTTTTTTACTCACCCGGTACTTGCTATTCATTTGTTTCTAGTTCCTATTCTATTTACTGCTTCTTGAAGAGCGCAATATTCTCGCTTCGGGGTGACCGTCATCGCTGCTGTCTACATATTTCATATTTATGTATTTCATATTTAATTCTTTTAAGGAGGGTTGCCCTTCAACATGTTGATTTTCAAGGGGCCCTCCGATAAAAACAATAATTACAATCTAAGATACAAAGTAAAAAGCTATTAATTAAATTAAACAATAAAACCTTATTTACAAGATCCATAACCTATTTACAATGATGTTTAAAATTTACAATTAGAACGAAAGAAAACAGTTTCTAAATAGTTTTCTTGAAACTGTACAGAGAGGTTGCCTGCTTTGACTCGGCGGACAGGCTATTCCATAGTTTTGCACCTCTATAAGAGAAACATCTCTGCCAATTGCTGACCTTTTCATCGGTAACCTCAGGTCGGTCCCCGTATCAAGAAGGCTATATGATGAGCAGGATGAATATCGGTTGAAAAGGTCACACAAGTATCGTGGAGCCAGCCCATTCAGGGACTTGAAGACCATCGTCTTAGATTCACCAGAAGCAAATTCCTCAACGGTCTTCCATCCCAGTCCTTCAATAAGAGGTCTGCTTGGGGCATCAAAGCTGCTATTCGTTATGATCCTGGCAGCACGGTTTTGAAGTTTTTGCAACTGATTAATTTCAGTTAAACCGGCGCAGCCCCAAACAGAACAGCAGTATCGAAAGTGGGGCTCCACGATACCTGTGTAGAGGGTTTGCAAGGTCTCCTTCGGCAGAAAAGACTTGGCATGTCTTAAAAAGCCAACTGCCCTTGAGACCTTGCTAGAAACTGCTTTGATTTGTTCTTTCCAATCCAAGGAACACCCCAATTTGCACCCCAAGGTATTTTTTCTTTTTGACTACTTCAAGCTCATTATCACGAATTTTCAGAACCAAGTCTTTATTCTGACTTTGGAGAATTTTGTGTTTCTGCTTGGTAGAAATAAGCATAGAATGAGTTTTTGCAACATTCAAGGAAAGCTTGTTGCCTTGTAGCCACGTGTCCAGTTTTCTAAGGTCACTATTAATAGCCTCATTTAGCCGAGTCAAATCGTGAGACTGGTAGCACAAACTGGTGTCATCTGCATACATGGACACAGTAGAATCTTGGACAGCCTGTGGGAGATCATTGTTGTAGATGAGGAAGAGAAGAGGGCCAAGACATGAACCTTGTGGAACACCAACTTCTATGTCCCCTATTTTTGAATCCACACCATTAACCCTACAAAACTGTTTCCGATCGGAAAGGTAGGATTTAAACCAAGAGAGTTCTCGTTGTTGTACACCGTAGAGCTCAAGCTTTTTACAGAGAATGTTATGATCTACAGTGTCAAATGCCTTTTTAAGGTCAATGAACACAAGACCCACAAGCTTTCCAAGATCCATTCCATTGTACCAGTCGTCAGTATTTTTAAGTAAGCATGTTACCGTAGAATGAAGCCGCAAAAAGCCGGACTGGCCAGATGAAAAATGACCGTTATCATTCATGTACTGGTACAGCTGGTTTGTTACTAACTTTTCAAAGAGCCTTGAGATGACAGGCAAGACTGGTATAGGTCGATAGTTAGACTTGTCAGTCTTATCTCCATCTTTGAAGATAGGAGTGACTCTAGCAACTTTCCATGAGTCAGGAAAACGACTTATTTCAATAGATGTATTAAACAAGAAAGCAAGCGAATTTTCAATAAAGAGCAGTGCGAGCTTCAGAAAGCAGCTAGAGATGTTGTCAGTCCCAAAGCTCTTTGCAGTCTTAACGGTGGCAAATGCATCCCTGATCTCCTGCACTTCAATAGTCCTGAAGCGGAATGTTGCCTTGTGTTTGTTAATTTCATAGTCACCAGCAAGAAGGGGATTAGGGGCTGGATCTATTTTGTCAGCAAAATTCTTACCTACAGAGCAAAGAAACTGTTCATTGCATTAGAAATATCTATTTTGCGAACAGTTTCAGAACCAGATTCTCTAAGACAATCGATGTTGCTGGACTTTGATCTCTTATTAAGGAGTTCATTGATTGCTTTCCATGATTCCTTCATGTTACCTTGGCAATCAGAGATCTTATCAGTATAATACTGCTTCTTTAGTTGGATGTTAAGGACATTGACCTTGTTACGGATCTGTCTGTAAGAGTCCATAGGAAATTGGGACTTTTGGCTGCAGCCTTTTTTAACTTATATTAGTTTCTTTAGGTCCTTGTCAATCCAGGGGCAGTATTTCTCTGAGACACGCATTGCGGTCATTGGGGCATGTTTCTCTATGATCAAAGAAAAGAGGTTTGACCAATTACTCACAAGAACATCAATGTCATCTGTTCCAGTAAGAATTTGCCCCCAATATATGCCAGAAACATCTGCCAGGAGTGCTTCTTCGTTGAAATTTTTCATCTTCCAAGTTTTGACCATTTTATGGCTTTTCTCTACTGCTCCATTAAATTTCCGAATGCAGTAGACCATATAATGGTCACTCAAGGAGATCTCATGCACTCCAGATTTTACAATATTTCTGGCACACGTTGTAGCAATATGGTCAATAGTGGAAGAGGTACTTAAGGTGACCCTAGTGGGTCCCTCAATAAGCTGTTTAAAGCCGAACAACTCATAGAGATCAAGCATGTGCTTTGAATCATTGTCTATAGGTTGTTCAGCTTGTTTTGGAGTGAGATCACAATTTGTGTCTCCTAAGAGGATAATTTCTTAACCTTCTTTGTCCAAAAAAGCAAGAACCTTTTCCAGCTTATTGAAAGACCCAACAGGGTCGCTGGGTGGCCGGTACCAAGCGAGAAAAACGAAGGACTTGCTTTTGGGTGGTTCAATCTCGATACAAATGAGTTCCAGGTCATCAGTGGGGACATCAAGACGACGTTTGTACTTGATGGAGTCCCGGACATAGATAGAAACACCACCACCATTTCCTGTCCTATCCAGACGTTCTTGTTGGTAGCCAGCCACACTAGTTAACTCCTTAGGGTAGCCAGGATCGAGCTTAGTTTCATTTAAGGCAAGGATCTTAGTACCAAGGTCCCTCATTAATAGCTGAACCTCATCTAGGTGGCTGCGAAGACCGTTAATATTCAGGGAATTTCTGTGCAAATTTCGTAAGGAAATGGTTCTTTTTCATCGTTTTTAGCTGTGATTTCATGTCATAATGGAGACAAATATGTGCTGCAGTTATTGGTGAGTGAATTATTTAGCTCTAGGAAGTATTTTAGGTCGTTTCAAGTTCAAGGGCTCGCATTTTATGGCGAAGATTGGTAGGCCCATGTGAGACATCTTTTGAAATCAAGAAATATTGCTTGCGATTTTGAGATCTAATACCAGTGACTGTATTCAGCTTATTGCTTAGGGCATAATCCATAATCTCTGAAATCTGCGTTGTCATATCTTATTTGTAGCGGATTTTATGGATGTTTGAACGAAGACCAAAATTCTTCGACCGGAAAACGATTGTAATTCCGGCCCAAGATGAGATATTTTTATGAGCACGCTACAAACTGTAAAGGGGCATCCCTGCTACTGATTTATCAAAAAAATTCTGATTAAATTTTATAATTTAGTAGCCATTTCAGTTTTTGTGAGGGTACTCAAAATTGTACTAAAATCCGCCGAATCGATGTCACGTGCTCATTTCTAGCGACGCTAGTGGCTGATAAGCGTGAAATTGGATGATTTCCGCGTGCTTCAGCGACCAGTAAGGATCTGAGCTGTATGCTGTTCAGGGATGCAATTGCCATACCCTTTTTAAATCCTAGATGCTGATGAGACCCGCTCGACGCAACACGCTCACTGGTGGGTGTAAAATTTTCTGATGGAGAATCACAGCCAACCTCTCTGAAATTCAAATTATCGGATAACATGCTAAATACACCGGATTTTCTCATTTAGGTTTTTAGTTAATTGAAAATTTCCTTGAACATTTAAATGTAAACCTCTCAAACCTAGATGTTCGACTAAAATGTTCTGCTGCTGCAAGATATCCACATTCATTGATTTCAATGATTTGTTGAATTCCGCGATTTTCTTCGCTATGGCTTGGTTTTCGTCTCCATTCTTCATCTTTCGTTTGATTATTTCAGAAATCACAATGTGACAATCTTGGAGGCTTTCAGTGATCTGTTCCATGAGACGCTTGATGTTTTTCAAGATGTCCGCTACAGGTCGATGCTGTATGTCATTGGTTCCCACAACAAGAATGATTTTGTCTGGTTTTTTTCGCAAAAGTGGTTTCAAGTAATCCTCGAGGTCTGTCGTAGTTGCGCCTGAGAAGCTACGCACTTTTGTTTGATACCTTTTACCAAGTTGCCTTTCATCGACGTTGTTAATCATACTGTCGCCAATAACTAGTACCGTATTCTTATTCCAAATTCCTGCTTTTCGTTGCTTGTCTGGTTGCGAATTTAAAGGGTTGTCGTCATTGCCCCTTTCAGCTGGCTCATTCCGCTTTCCATTACGCTTTCGCTTGTTCTTTTTCTTGCCAGACTTGTTTGTTTTCCTGGAACTGTTAACGTTTTCATTTTGTTCCAGTTCAATGCTTTCTGTTACGATGGGAACCCCTTTGTTTTGATTCGTATGGGTCTTTTGATTACAATTGTATGGCTTTTCAGTTTTCTGAAAGGAGCTTTTGTTCGGTGCATTGTCTTGATCATCAGAAACAATGGCGTTATCATCCTTTGAAATGATGCCAGAGGTGCAAAGCTGCAATTTCAGAGCAAAATTTTCGTCGTTTAATAAACTATTTTTAATTCGTTCTTCATGGAGTTGATTGCTCAGATCAGCAAACGATGATGCCAGTTGGCTGTAGGCAAGGAAAATGTCGTTACCAAGCTGGTTCCCCTGATTGTTTGAATCCATCGGCGTGGTTGTTTCCGATGCTTTAGGTGCCATTTTCTGAAAAATTGGATTGTCCAGCAATTTCAAAGCGTTAAAAATGCCATTTTCCTGCAAATTTGAATCAGATATTTCCACACATTCAGAGGGAAATTCGGCTGAGACATCGAGATGGCCATAGTTACTTTGATTAATAGTTACTTCTGTCGAGTGGGTAAGGGCCTGTTTATATAAGAAAAACTATCCCACCTTCAAGGCTGTGAATTGTCAGTTGGGACGAAATCTGCGTGCGTTTATATGTACAATTTTATCTCACCTTCTAGCAATTTCATCCCACCACCGAGGCCATGATTCCCGACAATAACAATCGTAATTGGAACTTGGCGCCAGCAGGGATTAGGTTTCCTATTGTTTTCAATTTGGCGCGTGCGCAAAACAGACGATTTCATCCCACCTTCTAGCGTTTACATGGCAAAATTTCATCCCACCTCAGTGCCAACCGGGATGGCTCGTTTCCCGTATAAACGCAACATGAAAATTACAAGTGATTGTATAGGGGGGGGGGTGGGATCTCACCTCTCAGCTTGCAGCCTGGAAGGTGGAATGATTTTCCCCATATAAAGAGGCCCTAAGAAAAATCCCCGTTTGAAAGGTCACTGCTTCCTGTATGTCAAGACAGTGTTGTTGGCAAGATGTGTCACGCGATAGTTAACATGTCGAATTACAGTTTTGATTTAACAGACTGAAATCGGCCACCCTGTTTTGATAAAATGAGAAATCAGTTTGAGAGAAATCAGTCTCCCAAGAGAGGCTGTAAGGCAAAAACATTCTGCTAGGACAGGCTTTCGCGAGAAATCCTTCATAATCCCAGAACGGCGTGTCAGTTTCACGCAGATAACATTCTAAAATGTATTTGAACATGTACACCATTCAATGATACTTTGTCAATTTCATGGTCTTAATTATCAGGAAGCAGTATAGTCTTTTCAACAGGGATT
This sequence comes from Aurelia sp. 3 sensu Dawson et al. (2005), assembly GCA_964020215.1. Taxonomy (NCBI): domain Eukaryota; kingdom Metazoa; phylum Cnidaria; class Scyphozoa; order Semaeostomeae; family Ulmaridae; genus Aurelia; species Aurelia sp. 3 sensu Dawson et al. (2005). The sequence continues at coordinate 11,845,064 of OZ026585.1, forward strand.
GTTTTTATGCCTTACTCGATAGTTGGTTTGCAATAAACGTCCTGGCCGCTTTTACTCTGCTGCAACTCTTAGCATGCATTTTAACCGAGACAAAATTTTAATTTGCTAATATTGCTGAGAATCTGACCTTATTAAAAGCTGTGTCTTTGGATCGTTCTCCAGAAGAAAATCACTAACACTTACGATGTTATAATCACTGAAAATGTAGTACGGTACATCCAAATATGAGCAGAAAGAAGATTGAAATGGGACAGTTATTTGTAAGTGAGTTTTCTTTGCCGTCAGTCATAAAAACTGAACAACAGCTTGTTTCGTTTAAATCCGAACATTAGTATCAAGGATGTGCATCTAATGCTTGCTTTTAGTTATCAACATACCTTTTCCTTCCTTGTTTATTTGCTGCACAAGCAACATTACACAATCAGTCGATCTTAATGTCGACATGCCCAACTCACAGCTGACATTTATGGAGCTTTTGCCAACCAACGATTTCTTTGGTCCAGCCTCGATTTCTTCCGCTGAACAGTGAGGGGACGGGGACGGCAATAAGTTTTTGATGAGCGAGAAATGGTAATTGAACAATGCTTTTTTACATTTCGTCTATTGCCTTCTGTCATCATACCGGGTGAGACAGAAAAAACGTGGGGCGTTTGGCGGACTGTGACGCCGCATTTTGCCATCCGACTGATGTGAACTAAATTTTTCCGTGCAGCCAAGAGTCTAACTTAGATCATAAACCTTTCCCCATCGAAATCGGTCATTTGATGCATTTGTTAAAGAAGATTTTCTTCGTAAGACTTTGTATGTAAGTCTTGCAAACATATGAAATCTTCAACTAAGCCCCTTCAGCATTTTAGCCTTGTCAGAGTAGCAGTAGCAGGTACCTGTGGTACCATCAGGGGATAGTGAAATAGTTAGACCTGGTTGACATTACTAGGTTGTTTGGGTCATTTCATTCGTGCAGAGAGAGACCCAAGAGACAAAGACTCGGAGTAAGTAAGACGCTTATCGACCATTTCTCTTCCACCAATCCAAAACATATCTTATTAGCAGATGTAATAAGAACTGGGATGGTTGACCACTATCTGGTGTTTGGTATTCGGAAAATAAATGCTCGACGACGTAAAGAAAATAAACGAAAAGTCATCGAGTCTCGCAACGTGAAAAAGTATGATAAAATGCTTTTCCGTGATGACCTTCAACAGATTGATTGGGAAGCCATCCTTCGTCCATTCGATAACGCTCCTGTAAGTATGGCAGCCACATTTCAGGAGATCTTCGAATCTATCTTGAATATTCATGCTCCAGTAAGAAAGAAAAGGGCTCGTAGCCAAATTGCTCCTTGGCTCACGGTTTCTCTCAAAAATCTAATGAGGGAAAGGGACATACTGAAGCAGGAAGCTGAAAGATCTCCTGAGAAGTGGTCTGCATACAAACAATAAAGTAACAAGAGAGATGCGTAATGCAATCAGGGACTATTATCATGGACTAATTGATGAAAATATAGGGAATCCAAAAAAGATGTGGAAAGCCATCAACAAGGTGCTGGACAAAAATGAGAATTCAGTGAAGCTTTCAAGTGTAGAAGTAGATGGTAAATGTCTCACTCGAGAGCGTGATGTTCTGGAGGCTTTAAACCGACACTTCGTTTCGGTGGGTTCAAACTTGGCCAAGAAAATTGTTTCTAGACCAGGTGATGACCGTCTCCATAACATCAAGCCAGAACAAAAAGTAATGAAATTTAAAGCTGTAGACAGCAGTTTTATATTGAATGCAATCAAACAGCTAAAAAACGGAAAGGCAGCTGGTCCAGATAAAGTACCAACAACAATTGTCAAAGACGTTGGTGACCTTGTATCAAAGCCATTATCGATGATTTTTAACTCATCGTTAGAAAAAGGAGTATTCCCAGATATTTGGAAACTTGCAAGAGTAACCCCTATATTTAAATCAGGTGCCAAAAAAGATGTAAACAATTATAGACCCATTTCGGTTATTTCGATCTTTTCTAGGATTCTGGAGCGGATAGTACACGATCAGATATTTGACTTTCTTCTTGAAAATTATGTAATTACCAAGAATCAGTCTGTATTCCGTAAACTATACTCCACGATAACGTCTTTGATATGCAGTACCGATCACTGGTATGAAAACATTGACAACAAAAAATTGAACCTAACCACATTTCTTGACCTCAAGAAAGCATTTGATACGGTCGATCACAAAATCCTAGTGGAAAAATTGCGCAGATACGGTATAAGAGACACCGCTGGGAACTGGTTTCAGTCCTATTTAGATCAGAGGACGCAATTTTGTGCCGCAAATGGACAGAGATCAATGGCAAGGGAGGTAACATGCGGTATACCTCAAGGCTCCTGCTTAGGACCTCTCCTATTTATCATATACCTGAACGACTTAGAGAACTGTTTGAAATTTTCCCAAGCTAGTATCTATGCGGATGATACTGTAACACCTGGTTGGCGGGGTTTACATTGTCCTTCGACTTCATGTCTATGCTGTTCTTCGTTTACCAAATATCGTTCAGGAAAAACCAAACAAACCATCACCAAAATCAAACCAATAATCTCGAAAGTGTTTACCAATCAATCAATTCTTAAATTAGTGCCATTACTTTATTTCTTGTGTCAAAAATCACAATTCTTTCAGTGCTCTGTTATTATCTTTCTTTTGTGCCACGCGGGATTTGTTCAATTATTCTGTCCGTCAGTCTTCTCTTTCATTTCAACTTCATTTCTTCACTTTCCTTTAGAGCTGTGTAGGACCTGAAACGATCGATGTGCATTTCCCGTCTGTTCTCTCTGCTTGATGCCAATTCAAATAACTTTTGCCATTCCCCGCCAATGCACCAAATGTAACACCTGGTTGGCGGGGTTCGGGAACGGCGGTGTCCATACGCAATGGTGGTTCAAAATGTATACTCAAATAAATACAACTCTTTGGACGTTTTCATATATTCATTCATATCTCTCACTGTCTATTCTATCGACATATATCTTCTATAGCTTTGGCGGGATTCGGCTGGAGACCATAAGGTCCCTGCCATTGAACCCCTGGCTACGAACTGCACTTAAACTATTTCAAACCATGATCTTTAAAACTTTTACAATACCATACTGCTTTGCAATATTTCCTACACGCTGATTGGGTCAACTTTGCGTGCATCGATTGACATTGTCTAACGAGTGTTGACATGTATACATATTGCATTCTAATACCGTCTTAGTATAATGGTTATCACTGGTGCTTTGTGGGTATTCGGGAGACAACATGGATTACAACCCTTTTAGAAACTTTGCTTTGACATGCAACTTGTTTATCCTAAAGGCAACTATACTCCAAGGCGAATTCCAAATCCTAACACCATGACCACGATGTATTTCCTAACGGTATTACTTTACTTTAACTAAACAATAAATGCACAAGTTCACCTTCCTACAATACCAATGTAACGATTGCATCGGACGACATCGAAAAACTGGTCTTCGAGGCGCAACAGTAATTGCTCAACCTTTCTGAGTGGATGAGAATAAACAAACTAAGTCCTAACCCCGCAAAGACAGAATACATGATTATAGGCCATTCTCGTAAAGTAAACACGTTGAATATTTCGAATGCCCTCATGTTAAATGACTCAGTTATCAAACGTGTCACAAAGACGAAATCGCTAGGTGTAACTGTCGACGAGAACTTAAAGTGGGATGAGCATTTCAACACTGTTAAGGGTAAAATATGTGGTGGACTTGCATCGTTAAAGAGATTAAAAAACATAATTCCCCAAAGCAAGCTGTGTAGTGTCTATTACGCTATCGTCGAGGGCCATCTACGGTATGCCAATGAAATTTGGGGCAGTCTTCCAAAAACGAAGCTTGATACTCTCCAACGCTTACAGGACAGGGCCCGATCAATAGTTGAAAACGCCAGATATAAGGATAACTGGTCATGTGACTGGCTGAGCGTTGAGAATATAATTCGATTTGATAGGTCGGTCATGACATATAAGATAAGGAACAAATTAAGCCCTGAAAGCCTCTGGGACAAATTTCAGCAAAGATCCTTGCAGTCAAACTATGCAACAAGGAACTGTAGAGATCTTCAGATTCCCGGATTAAACACAGAACATGCGAAAAAGAGTCATCGATATTCTGCTATTAAAATCTGGAACGATATTCCAGTTGCTATTAGAGAACTCCCGACGATTATTCGCTTTAAGAAAGAACTAAAGGAGTACTTGAAGAGCTGACGGAAAACACCAGTCTAATTAAAAAACACGACCCCCTGGAAGAACTGTATCATGGCTAGTTTTAATGTAGATTATTTTCTTATTTATTTAAGCTGAAGGGATTTGTTTCGTGTATAAATAATGATATATGATATGATATGAAATGATGATGTCCTTTATCTTTAGCGTCTTTTTGCACGACTCTAAGGACTCGGCAGACCTAGTGTGCACCAGGAGGCTTGAGGGAAAAGTGTTGTCTGCAAGCAGTCCCATTGCGATTTACACAGCGTTGATCTGCCCGGGGGGGAGGGGGGGTACATGACTTGCGGATGGACGGGGGTCTGCCGCCCGGTTTTCAGAAAGGTACCCTCTACTAATTACCGAAACTTGCGTTCATACCCACTTTTATGATGAATTTTGGCGGAAAACCACCCATTTTTGCTATTTTTCGCCAATTTCTGGATAATCCACCCTTGTTTGTGGAAAATTTGCCGAAAAAGGGACCCTTGTCCCTTTAGGGCCCAAAATCCCACCCATATGGGCGGCACATACCCGTACCCTCAACATGTTATCTACCCCCCCCCCCCCGGGGTTGAATTGCTTGGAGACCTCTTCCCAAGACAACGAAGTGTACATTATTAATGTCTTTCAAATATATTCTTCACTCAGGGCAAGTTATGATAAGACATCCCAGGGGAGAAAACAGTATCTCCTGGCTATTTCATTTTCCCCTGATAATACCATGTGTACCTGTAGACCTTGCCAAGATAAAATGCGGAAGGGGATTGGCAAAAGATTTCACCATTTTGCAAGACTCCCATACAATGTCTTACGAAAGAAAATCTGTCTCAACAAATGCACCAAATGACTGATTTCGATGGGAAAAGGTTTCGGATTTAAATAAACCTTTGGCTTCGTGGAAAAATGTTGTTCACGGCAATCGGATGGCTAAATTCGATGTCACAGTCCGCCAAACGCCCCATGTTGTTTCTGACTCACCCGGTAGATGAACTGTCCTTGACAAGTTTCACTGTAAATTTGAAATACCTTATGAATATTTGCTACTGTACATGACGCTAATTCATTCACAGGTGGCGGAGAATTGTTCAGTAATACTTGCACGATTCAGTAGTATATACAAATGTATTAAAATTTAGTCATACCTGCTAGTTAACTGTGTTAAATTTCTCTGGAATCCTCCATTGGTTACACAGACTCCTATCTCCACTTCATATTAGGCCCAAATTGTGTTGTGTTGTTGCAGTTGTATTGGATATTCAGTGTGGGGAAGAAAAAATATCCATATGATATGATATGATAAATATGATATTTTTTCTTCTCCATACTGAATATCCAATACAACTGCAACCACTTAACACAATTTGGGCCTAATATGAAGTGGGGATAGGAGTCTGTGTAACCAATGGAGGATTCGAGAGAAATTTAACACAGTTAGCTGGCAGGTATGACTAAATTTTAATACATTTGTATGTATTACTGAATCGTGCAAGTATCACTGAACCATTCTCCGCCACCTGTGATTCATTTCAGCCTTAACTGTCATCGAGGTAGTTTGAGCATGGCCATTTTAAAGCAGACCCCTGTCTGCCTTGTTTCCTTCTTTTAAAGTATTGTTTAACATTTTTAACAGTAATCTAAGTTACACCTAGATTCATGTTGGGCGCCCTGAAATTGATCTCAGACTCTTGGCTATGAAAATAACAAAAATAGTGATGATATATCGAGACATATGGTGTACGAGGATCTGGTAGCAAAGGAAATCAAACTCGAGAAAGAAAATCAATCCCTGAAAGATGAAAATTATTGTCTAAAGCTAAAGATATTGGAATTAAGTAAAATCATCGAAAATCAACAAACAAAAGCTAAACTTTGATATTTCTTCTGCACAAGCTCAAATTTTGAATCCTCAATGCGCACCACAGAGTACAGTACCTCACAATACCCTAAGGGAGTCAGATGGTTGGAAATTTCAAAGGTCGGGTGCAAGACCCAGACAACAACCCACACCAACATCCTTTGTTACACAGAATCGTTTCAATGTGTTGGCAACTGAGGAGGAAAATGTTATCCCTACTGACTCCTTTGGAATGAATTTCAACATATCTCAACCTTTTGCAGTTTCTCAGACTTTTACAAAATCTAAAAATTCTAAAAATGAACATTCAGCAAAAAATCAAAAAAATTTGGTCCCGGGAGAACGCTCATATGCTCAAGTGAGCCAAAGAGAGGCGCAGCATGCCGAGGGGTTAGGTGCAAGCAAGGCGCCCTTGCAACAACGGGATAGCAGGTCGCGAGATAGCCAAACAAATCGACGAGACAACCAAGCAAATAGAAAACCAACAGTATCAATAGTTGGCGACTCAATGTTACGCAGGCTGCGAAAACAAGATGTCAACAGAGAAGCTTCCCATATCAAATCATTCATTAAAACGTTTCCAGGAGCCACAATTGAACATATGCAGTCTTATCTGGAACCAACAATCAGCATGAGCCCGGATGGAGTGATAATTCTATGTGGAACTAACAATTTAAAGAAGGAACCTCCAGATATTACTGCAAACAAACTGATTGACCTCGCCATATCTACTAAGCGTAAGGTTAGACAGGTGGCTGTTTCAAGTATCATACACAGAGGAGACTCGAAAGAACTAGAAATGAAGAGACGGCAAGTCAATCGACTGGTTGAAATTGGGCTCAGTGGCACTGGCATAGAATTCATCACACACGATAACATTGACGAAACGCATCTAGATGAGTGGGGACTGCATTTGAACTTTCGTGGAGGTAACGTTTTAGCTAATAACCTGATTAATTTTTTAAATGAAACTTGACTAGGGTTCGGGGTTTCAGAGATACTTACCTCCAATGTCCCATCTGCTCTAAATCTTTCAAATGAAAACAACAAGACTCCCACTAAAATTCCGGTTGGTTTGAAACAAAATAATGGCAAGGAAAGGGCGTCTCCCCCAATGCAGTGTACTCCCTCAACAGCTCCCAATACTGATACAGCTATCAAAAAGGCAGCTACACTTGGACATAGGAAGGGCATGACGATTGCATCTTTAAATGTGAATAGCCTTCTCCTGCATATAGATGAAATACGGATGCTTGTAAACGAATTGGGGATTCACATTCTTGCAATAAATGAGACCAAGCTTGATAATTCTATTGATGATAGTTTAGTAAATATCGCAGGGTATACTATCAATAGGTGTGATCGTGACCGAAATGGGGGTGGTGTTGCAGTTTATCTTAAAGACACTCTGTTAGACAAATCTACGGTGCGGGAAGACGTTCCTAAATCATTTCTAGAGCTCTTATGCGTCGAGATTAAACCCGTTCGTGCTGCCCCGTTCTTCATCATGGCCTGGTACAGGCCTCCTAGTGCAAATGTTGATACTTTTGATCAGTTAGAGAAATGTCTACAATTTCTTGATAGGGAAGACAAGGAAACTATTCTTCTAGGCGATACAAACTGCGATTTTCTGCCGATACATTCCAAAGGGGGAGTTTTAAACGACCTTCCAGCTCATTCTCAACGTCTGCAAGAAATATATAATCTTTTCGGCTTTCATCAATTAATTGAAAGCCCTTCTCGTGAGACACTGACCACAACTACTCTAATAGATCATATAGCTACGACAAACAAAAATAACATAGTAACTTCTGGAATACATAAATCATGCCTTAGCGATCATTACTTGGTCTTTTGTGTAAGGAAATTTCGCGGCGCTTGCAAAAAACAACACAAAAATATTTCTACAAGGCAAATGAAGAACTTTGATCAAACTGAGTTTGTCAATGATCTTTTAGGGGTAGACTGGAGAGGCATTGTGCGGAATACAGATGACGTCAATGTCGTAGTTAGTAAATGGACAAACATTTTCTCGCTTATTCTTGAAAAACATGCCCCAACACGTAACAGGCGTGTCTCTGACAAATTCTGTCCATGGTTGAATAGTGATTTCAAACTTATGTGCAAGGCAAGGGACAAGCTTAAAAAACGAGCCATTCGTTCAAATTCCGAAATATTAATGCAGTCCTATAGACATATTCGTAACCAAGTGAATAAATTAAATGGGCAACTAAAACGTGAGTATTTCACTCAAAAAATTGCTTCCTGCGAGGGAGACCTCAAAGACACTTGGAAGACCATCAATAACGTTTTAAACAAGAAATCCAAAACTACCAACATTTTGTCCATAAACATCGACGGAAAGCAAATATCTACCATTGCTGACATAGCAGAATCGATGAATAACTTCTTCTGTACCATCGGAGAGACACTTAGTGACAAAATCCCCAAAGCAAAAAACCCTCTTCTTGAGAATGATTATGATGTAAATCCACGGAAAACCAAATTTAAATTCCACGTTATTGACACCTTCCAGTTATGTAAAGTTTTTGGCAAATTCAAAACCTCAAAGGGCTGTGGTACTGATGGCATTGCTAGCTATTTCCTGAAAATTGCTCTTCCGGTTATCTCAGAATCTCTTTGTGATATTTTCAATCTTTCAATTGCTACTGGTTGTTTTCCAGATAGCTGGAAAATAGCCAGAGTGGCCCCAATTTTTAAAAGTGGTCAAACTAACGATCGATCTAACTACCGACCTATATCTGTCCTGCCTGTTTTAGCCAGGGTTTTTGAAAAGCTTATCTTTAACCAGCTGTACGTTTATTTGGACAAAAACAAACATCTATTTTCAAACCAATCTGGCTTCAGAGCCCTTCATTCTGTTGTCACTTGCCTTCTTAACAACACAGATGACTGGTATGTGAACATGGACAATGGCAGATACACCGCAAATATTTTTATTGTTCTAAAGAAAGCATTTGACACTGTCGACCATGACATTTTACTTGCAAAGTTGAGAAAGTATGGTGTTGAAAATCTAGAACTTACTTGGTTTACGTCATATCTAACCTCTCGAAAGCAATTCTGCAAAGTTAATGGGATATGTTCTAAAACCGAAGATATTCGCTGCGGTGTGCCCCAGGGCTCTTGTCTAGGCCCTCTGTTGTTTCTGATTTATATCAATGATCTTCCATTCTCTCTGAACAAAGGTAGAGTGACCATGTACGCCGACGACACCAGTATCTCTTATTCTTCTTCGAGCTTAGCAGATATAAACCAAACTTTAAACAGTGAGCTAAACGAGTTGAAGCAATGGTTGCAAGGTAATAAACTTTCTTTGAATGTTCTAAAAACACAAGCTCTGATTGTAGCTTCGCAGCCCAAAATTAAGAAAATCAGTGATAAAACCGTTGATCATCCACAGTTTTTTATTGGTGACTCTCAAGTTGAAAATGTTGACCGAACAAAGTATCTGGGTGTGATGATCGATAGGAGCTTAAATTGGGATGAACACATTAACAATCTCCGTACCAAGGTTTCTCGTGCAATCGCATTTTTGAAATATTCCAGAAAATTTTTACCTCAAAACACGTTGAGTGAAATGTATCGGGGTATCGTTGAGCCCCATTTTCGGTTCTGCTGTTCAGTATGGGGGTGCTGTGGGGTGACTAAACTGCAAACGTTGCAAAAGTTGCAGAATCGAGCAGCTAGAATTGTGGTTAAAAGCAGTTTTGATGCGCCTGCTATGCCAATAATTCGCAGTTTGAATTGGCCAACTGTGGATGATATTATTAGGAGCGAAATAGCGACAACTATGTACAAATCGTTAAATGGCCTCGTCCCAGAGTACCTTTCCAACCTGTTTAGAAAAAATTCGACTCGATATGTTAGGAAACTGAGAAATACTGATACTGATCTTTCGCTTCCATTACGAAAAACAAACAATGGGCAGAGGGCTATTTCTTTTCGTGGACCTAAGCTTTGGAATCAACTTGAACGCGATGCCAAACAGGCACCTTCCCTTGCCACCTTTAAGAGAAGAATCAAAAACAAACTATGATGACCTTTCCTATTTCGTAGTATCTATCTTCCTATTTGTAAATGTTTTGCCACGGCCCCCTGAAAAGCAGTTCCCATGGACTGACGGGGCTACCGTGCCTAAATAAGTAAAAAATGAATGAACATGGTGCTGTCTTGATGTTACTTATATCCGACCTTAAACTGAAATGTTGACAGCGGTTACGAAATCGTTACTTGATTGCGATACGAAACACATCCTCCTCTTTTTCAGTATCATGTACCGCTTTGCTTTCTCCAACGTGACGTGACTTAGATTTGAAGATGCATCCAGGTTGTTAGTCAGGGATAGACCCTCAGACCCTCAGACAGAAGAGCGAAAACAACTGACCGCCTACATTTGCATTACATAGGCATGTCAAATTGATGTTCTCCAGAAATATTTGAGGCGGCAAAGCTAGTTTTATCCATCATCACGTTTAACGATGCCGTTTCGAATTATGATGTGCCAGCAGCGTCTCCAAAGCAACACCGTTGTTATTTCTTAGGCCTGTTCTGGTGGAAAACTTTACTGTGCCCGCAATTAGTGTTCGCAGTAAGAAGCACACATGAAAACTTTGATTCTGAATTAATTTAGAGACAACATGCTGAGCATTAGTAAACCTGGGACTAACTTAAACTTATGCCAGAAAATCGCTGAAAATGATGTCGTTGCCTTATCAAAATTGCGGAAAGGAGATGCCTTAGACTGCAGTAAGAGGCAGCAAACGAGAAACTGTTTGTTACAAATGTTTCTTGTCTTTAGGAAATGCTTCTTGGTAATCAGAATTTGCTGTTGGCAAATTTGCAAATTCATCATATCAGGCAAGATCAAGTGTGCTCAACTCCTAAAATATTTGATGAAATCATTGTTAGCTACGCAATTAAAGAGTCACTGCGTTGGGTTGTTAAAGAGTTGGGCCAAAAGTCGTTCTGGCCTAAATATGCCTTCCTTTTCATTCGGCGAACAAAGGATCATTTTTGACTATGGGTGTGAAGCATAGACAAAGGTGTATTGTCCAAAGTTTGAAATTTCTCATCCTCCAATTTCAAAAATGGCCTAGGCAACGGACATAGCTATCTCCGATACCTCGCACGTGTCGTCTCCAGTTGTATGTTTGCGCATAGCAAAGAATGAGCGCAAAGCCTAATGGTTAACAGAGGGTCTTTAATCGCTTAATTCCGTTTCTATAGGCAAGCAGAAATCTGTAAAAAGTTTTAGTCCCAAGACAGAAAACTGCAACCAAATGACCAACCACTTTATGCTTTGATTGCATACTGTGAATGGTTTATTTCTAAATCCTAGCCCTTCCGCGTTGTGTTTTTTAGCAATTTTCTAAAACGTGCAGAAGCCGTGATGATGTATCAGTTTTCTGTCAACCTCTTTTATATTTTGAAGCATAAGGAAGTTCAGAAAGTTGTCGAATGCCAGACCTAGACAGCGCGTACTATCTCCTGGTAAAGATTTGCCAATATGTTGAACAAAATGAAAGTAGCATTCAATGTCGAATCATCTAAGGTCACTTGGGATCCACAGTCAGTGGCCATTAGAACGAGGAGTGTGGAGCAATCTTTGACGCCTTTGGTTATTCAGGTAGGTTGGACAATAATGAGTTCTGCTATGTAGTATTCATGTAAGAAAAATATACCGCAAATGCGTAGCTTTTGTAAAGATCACCAATATTCGCCCCCCCCCCCACCTCCCCATGGATTTGGGGATTCTTTTTTGTTCGAAAGGCTTCAAAACTGATATCAATTGAACAAATGATTCTGCTTATCCTTGCAATAGAGATATGAGGTCATTACTTCAAAAGTCTCTTTCGAGAAATATTATTATACCCAGACGTCCCATTTCTATCCAACACCCTTACCTTGTGCGATTTCATATTCAAAATTCGAGCAGTTTCGAGAAGTTTGAGTAAGGACGTGATAAACCCGCCTAGATCAATGCAATTTGAATTCGTTTTGATGTTTTCCCTGCAATGTTAAATGCATCCTTTAAAGCCTTAACGCAATCACGACAAATTTCCAAGTCATTTTTACGCTATTTGTACTGTTTATACAGGGTGCCGAACGGGGGCGCATTTAGGGGGTTTGGGGGTGAGACAGCCCCAATATTTTCTGAGTCAGTCCAAACTTTTTCTTGTAACGAAAAGTTGGTCCAAGGCAAAGCGCTGGTAGCTCGAATCAATTGATCTGACTTCTGAATATTAGGCAAAGGTTGAAAATGCTCGACAGTGATCGGGAGAGTTGTTCTGAGCTTGAGCCAAAGTAGAGGACGGCATATTAAGCAATTTTCCCAGAAGTTCTATCGCAGAAGTGCAAGTTGCTATGCACCAAGCAGTCACTGGATTGTGAGAGTTCTAAGACAAAGCAAAGGTATCTTTAGATGGATCCAAAGGTAGAAACCTTGGGGATGCCGGTAATGGCACGTTCGCTGAGAGGGGGCAGGTGGCAGTTCACCCCTAAGGCCTCAAGATCTAGAGGCCTCATATTTGAAAACTTCCCAACACTTCGACTGCAGGAAATTTTCTGAAATGCATCTTAGGCCATCATAAGCAAACCTGACGAGTGTGATCGCAAAGCTTTTTTCTCTCGCTTCGCTCGCAGGGTCTTAATTTCGCAACCCATGGGCCTCCCAAACTTCTCTGCGGCCTTGGAATCGTCGTTCGTGGTAAATGGGTGACGTTGGAAATCGGACGCTTCTAAACGAATTCCAAAATACGTATAAAGGAAGGGTTGACTACAAATGGTATCCATCAAAGGTTGTATATGTTTCAACTAAAAGCTCCGTTGTAGATACTAAAACTGACGAGGGAATGCCTTCTTAAAGGACAAAAGACGATAAAACCGGTCGTTTTTCGATAAGCTGTGCTTGGCGGCGAAGTTGTTGTACTGAGGATAGCGCCTTTATTTGAAACTCCAAATCCATGATCAAATGAGGCAAAAATCTTAACCATAGAAATCTGATGTAAGATTGTGCTAAAGACTTGAAAAAATTTTAGTGAACTATCCAAAACGTCTTTACAAGAACTGCTAAGCGAGCCATTGCTTTTCCATTTAAGAATCTGGAAAGAAGGCTAACGCAATTGACGAAATAGTTGATAAAATGAAGCAGGAGGGTTGCTCTATTAGGTACAAAATAACTAAAAAGTTGCTAAATTAGGTACAAAACCACTTGAACTTCGTCGCGTTGCATCTCCTAGTTGATGAAACTTCGTACCGCTGAAATTTTTGCTGACGTCAGCACTTATTTACTTTGTTTGCAAAAAAGAGCCATGTTGGTCTAAAATTTGTTATAAATTGGTTTAAAAAATTGCAAAAAACGGTAAATGTAGATAAAGCAGCACAGATCTCGATTCAGCAGTGGAGAACTGGACTGACTTATTGTCGTTGATAATTGAAAAGCACGCACCTGTTTCTGAAAAATGCTGTCCTTGGATCACTTCTCAAGGCCCTGGCAAGATTTAGGGACAAACTGAAAAAGTCTGCTATGAAAACGGGCTCAGCGATCCTAATGGAAGCGTACAGACGCCTTAGAAATAAGGTCAACAGCTTAAACATCAGGCTTAAAATGGCGTACTTTTCTAATAAGATCAGCGATAGTGAAGGCAACTTGAAAGAAACTTGGAATGCTATCAATCAACTAATCAATAAACGTTCCAAGACTTCAGCTCTCTGACAGCTGAAGATAAGAGTATCACTAACATAGAAATAGAAGAACTAGAATGCGTGGTAGGTCACGTGACGCGCAACAACTATGGGGATTCAAAATGGTAGCAACATGTTGGCAGAAAACCGCGGGAAATCACAGCTAACAGTTGTGATTCGTTGTAGGCTTCCTCAAGTTCTCGAAACTTTCTGGCAAATTTAAAGGTTTATTTAAGAGATCGCGTGAGAGCTTGAAAATGGTAGTGTCTTGTGCAGCATTTGGCTGCGAAAATCGCTGGATTACGAAGAAAGAGTTGCGTCCTGGCCAGAAAAACATTTCGTTTCACAAGTAAGTAGCCTAGGCCCCTCATGGTACCGGTACAATCCTTTTAGTTTTCATAATACCAGATAAAATTTTCATTCTTCAAGTGTATTTCTAAAATTTGCATCCAGATACATGATTTGTAAACTTCAAAGTATTTGCCTAGAGCGGTCGCCTCGGTCCACGTCGGGTCGAAAGGACGGACTGATTTATAGGCCCATCATGAACTTTACTATACTTCGAACATGCAGCAACTGCATATCGGCTTTTCCGCATTCCCCAAAGTGAGATGATTATTGCTAGCTGCATCGTTGCCTGAATTATCAACATAAAAACTCTTTTGGCCAGACACTCAGCAAGATCTTCACCAATAACAAAAATTTCCTGAAAGGACGTAAGGCCAACAAATGTAAACAATGTTAATAATCTATGCTAATAATAACAAGAAGTCCAAGATAAATTAACATTTTTTATTCAAAACTATCCATAAACTCAAAATTAACTTTTGATTAAATATTTGTATAACAGGTTTCCACTCCACAATAAGAGATTGTTAGACAAATGGCTTGTTGCAATGCGTCGCAAAAGCTGGCATCCATCTGCATCACAACGAATTTGTGAGAACCACTTCCTTCCTAGTGATTACAGCTACCCTCCTTCCATGCCAAACTCTGAATCTCTTGGTAAAAAATATTTGAAAAAAGATGCTGTCCCATCTGTATTCAATTTTCCAGAACATCTAAAAAAAAGGAGTCCAAAGAAACGAGTCCCAGTCAAAAGGTCTAATCCTGCCACTCCAGAAACTCCTCCTGCTTTGGATCCAAAACATGTAAGAATAGACCACACTTATGCATCCAATATTTCACCTAGGAAAATGAAAGCAAATTATAAGAAAAAGCTCAGTCAAAAGAACAAAATAATCAATAGACTTCGGGCTAGAAACTTCAGGAAGGAGAAAACCATTAAGGGATTGATGTTGCAGTTAAACAAATTGAAATTATTGTCTGAAGAAAATGAAAAATCAATCATTGATAACTTTGGTTACATGGCTACTGAACTATTCAGAAATGAGGCAAAGAACTGCAACAAATTATCTGGCTCCAGGTACTCTCAGGAAATTAAGGAATTTGCAATTTCACTCCATTTTTACAGCCCAAGGGCTTATAAATTTGTTAGAAAGTCCCTAAATTTGCCACATCCAGCAACGATAAGATCATGGTCAGTAAATATTGAATGTCAACCAGGATTCTTAAAGAAGCCATTTGAGTTTGTTGAAGGAAAGGTTAAGGAAGGCCAGAAAGATTGTGTACTGATGCTGGATGAAATGTCAATTAAAAAACAACTGCAATGGGACAAAAAACAGTCCAAATTTGTTGGAAATACTGACTATGGCACTTTTAAAGCTGAAGCTAGTGACACAATTGCCACTAATGCTCTTCTTTTCATGGTATGCGGGCTCCAAAAACCATGGTATGTCCCCATTGCATATTTCTTGACCAACAATTTAAATGGAGACATTTTAAAACAGTTGATATATGAAGCTATCAACCTGCTTACCGAGAAAGGGGCAGAGGTATCTGCAGTCATTTTTGATGGTGCCTCAAAGAATATTAGCATGGCTGAAAAACTTGGGTGTAACATCAAGAAGCTTGAAACATCCTTTCCTCATCCATCAAAGCCAAGTCAAAAGGTTTATGTGATTCTTGATATCTGCCACATGCTCAAACTTGCAAGGAATGCCTTTGCTGATATCAAGATCTTTTGTACTCCTAGTGGAGAAAAAATATCATGGGAGTATGTCCTTGCTCTGCATAGAACACAACAAAAAGATGTATTAAATCTTGCAAATAAACTAAAATCAAAGCATGTTCAGTGGCAAAATCATAAAATGAAAGTCAGTGTTGCAGCCCAAACTCTGAGCCATTCTGTTTCAGCAGCAATAACATTTTTACGAAATCTTCAAGTGCCAGAGTTTAAAGATAGCAAGGCAACCAGTGAATTCATCCTTTTGATGAATAATTTATTTGACATATTAAATTCAAAAAGCAAATTTGGAAAATACACAAAGAGGCCCATTACCTTGGAAAATTTCTATGAGATTGAAGGATACTTGATGGATGGAATTGAAACTCTTAAATTTTTGAAAGACACTGCTGGTACCCCTATCATCAAAGGTCCAAGGAAAACATTCGTTCTTGGGTTTACCATATCAGCACTTTCAATTATCAACATAAGTAAAATGTTATTAGAAAGAACAGAAGCACCTTTTGAATATATTTTAACATATCGCTTCTCTCAAGATCAAATTGAAATGTATTTCTAAAAAATCAGAAGTCGCTTTGGTTGGAACAATAATCCAACTGTACTCCAATTCAAGTATGCTTTGAGACAATTGTTATTAAAAAACAAAATTGAATCTCCATCCACAGCAAATTGTGTTGATGTTGCAAATGTGAACAACAGTAATGAAATAAACAAAGTTGACTCACAAATATCAGAAATGTTGCTTTCAAAGAATGTTTGGAGGCATGATGTCCTCCATTACATTTCTGGCTATATTGTTAAGAAAATGCTGGAATCTTTAGAATGTCCAGATTGTGCAGTGTCACTATACCAAAACTCTGACAGCTCAGCTGATCATGGCTACCAAAGCCACCTTTCCCTTCTGTCATGCAAACGCTATGGGAATTTGCTGGTTCCGTCTTGGTCAGTCTATAAGGTGGTTGAATGTGTAGACAAAGTTGCCAGAACAGAGTTGTGCAAATGGCAATGCACCTCAAAAGAAATCAATTTCAAAATAACAACAACTGTCTTACGTGAAATGAAAAATGTTACTTTTTCATCAATTCAAGAACACTCACAGCAATGTCATGTGTTGGATGAGCACCTCAGAGATGATCATATTACAACTTTGATAAAACTCATTGTTAAAAACTATCTTGTAATTTTCTACCATCAGTTTGGTAGAATTTATACTGAGCGTATAATCAAAGGGAATAAATCATCACGAAGACACAAATTAACAAAACAAATTCTGTTTTACCATGAATAGACATAAAGATATTGTAATTTTCATAAAAGATCTATATTGAGGTAACGCCGAGTGCCGGGCGGCGGTCAATTAACCTGGTTCGTTCCCGACAGATGGAGGAAATGCCATCTAGTCACAGCTTTGTACATACAGGTGTACTGTAAATATTGTAAGTTAGAAGTATTAGGGTAGGTTTAGGATCTCATTCTATGACCCAGGGGGTACTTGGGTATATTTACGATAGGAGTGCTCAGGCTGGGGTACAGAGCATCAACCCAAAACAATAATTTCTGGCATAAAAAGAGACCCAAAGAAACATTTTTTCTGATCCAGTATATGCCCAAAGGTCATCAAGTCAATATCTCAAATCTATGGAAAAGTGGCCTCTGATGAGATTATTCATAACCTAGTAGGACATTCCAGTATTTTGATTTTAATAATGTTACATGATCTCAATTTTTTTTGTGAGATGTTTTTCTCAATTTTCTTACTTTAACCCATACTTGAGACCCAAAAAAGTAATTCAGAACTTCAGGAACCCAAAAAATAAATGATTGACCCAAAGAGTAATCTGCCCAAATTTTAGACCCAAAAAGTAACATGAGCATCCCTATCCAAGATATACCCAAGTAATGCCCCTGGGTTCTATGAGGTAACGCCGAATGCTGGGTGGCGGTCAATTAACCTGGTTCATTCCCGACAGATGGAGGAAATGCCATCTAGTCACAGCTTTGTACAAAGGTGTAAATATTGTAAAAGTTTTATATATCAAGTTTAGGATCTTTGGCTACGAAAATATATCAAGATTGGCTCAAGGAGGGTAGTCTGGTCACCTAGGTCGGGTAAGGGAATCATCTGTCTAGCTGCTGTCTTAATCTTCATTGGATTGCCCTGTTTAAATAATGGCTTCTGGTGCTTCACATTGAGAGAACTGTTTACTTGGACAACCATTATTAGAAGGTAATTAAGGAAATTTCAATTTACCTGAAACATCCGATCGTTACTGCCACAAATCACAAATTATTGTTGATTATACAAACGATAGGCCAAGCCTAGCACTAAATTTGACAAGTTTGGGCACATACAACGCTTGAGTTTCCTCCAATTCCCCCTTCGCCATAGCTCCAAACTTCCTTCAAATGATTCAAATGACCAAAGCAGAAGGACAGGTGGCAATAAAAATGCGTCAAAACATGTTGAAGATGTAAAAAGTGGCTGGTCTATTGCCATTAAAGCACGTCAAAATCAATTTGCAGTCGGCTGATCCGATAAACTTTGGCCTATGTTGCTACGTTCTGGGGTCGATATGAATGCATAAATCGACTAAAAATGGTTCATAATCAGTTCATGTCAAATACTTATGGCACTACTTACTTAAATATGGCTTGTTCTCGATATTTTATTGCCTCTCTGCAAGCCAGCAGCACCAAACAGAAGAAACAGTGCAAGTCTTCCCACTGCGGGTCCTTTGTTTACACGAATCTTTTGCCAACTTGTTGCTACCATCTTTGCTCTCCATGCGTATTACGCAGCAAACAAAAGCGAAACAATAGACCGCGCATTCTAGTCCTTTTATTTCTATGATCACTAATAATAATGAAATTGCTGATACCATGTATGACTTTTTCTGCAACATTGGAGAAAAGCTTAGTTCTAATATACCGGACACAGTTAATCCCCTTATGAATGGAGATTATTCGGGTAACAGTGATTCTGCACGTTTTGAATTTAGAATTATTAGCCCTGACGATCTGCAATCTTAGACAAAAATCTTGAGACACTTTGCTTTTTGGAGGGAATTTCAAGATTGCGATCCCCCCACCCCCCATTGCGATGTTGAAATGTGATGAAAATTCATAGGTGAGTTCACACGTGTGTGTTCCTTAATCAACCAACATTGCAATGGGGGGAGGGGGACTGAGGTAGTAGTTTACATGCCCGAAAGGCATCTTTCAACACAAAACTCCCGTGTCTCAACGACTTTTGTCTAAGATTCAATCTCAGACAAAAATCTTGAGACACTTTGCTTTTTGGAGGGAATTTCAAGATTGCGATCCCCCCACCCCCCATTGCAATGTTGAAATGTGATGAAAATTCATTGGTGAGTTCACACGTATGTGGTCTTAAATCAACCAACATTGCAATGGGGGGAGGGGGGCTGAGGTAGTAGTTTACATGCCCGAAAGGCATCTTTCAAGACAAAGCTCCCGTGTCTCAACGACTTTTGTCTAAGATTGTCTTTATTTGGTCTATCTTTAAATTGCTGTAATTTGCTTTTGCGTTTAAATTTCTTGGTGGGATTTAGTGGGAGGCAAGATATTAGTTTAATAAAGTCTTGTGTATAGTTTTACTTGACTTTATTTTCCAAATAAGGCACTTCAAATGTTGTTGAAAATTGATGGTTTTTACACGAAACAGGCCATCTCAGTGTGCATATGCAAAAGAGGTGAAAAACCTCTTAAAATTCGTTTTGATCAGGTAATGCTTTCCTATTGATACAAGCATACCATTAGGAATGACAAAGAAGCCTGAAAAGGTGATCAGACAGGGCCTATTGGAAAAAGGCGATTTTTACAGGGAGTACACTTTATCACCGGCAGGGGCACATTTTAAACTGGAGACTCCTTGTGACTTTAGGCCATAAATATTTGCATTTATATGCATACAGATTTGCATGCAGCTTGAAGAATAGATCTACATTTAGCTAGTTGCTGACGGCATTCTGAAATCTGCCTTACGCCCATCCATGTGCCGACGAAAGTGATCGAAGGCCACTTGATCAGTTTGCGTGAAAACAGCTATGATTTTCATTGCAACGTACTATCTCCAGGGGTTTCGTCCATTACGTGAAAGCAATGAGATCTACAAAGCATCTCTCTTTTATCCAGAGAGAAAATGCCTAAATTTGACGCACAAAAGTGAAAAACTCCATCGATGCACGGGTTTTTACATTCAAAAGAAACAAGTTCAGTTGTTTATTAGTTGTCAAACCGACCTTCGCGAGACTTTTCATCGCACAATTCCGATTGCAACCATCAAAAGTCCATTATTTCTTTCCTAACATGGAACTTGACGTTCCTGTCACCGTTTGTGCGCGTTTGTGCCTCGGCTCTGGACATCATTTTGCATTAAGTTAGGATCTATTTTCCTTCGCGAATTGGTGTGAGTACCGTATCCACGCTCGAGTTGCTCTCGCCCTATTGAAATATCCTCTAATGCGCATAAGGATTCAATAGGAAATACAACGGTCAGATTGAATAGAAGCATTCAGAAGCGAGATATTATCTGGCATCTGCATTGTCAGGCATTTGTTTTTTACATGCCCTTGCATTGTGCATGTTTACGTCATATGTACAATGTAGCAGCTATTTGCAACAAAACTCATAAATTGCAGTGGAAACAACAGTAATTTCTTGAATTTTCGCAAGTCTTTTTTATCAGTGTTGTTTACAATAGAAATATGAAACTGCAGGTCCTGGTAGTAGGTCTGGAGGCAAAAATGTTCTGAAAATTTCAGCTATTTGCGATGGTGGGTTTTGGAGTTCCGCGCCCCTGACGTTTTAACCCGTAAATACAATCTTAGACAAAAATCTTGAGACACTTTGCTTTTTGGAGGGAATTTCAAGATTGCGATCCCCCCACCCCCCATTGCAATGTTGAAATGTGATGAAAATGCATAGGTGAGTTCGCACGTATGTGTTCTTCAATCAACCAACATTGCAATGGGGGGAGGGGGACTGAGGTAGTAGTTTACATGCCCGAAAGGCATCTTTCAACACAAAACTCCCGTGTCTCAACGACTTTTGTCTAAGATTGTTGTTAATGTGATGGCAAAGTTTAAAAAATCCAATGGCTTTGGTGTTGATGGCATCTCAAGTTTCTTTCTGAAGATTGGGATGCCTGTTCTTGCACCAGTATTATGTGATATATTTAATTGGTCGCTAGCATCGGGAAATTTTCCACAAAACTGGATGATTGCAAGGGTTTTGCCTATCTACAAGGATGGCAATATAGAAGATAGATCTAATTATAGGCCTATTTCTGTACTTCCTATTATCTCACGTTTGTTTGAGAAGATCATTTTTGATCAAATGTACAAGTACTTTGTTGCAAATAAATTATTCTTCTCAGACCAATCGGGATTCAGGGCTTTGCACTCTGTACTGACATGCTTGCTGAAATGTACCAATGATTGGTACATGAACTTTGACAAAGGCCTCTATACAGGTTATATTCATTGACTTGAAGAAAGCGTTCGACACTGTTGATCATGATATTCTAATTGCGAAGCTATGCCATCATGGAGTTGCCGGCAAGGAGCTCGATTGGTTTAAATCAGATATGAGTGATCGAAAACGATGTTGCAAGGTAAACGGCCATGTTTCTAAACTACAAGACATCAAATGTGGAGTACCTCAGGGCTCTTGCCTTGGTCCACTCCTATTCTTGATATACGTTAATGACTTGCCGTTTGCCTTGGACAGAACCAAGGCCACAATGTATGCGGATGATACGAGAATTTCTTACTTCTCGAGATCTGCAACTGATCTGACCCAAGTCATAAATACTGATCTTGATAACATTCGCTTATGGTTAGAGGGTAATAGACTTTCTCTAAATGTTATCAAAACATAAAGCATGATTCTGGGTTCTGGAGTACGATTGCGGAGTCTTGACTTAACGATGATATGGCTAGTCCCAACTTTCAAATCAATGAGGATAGGATAGCCTATAAAAGTAATGTGGAATATCTTGGTGTACAAATTGATTCCCAACTAAGTTGGGAAGAAAATATCACTGTCGCACTCAGTAAGATATCACGAGGAGTAGGAATGCTGAAGTATTCCAAGAAATTTCTGTCTTTAGAGACTGTCCAGAAAATGTATTTAGGCATAGTAGAACCACATATTAGATATTGTTGCTCGGTCTGGGGTTGCGCTGGCGATAAAATCCTTCAAAAGCTCCAAAAGCTACAGAATCGAGCTGCTCGCATCGTTACAAACAGTCCTTTTGAAAAAGCATCACTGCCCTTGATTTCTCAACTTGGGTGGCTAAATATAAGAGAACTGATTGATTTCGAAACTGCTACCATGGTTTATAAATCGCTCCAAGGACTTGCTCCTCCTTACATGCAGGACATGTGGGACATGTTTCACAAACTGTCTGATTGTTGGAAACGAGTCCTACAGAGTACTGAAACAGATCTTGAGATCCCACGATATAAGACATCTAATGGACAACGTAGCTTTTCGTATCACGGAGTTACTGTTTTGAGCCAATTGAGCCCCGAAATCAAAACTGCCCCATCACTGGCGATTTTCAAAAACAGACTCAAGACCTTTTTGAAAAATCATAGATGTATCCCCGGATGAGGGCTATTACATCGAAACCAGTATTTTTTGGTCAATTTTCTTTTTCTCTTCCCTTCAAATTGAAATTTGTTTTCCTTTGATCTCATTGTGGAGTTTATATTATAGATACATCCTGTAATTAGGTTAGATTTTATCTTTTTCTTGAATCAGGGCACATTGTAAAACAGTTTTCTTAAACACAAACTGAATGTATTACCCTGGATGAATGATTGAAAATGAAATGAAATGAAATGAAATGAGATGACTGAATCATAATATGTTGCTTATTTTTCAAAAAGTGCAGCCTAACATGTTTTTTCATCAGTACGTATGCGCAACAACCAATTTTTGATGACATCATCTAAAATTAATAAACTATATGTCAAGTGAAAACATGTTTCAAGACACGTCCAGTTATGTTTGTTTCATTGTTATAGAGCCAATGGTTCAAAAGTTATGACTGAAAAGGATTTCTTTTTGCGGAGGACTCAATTTAAAATTATGTGTTGAACCCCTGAATCATGGTCAAGAATTTTGAAATTGACACAAAAATATGTCCCATAGATAGAAACTAAATTTCACTAAAAACTATACTATTCTAAGAAATATTAAATGAGCTGCGTGGCAAAATTCACTCAGGATAGGGTTAAAAAAGTCTTTGTTTTTGTAGTAGCTTATGTTTTCAATTTAAAATCGAATTTAATTTAATCTAATCATATGTTCAGTTGGTCCAAAAATAGTTAGTCGGTCCAAAACATGATGACGCCCACGAAAAAAAGCAAAATTTAATGTGCACCCCTGTACTCAAACATATGTACACCATTCGGGTGACTACCACGAATGGAAGAGGCTTAAACTTAGAGTTTGGTAAAAAGTTTGGGTAATCTGAGAAGAAGTTGCTGACATATGGAGACAGAGAGTCGAAATTACTGGCTTTCTCAAGCCAAAGGATTTTATCTTCGTCCTTAGGCTCAAAACATGACTTCTGAAACCAAAGAATTTAGCTTTACGTTTTACCGGCAACATATTTGGGAGTAATAAATGATCAAGCAGCCCAAGAATGTTTACCAGGAAGCCTTCAACCCCGGGGGGGGGGGGTACTTGGATACAAAACGACGGGGGTGTGCACGCCTACGATAGTTTTTGTGAGCCGGCTTTAGAAAAAAATAGCCAAAAACCATACCCGGCATTAGAATTTTGGAATCACCCAAAACCACATTCTACCGGGTGAGTCAATAAAAACGCCCGGCGTTTGAAAAAATCCTGATCCCTGAATATCAAAGCAATGGTGTTAAAAACTGTCTTGTTTTATCCCGATATGTCAAATTAGGTTCAGTAATTTTCCCGGCATTAACTCAATAAAATCGAGGTCAACGCCAACATCCATAAGCATAGGTAGACACGAGGTTGGTATTACCCCTTTATTCTTAGAAAAAGCTCTGTTGGCGAAAAAGTAACCGGTTTTAGAAAAAAGATTAAATTCAGGCTACCGGCTTTAGATTTTATCAACAAAACAGATACCCGGCCTTAGAATAAATCGCTGAAAAAGATACCCGGAAAGACGTGCACATCCCGTCAGCAAAATATACTAAGTACCCCCCCGGGCCTTCAACTCAATTCGCAACACAATATTGTTGGTTTTAACGGACTTCATGATTTTTTTATGCACAAGCAAATCAAAAACTAACTACAAAAGCAAAGTACATTAAATATGCCATTCACAACGGGAAGAGACACAGGGTCGTCTAGTTCCCACCGTCAATGACATTTAAATTTCCTTAATAATTCACAAATTTAAAAACAAGATCAAGAAAAGAACTGGGAAAGGGGAGAGTCGCTGCGTCGGTGCTATCATGCTTAGAAGAAAAGTACAGTCCACCCACCAGAGCTCCAGACCCAACCCATGCGCAGCACCAACGACGTCCCGCCCATGCCGAATCCCCCGAGCACGCCCCAAGTCAAGCCGCCATGCGACCCCGAACGGTCACCCCCAACCATCCGAGCACAGAGCCCCACAGCAAACCGCGCCACCGCAGGAAAATCCTGTGATAACACACTGCCCTGCCCCGCGAAGCACCACTCACTAGCAACCAAGAGGGCAGCCACCCAAAGCAACATCGCAGCACTGCACACAAACCAGGCCCGCAACCACAAGCAGACAGACAACACGCTCTGCCATGCGCAGGTATTCTTTTGCAAAAATTTTTATCCGAACCGCTTCAACTTTTCAATGAACGAAATTGTAGCTTCAATTATCATTCTGTTCGTTGAGATATTCAGATCAATAAATCATGGACGTATGTACCCTGAGTACCAGAGCCTAATGTGGGGGAACGCCCAGGGTAGGTAGCCTGTGTTCCAGACCCCATACGGAAAATTATTTTTCTGGAGTCTGGAACACAGGCTAAGGGTAGGACGTATGGAATGCTTGGATTGCACATCATCACTCCTGGCCAGAGATGGGCAAGATACTCTAAGAAATATCTTATTACAAGATACTGTTATTGGGAAAATTAAGTATCTTATTACCAGATACTGTTACTCACCAAAAATAGTATCTTATTACTAGATACTAGATACTTTAGAAAAAGTATCTAAGATAATGTTCAAGATACTAGTTACAAGATACTTTACCGAGACGTACATGACCAAATGTCTTCTAGTATTTGCTTTATAGTTGGCACATTTGTGAATTCCTTGTGCGTACTTATCGCAGTAATGCTTAACTGAGTGCATTTGGTCAGTCCTACTCACAAATCATGTGAAAATTTCCTCATGCCTCATTGTTGTGGAGACACGACACCTTTGGAGTGTACTTCTTTAATTCATAAGAAATGTTCCATTTGGTTCACTAGCCCCCAAATTTTCCTTAGAAGTTCGCCGTATTTTATCATTTTTCCAAAAGCATCTACGCATGCTGCATTAGAGAGCAGTAGAGACAAGGATCAACAGAACATGACGTTTTTGGTCTAGAGAGACTTATCAATAAATGATTTTTGAGTAAACAGAGCGCAATTCAGTAAATGAACCAAAGCTGGTTACAAGGTTTTAAATAAAAGTCCTTACTTGCCTTCAAGATCAGGAGTCTCTCAAAAGGCCAATCTCCCAACCTTCTTCGTTTTGGTTACATGCAAAGGTCTTTCAGCTTTATTCATGAAAATTGATTGATACAAGTATCTTGCAACTTGAAATTGCTTTTTGAAAATATCTTATTAGGAGATACTATTATCCAGTCAAATTGTTGTCTTATTACAAGATACAGTTACTGGGTATGGGGAGTATCTTATTACAAGATACTGTTACTGTTTTCAGTATCTAATTACTATCTTCAAGATAACAAGATAAGATACTGCCCATCTCTGCTCCTGGCAGACCTAGATATGTTTTTCTTCTTGGTTATCACAAAAACTAATTTATGACTACGTCGTTCACCAATCGAAATTAGATTAACCCTATTTCACATTAGACTAACCCTACCCAAGAAGTTCCCCCCCCCCCCCAACCAAACGTTTCTACACTGCGCCGAAACGACACAAGATATGATGACCAAACCTTTGTGACTTTTACTCAAATTTAATTGGCAATCAAAATTTAAATGCCTCATTGTTCTAGATTTGATCACGTGACCGCAATAGCACCATATTTGGAGAGTATTTGACAAAAAACAGCTTTGAACATCCATAATTTCTTTGTTTCCTGTCCGAATTATTTGAAACATGTATCATTCGATTGCTCTTGATGAGAGCTTTTACTTGATATATAATTTTTGCTAATTTGCTGACATCAGCAAAATTTAATATCTTTGACGTCATTTACATTTATGACGTCATTTTTCGAATAAAGTAATGTATTAATTAAGATTTTTGTTGCAATTTAGCTTAATCTTGTTTGGTTCGTGCATATTAAGTCGATCTATGTACCAGAAATAGCAGGAAAACTACGGAAAGCTGCAGTGACAATAAGTAGAAAGGAATAAAGAGCTAATTAAGCGCTTATTGGTCTATAAATAGATACTTCAGATTGCTTCAAAATACATATTTTAATTGTACAATGTATTTCCTATCATTTAAGACTATTCTCATTAAAATCGGTTGAGTATTCAATTAAATAGAATTTTTCTTGCGAAGCAGCTATAAATTGGCCAGTTTTCCTTTGTTTTTTGGTTGCCTAGCAACAAATCACTTGACTAATTAACTACAATTTTTATATTTTGAAAGCTTATTGTCCGAAAAACAATGGAGGAAAGTTTCATCGTTATATCTTTTGTAGTTTCAGAGAAAAAGAGGGGGGGGGGGCGAAAAAGGCCCCCATGCCAAAATATCGAAAAAATACCCCATGTGAAATAGGGTTAAAGGGGCCCATTAGGAGGGTGTAGAAGGGGTTTTGACTAGCTGACTAACATGCTGTTTTCCTTACTGACTAATGACTAACTTCGTTCAAAAGCCAGGACTTATGACTAACCATATTCTTTAGTTGACTAATGACTAGAGCCTATTTTTCACTGCATTAGTTTCAAAAAACATTCGCACAAAAACCAAAAGTGACACAAACATACTTGTTCGGACAAACGTAAAACTTCGACTCCCTGTATATCAACAGGAATAGGAGAGGACGAATTTTTATCACAAGAGAGCAATACTGCAGTGGTGGATTTAGGGGGCAGTTGGGGGCAGCTGCCCCCTTTCATGATGAAAACTCAGCTTTTGTGCCCCCTTTTTGGCAAGAACAGCGCCCCTTATCCTGACCCAAATGCACTCTTTTTTCAGTTTTTCGTTCTGAATGCGGAAAAACATACAAACTAAGGTGTTATTCAGTAGAAAAGCCAGATAATTTTCTCGAATAATGTCCCAAACATTTTCGTGCACCTTCGGCGCGCTCACTTTCTATTTTATTTTTTGCGCTCCCTCTCCAAGTTGCCCCCCTCCAACTTATATTCTTATTTCATATTTCATATTTAATTCTTTTTAGCAGCTTTGATGCCCCAAGCAGACCTCTTATTATGAGGAACTCGGGCAGGATCCGCCCCTGGCAATGATCGTTTGCTGAATTTTCCCATTCTTGTTCTTTTTCTATTGATATCTTGAGAAAAGAGCCAGAAAATGTTTGTAACAAACAATCAAATTTTTCCCTCTTCTTCTTCCACTCAAGAAACAAGAAATCTCTTCTAGGCCCCCTTCTACCCTGACCTTTCAAGCTGCGCGACGAAGACCAAACCTCTTTTCAGTAACCTGGTTCTACTTTTATCAACGTTTTTGCAGGTGCGCAACTAGGGGGGTCCAGGGGATCCAGACCCCTGCCCTTTTTTCAAAATTGCAAAAGTGCCCTTTCATGGGAAAGATTCAAGCATTATTGATCAGTATTTTGTTGGTTGCTCTGCGATCAAGTATCAATAGTTGTTAAATGCCAACTTGAATTGAAAATATCTTGAAGTAAGTTTGAGAATTTTCTGTGCTTGAATTGGACTATCATTCCAAAATTATCAGCATCTAATCATGAATGATCAAATACGGCTGAAGATTTCCACTTTCAAACCACATGATACTTTTACATGACTCGTTTTTTAAGAGAAACTGCTAGAAGAAGCTTTTAGTCCAGGGTGAGTGAAAAATTATCTCCGTTTAAGTACCACTGCTCCCCTGGATATCAAGGCAATGATATTGGCGGGCGGATATTTCATTTAACATTTGACACCTGACTGAAATCGGCAATTCAGTTCCAAAAATTTCCTCAACAAGCCCCTTAAAGAATCTTTCAAAACAGGCTGAAAATAGCGACCAAATTTTCTACCTCGGAGCAATGAATTTTACACGTTTTAGCATGTGTCATCCCTTTTGGCAGTATAAAAGTATTATTTCTATCCTTGGGAGCATAATAGTATAGTATAGTATGGGAGCATGTGCCAATGCTTGTTAAAGTCATCTTGAAGCTAGCCTGTGGACAAGCTGAAGCAGAAATTATAGAAAAATTTGGTCGTCATCTTAGGCCATTTTTTAAGGTTTTTCGAAACTTTTTAAGGAGTTTTCTTTAGAAATTCCTTTCGATTTCAGAATGGAGTGACCAACTTCATTTAGGTAAATCCTTAAAGGATTTGAACATTTTTTTTTTACATTCCAATAAAAATTTACAATACGGATTTACTAGTTACACTACTTACAGAATACTTAACTACACTACAAGGACGATGCCACTGGGTGCAAAATACTATGACTACTCCGTGGCATCACAAAAAACTAAGACGATTTACATATGAATTACAGAAGAAAAAAAAAATTCAAGACATGAAAAAGAAGCAAAGAACACTACACTCTGTCTCAAACTAGATATCAGGTGAAAAATGTCCGCGAAATAATAGCAGACAAGATGTTCGCTGCGTTATGGGTAATAGCAGGCCTTTTCGTTTTACGCGAGCGATCGCTCGCTATCGCGTCAGCACTCGCGCAAACATGATCACGCGAGCTCTTTATCGCTCTCGCAAAATTGCCAATTTTAGGGGAAATCGCTCTCAACAATTTCTTGTGAATTGCAATAGGATATGATTCTCCTTGATCAATGAACAACTCTTCTGTTAAGTTGTGAAAAACGGCATTAATGGATTCGACCTCAGGTGGAAATGATCATACTTCAAGAAAACATCTTTTTCGGGAAAACGAAATACAGTAGTATAAACATGCGATAGAAACCTGATATTATAATAACTACATTATAAGCTCAGAGTTAAAGCTGGAAAGTATCTTACTGGGATCGGTAGGGGAGATGATTTAATTAAACATTGGTTCTAAGAGCAACGGAAATATAATTCAAAGAATTTCAACATCGTGAACGGGGCCTAAAATACTAAAGGAAGGGAACCAACTTTCGGAAGAAATTCTAAGTCTTTCAAGAAGACAAGGAATCATCCTCATAGAAACCGCAAATGGGGAATCAACATTGTAGCAGAAGGCTCATCGATGGTACAAATATGATTGCCAGACATCAGATTCGTCATTTCATCAATCAACGTGCATCGATCCTTTACGTTTATCGTTGAATGCAAAACCTTTCTTCCCATTTAAAGCTCTTCGATATGAGAGCGTCGTACTGTTTACCGTATCTTAACTGAATTACGGCGAATAAAATTGTGGTCTAAGTTAAAGAAGGAGCCAAGAAAATTCCCTGCCCGATGTTCAGAGTTGATAAATAGTAAGACCAAATACACTCCAGAAACAGAAGATAGAAAGTAAAGATTCATCGTGATGAGACAAGACGAAAAAACGATGGTATCCTATCCGTGCTTACCATATGATTGAAAAGACTAACACTTAGTGTTCCAACGATTCATTCTCATTGGACAATAATGATATCGAGATTCATTGTAACATGCTTTTCCAAGGAATAAACAGTGCTTGTGAATCTTTACCTGAGTGATCGCTCGCGCAAACGAAATTGCGCGAGCGCTTTGGCACTCTCGTGCAACTTTCCTCAAGAAAAGGCCTGTAATAGTACGGGTAATTTTGCATTTCCACAGATCTCACCTCATATATAATTTGAGACGGGCTCTACATATGGTAATTAACTAAATAATTGTTGGCTTACTAAGGGGGATTAGGGCGACGTACTTCATTCAAATCGACCAGTACTATGTATAAAACGTATTGTTAACTCAAGGATGCTTCTATTGAGATTGTTTGGAAAATTCTTATCGCCGTCGAGTAAGATTTGCAACAGAACATCATTTGCAAGGTTTACATATCCATATGGTCGTACAAGAGAGTATATTCCAGCGAGGAGATCAGTCCTTTGAACACTAAAAGAGGGGCAGAGCAACAAGAAGTGCTCCATATCCTCGATTCCATCGTTACTTGGGCACATTGGGTTTATTGTGTCTCTAAAGCTGTGTTGAAATTTGTGAAAATTTAACTTGCTGAGACCAACCCTGAGTTGAGTAAGATGAGACAGGCCCTTTGGGTCATGAATGCCAAACACAGATTTTGTAGGGGGGCGGATTTTAGATAGTATCTTTTTCTTGAAAACAGCAACAGAAGGTGACAATCTAATTTCAGGATCAAGTTTATTCCACTCGGACAAACAGTGAGGATAAAAACTAGATTTATATTTTTCTGTCCTTGCTCGTATTTGCCCGATCGTGTCACGTTCACGAAAAGAATATTGGACCTGGTGAAGTGGTGGCAATGGGTCCCTTGTGTAGTCAGGAGTTAAATTGTTTATGACTTTATAAAACAACGTAAGACGTCTACTCCATCTTCGGAGGCTTAGAGATTCCCACCCAAGGTCAAGGTAAAGCTTTTCTCGAGACGTCCCCCTCCACGCTCCCGTTATAGCTAAAGCAGCTGAGTATTGAACAGATTCTAGCTTCTCCATTAAACTTGATAAGGTGGTACTGCCTGTGAAGTCACATACTTTTGGTGGATTGTGGTAAATAACATCTCCGTAATCTAAGTGGGGTCGAACATAGAGCTTGTATAATTCATTTAAGGTATGCCTAGGCAGATATCTGGAAAGGAATCTCAACATACCAATACCTTTTCTTGTTTTTGAGATAGCAGCCTTTATATGAGCGGAGAAAGATAAAGTCCTGTCCAAGGTGATTCCAAGATGTTTATGTTCATCAACTTTCATGACGGGCATATCATTAAATAGTATTACTGGATGATCAATCACCGATTTTTTCTTTGAAAAGATTAATTCAACTGCTTTCTTCGTTGGGTCAGGATTGAAGGACATCCTCCAATCATTAGCCCACTTCCTCACCAACTCAAGATCGTGATTTGAACATGTCTACCATTAAAAGATCTTTCTGCCAATAATGTCGTCCTCTAGCTCATGTTATTCAGGAAGCAGTGGCCTTTCAATCGACATTGCTTTTCTTTCCTCAACTGGTACAAGTATCAGCCCAACCGTTACAGAGTTCAGAGTACAGTTTCTGATATAAATACTTTGTGCACTAGCCGCTTTTCCATCTCTCTTTGGCGGGTTTTTACATTCTCTTCAATTTTTATTACTTCTTACGATGGCCTTTCTCCGACGATCTAGAGAGTGCGATTTAAGAAAATTTCCCGCGGCAAGCCCCCAAACCCCCTCCATCTTCTGTCATCGCATTGATAGATATGATTTACGAAAGCGAACATTTGAAATATATCCTTGATTTCTGCCCTCGCCTTCTGATTTTAGAAACTGACATCCAAGACGACGTCGTTGCTTAGAAATGATCTGGAGTGTGCCTTTTTTCTAATTTGGACCCCTGCCCTATAAAATTCCTAGTTGCGCGCCTGTTGGCATAGGAAACATATGTTTTATTACATGCAGTTATGATACGATTTTGTACTGCTCTTTGAAAACTAGCTGGTCTTGGGCCTTTCTATCAGCAACAGAAGCTTCCTTGACAAATGGAAAAGAGGAACTACAGTAGGATGTCTTAAAGAGCACTGTTTGGGACAAAGTTGATTGAAAGATTTGACAGAATACCAGACTTTCCTCGCAATGAAATAACAATCATACCAAGTGTGAAGTGCATGTCTTTTGCTTTATTTAATGCTACTTTTCTTTGCTGTACCCAAATGATTTTCTACCGTATTCATGCGTAAATGCTTTGTGATTCATGGCATATTTTGCATAAAAGAAAGCTTACAATGATCTGCTTTACTACCAGATGAAAAGGCGGACTAGAAAGCAACAATAAGATTCATTCTGAAAACCGTTGATCTAGGCTTCCTACTTAATGCTCCTTTGAAACTAAGGCCATCCCAAGTAAAAAAGCATATGAAATCAAAAGTGAAAGGTCTTTTTGCGATAAAATAGAGCGATTATATACGCCAAACATTGGCTATAGAAAACTTAGGTACTATAAATTGTTTAAAAATAAATTTGAAACAGCGAAATATGTTGTCCATCTGAAGGACTTCTCATTAAGGCAGCAGGTAGCTAACTTTAGGTGTAGTGATCACAACTTAATGCTAAAAGTGGGTCGGCATAAAAACATAGCTTTGAAAAATAGGACTTGCAAAAAATGTAGCGCTAATTGCATTGAGGACGAGGTCCTTCTGCTAATCGACTGTAGTGCGTACCAATATTTAAGGCGACAATATCTGAGTCAGGAAATCATACAAATAATCAACAATCTAAAGAACAAAAATGAAGCATTCAAACTGATAAATGCTAATGAAAACCTATGCAATATTTTATCAATTGCAAAATATTTGAAAGAGGCATCTAAAAGCAGAATGGTTTTGAGTTTGGTCTTTTAGCCTATTTGGTTCAAATCTTGTTAATCTGTTTCCCCTCCCTGTTCGCTTTGTTCTTAAGCAGTTTTTTTTTTGGCAATGAATTTTGTTTGTAGATTAACTTTATTGTTATAGAGGGGTGTCGCCCTCATTGAGGGTATTTAACGTTGATCGAATATTCCTACTGAACGAAAAAATTTTAAGAACGAAACTTACCATGAACACCTTCGTAAACTCTTCACTGTTGTTGATATAAAGTATGTTTGTCATTGGTGATGTTGTCTTTAACCGGGGGGGGGGGGCGTTTTTCGCCCCCCTCCCGAACTTTGTTTAATAGCTCCTAAACGATGATAGCTATGGCACTGAAACTTCCTGACTTTTCCTAAAATTTAACTGGCAATTAGAAAATAAGAATTTCAATGCCTATTGTTAGACCACGTGACCACCAGATGCCCATATTTGGAGAGTGGTCACAAAGAAAATCGCAGAAACTGCTCTAGTTTCTTCATTTTGTGTCGAATCTCATCAATATATATACCATTCGATTTGTCTCAATGAGTACTTTCATTTGATGTATAATTTATCTATATTTGCTGACGTCGGCAATTTATAATTTCTATCACGTCATAAATCTTTATGTGTGGCACAAAGGCTTAATATACAAGCTACGTCGGTGTGGAGTTTCTGGCAATCTGCTATCCGTTATCCAAAGTTTTCTGGCGAATAGAAAACAGTGGACAATTCTCAATGGCAAAACATCAGAATGGGGTAATATATCAGCCGGCGTCTCTCAAGGATCTATCTTAGGACCTATCTTCTTTCTGATTTATATAAATGATCTGGCAGATAACATCAAGTGTAAAGTGAAGCTATTTGCTGACGATACATCACTCTTCACCGTTGTTTGTGATACTGAGCAAGCAGCTTTGGATATGAATCACGATTTAAGGATCATACAAGAGTGGGCGTACAAGTGGAGAATGTCTTTTAATCCTGACCCCATGAAGCAGGCTGTCGAGGTTATATTCTCTAAGAAACGTACCACATTAAATCATCCCCCTATCTCTTTCAATGACACGCAAGTTGTAAGAGTTGACGAGCATAAACATCTTGGCATCATATTGGACTCTAAACTGACATTCTCTAGTCATATTCAGTCAATTATTTCTAAAACCAGACAAGGCGTTGGGATGTTACGCTTTATGTCCAGATACCTGCCTCGGAAAACGCTCAATGAACTGTATAAGCTATATGTTCGCCCACATCTTGACTATGGTGATGTTATCTACCATATTCCATCTAAAAAGTGTGACTTTACTAACAGCTATACATTGAATAACTATATGGAAAAACTAGAGTCTGTGCAATACTCTGCAGCTCGAGCAATACAGTAAAAACCCGCGTATAAGAACCTGCAATTTTGCAAGTCAGCCTGATTAGGTTCTTATGTATTTAGTATTTAGTAGGAAATAAGGCTGTTCAGGTTCTTAAATTGGTTCTTATTTCATTCAGGGCTTCCAGGTATTTATTTTGTTCAGATTGAGACTTCAAGCCCATTATCCACTGTCTGTTGAGAGACACCTGTGTTCATGAGGCCTTATCAAAACATCAGTTCATGGAAGAATCAGAAATTTTACAGAATGCAAGGAAAAGCTTTCAAAGCATCTTTAGAGCTCTTTGCAATTTGCACACATCACAGAATCAGTATGTATAAGCTCTATGACAAAGCAACTAGAGTTTTGATTTAGTTTGATGATCTCCACGAATAAGAACCTATTTCAAATTTCAGGCTGAATGGGTTCTTATATATTGGGGGTCTAATGTCAGAATTTTGAGCCTGTAGGTTCTTAATCACTAGGTTCTTATACGCGGGTTTTTACTGTAACAGGTGCATGGAAAGGTACTTCCCGAAAGAAACTACTTGAAGAGCTTGGTTGGGAGACCTTAGATCTTCGGCGATGGAGCAGACGTCTTGTCCTTTTCTATAAGATCGTCAATAATATTACACCTGCCTATACCAGAGACCCTATTCCACATCTTCATGAACTCCCTTACTCTTTTCGAGCGAGAGCAGCGATTGGGCAAATATATGCAAGAACTGACAAATATAAATCAACGTTCTATCCTCATTGTCTGGCAGAATGGGAGAATATTGATCCAGAAACACGAAACGCACCCTCATTGGGTGTCTTTAAGGCAAAATTGAATAAGATTATTCGTCCCACTCCAAAACAAGTATTTGGTATTCATGATCCTAAAGGACTAGCCACTCTCACACAGCTTCGAGTTGGGTTAAGTGCACTTAATTTTCACAAGTTTAGACATAATTTCAATGACACATTAAACCCGATGTGTCCTATAAACGATGGTATTGAGGACACGGAACATTTCTTGCTGCATTGCCACTCATACCATCTGCAGAGAAATAGTCTCCTCAGCCACGTACAAGCAACTTTGCTTTCATGCGGTTTGTCGAACCTTTCCAATGAGGATTTAGTTTCAATAATCTTGTATGGTGATGAAAGGTTACCCCTTAAATCAAATAAAGCGATCATTAAAGCAACACTTGAGTTCATCGAATCATCAAAAAGATTTTCTTAAGTCATTTCAATGAGATTTCCTCTCTTCCTCCCAACCTTTGTATCATTTTTGTATCATTTCATTTCTTTTCGTAGTTTGTAGTTTATGCTGTAATATTTTCGTGTAAATGTTAAATGTTTCATGTTAATTGTTAAAGCCACAGGGTTGCAATGTATTCTCATTCTCCTTGTGGTATCGTCTTGTAACCATGTTCTGTTATTGTAAGATTTTAAATTGATGTATAAAGAAAAAATATTTACGACGTCATAGTTCTAAGTAATTAGCAATTTTCATATGAAAAATCATGTAATGACTTGAAATATTCATAAAACCATTTGATTTCACCCAAATTATGTGAAATTGATGATGTTTAAGCATTATTATTGAGGAAGCAATTTTGCATTGAATCGAATTGCCATTATTTATATAGTTAATTAATTAAAAACCACAAATATTAATATAAAACTGAATGAAATCTGAAACTAAGACTATCAAGTAAGTATCTGGATAGATTTTAGCCTAATTTAGCCAGTCAATTAATGTAAATCTACCTTTTTCTCCTAATAGCTCAATTTCGCCAAAATTTGCCCTATTTTTGGTTGCCTAGCAACCAATCACGTGATTAAAAATTAATTGATGCTATTTTTGGATTTTCCTTTGCTTAATTATGACACAGTGCAAGTTTCATTGTCATAGCTATTATAGTTGCGAAGATAATTAGGGGGCGAAAGAGGCCCCCCCCGGTAGAAAATCACTTTTTTTCACCCGTTTAAAATAGGGTTAAGGGTGAGCTACTCGACAACTATGCGCATAGTTGTCGAGAGGGCCTAAATTTCCAAAGTCGCACTGGTTGAGGGTATCCAAAGTTTCACACGGTTTCAGGTAAATTCAAGATTACTCGATGCGAAAATTAGCAGCATATCAACGATTAAAGAGTTTTTGTTTTTATCAAATGTTTTCTGGTTGTGTTTGCTGTGTTTCGTTATCCTAAACACTGATCTTTGTTGCCGCTTTCGTTCAAAGACTTTTCAAGCAAGCTGACATCAAGTTTTCCTCCTTCGGTGAACTGAACGATGCTTAAATCAATTTATGATCTAGAAAAAATATTTTTTACAGTCCACTGATAGAACAAACCTGTTTTTGCACCATAATATGTCCTTTTACAGTAAATAGTAGTCGCCTGTCATGCGTTGGCAGTGCAGATTTCGTTCAAGAAGCGGAAGATACCACAGTACCCTCAACCAGGGCGACTTTAGGCCAATCAGAAGGCGTGCAAAAAGAAACCTGTCGTGACGGAAGCGGATGTCATATCTCGGAAGTTGTGTGAAGTACTTATTCTGGACAAGCGGGGCTTGGCGAGAGGCCATTTGTTTGTTGTGAAGGTTTTAACAACGTCGAGAAACAAAGCAAAGAAATTTGTGCTACAAATTGTGAAAGAAAAAATGGCGGATACTTACAGTTACATCTCAGGTGAGCTTCTTTGTGCACTTTTTCCTTTGTTTGTGGACGGAATTTTTAAGAAACACAAAGAAGAAAAATTT
Source organism: Aurelia sp. 3 sensu Dawson et al. (2005) (assembly GCA_964020215.1). Lineage (NCBI taxonomy): Eukaryota > Metazoa > Cnidaria > Scyphozoa > Semaeostomeae > Ulmaridae > Aurelia > Aurelia sp. 3 sensu Dawson et al. (2005). The sequence continues at coordinate 11,881,929 of OZ026585.1, forward strand.
TAGCAAATGGAATCACCAAAATATTTTTGCGTGCTTTTTGGTTATAACTTGGCCCAAACTCATCTAGAAAGAATATTATATCATCATCTAGACAAAATTTTATCATCTAGACAAAATTATAACTGACACAATTCAGCAACAAATGCAAGCCAGTTAAAATCGGTCAAAACGATTTTAACCAGGGTGATACCCCTCTATCTATTGTAGTTTATTTGGTGCGTAGAACGTAGACCATGTACCTCCAGTATAGTGTCGCTGATTATCAAGAAAAAAAGAGCTCATAATTCAGAAATTTTACTTTGACTGGAAGTTTTGACTAATTGATGCTAAATGTCAAGACTAGTGATCAACAGGGAGCTTTTTTGCTTGACTAGTGGCTAGCAGCAACCCTCTTTCTACACACTCCATTAGCTATAGGAAGAACGATGGTATATGACCATACCTAAAACATCTTAGAGAAAAACCTTTTGATAAGCAATTACAAAAAGGGAAGAGTGCATGCTGACATTATCATGGCTCCTTAACCCTATTGTACGCGGGCTCTTTGGGTCAGACCACTGCCCTGGGAAGGGCAAAAATGCCCCCCCCCCAATCATCTCCAAAACCATGATTATTACGCCTGTGACGTTATGTCACCTGACAGAAGAAACACATGACTGTGTCACATGACTAGAACTCGTGATGTTTGTGATGGTGAGAGGTGTGAAATTGGAGTTGTTTACAGTGATATCAAGATTTGTTAGTGGAGCCTTTGACACAAATCTTTAATGATTGTGTTGAAAATTCGACCTTTCCTGACGAGCTAAAGTGCGCGGATGTCACATCTCTTCCCAAGAATGGACCAACCAATACCAGGACTAATTTTAGGCCAATTAGCGTTCTGCCGACGGTCTCAAAGCTGTTTGAAAGAATAATGGACAAACAGATAGTTGCTTATATTGCACCTTTTTTATCTTCACTTCTCTGTGCTTTTCGACAAGGTTACAGTGCTCAACATGCTCTCGTAAGACTTTTAGAAAAACTCAAGATTAGCCTTGATGAAGGTGGTAAGGCAGGGGCAGCATTGATGGATCTCTCCAAGGCGTTTGATTGTGTTAGACATGATCTCTTGATTGCAAAATTGCATGCCTATGGCTTTTCTTATGAAGCGTTAACACTCATTAACGATTACCTCACAAACAGGCAACAGAGAGTCAAGGTGAATGGTTCCTTCAGTTCTTGGAAAGACGTAACACGAGGTGTCCCGCAGGGGTCAGTCTTAGGTCCTTTGTTGTTTAACATATACATCAATGATCTCTTACTTTTTATTCAAGTTATGCAGATGATGCCACAATCTATGCTTGTGATAAGAACCTGGAAAACATAACTCATAAGCTTGAAAATGACTGTAATGTAGCATTAGAATGGTTTGCCAACAACTTCATGAAATTAAATGCAGATAAATGTCATCTTTTGGTCATTGGGAAGAGATGTGATGATCCAGTTGCTGTTAAGATTGGAAATGCTGAAGTCGTTGATAGCTCTGAAGAGAAATTACTTGGAGTTCATATTGATAGCAAACTCTCCTTTGACCATCACGTCTCGAAACTTTGCCAAAATGCCAGTAATAAACTTTATGCACTTGCTCGCATATCCCCGTATATGGATCATAACAAACTAAGAATCTTGATGAGGGCATTTATTACCAGTCAATTTCAATACTGCCCTTTAGTCTGGATGTTTCACAACAGGCAGCTGAACCAAAAAATCAACAAAATACAGGAAAGGGCATTGAGAATAACATATAAGGACACCGAATCGACTTTTAGAGACCTATTACAGAAGGACTGTGCAGTCACTATTCATACAAAGAACTTGCAAATACTTATGACTGAGATGTACAAAACCAGAAATGACCTAAATCCTTCATTTATGCAGGAAATTTTCCGTGAAAATACGACTCACTACAATTTGCGTAACAATAACGAATTTATTCAACCAAGAGTGAGATCAGTCAACAACGGCTCAGAAAGCGTCAAATTTAAAGGTCCGCAGTTGTGGCAAACTTTACCACTAACAATACGCAATTCAGAATCCCTTTATCAGTTTAAAACAAAGATAAAAAATTGGTACGGAGAAAATTGTCAATGCAGGTTATGCCGCACATTTGTTCCGGACCTGGGCTTTTTATGATGCACATTTTTAGATATTGTTTTATACTGTTTAATTTTGATGATTTGTAAATTTTTTATCCACCATTTTTATGCAATATTTGTATTTTGTAATGTTTTTAGGTTGGAATTAATTAGCTAACTACTTTTAGCTATTCTTATTCTCATCCAACTGTAAAGATAATAATAATAATAATGATGTCGAACATGTAAGAACTTAGTCTTTTCTCGTGTTGCTCAACTGATTTTTACGGGTTCACAGAACGTTACAGTGCCGTTGTAAATTCGCACGATAGTAATAACATCTACTTGAAGTCTAAATGTAAAATCTGGTGCCAATTGGTCACGTGGTTTGTTGCCAGGCAACCAAACAACGGGACCAAGTCACTTTAAGTTTCCGCACTGAAGAAGCAATGAGTGCTAATTATTTCAAGGAATAAGGTTTGTAACATGAATAAACTACTTAAAAATGAAGAAAATATCACTGCCAATCAATATATCAAAATTGAGAAATCTTATCCTTCTTCATTAGAAATATGACATCATCAATTTGAATTACGTCATAGAGCTTATAAATTGTTGATGTCTGCAAATATAGATAATACTAGGAAGTTAAGCGCTCGCTTCGCTCGCGCTTCATCATTCCTAGCTCCTGCGGAGAGCTTTCTTATAGACTTGCTCCAAGTCTGTTCCTTTCGTCCTTCAAACCGTTCCATTTACGGTAGTTCATGGCTCAGCCATTCCACCATTCCGTGTGAAAAAGAGAGAGGAAAAGAATGTACAATTTGCTGCCTTATGAATTATTAATGAGATAGATCTTTTTGTTTCAATGACGTAGGCGGACAGACATTGTCCTGTCCGCTGGCGGCATTCTTAAATGGCCCCAATCAGGGAGCGCCGCCCCAATGAACCGTTCAGCATCGCAATAGGGCAAATGGTTTCTGGTGCAGAAAGTTGTAACGGGAGAAATTTCATTATTTCTAATTCAATTGGCTAGATAACTATATTTGCTTATTGTCTTTGTCTTTCAATAATTGTAAGGATCCTGCATTATTGTATAGAAGACATAGAAAACATACCCCTGGATTTGCGGTTGTGTGGAAAATCGGGAGTTGGGTAATGGGAGTGGGGAATGGGGAGCGAGTAATGAGGAAGAGGTAATAGGAGTTAGCATTAGCTTACTCTTGAAAGTTTTCAATTAAAAAGTATCATGCACTGAAATTTCGAGGAGAAATCTTGTCTCTATGTCAAAAAATTAGGGTAAAGGGGATGAAGGCCTGTACGGTTTTTAAGTATTTTTTGTAAGAAACTATTTGTGTGGCTTCTTAACTTTGGGACTAACTCTATGCAGTAAAGTCGTTCCTTGTGATTCCTCACGCTCGAATACCAATGTTAGCAGCGCAGCCCTCAAAGAATGGTCATGAATCTAAAAAATCAATTTCAGGAAGTTAAGAGCCATAACATGGCATTAATGTTGGCCCAATCTAATGAAATATTACTGTAACACAAATCTAAATTCAGAGTGTTCACTTTGAAGCAGTATGTGTTTCATTGGAAAATGTCGACTTCTAGTTCCTAATCTTCGCTACTTTCTCCCCACTCCCCACTCCCCACTCCACATTCCACATACCCACCTTTCTTGATAGGTCATTGAGATTTTTTGCTGTCGAACAGCTTTGTATGCATTTCAGATATTGTTTTGTCTGAAAACTGGGGTACTTAAACTTTGAAGTGAAAAAATTCAGAGACTGAGCTCCTATTACCCAGTCCCTGTTTCCCATTCCCTACTCCCTACTTTCCACTCCCTACTTTCCAATCCACACTCCCATTGCCCAATTTCCACTTTTCCAGACAACCCGCATTTTTGGCATTGATTTATGCCTTGGTGGAATATTGGCATGGTGGATCCAGGAGCAACCGAAAAGGGCAGAGTACATCGGATTAACGGAATAGACTTGGGGCAAGTCTAGCTTTGTTATAACATCTGATAATTCACCTTGAATGTATAGTAATCCTTATGAACATCAGCAGTACCTGCATCATCAGCAGTTTCTTATTAGTTAAAGTTCCATGACAGTCTTTCTGATGTACTTGCTTCGTCTTTCCTCTTGAACATTTCAAAGGAAGCCTTTTTGAAGTCTTTTCAATCCATAGATGTAAGTTAGGTGCCTTTCGAGTAAATTGATACAGGAAACAAGTAAAGTAAAGTCAAAATATGTTAAGAATTTCCATTAGCAATATAAATAGTTTTTTTAAGATATATTTTGTCAGTACTGGAGTTTCTTGTTCTTTTGGCGATCTGACAGTAGAGCTTCTTATAAGACATTTCTCATAACAAAATACGTGTACTTGCTTTCAGACCTTACTACAGTGGATGAATAGGTGATCTGATCTGCCCTTTTGACAAAGAATGCACATACGAAACTTTTGGCAGCAAAATGGCCCTGAAATTAAAGAATGGCCCTAAAACTACCTACCAGTGCCGGACCTCAGTTTCATATAGGAAAACAAACATACGTGTACGTTCATGCATCCATAAACATCTATGATTTGAACAGTGCACAGCGACGGGAAGCACCAGGGAATCCCCCACAACTTGTCACTTTCATTGCTCTCTTGACACCATTTTACCAAAGTTTTAGTTTTCCACTGAGAAACAAGGAAACTGGGGTCATCGACACAGTGTCTAGAGTTAGTAGGAGCGTACCAAATAGAGATACTGTATTATTTTATGATTCCGTCATTTCGTTCCTTCGTTTCGTCATTTCGTTCCGCCGTTTCGTGATTCCGTGGTTTACAGACTGCCTTTTTTAGAGCTTCAGACCCCGTTTACACGATGCCGGTAGAATTTGAAAACGGCAGAATTTTATGCCGCCTTGGAAAATGAGCTCCCGTTTACACGATGCCGGTAGAATTTGAAAACGGTATGAAAATGTGTCGTTTTGGCCTCCCGTTTACACGATGCCGGTAGAATTTTATGCTAATTCCATAGACAATAACAACTGACGTCAATGATCAAGCAAAATAGACAAAACAACTACAGCAATAAGGATAATAGGGGGATTAAAAATATTAGCCTCGTGACGAAAGCGACATAAAATTCTGCCGGCAAAGTGCGTTTACACGATGCCGGCAGAATTTGAAAACGGGAGAATTACAAACTTTGCCGTTTAGCCTGTGTTCCAGACCACTTGAAAAGAAAAGTAAGTGGTCTGTGTAACTGAGCGCAAATTCGTGTACAGAAATTTTCCCCAGAATCTGAGGAAAAATTAGTATATGTGACGAATAATTCGCATAATGATTATTTGTTTTGTTATGGGATAGAAAAGCCTGTCTCTTGAGAATAGCTACAGGAAACTCATATCAAAATACAAAGAATAGGATATTTCAATGCCTGCTAATCCTATTGATTTTTCTGTCTGTAGTGAGTTATAACGACCGGCTCGTATTGTTTCAAACACATAGATTCATAAAGACATTGCCTTTAATTATTTCGCAATTCAATTCATCTTCTGAACACAGATTTGCGCTCAGTTGCACAGACCACTTACTTTTTCAAGTGGTCTGGAACACAGGCTATTGCCGTTTTGCTAACCGAAACAAAATTCTGCCGGCAGAATTTGGAAATTCTGCCGGCATCGTGTAAACGGGAGGCCAAAACGGCACTTTTTATGCCGTTTTCAAATTCTACCGGCATCGTGTAAACGGGGTCTCAAACTTCCTTCATTGGCTCAAATATTTTGTAGAATAATGCTTCCAACATAACTAAATTTTGTCAACGAAGACTTTCATCTTCAGTCTAAATTCAAGAAAGGCATTGCAATTAATTCTTTTATTTGTACCAATTCATGGGGAATTTTCCTTTGAGCTTTCTACACAAAGGTTTTACCTCTAGCAGAGGGCATCCAATTGAGTTGTTTGTTATGGAAAATACGAATTCAAACGGCGGAAAAAGAAAGCGAGATGAAGGTTTACAAGTCAGAGATGCAGAATGTAAGTTTCCTTTGCTTGAGTATTTTTGCCGTTAACTAAAGAAACCATTTATTTTGACAAAGAAGCTCCTCATTTTATTTAATATTTACTTGCGTCCTCATTATTCGAAAGGTACGTGAGTAAAGTTTAAACAATGGAAAAGCTTCAAAAAATATTCTTTTGAAATGTTTACAGGGGCACACGGGAAGTGAACGTGAAGACCGTTATGAAATCTCTAAGAAATGCCCAAGAAGCTCGGGGTACTCACTCAATATTTGATGATTTTGAAAGCGAGTTTCAGTACTGGCCCAAATGGTTAGTTGTTACTGAAGGATACGTGTAATTTTCCCACATTTATCAAGTTTGAACCTTCCATATGTTCATAGTTTTGCAATATTGTTCAATAATTTTCAGTTTCTTGTACCAGTATACTTTGCAATAATGTTATCCCGTTTCTCATCCCTGACGTGCAGGGAATGTTTTGGCCGGTGTGAATGATTGTGAAGGAATATTCTCGCGATCGGAAAAGGGGACGTATTTGGGTGGTAAGGGTATTTCTAAAAATGTGTAATGGACGTTTTGCATGAAAGACCCAATTTGTGACACTGTGTACGGCCCGCCAGAAGGTGTACCATTGGGCGGTGGTGCCAAAAGAATTTTTTCGGCTTTCTCAACATAGATAGTTGCCTTCATGTGAGTCATTATCAGGTTCATATATGCAGTCAACGTCAAAAGATTAGGGAGAGGATGTTACCTGAGGGGCATTTTGCTCCTGAAAATCTTGTACACCTTTGTTTTGTAGAAAAACCCATCAATGATGAGAAAAGTCCTTGTGTTCTGAAAAATGTTGTAAGCTTCTTCAAAGGAATGAAGTGCCTCTCGATTTTGCCAGGACATGTTTGTGTTCATTTCTTTTAGTTTTCATTTGCTAGAAATACATTCAGGAAAGTTTTCCTGCTTTCTTCCCTTTTCACTCATTTTGCACCACTTTGGTACAAAAGAAATTGTGCGATGAAAAGTATTTACATTACCCTGGGTAACAGAGCCTCAAAATTTAAATGAAAGGAAATTTGTATTATTTTTTGGCTCTTGTACCCAGGGTATATTTACATCTACTTCCGGGGTCTTGAAGTTGGGATCTGGGATCTTGGAGTCAGGGGTCCTGGTGTCTTGGGGTCCAGCAAATGGAGCATGCCATCCGTTGGGCTTTAATGAGCTTTTAGTAGTGCACTAATACACCTTTTGTCTGATTTCCAATTGGGTCGTTTGAGGTTTTGCGCTTCTTTTGACTGTTCGTCTCGACCGTGATTGCTTTCTTTGAATTTCTTTGAAATTTCAACAAAGCGAATCCACTCCCGTGCAGTCTGAAGACCGAGCCTCAGCGCTTATATATATAGATATGTATCAAATGAAAGTACCTTTCAAGAGCAATCGTTTGGTACCAAACACATCTTAATCAAAGTTAGAACAAAGAGGAGTTATGATTGTTTTTGTGATTTCTATTGTGGCCACTCTCCAAATATGGATATCTGCTGGTCACGTGACTTAAATTATAACAATGAAAAACCTAAAATTCAATTGCCAGTTAAAAAATGGGAAAACTCAAGGATGTTTCAGCTCTCTTTCTTTTTACTTTCTGTTTTATAATCAAGCGTTTGCTTGGGGGGGGGGTATTTTTTGCCCCCCTCCGGATACAATAGGGTTAAGAAACAGAAATACATCCTTCCGCAAAGGAAATTTGATTAAGTTTACAAAGCTCTCTTTGAAAGCCATCTTCGCTATGGAAATATTGTTTGGAGTACTCTTTCCAATGCCAAACTATCCCAACTGCAACGATTTTTTTTTTATAATCAATAAAAATTAAAATACATTAAACAGATAAACTAAACATAAGATACATTGTGCTATTCACAGCGGAAATGGACACATGGTCATCGAGCTCCCACTGTGAATAGCACTTAAAATAGATATACAATAACTAGAATAGTTTATCAGCAAAACTTTACCACAAAAAAACACTACAATACTAAGGACGGAAAGAGTAGGTGCTGCGATTTACTCCAATAATTTAAGGCGACTCTGCCGTCCACCCCGATGAGCACGGAAAGCCACCCCAAGGGATCATAGAAAGTCTTTATAAGTAGAGCTTGATTCGGATCGTGAGGAATTAGCCCCCTAAAGAATACGACCACGCACCCGAAAAGCGACACAACACATTAAGTGTTATATTGCGTTTCGAGCGCAAAGCCGCCAGAGGAACCAACTCCCCAGTAATCATCCCCGGAAAAACGACTCCCCGCACCCACAACAGCAGAAAGCAGAGCCACCCTAACTAAATCTTTTTGTTGCTTTCATGTATGCCGTCGTCTCTTCTAAGACGATACGATTTTCAACAACATTTGAATTGGTACTTCCAAACAGCAACAATTGGCATAAGGATTTTGAATCCATTAACGTAATATCAATCCCTGGAATGTGCGAAAGTTGACGAAGGAGATCTCCACGCATCATCTCAAAGCGAGGGCAGTGCAGGAGAAAATGTTCGTTATCCTCTATCCCTTCACCGCAGGTGCAACAGGGGTTTAAACAATCAAATTTATGTCTGAATTTGTGTTCATTAAGAGCACTGAACTTCAAACGGATTTTAGTCAGGTATTTAATACCATCTATATCAGAAATGTTGTACATGGAGTTTTCCACAGGTTTTATAATCTGAAGAAGTTTTCGCTTAAACTCTGAAATGGACCTAGAATTTTTTATCTCGTCGTCGAGTAAGTTCCACTCATGAAGTGCGTTCTGGAAATACGTGTTTGAAAAGCGAACAGTTCGTACAATATTTTCATCGTAAACCCTCGGCTTTCTAAGATTGTACATAACTTGACGCTCTGGAGGGATTTCAGAAAACAAATATTCGGGTGAATGAGACCTTATTAATTTAAAGAAATGACACAAACGTCTATACCACCGCCTATGGTAAAGGGTTTCCCAGCCTAGTTCATCATAGAGCCTTTGCCTACTTGTACCTCTCCAAGCTCCAGTCACAGCTAAAGCAGCCGAATACTGGGTCTGCTCAAGTCTCTGGGTAAAGTTCAGTTGCATTTGAGGATCATCTCTATGGTAGATGATATCACCATAGTCCAAGTGGGGCCTCACATATAAATCTATCCAGTACATCTCTATGGTATAAATCTGATCCAGTACATCTCTAGAAACATATTTGGATAGATATCTTATCATACCAATACCTCGCCTTGCCCTGACAATAGCCTCTTTGGTATGACTCCGAAAATCTAGCTTAGAATCGAGGATCATGCCTAGATGCTTATGCTCGTCTTTTCCAGTCACCTCATTGCCCCCTAGGAATAGAGGAGGGTGAGTAGGCTTGAGCCTTTTTGAAGAGAAAATAACTTCTTCTGTTTTATCTGCATTGAATTTCATCTTCCATTGCCATGCCCAAAGTCGAACCCTTTCAAGATCACTATTTATTTCATCAGCAGTTTTCTTTTCATCCTTCACGACAGAAAAAAGAGATGTGTCATCGGCAAAAATTTTGACGTCACAATTTAAGTTTTCCACAATGTCATTTATGTATACAAGGAAAAACAAAGGACCCAAGACTGACCCTTGCGGTACTCCAGCAGATATTGGTGCCCATTGCGAGCATTTGCCATTCAATACAACCCGCTGCTTACGATTTTGTAGAAAGTTACCAAGTAATGACAAAAGATGCCCAGAGATTCCATTGCATTCCAGTTTGTATAGTAAGCCATCGTGCCAGACTCTATCAAAAGCCTTCGAAAGATCGAGGAAGACGGCCCGTGTTTCTCTGCTGGGGATTTCTTCAAAAGCAGTATAAATTTTGTGAGTTATTGCTAAAAATTGATTTATTGTGGAGTCACCAGGGCGAAAGCCTGATTGATGTGGAGTTAAGAGTCCATTGTTGCAAAGGTGTTCATATATGACATCAAAAATCAACTTTTCAAATAATTTTCCAAAGATTGGTAGGAGTGAAATTGGTCGATAATTACTTTTACACTGCCTGCTACCTTTTTTGTGGATAGGAAATATTCGCTTTCTTCCAGATTGAAGGGTAGATTCCTACCTCAAGGCATTTTTCAAAGATTTGGCACAATGGCTCTACTACAGAAACATCGCCTATCTTTATCATAAAGATCGATATATCATCGCAGCCATGGGCTTTACTAGTGTCGAGAGAACGAATCAATCGAAGAACTTTTGCTCTGTCTATGACAAGATTTTGCAGAAGCACATTGCAAAGAGGTAGAAAGTTTGGAAGGGTACTCCCAGTCGATACCGCACAACACTGTTCCACGAAGTAATCATTTAAAACGTTAGCCTTTTCTTGTACGTTGGTTAGGAATAAACCATTTTCTAACAACGGCGGTATGTTAAACGTCTTCTTTTTGTTGATCAGTCTGTTTAGAGTAGACCAATACTCTTTTAAACCTTTATTTGGATCAGACAATTTTCTACCTAATTTTAAAAAATAATTTTCCTTGGCCTTGGCCTTCAATAAGTTTTGAAGTAGCATTGCGTACATTTTTTACTCTTTCCCAATCCTCTTCCCTCCTCCCACGTCGAACAAAATTTCTATAAGTTCTCTGCTTGCGTTTAATTGATTTTTTGAGTTGTGGCGTTATCCATGGAGGATCCTTGTCATTACATGTAACTACTTTGTTGGGGATATTTGAAGAGAAGATGGAGTACAGGTTGTTGGTGAATACTTCCGTCATTTCCTCCGGTCCTAGCCCACTAAAATGAGAGTGCCAGTCAAGCTCGTTAATCGTATTCCGGATTGATTGTGAATCAGCTTTTGAGTTATCCCAAAGAGATCTTTTGTAGGGCGGTGGGCAAGGCACAGATATGTTAAGTTTTCCATATATTATTTGATGCTGACATCGATTGTCCAAGGACGAGTGGACGCCAGATTCCACAAATAAGTTAGGTTTGTCAGTAATGATTAGGTCAATGCAGGACATTCCTTCACACCTGATATTCGTTGGTTCGTCAATCAGCTGCGATAAATTATTTGTCTCGATTATTTCATCAAGCGCAGTCCCCTCTGGACTTTCCACATTTGCTGCCCACCATTGGGACGATCTACAATTAAAATCCCCAGTAATGATTAGAGTGTGAGGCCTTTCCCCTTGAAGTTGATTTAATGTCATCTGCAAACTTGCAATAAAATGTTCAAATTGCTCACTGTTTTGACTCGGGCTGCGATAGACAGTGATGAAAAATATTTTCTTGCGAGCAATTGTTATTTCTGTAACAATAATCTCTTGCACCAGTTCAAGATCTGTCCTTCGTTTGATTGGCAAACCCTCTCGAAAATACAAGCACACGCCCCCCTTTTTGTTGTTACTAGGGTGGTCATTTCGATAGATTTCCTTGCTAAAACCCTCAATGAATATATCTTCATTTCTGATGGAACTATTTAACATGGACTCGGAAAGCGCAATAACGTCAAATCGATGAATGGAATTATATGCTTCAATTAGTGAGATTTTAATGTTGTCCCTGGCACATAAGCTATTCAAATTCCAATGAAAAAATTTTAGACAGTTATCGGTGTGAGGACCTGGATTGGTCTCGATATCACCTGCAAGAAGCAATAGAAAATTAAGAGAAAAAACGTCTTCAAAAGAAACACAGGCCAAGTAGGTCATGACGAATGCAAAGTGCGTAATACGCTGTGCTTGGCCCACAACTCTCTTACGAAACACCGGACACTTTTGAGAGATGGTGATGAAATCACGGAAAGAACAGAGAGAATGTGAAATCGCAAAACAAACCGTAACTTGAGTGTATAATGTTATATTAATGAAAATTGAAATAGGATCATGTAGCGCAACCAAGTTTGTTCCGAAGACATCAGGTAAAAATGAGAGAGATGACGTAACAAGGACGGACAGAGGGAGAGTTAAAACTGATAACCAGATAAAGACGTACAAGTAGGCAAGGCAAAAACGGAGGACAAAAAATTACCACCTGGGAAATTGACGCTGACCCTTGTTAGAAAGCCATACCTGCAAAACGCTATGCCTGCACGCCATTCATCAATTCCTACTGGCATTTGAGACGAACTGCAAGATCTCCTGGGTCACACTTTGCTCGGGATTTGTTTAAACTACGCCTTCTCTTGAGAGAACACATTTGGAATATATCGCAGCCACTTAAACGGAAAATACATTTAACTATACAATTGAAAGAAAAACGTACACAAATGAAGGTAAACATGATGGGTAGAATAGATGCAAGACGGGATCCTCTAGGGGTATCAAACATTGCCAGTCGCAAATCGGTTTCGAGATTTCTGTGGGCTGGCCTTTCTGCTGGCAAAAACATCTTTGGGGAATGAAACTAGCTTATATTTCATCATATTGAAATAATCATGATAGGTTGCGAGGGTCACCTTTGAAAAAAAAGACCTTTGGGAATTTCAGTTATTTAATCGCTGACAAAGCAATATCAAAACGGTACTTTCTCTTGTGAAAACAATGGAGAAAGCACAGTCGATAAAAAAAACAGGCAAGGCAGTTTTGATTTGGAAAGGGACATCCTGAATTTCAAATAGGGGACCTGATAGGGGACATTCTGAGTTGTAATTCAAGTTACCGAAAAACTATCGTGATACAAACCACTACAAAAAGAACCAACATCTCCAATAAAAGTAAACCCCATAAATCCTACTCGCGAACAAAACAAAAGCAAAATTTGCAATAAGATCACCAATTTCTGAAATTTTTAGAAAACATCGAGAACGGAAACTGAGACCACAAAAACCTGTTTTTGTTTTGATCGCAAAAAGGAAAAAAAACCTAATTCGAAAACCTTACCAAAGTCGTTCGTGAAAACTGACTAAAACACAACAAGACAAAAAGACTTGAATTTCACTCCTCACTAACACTATCAACATCATCTTCACGTTGCTCTTCGGCTCCAGGCTCTCCATTTTCACTGTCCACATCTTCAATATTAATATTCAGTTGTGCAAGGAGGCCTTTGAAATCCTCTTCATCTGAGAAATAGTGAAACTTATCACCAATCTTCGCACAAAGTCTACAGTTGACGTCAGCGAAAGAAAAGCCAAGTTTCTTAGCTTGGAGAACATCACTTGTCGCAATGACAGTGCTGAGCCGCTTTTTCGTCAGATCCAGACGAATTTTGTAGGCAGATTCATGCTTCTTTCTTGCACGGTACACCAGTGTCCTATGTCGCCAGGTCGTAAATCTGACGATCATCTGGTGACGATTTCCCGAGCGATTTCCAATCCTGTGAGCCCTATCTATAACAGTGTCAGGTACGTTGACATTCAATTTCTTAAACATTTGTTTCACTTTCGTTAAGCACTGTTCACCGGACTCACTTTTACCTGGTGCTGCAGCTGGTATTCCGTCAATTCGGAGGCATAATCTGCGGTGGTATTGCTCTTGATCATCCACGCTTTGCTCCAGTTTTCTTATGTAATTTTCCATGACAGCAACCTTTGCTTCCAGAATATCGATCTTTTCGTTCTGCTGATTAATTTTGTCAGACAACTGCTTTATGCAATCCTAGTTGCCATCGATTCATGCAATTTGCCCAGCTTTTCATCGAGTAATTGCTGGAACCTGTTTTCACACAAAGGCTGTGAAGCTGGCGTTTCAATTTTTCGAGGCATGGTGGCCTACCTGTCAGTGCCGTGTCCACAAAAAAATATCGAAAAAGGAGTCGAATTGCCAATTGAGGACGAGAGAAACCTTCGCAAACTTAAACCATTATCGTCAGTTGTATTCCCAGTAACATTCCAATATTAAAACGCATCCATTTAGGCAAGAAAAGTAGCCCACAAAATCTCACAACAAATTACGTGACCACCTCGTAGGACGCCATCTACGGAAGCCCACAGGGGCCAACCAAACTTTATTGCTGGAACCTGTTTTCACACAAAGGCTGTGAAGCTGGCGCTTCAATTTTTCGAGGCATGGTGGCCTACCTGTCAGTGCCGTGTCCACAAAAAAATATCGAAAAAGGAGTCGAATTGCCAATTGAGGACGAGAGAAACCTTCGCAAACTTAAACCATTATCGTCAGTTGTATTCCCAGTAACATTCCAATATTAAAACGCATCCATTTAGGCAAGAAAAGTAGCCCACAAAATCTCACAACAAATTACGTGACCACCTCGTAGGACGCCATCTACGGAAGCCCACAGGGGCCAACCAAACTTTATTTCCATGGTACCAAACTTTATTTCCAGGGTACCAAACTTTATTTAACAGCAACCAAACTTTATTTCAAGCGTACCAAACTTTATTTCAAGAGTACCAAACTTTATTTAACAGCAACCAAACTTTATTTACAGGGTACCAAACTTTATTTTCAGGGTACCAAACCTTATTTACAGGGTACCAAACTTTATTTTCATTTGTTGTTGCTATTGATGTTCTCGTTCAGGAAGCCAAAATGGAGGATGATGTTGAGTTTGTTGAGCTTGTCAAAAAGTTGTTTTACGATGGTTTCAAGTATCATACGATTATCAATTTCCTTATAAAAATTCATGGGGGTGGATATCAGTGTCCGCACCCTGAGAAGATACTTTAAGAAAATGAATCTGAGCCGGGGGGAGGGGTACATGATCTGCGGATGGATGGTGGTCTGCCGCCCGGTTTTCAGGAAGCTACCCTCTTCTAATTACCGACAGTTGCCGTCATACCCACTTTTATGATGAATCTTGGCAGAAAACTACCCATTTTTGACAATTTTTCGCCAATTTCTGGAAAACACACCCATGTTTAAGGAAAGTCTGCCGAAAAAGGGACCCTTGTTTAGAGAATTTTGGACCCAAAAACCCACCCATATGGGCAGCACATACCCGTACCCTCAACGTGTTATGTTACCCCCCCCCGTTATGTTACCCCCCCCCCCCCCGGGAATCTGAGATGAAAGGGACTAAATTTTGACAAGAATAGAGTTCGAATACCAATATCTGAAATTAGGCAGAAACTTACTGGCATGCTTTGCGGTTATCGAGCTGTTTGGCAAATACTTTTATCAGTCTCATTCAGATTCCGAGGATAAGTGTGGGAATTCTGGCGGTAAAATTCCCATGGGCCTAACTTTGTGTGGCACGTAGACCGTGAGAGATCACTTTCGTATCCGCAGAACAAGATTCACATACAGATTCAGAATCTCATTCAGATTCAAAATGACGTTCAACAAATGCAGGAAACATTGCCCCAGTACCCCCATGTTGCACAATATCCAGCCCAAACCTAATTTTTTGGAAATTGAACAGAACTTCACCTGGATGGTTAAGCTTGTTTGTATTCTAGGTTTGGGCTGGATATTTTACAACATGGGGGTACTGGAGCAATGTTTCCTGCATTTGTTGAATATTATTTTGAATCTGAATGTGATTCTTAATCTGAATGTGAATCTTGTTCTGGGGACACGAAAGTGATCTCTCACCTTCTACGTGCCACACAAAGTTAGGCCCATGGATGGTCTTCTGTTTTGTCTCATGTAAGAACACTGTGGGTCAATTTCACGTAGAAGAATTTCCACACTTATCCGCGGAACCTGAATGTGATAGACTGATCGAAGTATTTGCCAAACTGCTCGATAACCGCGAAGCGAGGCATGCCAGTAAGTTCTTGCGTAATTTCAAAGATTAATCTTCGAAAATTCTAACTCTATTCTCGTCGAAATTTATTCCCTTTCGTCTCAGGTTCAGCTTCTGAAAGTACCTTTTCAGGGTGCTGACACTGATATCCATCCCCATGAATTTTTTAAGTGAATTGATAATCGTATGATACTTGAAACCATCGTAAAACAACTTTTTGACAAGCTGAACAAATTCAACATCATCCTCCATTTTGGTTTCCTGAACAAGAACATCTACAGCAACAGCAACAACAAATGAAAATAAAGTTTGGTACCCTGTAAATAAAGTTTGGTACCCTGAAAATATAGTTTGGTACCCTGTAAATAAAGTTTGGTTGCTGTTAGATAAATTTTGGTACCCTTGAAATAAAGTTTGGTACCCAGAAAATAAAATTTGGTACTCTGGAAATAAAGTTTGGTTGCTGTTAAATAAAGTTTGGTACCCTGAAAATAAAGTTTGGTACTTTGGAAATAAAGTTTGGTAGCCTGGAAATAAAGTTTGGTAGCCTGGAAATAAAGTTCGGTAGCCAGGAAATAAAGTTTGGTTCCCTGAAAATAAAGTTTGGTTGCTGTTAAATAAAGTTCGGTACCCTGGAAATAAAGTTCGGTACCCTGAAAATAAAATTTGGTTCCCTGAAAATAAAGTTTGGTTGCTGTTAAATAAAGTTCGGTACCCTGGAAATAAAGTTCGGTACCCTGAAAATAAAATTTGGTTCCCTGAAAATAAAGTTTGGTTGCTGTTGAATAAAGTTCGGTACCCGGAAAATAAAGTTTGGTAGCCTGGAAATAAAGTTTGGTTGGCCCCTGTGGGCTTCCGTAAAAGCAACGATTACAGACAAGGTCAAAGAAGCTAATAGCGAATGCGAAGTATGAGGACGTATGGACCTGCAAATGGCTCACTCCAAAGTCATTGATCTCCTTTGACTAAGGATTCATGACATATAAAATCTTGCATGGCCTCTTTCCCGAAAATCGTCGCCATAAGTTCACTGAAAGATCCATGATTAGATCAGTACATCAGTAGAGTATAGAACCATAAATCGTGGACATCTGCAAATTCCTAAAGTTAGGTTAGAATATGCAAAGCCAAGTTTCTATTTCTCTCGTGTCAAAAAATGGAATGATATCCCTGACAATATTCGAGAAAAAGAATCAATTGCTCGTTTCAAAACAGTTTTTAGAGAGTATCTTTTGAACCTTTCACAGGACCCAAACACGACCCCTTTGGTAGAGCAGCAATTCACGTCATCATCGTTTTTTTCTCTTACTAGGATTGAATGTCAGTAGGTTATTTCTTGCTGCAAGGTACATCGTGTATGAATAATGATAAAATGAAAAAAAAATGAAAATGAAATCATGTACAGGCCACAACTCACCTTGCCGTCATTCGAAAGGGACGTTAAACTCGGGGTCCTATTCCTGGATGCGGCATGCACAGTCGGCCTAAATTAGCTTTCAGTAGCTACAAATCCTGACAAGCCCACTCAAAACAAATTGAAAACAAACAAACAGGCCGTATACAGCTCAGAGTTGAGAACGGCTGAATTGTGGCTGCATCACAGAAGTTATCGAGTTGTGGAAACTCTAGGCATTGCCCCACGCAAAGAATATTTTTTATTCAATCTGTGAATTGGCAAACGCAACTGGCCAATTACACGGCAAATGTAAAACGCAGGTTTGCAGGTTGGTAAAACGCAGGCTTGCAGGTTGGTAAACAGCAGGTTTCAGGCCAAAGGGCTCTGGCTAGAGGCAAGGGGCCGACCCTTATAACCCCCGTGCACATGAGATTTGTAGAAGACCAGATGAGGAGTTGCAAGCTGATGTCTATTCGGATTCTAAAAGGAGGAGCGAATATCTCTGTAAATCTCGTCTATCTTTGGTGAATATCCTGTTGTTTTCTAACAAGATCTGTGTACAAAGTCCCTAAAATTCCTATTGTTTTCAAAAGTTTCGGAAGAGTGATACACCCCATGCTCCAAACGTAGGGCAGAAAGGGATTTAGCAGATAGCGAAGTGTTAGACACAGCGTTCATTGTAAAGTTAAATTTAGATAGAAATTAGTGCATATCTTGCACAAAAATTGACGAAACTGGACCATGTTATCAGCCGCGTGGCCAGACAAAATTAGTGGGAGGGTAAAACTTGAAAATTTGCAGACTGGGGGGGGGGGCAAAAAGGTATATCCAGTCATTTTTAGTGCATTTTTCAATTATGATTTTTGCCGATCTTTGAAAAGTGGGGAGGGGCAATTGCCCCCTCACCACACCACTGCATGTTATCTGATAAATCTGGAGGAAAAAATTCAGGCAGAGAAACAAAAATCTATTGCCGAGTCAAGAACACAGATCTGGAGTCCAGAACAAATTTGTCCTAGCAACAAAGAAACACTGCAACACTTTGGAGGAATCGCTGCTAATGAATTCCCAAATTTGGGTAGTAGGTGTTATTTTCTAAGTCCATTGCTACATAAAGTTAAAATGGTGCAATGTCCTACTTTCCGAGCACGATTTTCACGTACTTTCAAGAAACTGCTTATAAGAAACTAAGAAATTCAACTCTCACATCGTCAAACAATTAAGAAACTCTAGTACTGGGAAAATATGAACTAAGAAACTATTTTGACAAAGGTTAGGTGTTCGGAAAGTGCTTCAATGTCTGAACTTAGGAAAGGCTTCAAAAAAAGTGCTTTTGAATGTTAACGAGGGCACAGGTAGTGAACATCAAACCCCCAATCAAAATTGTTAGGGGACCTTTAAGAGACTCGTAAGAAACCCTGAGTACTCAAACCTGATAATTCTTAGCAACTTTCAGTACAGGCTTTAATGAGAATTATAAAACATATGTATATCTTCGATTGAAGGAGCACTTGCTTGCAGCGGCCACTTTAAGGTATCAGTTCATGGAATTTTATGCGATGGCTCATGACATTTCTTTTCCTTCAGCTTTTCCAGGCTTGCGGAACTGCAGTGGTGCCTTGCTAATTGTGGGTATTGAAGAACGCGTGTTTTAAGAGAAATCTAATTAGATTCTAGCCTTGCAAAATTCTGACGGCTTCTTATGTGACACATTGAGGAATGTTGGAAACAACAATTCTTTGACAGAAATAACTTTTTACGAGAATGTGACTCAGTTTGGAAAAATATTATACCAACCATTGTCAAAATTTGTATGTGAATAATGCACTGTCTCTGGACGAAAAGAAAATACCAGTTCTTCCCCTTCGCAACTATGGCATGGCAAAATGCGTTACGTGCGTAGCTATATTTCTTTATCAATCCATTTTCACTCATCATCATATATCAAGGAGACATAACTCATCAAAACTGCAATTTCACTTCAGTGATAAATTGATGTGCAAACTAAAAATAAATGGTCAAGCAAGGAGCATTTTACTCCCAAAGGAGCTCGTACGCTTTTGGCAAAAGTCTTTGTTTTCAAGAAAAATCCATCAAAGATCCATAAAAATCCTATTGTTCTAAAAAATCTCGTACGCTTTTGCAAATGAGTGACATGCCCCTCAGAGTCGAGAGCAGACAACTGATTCTTTCCGACATAATCCCTAGAAAGAAAAAAGCATTCTCTGATTCTGTTTCTAAGAAGCTGAAAACTTGACTCCGAGGGGCAATTCACTTCCAAAAATCTTGTGCACACTTTGCCAAGGATCCACAAAAATACGTTTTCTTTCAAGAGAGATCCATCAAAACTCCATAAAGAGTGTTTTGTCCTAAAATAATCTTACACATGTTTTTGAATGAATGAAATGCCCCTCGCTTGACTCTGTGCTGAAGTTTGTCGAGTCTCGTTTTTTGAGTTCTCAAACCTTCGAAAGAATTTCATAGGGTTTTTATAAGATTCTTAGTGTTTACAACTACGCCCTTTTAGAATCGTTTACAGCGACGTTTCTTGAGGCAATGCTACTTTCGACACACCCCAGTACCTTCCAAGGAACGGAGCACAAGGAAAGAAAGAACGCAAATGTCGTTATCAATGTTTTTCTTATTCATATAGAACAATAAGAAATGGTAAAAGATTCGAATCTTTTACCATGTCTTGTTAAGTAAGTTACAGAACAATAAGATA
Source organism: Aurelia sp. 3 sensu Dawson et al. (2005) (assembly GCA_964020215.1). Taxonomy (NCBI): domain Eukaryota; kingdom Metazoa; phylum Cnidaria; class Scyphozoa; order Semaeostomeae; family Ulmaridae; genus Aurelia; species Aurelia sp. 3 sensu Dawson et al. (2005). The sequence continues at coordinate 11,901,799 of OZ026585.1, forward strand.
CGATCGATCGCTCAAAAGCTGATCCTTTGTCCCCACCATTGCAGTACACCAGATGTATGACGAGGAGCCATGACGCTAGTGGTTTTTGAATAGCCAGCCCCTAACCTCTAGCCAGGGCCCTTTGGCCTGAAACCTGCGTTTTACCAACCTGCAAGCCTGCGTTTTACCAACCTGCAAACCTGCGTTTTACACTTGCCGCCAACTACAGATGAATTTAAAATTCGCACAATTTGTCAGCTCAAATGGTTTGTGAGCGTGGCGCAGTTCCAAAAAAAGTCCATGATAAATTCGATCGTGTATGAACAAGCTTGTTGATGGTGTAACATTTTAGTTAAATTGAGGGGGCATTTCAGTCATTCAAAAGACATTCTTCACTCAATTCCTTTGATGGAGAGCATAAAATCCTCTGGTTTTGAAGCAACCACTGAAATTTACTTTGTTGCTTCATAACTCAGCAGCTACTCACCAGATTTATTGAAACTAGGTCTCAAGCTATAAGTTAAAATATCTTCTATTAAAACAGTTTGAACCTGGAGAATCAGATTCATAACAGCTCCACAGCACGCTCCACAGCTCCACACGCTCCACATTCAAGCGGCACAAATGTTTTTTTGTAAAACCCTAAAGATATGTTTCTTTTTAGTGGCAGAAGACTGCCATTTTTGACTATCTAAACTAAATGAGAATGAGACTTTGATTTGAGAAATCGTCGTTTCTTTTTCAAGTGTCAGTGGGATTGCCGTTCAAAGAAGAAAACATTGAATTTCTAGGTCCTTTTTTCTCCATGATTCTATGACGCTTGGTTCTTGAGCTATAAACGGTCAAAGTTATGAGTATTTGGTGAGCCACTGAATCCTTGGATCGAATTATCCAAAATGGATCTAAACTTGGCATGTTGTCTGGGAGACATCGCAGGTTGATTGAAGATTGTATTGTTACTTTTATTTCTATGTGAAGTGAGCAGAATTGTCCTTGAGATGTAAAATTATCAGACCTCTTCCTGGCTCGATCTTAACCTACTCATTAATGCTAATGACAGTAAATCAGTCTTAGAACTATCTTCGGACTCCATAGAATCTTAAGAGATCAATTTATAAGCGCAAGAGTACTGTAGGAGCAAGGAGTCCTTCAATCAAAACATAAGATCCTTTTGGATGATTACAAAGTCTGTCCTGGGCTAAGCAAGCATAAGAGTGTATGAAAATTAATTCGTTCATATTCCCAACTGATCGTTGATGCTGTTTTAGCTGCAAATCAGAGGGGTATGAGCGTTACTACCAAAGCTGTCCCCAATCGAAAACCAAATGCCCTTCGTAAGAATAAGAATCGCCCGAAAAGCAGTTTCGATCCCCATGCGCATCAACCCCTATGCGGAATCACATGCATAAAGACGTTTTGCTTCAGTATGGTCGCGCATCTTCCTCCAGTTAATGTCGCCATTATTTGCGGATATTCTGCAATTTAAACTGCGATGTTTGTATCTGTCGCTGAATGGAAGGGGTCCTTCTACCTTCGGTGATGCTGCGAACGCTAGCCGCTATGGGGCTAGTTACATCATGGTTACATCATCCTCTAGAGTTGACTTTATGCAAAATCAAAGATAGACTTATTACAGAATGACTACCTCTAGAGCTGACAGCAAGTAGTCCTCCGCAGAGGACTATTTTAACACAGAGATTTTGAGTAGTTTTTCCTTTGTTCCCATGTGTTAAAACAGTCCTGTACGGAGCACCAAGAGCAGTCAGTTGAAGGGGCAGTCCCTTGGGGGCAGTCAAAACACCACATTTGCACAAAGTACACAGTTGGTGAGAGCAAATTTTTCGTTTCTTTTTGCTCATGACAGGACGAAAACCTTGTCAAAAGAAACGCTAAGGAGAGAGATCGCTCAATTTTCAACGTGCTTTAAACGTAATTAAGTTGCTAATTAGGTCATGTTCGTGCCAATTCAGGTTAACGTTGTCTTTCCCTCAGTGAAAACAACATAGCCATATGTCAATCTTATGGTGTCAAATCTGTCCAACATGAAATAAGCCGACGTCAAATTTTGCTATAGGATCGCAGGAAACTTGTATCTTGTATGTGCTTTCCGCGCGCTTTCCGCGCGCTTTCTTTATTTCACCACCAATTAGCAGAGATAAAACGGCAATCAACTGCATTAATGAGCGTGACTGACTTTCTTTCTTAACTTACTTATTTACCTTACTTCCTTTCTTACTGACCTGGAGCCCCCTCTTAGATTATAAAGTTGGACTTTGTAATCAAAAAGGACTTTTCATTTATGTAAAACTTAGAACTTAGTAACAGAATTAATCAAAATTTCCATGACGAGCTCTTACTGAGCTAGTTACGGTGGAGATGGATCAAAATAGTCGACTTTGAGAGTAGATTTAAACAATGAGCAGATCTAGAGCAAACTGTCCTCATGACCGAAGGAATATTCCAGTACAGGGAGTAAGCACAGGGAGTGTGCAATGACTGTTCGCTCACCTTCTAACCCAATCGCCTACCTGTAACTGCTAGGAACCTTTGAAGGACAGCTTGCTAGCCACTTTGAAGCTCTCTACCAGTTTTGAGCTACTAGCTACTTAACATTTTTAAAGACCTTTAGCTCTTTACCTACTCTTAATTTTGGTATGTTAGTGGGTTTCTTTCTAACAGAGCGGAAACATTTTTTGTAACACATCTAACAGTTCTTCAAGAATTTTGGAGACATTGGTAGGTCGTTGAGTTTTAGGGACTATTTGTTCTCGAGCTGCTTCCCTCTTGTCACTTGGACAAATGAGAAAGAATTGTCAACTTATTTTGGGTACAGGAATGCTGCAAACGTAAGCGGGAAACTTGCATTACTTTCAAAAACTATCCTTCCTGACAACTAAATTGCTCATAGACTACTCATTTCTAACTAAAAACTGCTCTTCGGGGTCTTCAGAGATAAAGAAGGTATCATGTTAAGTACTGATTTCGGTTTTACTTATCCTTGTTCAAGAAGGAGTACCTTGTGGGCAAAGTCCTAAAATGACTCATATCTCACAAAGTACTCTAAAATCACAGTTTCGTCTACTCTTTTCTGGTTGGATCTGTCAAAATACAGACCCGACCAACTTTTCATATACTTGATCCTCTAGTGCTCATTTTTGTGATTTTTTGACCTTCAAAATGGCGGATTTTCTGCCAGTCAAAAGAACATGTCCATAGAGATAGAAGTATAGGTCAGTGTTTTTTTTCAACTTGGCAAAAAGTGTCCATTCGAAAAATCTGAAAATCAGTTTTTTTTCCTGAAAAGATCAATTTTGATTTTAACGGACTATATCTCCGGACAAAGACGGGTTTAGTGCCACTTTAGAATATTACGTCATTGGGAAGAGCGTATTTGGATTCTATATTCCAAAATACCTTAGTTTACAAAATTTCAATTTTGGACCTCTCAAAATTGTTTTGATAATTTTTTATCTTTGAAATACTATCTAAGATAAATGAATTTTCAAAATCTGGCCCGAGGAGCACCAAAGGATGAACGATTCCGACGGAAATCACAATGAAAGGCAAAGAAATTTTATTCAATCGGTTATCATCAAAATATAACCTTGAGTTATTTAAAAAGATAATCATTTTGCTGCAATACCGTGAAAAGTCCAAAAAGAATGTATTGAAAACTATTAGAGCATGTAAGGATGCATATTCCATAAAATAAAAAGCACATTTCTGCAGAAGTGTTGTTGATTTTTTTCATAGAAAGTTGAAGAACTTTTTAAGACAACTTCGTTGCAAATATAAGATGATAAAAATGCTTGTAAACTGAACTTAAGTGACTTGAGGTCTTAAGAATACGTTTGAGAGCGAATTCGATGAAATATTCCAAAAGCCGCTTGTTTAATTTCCTCCAGCAAAAGTGTAGCTTACTGTTATACTGTTATTTTTAATTGGAATTACGGCATCCTTAATGGCTCTAAAGGGAATAAATCAATAGTTTTCTGCTCTCATACGTCTTACTAAAGCAAAATTCCCACTCTTGTGACTTCCAATACAGATGGATGCCATGGGCTGGGTGCTTTTGGTACAGTTAAATATGACACGTTAAGTGGAATAAGTCTTCCTTATGTGCTCCAATCCAAATTTATTTTGCATCAAGATGTGGGCAATTACTTCCGTCACCAGTGTACAAAGATTCATTAAAAGAGCACCACAGGATGAAAAGTTATATCATATGGAATGTTTCAATCATACCACTAGTGGAATATGTCCATCCTTTGGGGCTCCTAACATCGAACTACATAGCTCACGATCAGAAACTGCTTTTGGAATCGGGAAAAAAGCACGGAATATTTAATCTTTCGTTAATATGATGAAACTTTGGTTTTATATGGCAAGTACTTGCTTTGCCACTCAAATCGTGTCTATGAATTTGTTGAATAAAAGGAAACTTTTTGCCAAGTTGAAAAAAAAACTTACATAGGTGATAATCGGGTGAATTTTCTCTCATTGAAGTTGAAGTTAATCATTAACCAACGACGATAATGACAGTCTTGTCTACTATGATGAGTCTCTATGCTGCCTTCAAGTAGCAGTAAATTTGAGCTTTTTGCTGCCCCAAGTGCTCATAATTTGCAAGCACCTCACAATACCAAGTCCCCCTTCCCCTCAGCCTTGTCACTAGATTGTAAGGCAGGCCTTCTGACGTTTGGACTAATGTACAATTGTATCGCTGGTGACCGTAGAAAAGCTACAGTTTTTGCTTGTAATTCAGGTTATTTCATTTGCTGCTAAAATGCCCATTCTAAAATTACGAAATTTGAATCAATGAAGAAATGGGTTAACAACGCCAGGATCATTAATGTATTGAGCTTTTAATTTGATGCGCCTTGATTTATTCTAAAACTCCAATGGTACTCGAAGAAGCATAGGAGAATTTTGTTTTTATCCAATCAGCGGATTTGTTATGGTGCGATTCGGCCAATCAGATCGCTAGAAATGACAATGGAATATGCGGGCGTCAGCATTATTTTACAAAAGTAAACAAACAAAGCTTTGGGAAGATGCCAAAAACCATGACCCTTTCAAAGTGTGCGATGCAGTTGTTCTTTGGCCGATTTCATCAGCTTAAAAACTTGTTCGTAGAGAACAGGAGTTTCTCTTAAATGTTACCGCGTAGATTTTCAATATCTGCATTGGTTCTTCGTAAATCAAAGCTTCGAGGCAGGACTTTCCCTGTATATCAGCGTACGTATTATGACACTCAAATTGCATGAACAGACGAGGAGACAGCACGAAAAAGAAGACTGAAAATATATAGGAACACTTCGGATGCAATACCTATTCGGTTAAAGCCGATGTTGTCTTTCAGGAAAGCCATCTGAATGCACATGCTACTGATATTATCGTCATCGCTGTTATGGTTTAGTTTGCTTTATCCGTTCAAGATCAAAATCGCCATTTTATCGTCGATGGCTAGGCCTTGCCTTCCTTGGATTTCGTGGTTTTCGTCTTCCTTGATAAAAATTTGTTTCCACAACACAGTTTTCAACGCAACGGAAACTAACATTTGGAAATGCTTTTCAACTTTTCTTGATTTAACAACATTGCACAATTGTACTGGAAAGCTCAAGGTTACCTCAACTGTTAGATTCTAGATCATAGATCGTTATTGAACTAAGTGAGATTGCTTGTGATCCCTCTGCATTTTGAGTTTTAATTTTACAGTTTACTACAACAGAAATAATGCGATGGAAAAGGAATGAAGGGAATAAAACAACTTCAAGGCACAAAAGATTACAGCGAAGTGTAGATCTATTCTCTACTCGCAAGTATCTCTAGAAAATCAAATGTATCCAGGAATTACTTGACTAGGCGTTGAGAATTCTGCCTGACCTCTGGTTGACCTCATAGTCTCATCAGATTGGCCTTAGTCAGAAAACCGAAAGTTAAAGTAATTCTGAAATAAGTAATAACTTACCCAAATCCAGCTTTCATTCACTGAGACCAAGCAATACTGAATAAACAAAAGTCCACTTGCCTAACCCTGAACAGAGCAAATTCTCAGCGATAAAATGAAACTGTTTTCACAAGCGAAGTTTGACCAACACAGCCTTGACCGTACTCTCACAATAAGTTGACGAATGTGAAATGTACATCGATCCCGAATCAGGGAAGAAATGGCTCAAAAACAATCTTGTCTCCAGTCTCAAAAAATGTAAGATGTTTCCATAACAAACTTCATTCTAGCGTTGTAGGGCAGTTATTTTCAGCTCAAAGCTAAGAAACTGACGAGTAGATGTGTTTGATTGTCGATGTTTTGATTAGACTTTACTGAAGTAAGTTGGAAACTTTTCTAACAACAAAAGATAAGCTCCTGACATCTCCAAACTTTGCATATAAGAATTCCAGAATTCTTCAATTCTTTATATGAAGAAACTCATATACAGTTCCAAAATTTAGCACTCTACAGGTAGTTTTCAAGAAACAAAGAATTTGGGCCAGGAAATTTCTTAAAACTATCAGTTTTTGAATATCTACTCAAGAATTGCCATAGCAACTTTCATGTTTACTACCTATGTGCCCTCGCGAAAAGTTCAAACAATGTTTTTAAGCTTCTCTAATTGTTGCTCAAGTGCCGTAATGTGATAGAGGAAACAACTGAAATAACGCAAAAATATGTCAAGGATTTCGTTTGTCAAAAATAGATAGTTTCTTAATTTTCATTTTGTCTCTACCGGAGTTTCTTAATTCGTTTGGTGATCTGAGAGCTGAATTTCTTAGCATAAGCAGTTTCTTATACAAAATACATATACCTACTGGTCACGGAACTATATGTTTCAGGCATAGGATCATGGACGTAGGAACCGGGGGCCACTGGGGATACGTGCTCCCCAAAATTTGCAATAAACAAAGAAGGACCTTTTTTATTTTTAGGAACTGCCCCCTTTTCTTTAGGAAAAAAGTGCCCCCGAGGTGTCGCGCCCCATAGGTTGAAGGTACTTCCTACCGAGGGGTTGATCACTCATCCGAAAAGGCGTACGAGATTTTTTAAAACAATAGGTTTTTTTAGGAATTTTCTATGGATTTTTCTTGAAAACAAAAGGATCTTTTGCCAAAGGTGTACGAGATTTTTACAGATTGATACGCCCCTCGCTTCCTACGTCCCTGCAAAGGATTTCAAAATGAGTGTCTTTTTGAAATGAGACTGATTTTTTGACAACTTAGTGAGAATTGAACGAATTCAATTGTTGAAGTCTGCCCACTATAAAAGCTGTTCCGTAGATAATGTTCAAGCATTCAAGTTCTTAGTTTTTGTGTAATCTGACAGTTTGCTTTCTTATAAAGCCAGAATTTTTACTGTTATCAAGTAAATTTGTATATTTCATAAAATGGAAATATTTTTTGAAACTGGAGACAAGAATGTTTTCGCGCCATTTCTTCCTTGATTCGGGATCGATGTACATTTCACATTCGTCGACTTATTATGAGAGCACGGTCAAGGCTGTGATGGTCAAACTTCGCTTGTGAAAACAGTTTCATTTCATCGCTGAGAATTTGCTCCGTTCAGGATTAGGCAAGTGGACTTTTGTTTATTCAATATCGCTTGGTCTCAGTGAATGAAAGCTGGATTTGGGTAAGTTATTACTTATTTCAGAATTACTTTAACTTTCGGTTTTCTGACTAAGGCCAATCTGATGAGACTATGAGGTCAACCAGAGGTCAGGCAGAATTCTCAACGCCTAGTCAAGTAATTCCTGGATACATTTGATTTTCTAGAGATACTTGCGAGTAGAGAATAGATCTACACTTCGCTGTAATCTTTTGTGCCTTGAAGTTGTTTTATTCCCTTCATTCCTTTTCCATCGCATTATTTCTGATGTAGTAAACTGTAAAATTAAAACTCAAAATGCAGAGGGATCACAAGCAATCTCACTTAGTTTAATAACGATCTATGATCTAGAATCTAACAGTTGAGGTAACCTTGAGCTTTCCAGTACAATTGTGCAATGTTGTTAAATCAAGAAAAGTTGAAAAGCATTTCCAAATGTTAGTTTCCGTTGCGTTGAAAACTGTGCTGTGGAAACAAATTTTTATCAAGGAAGACGAAAACCACGAAATCCAAGGAAGGCAAGGCCCAGCCATCGACGATAAAATGGCGATTTTGGTCTTGAACGGAAGATTGCCCTATCTTACTCAACTTAGGGTTGGTCTCAGCAAGTTAAATTTTCACAAATTCAAGCATAACTTCAGGGACACCATAAACCCTATGTGCCCAACAAGTGATGGGATTGAGGATACGGAGCATTTTTTGCTGCTCTGCCCTTCTTTTGATCTTCAACGGAGAGATCTTCTCGCTGGAATTGAAGAGTTACTACGACCATTTGTACAAATCGCTAGTCTTTCAAATGACGCTCTGACGCAGCTTTTACTATATGGCGATCAAGACCTTTCTAATGATTTGAACAAAAATATTCTCGAATTGACTTTACGTTTCATCCACAAAACTGGTCGGTTTGATTAATATCCTTTGAAACCTCAGCAATGTGTCAAGTCCCAACCACCAAGTCCCTTTATGTATGATGTATCATCAATCAGTTTATTTTCTTCGTTTTAATTGCTTGTAATGTACAGTAGTTGTATGTAATTTACCGTTGCTTGTCTTTATGTTTTGGCCATGGGGTAGTCATTGTCTTTCGCTCCCCTTGGTATCGTTCCTGTGGTGTTGTAGAGTAATTAGATAAGTAGAGTAGTATGTAAAATTTGTTGTTAATTCTTTTTGATGAATATAAAAAAAATAATAATATCAGTAGCATGTGCATTCAGATGGCTTTCCTGAAAGACAACATCGGCTTTAACCAAATAGGTATTGCATCCGAAGTGCTCCTATGTATTTTCAGTCTTCTTTTTCGTGCTGTCTCCTCGTCTGTTGATGCAATTTGAGTGTCATAATACGTACGCTGATATACAGGAAAGTCCTGCCTCGAAGCTTTGATTTGCGACGAACCAATGCATATATTGAAAATCTACGCTGTAACATTTAAGAGAAACTCCTGTTCTCTACGAAGGAGTTTTTAAGCTGATGAAATCGGCCAAAAAAAACTGCATCGCACACTTTGAAAGGGTCATGGTTTTTGGCATCTTCCCACAGCTTTGTTTGTTTACTTTTGTAAAATAACGCTGACGCCCGCATATTCCATTGTCATTTCTAGCGATCTGATTGGCCGAATCGCACCATAACAAATCCGCTGATTGGATAACAACAAAATTCTCCTATGCTACTCGAAGAAGAATGCTGCACAGTTTTGGAACGTTATCTGAAGACATTCTTTTAGAATAGCCCCTCGACGTTGATTGACGTGCCAAATTTCATCGAATTCCAAACGGTCTTTTGAAGCATGTTTTCCTCGCTTTTGTACTTAGCGCTGTCACAAGTAGCTTGGGTACACTTCCCTCCTTAGCTGTCAGTGCAAAGCCTGGCAACTCATATTTCCAAAACAGACCATTTTTGCCTTATTCCAGCCTGCTTTTGTCTTCAAGCAATTCCTCGATTTCATTGCTCGATTTCATTCCTCGATTTACCCGTTGTTCATTTCATTTCATTACGCAGGTAACGACTTTGGTAAATCACAAAAGAAAATCGAAGACAGGAAAATCAAAGAAGGCAGAACAGTTAGTAAAAGACATTAATGAAGCAATTTTGAGACTTGTCTCAGTCGGGGAGAACATTGCAATAGATTTCCCAGAAATCAGGGAACCAATGGTGAATGCTTGCAGAGAGACCAAAACCACTGGTAAGTTGCTGCAGAAAACTTCAGAGTTTCTCTTCAAGGAAAGCTTTGAATTTTTTTTAAGACAACGACACCTATGGCTTAATAAAAGAGAAATACTATTTTCATGTGCCATTTATGGCGGGGAAGAATAAAAAGTCATCTGTTCTCCACCATGGATGACACTTACAATTCAACTATTATTTTCAAAATGATGTGAAAAGACAAAACGAAAACAACAAAAAGAAAACAAAAAAAAACCAAAGAAATAACAAAGCAACAAGAAAACAACACAGAGAAGCGTAACAGACAAAGCCGAAAAACGGATGCTACACAGGGTGAATATTAGCATGCTGAGAATATAAAAGAAGCCGCTTGGTTTTTCGATAAATGAATTGTAGCTTTCAAAATCATTCTGTTTGAGACAATGTTTAATTTGTCATCGTCAGACAATAAGAGTTTAATGTGTGCCTCGTTGTCCAAAACTGAGAAGTCCAATAGTGGAAAGTCTCTAATATGACGTAAGAGATCTCTACGAGCATCGTCAAAAACAGGGATGGCGCGACCGTGGGTGCTTTGGGGGCAGGAGCCCCCAAAAATTCATTGAGCCCCCACGTCGGCACTTGAATTTTTGAAAATTTCTGTGCACTGTCGGCACTTCCGTAACTTGGTTGCTGTGTAGTCGCATTTTAAGCCAATCTGAAAGGCGTGGTCCGTAAAAATTTTGCTCACTTCGCTCTCTGTCGGCGCTCTGACAGTTTCTGCCCCCAGCATTTCTTCCCTGGCGCCATCTCTGGTCAAAAATAGATTTGCACTGTCAATTTCGAAAGACTGCCGACTTGTTTTCACACGTGTTTGCAAGCGCTTCGCTGATTCTTTCGCAGTTGCCAATCGTAATCGACTGACCAGTTTTTCTTGCGTTTGTTGGCGAGTAGACTACCAAACTGTAGAATTTTATTGCGGAAAAACTGGCCAAGCTTTTGACTTCAAAGTTGGCATGTGTGTCGGCAAGCATATCGTCTGTTTGGTTAGAAAGTTTGATCAAAATCTTTAGATTAGCGGAGTGGAAAATGAAGTTCTTCTGAAGCTAGTAAAATATTTTGAAATGAACCTTCTCCAAAGCCGTGAAAACAAACAGTTATGTTAAATATGTCTTTCGATTGCCAAGAATATGAGCAATCCAATACTGTTTACAGAACTTCGATAGCCCGATTGGTTGCAGAGCAATTAACAAGTTTCTAAAGCGGAGGATTTCTGAAAACCCGCTTTCCGTGCTCATCAGAGCGTGTTGCAGAGAGCATACAAGTCAAATCTTTCAATAGGGCACAGGGAAACCCATAAATCCTCCAATTTCACGCTTATCAGCCAATGGTGTTGCCGTATTCTCGTCACATGACCGAAAATAAGCTCTTTGAGACGAATTTTCGAGTACCCTTACGAAAATCAAAATGGACATTCGAGTAATAAAGATACAGAGCTGCTTTTGCCACGAGTCGATTCTACAGGCCCTACTCCATATTTTACATTTTGCATTTCAAGAAAATCTCATCAGGGATCAGCACTACATTGAATTTCATGCAACCGAAAATAGGCCTATATTCAAATATCATTTGGGAACGCAACAAATAAGATATAGCATCCAAAATTTCACACCTTACGTGAAATATAACAAGGAATAAGCTGAAGATGTTTCTTTGCTTCAGTTTCCCAAATCCTTGACGAGTCTCAGCTATTTGCGACGAAGAAAGCTATTGGGCCTACCTTCATCCACTGCATAATGCCATTATTCTGTTTCAAATCGGCTTCTTTGCTGTAGCAAGGTAGCAGAGCTATTCACCAACAACATAACACCAATTTCCACTATTCTCCGCTGAAAAATTGCCATCAACTTTGGTAAAACGCGATGAACTTTCAACAGCTCTTCGCCACACTATCTATTCCAAGTTTTGAAACAGTGTGCTCACGTGGAAAAATTTCTGTTATTATGAAAGCGCTCATGATGTCATGGTCAAGAGGTAGGTCTCGTATCATCATATCTCTACAAAGACTTGGCCTTTGTTTTAGTATGAAAAAGTGGAAGGGATTGAGGCCGGGCTTTCAAAATTATCTCTATTTCTTAAAAAAAGGAAAATGGTGAATGCATATTTCAGAATAGTTTGAATGAATATGAGGGTTTTTTTCATGGAAGTTAAAGGGTATTGGAGCTTGCGAAGATACCTAGGCCCCCTGTCATTTGAATAATTCGAATTCATTTGAAATATGCATTCACTATTTTCCTTTTTTTAGAAAATAAAGGTAATTTTGAAAGCCCGGCCTCAATCCCTTGCACTTTTTCATACTAAAACAAAGGCCAAGTCTTTGTAGAGAGAGGGTGATACGAGACTTATCTCTTGACCATGACATCAAGAGCGCTTTCACAATAACAGAAATTTTTCCACGTGAGCACACTGTTTCAAAACTTGGAATAGATAGTGTGGCGAAGAGCTGTTGAAAGTTCATCGCGTTTTACCAAAGTTGATGGCAATTTTTCAGCGGAGAATAGTGGAAATTGGTGTTATGTTGTTGGTGAATAGCTCTGCTACCTTGCTACAGCAAAGAAGCCGATTTGAAACAGAATAATGGCATTATGCAGTGGATGAAGGTAGGCCCAATAGCTTTCTTCGTCGCAAATAGCTGAGACTCGTCAAGGATTTGGGAAACTGAAGCAAAGAAACATCTTCAGCTTATTCCTTGCTATATTTCACGTAAGGTGTGAAATTTTGGAAGCTGTATCTTATTTGTTGCGTTCCCAAATGATATTTGAATATAGGCCTATTTTCGGTTGCATGAAATTCAATGTAGTGCTGATCCCTGATGAGATTTTCTTGAAATGCAAGGTGTAAAATATGGAGTAAGGCCTGTAGAATCGACTCGTGGCAAAAGCAGCTCTGTATCTTTATTACTCGAATGTCCATTTTGATTTTCGTAAGGGTACGGCAACACCATTGGCTGATAAGCGTGAAATTGGAGGATTTATGGGTTTCCCTGTGCCCTATTGAAAGATTTGACTTGTATGCTGTTGCAGAGTGACCTTAAATTGAAATTAAACGGAATTGATGGTCAGCTTTATCTCCTAATTGAGAATTTCCTCTCTGAGAGGTACCAAAGAGTAGCCTTGAATGGCAAGGCATCTCCGTGGAAGCGTGTCTCTGCAGGAGTTCCTCAGGGATCTGTCCTTGTGCCTCTTTTCCTCCTTATCTACATAAATGATCTCGCTGAGGGTGTAACATGTGAAATGAAATTTTTTGCCGATGATACTTCCATGTTTCAAGAGGTTTCCGATGTGAATATGACAGCTGACACTTTCAATCAAGGCTTTCCAATGGAAAATGAGTTTTAATCCTGATCGTACGAAGCAAGCTAAAGAAGTTATCTTCTTGACGAAACATTTAAAGGAACAGCATCCCCTTCTAACTTTTAATGACCATCACACCACTTTAATGACCAGCTGCTAGCAGCAGCCACAAACATCTTGGACTAATTTTGGATGAAAAACTTTCCTTTGCTGAGCATGCGAAGGAAGCAATTATTAAGGATAAGCGCGGCATTGGAATTATTCGTTTTCTGTCAAAATATGTTTCGAGAAATGTACTTGACCAGATGTATAAGCTCTACGTCAGACCTCATATTGATTACGGCGATGTAATTTACCATGATCAAAGCATGCCGCTTTCTCGTAAGCTGGAATCAACCCAATATAAAGCCGGATCTCCACTAGGCGGAAAAATGTCGAGGCTGAAAAATTTCCGGCAATCTAATTGGCTAATAGAATTGTCGCCGAGGAAAAATGTCGAGCCGCGAATAGTAGGAATACCTTCTACTTTTTGCGGCTCGACATTTTTCCGCCTAGTGGAGATCTGGCTTAAGGCAGCAATGGCTGTTAGTGCACGGGTTTTAGGAGACGTTTAGAAGAAAATAAAATTATTATGACATGAAGAATATACATTACCTTGATATCCAAAATATCCAAAATGACAGTGAGAGAGTGCAGTTAGTGGTTAGGCCCTCGGTCATGTCAACAGCAAAAATCGATTACGAGGTTTTGTAATTTGACCCTTCTTTGAGTGGCACTGGCGGCAGTTGACATGACCGAGGGCCTAACCACTAACTGCACTCTCTCACTGTCATTTTGGACCCGAAAGAAGCTTATTTACTGCCCCAGAAGGTAAAGAGAAAGACAAACACAAGAAGGAGAGGCAAGGCAATGTATATTCTTCATGTCATAATAATTTTATTTTCTTCTAAACTTCTCCTAAAACCCGTGGTTAGTGGCGCATGGAAGGGCACGAACAAGGACAGGCTTCTTGAGGAGCTTGGCTGGGAGACGCTTAGCAACAGACGATGGCGCTTAGCAAGACAACGACGCTAAGCAACAGACATTTCTCGTAGATTATGTCTATTTTATAAGATTGTCAACAATCAAGCCCCTCACTATTTACGTGATTACATTCCTGAAGAAAATGATATTCAATACAATCTACGGCATCCTACTTTGCTTAGAGAAAACATATCACGCACATTTAGATTCTCAAAAACCTTTTTCCCATTTTGCATTAACGCGTGGAACAACCTGGCCCCCGACATACGAAGTGCTCCGACCATATCCTCGTTTAAAAAGTCACTAATCTCCACAATTCAACCTATCAAGAAGTTACAATCTAAGGCACGGTAACGACTCGCAGATTCCAAAAGTTCGTACAACAACACATGGAATTGAGACTATATCATTCCTTGGAAATAGACTTTGGTCGACTTTACCAAATATAGTCAAACAAGCAAGCACACTTCCTATTTTCAAAAACCATATTAAATGTTGGAAGGGCGAGAACTGCCATTGTAGACTTTGCAAAACATATATACCACAGGTTGGGTACCTAACATGATACGATATGTTGTAATTAAACTTTTTAAACGATTTGTAATTTTTTTCTTTTAATTTTAAGTTAAGTAGTAGGCCTTAATTAGCAGTAATGTTGCTATTTTAAAACTTTTTAGCCTACTGTAAATAAATTAATGATGATGATGATGATGATGATGATGATGATGATGATGATGATGATGATGATGATGATGATGATGATGATGATGATGATGATGAAGTCATTGCATGGATTAACCAACAGCTATGAGTCAGCTCTTTTGACAAGACTTCGTGTTCACTAGGAAGTAAAAGCGCTCGCTTCGCTCGCGCTGTAACATTCCTAGCTCCTGCGGAGTGCTTTTAAGGTTACTGTACTCTTTCAGTGACCACCATTCAAATTCAGCATGAATTCAAGATTGGTAGATCACCGGATCGCCCCGAAGCTAAACCGAGGTCGGGAAAAGCCAAACCTTTCAAAACAATAATCTATTGTTGTACCACCTATTGTTATATTGTTATTTTAAACATTGAACACTTGCATTCCATTGTTTTCACATACTATGTTGCGTAGCTCCGGATGAAAACCCTTTGTCTTTGATGTTGTCTTGCAAAGAAAAATTTTCCAGATTCTGATCGTCACACAACATTGTCACACAAATCAGGTTAGAAATGTAGTCCAGTTTGAAGAGAATTGAATGAAAATTGACAAACTTATCAAAAGAAGTCAAAATTAAGCCAAAAGCCAAAAATAAAGGAAAAGAGCCAAATTTCCAAAATTTGGCTTAAAAAAGCCAAGTTACCAATCCTGCTTGAAATCAGAGCAGTTATGATCATTCATAACGCCAGAAAGTGGGAAACTCGGACATGCCCCTTTCTATGACATCCCTGTACCCCCAAATAAGCCTCACATAAACCTTAACAAAATTGTTACGTTTTCAACACATGAAACCAGTAGCTGATGCTTCAGAGTTCCTTCGCCTGTCTTACCTTCAGAGTGATTAATGAGACAATTTTGCCCTTCACCCCTGGTCTCTTTTTGAAATTCATTCAAATGTTAAAGCTTGTCCCTGCAATTTTTCTCTAAACTGAGATATGCTTTGATTGCTCTATGCTAAGTATGATTTGCTAACGAGCCATTGTCACCTAGAGTCCTTTGTGTACAGGCTGCATCTTCAGAAAGTCTGAAAACCAAATTTTGCCTAGCACAAAATATGAGTCTCCACTGTCGTAGTTGAACTGATGATGAAAATTTGACTTTAGATAACTGTTCCATCACTTCATTTACTGCAAAATTGGTAGATATTTCCGCTTACTTAGGTCAAATTTGATTTTCAAATAATCTGACATTGCAACATGCCTGCAAAGGACCCTGGGTGACAATGGCTCCTTAATTGCTGACTATTGATGCTCTAAATCTACTATCGATAGATACATCAGTCTCTGAACCAGCGATGTACGCAGGAATTCGAAGGGGGGTCAGATGGTTGATTCCCTTAATACAATTTAGGTCAAACTTGAAGCCTATTGATAAATACATGCCATACATAGATTCGTTTCAAATATCAAAAAAGTGGCTCCCAGGGTGCTTCTTTGAATGGTCAGATTTCGAGTGGAAAACCTCTCCCTTCCATGCTCTGAAATCACTTGGAAATATTGCTAACCTTCCCGACCACTCTCTTCTCAAATTTGAAAGAAGTCCAAGCGTAGATAAAAGCTGAACTTTGAGCATATTATTTTTTATTTCCTTTTATCAGCCAGTGACTCGTCTTTTCATTGCAGTTTCGATTCTTCCTAAGGATTTCTGACTTTTCAGTAAAATTTCCAAGTCTTTTCTAATTTGGCAACTGGTATTTCACTCATTCGAAAAAGCATGCATGATTTTATCAGAACAGAAGGATTTATACGGATTTTGGTGGAACATTCGTGGAAACAAGGGGATTTTGCCAAAGGTGTGCCAGAATTTGTGGAGTGAAATGCCCCTCGGAATTTGGGGGCAGTGTTCTCCAATCCCCCACAATTTCTGCCACTGTTGTAGGAGCCTACCAATCTTTAGAATTGCTCTAGAGCCTTCGCAGCAATACAGGAAAATGCGAAGGCAGTAGTAATACTTGTTTCCTGCATACTTGTTTCCTGCATACAGGAAATAAGTGAAAGTAAGTAAAACTGTGCCAAGGCTTCCCTTGAATGAAATGAATAGCTTCTAAGTTATATTTCCTTGCACTGGAGATTCTTAATTTTTGATGATCTATGAATGGAGTTTCTTATAAGCAGTTTTTATATGAAAGAAACATACGTGTACAACTGTACATTTATAAATAGATGTGTGCATTGATATGTATGGGATTAAAAATAAGTTGTTCTGTGAGAAAATACTATGGTATCCTAGAATTCAGCTTTTCACATTGATAAACTTCGATTTTATTGAAATGTAGAATGTCTTGTTGGCTCCCATACGTTACCTTTAGCCTCAAATGGAGAATTTCAGTGGCATGGAATGTGTCCTTGTAATCGGACAGTACGACCACACTACCCCGGAACTTATGACACTGGACCCTACGACCCAAGACCACGCGATCATACGAACATTCAACCATACCACCCCGGTCCAAAGTTTGATACATCTAGCTTACAACATTTTTTCACCACCGATGGTTTAGTGACCACGCAAGACATCAGTACGTGTAAAACGATGAGAAGGAGTCGAAGCATGGCGGCGGCAGCACGTGAAGTATCGATGTCTGAAAATGAAATCAGTTTTACTGACAAATTGCCTCCTGAAAGCGCAGAAAACTCGACAATCGCAACAGGACAACGAATATGGAGTAGCGAAGAGGTCAAGAAATGATTTTAAATGAAATACGAGAAATCCAAAAGAATAAACAGCGAGCCGATACGACATCAGTATGCCACGAAGTTCTGAAAAAGCATGGCCTATCAAAAAGCACTACCGCTCTCGAACTTGGTTACATGTTTGCATCAATAAAATTAACAAAAGTGATGCGATCTGGCAAAGAATCATTCCGAATAAATGAAGACAGACTTTCAAACGATTCTGATGACAAAGAAAGCACTATCAAGGAAACATCCATCGACGACATTGCCATGAAAGATCGAACGACCACAGCGAAGTTTTCTCCGCACCCCACGGTACCCACCCAGGATGAAGGACCCTTCCCCAAATATACAGTTATTGAAGAATTGATCCGTTCCCTTAACCGGACTAACGAGCTTCTTCAACAAGAAAGGGAATTAACAAGATCCTTATTAGAAGAAAACTATGGCCTAAAATCGAAGCTAGTTAAATTGGCAGCCACTGGACGAATTCAAAAAGCAGCCCCTCAAGGAACAGAAAAACAAAACAACCTGTATCCAGTTACGCCTGGCAACAATAGTACTATTGAATCGAAAGAAAAGAAAGATGAAACAATATTGTTAGCGGAAGATAAAAGCAAAGCCATGCAAACAAAGAAAAGAAACAAAGGATCGAAGAATCCCTCAAAACAAGTGAAAACAAACGAATCAAACGACAAAGTTTCTTACGCACATGCTAAAATTCATCATGAATTCAACTCGGAAAGCACCACAAAGCCTCAGCAAGATAATGATTTTGCAGATCCTCATCGAACAGAATCATCTCGGCCAGGGAATAGAAAGAAAACAACAATGATAATAGGTGATTCGATGGTGAAAAACGTGCACAGTTGGAGACTCAAGGCCGCCCTAAAACAAAACGTAAAAGTCAGGTCGTTTTCTGGCGCAAAGACAACCGACAAGATGCGCTATGCCAAACCAGCAATGGACGAAAACGCTGAACTATATATCATGCACTTTGGAACAAATGATCTTCGATCAGACCAAAATCCACAAGAAATCGCTGAAAAGATTGTCTGCGTTGCAATGAAGATGAAAACAGATGCAAATAATGTGGTAATTTCAGGCTTATGCCCAAGGGGTGATGAATACAATGATAAAGCCACCAAAGTCAATGAGCACCTGGAAAGTATTTGCAATTTAAGAAATATAGGGTTTATCAAAAATGAAAATATCGACGCGACGAGACATCTCAACAACAGCAAGCTGCACCGTAACAGAAATGGTGATGCAATTCTTGCAAGCAACTTCCGAAACATGATAAAGAAATATTGATGTGACGACACTTTTGGTATGATTAACGATTTATTGTTAAAAAAAGATAGCATAGACCTTGTAGAAAAAAACATTTTTAGTCCACCATTCCAAGAAATTGCCAATGAAAGCTCACATGATGGTATTCAAGATGCTCAAACTATGCTAAAAGATTTGAAAATTAAAAACCATAAGGGGATAATCATAGCATACCTGAATATCAACTCTATACGAAACAAATTCGAACTTTTGAAATGTATCATTTCTGATAACATTGATATGTTAACAATTGCTGAAACAAAACTTGACTCAAACTTCACAACCAACCAGTTCTTACTTTAAGGTTTCAGACCTCCATTTAGATACGACAGAAACAGTAATGGTGGAGGAATCTTGGTCTATGTTAGGGAAGGAGTTCCAGCAAAGGAAATAAAAACTTACAATTTCCCTGATAACATTGAATGTGGTTTTGTTGAAATCAATCTAAAAAATAAGAAATGGCTTCTTGCGAATGTATACCGTCCTCCCGCTCAAAATGGAAGATATTTTTTTGAAGAAATAGGGAAATCGCTTGATGCCTATGGTACTAGGTATGAAAACTTCATTTTGATGGGGGATTTCAATACGGAAGAACAAGATGCTGACATAAGCAATTTCTTGGAAACACATAATTTGAAAAATTTATTGAAAAAACCAACATGCTTTAAATCCGATAGGTCAAGGTCAATTGACTTGATACTCACTAATAGAGTATCCAGTTTCCAAAACACAGATGCGATTGAAACTGGACTATCGGATTTTCATTGTATGATAGTGACTGTTTTAAAAGGCGGTTTCGTGAAAAGGGGCCCAAAAATTAATAAATTATAGAGACTATCGAAATTTCAGGATCGATAACTTTAGAAACGATGTATGTATCGAACTTTCCAAACATATCCCAGTAGATTCAATGAGTTATGATGCTTTTGACTCGGTAGTCAAACAAGTGCTAAACGAACATGCCCCTATAAAAAAAGAAATACGTCAGAGCAAACGATGGACCTTTTGTGACAAAAGCATTCAGGAAAGCCGTTATGCTGCGGACGAAATTACGAAATAAATACAACAAGGAAAGGACCAAAGAAACTGAGAGGGCCTTCAAGAAACAAAGGAACAGATGCGTTAAACTTCTACGCGAAACTAAACGCAACTATTACCAAAATCATGATCTCAAAAATCTTGGTGACAATCGAAAATTTTGGAAAATTGTAAAGCCTGTCTTTTCTGGTAGGGTTCAGACTTCTTCTAGTGTGACTCTGCTGGAAAATGACAAAGTTGTATCTGATGATAGAGCTGTTGCTGATATCTTTAATGATTACTTTGTTAACATTAAAGGCTCTCTTGACATTGCAGACGCTGATTTGAACTTGTTGTCAACGGATGGTATTGATGATCCAGTTGATATCGCAGTGAGAAAATATAGTTTGCATCCAAGTATTAAAAGAATACAAGAGAACTTTAATCATTCCCAGATCTTTGAATTTACACCCGTTTCAGTAGTGGGTGTAAACAATCAATTAAAAAGATTAGATCCAAAGAAAGCAACTCCTTTAGAGAGTATCCCAGGTAAAGTCCTGAAAGAAAACTCAGATATGGTTCTGCCTTACCTGACAGATACTTTTAATTTGTGCCTATCAGAAAATTATTTTCCTAACAAGCTAAAAGATGGAGATGTTTCTTCACTTTTCAAAAAGGATGATGCTTTCTGTAAAAAGAATTACAGGCCAATTACTGTGTTGCCAGCGACTTCAAAAATCTTTGAACGACTAGTATACGACCAGGTAATGCCCTTCGCTGCGAACTCTTTGTCGTCTTTGCTTTGTGGCTTCAGGAAAGGCTATAACACACAGCACGCTCTCCTAAGATTTTTGGAAAGCTGTAAAATGACCCTAGACAAGGGAGGCATTGCAGGTGCTTTATTAATGGATCTATCCAAAGCCTTCGACTGCATAGACCATGAACTGTTAATAGCAAAATTGCATGCCTACGGTTTTGGTAGATGTGCCCTACTCATGATTCACAGCTATTTGTCACAAAGGAGACAACGAGTTAAGATTAATGGGTCGTTTAGCACTTGGAAAGAAGTTCAAAAAGGAGTCCCACAAGGATCAGTGTTAGGGCCTCTCTTATTTAACGTGTATATTAATGACCTTTTTCTTCTGATGAATAGAGCCGAAATATGCAACTATGCAGACGATACCACTATCTACATATGCGGCTCTGAGGTCGAAAATGTCATTGGCGGACTAGAACAAGATGCCAGCCAACTATCAACCTGGTATCCTGAAAACTATATGAAATTAAATGTGGACAAATGTAATTTTATGATATTTGGCGAGAAAAAAGACAAGATGAAATTACATGTAGGAATGGCGGTATTGGAAGAAAGTAACGAAGAAACATTATTGGGTGTTACACTTGATACAAAACTTAACTTCAAAACTCATGTGCAGACTCTTTGTAAAAAGGCCAGCCAGAAACTGCATGCTTTATCTCGCATTTCAATTTTCATGGAATCCAAAAAAATAAAATTGATGATGAACACTTTTATAATGTCACAATTCAGCTACTGCCCACTAATCTGGATGTTCCATGACAGAAATGTCAATAACAAGATAAACAGGATACAGGAAAGGGCCCTTCGAATCGCATACAAAGACAACACTTCTCCTTACGAGAAATTGTTAGAAAATGATAATTCGGTATCTATACATCAGAAGAACCTACAGTTGCTTATGGTTGAAATTTACAAAACAAGGAATCACTTGAATCCTTCGTTTATGATGGAAATTTTTGAGGAAAAGGCAATGCCGTATCAACTAAGAAGTTCGAGCAATTTAAACCTACCAAAAGTGAGAACCACATGCTATGGTACAGATACCGTAAGGTTCATGGGTCAAAGAACATGGGCAAAATTACCCATTGAAGTGAAAACTTCAGTCTCTTTGACTGTTTTTAAAAAACATCTTAAAACAACAAAATGCAAACATTGCAACTGTAGGATTTGCAAAACTTTTATGTATGGTTTAGGTTTTTTGTAATTATTAAGTATTTCTTTTGTATACACCTCTTGTAAATAGTTGGCCTTAATTAGCTTTTATCTTTAGCTATTTCGAACAGCCAACTTTAAGTCAAAGAAGTAATAATAATAATAATAATAATAATAATAATAATAATAATAATAATAATAATAATAATAATAATAATAATAATAATAATAATAATAATAATAATAATAATAATAATAATGATGTAACGGTTTTCATGGTCACGTAGAATTCCGTGTATTCGTACTGAGCTAAGAACGAAGCAAGAAATTCGAAAGCCAGTTGTTGTAAGCAAAACCGGCCCCTCTGAATGCAAATAAAATCGATGAATATCTACGTTGTATATCCACAAATATGCACTTCTTTGCTTGATTAGGGTTACTCCAGTCTTTCTAGCCTTTCTAATTTTTTTAGAACAATAACAAAGAAGTTGGAATGTTCCCGTACCACTTAAATACCTTAAATACAAACTTTTCTTCGTTCTATCCAGATCATCAGTCACTCATGAGCACCTCTGTTGACATTGAAGACAATGGAAGTATTAATACATTATAACAAAGTATTGTTAACCAAATGCATAAAACTTGGGCCTGGGGTCGTATTGTCGTATGATCTGAGGTTGTAAGTCCCGGGTCGAACAGTCCCCGGGTCCGGTCAAAAGAACGTCTCATTTTTTTGTGGGAATGATGAACACATTAGATGACGGGCAGATTTTCAGTATTGCGAGTTGACAAGCTAACGGCTGCACGCATGATACAAGTAAATGATCTTACAGGAGAAAATCTGTCCATCATTTGACTTTTTTGTGCTGAATTCTCTTTCAGAGTTCGTAAACAACGTAGTACAAAAGATGATACTGCTAGAAAGAAATTAGTTATGCAGTCATTTACTAACTCGTTGAAAAATAGACCTAGGACCGATGACCAATAATTTCAGACCTGGTAACATAACATGGTCATCGACGTTAAAGCAGATTTTGCTTGCCTTTCATCATTATTTACGGACATCTACATAAGTTTTTGAAATCGTGGAAAAGCGATGAATCATGGGAGTAGCAAAGGCAGTTAGTGGATTGCATTACTTTCATCCAACAACAGAACCCAAGAAATAGCTATTTCGTCACCAAATGGCACTTGTTTTGCCAAATTCGGACTCTGCACACCTCAGTTATGTTACTTAGCTTGGCCTCAGCGGTGAGTGAATTGTTGAACCGTTATTGAGGTTATTTCCAAGTTACCCCTTTTGTAATAACCGAGGACTTTCCCTTGCTGCGATAAAGTTATATTTGGAATTCTGGAAGACATTGCATAACATACTTTAATCATACTCTGTTTTGGTAACATAGCTTGGTTAAAGAACAGTCAAGCTTTATACTTATAAAGCTCTTTAAAGTTGGCTTACAAAATAGCTCTAATATGAGAACTAATGAAGACCAACTATTTACAAAAACAAAATGAATTACAGTTCATCAACAGCCAACGTAATACTTAAAATACCCTATTTACATATTTTACAGCGACAATTCTCTCCATACCATTTTTTATGCATGATTTGAAGGAACAGATGGAGGTGGCAGTCTTCTTGTCATTAGGTAGGGAATTCCATAATATGCTACCACGAAAAGATAAACTATCGTTGCCATAAGTAGTTGTTTTGGTTGGAGGCAACATCAACAGATTTTATCTCAAATTATATTTATTATCCTTTTCGTGGAACATATCCCACAAGAATGAAGGATTTTGCTGTGTTAAACTGTTATAAACCTCGAGCATTAATTTTTGCAAGTTCTTTTGATGAATAGTGCACTCATTTACTCTGTGTAACAACTCATTAAAGGTGGATGTATAATCATTGAGGAGAATTCGAAGCGCTCTCTTATGGGTGCGATTCAGGTCATTGATTGCAACCTTCCCGCAAAACATCCATATTAACGGACAGTAATTGAACTGGGACATTATGAAAGAGTTGTACAGCAAACGAGATTGCTTCTCATTTAAATAGTGCGAGATTCTAGAGAAGGCACTGATCTTGTTGTTTGCTCTTTGACATAATTTTGCCACATGTTGGTCAGACTTTAGTTTCGAGTCTATCGTGATCCCCAATAACTTAACACTACTGACAACATCAATGGATACATTTCCAATATCGAGAACAATACTATCATCTGTCTTCAAACCTAGTAGTATAACTTGAAATTTTGATAGATTGGCTACCATTTGATTAGTTTTGAACCACGAGACCGCTTGAGACATATCTTGTTCAAGGTTTGAAGCCACGCTTTCAAAAGTGTCATCACAAGAAAAGATGGTATTATCATCAGGAAAATTACACACCTCCAAATGTTCCACAATGTATATAAAATCGTTTAGGAAAATATTGAACAGTAGAGGCCCTAGCACAGAGCCCCGGGGTACACCAGTTTTTGTTTGTAACCAATCGCTATGTGTTGAGCCAACCTTCACTCTCTGCTTTCTATCAGAGAGGTAATTTGCTATTAATCTGAGACCCTGCAGACCAAAACCATACGCTCTTAATTTAGCGATAAGTAGATCGTGTGGCATGCAATCGAATGCCTTGGATAAGTCCATCAAAATCATACCGGCAACACCTTTCCTATCTAATGTCTTACGAATGGTTTCAATGAGCCGAATCAAGGCATGTTGTGCACTATGTCCTTTTCTGTAGGCACATAACAGACTTGATATCTTTGTAGTTACATAAGAATTAATCTGTTTAGCTATCAAACGCTCAAAGACTTTGGACATCGCTGTCGCTACACTAATCGGTCTATGATTAACTTTACAGGTGGATTCAGAGCTTTTGTACAACGATGATACATCAACGGGCTTAAGAGGTTCGGGGAACTCACAGGTTAATAGCATCGTGGTGAAGTACTTAGTTATTTCTACGTGACATAAATCGGATATTAATTTTAGAATGTCTACTGAAATACATCCACTGGTTTTCTTCGAATTGTCTAGCGTATGTCTAGCGTATGGCCTTTAAAATCGTCAAAAATCAGTTTCAAGTGTAATCACTTTGTAACTTGAGCCAAATCTTCCCTAAGAATTGAGTAAAGAATCTATATGTTATAATCAGTAAATTTATAAGCAGAAGACTTGAAAAACTACAAGAGCAAACTCTGAATTTGTAACACTGCGACAAAGCCAAGAGGAGAGCCTCTGCAAAATAGGGCAATAACTTCGCTATATATCCAACCTGAGCATCAAAATACTTTGCCACGAGGCAGATAGATACTGCAGCTAACATAATATCAGCTATTTGCAAGCTTTTACTCCCTCGGTGTTTGGAAAAAGCAACTGCAAAACATGTTTTTAGCTAAGATTGAACGCTACCAACACATTTCTATGGCCGCCATCAGCATCCACAAAGAAAGGTCGAAGGTTAAGGCCTATTGTTGAATTGAATTGCTAAAATTTGGGTACAAAACCCCTCCTCACATTACCCCAAGATATTGTACCAAGAAAAGTATTGGACCACAAGAAAGCCTTCATCGTCAGCTATTTTTCATCGTTTTTCTGAAATTTTTGGAGGTAAGCAGTAGGCGAGAGGAGCTGCGTGCGGGAAAGTGCCACAAACAGGAATGTGCGTAGCAAAACTCTTCATCGCTTATATGTAGATTTTTCGGATTTAAACGAACACAGATTTGATCACAATTTTGCTTGTGGAAGCCCTAATTGTAAGTGTAATGTTGGGGTCGAATCAACAATCCATTATTTCCTGCACTGCCATCTCTACAGAGCTCATAGGAGTATCCTGCTGATGAAGTATCTGATATAGTTGGCAATGACATCTCCCAGCTTCCTGATGACCACCTATGTGATCTGCTTCTTTTTGGTAGTAAAGCTTATAATGAGAAAGCGAATGAAATGACATTGAAGTGCACCGTTAAATTCATCATGCTTACTAAACGATTTCGATAACTTTGTCATTGTCCTCTGTATCGGATGTTTTGGGGTGGCTCTGCTCTCCGGTCTGATGGGTGCGTTGGGCTGGTTTTCGGTTCCCTTCTACGGGTGGCTGTTGGCTCTGGGCTGGGGCCTGTCGGAACTTCGAGATTCTGTGGAGTGCTCGTTTCTGGGGTTTCCGAGGGTCGATGGGCTCCAGGTAGCGGCTGATGGATGCTTGGGGGGGGGGGGGTTCGGGGCCGGTCCTCTGCGCTCGTTGGGGTGGGGAGCGGAGTAGCCCCTTAAACATGACCTTTGACTACAAGGATGCATATAAAGTCTTTGTCTTGTATGTATAGTATTTTAAGTACCGTTCTTTAAGTAGTGTAATTTATAATTTTCTTGTAATTTAGCTGTTGATTTGAACTGTTAAGTTTGGAGGCGACTTGATGTTTTTCGCCTCCATCTCAACAGTAGATAGATCTGAGTTGTTTTTTTGCATTTTCATTTTTTATTTGTTATAGGAAAAAATATATTGACATTCGTTCAAAAATTGATAACAGTCGCTGCAAATGAGATATAAGGATAAAAATCTCAGCGATTATGGATACTGCCTTAAGTAATAACCCAAACACAATCCCTTCAATTACATCTCAAAATCGCAGGTGATTTTCAGCGATTTCTGCTAGAAATATGATCTGGGCTTAAACTTCTTACCGATTAAAACTCATTCGCTGCCCCCAAAAGGGCCTAGTTTGTTTTATTGAGCTAAATGATTCATTTACCATTATAGTTCTACCGGAGGGGGGTTTAGCAGATAATTATAATCTCTGGGAGGGGGCGAATAGAATGTTGAAGGTAAGGGGATATGCCGCCCATATTGGTGGGTTTGGGATCCAAAATTCTTTAAACAAGGGTCTACTTTCGGCAACTTTTCCTTAAATATGGGTGGGTTTGGCTGAAATTTGCAGATCTTAGTTAGAAATTGGTAGCCTTCCACCATCCAGGCGCAGACTCCAATCCATCCATCCATCCATCCATCCATCCATCCATACATCCATCCAAAGTAAAGTGTGAAAATATAGCTCTTTGCAGCTCCAGACTAAATCCAATTCAATAGACTTGGTTGCAGTAAGAGTACAGGATACGCATATCTTTTTTAGATTCTTGATGAGGTACCCACCTCTCAATCACCAATGATAGTTCGAGAAACTTTTCATGCAAACTTAGGAATTCATGGCATATTTATACTCATTTCATTTTCATTTCATTTCATTTCATTTCATTTCATTTCATTTTATTCATTTAGGGAGGGTTGCCCTTCAATGACAATTGATTTTCAAGGGGCCCTCCAATAAAAAGTTCTAATTACAATATACAGAAACATTAAACCTATATGATGAGAAACCATAAAGCTAAAAACCTATTTACAATTTAATGATACAATATTTACGATGAAAGAAAAGTTGAACCTTAATAGAATTTTTAAAACTATTAAGGAACGATGCCTTCTTTGACTCAGCTGGAAGGCTATTCCAAAGCTTAGCACCACGGAAAGAAAAACATTTCTGCCCTTTTGCTGAGTTTTTCTTCGGTAACCTCAAGTCGGTTTCGGTATTACGGAGGTTACGGGAGGAGCATTGCGAGTTTTTGGTGAAAAGGTTACACAGGTATCGCGGAGCCAACTCATTAAGAGACTTGAAGACCATAATCTTAGACTCATAACCAATGAGTTCTTCAATGGTCTTCCAACCCGACCCTTCGATAAGAGGTCTGCTAGGGGTATCAAAGCTGCTATTGGTTATGATTCTGGCAGCACGATTTTGAAGTTTTTGCAACCGGTTAATTTCTGTAGAACCGGCACAACCCCAAACAGAGCAGCAGTATCGAAGGTGGGGCTCAACGATGCCCGTGTAAAGAGTCACCAAACTTTCTTTTGGTAAAAAAAGATTTTGCGTGTTTCAGGAAGCCAACAGCCCTAGATACCTTGGTAGAAACTACTTTGATTTGTTCCTTCCAGTCTTGGGAACTGTCAATTTGTACACCAAGGTACTTTGTTTTTTGTACTACATCCAGCTTATTATTACGAATGTTCAGTTCCAGGACCTCATTTTGGCTTTTAAGAATGTTATGTTTTTGGTTGATAGAAATGAGCATGGAATGTGTCGAGAGGCAAATCACTTCAGGAATCTCGTACACCTCTTCCAAGAATCCTCGGGAATCCTACGGAATCTTTGAGAATCTTTGCGAATCTTGAGAATCTTTGAATCTTCCGTAATTATGAAGAAACTGTAAAAATCTGATAGAAGTTTTGTAAAATCTTGGGAAATCTTGAAAATTCGTTGGAAGTTTCTGGAATCTCAAATCGCTATCAAAAATCATTGTTTTGGAATAGTGAAATGTTCACCCCAATTGCAAAAACGCGCACCATCCAATGTGTGAACCTTACTCGTTGTGGTTACAGTTGCTAGCCTATGCGCATGCGTCTTTCACATTTTTGTTAAACTCCTGGTACATGGTACATGCTACTACTGTGAACGAAATGTGCCTTCGATACTACCACCTTAACTGTTTTTCGAGGATACTACCTTAACTGGATGTGAAGTGAGCTACCTCTCTGGAGGAGTGAGCAAGCGCAGCTAACTTTGCTCGCCCACTCCTCCGGAGAGGTAGCTAATGACAATGACGCTCACAGTTAAGGTAGTGGCATTTGACAGAAGTTAAGGTGGTAATATCGAATAAGCATTTCGTTCAAAGTAAAGGTGTCCACAATGCTCCATGCAAAAACATGGATGAACGAAGGTAAATTTGAAAGAATTCTTGTCAACCGTAATTTCAACCCTTTTGTTGCTGTTGGCCATTTTCGGTCATTTTAACATTGAAACTGGCAGTGTTGCATCAAATTCAATGAAACAGCAACCACCGATGATTCACTTTTCTGTTTCTGATCGTAAATCACGGGTCACGTAAAACAGGTAAATCACCGTTCATATAATGGGTGCCGGGACGTCGCAACTCTATTGCCACCGAAGAAAACATTGTCTGTTGCGGAGGAGTAGTCAGCTTAAGTTTCATATTACCTCCGCAGAAGCGAATGAATGTTCCTCCGCAGCAGCATATATGCTGTAAGATATTTAAGATGTGTAGCCAAATTTCGTTTGACTGTGTGCCAATCAGGGATCCTGACACTGCCTCATTGTTGAAACAGAGAAGTTGGCCAACAGAGCGCTTGGATATCGACAATACGACTGCAAAAAAGCAATAAAAGGGCAAATACAAGATCTGAAAGAATCTCGGAATCCCATCAGGAATCCTAGGAATCTTTGGCAAAATTTGGAAGAATCCCAGGAATCTTGGAGAAATTTTGTGAGATTCCGGGAATCTTGGAATCTCGTACGCTATTTCGAGGAGTGATTTGCCCCTCGGAATGTGTTTTTGCAACATTCAAGGAAAGTTTGTTTCCTTGTAGCCAAGTAGTCAGTTGTTTAAGATCACTGTTAATAG
The DNA here is from genome assembly GCA_964020215.1 of Aurelia sp. 3 sensu Dawson et al. (2005). Classification (NCBI taxonomy): domain Eukaryota; kingdom Metazoa; phylum Cnidaria; class Scyphozoa; order Semaeostomeae; family Ulmaridae; genus Aurelia; species Aurelia sp. 3 sensu Dawson et al. (2005). Next base: position 11,931,062 of record OZ026585.1, read on the forward strand.
CCTCTTCCAGCTGAGTCAAATCACCGGACTGGTGGCACAAACTGGTATCATCAGCATACATGGACACAGTGGAAGCTTGAACAGCTCGTGGGAGATCATTGATATAGATGAGGAAGAGAAGGGGACCCAGGCAGGAGCCTTATGGGACACCAACTTCTATATCCTCAATGTTAGAATCGACACCATTAACCCTACAAAATTGCTTACGGTTGGATGGGTAAGACTGAAACCAGGAGAGTTCTCGGTGTTGGATGCCGTAAAGTTCAAGCTTGTTACAGAGAATATTGTGATCAACTGTATCAAATGCTTTTTCAGGTCTATGAACACTAATCCCACGAGCTTACCAAGATCCAGTCCGTTGTTCCAATCATCAGACATTTTAAGCAAACAGGTTAGTGTGGAACGTTGGCGTAAGAAGCCAGATTGGTCAGAGGTAAAATGACCATTTTCTTCCATAAAGTCATATAGTTGTTCAAAGACAAGTTTTTCAAAGAGCCTTGAGATGACAGGTAGGACAGATATTGGACGATAGTTGGACTTTTCAGTCTTGCCACCATCTTTGAAAACTGGAGTTACTCTAGCTACCTTCCATGAATCTGGAAACTGGCTGGTTTCAATGGATGTGTTAAACAATACAGCCAGGGAATTTTCTATAAAAGGCAAAGCAAGCTTCATAAAGTAGCTAGAGATGTTGTCTATCCCAAAGCTCTTTGCTGTTTTAATGCTGGCAAATGCATCCCTGATCCCTTTCAGTTCAATTGTTTTGAGGTTGAATGCAGCCTTATTTTTATTAACTTCATATTCACCTGATGAAAGGGGATTAGGGGCAGGATCAAGTTTGTTTGCAAGCTCCTTGCCTATATAGCAAAAGAAGTTATTCATACCATTGGAAACATCTTGTTTATGAACAGATTCAATGCCAGAATCCTTGAGATAATCAATGTTACTGGACTTGGATCTCTTATTGTGCAATTCATTGATCACTTTCCAAGATTCTTTCGTGTTGCCTTTACATGCAGAGATTCTATTGGTATAATACTGCTTCTTCAACAGAACATTTAGGGCATTGACCTTATTACGGATCTGTCTATAAGAGTCCATCAGGATTGGGGATTTACTTTTGACTGCAGATTTTTTCAGTTTGTCCCTTGTACGCATCAAATCCCTAAGATCCTTGTCAATCCAGGGACAATATTTTTCAGAAACCCGCATTTCAACCATTGGAGCATGCTTCTCTATGATCATAGAGAACATATTAGACCAACGGTTGACAAGCAGATTGATATCATCGGCTCCACTAACCATTTGCTCCCAACATATGCCAGAAACATCAGCAAGGAAAGCTTCCTCACTGAAGTTCTTAATTTTCCGGGTTTTGATCATTTTATGGCCTTTTTCTACTGCACCATTAAACTTGCGGATGCAGTAAACCATATAATGGTCACTCAGAAACTTCATGCACACCTGATTTTAAGATATTTCTGGCACATGTTGTTGCAACATGATCAATAATGGAAGAGGTGGCTAATGCGACCCTAGTTGGTTCCTCAACAAGCTGCTTGAAACTGAACAACTCATAGAGATCAAGAAGGTGCTTGGAATCGTTGTCTAGAGGCTGCTCAGCTAGTTTTGGAGTGAGATCACAGTTTGTGTCTCCTAGGAGGATTATTTCTTTAAAAAGAAAGAACCTTTTCCAGCTTATCGAAAGTACCAACTGGATCACTAGGTGGTCTGTACCATGCAAGAACAAGAAAAGACTTGCTTTTGGGTGGCTCTACTTCAATACAAATCATTTCTAAGTCATCAGTGGGAACATCAGAACGTAGTTTGTATTTAATAGAATCCCTAATTCAAAATTTGATGAAATTTCATCAAATGCGGTTAATAATCTCCTGCAGCCACTGTGCAAGGCCTTAGAAACCTCGTTTCGCATCACTCGCATTAGAATGAGTTGGAAACCTAAAAGACCTGAAGCTCTTACCCAGACCCCCACTGCGGGAAATTAAACTGAGATCCGCAATTGACAGTTCATCTCTTTTGCCAAATATTAGATATTCCCAGAGGAAAGACCAAGGAAACTTAGACCACTCTCGATGGGGATTATAGCTAACAACCCGAGAGCGGCTCGGTCAGGGCTATTAACGCGGTCTCCTCCGAAGTTAACGAGGTGCGATTTTGTGTAGCGAGGAGATAAATAGCCTGCGTCGCAGACCCAATTCCAAAAGGAGAAGGATAGGGTCTGCGCACAATGGAGCGATCCCGTGTTCTTTGCATAAATTACATTCAAGGATCCTCGAATGCAATTTATGCAGACTATCAGGATTATGTACACAAAATGCATGTATCAATCGAAGAATTCATCGTAAGTTTCTGGAGAACATCGTAAACACTTCAGTACAAAGTATGTCGGCCATTACTTTTCCTCTCGCTCGCAAAATGATGCACTAATTATGCATGACACTCGCTGTCTAGTGCTCAGTAAACGGAATAAATTAAAGTCACGAGAACAGGAGATCGCTCCATTGTACGCAGACCCTATTCTTCTCCTTTTGGAATTGGGTCTGCGACGCAGGCTAGGAGATAAAGGGCATTAGATAACGGTCTTTCAAAGCGCGGATTACAAACGATAAAAGTGACACTAGAAGCGTTAATTACAGATGTTATTTATAACGGCAGCTAGGAAAAATGCCGTGAGAAAATACTGCCAAGAAAGTCAGGTGACTTTACCGCGCCAAAATAGGATGCGAGGCAGCCAATGGGATCAATTTTCTTATCAACGTGACTTTAGTCGGCCAATAACACACAAGGTTATTGTATGCTTTCACCCAATCAGAGGAAGCGAGAGTAAGCGATAAGATCGCACGAAAATAACCAGCCCCACCTCATTATCTTACAACGCACACGAAGGCAGTAAGAAATTTTCGAAGTAAATAAGATCAGTAAGAAATTTTCGAAGTCCCACCCAACCCTCCCAGAAAGCTTACCATGTAGAAGTAACCTAAATCCGCCTAAATCGTTATCTCGGTAACACTGACTCTTCAGAATGCACTATATAATTATTGTATATTGTTAACTAGTCAGGCTTCATCTGCTGACTCAGAAAGAAACCTTTTCATTTAAGGGACACTTGGACATTTCAGGTTTCAGTAGACATACTTTTGAATTAAGTATTATAAATCGTTTCTACATAAATTATATGTAGCGTGAGATGCTTCCAATTTGTGGCGTAAGTGTCCTTCGCAGCACACCTTTCCCATAGACTCTCTAAATGTCGCAGTATATTCAATAGACTAAACTCCAGATTTGAAATATATAGATTCGCAATTTCCCGATGCTTAGCTAACTCCTGTCTGGGTCGCTTGCCTGGATCGGTAGGAGTTAGGCTCTAAATAGTACAGACTAGGAAAATTTCACTATTTCCTTTTTCCAAGTTGCTCGACTTCTGTCCGGGTCGCTTGCCTGGAACGGTGGGAGTTGGGTTTCAAAGCTACAGTCTATGGAAATTTCACTGAGGCCGGGTTCGCTCCTGTCTGCGTCGCTTGCGTGGATCGTTTAGGAGCCCCCGCGTTTCAGTTACGACTCCGACGCGTAGGAGCTCGTTTTTAAAAGCACTTGAGGACATTCCTTACGCCACAAGATACATCTCCATTCCCCATTTATCTTTATGGTTGACAGTAGATGTATGTAGCCTCATTTTGTTCGGGTTTGATAGAAGTTTGATGTCCAGTTTTACGAATGTCTTTCATTGGCCTAAGAATTCTGTCTTTGAGCTACCGAGCAAAATAACAGACTCTCGCATTTTGGGCCTAAACAACCTGAGAACCCTTGATCTTTCTGGGCACAGGAATACGAGGAGGCGCTTCACAAAATAACAAAAACAACAAAAGAAGAAGAAAATGTTATACACTTTTTGCAAAAATCCTTCTGTCTTCATGAAAACCTACCACAATCCGTAAGAATCCTTTTGTTCTGAAAATCTTGTACGATTTCTCGAACGAGTGACATGCCCCGCGTAAAAATATCTTCAAAAACTAATGTTCGGTATGAAAGCGGAACGGAGAGTATTAATGTAAATGGAGACACCACCCCCATGGCATGTTCTATCAAGACGTTCTTGCTGGAAGCCAGAAACATCAGTCAATTCTTTTGGGTATCCCGGATCTAACTTAGTCTCATTAAGGGCAAGAATATGGATCCCAAGATCATTGATCATCAATTTAAGTTCATCAAGGTGACTACGAAGACCATTGATGTTCAGGGATGCAATTGCCATGCCCTTCTTGTAGCCAAGGTGCTGATGACACAAGCCGGAACCCGCACCAGTGGTGCTGGCATCCTCCCTACTTAAAATTTAGGATGGAAGTATGTCAACCACTTCCATCCCCTTAAACCCGCTAACACTCTTTGTACTTCTCTCTGGTATTGTACATTCCTTAGCTTCTTGCTGCATAAATACCCCATGGAGGAGACTATTTCACTCCGCTTTTAAAGGAAAAATTCGGGGTTGATGAAATTGTTGTTAAAAAGCAACCTTACCAACTGCTGAACACCAATCGTGAGTTCTTTCCAAGTTTTGATGCCTCCAATTTTGTTAATGAATCTTCGTAAGTTAGGCCAAATATCGTCGCCATTTTGTATTTTGTACGAATGTGCGAAGGCGCGATAAGGAGGCTAGCGATGTTACTGGTAGAATATCAACACATTTGGCAGCCTCGTTCAGGTCAACATGAAGTGGCGTCATAGAAAATAACGTCATTTTGCATTTCTTAGCAGATTCAAACATGTAGTTTCACGGATTAAAAGAGAAAAAAAATTGAAAAAGTACTACACACCATTCGCTTCTATATTCGATTTAAAAAGTTTACAATAGCGAAATTACCTAACTACGAACTACTGTACCACACTACAAGGACGATACCAGGAGGAGCAAGATATCATGACTACCCCCTGGCATTTAACATAGAAGATCTAAAATACGACTAATCATACGACACACATAAACGATCTTACAAATAAACGAAAAAGAAAAGTTCTAAAGGAGAGAGGAGAGTTTACAAGTTTTCATTACCAACTTATTCAAAACGCTTTGAGGCCTGGATATATTCTAGTGTTACTATTATTATTGTTATTACTATTATTATTATTATTATTATTATTATTATTATTATTATTATTATTATTATTATGAAGTTGTTTATTGTTTTTCACACGTAACAACTTATTTTCCGTTTCTCTTCCTGAGAAATAAGGTCATCATGTTTTGCGTCCTTAGTCTTGACTTCCTGCGTCAATATCTTCTTTTCTTCATCCTTCAATTTGTGTGAATCTTCTTACAATTCTCATTGTTCCGAGTAACGCAGCTTTTTGCATTTCTAACTGCGATATTTTGCAAGGAATTTTCTCTAAATCTTGTTTGAAGCTCTTCGATATCACTCCCGTTGCACCTATAACTATTGGTATGACAAGGACTTCGCTGGCATTCCACAGACGTTTCAACTCAATAGAGAGGTCGATGTATTTTTCGATTTTGTCGATTCTTTTCTTTACAATATTTGCATCTGCTGGTATTGCAATATCTATGACGTAAAGTTTGTTGATCTTTTTATCTTGAAATATGATATCAGGTTTGCTGGCAATGATTGTACGATCAGTGTTAATCTGAGAATCCCATAAAAGTTTTGAGCTCTCATTTTCAAGAACTTTCTCAGGTGTATGACTATACCATTTTAATGATTCTTTCACTTCAATCAAGTTGAATTTCTGTGCTAGTTCTAAATGAATTATCTTTGCTACTGAGTTATGTCTTTTCAGGTATGACGTTGCCGCCAAGGTCGTGCAGCCTGATACAACATGCGCTATCGTTTCTGGCATTGTATTACACATTCTACAGGTGTCACTATCTGTAGTATTATGGATGTGTTTCTTTATATGTCTGGTTGTAACTGCCTGTTCTTGTATCGCTACAATCGTCGCTTCCGTTCCGCCTTTCAATCTTGTTCCTTTCATCCATTCAAAGGTTGCTTTCTTATCTATGTGACCTTGTTCTATCATTTGATAGAATTGACCGTGAAGTGGTTTTGCTCTCAACTTTTCTTTCAGTGTGCCAAGGCTCACCTCTTTAATCGTACTTTTACATTGCAATTTAGTTTTCGATTTGAGGTCATCCAAATTTAGATTCAGTTCCTCTGCATATTTCTGTGCCTTTTTCATGATTGAATCACTTTCTTTTGCATCCCATTCTTTTACTATCTTAATGTACTTATCTTTGCTATTTTCGATGTGGTGCGCAAGATTGATTATTGCTTTCTTGCATTGCTGACTTGCACTGAGGAGTCCTCTTCCACCTTCAGATCTTTGCATGTAGAGCCTGGTGATATCAGATTCTTTGTGGAACATCGAGTTCATCGTTAGTAGCTTTCGTGTTCTCGTGTCAATTGTTTCTAGGTCTGTTATAGACCATTTTATTACACCATATCCATATGTAAGGCTTGGCATTGCCCAAGTGTTAATTGCTTTGATTTGATTTGAATTGCTTTGATTATTATTATTTTTATTACTATTATTATTATTATTATTATTATTATTATTATTATCATTATTATTATTATTATTATTATTATTATTATTATTATTATTATTATTATTATTATTATTATTATTATTATTAATTATTATTATAATTATATTATAATTATTATTATTAATTATGAAGTTATCGGTAGATGGTAAAAACTTCAGTAACCTTACGAAGGAAGAACTTTCGGCTTTAAATAGTCTTAAGTCGGACCGAACGATCGTTATCAAGGAGGCAGACAAGGGTTCTGGGGTTGTTGTGTGGGATCGGGAAGATTACGTCAAAGAGGCAGAAAGCCAATTGGGGGACGCTGCAGTATACTCCAAACTTGATAATGATCCTTCGGACCATCTTCACAGTGTGGTCAATCAAGCTGTGAGTAGGGTTAGAGAGCGAGGGGACATTGACGATAAAACATTAGAATATCTGATGGTCAATAATCCCAAGCTTGGAAGGTTTTACCTACTGCCGAAGATTCACAAAAGGTTGAATAGTGTCCCCGGAAGGCCTGTCATTTCTAACTCTGGCTTCTATACAGAGAACATTTCGGAATTTTTGGATTACCATTTACAACCTCTTGCTAAAAGTGTCCGCTCATACATCAAAGACACAAACCACTTTTTGCAAAAAATTGCGTCATTAGACAGGCTTCCAGAGGATACTATTCTTTGCACTATTGATGTCGTTGGGCTTTACCCAAGTATACCACATGACGAGGGATTGAAGGCTTTGCGTGACGTTTTAAACTCTAGGAACGATCAGTCTGTTTCTACGGAATCTCTTGTTGAACTTGCAGATGTAGTACTTAAGAATAACTTTTTTGAGTTTAATGGGGCGTTTTACCATCAGCTGAGGGGCACAGCAATAGGCACCAAATGTGCGCCATCATACGCGATTTTGTTCTTAGCAGATCTGGAGGAAAAACTTCTTAGGGGTTCCAGCTGCAAGCCGTGGCTGTGGTGGCGCTACATCGATGACGTTTTCCTAATTTGGACCCATGGTGAAGAGAAGCTTTCCGAATTTGTAGAATACCTCAACACTGCACACCATTCCATAAAATTTACAGCTGAATGGTCCAAGGAGAGCGTCAACTTTCTTGACACTAAAGTCATTAAAAAAGGTTACAAGTTGGTGACAGATCTCTACACGAAACAGACTGATACACATCAGCTCCTGCACCGTTCTTCTTGTCATCCTTATCACACCAAAAAGGGCATCCCATACGGACAGGCCCTTCGCATAAGGCGTATTTGTTCCGAAGATTCATTTTTTGACGAACGGATGGGTGATTTAAAATCGTGGCTAATTGGGAGGGGGTATCATGAAGGGGAAATCGACATTCAGTTAGACAAGGTCAGACAATTGGATAGGGAAATCCTGTTAAATGGGATCTCCAAGCAGAAGGATGACACGAGGATACCGTTGGTTCTAACTTACCATCCGGCACTTCAAGGGGTCAGCAATATTTTGCGAAAATGCGCTAATATTTTCCTCGTTGACGACGAACATCGCAAGCAATTTGGCGGAAAAGTTTTCGTTTCATTTAGGAGGGCTAAAAACCTTAAAGACACTTTGGTTCGCGCTAAGTTGCAAACTCAAGATCAGGAGTTGGTGCCAAAAGGAACTTTTAAATGCAGTGGTAAGAGATGTCAAATTTGCCCTATTATTCAAGAGGGCTGCAGTTTTTCTAATGCGAATGATTCGCGATCTTTCAAGAATTTTTCAGGGGCTTACGATTGCAATTCTACAAACGTAGTTTATATGTTGCAATGTACATGTTGCAACAAAGAGTATGTTGGCAGCACTAAAACAAAATTTCGTCAAAGATTTAACGTGTACAAATCATACTTTCGGACTTACAAACAGAAGCGTAATGCTGGTACTCTTAATACGGGAAAGGCGGTCCCTCAGGCAAGCTTGTTCTCTCATTTTTTCGAGGAAGGCCACCATGGTGAATTTTCGGTCGTTATTCGCCTCATTGATGGAGCACAGGATGTGTACTCCCTTCGCAGGAAGGAGCTTTTTTGGCAATACAAATTGGGTTTGTTTACACCAAATGGCCTAAATGAGAGGGCAGCCGATGTTGAGCTGGATATATTTGCTTGTGGCACTGCTTAGTTCTCTTACCATTGCATTGAAAATCATGGGCAGCATAATGGCAGGGGTGTTGGCTGGCTGACTTCGTGCAAAATTGCACGTAGTGGTGGGGTGGAATTCCCCATCGAGCTATCCTGGATTTAGCAACTTAAGCAAATCCTTGGAGGGTCACTAGCTTGCACTCTTGCCTTCTGTCTCGGGTTGTATAAGTTCTTGTCACGCAGAGCTTTCACTCTCTTTCTAGTCAGTCCAAATCCAAAAATTTAAACAGGGAGTAGGAGACTTTGGAAGGCCACTTGGGGGTATTTTGGGCACAGAAATCATTCATTGTTTCGGAACCGCTTTGTTCTTATGTAAAAACTTCTTTTCATTTCAATAGGATTTTAAAATGTTAATTTTTCTTTTATTTGTCTGGGTTTTAGAAATACATTTTAATGCAAATTTTATGTTTAGAGTATAAATACTTGGCTGTCTAGATTTGTAAATACACTGATGAAGATTTTATAATCGAAACGTCTGACATAGAACAGTTGTGTTTCTCTTATTATTATTATTATTATTATTATTAAAAATAAGACTGTTTTATAAAAGCTAACGTTTCGATTAAAAATCTTCTTCAGAGTAAAACTTTACTGGGACAGCCGAGAATTTATACAGATTGTTTACCGATAAAATTATACATAACGAGTCTATTTACAGATTAATTTAATTTAATTTAATCTGTAAATAGACTCGTTATGTATAATTTTATCGGTAAACAATCTGTATAAATTCTCGGCTGTCCCAGTAAAGTTTTACTCTGAGGAAGATTTTTAATCGAAACGTTAGCTTTTATAAAACAGTCTTATTTTTCATATTTTCTTTTCTGTTTTTCCTGAAGGTGGTTTTAGTTTTCATATTATTATTATTATTATTATTATTACTATTATCATTATCGATTTATTCAAAGTTGGCTTTCTATGTAAATAGCTAAAATAATAGCTAATTAAGGCCAAATATAACTAAAAGAAAATAAATAGAAGACAAAATGAATTAATCTAAAAACCCCAAATCTTTTATAAAAACTCTACACAATCTGCAGGTGCACGAATCGCCATTCCACTGTTTTATTTTTCTTTTGAATTCTTGAATTGTGCTACTGTCTTTCAAAAAACTTGGAAGTGAGGACCATAAAAGGCAGCCTCTAGATTGAAGTGTTGCTGTGAGAATTTTCGCATTTGAATCAAACGGTAACTGTTCATGGCCATATAGGATGATTTTTAACAACTCTTCATTTGAAAGATTTATCATACCATGAAGCAACAATATCGCGTTTACACTGTTGAGAAGATCAAGTCTATCTGCAGCGTAAATATGGCAGAGCAGGAAATAGTGCTCCGTATCCTCAACACCATCATTTGTTGGGCAAAAAGGGTTCAAAGTATCCCTGAAGTTATGCTTAAATTTGTGAAAATTTAGCTTACTGAGTCCAACACGTAGCTGCGTTAGGATGGATAAGCCTTTTGGGTCATGAATACGGTAAACCAACTTCGGAGGTGGACGAATAATTGGCAATAATGTTTTCTTTAAAACATTTACGGAGCTGGAAAGTCTAATCTCAGGGTCGAGTTTTTCCCATTCCGATAAGCAGTTAGGATAGAAACTTGATTTGAAACCTTGCGTTCTTGCACATATTTGCCCTATTGTAGCGCGTCTGCGAAGATCGTAGTTGGATTATTGAAGGTAAGGAATTGGTTGTCTTGTGTAGTCCGAAGTCAGATTGTTGACTATTTTATAGAAGAGGATAAGGCGTCTGCTCCATCGTCGGAGGTTTAATGATTCCCATCCAAGCTCATCATACAGCTTATCACGAGAAGTGCCCTTCCAATCGCCTATTATTGCTAATGCAGCGGAGTATTGGACAGATTCAAGCTTTTCCATTTGATTGGTTAAAACAACACTGTGACTATATTCGCAAATATTATGGGGGATGTGATATATGACGTCACCATAATCCAGACGCGGTCGAACATAGAGTTTGTACATTTCGTTGAGGGTATGTCGCGGTAGGAACTTAGAGAGAAATCTCAACATTCCTATTCCTTGCCTGGATTTGGAAATAACAGTTTTGATGTGGCTAGCAAACGAAAATTTGGAGTCCAATATGATACCAAGGTTTCTTTGTTCCGGAACGTTTTTTACTGGGGCTTCGTTAAAAAATATGGGTGGGTGATTTACTGGACTTCTCTTTTTGGAGAAGGTCACTTCAACTGCTTGCTTAGTAGAGTCAGGATTAAAGGACATTCTCCATTTTCGCGCCCAAATATTGATGAGGCTCAGATCATGGTTCATGTCGACAGCAGCTGTTTTTGGATCATGGACGACAGTGAAAATCGATGTATCGTCGGCAAATAGTTTTACGTTACATCTTAAACCATCTGTCACATCATTAATGTAGATTAGAAAGAACAGGGGTCCCTAGATAGAACCCTGTGGAACTCCAGCTTCAATAGCACACCATCCAGATGTTTTGCCATTCAGAACAGTTCGTTGTTGTCTGTTGCTAAGAAAGCTTTGCATCAGTAAAAGCAGTTTACCAGAGACGCCACATCGGCGCAATTTGTATACAAGACCCTCATGCCAGACCCGGTCAAAAGCCTTTGATATATCAAGGTAAACAGAGCGAGCATCGAGAGTGGGATTGCAATCAAATGCTTGAAATATGGAGTTGACAATGGAGAGGAGCTGGTTCATCGTTGAATCGCCCGGACGGAAACCTGACTGGTTTGGGTTTAGTAAACTGTTCACTTCTAAATGCCGATAAAGGGTATCAAATATTAGCTTTTCTAAAATTTTACCGAATATTGGAAGGAGAGAGATTGGACGATAATTTTGTTTTAAGTTCTTATGATTCTTTTTGTGGACTGGAACTACATTAGCATTTTTCCACATTTCAGGAAAGATACCTTGACTTAAACTTTGTTTGTTTGTTTGTTTGTTTGTCAACTTATTTTACATCGATTTATGTACATAAAAGCTAGCTTACTATATACAAATGTACAAAGTAAACTAATCTAAATCGATGAAAAACTTATCTAGATCGATAAATGTATTAACATAAATAAATGAATAAATATTTTTACAATCTTTTAATAAACTAACTAAATAAAATAAACTAATTTGGAGGTACATATTTACAAGCACTACATTTACAGTTTTGGCCATCCCACTTTTTTATCATGTTTTTAAAGCTATTTAGATTTTCTGCCGATTTTATTTCATTTGGCAGTCCATTCCAGATTTGAGGTCCCAAAGATCGAAGGCCATTTGAACCAAAGGTGACTTGATTTGGTCTATAATGCTGTAAGTCATTGGACTTTCGTAGTGAGTAGCTAGAAGATTTTTTTAGCAGAATATTTTGAAAATATCTTGCATGAAGAAAGGGTTTAAATTTTTCAGAGTCTTAAAAACTTCTATGCAGAGGACTCTTAGACGGGAAACATGCATAGTACATCTTTCTGACTTCGAAAGTAGGTCACCGTATGAGTTAAGGTGACCATTGTGTAAAAATCTAAGGGCACGTTCTTGAATTTTTTTCAATTTTTTGCAAGGATTTAGCTGAAGAGAAATACCATACTAAGGGGCAATAATCAAAATTAGAATAGACAAAGCTCTGAACTAGGATCTTCTTTTCATTAAAACCAATAAATCTTTTTAGTCTTTTTAAGACATTGAGTTGTGATGCAGCTTTTCTGCAAAGTTCAGAGATGTGCTGTTCAAAGTTCAGTTTATAGTCTAGGTGAATTCCTAGTAACTTGACCGTTTCTTCCGATTTGAATGTTTTTCCTTGGATGTTGAAATTTTCTCCACTTGTGTTTGTTTGATCCTTTTTGATAAGGAGTGCATGGAACTTTTCTGGATTAGCTATCATTTGGTTTTGTTTCAGCCAAGTCAAAGCAACCCCAGCTTCTTCTTCCAGTACCTCAATCAAATTTGATAGAGTCTTGGAAAAATAGGCCAGAGTGTTATCGTCGGCATGATTATGCAATGTTGCTTCTTTGACGAACAAAAATAGATCATTAATGTAAAAATTGAATAGAATAGGGCCCAAAACAGAGCCTTGAGGTACCCCTGATAAAATAGTTTGGAAAGAGGAATACGTATTATTGAACTGTTTTCTCCTTTTCAGGTAGGAGTATATCAGGACTAGAGCATTTTCATCAAAGCCATAGGCATGTAGTTTGGCTATAAGTAAATCATGTGGAATGCAATCAAAGGTTTTTGACAGATCCATAAGGACAGCCCCTACTATGTAATCATTATCGAGTGTAACCCTCCATTCTTCGATCATTCTTATCAAAACATGTTTTGTACCATATGATTTTCTATAGGCAGCAATGAACAGCGAAAGGGTTTCATCTAAGTATGGGATAAGTTGGTTTTTCAAAATCTTTTCATAAATTTTGGAGAAAACATTAAGTATACTAACAGGACGAAAATTTCGTTCAACTGTACGATTTGCCTCTTCTTTATCTAAGGAACAAACAGCGGCGCGTTTTCCATCATTTGGAAACCTATAGTTTCGTATGCTGCTATTGATTGCATTTGTTAACGGGAGTGCAAGTTCATCTGCAGCTAACAGCACCAGTCTTGGCGGAATTTGATCTTCACCCGTAGGTTTTCCACCATCCAAAGACTTTAATTGTTTCATGACTTGACACACCTCTACTTCATGAAAAGAAAATGAATGGAAATTTATCGCAGGATTTTGAACGATAGCTAAAATACTTGGATGGTTTTTGTATTTTTCGAGAATCAAACCAATGGCTTGCCGGTCATCATCAGTTGCAGCCGTATCTGCAATATTACAGGGTTTAACACCACTAGATTTGTCTACGATGTTAATGTAGTGATCGCTAAAGATCTCAGCCAGCTCCCTGTCTTCAGTTACAATTGTATCATTTTTAACTAAGGAAATGTCATTTCCAGCTAAGCCTCCTTTGTTAGAAAGGAAAGGTTTCAAAAGATTCAAGAAATCACGATTTGACACCCGTCCAGTTTCTGTTGCTTTTCTGAAATGCTGCTTAATTGCCTTGTTTCTCAAGGCAACGCATTTATTTCTTTGTCTTTTAAAATTTAGTTCATTTTCTTTGGAAGGATTTTTGTTGTATCTCTTCTTTAGCCTGGTTTTGGTATAAATTCCCTTTTTTAATTCTGGAGTCATGAAAGGAGCCCTATTTCCCCATAACACTTTCGTTTTTAGAGGGGCATATTTATCGACCAATTTACGAAAAGTACAGACAAGGTTATCATAAGCTTGTTCAGGATCATCAACAACATCAAACTTTGCCACCTTTACATCTGACAAGAAATTTTTTGCATCAAACTTTTTGTAACTACGGTATTTCATTACTTTAGGCTTAAGTCTGGGAAGGCGAGATTTCATAACCGTCATGATAAGACCATGATAGTCACTTATACCCGTTTCAAAAACCGACGTTTTTTGAAAGCATCTCGGCCGATTTGTGAGGATGACATCTATCGAAGAACTGCTATTTTTAGTAAAACATGTTTTGGCAGTCACTAAATTAGACAGCCCAAAGATATCACAAAAGGAAACTATTCTGTTATATCATGTATCCTGCTTGTTTAGGGTATCAATATTAATATCTCCCATTACGATTATGTTTTCATATTTATCTAAAGCAGAGTTTAGCGTAATTGAAAGATCGCTAAAGAAAGCATCAATATTACTGGATTCAGGGGGCCGGTAAATACTGTAGACAATCCACTTCTTTTTGTTTACTATCATTTCAGAGCATAAAAGTTCTAGAGAACGAGTCTCTAAAGTTGGGACTCTATTACAAACAACACCTTTCCTAGCATATAGCATAATACCCCCGCCAAATTCATTTCTATCGCGACGCATAGGTTTTTGGTAGTTATTCACTAAGAAAGATTCGGTTTTGAAATCAGAGTTAATTTTAGTTTCCTCTATGACCAGAACATCCGGTAAGCATCTTTCCATTAATACTCTCAAATCAATAATCTTATTTCTAAGACTATTGATATTTAAGAAACCGATGAGTGGGTGGTTATGATACTCTGTCCTAAGGCTGAAAAGTTTGTCAATGTCACATGAATCATTAGATTCTACAGAAATATCTGTTGAAGTAGACGATGGGGACGATGATTCTATGGGGGTGTGCTACCGTTAACTGAAGACAAAGAGCTACCATTTTGCAAGTTTGTGCTAGAGAATGACTCTTCACTAAGGGAAAAGGAACTTGTTTGGAAAACAATTTGAGAAAGATTTGCATAACCTAGTCAAACTCCCCTTAAGAAATCTATAAAATTACCTGTTAATATGTTCGATCCGATTGTATTCAAGTGTAAACCCCAATTGTCTAAATGTCCATTTTGAATATTGTCGTGTCTAATAAAGTTGATTTCAGATGTTTCCAAACCTTGTTTAACCAAATGATTTACTTGTTTCCTTTTCCATTCCAGTTCTTCCGAGTCAGCCCTTCTAATGATTGCTGAAACTGCCACATTCTTCACTCGTTTCTTGGTTTCGACTGCCAATTTGATAATCTTGTTTGCTGTCTCATGTGGTGCTTCTCTCCTTAGGTTGTTTGTGCCACACAAAATGATAATACCATCAGGCTGCATGGAAATCGTAGGCTCTAAATAGGATTTCATATGCTCTACCGTTGCTCCTGGAAATGTTTTGACGTATGAGGAGAAATGCCTAATCTCACGATTGAACGCTTGTTTTCGAACATTTCTCAACATGGAGTCTCCGACTATAGAAATGGTAGGCTTCTTTGCTCTTTCCGCCGTTTGATGATCCCATGATGTTGATGTTGCTTGTGACGGATTTCGTTCTTTTCAACTTTACGCCTTTTTACAGCTTCTGAATAAGAACGTTCACCGGTAACTGTGTTTCTTTCACTTCTTACTCTACCCCAAACCGTGGTTTCAGCAAAGGGATTATATTCGCTGGTTGTTGTTTTGTTCTCAAGACTTTTTTCAGTTGGTTTAGGCATTTGACAGATTCCCTCAGGATTGGACTCTTCTCCTCCTTGAGACAGTACTTCATCATTTGTGTGCAACGCAGAGGCATGCGAGAATTCACGAGGGACAATTTTCTCTGTGCCCCAAGCTGCATATTCTTCTAAAGGATTAAACCTATTTGTTGTTTTTATGGGAATTGTCTCTTTAAAAAAGTTAGCTGATCTTGCCGTTGCTTTGGGGATTTCCCAAATTCCTTTTGAATGGAGGCTCGCCCCTTGAGATGCTTCTTCACCAGACACACCTAATTCACGTGCAGCTGAGCTCACATTTCCCCCGTTCCCTTTTTGATGCATAGTCTGGATGTTTTGTGATGATCTTTTAAATCCGTCTGAATAACTTTTTTTGCAATATTTGTAGTCGTACTAAAATTTCTTTGTTCTCTGGCAAACTCCAAGGGTTATGGCTCGTAGGTACCTACTGAGGCTTCAAAAAGGAAGCTTGCGAAGATGTTTCAATACCAGGTTTGTTTCCACTTTTTTTCAATCACTTTTTCCAACTCTAAAACTTTTATTTTTAGCCCACAATTTTCATCTTTTAATGTTCTATTTTCTTTTTCCAATTTTCTGCCTTAATCATCAGCTCAGCATACATTTCGTCTATCACTTTCATCCTAGCTTCCTTTCTTTTCTCATCATTCTGCTCTTTATCCTTCTACCGAGGTAATCTTGTTTCAATTTCTTCCAATTTTCTCTCTATCACATCCAACCGATTAGCAGTGTGGTCTGTCTTTACCGCTTTTGACTCCTCCTTTTCCAGCATCTCCTCCTCGCTGTCCGTAACCTCCTCTCTACTGACCTCTGACTCGTCACTCTCGCTACCATCTGTTTCCTTTTCGTCAGACATTGCCAGTAATTTCTCCCCGTATTCTGCTCTATCTGCTCTTTCTGTCAATTCACTTCTTCATTCTATTATTCTTTCCTCATTATTCGATATCTTCCTTGCTTTCTCTTTGACTTGACCTCTGTCCTCTGCGGACCTGCCGCCATTACGTGAAGCGTTTCCTGAATTTAGATTTTCTTCCATGTCCTGCATTTCAATTTCCGAGGTTATTTCCACTTCATCCATAACACTTGTTGAATAGCATCTTGGTGTTATTCTTGACTCAAAGCTAAATTTCAAAAGTCATATTCGAGAGGCTATCTTGAAAGCACGCAGAGGAATCGGTTTGTTAAAATACCTTTCTCAATATGTATCAAGAGAGGTCCTTGATCAAACCTATAAGCTTTACGTGAGACCTCACCTAGACTATGGAGACATAATTTACCACAAATATGACCCAGATATGCAGCTGAACTTTACGCAACAACTAGAACAAACTCAATATAAAGCAGCACTAGCTGTTACTGGAGCGTGGATGGGTACAAGTAGGCATAAGCTGCTTGAAGAGCTCGGATGGGAAACACTTTATAACCGAAGGTGGTGTCGAAGATTATGTCATTTCTTTTCAATAACCACTTCCAAAAGCGAAAGCCCAGATTACCTTTTCAATGAGATACCTGAACATCGCTCAGTTGATTATAATTTAAGAAACCCGCGTTGTTATGAGCAAAATGTAGGTAGAACTATGCGCTTTTCTAGCTCTTACTTTCATGACACAATATGTGAGTGGAATCTGTTAGAGAAAGCAGTACAAGATTCTCCTTCTCTCGCCGTTTTCAAGAGCAAATTGCTTCGGATCATTAGACCTGAGAAAAACCCTGTTTACAATATCTATGATATTTTGGGAATCAAACTACTAACAAGGCTTCGAGTTAATTTCAGTCCTCTGAACGACCATAGATTTAGGCATAATTTTGACTGCTTGAGTCCAATTTGTATTTGTGGTACAGGAAAGGAAGATAATGAGCATTACCTCCTGCACTGCCCCCAGTTTACAGCTCAGCGCCAAGATCTCCTTGGTCAAGTCTCGGATGTCGGATATGATGTTGCTAGCATGAACGCAAAGGATCTTTGTCATTTGTTGTTATATGGGAACCCAAATGAAAGTACCTTTGCAAACAGAATCATTCTAGAAGCAACTATTTCTTTTATTAAGACTTCTGGACGTTTCAATTAAACTTTCTGGAAAAACAGCAACCTAAGCCTTTTTCTTGACTGGGGTGCTCCCGATATTTGCATGGGCAGTCTCTGCTCATCGGACTGCTGCTGCGGGGGCGTTGGCTGGGGGAATCTAGGATTAGTTGGAAGTTTTTTAGTTTCTTTTTCTTTTCTCTTCGGAGTTGATCTCTGTACCATAGATTCCATTCTCCCTGCCGGTGCTCTCGTGCTTGTGGTTTGGTGGGGGGTGGGCTGTTTGTGCGGGTTTTGGGGGTACTTCAGTTTCGATTTAGCTTTTGTTCTTGTTTTTGTTTTGTTTGTTTTTTTGTTGTTGTTTTTTTGTTGTTTCCTTTTCTACTATTAATAAGGTGGTTGCAGGAGAAAAGCTCTAACTTATTTGATAATCTTTAAATTCCAAAGGTTTTTTTCTCCTGCAACCACCTTAAGCTACCGTTAATATTTTGTAGAAAATTGTAACTGGCATTTGTAGTGAGGACCCGGTGACCTTGTGTCTTTCCTCGCTACAAATGTCACAGTAGTTGTATTGAATTGTTGTTTTTGAAATTTTAGATTGATAAAAAAATAATAAAGTGACACTTGTTTCTTTTATCTTTAATGATTCACGGCCTGCGTGCTTGGTATCTTTTATTTTTCCTGTTTTGAGCATATAGTTTAAAGACATTCGAACCACGTTTTCGCTTAGGCCATGTGTTTTCCGAAGTGCCTTGCAAATCATCGTCGACTTGGCGCGCTGTCTGTTGCCTTGCAGCTTTCTCATCTCCGCGAAAATCAACTCTTCCACTTCAGCTTCTCCTAATATTATTCCCGAGTCAGTCTCAATCACTTCATTTTTAAATGCAGAAGCCATTTCGAGAATTTTAAGATAACAGAACTCAAAACGCGACCGATCTCCACCAGGTACCTACGAAGATGGAACAGTTTTGAAAGATCAATTTAAGAGGCAGTAATAGTGCATCATCGCACTGCTTGATCATGCGGATTGAAATATCATCCCAACCGTGTGCCTTGTTTGGGTTCAATGACCGAATGATTTTCGGAATGTTCTCGTCCGAAATGGTGAATTCATTTAACGGCGGAGCAATAGGGATGACGTTTTGAGGGATTGTACTGCCAGTATCAATAGTTGTGCATTGCTGTATAAAGTATTCATTGAAGATTTCAGTCTTCGCTGTAAAGTCTAATACGAATATATCATTTTCTAGGAGAGGAGGGATTATTGGTATTTTAGCTTTGTTCAGAATTCTGTTGATCAAGGACCAATAGCTTTTGATTCCAGTCTCTGGACTAGAGAGGGTGGTACCTCTAGTACTTGTCCTTTAACTGTCCACTTCTTATTTAAGCACGAAGAGCTCTCCTTCCCGAAAATCGTGGGAAAGTTTAATCAAAGGATTCCTGGAGAATTTATGGGGAAGCCCCTAGGAAAAGTAAAGACGAGTCAAATCAAGGACGAGTTTCTGCTCGTGACTTTCCACATTTTTCATCCCAAGCCTGATCCGACATCTAAGCTGAGACAGATAATCTAGTAGTGCATCCTGTAGTTTTAGCTGGATGTTGTGACTCTATATGTTTTTGGCCTTGGGTAGTCGTTGTTTTTTTTGCTCCCCTCGGTATACACCACTTCGATTAACAACCTCGTTTTGGAAATTATTCAAAATTCGTTCATATGAAATTTTGGAGGCCAAATTCGGACTTAGCACCCAAACCTTAGTCTAACCACAAGTTTTCATGTTGCTAGTTGTCGTGGTGTTAACTTTATGGCGACGTAAAGTTTGAAAATCTATAAGGGACTTGACCGTGAAAATGACTTGGGGTGTAAAGTTTCACCCCCGACGATTTTTCACGGTCAAAGCCCTTATAAATCTTTGAGCTTTTCATTGTTATAAAATCAACGTCACAAATTCCAGTACGTTAAAAACAGGTAACTAGACTAATGTTTGGGTGCTAAATCCGAATCTGGGCCAAAAATTTTCATAAGAACAATAGGAAGGAATTTTGAAAAATTTCCAAAACGAGGCTGCTTAATCGAAGTGGTGTATTGTCCCTGTGATGTTGTCTAGTAACTTTGGATAGGGATGGTACCGGGTGTCTCAAAAGAAAAGTACCTCCTTTTGACTGGAGATAGGAACGAAACAATAAGATATTATAACTCACGGAGTGAATAGTTAAATTTATCAATCTTCAACTTAGAATCACATACCTTGCATTTAAAAATCATCTGCCAAACACAGGAGATACAAGCTTGCAAAGTCAAAATTTACAGTGCACCTGAAACCAGAGGTTTTGTAAAAGGGCCTAGCCCTGATTTGGCATCACAGGCATATTGCAAAAAAATTCGAACTTTGACCTTTAGCTTTTTCTTTTGAAAAGAATTATACCTTGAAATGCTTCAATTGTCCTACAGATAATTATTCCTTTGAGGAATCTGTGCATTGCATTCCATCCCAAGTGTAAAAGAAAAAGAAAAGAGCACATGCACGTTCATTTTGGAGATGTGGCACGTCTCTTGAGCCTGATTCACACTGGGTCGTTTGGATTGTTGGGGTCGTGCAAAAAGACCCAAAAGACAAGAAGCAGGGCTGGAGTCCTTTATCTATTGGGTCTTTCTGCACGATCTTAACGACCCTAACGACCTAGTGTGAATCAGGTCTTTCTGCATCTTTATTATATTTGTTTAATCAGAGCGATGTCTACGAGTCTTTTATTCTTTTCAAAGGAGAGTTAAACTTTACAGGTACTTTGGAAAATATGCATGATACAAATCATGGCTAGGCCCTTTCTCCAAACCTCTGGTTTCAGGGGCACTTTAAAATTTGACTTTGAAAGCTTGTATCTCCGGTGTTTGGTGGACAATTTTTAAATGCAAGGTATGTGAATCTAAGTTGAAGACTGATAAACTTATCTGTTGACTCGGAGAGTAACAACACCTTATCGTTTCGCTCCTATTTCCAGCCAAAAGGGGGTAGTTTTTTTTGAGACACCCGGTAGAACGTAAGCATTGTTGTAAATTATTTTATATGAATAAAAAAAGTAAAGAGATTCACGTGGAGTAATTTGAGAGTAATTGGGAGTAGTTCATAGTCTTGGAGTTAAAAGATATCCCAATGATAAAGTGGGTAATTGACAATGACAGACAAGATTGAGAGAAGGTCGAAAAGACTGATCTAGAAAGCTCACACAATGAAAACATAGCGTAAGAGAAACACTTTTCAATTGTTAAAAATAGAATGCATTGACGAACACTAACCAAAGCAACTCACGTGAACCAAATTACTCCAACTCACTTCGCATTCTGCTCGGGTGGCAACTTTTCTTGCTGCTCGGGCAGCACTTGGGGCAATTCATCTCATTTCATTTTTCATTCTTTATTCACGGTAACCCCTTTGGCAAAGGCCGCTTTTCAGGAGGCTGTGAAAAGATTTAAAATCTACAATTTACAAGTGAAATATTATACGAACGAAAATAAACAATTTAATTACAACGCTAGAATAAAGTTAAAACAAATCATAATTATCAAACCATGAATGGCAGGACACAATCAGATCGGACCACAGCAAATTGGACCCCACGCGTACCCTGAAACACGACACTTCATTACAGCACCTCATGGCAGGCAAAGAATCCGACTGACCCCTGTCCAATCAAACCGCATCCCGCCACCAACGATCAAGTTTTAAAATTCGATGTTTAAAAGCATGTAAAGAGGGTGCTTGCTTAACCCCAGGTTCAAGGCCGTTCCACATGTACACCACGATATGAGAATGAGTTTTGCCCTTTACTGTTTTTAAAAGTAGGGTTGCGTAAGTCAGTTTCAGACTTACTCAACTTGACAGTGCCTCGTGACGAGTTCTTTGAAAAGATATTTGAGAGATATATGTTGGTGCAAGACCATTCAAGGATTTGTAAACGATCGTCGTTGTCTCTCGTGTTATCATTTCAGCGATATTTGGAAACTTTAACCTTTGAACAAGGGAATCAGCAGGTGCATCATAGCTACTGTTTGTTACATATCTGGCAGCGCGATTTTGTAACTTCTGCAGTGCAAGCCTCTTGGATTTCCCACAGCTCCCCCTCACAGAGCAACAGTAGCGGAAACGCAGTGCTACGATACCACTATTATTTACCTAAGAGTTTCTTGGTGTAGTACTCTTTTCTTAGCATACTTTGAAAACCCAATGACACGAGGGACCTTAGCACGCAAGGTCTTACCAAACTATGGCTCTGTGAGCACTGCCTTACTATTGACAAGGAAGATATAATAGCTAAACTTTCATCACAAGAGAAGAAATATTCTATGAATTCTGTTCCAACAAATTACAGAAAAAACCAACCCATGCTCTTATACAATACAGAAAGACAGCCAGTGTAGTAAATGTTCCTTTAATTTTCATGAATCCTATATTTAGAGTTGTTTGCTTTTATTACAGGAAATGCAATGAAAGCTGCTTCAAATGATTTTGCTGCAGATCCTTGTTCGTCTGTAAAGAGGAGTTCCATGATCAAGGCTGCTAGATCATTGCTTACTGCAGTTACAGGATTGCTAAGTGTAGCAGACATGGCTGACATTTACAAACTAATTGCTTCATTGAAACTGGTATGTCTTTGATATTTTGACAGAAAATCATCACTTTGTAATCTATCACTGGAAAACAACAGACAGAAGTTGTCTCTCTTTGCCCCAACAAGCAATTTTGTTTCTTGTTTTTACATCCAAGGTTCAGATTACGAATGAATGAAGAACAGGTTGGTGACGTTAGAAAATGTAAGAAATGCAAAAAGTACAGGGTGTCCCAGAAAAAGGTAACAGATTTGATTAGGCCTAGCGCTATGAATTCAGCATGAATCAACTGGAAATGATTTTGAAATTAATCCTCAATAGTTAACTTGAAGATAGATACCTTGTTTGTTGATATTGGAGCATTGAGAGAGGACATTTTTATCTTGAAAGTCTAGCTTTGCTTCCACCTCAAAACCAGAACTTTTGGGTTTTGGCCTAAGATGTTAACGCACTTGCTGTGGAATCTCCTGAATCGTAGCGAAGTACACGCAAGAAGCCTCGTGCTTCGGAAAAAGTTCTTAATTGAAATCTAAATCCAACTTGACAATCAAATTCACGAATTTTGTCCAAAAAAGACATCTCTGGTCATTCTACAAAAGCTTTTAATTACATCTGCGGAATGAAGGTTGTTCATCAGTGAAATAATTCCGTTGGGCGTGGAAAATTCTTCAATATTTGAATAAAATCTGTTTGCTTTGACTGGAATTATTACGAAACAAACAATCACATACACCCAAAGGATGAAAAATCCACAAGGATAACAGCCTTGGGAGTGCTCAGTCGTGCTCAATGGCTTCTTTTTTTAATTCACTTTAACTGAAGAAGGATTTTCCTTGGTGACTATAGTCATTGATATTTTTGTCAGTTTTCAGCTTTAAATTTCTATTCAACTGTGTGCCTTTGCAAACTTTGAGGAGATTCCCCAAGACAGCGCGTTTGTAGTTTAGGCCAAAACCTGAAAGCTCTGGTTTCGAAATGGAGGCAAATCTGGACTTTCAAGGTGAAGATGTCTACTATCAATGCTCGAATGTCAACAAACAAGGTATCTAACTTCAAGTTAACTATCAAAGATTGGTTTAACGATTATTTATGGTTGATTTGAGCTAAATTCTTAGCGCTAGCCCTGACCAAATCTGTTACCTTTTTTCTGGGACACCCAGTAGATCCATGGAATAACCAGTATTTCTTTCTAGTTTCTTGTTCCTGAAATGACGGAAGATGGTGCTTCGCAGGGGCGGCGTGGCAAAAATTAAGGGCCCGGGAAAAGCTTGTCGAAAAGGGGCCCATGATAGCCTCAAGTCCCTTTCTAAAAATTAGAATCCTGTCCCCCTTTTATAATCTATGGTTCCACAGTAATCCACGCAACCAGTGGCGGCGCCACGGGGGAACTTAGGGGACTTCCAATCCCAAAAGTCGGCTGAAATTGCCAAAGAAAAATGGCATAAAATTAGTTGAGCATACCTTTAGATTGAAAAATTACGTCGAGATCCCCTCGCCCCCTAGTTCTTTCGGATTTTTCAGCGGTGGCAGCGCCACTGGACGCAACAAACTGAAAAAACCGGTTAACCAAAAGGAACTAACTAGGACACTTTAGAATATTCGCAAACAGTAGTAATTTATGAATGTAAATGGTTAAATGCATCATAAAGCCATGATGATGGATTCATCTTAACTAGAAATTCCTATTATTGATTAAATAATTTTGGAGGCATTTTTCTAGGTGAAAAGACCTTCACAAAAGTAAATCTTTCAAAGAATGGCGTTCAAGGTTGTCACAAGCAAGGGCGGCGCCACGGGGTGGACAGGGGTGGACATTTGCACCCCACTTTCCTCAGTTCGGTATTTATTCCTGAGCAAAAATGATATAAAAAACTTTAGGTATACCTTCTGACAACGAATTTATGGCCATTCATCTCTTGTCCACCTCACTTTATTCAGGGCAGGTGTGAGGGCTCTTACCTACCCCCTGGCTTACCCCCGGGTAAAATTTTAATTAAAAGACACTAAAGGGGCTAGACCCGTGAAAGAGAGAGAGAGAGGAGGATCTTTGTAAAAAGGAGTGGGAAGAGAAAACGAAACAAGTAAAGGGTTTTAGATCGGTAAGAAACTTTTTTTGATGTGATTCGTAAAATAGTGATACAGTTGCCAAATTGTCGTGTTATCTTTCATCTCACATTGCTGATGTGTTAGATATCGCTGCGTACATGTCACAAATTTGGTGACCTCGACGTGACATTACGCTTGAATTTCAGTTGAAGAAAAACATTATGTGAGTACTGATGTTTCCTGAGTGAAGGAGACAATGGATTTGTTGGATTTTATTGGATTCGGTTGTAAATAGCATGTAAATATCGTGGACTTTCTTCAGACATTCTTATCGACGATGAAAGGTTCTTGTGTTTGTGTTTGTGTGTGCCACTAATCCAAGGACAATCGTGCTTGAAACGAATTTGTTGTGATGGCGGAAGTAAGTGAAATAGAAAAACTTCAGTCGAAGTTAGTGGGACTTATTGTTTCTCTGGAAAAGGGTAAACTCAAACAGCTTTGTGATCTTTTCAAGATTTCTGCGACCGATATTGAAAACAAAACCCGGTTGACCTTGACAACGCTTTTCATAACAGAAATTGAAAAGCAATTGTCTGTCTTAAAACAAGAGGAAATAATACCGTATTTGAATGATTGCATTGAAATTGCCGAAGTGGAAACGGCCACACAAAAGGAAGTAGGAATTGAGGCGGAACAAGCTAGAATAAAGGAATTAGACGCGAGTATCGCAGCGCTGAAGATTCAGCAGGAAAAGGAGCTGGAGGCCGCCAGAGAAAGGCTAGAAACCGCTAGAAAGGAGACGGGGGTTAGCGCGGAAGGATCTAGCATTGAAAAGTCAAGCATGGAGAATCTGAAGTCGATTTTGAGGCGCGAATTTCGAATCGTCGGAGTGCTAGGGCCCCAAGCAATGAAAGAAAATTTGTCCTTTATGAGTCTTAGCAGGCAAATAGAGGAGGGGCTCAAAAGGGGTTATGAGGAGAAGGAAGTTATTGATGGAATTATAAAATGCATTTCATCCAGCCTCCCTTTGAAGGATTATATCGAGGCTATGCGTGAATCAGGCTTGGAAACAATCAATAAAATTTTGCGGGCACATTTTCAAGAGAAAAATGCAAGTGAGCTGTACGCAAGCTTGACAAATTTGGTTCAAAATGCAAATGAGGAACCACAGAATTTTCTGCTACGTGCACTTAATTTGAGAGAAAAGGTGATTTTTGCCTCTAAAGCGGAAAATGCAAAAGTCAAATATGAGCCTGCACAGTGTCAGTCGATGTTTCTACATGCTGTAGAAACGGGGTTGATAAGCAATACACTGAGAACGAGGATGCGCACACATCTCCAAAGACCGGATGCAACCGATGCAGAATTGATAAATGAGCTCAATGTAGCAGTCACTGAGGAATCTGAGCGTAACCTCAAATTGGGGTTAGGCCAGAAAGGAAAGGCTAAAGTCAACCAAGTGCAATCAACAACTGATGAAAAATCTTCAGTCAAAGAGCTCGTTGCAGAAATTAAAGCACTAAAAGGAGAACTGGCTACCCTCAGGGAAGAAGTCAAGAAAAATAAGGGGCAGGGGGGAAGCCCAAGGTAAAAACCAAGCTGGAGTTGTAAAAGGGAAGCGTAGAGGTTGTGAAAAATGTCGAGCTGAAGGATGTGGAGACTCATGTCGCCATTGCTGGAAATGTGGAGATGGGGGGCATCTGTCCTATAATTGCAATAAAGCCCAGGGAAACTTCCCACGGCTGCTGTCGCGGGACAGACAGTAGCCAGGGAAGGAAACTCAAAGTCCCATTGCTGTAGTTTTTGTGGAGCTGAAAAAGAAGAGAACGTGCTTTTCCATTGCGGTGCTTGCAGATCAGCAAGTTATTGCGGAAAGAAATGTCAAGTTAGTGCTTGGCAGCAGCATAAGCCCATTTGTGATTCAATACAAACCCTTTCAAAAGATTTTGAAGAATCTGTGTTTGAGCCGAGTCTCACTGATGCTGAAAATGGAGATGTTTATGCAACCCATGTAACACCGAAGGAAAAGGCAAGAGTTGCCAAATTAATTGGGAGTAAATGTATTGTTCTTTGTAAGCTCAATGGAGTAGAAATCCCTGTTTTATTGGACACTGGGGCCCAGGTATCAATCATCAGCTTGCAAGAGCTGACCAAATGTTTTACAGAGACAACATTGAATAAGATTGAAGACCTTCTTGACCCCGGTGCAAAACTTGAACTTACAACAGCTAATGGGACAGTTCTGCCCTATTTGGGCTGGGTGAACGTTAAGTGCGAATTGAAAGGAGACACCAAAGGTACAAGTATTATTGATTTGCCAATGCTTGTTACTGAATCCCCTCTTGATCATCCAATAATAGGCTACAACGTGCTAGAGCAATTGGTCTCTAAATGTGACACAAATTCAGAGACAGAAGAGATAATTTCTGTATTATCGGACAGTTTACCGGATGTGGTTGTTGGAAACTTGAACAGTTTGGTTGACTCTATTCGATCTGAAAGTGATCCTTACTTATGCTCTGTGAAGACGGGAAAGAGAGATGTTATCATTCCTGCAGGAGAGACAAAGAAAGTCGCATGTCGAATAAATACAGGTTTTGTGGATAGAGGTACACCAGTTATTTTTGAAAGTGACGTCAGTGGTTCTTTACCTAGTGGTATTGAAACAGAGGACTCCTTACTCTATTTGAAACGCGGAAATTGTGTGAAAGTCAATCTATTTGTCGCGAATGCAAGTATACATGACATTGTTCTAAAGAATCGTACTATCATTGGTACATTGCAATTAGTTCGATCGATAACGCCTGCTGATATCAAGCAGAAAGACCAAGTAGAGAATCAAGAACTAATAAGTAGACATAACCAGATCAACAGTGACCAGGTCATTGGCACTGAGAAACCTAATCATTCAACCACTTATCAAGAAGAGGCAGTTCCTGATGTTGTTTTAAATGAAAATCTAACAGAAGAACAGCGACAGATAATTCGTAACATGCTCATTTGTGAAAGAAGTGCATTTTGCCAAGATGATACTGACATTGGCTGTGCCAACGACTTACAGATGAAGATAGAGCTGACAGACAATACACCCGTTGCGAAGAATTACGTGGGGGTACCCCGTCCTTTAATAGGGGAGTTGAAAGAGTATGTGGAGGATCTATTGAATAGGCGTTTTATCCAGAAGTCAAGGTCTCCATACAGCAGCCCTTGTGTTGTAGTGAGGAAAAAGGATGGAACTATGAGACTGTGTATAGACTATAGACAATTGAATAACAAAACAGTCGCAGATCGACACCCCATCCCACGTATACAAGAGACACTAGATGGATTTGCAGGACAGAAGTGGCTTTCAACTTTAGACCAAGGAAAGGCCTATCACCAAGGTTTTATGCACCCAAGCAGTCGACAGTTAACAGCTTTTGTGACTCCATGGGGCTTGTTCGAGTGGATCAGAATTCCGTTTGGATTAAAAAATGCTCCTAGCGAATTTCAGAGATATATGGAAACAGTTCTGGCTGATTATCGTGATAATTTTTGCATTCCTTACTTAGACGATGTAATTGTTTACTCGCGAACATTTGACGAACATGTAGAGCATGTAAGACAAGTCCTCCGAAAGTTGCAAGAACATGGAGTGAAACTTAAAGCAAAGAAGTGTCATCTTTTTCAACAAGAAGTTAATTACCTTGGTCGTATTGTTTCAGCAGATGGATATCGACCAGATCCAAAGCACACTGACGCGATCAGAAGTCTTAAACAGTGGGCACCAAAAACAGTTGGTGAAGTGCGACATCTTATGGGTCTTTTAGGATACTACCGTAGATACATTGCAGATTTTTCAAGGATAGCAAAGCCGATTTATGATTTATTGAAAGACAATCACTCAGAATCAGTTTCAACGTCACAGAGACCGAAGCAAGCCAAGAAACCTAAATTGAATCAGGCTCCATCAAGTGAGCGCGTTGAGTGGACAGAGTTGCACAAAGAGACACTCAATACACTTATTGATGCATTAATTGGTCCACCTGTGATGGCCTATCCAGAATTTGACAAGCCGTTTGTTCTGCATACAGATGCGTCTCAAGAAGGGTTAGGAGCCGTCCTTTACCAAAGACAAGATGGTATAATGCGTGTCATTGGATATGCATCAAGGACATTGACCCCTGCAGAACAAAATTATTATCTTCATTCGGGCAAGTTGGAATTCCTCGCCCTAAAATGGGCTATCACAGAGCAGTTTCGGGACTATTTAGCATATGGACCAGGCTTTACGGTGTACACAGACAACAACCCATTGACATATGTCATGTCTACAGCAAAGTTGACAGCCACGGGGCACAGATGGGTTGCTTCACTTGCAGATTTCAACTTTTCTATAAAATACAGACCTGGTAAGACACATAAAGATGCTGACTTCTTATCTCGTATGCCGAAGGATATCAATAATTTCATGACTGAATGCACAGAGGAAGTTTCTCCATTTGATATCAAAGCTACTATCTGCACTGCGGTTTCTACACCCAAAGCGAGCAATTCCGCATGGATAACATCACTAACAGTTGATACAGAAGTAATTGACGCATTCTTTCGACCACCAAAGACAATAAAACATTGGCCAATGAATTTAGAGTTCCTTAGAAAAGCACAGAATGAGGACTCAGTTACAAGTAGATTGATCCATTTCAAGGAAAATGGCAGACCATCGCAAGAGGAATTACGTTCAGAGAATCCGTTAGTACGAGCAGCAATGCATGAATGGAACAAGCTGAAGATTGAGCATGACGGCATTTTGTATAGAAAGACAAATGAAAGAGAACAATTAGTGCTACCACAGAAGTATCATCGATTAGTATTAAAGCATTTACATGAAGAAATGGGACATGTCGGAGCAAACAGAGTAATTGAGTTAGCTAGGGAGAGATTTTATTGGCCACACATGGCACGGGATATAGAACACTATGTCACCAAAGTATGCGAGTGTCTAAAGCGTAAGAAACCAGTTGTTAATCAACGTGCACCAGCCCAAAGCATAAAGACAAGTGCACCATTTGAACTTGTAAGCATTGACTTTGTTCACTTAGAGAAAAGTGCTGGAGGATACGAATACATCCTTGTAATAGTTGATCATTTTACCCGTTTCGCACAAGGCTACGCTACTACAAATAAGTCTGCCAAGACCGCTGCTAAGAAGTTATTTAATGACTTTATTCAAAGATTTGGATACCCGAAAAAGATTCATCATGATCAAGGCACAGAGTTTGAGAACGATTTATTTCACCATCTTGAACAGTTGACCAACATTAAACGATCGCGAACCACGCCATATCACCCTATGGGAAACGCCCAGTGCGAACGCTTTAACCAGACGTTATTGTCAATGCTTCGTTGTCTCTCTGATACACAAAAATGGAAATGGAAAGATCACGTTAATAAAATGGTCTTTGCCTACAATTGTACGAAGAATGACTCCACCGGTTTCTCACCTTATGAGTTGCTATTTGGAAGAAAGCCAAGGTTGCCAATAGACATTATTTTTGGGAAAACACAGAGCACTGTCTGCAAGAGATACCCAAAGTATCTGAAAGATTGGAAACAGGCTATGGAAGATGCTTACAATATCGCAGCAGCAAAATCCGGACAGAGTATGGAGAAAGGAAGAGAGCGTTATAATGAAAGAGCTTTTGCTACGGATCTTAAGATTGGGGATCGTGTACTAGTAAAGAGATTGTTAGAACGTGGAGGACCTGGAAAATTACGCTCATTCTGGGAGGATGATGTTTATGTTGTTATCAAGAGACCAGATCTTCAAAACGCTGTTTATGAAGTGGAACCAGCGAATCGTACAGGAAGGAAGCGAACACTTCACCGTAACTTGCTGTTACCTTGTCCATTCTTACCTTACGAGGCTGATACGAACGACTTGACAAAGGTCCGTCATCATCGCAGAGAGCAAGAAGAAAATCCATCTCAATCAGATTCTGTTGTGCAATCTGAAGAAGAACATTCGAGTGATGACTGAGAGAATGACGTAGGTCTTGATCCAAATCAACTTACGGAAGTTACGCAACATATTCATGACCAAAGTGAACTTGCTGCCGCTGCTGAACAGACCGAAACAGAGATGCCATTACCAACTGCGGACGAAGAATCGGATACTGTGATAGATGAAGTTCCAAACGATGAAGAACCTGGCAATGTGACATTGAACACGCCTATGTCTCCGTCGTCTGACATTTCCGCGGATGAACACTTCACACCACGACCTCAAAGAACACGTAACCCTCCTGTAATGTTTTCGTATTATGGTCTAGGACAACCAGCAGACATTCGAGGACACATACAAGCGATATGTCCACAGGTCGTATCCATGCCAGTATTGTACAATAGACCTCCGATGATACCACAATACTGCAACCAATATGTTAATATGTTTACACCACGTGGATATGGACCACCCACATTGGGGCCAACTGTATACTTCCAGTCCCAACCATGCTACGTTAATCTAAGATTTTAAAACTCTGGACCAGAATTTATTTCAATCGATTGCTGGAGACTTATAATGCTTACAAAAGAGACTTTACTACGTTATATTCGTTTATTATCGTTGCTGAATATTCTCAAGACTTCGTTTGTTTGACTCAAAGAAAAAAACTCGTTAATGCTGTATCGCCAACGAATAGATGTATTCAAGAACTAGCCGACAATTGTCGAAGACTGCTTCAAATACGTTTTGAATGATGCTGCGCAGCTGAACGTTCTATTATCACTGATAACATGTGCACTTTATCTGTGGATGATAGACATTGACTCATGAGATTGATAGACATTTGAAGCTGATGAATTTCAAGGAAAAGGACAATCCAAGGACGCTATCTAATTATGTCAAATGTCAGGAGACATTTATTTAGAGGGGGAGAGTGTGAGGGCTCTTACCTACCCCCTGGCTTACCCCCGGGTAAAATTTTAATTAAAAGACACTAAAGGGGCTAGACCCGTGAAAGAGAGAGAGAGAGGAGGATCTTTGTAAAAAGGAGTGGGAAGAGAAAACGAAACAAGTAAAGGGTTTTAGATCGGTAAGAAACTTTTTTTGATGTGATTCGTAAAATAGTGATACAGTTGCCAAATTGTCGTGTTATCTTTCATCTCACATTGCTGATGTGTTAGATATCGCTGCGTACATGTCACACAGGCGCCACCCCTGGTCACAGAGCTTCGTATGCTCCAAGTCGTTAAGAAGATTAATACTTGAATGGCTTGACAGAAACTTATACCGATTGCACCACAATTCTTCTTAACCTTCACACTACCAAGTTAATAGCTTACTGAATGAGTTGTGAAATGTGCAATATGTTTTGGCACTGATGGTAAGTGACACGGCCAAAGCAAATCAACTAGCAGGGTATGAAAGTAAGGGGTGTTGGGGCGAAGCCCCCAGGGAAAGTTTCGATGACACGTCCTCTACTTTGGTATTGATGATGATTCAGGGAAACGCAGCTTTAATATAAATCGCAGGATAAAGACGACGATCAGAAAAGACATTTTGTGGTGAGACTTTGAAAAGACTTTGACAATCCAGTTACATTACAGAAATAACTTTTGACAATCCAGTTGAAAATCCATTACAAAATAATTTGACAATCCAGTAGAAAATCCATAATTAAAGAAAATGTGACAGTCCAGTTGTTATAACATAATTCAGTACGTTTCGACTCTGGCTAGAGTCATCTTCAGCAAAGAAAATATGTGCACGAGGGCCTTTTAAACTAAAACGAAACACGGCATGCGGGAGAGGAGAGATACCTAATAAGGTAAAATAAACAGCAAAACAAAGGAGAAAAAAACAAGTACTAAAATGCGAGATGAAAAACAAGACCTAATAAGGCAAAATCAGAATAAGACCATGGGAATAGATGACGTTTGGGAGTTCAAAGAGGGCGTGTCTCGTTTTATTAAAAGACTCTCGTGAATAAGAAGGTCAAAATGATTGTCTGTTTTGCTAATAATTTCAAAGTCATCAAAAGATGCTTTGTGGCCAAATTTAGAAATGTGGTCCCCTATGGACGAGGAGTTAGACTTTATCTTTTGACCTGCTTTGTTAATCCCTAGGTGCTCTCTACATCTAACAATTAAATGTCTTTTGGTTTTACCATAGTAAGTGGCATCGCAACCACTGCACGTATATTTGGCCTAGAATGCTTCTCTCCTCTACTTTGGCCTAGAATGCTTCTCTCCGACCCTATGTTTTGCCGGTTCCGAAAAGAATTATTGACCATCTTTAGCAATGGTTGTCTGAATTAGCATATCCGGGAGAATTTTTGAGAAAGCATCTTTTCATTGGCTTAGAGGCGAGGGGCATTTCACTCCCAAAAAATCTCGTACACCTTTGGCAAAAATCCTCTTGTTTTCAAGAAAAATCCTTCAAAAATCCATATAAATCCTTTTGTTCTGGAAAAATCTCGTACACTATTCCAATGAGTGAAGTGCCCCTCGCTTAGAGGGCTGAGAAATGAGAGCCCCTGCGAGCGAAGCGAGCAGAAAATTTTTTCGATGACGCCCTTTAGATTAGCTGAAAATGCACTTCAGAGCACAGGTGGTGGGGAAAAATTAGTAACAATAACAAGTACCTCCTTCTTTACTTTTGTGTTTGCCAAATTCGCCAACTTTGTCTAGATTAGCCAAACGACGACGATGTTTCCCCTTTACTTTGGCTTAAAACGACTCTCCAAGTCACCTCCTAGTATTTTTCGGAAGTATTCTTACCCTACTTTACCTTCACCGAACTTCTACTACATTCTCCTTGTTTTGAAAGAATCTCGAGACCCATCTTTTAACAGAAGTGGAGGGGGCATTTCCCCATCTTCACCCAAGACCACGCCACTGCTTCTGGATCTGCATGAACTAGATCACGGAAGGCAAGTGTTTTCGATTCGAGACACACACGCAATTTCACTCAACTTCAATTAAATACATGTCCCCATTGCACCATTATGAACAATCAAGTATCGCAAGCATCAACTCTGCAGCTACCGGGACCTTCCATATCACTTCAGTTTCTGAATCAGTGAAGATCAGACAAAACTGAAGATTTAACAAATGGCTCAAAAAAGTCTCTGAACTGAGACCAAAGACTTCGCTAAAGCGAGGCCTTCGAGAGGAGGTTTGGAAGTATGGAAGTTTGTGCAAAGCAATGATCTTTGCTTTGTGTGTCAAGAGAATTTCTGGGTCTTGCCCGGGCTCTTGCCCAATGGTTGTAAAATTCAAAGTTTTTCAATGGGCCCAGTCACTGGTGGGGCTATTTCTCCTCAGGTGTGGGACAGCGTGAGAGCCTAGTGGGGCAAATGCTCTGATAGTACAAATGTTAAACTAGCCTGGTCTTACATTTTATAAGAAATGCGTGCACTTATAATTTTCTTCTAGCTTAGCTTTGGGGGCCCATATCTGAACGATTTTCAGGGGCCACCGGGACGATTTCCCGGTGTCCCGGAGGGCCACGCCGCCCCTGGTGCTTCGTCAAACATCCATCCCTGCCTGCATTGCAATGACAGTTGTCTAGAAAAATTTTCAAACAACCCATCTTCACTTGACTTTGTAAAAATATCGCGAAGACTTTATACCTGGTAGCTGGTCGTGCCAATTGAGATTAATGTTAGAAAGCAAAAATGGCTGATATTACCAATCTATAGGCCTCCACTGCAAAATTCAGAAGCAAAATTCAGAATATTTTGTAGAAGAAATATCAAAATTGATTGATAAATGTTCTAGATATGATAATGTAGTGGTCCTTGGAGACTTCAATCTAGAACCAGATGACACATCATTAATACAAGATCATGATTTATATAACATGATCAAACATCCAACATGTTTCAAGTCTTCCAAGGGCCGTTGCATTGACTTAATATTTACAAATAGAAAGCATTCCTTCATGCATTCCAAGTCATTTGAGACTGGATTTAGCGATCACCATCATATGATCTACACCATCTTAAAAACAACATTTATTAAACTTCCACCGAAAACAGTTACCTATCGAGACTACAAGAACTGGTCTCAGCTGCGTTTTGAAGATGAGTTGAGGCAAAATCTGATCTCAGCTCACCCATCTACATATGAAAACTTTGAATCAATCTTTCTGAAAACACTTGAGGCAAATGCCCCTACTAAAACAAAGATAGTCAGAGCTAATGATTAACCGCACATGAATAAAGATTTGCGGAAGGCAATGAGGAAAAGATCAACTTTGAAAAACGTTGCAAACAAAAGTAAGCGAGAGGAAGATATAAGAAAATATAAGGATCAAAGAAAACTTGTCGTGAAATTGAACATTCAGGCTAAAAGACAATTTTTTATGTCGATACTGTCGAAAAAAATTGACAACGATAAGAAGTTTTGGAAAACTGTGAAACCTCTGTTTTCCAATAAGAATCCCATGAGTGAGAAGATCACATTGATTGAAGATGGTAGAATCCTCTCAAATGATGTGGAAGTTGCTGAATGCTTTAATGAATATTTTTGTAATATTACAGATAGTCTGGATATTGACCCCCTTTTTAAGGAGGTGCCAGAACAAACGTCTGTGGAACAAATGGTTTTCAGAGCGATAACTAAGTATAAAGATCACCCCTCTATAAAGGTTATCAATCAAAATGTTGCATTAAATGACAACACCTTTAGTTTCTCTCATGTAAGCCCAAATGAGGTCATGAAGCAGATAGACTTGCTTGACAAGACTAAATCCAATAGTGGGAATATTCCAACTGGTATGTTAAAGGCAACAAGGGAAATAGTTTGCCCCTACCTGACAGATTGTATCAACTCTGCAGTCTATGATTGCAAGTTTCCAAATGAACTGAAGGAAGCTGATCTCAGCCCTCTGTTCAAAAATGATGATTCAAAGTATAAGGGAAATTTTAGGCCAATAAGTGTTTTACCTGCAGCCTCCAAAGTCTATGAAAGACTTCTAAAAGACCAAATGTGCCCATACTTTCAAGACAAACTCTCCGAAATCCTGTGTGGTTTCAGGGAGGGGTATAGTACGCAACATGCTTTAATAAGGTTGATAGAAAAATGGAGGAAATGTCTTGATGCATCAGGTATAGTAGGAACAATTCTAATGGATCTATCTAAGGCTTATGACTGTCTGCCCCATGACCTCCTTATCGCAAAACTGGAGACGTATGGATTTGATTTCAAGAGCCTCTGCCTCATGTATAGCTATCTGGATTGCCGCCATCAAAGGGTAAAAATTGGTTCACATAGAAGTACCGCAAAAAGAATAAAAATTGGGGTACCACAGGGATCTGTCTTAGGTCCTTTGCTCTTTAACATATTCATCAATGATCTGTGTCTCATGAGACTAGACTCGGAGATCTGTAATTTTGCAGATGATAACACTATTTACTCATGTGGGATAGACCTACATGAAATTGTTACCAATCTGGAAAGTGATCTCAGTAGATTGCTGGAATGGTTTACAAATAATGGAATGGTTGCAAACCCAAAAAAATTCCAGCTTATGTTCCTTGGCTTGAAAGGCCAGAGAAGACTGCGACTTAATATCAATGAGAACAAAATATCTGCAACAGATCATGTTAAATTGCTAGGAATTGAAGTTGACAACAAATTAAAGTTTAACAAGCATGTTAAAACGTTATGTTCAAAAGTCAACAAGAAAATCAGTGCCTTTTCTAGGCTAAGTACGTATATTTCTAGAGAACAGGCATTAACAATTTGCGACGCGGTTATCTTATCGAACTTCAATTATTGCGAAATCTTATACATTGGAGAAACCTGCCGACAATTAAATGAAAGATTTGGGGAGCACATCAGGAACGTAGAACACAAGCTTCACGAGGATGAAAAGAAAAAAGATCAAAGTGATATAAATGTTTCCCAACATTTCAATTCTACGGGACATTCCATTCAGGACATGTCCATTCTTGGTCTGTTTGACGCCCCCATAGACTCACGAAGAAGAAAGACGTTGGAGAAAAGAATTGTTTGCAAGTTGGACACACGTGTTCCGAAAGGACTTAACAAACAATTTTCCTTTCTATGATTCTATCTCCTCTTGCTTCTGAGCGTTCTTTATTCGCTCGTCACACTCTTCCGTTACTTGCTCGATCCTACTGTTCTATTAAACATTCTCTCCTTTTCCATGTTCTCTTCGCTTCTACTAATTTCCTTTACTTTCAATGAACGGACTTCACGCTCAGGATTCACGCTCAGGAGAAAATTGGTTATGGCTCGCACAAAAATCACCAGAAGTGCAGAAAAATGTTACATGGACAATGATGATGCCTTGAAGCTTATGATAAACATCTTGGATGCGATTGAAACGATCAAAACGCGGAGAAAACGCCCCGACCAGAAATCGATCTCGTACTTCATCTCATCAAAACATGGCCTAGACAACGGCATGGTCCTTGCAGTGCTCGAACAGTTGCTTGACTCAGGAGTTTTATATACAGAAATAGTTAGAGGAAGCGAATCATATCGCATTAACAGGGAAGCTGAAACCAAAATAAGAGCTGCAGGCTTTGAGCTCGAGCATATGAAATCCAAACAGAAAGCGAGTTGCCTTCAAGGTGCAGCTGACCCAATAACGCCTTCGCCTGATATGGCCGGGGAGGACAGTACTGGAGTCGGAATATCAGACGAAGGCGAGCAACGATCCTTGGTCACTGCATCAAGAGCAAGAAAGGTATCAGGCAGCCCTCTGAATGAAAGTTTGGACGAGCATGAGCAAAGAACCTTTGCCGTTACATCAAACAACGAACAAAACAGCTTCATAGAAGATCTAAATCGCTTGAACCTCTCATGCAGTTCTGAGTCAGGCAAGATACCGCTGCCATTGGATAATCCTCCCACTCCCACACTTCACCCTCACTCTCAAGGCTCGGAAATAACCCGACTTGCTGAAATAGTGTTACAGCTTCATGATAAAATTCAGCAAGAAAGGCAGTGTAATGCCGAGCTTAGAAACGAGAATGCAAATTTAAAAACTAAATTAGGCCTACTTCATCAACAAGAAAATTTTTCGAAAACGGAGGAGGAAAACACAGCCGCTGCGTGTAAATCATATGAGATCTCCAAGGAGAATTCAATTGAAAAGATTCAGGCCCAATGGGTATTGTGTCTTGAAGAGAGAAGAAAGAAATACGAACAATTCAATGTGTCAAAAAAACTTAACAATACGAAGCAAAATGCCAAGGGTAAGGATTCTGTGAAGATAAAGGGCAATAGAGAGTCAAAGGGATCAATTGTTTCAAATAAAAGTTTAGAAAAGGTGCTGCTCCAGACAAAGGAGACGAGAAGCACAACAATCAAGCTAAAAATGAATCAGATGCAAGGCAAAACAACACCAAGACAGCAAACACACCAGTAACTAATTGCAGTGGAAATGGAAACCAAAATACTAGCCAGCAAGAGGCCCACACTTGGAAGAGAGGAACCGTTCTCATTATGGGAGATAGCATGCTTTATGGCATTGATGAGAAGAAAATGAGCAAAAACGGCACGGTAAAAGTTCGCTGTTTTCCTGGCGCTACAATATCAGAACTGCAAAAGTTCTATATGCAGCCTCTTATATCCAAGAAGCCAAGTAAAGTGATTCTCCATATTGGAACTAATGATGCTGGAAACAAAGCAGCTACCGCAGGAAATATACTTGATGCCTTGCTTGATCTGAAGAAGGAAATAGAAACTGCCCTACCCGACTGCACTGTTGTGCTTTCAACGCCAACGAAGAGAACTGATAATGGTGCTGCGGGTAAGATCATTGAAGCCTTGAACAAAAGGATCCTTAGTCTTGGCCTAAACATTGTTAATAATCAAAATATTGGGGCAAATGACATTGGAAGAAGAGGGCTCCACCTCAACAATAATGGTGTAAATAAATTAGCCTCCAATCTGATTGCTAAGCTGCAGAACCTTTGATGTCTGTAGCTGGTCTACAGGGGTGGAAGTAGTTGACCTACCTTCACCCCAAATTACAAACAGGGAAAATGCCTGCTTTACTGGTGAGCGACCTGACTTGTGTCATCAGCATGTTGGGTTTAAAAAAGGTATGGCAATTGCGTCTCTAAATATTAATGGTCTCCGCAGTCACCTTGATGAGGTTCAATTACTTATTAGGAGTCTTGGAATTCATATTCTTGCACTTAATGAGACTAAGCTTGATCCTCATTACCCCAAAGAGTTGACCAGTCTTCCTGGCTACCAACAAGAGCGCCTAGATAGGACATGCAGCGGAGGAGGTGTT
Organism: Aurelia sp. 3 sensu Dawson et al. (2005); assembly: GCA_964020215.1. Taxonomy (NCBI): domain Eukaryota; kingdom Metazoa; phylum Cnidaria; class Scyphozoa; order Semaeostomeae; family Ulmaridae; genus Aurelia; species Aurelia sp. 3 sensu Dawson et al. (2005). The sequence continues at coordinate 11,969,714 of OZ026585.1, forward strand.
TCTATTTATATCAGGGACTCCATTAAATATAAGCTTCGTTCTGATGTTCCTGTTGATGATTTGGAAATCATTTGTATTGAGGTCGAACCACCAAAAAGCAAACCTTTTCTTGTTCTTGCTTGGTACAGGCCGCCTAGTGACCCTGTTGCTTCTTTTGATAAGCTTGAAAAGGCCCTTTCCTATTTAGACAAAGAAGGGAAAGAGATAATTCTTCTTGGTGACACAAATTGTGATCTCACTACAAAACAAGTTAATCAGCCCATTGACAATGACACTAGACATGTGACTAGTCTGTATGAGCTGTTCAGCTTAAATCAACTCATCAAGGAGCCAGCCAGGGTCACTTTGGACACCTCTACCATAATCGATCATGTAGCTACAACTTGTGTCAGGAACATCATCAAATCTGGAGTGCATGATGTTTCTGTGAGTGATCATTGTATGGTATACTGCATCCGTAAGTTTAATGGAGCAGTAGAAAAAGGCCATAAAATGATCAAAACTCGCAAAATGAAAAATTTTAATGATCAGGCATTCCTGGCTGATGTTGCTGGCATAGACTGGGAACAAATGCTTACCAAAACTGATGATATTAATGTACTTGTCAACCATTGGACTAGCACATTCTCTCTTATCATTGACAAGCATGCCCCACTATGTGAAATGCGTGTCTCTGAAAAGTACTGTCCTTGGATTGATAGAGGCTTAAGGGATCTTATGCGGACAAGAGATAAACTAAAAAAATCTGCTGTCAAAAGTAAGTCTGCACTACTTTGGGACTCATATAGACATGTTCGCAATAAGGTCAATGCTCTTAATATGTAGCAGAAGAAGGAGTACTATAATAATAAGATTTCTGCATGCCAGGGTAACATGAAAGAATCATGGAAAACAATCAATGAACTTCTCAATAAGAGGTCTAAGTCAAGTAACATTGATAGTCTCAAGGAGCCTGGTTCAGAAACTGTTCACAGGAAAGACATCCCTGACACAATGAACAGTTACTTCTGCTCAGTAGGTAAGGATCTAGCAGATAAAATCAGTCCTGTTGCTAATCCCCTTCTATCAGGTGACTTTGAAATGAATAAAGCTAAAGCAAAGTTCCACTTCAGGGCTATTGAGGTGCAGGAAATCAGAGATGCATTTGCCAAGGTTAAAACAGCAAAGAGCTTTGGAATTGACAATATCTCTAGCTACTTCTTGAAGCTTGCTTTACCCTTCATTGAAAATTCCCTTGCTTTCATGTTTAATACATCAATTCAGACAAGTATGTTTCCAGACTCATGGAAAATTGCTAGGGTTACTCCTATTTACAAAAATGGAGATAGGGCTGATAAGTCAAACTATCGCCCCATATCAGTCTTACCTGTCATTTCAAGGCTCTTTGAAAAACTTATAACCAATCAGGTGTACCAGCATATGGAAGATAATGGTTTGTTTTCATCTGGCCAATCTGCCTACTTACGCCTCCATTCTACTGTAACCCACTTACTTAAAAATACAGATGACTGGTACAATGGGCTGGATCTTGGTAAGCTTGTAGGTCTAGTTTTCATTGATCTTAAAAAAGCTTTTGACACTGTTGACCATGAGATTCTCTGCCAGAAATTGGTGCACTACGGTGTCCAGCAGCGGGAACTCGCATGGTTTAGATCATACCTGTGCAATCGAAAACAGTTCTGTCGGGTCAACGGTGTCAGCTCAAAAACTGAGGGTATAGAGGTCGGTGTTCCACAAGGCTCATGTCTGGGTCCCCTTCTTTTCCTTATTTATATCAATGATCTACCCGAAGCTGTCCAAAATTCAACCGTTTCCATGTATGCTGATGACACAAGTCTGTGCTACCAGTCTTCGGACATAAATGAGCTGAACGAGGCCATTAATAACGATCTCAAACAACTGGACATTTGGCTTCAAGGCAACAAACTTTCCTTAAATGTTGCTAAAACAAATTCCATGCTTGTTTCCACCAAGCAAAAGCACAATATCCTCAAAAGTCGAAACGAAGATTTGGATTTGAAAATTCGCGACAATGAGCTCGAAGTAATCCAAAAAACGAAATACCTTGGTGTGCAGATCGACAACTCTCTTAACTGGAAGGAACACATCAAGACTGTCTCTACCAAAGTTTCAAGAGCTATTGGCTTTTTGAAACACGCCAAGACGTTCTTAAGACAGGAAACGTTGATGACTCTTTACACAGGAATTGTAGAGCCACACTTTCGATATTGTTGCTCTGTTTGGGGCTGTGCCGGTTCGACTGAGCTTAATCAGCTACAAAAACTTCAAAACCGAGCTGCTAGAATTATAACCAACAGCGGCTTTGACACCCCTAGCAGACCACTTATCGACCAGCTGGGCTGGAAGACCATTGAACAACTAGTCGCTAGTGAATCTAAAACAATGGTCTTCAAGTCCCTGCATGAACTGGCTCCCCAATACCTGTGTGACCTTTTCACCAGAAACTCAAAATGCTCTTCGTATGTCCTGCGCAATTCAGAGACAGATTTAAGATTACCCATGAAAAAGTCAAGTAATGGGCAAAAATGTTTTTCCTATCGAGGAGCAAAAGCGTGGAATGACCTTCCTGCCGACACCAAACAGGCATCTTCCCTGAATAGTTTTAAAAAATTTATTTAGGACTTTCTTTTTTTTTCCTTTAAATTAGACTGTAAATTTGTAATAGGTTTTTATATTAGGGTTTTTATATTGTAATTTTTCTTTTTATTCGGTAATTTTAGATTGTATATTGTTAGTAATGTTTTTAAGTGGAGGGCCCCTTGTAAACCAACTCTGTTGAAGGGCAACCCTCCTTAATAAAGTCAAATATCAAATATCAAAATAAAATATCAAACTACTGACGAAGGGCACGGCCCGATACGTTTAGTTTCTTTATTCTATGGCGTTTAAGTATATCTTGATAAGTATTATCGATCGTTTTGCTACTAATACGTCGCCACACGCTGCACCGTTATTTGAATTCAATTATTGCCCTTTGATCTGGCTATTCTGCAACAAAGGTGCAAACAAGGGGATTGACCGCACACAAACGTGCTCTTCGGATCCTCTATAAAGAATACGAATGTCCCTTCGAAACATTGCTCACGCGCAGTGGCAGTTTTTGTATACATGTTAGAAACTTGCAGAAACTCTTGACAGAAATCTACAAGTCTATGAATCATCTTAACCCATCGCTTGTATGGGAATTTCATGAAAAGAAGCATGTAACTTATGATCTAAGAATACAAAATCTTTGTAAACTGCCGCAAATAAAGACACAGGGCTATGGGCAAGAATCACTGTCCTTTAGAGGGAGCTTCCTCTGGAACACCCTTGATGATACTATTAAAAATCAGCCAACACTTGCGGCTTTCAAAAAGAGGATCAAAGACTGGGCTGGTGATAAATGCACCTGCAAAATATGCCGCTAATGATTCTTTCTTTTGTATAAAGTATATCTTTCTTGTAAATAGTTGGTGTGAATTAGTATTTTATTATCTACTATTGTAAATACCAACTTTAAATATGATTTAAATGAAATGAAATGAAAATGAAATGAAATGGTGCCGCTACTTAGCGCTTTGGCAAGAGTGTCAGCAATAGGGTGAAGTCTATCTTAAAATTGGTTTTCAAGGCTTTCCGAAACATAGAATTGTTGCATTCAGCGTTGAAATGAGGCTTGATAATTGAGTAAACCTTGTTGTTAATAGTTGGTTACCTTTATCAATTCATAAAATTTTCACATTGCAAAGCTAAAATCGTTGATCAACTGATCTGGGTCATATTCAACAAGGCTCAATCTATCAAGCAAGAAAGATTGTTGAAATAGGCCATATAGAAGCGACTAAATGGACATTTGAAAGATCAATCTACTTTGTGACTTTGTCTAGTCTAGATAGAAGCTTATACTACCCAAGTTAGACCTAACTTAAAACAGTGTTTTCTCGGCCTCCTGTTTCTTGATTTGGATCTTTTGAGTTTTCATATTCTTCCGAGTATGACGAACAAGGAAAAAGTACATTCGGTGGAATTTTAAAAAGTTCACTTTTTGATATTAATCACATTTATTAATTTCCCTGAGGAGAAGTTATAAGGAGAGTGTGATGAACAGGAATAAGAATCCGTTTTGATAAGCGTTGACGCAATGGGGTGGTATAGGACGCTTTGCATGCACCAGAAATTCTAAGTAAATTGGGCAACTTACTGTTCAGATTTTGGTAGGCTTTGTCTCAATGTTTAAACGATCTCTTGAAAATGGATTGCCTAGACAAATATTAAATTTAGTTTCAGGAACTGCATATGCATGCCTAAATTTATCCCATCGTATTTTTTGTATTTGAAAAATTCAACGAGTGTGAGGAATTTGTTCAGCTAGAGGAACAATAGGGAACGTAGGCCTTCCTTTGTCCTGTTTATAGATAACCTCTTCTGAGCTTTGTCAACTAACTTTAAATCACTTGGAATCGCCAATAAAACTCCCCATCAATAAAGCGAATGCTGTCATACATATATTTGCATATTCCCAATTATTTCTTTTGTGGAAAGTTGCCCTTTAGCAGCAGCTGGTTTGAAATGGTGGAAAGAAACATCTTTATATATAAATGATGAAATGAAAAAAACTTTGTGACAACACTGACCAAAATTTCGGTAGCTTTTCGTGAGCAAAAAGTCGCAAAAGATGAATATGTTGTACGGAGGAAGGACGGAGGAAGGAAAGCAAATGTTCATGTTTTTAAAGACTCAATTTCCTATATTTGCTATGATAGGAACTTTGATCGATAAGTGCGATTCAATGAGGAACAGGATCATCCCAAGTGATTAACGCTTCAATCCACTATGAAGTCTGTATGCCAACAAAGCTAGGCTGCCCTGATTGCAGAATGAGTTTTCATGCGAGAGCAGAAATCGCTTGCGTATGGGCCGAAATGGTAACATTGAACGTCACTGACCTGGAGTGATCACCTCTATTCTTGATTTTTCGCGTTTGTCAGCTTTTCTTGTTATCATAGGAATGAAAGTCTTAAAAGAGGTTGTCAAAGAACAGCAGAAGTTTAGAACAAATATCTCTTAATAACTTCTCATTTAAACTAAGGAACAATCATTTTAATTATTTTCAAGCCATTTCTAAACTAGGTAATCAAATCGTGAGTATGTAAGCTTTAACTTTACTTTGCAGGTTCACATCAGCTTTTTCACCTGATTCGATTATGACCTGCATTAACAAATCTTTAATGCATGTATGTATACAAGAAATGCTGGGAAATCGAATCTGTGAAACATAAACTTTGCTGACCTTCTTCAAACATTAAAGGTATTCATTATTTGCGACGCTTTGCTCAAGTTAAGATGCCAAAGTTGTGTTCAACTTCACTTAACTTTACTAAAGTAAACTAAATAAAGTTAACTATGTTTACTAAGTTAACTAAGTAAAGCTCGAAAGTCTTCTTTATCGATCATTGAAACCAACAAAACAAAATATTTGTCACCTCGTTTGGATAAAAAGTTCCTGATGAGTAAAATCGTTTAACACGTTTCGATGGACGTGGAATGAAAAGTATGCAGCTGTCATTTCAAAACTAACATGTAAATCTACCAACCAAAAGCTAACTTAGATGTGAAAATTTTTTTGGTTAATCTTTTAGTTACTGAAATTCGAAAAACTTATGCGAGGGGTTTGCGTGGGGGCGAAATTTTTAAGTTTATTCTGCTCCATAATCTAACTTACCTTTGAAATATGAATTTGATGCAATTGTCAGTTTGAAAAACAGAATCATAACCATCAGTCATAACCAATAGTTACTTCATTTGGAAAGTACACAAAGTTGGAGTTCGTTTCAAGATTTGAGGGACCACTCTCTGACGTTAAGCTACGTGACCCCTTCTAGAAATTGAAGGATAATTCTTCTTCTATCTTTAGGTAACACAGAGGCTAAAGGATCTAGATGGAGCTGAAAATACAGATGAATTGTTGAAGGCTTTCAAGAACTATGGAAATGACCTGATGAAACTTGCGAAACTATCCGGTCTTCGACAAGCTGTGAGTTGGATCTTAGTTCTTATTCAATACCGGGTGTGCCAAAATAAGCTATTCACTTTGGCAATTCACGATGAATTGCACATTGAACCGATTTTCGCGAGTTATGACTTAACGTGACTTTGATTTCCGCACCAATGAAAACAGAATACCATTTTTCAGAAATTCTTCCCTCCAGAAGCTTATTAATTGCTCTGGAACCAATCGGTCTATCAAAGTTCTGCAAAAAGGATGTATTACACATGTTCATTGCGATCTAAAGACCCGGGGGGTACTTGACCAAATTTTGCAGGGGGACGTGCCATCGAGGTTTCAAAAACATACCCGTTCCTTATACCAAATTTTCAAAAATATATACCCGACTTTCTACCAATTTTCTGAAAATGCATACCCGACCCCATATCAATTACGAAAATTGTGAAAATTGATACCGTTCCTTATACCAAAATTGTGAAAATCGATACCCTTCCCGATGGCACGTCCCCGTACCCAAAACATGTATAGTACCCCCCTCCCCAGGGTCTAAAGATATATGAAACAAAGTTGTTTGTTTTCACAGTTTTGGAGAAGGCTCATTTCAAGTATTTTGCTGGCTTCAGAAGAAAGTGGGTGGTGAGTGGCCGAGTGGTTTAACAGTTTTCGTCAGGTAACTGAAGTTAAGCTCGGTCGAGTGAGGTCAAAGTCTGGATGGGTGACCTCGGAGGCCTGACCTCACAACTCACCTCGTCGTCCCTCGAAAGAGACGCTAATTAGGGGTCCCATGCCTGAATGATGCGTGCACAGTGGGCATAAATTATCTCTCAGTAGCTAGAAATCCTGACAAGCCTACTCAAAACAAATTGAAAAACAAAACAAAAAACCGAGCCCCATCTTCCACTCTGCTAATCTAAAGATTTTGATCAAATTCCTTACCACTCACACTATTTGTTCACGGATACACATGCCAGATTTGAAGTCTTGGCTACTTTTTCCACAATGAAACGGAGACAACAAACACTGGAAAATCTGGTTCAGTTGATTATGATTAGATATGCGAAAGAATCAGTGAAGCCACTTGCAAGTATGCGTGAAACAGGTCAACATTCTTTCGAGACTAAGGTCCCGTTACACGATGCCGTTTTCATTTCATACCGGATTTGGGATGGCAATCTGATATGAAATTTGTCTCCGTTTACACGAGACCGTTTTCACTTCATATCGGATTGGGGTTCTGTTTGCTTGCAAAAAGGTATGGAGAGTATCTGATTGGTGCGTTCTCGTGTAAGCAGGAGACCAATCTTATGTGAAATGAAAACGGTCTCGTGCAACGGGGCCTAACAGTGCAGATCTATCTTTTCCTTAAGCCTGGTTCACGCTAGGTTATTTGGGTCGTTAAGGACGTGCAAAAAGACCCAAAAGACAAAGACTCAGAATTTGAGTCCTTTGTCTTATGGGTCTTTCTGCACGACAATCACGACTCAAAAGACCAAGTGTGAACTACGCTTTACGAACCCGTTTTGCTTGCACAAGCTAAGGAACATCATGTCTTAGACCCAAGACGAAGGAAGAGGTTACCAAAAAAGTGTATTTGCAAATCAATCACAAAATTAGAACGGGGTCGATTGCCTCATGTTGCATTTGAGTACAATGTATGAAACGTTTTGATCATTTTCAATCAATCATCATCATCAACAATTTATTTACAGTAGGCAAAAGAATTTCTAAAACAGTAAAATTACTAGCTTAAAAATTAAAAGAAAATATATTACAAGCGTTTAAAAATAAAGATTGATACATATCATGACACGTGCTGGCTTGCAGACCTTTTTCTTTAGCTTCACCTTGGGACTCAAAGATAATGCTCCATGGCTCGAGCAAGCGAAACAGATACGTAAGAGAAGATGAAAACTTGCACTGTCAATCCCGAAAGAATGCAGTCTTGTTTCATGAATGCTTGAAAGTGCTTCACTGATTCTGTCGCTTTCATACATCCGGAAGCGACCGGCCAGTTTTTCTAGCGTTTTTTGTCGAGTTGGCTATCAACTTTAGCATTTTGTTGTCAACAATCTGGCCAAGCCTTTGACTTAAATTGTGTGTGTGTGTCCGTGAAGATATGATGTACGTGGTAAAAGAATTTGATCAAAATCTTTTGATTAGCAGATAAAACGAAGTTCTCCTGAAGCCAGTAAAATATTTTGACATCATTCTTCTTCAAAGTGGTGAACAGAAGCTATTTTTTTTAATATGTCTTTTGATTTGCAATGAATAAGACACCTTTTACAGAATCTCGATATTCCAGAGCTGGTTATGTGGCAGAGCTAGTTGTGCCAGAGCTAGTCGTTACACGTTACACAACTTAATAAGTTTCTTGAGAGGAAGATTTCAGCAAACCAGCTTTCTGTGCTCATCGGAGCGGAAAGCAGAGTCATATTAACGCTGTGATCCAGCTCTTTAGAAATCGTAGAATTAATACCTAAAAATAAAAATTCGAGTATAGGCAACTTTATGATTTCATCATTAAGAAGAGACGCAATGCTATTAAACGACACAAAAAAATTTTTCAAATCGGAGTCGTGAGTGCAGAGTTATTATTTTGTTAAGTTGGCCTATGATGCCAAGTTTTGTTTATATTACCATTTCCGGCCTAACGTTTGTGGCATCGATAATAACATGAAAATTAGAATTACTACACATTCTCATCGAGAAGGCCAATTTTCAAAGAAATTTCAATTTTACAGAGAGATATCTGCTCTTTTCGAAGATTCAAATCAATTGTTTGAAATCTCTAGCTGAAATAGATTTTTGTTTAAGATTCAGTACTACATTTTTAAGCACGAAAATAGTGGAAAACATCAGAATTTTGTCTTTTATAGTGAACAAAAAGCTTGACTGGGTCTAAATCTTAGCAAAAACTATATAAATCAATTTTGATGTGTTGGGAGTATTTTTGCCAAAGGATTCGTACAGATTCGTGCACAAAAAATTTTCACGGCACTATGAAAATTCTAGGCCCTATTCGGGTTTATTGGGGCTTAACATTGGTCTCCCAGCAATGGTGGTCTCTCGGTACAACAGGACAGTTCCGAGGCGACAAATACTTTATCTGAAGTACTTAACTATTTTCTGATGGCATTTGAGCTTCCTGTGATCAAAACTTCTCTTTCTTTCTCCTTCTGGTAGTCACTGTACACATTTATCGCCCTTAACAAATCAAGTGTGTGCTTCAAAGACCTCATCCTCGAAAGCAACCAATGCAAGGTGGAGTTAAAAAGGTTTTTATAAGCTGCTGAGACGGACAGTGGCTCTCCCAAATTCTACGATTACTTAGGGGAGGAAGGAAATCCTGTAACAACAAATGTATTCCTTGGTCTAAGCAAATTCACCCCATATTTCATCAACGAGTCGCAACGCATCTAGTACTAACTCTGTGAGAGGTATCCGATGTTTGCAAGGGCAGCTAGTTCATTAACAGGGATATAAAAATATGGAAGATTTGGAAAAATCTGACACGTTCCAGCCTTCTGAATACGCTTGAAAGTTTTATTTTACTTCGTGGTGGAAGTTATTTAGGAAACTGTCTTTGAAGATGCCATTTCTCAATCAAGCATGCGAAACAACTTTGGTCAGTCAGAGTTAGTAGAACCTATGTTCACCTGCACATCAGCTTGTGTGAAGCTTGTCCTTTCCCTTGCAATGGATTTACTCCTAAAACTTCCTATATTGTGAATAGTGGAGTAAAATTTAGAGGCTGAAATTATCCTTTAAATGAACTTCCAGCAAATGAAGAAAAGATTCTAAAAAAGAAAGAAAGGGGGTAGGCTGATTACGATGAGTCCCAAGAATCGCTATCCAAAAAGAGACTACTACACCAAAACGAGACCGCCGGCAGTCTTTCAGTAGCGATAACTACGGCCATATCAGTCTAGAAAGGAGGTATTTCAGATTGTGGACCCATCTGCAACGTTCAAACAAAAACTTTCTCCTGTAAGACAATTCATATGAACTGAAAGTTGGATGTAACCCAAAAGAGTATTTGTACACCATCAAAGGTCAGTCACAGTCTCAAAAGCGATTAGATGATAAGTGGATGAAAACTACTAGACTCCCGCTTTTATCATGTAATTCCAGGTAACGTTTATAGCCTTGAGAGCGGAGCAAAGACTTTCCAGTAGAAAATGCCATCGCCATTCCCACTATTATCACTTATGTGCCTAAAATAACATTAAACACTAATAGGGCCTAAAATCTTCAAAGGGCCTTGAAAACATTTTCTGCACGAATCTGTACAAATCCTTTAGCGAAAATGCTCCCAACACATCAAATCAAATTTACATATTTTTTGCTAAGAGTCAGACCTTGTCAGATTTTTTGTTTCACTATAAGAGACAAATTTTTGATTTTTCCACTATTTTCGTGCTTAAAACTGTAGTACTCAATTTCGAACAAAAATCTATTTCAGCTTGAGATTTTAAAGAATTCATTTGCATTTTCGAAAATAGAAGATATCAATCTGTAAATTAGATTTTTTTAAAAAATTGGCCTTCTCGCTGAGAATATGTAGCATAATTATAATCTACATGTTATTATCCATGCCACAAACATTTGGCCGGAAATGGTAATGTAAACAAAACTTGGCATCATAGGCCAACTTCAAAAACTCATAAGTCACAACTGCGATTTGAAATTTTTTGTTTTCTTTAAAAATATCGTGCCTCTGCCCAGTGATGATATCATAAGATAGCTTAAACTCGAATTTTCACTTTTTCTTGTATTAATTCCATGCCTGGATCACAGTGCTTGAATCGAAGACTCGGCCTATGTAGACAAAAGAAAAACTTTTTCGTGGTGATTTGGAACGTAGAAATCTAATAGTTGTAATGTGATGAACGAGCAATGGTTCTGTCTTGGGAGAAGTATGAAATTACTTTCGGTGATACAAAGAAATGGCTTTCCATTGAATTTCAGTTGAATTTATACTTTGGTTGAGGCTGCGCTCCTGTGTCCTGGGGATTAAAAAGATAAACATTGAGGCATCATGAGGCCAAGCAGGTCATTGCAGCTACTACAGAATTTCTCAACAGGCCAATCGCTCATGTTGACGTTTACAACTACTAACTACTAACTAATGCTCATGTAGACGTTTACACTAATAGGTTTCTAAGTCCCCAAGTGACTCCATTATGTCGCATCTTTGAAAGCCCTAACAACGGAAAACAAAAGCTTCCGCAAAAATTTCGGAATCTAATTCAGGCTTTTTACTGAAGATTAAGTCATAAATCTTCAGAATCAGTCCAGTGCTTGATTTATCTTTGACTGCCAAAATCGGATCGCATATGTTGTTGCATCCGGTATCATTTTATCTTTATGTCTATCTAGCTATCTTTCTAAAGGCCTCTGACGGTCACATCCTTTGGCGTTCTCTATTACAGTGGCCCAAATATCTCTCTACTCTGCAAGATTGTGTTCTCTGTCAAAAATTGTCCCATTCTTCTTTTAACGCTTGCAACTTAACTTTGTATTTTTCTGCTGCGTTCTCTTTTTCCTATAAACATCTCTTTTTCATAGGTGCGTACAGAAATGCATACGGTACGCAAAATGTTTGGATAAGACTCCTTGAAGACGGAAAGACCAAATTTAACAATGATTATATTGTAGGTGCTGTATCAATGGACTTGCCAAAAGCATTTGATTGCATTCCACACGACCTGCTAATTGCAAACTTAAACGTGTATGGCATTGACGAAAATGCCTTGGTACTGGCGTATTCGTATCTTAAACGGCGTGAGCAATCCGCGCGAATAAACAATACATGCAGTTCCATCCATGTATTTTCATTCGTAAGATCGAAGAGATACAAGAACGTGCACTTAGATTTCTTGTAATGATCATGTCAGTTCGTATAATGATCTTCTACTGAAGTCACAACGATGTGCGATGCATGTTTCCCGAATTAGATCGCTTTCATTGGAAATTTTTAAAACTTTGAATGATCTGAATCAATCTTTATGAAATATTGGTAGAAATTGGTACTTCAAAATATAGATGCTATAAGATATAGATACTATAAGAGGCAGATGCAAACAGAACGAAAACTTTTCTTAGCACACTGAGGCCTTTCAAACTTAAGCTATCATCAGAGTGTGACTGACTGAAACGACAAAGATACTATATTTAAATAAGCTATAGCATGACTATTTGACATTGGTATGTGTCCAAAGATTAAACTTGGTATCCTGTGGCGAAATATAAAATCACTTTGCAATGAGTCATGAGTTGACAGTGGCATGTCCAGCTTTGAATAGCTTGCTTTCATAGTGCAATAAATGTTTAGCGTCTGTAAGAGCCATGAAAACAACGACTTTGAAAAAGGGTAGGGTTCTTTAAGCGAGTTATTTGCCTTTGCGCACTCGAAAACGTGTTTAGGAAAATTGCATGACGATTTACCAGTTCTGCATTCAGAAATGTGATTGTTCATTCTGTTCCTTAAATTTGTGGTTTGACCAATGTAGGTGGTACTATTAGAAGCTCCTTCGCATGAATTGCATGACAAGAAATAAACGACGTTGATACTATTACATGAGATTTGGCATTTCATTTTTCATGTTGTTCCATTTGCTGTTTGAAAGGACGAAACCGGTTGGAGATACATATGGCAAAGTTTGCAGTTCTTTCTTTTGCATAAGGTTATTCCTGGTGTTGGGACATACATAGGGTAGTGTTCAGAAATGAATTTTGCTTTCGTAAGAAGTGATGTGAGGTTTGGCGGCTGTTTTAAAGCTAGGATTGGTTTGGTGTTTTTGAACTTTTCTTTTGTTGATTGATCTGTAACGCCGTTGATTAGTGTGGGTATTGTTTTGATGACATGTGTGTAACTAACATTGGGATAATAAGTAGTGACGAGTGGGATGACATTTTTCTCTTTGAAGGGAGCAGGTCCTTGAACCTTTACCTTGTGAAATGCCTGCTTTATTAAGTCTTTAGGGCATTCACAGCGTAAAAGCCAGTTTTCGAGTTCTCGAAGGCGGAAGTTCATGCGTTCAGGGTCAGAAACGAATACAATAATTCTTTTCGCTAAATTAAATGGGATTGTTTGTTTGATATGGAATGGGTGAGCGCTGTGAAAATTGAGGTAGTCATGTTGATTTGTTTCTTTATAATATATATATCGGTTGTAACGAATTTTCCATCGCGTAAAATGACTTCTACATCTAAGAAATTCAACGATTCAATGTTTTCTGTTTTTTTTTATTTCCAGTTTCCATCGTGACCTGATATGACCTGACCTGATACTATGACCTGATAAGAGTTGTGGAGACTCACCTTGACAGTACTGTGGATGAAAGAAAATTGGCCCTCAACGGTTATTCATTTATGAAAAGCAACCATTCCCAAAATGTAAAGCGAGGTGGTGTTGGTCTTTATGTGAAAGAATCTTTCCCCGCTAAAAATCGATCCGACCTCGAGACCCTCCCCGAATGCATTGTGTGCGAGATACAGCTCAATGTGAAAAAATATTTTTTTGCAGTACTCTACAGGAGTCCTAGTCAGACCTCTGCAGAATTCGAAGATTTTACAAACAATTTTGAACTGATGTTATCCAAAATGTCTGCTGAAAACCCATACTCTGTGGTCATAACTGGTGATTTTAACTGCAGATCTTCGCAGTGGTGGGAAAACGACATTGATAATGAAGAGGGTAACATTTTTGAACCATTCACTTCTGATCTTGGTATGCACCAGTTGATTTCTGAGCCCACTCATATCATGGGTGATTCTAAATCTTGCATTGATGTCATTTTCACTGATCAACCGAATCTGTTTGTTGAATCAGGTGTTCATCCCTCGTTGCATGAGCAATTTCACCATCAAATTGTCTATGGAGAGCTCAGTATAAAAAATTTATCACCACCTCCATATCGGCGTAGAATTTGGTTTTATGACCGTGCAGATGTCCTTGCAATTCGAAAAAGCATTCAAATGTTTCGTTGGCGTGAAAGCATCGGCGACCTAATTTGTCCAAACAAGCAAGTTGAAATGCTGACCGAAACTCTTTTGAATATCTTTTCCAACTTTATACCTAACAAAGTAATCACAGTTAGACCTCGGCAGGCACCGTGGATTACACAGTCAATCAAAAATTTTATCCAGAAAAGGAACAGGGCATATAAGAGTTTGTTAGGAATGGCCGGCCCGATGATAAACTAGAGGCCATGAACGAAATGATATCTAAAGGATCAAAATTAATTGAAGATGCAAAGGATAGGTATTTTAAGAAAATAGGTACAACCCTCTCTAGTCCTGAGACCGGAATCAAAAGCTATTGGTCCTTGATCAACAGAATTCTGAACAAAGCTAAAATACCAATAATCCCTCCTCTCCTAGAAAATGATATATTCGTATTAGACTTTACAACGAAGGCTGAAATCTTCAATGAATACTTTATACAGCAATGCACAACTATTGATACTGGCAGTACAATCCCTCAAAACGTCATCCCTATTGCTCCGCCGTTAAATGAATTCACCATTTTGGACGAGAACATTCTGACAATCATTCGGTCATTGAACCCAAACAAGGCACACGGTTGGGATGATATTTCAATCCGCATGATCACGCTGTGCGATGATGCACTATTACTGCCTCTTAAATTGATCTTTCAAAACTGTTTAAGTCAAGGTATCTTTCCTGAAATGTGGAAAAATGCTAATGTAGTTCCAGTCCACAAAAAGAATCATAAGAACTTAAAACAAAATTATCGTCCAATCTCTCTCCTTCCAAATGAAATAAAATCGGCAGAAAATCTAAATAGCTTTAAAAACATGATAAAAAAGTGGGATGGCCAAAACTGTAAATGTAGTGCTTGTAAATATGTACCTCCAAATTAGTTTATTTTATTTAGTTAGTTTATTAAAAGATTGTAAAAATATTTATTCATTTATTTATGTTAATACATTTATCGATTTAGATAAGTTTTTCATCGATTTAGATTAGTTTACTTTGTACATTTGTATATAGTAAGCTAGCTTTTATGTACATAAATCGATGTAAAATAAGTTGACAAACAAACAAACAAACAAACAAACAAAGTTTAAGTCAAGGTATCTTTCCTGAAATGTGGAAAAATGCTAATGTAATTCCAGTCCACAAAAAGAATCATAAGAACTTAAAACAAAATTATCGTCCAATCTCTCTCCTTCCAATATTCGGTAAAATTTTAGAAAAGCTAATATTTGATACCCTTTATCGGCATTTAGAAGTGAACAGTTTACTAAACCCAAACCAGTCAGGTTTCCGTCCAGGCGATTCAACGGTGAACCAGCTCCTCTCCATTGTCAACTCCATATTTCAAGCATTTGATTGCAATCCCACTCTCGATGTTCGCTCTGTTTACCTTGATATATCAAAGGCTTTTGACCGGGTCTGGCATGAGGGCCTTGTACAGTAAATCCCTGCATATAAGAACCTACTTTTTTGAGAGCCAGGCTGAAATAGGTTCTTATTTCAAAGACACTATGACTAATATGAGGGTAGATATGTTCTTATTTGAAGAGTGACTTGTGTAGGCCCTTTCAGAGTCATAAAAAAGATTGTTAGCACTATCGCTTGTGTTTGAAGGGTTTTTATAGACCTATACCTAATTGGGGAGGAGCATCAACATTTAACAGGCAACTGTGGCCAAAATTAACTGAGTAACAAAAATCAAAAATCAATTTTGCTACCCCTGCAATAAGAACCTGTATTTCATCAGACTGAAACAGGTTCTTAATTGCAAGGTGCATAATTCAGGAAAAACAGCCTCTAGGTTCTTATTTTGGTAGGTTCTTATATGCGGGGATTTACTGTATACAAATTGCGCCGATGTGGCGTCTCTGGTAAACTGCTTTTGCTGATGCAAAGCTTTCTTAGCAACAGAAAACAACGAACTGTTCTGAATGGCAAAACATCTGGATGGGGTACTATTGAAGCTGGAGTTCCGCAGGGTTCTATCTTGGGACCCCTGTTCTTTCTAATCTGCATTAATGATGTGACAGATGGTTTAAAATGCAACGTAAAACTATTTGCCGACGATACGTCGATTTTCACTGTCGTCCATGATCCAAATGCAGCTGCTGTCGACATGAACCATGATCTGAACCTCATCAATTTTTGGGCGCGAAAATGGAGAATGTCCTTTAATCCTGACTCTACTAAGCAAGCAGTTGAAGTGACCTTCTCCAAAAAGAGAAGTCCAGTAAATCACCCACCCATATTTTTTAATGAAGTCCCAGTAAAAAACGTCCGGAACAAAGACACCTTGGTATCATATTGGACTCCAAATTTTCGTTTGCTAGCCACATCAAAACTGTTATTTCCAAATCCAGGCAAGGAATAGGAATGTTGAGATTTCTCTCTAAGTACCTACCGCGACACACCCTCAACGAAACGTACAAACTCTATGTTCGACCGCATCTAGATCACGGCGACGCCACACACCACATCCCGCATAACATTTGCGAATATAGTCACAGTGTTGTTTTAACCAATCAAATGGAAAAGCTTGAATCTGTCCAATACTCCGCTGCATTAGCAATAACAGGCGCTTGGAAGGGTACTTCTCGTGATAAGCTGTATGATGAGCTTCAATGGGAATCATTAAACCTCCGACGATGGAGCAGACGCCTTATCCTCTTCTATAAAATAGTCAACAATCTGACTTCAGACTGCACAAGACATCCAATTCCTTACCTTCAAGAAACCAACTACGATCTTCGCAGACGCGCTACGATAGGGCAAATATGTGCAAGAACGCAAGGTTTCAAATCAAGTTTCTATCCTAATTGCTTATCGGAATGGGAAAAACTCGACCCTGAGATTAGACTTTCCAGCTCCGTAAATGTTTTAAAGAAAAAATTATTGTCAATTATTCGTCCACCTCCGAAGTTGGTTTACCGCATTCATGACCCAAAAGGCTTATCCATCCTAACGCAGCGGGGTGAGTGGCAGAGTGGCTTATACAGTCTTCGTCAGGTGACTGAAGTTAAGCTTGGTCGAGTGAGGTCAGATTTCGGATGGGTGACCTCTGAGGACTGACTTCGCAACTCACCTCGTCGTCCTTCGGAAGGGACGTTAAACTAGGGGTCCCATGCCTGGATGCGGCATGCACAGTGGGCCTAAATTAGCTTTCAGTAGCTAGAAATCCTGACAAGCTCACTCAAAACAAATTGAAAAAAAAAACGCAGCTACGTGTTGGACTCAGTAAGCTAAATTTTCACAAATTTAAGCATAACTTCAGGGATACTTTGAACCCTTTGTGCCCAATAAATGATGGTGTTGAGGATACGGAGCACTATTTCCTGCTCTGCCATATTTACGCTGCAGATAGACTTGGTCTTCTCAACAGTGTAAACGCGATATTGTTGCCTCATGGTATGATAAATCTTTCAAATGAAGAGTTGTTAAAAATCATCCTATATGGCCATGAACAGTTACCGTTTGATTCAAATGCGAAAATTCTCACAGCAACACTAGAATATATCCAGGCCTCAAAGCGTTTTGAATAAGTTGGTAATGAAAACTTGTAAACTCTCCTCTCTCCTTAAAGATTTTTTCTTTTTCGTTTATTTGTAAGATCGTTTTTGTGTGTTGTATGATTAGTCGTATTTTAGATCTTCTATGTCAAATGCCAGGGGGTAGTCATGATATCTTGCTCCTCCTGGTATCGTCCTTGTAGTGTGGTACAGTAGTTCGTAGTTAGTGTCTTAGGTAATTTCGTTATTGTAAGCTTTTTAAATTGAATATAAGAAAAAAGTTTCCATCGTGAATTGTATAGCCCGATGAAGTTCATTGAGTGCTTGTTTCATTAATAAGGGATCGACTTCTGTTGGTAAGGCTAAGAAACCGTCGTCCCTATATCTAAAATAATTATTTTCTATATATTTGCAAAGTTCGCCATTAAAATACTTTGGTAAAACGAGCGGAAAGAGTCGTGTTTCCTCTAGGTATCCGACTGTTAGGCATGCGTACGACTCGTAAACCCTAACTCGAAAATTGGCTTTTACGCTGTGAATACCCCCCAAAGACTTAATAAAGCAGGCATTTCACAAGGCAAAGGTTCAAGGACCTGCTCCCTTCAAATAGAAAAATGTCATCCCACTCGTCACTACTTATTATCCCAATGTTAGTTACACACCTGTCATCAAAACAATACCCACACTAATCAACGGCATTACAGATCCATCAACAAAAGAAAAGTTCGAAAACACCAAACCAATCCTAGCTTTAAAACAGCCGCCAAACCTCACATCACTTCTTACGAAAGCAAAATTCATTTCTGAACACTACCCTATGTATGTCCCAACACCAGGAATAACCTTATGCAAAAGAAAGAACTGCAAACTTTGCCATATGTATCTCCAACCGGTTTCGTCTTTTCAAACAGCAAATGGAACAACATGAAAAATGAAATGCCAAATCTCATGTAATAGTATCAACGTCGTTTATTTCTTGTCATGCAATTCATGCGAAGGAGCTTCTAATAGTACCACCTACATTGGTCAAACCACAAATTTAAGGAACAGAATGAACAATCACATTTCTGAATGCAGAACTGGTAAATCGTCATGCAATTTTCCTAAACACGTTTTCGAGTGCGCAAAGGCAAATAACTCGCTTAAAGAACCCTACCCTTTTTCAAAGTTGTTGTTTTCATGGCTCTTACAGACGCTAAATTTTTATTGCACTATGAAAGCAAGCTATTCAAAGCTGGACATGCCACTCTCAACTCATGACTCATTTGAATGTGATTTTATATTTCGCCACAGGATACCAAGTTTAATCTTTGGACACATAGCAATGTCAAATAGTCATGCCATAGCTTATGTAAATATAGTATCTTTGTCGTTTTAGTCAGTCACACTCTGATGATAACTTAAGTTTGAAAGGCCTCAGTGTGCTAAGAAAAGTTTTCGTTCTGTTTGCATCTGCCTCTTATAGTAAGTATCGATATCTTTATAAAAGATGGAATTCATCTTCGTGAAAGAGAACATCCTTTGATTCAAAATGCATGCTGTAAAAATAACTTTGGTTTCTAGTTTTAGCACAGTTAGCTTTTGATTAAGTTTTTGTTCATGTTCTGAGTTTCTTTGCACTTTTTCTCCATGTATGGTCTCTTTATTTAGTAAATATGGAGTCAGAATTAATCCAATTATCAAGGTGAGGCAAAACAGACAACGATTTTTTACATTTTACACTAATTTATCAGAACAATGGCATCATAAATGTGAATGACGTCATAGACATTAAAATTTGCTGATGTCGGCAAATATGAAAATATGTGTATCATATGAGGGCATTCTTCAAATGCAATCGAATGATGCATGTTTGAGATCAATTGAGCAAATGAGAAAAAAGCTATGGTGGTTTTAAGCATTTTTCCTTGACCACTCTCCAAATATGGTATTATTGTGGTCACATGAACAGAGTCAGAAAAATGAAATGATAAAAATTAAAACTCACAAGGATTGGTGCTTATGCTACTTGGTCGTTTTAACGTAGTGCAGAAAAGCTCAGTAGGGGGCGAAAAAATGCTGCCCCTCCTCTTCCCAGTACTAATAAGGCTGGGATTTTAGAAATCTATCAAAAAAAGCTCTTTTTTGTGATAACGCCTTCTGTATTTCTCACTTTCCCCTCAAGGCAATTTTATCTGATAAAGCCCAACCAGAAATGTAAAGAAATCGTACAACAATCTTACACGTTCTTTTTTGCTAGTTATGGTGGAGGTAGTTGGCTTGATAATCCAATTGGTATACTGAAATTCATGATTGCCTGTATTTTTTTGTTGATATCGGCTTAAAAAATCATTTCCTGGCTTTCTTACTTACAGGACTTAAAAGATTCACGAAAAAGAGACGAAATGGCAGCTGCTAGGGCAACACTAAAGAAATCGAGTAGAATGCTACTTACCACTGCTAAGGTAATTCGCATCAGTCTTTGCACATTTCCCTATATTTGGGTAATGATTCTTAACTTCGTCACATCGCTTTGTTTCAAGATAGGCAAGGTAACTTTTCTTACCATGATAAGAATCGATATCACCTTAGAATCAAGGCTAGAGATATATCAAACTTCCTTTGCCTAATGTATCATGTTCCGTATAATCTGGTCTGGTCGCAGAAACAAGGACAAATAGAGCACGATGCAGACAAAGGAGATTCAATACACGGTCGGTCAAGTCAAACAAAGAACAAAGCAAGCCGTAGGAGTTGCTGTGAAACTAGGTAACTAGCTCGCTTGTCATGCATCCCAGAAATGCTATTTAGAGCAACCATGAACAGGGACAGCGGAGCCGGGGGGGCTGGGGGGGCTTTAGCCCCCCCAATAATTTTCAAGAGATAGTTTTTAGCTTTTCCACAAATTTTGTTTTTATGATTAAATATCGTCATTTGCTTTGTTACATTGATAACGCTCTTATATGCGAGTGTCTGCATACCTCACAGTACCGTTTCTCATGCATTTATCAGAAATCAAGCTAAGCAGAATGTTTTAAAAGGTTTTGTCTCAAATTAAATGCGTCCAATAGCATTATGCCGAGATATAACAGTTTCATCATCGTTAGCACGGCTTCAAAAACCCAAAGATTTACCAAGCGATAAATAAAATGCTTTCATGATATGCCGCTATTCTTAAAGCGACTTTCAGTTCTTGAAAGATTGCTGATGAGGTGACTTCTCCAAACCTGTAAATCGCAGAATGTTAACCCGGCAACGAGCAACGAGTGCGACGATAAATTTTTTTTGCAAGACGTCTATCAACTCAGCTTCGCTCTCTGGAATGTCCAAACAAGTATAATTTAGCAATTCTTAATACTCATATGAAGAGCACAGAAATTATAAACTCTATCGACGTTCCAACTAATTTTTATCAAAAGACCCAACAACGGTATACAAAATTTTCGAAAATATGAAAAAAATCATTGGATTTTTCTGTTCTACAAAATTAAAAACTGAAACAGTGTTTAAGTTATTAGGTTCTCTATGTATAAAATGTTTGCTTCTGAAAGTAGAGAGACAGTGTTTCCATATCATCATTTTTTGGAGATAATAATTCCACGAGATTGTGAAAGTTTTTTTAACTTCAGTCCTTTCATTCTAGGCTGAGTCTTTTCGCTATGGAAAATAGAATGTAATACAGTCCATCTCTTTAAATGATGCTTTCTAATTTGATTTAGTGATTGGATGTGCTGAAGATAACTGTCAAATTTGCCTATAGAAAGGGGCGTTGGTTGCATTTATAGCCAAAGTAGAGGGCGTGGTCATAGAAAATTTTTCTGGGGGCTTCGCCCCCAGACACCCTCATATTCCTCGTTTACTTTTTAGCCCCCCCAATTCAAAATGTGCTCCGCGGTCCTTGACCATGAACCCATATCGAAAGAAGGAAACATCAAAACTTCTACTTCAGGCATTTCATTTGCTTTTCTTGGAAGCTGATTGGAAGGTGAATCAATTCTCATGTGTTTTGGTGTAATTAAGACACTTCTGCACGGCTTCTGAACAAAAAATAAGCCGGAGGTATATGTCTACAAATACCGTTTCGAAAAATGGTCATGCTTGCTTGAAAAAACCATTTCTGGAATGCACAACAGGCGAGCTAGCATCGGTGACAAAGCTCAAGGCACTCTTGCTTCTTTAGACTAATTTTTTCAGTCATCGACATCCCTTCCCCCTGTTCAACGTTGGTTTGGAGATATTTGCATGACAGGATTCTCGAATCAGTCCTGAGCTCGAAAATTCATTGACTTGAACTTGGGGGAGGGTTACAAGTAAATAACTGTTGTTATTAGGTAGGAAAGTTGTGAGAAAGTGCCATTGAGTCTTGTGCCCGATTGTAGCTTACCTTGAATCTTTGCAGCTTACTTTGTTTTTTCTTATTACTTTACTAGACGAGCATAGAATTCCCTTATCTGCAATCAAAAGTTGCTTTGTACTTACTTGGGTGTAAATAGTAATCAATAGAAGCAATAGTAATGGATTCTGTTTTGATGTTATTCGTCCTTGTGGGTCGCAGATTGTAGCAGGGAAGGTCCCATTCGAATACTTTACATTGCAATGATAAGCCTTGTGTGAACCAGGCTTTGGGACAAAAGTGCTGTCTGCAAAAAGTCCCATAAAAATTTGCAGAGCGTTAATATGCTTGAGCGAAACCTCTTCGCCAGACAAAGAAGCACGCATTATTAATGTCTTTAAAACACTTTCTGCCAGCAGGCAAGTTATGATAAGACGTCCCAGGGGAGAAAAATATTATCTTCTTACTATTTCTTTCTCCCCTGATGATACCATGTATACCTGTAACTTTTGCCAAGATAGCTTGGCAAGAGGGTTGGCAAAAGATTTCACCTGTTTGCAAGACTCCCATACAAAGTCTTACGAAGGAAGTATTTTTTAACTAATCCACCAAATGACCGACTTCGATGGGGAAATTTATGTTCTAAGTTAGACTCTTGGCTCCACGAAAAAAAAATTTAGTTCAAAATGATCGAGAGGCTAAATGCGATGTCACAGTCTGCCAAACGTCCCATTTTTTTCTGTTTCACCTTGTAGTTTAACTCCTGACTATGTATATTTGCACGCTTTTTCTTTTTTAAGGCATATTTAAGTCACCCTGAAGTTGCCTCAGCAAAGAAAAATCGGGATTTTGTGATGAAAGAAATAAGTGAAGCAATCCGAACCATTTCTGGAGTTGCGCAGTTTGCTGGTGAAAGTGATCCGTCACCATTTGAACAAGTTGGACCTCTCGCCAAAGCACTCTCTGAAATTCTGGTACGTTTATAGATCTTTAATTGACGGACATTGTTTTGCATCTTTGGGATTTGGAACTTTCAGCCACCGTGTTCCGTCAAATCTGATGAGTTCTTGATATAAAGTCAGCCAAAGAAATAATTTCAGTATTTTGCGAAACCTTTTTAAAACGAATGTAATTGATTCTAAGAATTTTGTTGCTGCTCTATTTGCAGTATTTGCCACGAACTTTTCAACACTCTGCACTTTGTTTTCTTCAAGAATAATCTTGGAAAACAGGGGCAGACTTTTTGTCAAATATGCTCTCATCTTGTATTCTTTCTATAATCTCTATTGAAAGGGCTTTATCTTAGAAATGAGGCCGCAGAGATGGTGTATCTATTTACACCCAAACAATTTATTGCTGCCCTACTGGAAGCAAACTTCTTTCTCTTCATTGTTTTAGAAGTTAAAAGTTGAGACAATTTATCTTAGAGCTTAAGATTTTGGCTTAAGGAATTGAGGAAATGCAACGTCACTTAAAAATGATCAGCAATGTTTACCGACGAATGAAGTTTGAGAAAGACAATCGCTGTGCTCAAATCAGTAAATCAATGGCGCACGATGATACAATTTCTTATTTGTTCTACTCATTTCTGTGAGAATAGCATTTTACCTTATTTGGCATGACAATTAGGAGGATTTTGACATTGATCTTCGTATTAAAACTATGTTGCACGAACTTGCATGTGACCGTTCAGTACGATCATATTCAAAACATATTCTGAAAGTAGCACAGTCTTGTGGCAAAAATGCAATTTCACTTCGCTTTTTTTTACCGGAAGACATATAGTCAATATGAAAGTCACAATAACAAAATTACCTACAACACTATCTACGAACTACTTTACCACACTACAAAAACGGTGCCAGGAGAAGCAAAAGATCATGACTACCCCCTGGCATTTAACAATGACCTAAAAATACATCTAAATGTTAAATACAAAGTGCTAAATATGGAGAGAAACAAAGGACTTATATTACGAATAGAAACTTGAGCCGGTTTCACACTGGATGTCAGGCCAACATGGGTGATAGAAGTAATGATAATGCAAATTTTTGGACGTTGATTTTGCAAATATATTTGTGAACAGGATGGATAATCATTGACACTACATAAGCCTGACATCAAATGTGAAACGGGCGCACAAAAGAAATGAGGGTACGAGACTCTGCGGTGATATTAATCGAATCGAGCAGTTGCGTGGATGCATTTCAAATTAAGCTCGAGTAAATATCTGTTGAGGTGATGTGGTCATAAGGTCATGTAGTCATGAGGTCATATATGTTTATCACCATATAATGAAAGTTTCATCGAAAAACTGTTGTGTTACAATATTTTTATGGCTCGATGATTAATGATTTTGTTACGGTTTTGTGACTCTCTGTTTAAAAATTTCATTTATCTTTAAATATTGCTGGTAATGAACTGATGTTTGCTCAACATCTTTAGCCTCTAGATCAATATCTAGCGTTCAGAGAGTTAGTCAGTGACGCTACACTTAAGGGCTACTGTTCATGGTCCGCCTGTTATTTATTTCATAGCAAGGCAAACGTAAAGTTGCACCAGACTTGTTACTTGATTTTAATATTTCTTAGTTACTACTCAAAGCAATATTACCAAATTTTTTCACCAATTTTGAGGTAATGTTGAAGAAGAAGCCAAGTGAATACCAGAAGAAGAGAACTCGTCTTGATCTTGAAAAGCAGTTAAACGATCTTCTAGCCGGTGCTATCAGTTTGGCTGAATCTTCAAGTACACGTGATAGTACACGTGAAAAACTTCTTGTAGAATGCAATAATGTTAAACAGGCTTTGAAAGATTTGTTGGATGAATACATGAAACATGTAAGTGGTTTTGAGAAAAAGTCGTCTTACTTTTCGTGAAACTATACTTATAACTCATTTTGATTGTTAAAAAAAGGAACAAGCATTTTTGTATGTCCTTTGATAGATACAGTAAGTCCACGCAACTAAGAAACTAAAGGCTTCCGTTTGTGCACATTTTTGTGGAATATAAGCAGCCTTACGTTAGAATCCGTTTGTTTAGTAGGCATAAAGAAAGGAGATATCAGTCATGTAAGTACTTTTATGAGAAACTTATTTTCTCTCTTTCCTATGCTATTTTCAATTTTACCGTCAAAAATCTAATTTTGCAGTTTACCACATGCAGAAAAGGGCTTTGTTCGACAGTCCAGCTTTCTTGCGCACTAACCAAACAGTTTCAGTTTGAAAAATTTATCTTCTAATAGCGGGAACCCTCGGTACCAGAAGCTATTAGCTAGCGTGCAGTCTATGAGACTATACCCAAGGAATTGGTATAGTCTGTGAAACGCCGCTCATTTTTGTGTATTGCATGGGTCAGCTTTCCAATTCAATAGCATTTTGAATGGCCTCACGGAGTTATGCAGACTATACCCTCTCCTCTTGTACAGTTTGCACGCAAGTTAGAAGCTACCTGTCATGACTACATCGGCAGCTGTTGCAACTTGATGCTGTCAACAAGGACAGATTTTGTAAAGCAACAACATCAGCTGCTTTTGATTTTTGATTGACAACGAAATTCAAAGCGATTTGCAATAGCAAACGACAGCAAGTGTCTCAACCAGTAATTCAAAGTACATAGGGCAGATTGTCCTCTTTTGCACGCGAAAAGTGGTTTTTAAGGGAATTCTTGAGTAGAAGACCAAATCCAGAAGGCTACATTTGCCTGGCAAACTTTGCTCGTGCCAGACGGATCCTTACATTTGTCGTTCTTCTTTCGTTATAAACTCTTGACTCCCCTATAGAGACACCTCTTGCGTGCACAAGGCCAAAGTTTGCACCATTCGTTTCACAGCAACTTTTGTGGTCTTGCTTGTTTTGAATTACTGGTTGAGAGAAGTTCCTTTGTCTGCAATCGCTAATTGCTTTAAATTGCCGTGTCATTCAAAGGCAACTGATACCATTGTATTACAAAATCTTTCCACGTTGGTGAATTTCCTTATTTCTTGATTCTAAACGAATCATGGAGTAAGGAAGTTCCCCAACCAATTCAATGAATTTTTGGAATTTGAACAACTTCATGAGAGAAACTTTGTAAAATCATCATGATTAATCATTCAATCAATCTATCATTCAATCAATCTATCATTCTCTGTTTTTGTGTTTGTGACAAGGACCCGATGAGTTGATTGCTCTTTTGTCTCTTCATGCTAGGGATAACAATATCATGGACACCATGTTTCGGGCAATTTTTTACAAACATTGCATTTTCTTCCAAAAAGCGATATCTTGCAATTTTAAGGGAAACTTAAAATCCTATGCTAGGGCATGAAAACCCACCAGACCGTGTGACCGTGTGATCGCAAGAACTTTACAACTTCATCCTTTACCTGCTAGAAGCTTCACAAAATCTACACCTTTTCATGTATCATGCTCTGTTTCTCCCTTTTTTATAATGGCAAAAGCTTATAAAATCAAACAGGGTACCTAACATAGACTGGAATTAATGGACAATTTTTATGAATATTTTACACAACGAATTATTTCTTCAATGGGCTCCAAACTTCTATGGCCCCAACGTTTCTCCAAATCTATGGCTCACTTGCAATTACATAAAAATTGGTCACATGTTTCTTAACTATATTGGAATTCGACGGCTCTTTGAATTAGAAGTTGTAACTGATCTAGCTTGCAGGAAATTCTACGATGATTTTGTAGGTCACAGGAAGTGAAATATTTTTTCGTGACCTGTCATATGCATAAAGAAACCAATTTAAGTGATAATGATGGATTAAAATGCAATATGAATATGTCATTTCTTGTGATTTCGAAGTATGACTAGATGGTCTTAGAAAACAATTGCCTCGTTGTTCCTTCCTTTGAAATGCTCCTTTTCGATTTTAAAACCTTTATTTGCGTTTGACTCTCACAGGCAAAAGGAAGGCAAAATGAAGCAGAAAACTCGAAAGCTGATTTTGAAATTAAAGCGAAAGATTTGGGAAAACAGGTAATTGAGGAGATTCCTTGGTTCTACATTTTTCTCACGCAAGTCGTTTTAGTGCCGGGTGTCCCGAAAAAAAGTATACAGATTTGGTCGACCTTAGCGGTAAGACTATAACGTGGATCAACACGAAGTAAGTGGTAAAACATACTACGATAGCAAACTTGAACATAGATGCCTCTTTTGTTGATACTGGTGACTTGGGAGTGAAGATATTAATTTTCAAAGGACAAATTTTCCTCCATCTCTAAACCAGAGCTTTGACGTTTTGGCCTAAGCAAATTCTTGAAACACGGTGAGTAAAGTCAATAAAATTTGAGGCACGAGGGGGAAAGCTAAAGATGGCACAACAGATCCGTTTTACAAAATATAACTTATGTGACACTTATCGTCAAAGGAGCTCCGTAATTTGCTTCATTCACGTCAATATCAACAATTCATCTTGCAAATACTATTCATCAGTGAAAGACATCCTTGAGCATCGTCGAATCTTTCCTTGAAAGAATTTGCTATCAGGTCTCTCAGGATCGGTTCGCATGGTGTATCTGATGTACATTTGTTTGCTTCAATTGATCAACCACGGATGGCTCTATCAATAGGTTCACCCTCAATGCACCAATATCGACAAACGAGGTATCTATGTTCAAGTTAGGTTTGAAACTTATTTCGGATTGATTCACGCTATATTCTTATCGCTAGGGTCGACCAAATCAGTATAATTTTTTGAGACACCTGGAATTTGATGTATTCATGTATTAAAATTGAGGGTTGATCTCAAGAAAACAGCTGGGCATTTGCTAATGGTGTCTCTCTCGCACAATTTTAGAAGTGACAACGCCCATTGTCCCATTTCTTTGCTTGAACTGAAAATCCTGAAACCATTCAGATATTCATTCAAAATTTCTTTGAGGGGCAGCGAAAGTTCTGCAGATGGTTAACCAGTTTCTCTTGAAATTGCAATTAGAATTCGTTAGAGTGGCTTGAAATTTCCCTTAAAATCACAAAATATCACTTTTTGGATGAAAATGCCATAAAGTTCGTCGAGCAGCCAATTTTTAAAACTCATGTGACATGTCAGAGACACTTCACAGCTTATGTCATGGTATGGCAGTTCCTTTTCGCGTTGTGAGCTACTTCATTGTGAAATATTCGCAAAGAGGCTCACAAAACAAAACAAATTTTCAGCTCGCTCTTGTGAAATTTCAACGGACTTTTGGTGTTACTACCGACTTTCCCTAAATTGCACACAAGTTCAAAAATTCAAGACTACATTGCGTTATCGTTGATCGAGAAGATTTCTAAACAAATCTTTCCTGTAGTTTCCCTTGGTGTTTGTTTCATTCCCGGGGTTTCATAAGAATCGGTAGTATTGCTTTTCTGAAAATATCGAGACATGCCATGTTTTAGATTTCTCGCATCTTCAAGGGTCTAAGGAGTAAATTTTAAATTTTTTGATGAATAGCTTCACTACCATGTTACTGATAATTGCAAGAAAAGTACCAAAAACAGTTTGGCTTAAGGCGCTTTTTTTTGTTTTTGGTATAAAAATTGTAGCACCAATAAGAAATACGAAAGTCTTTATTACTTGACAATTTTGTCCTTGGAATCTATGGGAGTGCTACCAAGTTCGTCTCGTTATTACATTACAGTAGAGTAGAAAAGTTACAAAGATCACATTCAAATTGATGGAAGCGATATTTTCAGAAAAATAAATTTGAAAACACATGAAAATCTTGAGCTTGAATTCAGATCTTTAACGAAGTTTGATTCAATGACATCATCGTTGCGGTTGGCCAGCGATTGTGGTACTGTAGAAAAATCTTTGCTGTGTGACAGCTCCAACCTCATTGGCTATTTTCTTAACTAGTGGTCTTTTTCAGATCATACGCCTCCTATTTCTTTACTGTAGCGACACCAGTCAAACAGCAACGATGACGCAATCTGTATCAATTTTTTGTACTTCAAATCTACTACCTACTTCAAGCTTTGGCATGTCGATACTTACTGATAAATAACTGAATGGATATGTCTAAGAATAAAGACAATGACTTTGAAAAAGAAAAAAAGGTGCTAAAAATGAAATGAAATAATAGTAACAACAACAAAAAAGGCGAATTAACATTAACATTAAAATAATGCTGGTTGTGGAATATCCGTGTTTACTTCTTTGTCAATAGAATGCCTCGTGTTAGTTCTTTCCTGAAGCTCTTATATTGTCCACATTGTCATCAGCAAACAATTGCTCAAAAAGTTAAATCACACAGATGCTACTTTTCAAATTCTAGAGCACAGGGAGCCAAGGAAAGCAAAACTAAGGTCTTTGCTGGCAGTTCTGGACCTCCTGTGATCTTGGCTACAAGAGAGATCATTTTCCTGGCTGACTGATTGAGAGGCTATAACGTCATAGCACTGCCGAATTTTCAATGAATCGTGATGGAAATTTAAGCAATCCAATTTGATATCGCCTTTTCAATAGAATGCTTGCTCTATTCGGTGATCAAAAATCTGTTTCATCAAAAATCTGTTTCAGTAAAACAGGTCCACATCAGCTGTACAGCTGCCTTAGATTTAACCTGTAGAATCAAAAATATGTATGTATGTATGTATGTATGTATGTATGTATGTATGTATGTATGTATGTATGTATGTATGTATGTATATATGTATGTATGTATGTATGTATGTATGTATGTATGTATGTATGTATGTATGTATGTATGTATGTATGTATGTATGTATGTATGTATGTATGTATGTATGTATGTATGTATGTATGTATGTATGTATGTATGTATGTATTTGCCAAACTCTCTCAAATTTTCT
Source organism: Aurelia sp. 3 sensu Dawson et al. (2005) (assembly GCA_964020215.1). Taxonomy (NCBI): domain Eukaryota; kingdom Metazoa; phylum Cnidaria; class Scyphozoa; order Semaeostomeae; family Ulmaridae; genus Aurelia; species Aurelia sp. 3 sensu Dawson et al. (2005). Next base: position 11,999,346 of record OZ026585.1, read on the forward strand.
CTTCTACTGTAGATTCGTAAAGCCATCGCCGACAATGTATCTGACTTCTTCTTAGAGACAAAAGTACCATTATTGATGTTAATTGAGGCTGCTGAAGCTGGTAATGAAAACGAGGTCAAAGAGTGCGCCGTTACTTTTACCAGACATGCATCAAGACTAGGGGAGGTAAAATATTTTTAAAAACATATCAATAACTTTTTTAATACAAGTGACACTATGATCCAGCTCTTTAGAAATCATAGAAAAATTTCAAAACACAAAGCCTTTCAAATGCAACAACCGTTACACTCATCATAAAGAAGAAATTCTGAGCTATTCAGAACAAAAATTTGTATTCAAATCGGACCAACGAGTGCAGAGACATTGCAGTTTGAAGTTGACCAAAATTGTTAGGTCATGTTTTTGTTTACATTTCCAGTCTATCACTTTTGAAATGGACGTAAACCAAATATTTCAAATTTTCATTTCTCAAACTTGTATTCATCCGATTTTGATCAACATTTTTTAGATCAAACCTCAATGTCTGCACAATTTAAAAACGTATGAGTTCATGAATTTTCGTCGGTTTATGTGTTTATTTGGAACACATTTTTCAAGGAGTGTTTTTAGCCGTAAAACAGCATGAGACCCGTAAAATTCTTCTTTCCTAGTGCAAACAAAAAAGGTGAGGAAAAAAGCGTCTTCGAAGCTCATTTCGCTAAACTTTAGGCATCGATGAAGATTTGTGCCAAAGGGTTCGTTCAGATTTGCTTTGGTAAAAGTTTTGTAGCTGATATAAAAAGTCATGTCATTTAGGCCCATTGGTCGTATTTTCTTTAATTTTCCGTTATGGAAAGTATATTTTGTTTCCAGGTGCTTCTACTGCATAATTTTTTGTTTCATTGAACTGTTGTAATAGCAAGTTTTAAATTGTAAATAAAAAGAGGAATTATTTAATTATTTAACAAGCACATTAAGATTTAGGTGGGTCCAACGTGGTTTATGAAAATCAAGCCGACTACCATTTTATATCTATGACTTTGGGGGCACTAGGCCTTAGTCCAAACTCACCATTCGATCTATTAACTATTGTTCATTTGTTTATATTTGGAACAAGAGGTTCTTCTTGGTTTGGTACATAGATTGCCTGACTCTGAAAACCGTGAACTTAACACTTCATAATGCATTCAGTCTAGCTTCGACTAAGGCTGGTACCAATTTGATGAACATGCAGACAAAGATGCCATTGACATTTGACGACAACAACTTTTGTTGCGGTTGTGACGGTTAATTTCCAAAGTTTCCTATGAACTTGTTCCAGAAACTATAAGTTTGATTATTATCAAAAAGGTTTGCTTTTTAAGTCGCAGTCTCAATCTTCTCAGTTTTCAGACGATATTTTTCAGCCTGTGCGACCCTGTAATCAGTTTCAACATTAACCGAAAATAAGTCTGAATTTGCTAGGGATTTATATTTAGCAGAAGGTACAGACTAAAGGAAATTGGTGTGATAAATAAAGGAGCATATGTAGTCTCCATAAATTAAAACGATTTATGATAACCGCATAGTCTTTATGACTACGCCCCAACATGCGATGAAGCAAAATTTTGAGGCTTCCGAGATCTCTTATAAATCAAACTAAGACTGTAAACTAATAAATCAAACTAAGAAAAGCTCCTTTTTGATGGCTTGTAAAACAGAAATTTAGTTGATAGACCAAAAGCACAGGGGAAGAGGTGCTCCAATATCTGGTCATATTGTCATTCATGGTAGGTTTTTGTAAGAAGATTCAAGGAACGAGGAAAACGTTTATGATTCCATTGTGAAATTTATGGCACTAAGGGGTCATTATTGATTTAGCTGCTATTCTGCTATGATTCTGGTGCTGATTTACTAGGTGACTTTAATGTTACGCAATGAGTCTTAGTAATGCTTTGTTTTACGTTAAACAAAAATACTTCAGGGGTTTTGCAGTGAAAGATGTTACTGGAGATATAATTTGTACTCAAGGATTGGACTGATGACGATGAGTCCCTTGTATCCCTGCGGTAAACCTTGCTCAAGAGGGACTCATAATGAAACAGTAATAAACCTGGCCTTATCTCAGGCATTCAATCGATCGAATCAGGATCCAATGACTGCCGTTCAATGGTCACTCCTCGGAAAGAAAATGCGATAAAAACCACGGTAAGCAGACACTTCGTCAAAGAAACTTTGTATAAATCTGAAGAAGGAAGTTCACTTTACCTGGTGAGTGCAAAATAAATCTTTCAACGCTACATTTTCCATACTTTTAAGACCAAAACAAACCAGGGCAATTTACAACAGCCTGCCGCAGCAACTTCGTTGCTGCTGCAGCGTGCCGCAAATGCAAAAACTAGTCAACTGCATCATTCGAACTGAAAATTCGACAGCATTGGTCTTGGTTAAATCTCGCAGTCTGATTGGTATTGAAGAAATTGCTCAGTTTGGGCCTAAATAGGGCCAGTTTTTTTCATAATAATGTCATGAGACTCTATTGACCGAAGCGCCACCATCAAATCAAAGAGCACAGGGAAACAAGAGACTCATCGTCATAAGTCTACTCAAGGATCGGGTGTCAAAATCTTCCACAAATTTTGGGACTTTGTCTCAACAGAAATCCTTCTGCCACTCACCACACCTTCTATAACCTGAAAATGCAGCTTCTATGATCGGAAGGTGTACCTCCAGCTGGAGCTCTGTATCCCAAAAGTCATAGACGTCAAATGCAGGTAGGCTTGGTCTCATAACCCACGTTAAACCCATGTAAGATTCAAGTCATAGAAATCTTAATGCCCTTGTGATGAAATAATTCCTCTTTTTTTTATATGTCATTAAAATTTTACAATACATATAACGGTCTACACTACTTACAAGAATTACTTTACAATACTACTGGGACAAAAACCCCCGGGGAGCAAGAGGCTGTGTCTACCCCAAGGGAATGAACATAGATAAAAGAAAGAAAACTACTTAAACTTAAACAACACTACTAAAAACAACACATACGGAAAATAAGAACTATTTGACACTAAGAACGATTTGACACTAAGTCTGCTGCATATTAGAAGTTAGATCCATGTGATGGTGAGTAAAAGTAATGATGGAGAAAAACTTGTATTGGAAGTTTTTTTCCTTTTATATATGTATTTTTTTTCTTTTTATTTACAATTCTTCCTACTCTTCCTCTTTTTATTTACAATTCTTCCTACTCTTCCTCTTTTTATTTACAATTCTTCCTACTCTTCCTCTTTCTATTTACAATTCAAACCTTTTTGGTATTGCAACCGTGCACTGAAAATCAAAATTCATGCAGTAGAAGCACCTAGAAACACAATATACATTCCAAAAACGGAAAATCACAGAAAATACCACAAATGGGCCTAAATGACATGACTTTTAGTATTAGCTATCAGTGGGAAATGAGTTTCTAAGACTCTTTTTTCCTCACTTTTTTGTTTGCACTAGGAAAGAAGAATTTTATGGGTCTCGTGCTGTTTTACTGCAAAACAAACTTTGAAAAATGTGTGCCAAATAAACACATAAATCGACGTACATTCATGAAACTCATACGTAGTTTAATTGTTCAGACATTGATTTTTAATCTAAAAAAACTATCGAAATCGGATGAATACAACTGGAGAAATGAAAATTTGAGATATTTGGTTTAGGTCCATTTCAAAAGTGATAGACCGGAATGTAAACAAACATATGACCTAACAATTTTGGTCAACTACAAAATGCAATTTCTCTGCACTCGTTGTTCCGACTTGAATACGAGTTGTTGTTCTGAATAACTCAGAGTATCCTGTTTAAGATGAATTTGAAAGGCTTTGTGTTTTGACATTTCTTCCATGCTCTGGATCACTGTTGTGGTAATGACGCTGTTGCCAGCTATCTTTCTAGGCTATGAAATAAACCACTTTCTTGAAGAAATTTTTGGACTAGTAGGATCTTGGTACTCCCATTTGACGACTATCAATTATGCAGTGGTTTTGACCGGCGGCTTCGTGATACCTTCTCATGTCGGATTTGGAATAGCAACCTGATATTAAGTTGTTCTGTTTGCATAATGCCATTTGCTGTGCACTGGAGGGGGAGGGGGTTTGCCTTTATCTTATACCCACTTCATAGTGTGCATGAGCCAGTAGAGCTGCATTGACTGTGAAATATTTGCAAGCTAATGTAAAATTTCGGCATCAAGTCTGAGCCAAGTGAAAGGAGATGATTCTACTTTCTTACTGTAACAGGTGCAAGAAACAGTTTAGCCTGATTATGGTGCTTGCAGCAATGCAGGGATTGATTGATTACAGAAGCAACAATGCATGGTGTGCCTATGCCTGGAAAAACTAACTTTTGAAGGATTCTTCCTAGAATTCATTTTTGATACATGTGGATAGCCGAAAAACAACTTCATAGTTACCATTTCAAGCAGAACCCATGTTATGATGAGTGCTGCTAACGTTAGACCCAAGGTGCATTGAGCCCTACTAGCCCAGGAGCCTTGAGCCCTGACAGAGCCTAGAGCCCAGGAATCAAGAGCCTCAAACATCGAAGCAAAACGATCTTAGAGTCTAATGGGCACCAGAAGCCCAAAGGCACATAGCTATTCCAACCGCGACCCTACAGCGCCAAACAGGGGACGTAGGAATGTTATTGAATTTTGGTGTAAGCCATTGCACGGACTTGAGGAATTTTGCGAAGTAACATGGTTAAATCACCCTTTAGCAAATCAAAGTACATAGCACCTACCAGGTGTTGTGGTGCAGTGGTGGAATCCTCTGACTTTGAAGTCAGAACAATCAGGCGGAGTGGGTTCGAGACGCGGTAGGGCCCCACCACTTGAGCGTCATGACATGGGGTCGCGGACTCAATTAGCACTTGGCTACTTCTGCGATCCCAGAGCTTGGCGCTAAAACCGCAACTTCACCTTCACCTTCACCAGGTGTACCAAGGAACTTGTGCGTTGTTTGAATGGCTGCTGCGGAGCAGCCATAAAAGCAACTGCTTCATTTTTACGGTTTTCAATAGTTACCTGTTACCTGCGTATTCCTCCTATTGACGTCGATGTCGTCACGGAGTCGAACTAAACCGATGATGGACTAGTTCGGCGAATTCTCCCCTTGCCTGTGTCGTTCTCTTCGCTTGCTCCGCTGTCACACCTAATAGCTCTCCTATCTTCAACCAATCGTCTCTGTAATACCTGTACGAGAAGATAGGAATCAAATGTTTTAGCCGATTTTTGCTCGTGGCCCATGGCCGGAAACCTTCAAAACCTCATTTTCACTGACCAATCAGATGGTGAATAAGCGAGGAAGAAAAAGAAATGTGTGAAAATTTTTCTCAACTTTACCTACCTTCATAAAACACAACCAGGACAAAAAACTGCTGGAAATACCCCGAATTTTTTTGAAGGAATCTATTCGCCAGATGTTTGGGTATCCAGATTTGGATGCCGGTTTAAATACCTCGCGGTTTCTCAAAGTTATAGTCTTTCCAAAACCGATGAGGCACTCAACCTTAAACAATAGAGACTCTGGGTTAGAAACAATGGCAATAACAATAGTGATTGTTTTAACAACGATCCCAGAGCGGCAAATATTTACGTTTCCAATTGTTCTTGCTATTGTTCTTCCACCGCAGTTTCTTTGGTTCAAGATTCAATGCCCCTTCGATTTCTTTGTGAACTGAAGAAATTTGCTTCGGTTAGGTCACACGTTTTAAGTCATATGGCAATACTCTTGAGAAATTTCTGTATTATACTACTCTTTGCATTCATGGCATGGTTCGAAATTAGTAATGAAATTGAAAGGAGGTTTTATCAAGAGGCTTTATCACCTGACTTGAAGTGGCGTAAACAAGGCTTGGCAAGCCTCGGCCGATGTTGCCTAATAGAAAACGTTATATCTCCCCCAAACTGTGAGGTATTTAAACCGGCATCCAAATCTGGATACCCGAACATATGGTGCGTAGATATCTTCGAAAAAATTTGGGAAAGTTCCAGCAGTTTTTTGTCCTGGTTGCGTTTTATAAGGGTTGGTAAAGTTGAGAAAAATTTTCACACATTTCTTCTATCTTCCTCGCTTATTCACCATCTGATTGGTCCGTGAAAATGAGGCTTTGAAGGTTTCCGGCCATGGGCCACGAGCAAAAATCGGCTAAAACATTTGATTCCTATCTTCTGTACGAGTTGGCTTTGCGAACAACATTCTTTTGTTGTAGCCGTATTGGGACATCTAGATGTGTGAGCAATGAACTTCAAATGTTGTGAGAATATCTAGTTTCGGATTGGCATTGTTTGTACAATTTTTTCAACTTCCTTGTTGGTACATACGAAGCTGTAATTTTCTTCGTCACTTTCCTCTTTCGATTGTTCTCGAAACCATCCTCCTTTTACCATGCTGCGAAGTAGTCGGTACCAGCACGCTTCGAGTTTTTTCAGCTGCTTTTCGATAGGGAGGACTGCTTGTGTGGCATAAGTAAGTCTGGACCTCACACAGGCTTCAAGTATCTTCCTGTTGGTACGCATGCACACGTTGGTATCTGTCAGTACATTCCTCATTTCATTGAATTTGTTTGTTGCAGACACTATTCGTTTTTCAGTAAAGCAGTTCACTTCATTAGATGATATTACATTGCCAAGATAAGTGAAAGTTTGCACGTTCTCAACCTCGTTTCCTTGTATATTAAACAACGATGCTTATTTTGCTAGTTCAGCATTAAGAAGCGACTTCAATTTAAAGTTTGGCACCTAGTTTGAATAAATCTGATCACTTTTTGTGGATTTATTGAGCAAGAAAGTCAAAATCATGGACTGCCTTAAAGCCAGAGCTTTCGTCATTCTCCATTATGTTGAAATTCAAATAAATCAATTTAAGAAACGCACCGTCCCCGGTTTTCTGATGTTCATAAGTTAAACAGATGGTCATTATTTGGATTTTGTGACAACCAAGAATATTGAACATGTTTAGGGCTGCTGGAAATGGTGATTTGAAACACAAGTGTTGCAGGCCATGACATGCGTATATCAGTCATTTCCCTTCTCAAAAATGGTAAAGTCTTTTTAAACTAACAATATAGCCTTCAGCAGGCTCCTTGGTCAGTGTTTTTGAGCTCTGGCATAACTGCAAAGTTTAGGTCCATTTCATGCTAAAAATTGAGTTATAAGGTTAAGTAAGGAGATAAAATCATCTGGTTGTGAAAACAACCATCAATATTGACTTTCTTTCTCGATAAATCAGGAAACATTTGTCAGATTGGCTCTGGCTCAGTACCAATCTCTAAGTTGAAGCTCGTCTATTCAAGAAATTGAGAAGCGGGAGAGATGAACCTATGGCTCCTACGCAGCAGTCACAATTTTGTAGGTCATGACATTCTGGTTGAAACGAAAAAGATTTTCTATGTTGAACCAAGGGGCCGATGGGCCGACCAGCTATCGTTATTCTTGAAGTTGATGTTATTGAACAGTCCTGGTCTTGACGGCGTTTTAGAGCAGCTACTCTTGTCTTTGATAGGCTATCCCAGAAAACATTGAAGAGAGCAAAGCAATGAACACGACTCCTTTTCTTCTTAACATCCTTGTAAAGATTCTACTTGCATGTTTCTCAAAACAACTTACATGTGAAAAACATTAATAAGTTGCAAATTTTACCTCCTCATTGCTTTTTATATCCCGTTATAAATCAATGAAGCGACTCTATAGTTACTAAATTTGTCATATTTTAAATTTTGACCTATTTTCAAAATGAACTTTGCAAAATTAGAGCTTTTAATTTGATTCTCTTTTCTAAAAGTCAACTTTGCCATAGCAAATTACCTTTATTCCTTATCTCACTTACCCAAAAGATTGTCCCACGGAAATTTTTATAAGGGTTGAATTTGTATGGGAAGCAATAGAAAAGTTAGATCAGACAACAGAAGTGAATGTTATGCATATAAGACAAATACAGCCTAGTGAGCTTGAAATCCCAAAAACATGAAGGGATTCAAGCCTCTAGAGGCTTGAGGCTCGTTGGCACTTACGGCTCCTGGACTCTTGGGCTTTTAAGCTCTTCGGCCCCTAGGCTCTTTGGCTCCTGAGGTCCTCTGGTCCTCTGGTCCTCTGCTAGGACGACCAAACATCGAGAACTGCTTCAAAACGTACATCACACACTTTCTAGGATATGTCTCAAAGCTTGATGATTCCTTTTTTGGGAAACATGCTCAGACTCCGACACGTCAAAATCGATGAACTAAATTGACTTGACAATGTGCATCAATCACATAGTTGAGATTTGAAATACAAGGAATCATCAATCTTTCCCTTAATTTTTTTGAAAACTACCAAAATAAGGAAAATGAAGCTCCTTCCAACGAGACAATGATACAGATCAGAATCGGATAGCAAAAACTAAATTTCATTGCATTGCATTCATTGCATCCACCACCAAATGAAAATAATTTCAATAAGGTATGGCAAACTATGACCAATGAATTTGTGATTGTGTCATCACTTTTATCCATGAAATGCAATTTTGGACACGCTGTACAATAATTTGTTCAAAAGTATGTATCTGTCAGCGAATATTTACCAGTACCATGTACTGCTGCATTAAGGTGAAAGCCTTTATGCACGCTTTATGCACGCTGTTCCTCAATAGAAATCCCTCTTATAATATCTCGTTCAAAACAAGTTTGTCGATATCGATGCAGGTTGCTCGACTTTCTTGCTCAATGGTGGATGATACTGAAGGTGTGAAAATGGTTCGCAGTGCTGCAAATCAGTTACAGACTCTCTGTCCTCAGGTACGCATTCTTCAAACATGGAAATAATTGTAAAGTCGGAAGTAAAGCTCAAAACCTCTTTTGACATACGTTCGCAGCAAGAGCACAATAAAGCTTCCACCATTAAGACCATGGCTGGCATATGCAGGGATACATCCTTAAGCCTGGTTTCCATATGATCGTAACAGTCGGCGACACTACGGCGACGTGTCCCCGATCAGTCGGCGACATATGGAAACGATCACTGTTACGATCATATGGAAACAAGGCTTTAAACTCATCTCAACTCTTTTGATGCGTCCCCGTACTGTCCCCGTCTGATCGGCGACGTCGGCGACGTCGTTCAGAAAATGTTTCCATTTCACGCAACTGTCCCCGATGTGTCCCCGAGGTGGCCTCGGCGACGCGTCGCCGACTGTTACGATCATATGGAAACCAGGCTTTATTCTTTTCGACTATCTTAGAGCAATTCTCCCCTTTTCCACCAAGTATTACTGAGGCAACACTATTTTCTGGCTTTCATAGAAGAAATAGCTGCTACATTTGGATTGTAATCAAGAAATGTACTTATAGCTGACCGTCATCTATAAAATCCATCGTTTGCTCCTAATTTGATGACCGGAAATTGATACCGAAACTATTACTGAATTTTTATACACAAAACTTAGATGAACAGAAAAAGGATGTTGAAGCATTTCTTTCTTATCTTGCATAAAGGTGCTAAATGCTGCCCTTACTCTTGATGCAAGACCACGGAGCAAGGAAGCTAAAGAGAACATGAACATATTCAGAGATGCATGGCTTCACCAGGTCGAAGTTCTGACTGAGGCAGTTGATGACATCACTACCATTGATGACTTTTTGGCAGTTTCAGGTACAGTTCGAAATGAAATGATATGCTGGAACATGCTTTTTTAATTAGCCTAACTTTAATTCAGTTCATAATGAGGAAAGTGTTTTAACAATGCTCCTTTTCCACTTAAAGTTAAGATATCGACGGCGGCGAAAGTATCAGAAAGTTACTAGGGCCATTCAAAATGCTTTGCGTTGAATAGCTCCATGCATTGGCATAGTTTCTCAATGCGTTGCTTCACAGTTTTCCGTCGCACAATAAAGACAACAATGGCAGTTGGTCGAATTGAATCTTTTTACCTGAGAGAGCCGAAATTTTTGGTAGGCAGTACTTATTTACAATCATTTATGGATTGGAATATACCGGGTTAGTAATAAAACGCCCGGCGTTTGAAAGGTTACTGCTTCCAGAGTTTGCCTGTGTTGTCGACCACTTACGAATATAAGTTTTTGGATAGTCCATGTCAAGCAGCAGTTCTATCTACCCAAATAAATACCAGACTTCCAGCTGGAGTATTTCGATGAAAACGATATGGTAGGAATGGTTCTCTCTGCTACTTGCCTAGCATGGTCCTAGAGTAGTGTCCAGAAAACCTGAAATAACTTTCCAACGCAAGAAAACAGTGAAAAACCCACCTGATAGGCGATGTTCCTGACATCTTTGGGAAGAACTCCTGTAAAGATCTTGATGTGGCACGGTGTAGTTTTAAAAAATATACTGTATTGTCAATCGGAAGTTGCAAGTGAATTAGGCCATTTTTCCATGACCACAAGGAGTCTTCAAATAATGACTTTTAATGAGAAAATTTGGTCGATCGAGATTTTTCCATCTTTTCCAGCCTTTCCAAAATCTGAATTATTGAGTTGATTCATGTGCGTGCGCACGTGCTCACGCTGGAATGCCAAAGCCGCTGTCCAATCCATTTAGGCCCGCTGCCTCGCGAATTCGAAACCAAGCTGTGCTGTGAGGTTGATGAATTTGAGCGGTCATCGGTTTCTGAGACGAACTTTCACCATGCTGTCCTTCTGTGATCTCTTCAATAAATCATAAGACTGAGTTTATGTTTGTTGGTCATCCACGCAGAATTAATAAAATTGAGATTCTGGCTCCATTGAAACTCAAGGGCACAAAAGCAAAAAAATGAAGGGAAACGAAATCACTGGCGGTTATGGTCGACGAGAATTTCAGTGGAAAAGAACATTTCAAATTCCTAAAAGGCAAAGTAACATGTTGTTAGCCTGCATTGAAAAATTTCAAAAACATTCTTCTGCAATCTTAGCTATGTGATGTTGACCATGAACTTGTTGACAGTCACCTCCGATATGAGAATGTCGTCTGGGGCAACCTGCCCAATACGAAGCTGCAACGCTTCAGCTACTGCAGAACAGGGCCTTCTACACCGTTGAAGATGCTTGACTGAAAGACCCCTGGACCAACGATGGGCTGAACGTTGACCAAATCATTCATTTGGATCGATCTATTATGGCACACAAAATAACAATGCCCATAAACGATGCCCCAAGAGCCTCTGGAACAAGTATACTGAGAGGAATGAAATTTCCATTACACAAGAGACAATTAAACTTCGAGATTCCAAAGTTTAAGCTTGAGTGTACAAAAAAGGTTTCCACCTCTCTGGGCTGAAAGCCTGGAATGGAATACCTATTGAAGGGAAACCCCCTTACTCTGTCTGTTTAAAAGAAAGTTAAAAGCGCATTTAAAGAGCTCAGCAAACCCTAACTAAAACACGGCTCTCAGATAGATCCGACTTCAGATTGAAACCAGTCCAACTTATTATATTGTTTGCAGTAGAAGTTCCAGAAGACTGGAAAATAGCGCGTATTGCACCCATCTCCAAGAGTGGAGCAAGGGACAACAAATCCAAATGTAGGCCAATACTAGCTCTTCCTTCATACCTAGACCATTCGAGAAAGTGATTCTAATCGGTTTAATGAATACCTGGACCAAATAAATCACTATACAAGCATCAATCTTGTTTTAGAATCTTACACTCGGTTACTACATCCCTTATGGCTAGCACCAATGGCTGGTACCTGAATGTAGATAAAGGAAAATACAATGGCCTAATGTTCATGATCTGAAGGCCTTCAGCACGGTCGATCATGAAATCCTTTTAGAAAAACTGAAACTGTATGGAGTGACTGGACAATGACTGGTTTACATCATACTTGGACAATCGTAAACAGTTTTTGCAGGATAAATTGCTCTCCTTCTGATGTGAAGGGAATAAGTTTCAGAGTTCCTCAATACTCTTGTCTTTGTCCACTGTTGTTCGTGATATATGTCAATGACTTGCCCTTCTCCCTGCAAAATTCTCGTGTCAGCATGTATGCTAATGATACAACCATTTCTCTGTCTTCAAAAATCAAAGCATTGGTGACTTGCAAAATGACTTAAATTTAGATCTTCCGAAGCTTCAGGATTGGGTGCATGCAAACAAACTTTCTTTTTATATACATCTTAAGAATTAACTCAATATTTGAAATACAAATAATGTACCCTCCATAGCCAAAACAGACACAAGTTCACCGAGTTCTGGACATAAGTGGTACTTACAATTTTCAACTGATACTATTCAAAGAAAAAAGAAAGAAAAATAAATAAAGAAGTTAAACAAAAGGTTCAACAAGTGTATGTCAAGATAAATGCCAGGAGTTTCTAGGGAACTAGGGATATAATAATTGAAAGATTAATGGTCGAAAAGAATTCCTGCAGATCTCTCCAGTATTTATCCTGAGACAGACATCTAAGAAAGAAATGTAAAAAGAAAAGTAAAATCTGCTGCTGTTTAGGATAATATATCCCTAATCAAAACGGCAAGTATCTTTGACGTAGGATATCGTAGACTCGAGAATAATGCTATTTTCTATCACGCTACAACAGGGGCTTCCATATAGAAGAAGCTTACACTGGGATGTATCATCGAGGCGTGTGAGATCGATTCCTGAGATGTCAGAGAGCTGCCCAAAGAGATCCAAACGAAGGGTGTAATACTGTGGACAGTGCATTTAGACATGCCTTTGACTGCCTCTCTCCAGTCTGTAATTGTGGTTTAGCCAATGAGGATAACGAACATTCCTCCTGCACTGTCCACAGTAAACTTTCTTTGAAAGCTGTGAAAATGCAGTTGCGTATCATAGGTTCTGGTCCAAACATCCGTAAGATAGAAAGCCAAGTTTATGCACACCCATCTGTTTCAATAGGTGATCTGGAAACTGAAATGATTGCCAATACAAAATACTTAGGTGTTCAAGTAGATAGTCAATCAAACTGGGACAAACATGTCAATACTATCAAGACCAAGGCTAATCGAGCCCTTGGACTTATTAAGTATTCTAAGAAATATCTTCCATTTGATATGTACTCAACAAAATGTACAGACAGATTTTCGAGCCCCAGTTGATTACTGTTGCTCTTTTTGGGACTGCTGTGGGGAATTAAGGGTTCACGTCTTGCAAAAATCCAAAATAGAGCTGCAAGAATTGTACCAAATAGCCCTACTGCTCCAATAATTCAGAATCTTGGCTGGCCTACTATCAGTAATCTTATAAGAAGCAAGGCCATCACGCTAACTTACAGGGTGTCTCGAAAAAATTGTTCGACGTTCGATTAAATACTTAAAATAACAATATGATGAATGGGCACTTGGCAAAGTAACCTATCTCCTGAAATTTTGAATTAATTTTTGACACCAGAGTCTTGCAAATCCGCTAAAATTCATGGAGTTTATAAGCCTCTAAAGTTAAAGTTTATGCAAAAACTGAAACCAGATTCCTCTAAATGGCTTTTTTTGTCAAAGTCCCATGGTTCATAGTCTCTGTCGTTTCTCAATTGTATCAGCGCAAACAATCAGGATTTGAACAGGTTTTCCATAACCTAACTTTCAAGAGTATGTCTGCTCTCAGGAAAAAGATTTAGTCTGTCGTCGATTACTTTTTAAACTACTGGTTCTGGATACAAGCAATCTTAAGCAAATTTGGACAATGACTGTAAGGATTAAAGTGCTTTAGAATTTGGATTGCTCTGATGTTGACAAAAGGTATGACATTGGTTAACCCTCTTTTACCTTAAGCTTCGAGCTTTTTGTATTACAAGTAATCTGGGGGTATCTGGTTTTAGCTGTCGCATATTTCTGTTCATTGAGAGCTGGCAACTCAATTAATTTTTAAGAATTATTTTAAAATCTTAAGAACAGGGTTACCTTCCATGAGCCAGTTCACCTTATCGTTATTTTTTAACGTTCAATCAAATGTCGAACAATTGTTTTGAAAAACTCTGTATAAGTCTTTGAATTCGCTTGCCCCAGTCTACTTGAGCTATTTACACAATGGTCTGATGGAAGAGAACGGTCTTTGCGCTCAACAGAAACTGATCTTAGCTTATTGTTGCTGAAAACTATCAATGGCCAAAAGGTCTTTTTCTTATCGCGGTGCAAAGCTTTGGAACAGTTTAGAAAGAGAGTCAAAATTGGCACCTTCCCTGAAAATTTTCAAAAATCTTCTATAGAAGTCGGTGTAACTTTGATTTGTATTTCTATTTCGTTTCTATTATGTTTTATTGTAAATTAGATATTATAGCATGTTTTATTGTAAATTGGATATGCAAATTTATTTGGTTCTTAGTTTAGCCTCTTCTCCTTTGATCTTCATATTAAACAGGTCAGCTTGTAAAACATGTATATATGATCTTATACCTGTGTAAGTATTTTAAAATTGAGCCGCACCACGATTTTTCAAAGGAAGTTGTTATGGCAAGACATTTGAACATACGTGCGGCAATTTCTAGTGAAGAGCTGCCTTATTCACAAGTATTTAACTAAGTGCTCATTTCTTTCCAACGCTCCAACTACTTAACTAATGGAAAGTCAAGGAGAAAGGTCACATTCAAATCAAACGATATTTTAAGAAAAGTTTCGAAAGAAGCACTTACGTCATTTTGACATGCAGTTGCTTGTTTCTTCTTGCTTACGACCTTCCTAAAGATCCATTGCAACAAATTTACATCAAATTAAAGCACAAGTGAAGTCAGACTTTCAGTAAATCACTATCTCGTTATGTCGAGCCATTCGTTCCAGTGAAAGTTGAAGTTTTCGGAAGGTTGAGGCAAACAGTAATTTTGACATTCTTATTCGAGCAACCAGCAACTACCAGAAAGATTCACCCAAATTAGAGACCAAAATCTAATTTGACATCTCTTTTGTCGAAGAATTTCAAAAAAGAACGAACTTACACTAAAACTAGCATTTCTGCTTTCAGAGTCATACATTTTGGAGGACGTGAATAAGTGCATTGAAGCATTGCAGAGTTGTGATGGAAAAACACTTGATAGAACTGCAGGTGCAGTAAGAGGTAGAGTTGCAAGAGTTGATAACGTGGTGTCTGCAGAGATGGGTAGTTACGAACAAGGTCCATATACGGAGACAGTACATCGAGCATTGTACATGATGAGAGAAAGCAGTAAGTATCATCTTATCATTCTGAATTCCTTTCTCCTTCCTATCCGGTATGAAACATTAAGAGGATTCTTGAAATTTTTGAGTTAGAGTTTACCCTTGAAGAAAGTCTAACCATTCTAAAACAACAGACATCTAATACAATTTGTTATTTTGCGTTTTGCTTTGCTTTTGTGCCGATTAGTCTCGCCAACTTAAACATCTTTAAAGAAATTTCTGACATTTTTTTAAATATCCTTGTTTCCTACGAGCAGAGTTGATGATGTTGTGGCGCAGTAGTGTAATTCTCTGACTTTGCAGCAAGCTCAAAAATAACAACTTTTTACAAGTGCACAATTTTGAAAGTTGGGTGTGGTCTGCACTTACGGTTAAAAATTCGGCGTGGCTTTATTTCAAAGTATACTAAGCATAAACAACTGACCTTACCATAACGATAAAACTTACTTGGCACTGAGACTGTACGAGTGGCTGGCTAAAACAAGGATTGTGAATACTTCTCCTCAGTTACAGGGTTTTGCAAATGTGCCACTATATCTTACTCTTTCTTTCAATTTCATGACTTTAACTTAATTTTTTATCATCACATTATCACTAAATTTTATTTTCTTACTCCCCTGCACTATCCACAAACTAACCGTACCATAAGGACAAAACACACTTAGCACTGAGACTGTACGAGCGGCTGAAACAAGGATTGTGTTTACTTCTCCTCGGTTAGAGGGCTTTGCAAATGTGCCACTTTTTCTTCACCCTCGTTCAGCGCAGCTAGGAGGATTGGAACTAATTTGCATTACTCTTTAAAATCTATTTTCAATCATCACATCTGTAATTTTATTTTCTTACCCCCCCCCCCTCCCCTGCGATGTCCACAAACTTTGCCTTTTTTCAAATCCACACGTCCCCCAATTACAGAACCACAGTTTTGATTCACAAGACCACAAAATGAGTCAGAACCACACTTATTATAGGTCTTGTTTTGCAGCCAGCTTGATAAGATCGGCTCTATTTCTGCGATCCCTGCGCTTGGCGCTGAAAAACGCAACTTCACCTTTTGATCCGTATCAATCTTTCTGCTCTGCTCTTCAAACATCTACAATCTATTATGTCTATGGTTATTATCTTTGCATTCCATTGAATGGCTTGAAATGAAGTTTGGGTAATTTGGTTATTATTCTCACAGCCTTTTTCATATCATTATTTTAAATTACATGAATCTTTCTCGTTCTGCAAGTTTTCAAGTTAACCCTATCTTAATGTTAATGTAACCCTTAAAGCAAGAATTTTTCGATTTTTCAATTTTTCTATATTCTGATGCTTCAAGTATTTAAGCACCGTTTTAGCCACTTCGCTTCACAAGACAAACCCAATTACTTGCAAATTTGAGTATTTTGAAAGAAGCACTCATATTTTTCAGAAATTGCGCGAACAGCCATTAGGGGATTGAGGTAAACTCGCCTGATCTTGCGAATGATTCGCACAGCTCTGTGGTTCAGAAGGCAGTAAGAGTAATCCGCGCGGATGTAATGTTTGCTCTGTTGTTATGGAGCAGAAAAAGACCAGAGTTTAGGAAAAAGGTTTCAAAAACCTTTTGGAAAAGACAAAGCTACAAATCTTGCGTTATCAGATAAGGGGTCGTGGTTTGACCAGGAAGGTTTTGACAATGAGGGATCAGAATCGGAAGAATCAGACGAAAAAGGACTTGAACCAAGAAAGTACAACCGAATCATCTGCAAATCTTTACTCAAAAAGTTTACTGTATTCTTTGCCCTCGGTTTGCAAGGAATGCCACAGCGATTTGAAAATATTTGACGATAAAAGGCCTTGGTGGCAGCTGGAAAATTTTCTGCGTTAATGATGACTGCCCATCAAAAAGCACAAAGAAGTCATTTCCAACGAGTCCTAACGACGGTCTATCGCTAGCGGAATTTCGTGATAGTTACATCTGTAAGTCACTCGTTGCAGTTTTATTGACAAAAAGATTTATAAAGACCGCACTAAATTTTTATTGCTTGACCTGTGGTTTCGTGTCTGCACGCACAAGCATAATCGTTTTTCGCGCACTTTTTGACCGAATTTGTTAAAAAGCCTGATTTCTCGAGACAGGATTCTGGAGTACTGGTGCGTACTAAAAAATCTTTATGTACCCAACGGGCCAATGAAATCGCTTGAAACTTGGTACACAGGGTCACAGAGCATATACCTACGAAACGCTGTCAGCGATATTCGATAGATCCACGAGTCCGATTTTTACAGAGGTTTGAAAGTTAAAAAAGACATTCCATACATTAATACAAAGTTTAAAATGGTATTATTTCTAGCCAGTACGTTTTATCAAAAATTCGTGACACTGTTTTGCAGTTCAGGACCTTGAGTCTATGGTAAATAGATAGTCGTGGTCCTACAGTGCTCGCTGGGGTACACAAAGATTTTTTCGCGAGGGTGGTCGATTTCGCCTAAAATTGGGAGTAAATCATTTGTGCTTTTGCAAAATCAATAGCATATATTTTTATGATATTCTGCGTTTAATTCTGCATCGAATGATATATAGCCTTGTTTGGTATATCTCAACAAAAGGCCGTGGTAAGCAGAGTTTCTTAATCACTGCCTGAAGGGTTACAATAACCTTAACCGGGTGAAAAAAGAAATTTTCTACCGGGGGGGGGGGCATTTTTCTCTCCCTAATTATCTTCACAACTATAATGGCTATGAAAATGAAACTTGCACTGTGTCTCAATTAAACAAGGGAGAATCCAAAAATAGCATCAATCACTTTTTAATCACGTGATCGGTTGCTAGGCAACCAAAAATAGTGCAATTTTTGACGAAATTGAGCTATAAGGAGAAAAAGGTAGATTTATGTTAAATAACTGGCTAAAATAGGCTAAGAACTATCCAAATACTTACTTGATAGCCTTAGTTTGAGATTTAATTTAGTTTTATATGAACATTTATGGTTTCTAATTAATTAAC
Organism: Aurelia sp. 3 sensu Dawson et al. (2005); assembly: GCA_964020215.1. Taxonomy (NCBI): domain Eukaryota; kingdom Metazoa; phylum Cnidaria; class Scyphozoa; order Semaeostomeae; family Ulmaridae; genus Aurelia; species Aurelia sp. 3 sensu Dawson et al. (2005). Next base: position 12,017,405 of record OZ026585.1, read on the forward strand.
TAATTAAATAATGGTACATCGACTCGATAAAAAGTTGTTTGCTCAATAATACTGCTTAAACATTCATCAACTTAGCATAATTTGGGTAAAATCGAACAGTTTTATCAATATTTCAAGTCATTACATGATTTTTCATCTAAAAATTGCTAATTCATTAGGATATAAATTGCTGACGTCAACAAACATAGATAAATTATATATCGAATGAAGGTACTCATTGGGGCAAATCGAGCTGTACATATATTGATGAGATTCAACACTAAAATGAAGAAACTAGACCAATTTTAACCATTTTCATTGTGACCATTCTCCAAATATGGGCATCTGGTGGTCACGTGGCTTAGCGATAGGCATTGAAATTTTTCATATTTTTGATTGCCAGTCAGATTCTAGGACTGATGACTAATGAATTGCGTCAGAATCTCCTCGGTCAGCTCTCTCGAGTATTGAATAAAGATGCACTGAATTTAGATCCCAAAGAACTATGTCATCTAATGTTGTATGGAAGCCCCTCCCTTTCAGTGATAGATAATAGAATGGTATTAGAAGCAACCATCCAATACATTGAGAATTCCGAACGTTTTAAATAAAGAGGCTGTTTGTGGTTTGGTTTGATTGATTGTCCGTCCGACACGGAGAGGGGTTTCTTAATTACAAATGCAACCGTCGGGCAGTTGGTCTTGCTGGGGAACCATGTATAACCAACCAGACATTGCTATTGATACTATGTTAGCATGCAGGACCAATTCTTTGTCTATAGTTATAGGGATCCGTGTCGGGCGGGCGGCTGATCAGCCATTTCATCAAGCAGCCTCTGTTCTGCTCAGCGATCAGGCTCTTCCCTTTTTTATTTTTCGTTCTCATGTAATCTTTCTTTTGAGTTTAAATTTCCATAGTTTATTGTTAAGTGTCACTCATTGTAGGAACTCGCTGACTTCGTGTCCTTTCCTGCAATGAGTGGCACAGTAGTTGTATTTGTTATATGTATTGATGTTTTATGTGATAAAAAAAACAACAAGATTCTAGGAAAAGTCAAGAAGTTTCAGTGCTATAGCTATCATCGCTTGGGAGCTATTTAAAAAAGTTCAAAGGCGAAAAACGCCCCCTCGGTTAGAATAGGGTTAAGACTCCTCCAAATTGCTAAATCACGGACAAAAAGGATGACAGACTTTGTTGTGATGGCGATGCTACAGATACAAAACAGAAAGTCATGCAAAATCGCACAAGATTCTACAAAACTTTGAAAAAATAGCATTACCACTGAATTCTATTTAATTTGATACCAACCACATTGCAATGTATCAATTCTGTCTTTAATAGAATTTCACCATGACTGTGACCACCAAAAGAAAACTTTAAGGATGTTTTCCCATCAAAAGCTTTGCGGAAAAGCCTATTCATTTTTATTTTGAAGCACAATATTACTCCCTATCTGCTTAGTTCTAATTTTTCCTTTAACTTTTTGCAATAACCGTATTTCGAATCAGAGCCAGGCACAATCGATACCTTTTCACTAGCGGGTGTCCCAGAAAAATGCGACAGATTTGATCGGGGATAGCGACAAGAAGTTAGATCGGATCAACTCAGAATAATTGTTAAATTGTCCTCGATAGTTAACTTGAAGATAAATATCTTATTTGTTGATATTGGTACATTGAGAGTGGGAGAAGTAACCTTGAAGGTCTAATTTTGTCTCCACTTCCAAGCCAGAGCATTCGGGTTTTGGCCTAACTGCAAACGTGCTGTTTAGGGGAATCTCCTAAGTCATAAGCATAGCGTAGTAGTTGTGAGCAAGGGCCCATACGTTAAGGACACAATTCAGTACAAAGTTGAAAAATGAGAATGGACAAAGATGTTATCATACATTTTCACAAAGGAATATATCTTTTTAATCATAGTGCACTAGCAAAGTGGCGAAGAACTTAGGGAATCGACATTGTTACAAGAAAAAGCTGGCCTGGGCCAGGTCAAAATTATAATCTATTGTACTCGACAACTTAGACGCATCCGGCTTCATTGTGAATCTAAGGAAGCAATGGATTTGTGGGTGTTTCTTTAGCCTATTTATAGCGGCTACGAGATATAATAGCTATGTCTATTCCCTTTAAGGACCTCAGAATACATGATTGTTTGTTTCGTAGTAATAATGAGAAAGATCATACTAAATGCATTTCATTCAAACAATGAAGGTTGCAAGGACTAACTTGTTTTTCACAGTCAAGCAAACTACTTTTCGCTTATTACTCTGTCTGAAGTGGTATGGTTACTGTCAGTGCAAGATATCATACTGCAATAAAAGCAAAATTAAGACCGCTTCAATCCCTTCATTCAATGGCATCCAGTTTGATGTAGACTTCTGCTTTCTATGTAATGGCTGTGGAGTAGCTGTAGCTCTCTGTGTTATCGTTCTTGTGGTATCGTAAAGTAGTTTAAAAGTAGTTTTGAAGGGAATCGAAGCATATGTAAGCCGCACCATATTTGAGTAACTTATCGAGGTCAACTGGAAACACTGATACGTGATTGGCTAGAATTGAACCTCAAGTGGTTTGAGCCACTTTTATTTGCTTACAGTCCCTTTAAAAATATGTTGCATTTTAAAACATTTCATCCGAAAATGAAATTGTTGAAAAAGAGGAACGCCGGATGCGCCGGATGCGCCAAAAGAGGTTGCCACTTTTTGAAAAGTCATGATGAATTTTACACTGGACAAACATTGAAGGTTAAAGCAGTACAGAGATCAGCAGCTTTTACCATCGTTCGTTTTGGAGCAAGTCCCTAACTTTGCTCAAGGCATGCTAGTAGTTGTACTCCTTTTAATGTAGCTAAAGAGGCAACAGTGAGAAGAGTTTGCAAAAATCCTGGACTTTATTCCTAACTGTTTCCAAAGTGGGTAGTTGTTTGGTGCACCCTTAAGTTGGCAAATCGGGATTAGACTCATTGTAGTTAGGCGATGATGCATATTGCTTGTTACGACTTTAATTGCCTCATACTTTTTTGCAGTAATGCCACAGTTTGCTGATTATGTTGACATAGCAACGGAATCGTTGAAGGATGCTGCAGGCGCAAGGTTCGATGAAAATGCCTTTGTTGATGCCTCAAAATTGGTATGATACATGATTGTCTCGTTTTCTTGATAAGTTTAGAGTAATTCATGTCAAGGGAAGGTTATTGCCTGTTTTTAATGTCAAGTGCAACGAGTGCAGAAAAAAACTAGGTATCTCTAATTGAGTTCGTTATGCGTTTTCATTATTTTGATATATTGAGAGCAAGTATGTTAAATCGAGGGAGATATAGGCTATATCTCCCTGGTTGAATCCCTTCCACCCTGTATTCTTTGCGTTATTTCCATGATATTGAAGTGCTATAGCTCCTGAAGAAATTGCTATTATGCACTTCTGTAGATCCTAGTTTTGCCTTTGAAAATAGATGGCAGCCGACTTTCCTTTTCTAAAATTACAAATAATGTCAATTACTTCTCAAACTGTGACTGTTAGATGAAGGCTTGACAGCCCCTTTAAACATGGCAATAAAAAGTTTCTATTTCATTGTTCAAATCTCTCAATTACTTTCAATCATGTCATTTGAAATAATGAATAGACTTAAAGAAGATTCTTACAGATTTCGAGGAATTTTCGAAGTCAACAATAGTGAAAGAAGCTCTAACGCCAGTTAGTCAAACTTCTCGCATAAAGTTACATAAAAATATCGCTAGATTCAGGCTTTCTCGTAGCGTAGGTCTGTTCTTTGCTCAAAGACCTGACAAACAGACACATCCAGCTTGTTTCGGTTTAGACTGGAGCCATTGTCAACCATAGTCATGGACTGCAAAACAACTTTCATGATCTAATATCTTAGATGCCCTCCAAGAGAAATTTGATTACAATATGCGGTTAAAAAAGGGAAAGCATTCAAACATAAAAAGTCATGGTATTAAAGAAATATTTTCAATCATAAACTATTTACAATAGAAGAGAATTTTCAGCCCTTAATTGGTTGTTTGAAACCGCGTAGGAAGGTGGCAAGCTCAAATTTACTTAAAATCATTAAATCCAATCAAAATCAATCGCGTTTTTGTAAGGATATAGGGGGCCTCTTTCCTCAATTAGTTTACCTATTGAGAGAGCTCCTCCTTTAAGTAATTCGCTCCACACAATTTAACCCGGTCCTACGTATTGCATGTTGCGTTAAGTTTCCCTATCAATGTATTAATCTTTCGTAACATTTTTCATTCTAGTTTAGTTATTTCTTAGTATAGTAAATTATATAAATATATATTGTATGCAGTGAATTTAAAGTATATGAAACTGAAACTGAAGCCGTTCTAGCCTCAATGGAATGGCTATTTCTTAGTTTCGCTCCCTCGAGCAAGCGCAGCTCTACCCAATAGACCATTTGCCAATTAGGAAAAGGGATTGAGGCGAGCGCGGCCAATTCCGACGGCCCTAGTAACGGTCGGAAATTCGGGGAATCCTCTGCACTTCAGTATACACGGCAAGCTGTACCGTTCGGTCAAGTCGCTGTGCAAACTTGAATGTTGTACTATATATTTACCACTTCCACGAGTTATTTGGTTCTTTCCCACGAAGGTAAGTGTTTTCCCTTGATATTCAAGCCATTTTCTCATCTTTTCAGTCACTTTGGAAAATGCTTCGAGGCACTTAACTCGACGTATTTTCAACGATTGTAAGGAGGCTCAATGTTTAGGCCATGTCAGCCGGAAACTTCTCCCTCTTCAATGGCCTTCAACGGGTACTGTTCCGACTGTTGTTGCTTTTAAAATTGGCTAAAAAGGTACGAAGCTTTATTATGGACCCTTCGAAGAATTTCAAACATTGTTCTTCCTTCACTTATATGGGAGATCATCTGCTCTAATCTTCTATGAAATAGCTCAGCATCAAGGTAGATTTAACAACAAACTGCAAGTCCAAGGACTTTTAACAGTCTTTTAACTTTTGAAGAAAGATTCGAAGGGCAATCTATCATTTTGGATAAATCAGCGAGGAAACCTAAATGTGCTTCGAGCAGGTAAAAGTAACGATCTTTTCATCTGCCAAGTGCAATTTATTTAAAAAATATTTTTTAATTGAAATCAATCTTTTAAACCTCCGAAAAATAAAGCAATTCAACACTTATTCTTTGCACAGTTGATTTTCAGACGAGAAAGGCAAAAAGAATAAGCTAAAAGTGAAACTTGATTGAAGCACATTTAGGTTTCCTGGTTGATCTACGAATTTCGTGGATTTTCCTTCGAATCTTCTTTCAAAAGTTGAATACAAATTGTATCAAAATACGTCGAATTAAAGAGCCTCGAAGTACACTCCAAAATGATTGAAATAATGAGAAAATGGCTCGGGAATCTGGGGAAAACACTTAACATAGTAGAAAAGTACCAAACAACTCTTGGAAGGGGCAATAAACAGCAAAATATTCAAGTTTGCACAACGACTAGACCGCTCAGTGCGGCTTACTCGTTTCACTGAAGTGGAGAGGATTCCCCGGGTTTCCCACTGTTACTAGGGCTGTCGGAATTGGCCGCGCTCGCCTCAGTCCCTTTTTCCTAATTGGCAAATGGTCTATAGCAGATTTTTCTTTAGCAACCTTCAAGCTGATTTTCCTCTGTATTCCGGAAACTGCTGGAGGAGCATTTCGTGTTTTGATGAAAAGGTTACAAAGGAACTGTGGAGCCGAGCTTTTGAGCGACTTGAAGACCATTGTTTAGACTAATTAATGAAATGAGGAGCTATCAAGATAATGCTTATTGTTCGAAAAATTAGGTTTCTGCAACAAAGTGAAGTAGGCAACAATCAGAAAGAAACACCAGAAAAGTTGAAATATTTGTGCACCTTATTCTCGTTCATTTCAATTTATTATGAAACCTTATTGTTTAAATTGCATGAAAGTACTATCTTGATGATTACTCGTGTCATTGGACTGTAGGTTGCATTTTTTCTTCAATAATGGTCGTTGATAACTTATCAAGTCTGTATCAAAACGTGCCGTATGTTTGAGGCCTTTGAGCCATTTGTCATTTGGTAACACGATTTTAGTCAAATGAATGAGTTGAACTTAAGCTTAAAGCCAGTTTCAGGAAAAGGGATTCAAAGAAGAGTGGGAATTATGGACCCCTGCCGTTACTAAGTGTTGTGCGTAAAATGTTTGAGGGACAAGTTTGCAGGCCTATTGATTCTCATGCTGCAGAACACTAACTCTATCATGATAAAAAATTGGGTTATGCAGAAGGAAGATCAACTGAGACATTACTTTTACTCTTAACTGAAAAGTAGAAACAACACCTTTACCAGGGGAGGGTAGTTGGGTCATTATTTATAGATTTTCGAAAAGCATTTGACTCTGTGGATCATCGTATTCTACTCGAAAAAAATGCAGGCAATTGGAATAAGTGGGGATGTATATGATTTGGTTGAAAATTATCTAACCTTCGGAAAACAATTCACAGAAATCAATGGTTCAAGGTCAGACAGAAAAGGTATTACCTATGGTGTATTATAAGAGTCCCTGTTAGGACCCAGGCTATTCAAGATATTCATAAATGACCTAACAGATGTTGTTGAAAATGGCTTGCTATACATGTATGCTGATGATACAACAGCATATTGTGTTGGTGACAATGTTGATCAAGTCTTGGATTGTTTGAATCAAATCACGAGGTTACATTCATGGTGTGTAGAGAACGGATTAACGATAAACACGGAAAAGACTGAGGCAATGATATTGTCAAGAAAGCACTTCATAGGCCCCTTGACACAGTAATGTCTTGGAGAGGACAATATTGAATTTTTGAGCGAAACGCCCGGGGGGGGGGGGGTACTCCCATTGTGGCCTAACAGGGGGGTCCAGTCAGTTTGAGGGTCTTACCAATTGGCTACCAAATGGCCCTTTTTGTCAACCACATACTACCAATTAGGGGTATTCTAAGATTCGAAGCCATTTATTATGTTTCAACCCGGTACGCTCCTCCGCACACCAATTTAGTCATTACAGCATCAATAATAAATGAATTTTGAAAAATTTCTTGCTTTGTTCCATCAGTTTTGCAATAAAACATCTTGAAAAACCGTAGAAAATTTTCATCTCTAAATGCTACCAAATGACCCAGTTTTCAGGTTCATGAACTACCATGTGAGGGTTTTTTGTAAAAAGATACTACCATTTGAGGGTATTTTTCAAAATGTTTGCTTTGGCCCTCTTTAGCCCTGCTGGACCCCCCTGTCAGGCCACAATGGGAGTACCCCCCCCTGGGACGGAACGAAGAAGTGCCTTGGGGTGACTATAGATAAGGCATTGAAGTGGAATAAAGAAGTGCCTTGGAACGAACGAAGAAGTGCCTTGGGGTGACTATAGATAAGGCATTGAAGTGGAATAAACAAGTGAAGAGAGTTGATGATTTTAATGCAAAGTTAAGCCAAAGCCAGATGAAAAGACTTAAATTCTGAGCACATGGGTACTGGAAGAGATCTAGTACAAGTCAATAGTGTCTTGTGTTGTATACTCTTTATCGGTTTGAGGGGCATGCTCAAAGGCATTGCTTAATGAGATGGAAAAAATGCATGAAAGAGCTGCAAAATTGATCTATGAGGTTCACAGCTGTAAGGTTCCACTTGGAGCGGTTGGCTCGAAACCTCTAGAACATATATAAAAAGGAAGAATTGCTACTTTGATGCATGACATCTGTAATTGGAGAGCCCCTAACGAACCACAAGGGGAATTTAAGACAGACCTTTGCGGAATAGGGAAAGATAAAGTTAATGATGGAAATTTCAAGACCAAGAATTGAAATTGGAAGGAACAGTGTGACATATAGAGGCTCTTTCATATGGAACCTTTGACAACAGAAACGAGGGCGTGTAAAACAAAAGACACATTCCAAACAAAACTTAAGGAATGTAAATCAAAATATAATTAGTTTTCAGTAGGAAGCAGCAATTGGAACCAATGAGACGAAAGATTACATATATTAGTGATAAAAAATGCACCCGTTTTTACAAGATGAATTTTGTTTCAGGACTTTAAGATCCTTACTTATAGAATAGGTTTTTATCGAAAGTTTGTATGTAAAGCTACTTAGGCTTAGCATCTTTTTTTTTTATTTTAGTTTAGTTTTAGTTTTAGTTGTCTCAGGTCCACATCGGCTCTCTTGAGCTGCCTTAGCATGACCTGAGTCAAATAAAATTATGTGTGTGTATGTATGTATGTATGTATGTATGTATGTATGTAACTGAAAAACAGAAGAAAATTTTTTCCTTCATCATGTTCTAAAATTTCTTACGAAGTTTGCACTTTCCTTCTAAGATATCCCAGGTTTTTTTTGGGTTACAAATCGTAGAACAAGATCAGAGTTTATTCATCACTTATGGCCAGTAAATTGTATGTGGAAAAACGGCTGCTACGGAAATAATTTCAAGACAGATCGATATAAAAACCAATCGAATCTAGCAAAGCCTGAGCAGCCCAAGTGAGCCTCGTATGGTTGACAATCAATTGAAAGGAAATATTCGAGTGGCATATTTCTACTATGAAAAGACCAACGGATGAAATTGGCAACGGTTTGTATTCATAAATTTCAATTCATATGATCATCTCTTCATTTCCCTTTGATGTCTCTAACATATTTCGTCCCATGCAAAGTCATGAGTGCAAAATACAGCATAATACTAAAACTTCCCAAGAGTATAGTCACATGAATTGAAATCGATAAAACAAACCTTTAGCCTATTTGATAACTGAAAAATAACTAAATTGTTATCCTACACGTAGGCTGTAATAGAGATTTTGAATGCTATTTGAGCTACCTAGATCATAGAAGTACAGTTTCGTTGGGCTTGGCCGTCAAGAAATTGAAATTCATTTTGGCGCACTCAGTATACTTCCCCAATCACATGATATTGGGGAAATTATAACAGTAAATTAAACTTTCATAAATTCAAGCATAATTTCAGAGATACCATAAACCCAATGTGCCCATCCAACGATGGCATTGAGGATACGGAGCACTTCTTGTTGCTCTGCCCTTCTTTCGAAGAATCACGAAGAGATCTTCTCGCTGATGTTTCCTTTTTATTACAACCATTTGGATATACCAATCTTTCAAATGATGCCCTACTGCAGATTTTACTATATGGTGATAAAGATTTTCCAGACGATCTAAATAAGAATATACTACTTTTAACTCTACGTTTTATCCACAGAACTGGCCGGTTTGATTAGGAAATCGTTAACTCAGTTATAAGTCACACAACCACCATGATCCTATTTCTTTTCTTTTCTTTTTCTAGTAGTTTTGTGTAGCTTTATGTTCTTTTCGTTCTTCTGTTTTATGTTTTATGTTAATCCGCCTTTTCGGGGCCTCCCGCGACGTGCCGCGTGCCGGGTTATTCTAGTAACCAAGGGTACTGAACCAACCGTACTTGCGGATTTTGTCGCCACGTGACTGCTTCGCGGGGGGCCATGAAAAGGTGGATTGCCATTTAGGTAGACATAGTTTTTTGCTCCTAATGGTATTGTCTTAGTAGTAGGGTAGTGTATCATGTAAGTAGTGTTGTCAGTAATATGTATTGTAAATTTTTAATGGAATGTATAAAAAAAAAAAAAAAAAAAAAAATCACATGATATTCGTAGGCGAATGATTGATCGTCTAAGCTCATTGTTTCCCTTAACAGCATGTATGCAGATCTTGAAGCCGCAATTGCAAAGGATATATATTCAATTGAGTTGATTCTTTATGTAAGTAAATGTTTTGATCATTGTGTTTTTCTTCTAGATCTACGAAGGGATAAGAGATGTAAGAAGAGCTGTAATGATGAAGAAGGTTATTATTGCTCAATATTAATCAATGGGGATTTCTTTCTTGTTTTGAACATAGTTCTGCGAGTTTGTCTTGAGGAGATACTCATTTCTTCGGGAGCATACAGTTTAGAAAAACATATTACGATGAATCCTAAAAGTCAATATTGAAACAGCAAAATTCAAATGAAAATTTGATTTGAATAAAAGAATCGTGTAATTTTGCCTAATGAAGCTATCGCAAGTTGTCTTCCATTCTTTTCGATGCATCAAAGCTAATGAAGCCATGACTTTGCTTGGCTTAACTTAACGGGTAATGACACTTGATGAGGATGCCGCTACACCAAAAAAGATGACTTGACTTACTATGTTGATTCTCAAAATAATGTTATCTGCCGGCGTAGTCAGACTTGCAACTTTTACAGTAAGGTGCTGTAGCAAACGGAATTCATGCTTGATCATAAATTAATTTCTATGTAGTTTGAAACAGAAAGTAGCTGAAAATTCTCAATAAGTCTGAACTCCATATTTTGAAATCTTTCGACAGATTTATATCTAGAAATGATGCGATAAAGCATGTCAGCACGAATCATAGGAGTACTTTTGCTCCATTCGTTTGTTGCAAATATCTACTCAAATTTGTGCAGTACTACCACGTTACTCATTAGGAAAAGCAAGTGTAGTTTCAAGAGTAAGCAATGTTATTGCCTTTGCATTTGTTTATTTTTTTCGTACAGAGTCCTGGGGAGGAAGACTATTATGAAGAAGAAGATGGACAAGACGCTGATATAACCTTGTTAGCCTCGCTTGCAGATGCTCAAAGGAGACAGAGAGAAAAGGCTGCATATCAACAACTCAAAGCAGGGGGTAAGGTTGTTGATAACCATGATATCATGCAAAAATCTAATTCATCTATAGCATGATATGATATGATCGCATTGTTCTTAGCTTCTTTTGTCGGATGAATCATCTTACTTTTGCTGCTGTGATTGGTAAGGACTTTGAAACAAATTTAACATAATTCAAAGAGGTGCTTTGCACAATCATCAACGATAGCTTTATGCAGGATGTCAAGGAGGCTATGTCCATAACGATCTTTTAAGTCCTTCCATACTTCCAACACAATGAAACTGCTTTTGCCCAGTGAGTGGGCACTTACAAGGCAAAAGGCTGTTATCATGGGTTTATACATACAATTTTTAAGTCATATTTTAAAGAACTAAGACACCTTGCCATCACTTCATTAAATCAGCTACCAACACCACTGATATTAACTGTGGGTTATAAAATCTCCTTGCTGGAGACACTTTTTCGTATTGACACTTCAACAATTTTTTTGGCATCGATCAAAATGCTTGAACCTCAATTCTACCAGTTTAGCACCTCCCCTGATTGTCATAGTCATTCAAATATGTGAACAGCTATTGGGTGCTTCTACAAATTTGTGTGAGCTAACTAATTCACAGCTTCGGTATCAAACCATTTCTGAAATCCAACTTACGTAAACACTTAACTTAGGAGGCCTCTCTTTACGTTTGAGATGTTGCTTACAGGAGCTTAAGTTATCTGCGAATGTGGAGAAGTTCACATACAACTATTTAGCATTGTAAATGACGTAATGTGCAATGTACTCTGGGATCGTTACTTTGGGCAAGATTTCATATGCCTTCCACAGTGGACCAAGAATCGCAAGTTTTGGAGAAGTGACTCTAACTTGATGATAAAATAGGTGACATTGCGACGAAGGTCTGATTAGATGGATACTGAGTGAGAAAAGCGTAAAAAACCAAAAAGTTGAAATTCTACAATACTACTGTAGCCAAGAATGAATTCGCCGTTTTTGCTAACAGTTTATTGACTAGAAAATGTACGGGGCTTGCGATCAATCCGGGAAGCCATTGAAACCCTGTAAATTTGCGCAAATTGTAAATGTTACTATCATTTTTAGATATGTACAGAGTGATTAAGAATTTTGAAAAGCTTATACACAAGCGCCCGCATAGCTTTCTTGAAATGCATGAAAATTTGTTTGAAATGCAATTTGGTTTTAGAACTGGACATTCTACCGAGCATGCATTGGTTAGCTTATCTGAAAAAATTAAGAGCACTCCTGATGACGGCAATGTTGGCTGTGCAATTTTTATTGACTTGCAAAAGGCCTTTGATACAGTCAACCATAGAATCTTACTGCAAAAATTGGAACATCATGGTATCAGCGGAATTGCCCTTCAGTGGTTCCAGTCTTACTTGCATAACAGGAAACAGTTTGTTTCGGTAAATGGTCACTCTTCAAGACTCTCCAATATAACATGTGGAGTTCCCCAGGTTTCTGTTCTTGGCCCTTTGCTCTTTCTTATCTATATCAATGAGCATAGCGGACAAATCTTTTCTTTTGTCCAAAGATCCGGAGGGGTTGTCAGTCACGCTCTGGTCAGATCACAGTTTCTCCTAATATTGACCAATCAGGTGCCGTCGTTGTGTTTGCTTCCGCGTTTTGCGGCGAAGCTTAGGCCATTTTTGACCGTTTTGACCACCATCCCGAAAAAAACATTGCACGCTCGGCTATGTCGATTTCCATCAAAATTTCAACGGGAGAAGATTCTCCATACCTCGGCCCATAAGTTTTTTCGGCATCGCTATGCGATAGCCGATTTGTGGCAATTTGAAAATCATTGCAGCCATTTTTGCGCAGGAAATCCTACAAAATTGAGCAAAAGGTGAGCACAAACTGATAATTTGAAGTCTATAAACCTACCTCAACTGTTTTCAAGACAAATATCTACACCTCTATTGCAATCCACTCCCAGTTGCACCATAAATCGCTCCCATGACTATGCGCTTTTTCGATAAACTGTGCCTCAATCCTTCTCCCAACTCCTGCAATGATTACAAGTGTGTAGGAGTAGAAACCGGCAATGTCAACCAAAATTTCGGAAAGTTATGAATCACTTCTTGCATAAGAGCACAAGTGATGATAGTGTCGTTTTACAGTAGAGCGTGTATTAGAAATGAACTGAAGCTGTGTTTAAACGGAGGAAATGTACATTTTGTTTTCATCACGAAAAACCATTTAGCATTTTGATACTACTTTTCAAAGCTCCTCAAAATCAATTTCACATTTTGTGCAGGCATCATAGAAGATCTCTTTAGCCCTCCAGTATGTGTTAGGAAATCACCCCTTGGCAGTCAAACAACAAGGGAACATGAAAGCAAACATAGATATCAGTGTTACCTTCAGTAAACTCATGGAGGTACACATGTATTTTTTGAGATACTAAAACTTTGATCTGGTATTGAAAGCTTCTCAGAATTCTTATTGTATCATCTCAGTGGAGAGAGTTTCTTTTAAGTAAGGGTTTCTTATAAATTATTTCAAATTTCCATTGATAGGCGCCTCTCAGATTTCCATTGGAATTGGTGTGGGATCTCTAGGATCGGGATCACGCAAGAAACTTGGAGTAAAGGAAACAAGCTAAAGATGAAATGATTTTGTTCTGTAAACAATGATCTGTAAGAAACTGCCTGCAAGAAACTCTGTGTCTTAAGACTCAGAAGGTTGAGTAATGTCCAAAAAGTGACCTCAAAAACTTTGTCTAGAATAGTTCACAGCAGGGCACAAGAAGCAAACCCTTAACAATCTTTCCTTACTCAGATAAAAACAAAAAATTTGAGAAGCTATCGATACCAGATCATAATTTCAGTATCTCAAACAATGCATGTGTACTTCCATGAGTTTACAAAATGTAACACTGATATCTATGTTTGCTTTAATCCTGCTTTTTTGTTTCACTGTCAAGGGGTGATTTCCTAATACGTTCTGGAGGACTAAAGATATCTTCTATCATCTATATTAATATTTTATGAAGCAAATTTTGTTGCACGTAAAACTCGAGCACCGTTGAACCAATCCTCGCGAAACTTTCCAGATATCTTCGTCTTCACTGTACCTAACGCAATAGAGATTTCGTTTTTTCAAATTCACCCTAAAAGCGGGGTAATGGGGCAAAGCGGCAAAGTCAAAGGATCGATGGACTCCCCTTACGAATTGGAGGCTACAGAAAGCGAGGAAAGTGAGGAACGGGATGACAGGACCTGCTGGAATCAGTCAAAATTGTTGATAACTTGAATACTGCAGAACTAATGCTCACCAAACTTCCTAAATATATCTGTTTTCCCGCTAGATACGTCAATAAAATTTCTATTTCTTATATTTTCGCCATAAGGAGGGGGAAAGGGCCAGATAAGACCTTGGGTGTCTCAACTGCAAGGGATTTCCACTGCAAAGAGAGAGAAAACATAGACTATATTTCTTTTGTTCTTTGCTTTCCTCTTTGATCCAAAACACTTTGCTGCGGTGAATGGCCAGGAAACTGACTCATTCATTGCAAAGAATCAACGATCTGTTTCGTCACTAATTTGGATAAGCTGGATTTGGCTGGTGGAAATCCCACAGCAATTTCTTATTTCCAAATTAAAAGGCTCGATTTAACTTTTCCAGCACAAAGTTTCTTATTCCTTTGGTCATCTTTGAATTGAATAATTTCTTATAGAAGTCTCTTTCCAAAGATACGTTCATTTATTAAGTTGAATAAGGATTTGCCCGGGGTGAAGTCCCACCATAAAGGTCTGTTCTTTATTTCAAAAGAAGGGGAAAGAGTTCCCCCTTGATTTCCTATTTCCACATTTAAGTCTCAATTGCATTTTGAGTGGGCACTGAATATTTCAGGGTTAATTCCTTCGAAATGTTTTTCTAATTTAACAAAAACGCCTAGGCCTTTGGGTACAAGAATTTTTTGTAAGAAAATGAGACATTGAGCCTGCACTGAAAGTTTCTTTAACTCATCAGATTTCAAAGGCCTATTTGTATGAAATTCTAGCTCATTAACTTGGCCTTCCATTGCAGTTCTGATGGACTGACGGGGCGGCTATTGTGCCTAGGTAGGCTACTGTTAATGGATGCAGGTTTCACAGCTACACCAGAAAGACGGATTGGCAACTGTCAGATGATACTCTCCACATACATTAAGTCCTGAAGTAAGCCCCCTTGGACCAATTTCGCTACAAATTTGGGGTGATGGCTTATTCGAGGGAGAGGGGCTTATCTTGCAGCGGCCAAAACCGTTACCAGCACTACGTGTATCTTTTTTATGAGAAACTAGGAATCTGGGCCAGTACTGAAAGTTTCTTAAAATTATCAGACTTTTAGTACTCGAAGTTTCTTACGAGTTTCTTAAATGTTTCATAGCAGTCTTCGTATTCACTTCCTGTTCCCTCATGAACATTTCAAAACAATGTTTTTTTAAGCATTTCCAGTGTTTGGGTACTATGATCAAGTACCTTCTGAGGAATATTAGACAGGAAACAAGCGAACGTAAAGTAAACTGTGTTCAGGATTCTTAAGTTATATTTTCCCAGTACTGGAGATTCTCCATTTTTGGTGATCAAAGAATTGAGTTTCTTATAAGCAAATTCTTAAACATAGATGTACTCTTTCCCTTACTCGAGGCGGGTCAGTATGCGCAAACAGCAGATATAATAGGATTTATTGTTTTAGAGGCAATACCCAAGACTGAGTAAGTTGAAAAAAAAAACAAGAAAGTCAGCTAAAGAAGAGAATCAAAAGTATTCACTAAAATAAGAAATAATTTTAACAGACAGCAGTGTTCTCCACGGGGGCTTTCTGGCTGGGGGCATATCAAAAAAATACTTTTGGTTGGGGGGGGGGTTTTTTCAAGGGGTACCTTTTTAAAGGTGGGGGCTTATTCAAGGACTTACAGTAGGCTTTGCATTACAAAACCTTTCGCATGTACACTCTGGGAAGCCCCGTGTAGGCTATTTCATGATAACTTTTCATTTCGTGTTGCAATTGTCATCACAGTTAGCCTCATGTTTCCGCAGAAGACACATCAACTAAAGTTAAGAGTTGCGGAGCCTTGATCTCTGCGGGAGTTGGTCAAGTGATCACTGGCTAAAAAAGCCAACAGGCAGCAAATCCCTTCCCAAACAATTACTCGGTACGATGGCTGCGTCACACTGTTGAATAAGGATTTGACCAGGGTGAAGTCCCACTCAGAAAGCATGTCCACTGAGAGACTTTTGAGGCCTGGGAACAACAATGCGGACTGAGGCCCCTGCAATGGAAGCCACCAGAAATGTTTTGATCACATTTCAAATCATAATCATGCTTTAGAGTTGGTGTGAAGAACTATTTAATACCAACTATTTACAATGTACTGGACAAGTATGTCTAAAAAATGATATTACAAATTTCATAACATCATGACGCAGTATGCGCAAACAGCAGATATAATAGGATTTATTGTTTTAGAGGCAATACCCAAGACTGAGTGAGTTGAAAAAAAAAACAAGAAAGTCAGCTAAAGAAGAGAATCAAAAGTATTCACTAAAATAAGAAATAATTTTAACAGACAGCAGTGTTCTCCACGGGGGCTTTCTGGCTGGGGGCATATCAAAAAAATACTTTTGGTTGGGGGGGGGGTTATTCAAGGGGTACCTTTTTAAAGGTGGGGGCTTATTCAAGGACTTACAGTAGGTTTTGCATTACAAAACCTTTCGCATGTACACTCTGGGAAGCCCCGTGTAGGCTATTTCATGATAACTTTTCATTTCGTGTTGCAATTGTCATCACAGTTAGCCTCATGTTTCCGCAGAAGACACATCAACTAAAGTTAAGAGTTGCGGAGCCTTGATCTCTGCGGGAGTTGGTCAAGTGATCACTGGCTAAAAAAGCCAACAGGCAGCAAATCCCTTCCCAAACAATTACTCGGTACGATGGCTGCGTCACACTGTTGAATAAGGATTTGACCAGGGTGAAGTCCCACTCAGAAAGCATGTCCACTGAGAGACTTTTGAGGCCTGGGAACAACAATGCGGACTGAGGCCCCTGCAAGGGAAGCCACCAGAAATGTTTTGATCACATTTCAAATCATAATCATGCTTTAGAGTTGGTGTGAAGAACTATTTAATACCAACTATTTACAATGTACTGGACAAGTATGTCTAAAAAATGATATTACAAATTTCATAACATCATGACGAGGCTATTTACAAATTCTACAATTACATTTTTCACCCATCCAGGTTCTCTCTTTGTTTTAAACCCTTGAGATTCGACAAAAAGGAATTTCAGAACATTTCCTGCTGTCAATGTGTTAAAAATCTTTGATTATGAGGGCCCCTAGACCCTGAGGCCCAGGGGCAAATTGTCCCCTGTCCTCTCTCGGTGGCCGAGTCAAAAAGAACTGCTTTTTTATTTAACACATGATGGGGAGGGTTTCCACAGATTTCTTATTTCCACTTTGAAGTGTCAATTGAAACCCCCAGGTGCAAAAGTTCTTATTTCTTTGTAGATCTAAGGGGTTCATGAATTTCTTACTTAGTTTCCGAAAAAAAGATATGTGTCCATTTATGCAATAGAGTCGATTATTGTCAGGTTTCAGGGTATCGTTTTCTCACAAAGTTTTGGAAGCGCATTGTTCTAGAACCATTTGTCATCAAGGTGATAAATTCATAGGAAAGTGTTATTTCAATGTTAATCGCTTAAGTTCATATGTTTCGAGGAAATCTTTCCTGAATCTTTACAGAGTAGCAATGGCAAGACTATATTTTGGAGGAAAATCTGCAACTACCTAGATAGAAAGGTTAGTGGGCATAGCCTCCTTCATAAAAATGAATGTCAATGAATTACGAAGACTTCAGGAAAGGGTAGTAGCATGTGTAGGACAGGAATTGTTGGAATGACATCCTAGAATGAAATTAAGGTGAAATTTGCCTTTGATTTACGCAGGTTGGTGGTGCGAAAAGTATGTAAGACAGGGGAGAAAGTTACAAGAAAGGGTCTTTAGAAGAGGCTTTGTTAATGTTTGGATCTCTATTCAATAAATAAACGAGGGAACGAGAAGCATAGCAATAGAGGGATTAGGGTCTGTGATTTTAGAAGGTAAAGAGCGTAGATATTTACAGGCAACTTTAGGTAATTTCTTGATGTAAATGGTAACATTATTATGTGCCTCAATAGATTGCTGCAAGTGTTAGGAGACGCCACTAAATTCATGGAATAGTAAAAGGGACCAAGAGAAGAAAATAGCTGTAAAGTACATGGAAGAAAAGGGAGAAACACGTCAGAAAAAGCTAAATTACAATTTATATCAATTGAAAGCAGCAATGTGGCCTATGTGCAATTTAAATGGATCATGTGCTGGAATGGTTCCCAAAACGGAAAGCATCAAGCATGAAAAATCCACTTGCCTTTTAACGGGGTAGCGATCAATGACTATACACAAGTCAATTGATCGGATTTATGCTAGCAACTACATTTGAGATTATAAAAGGGGTAGTCGAGCAATAGAAGGAGAGGCTGGAATCGGGAATAGTATGAAGTGATCTAGGAACAAGACCTTTACAAACGGTGGCTATAAGTAAAAGAAAACAGAAAGGGGCTCCATTTGAGCAAAGTCAGAGCCATGCTTTAGATACCTGAAACTGAGAGATATGATAATTCGCGAGTTGCGAGTTGTCAGTTGCGAGTTGGTTTTTACTTTTATTTTGCAAGTTGCGAGTTGCGAGTTGCGAGTTGCGAGTTGCGAGTTGCGAGTTGCGAGTTGCGAGTTGCGAGTTGCGAGTTGCGAGTTGGTTTTCCATCATATCAATTCAGTTCATTCTGTCGTTCCAATTTTAGATTCTAGCCAAAGCTTCTTATGAGTTTCTTCGATGAATTTCTACTTATCTTGAGGGAAAAGGGTTATATTTTGGGACTAAGATTTTAGTTGAATGTTTCTTCTTCGGTACTGCCCGTTGCTAAAGTAATTTCAAAGTTTGCGTCGACCGTCTTTCCTTTCAAGGGCACTGCAAGGGGAAAGTGAGATCTGGATTTGCTAAAGTCACACTCAAGGAATGAGGTTTTGGTGTTGGTGCTATGATTTGATCACCGACTATAAATAAGATTTCATGTACAATACGACTGGGAGCAGAACGGGACTGAGATGCACCCTTCAGGAACCTTTTACTTTGATACGTATTTCTTCTTTGTACTAATATTTATTTAGAGAGAATTTTGAGACCTCAGATCAGAAAAGGGGTTTCCTCCACTTATGTTGGGTATGCTCAGTGCTTGGGGGGAAGGGCTTAGAATGGATCTTGCCCCAAGTGAGTCTGAGATGCGATAAAGTTTGCTAGATTAGGTATGATGCAGCCCTCCAAGACCCTATGTCTCAAATGCCTATGGTTTTGCTTGATGTTGACAAATGTTTTGACACCGTTTGAGAGAAATCTTACCAAGTACCTTGAAGGCCCCTTGAACAGACAAAGGTATTTTGGACATTTCTTCATTTAGGAAAGTAGAAATTCATTTAAGAAAACCATAAGAAACTTCTAAAACTTAGAACAAACGTATAGAATGAATTGATATGATGGAAAACCAACTTGCAACTCGCAACTTGCAACTCGCAACTCGCAGAATATAATCCCTCCTTGAACAGACAAAAGTATTTTGGACATATCTTCATTTAGGGAAGTAGACATTTATTTAAGAAAATCATAAGAAACTCTAGCTAGAATCTAAAATTAGAACAAAAGTATAGAATGAATTGATATGATGGAAAACCAACTTGCAACTCGCAACTTGCAACTCGCAACTCGCAACTCGCAAAATATGAGTAAAAACCAACTCACAACTGACAACTCGCAACTCGCAACTGACAACTCGCAACTCGCAGAATGTAATCCCTCTGAAACTGAGTGAAGAGAGTCATTTTAAACTACTGTATTATCAGAGGAGGACCGAAGGAAATGAAAATGAGTCAATTCACAGTGAGTGCAGCATGAGAAGAAATATTAAAAACGTTGCGATAGTGAAGTTCCTGAGGTAGATAACACCTAAAATTCTGCTTCCCAGGGACCGCTTTCTGAGATAGAAGAAGCAACAGGAGAACAAAGAGGTTCATAAAAGTGGCATCGTAGAATATCTACAGAAAAAATTTCACACGACTTTAGTCATTGTAGCACACTTTGCACACGAAATGTTGCAATTTGAAGGACAGCTAAAGTATGAAATATAAGAAAGTACCAATAAAATGAAGGTAAAGAACAACAAAAAATCGGCATGAAAGGTTTATGTCGAGTTTGAAAATTTAGCAAGCACAACGGGAAGAGGCATGTAAATAGGGAAATGTTACAAAGACTGCATTGGTTTTTTACTTAGTATATGCTTCGAGTTATTAGATCCTACTGGAGTTTTCCCTTTAAGACTTTTTCACCCATGGGTTGTAGTATATTCTTTTACAAAGATCCGAAAAGTTTTTACAACCTTTACTTGGCGAGCGGATGAATTTGACATGTCAAAAAACTTGGTTGATGCATAACTTTAAATATCTTTGAATAGGAAAGTATCAACCTTTTCCTTTCCTGTTAAAAGTATTTCTACTCTGTAGTGCAATCCTTTAAAACACTGTTTTGTCAAGAACAGTGCATTACAGAAACAAAAAGACAAACGCAGATAATATAATGTCAAGATCCCATTAAGTCCTCTTCCCCAGGAAGCTTATTTCATCTCTAAGGCTACAGAAAGAGGCTTGAAATGGAGCGGTATTTCTATAGAAGGACTTCATCCATTGAGTCAGTTGTCAATGCTAAGAATGATAGCATTTGCTTCTTTTACTGTACCGTATAGCCTCCGGAATTAAAAACACTAATACAGCGTGGTATCATTATATGAACATCAATATCGATATTATTTTAGTTCAATAAATGTTACCCTGGGTGCCAGACTCTATCTCTTAGGGAGTCTGGTACCCAAGTTGCAAACATGGGAAACATTTAGGACGATGGTTGATAGCCTTTTGTGTTTCATATGAGTTGAAGGAGTAAATAGAATGGGCATATCTATAAGTATGCCTTGAAAGGATGTAGTTTATTAGGTAAGGAACGTTATAGAGCAGGACTCAGCAGAGTTTCTCATTCCTTTCGTAATAGTTATGAAAGCAAAGTACGACGGCGGGCCGGCGCGGCGCCGCAGGCGACGCGCGGCAAGCCTAGTACCCTCATAAAATGTGAAATTGATTTTGAGGGGTTTTGAAAATAGTTATAAAAAGTTCAATGGTTTTCGTGACGAAAACAAAATGTCAATTTCTTCCGCTTGCTGCTATTTGTAGTAAGATTAAACACAGCTTCATTTCATTTCTATTTCACGTACCTGCTACACTGAAAGACGACACTGTCTTCTCTTGTGATGCAAGAAGAATGGGCTGTGAAAATATATGCAACATTTTGCTTGATATTTTCGGCTGCCACTCCTTCAGACTTCCAATCATTGCAGGAGTTGGGAGAAGGGCATTGTTTATCGAAAAAGGCGCATAGCAATGGGAGCGATTTGGTGGCGCAACTGGGAGGGGATTGCAGTAGAGTAGTGGATATTTGTCTTGAAAACAGTTGAGGTAGGTTCATAGACTCTAAATTATCAGTTTGTGCTCGCCTTTTGCTAAATTTTGCTGGATTTGTTACACAAAAATGGCTGCAATGATTTTCAAAATGCCACAAATCGGCTAATTTCAGCGATCGCATAGCGATGCCGAAGACACTTATGGTCCAAAGCATGCAGAATCCCCTCCACTTGAAATTTCGATGAAAATCGCCTTACCCGAGCGTGCAGTGTTTTTTTTCGGGATGGTGGTCAAAACGATCAAAAATGGCCCAAGCTTCGCCGCTAAACGCGGAAGTAAACACAACGACGGCACCTGATTGGTCAATATCAGGAGAAACTGTGATCTGACCAGAGCGTGACTGTCAACCCCACGGGATCTTTGGACAAAGGAAAAGATTTGTCCACTATGCTATATCAATGACCTTCCCAGTACATCCAAATCTCTTTCTTTTTTCTTATTTGCAGATGATACCAATATTTACTTTGAATCTAACAGTACTGATAGACTAATAAAAGTGATAAATAAGGAACTGAAAGCAGTAAAGGCCTGGCTGGAATCAAACAAGCTTTCTCTTAACATTGAATAGACTAACTTTGTAATCTTTCACTCTCCCAAAAAGAAAATCCCAGAGGATCTCATATCAAAATTTGGAAAAAAACCAGTCAAAAGAGTTAAGTATGTAACATTTCTTGGTGTCCTTATGGATGAGAATCTTTCATGGAAATATCACATTACTGAATTAACTAAAAAACTCTCTAGAACCTCTGCTATATTTTTCAAAATTCGATGTTTAATGCACCATGACACTCTTATGTGTCTTTACAACTCTTCATTTTCCTTTTTTTCTCAACTATAGAATGACATCTTGGGATCCATCATATGAAACTTATCAAAAACACCTCTTTCTTCTACAAAAGAAAGTTCTAAGATGTATATCTTTTCAACCTTACTGCTCTCTGTCACTACCAATGCTTCGTTCTTTGAAAGTTCTCAGACTCAAAGATCTAATTCATTTCAATGTCTTAAACTTTGTATACAAATCAATAAATAAGTCCTCTCCAACTGTCTTTCATGATTTTTTTCAACTCAGCCAAAAATTTCCACTTGTATGGGACTCGTCAAGCTTCTCGAGGTGATCTGTTTCAAACAAGTAAAAATACAATACAGTATGGTCTAAGATCAATGCAGTACTTTGATTCAAAACTATGGAATACCATTCCGATGTATGTTAGAATTGCCATATCGGTTTCCATTTTCAAATCTGAATAGAAAGAACTTTGGATCAATGCTTATTTTCTTCCAACGTGATTAATGCCTTGAACACCATCCGTATCTTGGCTGTGCGTTCTGCCCCTTGGCTCCCTCTCTTCCTGGAGGGTCGTGCTTAGGACCACTCCTACTTATCATCGATGTTAATGACTTCGAAAAATGTTTAGAGTTCTCTAGGGCTAGCATGTATGCAGATGACACGCATGTCACTTTAACATGTAACAATGTTGATGATTTGATTACAAATGCCCACAGAGAATTAAGAAACATCTCGGAATGGATGAGAGTAAACAAGCTAAGTGCAAACCCTAAAAAAACCGAATACGTGATTCTTGGTCATACACGGAGAATCAACGACGTTGAAGTCTCGGAACCACTGAATCTTAATGATTCAGAAATGAAGCGTGTCGCAAAGACAAAATCACTAGGGGTTGTTGTGGACGAAGTGAATTGGGATAACCAACTCAGCAAAGTGAAGGGGAAGATGAGTGGTGGTCTAAGGTCACTAAGAAAACTGAAAAACCTTATTCCACAATCTCAGCTTGACCATGTATACCGTGCCCTTGTTGAAAGTCATCTGCGATATGCTAATGTTATTTGGGGGAGTCTTCCAAAATCAAAATCAAATACCCTCCAACGTCTGCAGGATAGAGCGCGTTCTATCATTGATAACGTCAGACAAAAGGATGGCTGGTCTCATAACTGGTTGACCGTTGAACAACTGATAAAATTCGATCAATCAATTACGACATACAAAATAATCAACAGGCAGGCAATGTCCCGAAAGCCTTTGGGCTAAATACCATCCAAGGACCCAGCTCTCCAACCACATAACAAGGAATTGCAGGGACCTTCAAATCCCAAGAAACAATCTTGAATATGTCAAGAAAGGCTTTCATTATTTGGCACTGAAACCTTGGAACGACATTCCCATTGGCATCAGAGAGTTCCCTAAACTTAGTAGATTCATAAATCAACTAAAATGTTATTTCAAGAGCTGAAAGAAAACAAAAAACACGACTCCCTGGAAGAGCAGCTGCGTCTAAATAGGTTTTAGATAGATACACTGTAAATATGTATATATTATTATGTATTATTGTAATTAGGTTCTTTTTTCTTTTGTTACTTTGCATTGCTGAAGGGATTTTGTGTTTAAAAAATTTAAAATGAAAAGTGAAATGGCCGGGATCTCTGTGCGGGGTTCGTGTTGCTGGGGCCGGGTGCCCGGCGTCCCTGGGGGTGCGCTGTGTGTTGACGTTTGGCCGATCGGTGGCTGGTGGTTGCCGGGGTTCTGGTGCGGATTGTGGGGGGTATTGACTAGCATAGCAGGCTACCAGCAAGAACGCCTAGAAAGGACTTGTAATGGTGGTGGAGTCTCTATCTACGTTAGAGACTCCATCAAATACAAACCTCGTCCTGATGTCCCGGTTGAAGACTTGGAAATCATATGCATTGAGGTGGAGCCTCCTAATAGTAGGTCCTTTCTCGTTCTTGCCTGGTACAGGCCACCTAGTGATCCTGTTGTCTCTTTTGATAAGCTGGAAAAGGTTCTCTCTTTCTTGGACAAAGAGGGTAAAGAAATAATCCTCCTAGGAGACACAAACTATGATCTCACTCCAAAACAAGCTGAACAGCCCATAGACAACAACTCAAAGCACATGCTTGATCTCTATGAGTTGTTCAGCTTCAAACAGCTTGTTGAGGAGCCTACTAGAGCCACTCTAACAACTTCCTCTATTATTGATCATATTGCTACGACATGTGCCAGAAACATTGTAAAATCAGGGGTGCATGAAGTTTCCATGAGTGATCATTATATGGTTTACTGCATTCGTAAATTCAATAGTGCAGTAGAAAAAGACCATAAAGTGATCAAAACCCGCAAAATGAAAAATTTCAATGAGGATGCATTCTTGGCAGATGTCTCTGGCATATGCTGGGAGCTGCTGCTCATTGAAACATATGATATCTATACTCTTGTTAATAATTGGTCAAACCTATTTTCCATGATCATAGACAAACATGCTCCAATGACTGAAATGCGTGTTTCAGGGAAATACTGCCCATGGATAGATAAAGACCTTAGAGGCCTAATGCAGACTAGGGATAAATTAAAGAAGGTTGCTTCCAAAAGAAAGTCTCAATTTCTTATGGATTCATATAGGCAGGTCCGTAACAAGTTTAATTCTAGGAACATTCAGTTGAAGAAACAATATTTCACTGATACGATCTCTACATGTCAAGGCAACATGAAAGAATCTTGGAAGGCAGTAAATGAACTTCTCAATAAGAGATCCAAGTCCAGTAACATCAAGTGTCTCAAAGACGCTGGCACTGAGACTGTTCATAAAAAAGGCATTTCAGATGCTGTGAACAATTTCTTTTGCTCTATAGGCAAGACAAAATTGATTCTGTCCCAAATCCTCTTCTTAAAGGTGAATATGAAGTCAATGCAAATAAGGCTAAATTTAACTTCAGGACTATTGAAGTTAAAGAGGTCAGGGCTGCATTCGCCAAGATTAAAACTGCAGAGAGCTTTGGGATTGACAATATCTCTAGCTACGTTTTGAAGCTTGCCTTACCTTTCATTGAAAACTCCCTGGCTTTTTAGTTTAACACTTCCATTGAAACTAGCCAGTTCCCTGATTCATGGAAAGTAGCTAGAGTTACTCCAATTTTCAAAGAAGGAGACAAGACTGAAAAGTCAAACCATCGTCCGATATCAGTCTTACCCGTCATCTCAAGGCACTTTGAAAAACTTGTTTTTAACCAGCTGTATCAATATGTGAAAGAAAATGGCCTCTTTTCCCCCCGGGGGGGTACTTGACCAGATTTTGGACGGGGACGTGCCATCGAGGTTTCAAAAACATACCCGTTCCTTATACCAATTTTTCCTTAATGTATACCCGACTTTATACCAATTTTTCAAAAATATATACCCGACTTTATACCAATTTTCCGAAAATGCATACCCGACACTATACCAATTGTGAAAATTGCGAAAATTGATACTGTTCCTTATACCAAAATCGTGAAAATCGATACCGTTCCTCATACCAAAATCTTGAAAATCGATACCCTTCCCGATGGCACGTCCCCGTGCCCAAAATATGTATCGTACCCCTCCAGGCTTTTCTCCTGACCAATCTGGGTTTCTGAGGCTTCATTCTACACTTACTTGTTTGCTTAAAAATACTGATGACTGGTACAATGGTCTGGACCTTGGACGGCATGTGGGATTAGTGTTCATTTATTTGAAAAAGGCTTTTGATACCGTTGATCATGACATCCTCTGTGAAAAACTTCGAATTTATAGTGTTCAGCAGCGAGAGCTGTTTTGGTTCAGGTCGTACCTATCCAACCGTAAACAATTCTGCAGGGTTAATGGTGTTGCCTCAGACATACAGGATGTAGAAGTCGGTGTGCCACAAGGCTCATGTCTCGGCCCTCTTCTCTTCTTCATCCATATCAATGACCCTCCACTGGCCGTCCAGGGTTCGACTGTGTCCATGTATGCTGACGACACCAGTTTGTGTCACCGGGCATCAGATATGACTCAGCTGAATGGAGCTATAACAATGATCTTAAGCAATTGGACGCTTGGCTCCAAGGCAATAAACTTTCTTTGAATGTTAAAAAAACACACTCCATGCTTTTTACTACCAAGCAAAAACGTAACATTCTCAAAAGTACAGATCAGAATCTGGAATTGAGCATACGTGGCAAGAGCTTGACATTGTCCAAAAAACAAAATACCTTGGTGTTCAAATTGATTGCTCTTTAGATTGGAAAGAGCAAATAAAGGCTGTCTCTGCCAAGGTCTCAAGGGCTATTGGCTTTTTAAAGCACGCAAAGAAGTTCCTACCAAGGGTAACTTTTGAGAATCTTTACACAGGTATTGTTGAGCCGCACTTTCGATACTGTTGTTCCGTTTGGGGTTGTTGTGGTTCTCGTGAAATCAACCAGCTACAAAAGCTTCAAAACCGAGCTGCCAGGATCGTTACCAATAGCAGCTTTGACACCCCAAGCAGGCCACTCATCGAAAGGTTGGGCTGGAGAACCATTGAACAACTCATCAGCATTGAGTCAAAAACAGTGGTCTTCAAGTCACTCAATGAGTTGGCTCCGCAATACCTGAGTAGCCTTTTCGAAAGAAATTCACAATGCTCCACCCGCTACCTTCGAAATACCGAGACTGACCTGAGGGTACCAAAGAAAACTTCTGCAAATGAGCAGAAATGCTTCTCTTTTAGGGGAGCAAAATTGTGGAATAGCCTCTCGGCTGAGTCAAAGCAGACATCGTCCCTAAACAATTTCAAAAAGTCTGTTCAGCGATAACTGCAGAGGTGGGGCCTGCGGTGGTGGCGCTGGTTGCCCTGGGGTGGTGGGCCGGCTCGGGGTGTATAACGGTCATGGTTTTGATCGCTGTTCGCTCTGGGATGTCTTGTCGCCTGGGGGCGGCTGGTGCTGGCGCTGCGGGGTCTGCCTCTGCCAGTGACTCCGGATTCGTTTTCGTGTTACTCCCTTTTATTTCATTTTTAGTATGTATATAAATGATCATTTCTTGTAAATAGGTTTTTAATAGTATGGTTTTCATTGTAATTAGATTAGGGTAGTTTTCTTTGATATTCTTGTAATAATAATAATAAAGTTTTTAATGGAGGGCCCCTTGAAAAACGGCTTTGCCGAAGGGCAACCCTCCTTAAGTATATGAAATGAAATGAAATGAAATGAAATGAAATGAAATGAAATGAAATGAAATGAAATGAAATGAAATGAAATGAAGTGAAATGAAATGAAATGAAAGTTGGTCCCCTGGTGGCAGTGCCGGTTATTCTGTAGTTGTGGCCGCCGGGTGGCCTGCACTGTGATCGGGAGGGTTGGCACCTTTTGTTGTCTGTGTTGGGGCTTTGGTGTTCGCTGGTTGCTGGCTGGCTTGCGGTGGTGCGCAGTGTGTTTTTGGGGGTCTGGGTGCTAGGCCTCAGTGGTGCGTGTTTCATGTGTTGGTCCTGGTTGTGGAGTGGGGTGTCCGGTTGGGATGTGGATGGTGTTCTTTTGAATTTGCTCACCCCATTTTTGGTCATCTGGTTTTACTTTTAAAAAAATTCTTTTTTAGTTTTCTTTTATGGTGGGGGGGGGGTCCTCTCTCGATTAGTTTATCTATCATTCTAAATACAAATTCTATAGTTGATTTATGTAATTTTAATGTTCATTGTTTAATGTATGTAAATTTTGAATTCTCATGTATTTAGATTTATGTATTGTATTGTTTTATCTGTTATTGTATTTAGGATGATTGTTGAATAGAATGAAACTTTAACTGAAACTGAAACTGAAACTGAAACTGAAACTGAAACTGAAAACTGAAAACAGAACAAAAAGAGTTAACACGTTTGATTGGCTGTGGAATAAAACATATGTGGCAGATATTCAAAGCTGAAATTTTAATCTATTAGTTAAATCCTGACTTAGATGTAAACATCTTGTTTAGTAAAACCACTCATCGTGTATTCATTTACACCGAGAAATTAGGAAAATGGTGGTGAGGGTTTATATGGGAAAGAAAATTATACCTTCGATTCTGGTCTATTGCTTACTTGCTATTAACAGTTAAATTCAATTCAGTTATCAGTTTCAGAGATAGAATTCAGAGACAGAGATTTTAGAAACGAGATCGTGGATTCATTTTGACTCCAAAATCTATCTCAGAACTAAAGCATCTAATCATCATCAGCACATCAATGTGAAATTACGGATCCTCGGAGAAGGACATAATATGTTGAGGGTAGCGGTATGTGCCACCCATATGTGTGGGATTTTGGGGCTCAAAACTATCTAAATAAGGGACTTTTCTGCAGATTGTCCTTAAACACAGGTGGGTTTGGCTGAATTTCACAAAAGATAGTCAAAGATCGACATTTTTTTACCAATTTCGTCATAAAGTGGGTAAGAAGGGTAGGTTTGGTGGTTAGGAGAGGGTAACTTTCTGCAAATCGGGTAGCGAACCGCCGTCCCTCCACAAGTCATGGACCCCTCCCCCGGGGCCATAAATCAATGGAGAGTCAGGGTAAATGGTCCCTTCAGTTCTTGGAAAGACCTAGCATGATGTGTCCCTCATGGGTCATTTTTGGGGCCTCTGTTGATTAACAAATACATCAATGATCTCTTGCTTTTTATTCAAAAATCAGATATCTGTAATTATGCAGATGATACTACGATCAATGCGTTTAATAAGAACCTGGACAGCATAAGTCATAAACTTGAAAATGACTGTAATCAATGGAACCACAAAATCAACCAAATACAGGAAAAAGTATGGAAAATTACATATACAAACGCCGAATCGACTCTTAGTGACCTATTACAGAACGCGCAAATACTTTAGACTGAGATGTACAAAACTAGAAATGACCTAACTCCTTCAGTTTGGCAGGAAATTTTCTATGAAAAAACGACTTACTACAATTTGCATAACAATAACGAATTCATTCAGCCAAGAGTGAGATCAGTCAGCAACGCCTCAGAAAGCGTCAGATTTAAAGGCCTTGTTCCGAATTTGTTCTTTTTATGATGAACATTTTTAATGCAAATTGCAAGTCGTCCATGCAAGTTATGCCCCGTCTTTATTCCGAACTTGGGCTAAATACATAGTTTTTAGACATTCATTTTATGCTGTATAAATTTCGATGACTTGTAAATATTTTATCAATCATTTTTCTTATGTAATTTTGTATTTAGTATTTTAAACGTTGGAATTTATTAGCTCACTACTTTTGGCTACATTTCATATTGTAATTTTGTATTGCAATGCAACAATAAAGAAGTTGATAATAATAAGTATCACCTTCTCCCTTAGCCACTGAATCTCATTTGATACTTATTGCTCTCTAATTATCAAATAATCTGATTCTTGCTATTCTATCATCATCAGGAAAACTGCAGTTTGAGATCCACAGTGAAGGAGGAGATGATGCAGATGCACAAGGAGAATCTTCTATTATCGTTAATGGAGTGGAATACTGTCCCAAGCAGAAAGGCCATAACATAGTGGTGTTAGATGCAATTGGGGATACTGTGGAGGTCAAATCATTCGATACTGAAAAGGTATCAGAAGGAGTTGCAATGGCAAAATTCTTAAATGATATTCCAGAAGAACACATTGCTTTGATTGCAGTTCAAGATACCTCAGGTGAGAGTGAGTTTTTCATAGGTGGCACAATGTACGAAGAAATGGTAAATTTACATTTCCATCATTAAAATATCTTGGATGCAAATCAGGGTCACGTAAGGTCAACTCTTATGGTTTTTCTCCCTAATCGCATTCATTGCATCCCAAAGAAATCTACAGTTTTAGATTCAACGTGAAAGATTGGTTCATAAAACTATTCATCACCTTTTCATTCAATAATTTGATATTGTATGTGGTTCATTTATCGCCCAAGGACATTTTTCAATGGGCTTGCCAATGGTAGGGTTTGTATACCGTTTGCGCTGAAAGGAGCTCCAACATCTGACATCGCACAATACATTCGATCCTTGGTTAATTCTGAAATTGATAACTTGATCTGTAGTCAAAAGATGAAATTCTATTTGCCTTGATTGAAGGACGATCTCCTTTTAGCGTGGCTCACCACTAAACATGTTTAGGTTTGTTGATCAGTAACATGTTGAATCAATTCTAATTAAAGTTGATATTCAATACATGCACAATAGGTGAACGTTGCCTGCTGTTGATAAAATTTAGCACAGATACAAATATAATGTCCTATCGTAGCCTTCTCTATCCCATCAATGTTCATTGGCAAAATATTTTCTTAGTCAAGGAAGGTTGGTTAAATAAAGATAAGAAAAAGTGATGAAAAACCTATGCTTTGACAGCTTATAAGAAATCTATCAATTTCGGTCAAGTTTTACAAGATAAAACCAGTCACTGGTGGCAGTAGAAAAGATTGAGTGAGTACGCTAAGGAGAAAGATAGAGTGAATTTTAAACACATCAGCGTCGCATAACACATCTCCTCAATCACTCGAAACTTCTTCTACAGAATGAATGTTTCAATTTACTGAATGCTTGGCTTGATCAGCTCTGGCTCAACGTAAAAATACACTGAGACTTTTTCCATGAAAGAGAATGTAAAACTGAGGATTATTTTAGATAATACAAGGCCTTCGAAGGTAAGTCTTCTTAGACAGCCTTTAAGTATGAGATTACTGAAAGTATGTCAGTGGTGAGGTTTTAATGCCGGGTAGGGAACGGAGATTTGTTTTTAAGTTGTCATATTGCAAGGGTCACGACGAACAGTTTCATTTTAACCCTCAGGATGACATGATAAAAAACTGAGCTAGTTGCAATTATTTGACGAATCCAAGTAGTATCATGATGAGAAATCCATGTGTTAAAGACAAACCCAAGTAGAAAATATTGACATCAACATGTTAGTGACAAAATCCAGTAGTTAAAAAATAATGACAAATTAATTAAGACGTGATCAAGTAAATAATTATCAGACGTTTCGGCACACAATCAATCAATCAATCAATCGGTCAGTCAATCAATCAGTCAATTAATCAATCAATCAATCAATCATCAATAATCAATCATCAATCATAAAACTTATTTATAGTTGGTTTACTTGCAGTTAACAGCAACTAACTAACACCAACTACCCTCAGCATACAATATACAAAATATATAAAACCCTAAATTAAGTGCAAATGAAGCACGTGCAATTGTTGCCATCCCAGCATCCTCACCTAATGGATCAAAATACATGTGTTTTTGTATAAGCATTGATTATAAAACTGGTTAAACTAGTCAGTCAAGACAACTTGGAAAAAGCAAGTGAGTAGTAAACAAGCCAAATACCACAGGGATCAGAACAAAACAAGGGTATTGATGAGTTTTGTGCGTTTAGGGACGGTCTATCACGCAAAATTAATAAACTCTAAAGTATCAGTAGATCATATTCATTGTTGGCCTTCTCCAGAATACTAAAATTTTCTAAATTCGCACAATGGCCTGTTTGTTTGTGTGTTTCTTAATGGCCGAAGGCGATGTGTTAATAGGCTGAATTTTTTTACCTATTCCCAAATATTCCCTACTTCTAATTAACAAGTGGCGAAATATTTTACCTATGTAACAGACCTGGCAGCCAGAGCACGTATACTTATACACCACATTGGAACAGACATTCCTAAGGAATACTATCCTTAAATCGGAAAAAGCTTTCAATTCGTCTTCCAGATCGAAAAACAACCCGAAAGTCTACACGGCGCAAGATCTCCAGATTATTACGCAAAGCTTACCCATGCGTAGACTTTCGGGTTGTTTTTCGATCTGGGAGACGTATTGAAAACTTAGATTAATTGGACCTAAATAGGGCATATAAAGCACAAAGGCATTTTCTGGACTGCAGTAGGTTTGGGCCTGGGGTCAAAATGTTTGTTCAAAACCTGTTAATAAAACCGTCAATTAGATGTTCAGGATAACAATTATCGTGAAATACTTCTTTAATAGATAATAATTGCTTATGAAAGCTCATATAAGTAAGGTATATATGAAAAGCACGATACACCAAGACCAAAACATCCAAAACGGGTAGCGAGTTTTCTTCTTTAATTTCACAAGTAAATTTGATATTCAGATGATGTCCGTTAAGATACACCACAAACTTTCAACATGCTCTACTTTTTCAAATAAACAATGAGTATCATCAAACAATGAGTATCGATTATGGGTATGTTAATGGAAAATGCAGTGTAATGCAAATAAGACTGAAGAGGTTGTTTTCTCTTGTAAAAAAAGAAAACCGTTCCATCCTCACCTTTTGCTAGGCAATGATGAAGTTGAGAGCAAAATCTGAGCACAAGCATCTTGGAATGCAGCTTAACTCAAAACTGAATTTTATTTTCTCAGTCATATTAGAGAGGCTATTGGCAAGGCTAGAAGGAACATAGGAATGATACGATTTCTGTCTAAGTATGTGGCTAGGGATGTGTTAGACCAGATATACAAATTATACGCGAGACCACACTTAGACTATGGAGACATCATTTATCACAAATATTATCCAGAAATGCGCTTAACATTTACGGAAAGTCTTGAACAGACCCAATATTCTGCAGCCGTAGCTGTTGCTGGTGCTTGGAGAGGTACAAATAGGCAAAGATTGTATGAAGAATTAGGATGGGAAAGTCTGTATCACAGAAGACAGTACAGAAGGCTATGCCATTTCTTTAACTTAGTGAAATCACAATCACCAAATTACCTCTTTGATGAAATCCTTCCCAAACGTCAACTTAACCACGGTCTTAGACACCCTTGTGATTATGAAGTACATGTTGCTAGAACCAATCGCTTTTCTAATACTGACTTTCATAATACCCTGCTCGAATAGAATATGCTTACGGATGACATCAAAAATTCAATATCCCTTTCTTAGTTTAAGAGCAAATTATTAAAAATCATAAGACCAGAGGGGAATTCTGTCTACGATATTTCTGATGTTGAAGGTGTGAAATTACTCAAAACGTTGTGTTTAAAGTTTAGTATGCTGAATGAACATAAATTTAGACACAACTTTGAATGTCTTACTCCATGTTGTGCTTGTGGTAATGACATGGAAGATAACGAGAACTTTTTCCTGAACTGCCCCCAGTTTGATGTGACGCGGCAAGATCTCTTTGGGCGACTCTCTGAAATCCCTGGTTTAAATATTGATCTAAATGATAAACCTTTGTGTGACTTCTGTTCGGAGACTCAAAGAATAGTGTTATCATCAATCGAATAATCCTTGAAGCAACGATTTCTTTCATCAAAAACACGAAAAGGTTTTCAGATTGAACTTAAGCACAAAACAGCAGCAACATTTTCGTTTATTTTTAGTCATTGTAACGGGCGTCTTTTAAAGAAGTAGCAGAAATGCATACTAAAGTTTCCATGATAGTGTTTGGATGCTTCATTTACCATCTGCAGTAAGATGGGGGAGGTCTTCTTTCTGAGACGCCCGTTCGAGTTGCTTTTCTTCATAAATTTTCCATATATATCTATATTTCGAAATTAGAGTAAGTGGATGTCGTAGTTGGAACTCGCTGACATTTCATTTTTTTCATTTTTCATTTAATCTTATTTAAGCACAAAATCCATTCAGTTGAATACGATACCAAAAGAAAATAGAATAAATTACAATTAATAGTTTACAATATAAGCTCAAGCTATGTTACACCCTTTCCCTCCCCCCGTGTACTGATCTTCCATGGATTCGTGCAAACCTATTTTATATCATTTCATGTCCTTTCCAGCTATTGCAACCATAGAAAATTTACATAAGCTTTGTAGTTTTTGAATTTTATGTGGTTAAAAACAAGTATCATCAACATATCTACAGTTTAATATCGGCTTAAATTCGGAGGGACAATTCGCCATAAGTTTAGTTTCAAGAACTGACATGAAAATATTGACTAATGCAGGCCCAAGTGGGCATCCCATTCCTACTCCGTCTATTTGATCTATCTATTTGAACCAGGGGCGGTCTGGCATGATAATTGTAGGGTGGCTAGCAAGCCAAAAGGCCCCGGTTCAGGGTGATAAAGAAATCACTTCAGGCATGCTCTTTCCTCGATAGCACTTATTGACTTATTGATAGATATACTGGAGAGCAATGCTTGCACCTTAATTTGACAATCAACTTTTCTACGTTCCGTACTTTATTTGAATCAAACGTTCTTTATAAATAACTTAGATTCTAATACAACATCATGGTGAAAGGTTCTTCATGACTCCAAAATACCATTTCTTTTGGGATTGACAATAATAGTAAGAGTGGCAAATAAGAATAGTTACACTCAAAGCTCTTCGCTGTGCATTCCTCATTGTAATATCTTCAGCTCCAAAATTGAACTGACTAGTCTCGTCCGATCGAAATTCATGTTGGGGTTGCGAAAATGTGGCTCCGGGGGCTTGCCCCTGGAAATTTTCCATAACCACGCACTCTGGATCATTGGAAAACGCACTATTTTTTGCAAGACTTGCCTTCGAAATAGGTAAAGGCTCACAACTTATTAGAGTCTTTCGTACCCTGCGTACCAGAGCCTAATAAAAATTTCTTTTGCAGCCAGGGCAAGTCTTCCTCCGCAGAAAACATTGAAAATAGGACTTCAGCTTTACGAGGATACAGATTATTTTTGAGTTGTATGATATCAAAACTTATAGCGTGATAAATTTCTGAAATATGGATAAGTTCGAATATTCATTTGGATGAACTTATAGCTTTCACACCTTGTGCCTTACAAAGTGAATGAGCTTCAAAATGTTATTTGGGGGTCAAAGCCCCCAAGCCCCCCATATCCAACGGATCTGACTGACAATGAAACTGCTGAACAGGGAATCGGGTAGGAGGATTGTAGGGCAGCAGGCAGGGAAGGGGGAATGGGCGGGAGGACTGTGTAGGCAAGTTGATTTCCTGATAATGAAATGGGGCCTCCATGCAAGACTTATGGGAGTCACGGGAACCATCTGGAGTATGGGCAGGAGGACTGCTTTGTACATTTAAGCTTCTATTGTCGCACGTCCTATGGTGCAAAATATTTCTTTGGAACTTGTTTCTATGCAGTGGCATAACAGAGCAGCGTCAGCCCTTAGTAATTTAGCAACTCAGTGCCCCCCTCCTGCTGCAAATAGATCAAAAATTTTCAAGATTGAAAACGGTGTTTTATGGGAAATAACGTTTTAAAGGTGAGCTCAGCACAGGTTTTACACGAAGGCCCATTGGCAGTGGAAACACACTGAGTTGAAGGGCCACTGAGGTACAATGTGAGGCAAATCCCGCCAATGGGGTCCAAGGCACTTAGAAAAAAGTCTTTGCAACACGCTCTTTGGTTTGGTAGAAAATCCATCTCTCGTAAAACTTTTACTTTTGAGTGGAGGAATAGAGCTTGTGATCGACGAAACCCTTCACTAGGAAATTTTTGAAAATTGTGCTGATAGAAATGAATTTGGTGAGGTTTTGGTCCGTCAAGCCGTTTCCTGAAGATGTTCATGTTGTCTAGAGAAGATGTCTAGAAATCCTTTCACAACTGTGCAGTTCTTGTGTTCGATTTGATTCACAACTGTGGCAACTATGGTCAATTCACTAAAAATTTTAGGGCCCCATTTGAGATGCGCCCTAAAGTATTCAAAGCAAATCAACACATACCTTTCTCCAAATACCTACTTTGTTGAAAGTCGTACGGGAGTGGGGGGGGGCTTAGGGCGTGGTGTAATACCAACCACTGTGGGTAATGCCACTGTCTTTGTGCTAGATTTGAATCGGCTTATGAAAGAAAGTAACTCAAGGGTGTTCTTTGATTAATAAGAGCAGATGACACGACGGTCACTGAAGGGCCTTGGTTGTAATCGCAATACTACAATTTGTGCAATCGATCCATTTCAAACTTTCTCAAAAAGGGCCCGTGACTTTTTTCCACCTTCCATATCAGAGGGCCCGGGTGGCGATCGCCACTTTGCCACCCGGGCCAGACCGCGCCTGATTTGAACCATCCATTGAACAAAAAATTATTCTCCTTTACAGATAATTGCAATAGTTTCGAAGCTGTTCCTTAATAAATGAACAATCATCATAAACATAAGTTTCGAAAACCAAATTAACTGCATAATCAATAGTTTCACCAAAAGGAATATTAGGAAACAAATTTTTTGAGTTTTCGTTGTCGGTTCGGCTGAAAATTCGGCTTTGGGCGTGGATCGGGCTGGTTGCTCAGTTGTTGGAAGAATTGCCAGTCCATTTCTTTAGATACTTTTCTTTCATTATTTATAGATTGTATTTTTGACTAGTTGTATATATTGATTGTAAGTAGTTCTTTGCCGTTTTTGGCTTCTATAGTTCTGTAAATCTTTTATGTGGAGGGCCACTTGTAAATCAACCCGTTGGTTGACGGGTCTCCCTCCTTAATAAGTTGAAAATGAAAAATGAAGGTGGAGATGTCTAGTAAGGAGCAACTTACCCGTTGAATAACAAAAAGTTATCTAATTTGGCAGGCTGTGGAATGATGAAAAGAGGACCGAGATTCAAAACAAAGATGCTATTTTTCGTCCAAGGCTACATTAGAAGCGAAAATTCTATTTGGTAGAATCACTCATGTAAATGGGACAATGTTTAGATGGGGTTTGGATCGGAACAAGAATTGCACGTTAAATCCATGTTATTGATTTAGTTGTCATTGAAATATGAATTCTGTTTGCGAAGCTAAAAATTATATTGAATATTCAATAGCAAGTTATTCATGGACCAGAATTGAACGTAGAAGTCTTGTTCCAGACCCCTTCAAAGCATTTTCCCTATATTTGGGTCTGAAAGAAAAGTGATTGCACTAAAAGAACTGTTCACATCCAAGTTAGTCTTTGACTGATTGATCAGCATTTCAGTTTTGAATATCGACCTTTGCATTCCGCAATCTTACTCCTGTTTCACTCATCCGGTGTATCTAATTCTCAATTTTGCGCCTCCTTTGGATCGTGAACAAAACAGTTCTTCCCAAAGTATATTTATCTGGATTTTAGATGCCAAGTCTTTACAAGGGAAAGTTTTGATGAGATGTCACGCTTCTATACCTAGCTATTTTATCTTCAAGGTAAAGGAGTAGAGGAAGCAGCGGCTGCCCTCAAAAAGCTGGGTGCACTGCAACCAATTGATCCAGGTGTAAAAGGTTCCTGGGCATTTGCTGGTTTTAAAGGAGCTAAAGGTAAAAAGAACTGGGTGACTCAAGTTGCAAAGGCACGTTATCAAGGACCTGCAGTAATTGCTGATATGATAGATACGCCAGCCAGAGATCAAGGTAAGATAACCAACTCAAGTCAAACTGAGATAAGAAATCAATTGATGCCTCATTCCTTGTTTGTATGATCTCACAGGAAGGGAGATGAGGCCTCAGTAGGATTTCTTAAAGAAGAGCTAAGTATTCTCGCAGTCTAGAGCATCGACCTGATGCAAAATATGGAACTTTTAGATACTTAATTTGGAAACTGCAGCCCTATTATTGTACAGCTAATGTAGCCAAAGTTGATCAAAAAAGAAACTGAGAATTTTTCCCAAAGCTGGGCCTAACTTCCACACTTTGTTGAATAGATTGCTTCAGTGAAGTGCAGTTTGCAGAAGCCCGTTGATGAAAGTAAAGTTGCTGTGGCAACTGCTAATTTTTGGCTTCCTTTAACGGTATGCATTAACATAGAAGTTCCGTTAGACAAAGTGCCAACATGTAACTGGCTAAAAAGGAGGAAACTTTTTGAACAAGAGTACTGGTAAAGCAAAACCGAGACGGAAATGACCCATCAAATCATAAAAAGTACTTGTGGAAAAAGTTGCAACTGCCATCCAATCACACCTTTTTCTCTCCTGGTGAGTTAAGAAAATCATTGGAGCCAAGAAGTCATTTGAAGAGCAGCTGTAACCGCTTTCACGTGTCTCTCTCTGACCAATTTGGACAATATTTTTCTCTTTACCGGAGTTTCTGACAAAGGTGTATGATAGGACGCGTCAAGCAGGGTCATGAACAGCTTTGTGAAAATATACATCAAGGCTTAGCGAGTGCTACTGTGCAAACTGGTGATACCTACCTATATTACTTGATCAGCAATTTATCAGGCACACGAAAAAGCCTTGAATCAACATAAATAGGAGATACTACCGGGTGAGTCAAAAAGGCATAAAGGAAAAGTCCGGGGTTAATAAAATTATTGTTAAAAAGCAACCTTACCAACTGCTGAACACCAGTCGTCAGTTCTTTCCAAGTTTTCATCCATTGAACTTTCATAAATTAGACCATTAATCTTCGTAAGTTAGGCCAAATGTCGTCGCCATTTTGTATTTTGTACGAGTGTGCGAATGCACGATAACGAGGCTAGCAATATGGGTGATAAAATATCAAAACATTTGACAGCCTCGTACAGGTAATTGTGAAGTGACGTCATACGAAATGACGTCATTTTGCACTTCTTAGCAGATTGAAATATGTAATTTCGCAGATTAAAAGAGAAAACAATTGAAAAAAGTACCACACACCATTCACAACAGTGTAATCTCTTGAATAATCAACAATCATACCAACCCCGGACTTGTCCTGGCGGGCTGTGGACTAAAAAGTATGTGGCCGATATTCAAAAATGACATGTTTATCTATCATTTAAAGGCTAACTTAGATGTCCAAATTTTGTTTCGTACAATTAATCATCTTTTAAGACCAAAAATTAAAGAAATGCCTGTAAAGAGCATTATTAGAGTTGAGAATTCCACGATCCTTTCTGGTCCATGATGTAATGTGGCAATGAAATTTAAATTTCATGCAATCGTCAGTTTCAGAGATAGGATTTTAATTCCAATTGCAAGTAAATCATAGACCAAAGGAGAAAGTGGAATTTTCGATCCCATACATGCCCTTTAACGACAGCTCTCTGATTTTTGGGCATTGGAGATGAGAGATTTTACCACCGGAAATCTCACGTCTAAGTTGGCTTTTGACTGATAGAATACCATCATAGTTTTAAATATCGGTCTCATACTTTTTAGGCCACAACCCACCAAATAGGCAAACTTTTTTGACTCATCCAGTGCATTCGCAAAATAGCCGCAGTAACAATTGGTTCCTAGAGCTGTTGTCTTTTATCATGTGATCACATGTGCTTGTACTATATTTTCGCCCACTTTTTTTTAGAAACATAAGTTTTTTTTAGAAAAAATCCCTTTTCCTGCATTTTCTGTTCTAGATATACTGAAATTTTTGCCCCGTTCCCAAAAAGATTATAGATGAGCATGGTTAGATGAGGAACTCTAAAGTTGATCCACCGGAGTTTGCATACCATTAGAACATTACGCTTTCTCTATCACATCATTTTACGGTACTTTACTTCTTTTACTTATCATATTGGCATTTGAACAGGTCTCAATGATGATAATCCATTTTCTTTGAATAGGTAAAATAAAAATTGAGATATGCTCAGAATCACAATCTGATGCTGACTACAGCAAGATTGCATCGATCAAAATTAATGGCTTTGAAAGAAGTACAATGCAACGTGGGATGAACGTTGTTCTCTTAGACAGAGCAGGAAATTACCTCATGTCAAAGAATTTCGATACCGCAGACCCAATCCGAGGAAGAGCTGAGGGACAAAAGATGGCAGATTTCTTGGATAATTTGCCAAGTGAACGAATGGTGTGCGTTGCTGCCCTGGAGGCTACAGGTAGGTAGATGTGAAGGAGTGAGTGCTTTCATTTCACCAATTGCTTTTCATTCATTATTTTTATCGAATCATTGCACTTTTAGGTGACGGAATGAATGAGATAAAAGAAGCTTTAGTTCACGTTGGCGCTGACGATGACTTTGAGTGTGGGACAAATGGCTCATTTTCTCTGCTTGGGTACACTGGTGAAACTACAGAAGACCCTGATGGCGGAAGTCCCAAGATGCAGTGGGTGAAACAAGTTAGCAATCGACCTGGGCAGGGTCCATCAAAATTTGTCACCTTTTTCGTTACTCCAGAGGGTGCTGAAAGAATACACAAAAAAGGTGAGTATTGACCTAGTTGATTTCTATTATTTTAAGGCTGACTTCCCCTCAGTAGAACTTTTCGAGCAGATGGATTTTTACACAGTAAAAATGTCTGTCACGCTTAACATTCTATTGAAATCCAAAGTGACATTTTTTTTCACATAAACAATAGATTTCCAGTCCGCTCGAAAAATTTTACTGAGTGGAAATAGTTAGACTGTTGTTTCGTTGAGATATGATTGCAAAAGCTTTCCGTCGTTGCTTGTTTGAAGATGAAAAGATGTCCTGAAGTCAGCCACATCTCTCAAAATGTTGCTCCCCTCAGCCGTCTTAGCCAGCCAATTTGACCAGTGGAACTCGAGTTTGATCGGTTATAGAGGGAAGTAAAGTTAAAGTAAGGACTTGCAGATTAAACGGCAGTTGTACAAATCCTGCTGTTCTGCAAAAGATGTCTGCCATTTGTGATTATTTTCCGATTTTAAAACTGTTGAGAAGCATGGCACATGCTTAGGCTACAACAACAACAATAACAATAAATACAACAACAAATTTAATTTAATTCTAGACAGTCCCTTTCATTAAATCATCGAAAAAGCTCACAGGGGGTTTTCTGTTGACCCTAGTAAAGCCGTCGTGATATGTTTTTACAAGAAACTTGTCAGTCTTTGTTTCGAGTTTCATAACCGTTTCATGAAAGTTAATTTGCATGGTGCAAATTTTGTTTGCGCAGGCGCAATTGAAGTGCACGTATCTTTTTGTAAGAAACTACGAATTTGGGACAGTATTAAAAGCTTATAGTTATCAGATTTTGCTTACTCGGAGTTTCTTATGAGTTTCTTAAAGAAATCTTCCTGTTCCCTTGTGAACATTTCAAAACAATGTTTTTTGAAGCCTTTCCAATGTTTAGACATTGCTCAAGTACCTTAAGGGGAATTATCATACAGGAAGCAAGTGCAAGTAAAGAAAAAACATGTTAAGGACTTCCTTCGTCAAAACAAATTCTTTCTAAAGTTATATTTTCCCAGCACTGGAGTTTCGTAATGTTTTGATGATCTGAGAGTTGAGTTTCTTATAAGCAGTTCCTCATAAAAATACTTGCAGGTTTCTTTGATACTGAATGAGCAATGGTATTGTTTGTTCTAGGGGTTGACTTCCGTTGTCTCTCAGAACGCCCACCTTTCATTTAGATCTTTACTTGCAGATGATGTCGACGAAGACGTATTCCAAGGTTATGAGCCAGCAAAATTTTCAAACTATGATGAATACAAGGATGAAGAAAAGCAGGATTCTGAACAGAAAAATCAGACTTTAGATACAAAATGTGCAAGGGTAAGTCACTCAATTTCAGCTTACTTCTGCATGAAAAGCATATGGCTCCTCAATGTTAACCATTTAACTTTACTTTTATGTGTCATAAATCTGCAGCTACAGGCAAGATTGATTCAAAGAAGGCTTGAAACTGTCAGTGGAAGCCTGATCTATGAAGCCATATGAGAAACATGACAATTGAGGTTACAGCTCCTTGCTCATCCAATGAAAAGCCATACAAATGGAGTGCAGTTTTTTGGACACATACAAAATGAGTGACTTCTCCTGTTTTGGGAGACATGTTTTGATTGAAACACTTCATCTTCAGTTGCAATCAAATCTGATTTACAAGAAATTTAATACTATCAGTGGAAAGATGGTAAGAAAACAAGTTAGATTGAGAAACCGTTAGATCAAAATGCAATTGTAACTGGCAGGCAAAAGTGAATGAACATATGAACGGAAAAGGAAGAAGCCTTTTGATCTGAATCTTAATGTATGAAGTTTTGGTGCTTTTCAAGAAGGCCTTGCATAGATGACAGATGCTCTTTGTGATAATGCAAATTGTACTTCCAGGATATTTTCACTTCACATATAATGTCAGACAAAGTTAATTGTACTTTGAATTAAATAATGATAAGTTAAATTTTAATATCAGATTAATCGGGATACAGATCCTTTCAAGTCAGCCAATGAATCTATTTTCGCAAAGTTGCAATACAAAGATGCAATTGTTTCTTGAACCCGTCATTCTTAAGTTGTGGACAACTGTATCTTAAGCGCAGTTGATGAGATTATTTTTACCGTTTCAGTCCATCATGAAATCACTACCTGCCGAAGAGAAGGCTAAGATAGCAAAACTCAATCAAGGCCTAAACATAGAGAAAAATAGGCTGGTAACAGAAGTTAATAAGTGGGATGATGAAAGCAATGAGATTATTTCATTGTCAAAGAAGATGTGTATGCTTATGATGGACATGTCTGATTTCACAAGGTTTGTTTATCCTGTTTTCTGCACCGTTTTTTATCATGCACTTACCTTGCATCGAAGTTAGAAAATTTTGCTGATGTCGAACTTAGATCGTGGGCAAATAAAAAATATGGTGTAGCATTGACTTATGAAAGTGCATACTTTCAAAATACCTTTGTTGAGAAGTTCTTGAGCAAATCTTTAAGCTTTACGTTCGACCGCATCTAGATTATGGGGATATCATATACCATAAACGTGACCCTGAAATGCATCTTCACTTCACACAAAAAATAGAACAGACCCAATACTCTGCTGCACTAGCTAGTCACGGGAGCTTGGAGAGGTACACATGTAGGCAAAAAATCTATAACGAATTAGGATGGGAAACCCTGTACCATCGTAGATGGTATCGCAGATTATGCCATTTCTATTCTCTGTGCAAATCCAAAGTACCGGATTACCTGTATTCTGAGATTCCCCAGCAGCGAAATCTGGTCTATAATCTAAGAAACCCACATTTTTATGAACAACCTACTGGAAGAACAATTCGGTACTGGAACTCGTATTTCCAAAATACCATATGTGAATGGAACTTACTGGATGATAAGGTAAGAAATTCTCCTTATTTCCCAGTTTAAAAAGAATCTGCTTGCTATCATACGGCCAAGTCAACATCCTACCTACAACATTCGTGACATCCTGGGTATCAAGCTTCTAACCAAGCTTAGGGTTGAATTTAGTGCATTAAAAATGGGCATTTCAAAACATAACTTTGCCTGCTTAAGTCCAATGTGTGTCTGGTACAGAGGACAATGAGCATTTTCTCCTGCACTGCCCTCTATACAGCATATTGCGCTAAGATCTTTTTGACCAGCAGTCTGATATCGATGGATTCAATGCTGCCGATGTTATCCGAAAGAACCTTGTCCTTTACTCTTATTTGGTGATCAAAATTTGGGTACAGTTGCAAACAGAATCATATTAGAAGCAATCATTTCCTTCATCAAGGCCTCGGCAAGGTTAAATTGGTATTAGTGTCGAAATGTAGCAGCAGCACCCCCTCCCCTTTTTCATTCTACTTAATTTTGTTTTTTTTTCAATCAAATTTGTAGTTGAATTGCAAGTGGCATTCGTGGTGAGGACCCGGTGACCTCGTGTCTTTCCTCTCCATGAATGCCACAGTTAATGTAGTCGTAGTTTTTTTTTGATTGATATGTAAAAAAGGTCCATAGATATGAAACTTAGAATTTTCACTTGAAATATGAAGGAACCACGTCATCTATGTCACCGTGATTATTCAAGTTGGCCAATTCTGGAGTTTTGTTTTAATTCTGGAGTTTGCTATAGTTTCGTGTGTGTTGGATAATCATGCACCAATCAAGAGAAAATCTGTACGAGCAAATGATGGTCCATTTATGACGAAAACACTTAGAAAGGCAATCATGAACAGAACCCGACTCAGGAATATACATTGCAAAAACCGCACTACTGACAATTTGAAAGCTTTTATAAAGCAAAGAAATAAATGTGTTAACCCTATTTTAACCGGGTCAAAAAAGTGATTTTCTACCGGGGGGGGGCGTTTTTGGCCCCCTAATTATCTTCGCAACTATGATAGCTATGACAATGAAACTTACACTGTGTCATGATTAAACAAAGTAAAATCCAAAAATAGCATCAAATGATTTTTTATCACGTGATTGGTTGCTTGGCAATCAAAAATAGGGCAAATTTTGACGAAATTGAGGTAGTAGAGAAAAAGTAGATTTACATTAAGTAACTGGCTAAAATAGGCTAAAAACTATCCAAATACTTACTTGATAGCCTTAGTATGAGATTTCATTCAGTTTTATATGAATATTTTTGGTTCCTAATTAATTAACTAAATAAATAACGGTAATTCGATTCAATGCAAAATTGTTTCCTCAATAATAATGCTTCGACATCATCAATTTTGCATAATTTGGGTGAAACCAAATAGTTTTATAAATATTTCAAGCCATTACATGATTTTTCATATAAAAATTGCGAAATATGAGAAATAATAAATTGCTGACGTCAGCACATATAGATAAATTATATATCAAATGAAAGTACTCATCGAGACAAATCGAATGGTATATATATTGATGAGATTTGACACAAAATGAAGAAACTGGAGCAGTTTTCACGATTTTCTTTGTGACCACTCTCCGAATATGGACATCTGGTGGTCACGTGATCTAACAATAGGCATTGAAATCTTTATTTTCTGATTACCAGTTAAATTTTAGGAAAAG
This sequence comes from Aurelia sp. 3 sensu Dawson et al. (2005), assembly GCA_964020215.1. Lineage (NCBI taxonomy): Eukaryota > Metazoa > Cnidaria > Scyphozoa > Semaeostomeae > Ulmaridae > Aurelia > Aurelia sp. 3 sensu Dawson et al. (2005). The sequence goes on from OZ026585.1 coordinate 12,062,010, forward strand.
TCAAGGAGTTGCAGTGCCATAGCTATCATCGTTTAGGACCTATTAAAAAAAGTTTGGGAGGGGGGCCAAAAACGCCCCCCCCGGTTAAAATAGGGTTAAGATATTGCGACAGGCTAAAAAGGACTACTATAAGGATCTTGACATCAAGGACTTGACCGATAGTAAGAAGTTCTGGAAATCGGTAAAACCTCTATTCAATGAAAATATTAAAACCTCTTCAACAATTGTTTTAATGGAAAATGATGAACTTGTTTCCGAAGACCGAGCAGTTGCAAATATCTTAAATGAATATTTCAGTAATGTCGCAAAATCCTTGAATATTGCAGACAATAATGAAAATGTATTGCCTGTTGATGGAATCTCGGATCCAGTTACTGCTGCCATCGAAAAATACCGCTCTCATCCAAGTGTACTTTTGATAAAAAGCCACTGTGAAGATGTTGAGGCTTTTAGTTTCAGAAGGGCTACATTTGTTGAAGTTTTCAAGCAAGTTGATAATCTCAATATTAAGAAGGCCTCGCCTATTAGTAGTATTCCAGCGAAGATAATATTGACGAAGTTGCCTTCCACCTGCTTGACCTTTTCAATGTAAGTGTGGACGAACACTTTTTTCCAAATGGACTGAAAGATGGTGATGTCAGTGCACTTTTCAAGAATAGTGACTCATTTCACAAAAAGAACTATAGACCAATAACAGTATTACCGTCAGTGTCCAAAGTTTTTGAGAGACTTTTGGTAAATCAAATGCTACCTTTTGTCAACAAATTTCTCTCGCCTAACCTTTGCGCCTATTGACAGGGTTACAATACCCAGCATGCCCTGCTGAAATTGGTGGGGACTTGTAAGAAAACCTTAGACAATAGAGGTTTTGTCGGAGCAGTCCATATGGACTTATCTAAGGCATTTGATTGTCTCTACCATGAACTCTTTCTTGCTAAATTGAACGCATATGGCTTTAATAAAAACGCCATAAAAATGGTTCATAGTTATCTAGCAGGTAGAAGGCAACGAGTCAAAATAAATGGCTCTTTCAGCTCTTGGAAAGAAATGAAATTAGGTGTCCCACAAGGATCAGTCCTAGGGCCTCTGCTTTTCAATATATTCATTAATGACATTTTCCTTTTATTGAATGAGACTGAAATCTGTAATTATGCAGAAGATACGACAATTTATTGTTCTCATAAAGAGTTACAGGAGGTTATTCTAAAGCTAGAAAATGATACTGTTGAACTAAGCAATTGGTTCGCACAAAACGGTATGAAATTAAACGAAGAGAAATGCCATCTCCTTGTGTTTGGCGAGAAAGAAACAGAAATCTCTATAAAAGTTGGTTCCTCTGTCATTAAAGAGAGTAAAGAAGAAAAATTGTTGGGCGTTGTACTTGACCAAAAGCTAAATTTTAAACAACACGTGAACATGGTGTGTACGACGAAGGCAAGCCAGAAGCTACATGCTCTTGCTAGGGCCGCGACGTATATGCCAAAAGAAAAAACTAGGACAGTCATGAGGGCTTTTGTAATGTCACAGTTTAGTTACTGTCCATTAATATGGATGTTTCATGATAGACGCGTTAACGCAAAAATCAACCACATTCACGAAAGAGCATTACGAATAGCGGACCATGATCGGACCTCAAGTTTTGAAGAACTGTTAATAATTACAGACCATTCAGTCTCTATTCATCAACGAAATCTGCAGTTGCTTGTCACTGAAGTTTATCGAACAAGAATGAATTTGAATCCTTGCTTTATGAAAGAAATTTTTGCTGAGAGAGAAATACATTACAACATAAGAGTTACGAGCAACATCCATGCACGAAGACCTAGGACCACAGCATTTGGGTTAGAAACTGTGAGTTTCCTGGGGCAAAATCTGTGGCGAGATTTACCATTGAATATAAAAGAGTCCCGATCTGTACAGCATTTTAAAAACGAAATTAAGTTGTGTAAGGATTTTATTGTAAATTTAGGTTACATTTAGGTTTATTGATTATCTACAATGTTTGTATTCAAAAATGGTTGGCATTAATTGGCCTAGTGCTATTTACAACGCCAACCTTAAAGAAAGTGATTATTATTATTATTATTATGAATTAAATTTTTAGCGTTGATTTTAGGTAATGTTTAGTTACTAGCCGAGTCACTACCAGAGACTTAAGGCTAGCAACTGTGTCATGACAGTCCTTCTGGAAAGTTGACCAAGTATCATAATCTTTTGATGGTTCCTCAAATCGATAACTACATTGAAAGGAATTTCCTCAAGAGATGGGCTGTCGATGTTAGTGCAATTTTTTGAACTTCACAGATGTTCGATTTTCCCGGGATTTGATCAATAAAGTCACTGGATCCTTTCTTTAACATTCCTAATGCTCCAACTACTATTGGCAATGTGATTGTTCTTAGCTGCCACATCCTGCTTATCTCTATTTCTAAGTCCTTGTACTTTGCTAACTTTTCGTATTCTTTCACCGAGATGTTTCGATCAGCTGGCACAGACATATCTATCAGGAAGCAGGTTTTTTGTTTCAGATCTTTGATAACAATATCAGGTCTATTCGCATTAATCTGCCTGTCTGTATGGATTGTAAAATCCCAGAGAATGGTGACATTATCTCCTTCCGTAACTGGCTGTGGGTGATGTTCATACCAGTTCGTAGGGTGCGGGATTTCGTAATGACAACAAATGTTCCAATGCAAATACTGGCCTATTCTGTCATGTCTAGTTACGTACTCAGTTGCAGCAAGTTTAGAGCATCTAGAAATAATGTGGTCGATGGTCTCAATATTCTCATCGCAGAGTCTACATTTGGGGTCTACTCCATTGTGTAGGATATTAGCCTGGTAGTTTCTTGTGAGCAAACATTGATCTTGTGCCGCTAATAGAAAGCCTTCGGTTTCTGCTTTCAGTCCTGAGCTGCATAGCCACTGATGCGTTTTCTCCTGGTCTACATATGCTTCCTTGGTACGTTTAGGGTATTGGCCATGAAGTGGTTTTTCCTGCCAGTGGTTCAACATTCGTTTTAGAATTTCTTGCTTAGCTTTTCCTTTGCTACTTTTCGCTGCTTTTGTTGGTATTGTGGCATCTACGTTGTCACTATCTTCTAAGTTTAGTCCTCGTCTGTATCGCTGTGCCTCTTTTGTAACTGAGTGGAGTTTCTTATTTCTTTCATGTTGGTTTACTAACTGTATCATCCAGTCGTAGTTATTTTGGATCTAAGTATCGAGTCCTATGGTAGTGGTCTTGTAAGACATTTCTAGTTGGATGAGGCCCCTACCGCCCTCTTTCCGTGGGAGATAGATTCTATCAATATCAGCTTTTGGGTGATGCATTCTATTTGCTGTCATCAGTTTCCTTGTCTTAGTGTCCATGCGTTGGAGGTCGCTTAAGTTCCAGTTGATGATGTTAAAACCGTATTGCACCACTGGTACAGCTAGTGAGTTGATGGCTTGAATCCTATTCCGGGAATTCAGTTCTGTTTTCATAATCGATCTTATTCTCCGATAGTACTCTTTTCTGATCTTCTCTTTCATGGCATTGCGTTGGATCCCTTTACCTTCGTTGACTCCCAGGTATTTGTATGCCCCTTCTTGATCCAAATCTTTGATTTTAGTGTTATCATTCAATGTAATGGATGTTGTTGAAGTAAGTCTACCTCGTTTAAAAGTGGCTTTAGCGCACTTGTCCAGACCAAATTCCATGTTGATATCATCACTGAACCTTTTCACAGTTGCTAGTAGCCCCTCCAGGTCACCATAATTTTTTGCATAAAGTTTAAGATCATCCATGTAGAAGAGATGTGTGATGGTTGTATCAAAGATCTTATAACAATATTTTGTGTTGTTTAATTCACTGGACAAAGGTACGAGAGCTAAGCAAAACAATAGTTGGGACAAAGAGTCCCCTTGAAATATTCCACGGTCAATCTTGATGTTACCGGATGTTTCGGTGCCGTTGTTATGATTAAGAATGAGTTTGGTACTCCACATGCTCATGCATTGGTGAAGAAAACCTTTTATAATTGGCGAAATTTTGTACATATCTAAAGCCTTCTCGATCCATGGATGGGGGACGCTATCGAACGCTTTTCGGTAATCGATCCACGCTGTGCTAAGATTACGGTTTTTGGAGGAACAGTTTTCCAGTAACATACGATTAACAAGAAGTTGATCTTTGCAGCCATAGGAACTTCTTCGGCAGCCTTTCTGCTCTAATGGTAAGATGTCATGCTTATCAAGGAAATGGTATATTCTTTCTGTCAAGATTGATGTCAATAACTTGTACATTGTTGTCAGGCATGTAATTGGCCTGTAATTCTTTGGATTCCTAGTTTCGCTATTTTTTGGCAGTACATAGGTTGCCCCCTGCATCAGCCATTCTGGTGTATTTTCTGGATTTCTCATTTATTATTATTATTATTATTATTATTATTATTATTATTATTATTATTATTATTATTATTATTATTATTATTATTATTATTGTTATTATTATCATTATTATTATTATTGTGAGCTATCTAGATCTGAAGCAGACCATAAAGTTTAGTTTCCACACAGCAGCACTTTGCGAGCGAACCGAAATTTTATTGTTTTAGTTGAAAAGAAAGCTAGAGCTGAGCGACCTTTCATTGGGCAAAACTCCACTCGGTCGCAAAATGCCGTTGCGTGGAATTAGCCTTAAGATTGCACCAAAATTAAGCAGCTCTATCAACCAAGTATATTTATTGTTTTCAAGATTATTTTTGATGCCACAAAGAAATTTCCTGATTACAGAAGAATCAAAAGTTGAATTGAAATCGCAACATCGAGATACCACTGAAAAAACATAGTTATCATAACTGCCGAATGATTCTTCATGTAGCTGAAGACATAGGGACTAATGGGATAAAACCAAATTTCTAACTTTAAAATAATCTATTTCTGACTTATGCTGAATAAATGAGTTAATCTGTTAGGTGCAGTCTACGAAATCCATTTAATAACAGGACTTAGAATCATATTTTAGGGTCCTTGTTTTCTGTTATTTGACTCTCGTTATTACTGTTATTACAGGGGTGCTGGAGCCATGAAGACGACTATGGATGTTATTAAAGCTGCTGAGGTATTTTTTTCCCTTGATTCAGTGCCATTTTTCCTCTATTGCCTGAATGATCTACAGAGGAACCATTGCTTTTGGATTCATTGATTTTTTCAGAAGGTGTAGAAATTAAGCGTTGATCAACCGTGTGTTACATACGAGAAAAACTTGGTAAGAATCACATCTATTGCTTGATACATTCAGTATAAAGCAACCAGCAATCGCAAGCTGCAGCCAACCAAAGGCATGAGCTCGAAATTCATATGGAGAGAAGTAGAACACATCCATGACCGTCGAGAAGGGGGGTAGAGGGGGTAAAAGGTCCAGGGCCCGGGCCCAAAAGGGGCCCGTAAATATATTGTGCCATACAATTTTGTTATTGCTGTATATCTTTGCAGTGCATTTTTATGGCAATTTATCTGCTTTAAGAGGGGTATTTGCAACAACCTTCGACTTTGATGACAGTATACATGATACAAAACCAAACCGTCGTATTGATATTTCTAATTCATCGAAACTGGTTATATCCCAGCGAGTCAATAGTTAGTGTCGTAAGGTCGTTGAGTTTCCGTTCACGTTGAATCTTTTGGGCCTTTGAATCGCCCGTCCCCTCTAGTACCTCCAGTGACTGCAACTACAATAAGGCATTACTAGCATAAAACGACGTCCTTGATTTATAAATAATTTTTTTGTATAGCCTTTACACTGAATGTTTAACCAATTTTTTCGAATAATTAGTCATAAAAGGGGCGTTTCCCTCATTTTCCGGGAGACTAAAGGGTGTGGTCGCCAAAAATTTTTTGGGGGCTGCGCCCCCAAACCCCCAGGACCCGTCCCAATAGATCATTCCTGGGCCCGAGCTGGCTCTCGGCGGCCCTGATGTTTGATTTAGAAGTTGAAATTCAACGTTTTGAATCGCACACAAATTTGCATGAGATTTGATGTGCCTACTTTCGAACTCCTGTATTAGATCCACCGATCCTTGTGGAAGCTGTTTAGATGCATCCTTGCTTTCTCTTGCAATATTATGCCTTTTCTCGAAAACCCCTTTTCATGTGGGCTGTAGGTGGTGAGCGTGCTTGAGAATTGGGCAAGTACTGAGAGTTTCTTGAAATTATCAGATTTTGAGTACTCAGAGTTTCTTACGAGTTCCTTAAAGGTTCAGTAACAATCTTTATGTTCACTACCCGTTCCCTTGTGAAAATTTTAAAACACTTTTATTGAAGCCTGTCCAATGTTTATACATCATACAAGTACCTTACAAGTACTATGATACAAGAAGCAAGCGGATATAAATCAAAATATGTTAAGTATCTATTTTATAAAAATGAATAGTTTCTTAAATTATATTTTTCCAGTTTTGGAGTTTCTTATTTTTGCCGATCTGAGAGTTGAGTTTCTTGTATGAAGTAGTGGTAGTGTATGAAGTGAATACCATGATTTGCCACCGCAGAGGTATCTTATATTACAAGTTGCCTCCAGCCACTTCTCCTGATACACTCGGTAGCTTTGTTCAGATTTGTCTACCTTCTCTATAACCTCTGTTTAAATATTTTTATATCATTTCTGAATTTCAGAGAATTGCAAAAATGGGAAAAGCATTGAGTAAAGTTGCCGCAGAAATTGCTGAAAGAGTAAGTACGGAGTGACCTAGAAAAGAGTGACCCAAGGCAATCTGCTATAGGAAGAAAGGAATTTGCCGATTGAAATACTTGAATCGCTGTCCTGTTTTTTTTTTTTTTTTTTTATCAAGCAAAACCCTAATCTAAACATATTATACATTATTTGTCCCATCCACAGCGGGAAAAGACACGAGGTCACCTAGTTCCCACTGTAGATGGGACTTACAAATTAAGGCTCACAATTTCCAAAAAGAAAATCAACAAACAATCGAAAACAATGAGAACAAAAAAAAATAATAATAACAAATAATAAAATGATAATGAAACAAAAAAAACACTAGAAAAAAAAACCAAAGACAGAAAAGGGAAATAGAGGAGAGTTGCTGCTATAAAATTACTTAAAAGAGTTTTTAGCAAAATCTCTTGGATCGTTCAATGAAGGATATTGTTGCTTCAATAATGATTCTGTTCTCGACAACATTCAAATCGGAAGTTCCGTACAATAGTAGTTCACACAAATTTTTTGAATCCATACTTGTTATGTCTAACCCAGGTACATCCGCTAGTTGACTGAAGAGATCCGTGCGCATCAAGTCAAACTGAGGGCAATGCAGGAGAAAATGCTCGCTATCTTCGTTTCGCGTACCACATACACAAAGAGGGCTTAGGCAGTCAAAGTTGTGTCGAAACCTATGCTCATTGAGTGGGCTGAATTTCACCCGCAATTTCGTTAGGTTCCTAATACCTGTCATGTTATAGACACTGTACACAGATTTTTTAACTGGTCTGATAACTGCAAGTAATGTTATGGTCTCTCCCCGCATAATCTTTTACTGGACCAGAGAGGGGCAATTTACTGCACCCCTCATAACGTTGCGTAGGACAGAGAACAGTTATTGGTATTGTTTTCAGTTCGAAGAACCCTTTTGTTGCTTAGACAATAGGACCTTTTGTGACTGTTGGCTCGAACCGGAGCGTGGAGGCGCTCCCTGGGGGTCTTCGGGACAGGTTGTTTACTTCGGGTTGGTTTTGATTTGTAATGGCGAATGGCGATAGGACATCAATGGACAATATTTGTGAGTAAATTAATTCCCTTATTCCTTCGTATTTTCTCGTTTTTGTTCGTTGTTTTCGCTAGCTTATGTGTTTATTTGTATTTTTTTTGTAGCGAAAACCTATCCTCGAACTAGCTATCTATCGATCTACGGACACTGCTTAGCTACGCGTTCTATGCTGAGATAAAATTCAACGCGAATGGAAGAGTTATTTCGAGTTGTCCTATACTGTTATGAATTTTACATTTACTGAGGGAACGTGCCCCCTCATCGTTTTCGAAATATTATCGCCTTCACCTTACTTGATGATGAACATTTGCCAAGATTTACCCGTGTTTACGAATCGCTTGCGAGGATTTATCTTGATTTTCAAGACCCCTTTGGAAACTGTTATGGCCTAATTTATGTGATAGACCCCTTTGAAGCGTTAGCTATAAAATTGCCACTTTTCGAGAACACTTTATGACAGCCTGAATATTGCTTTTATCATTCTCGAACAATTTCGTATGTTGCTGCGCTATGGAACATTCAAAGGACGAAAAATCACAAGTTTCATTTTCATTTTTATTTTCATTTTCATTTCATTTTATTAAGGAGGGTAGCCCTTCAACCAGAGTTGTTTTACAAGGGGCCCTCCACTTAAAAACGTTAATGTACAATTACATACAAAAAAGAATAATTACAATATAAAAACCATAATATAAAAACCTAATACAATATTTACAAAATCTAACATAAAAGAAAGAGAAAAGGAAAATTCCTAAATAGATTTTTTAAAACTATTCAGGGAAGATGCCTGTTTGGTATCGGCAGGAAGTTCATTCCACACTTTTGCTCCTCGATAGGAAAAGCATTTTTGCCCATTACTTGACTTTTTCTTGGGTAATCTTAAATCTGTCTCTGAATTGCGCAGGACATACGAAGAGCACTTTGAGTTTCGGGTGAAAAGGTCACACAAGTATTGGGGAGCCAGTTCATGCAGGGACTTGAAGACCATTATTTTAGATTCACTAGCGATGAGTTGTTCAATGGTCTTCCAGCCCAGCTGGTCGATAAGTGGTCTGCTTGGGGTATCAAAGCTGCTGTTGGTTATAATTCTTGCAGCTCGGTTTTGAAGTTTTTGCAACTGATTAAGCTCAGTCGAACCGGCACAGCCCCAAACAGAGCAACAATATCGAAGGTGTGGCTCGACAATAGCTGTGTAAAGAGTCTTCAAAGTTTCCTTCGGTAGAAACGTCTTGGCATGTTTTAAAAAGCCAATAGCTCTAGAAACTTTGGTAGAGACAGTCTTGATGTGTTCCTTCCAGTTAAGAGAGTTGTCGATCTGCACACCAAGGTATTTTGAGTATTCTAAGTTGACCCTCAGGGGCAAAATATATTGTCACCACCACGATCATTGCCAACGGATATCAACAAAGACAATCGCCAAGATCCTGCTAATTTTGGGTCATTGCCAGAACATGCTGGTTTTACTTATTTTGACTCAAGGCCACAAAGAGAGTGTAGAATGACTGAAAAGGGCTTGGCATATTGGATGGAAAATCGCGAACAGAGGCGTAAGAATCAAAGCTACTACAGCGAGATTATCAATAATCACATTATTCGTATTCAGAGTCTAATGGTTTCAACGGAAAATATCGATATCGTCAAAGATTGCTTGAATAAAGTTTCACGTACATATCAAGATTTTATTCGCCAATTTGACAGTGAAGACGATAAATTAAATGATCCTACTTACCTGCGTGTTTGTTCAGATGTTAGGAATGCAGAGTTACGAGTCACAAAATGGCTACAAGATTTTAATACTGGCAATGAAGCAGTCTCAAATTCGTCGAAGTCTTCAAGGGGTTCAGTTCGTTCGAAAAAATCCAATAGATCAAGGATATCTGGAGCACCTAGCAGCACTCTGGATGACGTCATAAGAAACAGAGCGAAAATTGCAGAGCTGAAAGCAAAATCAGAATACCTTGAAAAGGAGAAAAAAGCAGAAACAGAGCTTGATAGAACGAGGCTGGAGAAAGAGTTAGCTGTAGCACAAGCAGCTGACAAGGTTCATAGAGAATTTTTAGAGGACAGTTATGTCTTAAACCCATCTAAGATATTTGAGGACATTAGCGATAATAAGATCCAGAAGAAGTCAGAAGCACATATAGATTGTGTTGAAAAAGAAGATAGATTCATTGATAAACAAACAAATGTTTTAGATGCTAAAACTCCATCATTTGTACCAAAGTTCACAGCACCTGCCAGACCACAGTTTACACAGAGATATGCAGCTACACCAAACCCGTCTGGTTTCCAACATGGCCCTGCTATGTTTGCAGCACATGATCCTCAGACAGTTCAACCTACTTCTCGAAATGCAGCTCAGACAGGGAGCAGGGTGTCTAACGAAGAGAATATTGAAGCAATTAAGATGTTATATCAATTAATAGCCAAACAAGGAGAGTATTTGCATCGGCAAGGAGCTCCAGAGCCCAAGCTTGAAAAGTTTGGTGGAAATCCAATGAAGTATCAATATTTTATTAACATGTTTGAAACAGTGGTTGAGGCAAGAGTTAAAGATCCCAGAGATCGATTAGTTTTGCTGATTGAGCATACATATGGGGAAGCAAAGTCTGTAATTGAGACGTGCTTGTATCTGGAAGCATCTGCAGCTTATCAAAGAGCTAAAAGTTTGCTACAAGAAAACTACGGAAATCCTATCAAGATTGCCAATATGTACATGGAGAAACTGAGACAATGGCCACGTATTTTTGAAGGTGATGGTAAAGGGATTCGTGAATTCTATGTTTTCTTAATCAAATGCCAAGGTGCACTGTGGGATCAAGTTTACGTTAATGAACTAAACACCAGCTCTCTTCTACAGTCACTATGCATTAAATTGCCCCAACGAATGCAAAGAAAGTGGTCAGAGAATGTGTGCATGATTTTGTCAAGAGCCCAAAGAAGAACAACTTTCGTTGACTTTGTCGAGTTTGTTAGAAAAGAATCAGAAGTCGCCAACGACCCGACATTTAGTCGAGAAGCTCTGTCGAAAGTGATCGACAAAAAGCCTATAAAGCTTGACCAGTCCAAAGCACTAAAAGGAGGTTCCAAGACAAGAGTAGGTTCCTTTGTTACTAGATCAGAAAATTACGATGCCGGCGCTGAAACAGCCGTAAAAGATCATCTTTTTCCTCATTGCAGTAAAGAGCATGATTTGGACGACTGCAAAGATTTTCTTGCCAAGTCATCTTATGCTCGAAAAATGTTTGTGATTTCAAAGAAGCTTTGTTTTGGATGTTATTCCTCAGATCACACTGTTGTTGACTACCCACAGAAACGAGTATGCAGCAAGGAAGGTTGCGGTGGATCTCATCCGTTAGGAATGCACGGTACTCACAAGTTTAAACCAAAAGCCAAGAATCACACCTCAGAAGCAAAATTAAACGATCGTACAGAAATTAGTAATGGATGTACAAAGGCTAGCGAATCAGGAACTTCTTCCTTGGGAACAAATGGTTCTATAATGTCACTGAGTGTGCTGCCAATGCTGTTATTTCACAAAAGTACTCCTGACAAAGTATTAAAAGTTTATGGCATGCTAGACAATTGCAGTCAAGGTTCGTTCATAAATCAAGATGTGCTTGATAACTTTGACATCAAAGGTACTGATACAAAAATTTGTATAAAGACCATGACTGGCACAACGTCAGAAGATTCACAAATAGTGGATGGCTTCATGGTTTCTGATGTCAACGGCACAAATACGATAAGTTTACCAAGATTATTTACCCGGAAAGGTTTACCTATCAACAAAGATGAAATACCTACAGTAGATAAAGTGAAACATTGGCCACACCTTGAAAGTATCATGAAAGAAATTCCTGATATTGATCCTGATGCTCCAGTTGCTTTGCTTATTGGAGTCAACTGTCCCACGGCACTTAGACCATTGGAAGTAATCAATGAAGAAAACAACGGCCCATTTGCTCAAAGAACTGCTCTTGGATGGTGTATAGTTGGTCCCCTCACCAATGCAGAACAGCATATGTCAACATTACGGTGCAATAGAATTGCAGTGGTGGATAGCCCGTCAAATAAGATCGCACAGCATTTCTTTGGAGTTGAAGAAACGGTGAAAGACAACGATTTGTCTCGAATGCTGGTAGAAATGTACAAACACGATTTTAATGAGCCAAGCCCAAAGGAAATGAAGAAAGCGCAAATATCACAAGGTACTGAAAGAAATCAACTCCCTAAAGAGACTGCCAACTCAAATGAAGATGACATATTTTTGGAGAAAATGAGAACTGAGGTTAAATCAGTTAATGGCCATTACCAGTTGCCACTCCCTTTCAGAAATGAAGCTGTGAATATGCCAAACAATCGTCAACACGCGATAAAACGAGCAATGTGGATCAAACATAAGTTCAAGGACTCAAAGTATCATGAAGACTACGTAGATTTCATGAATAAAATCATCACGCAAGGATACGCAGCAAAGGTTCCAGAATCTCAATTGGATGTAGAAGAAGGGAAAGTATGGTATTTGCCACATCATGGGGTTTATCATCCGAGAAAACCTGATAAGATCCGTGTTGTTTTTGATTGCAGTAGTGAATATAAAGGGACGTCTCTCAATAGAGAGCTTTTGCAAGGCCCAGATTTAACTAATCTCCTGGTTGCAGTTTTGATGAGATTCCGCATCAATCAAATTGCTTTTCTTGCTGATATAGAGTCAATGTTCTATCAAGTGCAAGTTCCAAAGGCACAGAGAAGTTATCTTCGTTTCTTATGGTGGCCTGATGGAAACATAGAGAATGATTTGACTGAGTATGAAATGTGCGTTCACTTGTTTGGAGCTGTCAGTTCACCTTCATGTGCAAATTTCGCCTTGAAACAGACAGCTGAAGACAACGCCAAAGTCTATGGAAATGAAGCAGCTGAAGTAGTTAAGCATGATTTTTATGTTGATGACCTTCTCAAATCAACTCCTACAACAGAGGCAGCCCTAGAGCTCATTCCCAAAGTAACAAAGATGTGTGCTGCTGGTGGTTTTAGACTTACCAAGTTCATTTCAAATGATCGTAAAGTCATTAGTTCTATTCCAAGAGAGGAGCAAGCAAAAGAGATTAAGAATGTGGATCTCAACCATGACCGTTTGCCCATGGAAAGAGCGCTAGGAATGCTATGGAACATAGAGAATGACCAGCTGGATTTTCGCATTACATTGAAAGATCGACCACTGACACGACGTGGTATACTTGCAACGATAAGCTCAATCTATGATCCGCTGGGACTGGTTGGACCTCTCCTGCTACCTGGTAGAAAAATCTTACAGCAGATATCAGCCGACAAACAAGGATGGGATGAACCATTGTCACAAGAGCAACGAGCAGCATGGGAAAGATGGAGGGCAGATCTCGATGTCTTACATCATATAAAGATTGACAGAAGCTTCACACCACAATCTTTTGGTGAGGTAAAATCAGCACAACTACATCATTTCTCTGATGCAAGCACTATTGGTTATGGAGTTGCAAGCTACCTTCGTCTACAAGACACTGAAAATAGAATCAATTGCGCCCTTGTTATGGGAAAGTCAAGAGTTGTTCCCAAAGATGCACCATCTATACCGAGACTTGAGTTAACTGCTGCCACAGTGGCTACAAAAGTTGGATATCTACTTTACAAAGAGCTACAGATCAATGAGGTGGAAGAATTTTATTGGACTGACTCTCAAGTCGTGTTAAGCTATTTGAACAACGAAAGAAAACGATTTCATACATTCGTAGCCAACAGAGTAAAGATGATCTATGATCACACCGATGTGGAGCAATGGAGATATGTGCCATCTGAAATCAATCCAGCTGATCATGCATCACGCGGTACAACAGGAAAGCAATTTACTGAAGCCAAAGACTGGCTAAAGGGACCGAAATTTTTATGGGATTCAGAAAGAAATTTTCCCTCGGAAAACGTGTCAACTGAAATAGATGATGATGATAAAGAGGTAAAGAAGATCTTCACAACAGAAGTTATGCCTTTAAAAGAAGAAAATCATGTTCTAGCCTCATTGGAGAAGAATATCTCAAGCTGGTATCGTATGAAGAGAGTACTAGCAATAGTCATTGGAATCATCAAGAGAAAGAAGTTCATCAGAGAAGAACCGAAAGTTGAAGATTTACAAAAAGCCGAAGATAAGCTTATCAAGTGGATTCAACACAAAGAATTTGCAAGCATAATAAAGATTCTCAAAGACATTGGTCTGAAAGAAAAAGAAACTTTTGTTACGCCAAAGAAGCAACCTTCTTCAATTTGATCCTTTTCTTGATTCCAATGGCATCTTGAGAGTTGGAGGACGTCTACGAAGAGCGAAATTAGCTGATAATCTGAAGCATCCTGTAATCATACCACATAGTGGAAAGATCCCAATTTTGATTGCAAGACATTGTCATGATGCAGTGTATCACGCAGGAAGAGGAATAACGACGAATGAGATTCGAAGTTCAGGATACTGGATCGTAAGAGGTGGCTTGATTGTTCGACAAATAATTTCAAAGTGCACAGTATGTCGCTTTCTCAGAGGAAGACTTGGCCAACAGAAGATGGCAGATCTGCCTGCAGACAGGACTTTGCCAGCACCCCCATTTACTCACTGCGGTGTCGATTATTTTGGCCCATTCCTGATCAAAGAGAAAAGGAAAGAAGTCAAGCGATATGGTGCTCTTTTCACTTGTCTGAATTCACGTGCAGTACACATAGAAGTAGCAAATTCTCTGGAAACTGATTCGTTTATCATGGCTTTGAGGCGGTTTATCAGTATTCGCGGAAACATCAGATCCTTAAGATCCGACTGGGGAACAAATTTTGTAGGCGCAGAGAGAGAGCTGAAAGAAGCAGTTAAGGAGATGGATCATGAAAGGATCAGAGATTTCCTGTTACATGAAGGATCAGACTATCTTGTCATTCGATGGAAGAGAAATCCACCTGCGGCGAGTCATATGGGTGGAGTTTGGGAAAGACAGATCAGATCCGTTCGATCAATCCTTTCTTCAATGTTCAAGACACATGGCAGCTCCTTGAACGACGAGGCTTTCCGCACAGTTATGGCGGAAACTACTGCAATTATCAATTCAAGACCCTTGACGACAGATAATCTTGATCGGCCAGATGACCCTCTGCCACTTTCCCCCTCAAGTTTGCTGACAATGAAGACCAAGGTAATATTGCCTCCGCCTGGAAATTTTCAAAGAGCAGACATGTATTCAAGGAAATACTGGCGTCGCGTTCAGCATCTTGCAAACGAATTCTGGCAGAGATGGCAGAAGGAATACCTTATCAATTTACAGCGTAGGACCAAATGGAATGTTCCACAGAAGAATTTCCAGAAGGATGACATAGTTCTGATCGCTGAAGATAATTTGCCGAGAAACAAATGGTCAAAAGCTCGAATCGTTGACGTACGAAAAGATGACCAAGGCGTCGTTCGAAGCGTAAAAATGAAGACTACTGGTGCGCAGTTTGATTCTCGAAAGCCCATTGAAAGACCAGTGAACAAGATCGTTCTACTTTACAGAGAAGAGGAGCACGAACGCTGTGAATAATGAGAGCATGAGGTTCATTCCCCATCGAAGGAGCCACGAAGACCGTGAGAAAAACATTTGAACGTTGTGTAATGTTTTTGGGGAGCCAGATGTTATGGTCTCTCCCCGCATAATCTTTTACTGGACCAGAGAGGGGCAATTTACTGCACCCCTCATAACGTTGCGTAGGACAGAGAACAGTTATTGGTATTGTTTTCAGTTCGAAGAACCCTTTTGTTGCTTAGACAATAGGACCTTTTGTGACTGTTGGCTCGAACCGGAGCGTGGAGGCGCTCCCTGGGGGTCTTCGGGACAGGTTGTTTACTTCGGGTTGGTTTGGATTTGTAATGGCGAATGGCGATAGGACATCAATGGACAATATTTGTGAGTAAATTAATTCCCTTATTCCTTCGTATTTTCTCGTTTTTGTTCGTTGTTTTCGCTAGCTTATGTGTTTATTTGTATTCTTTTTGTAGCGAAAACCTATCCTCGAACTAGCTATCTATCGATCTACGGACACTGCTTAGCTACGCGTTCTATGCTGAGATAAAATTCAACGCGAATGGAAGAGTTATTTCGAGTTGTCCTATACTGTTATGAATTTTACATTTACTGAGGGAACGTGCCCCCTCAAGTAATTTTCGTTTGAATTCCGCAAGAGTATTGGAGTCTTTGATATTTTGATCCAGCAAATTCCATTCAAAAAGGACGTTTTGGAAATAGGTACTTGCAAAACGTGCGGTTCTTCCAGTTGGTTGGTATTCACGCTGACGTCTCAAGTTGTATGAAACATTGCGTTCAGCAGGAATTTCATCGAAGAGATACGCTGGCCTTCGTGTTTTTTTAAGACTGAAGAAATGACACATGCGCCTATACCACCTCCTCTGATAAAGACTCTCCCATCCCAGTTCCTCAAATAGCCTCTGCCTGCCTGTCCCCCTCCAAGCTCCTGTTACAGCTAATGCTGCAGAATATTGTGTTCGTTCCAATCTCTTAGTGGTATCTAGGTTCATTTCTGGATCATATTTATGATACACAATATCACCGTAGTCAAGATGGGGTCTTACATACAGCTTGTACATTTGGTCCAACACGTGCCTTGAAACATACTTGGAAAGATACCGAACTAAACCGATACCCCTCCTTGCTTTAAGAATCGCCTCTTTAACGTGGCTTTGGAAGTTCAATTTGTCATCCAAGATCATTCCAAGATGTTTGTGCTCGGTTTTTCTCACTACTTCATCACTCCCCAACATTAGAGCTGGGTGGTTAGGCTTTTTTCTCTTGGTAGAAAAAATAACCTCTTCAGTTTTTTCTGCATTAAATTGCATTTTCCACTGCCATGCCCACAATCGCACTCTTTCTAAATCCCTATTCAACTCATCGGCACTTCTGGTCACATTTTCAACAACAGAAAAAAGAGAAGTATCGTCTGCAAAGAGTTTAATATCACTGTTAATATTTTCAACAAGGTCATTGATATAAACAAGAAAGAATAGAGGACCTAAAACAGAGCCTTGGGGTACTCCCGCAGATATCCTTCGCCATTCGGAATTTTTTCCATTCAGCACTACTCGCTGCTCCCGATTAGTAAGGAAATTTGAAATGAGGGAAAGAAGATTACCCGAGATACCGCAGCATTCAAGCTTGTACAGTAATCCCTCGTGCCATACTCTATCAAATGCTTTCGACAAATCAAGAAAAACTGCTCGAGTTTCTTTGGTCGGTATCGCTTCAAAGGCTGTGTAAATTTTGTGTGTTATAGATAACAATTGGTTGACTGTTGAGTCACCAGGACGAAAACCAGATTGGTGAGGGGTTAAAATGTTGTTATCACATAGATGACGATAAACAGAGTCAAAAATGAGCTTTTCAAAAATTTTTCAATAAATCGGCAGGAGCGAAATTGGGCGGTAATTCTTTTTGCATTGTCTGCTGTTCTTTTTATGCACAGGAATGATATTGGCTCGTTTCCAAATAGAAGGGTAAACCCCCTTCTCCAATCCTTTTTCATAGATCATGAGTAACGGCTCCACAATTGATGAGTCACATATTTTGATCATTGCAATGGAAATTTCGTCACACCCATGGGCCTTATTAGAGTCCAACGACCGAATTATCTTAAGAATCTCTTCCCTGTCAATATTAACATTTTGCAGGAAAGATGTTGGTCTCGGTTGGAAAGTAGGGAGAGTACTTCCAGTTGTTAGTATGGAGCACTGCTCAACAAAGTAATCATTGAGTATATTGGCTTTACTCGAAGGATTGGTGACAAATAGCCCATTTTCTAGCAAAGGGGGGATGTTCAGGGATTTCTTTTTATTGATCAATCTGTTTAGGACAGACCAATATGCTTTGATACCATGACTAGGATCAGACAATTTATGGCCAATCGTTAGGTAATAATTTTCTTTCGCTTTTTGAATCATTTTTGTCGCCTCATATTGAGCTGCCTTGACTAAATCTAAGTCTTCTTGTCTTTTGCCGCGCAGCAAAAATTTCTTGTAGACCCTATGTTTACGCTTGATTGCTGTTTTTATTTCAGATGATATCCATGGTGGGTCCTTATCACTGCATTTGATAACTTGGTTCGGGATATAGTCTGTGAATATAGACAATAACGTTTTTGTAAATAGATTAGACATGTGCTCGGGATCAGGATCGCTCAATTTCGACTTCCAGTCGATAGAATCAATTGTGTCCCTAATTTTTCTAACATTTGCCTTAGAGTAATCCCAAACTTTTCTCTTAAACGGGGGTGGATATGGCACTGAAATATTTAATTTACCATAAATTATCTGATGCTGACAGTGTTCATCTAATGAGGGATGGACTCCCGAGTCTACAAAAAGATTTGGTTGATCTGTGATAATAAGATCGATGCAAGACATACTGCCTCCCCTAATGTTTGTAGGTTCATCAATAAGTTGGCATAAGTTATTTGTTTCTATTAACTCATCAAGAGCGGAACCTTCTGGGTTCTCTATGTCTTCTGCCTACCATTGGGAAGATCTACAATTCATGTCCCCACTTACAATGATGGCATGCGGCCGTTCGCTTTGTATACGAGTAATCGCCATTTGCAGCCTGGAAATGAAGTTTTCAAACTCTTCACTATTTTGGCTGGGGCTTCGATAAATCGCAACAAAGATAATTTTTTTCTGTGCAACATTGATCTCCGTCACAACCATCTCTTGAAGAAGTTCAAAATCCTTCCTACGCTTGTTGGCGAGCCCCTCTCTGAAATATAAACAAACACCACCAAGTTTTGTGTTACTTGGATGATCACTACGATATATTTCTCTGCTGAATCCCTCTATAAAAATGTCTTCATCGCTTATCGAATTGTCCAACATAGTCTCAGAGATGGCAATCACGTCAAAATGGTGGACAGAATTATATGCTTCGATCAAAGGAATTTTTATATTCCCTCTAGCACAAATGCTATTTAGATTCCAATGGAAGAACTTAAAAAAATTTTCAACTCGTGGTCCCGGGTTCGTCTCGATGTCTCCAGCAAGTAAAAGAAGGAAATGTAAAGGGTAACGCTCCCCATAATAGATATATTCGAGATACCTGCTTATCAGAAACAAGTATAGTAATGAATGTAATTTAGCCAACAAGCATCGCTGAAGAGTTGGATACCTACAGAGGAGTTTGGCAGTTTGGATAAAAACATCATACATCCACACAAGTAGAAAACTGAGTATCACTGTCACCATGGTATTTATTTTGTTAACGGCCAGGAAGAGATTCGGTGGACCCTGAAGATTTAGCGGCAAAAAGAACTCTGAAAACGGCCTAGGGATGATTGAAAGAAACGAGGCAACCAGCAGCGAAATTGGAAGGGTTATTATCGACAGTGCAATGGAATAGGTCAACCAGGCAAAGGCACAGAGTGAACAGACAAGCAAATCAATAAAAGAGAGATGGTGGCGCACTTCTTTCAGAATCGTGATGTTGTTCGACGCAATTCCTGCACGCCACTGCTCAGTTCCTATGGGCATTTGATGAGTGGAGAGATCTCTTCAATCAGACGCGAAGGCACATGAGGTTTAGCATTAAAATTGATGTTGCAGCGATTGAACGGGGGATGGGAGCAAAATAACCTAAAGTAAGTTTTGAAACATTGAGTGAAAATGAAAAACTTTGAAAAAAGACAAAAAACAATAATTTTAGGGAAAGCAATTGTTGGCCTATTGAAGTCTTGCATGAAGTAAAGGTTGTTTTGGAAAACTTTTGGTACTATTTTAGGTGCAGCAGGATTTGGAAGTTTTCTCTTTTCTTTTCAATAAACGGTAGAGCTTCAAAAACAATTCTCTTGAGGCTGACTTCCACTCAGCAGAACTCCCCGAGCGGACTGGATTTTACACACCAGAGTGTTTGTCACGCGTAGCATCCTATTCAAATTCAAAGCGACATTTTTCCACGTAACCAAAAGATTTCCAGACCGCTTGGAAAAGTCGACGGCGAGGAAATCAGCCTCAAGACCTCTGAACAACTACACAACACACACAAATAGAAGAATCATAACAAGGTCCCGTTTGCAATAAAGGCAACTGCAAGTGTGCAGTACCCTAATGAAATCAATATTTAGCTTTTGATACGACAATAATACTTGCCCCTACACACTATATGTCAGCCCACGCACAAACCCCCATCCCAAAAAAAAGAAAGGGCCCACGGGACAAAGAGCACAAGCCCGCCATGAGGATTCTGGATTTCTAGAAACTTAATTCATGCAGCCTTTGATTAGACATCTTTCACAAATAATTTGAAAAGAGGACGCTGTCCTGTCGCTAAAAGACTAGAGCACAATCACCCTGAGCTGAGCCACCACCTTTCTGACAAGTATCTATCATGTGCGGCATCAAAGGGACTTGAAGTTCTACTTACCATCAAAAGATTCTATGGTGTTTACTGTATCACTTTGTCAAATTAATCTCCTGACTTTTGCAAGTACATCTACCACTTTTTGAAGTACAATTACCACTCAAATGAGCACCGGTGAATTACAATTGACCGAAGTGAATTACATTGCCCTGAACCGCATGTCGCTATGTCAACAAGAAATTGTTTAATACTGTTGGAAAAAGCTATGTGTTAGGGCCACTTCCAACTTGTAATCAATATTCATTGCATTTTGATGGTACTAAAAAAGTAAGGCTTTTGTTACTCCCCCATTTTTACCTCTTATATGTATGTAGCTCATCAAACCACGAGGCAACAATATCGCGTTTACACTGCGGAGAAGATCAAGTCTATCTGCATCATAAGTACGGCAGAGCAGGAAAGTATCCCTGCAGTTATGCTTAAATCTGTGAAAATTTAGCTTACTGAGTCCAACACATAGCTGCATTAGGATGGATAAGCCTTTTGGGTCATGAATACGGTAAACCAACTTCGGAGGTGGACGAATAATTGACGTTAATTTTCTCTTGAAAATATTTACGGAACTGGATAGTCTTATCTCAGGGTCGAGTTTTTCCCATTCCGATAAGCAGTTGGGATAGAAGCTTGATTTGAAACCTTGTGTTCTTGCACATATTTGCCCTACTGTAGCACGTCTGCGAAGATCGTAACTGGATTCTTGAAGATTAGGAATTGGATGTCTTGAATAGTCTGAAGTCAGATTGTTGACTATTTTATAGAAGAGGATAAGGCGTCTACTCCATCTTCGGAGGTTTAATGATTCCCATCCAAGTTCATCATACAGCTTATCACGAGAAGTACCCTTCCAAGCGCCTGTTGCTGCTAATACAGCGGAGTATTGGACAGATTCAAGTTTTTCCATCTGGTTGGTTAAAACAACACTGTGACTAAATTTGTACATTTTTTGCGGGATGTGGTATATGACGTCACCATAATCAAGATGCGGCCGAACATAGAGTTTGTACATTTCGTGGAGGGTGTGTCGCTGTAGGTATTTAGAGAGAAATCTCAACATTCCTATTCCTTGCCTGGATTTGGAAATAACAGCTTTGATCTGCCTAGCAAGTGAAAATTTGGAGTCCAATATGATTCCAAGGTGTTTTTCCTCCTGAACATTTTCAACTTGGACGTAATTAAAGAACATAGATGGTTGATTTACTGGACTTCTCTTTTTCGACAAGGTCACCTCAGCTGCTTGCTTATTGGGGTCTAGGTCACCTCAACTGCTTGCTTATTGAGGACATTCTCCATTTGCGCGCCCAAAGATTGATAAGGCTCAAATCACTGTTCAAGTCGACAGCAGCTATGTGTGGATCGTGGACAACAGTGAAAATCAATGTATCGTCAGCAAATAATTTTACGTTACATTTTAAACCATCAGTTAAACCATTAATGCAGATTAGGAAAAACAGAACCCTATGGAACCCCAGCTTAAATAGCTGTTTTCCCGTTCAAAACTGTACCCTGTACTTCTGTTTATAAGAAAGCTTTTCATCAGTAAAAGCAGTTTACCAGAGATGCCACATCTGCGCAGTTTGTATACAAGACCCTCATGCCAGACCCCGGTCAAAAGTCTTTGATATATCAAGGTAAACAGAGCGAACATCAAGAGTGGGGTTGCAATAAAATGCTTGAAAGATGGAGTTGACAATGGACAGGAGCTGATCAACCGTTGAATCACTTAGACGGAAACCTGACTGGTTCGGGTTTAGTAAACTGTTGACTTCTAACTGATGATAAAGGGTATCAAATATCAGTTTTTTATAAAATTTTTCCGAATGTTGGAAGGAGGGTCACCACTTTTCAATGTAAATGAATGAGAAAAGATACTGTTGGATAAAACAAATGGAGATATGAACGAAGACTCAAAGCATCATTTCAGATGCGTCAGAAAAGTTCTTCTCAGCATATATAAGGAGAAAAGAAGCTTATACGACTGTGTGGCAAGGATAATGAGCCAACAATCCATTTTGCTTTTCATTTCTGTTTATCATTCCAAGACGTAACTATTTCAATAAGCTCAAAACAGGTCTAAAACTTTTCCGGGCAATTGCACCTTGTGAATATTTTTTCGCAATTTTTTTCGGCAAGGCAAAATTTCCCGAATTAAGGATTTCATGGAAGGGGACCTTCAGTGCATAAGTGATTGCTCGGTTGAGCTTTCCTCTCTGTTTCTGCAAGAAAAAAATTTCGTATTTGTCCCAAATAAGGGCTGGTCTCAAAGTAAAACTTTCGAAAATTCAAGCATAACTTTAGAGATGCCAGAAATCAAATGTGCCCTACGAATGATAGCATTGAAGATACGGAACAGTTTTTGTTGCTTTGAAACTCAACAACGAGATCTTCTCGCTGGAGTTTCGGGTCTATTACAACCACTTGCTCAAATCTCCCGAGAAACGATCTGCTGCGACTGTCACTGTATGGTGATTTAAAATTTCCCTGATAACGTTGGCAAAATTATACTCCAACTGACCATAGATTTCATCCACAAGACCAGCAGGGCTGGGTAAGGCAATTTTTAATTATACTTGTGCCACGAACTCACTAAGTCCTTTCGTTCTTTCTCTTTGTCATTTTGTACTACGTTTGCCTCACGTTTGAGGAAAGGCATATATTGTGTGAATTTGAATATCTGTGTAAGGTATTTTATATACATATTCAAATACGCATATTCCGATGAAGGCACCGCTATCCTTCATTATGAGCATGTGCACCTATAAAGGCCTGGTATCTAATATGAGACAAGCGTTAGTGTATACCTGTGATCTGTAGTGATCATTTTATGTGTAACCATCTGTAGTTGTATATTTAGTTTGCAATCAGGTTGGATATCTCTATATGCTAAGACCACATGGTTGCCATTATCTGTTGCTCCTTGTGGTATCGTCCCTGTAGTATGGTATTAAAGTCGCATAGTAATGAGAAAGTAGTAGTTTGTAACCTTGTATTGTAAAATTTTAGATGAATGTATTAAAATGTTTCGTTCAACGCTTTTGAGACTCTCGGAAAACATGGGCAACACCCTTTTACATAAGTTATGGTAAATATCCATCATAGCATTTTCAAGGTGAAATCAATAAAAATTGCTCGTAGCACAAGTAGGTAAATATAGCCAATCAGCCGCTTCTTTAGCCAGTGTGGAACCATCTTTTTCTATCGTTTTCTGCTAAAACAGCTAGCTTACTTCCAAAACTACTTCGTTGCCCGAATACTCTATCATCGTGGTTTCATCAGTCAACGACAACGTAAAGAATTGGTGAAACATTAAAAGTGATGATAACGGATACGAATACTGTTACTTTGATACTTGCAGCAGTAACATTAGGGAGACAAAACTGACAAACCAAGTAACCTAAAACAATGGAAATTACAAGTCAGCGCAACTTCGTATTCTCCTTACGTAAGTCAACGCAAGTTTAGAGATTTATCAGCCATTTCTCCCTAGTTTCAAGCCGAGTCCAGTATTGCTCGTAAAACGTTGGAAACAAGTATTCATTTTCGCGAAACGTGAAAATCCCATATTTCTTTAATGTGAAACGTGAAAATTATCATTTTTCCGTAATTTGCGATCCTGATCCCCCCGTACCACCCTTGCAGGAGATGTTGGGAGGGATGCAGGAGGTGTTGAAGTTTAATGGAAATTAGTCGCTAAGGCTTGCTAGCGCTTGCTTTTTTTATTTCAACTCTTAAGTCCAGATTTCCAGTAAGAAGAAATGAATCTTGACAAAAAGACAAAGCATATGAATTTGGATAAATCTTTGGTACTTATTTGTCACATAAATACAGAAACCAAATAGCTTTAAAGAAGAGAGAATCACCTTTCGACTATAAGAAATAATTTTGAAAGCATACCAGGTGCCCGTTCAACATTATGAAGTTGACGTTATTTTGACAGTTGTACCGGGAATCTCACTGTAAACAAAGAAGTGCAACTTAGGCCGACTTTAAATGTAAATTTCTCCACACTCAACGCTCCGATTTCAAAAATTTTTGCTTCTCGTTTTAACCCTCAAGAAGACATTCTCTATACTGAAATTTAGATATCTTATGGAATTTTGAAAATCATTTCCCCCCCACTTTATCTCCTAATTTTCGAAATCTGGATCACCGTGACATGCTTTTTATTCCACAGCCCTCCAAAAGCGTAAGCATTTTTTTACCCACCCGGTATAAAGTTAGATTTAACTCCGTTTACCATTTAAAGACCAAAAACAATTCAACTGCCAACACTAGGAATACGTTATACGTCATTGGGTGACAGCATAAATAGCCTAGCTAAGGCAAGACAGCTTCGCAAGCCTCTTGTGCAACCTTTACCTGACCTTTCGAGGCCATATCTGTTCTTCTAAGATGTATGCCCTGCCCTAATGTTTTTGTTATTATTATCATTATTATTATTATTATTATTATTATTATTATTATTAACCACCTTGGACAAACAACCTTGGACAAACAGTAGCAAATTTTCTTTCATTCATTTTAAAACTGCTACGCATGTATAAAATAAAGGGTTTATAAATTTTCTACTTTCAAGTTATACCTTAGAGACTGTGTATGTAAGCAATTTTACCTATAAATACTTGGCTGTTGTCAATGTAAAGCACTGAGGAAGATTTTATAATCGAAACGTATGGCATTTTAACAGTTGTGTTTTTATTTTACTTTTTCTGTTATTTTTGAAGATGGTCTGAGTTTATTTATTATTATTATTATTATTATTATTATTATTATTATTATTATTATTATTATTATTATTATTATTATTATTATTATTATTATTATTATAATTATTAATTATCTATTTAAAGTAGGCTAGGAAAACAGAATAGCTAAATTACAGCTAATCAAAGCCTACTATTTACAATATACATCATTAACAATGAAACTATCAAATATATATATTATAACCCTAACCAAATATATATATCCTCTTGTTGCGACGTATCATCCAGCGCTCAATAATTTGGGGAAGGTTGCCGGGAAACTCCATCCTATGCTCACGAATTCGGAAGAGCATAGGGAGGTGTTTCCTGAGCCACCGCTTATAGCATTTAGGAGATGTAAGAACCTTAAGGATATACTTGTTAGGGCTAGGCTGAGTAATGAGGGAAATGGGGGGACTGATAAGAAGGGGTGTTCTCGTTGTGGTAAATCTCGTTGTCAAGTCTGTAATGTCATGAGCAATAGTGAGCATTTTCATTCTAATGTAGATAGCCGGGAATATAGGATAAATTATTCGTTTAATTGTGACTCGTCAAATGTTGTGTATTTGTTGGAATGTACTGTTTGTGGTGTACAATATGTTGGTAGCACCTGCACGCCTTTTAGGCTTAGGTTTAATAATTACAAGGCGTGCAGTCGTAAGTTTAATTCGGGGGCCTCAGTACCCCAGGCAGAATTCTTCAGACATTTCACTGAAGAAGGCCACCGGGGGTTTCTGAAGGATATTAGCGTAAAGATAATTGATAGGCTTACGGGGGGTAATAGGATGCGGGAAAGCTTCTGGCAATATCGGCTGGATTGCTTTGCTCCTAAGGGTTTGAACACTAGGCAGGTAGATACATAGATTTCATTTTTGTTCACATTTTGGTTGTTGTGTTGTTTTGATTTTTGCGCTCAGCTTTTCGTTAGGGACACGAGCTGTTTTTTAGGGATCTCTGTCTGCCCATCCGCTTCTGGATCTTTTTATCGGTTTTTTTGTTGTAACATACTTATTTTCCAGCTCCTGTGAGACAGACACAGCCGCCGACTTCAGCAGTTCTTTACTCTGCGCTTTCTTGTGATCTTTCTCCTGCCACCTTTGTTAGTACCGCTACTTTAACACTTTTTCAATACGTATTGTAATAGGTAAGATCCCGCTTAGGCTATTGTTTTTTAATTTCTGAATCTATATGTATGCTCTGTTTGATTAGGAAAAGTCATTACTGATGAAGGCTTACGCCGAAACGTTTACAAGAATGTGTTTTTTCTGAGTTTATATATATATATATATATATCTCTAGCTCATTCTATAGTTCACTGAGAGAGAGCCTTGCGTATGCTTGCTCTTTTATATAAAAATTTCAATAGATATATTCAAGGGGATTATATATACGCATATATACTTCTGAACATAATAGATCAGACCCACACCCCATGCTTTTTCCACTGCCCCCAATTCTCAGTGGAAAGGGAACAAAAGTTTGGACTCTGACCCCAATGAATTCATATGACCCTGGTGACCTTAGATTGGAAGTGGAACTTAGTTTTCCTCCTCGTAGGGAACAAAATGCAGGGAACTCCTTGTTCTCCGATCACTGTGATTGGTCGAGAAGGTCCTCTGGGATCACGTTGATCATGTTGATCACATGGAATGCTGCGTTCATCAAACAATGATCAGTCTAGATGCCCTGTCGCCGCAGAGTTCCTTTGAGATTTGTAAAAGTGCACTTCCTGTAGCATTCCTCCTTATTCTCTTCTGAGTCATTCTCTTTCTTTTATGTCAGGAGAGTAAGAAAACATTTGTTGAACAATAATATCGAATGTTTCAGTTATGTTTAATTCAATTTCAAATTCAAATTTGGCCAATCAGTAGCCGTGACGTTGCTTAATAGGGGCGCTTTTGCAAAGGAATTTGTTACGTTTTGCATAAAATGAGGTCTGTTCGTAAACAACTCAACAGAAAGACAGACATGGACTGGTCAAAGGTTGATGGAGCAAGGCAGCAGAAAAGAACGTTAATTCTCAGAGAATCGAAAGATAAAACTTACACTTGCCCAGTGAAATGTTGTGAGAATCGAACTTTCTTTAGCAAGAGGGGCTGCAGAAAACATGTGGACACTAAGCATAGATGGTACTATTACTTTGATGAGAAACCAAGCGAGAGACTGATCGAACAGGGCATCAAGCAGCAACAAAGCAGCCCTGGAGCTTCAAAATTTGGGAATGGGCTGAAAAAGCGTGCGGATACAACAAAGATGCCGTATTACTCAATATCCAGTGGAATTGGAAAGAAGTACATTGATTGGCTTTGTGCTGTTTGCGGAGGGGGGATGTTAGAGTCACAGGCAACACAAAATGGGATACGAGTGATGAAGTTTCTGAAACACTGCAGTGAGGATGATGAGGATGAGCTTTCTGAGGAGCACATAGACTACTGCATTGGTTCTGCTCAACACATTTGCAAGTTTATCGAACATATTGGAAAAGAATGGGGCCTAGGTAGCTCGGCGCAATTTGGATACCTGCAAGCAATCACAGATCTAATTGATTTTCGCAAGTCCAGTGGATTGTCGGCAACAGTGCTCGGGAACTTAGCAGTATCTGAGGTGTACATCAATAGAGGGAAAAGGGCTTTAGCACGACGAAAATTAACTGAGTGGTCGAAGAACCTTTCTGTCGAAGTTCTCGCTGCAACGAATCAGTGGGCGACAATGGACGAAATGGAGAAAGTGATCCCGTATCATTTGCCACGATACAAGGTGACTCTTTCAAACTGCAAGGGTTATCCGATGACGAGTGTCACCGCCGCCGACTTATCATTCGCTACTCGCTTTGTGGCAGTGTACCTGTTCACAAGAGTGAAGGGATCTCGGCCAATGACGTATCAATATTTGACAATAGGAATGATGGAGAAAGCAAAGGAAAATGGGGGCTTCGTTGACCAGACTGAGTTCAAAACTGCCCAACAGTACTCCTTTGATTCGCTAATTTTCGACGAGACGAGCACTCGGATTGTCGACGACTACATTATGCATATCAGACCGTTATTGAACCCACAATGTGACTATGTTCTCGTAACGAGGAGTGGTACGCAGATAAAGAACTTCAGTATTCTTATGTCAAAGATCGTTTTCGCAGCCATTGGGAAATATGTTCACCCGACAAGATATCGGCAAATACTGGAGACAGAGAGCTCACGAAAACTCAGTGTGGAGGAGCAAGATATGGTTAGCCGGGATCAAAAACACAGCTCACAAGTGGCGAGAACCTACTATCAAAAACGGAGCTCTCGTGAAATTGCAACGCACGCAAGACGTGCTGTGAAAAAGTTACAAAACGGAGATGTCGACAAAGAACTGAAAAAAGTAGCATTTGCGAGCGATAGCTCTTCCGACTGCGAGGATTCTCCGGGGAGACGTGATGAATCATATGAAGTTATTGACAGTGCTACTCAGCTGGAAATCACGGCGGAGGAGCTTGGAAAGAAGACGCCGGAGCAAGATGATGATGACAGCATCACAAGTTACCAGCCTCCTGTGAGACAAGGAAGCAAGAAAAAAGCGAAGCCAATTGTCAGTACAAGGGTGCCTTTTACCCCTGAAGAAGATTATTTTCTAAAGAAATGCTTGAAGGTTTACGGGTTTGGGAAATGGACATGCATGCTGCGTGACCCGCGGTTCAAGTTTCACGAAAAGAGGACATCAGACTCGCTTAAAAAACGAGCAGAAATTTTGTCTAGAAAATAATGTCGTATTTCTAAATTGTTTGTATTTAGTCATCCCTTAGGGTTCAAAGGTATCATGTCAATGATGTATTGAGGGTCTTCCTTTGATGACTTTTTATGGTGGCGTCATTTCTTCCTTGTCAGTCCTCAAGAGTATCATATCATATATCATATCATCAGTTATTTAAGCATGGTAGCCCATTCAACTAAGTTGGTTTACAAGGGGCCATGTATTATGATTAGCTTTAGATTTTATCCATCATCAACAAAGCAGCAGCAGCAACAACAACAACAACAGTGATAATATTACATCATCAAATTCAAAATGGTCATCATTTGTTTAAGTAATGTAAAATACTACCAATTCCCCACAAACAATGAGCTACAGTGAGCAACGATGAGTTACGCGCTCCAACAGTGAAAATCGATGAGCAAGAAATTTCATTCCGAGGCTGATCTCGATTTCACGAAAACTTGCTCATCCTTGCTCACTGTTGGAGCGCGTAGCTCATTGTTGCTCACTGTAGCTCACTGTTTGTTGGGAATAGATAATATTTTACATTACTTGAACAAATGATGGCCATTTTGAATTTGATGATGTAATATTATTGTTGTTGTTGTTGTAGTTGTTATTGTTGCTTTCATTGTTGTCGTTGTTGTTGCTGATTTAAAGGCAGAATGAAATTACTGATTTCATTAGACTTAAGATAGGAAAAGTTTTGTTGCCAGGGATATCAATGAGCAATGTTGAATAGCGGTGAGCTACGCGTGGTAACGATGAGCAACAGTGAGCAAATATGATCCAGTACGAGGTTGATCTCGATTTCACGAAAACATGCTCATCCTTGCTCACTGTTGGAGCGCGTAGCTCATTGTTGCTCACTGTAGCTCACTGTTTGTTGGGAATAGACAATATTTTACATTACTTGAACAAATGGTGACCACATTGAATTTGATGATGTAATATTATCGTTGTTGCTGTTGTTGCTGTTGTTGTTGCTTTCATTGTTGTCGTTGTTGTTGCTGATTTAAAGGCAGAATGAAATTACTGATTTCATTAGACTTTAGATAGGAAAAGTTTTGTTGCCAGGGATATCAATGAGCAATGTTGAATAGCGGTGAGCTACGCGTGGTAACGATGAGCAACAGTGAGCAAATATGATCCAGTACGAGGTTGATCTCGATTTCACGAAAACTTGCTCATCCTTGCTCATTGTTGGAGCGCGTAGCTCATTGTTGCTCACTGTAGCTCACTGTTTGTTGGGAATAGACAATATTTTACATTACTTGAACAAATGATGGCCATTTTGAATTTGATGATGTAATATTATTGTTGTTGTTGTTGTAGTTGTTATTGTTGCTTTCATCGTTGTCGTTGTTGTTGCTGATTTAAAGGCAGAATGAAATTACTGATTTCATTAGACTTTAGATAGGAAAAGTTTTGTTGCCAGGGATATCAATGAGCAATGTTGAATAGCGGTGAGCTACGCGTGGTAACGATGAGCAACAGTGAGCAAATATGATCCAGCACGAGGTTGATCTCGATTTCACGAAAACTTGCTCATCCTTGCTCACTGTTGGAGCGCGTAGCTCATTGTTGCTCACTGTAGCTCACTGTTTGTTGGGAATAGATAATATTTTACATTACTTGAACAAATGATGGCCATTTTGAATTTGATGATGTAATATTATTGTTGTTGTTGTTGTAGTTGTTATTGTTGCTTTCATTGTTGTCGTTGTTGTTGCTGATTTAAAGGCAGAATGAAATTACTGATTTCATTAGACTTTAGATAGGAAAAGTTTTGTTGCCACGGATATCAATGAGCAATGTTGAATAGCGGTGAGCTACGCGTGGTAACGATGAGCAACAGTGAGCAAATATGATCCAGTACGAGGTTGATCTCGATTTCACGAAAACTTGCTCATCCTTGCTCACTGTTGGAGCGCGTAGCTCATTGTTGCTCACTGTAGCTCACTGTTTGTTGGGAATAGACAATATTTTACATTACTTGAACAAATGATGGCCATTTTGAATTTGATGATGTAGTATTATCGTTGTTGCTGTTGTTGCTGTTGTTGTTGCTTTCATTGTTGTCGTTGTTGTTGCTGATTTAAAGGCAGAATGAAATTACTGATTTCATTAGACTTTAGATAGGAAAAGTTTTGTTGCCAGGGATATCAATGAGCAATGTTGAATAGCGGTGAGCTACGCGTGGTAACGATGAGCAACAGTGAGCAAATATGATCCAGTACGAGGTTGATCTCGATTTCACGAAAACATGCTCATCCTTGCTCACTGTTGGAGCGTGTAGCTCATTGTTGCTCACTGTAGCTCACTGTTTGTTGGGAATAGACAATATTTTACATTACTTGAACAAATGGTGACCACATTGAATTTGATGATGTAATATTATCGTTGTTGCTGTTGTTGCTGTTGTTGTTGCTTTCATTGTTGTCGTTGTTGTTTCTGATTTAAAGGCAGAATGAAATTACTGATTTCATTAGACTTTAGATAGGAAAAGTTTTGTTGCCAGGGATATCAATGAGCAATGTTGAATAGCGGTGAGCTACGCGTGGTAACGATGAGCAACAGTGAGCAAATATGATCCAGTACGAGGTTGATCTCGATTTCACGAAAACTTGCTCATCCTTGCTCACTGTTGGAGCGCGTAGCTCATTGTTGCTCACTGTAGCTCACTGTTTGTTGGGAATAGACAATATTTTACATTACTTGAACAAATGGTGACCACATTGAATTTGATGATGTAATATTATCGTTGTTGCTGTTGTTGCTGTTGTTGTTGCTTTCATTGTTGTCGTTGTTGTTGCTGATTTAAAGGCAGAATGAAATTACTGATTTCATTAGACTTTAGATAGGAAAAGTTTTGTTGCCAGGGATATCAATGAGCAATGTTGAATAGCGGTGAGCTACGCGTGGTAACGATGAGCAACAGTGAGCAAATATGATCCAGTACGAGGTTGATCTCGATTTCACGAAAACTTGCTCATCCTTGCTCACTGTTGGAGCGCGTAGCTCATTGTTGCTCACTGTAGCTCACTGTTTGTTGGGAATAGACAATATTTTACATTACTTGAACAAATGGTGACCACATTGAATTTGATGATGTAATATTATCGTTGTTGCTGTTGTTGCTGTTGTTGTTGCTTTCATTGTTGTCGTTGTTGTTGCTGATTTAAAGGCAGAATGAAATTACTGATTTCATTAGACTTTAGATAGGAAAAGTTTTGTTGCCAGGGATATCAATGAGCAATGTTGAATAGCGGTGAGCCACGCGTGGTAACGATGAGCAACAGTGAGCAAATATGATCCAGTACGAGGTTGATCTCGATTTCACGAAAACT
This sequence comes from Aurelia sp. 3 sensu Dawson et al. (2005), assembly GCA_964020215.1. Lineage (NCBI taxonomy): Eukaryota > Metazoa > Cnidaria > Scyphozoa > Semaeostomeae > Ulmaridae > Aurelia > Aurelia sp. 3 sensu Dawson et al. (2005). Next base: position 12,094,054 of record OZ026585.1, read on the forward strand.
TGCTCATCCTTGCTCACTGTTGGAGCGCGTAGCTCATTGTTGCTCACTGTAGCTCACTGTTTGTTGGGAATAGATGATATTTTACATTACTTGAACAAATGATGGCCATTTTGAATTTGATGATGTAATATTATTGTTGTTGTTGTTGTAGTTGTTGTTGTTCATCTTCCTGTGCTCGGTTTTCCTCAGTAGCTGTTTGACTTCCATTCTTCTTCCACTTCTTAACTTCGATGCCAGTTATGCAAGTCCATATTACCATAGTTTGAAATTGAGATCTCAACAGCATTTCCAATTCCCTTCTTTTCATTGCTATAAGGTATTCGGCAAGTTCTTCGTCTTTCTTCCTTGCATCCCAAAGTACCCGTATGCTTATCACACTGTACGATTTGGCGACGACTGGGACCACGAAATTCTGCAATGCTTGTGATAGAGTCTTGGAACCAAGCCGTCTTGCTGGCCGCTGCGCAGCCATAATTCTCTTAAAACTATTTGTAAATTTACGTTGAAAACAACTCAGCAGCAACTTGGAAATGAACCGTATTTAAGATAACTTCATCGAACATTTGTTAGTGCAGCAGCGATGATCTCGATGTGGATATATATATATTACAGGATAAAAGATGCTAAGAAGGAACTATCCTGTTAGAAACCCAACTTTCGGGATATACACTTTGCAAAGCCTACAGTTGCATTTTCCACCATTCCAACATCTAATTTTTTTTTGAAAATGGGAAGGCTGTTTGATTGTTTTATTTCTTGCGGTAAAATCTGCCACAGTTTATTTTCAAGGTAAGCAATGGACTCAACTCCAAATGATGTTGTTCGTACCTTTGGCAGTTGAGCGTCATCGCCATGCCTTAGACTGTAACAAATGTTTCATTGCATGAAAATTTCCTTCATGAATGGTGGATTCAGACCGCATTTTGTTTTATAAATTTCGGTCATGAGCAACTGTAGATTTCTTACATGGATTGGCACCGACTTAGATTGCTCCAAGAGAAAACCAAAATCGTTCTCGTAATCTTTGTATGCAATGCGCAATGCCCTTTCATGAATATGATTTATTCTATGATTCAAAGTTCTATCATAGAACATCCAAACAAGCGGACAGTAGCTGAAATGAGACATAACGAAAGCCCTCATTAACCACTGGAGTTTTTCTGTGTCCATGTATCGTGATATTCGAGCAAGAGCATGGAGCTTTTGGCTGGCCTTTTACAAAGAGCCTTGACGTGTTACTTGAAAGAAAGTGATTGATCAAACCTTATACCGAGAAGATTCTCCTCTGTACTTTCTTTCACACAGGCCTCGCCTATTTTGATTGTTGTTTCATTACTCCCCTTCGCATCAAAAATTATTAAGTGGCATTTGTCTTCATTTAGCTTCATTCAATTGTTTGGAAACCATTCAGTTATCTTAAGGGCATCATTCTCTAAATGCATTATGACATTTTCGATGTTAGGACCACACGCATAAATAGTTGTATCGTCGGCATAATTACAGATTTCGGTCTCCTCCAGGAACATAAGAAGGTCATTCAAGTAAACAAAACTTAAACAAAAGGGGCCCCAAGACCGAACCTTGTGGTACTCCCAGGACGGTTTCTGTCCATGTGCTGAATGAACCATTGACCTTTACCCGCTGCTTCCTGTCGGTGAGATAGCTATGGATAAACAGCAAGGCAGATCTACTGAAGCCATAAGCATTCAATTTTGCAATCAATAGTTCATGATTTAGACAGTCAAAGGCCTTCGAAAGGCCTGTTTGTAGGGTTTCACTGTATCGCTATTTTAATGATTTTGAACTTTCCTCTTTCAGTGTCCTCACAGTACTACAAAATGTGACCTTTTGGCTTATCTTCAACGAATTGCTCTATATTCGCATCAACTCACAATCACGTCACGTGTAAAGGCCGATGTCCAAATGGTCAGTGGGGAATTAGTTGTGTCAGGGGTAAGTGGACGAGAAGTGATTTCGAATGAGCCTGAACCTAGATTTCCAGCCGCAGTTATCAGGTGTTTCGCTTTTTCGAAAATGGAGGCAGTGAATGACAAATTTGGTATTAAATGAGATTTGACAGCTGCCGAGTGTCTAAAAAATGACAGCTGCTCTATTAATTTGACAGTTGCCGGGTGTCTAAAAAATGGTAAAAAAATTTAATGGACCTTGCAAAACAAAACTGGATTTTAGCTTTAATTAGTCCAAATTTCCTTTATATGATTCTAGTTAAGTTAAATTGGTAATCTTGCTGGCTGAAAGTGGCCTTTCAGAATGGATACATTAAGCTTGAAAATCTGAATGTGCCTTCGTCTTCTCCCGTAGCTGTTGGGTTTTGACTACGCCATGTTGTAGAATCTTCTGGATCCTGAATAATGTATCATGGATGAGCCTCGTAGCTCAAATCCTCCACCGGTATTTGGTGCAGAATTAGAGTTCTTGGGTATTCACCCCTGGTATTCATTTTCTAGATCACTGCATCCATGATCATCAGGCATTTTGACCGGGCACTTGAAAGGGAGTATCAAAAGAGGGCTGAGTGAAACATAGGTAGTAGCATAAATGTGAGCTACGGACAATTTTTACAAAACATCTTAGCTTCTTCTGTTGGCTTGCTGATTCGTTTTGTCATTTCTACTCATTTCATTTTTCATTTTCATTTTCATTTTAAATTATTTATACACAACATCCCTTCAGCTTACAAAAAATAAAGTTTCATTAATTATATTACATAAAAAAAGAAAAATACTGAGGGCTAATCGCATTGCTGATCTTCCAGGGAGTCGTGTTTTATTTGGCTTTGAGCTCATCAAATATGTTTTTAGTTGTTTTTTGAATTGGCCCAAGGTAGGAAGCTCCCTAATTTCTATTGGGATTTCATTCCAGACCTTAAGAGCTGAATAGGAAAATCCTTTTTTGGCATACTCCAGATCATACCTCGGAATCTGAAGATCTCTGCAGAATCGCGTGTTGTAGCTGGAGTAATGGGATCTTTGTTGGAATTTGTTCCAGAGATTTTCTGGGCATAGTCTGTTCATGATCTTATAGGCCATAACGGCACGATCAAACATGACAAGTTGCTCGGTGCGAAGGAAGCTATTTGGCCATTCGTCTTTAATCCTGGACGTTTCGATCATGAAAATGGCTCTGTCCTGAAGACGTTTCAGTTAATCACTTAATTTTGACACTCATGCATGAACTTTTCTCTTTTTATTTCAGTTGGACAGTGCAACATCATTGATTCAAGCAGCTAAAAACCTGATGACATCGGTCATTCTCACTGTCAAAACATCTTATGTTGCATCAACAAAATACAGAAGTGGTGACGTAAGTTTTCAAAATTTTCGCAAAATGTAAGATATTAGATGATAAGATATCTAAGGTTCTCAAAATCTAAGGATGAATGTTCCAAAGCTATGAATTCTGCCAGGTCCCAAGTTTGAAAAAGCATCAACATTTGATAACATGATGAGTGTTGAAAATTCTTCTTTGGCAAGTAGATTAAGTATCAAAGATCTTTTACCAAATGTAGCTGATCATTTTGATTGATTTATACACTGGCAATTTCGTGGCTAGTTTTGAAGATGTCTATCTTTGAAGTATGCTGCAAAAATGCAAAGATGATGATTATGATGAGGTTTTGATTTGGTCATGAATAACAGAAAGAAACGCATTTCAAAACTGGAAACTTGAATGATAAAAAAAATTCATAAAAATTGTGGTAGTGAGTTCAGACAAAATATACCAGGTTTCTTTAAATAGTATGGCTCGAAGGAAATTTTTCTGCAGCTTGCCAATCTATACTTTTAAATGCAAGAACCTTATTGTCTTTAAACTTCGAAGATAATTGATTGGATCTTTGATAAAAGAGATCATAAAGACATTTTGTACCCTTAATACTAGAACCTAATGAATGTTCACCCAAGGTAGACATTTGCCGACAGGCTACTTTTCAAGTTTTGATGATTTCCATAAACGAGGAAACCCTGTTTGGGGACACCCGGAAATACTGAACAACTTTCCTTCTAAATGCTGCATCTCAGTCGGTCATAAATTTGTTTTCATCCTTCATTCACAGAAAAAGGGAGTTGTCAATTGGCGCATAAGGGCTCCTGCGAAGAAGCCGATAATCCCGCAGATCAAGGTGGAAGCAACTGATGCAAAGGCCGTGCAGGGAACCAATGCCCATGACCAATTCGATAATTCAGTGAGATTAAGCATGTTTCAGAAACAAGAGCTATAATTTTGAGTTTCATATTTCGGCAGCAAGATATGGAGCTAGCAGTGAAGACGGCATCCTTCAATTGTCAATTTGTGATTGAAAATTAATGGACACAGGATAGTGGGGGGCTTTACTAGTCTGATTCATCTACTGAATGGAAACATGCTTTCTCTTCAGGGTCGCCGAGTGGGGGGAGGGCAGGAAGGGCAATTGCATCGGGGTCTAAGGGTCCTCATAATTGAAGATTTTTGACATCTTTATTTACTACAGGGTATGCCCTGAAATTCATTTTAAGCCAAACGTAAAAGGTGTGACCGAGAAAACTTCCTCATTCCACAGTTTTGTCTTTGGGCCTTGAAAAGCTCTCGGCGGTCGGCGGCCCTGTTTCTCTTATGACAATGATATCATGAATGACAAAGAAAATGAGTTGATCATCATGCTTGAAATATTTCTAATGGTAAAGTTAATTCTTTCTTCTTATTGTTATTGCATCAGGAAATGAAGTTGTATTTCCCATATGACCGATTTTTAATCTATTTTTTTCACTTCAAAATACTGTACAAGTCGAAAGTGGCATGTACATGTATGTGCATGTACACCTTAAAAAGCTGTGTTCCGTTCTTTTGACTGCTGTGGGCAGCTGTGACTTCAAATGTTACGTGTCTGCATAGCTCCCATAGGAAGGGTTGAGGGGTGTAAATTATGTTGAGATTGATAACATCATCAGCACCATCCACTGGCACCATCCATTGATGTGCGCTGCGGAGTAGCATGAAAATCTTTGAAATACCCTCTGGCTCTATGTTCGCGACATAGTTTGCACTGCACTATCATTTCAGGGCTTGTTTGCTCAATGGCTCGATGATAAAGCAAAACACTGCGAAGCACCATGCGCAATCAGTTAAGATGGCGCTGACAGAAGATTTTACACAAAAACAACACACATTCGGTGAGGCCGGTGAGTGTACATTATATGTTTCTTATTGCGCATGATCAGGCTTCAGATTCTGACATTGGCTGTCACAGCATGATACAAAGTCTTGTTTCCTGCGAATCGAATGATGTCCACTCCTATTCAGTCTAAGCATTTGCCTAACAAACCGAGAAGTGCCTTTTTTAAGTTGGCTATTTACAATACAGTAAAAACCCGCACATAAGAACCTAAGATTTTGAACTCAGCCTGTTTAGGCTCTTATGCTATGAGGTACATCCCGTAATCAGGGTGTAGGTTCTTAACATAGGGTCCAGAACCAATGCCAGAAAACAAAGGATAGTTGAAGGTTTAGCATTGAAATATGATGGAAATATGGCTAGCAACGCTAAGCTCTACTTAAAAAGACAAAAACTTAAAAAGTCCTTTAGTCCTTGGGGATGAATTTTCTCATCTCCTGACCAATCCTTACCTCAAGCTTTACCCAGTTTACTCCTGCAGGCCCTGCCTATCACAGTTCTGTATATGTTTTGAAGTCTATCCATGAAAGAAGTTCATTGACAAACAGGTTACAAACAGATATATTTCCCAGTGATTGAAAGAATGAAATTTTATACCCTTTATTGAGAACCTGGTTAAAATATCAGGCTGAAATGGTTCTTATTTATTGGGTACAAAACGTACAATTTCAGGCTGTAGGTTCTTAATAGATGAAGGTTCTTTTGTACGGGTTTTTACTGTAATACAATGGTACAAAGGTGCTATTTTAAGCCAACTACAATTATAAACAAATACTAAAATAAATTAAATATACTCTAAGTTTTCTACATAGTGCTTACATAGTCTGTAGTCACAACTAACCGTGTACGTTTTAATTTTTCTTTTAAACATTGAAAGAGATTCAGATTCCTTTATGTCGGCAGGTAGTGTCCTGCAGAGCTTCTGCCCGAGGAACCACACAGTTTCTGTTCGAAACCTCATTGTTTTAACTTTTGGTATGTTTACGCCTCAGCTCATATGAAGGGACCTTTTCTATGAAAATCTTATCCATAAAGCTAGGGGCGTCTCCTGATTTTGTTTTATATATTTCAGATAGAAGTAACTGCAGACTTCTCTGATGACAGATGCCAAACTTTGATCCATGAGTAGAGTTTCAAAATCTGAGTGATTGTCTTTATATACAATTTTCAGTTCAGTTCAGTTCATTCATTTTAAAATTCATCTAATACATCACTACAGTTCAACATACCCACCTATCTTATTAACAATGATAAACTAAAATCAAATACAGCACACAAAATAGAAAGAAAAACAGGACAGGATGATATACTTAAAGCAAAATATTGAGAGACTAAATAGGTGAGTATGGAGAGCTGCAGTGAGATTAGGGGAATTTCTTAAAGGAGGGGCTCCCTCAATAGGCAGGCTAATCGAGGAGGGAAGACCCCCTAGCTTAAAAGATATTGAATTATTATGTTATTGAAAACAGGTGCAGAAAGACAAGATAAGGCAAGGTATACACAAGGAATAATATGTGCATCACTGGGTGTAATTATGGCACAGAAAGTAGATTTTTACCTTAGTTTTGAATGAAGCTTTTGAGTGAGAGTTTCTTAATTCAACCGGAATTTCATTCCAAAGCTTAGCTCCTCTATATCGAATGGAGTTTAGCCGATATTGTAGGGTGTTTTTTGGTGCGAGAATGCGTAAAGCCCTATCTTGTATCCTATTGTTTTTTTAATCATGTTTCTATCACGAAACATCCATGCCAATGGGGAATAACTAAAATGTGACATGATGAACGTATTCATCAATGACGCAAGTTGTTCAGTTTCCATGTAATTCGCGATTCTAGCCAGAGCGTGTAACCTTTGGGCAGCCTTTTTACGGAGCGTTTCAACGTGGGACTTAAATGTTTGTTTATTGTCAACGTTGATTCCTAAGAGCATTTGCTCTTTGGTCTCTTTGATCAGAGAAGTACCAATTTTTAATTTTTGCACATATGTCGTCATGTGTTCCACCAAAAAACATTACATGGCATTTTGCTTCGTTAAGTTTCATATAGTTATTAGGAAACCAGTTTAAGAGGGCTGCAACGCTATCTTCTAGTCTTTGCACGACATCATCTATTTTATTACTCACAACGTAAATAGTGGTATCGTCAGCATAATTACAAATTTCGGCATCCTCCATCAGATAGAGCATATTATTTGAATATATGTAGTCTATACATATATTGAATAAAAGTGGTCCCAAAACGGAACCTTGTGGAGCACCGAAATTTGTTTCACGCCAATTGCTGAAAGAGCCATTTACCTTTCAAGCTGTTTCCTCGCTGAAAGATAACTATAAATAGATTCAAGTGCAGATCTGTCTAAGCCATATGCATCAAGTTTTGCTATCAGCAGTCCATGATAAACAATTAAAGGCTTTTGACAAATCCATCAAAATTGCACCCGCAAATGCTTTTATCCATCTTTGTCTTCCTGTATCTCTTTTTCCTTCTACTTTCCCTATTAACACTTGGTATTCGATACCTCTTTGCCTCAGTACATGTCCCAAGAAGCTAAATTGTCTCCTCATTATTTGCTTCATCAATTGTCTTTCGGTCTGTGCTTTTCTCAATACTTTTCATTCGTTACCTTCTTCATCCAGGAGATCTTCATCATCTTCCATAAAAACCACATTTCTGCCGCCTGAAGTTGCTTTTTCATTGCTTCACTTATTGTCCACGTTTCACATCCATGCATCATTGTACTCTCTATATAGCACTTTATAAGTCTATTTTTAGTTTGATTGTTAATATTTCATGCAGTGAGCACATTAGACATAGATTTAAATGCTGCCTTTGATATTCCGATTCTTCGTTTGTTTCTTGATCTGATTTTGCATATGATTTTATTAAGCTCCCTAAATATTCGAATTTCTACTTGTCTATTCCATCAATTTCTATTTGCAGTTTGGACTTGCATTCATTTTTGAAATGGTCATACTGAAAGTCAAGGCATGCTGGTTGAATAAGAGCCTTTAACCAGAGAATGCCCAATCTTCAATAGATCTCTTAGACTGTCCACTATTTGATATACAATGTCTTGCCTGTTTTCGATGGGTCTCCAAAAATGTTCCTCATCAGACAATGTAATTTTAGCAGTAGATCTCTCAGATGGTTCCGTTTTAAACTGACAATGTCTCATTTTGATTGGTGACTGAGCTGAGATTATTCTCTATTGATAGAGAATGTCCATTTTCGACCAGCACTGGTGCTGGCTTGAGTTCCTTAAAGGGAGTCACAGTAAATGTCCCGTTTTCGATAGATCACACACCTCGTTCCCTATCAATTAGACAATGTCCCATCTTCAATAGATCCCTTTCACATCGTTCTTTATCAATAGTATGCCACTTTTTCGATCGATCCCTCAGCCTGTTCCTTATCAAATGGACAATGTCCCATTGTTGATTGATCCCTAACGTTCTTCCATATTACATACTTAGGTGACAATGTTCTGCTTTGATCACAATACGTTCACTTTTGAACATTTTCGCTGTTGGAAAAGCAAATAAATAAACTATAGATAAAAAAAATCTTGAAAATCATTTCACATTGCGCTGTTCAAAGAGCATTGTTCTCAGAACAAACCATAGGTTCGAAAAGTCCAGTTACACATGCAATGGTTTATTGTATCTGGCGATACATCTTACAGTAACATATTTTTATTTTTACAGTAATTTGATGCTACGTTTACAATAGAGTATGAAAGGACTATAGTACGACCAAAAACTATGTAGAGTTAATAAGTTTTTCGATGCCGTTTCGGCTCTATTTGCTTAATAGTAAATTTGCTTAATAGTAAAAGTTAAGGTCTCTTTCGAAAGAGGAAGAGAAGCGTAATATCCTTAAGCAGCATTTTCGAAATTTAAACTTACAGAAGGGGGTTGAAATCAAGCCTCAAAAAGACAACTCTTGGCCTACGCAGCCGCCGAGGTTGAAAAATATATGGCTGAAAAGCTCTTCTTTAGCTGGATCCAAATCTGTGTCTCGTTTATTTGTTAACCCAATAGGTTTTTATCTACATACGAAGAAATGGCCAAGGGTTAGCAGATTTCAGAAAAATTGGTTTCCCCAAGATCGGGGGAAGCAAGAAGTCGCTTCGGCAAGGAATAACATGGCCTTTATCATGGTAAAAATGTATCGAGCATGGAAGGTTATCTTAAAGGAGTTCGACCGAAAGTCACTTTCTCGTGATCATTGATGCTTTCCTTGAAAAAATATTCTATTTGAATTTTGAGTTGTTCGGTCAAGCATCTTAGACAACAATTATTTCTTGAAAAAAGCACATGAAATGTATCGATTGCAATCTCTCAAGTGGCTAGATTAGCAAATGAGCAACACTGCACTACTGCAAAGGTTTTTTCAAAATGTGTAAGCCTACCAAATTTAATTGCTTAGAATCTAAACAAAATATTCTTTTGAATGAAATCAACAACATTTAGAGAGAAAAATGAATTTCGACTAAACTCTCTTGAGACAATCTTTCATGCTCGATACAGTCTTAGTAATAATAATAATAATAATAATAATATACATGTTTATACAGTGTAAATACCTTATCAATACTAGAAAGTATTGTTATCAACAAGGGCCCTGTTAAAATTAAAATGTAATGTAAAAGAGAAATTAATGATAGTAATCTTAATACAATGTAAAAGTGGTCGCGGAAATCACAAAAATATTTACAAGAAATCGTTTCGACAAGAGTATCTTATTTACAGGAAATCACTTCTATCCATAGTACTCCTTCAATCTTGATCTAAATAGCACAAAAGAATTCAAGGAACGAATCTCCAAGGGAAGTTCGTTGTAACAGCGAGGTCCTTGAAACCAAAATGATTTTCTTGCTGCTTCAGTTCTCAGTAGTGGCAGACGCAGAAATGCGTTATTATTTCTTGTCTTATACTTGTGATTTATTTCCTCGGCGTATGATGAAAACGATGGAACGAGTGCTTCTTGTAAAATGCTCAAATTTGCAAAACGGTGCTCAAATACTTGAAGCATCAGAATATGACAAAATCGATTAATCGAAAAATTCTTGCTTTTGGCTGCATTCACATTGCACAGTCATTTGTAAGCGCGTAAACGCTCGTGCAGAAATCCGCCATACTAATCCCTTACAGTGCTCAGATTGCAGAAATATTTTGCAATCTGAACACTATAAGGGATTAGCATCGGGGTTTCTGCACGAGCATTTACGCGCTTACAAAAGATTGTGCAATGTGAATGCAGCCTTAAGGTAACTCTACTTCCGCTCCAGTGAGCAGCGAGTAGCCGTTTTGCATAACCACCCCTCTGTATACAGGGCATACAGTTAATTTCTCCAATACTATTGGGTCTAGTGAGGCGCGGTAAAAAAGGCTGTCTTGGCAATCGAAAGATATGCACATCGCAAGGTTTCCGATAAGGCTGGCGTTGCAAACTATTTTTTAAAACTTTTTGTTTATTTCAGAAGAGTGAATTTATCATCAAAACTACTCGAAAAATTTTTGGTTTTCTTTCTTTCCCTATATTTTCAGCTAGATTGTTGATCTACAACTTTAATAAGTCTGACTGAAAAAGCTAGGCTATGCTAACAAGCATGACCTATGATTGTGACCAAAAACCAAAACTCTTCTTCAAATTCTGTCTAATTCATTACATATTGTGACCTGTCAAAAGTGGACACTTTAAAACGATTCTTACAGACATTTTTTCAAGACTTATTTTGGTCCAAGAAATTAAAATATTTGTTCCACCCTTAAATAATTGTAAAACCCTGCATAATTTACTCCATATTTGAAAACCGATGGGGAAAGAAAGGAAACTCGTAACAAGGCAGCATTTAGTAGAATGCTAGAAAATACATGTAGTAATAATGAAAATTAGTAAAGCAACAAAATCAAAATAGACAAATCAAGTCACAGCAAAATAGCATGCAGTCAAAGGAATCAGATTTCAGGATGCAACTATGCTAAGGAAAACACACCACATTTGTTTCTCAGCAAAAGGAGACTGCGCTTCAATATGAAAGGTAGAAGGGTATTGGGTCGATGTCCCCGCTGTTTCAAGGAATCTTGCACAATCGAGTCTGTATACTTTTTGCGACAAATGTAGACCAGAGGCTGGTAGGGGAGCATTATCACCCGAGCAGGCATCTTACCAGACCAACTTTACTAAAGGCCAATTTCCAGTCAGCGGAATTTTCCGAGCGGGCGGAATTTTAGACAATAAAAGGTTGCTCAGCCGTAACTATCTATTCAATGTCAGATCGACATTTTCCCTCTCAAACAAAAGAATTTCCGCCCGCTCGGAAAATTCCACTGACTGGAAATCAGCCTTCATTTCATTTCATTTTTCATTTCATTTCATTTAATCATATTTATCCACAAATCCCTATCAGCTTATACAACAACAAGATAATAGTTTGAAAAATAACAATAGTAAAAAGAAAAATATAAAAAAGAACAACGTACTATATTATATCTACAAAGAATAATATGGAATGTAACCGTGGTAAGTGCTGCTCTTCCTAGGGATCGTGCTTTGGGTTAAATGCTAGTGTAGCAAGTAGTCCTTCAGTTTCTTTTTAAATGTGAGAACTGTGGGGCTATTCCTTATATCAAGAGGTATATCATTCCACAGTTTAGCACCAGAGTAAAGAAAACTCTTTTTTGAAAATTCTAGGTTGCGTTTTGGGATATCAATATCTCGGCAGTTTCTCGTTACGTAAGCAGATATTTGAGATCTCATGGTGAATTTTCCTTGAAGGCTGTTCGGACATAAATTATTCATTATCTTATATGCCATAACAGCCTTGTCGTATTTGATAAGGTTAGAGACAGAGAGCCAATTGCACGTCCATCCGTCCTTTACATTGGAGCTTTCAATTAATGTGCGAGCTCTGTCTTGGAGACGCTGCAAATGATTTAATTTGGTATCAGACAAACTGCCCCATAGTTCATTACCGTATCGCAGGTGGCTTTCAACCAGGGCTCTGTAGACTTGCTCTAACTTAGATTGGGGTAAAATATCTTTAAGTTTGCGAATAGAGGATAGTCCACATTTTACTTTGCACTTAAGGCTTTTATATTGTTCGTTCCAACTTAAGTTTTCATCGACCCTTATTCCAAGATATTTCACTGTCTGAACTCTTCTTATCGGTTCCTCATCAACCTGTAGCTGCACGGGTTCATGGATACCGTTAAGTTGTCTTTTGTGGCCAACAATCAAGAATTCAGATTTGTTCGCATTAAGACTAAGCTTGTTTTGTCTCATCCACTCTGAAATATTTGTTAGTTCGGTTCTCAAGTCATCGCAAAGTGTGTCTATATCTTCTGCCGAACATGTTACACTGGTATCATCTGCATACATGTTTGGGGAAGATTTAACCAGACACTGAGCAAAATCATTTACATAAAGGATGAATAAAAGTGGCCCAAGGCACGATCCCTGTGGTATTCCATGTTTTACAACCTTACGACTCGACCTTTGACCACCTATTTGGCAATACTGTTCTCTCCTCGTTAGGTAGGACGAGAACCATTGATGAGGACCTCCAACAATGCCATAGACAGCTAACTTTGCAAGTAACAGATCATGGTCCACCGTATCAAAGGCCTTTTTAAGATCTAGAAAGACACTCATGTTTACCTTTCTTCTGTCGATATTGGAGAACCACAATTCTGTCACATTGAGCAGTGACGTAACTGTGCTATGGAGCTGTCTGAAGCCATACTGACAGTGTGAAAAATGACCATGATCTTTCATAAACGTCGAAACTTGGTCATGAACAATTTTCTCGAACAGTTTTGACAGTACTGAAAGTACAGAAATTGGCCTGTAGTTACACAAGTCAGATTTTTGCCCTTTTTTGAAAATAGGAGTTACCATCGCCAGTTTCCAGATGTCTGGGAAGATCCCTTCTTCCATGGAAGAGTTGAAAATTTTTGTCAGTGGTTTGGACAATATTTCAACGGCGTCTTTTATCACTTTAACCGGAATTTTATCATGTCCAGGAGATTTCGAGCATTTTAGCCTGTTTATCTCTCTCTTAACAAGATTTTCATCAATCCTTTGGAATACGAAGGGAGGCGTATCAGATGGTATCTCTGCAGATAAATACTGCAGTGGATCATCTGTAGTCTCACTTTGTATTTCACTGGCCAGTTTGGGCCTATAGTCACAAAGTGATCGTTGAATGCCTCTGAGATTCCACTTGGGTTTTCTAAGTTTTGACCCTTGTACGTTACAGAGGAAGGAAAAGTTCGTGTTTTATCCTTATTCAAAACTTTGTTGACCGACTTCCACATTTCCTTAGGATTGTTGGAGGTCTCATCAATCAAACCCTGGTAATAAGTCTTAACTGATTTGCGTAGCTCAGCAGTGACCCTGTTGCGTAGTTTTCTATATCTAGGCCACAGCTGATGATCTTTCTCAGCCAAAACTTTATATTTATCCCTATCACGCATTAACTTCCTGATTCTAGCAGAAAGCCATGGAGCTGGTGCACGGCTTTGAATCCCTTTTCTTTAAAGGGGCATGCACATCTAGAATTGACAGGAAGAGGTCGTAGAAAGTATTTGCCATCTGATTAGGGTCCCCTGAGGCGGCGGAGATTGCACTCTCAAAGTCAACTCAAAGTCAACGCTCTGTAAGTCTTGGAGAAATGCTTCGCTATCATAGTTCTTTAGACTTCGAAATTCGGTCATATTTTGTAGTCTATCATAGGGAATCTTTTGTTCTCCCCTTCTATTGCGCTTTGCATGCAGTTTCCTAACTCCATAGATGACGTAGTGGTCTGTAATTCCTGATTTAATTACTCCACAATCAGATATATGGTTCGGGCGATTCGTAGAGTAGTGATCAATAAGAGATTTTGTGATCTTAGCCTCCCCCTGGGCATTAGTGTACGTGGCAACCCTGGTGTATTCTGTAATTTTTTGCTCAAACTGAAATTCAGAATAAATCAGTTTCAGTTTCCTCGAGTTGCCATCTTTAGGGCTTTTAAAATCACAGTTGGTATCTCCAATCAGTATTATTTCTTTGCTCTCAGCATCTATTTTTCTTATGATTTTAGCAAGAGCCTCGAATGAACAATTATCAATATCTGATGTTGGAGGGCGATACCAACAGAGGATAACGAACGCTTTTGCATGCTTAGGCGTGACCTCGATCCCTAATATTTCTAATTTTGGATCGGTGATATCTTCTCTACAGTGGTGCGGCAGAGTGTTGTTGACATACATAGCTACTCCGCCGCCTGAGGTGTCCCTGTCGTTTCTATATATTTCATAACCATCTATACGTAGCTCTCTGTCCTGGACATTCTCATTAAGTCTAGTTTCACAGAGTCCAAGAACATCAAACTTATGGTCGTTTACAAGTACCTCCAGTTCTAATTTGTTTTTTCGGAGTGAAACTATATTTAGGTGTGCGATTTTTACTCCTTTTCTACTTTTAGGCCTTGTTACATCGTTTTTGGCTGCTTTACTAGCATTTCCCATTAATTCCTAGCAATACCTAATATAGTGACTGAAATAACTCAACTTTTTGCTTTTAGCCTTAACTCAACTTTTTGCGTAGAATACGAGTCCGGATGTTGCTTGGGCAATTAGGGGGCGTTTTCAAAATATAGGGGGTCGAAGGTCAAAATACATGACATTAGCCTATTATTTACGTTTTCTGCAATATTACCTTTCAATTGGTGACTTATGATGATACCTGCTCCAGCTGTGAGCTATTTTGACGAGAGCTGCTTGCCTCAAGTTTTTTTTGGGGGGAAGTATAAATTGTTGGGGGTCAATGGGTCATGAAGGCGAAGAGACTACAACAGGGTGAAACTGAAAACTGAGTGTATATTACGACTTATTGTTGCAAGAAGGTGCTCTTTTAGCTTGTCTATTGATGGAGATGTTTTTTTAGATGCTTTATAATTCGATGAAGGCATCGTGCCCATTTCATAGATGAGAGGTATTAAGTTAAAGCTAACTGAAAAGTGCTTCATGCAGTTAGAGCTAATGTTTCTTACAACATTCAAGAATTCAAGGCCCGATTCAGTCTCTGATTTTAGCTACTGCTTATCCTTAACTTAACTTTAAAAAGCAGTTTTGAATGGTTCCAGAATATCTGCTATGTTCTAATATTCAAAGGTTCCAAAATATTATAATATCATGACTGAATTCATATTGTTTGGCTGCTAAACGTGAATTATCGCAGTCTATGACAAGAGTTTAAATGAGTACGAAGGGTACCTTTGGCACTTGGCATTTCTTTCCTTGATTCAATGAAAAATTGTCAACGATTATAGTACGCCTAAAATATCTAAATTTAAGACTGTAATGTCTGACACTTGACAGTAATACTTGAAACTCGCGTTGAGAAACAAAACGAAAATTTTGTTCTGGAAATCACTAATCTATATGGCCCAAAAGATTTGAAACATGCATGTAAGGGGTAGGTCTGGGAATAGAGAACTTCAGGTTAAATTCTGGTCTATGATTTATTTCGCATTGAAATCCAAATTGAATGCAATTTCCAACTTCAGAATGATTTTACCTTCAATAGAAAGTAAATCAAGGAGTAAGATGGCACGTGGAATTCTCGTTCTCACATATAGCTCTTTTTATCACAAGAATTTTTCCAAGTTTTGGGTCTTAAAGGTCACTGATTTTACCAACATCTAAGTTGGCCTTTGACTGAAGGATCAACATTTTAGGTTTGATTATCGGTCATATACTCTTCATTCCACGGCCCACCAAATGTATCGACTTTGTTTTACTCACCCGTTGGATTTTGCAACTCGGGCAATCGTAATCAATGGCGTCCGAATATTGTAAAACAACAGACTTTGTATACTTATAAAAAAGCGAAAAGATTGTTCCCTTTCATTGTTTGCATAAATTTACTTTCCTAGTAAATTTCACCGATGACAAAATCACTTGATATAGATGTGCTGATTTTCTGTGCAACCTAAATGTGGTACCTTTTTTCTGTACAGGATTTCTCCTAGATCACTGCTTGAACGACGTGCAATTTAATTCTGTAAACACACTTTTTGCACAGTTTGGGATGGACATCGATTTGAGTGTTTCGATTTCAGATAAAAGATATCGATTGCTATAAAAAATGTACGCTCTGTCTGGAGTCATATTTTGATTTATAGTCTTTCTCAAATTAGATGTCTCCTGCAAATGCCCGCGAATAGCAACAATAAAATTGCTTGGCAAAGGAATTTGGCGTTATCGCAAATCTCAGGTGACACCTCATTTGAGATGGATTTTAGTAAACATAATTTCGAGGCATAACTACTTACTCTTGATTGTATTTTCAGAACGTTGGAAACATTCAAATTTCCAAATTAAGTTTTGTACGGGACAGATTACAATATCCCTGTGACGAAATTTTTTAAAGAAGATTCTTTTTATTAATAGGTGGAGCAAAAGGAGCCAAATCGACATAGTTTCCGCAAAACGTTGGTTTCCTTTTCTGACTAGCAAGAAATATAGTGTCACTTTTTCAATTTCTGGCAAATGCTGGGAGTTTCTTCTTCTCAAAATCAAATCTTAACAAAAGTATTGGCCTTTTTTATGTATTTCTGGCAATAAAGCAACATTTTTAACAATTGTATCGCAAAATACAACTTCCCAAAACATGTACTTATAAACATGCATAAGACACAGCATGTACCGGGGCCTTCAAAACCCGTTCGTTTAATTTGACAATACAACAAGATTGCATTAGGAAATTGTACTAGATTCGTTGAAACCAATTCGAACCCCTTAAACTTAAGAATATGATAGATGGAGATTTACTACAACCTTTGAAATCTGCTTTTTTGTTACGTTAGCTTGGCTGTAAAAGAGAAGTTTATTTAATGATAGTATACTATTAAAATCCTCATGAATCTTTGAATATAAAGGTAGGACAGATATACTGGAACCATTCAAACTGCTTTTTAAAGTAGCTTATAGATAAATGGCAGCTAAAATCAGAGACTGAAGTAAATCGGGCCTTTCAGCTCTTGCATGTTGCAAGAAACACATGAAGCACTTTCAATTTGCATTAACGTAATACCTCTCGTTTAAGCAATGAGAGTGATGACTTCTTCGAATCATAAAGCATCTCAAATAACCTTTTGCATTAATGGACAAGCTAAAAGAGCATCTAACAACAAGTCGTAAACAATACTCAGTTTTCAGTTTCACCCAATTGTAGTCTCTTTGTTTCCTTGACCCATTTGCCCCCTACAATTATACTTCCCCCAAAACTTGAGACTAGCAGCGCATGTCAAAATAACTCACAGTTGCATCAGGTATCATCACAAGTCACCAATTGAAAGGTAATATTGCAGAAAACGTAAACATCAGGCTAATGTCATTTATTTTGACCTTCGACCCCTATATTTTGAAACACCCCTTTAATGGCCCAAGCAACATCCAGACTCGTCTTCTACGCAAAAAGTTTAGTTAGAAGAAGTTGGTCTGGTAAATTGCCAGCTAGGGTGATAATGCTCCCGTCCAGCCTCCGGTCTAATGGCTGTTGAACTCTTGGCCTCTCTCCCTTCTTCCTGCCTTAGTGGCCAAAAACTTTCAAGGAACTTTCTTGCCTAATTTAGAGTAATGTTTAATTGGTTTACTGTGAAGTGCGAAGTCTGTGTAAGATACAGTTTTACTGTTAAAATCAGAAGAAAAAAAATTAAGTGTCAATAACGTTGATATCTTAATGAAACTGTACGGGAGACTTCTCTCCCTTCTAAAAAATAACGAGATAGCATTTATCCCTTCCCTCAACGGCCAACTGCTACCAAAATGGACCAAATTCAAACGTCTAAAACCCCTAAGGGCGATTTCTAAACGGATTTCTTCCTTTATCAATCAACCTTCATGAGATATAAATTACGCGTATACATTCACTTAAACTAAATGATTCATCTCAATCAATCACTGTACGTCAAGGAAGACTGCACACAGACTCCGTTCACTGTTTGCTTGGGCAAAACAGAAGAGAATATACAATAAGGATGAAAAAAGTATTTGTTTCAAAGCTTCGTATTAAATGGGTATATTTCTTGTTGCTAAATAGTGACGTTTGGATAGAATGTAAAAGCTAAGCCAATAAAGGAATTCGACATAGCCACATCGAGTCGCTGCCATATAGGCCAAACAAACGCTCACATCCGTTCTCATTTTAATCACTGCCCAATTTTCTTTCATTATAAAGTGTGGGGATGTTCATGCGTTGATAATATAACGCTACACGTGCTGTCACTTAAGAAATAATCCAGGCTTTGAAGGCAGTGTTGTTGCTCAATTCTAGTTCTAATGCTGTTGAAAAGCTGTTAAATGGTACAACAAAACGATTTCACTTTCAACGAGCAACGAGACAAAGGGGTCCATGAAGAAACAATGTTGGTAGTAGCTTGAAGGCCTTTTGGATTTGTTAAATCAAAAGAAACCGGCCTAGAAAACAGAAGAAAGTGTTAAGTCAACTTGAAATTACAATAATAACACGAAAAACGAAACTACCAGCGGATCATTTTAGAAAAATTTACGCAATCAAAATATTATGTCTACAGTTATCTAAAAGGCAAGTCCTCTCATTCAACGTTCTTGCAAATAAATTAGTCGATGGCGAATTCTGCAGCATTTCACATTTGCTGAATCTCACTGAGTTGCTGAATTGGCGACGGGCCTTGTTGTGCATCAGTTGCACGTACAGTGAGTCGTGTGTCAGCCAGGTCCACTTTGATCAATGGCTTCTTTTCAGGAGCTTTCATTTTCCAGCTGACCATAGATTTCCGCTGTTTTTTGGAAAAAATATATATTAGGAATATTCAATTCAGAAAGAGTTATTGTTTTAATGCCGTATATACAACTATTGGCACAGTCTACTTTTTGAAGTTAATCACCATTTGCTTCTATTCTTTTGCTTTTGGTGGGTGATCTTGCCTCGCAAATCAAGAAATTTTCAGTTTTTACTAAATTTCAGCGTTCTTGAACTTTATGCACATTTGGAAATTGCAAAATCATAACTTCAGAAAGGCATGCTCTCTTTAACAACCCCTCTGATTCCATAAACAAAGCAATTTTGTTAATCACATCATTAAGACTCATTACGAAGGAAACTGGAGACAATGAACACCAATGATGAAAATTTGGCAAAAGTGATCTGTAAACGACAAATCTTCAAATCTAGATTGATGATACAATGATGACGATGTGATGAAAATGTAGAAATCTTTCGACAAACCTCCAGCGTTAACACACGTTGGCATCAGCTATATTAAACAAATGAAACATGATACTCCTGCGCTGTATGGAGGGCATGGTTAAACTTGTGACAAAACACAGCACATATATGAATGTAACGAAAAGCTTTGATCATTCAGTGGAAAGAAACAAACACTAAAGCAAAGATTATTTAACGTGAAAATACCACTTTACTTACAGAAATAGTAACAGAACAGCCAGAGCATCATTACTCTCTGGTCAGTTTATAGCGATAATAAGAAATGGGATAAGAACTCACGTCTGGTTTCTTGTATTTTGTTGATGCAACGTAGGACGTTTTCACCGTGAGAATGACAGAATTCATGAGATTCTTAGCTGCTTGAATCAATGAAGTTGCACTGTCCAACTAAAAAGAGGCAAAACCATACTGAGCATACAGAAACATAGAAGTATTAGAAGCTGTTCCTAAATAACAGTGCTGATAATAAAGACAATCAAATGCAGTAGCAATGTCCTACGATGGTGAGCTCACGAAGGTGCAAAATATTGTCATGACAATAAATTGCAGCAAAGATGGAGTCAAGGAAATTTTGACCACAATGATTTGCAACACACGGTAAATCGATCAATCAAATCAACTGATGTTCTTTATGACGCAAAAGAATATAAATTTCTTCGAGGCCTGTTCTCAACGCAGTCGTCTACTTTTTTAAGAGGAAAGGATGACATGGATTCAAATGAATATTACGGCAAGGAAACTGACTTGCTCTTAACATGAATAATGTGAAATGCATTGGCATCTTACTGTGGATTGAATGACTTGAAAGGAACTGCACTCATTTGAATATAATGCTGAAGTGGCGAATTTATACCTTGATTGTCATAAAGTTGTCAAAAAAAATAAAAATCACCGTTAATTTGACCGTAACGCGAATAAATGCGGATCAAAATGGAATATGCCACATGCTAATTTGCATCTAAAAGGAAGAATTCACACCCTCAATGTTCAAACAAATGGACAATAAGTTTCGTGGCAAAGATCTGTCCATTTTTATATATCCATTTTTAGATTAGATCGTAATGTCACCGTTTATTCACTTCAATAAAGGAAACGCAGCAGAGCTTCCAAGAAAGCCATAGTTTATCAAGGTCTAGAATATGGTTTCAAAAATCTTAGCTTTCCAGTTTACAATTTAGCATTGAATCATAATCAGCTAACGTCTGTCTTACCCATTTCAAGCCATGTGGCCATACTCGTAGGAGGTTTTGGCATTATGCTCCCCACAGTCATGGCACAACTTTATATGACACGAGATATGTTAGAGGAATCAAGGACGTTTTAGCAAGAGATTGATCATATGGACTGAAATTGATGTAAATGAACCTTAGCCCATTTGGTCTATTTGGAGATGTCACAACCTAAGAACGTATAATAATGCTATAGTTTTGAGAATAACCAAGATATCAAAAATTACCGCGATAGAATTATAGGAAAGTAGCTCAAGTATTCTTCAAAACATTTAATCCAGTAAGAAACTATTCACACAACTTACTATGATTGTTACGCCTATAACTTAAAACGTGAAATTAGATATTCTCTAAATCATAAAAAGAATCATTACCCCAGAAACGACAAGTTCTCCACTGATCATTTGAACGTCAGCTTTGACTCGAGACGTGATAGTAAGCTGATGTGAGTACAACGCAATACGTTGAAGATAGGCCATCAGATCACTTTTTGTCGAACTGTGTGGACACTAAAACAAATGACACTGAAAGTGACAACACCAAGTTAACAAATATGTAAAAAGGTTTAACCAAGCAAAAAGTTAAAGAAAGACCACCACTGACGTGGGATCAAGTTACTGACAAGTACTGCTATCATTCTGTGAAGTGCATAATCTAGTTCTTTTAGACGAGATATGAAGACATCGTTCTCCATTATCAAGGATAAAATTTTGTCCATGTAATAAGGGATAGTACTCTTTACAATGCTGCATTATCCCACTTGATCAACAGATCTTCTACTGAGGCGAGTGAATAACCTCAACTAATTGCCTACTCTATAAATAGAACAAAGAAGAGCCTAGATAGGCCATCATTTCTTTGTTTCTTTTTTCATACTGACGCATGAAGCAAATCATCAAATATAATACACAATTCATAGTCCTATGACATCTCATCTTTCATATCAAGTCCAGGATGTATACCAACCATAGATGACATTTGTAGGGTGAAAAGGAAATGGTTGAAGAGGAAACAACTGTCTAGAAAAAACAGGCATCAATTTGGCCTTGCAGTCTTCCTTTTAACTTTTGTACGGCGCACGTACACAGGAAATGTTTCAAACATTCAAGTAAAGGTTGTAACAGAGACAAGAAACAAAAATTTGGCAGTTGAAAAGTAACATTTGATTTTGTAGACACATTGAAATCATATATGGTCAAAAACAAGGAATTGTTCTTTTCCGGCCCCAAGCAACCTCTCCATTAAAGGAATTTCAGAAGTTGACTGCATGATATATGTTGATGTAATACCTGATTTCAAAGAAGCAGCTGGTTTTTTTCAAAAGCATGCACACTTTATCAGTTATGAGCAAAAGACTGGATCCTAGTGCCGACAAAAGCCAGGAAAAGTATTGTCGCTCAGGCACAATAAAACGGTTACAATGAGTACAGTATAAAATTTACGAAGAAATGAATTCAGATCTAGAATCGGGATGATTTAGACTTTCAGATGACAGTTTGTTGATTTTGGAACTTTTTAACTGCAGCCGTTACCTGAATTTGTAGTAGACCAATTTACTGTTTTGCTATTGCTAAACAGTCTAAAACAGGCCCATGTTCGATTCTGCTCACCCAATAGCTTCTAATACATAGACTGAGGATTATAAATTGAAATTTTCTTTTGAACTAATTCAACACTGCTGCAATTCTTCTCTGGTCCCGGTTTCGATGAAACTGCCTTTCCTGACAATACGCCCTTTCAACAAAACAGTGCATGCTGGGTCATCAGGATCGATCTCTCGCACGCGTTGTATTGTTTCTATTGTGTTCGCCGATTCTCTCGCCCTTGGAAGTTATTTCTCGAGCGATTTATGACGATTTTACTCAATTAAACGAGGCAAGGAACTTCTCTCGTATGCATTCCAAACTTTTGCTACTTTTTCTTGACTTTTTGGTGGTGTTTCACTCTGAAATATGCTACAGGGCATCGTTGATAACAGGCGCAGATGGCCAAAGGCCTAGAGTCCCAGCACTTTCACGTGGTAAATAGCATATCGTCGCGGCATTATTACTTTCATACTTTACCTTATAAATTGACAAGACTCTTGAAGAGCTCTTACTGTGCCTAACAAACCAAGACATTAATTCAAGCAAAAGGAAAAGAAAAGCCTCTTCCTTTCAACCTTTGCGTTGTGATAAATTTGTGCGGGCCGTCGTGAATGTAAACAATCTGTTCACTTGCTCGTGTAAACAAACAACTGCCATTTGACTTTACAAACCTTTGATTTTTATTCACGCCTGAATTAAAAGGGAGAAGTATTTTCGCTTTGTCTTACTTGAATCAATGTCTTAGCTCATGGGCTACAGAAAAAGCTTTAAAGAATCTTGACAATGTAAAGAGTAATGTGTGAAAGAAGTGCTGTAGCGAAGATACGCTGTTTGCCACTGGCAAATACATTTTCATTCATTCATTTCATTTTAAATTTTTTATACACGGTGGCCCCATCAACCAAGAGTGGAAATAACAGGGAGTATAAGTATAAGTCTAAGTATAAGTCTTAAACAGGGAGTATAAGTCTAAGGTCCGCTATGCCTGCAATCAACGAAGTCCTTCATCATGTTTCATAGTGAAACATTACCAAAAAGTCAAGAACAAGTACCTGAAAGTGTGGAAAATATACGGCAGAAGTTTCTTACCTCGTTTAGTTGAGTAAACTAGTTGAAAACCTTTCGAGAAACAACTTCCAAGGGCGAGAGAATAGGTGAACACAATAGAAACAATACATCACGTGCGAGATATCGATCCTGATTACCAAGCATGCACCGTTTTGTTGAAAGGGCGTATACCCACCCCAACAGGTCAGTTCACGTCCTGGATCCTTGTCAGGATTGAAACCAAGGATACCACGCTCGTTTGATTTTATCCAAAAACGGACAAATCGTTAGAACAAATCTGCATTACTAAGCAAACACTTACATAGAAATGGACGATTATGATAAAATTCTACTCAAAAGGAAATAAGTATCTGTAAGATTGAAATAAATAAAATGAGATTTTGAAAAAATTTTTTAAATTTTACAAATGAATATTTGAGAAATGAAAACCTGTATGGAAGTGAAAAGTTTTCTACATTTACCACATTCAAATTGCAATGTCTCTTTATCAAACCAGACAACTATTGTTTGCATTTTCTATTTAATCTAAGATTCCAGGGCTTACAGAGAACCAGAATGGATAACGTGGTTTCAAAATATCATTTCTAGCGAAATGTCCTTATACAAGCTTACTGAGAACCTTTTCAATGATACTGATACAGGATACGAAGCATTTCCAGCAATCTTGCTAGCATAAAATATCTAGAATAAAGCAAACTTATAATTACTTTTTCAGCGATGTCTCCTGCAAGCTTGTTCAACGCTTGTCCCATTTTGGCAATTCTCTGCAAAAAAAGAATTAAAGAAATATGAACTAGCACCCTTAGATGTAAAACCTTCCGCACAGTCTATTTTAAGAGTGCTTGTCGCAAACATCCAATTGAATTTGGAATCTTACAGCAGCAACCTTACAGCGACACCCTGAAGATAAGCCCCCTCCCACCGCCTCCTTGATAGCAGGCTATCAACGGCAACAGGTTTAAGAAAAATGAGCATGCTATTCAGGGAATTTTTTGGTGATTTAAAATCTATTTTTTGCTAGTCTAAATTACCTGCTGCAGGGCGGATTTAAGGAGAGGTCCTTTTCAGATCCTTAGCTGACTCGTTATTTCTCTAACTCAATGTACATTTTTATCATTGGACGTGTCTGTCGTAGTTGGAACAAGATGACATCATGTCCTTTTAAGTTATAGCAGCCACAGATTATCTATATGTACTTGCAGTTTAGTTGCTTTTACTTGTGATGAATAGAATGAACGAGTTCGTTCTTACCAAAATTGTTGACGATGTTGAACATACCCTAGACAATCAACAGCGAAAGATCAAGGCATGCGATCCCTTGAGATATGATGATAAAAACGTAGCGAAAACGTTGATTAAGTTTGTATATTCCTGAGTACTGCTCATGATGAAGAAATATGGAACACCTTCGACTGCAATATCCATTGTAGCTTTTCAGAAAATGTAAAAGTTAAAACGAAGTGGGATTAAATAGTTTTGTCCCATCTTTATACTACAGTTGCACTAATGCAATATTCTCTCTTCAGCCCACACAACCAAGACAGACACAAACTAAAACCACATTCTCGACCTTTGGCATCTGAGGTTAGTAATGCCCAAAATAGATAGTCTCTCTTCAGATACTGTGCTTTCCTGGACATTTAGAGCTTCAAAACATTCACATAAGAGCAAAATATACTAACCTCTGCACCTCTGATAACATCCATTGTTGTCTTCATTGGACCAATACCCCTGTGTGGTGAAAAGAAAGTGATCAAATTCCTTGATTAGGAAGTCAATGAAGCGATCAACAAATAAACAAATAAATAAATAACTAAACAATCAATCAATCACTCAATCAATCAATTAATCAATCAATCAATCAATCAGAAAAATACGATATCTGAATAACGTACACCAGGTGTTCATCAACACCAGCTACAAATGTGAGGAATTTCGATAACAAGATATTTTTGCTAATTAGAATGAAATTCCTATCGGAGTTAAAGCAACGAACATGTGTTTTATTGTTTATCACAGAGATGCGCTTTTGGGAATTCTAAGTACAGGAGTTTTGAGTCTCTAGAGATGTGCTTTGACGTTTTAAGAAGACAGTCATGGATGTGGCATGGTTTCTCCCATGCAGTATAAAACAGGGAGTTTAAGTTGATACTTTAGACATTTACACACTCGTGCTGAGTGGTTGCAAATCAAATTGCTAAACGGCGAGCAATACCTGTCAATGTCGATATGGCCTTCGACCTGCTTGCGTGTTTGTTTATATGTGCATGTGGCCTTCGAGCCGTGTTTTCTTTTTTAGCAACTTTGTGGCAGGCCTTTTTGTTGGCCATTTGGCAGCAGTGTAATTCTACATTGGTTTAGACATTTGTTTTCGTTTATGTATATAATGATTGTAATTTGTTCTATCGCCTTTGGTTGCCTATGTAGGTATTTCAAGGTATTTCCTACTCTAGCTATCGCTTACCGGGGTTGCATTTTCTCATTAAAAATTTCGCTTCGACCCTCTTTGGCTTCAGGTCTTGCTTTGTTTCTCCTCTTGGTTTGGGGTTCGGCGAACGCTTTGCTTCGTTTCATTTCATTTCCTCGCTTCGTGTTCTGTGGCGGGGAAAATGCACGTTTTCCTTCCAGCCCCACCTTCGGGAGGGTGATTTGCCATTTTCAGGAGATCGGCTAATTCCCTCAAAAGCCTAACATGCCCTAATGATGAGAAAATGCAACCTTATGTTTGTATGATGCTTATGAGGAAAGAGTTACGAAAAGATTGAATATATATGAAGGGCAACTAAGCCCCAGGAGCTTTGGGCCTATTTTTGTGACGGTACCTTTAAATGTCGATTAGAATGAAATTCTAATCGGAGTTAAAGCAACGAGCATGTGTTTTAGTGTTTTTATTATCATTTAAGCTGATAATTTAGATATTTTGTACACTCGTGCTGAGTGGTAGCAAACTGAATTTCCCACCCACTCGCCTCTTTCACATTTTCATGTCATATCTTCTTTCTTTTGCAGATTCATCTGGAAAGTTTGTGCTAACATGGACGACGGGACTGGTTTGGCGGGGAAAATGCAGGTTTTCCTTCCAGCTCAACCTTCGGGAGGGTGATTTGCCGTTTCGAGAGATGGGCTAGTCCCCTCAAATGCCAAACTTGCCCTAATGACGAGAAAGAATATGCAATCTCGTGTTCGTCTGATGCTTATGAGGAAAGATTCACAAAAAGATTGAATATACCTGAAGGGTAACCAAACCCCAGGAGCTTTGGACCTAGATTTGTGAGTGTAGCTTTAATGCCAAATTGACGCAAATAATTTCTGTGTCAATCCTCGATGGTAAATTATATTCTAGCTTGTTACACTTGCCTGTAACTTGATTTTACGGCTAGTAACACAATATTAAATGTTAGGTCTGGCCTCCAGTAACGAGGAGATACCGATACCAGGAAAAGAGAGAAGCTGAGTCAACTTTTGCAAGACCATAATTGATAGTACACTTCACCGATGTTTAAGACTGATGACATAATCTTTAATGAAAATCCCAAATAGTAATTAGTATTTACTTCCATTTCTTCTCGATGTTTCAACAACCTGTCTTTAGCCAGCGATTTCTTGAATTCTTAGATTGGAAACTGATCAAATAAATCGAAAAACATCAAAGTTTCGTTGAGCGAGACAAAACAGTGAGAAATATCTTGGAAACAACTTGGGAATTAACACCTGGATTGAATAAGATAGCTGTAGAGCAGTCACTCCATCACTTTACCATTGCTGTTATCAACTCAAAACCTTCACTTTAATAAATTCAATTATCTCTTTCCAATGATAAACTATAACAGTTTGCTAATTGCTCTATCAATTTCTTTCTTTACAAAGCCCTGATAGATATTTCTAATCAATTTAGGCAAATTTAGAGCGAAAAATTTTCAAGGATCTTTCAAGAAATTTCATGTGGTGGCTAGGCCAGTGGTGGCTCAGCCAGTGGGCGACCAGAAAGAATTGAAACAAATCGCCATGTATCGTTTGGAAATTTCATCATAGATTACATCATCGATCGGTAATATCAAATTCAGCAAGATATTCCATGGCCTGTCAAAGTGGAAGCCTTTTTTTAGTGGCACATATCATACACTTCTGACGAGCGTATGTTTGGATGAGAATGCAATTCGCCATGGTAAATGACAAACCTTGTGAAATCAGACATGTCCATCATTATCATACACATCTTTTTCGCCAAGACAATAATTTCGTTGCTTTGATCGTCCCATTTGCTCACTTCTGTTACTAATCTGTTCTTTTCCATTCGGAGTCCTTCGTTCAGTTTTGCAATCTTCGCTTTTTCTTCAGCAGGCAAAGCCCTCATGATTGACTACGAGAAGGATTCAGTTGTTAATGCGGCTCACAAAAGGCATCAGCTGCTGGCGTAAAAAGATAAAAACTCTTCTTCACTACTTTATTTTAAGCAGACTTGACGATTTATTGTTTATTTTTCTTTTGGCTAAATTCATAACACTTCTATTTTGTGTTGCAAGATTAATTGTAAGTTAGGTCTTTAATTTGTAATGATTTTGCACGGCCCCCTGGAAAACAGTCTCTGCAGATTGAAGGGGCTACCATGGTTAAGCAATAAAAACTGAAATAAGAAATGAAATGAAAAAACTAGCTATTTCTAACTCATTTGGGCCTACTTTGCATGCTGCAACCAGGCAACGGACCTCCAATGTGAAGGTCCTTCCTGAAGGATGGAAATCTTGTATGACTTGTGCTCTAAAGATACAAATCAATAATTTTTTGCAAGGATCCGGGATCCTGTTGCACTCTCCACACTTATATGCTGTCTTCCTCTTCAATTTTCGTGTCCTTGTTATTCTCATTCCTTCAAATTCTTCGCTAAACAAATCTTCAACCACACAGCAGATTCAATATTAAAAGCCCTTCAATTTTCATTGTTCTATAGCTGTTGTATCCTTATGTTTAACGTTAACGGTCTGGTTAAAATGATCAGCACGATAATGACTGTGGCTTGAGGACCTTCAAAAGCTGCATGTTGCAGACTAGATCAACTATAAATATGCTTCTTAAGCTTTCTTCGACCTACGACTTGCCACCATGGATACACCGGTTCCCATTCGATCACCGAAGTTAAGCATGGTTGGGCCAAGTTATTACCAGGATGGGTGACCACCTGCAAACACCCGGTATCGTAGGTACAGCACCTCACCAAGGTGTAAAATTG
The DNA here is from genome assembly GCA_964020215.1 of Aurelia sp. 3 sensu Dawson et al. (2005). Classification (NCBI taxonomy): domain Eukaryota; kingdom Metazoa; phylum Cnidaria; class Scyphozoa; order Semaeostomeae; family Ulmaridae; genus Aurelia; species Aurelia sp. 3 sensu Dawson et al. (2005). The sequence goes on from OZ026585.1 coordinate 12,122,592, forward strand.
GTACCTCGGTGATGAAGGCAATAAAAACATCAGAAGCGCCAACTGTAAGGCTGCACGCTGTGTAAAAAAATACGCCCAAAGGGAGAAAAAAAAATGCCTGAGCTGAGGGGGTAATGGAATTGTAAAGCGCCCTTGAATATTGAATTATAGTAAAGGCGCTATATAAAAGCAATAACTTTTCTTTACTTTACTTTACTTTTCACATCACTTACTTGTCACGCAACGATTGCTGCGTACGCAGATTCCAATAATGCAAGTTATATATTGAGAAAATGGTCAAAAATTCACATGCATACTTTGAGCTTTAATTCACTGCTCCCATCGAAAATGTTTTCACCAATACAAGATTCACCGGGCCACGTCACATGCGTTGCTTCAAGTCCTTCAGTATCGGGAATTTCAAACAATGCCCCTTTTGACTGGACTAGGGAACAATACGATGAGATATTGCGGCTTTCCACGTCCAAAGCTAACTTCATTAATCTTCAACCTAAATGCACGTACCTTTCATCTATAGATCTTCCGCCAAATACCAGTGATCAAAGTTTACAAAGTCAAAATTTCGCGTACACCTAAAACTAGAGGTATTGAAAAAGGGCCCCATTGCCGAGAAAAATGGAATTTCCCGAACAATTTTAAGCATCAGGTGCAATCTAAATTTTGAACTTATGAACTCCAATATTTAAAGCGTTTGCTTTCAAATTGAAGATTAACAAATGCAGCTATGTGCTCGGAAAGTCCCCACTATTGCTCGGGAAGTCCCCAACATCTTAAAGTTTTTGATCCTTTGCCTACCAAAAAGAGGGAAATTTCTATTGAAATACCCGGTATTTTTGGCCTATGAAAATCTTTCCGTTTTGAAAAGGCCTTTGGCAAGGTGATATTCTCAACTGATTGCGTTAGTAATTGATCTACTGAATGCGACAAAACTAGCAATTATAAAAAGATTGACAGTTGTTGATGTTTGCAATTTAAGCTGTGCTTGCAGCTTAGTGATCGCGCAGTCGCGCGTAGAAGCCATATCCGTCAAACTGCAAGTCATGGAGGAATCCTGTGACTCAATTTTCAGCTATAGCCTAAAAGCGCATGTGCTGTGAAATTGCTGACTGACTTACACAGAGTATTTGTTTCAGCAACACAACAGCAACAATTGAAACGTTCAAAGTCACAATGAATGCTTCGGGGCAGGTCTATTTACATGGCTGCATTCCTTTGATTTCGCAAAGGAAGCCGTGAGAGGCTGGCATAACTTCCAAGGCAAAAGGAATAACTGTGTTCCTCACATCCTTTCGCAAGTGACAAAATGAAGCAAATATCTACTACTCACCCTTGCACTCTTATTATTCAATGTTTGGTAATTCTGTTCAAATTCTCGTTCCTCCTGTTTCTTGAAGTCATCGTACTCTGAGAACTGGCCAGGTTCGTATCCTTGGAAAACATCATCCTCTTCTTGTGCTAAATGCAAATGCAATAAAACCGTGCAAACAAAACTAACGATTTTCAACAGTCCACATCACAATCATGGCAAGAAATCATTGTAGATAATGCTCTTTACTACCAGTAGTTAAAGCATTGATCAGTGAAAATAACGGCACTACATTTTGACATAAAGAAAAGATGAGACAGAAAGCAAAACCCAAGAAAATAGCAAAACACAAAACGTAACAACCGAAGCAAAACCCAAGATATGAAGCAAAACTCAAGGTTTAAGGCAAAACCTAAGATATACAACAAATTGACAGGATTATGGGTGAACACAAACATGATCTATTTGCAGATAGTAGAATTTTACTCATACAGCGATCTAACAATCTTTTTTTTTTCACTTCTCGACGAAATTCTACAAGAGCTTTCACAAACAAGAAAGTTAAATTTGGAAAAAAACTTTGTGGAACAACATATCAAAGCAAAACTTGGTTGGCACTAGAACTAACCGCCAGTGATATGGTTTTGACATCAAAGTTTTGCATTCAATGAAAACTTGTAGAAATTTATGGTTATTGATGGAGAGACAAACAAAAGTTACTATCTTTAAATGAATTTTCAAAAGCCGAAAGATCATTAAGAAATTGTGGATCTGTTTGTAACATTATATTGCCCAAAGAGAGAGATTAAATTAGCCGAAAACATTCAAACGTTCGACAGACTTTTAAAACAATGCGACGGACCCACTTGCAGCTATAATGCCTGCAGTTAGCAACTGTAAAATGTGAAGATAGATTGTCGATTTATATTAATTTTGTTTGAAGCTAGGATTATATTGAATTAAAACAAGATTAACAATGCAAGCTACCACGCTATCGATTGAAATGGTATTTAAAATCCCTTCCCTGAATGAATTTTTTACTTAATTTTGAGCATTTCTTTCTATTGACTGTGCAGTTGGCTTAAAGGCAGCAAAAACTACGGTTCCATGTGGCCTGCATGAATAAAAAGGACAATACGTTCACTTACATTTTCCACTTTTTACTCTTTCAGCTCCTTCTGGCGTGATAACAAATGTAATGATTTTGGATGGGCCTTGTCCTCGTGGCCTTGCAACTTGTTTTAACCACATAACCTTTTCTTCGCCAGTATATCCAAGAAGCGCGAAAGAGCCCTTGGTTCCAGATTCGAAATTATCATCTGCTCCAACTCGGATCAATGCTTCCTTAACTTCATTCATGCCGTCACCTACAAAACAAAGAAACAAACTAGATTCTCATATTTAGCTTGATTTGAGATAATTTGACATTAGGACGCAATGCCAAACGAAATGCGAGGGTAGTACAATTTCGCAAAACTTAACCTTACATTCAGTCCACAATGTTGTGGGACGGAAAAGTGAGCTGTGGCGTAATTCTGTTTGTAAAAATTAAAAACCAATGCTATCGCAACAATATTCTAAGACCAAATTCAAAAGCGCTTTGTGTCATAAGATCTGTTTGGGTGTTGCTGTATCGTTGTATCTTAAACAATGAGACTGGCCTTTCTTATTTTCTGTAATATCCCTCCCATTCACTCAATGATTGTTTATATTTGTCAAGCAGGTAAATTCATGCAAGAAATATAATGGCTAGACACTGACAGAGCGTTTGATCGATTCTATTGCAATCAATTTTTGATATTAATGGCAGGTGCATGTAAGCATAGGGCTAAGAACCGTAAAAAGGTGGTGCAAAATTCAATTAAACTTTTTCATTAACTTTTGGAGGGAAATTAGGGAACTTAACTGTAAATCTGCCGTTGATTTATGGCAAAGTCCCTTAACTAACTATCCTAACTTCCTTGAATTTCCTAATTTCAGAATACAACAATTTGGGTCCAGTGCAATGATCAATCATAAGTAGCAACGCATTCATGCACGAAATGTTTCGTCTCAACCAAAATGTCGGCCAACAATTTCTGATAATGTTGTTTCTAATGCAGGCTTGTTTCTTTCCCATGGTCTTTATTATCGAAGAAACAAGAATTCTTGCACTATCAACATCTATAGCTTCCTATGAATCAATTCGAAATGATTCAAACTCACCTGTAGCTTCTAATGAGGAGACACACACCATTCGTTCGCTGGGCAGATCATCCAAGAACTGGGCCATTTTCTGTCCTTCAGCCCGTCCTCGAGCTGGGTCAGCAGTATCGAAACTCTTAGACATAAGATAGTTGCCTGCTCTATCTAAAATGACCACATTCATTCCACGCTGCATAGAACTTCTTTCAATTCCATTGATTTTGATTGATGCAATTCTAGCGTAGCCTGGATCGTCTATTCCCTCTGCTGAAATCTCCACCTTGATCTTGCCTGCAAAAACACATATATATATGTACCGGGTGAGTCAAAAAAAGTTTACGCGTTTGGCTGGCTGTGGAGTAACAAGTGTGTGACCGATGCTCAACACTGAAATGTTAATAATCAGTCAAGCAGTCAAGAGCTAACTTAGATGAGAAAATTTTGTTTTGTAAAATCACCCATCATTAAGACCCAAAGATATTTAAAATGTCTGTAAGGGGCTTGTATGGGAATCGAGAATTCCACGTTCCAATCTGGTCCATGATAAATTTGGCACTGACATTCAAATTCAATGCCATTGTCAGTTTCAGAAATGAGTTGTGATTTCAAAATCATGAACCAGAATGGAATGTGGAATGTTGGTTCCATACGATCCCCTTAACAACGTTTTCCTAATTTCTGGTCCTATAAGAAGAGTAATATTACGAAACAAAATTGGCCTTTTACTGATAGATTAACATTCTAGTTTTGAATATCGGCCACATACTTTCTATTGTACAGCCCCGCAAACCCGTAAACTTTTTTTGACACACCCGGTATAATATAAATTTTCAAATTTCCGTCATCACTATTGACAAGGATGACTAATCAAAACGTCTGACCCAAATATTTACAGTTTGCGGTTATCAACTAATTTATACCGGGTGTCCCAAAAAAAGTTCGATGTTTGATTAAACGCAGAGAAAAAAACTCTTGAATCTGACAATTTCTGGTACATTCATGATATGCCTGATAGATAGTTGGCATTAAGTAGATTTTACACAGCTATTAGAGTTGTACGCCAACTGTAAATAAATTATTTATCTTATACTATTATTATTATATAGTATAATCATTCTAGTTAATCATTTGTTAATGAATGCTTCTGCTTAATCATTCTAGTTACATGATACACGTTTCAACTTACAAATTGGCATATCATATGAACACAATAGTAATCTAAAAATGGAGTTACGAGCTTTAACATTTCATGTTCATGTTCAAAGCAAAGGGTGAAGGGGGAGTCTCCGGATGAGCATGGGCTCACACTTTCGATCATAAAGCCGGTTTCACACGAGGTCGTTTGGGTCGTTAAAGTAACTCTGCTTTCCGCTCCAGTGAGCAGCGAGTTGCCGTTTTGCAAAACCACTCTTCCCAGAAAACAGTTAATTTCTCTACAGTAAAAACCGGCGTATAAGAACCTACAATTTTGCAAGTCAGCCTGATTAGGTTCTTATGTATTGAGTATTTAGTAGGAAAAAAGGCTGTTCAGGTTCTTAAATTGGTTCTTATTTCATTCAGGGCTTCCAGGTATTACTTTTGTTCAGATTGAAATTTCAAGCCCATTATTTACTGTCAGTTGAGAGACATCTGAGTTCATAAGGCCTTATTCAAAACATCACTAAGTGGAAGAATCAGAAATTTTACAGAATACAATGAAAAGCTTTCAAAGCATCTTTAGAGCTCTTTGCAATTTGCACATATGGCAGAATCAGTACGTATAGGCTCAATGACAAAGCAACAAAGGTTTGATTTAGTTTGATGATCTCCACGAATAAGAACCTATTTCAAATTTCAGGCTGAATGGTTTCTTATATATTCGGAGTCTAATTTCAGCATTACCAGCCTGTAGGTTCTTAATCACTAGGTTCTCATACGCGGGTTTTTACTGTAATACTAATTGGTCTATCGAAAAGCGGTAAAAAGGACGCTGGTCTACATCGTCTTTGCAATCCAAAGATATATAAATTGCAATGTTTCCATCAAGGCTGGATTTGCAAATTATCTTTCAAACCTTTTTGTTGATTTCAGAAAAGTGGATTATCTCCAAAAGTACTCGAAAATGTTCTGGTTTCTTTCACTATACCTTTAGCTAGGTTTTTGATCTACAACATCACAAAGCCTGATTGAAAAGCTAGGCTAGACTGTTCGCAATCGAATTTTACATTTCTGTTTACTTTTCAACAGCGAAGAGTAGAAACCATGGTCAACTCATTACGATGTTAAAAATCACACTTTCAAACACTTAGAATAACTTTCTGAAATGTTTCAATTGTAAAAGAATGAACGTGATCTGTCGCGCATGCTATATCCAAGTCTCAAAAGACATCCTTGGAGCGCTTGTGAAAGTATCATTTCTTTAATGTTAGCAGCAATGTCACAACCTAGGTGTCCTTTGAGACTTTCATGAGCATTCACAAAATATCAATTTCTCTGATAGTTCACAACGAACAGAGATCTCAAACTAAAATTTTTTACCAAAAGGTGTTAACTCTCTATTATGTGCTAATCAGTTGACCAAGGTTTCTACACTTCGCTGTCGAAAAGTAAACAGAAATATAAAATTCGATGGCGACAAATCTAGCCTAGCATTTTCAATCAGACTTGGTAAACTTGCAGATCAACAACCTAGCTAAAGATATAGCGAAAGATAACCAGAAATTTTTCGATTAGTTTTAGAGATAAATCCACTATTCTGAAATCGACAAAAGTTTTGAAAAATAATTTGCAAAGCCAGCCTTTACGAAAACATTGCGATTTGCATATCTTTCATTGCTAAGACTATGCAGAACAAATTCTTTTTTGCCGCTTTTCGATAGACCTAATAGTATAGGAGGAATCAACTGTTCTCTGAGGAAAGTGCTTTTGCAAAAGGGCAACTTGCTGCTCAATGGAGCGGAAAGCAGAGTTATCTTAAGGTCGTCCAGAAAGACCAAAAAGACAAAGACTCAGAGTTTGAGTTCTTTGTCTTCTGGGTCTTTCTGCACGACTCTAACGACTCAAAGACCTCATGTGAACCAGACTTTTCCTTGACGACGAGCAAGAGTTCTGCTCATTGAGCACATTGAAAGCAAGGTTTGAAAAATCGAATCCAACGGATCTCGGGGCAACATACTAAGTTTGTAACTTTTACCACTCAATTCGAGCTTCACAAAGCCTGAAAATGCACTGTTGCATAATGTGACATGTCGAATAAAGAATTGAAAAAAACACTATTTTTAGTCAAAGAAACGAAACCGTGGAACGGTAAAAATTCCGTTTGAAATTTCCAGTCGGCATGTCCAGTCCAGTCGGCATACAACAATAACATCGGCAAATTATTTGTTCCGAGACAGTCCACGAAATGTTTTCGAGCAGGCGGTATAACTACATTTAATGACATTCAGCACATCTAGCACTGATACCTCCATACATATTGGCAATGCTCAAATAAAGGAAAGTTCTGAGGAAAAATTGTTGGGGGTAACTCTTGACAAACACCTTACCTTCAAACCCCATGTGAGCAATCTTTGTAAGAAGGCCAATCAGAAAATTCATGGGCTAGCTAGGATTTCAAAATACATGGAAACGGAAAAAATAGTCTTGTTAATGAAAACGTTTATTATGTCCCAGTTTAACTATTGCCCTCTAGTGTGGATGTTTCGCGATAGAAACTTGAATAATAAGATAAATAAGATGCACCTAAGAGCACTGCGAATTGCATACAGAGACTACGAGTCTGATTTTGAAACTCTGCTGAAAAGGGACAACTCAGTGACAGTCCATCAACGAAACCTACAGTTGCTAATGGTCGAAATTTATAAGACAAAAGAAAACTTAAACCCTGAATTTATGAAGGACATATTTATAACTAATGATGTGCCTTATAGCCTAAGAAGTGGCAATAGTCTTCTGCAACCAAGTGCAAGGACCACAAATTTTGGGATTGAAACCACACCTTTTATTGGACACAAACTTTGGCAAAAGCTACCAAATGATATAAAAACTGCTAATTCTTTGGCTGTTTTTAAAAACCGAATAAAAACATGGAAGGGGAGAAGTGCAACTGTAGGCTTTGTCGAATCTTTGTAGCAAATCTAGGGTTTTTAATGTGAACTTGTAACCCGGGGGGTCTACTTTGGAGAAAAACAACGGGGATGTGCCTGCCAGAACAAATTTTAAGACCCTGTCCTGGAACAAAATGCTGAAAACATAGTACCTGTCCCGGAATAACTTCCGGGAACTGATGGTCATCGTGAAAATAATTTTACTGAGAATGTGTTTCCCCAATTGCTTTATGAAAAGTACCTCTTCTTCAAATTATTTGGTTATATTCACATCTTTTATCATTTTGCAAAACATTTTTGTTAGCATTCTAAAGTCAAGGAGAACAGCTCTATGAAATGGACAGGATTTGTGACTTGTAACCTAACTCAGAGTGTCCCGCAGGCAAAGTTTCTCACTGAAATCAATTGGATAGGAGAAAACCCTCAGAATTTTTCAGAGTTCATTGTACTTCTTTTATGACTTCATCCTAAATCTTACAGTTTCCTCAGAAATAAAAAATGAGACTTCTCTGCCAATCTTTTCACAAACAAACAAGTTTCGTAAATACTTGGCTAACGCTTAATTCTCTGATACTTAATTTAGCTTAATCAATCAGCAATGCAAACCATTCAAAATTTGAATTCAAGGTACTTTCCTGTACAAAGTACGTACATACATAAAAATGTATTAATACATGAAAATAAAATGGCGCAAATGATTTCAGTCCATCCATAGTCAAAAGCCAAGCACCTAAGCACTCAAAAGAGTAAAAACAACAGTAAACAAAACATTTGAAAACATTATCACCAATATTTTAGGGGTAGTGGTCATAGGCCTGCTTATAGAAAAACAAAACCCATGAATCTCCTCCTACACTACAGTAAAGTGCCAACACACACCAATTTAGAGGGGTCTGGGGGCGTACTCCCCCAGAAAAAATTTGCAATTACAACATCTAGAATGGTGAAAACAGAACCAAATTTTGCTCTTCTTCCAAAAGGTAGTTTGTAAGGAACTTGATTTCATGAAGTTTTGAGGATGGACCCTGCACTTTGACTTAGAATGCTTTTCTTAATCCCATGTTTGCTTGTGCTAAACTAGAACATTTGACCATTCGTAACAGTATCCCTATAAATTAATATCCTCATTAAAATCTTTGTGTAAACATCTTTTTCTGGCATCAAATCAAAATTGCCTATTTTGATCCCTTCTAGAGCTGTTTGCTAGAACTTAAATTGGAAAGTTTGACATTTCTGTCACAGTTTTGTTGTCACCACCCTTCAAAGAATTTGTGCATGGAAAACATTTATTTTGTAATGCAAATCTTGAGATACAATTGTCAAGCACCAGCCATGAGAAGCACTTTCTAAATTAGGGAAAGACCACTACTACTACTACTACTGGACTCCAAAAAGACCCCACAGACAGAATTAATTCATTACTTTTGTTCTTAAGATTATGTCTGTATCAAGAAGAAAGAAGTTCAATTTGTGCACCACAATGTTCTTACACTATTTTGTGCACCAGTTTGTGCACCAGTTTTTACTCTATGCATTGGACATGTCTGGTGCACATCGCTTTCTTTCCATAACTGGGCCATGCATGTCAAAATTGTTTTGTATAACTCAATCAAGTCATATTTGGCGCAAATTAAACATTACATACCACCTTTAGTTCTCCTTCGTTGCAATATCTCATGAACATGAAGTGTTGGTCAGTCCCTTAGACTGCAGCACCCTGATTTCACTTTCAACGTCTTTACGTTGCGATAGGCCTTTTTGCAGTTTTCTAGGCTTTGCTTTGCCGCCAAAATCAAAACCTGAAAGTTGAGTTGAATTTTTGTTGCTGTTGTTGTTGTTCCCAGCAGCAATGGAGACATTGGACACAGGTGTGATACGGGTGTATCCCATACCCAAACAGGTGAGGGAAAAGGGTCCACACTGCTAAAATTTGTATTCAATAATCAATTCGTAAATCATACCTTTGAGTTTTTCAAAACAATCTGACCTGTCCCGGAACAAAGACCAGAAAAGTATAACCCTGTCCTGGAATAAAGACGAAAAATGTATAACCCTGTCCCGGAATTTTCAGCTGAAAATGACACCCTATTGGCAGGCACATCCCCGGGTGGTCATTGTATTAAGTAAACCCCCCGGGACTTGTAACTAGTATTTTATTTTTTTTCTTATTATAAATTTATTTCTCATGATTATTTTTCGTTAGTAGGCCTTAATTAGCTTTAAATTAGCTATTTTACATTAGCCTATTTTAAATAAAGAATTAATGATAATAATAATAATAATAATAATAATAATAATAATAATAATAATAATAATAATAACTACAAAGCGACGTTTTGGCAGCACAAGAGCAGGCAGTGAGAACAAACTTAGTGAAAGCTAAAATTGATAAGACTCAAGAAGACAGTACATGTAGGATGTGTGGCAAAGCAGATGAGAGCATCAACCACCTCTTAAGTGAATGTAGTAAAATGGCACAAAAAGAGTATAAACGGAGGTATGATTGGATAGGAAGAAAGATACATTGGGAAGTATGCAGAAAGTATGGTCTTGACACAAAAGATAGATGGTATGAACATGAGCCGCAATCTGTATGCGAAAACGAAGAGTATAAGATCTTGTGGGACTTTTCAATACAAACAGACCACGTCATCGAAGCAAGAAGGCCCGATATGATTATAGTTGAGAAGAAAAACAACAAATGCCAGATTATAGACTTTGCTGTTCCTTTCGATACTAGGGTTAATGAAAAAGAAAAGGAAAAGATATTCAAGTACCAAGACTTAGCAAGGGAACTGAAAAAACTGTGGAATAAAAAAGTTAAAGTGATCCCAGTTATAATTGGGGCGCTAGGAACAGCATTGCCAAAAAGACTGAAGGAGATTGGGATAGCTACCAGAATCGTAGAGTTGCAAAAGACTGTGTTGCTACAATCTGCCAGAATTCTCCGACAAGTGCTTGAGATTTGAGGAAACTTGTTGTTACCAAAGCTCAAGAACATCAATCCACTGACCAATATAGAGGGGTATCGCCCTGGTTGAGGGCAAACGCGTTTTGACCGATTTTAACTCTCTTGCGTTTGTTGCTGAATCTGGCGTTTGGGCCTAGTTAAAACCAAACAGTGTGCAAAAATATTTTCGTGACTCCATTTGCTTAACATTTCCTTGTTTGTGTTTCTTAAAACTCCGTCCACAAACAGAGGGAGAAGTGCACAAAGAAGCTCACCTAAGATGTAACTTTAAGCATCCGCCATTTTTCCTTTCACATTTTGTTGCACAATTTTCTTTTTGCGTGGTTTCTTGACGTTGTTAAAACTTTCACAGCAAACAAATGGCCTCTTGCCAAGCTCCAATTGTCCAGAATGAGTACTTAACGTAAATTCAGAGATATGGCATCCGCTTCCGCCACGACGGGCTACTTTTCGCACCCCGTCTGATTGGCCTAAAGTCGCCCTGGCTGAGGGTACTGTGGTATCTTCCGGCTCTTGAATGAAATCTGTATTGTCAACGGATGACAGGCGACTACTATTTGCTGTAAAAGGACATATTATGGGGCAAAAACAGGTTTGTTCTATCAGTGGACTGTAAAAACTATTTTTTTGATCATAAATTGATTTAAGCATCGCTCAGTTCACCGGAGGAGGAAAACTTGATGTCAGCTTGCTTGAAAAGTCTTTGAACGAAACCGGCAACAAAGGTCAGTGTTTAGGATAACGAAACACAGCAAACACAATCAGAAAACATTTAATAACAACAAAAACTCTTTAATTGTTGATATGCTGCTAATTTTCGCATCAAGTTATCTTAAATTTACCTGAAACCATGTGAAAATTTGGATACCCTCAACCAGGGCGACGTTGGAAATTTAGGCCCTCTCGACCACTCTGTTATCGAGTAGCTCGCTCTTAAAGACAGCATGAGCAATGACAAATATATTCTATATCAACAACAGTGAAGAGTTTACGAAGGTGTTCATGGTAAGATTCGTTCTGAAAATTTTTTCGTTCAACAGGAATATTCTACCAACGTGAAATACCCTCAATCAGGGCGACACCCCTCTACAAAGAACAGAACTGAAGTCAGTGTGTAACAGAGACAATAATAATAATAATAATAATAATAATAATAATAATAATAACTACAAAGCGACGTTTTGTCTTGAAAACAGAAGAATTTCTGCACCCTTCGAAAATTTAACTGACTAGAAAATGGCCTTTACTTTGAATATGCTCTGTGAGTAAAAACCTTGCAAGTTGTCAAGGTAATGAACATATCGCCAATTCAGTGTTTGTGTTGGTCTTTGAGGGAGTCCCCTTTTACCACCATGAGGCAGGACGCCGAACAAATTTTCCGGTTTTGTCTAGCGCATGAAGATGAACTGTTAGAGCTCATAATTCCATGTTCAGATTACTAAGTTCTTCTTAAGATATGCCAAACTTTAAGTTGAAATTTCTAGCATGTAGCTAACGTAAATAAAAAGTGTTTGGCTCAAAGACGTTTTCTCTGTGCTCCATCAAACGTCGGAACTTCTTTTTGGGCCACCCGGTACATTACGTGACAAAAATGGTAAGAAGATTGGTGAAAAGTCACTGAATGAAAGATCCCAAGGAGGTCTACGCTGCGTAATCTACTATATGATCAGAATCCACTGAACAATGATCAGAAAAGCATCAGCTGTATTGAAATGATAAGAGACTTCCGACAAGCTGGATGCCACAACTACCGTAAAATAATCGTTGGTCATAAAAGCAAGGGCTGGTATTGATGAACTAGTATCTGAAACTTTCCGTTGTATGGTTTTCAGCTCAACTCTTATTCACGCCTGACAACCCCGACTGACGTATGACGTCATACTGAATCCTCGAAGCTGTGGAGGCAGGTGGAGGTCATGTGATTTTTGTGCGCCCTTTACCTAACTTCATCACTCGTACACGCCAAAAAACATTTCATTTTCGCAAGATTTGATGCTGGGCTCCTTTATTGATAAAAACTGTTTAAAAGTTTAAGATTTTGATCCTTTGGAAGCAGAGAAACAAACGCTGTGGCTGCTAGCAGGTAAGCAGATCCTCTTCGATTTCACAAAAATCTCGTAGGCCCGGGATCTTCCATCAGGGGTGTTTTCTTTGAATTTCTTATCCATCTGCTGTGATTTTCCAAAGATGTTTGATTTGTTTAGAAGAACAGGCTTCACAAAATCCATTTTGCTTTGTTTGGGATATTTTGATACGAAATTACCCATATTCTAGACGCATTTAATTTATTGACTCTTTGACTCTTCAGATTATTCTTTCGTTTGGTAAGACGAAAATTCATAATCTTCCATCAGGGGTGTTTTCTTGAGAAGTGACGAGCTTATTTGAAAAGCGAACTATCCTATGCCATGCAAACTTTATTTCTCTTTCATTTGATGTGGCACTTTGTATGTTTTTTAGCTTCTGTTTCAGATCCTTTGAATTAGGCGCGAATCAACTTTACTTTGCAACTCCATTATTTTTGTGAGGCCAAGTCTCCACCTAGTTATTTTGTCTCTTTGTCAGTCGCAAGTTCTCTATTTGATGGATAAGTTGGCATTTTCTGGAAAGATATTCATACTTTCTTCCAAAAACCAATCAAATTGTCATTCTGAAGCTTTTTCTGAACTTAGAGTTAAATTCCACCTGCATATTGAATTACTGCAATTCCTTTAGTTGAATTCTACCAAAATTTTACCCTTTCACTAAGGGCCAGTTTACTTCCAAATGCTACGTCCTACGAAAAAGAAACCCCTCCTAAGCCATGCAAAATTCATTTCTCTTTCTTTTGAGCTAAATTTTGATATATTTTTTGTTGCTGCTATGAAACCTACCGTATAAAAAGGCGTGGGTCAACTATGAATTTTCCATGCATCTTTTTGTTAGGCCAATCTTGGCATCCAATACTTGTCTAATTTATCTCATTGTATCCATATTGCAATGCATGTCTACCGTTCATGTGTATATCATCCGTCACCTTACAGCTGAAAATCCTAAATTGTGCAAGTCGAAGTGTCATATTTTGGAAAATTCAGTCCTGTGACAAGAAATTTTCTTCCCGAAGCGGCTCGTGGACCTGTTTGATGTTGAAAAAGTTGTGCCAAATAAGGGTGAACCAATACCATATATGGGGTTTACCAGAAGAATTTATGACCGGTCTTCAAAAACAATTGATACCCGACCATTTAAAATTTTGGAATGAAAACAAATTTTCAGTGAACAAAATATATGATAAAATTTCTACAAGTTTTGCTCAGGTTGGTTGACACAGGTCATATTTTTCTTTCGCAAAAATCAGGCCTAAGTTCGGGAGGAATTATGCTCCTATAGAAGTACCATTAACATCAGAACGAGGCTAGGAATGTCGAATGATGGGTTGTCGGGCGTGTTATTGGTTTATTCAACTCTTGTATATAATTACATTTAGGGCCTGTTTACATGAGTCCGCTTAGGTGGGATATCTCGCCCAGCCGGGATACCCTGGCTGCCTATAGAAACATAAAAATTTCACTTTGCGTTTACATGGGAGTTTCATTCCGCCTATCTTGCCGGGATGTTTTTCATACCGTCTCAGCTTGGCGGGATATCCTTTCAGGCCGGGATGATTTTCTCCATGTAAACAGAAACAGGCGGGATATCCTCCCTTGCCGGGATGAAATTGGCGTTACTGTCCATGCCTTTAACCCGAGAACCATGGCACATAAATACGTCGCAGATTTTGTTCAGGAGACGAGATATGTTTTGTCCGAGCAAACTTATGTGTCCCTTCGTGCAGCGGGTTAAAGCTCATGCGCAGTAGCGCTTTGGCATTGAAACTCTGACGGGCACATGAGCTTTAACCCACTGCACATGGGAACACATTAGCTTCCTCGGACAAGGGTATCTCATCTCCCAAACAAAATCTGTGACGTATTTATGTGTCATGGTCACCGACTGTATGTCCAGTATCATTCAGGTAATATGAAGTAATTGGAGCATCTGCATCTGTAATTTGGAGCATCTGGATCTGGTTCTAGAAGGGCCCTATTTGAATGACCAGCTCTTCAAATTCACGAAATGATAAGCGGAAGTTCTTTTTCCATTCTTCGGTAGGAAGTAAGTTGTTGCACATATTTTGCCACCAGTTGTCACTTCGGCCTGGATGATACCATGCCATCCGACACTCTCTGAAGAGTTTATGAGTAACTTTGATCTACATTTTCCGTTTATGGAGGTTCTTCTTCAGAAACATAATCAAGACTGGCGGGTAGGGAACAAAGTTTTCATACAACTTGGCGACGACATTCAACAAAGTTTTCCGTATTTTGATTGCCAGAAATGATAACTGCATGAACATCATAGCAATAATTCGTTTCTTCTTGATCAACAACCTGTGAGCAGCCATTTTGAAATCTGATTGTGCCACTTAAGTTTCAAAAAGAATGCCAAATGTTTTTCAAGACGGCGCCAAATTTCATCCAGCCCCGGCAGTGCTTCCCATGTAAACGCGAAGAATGAAGTCTTCCCGCCTAGGCCAGGGATCCCGGCCAGGTGGGATCATGTAAAGAGACCCTTAGATAAAGAGAATCCACATCAGCCAAATTTTGCCAGGGGAAAACATCAACATGAAAACATCTTTTCATTGCAACGAAAAACAAGAATATTTTGCACCTAACACTTCAATTTACATTTAGATTATCAATTAGCAGCGTTTTTCACAGAGATCTAGACATGCCCAAGTCTCACGTTGTAGTTCTAGTCGATTCCACAGTCAAAAAGAAATTGCACCTCAAACTGCAATCGGCTAAGGCCAGAAGGTAAGGCTTAGGCAATTCCAAGAAGGAACTAACGCGGTGATTTAACGGTAATGGCAATTTAATGGGAAGCACTGATGATATATTTTCTGCTATTGTCAATGTCTTCTCCAAGAACTAATTTTTGTAAAATTCAAAGTAAGAATGAATGAGCAGTGATAAATAACACAGTCTACCAAAAGAACACGAACGACTAGCCATGGCACTGTCTGGGTTTTATTTGTTTATTTTGCTCGCATCGTGATTATAAATCCAATCATCAATCAATCAATCAATCAATCAATCAATAAATCAATCAATCATCTTCATGTCACGTTATTGCCTTTACTAAGATGGTTTCGATATAAATAAATACTTTGGAATGGAACAGGAATCAGACTTATGCCTTTTCTTCCCTTGCTTCCCTATGTTCGTTTATTTTCTGATATCAATGGGTCAAAAGGGACGCATAATATTTCTCTGAAAATGTAAGCCCACTATAGCTCCGCTTAAAATGGTCTGATGGTCTGTATTCACCAATCAAATTGCTAGAATTTGGTTTTCAACCAATAAGAAGGCACTATTTAGACAGATGTTGTTGCATAATAATAATAATAAATTCGTATCTGCCCTAGTGCCTGAGCTAACAGCTCAGTTAACGTATGAATACGCTATACTAGGTTTATGTTAGCTACTACAAACAGTATCACATGAAATTACCTCAGCAGAGGGGGGGGGAGTCTATCCAAGCACAGGCAGACATTTAGCTGGCTCATTCTCAAACGAGAAAGAGAGCAATGCCCTCGAATTTCAAAAGTGCTAAATGTAGGCCTAGACTATGGGAATAACTTCCGCACCCTGTGCCTCCAAATATAATTTGCCATAATAACATTTGATATTGAACACCATTGTAACATCTGCTTTGCAACTAATTTGTCAACCGACAAAGATCTCAGTTCTCTCCAAATATCCTTCTTTATGCAACCAAGCGAGCCAAAACACATAACCTTTAATTCAACATTCCATCCATGACCTCGTAATAGACAGCAAACGCTCTCGTAACGCCCCAACTTCTCTCGAAACACGTAATCAAAGTACAAATCATAACACACAGCTACTTCGACAATGGTGCACTTCTGTGATACATGATCAATTAAAAGAATGTCTGGTTTGCGATGTTCAATCAACAGCAGTTCCTCGCGATACTCTGTGAACATTGTCTCCATTAGCTTGTTTGAGTAGACTCGTAGACGACGGTTACTCTGAGAAATAACATCTTCTACTTTATCAGCGATTCGATTGTGGCGACGACTATAAAAATTTCAAAATTCATGACAACCATTCATAAGATGCGCCATACTTTCGGTATGATTTCGGCAAAAGGGGCATAAAGGATCATTTTCACGGTTCCAAATGTGCAGCGAAAAGTTAGTTGGAAGGAGGCTAAGTCGTGCTTTTATGCTGAATTTCACTAACAAGTCGTCTATTTTCCAGTTGTAGAAAATGGAATGTGATGACTTCAAATGAATGCCATCCATAACGAAAAAGCACCCCTGAATTGACAATTCTTTTGCCTTAATCAAATCACGTTTAACTGTGTAATGAAATAGAATCTTTTGTAGCGATGAAGTGTCGTCGTGAAACTTCCCATCAATGATTACACCTGCTTTCCCATCTCTGAAAACGATGGAGATATCTAGTTTCCTTGCATAGCGCAACAACTCAGGCCAGTCAGACTGACAACCAAAGTTTGTTTTATTATTCAAATATCCATCAACTGTGACTTCGTAACCAAGAAAGTTCTTTTCATCACTCGATTCTGCTACCCCCCCCTCCTTAACATGTCAAGACTTAGAGACTGACGTGCACTGTTTCTAAAATGATCTTCCTCATGATTCAACATTTTTAGGAGAAACGCAATTCGTGTCGTCCGGTATACAGCAGATACACGTTTAATTCCTATTCCTCCGTCCTCGCGAGGTAGGTAAATGATGAGCTGCGTAGTTGAACTGTATAAATCGTACAAATTTCGAACTGTTTGTGTTAGAGCCTTATCCAATTCTTCGAGCTGTTCCCCGGTAAACCTTGTATTGTTAAAATGATGCAATATTTTAGCAAGAGCCATGTTATTGAAAGCACTTGCCTTCAGCGAAAGTGGCAACTTACATTTTGAGATTTTGTCCAGCAACTCTTTATAATTTTCTAATATTTGATTGACCTGCTTCGGATCCTCTCCAGATAACGATGACGACTTTCCCAAGTATTTATATGGCTTATTGCGTCCACAAACAGCTAATTCATGTGACTGTACTTTCACTTTTGGCTTTATGTCCGATTTACCCTTGTACCAATTATTACCCGACCTTCTAGCATATAAAACAGCGCATTTTTCGGGTTTTACTTCCAAACCAGCCTGGGCCATCATTTCTTCCCCGGCATCAAAGATCAGTTGCGAAATTTCTGAGTTATACTGTACGACAACAATATCATCAGCAAACGCTTGCAGGGGTATGGGATTGACCATTCTTTCATTCTGAATGGTCATACAACTTATAGCAATAGCAACCATTGGCTTACACACTCTGTCTATGACCATGATAAATAATAAAGCACTTAACGGATCCCCTGTTTTGGTTCCTCTAATGATGTTGAAGGACTTGCTTAGTTTGACACCACATATCACTGAGAAAGATGAATGCCTGTAAATATCTTCAATCAGGCAACAATATTTCAAAGGGATGTTGAAGTTTTCCAGGGTTTCGAAAATGAATTTGTGATTGATACTACCAAAGGCGTCAGCAAAATCGATGAAAACAACAGTAAGTTTAGTGCTCAGATGTCGAAAATCATCAATGGCTGCTTTCAATGTGAAAATCAGTTCTTGTCTATCTCTCTGGCACAAAAAGGCTCTTTGCCAAAACGCAATTTCGTTCATTATGTAGATAGTGATCCTGCCACACAAAGCTTTTGACAATATTTTATAACATGTTGGCAGAAGAGAAATATCCCAAAGTGTTGACAAATCAGTTTCCACGAAAGATTTTTTCGGGATAATAATAATAATAATAATAATAATAATAATAATAATAATAATAATAATAATAATAATAATGATAATAATAATAATAATAATAATAATAATAATAATAATAATAATAATATACGAATATTTATACAGGATAAAACACTTCAACGAATCATCGTTGTTATCAACGTGTGTCCTGTTAAAAATAATAAATCAAACTGAAGCCTATGAAATTTCCTATTTACAATTTTTCGATAAAATGAAAGGATAAAAATATTTACAATGTTTCTTTGAGCTGATTAAAGTGTGCGATTTAACTAAAATGGTCTTTAAGGCTATTCTCATATGCAGTAGCATTCGTAATCTTTCTGATTTTCAGAGGCAGTTCATTGTAAATCTTTGCTCCTGTATAATAAAAAGATTTCCGAGCATATTCAGTTCTGATTTTGGGCATCTTCAAGCTGCTAGTGGCATTTCTTGTCTCCCTTCCATGATCTTGTATTGCAAAATAATCTTTAAATATGTCACAGATGTCTTTATCAATGCATTTCCGAACGAGTTTGCAAGTACGAATCTTGTTTGCATTCATTACTGATGGGA
Source organism: Aurelia sp. 3 sensu Dawson et al. (2005) (assembly GCA_964020215.1). Lineage (NCBI taxonomy): Eukaryota > Metazoa > Cnidaria > Scyphozoa > Semaeostomeae > Ulmaridae > Aurelia > Aurelia sp. 3 sensu Dawson et al. (2005). The sequence continues at coordinate 12,141,574 of OZ026585.1, forward strand.
GTCCTTCGTTGCTTTTTTCACCATCATAAACAATCTTGAGGCATCGATCATGGAATGCTTTCAGCTGTTTCATCTTGGTTTCTGACAGATTCATCTGCAGAACACCGCAGTAGGTAAAAACAGGCATGATCATAGAGCAGTATATCTCTGGCTGACTGTGAGTCAAGATATTTTCTTAACCTTGCCAGAAGTCTCAATCGACCGGCTGCTTTCTTGTAAGATCTTTCAAAGTGCGAATTCAGATCAAGTGAACTGTTTACGTACATACCCAGGTATTTGTACTCATCGGTGTTTCTTATTGCATTTGAGCCTTGGTACACCTTAAAAGGTTCTGTCTGCATGCTTATCCGTTTAGCAGTTCCAAACAATAATGCTTCAGTTTACCCTCCTTCATGTTGATGATAAGTTCGTTTTCCTTTAGCCAGTTTGAGATTAAATCCATATCCTCGGTAAGATTTGACTGGATACTTTTCGAGTCCTTGTCAGCGAAGTATATGACTGTGTCATCAGCATATTTTACAATCCGAGAGTGCCGTATCGCATCGGTAATGTCATTAAACAACATGGTGGACGATAAAGGGCCAAGTATTGACCCTTGTGGCACTCCAGAATACAGTTCCTTTTCATCAGAGACACAGTTGTTGTAACTTACGACAGCTTTTCGAGCAAACAGATAGTCTTTGAACCAAGCATATTCTTTTCCGTCAATTCCATATTTGGGTAGCTTTTCAAGCAGCTTCGAATGACTTATTGTGTCAAACGCTTTGCTCAGATCAATAAAAACGGCGCCTACTAATTTACCATCATCAACACTTTTGCGAATGTTATCCAGCAAGTGAGTTGCTGCAAGTTCTGTTGATAGCTTGGGCCTGAACCCAAACTGGAACTGCGATAGCAGAGCATTTTGATCTAAGTAGGTGATAAGTTGACGATGAATTGCCTTTTCTATGATCTTTGAAATAACTGGCAAGATTGAAATAGGCCTGTAGTTGTCCAAGACTGAGAACGGACCAGACTTAAGTACGGGGATGATCTTTGCTTTCTTCCAGTCCATTGGAAAGATTCCTGTTGTTATAGATAAGTTTATCAAGTGAGCCAGTGGAGCTGACAAAATTGCAGCAGAGTCCTTCAACAGGCAGGGTGGTAAATCGTCTAGTCCAGTTGCCTTATTGCGTTTGATGGATTTTAATATACGCAAGACTTCAAGTTGTGAAACTGACTGAAACAAGAAACTTTTCTCTGTCCTCTTTGTTATTCCTGCTGGTTTTCTCCAAATAAAATCATGAAGTGGAATTGCCTTCTTTTTCAAGCTCTTAACAACACTTGCAAAAAATGTGCAAAATGCATTGGAAATCGTTCTTGGGTTGCTTGTTTTCACCCCGTTTATATCAAAGGATCGCATGCTCGGCTTATCTCTTCCTTTGGTTGGATAAATTGACTTTAAAGTTTTCCAAAATTTCTTGGGGTCATTGGAATTTTCCCTTAGCAGATTTCTATTATAGATTGACTTTGCTCTTTGAATAGCTTTGTTGACTTCATTTCTTTTCCGTTTATAAGCCGAAATATGAACCTCGCTGCTCGTTCGCCTTGACTTACGGAGGAGCTTGTCTCTTTCATTCATCATAACTTTCACATCACTTGTCAACCAAGCCATACAAAAACAGTTGATATGAGCCCCTCAGCAAATTGAATTTTCACAAATTCAGGCATAATTTTAAGGACACTATAAACCCAATGTGCCCTACGAACGATGGTGTTGAGGATACGGAGCACTTTTTGTTGCTTTGCCCATCTTTTGTGGTTCAACGACAAAACCTTCTTGCTGAAATTCTTCCACTGTTACGACCATTTGGATATGCTAATCTTTCAAATGAGGTTCTAGCGCAGCTCTTATTGTATGGTGATGAAAACCTCCCTAATGATGTTAACAGGAATATACTCGAGCTAACGTTAAGATTCATCAAGGAAACCGGTGGTCTAGATTAAGCTCTTTCCAAACTCTGCTACAAACCACGCAGCCACCAAGCACTCCTTCTTTGCAACACCCTTTTTTTGTTATCCATATCTTTCTTAATAATTATGTCTGGTTTTCGTTTAAATGTTTTTCTTTTTAATTTTTCTTTTTTTAAGGCCTCGGGGTTGTCATAGTATTTTGCTCCTCTTGGTATCGTCGTCGTAGTATTGTAAAGTAGTTTAAGTAGTGTATTAAGTAATTTGTAACGTAAATTTTTGGATTGAATATATATATATTTATATATATCTATATAAAAAAAAGTTGATATGATCTAGAGTTTTCCTTACTGCGACGGATCTATTTTGTTTCTCCAGAGGGTGATTATTGCTTGAAAGGCATGTATTTTGCGATTAGTAGGTCAAGAAAACCTCATTGTACAAAAACTTCGCTTTTCAATATTGAAGCTCATTAAACCAGATTTTGATGTGATTTTGGGAGTGTAAGAGAACTCCCGCTAAGTTTAGACCACTTGGAAAAAGTGGGCCCGCTTTTGAAGAATAATATTATGAGCCCCTTCTGACCAAGTGATATCAGCAGGTCAAAGATCGCAGGGAGAAAAGGGACGAAAAGACATGAGTGTAAATCGGAATCTGCATGATCGACTTTAATAGGATCGACCAAGAAATTCAACGTCAGTCATTCTAAAAAATTCAAATATGATTGCATATTGCATCAAAATGCGAAACGTTACATATCATTCGAAAAGTCAGACATCAAGTTCAATTTAGATGTACCATTCTGAAACAAATTCAACATATAACGAAGGAAATATAGCCACTTCTGTCTCAAAAAAGTGATTTAAAAGAATCATAAGTCATGTGACATTGATGCAAGATTTGAAAACACAAAACCTGGCATGTGAATCTCCGTACTCAAGTGCATAGGAAGCCATCACTACAGTCTCGGTTAGATGAGAAATAAAAAATTGTTCTGTCTATTCTGATTACGGTTATCTATGTGAGTGTAGCAATGTCTTAAATTAAAATATAAGGCTAACAATGAAAAATATCACTGAACAGACAGTGATCTATCTGATATGAACAGGAAAGACTAAATTACCTTGATCTGCTGCAGGAGTATCAATCATGTCGGCAACCATAGCAGGACCATGATAACGTGGTCTTGCAACTTGAGTAACCCAGTTCTTAGTGTGGTGAGCTCCCTTGAAACCAGCAAATGCCCATGATCCCTTGTAGCCAGGATCCACTGGTTCCACAGCTCCAAGTTTCTTTAAGGCAGCCTCCGCTTTCTCAACTCCTGAACCTAAAAACATAAGAATTAAACAAATAAAACATGATCTTGAGCCAATTTCAGGCAAACTTTGACAATAACTCCCATATTGCTTTGACAAGCTTCTTAATCCAAGGTGGTTGGAATATTTGTCACAATTTACACAACGACTCTAATCAAATAAATTACATTCTACCCAGTCTATAACTTGGACGAAATATTAGGTCACTGCAATGTAAATTTCTGCAGACTTTTATTCCCAAATCAGAATCTACATGAGTCCATCGCAATACAACATCAGGGGAAGAAGTCTCCACACACACTATTTGCAAAAATACAACAATGACCAATTGTACCAGTATATGAAAGAAACCGTTAAGACAATTGTTGTATTATTTTCCATCCTGCAGCAAACTATAAAATCAGAAAAGTAAGAACAAAATCTGGCAAAGTGCTACCTCGTTTTTAACAATGATTGCTGTTTCTTGCTTGAGAAATACCTAACTGCCCCCTGTATTTTTTCCAAAAACTATACAAAACGTGAAAGCACAAGATTCAAGCTTTTCATAAAATGACTGCCTCCACTATGTCAGACCTATCGCTTCAGAGAACTTCAACGTTTCGACCAACCGCCTTTTTGAAGAACTAAGATATCCATAAAACGAATAACTGAAAAATGACCATTCTACTCTCAACTACGTCCAAATCTGAAGTTCCGTAGGAGAGAAGTTCACACAAATCTTTTGAATCTATACTTTTGATGTCTAACCCAGGTACATCCGCTAGCTGACTGAAGGGATCTGTGCGCATCACGTCAAACATACGGCAATGCAGGAGAAAATGCTCGTTAGCTTCGCTTCCCGTGCCACATACACAACGAGGGCTTAAGCAGTCAAAGATGCGTCAAAACCAATGCTCATTGAGAGGGCTGAAACTTACCGGTAATATTGTTAGGTTCCTAAGCCTTGTCATGTTATGAACGTTGTACACAGATTTTTCAAATGGTCTGATAACTGAAGGTAATTTACGGTTAAATTCCGCAAGCGTATTGGAGTCTGATAACTTCATCCAGCAAAGTCCATTCGAATAAGACGTTTAGGAAATAGGTATTTGCAAAGCGCGTGGCTCTTCCAGCTGGTTAGTATTTACACTGACACCGTAAGCTGTATGAAGTATAGCGCTTAACAGGCATCTCTTCGAAAAGATCAGCTGTCACTTGTGTTTCTTTTAAGACTGAAAAATGGCACATGCGGATATACCATCTCCTCTGATAAAGACTCCTCATCCCAGTTCCTCAAATAGCCTCTGTCCCCGTCCGTGCTCCTGTCACAGCTACTGCTATCTAGGTTCATTACAGGACCATACCTTCACTGTATCACCGTAGTCTAGATGGGGTCTCACATACACCTTATATAAGTGGTCCAACACATACCTTGAAACATACGGAGAAAGATATTGAACTAAGCCGCTGCCCTCCATGAATACAGAGGCAATTCTATTGCCAATATTTGTTTGAATAGACAAAATGCTCAACTATTTTTAGAACCTTTCATGGCTAAAATGGGGTCACCCTGATCAGATTTGATACGGGATTTTGTCGAGAAAGTCTTTTCCAGAAACCTTTAAATACGTGCTAAAATCACGAGCCAATTTCCGTAATAATGGTATCTTACAGCAATGATTTGCACATGCTTCAGCACATGTATTCCTCTAAGGAGGAGGAAACTGTCTTCCCAAGACGATGAGCGATTTTCCGGGTGATTCCACTCTGTCAACAGGACAGAAATACATTAATTCATGTATCGTAAGCTCTGTTAAGCTCCTTGGGGTGCCTACTTAATTTTGGACACTCCAGAGGGGGGCTTTTTTATATACATATTCCATTAAAAATTTAAAATACATCATTACTACTATACTTATACCTAACGCTACCCTACCACGGAGACGATACTCCAAGGAGCAAAATATTTTGTCTACCCAGGGGTCATAATATAAAGAAAAAGACACAGAGCTACAACTACAAGTTAAGGATTCTTGCAACCAAATAATTGCGAGTGAAGATTTAAAAAGTTTGGAACCATGAAAGGTAGTGAAGAAAATATTATTTGGTTGCAAGCTTCCTTAAGACATAACAAAATTACTGAAAACAGACACATACATAAGGGATTTGGGTGCTCTTTTCGGGGATTACAATAACTTTCAACCAAAGCGTTCTGTCTCAGAAATGTACTTAATAGTTAAATTTAAGATCATTTTATTGGCTTCCAAGGGCAAATTGTTGTTTCCGTACAGAAGAAGTTGCAACATATTGATATCTGCACTCTCAGAATGTCCACAAGCTCTAGGTACATCATTGACACCAGCAAAAGACTGCATCTCTGCTGTCTGAAAGAATTGCAGAGCAGCAAAACGTGTTCCGTATCTTCTATGCCACCGTTAACTGGGCACATTGGATTGATTGTATCTTTAAAATTATGTTTGAATGTGTGGAAATTGAGTTTGCTTAGCCCCATCCTTAACTGAGTTAAATATGCAATCCCTTTTGGATTATGAATGCCATATACGGAATTAGCAGGAGGCCTAATTTGAGAAAATAATTCCTTCTTTAGGACGCTAACAGAGGAGGATTCTCTCATTTCGGGATCAACTTTATTCCATTCAGTCAAAGAGTGAGTAGGGGGGCTTAAAGAGAAGGCGGCTTGTTAGAGGGGGGGGGCCAATTCAGAAAGTCAGATGATTTGAAGATATATGATAGCTTTTAGTTCTTTTATCCCATATTTTGCGGACTAACCACAAAATTTTAGGGGCCAAATACATCAATTCGACGCAGTATTATCCTAAACCATATCAAAATTAACATATGAGCTTATCTTTGGTAACCTCTGGTATTTGCTATAAGCATTGGGAAGCTTGATAGAGCAGGGAAACTATTAGAAACTTTGGCTCAAAGGGGAGGCGCATATGAGAGAGGGGCAGGGCCGAGGAGAGGGGGGTCAGGAGGGGTCAAAAACCTGGGGCCCATGGCATAAGGGGCCCATGAATAATAACTCAGTTTTTCAAATATGGCTCAAACTCAGAGGTCTCTGCCAAGTTCATGATCAAAAAGGGCCCCAATAACTTCTCAAATTGATATAATGCATTAAAAATCAAAAAGAGCGACTTGTTATCAAATCGTGATTCTTGTGACTGGCTAGTGTGATGACATGAAAATTGTAAATAGAGGCGAAAATAGCTACCAGAGCGATTCTGACAACCTTGATTTTAAAAATTTTCCCAGGGGAGCATGCCCGGACCCCTTATAGATGGATGCGCCTTCAGCGTACCTTTCACTAATCGCTTTGCCACGGGCATATGTTTCGTTTTGACCCGGGGCCCATAAATCCTCTACGCGGCCTTGGAGAGGGGGGCTAAGTAGAGAGAGCTTTTGCAGTACCTGTAGGAAGGAAAGCAACGGAAACTATGACCGTCGTTTTAAATAGTTTATTCAGATTTTCGAGAGGGGCTTTCAGCAAAATATCTCCCATATCCATGAGATGGAAGGACCGATTAACGCAGATATCGGGTGAGCCAGAAAAATGTTCCCACTTTTGAAAATTCATAGCATCAAGAGTACTTCGCAGATTTGAATGATTCGAATTTCAGTTACAAGCCAAAAGATCAAGGTGTTTTGTGATTTTTCTCGCTGTCTCAAGAGCACTAGAACCATATACAAACTGAAATTTCCAAAAGATTTCATGGTTGCAAAATGACTGAAAAGGGCCTGAAACGTTTATCGCATCATAAAGGACTCCTCGCACAGATCAATAAAGAAAGGAAAATGCATTTGCTTATGGGTGAGAGATATCGATCGTACATTCATTGCAATGGGATGGGACTGAAAATATTGTGTATTTATTTGAAAATTGGCGCCGTCTAACGCTTGAGAGAGGTGAAACGTCCATTGAGTATTGTTTAGTGTAAGAAGAGTCCTTAAAATTTGATCTGTGTTTTAGGCCATTTTTCAGTCAATTTGCGACCATAGAATTTTTATCAAGTAGAATTTACCGATACTTCTAGTCTCGGTGAGACAGCGAAAAAATCACAAAATGCTCCAATCTTTCTGCTTTTAACTGAAATTTGAATCATTTAGATTTGTAAAGTACTCTTGGTGTTATGAATTTTCAAAAATGGGAGCTTTTTTCTGGCTCACCGGTATTACTGAACATAACGTAACACATTAGTAACTAGAAGTAACAAATCGTTAGTTAGTGCACGTGCCCCGTTCTTAACTGTTGGCAGAGACGTGCTTCACTGGTTCGGAAAATTGACCAAAAAATGAGATATGCAGAAATTGACGTGGTTTTTCTTCTTGAAGAGGAATCCTTTTTTGGGGAGAAACAAGAATCATGTTTCAAAATAGTGGACTGAGATTACACATTTTTGGGACTTTTTTATAAGAAACCGCTCATAAGAAACTCGGACCATATCGCCAAAAAATTAACAAAGTTGTTACTTAAGTCTCACATGCTCCTGTATCATACTACTCGGCAAAATGTCAAATCCTTAGTTTCTAATAAAAAGCATCCGTGTATCGGCTTCTTGCCCCCCCCCCTGTTGTGACTTACAGTAATTTCTGTCATACTCCGTGAAATCTTGAACTTTGCCTAATCGACTCCAGTGATTTCGCGGAACCTGTTTAATGTCAGCGATGTGCCCCTCGAAGCCCTTGGGTGCTCACAACCAAATGGTATCTTGCCTGAGAAAATTTCGTACGTTACTGACGAAGATGCCTTCTCTTCAAGAAAAATCCGCAAAAAGTACGTAAAAATCCTCACAAGCGTACGAGGCAGGGGGCCGAGCATGTGGTAGCCCGCCAACTTTGGAAAAATTATCGTAAATGAGCCCCACTCGGGCAAAATTTTCCCCTTAGTCGGGCAAAAACGTTAGTAAACAATAAGCTTTGTGTTGGGCAGCCTCCAAGATTTTTTCTTCCCGTCCGCTTATGATTAAATCCTTCTGGTTTCAAAAAGCTTGTACGCTATTTTGAACGAGTGACAGACCCTTTCTGACCATTGCAATAGGCCTAACTTAAGAACCCACGTAAACAACCTTTATTTCTGTTCGTTTCCAGACACTGATTGAAATCAATGATTAAATCATAAAAGGACGACCTATTTGAAGTTGAAAGCAATTGTATGTCAATGAAATACCTCAAATACCGCTGATGGCTGTATTTCATTTCCTTTCAAACAAGGAACAACCAAAAACAATAAGAGTACTTACAGCCAGGAGTAATGACGCAATAAACAATTCACTGAGATGATGTGATTCTTTTGTTAGATTATGCAAATTATTGATTCAGACCTATTGACCAGCGGAAAATAACAATGAATAACAACAAAATATGCGTGGACCAGGAACGAAACTCGGTTGCTTCCTAATAGTAAGCCCTCGCTTCGCTCGTGCAATAAAATAGGATGTGATGGCTTGATGTTCAGCGAGCAGCATTTTTTTCAAACAACGGGTGTTTTTTAATCACCCGACAAAAATGTATGGGCAAAAAACCTTCTCTTGATGATGACATGAAATGAAGCGTGAACTGACAAAGTTGAAAAAAGCAAAAGAAACTCAAAGGTAAATGATTGTATTGCATTCTTACCTGTTGTATCTTGAACTGCAATCAAAGCAATATGTTGTTCTGGAATTTCATCTAAGAACTTTGCCATTGCCATTCCCTCTGATGGTTCAACAGTATTAAATGATCTGGTTGCAACGACATTTCCAATCTCATCTAATACCACAACATTATGCCCCTTCTTTCTTGGGCAACATTCAATTCCATTTACAATAATGGAAGCTTCTCCTTTTACGCCAGGGTCGTCCCCACCTTCGCTGTGAATTTCAAATTGCACCTTACCTAAAAATTTAATACACGTACTAAGCAAGTTAAGCAAATCGAAGGAGTACACAAAGTAAGATGCCACATGGGAATGTCCGGCGTGTCATCTATACAGCTTTTCATCCAGCTGTTCAGTCATTCAGCTTTGCCAAAGTCAAATCATCTAATACTGCATATCAGTGATAGTACCAAACAAACTGTACTGAATAAATAGAATAGTGTATTAAAAATCTGTGTAAATGAATCATTAATGACCAGATAAATAGCAAAATTTTTAGCAACGTACTATCTACATATTAACAGTTCCATTAAAAGATTGTTTAAATCACACCATTGCCGCACGTTATATAAATGACTGATTGCTACTGCATTATTTTGTTCATATTCTTGCGATCTCCAGGCCTGCTGTCTCCCAGAAACTTCCTGACGGTCCTTTTTAGAGTCTGAAGGAAAGCATGCAAAAATATCAAAGAGCGCATGCTTTTGGCACTACGTTGTTATCTGTACATCCTAAAATTAGTCTTGGAAAATGAAGCTTGGAAAACAAAAGAATCGTACCTCCAGCTTTAAGTTGTTCATAAGCAGCCTTTTCTCTTTGCCTCGTTTGTGCATCAGCAAGCGAGGTTAGCAGTGTACCTTGATCTTCCTGATCCTCTTCTTCTTCATCGTCCTCCTCTCCAGGTTTCTTTTCAATTGGAATCAAAGAGACATTACAATTGGCACAGTAGCAGGTAAGTCGGACAGTTTTCATCGCCTATTACCATGTAACGGATTCTCAAAAACAGGTAATACCTATGTAGCTAACATGTCAATGTAGATGCAAAAAAAGCTCGTCTTTCAACATCGGTTTGATCGTTCTCATGTTACAAGAGACTTCACATGACTGTCTTCATCTCAAAATCCTTCAAAACAAGCCTGAATCATTGATCAACTTAATAGGAATACAGCCTCGTGACAACATCAAGTGTAAAAAAGGGCAGAATCACAGTTCTGAGTGGATACAACTATGCAACAGCTCTTAGTGCATCGGTAGAGTATCATTATGAACGCAGTGGGCCTAGCTCTGTTACCAAATTTGAAGTTGACACGTTAAAAAACAAAACAATATCAGTTTAAAGGAATCTAATGAATAGACCGTTTTGAAAATTTGAAACGAGATTGGGGAGAGCGGTTTGCTCTGGTAAATGGCGGATATAAATCTAGCAAAGGGCTGCCACGGAGCTTCTACGAATGATATATTTCCCTCCACAAAAATTGTTAGTTTCATGGATAAAACTATCAAACTTTGAGAAACGAGTCTCTAAAAATGTAGCTGCAAGGAAGTCCCATGACTCATATGCCTCGCAATGAAAGGGAGACCTCGTATCTAACAGCTGTAGCGGGAAAGCAGGAAGGTATCCCACTGTGTACCCAGGATTTTTAAAAATTGTCATACAGAAATAGCTGCGGTCTAATCAGATGCGCAGTTGCATGCCCGATTTAACTGTATGAAAAGTTTTTAATTTTGATGCTTTCTTGGGGAACCGGGACCCAATCTCTATATCGTTGAATGCCAAGCACTTGGTCAGAATAGTACCAGGTGTCCCAAAAAGGTCTAGCGACAAGAATATAGCGTGCATCAATCCAAAATTTGTTTTAAAACATACCTGAACATAGATACTTCGTTTGTTGACATTGGTGCGCTGAGAGTTTAATCTTCAAATGACCAATTTGCTTCCATCTCTAAACCAGAGCTTTAACGTTGTGGCCTGAGCAAATTCTTGAAGCACAATGAACAAAATCAACAACATTTGAAGCACGACGGGAAAACTAAAGACGGCATGGCAGATGTGTTTTACAAAATGAAATTTATGTGACACTCATCATCAAGGAAGCCGTGCAGTCAACTTAAATCATCTCAATATCTATAACTTATTTTAGACATACCATTCATCGTTGAAAGAACTATCCTGAGCATTCGTCTGCCCCGGAAAGCTGTCACAAGGATTTGTAATCCTCAACCTATTCATAGAGCCATCCACGATTGATCAACTGAAGCAACAAATACAAGCCATGCGGACTGATCCCGAGAGACCTGATAACTAATTCCTTTCAAGGAATGATTGGACGATACCAACTGTGTTGATGTTCAAGGGAGTACTTTCGCCGATGAATAGAATGTGTAAAATAAATTGTTGATATTGACGTGAATGACGTTGACTATGGAGCTCCCTTGACGATAAGTGTCACAAAAGTTATATTTTGTAAACACATCTGTTGCGCCGTCTTCAGATTTGCCAACGTGCTTCACATTTTGTTTAATTTATTTACCGTGTTTCTAGAATCTGCTTAGGACAAAAACGTCAAAGCTCTGATATCCTCACTCTCAACGCACAAACATCAACAAACAAGGTATCTATGTTGAAGTTAGCTATCGAGGTATGTTTTAAAACAAATTTTGGATTGATTCACGGTATGTTATTTTCGCTGGGGTCGACCAAATCTGCATACTTATTGGGACACCAGGCAAAAAATATCATCGAAACTTGAAAAGAAAATGGGTGGAAACTACTTTTGGCAAAGCATCCATGGTATCGGACAACTTTCAGGCTGGCACAAAGGAAAGGGAATAATGATAATATTCAATAAGTAAATAGTTGGAAAGTGCAAAGTCAGTGTAGAAAGATAAGATAGAATCTTCAGGCAAAGTGGAAGAAGATACACAAATCCCTTGTGCATACTGCTTAGTCACTTTTAGTGGCTAAATCGTAGCTGAAAATACAGCATATTTATGGAGCGCCGTGATTTTTTTGGAAATTATGCCTTTCGAGCAACCTAATTTTTGATAAGACCTTGGATCGATGTTACATAACATATACAAAACAATTATGTACCTTCTTCATCATAACGGCTCTTCTAATGTCTCTTATGCCCTCGTAGATCTAAAAATAAATCAGTGAAAGTTTAAATCAATCAAAGGATAGCAAGACAACCAACATTCGTAGGTGCAAATGACACACAAACTGAGATTGTGAATTAAAAAACAAAACAAAATGGTACTGCTTTGAATTCAGGCAATGTTAGTGCTTCATCTTAAAGATTGCGAGAAGCACAACATTGATAGCACTAAAATCAAATTCAGTTGAAGTGTATTCATGAGCAAATCTACGTTTAACGAAACATCCAGCAAATCTTTATTGGCGAGAATTTTCCTTTGACAGTTAATACAGCAAACCTGGAAAATAAGAACCACAACCTTTCAAGGATAAGTCCAGGGTTGGTATGATTGTTACCAAAATGAAAATTTATACTGATGTGAATGGTGTATCGTTCTGTAACCCTTCTTTCTCTGTCTTTCTTCTGTGGCAATCTAAGACAAGAGCGCAGTGTTTGTTTGTTTTTTGTTTTCAATTTGTTTTGAGTGGGCTTGTCAGGATTTATAGCTACTTAAAGCTAATTTAGGCCCACTATGCATGCCGCATCCAGGCATGGGACCCCTTGTTTAACGTCACTTCCGAAGGACAGTGAGGTGAATTGTGAGGTCAGGCCTCCCAGGTCACCATCCAAGAGTTTGACCTCACTCGACCGAGCTTAACTTCAGTCACCTAACGAAGACTGTATAGGCTGCTCGGCCACTCATACAAAGTTACTAAGCCATGATTAAGCAAATGGTTAGAAGGTTCTGTCTTTATGCTTCAAGACATCACTAAACACTTGTCATACATTGAAATATATAGTTTTGCAGAGCAAAGACCAGAAAACTTTGCGCAAGAACGCAACACTACTGGTATAATCTTCCATTCTATCATCATTGATACCAACCCAAAACTTGTGCTTCAAGAATCTTCAGGCCAAAATCTGTTATGTACAAACACGCGGTTCTTGCAGATTTGCACAGTAGCATGCCATCTTATCGATACCTTTACGCTCAATGATTAAAAAAATTTGCCAGGCTAAGCTCAACGAGTAGTTGTTCCTATACATGAGTTTGTATTCAGCAATGTTCACAAGAAAACAAACATAGCCGAACTCTGCCGCCCCCCCCCCCTATTACAGATCTACTTACATAATAAATGATTGGTCTACATCAACCAATAACAATAACAGCAACAACACCTTAATTTATTTGCCCTGACAAAAGTTGGAGCCTTCTAACAATATTTCAGCAACATACATCTGACTGTAAATGAAAATAGACAAAATCTTACCAATCTGGATGCATCGATAAAGGCATTTTCATCGAATTCTGCATCAGGATCTTGATTCAGAGCATCAACAGCCGTATCAACATAGTCTGCAAACTGAGGCATAACTGCAAGGAAATCGATCTTCATCATAAGAATGAAAACATTTATATAATTAAACCTGAAGATAAATCTGACCAGCGAAACATCCTTAATACACTAACGGGGTTATTTGTCTAGCACTTATCAAATTACAAGTGTATAATATACAAAACTAGTAGAAACTGGTCGGTTTGATTGAGATTTTATACAACGTCAGTATCAGGCAAGCACCACGTTCCACGAGGTATTCTTTTTCCTTGTAATTCTGTTGCAAATTAGATGTCACGCATTTATTCATCTTAAACTTCATGAAGAAGTTGCGTTCGTGACGACATCTTATTACTTCAAAACACTGACCAGACATCTAATGTCAGACAGAATCTAGCACAGTATCCATTAGCTTTTTAATCATTAGTGTGGTTGTATGTTAGTTTTAATGTTGCGTGTCTTGTTTAATGGCCATAGGAGTGGTCATTGTCTTCCGCTCCCCATGGTATCGTCCCTGTGGTGTAGTACATAATTAGGATTTTTATAGCAGAAAGTAATATTGCTATAGTAATTAACCTCTGAGTTGCAATTTGCATCTGACTGTCCGAATAGGTTACGCTGGCGTCTGCATTACAGTTGCCCTTTGTGACTTCGCACACCCTTGCATGTGGTGGTGGGGTGGAATTTCCTATCCGGCCACCTGGGATTTAACCTTTGCTAAAAAAGTTTAGCAGCATGCAAATCTTTTTGATGATCACTTTAAGGGGGAAGCTGCAAAGTTGCCAGTGAAGCCTCAAAGGATTCTGTGAAGTTAAGAAGCTTCCTATTCCTTCTCAAACTCATAAGGGAAACAGAAACGATGCCTTAACTTCGTAACCCAGCATCAACCTTCATCATTCACAATTCTTAAAGGTATTTTGCTATGAATATTGGGCAGCCCTATAAATCTATTTCTGTTTGACTTTGAAGGATGTTGTAGTTAATTATATTGTTATGGTAATCATTTATATGAAGAAAAGAAGAAAAAAGATATTCGGGGTGCCATCGCATCAACTGGGCCCATAAGTGTCCGCCATTGCCGGCACGGGGCACAATGGGAAAACATGACAGAAAATGAATTGGACTGCCTTGCCCTTCACACTGATTGGGAACTTGAAAGGACATGAAATACAAAACACGAAAGTTTGTCTCTATTGTATTGTTCGATACTTTTTGCACACATAACTTCCCTTTCTCTATGTTTGTTACAGAGAACAATGATGAAAGGGGAATTGCAACCTTATTAGGTAGTTCTATCATTTGGCGCATTATGACACTGAATAAAATCTAAGTACATACTGCTTTCCCTCATCATGTGCACAGCTCTCTGTACTGTCTCTGTGTATGGGCCTTGTTCATAGTTATCCATCTCTGCAGACACAACATTATCAACCCTTGCAACTCTGCCCCTTACAGCACCTGCAGTTCTGTCCAGAGTCTCAGGGTCACTGTTTTGCAATGCTTCAATGCACTTGTTGACATCTTCAAGGATGTGTGCCTCTGAAAGACAAATCATTAGTGTCAAAATAGAATACGCTACTGGCTATCAAACAGACAATTACGGAATACACCGCATCAAGGGGCATTCAGCCAAGGAGTTATGCGTTCAGTGATCAAGCACCGGGTGAGTGGCCGAGTGGCTTAAACAGTTCTCGTCAGGTAACTGAAGTTAAGCTCGGTCGAGTGAGGTCAAACTCCGGATGGGTGACCACGGAGGCCTGACCTCATAACTCACTTCCCGTCCTTCGGAAGGGACGTTAAACTAGGGGTCCCATGCCTTGATGCAGCATGCGCAGTGGGCCTAAATTAGCTTCAGTGGCTAGAAATCCTGACAAGCCCACTCAAAACAAATTGAAAAACGAAAGAAAAAACAAAAAAGCTTCTGTTGATTTCATCACGAAAACAATGCATCCTGGTCAAATGCGCCTTGAAACTAGACTGATTAAAATTTCACTCCTTTCATAGATACAGTCAATAATAGTCGATTCTATGTTTCATGTAAAGTCCAATGGCAACTCTATCTATCAGGTTCCTTTTCCAAACTTGAAGTTCCATGATTCTTCTCGCTATTAGCAAATAACAAACAAACATGTGCCAAATTAGTGCCATTTTAGTGTGCCATCGTATCATGCGTCAACAGTTTTCTGCTACTAATTTATCTCAGTCGATCTGACTTCCATCCATATCTTACATGCATTTTTAAAAGTCAGGATTTTTTCTAATGTGCACCGGGTTTCAAAATTATGGCAGACAGAAGCAGGAACGAAAAGCTCGACCTAAAAGACTATTCTATCGGGTGTGTCAAAGCGGCCAGGCGTTTGAACGTCTTCTGCTCCATGAGTACATAAAGAAAGACATTTTGCAATATCTGATTGAATAGCTGACAATTTCAATTATTCTTCAAATTTTTTCCGGGTGAAATCGGTCTCTCCGTTCCCATTGTAAAAAAAATTCCCTACCTAAAACGTGCTAAAATTACGGGCAGGCTTCCATGATATGTTTCCCTCACAGCAATGGCTTCAGTACGCCTTAGCACGTGCTATCCTCTTTGGGATTGAGAAAGTCTGCTCCCTAGTACGAATAACCTATCAAGGGGGATTCTGTTCTGCCACGTGGACGAAATACATGAAAACACCCCAGTGTCATGGAAGTTAGGAGCGAGAACAAAGGGAAATCTTGTTTGTTGATTTCACTCGTTTTTGAAGGTTTTCGAAGGGGGCTTTCTGCAGGAAATCTCCAATTTCGACGGGAAAGAAGCGCCTGTCAAAGTCGGGTAAATTACTGAACCTAATAGGACACATCAAGAATAAAATAAAACGGTTTTCAGTAAAATTGCTTTGATAGTCAGGGAGTAGCACTTTTCAAACACCGGACCTTTTTATTGACTCACCAGGTATGGTTTACTTTTCTGCTATGAGTACTGTGAAACAGTTTCCTTTTGGAAATTGGAAATTAGTACTTACAGGAAAGAGTTACAATTCCAACTTCATAGATCAACACAGAACAAGGTGTTCAGGATCAAGGATGTCTCACCAAGTATTAAATTCCTTAGGGGAGACCTGGGCTAGAAGTAACAGGGGCAAGTTGTAACAGAGGGTACTTCTCTACCGCTATTAAAGCTGTGCTCACCAGCTTTTGTGTGAATGATTTTCTTGTTACTGCCTTCAATTTAAACAGCGGTTCTTACTGTTCTTGCCGGTGGCTACTTTTTAGCATTACTATCCCCATTTTTCGGCCTAAAAGTAAATTTTTGGATTGCAGAACCTTTCGTTCTGCACCGTTCCGTATCTAGTGTGAATTCCTAATTCCGATGCAGTTGGGGAGACCGGGGCTAATTGCAGCACTTTTCTGAAAAATTAAATTTTCCCCTTATCAGCAAAAGGAAGACCTGTCTCTATACCACCAAATGTTGTGTTGGACTACTGGCTATTGAACATATGTTGTTTCACAAATGTGGCACCCTTAGATTTTTGGATGCCGCTATGAGAGTCCATTACCACAGTTCTCAAGAGCTCGAGACCATGCAGTCCAAAATTGAGAGCTGAACAGTCGGGAGAGACTGGGCCATTTGAAATTTGATTTAGAAAAGACAGAAAAGTGAAGTAAAACTCTTTCAGACAACAAGGCTCAAGAACCAGAAAAACCCAGCAACAGACCCCACAATGCCATCGCCCCTCCGCTCTATTGTTTCAAAATATCCTTCCATTTTTCGCAATTCTGTGCCAGGTGACTGGCCTCATGTCAAATTTATCGCTTGCAATTGCTTCTTGGTCAGTTTAATCCATGTAAGCTTGGGTCTTCCTAGTGCCCTTTTGGACTGTATCAATATCACTCATAACGTTTTTGGCGCAAGTGTGTTCTCGTCTAACCTTATCAAGTGACCAAACCAATTTAGTCGCTTTTTCTTGATTTTTTGCTCCATGGTTCTATCTTCGTTTTTTCGTCTGCGTCTTTATTATTACAATCTTTGGCCACCAAATATTTAGAACGTGTGACCTCAGTATTCACCTGTGAAAGCTATCAATTTGGCTGAGATGCAAAAACGTTACACACCTACAAACCTGGTTTGGAGGAAGTTTCGAGCTTCAAATCGATGAAGGGTATTTGAAAAGATGAGAAATTATAGTTACATCTTATGTCCTCATATGGGGAAAGGGAAAATGAATCTGCAGGCTGAGGGTCGTCCGAAGCCAATGTAAAGGTTGATTCCTGGGAAATTGTGTTACTAACATTAATTCATAAAAGATCTGTCACAAAATTGTAAAAGTTTCCATTTCGCATTGGGAAAACATTGGATCGAGGGAGGCATTCTGAGCCAAACTAAGCAGTGGTTCCTCAAATATATTTCTGAGGATGTGGGCAATTCTATTACAAATCTGTCAAAGCTGTTTCCATTCTAACACTGCAAGCATGAAACTAAGAGAGAGGTTTCTAAGTCAAAGTCTTCAAAAATCCTCCCAGTGGAAAAGACACATTTTAATGTCTCTAGTTGGCTAAGTTAACCTTGCTAAGCCATCGTACAAGTTCCTTATTTTTTCACGAAACTTTGAAATAAGGAAGATGGGACCTTGAAAGCTACGTTTGGAGGAAGGTCAAGGACTTTTTGCTACTCTGCAATTGAATTCCTTAGTGTCCATAGTTCACCATTGTACAAAAAAATATAGGTGTCATGAAAGGAGATAGCAATGCTATAAAAATAGCCGCTGGCAAGAATAATAAGAACCACTGTTTAAATCAAAGGGGTAGTAGCCACAAAAGCTGGCGAGCACAGCTTTAATAGCAGCAGAGAACTATCCTCTTTTACAACTTGCCCCTATTACTTCTAGCTAGGGCCTTCCCTATTGGAGAAAACTGTGCATTGTTTTTTTTATCATCCATTAAAGGTGATCTGAAGTGAAAATTTTTATTGATGCCAGTCAATGGTACTATTGATTGATGCAAACTTGTATTAAAATTTTTTGATACCTTGTTTCGTTTTCTAGTCATCCACTATTTTGTAGGATCGGTTGATGACGTCATTTTGTTTGCACATAGTGAAGAAAGTATACAAGGTTGACTATGCTTCTAAAGATAAATAGAATAAAAAAAGTTGTTTCAAATAGCATGCCTTTCTGAACATCATATAAATTCACGAGACATCTCATTTGATTTTTGTAGCAAAGCTACAAAGTCTTTGCATGCACAACCTTCCAAAGACAAAATACAGCTATATTTCCATACAGTATCCAAGTAATTTGCAAACAAAATGACGTCATCAGTCGCTCCCCTAAATTAGTGGATAACTTCACGACAAAGTGAGATATCGAGAAAATTTAAATGGGATGTTTCATCATTCAACAGTGCTATTTATTTGGAACAATAAAAGTTTTCGCTTCAGGCCACCTTTAAAAAGATTTAAAAATACAAGATACTCACTACACTACTTACAAAATACTCTACGATACTACAAATACAATACCACAAGGAGCCAGATATCATGTCTACCCCGTGGCTTTAGGAAGGAAAAAAAGAGAAGGGAAAAGGGCAAGAGTACATAAAACTATACTCAAAAAGAAAATTCACTAAAAAGGGGACTTGGTGGCTGCTCGACAGATGGCAAACATTTGGACGAATTCAATCAAATCGACCAGTTTCATGGATAAACTGGAGATTTAACTCAAGGATATTTCTATTGATTTCATCTGGGAAGTACTTATTACCATACATTAACAGTTGCGTTAAAACCTGGTTTGAAGGGTTAGTGAGTCCAAACGGTCGAACTAATGCAAGAACTCCAGCGAGAAGATCTCGTCGTTGGGTGTCAAAAGATGGACAGAGCAACAAAAAATGTTCCGTACCCTCAAATACCATCGTTTGAGAGGCACATTGGGTTTATACCGGGTGAGTCAGAAAAAACGCCCGGCGTTTGAAAGGCTACTGCTCCCTGAGTATGTAAGCAACGATGATTTGCAATATCTGATTAAATAGCTAACATGTTCAATTATTTTTAGAAATTTTTCTGGTTAAAATCGGTCACTCCGTTCAGATTCTGTAGGCAATTTTCCAAAATGAGTCCCTTTGAGAAACCTTAAAAAACGTGCTAAAATTGCAAGCTAAAGTCCCCAATGTGTTTACCTCAAAGTGATGACTTTCAGCACGCTTTAGCACGTGCTTTCGTTTTGGATGGTTATAAAGTCTTCCCCCTAGTGTGAATAACTTATTCAGGGGGAGTCCATTCTCCCAAGAGGACAAAATACACGAGCACATCCAGGAGTCATTATTGGTAGGAAGGAGAACAAAGGGAAATTTTGCTTCCTGTTTTCGCTCGTTTTTGCAGGTTTTCGAAAGGGGCTTTCTGCAGAAAATCTCCTATTTCAACGGGAAGGAATGACCGATTAAAGCCGGGTAAATTACTGAACCTAATTTGACATATCGGGGATAAAACAAGACAGGTTTCAACATCATTGCTTTGATATTCAGGGAGCAGGATTTTTTCAAACGCCGGGCGTTTTTATTGACTCACCCGGTAGTATCCCTAAAATTGTGCTTGAATTTGTGAAGTTCAATTTGCTAAGACCAACCCTAAGTTGTGTAAGATACGATAATCCTCTTGGGTCATGAATACCAAAGATTGATTTTGGAAGGGGCGGATTTTGGAGAGCAATTTTCTCTTAAGCGCGGCAATTGAAGGTGCCAATCTAATTTCTGGATCAAGTTCATTCCATTCAGAGAGGCAGTGAGGATAGAAGCTAGACTGGAATTTTTCTGTTCGTGCCCTTATTCGCCCGATTACATCCCTTTGTAATCGTTTCGTAATCGTGTATTGTTTCTCCAGAGATCAACCTGGAATGCTAAATGCAAATGCATTTTTCCAGAACAGCGCATTTGTACACTCTGCCGGTTTGGGGCAAGTTGTATCAAAACAAAAACTTCAATCAAAAATAAGCAAGTTCTTTCTAAGGATTGGTCATTCAAAAAATTAGTCTTTCAAAACTTTCTCTATCAGTATGCGTGATATCAAATTACAGTTCACCGTGAGTGATCTCGAGAGAACAGGTGCATTCAGCAGGTGATTTTCAAGACTTTGAGACCAGGGAAAGCAGCTAAGACCTCTAGTATCCAAGGAATGAACATATACTGACTGAATGGAATTTATGTAATCTAATTTGGGCTTATTCGATTATATTCTAATTGATTTTGAATTTATTTGATGTAAAATGTAGGATTATACTAGCAGACAGACTTCATTCACTGCTTATTTTGCTTTGTTACAACTTGCCTCGGTACCTGTTACAACTTGCCTCAAGCTCGGGGATACGTTGTAACACTCCAATCTTGATTTTCATTAGCAATTTACCAAAACTCCAAAAAGCGGAACATTTGTGAAATAACATAAGTTAAATGGTCAATGGTCAAACACAATCCATGGTGGAATAAAGGCAGGTCTATGTTTTGCTGATAAGGAGGAACTTTATTTTCCTAAAAATGTGTTAGAAACTAGCCCCGGTCTCCCCTACTCATTTCCCTGCAATCACAAATCGTGCTAATTCTTTGAAGAAAAAAAGAAATTTCAAGAATTTGCACCAAATGAAGGATTCGAGATATATTTAAGACCTGTAACAAATTCCTCGAAGATGTGATGTACAGCTGAAGAAGCATACCTGAAACGGCCAAAAAGTCATCTATAGTAGTGATGTCATCAACAGCTTCAGTTAGCACTTTGACTTGGTGAATCCATGCATCTCTGAATACATCCATATTTTCTTTAGCTACTTTACTCCGGGGTCTTGCGGCAAGGGTGCGGGCAGCATTTATAACCTGGAAAATAATTTAAACTTGCTACAAATTTGATGTATTTGCATGTATCAGACAACCATTTTATCATTTACAAACCAAAAGGTAACGATAGTTTCCTCGACTATCATGGGACTACCAAAGAGTCATATTGAAAATGGCTGGACTGAAGAGTCTGTCTTGATGAGCCAGATTTGTTTAAAGATTGAGTTACGTGCTGTTCCTTCTGTTCCACTGTGATTCCTGCTTCCAAAGTTGTTTGAAAACATCAGCAGGAAAATTATTTCTCCAAAAAGAACACTGTTCATACAAGGTCAGCGAAAAATATCTTAATCAAAAACTTGTGTCTCCTGTCAATTTGTTACTTTCCATTACAAAGAACAAATAATTTAGGAAACATCCATTTCCCTTCCTTCATGTCAATGTTTGTTCTGCTCATCTTCTGCTATCCTAGGTCAGCTGTGAAACAAATCACCAACATTCCACTGATCCTTTCGACCCTCTCTTTGTCTTCATTTCTCCCTATCACCTAATTCTATTTTGGGATACTAAGGACCTAGGTTTATCAACAAAGTAGTGTCCTGGTCTCTCCTCTTGATGTGACTACGCCTCATGATTCCTTTTAGCCTAGAATCACAGAGAGTTGGCAACTCTCCTCATTCTACGTAGCAAGACTGCCTGGGCTCGAACCACCAACGCTCGCTCGAACCATCGACGCTCGGAGTGATAGCCAAGCGTGTTACCATTATTGCATCTTCGTCATTTCTTTCAACTCTTGTGGCTGTTGAGTTATCATTGAATCTTTCCCTTCATCATGTTTCCCACTCTCTCGCATCTTTACATTCTTTGTTTGTTAACCAAATCTTAAGTATCAACAAGCTCCTAAGCTTTAAGTTTTAAAGGCAATTTGTATCAGTTTGATCACATAGTTTGCAAAGGTACCAAAAGATCCCAGTTGGGGCCAGCAAATCAAAGATTATATGTATGCAGCTGGAAGGTCACATAATAAAAAGATATTGGTTAAATGTGTATGACATTAAGTACGAAGAAAATGAATTCCTTGGGCAAAAGTTACTTCCTTATTTATTGTATTCACAGGGAAATCAAGTTTGAAAAGACGTGATTCCCATAAATACTGCAACCAAATTATCAACAATAGCCCATCAACAAACTTCCTGAGTACTGAAAACTTTCTGGACAAATAATTTTGCGACAGAACGTTGTTAATAGTGATTTCTTGATTTTCTTGCAATTTTCTTCCTAGTTAAAGGTTTATTTTACATTTTGATTGTTGTTCTTTTACAAGAGTTGATAGTGATCTCTCTACAGGCTACAATTCTACTTTGTGTCAATGGGATTATCGTGATGAGTCCGCTATCTCCGGCTATTTTGAACACTTTCTACGAACAGCAACGTATTCCCTAATTTCTTTTACAGCGAAGTGAGGGGTTTAAAACAGATCTTTGTAATGCTGAAAAACTGACCGTATCTTCTTCATAGAAGGGCACAATAGTATGGTAAGATGAGTTTTTTCTAATTTTGATGCACTAGATTATTATGTTTCAACGACTTTCAGCAGCTCTTTCAGCCTGAAGCAGTATTTTGAATTGTAATACCGGGTGTCTCAAAAAAGTACCCCCTTTTGACTGGAAATAGGAACGAAACGATAAGATATCATTGCTCTCCGAGTGAACAGCTAAATTTATCAATCTTAAACTTATATCCACATACCTTGCATTTAAAAATTGGCCACCAAACACTGGAGATACAAGCTTGCAAAGTCAAAATTTACAGTGCACCCGAAACCAGAGGTTTTGTAAAAGGGCCTGTCCATGATTTGCTATCAAAGGCATTTTGCACAGGAATTTCGACTTTGACCTTTAGCTTTCTCCATTGAAAAGAATTATACCTTGAAATGCTTCAGTTGTTCTAAAAATAGTTATTCCTTTGAGGAATCGATCAGTGCATTGCATTCCACTCCAAGTGTCAAAGAAGAAGAAAAGGAACACATGCATGCTCATTTGGGAGATGTTGCACGACTTCATCATTCTTACATTCTTTTCAAAAGTGAAAAATGAAAGTTAAAGTTTACAGGTGCTTTGGAAAAGATCCATAATACAAATAATGGCTAGGCCCTTTTTCAAAACCTCTGGTTTTGGGTGCACTGTAAATTTAGTCTTTGCAACCTTGTATCTCTGATGTTTGATGGACGATTTTAAAATTCAAGGTAAAAGGGGGTACTTTTTTGAGACACCCGGTAGTTATCTTTACAACAACTATACAAGAAGAGGTGGAAACAATGCAGTGACAGGAAAAACGTCTTGCGTTGGACACTTTGTTTGGTCAAGTCGTTCCTTTGATGATTAGTGATCTTTCTTGGAATCCTCATGACATTCCTCTGTAATTACAGTTCAGCTGATAATAAAATGACTTTCCCTTAATAGATGAACTGTATCCTACTTTGTGCCTTGTATTGTGATTGTAGTGTATCGTATCGCATTGTATTGTATTGTATTGTATTGTATTGTAGTTTTGTGTATTGTAATCTCATTAAAGACTCATTGCTATTTATGATCCTACATGGTGCCAAAGTCAATTTCAAGGTTTTGGCCGAAGTTAAAGCATGATATATCTAGAGAACATACCTGAGGGCAAAGAGAATGTAGCTGATTAGCAGCAATGCGCACCATCTTCACACCTTCAGTATTATCCGCCATTGAGCAAGCTAGATTCGCAACCTAATTACAAAAAAATCATATTTCTTTCGTTAGTTTGTTACAATAGACAACAATAATCCCTGTCCACAATAAGGGTAATAAACAGAGCAAGGAAAACTATCGCCCAATTTCGTTGTTGTCAATTTTTGGAAAGATTTGCGAAAAACTTCTGTATGATGCCATCTACAGCCACCTATGTCAAAATTATTATCATCTTTCAATTTTTATATCCCTAGTTCCGTAGAAACTCCTGGCATTTATCTTGAGATCACTTGTTGACCCTTTTGTTTAGTTTACTTTTTTATTTATTTTTCTTTCTTTTTCTTTGAATAGTATCAGTTGAAAATTGTAAGTACCATTCATAGCCAGAACTCGGTGACCTTGTGTCTTTTTTGGCTATGGATGGTACATTAGTTGTATTTAAAATATTGAGTTAATTTTTAAGATGTATACAAAAAAATGTCAAAAATTGCTTTTCGTCTCGACATCAATCAGGTTTTCGACCAGGCGACTCGACAAACAATCAGTTGCTGGCGAGAACCAACAACATTTACAGAGCCTTTGAGGAGGTCTTCCTAGATTTGTTGAAGGCTATCGACAGGGTTTGGCATGACGATCATCGCTATAAGTTGGAAATCAATGGAATATGTGGCAATGTTCTCCAGCTTATTCACAACTGCTTAAAGGACCGAAAAAACGCGTACTTTTGAATGAGAAAAGTTCAAAGTGGAAATCGAACTCTACAGCGGTACCTCAAGGCTCAGTCCTTGGTCCGCTGTTACAAAAGAAAGTTGTTAGAGCTATTACTGTCAATAATTTTGCTGCTCCTTCTACCCCAATCTTTTCAGAGTTGAAAATTCTTAAGTTATATGATTTATTTTATTTAAAGCTCCTTTCTTTTGTGTATGAATGTATTAACAAAACTTCTCCCTCATATTTTCATGATTATTTTACTTTGTTGTCTTCTGTTCATCAATATGATACCAGGCAGGCACGTATGGGTGGCATTTTCTTAAATCGTAGAAATACGTTGCAATATGGAATAAGATCTGTCAGATATACAGGTGCGAAATCCTGGAATGAACTTCCTATCATCATCAAGCAATGCCCCTCAAAGTTACGTTTTCGCCAGCAATTGAAAGTCCATCTGTTCTCAACAAAATACTAAATATTCGTTTCTGGTTGCACTTTTCAGTCAAGATTGTAAATCTCACAATTCTCTAAAGCATGCTGACCTTGGAGTGGCTTTGGTGGGCTCTTGCTTTTGGGGCCTGCTCTGGGTATAGAACCCTTCCTTGGCGTTAGCTGTGGATTTGGGTTTTTTGCCTGGAGTGGGCTCCGTGGGCTTGGGGTCACTGCGGTCACTCTGGGTCTCTTGCACATTACGCAACTTTTGGAATCATTTGATATACTGAAATATGGATTTTTTAACACAGGGGGTGCTCTCTCCTCGATTAGTTTATCTATTGAGAGAGCTCCTCCTTTAAGGAATTCCCCACATACAGGTTTCTCTTTCTTAGATTAATTTAGGTGTTTGTATTGTTTTTTTTTCTTTTTATATATATATCTGTATTCTTGTATTTAATGTATTTTATATTGAAACTTGTATGTTGTGAATTTTAAAATGAAAACTGAACTGAACTGAACTGAACTGTTCTTTCTAATATACATTAATTATATACCGGATGAACCAGAAAAAAGTTCCCACTTATGAAAATTCATAGCATCAAGAGTACTTCACAAATCTGAATGATTCAAATCCTAGTTAAAAGCCAAAAGATCTATGCTCTAGACAGTATTTCTATGCTCTGTTGCATAGCAAAGTTGCCAAGAACAACTTTAGTAGACTAAATTGAAATCAAAGATTTGGCTCCGAAATCCCGAAACCATGAGAAATTTCTAAAAGGGGCTACTAGAAAAATTGAAAAAAAAAGAAGAAACATCCAATAAAAGTTGTCCTGCTTTGCGGTATACTAATGACAAATAAGACCATCTTTTACCTTGACTGAATACAAGACATTCTGAATTTGACCCAACAACGCATAATCATCTTATAAATTATTCATTTTTGCCTCGCATCTTTCATGTTGATACCACGACAAGTGCTCCTGTCATTGCTAAAGAGTAGCAGAGGGTATATTAAGACTTAAGCCGTCTTTGAACGATTTTGGTTGAAGCTGCCGAAAGAAAGATGCACGTAAGCTGCAAGCGTGAATTCTTATGAAACAATATTTATATCGATGATCAATTTCTCTCTCACCTCTTCTAACTTTGCTGCATGCTCAGTGAATACTACTGCACACTCTTCTACTTCCTTTTCATTCCCAGCCTCTGCAGCTTCAATCAACAGCATCAACGGTACGTTTGTTTCCAAGAAGGAGTCAGAAACGTGATCAATGATGGCTTTACGCAGCTAGAAACAATAGAAATATATCCATTCGTAAAATACTTAGCCTCCGAAAGCCAGAAAAAGGCATCTAATTGACGATTTAACAGCTCTCCTAAAGACTTGACAGCTAACCTGGTTCAATTATTCAACGAAATAAACCATAGACAAAACTGCCCTTGACGGTGCTTTGAGTAAATAGGTTTTGTATATAACTAACATATTTCATATTATAGGAGTTGTTCTGAAGATGCCCTAGTGGGCGAAACTAGTTAGCACTGGTAAAGAAAAAGCGCAAAAGACCACACAGATGCCTGTTTATTTGAGTAGTTAGGCCCTCTTCAAATCGTACACTATATAACTAATATATTTCAGATATTCTACAAAAGAGCCTGGATCGAGCGATATTTTGATACATTTTATACGCGAGGTTCGATTGAATGGCATTAGAGCTTCGATCGCAATTGCGCACATTCGAAAATTCTACAAAATGTAATGAAATATCGTTTGATCCAAATTCTTTTTCAAAATAGCTAAAAGGTCTATTTCTCTTGACTATGGACCTAACGTTAACAGTACATAGACTAAGTAATCAAGTTTGTAGAAGCAGCAAATACAAATGGCAACAGCAATGGAGTACAGGGTGTCCCATAAAGAGCTTCCCATCAAGGCAAGAAAAGCCACCTAACCATGTGACCAGGCGGCGCATAAAATTCCCTATTCATCATATCTTGCAAGAAATTTTTAAAACATCTCTAAATCAAGTAAAAGTAGCATATTTAGTTGCATTTCATATAAATTTATTTTCTATGATGAAACAAATCATTAGATCACTACATACTTTTATGACTTCCAGCTTCATCTGGATCTAATATTTGGCATCTGATAGATACAAGGGGTGTTGAAAAGCTAAGCAGGAACATATCACTAATTCTATGCCAGCAAACAGCAGTGTATTGATGGTTCTGTTTTGGAAGGTAACGAGTGCGGTGCCAAGCCAAATTCCAAATCCCAAGGTAGGAGTATAGTTCTAAAGTACAACCAAAAACTATGTAGAGTTGAATGGCTTTTGGCCATAGAACTAATATCATTTTCCAGAATACCGCAAGCTAGATGTCATTTGATAGAGTTAAGCAAGCGGAACTTGATTCGCGCAAGACTTATACAATTTTGTTTACGTAACGGGGCTTTAGTCCCTGGGATTTTTGGGAAATTTTTTGTTTCTCATTTTTCCCACGTCTTATACATCATTCAAAAGTACAGGTCTTCGTAAACAGCTACACGATGTAAGACTATTTCAGAGCTCACTGTTTCATAACAAAAGACCTTTTCTCTATTCTGCTTGCAGATTCCTAAACAGAAGTCATCACAGTTTCATAAGAAACCAAACTTTTTTTCCAAGACAAATGAACGAAAAATTTCCTCAAATTCCCCAAGGGACTAAAGCCCCCTTAAGTGAGGAAAACTGTAAAACTCTTGGAAGAATTAAGTTCCGCTCTCTAAACTCTTTCGAATGACATCTAGTTTGCATTAGTCTGAAAAATAATGGTAGTTCTATGGCCAAAAGCCATTGAACTCTGCATAGTTTTTGATTGTACTTTCGTTTCTTCATGCAAGAAATTTAAGTATGAGTTTTGTTCGGTCGCATAAAGGAAAATATTTTTTCAGGCCCTGCTTCCCAGTTCTAACTTTGACTTCTCTTGACTTGTTCATGGTAGCAAAATAAAGAAAACTCTACTTTCCAGCATTAGTAAGCATATATATGGGATCAACGACACTCAAGATACAATTCAGTTACAAGGGTGTCATTGATGCTCAGATGAATGAAAACTACAGGTAAGTCATTATAGTGTGGCCAATTGCACAAGCTGATGTTGTAAACGCTGCTTACAACTTGTCAAAGGTTGATTCACATTTGATGACCCACCGTTTTCGTTTCCGTTGATCAATTTCATAAAACTAGTGCTCATTTAATAACTGACTTACTGCACTTTCAGAAAATATTTTATTTGTTTTGCTGGGATAAACATGTCGAGAGATATTTGAGTTTAAAAAGAGGAAACTTTTTCTGAGACAACCTGTACACATTATTAAGCATTAATGGATGTATGGGAGATGCAATGCATAGCATTAATGGATGTATGGGAGGATGATTATGAGTTGTAACATATGCACGGTTTACCTGTTTTCCAAGATCCCTCGTCTTCTTCTCAAAGCTGGCCTTTGCATTATGCATATCATTAGGCTTTCCTTTCGCCTAAAATCATATAAATATTTCCAGAAATAAAAGAAAACAAATTTCTAACTAAATGAATACAAACATCCAGATCAGTTAGTATTCGACTTGAAGCAAGCCATAATTGTACTCAGAGAGGGTTACTGATTCATCGTTGCCGATGAGCATATTCCCCTTGAAACAGAAATATGTGACTGGCGGCTGGTCAGGTCACGAGTCTCCGCAATTCAAGCGAAATTTCCAGAATGACAGAGTAAAGCTATCTTTGGCTGTCCACCACAAAAGAGTCTGTTCTCATTATTGCTTAATAGTGTGACAGCTGCATCCCACTTCATAAACTGTCACAAAATTTACTGTTTAAGCTTCAATCGCCCCATTGTGTATTGCTGACCTCCTCTGATGCCAAGCAAAAATCAATTGTACTCCAACTGATCATTATATCTAAAACATTCATTACTGAGCAACGTCAAAATTTTGACGAAAGGTTTGAAACACGTCTAACAAAACAAAATATTTTGAGGTACTCACATGCTTCATATATTCATCCATCAAATTTTGCAGAGCATTTTTCAAACTGTTACATCCTGAAATAAGCTTGTCACGTGAATTATCACGTGTGCAAGAAGAATCAGCCAATTTTGTAGCCCCGGCAAGGAGATCATCAAGTTGCTTTTCAACCTCCAAACGGGTTTTCTTTTCTTGGTAATCACTTGGTTTTCTGTTTGCCATTACCTTAAGAGTGGGAAGAAATATTTCAGCAAGCTGCATTATTTAAATAACACGCAATTCATCAGAACGGATTCAAAAGATCATATTCGATTTACTGTATCATGTTAAGGTTGGGTGAACAACGTTTGCCTCACATTTGCAAAACTAAGATTTGCATTCACATTTGCATTTACAAATTAACGTTTAGCAAACACATTGAAACGTTATGTTCCAAAGTCAACAAAAAGGTCAGTGCATTTGCTAGGCTGAATAATTATATCTCTCGAGAGCAGGCATTAACAGTTTGTAATGCGGTAATTTTGTCGAACTTCAATTATTGCCCTTTGATATGGCTATTCTGCAATAAAGGTGCAAATAAAGAAATTGACCGCACTCATAAACGTGCGCTTCGGATCCTCTATGAAGACTACGAATCTTCATTTGAAACATTGCTCGCTCGAAGTGGCAGCAATAGCATGCATATAAAGAATTTGCAGAAACTGATGACAGAAATCTACAAGTCCATGAATCACTTGAACCCTTCAATTGTATGGGAATTTCATGAAAAGAAACCCATAATGTACAATCTAAGAATACAAAACTTGTGTAAGCTGCCAAGAATTAAGACACTTGGCTTTGGACTCGATTCACTGTCTTTTCGAGGTAGTTTCCTATGGAACACTCTTGATGACAGTATCAAACAAGTACCAACTCTGTCACATTTTAAAAAGAGGATCAAAGATTGGACAGCAGATAGATGCACCTGTAAAATATGTCGCTGATTATAAATACTATTTTTTCTATTTTTGTATATACTATGCTTTGTAAATAGTTGGTTTGAATTAGTGTCAGCTTGATACTACTGTAAATACCAACTTTAAATATTGATTTGAAATGAAATGAAAAATAAGAGATCTTACAACTTAAATCAGAAAACCTTAATGGGTTATCTACCAGAATCAGAAACTTGGTCAGGTGCTTGCATTATCACTTAAAACAAGTAGTATCAAACTGCACAATACTTAAAGAAGAAGAAACTCTTACAAGTACGCCAATCATTCAAAATACTAGACGTGATTTAAGTACCTTCATTTTTGCTCACTGAATTGAATGGATGCTGTTGCCGTCACAGCAGTGGGGGACCTATTTCCAAACTCTTCTGAAAATGGCAAACATTTCCATGTGCCAAAACAAGGTCACATTTGATTGATTTGCAAAAAACGATTGAAATATCGAATAAGTGAACCAATTACAAGATGTTTCCTCCCTCATAGGACATAACACAATGGCAGGAAAATTTACGTCAATGGCTCAAACAACCATCTATTATAAGCACAGCATAGGTTTCAAGTATCTAAATCAGCGTAAAGAGGTGGGTGTAAAATTCAGTTAACTATTTCTTCTTACTGAATGGATCAAAAGGAACTTTTGCTACCTATCCATAATTCTACCATTGAACTTTTCAAACATTTGAATATTTCGTGAAATTACAGTGTATTTCATATTTCAGTTATATAATCTAAGGATCTGACATCGTCAAATTTCTAAGCCATAAACCAAAAAAGTGACATACGTCTGCTTGATACCACATCATTGTAGACATCCATAAACTATGGCTTTCTTTGAAATTACATTATGTTGCTCCAAACAGTTAAGAAATTACGATTGTTTTATGTTTTTTCTTTAAAATTTTGCTTGAATTCTCGAAAAAGAAGAAAAACACTTTCATTCTGAAAAAAATGGAAGATTTCAGAAAACTGCAACGTCAGAATTATAGTAAAATAGCTAGAGCTTCTTTGCAGCCAACTAGCTCCAAGAAATAGATGACTGAAATTTATTAAACTCATGTTTTTATAGATTTGAAACCTATGCTTATATGCACTAGACTGTTAGCTTCTTTGCAGTGAAGAACTCAAGAAACTACTCTTTAGAGCGTTTTGGTCTTCAGTGGTTGTGAGAAGAAAATAACATTTGATTTAGGCCAGAATGGATCATTACTAAAATGATACATTTCCGGCAGCTAAGGAAAATGAGTCACTATTGTAGCGAAAAATCAGTTCAGAAGAGCGAAACTATACGAAGATAATGAGTCTAGCTGAATACCAGAAGATCGGTGAGGGCTTTAGCGAGAGCTCCAATTTGTTCAAATGGCGATGGATCACTTTCACCAACAGATTGTGCCACTCCAGAAATGGCTTTGACTGCATCACTGATTTGTTTCATGACAAAATCACGATTATGCTTCGTTGATGCAACTTCAGGATGGCGGACATATGCCTATGAATGAAAAGAGAATCTTTACAATCCTGTCCCCACTTTTGGTAGCCTCACATTCAGGCCTCATACAACGAAGAAGGTGATAATTTTTCAAATGAAATCTAATTCATCTGGGAAGTCAGCAAATGAAATATCAAGGTGAAAGAATTCCTTCATTCTCTGAAGCATCTACTTTAAAAAAGGAAACAAATATACACAGCATTTTCGATGCCAATGAAAAGTCATATTTTTACTCCCACATATTCTCGCAACGCTTTGAAACAATTTGATCGAATGATAACACAAAATGCCATCTTCAGGTCTGATCCATTGCAAACGTACCTTGGACGTAGTAAGGAGCATTCGACTTGACTTCTTCAACGTTGCTCTAGCCGCTGCCATTTCATCTTTCTTTCGTGGGTCTTTCAAGTCCTGAAGATTTTTTCAAAATCGAATATATGATGCTGCAACTAATTAACTACTAAAGTAACTAAACCGTTCATCAGCTGAATCTTTTTGAAAAGTTTGAAACCTTGATTACACTAAAAGAACCAGGATACTTCTGACCATTTGCGACCAGAACTTTATACATCAAAATATTTGCTGGAAGAAGCAACTTTATTAGGAATGTTAACATCAGCATCAGGATCACGAGAAATATCATTTTGAGAGTAATTTCTAAGGAAGAAAAACAAGTGACATCTCCAGTATAGCGTTGATTGGAATTTTCATTGTTTGAATTAAATTCTAATTAGTTACTCCACATTACAATTAAAACAAATCCGTAATAAACCATTTAGGCATTCTGAAAAGAATCTCAATCGAATGATACTTTGCTACATTTTGTCGAATTTTCGAATCTGCACAAAACTGATAGAAGCTCTAACGCTCGATCCAGTCTCTCTTGCAAAATAGCTAAAAGGTCTATTGATAAAACATGATTATAAATAGGACTAGGCCACAATTTCAGAACGGAATGTTAGGGAAGCATGCGAAAGCGCACATGACTCATTTTATCTTTGTATAGTCAGTGTTGAAGTAAACAATGAACATTACATTATTACCAAGGAGATATGGACTCAATATAATCCCGTTAATGAGATAAAGTTTTATGACATTTTGAAGCATAAAATAGCATCCTGTTGATTGATATGTAAATGCAAAGGAATTTGTTGACGTAAGTGAAATGAAAAGCAAGGTATATGTGTAGTATTGAAATCAGTCGTAGCAGAGTTGTAAGCAGAGTGATCATGAAATTGTGATGCATAAAATCGTATACTTCTTCGCGTTTTTTGGTGTCGAGTCTTGGTTTACTTCATTCGAATCAGCGAGAGTTTGAACAAGAGTACGCACATGCGTGGTCCACCCTAAGCCAGATGTGGTAAATCGAGATAGAGGAGTTAGATAAAGCGAAGAAAAGACGAAGTTTGTTCAGAAGAAACGTGACGAAGCTTGCCAACAGAGTGAAAGAGTTATTAGAAGGCAGCGAAACTATAGAAGATGGAGCGTTAGAGCATTTGAGAGCCGAGCTTACAGAGAAACAACTGGAGTTGAAAAAGAGTGATGGGGCGATTTTGGACTTGCTTTTGGAACACGTTAAAGAGGAGCAAGTTTTAGATAATGAAATGGATGAAGTGAGTACATACAAAGAGAAAGCTTCGAGTGCCATACTTTCGATTGATCGATGGTTGAAAGCCAAAGAGGGACCATCGTTACGCAAGAGTATATCTCAGGACAGCCTAAATTCAAATATATCAGAATTGTCTGGATCGAGAAGTTCAAGAAAAATCAACGTTAAATTGCCAAAGTTGGAGCTGAAAAAATTCTCAGGGAAGATTCATGAATGGCCCAAATTTTGGGATGGTTTCCAAAGTGTACATGAAAATCCTGATTTGGCTGATTGTGACAAGTTCAAATACTTGAAGAGTTTCCTCGAAGAGCCCGCAAGGAAAGTAGTTGCAGGAATGCCGATGACCGACGATAACTATGCAACAGCTGTCGACCATTTGCAAAAACGGTTCGGCAAACAAGAGATGATTGAGCAGGCGCATATAAACAATTTAATGAGACTTCAGCCGGTGTTTAACGAGAGGGCTGTAAGTCGATTGCGAAATCTGTATGACGAAATCGAGACCCACCACCGCGGACTCGAGGCTCTAGGCGTAAACACGTTTTCGTATTCTTCCATCGTGGTGCCTGCAATACTGCAGAAGATTCCTGAAGCTATTCGTGGACAAATGATCCGAAGTTCAAGCCAGAGCTATCTGAAATGGTCCATGGAAGAGTTGCTGCACTTGCTGGAAAAAGAAATCTCGATCAAGGAGTGTCAAATGCCGCTGGGAAATCCAAATGGAGCAAAGGACAACAACAGTAGGCCTAATAGCAACAACTACAAGAAGGAGGGAACCGCATCATCTTTGCTAGTTGGTGGTAAAGTACACACCTGTGTTTTTTGTATGAAGGACCATACTTCTGAGACATGTACAAATGTTACTGGGACCGAGAATCGTAAAAACATTCTTAGAAAGTATGCAAAATGCTTTGTTTGTTTGAAATCAGGGCATCGGGCCTTCAGTTGCCGCAGTAGAGTTGATTGTAGGTTGTGTAATGGTCGGCATCATGTATCAATTTGCGATAAGGATGGTAAGGATGCCAATGCAGATAAGGTTAAGCCCAGTGCTCCTGCACAGCCCATTCGGCCCACTGAACCCCCTACACCTACCCTAAATCCCACAGCGTCATCCTGGGTGGGAAGTACAGGCTCTGGGGGGGATGTGGCCCTGCAGACAGCTTCAGCTAATGTGAATGGAGAGAGAGTAAGAATTTTGTATGACTCGGGTAGCCATAAGTCCTTTGTAACAGCTGAAGCGGTCAATAAGTTAGGCTTGAGTGTGAGGAGAGAAGAAAGATTAGGAATTAAGCCATTTGGGAGTGTGAGTGCCAAGTTTGAGGTAAAAGATGTGGTGAGTGTGCCGATAGTGTCTTGTGATGGAAAGAGAAGGATCGACATTGAATGTTTTGTTGTGGATAACATCTCTCACATTAAGAATGTACACCCAGAAGTTGTTAAAAAATCTTTCAATTACTTGCATGAGATATGCTTCTCAGACTTTTCTAGGCTGGAATCATTGACAATTGATGTCTTGGTTGGCTCAGATTGGTTATGGAGTTTTATGGACGGCGAAATCAAACGAGGGGGGCCTGGTGAACCTGTGGCAATAAAGACAGCAATGGGGTGGGTACTGTCAGGCCCACTACAAGGTACGAGTTCAAATTCTAATGAAGTTAGTGTCAACTTTGTTCCAGAAACATCAATCTTGCTTTTGAAAGCTGATA
Organism: Aurelia sp. 3 sensu Dawson et al. (2005); assembly: GCA_964020215.1. NCBI lineage: Eukaryota > Metazoa > Cnidaria > Scyphozoa > Semaeostomeae > Ulmaridae > Aurelia > Aurelia sp. 3 sensu Dawson et al. (2005). Next base: position 12,176,400 of record OZ026585.1, read on the forward strand.
AAGTGGCTTTGGAAGAGAAGGTACAGAAACTGTGGGACCTAGACACGCTAGGTATTCGTGAAGAAAATGAAGTTCATGAGAATTTGCTGGACAATATTACATTCACTGGTGAACGTTACTCAGTCGGTTTACCATGGAAAGCAGGTAATAAAACCTTACCTACAAATTTTGACAATGCTCTTGCCAGATTTAACAGTCTTTTCAGGAAACTTCAGAAAGACCCTTCTACCCTTAAAAGGTATGATGATATTATCAAAGAACAGGTAAGATTGGGTATTGTTGAACAGGTATCAGAACTCGAGACTGCAGAAAAAACACATTATCTTCCTCATATGGCAGTGGTAAGAGAGGAAGCGGAAACTACAAAGGTAAGGATTGTGTACGATGCGTCATGTAAAGACAAGAAATATGGCACTTCATTGAATGATTGTCTACATGTTGGACCTCCGCTTTCACCCCTTATTTTTGACATTTTGCTTCGTTTTCGAGAGAATAAGATAGCGCTTGTGGGTGACATTGAGAAAGCCTTCTTAAATATTGAGGTAGACCCGGCCGACAGAGACTGTTTGAGGTTCTTATGGGTAGACGACATCAATAAAGATGAACCTAAGGTCTGTGTGATCAAATTTCGGCGCGCCGTTTTTGGCGTCTGCTCATCTCCATTTCAGCTCAATGCCGTTTTGCGACACCATATTGGTAAGTATCAAGATCTTGACCCAGAATTTGTAACCAAATTGACTGAAGGTTTTTATGTTGATGACTTAGTTACAGGTGCGAAGAGTGTTGAAGAGGTAAGATCTTTGTATTTGCATGCAAAAGAAAGAATGCAGAGTGGAGGGTTTCGGCTCCGAAAATGGAGAAGCAGTGACCAAGCCCTAGACAATGAGATAAAGAGTGAGGAAAGAAAGATGGAAAGCGCTGCAGAAGACACCACATACGCAAAGGAAAGCCTTGGAGGCACCGTTGAAGGTAAGAAAACCAAAGTTTTGGGAGTGATTTGGGACAATGTGAGTGACAGGTTAGAGTTTGATTTTGCCAAGATGTGCCAGAATGCAAGCAGAGAACATCCTACAAAGAGAGGTATTTTGAGTGTTTTAGCATCTCTTTTTGATCCACATGGAATTTTGAGCCCTGTAGGAGTGACCGCCAAGATTTTGTTTCAGGATCTTTGCAAGTTGAAGGTAGGTTGGGATGACCCTATACCAGAGTCCTTTGTAGAAACATGGAAATCTTGGATTGATGATCTGGAAAGAGTGAAAAGCATCAGCTTGCCGAGGTGCTTTTATGGTGAGAATGAGAATGAAGTGAAGAATGTGGAAATCCATGCTTTTGGAGATGCTAGCCGCAAAGCATATTGTGCCGTAGTCTATCTGGTGTATGAAACATCAGAAGGTATTCAAACCAAGCTTTTGTGTTCAAAAAGTAGAGTAGCACCTTTGAAGGAAATGACCATTCCCAGGTTAGAATTGCTATCAGCCCGAATTTTAGCCACTTTGGTAGATACAGTCAAGAAAGCTCTCAGTTCACAGTTGGAAATCAAAACAGTCAAGCTGTGGCTAGACAGCAAAACAGCACTGAGCTGGATTCAGGGACAAGGTGAGTGGAAACAATGGGTCCAATTTAGAGTCTCAGAGATTCTGAAAGTTACAAATGTGGATGATTGGGGTCATGTGAAAGGATTGGAAAATCCAGCAGATATTGGATCCAGGGGAGCAAACATTAGCCAGCTCATGAAAGGTAAGTTGTGGTGGGAAGGACCACAGTGGCTCAGGGAGGGGAGAGAGAATTGGCCTAAACAGGAGGTAAGTTTGCGAAGCTCAGAAGAAGTAGAGTGTGAAAGAAAGAAGGTCAATGTCTTGGCAGCAGCTGTAGAATACTCACATGGAATCAGCTGTGTAATCGATGTCAATGAATACAGTACCCTAAAAAGGCTACTGAGAGTGACCGCTCTTGTGTTAAGGTTTGTTCAGAATTTGAAGGCTAAAAGGGAAGGTAACCCGTTGAATTTAGCCATGTTGAATGCGCAAGAGATACAGAAAGCTGATTTTGAATGGATCAAAGATGCCCAAATGTCAGCTAAAACAGCAGGTCATTTGATAAGGTAAGAGTTCAGCTTGGAATTGAAGAAGAGGATGGTGTGTTAGTATGCAAGGGTAGGTTGGAGAATGCTGATTTGAGTCTGGAATCAAAACATCCAGTCTTTCTTCCAAAAGAGCACAGATTGACAGAATTGATTGTCAGAGATTGCCATGAAAGAGTTTTTCATTCCTTAGTCAGAACCACCTTGGCTGAGCTCAGAGCTAGATTTTGGGTGACTAAGGCCAGACAGTTTGTAAAGAAAATCTTACATTCTTGTATTCTTTGCAGGAAATTGGAAGGAAAGCCATACCATCCACCGCCAACCGCGCAGTTGCCTGAATATCGTGTGAAAGAGTCTGACCCATTTGCAAATGTGGGAATCGATTTCGCTGGACCGTTATACGTCAAAGAGAAAAAAGGTGCAATGAAAAAGGTATACATTTGTTTATTCTCTTGTTGTGTAACACGAGCCTTGCATCTAGAGTTGGTCCAAGATTTGTCTGTGCCCACTTTTTTAAATTGTTTGAGAAGATTTTGTGCCAGAAGAGGTACGCCCGACATCATTAATTCGGATAACGCAAAGACCTTTAAGTCAACTGCTAGGTTTTTGAAGAAACTTCAAGTGGATCGGAATTTTCAGGCCTTTCTAGAGTCAAAGAGAATCAAGTGGAAGTTCAATCTGGAGGTAAGTCCGTGGCAAGGCGGCCACTTTGAAAGAATGGTAAGAAGCGTAAAACGATGTTTGCGAAAGGTACTCGGAAATGCCAAGGTGTCTTACGATGAATTGCATACCATCTTGTCAGAGGTAGAATGTATTCTCAACAACAGGCCACTGACCTACTTGTATGATGAGTTGGGTGGAGAAGTCTTGACTCCATCACATTTTATTACAGGTAGAAGATTGACTATGCTCTCTTCAGGTATTGAATGCAGATCAAGGTTTGATGAAGAAGACAATCAGTCTTCTCTTTGTAAGCGTTTCTTGCACTTAACCAGACTTTTGAATCATTTTTGGAGCAGGTGGAAGAAGGAATATCTTTTAGATCTGAGAGAATCACACCGAATGAACAAGAGCGCACCAGCAGACATCAAGACAGGAGACATTGTGGTAGTGCAGGATGACAATCTGAAGAGAGGCCAGTGGAAAATTGCAATCGTAAAAGAGGTCATAAAGGGTAAAGATGGACACATCCGTGGAGCCAAGGTATGCAAAGCTGGAAGAGGTAAGTATGAACCTTTGAATAGACCTATTCAGAAACTTTACCCATTAGTGAGTGCGAATGGAGATCTGAGGGAAGAGAAAAAAGAGAATTTGACAGTTGAGGAAAATGAGAGACCCACTGGGGCGCGACCAGTTAGAGCAGCCGCCAGGGATGCACGTCTCAAAGCCCAAATCTTGCTTGACGACGCACAGGTGCATTCGTCAAGGAGGGGGGAGTGTTAGGGAAGCATGCGAAAGCGCACATGACTCATTTTATCTTTGTATAGTCAGTGTTGAAGTAAACAATGAACATTACATTATTACCAAGGAGATATGGACTCAATATAATCCCGTTAATGAGATAAAGTTTTATGACATTTTGAAGCATAAAATAGCATCCTGTTGATTGATATGTAAATGCAAAGGAATTTGTTGACGTAAGTGAAATGAAAAGCAAGGTATATGTGTAGTATTGAAATCAGTCGTAGCAGAGTTGTAAGCAGAGTGATCATGAAATTGTGATGCATAAAATCGTATACTTCTTCGCGTTTTTTGGTGTCGAGTCTTGGTTTACTTCATTCAAATCAGCGAGAGTTTGAACAAGAGTACGCACAGGAATCACCGATAGATCTACTAAAACATATCTGATGCTAATTCATATGTTTCTTAATATCACCATCTTAATATTCAGAGAATGTGATTTTTCAAACGGGGATTCTTTCTATCGATTCACCCAGAAGAAAAATTAATCTTGATGATTACAGTGTAAGTAGATTTGCTGCAATGATTTTATGCACAGGGGGACATTTTTTGAGTCATCCAGTGGTATGATAGCAACATTTTAACTCACTGCTTGTCTGATACCAGATAGCTTGGCAAGTTTCATTAAGTCATCACCATAATTCTTAAAACATTTCAGTAAATCATCTGTGTTTTCAGCTCCATCTAGCTCTTTCAACCTCTTCTCAACCTGAAACAGAAGGAAAAAAGAAGATTGGAACCGTGGAAGATCCAATATTTTTCTAGTAGTTGTCGTTCAGATGCATTACCTCTACGGGCTGCTATGTGACAAAAGAGTAGGGCCTGTGATATCCCTGAGGACATTAATGCATTTGAAATTAACTACAGCATACAAAGGCCAGCTGAGAGCAGTGAAAAGTAGACATATCAAATGATTCAAATATTTTGATTACTGCAGCAACGGCTGCTGTTAAATCAGTCTAATATGATGTCTTTTTCTGCAACAGAAACATTTGAAAGTCTTGCCAGCTCGGGCTAAGATACCGATACTTTGTAAACAGAGGAGCTTTTTCCTTCTTTCTACCACCTCTGGCAAAAGAACCCCTGAATAGTTATCAAAGTATTCTTCTTGAAAACAATTGAAACTTAGTACACAAAATTTGGCGTATTCTGCTTTACTAATGGCATATAAGCACTGAAGGCGCTAGATGTCTAAATCTATTTTCTCCACTGAGGCAAAATAACCCATGCGGAAAGAGTGACAAAAACCTCATTTTGGGTAAGGGCTCAGTATGGAGAGATTAAACAGTGCCTACAAATCAAGGCTTTCGTAGCAGTGCTATCTTACAGGTAAAATTAAATTTTCTGTTGAAGGTAAGTTCTGAAAGTTGTTTAACGAATAATTTCGCCAAATGAACATTGAAACGAAAGCCGACTGTTTTTGCCTTTAGAAATGAAGAATACACTCCAGAAACAACTTCCTTTTCTTGTTTATGGTTTTCAAGAAAATGCAAGGTAAATGAGTTTTCTGTGAGAGTTTTCGTACTGAGCCCATTTTCTTTGCCACTCTGGCCTGCACGGGTGGTATTGCCTCACACACACAACGGCTTGGATCTTGTGTAATCTGTAATCTTGTGTTAGACATCTAGCATCTTTGGCACTTCTACATAACTGTCCTTTGCAGCAAATTTGAATGACAACATTCAGTAGGTTCGAAGTGATCAAAAAATTCTATTCACGTGAAAAAAACAAAGTTAGATTACATCACGAGCCTTACAATCCTCTGTGTCAAGGACCAAATGAATTTTACAGATGATTGCAATTCTGCTCTTCCAGCATAGAGACAATAAACTTATGGCATTCCTTACAACTTTTTGGGCACCAGTATCTAACGAAAAATGGTACTTTCTTAGATTCACAACATAGTGCCAGTTATCACAGCAGCAGCAACAACAACAACAACAACAACAACAACAACAATTTATTTTATTTTAGCTCAAACTGGCACTTATGGATTTTCATATAAAAAATTGCACAGAAGTGAACAGATTTATCTGTGCCTGCAGGAATGAGGCAAAGGCGTAGTCTCAGAGGCAAGGCAAGCAACCCTCGACAGCTTGAATTTTCACTGCTGCGGGCGAAGTTCATGGAAGCTAATTCACGGTAGCAACGCAGTTGTGTACAGTGTTTAAAACATCCTCAAAGTCAAAAACTGGACTTTCCCGTGCCACGTAAGCAATTGTGTCCCCCGCGGTTTGCCTCGGGTTTTCAATGAAAACGACTTCCATAACAATGAAGAACAAAGGACAACTTAATCCTTCATTTAATTCCATTCTATTTCAAAAGCGCAGCGATAAAATGACAGCTTTTGCTTTATGCATACAGCAAAAGCTCTATCAACCCCCCTCTCCAAAAAGCCCCTCCCTCCTGATTTAAAATTTGAAATAAGTCCCCTCCCTATAAAGCTCCCCCCCCCCCACTTCTACAAAGTTCTAGAATTTACCAAACATTTTCCATTTATGTAGCTAAACAACCTTCCACGTTAATTTTAGTATGGTTTGGGATAAAAACTGTGTCGAATCTATGTATTTGAGCCGTAAAGTCGTATGTTGATTCCGCAAAATATGGGATAACGGAACTGAAAAGCTACCAAATATATCCTTGTCACTTGATTTTGCGAATAAGACCCCTCTCTAATAAGCCCCCCTCTCTATTAGGCCCCCCTCTGGAAGGTCCAAAATTAAATAAGCCCCCCTGGGGCTTAATAGAGCTTTTACGGTAAATGCCTCCATCAAAGAGTCAACTGTATGGTTGTCAGACTGTGTTTGATTTATCGCCAGGAGGCCTATTCACAATTCAGTCGCGACAACAATATTGAATTTTGAAGTATATTTTGTAAAGAATACACAACAAATAATTAAATAACATGGATTTTACCCCCTTTCCAGGTTTAATGTAATGCAGAAATAATGTTTGGTAAGGAAGTATTTTCGACTTAGCCCGAGAGGGCCTAGTGTGAGCAAAATTTTAGCCTTAAATTTTCAAAACGTAAGCATAAATTACATTGCAATGCATTGGTTAGATTTCAAATGGACACATGTCAACCAAATATCCCCAATCTAAAGTATCTCCATATTTGTTGCAATTGTGGACTGTAGGCAGCTGTTTCGAAGCTTTCAAATTGTTGCTACCATGCTTAACCCTATTTTAACCGGGTGAAAAAAAGTGATTTTCTACCGGGGGGGGGGCGTTTTTCGCCTCGGAACTATAATAGCTATGACAATGAAACTTGCACTGTGTTATGGTTAAACAAAGGAGAATCCAAAAATAGCATTAAATAATTTTTAATCACGTGATTGGTTGCTAGGTAACCAAAAATAGGGCAAATTTTGACGAAATTGAGCTATCAGGAAAAAACAGTATATTTACATTAAATAACTGGCTAAATTCTGCTATAAACTATCCAAATACTTACTTGATAGCCTTAGTTTGAAATTTCATTCAGTTTTGTATGAATATTTGTGGTTCCTAATTAATTTACTAAATAAATAACGGTAATTTGATTCAATGCAAAATTGTTTCCTCGATAATAATGCTTAAACATCATCAATTTCACATAATTTGGGTGAAATCAAATGGTTTTATCAATATTTCAAGTTATTACATGATTTTCCATATAAAAATTGCTAATTCATTAGAAATATGACGTCATAAAGATGTATGACGTCATAGAAATTATGAATTGCTGACGTCAGCAAATATAGATAAATTATATATCAAATGAAAGTACTCATCGAGACAAATCGAATGGTATATATATTGACGAGATTCGGCACAAAATAAAGAAACTAGAGCAGTTTTCACGATTTTCTTTGTGACCACTCTCCAAATATGGGCATCTGGCGGTCACGTGGTCTAACGATAGGCATTGAAATTTTTATTTTCTCATTGCCAATTAAATTTTAGGAAAAGTCAGCAAGTTTCAGTGCTATAGCTATATCGTTTATGAGCTATTAAAAGAAGTTCAGGAGGGGGTAGGGTTAAGCCGTTCGGCTTCTTGTTGGCCTTAGAAATGAGGAACTTCTGGCTCACAGTGAAAGGTTTGTTGATTCTTGGATTGAGGATTTCCTGGATACTTGCGGCTTTTGTTCATGGCTAGCATCACTGAAAACTTGAATTTTGAGGTGTCTTAGCATCAAAGGTTCCAGCCAGCAACTTATACCCATGCGCCATTGCCTGGAACACTGACCTGCTCTATGGTTTCCATATCTAGTCCTGAAATCGTAGGGGGGGGGGGTGGACTTCGTCCCAATTTTCCATGTGAAAGTCCATGAGTCGTAGCTTGCGCATCCATCAGTTCATCAATTGCAATAACTACGAATATGTAATCAGTCTAGTACCATCTCCCAGAAATCTGTAACCTACGACTTCAAAAGAATTCTCAAGTCCCCATGACTTCGGAGCACCCATCATCAGGGATATGACAAACTGATGTAGCTAAGTTATAGTTCCGCCTTAAAACTCAATTTGACAAGTAGTCATTGTGATTTTGGAGTGTGCCACAAAGCTGGGTAGCTTCCAAGGGTTCATGGTCTGAAATATAATCTAATTTTTGGTTAGGTAATTTCCAAAATAGACATTTTTTACTCATTTCGTATATGCGTCAACCATTGTCCACCAAAGTCATGATGGAAAAGGCTGTAATACCTTCCTGTGCATTCATGACATTCATAAAATTCAAGATCAAGTATACAAACCAGTTTCAGTGTAGCAATGAGTCTATAGATATCAGCCATATCCGCTACACAAAGCAATCGAGTGACTGCAGCAAGCAGTGCCCTGGCAGCTCTTATCATAACACTTCTTTTGCCAGATGAGCAAGGATCTGCAGCAAAATCATTTGAAGCAGCTCTCATTGTATCACCTGTAAACAATGTCGAGATACTATGAACAAAGAGTGCTGAGAAATAGTTAAGCACCACAAAATAATTTGTGCGTGTTACCAAATGAGTGTACCTAACTTTGCAGCAACAGTTTTTCGTGTAGCTTCATAGTGACCTTCTATTAAATTTAAGATATACACAGGGCTCTTAAAAAGTATTCCAATATGAAAAGTTGCAGGAAAGGAACCATGGTAGTAAAGTGTTCATAAAATAGTGTTACACTTAATAGTTAACTTTTTGCAATAAAGATGCAATTAAAAGGTCAATTTTTGAAACCCTTGGTAAGTATACAGGTGAAGGTGAAGGTGACACTGCAGTTTTAGCGCCAAGCACTGAGATCACAGAAGTAGCTAAGTGCTAATTGAGTCTGTTGTCCCTTGTCATGACACTGTGGTGCGGCTCTACCAGGTATCAAACCCTGTCCGCCTGACTTTTTTAGCTGCAAAGTCAGAGCATTACACCACGGTGCCACAACACCTCCTGATCTTGAACCTTCATTCATAAGTGTGAAGTATACACAAAAAACGTTTCCATTTCAAGAATTTTTACTGAGACCAAGATGAAGTGTGGACAACTGAAGCATTACTTGGGTATAATATTATTACAAATACTGATATTGATATATCCGAAAGCTGCATTTTACAATTGTAATGAGCATAAAGATATCATATTGAAAACCACTCAATTGATCATGCTCTTATGAGTTTAACAGAAGTACAGAAGCTGTAAGAAAACCACTGGACAACAAAAGACTTCCGCCCAAAATATGAATAGAGATCTAGAAAAATTTCCCTGTGGGCTTGCCAATGGAAAATGCACTTCAATGCTGACAAGACTGAAGAGTTACTATTTTCCGTTAAAAAGATGCGCCCTGTGCACCCTCCTTTGAGACTTGGAAATGAGGCAATTACAAGCAAAACAGAGCACAAACATCTTGGAATGATTCTTTACTCCAAATTGAGCTTTAAAAGTCATGTGAGTGAAGCTATTTTGAAAGCCAGGCGGGGGTGATTGGGTTGATAAGACACCTGTCACAATACGTATCAAGGGATGTACTTGATCAAATGTACAAACTGTATGTACGCCCCCACCTAGATTACGGTGATATAGTTTACCACAAATATGACCCTGACTTGTCATCCGTTATTACAAAGCGTCTTGAACAAACGCAGTACCAAACATCTTTCGCTGTGACTGGGGCATGGAGAGGTCGACATTCTATCCTAATTGTTTATCTCAATGGAATAAACTTGAGCCTGAAATGATACTTGCACCTTCTATCGCTCTTTTTAAGGAAAAAATCCACCCCCCCCCTCCCTGCAAAATCTGTTTATGGAATTCACGATCTAAAAGGGTTGTCCCATCTTACTCAACTCAAGGTTGGTCTCAGCACGTTAAATTTCCACAAATTCAAGCATAATTTTAGCAATACCATAAACCCGCTGTGCCCAACAAACGGTGGCACTGAGGATACGGAACACTTTTTGCTGCTTTGCCCCTCTTTCGATGTTCAACGACGACATCTTCTCGCTGGAATTGCTGAAATATTACGACCATTTGTGCAAATCACAAATCTTTCAAATGATGCTTTGACACAGCTTTTATCATATGGTGATCAAGACCTTTCTAACGACGTGCATAAAAATATACTCAAATTGTTCGGTTCATTCACGAAACTGGTCGCTTTGACTAAGATCTTTCAAGCTTCAGTTATGTCACAAAGCAACCACCAAGTCCGTTAACGTAAATGCTTTGTTTGCTTTGTAAATTCTGTCTCACGTCAGATGTCAGCCATTTGATTTACTCCCAATGAATAACCCATTACATGCAATGAGTTGTGCTCGTAAAAATCTGCGACCTTGACCTGCATCTGATGTGGGACGGAATCTACTTATAGTATTCATTAGATATCTAAATCGTTCATTGTGTTGTTGCATCTAGTTTAACATTATGTGTCCTTTTAAACTGGCCATGGGGTAGTCATAGTCTTTCGCTCCCCTTGGTATCGTCCCCGTAGTGTCGTATAGTAGAAACGTATAGTAGAATGTAAGATTTATTGTAAAATTTTTATATGAATAAAAAAAAGATCAGCAATGTTTGTTAACATTGTTATAGAGCCAGTGGCTCAAAAGTTATGACTGAAAAGGTATTTATTTTGCAGAGCACTCAATTTAAGGTTACGGTAAACGCTTTCTGGGTGAAAATATCCATTTTGGACTCGTGGAGTATACGGTATTGGAGCGACCCATGTCTGTCGTCCGTCCTCAGTCATGGGGCCATGAATAGGGCATTGACTGAGTCAACATACAGTCTGATGACATTTAAGCAACTAAGAACGCTCCCTGCGGCTCTCTCCTTCGGCGCCTGCTTCTTTTAGAATAATGACGTCAATTGCCGTAATAGACAATAGAAAAACAAAGGAAACACATTCTTTCCAGTATTCACGAGGGCAGTTGGACTCTCCATCGACTTATTAGGTTAATAAACAATTTTACGATAAAGGGATTAATATCAATTGCCATATCAGGGTTTTGGACCTAGCATTTTTGATCCATTTATCAGGCTAGGAAATAGGACACCTTCCATCTTGAGTTTGTATTTTGATTTCTGAAACTGACAATTTTCCCCTCCATTATACTGAGACAGATATTACAAATAATGAGGCACGAGTAAAAGAAAGCTTGGTGAGAGTTTCTGTTACGATTGACATTTCATTCTTTGCAGTTTGTCAATTTTCAAGCGGAAGATGAATGTCATCTTTAAACTGTGGCTTGGCTCCATAAATGCCCCCAAAGGTTCTTTGATTTGATTTCTTCATATTGTTAGCCGAACTTTCAAAGCACACAATGATACCTTGTTTGAAGCTAACAGAAATTTTGTAGTAAGTCAAACAGATAAGGGACAAGTGTAAATGAACACAATATTTATTAAACCAAGATTCTTAGTCTAACAGTTACAGGGCACTGGTAAAATGTCTCCCGAGTCAGTTCAGTTCCTTCTTTCGCACGCCGCCATCTTAGCCTCGCTTCTGTCCGCTCCCCTCGCTTTGGTGCTGCGCCTCCGCATCGCTGATCCGGTCATCACACCCCTTCCCCGGTTAGACTAGAGTTCATAATCATTAAAGTATCTCGGGGGGTGTCTCTCTCTGCTAGGGTATCGACGCATCCCAGGAGGGTTGTCTCGAATGTCCTGTCGTTGCTCATTGCTTGCATTTGCAGCCTCATCCTCTACAGTAGTTTGTACTTGATCTCTGGGTTTGGCCATCAAGTTATCTAGGTCATCATCACTATCTTGTGCTCTGTCTTTCTCTCTCTCTCACCCTTCGGTCTTTCTCTTGCTTTTAGATTGTCAGGTCGGTCAGGCATCGCTTTCCACTTTGAAGCATCCCGAGTAAATGTTTGATGCTTCCTCCTTGCGGTAACCATGGATCCTTTGTGTGCAATCACCGTGAATGGTTGGGGGTCATATGGGGTTTGCGTTGTGGACTTTCGCTGTTTTAGTAGGACTTTATCTCCCACTTTCAAACGGTGTTCTCTTGAATGCTTTCTTTTGTCATAGAGCTGTTTTGCTTTTCTCTTCGATGTCTGGTCTCGCTGCTTCACTGATTGATGGATCTTGGTTTGGCATCTTGGGGGCATGATAGGAACTTTTGTAATTATTTTCCTCCCAAAAAGAATCTCTGCCGGAGTCTCCCCGGTGGTTCTGTGGGGTGTTGCTCTGTAGTTGAGAAGGTAGTTGTTCACTGCCCTTCTTGGGTCTTGTTTTGCCGTATACGCAGTGTGAGCTACTTTTGTCAGCATTCGCATGAAATTTTCAGCCAGACCGTTGCTCTCAGGGTGTTCTGGTTCAATGAGCCGGTGCCGAAAACCTTGCCGTTTGGCATAATTCTTTATCTCTTTGCCATTGCATGGAGGCCCATTGTCACTCTTTATCTCCTCTGGTATTCCGTGGGTGCACAAAATACGATGTAACTTGGGAATTACAGACTCTGCTGATGTGGATGTTACTATTTCAACTTCTGGAAACCGACTATATTCGTCGATGAGCAGGAAGAAGTAGAACTTTGACGAAAAATTGATTTTGACTGCCTGGAAATCACAACTCCCAAAGCATCATGCTAAGTTTGTACACTACAGAGACTTCAAAAATTTCAGTACTGACTCTTTTCTTCAGCATCTGAAACAAGCACCTTTCCACCTTTGTGAAAATCCAAACAGTGCTGAGAACTCCTTTAAAACCTTTGAAAAAATCTTTTGCTCTGTTGTAAATGCTCATGCACCTCTGAAAAAAAGGCTTGTCAGAGCTAACAACAAGCCCCTAACAGCTGTGCACAGAAAGGCAATTAAACTCAGAACAAGACTCAAGAACAAATACAACAGGAACAGTACACAAAGTAACTTTGAACAATACAAAAAGCAACGAAATCATTGCGCTAATTTGAGACAAAGATTCAAATCAGATTACTTCAGGGAAATCTGTCAAAATGGTACTTTAGATTCAAAATCATTTTGGAAAAAACTAAAACCATACTTATTCGGTAAAAATCATGGTGATACAGACATCTGCCTATCAGAAAACGACTCACTGATCACTGATCCCAAAAACATAGCTGAAATCATGAATAAACACTTCATCAGTGTTGGCCAAACCACAGAACAAATGAACTCAAAAGAAGATTCTAATTTATCTTTGCACCAAATCATCAAGATGTTTGAAAAACATAACAGCATAATCAGCATAAAAAACAACTTGAAACACAACACGCTCTTTGAATTCCAACCTATTACTAAAGATACACTAAAAGAAATTATCCTTAGCCTTGACCACAATAAAGCTTTTGGTCATGATATGATAAGTGCTAAATTCTTAAAACTCTCTGCTGACATCATTGCAGGGCCTTTGGCTAATATCTTTAACAAAGGCATACTTCAAGGAACATTTCCTAGTTCAATGAAATTGGCAGTAGTTTCTCCTGTGTACAAAAAGAAAGATCCTTTCAACAAAGAGAATTATCGACCAATTAGTGTTCTAACAGCACTCTCTAAAGTCTTTGAAAAAGCAATTGAGCTCCAACTATCTCCATTTCTCAACATAAACTTTTCTAATTTCTTATGTGCCTATAGAAAACATTTCTCTTCCCAGCATGCCTTAATAAGGCTGATAGAGGAGTGGAAAACTAGTCTAGAAGCTAAAAAACATACAGCAGCCGTGCTTATGGACCTATCCAAGGCCTTTGACAGCCTCCCCATAAACCTATTAATTGCAAAATTAGCTGCCTATGGTGTTAGTATAAACTCGCTCAAACTATTACAAAGTTATCTCACAAACAGAAAACAATTGGTGAAAGTCAGTGGATACTTTAGTTCATGGAGGCCACTAAACCAAGGGGTGCCACAGGGCTCAATACTCGGACCATTACTCTTCAACCTCTTTATCAATGATATCTTTCTATTTATTCAGCAGGGCTCCTTATGTAACTTTGCAGATGATAACACAATTTCTATCTCTGCTGAAAATGTGGATGAGCTCCATAGATTAGTACAGCTCAACACCACTAAATGCATTGATTGGTTTAATTCAAATCATATGACAGCCAACCCATCTAAATTCCAATCCTTAATTATTGGCAACAATGATCATCATGTCAAAACATTTCAAATAAGCAATGATTTTGAAATAAACGTAAGTAATGAAGTAACGCTACTTGGAATTCAAATTGACGATCAACTGAAATTTGACTCACATATTGATAAGATCTGCAAAAAAGCTGCCTTGCAGCTAAATGCAATCAAGAGGCTAGCACGTTTCATGGGTAGCAAAGAAAGACAAGTAATTGTTAATTCATTCATCCTCTGTCATTTCAATTACTGCCCCCTTATCTGGTTATTTTGCAGTAATACCAGCCAAAAGAAACTGGAAAAAGTCAATGAGAGGGCCTTACGATTAGCACTCTCTGATTATACTTCATCCTACAAAGCTCTTCTAGTTAACGCCGAATCTACTACAGTTCATATCCATTCTATTAGATTGTTGGCACTTGAAATTTCCAAAACTTTGCACAACTTGAATCCAGCCTTTATGAAAAACTATTTTCTCCCAAAACCCACTAGCTATAATCTTCGAAGAAATGATGTTCTATCCATTCCTAAAGTTGAAACTACAAATTACGGTATAAAATCCATTAGCTTTTTGGGTCCCAAGATCTGGAATTCTCTTCCAAATGAAATAAAGTCGTCCAGAAATGCAAATCAGTTCAAAACGCTCATGAAAGACTGGTTTTTCGAAAATAAATGCGCGTGCAGCATTTGCAGTCAATAAGTTCCATAATGCAATCTCTAAAATTGCTTTATGTTAGTGTATATTAGTGCTAGCACTATCGTAAAACTAACATTAAAAAAGGTATTATTATTATTATGCAATGGGACCTTTGAAATCCACTGCTAGTTTTTGCCAAGGTCGTTCGGGCATCGCGGTGGGCTTAAGTGGCTCTGTATGATTGCGGTCAGTGGCGGCTTGGCATGGCAGGCATGTATCAATGTACTCTTGTGTCATCTGATCCATCTTCGGAAACCAAACTCTAGTTCTGAGGTATTGCTTTGTTTTTGTGAGGCCTTGATGTCCCTAATGTGCTAGGGCGATGACGTCTGACTGCAGGGCTTCTGGAATCACAATGCGTGTCCCTCTGAGCACGAGTGATCTAACGATTGACAGCTCGTTGAATACTCCTCTGAGTGGTCGAACCTCTGGTCGGTTGGACAAATCTCCTTTCAAAATATCAGCCCTTAACATGGCTAAGGTGCCGTCTTGATTGGTTTCGTATTGCAGTATTTTCAGCGTTACTGCATCAGGTAAATCTTCAGCTATGATTGCATTGATGTACAGTTCTGTACCTTCCTCTACGCCTAACTCTTCTTTCTCATCTTCTTCATAGTTTGGGAGTGGCAATGGGTGGCGGCTGTTGTAATCACAAGGATTATAGCGGCCGGGCTCGTATTTTACTGAGAAGTCAAATCCTTGCAACCTTACCCGATGCCTTTCTACACGAACAGGCCCTGTCTTCTTGTAGCTGTTGTAGAGTGGAGGCAATGGCTTGTGGTCTGTTATGACAGTAAATGGGATCCCATACAGATACATCTTGTTTGTTAGAATGCCTGAATAAATCGCTAGGCTTTCTCCTTCGATAGGCGAATAGTTTTTCTCAGTTTTGTCTTGGCGCGGCTGGTGTAATTGATCGGTTGCCATTCATCGCTCGTACTTTCTCTTTGCATGACAGTGGCTGCTATCCCCTCAGGTCCGCGATCTACCACAAGTTGTGTTTCTCTGTTTGGGGAGAAAGCTCCCATAACTCTCTCATTCGCCAATGCAGTTTTCAGCTTCTGTACCGCCGCCTCACATTCTCCTGTCCACTTGAACTTTTCTCCTTTGCAGAGCAGTCGTCGCAATGGAGCTGTCATGTCACTAAACGGCTCCCCTCCTGCTTGTCCTATGAAGTAAGCATTGTGCTGACACATCTGGATAAAACTTTTCACCTCTGCTATAGACTTTGGGCTGGGTGTCTCCTTTATAGCTTTGATCTTTGCTGGGTCAGCCGACATTCCTTTCTCGTTGAAAATGTAGCCAAAATAAAGCACTTCAGCCTGATTCCATTCACATTTGTTCTTGCGTAGTGTGAATCCTCGGTCACTCAGTCGTTGTAGCATTTGCTGGAGGTGTTGGTCATGTTCATCTTGTGTGCGTCCGTACACAATTATGTCATCTTTGATTTGAACATGTCCGTCAAGGTCACATATTGCACGTCTTAATTTCTCGTGGAACTCTTCACTTGCAGGTGAAGCACCCATGACGAGCCGCTTGAATCGGTAGATACCTTGATGGGTTCTGAAATTTGTGAGGTGACGAGATTCCTTGCTGAGTGGCATCTGATGGAATGCATGATTCATGTCTAGCTTTGTGTATCGTGTTGCTCCATGGAATGCATGTCGTAGCTCTTGGACGGTGGGAATGGGGTAATGAGTACGTTTTAGTGCCTTGTTAGCATCTCGCATGTCTACATTTAATCTGATATTACTGCCATCTCCCCACTTCTTTCCTGCTATTACGACATTGGAAACCCACTCCAGTGGCTCTGTGGAATCCAGGGGCCCTTCTATGATGTCATTGTCTATGAGCTCGTTGATGTGTTCTTCCACTCTTTCGCGGTACGCTAGTGCTATGGGCCTATTTCTCTGAACAACAGGGGTCACTGATTCATCAATCTTGAATTCAATTTCCTCTCCGTTAAATGATCCTACCCCATGGAACATGTGTTCGTACTTGTCTAATATTTTCTGAATATCAGTTGTAGGGAATGAGATCTTTGATGCTGCTACAGAATGGATCATATTGGTTGTTCCTTCTGAATTTATCTGTAATATTCCTAATTTCTTTGCATCTTCAGCTCCAAGAAGTGCGTCGACTTCATCGTTCACAACGTATATCCATGTTTCGTGGCATGCCCCTCCTGTTGCTGTGAGTGTGACCCGGGCGCGTCCTTTTATTGGGAGTGTCTGCTTCGTACCATATGGTGTGAATTTGACATTGGTTCGTCGTAATGGAGTTTTGCACTTAAGACTTCGGTATTCTGATATTCCGATCAGGGTTTTTCGACACCCCGAGTCAACCCTTTTTGTGGTTTCTTCGCCATTTATCTTCACCGTGACTAGTTCTTCATCTGCCTTGCCTGTGTGTAGAGAGCCCACTGTTATTCTGCCAATTTCATCATCTGACTCACTGTCGCTGGCTCCTGTGCTGCTGTCTGAATTATTGCTGTTGTCGACTGAACGTATATGTTTACTTCCTTTGCATGCTTGTGATTTTGCAAAGTGTCCTATCTTGTTGCAGGCTGCACATTTTTTCTCTTTTGCTGGACAGTATCCTTTGCGATGGCTTCTCTCCTTCTCATAACCACATGTGTAACAGAGAACTTGTTTAGATGATTTGTGTTTCTCCTTTTTAACATTTCGCACTGGCTCTGTTTGCATCATCGCAGCTGCTTGTTTATCTGCACTCTCTAAAGTGCATCCCAATTTCACAAGAGTCTTAAAATCTGGCCCATCTGTCAGTGCCTTTTTCCTTAGTCTTGCACTTGATGTCTGCATGGCAATTGCATCTCTTGCCGCTGTTTCAACGGTATAATCCTCCAGGGGGCATCTTTGAGCATGTTCTAGCACCTCTGGATACCAGTCAGAAAATTTCTTGTTTCCCTGTGGCAGCTGGTGGAAAAGCTTGTACATTGGAAAAACTTCGTTTATTGTTACCTTCAATCCACCTTTGATTTTTTTTATGGCATCATCGAATGTGTCTTTATCATTTACTCCTCCTGTGTGTTCAAATAATTTCATGAGGTCATCTCCTCCCCATATTTGCATCAAACTCTTCTTTTTCTTATCATCTGTGATATCGGCAGTCGTGAATATTAGTTTAGCTCTTTTAATATAACTGTCTAGTCTCTCTAAAGTTTCACTTGCCTCCTTGCCTTTGCGAAAGGCCTCCAGTGCCCCATACAAGCTGCTTGCCATAGTCTTCTTTCTGCGTGTAGTCTTGGTTCGTTTTGCCTTCTCGTCGCCGAATGCAGTAAGTCAAACAAATAAGGGACAAGTGTAAATGAACACAATATTTATTAAACCAAGATTCTTAGTCTAACAGTTACAGGGCACTGGTAAAATGTCCCCCGAGTCAGTTCAGTTCCTTCTTTCGCACGCCGCCATCTTAGCCTCGCTTCTGTCCGCTCCCCTCGCTTTGGTGCTGCGCCTCCGCATCACTGATCCGGTCATCACAAATTTGAAAATGGAAGAAATTTCATGTCAACGAAGGTTTCCATAATTTTTTAATCAAAGTTTTTGTTTGCAGTCTTCATAATCAATACCTCTTCACATGACCTATTAAGCCGATAATCCCAAATTCCTTGTCGTTAGTGTACAATAGCATTGCACGTTCTTGTATCCTTGTGATTATAGGGTAATTATTTGAAGACTCTAATTGACTTTTAAGCCTCAATGGCTTGATCCGGATTAGTGTGGTTTATATGATCCTAATGTGTACTTTACCAGCACAGATCAGTAAAATCCCTTTTTCCCAGGACTCACAAATTCACGAGGTACAGGTACGAAAAAGTTATTCTGTACCATTTGAACTAATAGAATTGCTCGAAAATTTGCACATGGCCAGGACAGACCTTGGAGCTTGGAAAGTGTGTCCCAAATTCTGCGTAATGTATGTATGTATGTATCATTTGCCACATAAAAATATATACAAGCTATTATAATAAATATAAAAAATAGATACAATACAATACTTTAAGGTTAAAAACGTACAATAAAAACACCCCTAATTACAGTGGCAGGGATAGCATTAAAGGGTCAAGCTGACCTTATTTCCATAATGGTCCCCTTAGAGGTGCTGGTATAACGGAAAAAAAAGAATAAATAAATACATAAATGATAAAATAAAATAAATGAATCAATAAATGGCGTATGTGTCCTGGTCCGCCTTTTATAGCCAAACACATCTGTAGAGGGCAGAAAAATCATTTGCTAATTTTCGACGGCATGTAGTTTCAAAGAGAGAAGGAATTTGAAAAATTCCAGACACCTTTTAGAAGCTTAGGATCTGCGGTTTCTGCTGATGTAAGTCAGATTCTGCTGCCTCAAATGCAAGGGTAGAAAATAGCTTTTGAAGGTGGTACACTCTTTTAAGCAATAAGTTTGCCTGGAAAATATCATTTTACAATATTTGCCAATCATATTGATATGTGCATCGAATGATGTATAGTTTACCTACATTCCGTTAACAGTTCAGCTTTTAGGGAGCGAAAACCAAATTTGTGTCACATTTACCGTAACCCTAAACCAATGATGATGATATTCATTCACAAATCAGCTAAAACTAAATACTGATCTGTATGCCCTAGAAAAAGCAGTGCTTATCTAGTCTAGAGCGCTTAACCCTAGAATCAGGGTCCAAATTTTTTTAATTGACACAAAAAGGATGTCTCATAGCTAAAAAATTAAAATTCATGAAAAACCAGGCTAGTCGCTGCCTCTGGATAGGGTTAAATACAATTGATACCGGCTCTTGTATCATTTCAGAATGGAAGTTTCCTACGAAATCACAAGATACATGTTGCTTTTTGGCTAAACCCTGACATTTTGTAAAACACTATATATAAGATAACTAAGAAACACATATAACTAGGAATGCATAGTATCTTACCTGCAGATCTTGCTTCTTTGCATGCCTCCAGCATTGGTTCTCTTATTTCTGGGAAATCACTTGCAATACTTTCCCCAACAATGACCAGCCTTTCAGTTGCTTCATCAATCTCCTTAGCCAACTGAGTGGCCTTCTTTGATTTTCCTGTTTTTGATTTTCTTTGATGATTAACCAATGTTGTTACCTGATACAAAATGTAAATATGGTACATTATCCTGTGACTTACAAGATACCCAGTCAAATGGATAATCCATGGAGAAACTGCCAATTTCTAGAAAATCTGCTTCAGTTGGATCTGGAATCCCACCAGCAAAAAGATACATGAGAATTTCATTTAGAACTGATAGAATTTCCAGAAGGTGACAAAAACTAGAGATAAAAGTTGACCAGATGAATTCCGCGGAAGTGGTGGAAACTGCAGAAAACGCCAAAACTTTAATTGTTTTCTCGAAACAATAGCTTCCGCGAAATAAATTTACCATGGAATTCACTTTGCAGGTAAGGCCAAAGCGAATTCCGTGGAAAGGTGATTCCATTGAAAATTTTTGCTTCAAGTTGAATCAAAGCCGATGGGGCATTTCATCCATTCAAAAAACACACAAGATTTTTCAGAACGAAAAGATCATGGATTTTTGATTGATTTTTCTTGACAACAGAGAGATTTTTGCTAAAGGTGTAGGAGATTGCTTGGGAGTGAATGCCCCTCCCTCAAAGCCACCAGAATGAAGTCAAACAAATATGCAAATATCAAGTTCTTCATATGTCCCGGTAAAATTGCGATGATCAGTTCGATGGAAATCACTTTAGCTGCCATAAAAAAGATCAACTTTTGCCACTTGTTTTACCATTTGTACAAACTTAGGCCCACGCCAAGATTTCAATCCATGACGAAAAACAATTGCCCAGTCTACACCTATTTTCGCACGGCATGTGGATACTTGTGATATCCAGACATAGTAATGATAGAGAGGTTAACTTGCAACTATATATAATTTGAATTTCATTATGTTTGGGATACGCCAAGAGGGATTTCACTCCAAAAACTCCGTAAACATTAGGAAAAGGACTTTCTGTTTCAAGAAAAATCCATCAAAAATCCGCAAAAATATGTTCGTTCAAATAAATGCTGTTTGATTTTTCGAGAAAGTGAAATGCCCCTCGGAACACACAGAATAATATGAACAAGCTTCGATGAAAAAACTTTCCACAATATTGATTTTCCCAAATTCACTTTGGCCATACAGCTAACGTGAATTCTATGGAAGCTATCGTTTATGAAAAAACAACAGCTTCCGCGGTTTCTGCAACCTCCGTGGAATTCACCTGGCCTAAAAGTCTGACTAAAAAATTGATAAGAAACTCAAAAAGTGGAGCAAATCATGTAACGTAACCGACAAATCAGGGACAGCGGAGTTTTTATTTTCGAAATAGTTTTTAGCTTTTTAGCAAATCATGCTAACATAATTAAATATCGCCAATCATTTTAGCAAAATTATCAGCACCCTTATTTGCGAGTATTTGTACACCCCTAATTAGTCTTGCAAAAACAGAACTGCATTGGTTTGAAAGCTACCTCTTCAACCGAAAACACTTTGTCGTATATGACGGTGTAAAGTCTGAAGAGGAATCTGTTACGTGTGGCGTGCCGCAGGGGTCAATTTTAGGTCCACTGTTATTTAGCATATTGATCAATGACATTGACTTGCAGTTGAAAAAGAGCAATATAATCCTCTATGCAGATGACACTGTGATATTCACATCAGACAAGAACAGCAAAGAGGTTGCCGAGAAGCTGAATGATGATCTACTAAATCTTGGAAGCTTCTTTGTTGAAAATAATCTAGTGGTAAACCTTAAAAAATCAAAAACATAATTTGTGCTCTTCGGAAGCCATCAGAAGTTAGCAAAAACCGATACAGTTGAGATTAATATGACCGATCAAAAGATTGTCGAATCAGATAGGTACGAACACCTTGGGATAACACTTGATAAAAACCTAAATCTGTTGAGCCAATTTGAAAAAATGTACAAAAAAGTATCTTCAAGAATCAAGTTGCTTGCAAGAGTGCGTATGAATATCAGCCCTACAACTGCTGAAACCATATACCTTAGTCCCTTCAAATTTCGCCTGCCTCTTATTTTCGCCCCGGAGGGGGGCGAAAATTAAAGGGGGCGAATTGTGGAAATATTTGGTGAGGCGAAAATTAGAGGGAGCGAAAATCAAAGGGAGATTAACAAGTCTATTTTCTATAAAATAACTTTGGTTTTGATTCTAATACCAAATGCAAGACATGCGTTACTCTTCGATTATGATAATATTGTCCTCCCCTGTGTCTGAGGTTGCTCTAGTTCTAGTTCCACCGTGTTCTCTTCTTCAGGGCCGTATTCATCCAAATCATCATAAGCCATTCTGTCCGTGGCTTCATATTGGGCAGAAGATACTGTCATCTTCTCTACCTCAATATAGTACTCGCCGACAAACTCTTTCATTCGACTAAAGGGGGAGATATTGGTGCCGACAATTTGAGCAATTAGTAGTTCGAGTCCACCTTCAAGAATTGGTGATCTTCTATACATGTTGTCTAGAACACGACCTTCTAAAGCTCCTCTGTTGTTCAAGAAAACGCTGCAAAAGCGACGTATTTCTCTTGGTATTTGACCCACAACATCTGAGGCTCTAATTTTACACCGTAGCGAATTAGGCCAATACTTTGAAATTTGCAGGGTGGGGGCGAAAATTAAAGGGAGCGAAACCTATGCACACGGGGGAGCGAAAATTAAAGGGGCTAAAATTAAAGGGAGCCAAAATTGAAGGCAGGCGAAATTTGAAGGGACTAAGGTATAAAGTAATGATTTTGCCTATATTCTTATACTGCAGCAACATAAGCATTGGAATTTCAGAATCACACAAATGTAAGCTCGAAAAACTTCAAAATCGAGCAACGAGGATCATCAATGGCCATAATAGCAAAATTAGCCTTCCATCCATTAATCATGTAAGAAATAAACGATGTGCTATTGAAGTTTTCAAGTGTTTAAATGGTCTTGCGCCAAGGATGTTAGAGAAAAATTTTAAAAGACTGGACCATCAAAAGGACACCCGAGGCAACAAATCAAATCTCGTGGTGCCTCGTATAAGAACAGAAACTGCCCGGAAAGCATTTAGTTATCAAGGTGTAAAAATGTACAACAGATTGCCGCCTGAACTGAAAAATGAGAACTCATTTGTAAGATTTAAGAAGAGATGTAATGACTTTGATTTTGACTTTTAAGAAACCTTTGTATTGTAAATGATAGATTTTACTACTTTTCGTTGGACACAGGTCCTTGATTTATAGCAGCTGTTCTCAACTGACCAAGCAAACCTGTATAAATATTGATATATTATTATTATTATTATTATTATTATTATTATTATTATTATTATTATTATTATTATTATTATTATTATTATTATTATTATTATTATTATTATTATTATTATCCTCCATCGTTCCTCCTGCCATCCTTATCATACTAAAAAAGGTATACCTTATGGTCAAGCTCTTCGCATTCGGCGCATTTGTTCAGAGGATTCTTCGTTTAAGGAACATTTGGCTAGTTTAAAGTCTTGGCTTATGGATCGAGGATATAAGGGTGGGGAGATCGACACACAGTTGGAGAGGGTCAAAGGTTTACAAAGGGATACCCTTTTGAATAGGGAATCAAAACCTAAGGATGGCACGAGGATACCTCTTGTTCTTACTTTTCATCCTGCACTTAATGAGGTTCATGAGATCTTGCGGAAATGTGAAAACATTCTTCTTGTGGATCGTGAACATCGCAGGATTTTTTCGGGAAAACTTTTCGTCTCGTTTAGAAGGCCCAAAAACTTTAAAGATACTTTGGTTCGGGCAAAATTACAACCAGAAAATGAGGAGCTGGTAGAAAAAGGTACACATAAGTGCAATGGTAGAAGGTGCCAAATATGCCCGATGATGCAAGAGGGGTCAATGTTTTACATAATGCGGATGATTCTCGGTTTTTTAGAAACTTTTCGGGGGCGTATGACTGCAACTCGGAGACAAGGGCGGCGCCATGGGGTGGACTGGGGTGGACATGTCCACCCCACTCTCCTCAGGTCGGTATTCATTCCTAAGCAAAAACGACACAGTAATCGTTAGGTACCTTCTGGCCATCAATTCTATTTCTTTTCCACCCCATTTTTTCTGGGCTGGCGCCGCCCCTGCTCGGAGTTTGTGGTCTACTTGCTGCAATGCACATGTTGCAATAAAAAGTATGCAGGTAGTACGAAGACTAAATTTCGCCAGAGATTTAACGTCTATAAATCTTATTTTTGGACCTACAAACAAAAGCGTCTCAGTGGTAATCTGCATACGGGTAAGCCTGTCCCACAGGCAAGCTTTTTCTCTCACTTTTTTTGAACAAGATCATCGGGGTGAATTTTCTGTTAAAATAAGCATCATCGATGGTGCAGGTGATGTGTATACGCTCCGCAGAAAGGAGCTTTTTTGGCAATATAAATTGGGCGTATTTTCTCCTAAGGGCCTGAATGAAAGGGTGGCGGATATCGAGTTGGATTTGTTTGCTTGTGGGAGTGCCCAATCCTTCTACCTTTGCACTTAGATCCCGAGGGAGTGGAAGGAGCTGCTGGCCGGTTAACTTCGTGCATTTTGCATGTGGTGTTGGGGTGGAATTCCCCATCGGGCCATTCGGGATTTAGCAAATTAAGCAAATCCTTGGAGGGTTACTGGCTGGCGTCTCTTTCTGTTTCCCTTTGGAAATTAGGATACTGCTACGGTGAACACTCTCAATCCCATGTGGGTAAAGAAACCAAAATGATAGGCTGTATTATTATTATTGTAACTCTATGGTTTGGAAGGTGTAGTATTTTATTCTTGCTTTTATTTTAAGGCCTGGTTCGCGCTGGGTCTTTTGGGTCTGTTGGGGTCGTGCGGGGGGACCCGAGAGACAGAGACTTAAACTCCAGTTCTTTGTCTTTCGGGTTTTTTTGCGCTGCCTTGATGGCCCGGGGGACCCAGTGTGAATCAGGCCTAGGTTTCTGTTAATTTTGTTTACGTTGTAATGTATTGTATGTTCATAATTTGAGTTGTATCAAGGGTATTCTAATTTTGATGCTATGGAAATTTTATGTTAATTTTAATTTTGTTTACAACGTATAAAACCTGGCTTGTCCCCAATTGTAAGTAAACTGACGAAGATTTCAAATCGAAACGTTTTTAGCAAAATTGCAGTTGTGTTTCTTTATTATTATTATTATTATTATTATTATTATTATCATCATTATTATTATTATTATTATTATTATTATTATTATTATTATCATTATTATTATTATTATTATTATTATTATTATTATTATTATTATTATTTCTTGTGTATCTCAGCTATAAAGATGTAAGATGCTGGTTTATTCTACTGAACATCAGGTTGCTACCCACAACCTCAGATATTCAGAGCGTATCTTAGGGTCCTCGCTGTTCCAAGAAGACAGGCCTTTTGTAAGGTTCCACAGTAGATGTTAGGATCGATCTTATCAATCCATTGATGGAAGTTCTTTGAGATGGTACCCAAAGCACCAATAACTGCAGGTATCACTGTCACTTCACTACAGTTCCAGATCCTCTTCAATTCATACTTCAGTTCCTGGTACTTGTCCACTTTCTCCGTCTCTTTTTCAACAACTCGGGTGTCAAAAGGGCACGCAACGTCCACAATCTTGCATGTTCTTTTCTCTTTCTCAAAGACTACAATGTCCGGTCTCGAGTGTTCCAGGATCTTATCAGTTTGTATCTTCATATCCCAAAGGATTTTGACTTTTTCGTTTTCTGTTACCTTTTCTGGACAATGATCGTACCACTTTTCTATGTGTTCTAGTTCATGAGCCTTGCATAGCTGCCAATGAATAACCTGGGCAATTGTATCATGGCGCCATTTCTTGTACTGTGTCTGACAAAGGGTCTTGCACTCAGACACCAAATGGGCTACCGTTTCATCTCTCTCTCCACAGAGCCTGCACAATGGGGAGATGCTCTCTTTGTCGATGTAATGTCTAATAGACCTTGTTCTGATGGCTTGATCTTGTGCTGCCATAATAGTTCCCTCTGTGGCTTTCTTCAAATCTCCTTTTTTCAAGCAATTCCAAGTCTGCTCATCCCTAAACTCAGTATTTTTGAAAAACACGCTATGTAGGTTTTTGCGTTTCAGGTTCTCTCTTCTGCTTTCCAATATGTCCTCTTTTGTTTTTCCAATATCAACAGTTCCTTCGTTCTTAACCACTTTGAGCATCTTTTCCTCGCTTTCTGAGACATAATTATACGAGCAGTTTTTTTCAAACAAAACACAGTCTTCTACACTGATCAGTCCTCGTCCACCTTCTGCTCTTTTTAGATACAGTCTGTCCACATCACCTTTCTTGTGGAACATACAATGCAGTGTCATCAACTTCCTTGTTTTTCTGTCCAGATCTTTCAGTTCCTTCTCAGTCCATCCAATGATTCCGGCACTGTACCTTATGACTGATACTGCTCGGGAATTGATAGCAGTTACCACATTTCTACTATTAAGATGGGATTTCAAGATCTTCTTTACTCGCCGTACATATTCTGATCTTATTTTTTCTTTCATTTCAGTGTCTTTAATGTCATCTGCTTCCAGAATACCTAGGTATTTGTACCCGCTATCTGCATCAATCTCCTTTATTCTGTCACCTGATGGGATCTCAATACCTTCACTGTGGATCAATTTTCCTTTCTTCATAACTAAAACTCCGCATTTACTTATACCAAACTCCATTCTTATGTCCTCACTGAAGATGCGAACTGTATTCATTAGGGTATCAAGTTGTTTCTCAGTTTTTCCGAATAATTTCAGATCATCCATGTATAGAAGATGATTTATTGTTGGACCGGCTTTCCTAACTTCATATCCAGCTTTTACTTTTCGTAGGATAAATGACATAGGAATCAAGCTGATAACAAACAAAAGAGGGATAGGCTGTCCCCTTGGAAAATTCCCCGTTTTATTCTCACTTTTCCAAGACTCTCTCCTCCAGCTGTCAGCACTGTTTCCCAATTTTTCATGCTATTCTTCAGCAATATTTTGATGTTATCAGCGATTTTGAAAATATCAAGGCACTTTAAAATCCAAGAGTGGGGAACCATGTCAAAAGCTTTCTTGTAATCGATCCAGCCCATTGCCAGACCGATTTGCCTTTTCCTGCAGTTGCGTATGATAGTCTTGTCAATCAACAGTTGATCTTTAGTGCCTCTTGATCGCTTTTTACAGCCTTTTTGTTCTTCTGGCAACAATCCGTTCGTGTCCAGATGTTGATAGATCTCTTCCGACATTATGCTGGTAAACAGCTTCCACATAACTGATAAACATGTAATGGGTCTAAAGTTTGTAACCTCATTTCTTTTAGCCTTGTCTTTGATAATGAGGACAGTTTTTCCTTTCGTCAGCCAGGGTGGAACAACACCCGAGGTGAGACATTCATTAAACATTGCTGACATTTGCTCATGAAGGGACTTAATGTTCTTGATCCAATAACCTTGTACTCCATCCGGGCCTGATGACTTCCAGTTCGAGAGCTTATTAGCTTGTTTCCTTAATCTTTCTGTCGTTACACTAAGATTAGCCTGCTTGCTAGCAGCTTTTCCTGCTTCTGTCTCGACTTTCTTAATCCAATCGGCTCCTTCATTATGTTTTACATCTTTCTCCCATATCCCTTTCCAAAAATTTCTTGATGCCTCTGCCTCAGGTATCTCATCTTCACCTCTTTCTATACCTTCTAAGCGTTCAAACAATCTCTTCTGGTTATTTTCAAAGAGTCTATTTTGTTGATATTGGTCTATTCTATTCTCGTACCTTTTTATTTTTCCACTCTTTGCAGTCACCCTTTGTTTCAGCTCCTCGATTATGACTTTGTATCCCCTTTGTTTGATTTTATACTTTGCAGTTAGCCTTGCTCTTAACTCTTCATTTTTCATGGTGTTGTTCTTGCAAGATTCAAGCTTCCCGATCTCTTTTCTCAGTTCATTTATTTGGTTTATGAGTCGTTTTTTCCACCAAGGTTCTGTCTTTCCTCTGGTGATCCTCTTCTTCTTCACTCCTACCAGTCTTTCAACTACAAATCCAGCCGCCTTCAAGATCTTGTTACATTGAAAGAGATTATTTGTTCCTAGATAGGGAATGATCTTATCAACTTGCAATGTTTTTTCCTTCAGTTTCTTCCTATCAATGAACCGAAGACTCATCGGTTGCTGCATTTCTTCTTTTGATAACTCCTCTTGCATCATTCTCATAATTTTTTATTTCTTCCTCGCCCAATCCGTCCGCTCTCATCTTTTCCTCAATGTTTTTTAAGTTGTTATCCAAAGTGATTTCCACATTATCTTCACTAGTTTCATTCATTATTATTATTATTATTATTATTATTATTATTATTATTATTATTATTATTATTATTATTATTATTATTATTATTATTATTATTATTATTATTATTATTATTCTTGTTATTGTTATTGTTATTGTTATTATCATTATTATTATTATTATTATTATTATTATTATTATTATTATTATTATTATCATTATTATTATTATTATGAAAATTCAACGCTCGTCCATTGACGGATTTAATGTTCTGAACATCTAGTGACAACAAGTCTCCTTAGATTTCCAGGACCTTTCGTAGTATTCTTGCAGTGTTCAGTAATACGGTGGTCTGCATTTGGTTGATGGCAATACTTGATTCAATCTGTTCCAATTGTTTCTGCAGTGTTTTAGGAATCGTCCCAAGAGCACCAATAACGATGGGTATAATCTTGGCTTTCATGTTCCAAAGCTTTTGCACTTCTCGTTTCAGATCTTGGTACTTCTCGATCTTCTCTCTTTCCTTTATTTCAATGCGATGATCAGAAGGTACAGCGAAGTCAACAATTAAACATAATTTTTTCTCCTTGTCGATAATCATCATATCTGGTCTCCTTGCCTCAACGATATGATCAGTTTGTACAGTGAAGTCCCAAAGGATCTTGAACTTCTCGTTTTCAGTAACTGGCTGGGGTTCATGTTCGTACCACTTATTATTATTATTATTATTATCATTATTATTATTATTATTATTATTATTATTATTATTATTATTATTATTATTATTATTATTATTATTATTATTATTATTATTATTATTATTATTATTATTATTATTATTATCATGAATTGAATTTTTAGTGTTGATTTCAGGTAATGTTTAGTTACTAGCCGAGTCACTACCAGAGACTTAAGGCTAGCAACTATGTCATGACAGTCTGTCTGGAAAGTTGACCAAGTGTCATAATCTTTTGATGGTTCCGCAAATCGATAACTACATTGAAAAAAGGAATTTCCTCAAGAGATGGGCTGTCGATGTTAGTGCAATTTTTTGAACTTCACAGATGTTCGATTTTCCCGGGATTTGATCAATAAAGTCACTGGATCCTTTCTTTAACATTCCTAATGCTCCAACTACTATTGGCAATGTGATTGTTCTTAGCTGCCACATCCTGCTTATCTCTATTTCTAAGTCCTTGTACTTTGCTAACTTTTCGTATTCTTTCACCGAGATGTTTCGATCAGCTGGCACAGACATATCTATCAGGAAGCAGGTTTTTTGTTTCAGATCTTTGATAACAATATCAGGTCTATTCGCATTAATCTGCCTGTCTGTATGGATTGTAAAATCCGAGAGAATGGTGACATTATCTCCTTCCGTAACTGGCTGTGGGTGATGTTCATACCAGATCGTAGGGTGCGGGATTTCGTAATGACAACAAATGTTCCAATGCAAATACTGGCCTATTCTGTCATGTCTAGTTACGTACTCAGTTGCAGCAAGTTTAGAGCATCCAGAAATAATGTAGTCGATGGTCTCAATATTCTCATCGCAGAGTCTACATTTGGGGTCTACTCCATTGTGTAGGATATTAGCCTGGTAGTTTCTTGTGAGCAAACATTGATCTTGTGCCGCTAATAGAAAGCCTTCGGTTTCTGCTTTCAGTCCTGAGCTGCATAGCCACTGATGCGTTTTCTCCTGGTCTACATATGCTTCCTTGGTACGTTTAGGGTATTGGCCATGAAGTGGTTTTTCCTGCCAGTGGTTCAACATTCGTTTTAGAATTTCTTGCTTACCTTTTCCTTTGCTACTTTTCGCTGCATTTGTTGGTATTGTGGCATCTACGTTGTCACTATCTTTTAAGTTTAGTTCTCTTCTGTATCGCTGTGCCTCTTTTGTAACTGAGTGGAGTTTCTTATTTCTTTCATGTTGGTTTACTAACTGTATCATCCAGTCGTAGTTACTTTGGATGTAAGTATCGAGTCCTATGGTAGTGGTCTTGTAAGACATTTCTAGTTGGATAAGGCCCCTACCGCCCTCTTTCCGTGGGAGATAGATTCTATCAATATCAGCTTTTGGGTGATGCATTCTATTTGCTGTCATCAATTTCCTTGTCTTAGTGTCCATGCGTTGGAGGTCACTTAAGTTCCAGTTGATGATGTTAAAACTGTATT
This sequence comes from Aurelia sp. 3 sensu Dawson et al. (2005), assembly GCA_964020215.1. Lineage (NCBI taxonomy): Eukaryota > Metazoa > Cnidaria > Scyphozoa > Semaeostomeae > Ulmaridae > Aurelia > Aurelia sp. 3 sensu Dawson et al. (2005). The sequence continues at coordinate 12,206,688 of OZ026585.1, forward strand.
GCACCACTGGTACAGCTAGTGAGTTGATGGCTTGAATCCTATTTCGGGAATTCAGTTCTGTTTTCATAATCGATCTTATTCTCCGATAGTACTCTTTTCTGATCTTCTCTTTCATGGCATTGTGTTGGATCCCTTTACCTTCGTTGACTCCCAGGTATTTGTATGCCCCTTCTTGATCCAAATCTTTGATTTTAGTGTTATCATTCAATGTAATGGATGTTGTTGAAGTAAGTCTACCTCGTTTAAAAGTGGCTTTAGCGCACTTGTCCAGACCAAATTCCATGTTGATATCATCACTGAACCTTTTCACAGTTGCTAGTAGCCCCTCCAGGTCACCATCATTTTTTGCATAAAGTTTAAGATCATCCATGTAGAAGAGATGTGTGATGGTTGTATCAAAGATCTTATAACCATATTTTGTGTTGTTTTAATGAGAACGCTGAGTGGATCACAAGAGAAGAAACAAGAACGAGGGCCATAGAAGAACAGGACTGGGAGGATATCACAACAAAAGAATTAAACCAAGCCTTAGCTAAGGCTCATAAATGGAAATCGCTGGGGCATGACAAGGTACCAAATTTCTGGTTAAATTCCCTAACATACGCACACAAGCAACTAAGTCATTTTGTGATATTATGAGAAATCCAGAAAATACACCAGAATGGCTGATTATTATTATTATTATTATTATTATTATTATTATTATTATTATTATTATTATTATTATTATTATTATTATCATCATCATTATTATTACTATTATTATTATTATTATTATTATTATTATTATTATTATTATTATTATTATTATTATTATTATTATTATTATTATCATTATTAAAAAAACAATTTTATAACATCATAAGACAGTGTTGTGAAAAAATTTTGTCTGGAATGAAACTCCTGAATAAATGGGGGAGCATTATGCCAAAAATATAACAGTCTCATCATGTATGTCTGTATGTTTGTTTGTTTGTCAACTTATTTTACATCGATTTATGTACATAAAAGCTAGCTTACTATATACAAATGTACAAAGTAAACTAATCTAAATCGATGAATACATTAACATAAATAAATAAATAAATAAATAAATAAATAAACAAATAAATAAATATTTTTACAGTCTTTTAATAAACTAACTAAATAAAATAAACTAATTTGGAGGTAAATATTTACAAGCACTACATTTACAGTTTTGGCCATCCAACTTTTTTATCATGTTTTTAAAGCTATTTAGATTTTCTGCCGATTTTATTTCATTTGGTAGTCCATTCCAGATTTGAGGTCCCAAAGATCGAAGGCTATTTGAACCAAAGGTGACTTGATTTGATCTATAACGCTGTAAGTCATTGGACTTTCGTAGTGAGTAGCTAGAAGATTTTATTTTGAAAATATCTTGCATGAAGGAAGCGTTTAAATTTTTCAGAGTCTTAACAACTTCTATGCAGAGGACTCTTAGACGGGAAACATGCATAGTACATCTTTCTGACTTCGAAAGTAAGTCACCGTATGAGCTAAGGTGGTCATTGTGTAAAAATCTAAGGGCACTTTCTTGATTTTTTTCAATTTTTTGCAAAGATTTAGCTGAAGAGAAATACCATACTAAGGAACAATAATCAAAATTAGAATAGACAAAGCTCTGAACTAGGATCTTATTTTCATTGAAACCAATAAATATTTTTAGTCTCTTTAAGACATTGAGTTGTGATGCAGCTTTTCTGCAAAGTTCAGAAATGTGCTGTTCAAAGTTCAGTTTATAGTCCAGGTGAATTCCTAGTAACTTGACCGTTTCTTCCGATTTGAATGTTTTTCCTTGGATGTTGAAATTTTCTCCACTTGTGTTTGTTTGATCCTTTTTGATAAGGAGTGCATGGAACTTTTCTGGATTAGCTATCATTTGGTTTTGTTTCAGCCAAGTCAAAGCAACCCCAGCTTCTTCTTCCAGTACCTCAATCAAATTTGATAAAGTCTTGGAAAAATAAGCCAGAGTGTTATCGTCGGCATGATTATGCAATGTTGCTTCTTTGACGAACAAAAATAGATCAATGTAAAAATTGAATAGAATAGGGCCCAAAACAGAGTATGTATATGTATGAGTATGTATTTGCCAAACAAAAATATTAAATGTTAAAATACAATGAATCTATTTAAAAAGAAAAAAATCTAATAGCAGGCGTGTGATATTGAATAAATACAACTAACCATTGTAAATTTGTTACGGCAGCTTCAAATATGCAAAGTTCCAGCAAGCGATACAAAACTAAAATGCTTTCATGACATACTGGTTTTTTCAAAACGAATGTCAGATGCTGAAAGATTGCTTATCAGCGAAGTAGTCAAAATCAATAAATTGCTTAATGTTAACCCTGCAACGAGTGCAACAATAACATTCTTAAGCAAGATTTTAATAAACTTGGCTTCACTCTCTAGAATTTCCAGAAGAGGACAGATAATATAAACTCTATTGACGTTCGAACTATTTTGATCAATAGACACAAAAACGGTATACAAAATTTTGGCAAATTTGAAAAAATTGTTGGATTAACTGGAGCTTCAAACTTAGACATCGAAGCAGTGTTTGCTATTTAGTTTTGCTATGTTCAAAATATTGGCTTCTGAAAAGTAGAGAGAATATGTCTCAATATAATCTATTTTGCAAAGATGATCACGCCACAAGGCTATGAAAGTTATGACTTGACATTTGACAAGATACAAGGCCAAAGTAGTGCCTTCATTCTTGGCCTTTTCCTCCATGAGCCCTGAGCCGCCGCTTTGAAATAAGAACTTGCAATACAGTAAATCTCCATTTATGATACTTTTGGCATGATTTATTGATTGGATACTGATTGGATACGTTGCTCGGTGTCTCAGTGTTTATGGATAGGGCGTTGGTCACGTTTATAGCCAAAGTAGAGGGCGTGGTCCAAAGATTTTTCTGGGGCTTTGCCCCAGACCCCCTCGATATTCCAAGCTCCTTCTAGCCCCCTCATTCCAAACTATGCTCCACGGTACCTGCCAAAAATGTCATAACTGTCTCCTTATGTCTTGTAGTATTTACTTTAATTCTGAACGTTTGCAATAAAGTGCCTTTAGATATGAAACAAAAGGATGTGGCAAGCAATGACAATCATCTTGTACAGTAAAACCCAGCACATGAGAAAATAATAACTGTGCACATTGAGACAGGTTGTCATAATGTAAGTTTTAAATAAGGGAACGGTGAGTTGGGCCTAGTTGCAATAATCAAGGGTATGGTTCACGGTTCACTACCAAGATATCCCCATGACAGTTTCAAGGATACTCCCCCACAGCAACATGCATCATAAATAATTGGCATTCTTTGTATTTGATGCATTGGTTGCTTGTGGTTTCATATTTTGCAATCTATGCACGTAAGCATTCTCTAGCCAATCACAATTAGGGAATGTATCTCCTCCCTCCATATTTGGCACGGTCAGAGCATGCTATTTAACTGCGCCCAAGGTTTCTGATCAGTTCAAGAAATTTGTGGAAGTCAGTCATTCAAAATAATTTCCCACCCTACCTCTCCTATCATGTCATCCATATCCCTAAAAAGAGGGGGGAGGGATAGTTCCTATTTATGGGAGAATATTTCATATTCATTCAAATTCAATATAGACTACTAGGTATCTTAATTGTTGCTATATAGTAATTATAGACTGATGACGATGAGTCCCTTGTATCCCTGCGGTAACCCTTGCTCAAGGGCCAGGTCGAAAACACGGAACTCTCGGAAATCTCGGAACTCTCGGAACTCTCGGAAATCACATATTCCGAGGTTTCCGCGATTTCCCAGAGTTCTGTGTTTTCGAGCAGACATATGCTATACTCGAAAACACAGAAATGTTACAAATGTACGCTAACAGTGTTATTAAAGCCATGCCAATTAGCGTTTTGCCTTACTTGTCTCATGCATGACTTTAACAAACAATTAAAGAAAACAATAATATGGGAATCTTTCGACGAACAGCTAATTATCTTCAAAGCAAATTATCTTCTCGTTAATACTTAAATTTATGCATCGCCATCACGAAACGATTGGACGGTTGGATCGTTGAGACGATCTGCCTTGGAACCTCTACAGAATCGTCTCCAATTGTCCTGCCTTGTGCCTCTCTAACTACCGTAGCAATACTGAGTCCTGCAATATTCTTTATGTTGTGCTCGAATCTCAGTTTGAGCCTTCCACGTTTTTGTTTTCTATACACCATTCCAATTTATGCATACATGACATTAACATCAACGTACAGTATTCATTTACATCTTGTTCCGAGATATCCGAGATTTCCGCGTTTTCGAATATGCCCTATGTCTACTCGAAAACACGGAACTCTAGGATTTCTCGGAAATCTCGGAACGAGCTGTTTTTATGCAAAAAGGCACATATTTTAAATGATATTCATTTTACATCGATACCTTGCTCGAGGGGCATTCAGTAATCGCTATTGCCAGAGGCATTTCGGTGACACTCTCGAAAATCTCGTGTACCTTTGCCAACAATCGTTTTGCTTGCAAGAAAAATCCATCAAAAGTCTATCATTGGCCCCAACTGAGACCCCCAAAGGGAGGTCGCTGGAGCCCGACATTTTGAATGCTTGGAGCCCTGGAGCCCAAGCAATTCCCATGGTGATTTTCTTGAATTTCGAGAGATGGAGCCCGTGGAGTCCTGAAAAGGAAGCAATGGAGCCCTGGAGCAGGGCAATTTTCCCTTTTGGAGCCCGGAGCCCATTAAAATATGCCCTGGAGACTCGGAGCCCGAGATTCCTTAGGAGGCCTCCCAACCAGCAAGAAAGTCAAAGATGGCGCCATAACTCTGTCCAATGAAGAAAGAGTGGATTGTTCTGAAATGCAGGAACAGCGGCCGGAGGACTGACAAGTTGTGTTGCTGGGATGAAGCCCGCATACCCGAATGGGGGCTGCCTGCAATGGTCTTTGAGCCCCTTCAAAAGCCGAAGAACAAATAGTTTTGAAAGCTATTTTTAGGCTTTGCAAAGTACTGCTGTTCAACATTCGGTCCCAAATACATCTACCCCCGCCCCCAATGATCTTCTGGATGTACACTCCTGACCCTGCCCTGCCCTGACCTCCGAAAAAGATAGGAATCAAATGTTTTAGCCGATTTTTGCTCGTGGCCCATGGCCGAAAACCTTCAAAGCCTCATTGTCACGGACCAATCAGATGGTGAATAAGCGAGGAAGACAGAAGAAATGTGTGAAAATTGTTCTCAACTTTACCAACCTTCATAAAACGCAACAAGGACAAAAAGCTGCTGGAACTTTCCCAAATTTTTTTGAAGATGTCTACACACCAGATGTTTGGGTATCCAGATTTGGATGCCGGTTTAAATACCTCACAGTTTGGTGGAGATATAGCGTTTTCTATTAGGCAACATCGGCCGAGGCTTGCCAAGCCTTGTTTACGCCACTTCAAGTCAGGTGATAAAGCCTCTTGATAAAACCTCCTTTCAATTTCATTACTAATTTCGAACCATGCTATGAATGCAAAGAGTAATTGCTAAAGGGTCATCTTCAAAATACCTAACCTACGTGATGGCTTCACGCATATGCTACGAAATAACACCTTCATTTTGAGGGAAGCAACGAAAAATCTCTGTGATATGGCCTATGTAAAATACTGCAAAATCATCGTTTCGAAAGCAGTTTGTTTGCTAAGCCATCTCGCACGGTTTGTCACTACCCCCATTATTGGATGAAATAGCTGTATTTTTCTTGAAAACAAAAGGATTGGCAAAAGTGTACAAGATTTTCGAGAGCGTCACTGAAATGCCTCTGGCAATAGCGATTACTGAATGCCCCTCGAGCAAGGTATCGATATAAAATGAATATCATACAAAATATGTGCCTTTTTGCATAAAAACAGCTCGTTCCGAGATTTCAGAGAAATCCTAGAGTTCCGTGTTTTCGAGTAGACATAGGGCATATTCGAAAACGCGGAAATCTCGGAAATCTCGGAAATCTCGGAACAAGATGTAAATGAATACTGTACGTTGATGTAAATGTCATGTATGCATAAATTGGAATGGTGTATGGAAAACAAACATAAGATCCTTTTGGATGATTACAAAGTCCGTCCTGAGCTAAACAAGCATAAGAATATCTGATTATTGATTTCTTCATAACCCCAAATGATCGTTGATTCTGTTTTTTGCTACAGTCAGAGAGATGAATGTTGCTGCTAAAGTCGCCTTCAATGGAAAATCGAACGCCTAGTATAAGGACAAGAATCGCCTCAAGGTCAAAGGCAATATTTTGGTCTTTATGTCAAACGAGAATGATACGCAAAAATCAAAAGTCATTACCCCTAGTTTGCTTATAGTTCGTGTACAAAACTATTGGTGCATCTGTGTCAAATGAGATGTCATGTGAGATTTACGATAACGCAAAATTACTTATGCAGAACCCTACAGAACGCTTCAGTTGTTGCTATTCGCGGGCATCTAATTTGAGACAAGCAGTCACGAAGATTCCTCTGTGCAGAATGATATGCATGAAGATGTTTTGGTTCAGTGTGATCACGTCAGTCCATGGCGCCATTGCTTGCTGGGATTCTGCACCTTTCGTCTCAACTTCACCTGCGATGATTGCATCCGTTGCTGTGTAGGAGGGGGGTCCTTCTACCTTTGGTTATGCTGCAAATGCTTGCCTCTGTGCAGGCCGCCGGTTACATCATCCTCTAAAGTTGAGTTATTTGCATAATGAGTACTATCAATAAGTGGCTAATGATTCGTTCGTTCTAGAAAACGATTGTTTTGACATAATTAAGCTGCTAATGAAGTCAAGAACGTGCCAATTCTGGGTGAATTTGTTGCTGTGCCAGGGTAAACATCCTAGTAATTTATCCATCTTATGGTGTCAAATCTGTCTAACACGAAATAAGCCGACGTCAAATTCTGCTATAGGATCGCGGGAAGCTTCTGTGTTGTATGCGCTTTCTGTGCGCTTTCTTTATCTGAGTGCTCATTAGCAGCGGTAAAACGTTTATCAATTCCATTAACGAGCGTGACTTTCTTTCTGACTGACATCGAGTGCCCTCTTAGATTACAAAGTTGGACTTTGTAATCAAAAACGTGGAAGGCTCAAACTGAGATTCGAGCACAACATAAAGAACATTGCAGGATTCAGTATTGCTTCGGTACTTAGAGGGGCACAAGGCAGGACAATTGGAGATGATTCTGTAGAGGTTCCAAGGCAGATCGTCTCAACGATCCAACCGTCCAATCGTTTCGTGATGGCGATGCATAAATTTAAGTATTAACGAGAAGATAATTAGCTTTGAAGATAATTAGCTGTTTGTCGAAAGATTCCCGTATTGTTTTCTTTAATTGTTTGTTAAAGTCATGCATGAGACAAGTAAAGCAAAACGCTAATTGGCATGGCTCTAATAACACTGTTACCGTACATTTGTAACATTTCTGTGTTTTCGAGTAAAGCATATGTCTGCTCGAAAACACAGAACCCTAGGACATCACAGATACCTCAGAATATGTGATTTCCGAGATTTCCGAGAGTTCCGAGATTTCCGAGAGTTCCGTGTTTTCGACCTGGCCCTTGCTCAAGAGGGATTCATCATGAAACAGTAAAAAACTTGGCCCTATTTTCTTCAATCATCAATGGAATTAGGAAAGAATCACTGCTTCGAATCTCTATCCCGTGGGAGCGTTTTCAATTCTTCAATCTAATCGAAAATTCTATCACATTTACACCGTAACAATAGTAATTCACAAATCTCACAATCTGATTGGTACGGAAGAAATTGCTCAGTTTGGGGCCTAAATAGGGCCAGGTTTTTCATAGTAATACTATGAGTCTCTATTGACCGAGCACAGGGAAACAAGAGACTCATCGTCATAAGTCTGTAGTAATTATTTGTAATTGTTGGAGTATTCTGTAAGTTGTCTTTAAAAATAAATTTAACTTTGGCCAAACTTGTCTTTGTCGCAAGTCTTCTAATTCTACAGACTGATTTCTTTTTAAAACTGTTCGGGATACTATCAGTGGAAGTCTTTTGGATTTTCCCCAGAAGAGCCAGACGCCCGTCCAAGCGCTTTGGAGTCTGGGCAGTATCGATCTCAGGATCATCCCCCTTCATCCTTCCTTTGTAAATCTGCGCATGCCCCAAAACGCTTTGCTCGTCCTATTGATCAGCAAGCCAATCAGAGTTAACATTATTTCCTTTGTGATTTACAAAAGGGGGAATTTGCAGTATCCCGAACAAATAAGGCACCAAAATATAAGAACTCAAAGCAGACTGATTTCTTCCGTTCCATTAAAATTCATGGCATGGCCTTGGCATGCCTTGGGGAAAGTGCCACCAAAGTTCCTTGGTAGCCGCGTCTGCCTAATTTATTTTCCATTTCATTTTATAATATTTAAATACATAAAAAGTTTCAGTATCAACTAAATACTGTTTTTCAAACTGACGTGGTAAAAGCAAATTAATATGTATATGATATGTAATAAAAAAACATGTAGCCCTAATACAATCGTTATTAGCAAAGCAAAGAAAAGAAAACAAGACAAAGGAAAGTATTAGCTCTGGCTTAGAGTATTGATATCAACTTTTGATAGCCATTTGAAGGCACTGAGGGAGGGTGCCATTTTAGTTTCCCTACTCAAGCTGTTCCATAGTCTGGCCCCTCGATACGAAAACGACTTTTGACAAGCGCTAGTTAAGTGGCAGTTTTAGATCGGTATCAGTTGAACGAAGTACACGACCGTTGCTGTCTGAACACCTTGTGAACAGATTTAGCAAATATTAGGGTGCAAGCTCATTCAAAGATTTATACGTCAGTGTTGCTGTTTCTTTTTTGATAAGATTATTGGAAATTGTTGGCCAGCCCAGAATCTGGATAAGTGGGGTCACTGATGTATCATATGCACTATTCATAATTATTCTAGCTGCTCGATTTTGCACCTTTTGCAAGCTATCAAATCTATGCTTACTGCAATTACCCCACACAGAGCAACAATAGCTCAAATGAGGCTCAACCAAGCCTCAGTACATCTTGGCAAGGACTTCTGTGGAAAGACATTTCTTTGAATACTGGACCAGTCCAAGAGCTTGGAGTGCTTTTTCTTTACATTTTCAATATGGTCATCCCATTTGAGTTGATTGTCAACTTGAACACCAAGATATTTAAAACTACTAACAATCTCAATATGATCATTATCTATTTCAAACGATGGTTGAGAATCAGGCTGCCTTGGATCTTACGGATATTTGGGCCCGAACCAACAATAAGGTAGTGGGTTTTAAAGAAATTTAATGAAAGCTTATTTCCATGAAATCAGTCCTGTAAGTTTGAAAGATCACAGTTTAGGCAAGTAATGATAAGGCAGCCAAGGCCTGCAAAGGACCACCTTGGCAAAATTGAATGCAATCTTTACAATAGAATGTAGGCAAATTCGCCAAGAAAAGTGGCAATCAAAGAGCTTCATTTCTATTGTTACCATTTTGCCACCACCCTTGGCAAAATTCCTCAGTCATTTGTTGTATTTATGGGCACCATGACACACGCTAGCAAACCTATACGCGTAATAGTGGTGGATGCGCGTAAGAGGGGCGGTATATTATCGTAGATGTGGTGGATACGCGTAGCAGGGGTGGGATATTATCGTAGATGGGGTGGATGCACGTAAAAGGGGGTGGGTTATTATCTTAATAGTGGTAGGTTATTATCGTAGATGTGGTGGATACGCGTAGCAGGGGTGGGATATTATCGTAGATGTGGTGGATGCGCGTAAAAGGGGGTGGGTTATTATCTTAATAGTGGTGGATACGCGTAGCAGGGGTGGGATATTATCGTAGATGTGGTGGATGCGCGTAAAAGGGGGTGGGTTATTATCTTAACAGTGGTGGATACGCGTAGCAGGGGTGGGTTAATATCTTAATCGAGGTGGATACTCTTAAAATGGGATGGCTTATTATCTTGATGGTGGTTGATACGCGCAGCAATTGGTTGGATGAGATTTTAAAGGGGCTTACACAGTTTTCAGTTGAACTTGGATTCCTGCAACTATATCCTTTTTAACCTAGCAAAAATTGCTCGGCCAACTTTTCAACATAAACACTTTTCATTTCTTTTGTGAATTGGTCAACGAGCCAAGGGAGAAACCCAGGCTCAAGGTGACTCGGCAGCACGACGAGCTCTTTACTCTCTCTCTCTCTCTCTCTCTCTCTCTCTCTCTCTCTCTCTCTCTCTCTCTCTCTCTCTCTCTCTCTCTCTCTCTCTCTCTCTCTCTCTCTCTCTCTCTCTCTCTCTCTCTCTTTATCGTCGCATCGCTTGGAACGGCAAAATTGATACGAATTCCTCCTCCTGGCGCGAAATTCCCGGGGAGTATTTTTCCACATGTTACTGCTCCAGTAAATTTTCCACCTGTCATAAATCGCGTGAATTTACCGTGCATAAGCCATTGCCCATAAATCCAAAACAGCAAAGTATTTTTGCTCCCTGAGTCATATCTTAACCCGCTTACATTGTCTATGCCATAAAATCTTACCACATCGAGAAACAGTAATAAGGAAATGTTGTCGAGAGGAAAAAGCTCCCCTCTGCAACAAGCCGAATGAATGTACAAATAACGTCTAGGTGTCCTTCGGATTCAAGATTTCTTATAAAGTCATCAAATAAGTCCAAAATGAACGATTTAGATTCCAACTCTCTTCGATTTAAAAACAATCTTTTTCTAGCCCTCGAGTCTTTCTGATTGCCATTTACATTTTGTTTATCTAGCATTTTCTTTTTCGGAGCTTGCGGGACTTCCATAATCTAAAATTCATAGCTTTTTCATCAACATCGTCAATGTTTACTTGCGTTTACAAGAAAAGCATACAGACCAGGCGGTAGTATCCGTACGACAACGAGGAGGTCTTTTGTGGAAACAATTCAAATTCACTCATACAGTATCTAGACTCAACATTCTTTTCGACTCATTGATACTCTGAACTAGTTACAAAATCTATCTATGACACACACAATTTGCTGCAATATTTAAGATAATATCCCACCCCCTTTTAAGGCTATCCACCACTATTAAGATGATATCCCACCCCTGCTACGTGCATCCACCACATCTACGATAATATCCCGCTCCTACTACGTGCATCCACCACTATTAAGATGATGCCCCACCCCTGTTACGCGTATCCACCACTGTTAAGATAATAACCCACCCCCTTTTACGCGCATCCACCACATCTAAGATAATATCCCACCCCTGCTACGTGTATCCACCACTATCAAGATAATAATCCACCCCCTTTTACGCGCATCCACCACATCTAAGATAATATCCCACCCCTGCTACGCGTATCCACCACTATTAAGATAATAACCCGCCGCTATTAAGATAATAACCCACCCCCTTTTACGCGCATCCACCACATCTACGATAATATCCCACCCCTGCTACGCGTATCCACCACATCTACGATAATAACCCACCACTATTAAGATAATAACCCACCCCCTCTTACGTGCATCCACCACATCTACGATAATATCCCACCCCTGCTACGCGTATCCACCACTATTAAGATAATAACCCACCCCCTTTTACGCGCATCCACCACATCTACGATAATATCCCACCCCTGCTACGCGTATCCACCACATCTACGATAATAACCCACCACTATTAAGATAATAACCCACCCCCTTTTACGTGCATCCACCACATCTACGATAATATCCCACCCCTGCTACGCGTATCCACCACATCTACGATAATATACCGCCCCTCTTGCACGCATCCACCACTATTACGCGTATAGGTTTGCTGTAATTTGAGCAGTCCATCCCTGAAGAGATTATTAAAGTACTTTTGCAGGCTAATTATGATTGGTATGGCCAATTCTGCTCCATTCAGGGCATTAGTGAGTATAATGCACTCCTTTCTGGACTCTATTTTAGTGTTTTGAGCATGTACAGTAATGTTATTGGATCTTGTAAGTCGTAAGTCTTTTCACAGTTGACTTGCCATGTTTGTTAATGATTATGGCAAGATGCCAATTTTCTGGGCAACTTGCCAACTGTGTTTGCGACCTTGTCAAGGAATGCCAAGACTTGTAGACATGTGCCAACAAATGCCAACAAACGCCAAGAAAATTGTTGTTGGCAGTTTGCCCTCTTTGCTGGTAAAAGAGGCTGCCAAGGCCATAGACTGATGATGATGAGTCCCTTGTATCCCTGCGGTAAAACCTTGCTCAAGAGAGAATCATAATGAAACGATTGATCAAATCATGATCGAACAACTGCCGTAGCTCTGTGCAACGGTCACTCCTCGGAAAGAAAATGTGATAAAAACCATCTTGAAGACCCATTGTCAACCGGCATGCTGTGGGTGGACCAGCAATGCCACAATGCAATTCTTGACTGTCAAAAACAAACAAATTCTTTAAAACTAATGACTGAAGAGCCCCCGTCCAAACCAAATACAAAGCCTTTGCCGTAATAAACCCAACACAAACACAAGCCCCCATTATACTATCTGATCTTTATCGTGCTTCTCTTTATCTCTCTGTTGAATGTTAAGGAAGTTCCATTTTTGAAGCTATACAATTTTTGTGCAACATTTGAAAGCAATTCGTCGTGCAACAAATGGTTTTAGATCAAATTACGGAAAGGCTTTTATGGGGGCTTTTGTTTGTGTTTGCTTGATTTTGGCTACTGATCTCAAAAAAGTCTTTGTGATAGCCTTGTGATACTTGCATGCACGGGGCTTCTTCAGTCAACAGTTTGAAAGAGTTTATTTTCAGTTGACAGTCAAGAATTGCATTGTGGTATTGTTTGTCCACCCAAAGCATGCCGGTTGACAATGGGTCTTTAAGCGGACGTTTAATCAAGGAAACTTTGTGCAAATCTGAAGAAGGAAGTTCACTTTACCTGGCAAGTGCAAAATAAGTCTTTCAACACTACATTTTCCGTGTTTTTAAGACCAAAACAAACCACAGCAATTTACAACAACCTGCCGCAGCAACTTCTTTGAAACTCTAGTCAACTGCCTCATTCGATTTGAAAATTCGAAAGCATTGTTCTTGGCTAAATCTCGCAATCTGATTGGAAATTGAAGAAATTGCTCAGTTTGGGCCTAAATAGGGCCAGGTTTTTCAGAGTAATACTATGAGTCTCTCTTGACCGAAGCGCCATCATCAAGTCAAAGAGCATAGGGAAACAAGAGACTCATCATCATAAGTCTACCAAGGCCATGCCAGTTCTGCAAAGGTATTTGCCAACAACTTATTGGAAGGGTCCATGTTCTTATGGAAGGGTCCATGTTCTTATTGGAAGGGTCCATGTAAACTGTTAACTGGCTCCCCACTAAAGAAAGGTTTGAGCAATGCACTGCCGCAAAGGTTTTCAATTTTTTTGATAATGCAGCCCCATCTTATATGTCGGAAATGTTCTTACCAGTTGGCCAGAGTTGAGTAACTTGAAGATCTAAAAACAAACTAATTCAACCTTTCCGAAAAGCAACACAGGACAAAATGGTCTCTCACATTTAGGACCTAAAATATGGAACAGCCTACCCTCAGAACTAAAATCTGCAACGAACATCAATAGTTTCAAACACAAGATCAAAGACCAATTCTTTAAAAATCTCCAGAGTCTTAATGATAGTCCCTATATATGTTATTAGAAATCTAAAAAACAACCAATAGCAATACTTATTCGTAATTGAAATCAAAGATTTTATTTCCGGTCTAGTCAAAATTTTATTTGCCATGAAAACTTCTCATTCTCTTTTCTCAAATGCGTTTTTCTTTCCTTTTCCTTTTAAATAGCACTCCTGGAGGGACCATTATGGAAACAAGGTTGCATTGACCTTTTAATGCTATCCCTGCTATCTTTTACCATGGGGTGTTTTTAAATTAGATCATTAATTAGGTATGTAATTTTTGCCTGTAATTATTTTAAATTGTAGATATTGTAATTAGATTTCTTTTCTTTTATCAATAATGAGAATAATCGGGGGGGGGGGGGTTGGAAATGGTTCGACATAACAATAATCGGGGGGCTGGAATAATGGGGGGGTGCTTGGAAAAGTAGAAACTAGTTGTTTTCTTTGGTAAACACGTATCTTTTATATACTTATGTGAACAGTGCTGTTACTGATACATTTACTTTTGAGTTCTGGTTGTGTTGAATGCACTTCTTGAGACTTTTTCTTGCGATTATTCAGAAACTATGCTTACTATAATTTCATTTTTCCAAAAATTAATAAAAGGGGGGGTTGGAATAAGAGTGGGGGGTTGGAAAATTTTTCAAAAATTAATAAGCGGGGGGGACGATTATTCGGTACTCGAGAGTAATTATATTCATTTTTGATGGCTAAATTTTACATACATACATTACAAGTGGCTGCACTTTTCAAGAGCAAATCAACATCAACAGTCTCAAAAGTCATGAATTTAAATCATACTGAAAATAGCCAAGTTTACGAGTCTGGAATCTAATCATTACTTGAAATATCTGCTTACACAATTTTCTAGGAGGGCAATTCCTTATGGGAAACAATAAATCAACAGAGCTCTAAGCTTTGCTTTTTTGAGAAATATAAATGACCTGCATGTTCATTATTTGTCTGTAAATAGCAGTTTGGTCCCACTTTCAAAACTTGAATAATTATAATATATATCAGTTACAGTAACATAGAAAAAAATTGTATGATTTATATACTTTGATATGAAAATTTACCATGGCACAATGCTGTACATGATAAGCTGCCTTCCAACGATGGAACCAGATAAAACAGTGACTGAGGTGTGCGAGTGCAAAGCATGAGTAAGATCCTAACGTGAGGGTCCAGGCAGCAGCCTCCTGAAAATTTTTGGACTACATCCTTCAGATCGTTGAAAACGCCCCATTTTGAATCAAAGCTGGCTGAACTGAGAAGTGAATTTTTGTAAGATACGGCCTACAAAGAAAGTGTGTAGTAGCATTTGCTTTGGCTGGCAAGAAGCACTTGCTACATTTGCCAAGATTTATGCCCATAAAACACAAGTCTTTGCATTCTGGACTTTGCATTGATAATCTGCTTTCTGGTGCAGCTTCCCTAGCTAGAGTATTCTCATATTTATATATAGTTATATTGATATAACTGAAAATCGTCTAGGATTGTGTCCATGAAGTTTGTCCATTTCCTACATGAAATTTCACTTATGAACAGAGCAGGGGTTAAAGCGATTGGATGCAAGAAAATTTGCTCCAAGAGCATAAGATTTCAAAGACCACTAAAATGATTATTAACAAATTTTGAATTGGAAATTTTGCAAAAAAGTGTGGGGTCCATGGCTCCTCCCCCCCCCATCATTTAGAGCCCAGGGGGGCACTCAGCACATGCAGACACGGGGAGGTAAGTCCAATATTTTGGGTAAGAATATTGCCAAAAGTGATATTTTTGGGTCCAAAGAAACCTGAAACTATGTTCATGATATTTTTTGATACCAAAAACGGTTTAAAGGCAGTCTGTCATGCATTTGATAGGGTGATTTGGACAATACAAAGAATAGGAAATTTCAATGGCTGCTTATCCTCTGTCTTTCTACAGCCATAGCAAGTCAAGATGGTTAGCCCTCCTTTGTTTCAAATACACAGATTCATAAAGAAATCTTTTGTGTTGAGTGCTGACTTTGTCGCAACCAATCAGAGATGTGACAGACTACCTTTAACTGATATTGCTGGGCTCGCTAGAGTCAATTGTGACTTCTATTTGCATTGTTTTGGGATATTTTATGTTAATGCACAGGTTTCTAAGCATTAAATGTGCTGATAGTTTTGGGTTGCAGTGAACCTGAAGTGATAGTTTTGGGTTGCCTAAAAATTTCTTAGACTGACCCCCCCCCCCTGTATGCCTGTGTGCTGGAGGGCCCCCTCTGGGTGCCAGAGGCCCTGGAATTTGGAACAAATTTCTTGCAGAAAACAATAAAATAAAAATAAATTGTTTAACCAACTTGTTTAGGGAGTTCTTTTCATCAATTAAATCGGATTTTCCCAATCCCTCACAAATAACTCAACGAAATACAGATGACGTCTGGAATGGATGAGTCACTGTCATGTGGAGCGAAGATGACCTGCAGGCCAAGCAAGCCTTCATCACAAATCAAAGACCAGACAAAATTTTCAAATGTTGACAAAATCAAAGACATGGCAATACTTTTATATCATATTCTGATCAAAAACATTGCTATTCTTTCACATCAATGAAAGCTGCAACGCGTTCGATGATGATTAGCCCGCGAAGTAGAACCAAACAAAGGCGACAAGTGGGCCTAAAAAATAAACATTGGCCTAGAGAGTAGGTTAGCTTCTTCTTACTTACTTGATGAACCAGAGGCTCTAAAGTCTTTTCTACACTTCTGGTTCGAATCTCCACAGATTTGGGATCCCATTTTACCTTCGTTGCTTCAACTTTGAAGTCAGTTTGTGTGGAAGTAGCCATGTTTCTTGTTTGTTTATACCGATTCTCGCCAGCTTTGGTCGCCGTTTGAAAATTGTACTCAATACGGGAAGGGTGGGTACTAAAGCTCATTAACTTGACCAATCGAAAGTCGCCAAGGTATGGGTTCGGGGACACATCTTCGCATTACACAACTCAGTGAAAAAATATTCTTTCGGTCAAGGCACAGAGAGCATGTCAGTGTACGTTCTTGATAATAGATTCCCTATTACACGACTGTCTATTCTAGCAGCCCTAACGCTTTTTGACAGTATAATAACCCTCCGTCCTATTGTATGGCTCTGAAATATAGGGAACCTATCCCCAGGGGGGGCACTCAGCACATGCACATACGGGGAGGTAAGACCGATATTTTTGGGTCAGAATATTGCCAAAAGTGATATTTTTGAGGGGTACTTCGGGGGGTCCCAATACCGCAATACCGCACGCAAAAATTGCCAAATACCGCAATACCGCATCGAAAAATTGCAAAATACCGCAAACAGTAGAAAAGTGAAAAGCAACGCTGTTCATACAGTATACTGCTGTACTGCTGGCTTATGATAATTTGCGAAGTTTTTGCAAAGTTTTTTCGATCCATCTAATATAGAGCTAAAAACTGTCAAATGCATGGTGAAACGCCTGAACATAAGAAAATTGGGTGAAATTAGAAACTTTCAGAGAAACTTCGCAAATTATCAATTGGGCCCCCTAATTGATAATTTGCGAAGTTTCTTCTAAACGGCCAAGAATTGGTCAGCAACCAAGGTGGAGCATTGTGGATACGTAAAACATTGTACAGTGCGTTGAATCGTCATCAAATCCACTCTTTCGGACGACTTTTCCCGAAGTTTACCACGAGACTTACAATCACCACACGCTTTCGGCCTAAAATATGAAATTGCTCAAAGCAACGGGCAAACGCGTGAAAGCTACTTCATTTGCCGCTAAATCAGCTTGCCTTGGTACTGTCTTGATGATGAGACACAACAAAATCAAGTATCATACACACTTAATAGCATTTTAGAAAAACTTCGCAAATTATCAATTGGCCCCCATAATTGATAATTTGCGAAGTTTTTTCTTAACGGCCCAGAATTAGGCCTTGTTTACACGAACCCGGGGTAGTATTCACCCCGGGTCAGCTCTTACTGCCTCATTGAAAAAAATTGCTGTTTACACGAGCCCGGGGCAGCTCTGTGGCGTGGTAAAAAGCCAGCCCGGGGCAGCTCTTTGAGTTGCATTAGTTGGCACGTGGCAAGTTGCCTCTTTAATTGCCTTTTGTTTTTATGATGGTTCCTTTTGTTCAAATGACCCCGGGTTGGCTATTCGAAGCCTTTACACGAGCCCGGGCTGAGCTGACCCGCCTTCACATGGAAAAATTCTACAAAAAGCCAACCCGCCTCAACGGGTCAACCCTACCTTCGAGAAGGGTTACCCGCCTAGGCGGGTTGACCCGGGCTGGCTGCTGAGTTCATGTACACGTTTGAAGAGATTTGACTGGAGAAGGGCTGACCCTCTGCGGCGGGTTGGAGCCAACCCGGGCTCGTGTAAACAGGCCCTTAGTCGGCAACCAAGGTAAAGCATTGTGGATATGTAAAACATTGTAGGATGCATAAAATCGACATCAAATCCACTCTTTCAAACAACTTTTATCGATTGTAACGACGAGACTTCCAATAACCACACGCTTTAGGCCTACAATATGAAATTGTTCAGAACAACGGGCAAACGCGTGAAAACTACTTTATTTGCCGCTAGCCTAAATCAGCTTGCCTTGATACTGTCTTGGTGATAAGACACAACAAAATCAATTATCAGGCAAACTTGATAGCATTTTAAAAATACTTCGCAAATTATCAATTGGCCCCCCTCATTTGTGAGATAAACTGCGATCTTTGTGAACCCCCGGTGCTTAGCTTGCTTACGTAAATAACGATATTGGCTTTTGGACAGGGGACTGTAAATAAATCTCTCTCCAGACACGGGATGGGTAGAATTCGAGCCTAGAGAGTCTGAGGTAAACACGCGATTTAAAATCTTTACTTCGAGCCTATGAAATCGAGAAATTTATGGAGTTAGACCCTTTACGATAAACATTAAATGGAAGGAGAGAGAATATATACAGTCCTCTTTTATACTGGTGCACATATGTAAATATTTCGTTTCACGCGTTGGATTTAGAGCCTTCGAGACGTACCACTGTACGAGAGAATCTATATCAGAGATCAGAGCCTGCAATTCTACATATCGAGTTTTATTGGAGTAATTCTTCACCTTGGATTAAACATTAAGCGCATCTTTTTTAACATGGACACACAGAGCCGGATTGTAATTGATTGTAAATAGCCGAAGAAATGTCGAAAGCGAAGAAAAAGACGAGGAAAAGCCTGCCAAAACTATGCTCTATTCGGGCAGGCCATCGAAATTACGTTGAAAGTTCTCTCGAAGAAACTGCTGCGTTGTTAGAAAACATTGACGAAAATACGATTCGAAAACTCAAACAGTTGAGGATAACTTTAAAGGAGGAAATCGAGATTATTAAGGATTTAGAAGACGATATCGTTGATCTTACCGAGGATGAAGACGAGTTGATGACAGAAATTCGAGAGGCAGGAGAATTTAGACGCAAAGTTTGTGAAGCGTTGCTCAATATCGAAGAGAAAACTGGAACTGAGACGCAAAGTTCACACGAGATCCCTTCACAGGTTCAAGTTATCTCATCATCTTCAAAGTTGCCTAAATTGAAACTAAAAAAGTTTAATGGCGAAGTAACCCAATGGTTAACATTTTAGGATATCTATAAGAGCACAATTCACGACAATCCCGGTTTAAACGTCATCACAAAGTTCAGCTATCTCCGAGATTTACTGGAAGGTACAGCTCCTGCTGCAATAGCAGGGCTGCAGACGACCGAGGCAAATTACGACGAAGCAATCGATAAACTGACACGAAGATTCGGAGACCATCAAGTGATCGTAAGTGGACACCACGATGCATTGCTGCATATTCCTCCAGTTTTTTCATCACGTGATATCAACGAGCTCAGAAATTACCTGAAGAAAATACCTCACGATGTTCGTTTATTAATTGGTCGACAGGTGAAAGACGGACAGTGGGACCTAGATCGTTTACTCGACTTGTTGCGTGAAGAAATCGAAAATCGTGAAAGATGTGGTAGCATTCAAGCGGACTTACCACAGTTTATGCCGAAATCGCGTCCTAATTCGCCGGAAAAGAGATCACCCAGTACGGCTGCCGTGTTGTATTCAGAAGGGAGAAGATCTAAAGTTTCAAATTGCACTTATTGTCACCAGGAGCATACCTCTACTCGTTGCAACGTAATTACTGATAAAAAAGCACGGAAAGACATATTACGAAAACAAGGCCGTTGTTTTATATGTTTGCGGAAGAACCATGTTGCAGCAAAATGCGAGTCTAAGGGAAAATGTTACGAGTGTGGCAGACGTCATCACGTTAGTATTTGTGACAATAATGAGCCATCGAATGCAACAGGCGTATCGGAAGAAAAGCCCGAAGCTAAAGATGCAGAATCGAGTGCCCTTTATGTAAGCTCGCGAGATAACATTTTGCTACAAACGGCGCAAGCCTTTATCACTTGTGATGGGAAGGAGAAAGTTCGTGTACGGGTTATTTTTGATTCAGGAAGCCAGAGGAGTTTTATTTGCAAGAATATCAAAGAACAGTTATCCTTGCCAACTGTAACGACCAAGCCCTTATTGATAAAGGCCTTCGGAGGAAGTCGTGATAATGTGAAGGTTACGCCCCATGAATTGGTGGAATTTTCTTTGAGCAGTATTTCTGGCCAGTTTTCAACAACTATGCAGGCATATGCAGTCTCCAAGATTTGCGAGCCAATAGCATCACAGAACATACAGTCGGCTATTGAAAATTTCGATTATCTCAGCAACATTGAATTAGCGGATTACAACGATGGAACAAATGATAGCCTTATTAATTTGTTGATTGGTGCTGATTACCTTGGAAGATTCTTTACTGGAGAGTTGAAACGGGGGGAGACTGCAGATAGTCCAGTTGCCCATGGAACAAAATTAGGATGGGTATTGTCAGGCAGAGTACCTTGCAGAGAAGGAGATGATTTATCAGCCAATGCAAATTTCGTATCGACCCACGTGCTAAGAACGGGAACTGATCCGATTGAAAATAGCAGAGTGGATGTCATGGTGGAGCAGTTGTGGGATTTCGAGTCAGTTGGAATAAGAGAGAAAGATACGGTACATGGATCATTTATCAACAACATATCGAAGGAGGGTAACAAGTATTGCGTAAGATTGCCTGTTAAGGAGAACCACGATTTATTGCCGGACAATTACAACCTGAGTCTTAACCGTTTGAAATCTTCATTGAAACGTCTTCGCAAAGGCCCAGAAACACTTCAAGCGTATGACAAAATTATTCGAGATCAAGAGCGAGATGGTATTATCGAGGGAGTTGATTTATCTACAGAAACGGAACCTGGAAACATCCATTACTTACCACATCAAGCAGTGAAGAGGCAAGACGCACTTACGACAAAGTTACGCGTTGTTTTTGATGCAAGCTCGAAGGAGGAAAAATCTTTACCATCATTGAATGAGTGTATGTATGTTGGCCCACCTATGGCTCCAGCTATCATTGATATTTTGCTGAGATTTCGAGCATACAAAATTGGCTTAGCTGCGGATATCGAGAAAGCATTTTTGAATATTGCTGTGGATAAAGACCAAAGAGATTTAATGCGTTTTTTGTGGATCGAAAACCTGGAGGATGAAGAGCCAAAGATCATTGTATTTCGCTTTGCTTCTGTATTGTTCGGAATGTCTTGTTCTCCGTTCTGTTTGAATGCTACATTGGATTTTCACGTCAGGCAGTACTACAAGGAGAACATTGATATGGCTGAGAAAGTTATTAGAGCATTTTACATCGATGATTGGTCATGCGGAGCAGCAAACGGAGAAGAAGCAGTAGAGTTGTTTAAAGAAGTAAAATCGTGTTTGGCTGCTGGAGGTTTCAATTTACGGAAGTGGGCAACTAATGATGAAGAAGTTGCAAGTAAAATCGCTGCCTACAATAGAGACATTGTTGATAAGTCTGAAGAAGAAGTTGATCAGATGGAGAATGTATCATTTGCGAAAATGTCGATGGGTGGCTTAAGCGAAATTGAGCCAGGAAAGGAGCATAAAATCCTTGGTTTGAATTGGGATTTGAATGAAGACAAGATCGTTTTGAAATTGGATAAGCTTGCAGAATTTGCAAGAGATCTAGAGTTGACCAAAAGAAATATTTTGCGCTTTCCAGCAAAGCTGTTCGACCCATTGGGTCTAATTGTACCTGTTATCATTCCGGTGCGATTGCTATTTCAAGATTTGTGCAAAAAGAAATATAATTGGGACGCAACATTGTCGGAAGGAGAGCAAGAGTTCATTGCTAAGTGGTTGAAAGATTTGGAAAATGTTACCATTGCTGTTGAAAGATGTTATTTGCCGATCGATGAAGAAATTGAGTCAAGTTATTTGCATGTCTTTGGAGATGCTTCGAAGAAGGCCTATTGTGCTGCAGTTTATTTGTGTTTTAAATCGAAAGCTGGATGGAGATCAGTTTTGGTTGCATCTAAAGTCAGGCTTGCACCATTATCTGTTCCAGAGATGTCTATTCCAAGATTGGAGTTATTGGCAGCATTAATTTCTGCTCGTTTGTTATCTGCTGTAAAGGAAGCATTGCAGCCTGTGATTTGCATTAACGGAGTTTATTGCTGGACAGATAGCAAGTGTGTTTTGTATTGGATCAAAGCGGATAAAGAATACAAGCAGTTCGTGTACAACAGAAGAAAGGAAATTGTGGAGTTAACATCAATTGATTCGTGGAGACATTGCCCTGGGACTGAGAACCCTGCGGATCTTGGTTCTAGGGGTTGTTTTGCATCGGAAATTGTCAATAATTCGCTGTGGTGGGACGGTCCTAGTTGGCTTAGAGGACCTCCAGAATGTTATCCTACGTCAGAAAGTGTAGCTGAGGAAGAAGAAATCTTAGAAGAATGCCAGAAAGAAGTTAAATTGCAGCCAAAGAAAGTTACATCATTGTTGATTGTGCCAGAAGAAAGCAATTCTCGTATATCAAGAGTTATTGATTGCACAAGATTTAGTACTTGGAGAAAGCTGCTTAGAGTTACGGCATTGGTGCTGAAATTTATCAAGCTGTTGAAGAAATCAGTTGTTACGCCTATTGTTGTTGCAGAAGATATTTTACATGCTGAGAAATTGTGGATCAAAGATGTGCAGGAAGATTTGAAAGAAAAGAAAGATTACTACCAGAAGTTAGAGGGTTAGCTTGGTTTGTTTGAGGAAAATGGCATTGTTAGATGCAGAGGAAGAATTAGCAGATCTGGTTTACCGTTTACATCGAAGTTTCCTGCATTGTTACCAAGGAACCATTACATTACTAAGCTGATTTACCAAAGGGAAGAGTTCAAGGTTCAAAGGCTTTTTGCGACGTTGGAATCGATTTTGCAGGCCCATTGTACATCAAAACGACAGCAGGGATGCAGAAAGCTTATGTTTGTTTGTTTACTTGTTCGTTAAGCCGAGCAGTTCATCTTGAAGTGGTACCTAATTTATCAACAGCTGCTTTCATTCGTTGCTTACGAAGATTTATTGCAAGAAGAGGTTTACCATGGAGAATTACATCTGACAATGCAAAGACTTTTAAGAACGCAAACAAAGAAATCGGCAAAATCTTGAAATCCCAAGAAGTCCAGCGGTTCGTGGCGCATAAGAAGATTGTTTGGCGATTTATCTTGGAGAGGGCGTCATGGTTTGGAGGCTACTACGAACGTATGGTACAGTTAATGAAGCGGTTACTGCGGAAGATTCTTGGAAGAGCCAGATTAGACTTTGAGGAGCTGACCACAGTCATAGCAGAAGTGGAAGGGACAATAAATTCAAGGCCACTAGCATATCTCAACCCTGAGGACTTTGAAGAACCTTTAACTCCAGCTCATCTTGTAATTGGGAGACGCATTCTTACACTCCCAAGTCAAGACGAGTTTAATGAAGAGGATGAATACGATGCCAGTACTGTTGAGAAGCGTGCTCGCTATCTACGCACACTTCTAGGACATTTCTGGCGCCGCTGGAGTAACGAATACCTGCTGAGTTTACGGGAACACCATCATTCGAGAGTGACAAACGAAAAAGGTAGAGACATTGAATCTGGAGACATCGTTATCGTCAAAGATGGAAACAGTTGCAGAGGAGAATGGAAAGTGGCGATAGTGGAGGAGTTGATTCCAAGTAAGGACAACGAATTCAGGGGAGCAAAAATCAGAGTAGTCAACAGAAAAGGGACACTTACAAGACTTAGAAGACCAATTCAATCACTGTTTCCAATTGAGGTAAATCACCACCAGGAGCAAGGTAAGAACATTAATTCCTTACCAGTTGATGAAGAGAACGATAGAGTTTTGATCGAAGAAAAGTCAGAGAGACCTCCTAAAAGGCTAGCTGCGCAGAATGCGGACTTACTACGTAGGCTTACTGTTGATCAATCGGACCCGGATTGATCAAGGGGGGAGTGTGAGATAAACTGCGATCTTTGTGAACCCCCGGTGCTTAGCTTGCTTACGTAAATAACGATATTGGCTTTTGGACAGGGGACTGTAAATAAATCTCTCTCCAGACACGGGATGGGTAGAATTCGAGCCTAGAGAGTCTGAGGTAAACACGCGATTTAAAATCTTTACTTCGAGCCTATGAAATCGAGAAATTTATGGAGTTAGACCCTTTACGATAAACATTAAATGGAAGGAGAGAGAATATATACAGTCCTCTTTTATACTGGTGCACATATGTAAATATTTCGTTTCACGCGTTGGATTTAGAGCCTTCGAGACGTACGACTGTACGAGAGAATCTATATCAGAGATCAGAGCCTGCAATTCTACATATCGAGTTTTATTGGAGTAATTCTTCACCTTGGATTAAACATTAAGCGCATCTTTTTTAACACATTGATAATTTGCGAAGTTTTTTTCAAACAGCCCAGAATTGGTCAGCAACCAGGCTAGGGCATTGTGTCTGCAAAACATGGTACAGTGCGTTGAATCGTCATAAAATCCACCCTTTCAAACAACTTTTGCCGAAGTTTACGAGGAGCCTTGCAATCATCACACGCTTTAGGCCTAAAATATGAAATTGCTCACAACAACGGGCAAACGCGTGAAAGCTACTTCATTTGCCGCTAAATCAGCTTGCCTTGATACTGTCTTGATGATAAGACACAACAAAATCAATTATCAGGCAAACTTGATAGCATTTTAAAAAAACTTCGCAAATTATCAATTGGCCCCCCTCATTGATAATTTGCGAAGTTTTTTCTTAACGGCCAAGAATTGGTAAGCAACCAAAGTGGAGCATTGTGGAAATGTAGAACATTGTACAGTGCGTTGAATCGTCATCAAGTCCACTCTTACAAACAACTTTTACCGATGTTTACGACGAGACTTGCAATCACCACACGTTTTAGGCCTAAAATATGAAATTGCTCCAACAACGGGCAAACGCGTGAAAACTACTTTATTTGCCGCTAAATCAGCTTGCCTTGATACTGTCTTGGTGATAAGACACAACAAAATCAATTATCAGGCAAACTTGATAGCATTTTAAAAATACTTCGCAAATTATCAATTGGCCCCCCTCATTGATAATTTGCGAAGTTTTTTTCAAACAGCCCAGAATTGGTCAGCAACCAGGCTAGGGCATTGTGTCTGCAAAACATGGTACAGTGCGTTGAATCGTCATAAAATCCACCCTTTCAAGAAACTTTTGCCGAAGTTTACGAGGAGCCTTGCAATCACCACACGCTTTAGGCCTAAAATATGAAGTTGCTCAAAACAACGGGCAAACGCGTGAAAGCTACTTCATTTGCCGCTAAATCAGCTTGCCTTGATACTGTCTTGATGATAAGACACAGCAAAATCAAGTATCAGGCAAATTTAATAGCATTTTAGAAAAACTTCGCAAATTATCAATTGGTCCCCCTAATTGATGATTTGCGAAGTTTTTTCTTAACGGCCAAGAATTGGTAAGCAACCAAAGTGGAGCATTGTGGAAATGTAGAACATTGTACAGTGCGTTGAATCGTCATCAAGTCCACTCTTACAAACAACTTTTACCGATGTTTACGACGAGACTTGCAATCACCACACGTTTTAGGCCTAAAATATGAAATTGCTCCAACAACGGGCAACGCGTGAAAGCTACTTCATTTGCCGCTAAATCAGCTTGCCTTGGTACTGTCTTTGTGATTAGACACAGCAAAATCAATTATCAGGCAAATTTAATAGCATTTTAGAAAAACTTCGCAAATTATCAATTGGCCCCCCGAATTGATAATTTGCGAAGTTTTTCTAAAGTGCTATTAAATGTGTATGATACTTGATTTTGCTGTGCGTAAGCATCAAGACAGTACCAAGGCAAGCTGATTTAGCGGCAAATAAAGTAGCTTTCACGCGTTTGCCCGTTGTTGTCAGCAATTTCATATTTTAGGCCTAAAACGTGTGGTGATTGCAAGTCTCGTCGTAAACATCGGCAAAAGTTGCTTGAAAGGGTGGATTTGATGACGATTTTATGCATCCTACAATGTTTTCTATATCCACAATGCTTTACCTTGGTTGCTGACCAATTCTGGGCCGTTTAGGAAAAACTTCGCAAATTATCAATCATTGATTGTTGATAATTTGCGAAGTTTTTCTAAAATGCTATTAAATTTGCCTGATACTTGATTTTGCTGTGTCTAATCACCAAGACAGTATCAAGGTAAGCTGATTTAGCGGCAAATGAAGAAGCTTTCACACGTTTGCCCGTTGTTCTGAACAATTTCATATTTTAGGCCTAAAGCGTGTGGTGATTGCAAGGCTCCTCGTAAACATCGGTAAAAGTTGTTTGAAAGAGTGGATTTGATGACGATTTTATGCATCCTACAATGTTTTACATATCCACAATGCTTTACCTTGGTTGCTGACCAATTCTGGGCCGTTTAGAAAAAACTTCGCAAATTATCAATTAGGGAGGCCAATTGATAATTTGCGAAGTTTTTTTTAAATGCTATTAAATGTGCATGATACTTGATTTTTTGTGTCTAATGATCAAGACAGTATCAAGGCAAGCTGATTTAGCGGCAAATGAAGTAGCTTTCACGCGTTTGCCCGTTGTTGTGAGCAATTTCACATTTTAGGCCTAAAGCGTGTGGTGATTGCAAGGCTCCTCGTAAACATCGGCAAAAGTTGCTTGAAAGGGTGGATTTGATGACGATTTTATGCATCCTACAATGTTTTCTATATCCACAATGCTTTACCTTGGTTGCTGACCAATTCTGGGCCGTTAAGAAAAACCTTCGCAAATTATCAATTATTGATTATTGATAATTTGCGAAGTTTTTCTAAAATGCTATTAAATTTGCCTGATACTTGATTTTGCTGTGTCTAATCACCAAGACAGTATCAAGGTAAGCTGATTTAGCGGCAAATGAAGAAGCTTTCACACGTTTGCCCGTTGTTCTGAACAATTTCATATTTTAGGCCTAAAGCGTGTGGTGATTGCAAGGCATCGTAAACATCGGTAAAAGTTGTTTGAAAGAGTGGATTTGATGACGATTTTATGCATCCTACAATGTTTTACATATCCACAATGCTTTACCTTGGTTGCTGACCAATTCTGGGCCGTTTAGAAAAAACTTCGCAAATTATCAATTAGGGAGGCCAATTTGCGAAGTTTTTTTAAAATGCTATTAAATGTGCATGATACTTGATTTTTTGTGTCTAATGATCAAGACAGTATCAAGGCAAGCTGATTTAGCGGCAAATGAAGTAGCTTTCACGCGTTTGCCCGTTGCTTTGAGCAATTTCATATTTTAGGCCGAAAGCGTGTGGTGATTGCAAGTCTCGTGGTAAACTTCGGCAAAAGTCGTCCGAAAGAGTGGATTTGATGACGATTCAAAGCACTGTACAATGTTCTACATATCCACTATGCTCCACCTTGGTTGTTGATCAATTCTTGGCCGTTATGAAAAAACTTCGCAAATTATCAATTAGGGGGCCCAATTGATAATTTGCGAAGTTTTTCTGAAAGTTCCTAATTTCATCCAATTTTCATATATTCAGCCGTTTCACCATGCATTTGACAGTTTTTAGCTCTACATTAGATGGATCGAAAAAACTTTGCAAAAACTTTGCAAAGTTTTTGCAAAGTTTTCAAAAACTTCGCAAATTATCATAAGCCGTACTGCTATGTTGTGAGATGGATGCTAGTAGCCAGACTACATATATGCGCCCTGTATATTGGATTGTGTTTGCCATGGGATCGCTGTTGCAAGTTACAAATGAATTTCTGCTTTCTCAAGTAAATTCTAACGCAGGATACAACATGTACCGTTTAACCCTATCTGACCTGGGTGATTTGAAACACTCAATGCCGGGGGGGGGGCGGATTCCGCCCCCCTGTTTACCTCCGTCGCTGCTTGAGATATGGCAACAAATTTGCCACAAAGGTTGTTCATTATATAAACAATGATTTTTTGAAACAATAGCATAATTAGCATTGTTGTTGTTGTTGCTAGAGCATGATTAATATTATGACGTCATATGACGTCATAGAGATAAAAGTGTGTTAAAAGTTCGTAAAACTTTAATTTTCGTGTAGAAATGAAATCTATAGATCAAAATAGATGTAAATTCATGATTTAGACTTACAGTAAATCCCCGCATATAAGAACCTACCAAAATAAGAACCCAGAGGCTGATTTCCCTGAATTATGCACCTGGCAATTAAGAACCTGTTTCAGTCTGATGAAACACAGGTTCTTATTGCAGGGATAGCAAAATTGATTTTTGATCTATGTTACTCAGTTAATTTTGACCCAGGTTGGCTGTTAAATGTTGATGCTCCTCCCCCAATTAGGTATAGGTCTATAAGAACCCTTCAAATAGAAATAATATGGCTGAAAATCATTTTTAAGACTCTGAAAGGGCCTACACGAGCCACTCTTCAAATAAGAACCTTTTTACCCTGATATTAGTCATAGTGTCTTTGAAATAAGAACCTATTTCAGCCTGGCTCTCAAAGAAGTAGGTTCTTATATGCGGGGATTTACTGTAATTGGACCAAACAAAAGGATTAAGAGAGATAAAATGTATATTTTTCACAGAGTGGTGCACGAAAACTTGGTTACCATGGAGACAAGGCTAAAAATAGAGCACCAAACTTGTTACCGTTTCATTGTTATATGTTAGAAAGTTAAACTTGCTAAATCTCAGAGGCATCCAGCAAACACGGAAAATCGTATAAATGAAAATGTAGGTAGTCAGATAGGGTTAACGTTACGATAAACGTTTGTTACACGATATTTGGTTTTTCAGGGCCGCGGAGAGAATTTGTGGGCCCTGGGTCAGAATGCAGCATGGGCCCTTTGTCAAATGAGTTCGGAAAGGTACGCTAAAGGTGTACCCGTGCGTCAGAGGCGGAGCCACCTAGGGGGATTCGGGGGCATGCTCCCCCGGGGAAATTTTTAAAAGTAAGGTTGCTAGAATTGCTCTGGTCACTATTTTTGCTTCTAGATACTATCGTAAAATCATGTAACAAGCTAGTCATGTTTTAGGCTTCTATGTAGCACTTTGCAACCAAAAAGTTAGTGAAGTCAAATTTTCCTATGTTTTCAGTCTCTTCTTGATTTTTGAAGCATGATGACAATTGAGAAATTATTGATGGATGGGCCCCCTATTAGCACTGGCCGTGGTCTAGAGACCCTCATTTGAGCCTTATTTCGAAAAAACTCAGTTATTAGTTATGGGCCCTTATGGCTATGGGTCCCAGGTTTCTGACCTCCCCCTAACCCCCCTCTCCTCGGCCCTGGGTTTTCTCTCCCTAAAGCTGAACCATTAGCGGAATCTAGTTAACACCTTGTGATACAATTTCCAAGGTCCAAGTCTGTCCTGGTCGAGTGGAAATTTTCCCACCATTCGATTGATTCAAAGGGTACAAAATAGATATTTCGTACCTGTACCTCGTGGATTTGTGAATCCAGGGGAAAAGGGATTTTATTCATCGCGCTGCCAGTGTACACATCGGGGTCACATGAGCCACTTGTAATAAAAACTTTGATTAAAGAATCATGGAAACTTTAGTTTACATGAGACTTCTTCCATTTTCAAAACTTCTGTTGCCTTCCAACAAGGTATCATTGTGCGCCTTGAAAGTTCGGCTACCAGAATATGAAGAAATCGAAAAAAAAGGATGTATTCAACCAGAAAGCATTTACTACAGACCTTTAAGGCTGTAGTCTACAGCCTTAAAGGTAATTAGATTACAACTTGTATACACCTTTTCTAAATCCAAAGCTGTAGTTTGATCTTCTTAGATCGTAGCATGATGTAGTAAGAAATCAAAAAACTGTTATTGCATGCAATAAATTCAGGGACCGTTGAGCATTAATGCTTTATTTACCGAACTGAAAACAGTAAGTTAAAATTGAGGGTCAGATATTTCATTAAGACGAAGGTGACTGCACAGTGAAGTCGTGGTTTTAGCGACAAGCGTTGGGACCGCAGGAGTAGAGAAGACGTAATCGAATCCACGACCCCTTATCGTGACCCTCAAGTAGTGGGGCTCTACCTGAGATAGAGCGCTTGACCGTTCCGGCTGCAAAGTCAGAGGATTGTACCACTGCGCCACTACACCTTCGAGAAGTTATATGCGGAGTGCCACAAGGATCAATGCTTACCCTAAAGCTCTTCAGCATTATGTAAAGGTTTAAACATATGATTTGTAGTACAAAGTTTGAAAGTAGCTTTTAATAATGAACTCATCGTGCTAAACCCATGAATGTAGCAACGTTAACTCATGTAAAGGAACATTAACCAAAACCTGCCTGTAACTAGGGAGAAAACGTTTGAATCGTCCAAGATAACAGCGAATTAATCTTAAAACCTGAAACGGTAAAATAAGTTAGCAACTGCAATAAAGAGCAACGTTCAATAGCTGCTTGTATTGTTAACGAAATGACGAAGATGCGACGAAACGCGTTTCTGTCCATTCAACATTATGTTGTTCTGTTCTTTAGTGCATTTACTGAATTATTCTTCTTCGGGGAGGGGTATTTGACCTAAATTTGTACTGGGGTGTGCCGACAACAAAGTCTTTTTACCCTGTACTACAATTTTTCCTTATGATAGCCGACCGTAGGAAAATTGGCAAAAATTATACTCCAAAACACAAAGGTTGGACTAAAAACAATGCAATCTGACAAAATTTCCCTTTTAACATGTTTTGACAACCAGCTCCAGAAAAATTACCTTCTTTTGATAGCCCGTTCCAGAAAAAATAGTCGAAAACGATACCCTGAAAAATGGCAAACGCCCGTCGGAAATATATACTAAGTAATTCCCTTGTTTTTCCCTTAAGATTAATTTGTTTTTTCTTGCATGAATTAAAAGGTCCAAAAGTTTTCTCCCTAGTCACTGGTTTATTTTTGGTGTTGTTCTTTTCCATGAGTTGGCAGTCTTCCTTTTACGGATTACAGTGTTTTTGTTGCACTTATGGGGTTAGTATGATGAGTCTGTTGTTCAAGACTATTTTCAAATTGATGTAAGTTATCCGTTATATACAAGAAATGCACAGGTGCGGTAAACTTTCTAACCTGGAACCGTCTTGCTTACATCACAACGCTATATTGTTTGTAGATCTGTGGTGCGAATGAATTCAAATGCAACATGAATCGACAAGAAAACTTTCCAAAGCAAAAATAAGGTTCTTTGGTAAATTTTTGTCGCCATCAAGTTTTCAGATCAAAAATAAATTTGTCTCCTCCGCAGTATGTCTATGTACATGTTGAACAGGTTGAGAAAGACAAAGAGAATGCCCATTCTCCTGTGTTTTCCTTTCCTCCAAGAA
The DNA here is from genome assembly GCA_964020215.1 of Aurelia sp. 3 sensu Dawson et al. (2005). NCBI lineage: Eukaryota > Metazoa > Cnidaria > Scyphozoa > Semaeostomeae > Ulmaridae > Aurelia > Aurelia sp. 3 sensu Dawson et al. (2005). The sequence continues at coordinate 12,238,129 of OZ026585.1, forward strand.
TTCGTCTCGAAGATGCTGGGCTCCTTGTCAGGAAAATAGTATTTCATGAACTTTGGATGCTAATATATAACGATACCGCATACCGCACTGTAAAAACTCAATGCCGCAATACCGCCAATTTTTGCCCTTAATACCGCAATACCGCGCAGAAATGACACCCGATACCGCAATACCGCAAACCCCGAAGTACCCCTCATTTTTGGGTCCAACGAAAACTGAAAGTATGTTCATGATATTTTTTTATACAAAACATCGTTTAAGTGATATTTCTGGGTTCGCTAGAGGCAATCCTGACTTCTATTTGCATTGTTTCGGGATATTTCATGTTCATATGCAGGTATATATATATAAAATGAGCTGATATTTTTGGGTTGCTGTGAAGCTGAAGTGATATGTCTGGGTTGCATGAAAATTTCTTGGACTGACCCCCCCGTATGCGTATGTGCTGAATGCCCCCCTGGGAACATATCATATAACTTTTTGAGTTTTGAAAAATGGGACTAGCGTGACATACATGGAAAAGGTCATTTAAATTTTACAAACAATTATTGGGAATTGAGCGATCCACCACAAACATTTTCGTGAGCGGAAAGCTAGGCAAGCTAAATGTTAAAAATAGGACGAATAACGGACGAATAATAACGGACAAATTTGTGGACGCTTTGAAAATGATAAGGTTATAGATTTATCCAAACGTGCATTAAGTGAAGCAGAGGTATCAGTTTTATCTAAAAGGCTAAAGTAAGTACACCGAAGGAACTAGATCATTCTCAAATTAAAATAGATTTAGAAAATTTTGGGAGAAGATTGCGGCTCAAATGGTGGTTTAAGGATGAAGAAGATTTCTTGGAAATTCCAATGTTCAGACCACGCAGTAAATTTAATCCTAGGCATAAGGACGTAGCTATTGAGGATGAAATTATGAAATTATCAGCAGTTGGTAAGAATTTTAGTAATCTTACAAGGGAAGAAATATCAGCTTTGAATGGTCTCAAGTCTGACAGAGCGATCGTTATCAAGGAGGCCGATAAAGGGTCAGGGGTAGTTGTCTAGGACTGAGAAGACTATATCATGGAGGCAGAGAATCAACTGGGTGATCCTGCCATGTATTTGCCCCTTGGTAACGATCCTTCTGACATTCTGCATAATGTCATTGATCAGGCAATGGGTAGAATTAGACAACGGGGGGATGTTGACGATAAAACTTTGGAATATTCAATGGTCAATAACCCAAAGCTTGGTAGATTCTACCTGTTGCCTAAGATACACAAAAGGCTTAATAGTGTCCCCGGTAGGCCAGTTATTTCGAATTCGGGTTTCCACACAGAGAATTTTTCGGAATTTTTGGATTTTCATTTACAACCCCTGGCAAAAAGTGTTCGCTCCTATATCAAGGACACAAATCATTTCTTGCAAAAGATACAATCCTTAGGTAACCTTCCAGAGAATGCCATTTTGTGTACGATTGATGTGGTTGCAATTTATCCTAGCATACACCACGATGAGGGATTAGGAGTGTTACGAAAAGCTCTTGATTCCAGAGCAGATAGGTCGTTGTCTACAGATTCCTTAATGGACTTAGCAGAAGTAGTTCTTAAGAATAATATGTTTGAGTTTAATGGGAGATTTTACCACCAAATAAGGGGTACAGCAATTGGTACTAAATGTGCGCCACCGTACTCTATTTTTTTTTCTTGCAGACTTGGAAGAAAAACTTCTGCGTTCTTATGATTGTAAGCCTAGTGTATGGTGGCGTTACATTGATGACGTATTTTTAATTTGGACGCATGGTGAAGAAGAGCTTCAAAAGTTTATTGACTACTTGAATGCATCACACCATTCGATCAAATTTACCGCAGAATGGTTTAAGGAAAGCACCATTTTTTTAGATACAAGGGTTATTAAGAAAGACAACACCCTTGTTACTGATTTATACACTAAACCAACGGGCACCCCCGGAGGGAGTACTTAGTATATTTGTCCGACGGGGATGCGCCATTTTTCAGGGTATCGTTTTCGCCTATTTTTTCTAGAACAGGGTATCAAAATAAGGCAAATTTTCTGGAGCAGGTTGTTAAAACATGTCAAAAGAGGAAATTTTGTTACAACAGGTTATTATTTAGTCAAATTCTTGTGTTTTTGAGTATACTTTTCACCGACTTTTCCTAGAACAGGGTATCATCTGAAGGCAAATATTCTGGAGCAGGGTGAAAACACTTTTTCGTGGGCACATCCCCGTACAAATTTAGGTCGAGTAACCCCCCGGGCGGGCACCCATCAGCTTCTCCATCGTTCCTGCTGCCATCCTTATCATACTAAAAAGGGTATACCTTATGGACAAGCCCTTCGTATTCGGCGTATTTGTTCAGAGGATTCTTCGTTTAAGGAACATTTGGCTAATTTAAAGACTTGGCTTATGGATCGAGGATATAAGGGTGGGGAGATCGACACACAGTTGAAGAGGGTCAAAGGTTTACAAAGGGATACCCTTTTGAATAGGGAATCAAAACCTAAGGATGGCACGAGGATACCTCTTGTTCTTACTTTTCATCCTGCACTTAATGAGGTTCATGAGATCTTGCGGAAATGTGAAAACATTCTTCTTGTGGATCGTGAACATCGCAGGATTTTTTCGGGAAAACTTTTCGTCTCGTTTAGAAGGCCCAAAAACTTTAAAGATACTTTGGTTCGGGCAAAATTACAACCAGAAAATGAGGAGCTGGTAGAAAAAGGTACACATAAGTGCAATGGTAGAAGGTGCCAAATATGCCCGATGATGCAAGAGGGGTCAATGTTTTACATAATGCGGATGATTCTCGGTTTTTTAGAAACTTTTCGGGGGCGTATGACTGCAACTCGGAGACAAGGGCGGCGCCATGGGGTGGACTGGGGTGGACATGTCCACCCCACTCTCCTCAGGTCGGTATTCATTCCTAAGCAAAAACGACACAGTAATCGTTAGGTACCTTCTGCAGGACCGTCGAGAAGGGGGGGTAGAGGGGGTAAAAGGTCCAGGGCCCGGGCCCCGAGGGGGCCCGTAAATATTTTGTGCCATACAATTTTGTTATTGCTATATATCTCTGCAATGCATTTTTATGGCAATTGATCTCCTTTAAATGGGTATTTGCAAGAACCGTTGACTTTGATGACAGTTTTCATGTCCGAAACCAAACTGTCATATCGATATTTCTGATCAATCGAAACTGTTTCTATCCCAGCGAGTCACTCGTAGGTGTCGTAGGGTCATTGAGTTTCCGTTCACATTCATTCTTTTCGGCCTTTGAGTCGTTCATTCCTTCTAGCACCTCCAGCGACTGCAACCACCTTGCGTGAACAAAGCATTACTAGCATAAGACGACATCCTTGATTCATAAATACAATTTTTCGTATAGCCTTTACACGGAATGTTTAGGCAATTTTCTAGGATAATTAGTCACAAAAAGGGGCGTTTCCCTCATTTTCTGGGAGACTAAAGGGCGTGGTCGTAAAAAATTTTCTTGGGGCTGCGCCCCCAAACCCCCCTAGGGCCCGTCGCGATAGATCACTCCAGGGCCCGAGCTGGCTCTCGACGGCCCTGACCTTCTGGCCATCAATTCTATTTCTTTTCCACCCCATTTTTTCTGGGCTGGCGCCGCCCCTGCTCGGAGTTTGTGGTCTACTTGCTGCAATGCACATGTTGCAATAAAAAGTATGCAGGTAGTACGAAGACTAAATTTCGCCAGAGATTTAACGTCTATAAATCTTATTTTTGGACCTACAAACAAAAGCGTCTCAGTGGTAATCTGCATACGGGTAAGCCTGTCCCACAGGCAAGCTTTTTCTCTCACTTTTTTTGAACAAGATCATCGGGGTGAATTTTCTGTTAAAATAAGCATCATCGATGGTGCAGGTGATGTGTATACGCTCCGCAGAAAGGAGCTTTTTTGGCAATATAAATTGGGCGTATTTTCTCCTAAGGGCCTGAATGAAAGGGTGGCGGATATCGAGTTGGATTTGTTTGCTTGTGGGAGTGCCCAATCCTTCTACCTTTGCACTTAGATCCCGAGGGAGTGGAAGGAGCTGCTGGCCGGTTAACTTCGTGCATTTTGCATGTGGTGTTGGGGTGGAATTCCCCATCGGGCCATTCGGGATTTAGCAAATTAAGCAAATCCTTGGAGGGTTACTGGCTGGCATCTCTTTCTGTTTCCCTTTGGAAATTAGGATACTGCTACGGTGAACACTCTCAATCCCATGTGAGTTAAAGGGTTTGTGCAAGGCTATAAGCCTGCATTTGCACAGAGCAGAAAAATCTAAAAATAACCCATTGAAATTGATGGCCCACACGTGTTGTTAATCATCGATAGCTAAAGAAACAATGCTGTGTCTGCGCATTTTCCTTGTTCTATTTATAGAGAAGCCTATTTACCATTGCACACTCACTTAAAGAAACGAAACAAACAAACAAACAAGATTGGCTGTATTATGGTTACTTTATGGTTTTGAATGTGTCTGGAGTATTTTGATCATGTTTTTATCGTAAAGCCTGGTTCGTGCTGGGTTTTTTGGTTCGTTGAGGTCGTGCGGAGGGACCCGAGAGACAAAGGACTCAAACTCCATCTCTTTGTCTTTCGGGTTTCTTTGCGTGGTCGTGGCGGCCCGGGACCTAGTGTAAACCAGTCTTGAGTGTATGTTAATTTTGTTTACGTTGAAAAAGTATGTATTATTGTAAGTTCATAGTTTTGAGATGTATCAAGGGTATCCTAATTCTGATTTGATGTTAATTCTATGGTAATTTTGTTTACAATGCATTGGCTGTCGACCCCGTTTGTAAAGCAAACTGACGAAGATTTTTTAATCGAAACGTATTTTGGCAAATCACAGTTGTGTTTTCTTATTTATTTTCTGTTATTTTTAGATTGTGCTTTTAGTTTATTTATAATTTTTGTTGCAATTGAGAGGGTTCAAGATGACTGAGGACAGTCAGGTCCAAAAAAGGAAGCAGCTTTTCTTTCTAGCTGTAAAAGTCACTCGATACAAAAGTCTTTGGCTATTTCTTTGTTTATGCCGCAAGTATGAATGTTTTCGTTGCATATTTTTCCTTTATCTGAGTGTTATCTGGGTGAAACCAAGAAGTGAAAATGATTCAAAACAGACATTTTTCAAGTTTTACGATCAGTTTATATGAATTATCACGATAAAACTTCAACGTTTCTTCTTTATTTCCACTTGTGTACGTAGTCTACATGGTCTATATCTTGTTTTTGCCACAAATAAAATCCTCCTCATCATTGTAACTACCAAGTGGCAATGGAATAAATTCAACTAATTTCTTAGTTGTTTTCCTTGAATTATTGCCATAGAAGAAACTGAAAATTCGGGAAGAGTCGCCAGATCTGTAGCCTGCGTGCAGTCTTTCTTTTGTGTAAATTGAAAGAACCAGAAAATAGAAAGACTGCGCATTAGTAAACAATTTTTCGTATTTTGATGAATTAATCCATTGTAATATGAGCCAATTAGAGCCTGGTAAGGAATTTTCCGAACCACAACACAATCAGCTTACGTAATGTCTTTGTTTCGTTTTTGTTTGAAATTGAACAGATTGATAGACCAGATTATGTTCATTGATTTCATTTTGCTGAGTCATCCATGCGATAAATCTCTTGGTGATGCGCAGTCTTTCAACTTTTACCTTCTTTATACTTTACAAAGGAAAGACTGCACGCAGGCTACCAGATCTGAGGCTCTACCACGGGGGGGGGGGGGGGGGGGGGTTCTCAGCTAAATTTCAGGTAGGGGTGTGCCGCCTACAGTTTCAAAATGTGTCCGTAGGCTAGACTAATTTTTGTGAAAATGATACCCTTGGCTAGACTAATTTTTCCATTAAAAGTGCCCTGAATTGGCGTTTTCAAGACAAAACTTGCCAAATTTTCGCATTTTCAGGACAGAATTTTTTTTGAATTTGGTTTTCTTACAGAAATTACCGAACTTTTACAGTTCTTTGACCAAAATTGCCAAAAAGCATACCCTTGCCTAGACTACTAAACACCCCCCAGTAACGACCCCGTTGAAACATTGCCCCGCCAAGGTTGAAGGATGACCCGCCAAGAAAACTCCTTTCCCCGCTGAGTTATTTGTTTAAAGAGTTTCCCCGCCTTGTTTTTTGTAGTTTCCCCGCTGAACTTTTTGCTTCCCCGTCAAAATTATGCAAGTTCCCTTATAGAAAATAGCCGAAAATTTCAATTCCCCGTCATGATATTTCTAATCCCCGCTGAAAATGTGTGGTTTCGTAATTTCCCCGCTGTATTTTCAAGGTCTGGCGGGGTCGTTACTGGGGGGTGTTACTAAAGTCGACTAAAATTGCCAAAAAGTATACCCTTGTTTAGACTAGAGGTATACCCTTGTGGGCGGCACATCCCCAGGTACCTTTGCTATGGAAGAACCCCCCCCCCCCGTTTGCTCTAACCAGCGTAACAGGTCAGATCGATTTTTTGACGGACTCCTTTCCTGCCTATGTTTCCTGTGAGAATTCAGCGCGCCAAAAATGTCATGCCCCATGATGCATCTCTTCATTAAAGTTATTTTGCTCACGTGGTGTGAGGGTTGAAGTTCGAATGCAGAAGATGTGAAGCAAGGCAAACACGGCAAACACAGCACCTTCAACGACTTTTGGTTAGGGTAGGTGTGAATTTCTTGTAATTTCAGTATTTGTGAGGGGTTTTTATGCTGCATGGGCTCCCCCAGGATCCAAAATAGTGGAGGCTTGATGGGCCGTTGGGCCTAAATGTGTACCGCCGTGAAAGGGCAAAAAAGTAGGCCTATCTATCATCGTTCAACATTTCTTCCGTCAGTTTCATTTATTTAATTTCCATTACATACAAATGCTAATACATTTAATAACTTGCTAATTATTATGGAATGAATTCAAGGACAAAGATACATAGCTATTCTATAGAATATACATAAATAAAATGAAAGATGCGTGACTGGAGAATTTGTGTTCTGGGGAATTTTGAGGAGGGACTCCCTCAGTAGCTCAGCTAATCGAGGTCGAGAAGGGAGCATCCCCTTTTCAAACGATTTTTTTAAAGAATTAAATCCATCAAGAAACATAAGAAATGAGGAATGAATGGTGGCTATCTATGATCAGCTTTGATGACTACTTAGGGAAAGAAACGCTTTCAGGTTTATGGTGGAAGGAAAACATCGGAACGAAATTGATATTGGGGGGGGGGGCTGAAACAAGGTGGGAGCGAAGCGAGGAACAACGGGGGTCCAGGGGCTCGCCCCCGGCAAAGTTTTACATGACCACGCTCTATAGATCGTTGGAAAACGCCCCCTTTTTGGAAAAGGTGATAAATTGACGGAAGCAAAGGATCACAACTAATGAGGGTCTTTCCATGAAAATTTTGAAATTTTCGACTTGCATGACATCAAAAGTCATTGCATTTTGGATAGATTCTGGTAAATCAACAAACTTCAGCAGAATATTGGGGGGGGGGGCTGAAGCCCCCCAGTCCCCCCGCTTCCGACGGGCCTGACAACATTGACAGATAGTGATCTGTTTTAGGGACTAGTCATTATTACTGGTGTGGGTAGGGCAGAAGATATCTTTGGAACAGTTTGGTTTCTTCTTGACCCCTTGAAATTATACAGCCAAAATGATGCCCCCGTAAACCTAAGTATCAGTTTTCGTAGCCCCCCCCCCACCTATAAAGTAGAAAGATATTATGATAAGAGTTCATATAAGCTGATGAATCACGATGCTACTATTATATTACAGAGAGAGTTGAGATGGAGATTAGGACAGAAAACTGCCCAGACCGACTTTTATGAAGCCTAGTTTCCATCAATTTTCATTCCCAAAAGATGAAGTGAAATATCTGACCCAAGCACTATAGGGGGCAAAGCTCCCAGAAAATTTCTGACAGCACACTTCCTACTTTTGCTTAGAATGCCTCTCGCAACCCCATGAATTGTGATTTTGGAAAATTTTGTCACAATTTTTATAAACTAGCATCCCAAGGAAAGTTTGGAACAAAGTCTCTGTTTAGAGTAAATATGATTTACTTTGGCTTGAAAGACCTCTTTCAATTTGTTTGCCAGAGCCAACACTGAAAATTGTTTGATAAATATGAGTGACAAAAATTTACGTAGCACCTACTGTATGAGTAACATATTTAAAAACTATTGCATAAAGGACTCTTACTTTGTCTTAGGATGCTTAGCACATTCCAATTTTTGCCTGTTCCTCACATGAAAGCTTTGGAAATTCCTAGGTACTTTGTCTTAATTTAGCGTCCCAAGAAAACTTTTAAGAATTTCTTTTACATTGGCTTAGAACGCCTGTCTCAGTCACATTCCAACATCTCTGAGAAATATTGCTCCAACTACTCTCGAGTACCGAATAATTGTCCCCCCCGCTTATTAATTTTTTAAAATTTTCCAACCCCCCCACTCTCAACCCTCCTTTTATTAATTTTTGGAAAAATGAAGGGATAGTAAACATGCTTTCTGAAGAAACGCAGGAAAAAGTCTCAAGAAGTGCATTCAGCAGAACCAGAGTTTGTAGGTAGATGCATCAGTAACATCACTGTTCACATGAATATATCAAAGATATGTGCTTCCCCAAGAAAACAACTATTTTGAATTTCTCCATTGATGTTGCCTATCCACACCTTTTTAGACCGGGAGTGCTGTATGGAGGTCTTGCGAGCAAAGGTTCCAAATCTTTGATTGGCTGACGCACAGACACACCCTAAAAATTTTCACACCTTGAAGGCCAATGCCGTTCCAGAATTTGTGATCACATGATGAGGAACGCCCCTTTTGGCTGGTTTTTACCCCTTCCCTCTAAAAAGCCCGGTGTAAAATCTGTTACAAAATTTTCGAAATCTTTTTTCTCGTACGTGTTCAGCAAGCCTGATAGCACATTTTCCTTGCGAACTTTCCTGATATTCCAAATATTCATGAAATTACGCCATGGAGAAATCGATGCAAACGTTTTTACTGTCTAAACAAAGGTTAAAAACATGGGAAGAAGAAAATATTTCGCAGATAAACAGTAAATTTGACATTCAAGAACAGCACATCGTCGATTTCAAGAGTCTTTAGTCACGTTATCCTAGTTTGGTCAAGGAATGAGGGCCAAGTTTGTGGTTCTTTTTACGAAAAATGCAAATCAAGACTTACCGAGAGTTGCCACGAATGCTTATCAATCCATACTCCATTTGTTTAGTGTATGCAGACAAACAATTATGCAGTAAAGTAATCATAAAATCCTTCTCCTCGCAGCCACAACTCCCAACACTTGCTATTCTTGTCTCCAAAACAATTTTATGACGAAAGTGAAATTGACATCTTCATAAAACGGCGCGAAAACAACTCGTCACGTGGGAAGAAGGTCAACAATTTCAGTGTTGGTTCCATGGAAAAGGGAATACATTGTTTTTACAGGAGATTTCGACGGAACTTTTGAAGAAAAATCAAATTGGCTCCTATTATCAAATTTTGGTCGAATAAACAATACCAAAGATAGAATCATGTGTGATTTATTTGGTTATCATCATATTGTGATACCTAGTGTCAGTATTCTTCTTATATCTTATATCTGACTAGTAAACTAAAAAATACAACGATTAAAGATATTTGCAAGCCCATCGGAAATCCCCCAACCTACTTTTAATCAATTCACCAAACAGCTGCCTTCATTCATATTCCTATGGAAAATTGACTCAGCTAAAATCTCTGGAACATGGGATTCTCGGGACGTAGGGCATAGTTGTAGTTCTTAGGAAAAGTTTATAAGTATTCCGACCGAAATCTCCTGCCATTAAGTCCATTATGTTCTTGCTTCCATTGTGGTGTAAGCTTCAAAGAAGTGAGAGTCTTCACATCTAGTTTGGCACGAAATTTTCTGATGATCTGTCGTCAGTTCAAAATTTTTTTGCTTTATAGAGTTTTCAATACTAAAATCGTGATTTTTCTTTATCATTTTGTTGTTTTTTGTATGTCTCTGGACCAAGAAGATACACATATTTCTTTGTATAAGAAACTCCATATACGAAGTTCAGCTCTCAGATCGGCAAAAATTTAAGAAAGTCCAATGCTGGAAAAATATGACTTAGCTAAGAAACTATTTTATTTTTAAAGTAAATCTTTGGCACATTTTCACTTATAAAATACTGGAGTAATGTGTAAACATTGATTAGGCTACTAATCCAAAATTCTTAGTTTCCTATAAAACAAAACATGTACAAGAATTGTCATGTGAATGGTCCTCAATGAATTTCTATGTCACAAAATGTATAACCTACTGCAAAAGAAATGTTGCTATGAAGCCAAAAACGAAGCTTCTTGTCCAAATTAAATCTAATTGACAAATTTACCTTTCCTTTGACCCTCTCTTCCTTGCGTATGACAAATTTGAATGTTTTGGCTAATTGAACTTGACTGATTTTAAGTAACTTAGTAACTTATAGTCAAAGTCAAATTGTAATCCCGCTCGCATGTCGTGTTAAAATCGATATTTTCGTACCAATAGATTCAAAATTTCATGTAGAATCCAAAAATTAATGTTTCCAAAAAATATTCATTACCGTTTACGCGTGACGTCATCATTTCGATGACGTGTAGTGACGTCACCTTTCCATACTCGTATATATGAATTTTTCACTAATTCGATACTTCTTCGTTGTTTATCAGGGTCAAACACGACCAGCTATGGCATAAAGTCGATCCCGATCCTTAAAAATAGAGAATAAGGATATATTTTCAAAATATCTGGCAACGATGACGTCACAAAATGAGATTTTCAGGGATCTTTAACATTCTATATGGAAAGAAGCTGTATCTGATCTTTGGAAGGTTACAGTTTTTGGAGACACCTCGGCTGAGCAGAATAAATGCAATAAACATTGTTTCATCGACTGATGTGACCTTTAGAAAGGCATCTCATTGGAAGGAAAGGTCTTTGACTTTATTTCTCCTTGGAAACGTGGTCAACCTTGAATATATTCTCGTACTTTTTGCAAACAAAATGACGTCATCAGCCAATCGTACAAATTAGTAGATAACTCGAAGATGAAACGAAGTATCAAAAAAACTTTAATGACATTCTTCATCGTTCAACAGTGCTACTCATCTGCATCAATAAAGATTTTCGCTTCAGATCACTTTTAACGGTTTTCTACAAATCAGCCCTTTCAAAACTGTAGAATGAAAGCCTTGCAAATTCTGTGATAGTTTTATCTGGGAAAATGTTTAAGGATGCCAACCCTACGTTTACTTAGAATGAATATCCGGTATACACGACTTAGAATTTTTGGGTTTGTAGCAAACTGTTTATACTTTGTAAAATTTCAAGGCTTTACAGACATTAGGCAAACACTGCGCCGGGAAATTTCCCAGTATCCCGTTGCGTCAGCCTGCTGCTTTTTATCGGAGAAACAGCGATCGCAGAATAACAGTGCCTATAAGATGCAGCCAAATCTGGCAATTGATCATAGAATCCTAACAAATCTCTATTCTGACACCCATACTAATATTTGGTTGCCTGTTATTTTCTTGCTCACAGAAATATCTCGATACAAATCTCAAAATTTCTAAGGCAAGGAGCCCGGATTGTACTAGATTTTGAGGGCCAGGGTTGCATTTGCAGCCAGGGATCCTTGCCTGTCCGCATATGGCCAAGAAAAAGAGCCCTCGAGACATATTGCGGATGAAATGCAGAATTGTGCTGGTTGAATTTGAGTTTCAGGATGATAAATTTAAGGCTGGAATGTAAAATAATCTCTCTTTGGCAATCAAGAAGAAAACAACAAGTCTGATGCATCATTGGCTTGACCAAGTGCATTGGATAATTTTGCCGCTGGATGATTGCAGGCCCCAGGATAGTAAGGGTCACCCAGGAATTTGAGCGAGACAACCAGGATCTACGATGTATAGTAAAGGACATATCATTTATATACCGCCACCACTAGTAGAACAAGGGGATGCAAGAAAGATTTGTTAAGAAAGGTGCTAGGTATCTGCTGAAAAGAGGGAACCGCTTTGAAGTAACGAGCCAAGATTTCTTGGATTTGGACTGCAAAAATATCGTTGGTGAACATGTCATCTCAACGACGCTCAAACGAAAAACATGGGTAGACGGCAATTTGAGGAATTCTTAAAAGATTGCTTGATGAAAAGAACCACGTCTATATTCGAGCAAAGAGAAATGAACCAATTTCATATGTTCATTTGCCCGACGCAGTTGAATATCTCCAGAGAAATGTCAGCTTAGCTCGTTGAACGAGGACTGTCAGTTATTATCGCAACGTTTTATCGCCTGTCAGGCGCAAGGTGAAAATTTTGAAGAATTTTTCAAACATGAAAACTGTTATTGCCCACAATCTCTATCACAGCTTTGGCCAGATTTGCAGTGGAAAAGAATAAGACATAACAGTGCAAATCACTTCACCTCAAGAAGATCATCGCATTGTATTGTAGATGCAATAGCTATTGACGGTGCCTCAATCATGAACGCTGAAGCTAAGATTGCACCTTTTTTGCAATATTCACATCGAATTTTCATTCCACACATCAAACTGCAGCTGCAGAATGCACTGAAGATTGATGTTGTCTGGGAAAGATATATCAACTTTGTTTGAAAGCAGTTACAAGGAGCAAATGGGGAAAGGACGTTCGAGGGCGCGTTCTTCCTGATTTCACGACCCCTGGTAATTTTGAGGCGTTTCTTCCAGTTAATGAAAGTAAGAGCATTTTGCGTACCTGGCAAAGGAGGCTGCCAAATTAGATCTCGCGGATAAGATAATCGTATCTACTACAAATCACACGGCCGTAACTTCCAATCACAAGAGATCACTCAAGAATATCACCACGTTGACTGACGACGTGATTCCTTGTATTCGTTCATTATTTTCAATCTGATAAATAAAAAAGATAGCGATACTATTGAGACTTATGTGATGAGTATAATCACCACGCACATTTACACGAAGAAGCTGACGCTCGACTGCTCATTCATACTGCAGAAGCAGTTTACTATGCGATTGACAGGATGATTGTAAGAACTGTCGATACAGATTCAGTAATCATCGCTGTGCATTCCTTTGCCAAGATGAACGCATGAGAATTGTGGATTGCATTTGGAACAGGCATAATTTTTTGCTACTTACCATTAAACAACACCCATACCGCAATCGGCCCCAAAAAGCAAAGTTTTTAACTGCATTTCACACATTCATCGAGTATGATCAGACGTGTTTCTTCGCTGAAAGAGGAAAGACCCCCGGGGGGGGGGTAACATAACATGTTGAGGGTACGGGTATGTGCCGCCCATTTGCTAAATAAACCAATTAACTTATTTCATCATAAAGTCATAATGACGTCTTTTTGACGTCACTGTGAAGTTAAACTTACAATGAAATTCTTCATTTGTTGAAAACTGATGTTAATTGCAAATTTTGAATGAATTTGAATATATTGCAACTGAAAACTCTGATTAGAGTCAAAGTCTTGATCATCATTTTGACAAAAAGGGGGGAGAGTAGTGACGTCATGATGACATCATGATGACGCCATAAACACCTTGAATTGGTTGGCTCAATGCATCAGATATGGCTATCAGCAAGGCTCATCGCATGTTTCTGCTGAGTTTCACGCTTTTTACGAAAAAGCGACGATTTTTCGCATAGTTTTCTACTCTATTCAGCAGGACTGATAGTAGAACTTTATTGTTTTCATTGAAATAATCTTTTAATACCTTTTGCTTGGATAAACGGCTATTATGGGCTCAATAGTAGTTTCCATAAGTATATTAATGTCAGTTTAGCCCAACCGTTACACATACACCTTTTAGAAAGTTTCCTTAGCAGTTTTGATGAGAGCCACGTTTCACAAAGAACATTGCATTAAATCTATGACGTCATTTTTACGTATTTCTTGACAGATTTGGCCAAGTTGATGAAATCTGTATCTGCAATGATGTAATATCGTTAAAAAATATATTTAGCAGACGAGCAATAACTGGTAAATGTTTTATTAGCTAGAAACTTATGATATAGGATGTGGGAATATGACGTCATGGAACGTCATCAGAATAATGACGTCACATGAAAACGATGCAAAATATTTTTTGGAAACATTGATTTTTGGATTCTGCATTAAATTTTGATTCGGAAGACCTTAAAAGATCGATTTTAACATGAAATGCGAGCGGGACAAAAAAAAACCGACAATTCGACACTAACTATTAGTATTTTTGATGATTTAAACTTTCTTGATGATTGAGTAGTTTCAAATCAATCGGACAAATGTGATGTGCTCTCAGATTGACCTTTGTGTCAGTTACTGATCACCTGTGTTCGACTACTGTATTTATATCAAACATTCCCAGTGTATGGATTTTGGCTTACATTTCTTCCAAATAACACGAACTTTCTAGTTATATGATAGCAAGAATTGCAACTAAAAGTAGGACAATGCACTTATTTTCATGTTATAGAAACTGTTTTAGAAAGAAACCCTACTAGATGTGATCATAGGTCGATTCCAGGTTGAGAAACATTTCAACTTCTGCATGAGTTACAAAGTGTTTCAACCAAAAAGTGCGTAGCTTACATAAACATGCTTAGATGTATAATTTTTTAACGATTTTTTTCTTTCTTGTAGTCCTCTTCAATCACGAACCTTAGTTTTATGAAAATTGGGAAACTCTGCCGGAAACTTTCACTTAAAGAATTGAGCTCAAATTTAGGAAACTCCGCTGCTGCAAAGTAATTTGTCTAAAGGTTTAGGTAATGTTTCTGAACAGCTGAGAGAATTGATAAATCCATGAATGAATGAATAAATGAATAAATGAATGGTACGTGTCAGGGGTAGGAAATCCAAGCCTTTGCGAACTTGTTTTTTTTGTGTGGTAGTGCCTTAGGCTTTGCAATTTTTGCCTGCTTTAAGCACAAATGCGCTACATATAGTTGATATGCAAGTATTCTTTGTGAGCAACCAAGGCCAGTACTGAAAATTTCTTAAATAGACCTTTTAGCTATTCTGAGAAGAATCAGAATCGAACGATCGTATGCTACATTCTGTAGAATTTTCGAATGTGCACAATAGTTGTAGAAGCTGTAACGCCACTCGATCGAATCTTGCGTATGAGATTGTATAAAAATAACGCTCGATCCAGGCTCTTTTGTAGAATAGCTAAAAGGTCTATTATCAGATTCTCAGTACTCAGAGTTTCTTACGAGTTTCTGAAAGGTTCCATAACATTCTCTGTGTTCACTACCTGTTCCCTGGACATTCAAAGTTTTTTAAGCCTTGCCAACGTTTAGAATTCATTCAAGTACCTTCCAAATAATATGATACGGGAACAAAATGAAAATAGAGTATTTATGCCAGGGATTTCCTCTGTGGAAATGAATAGCTTCTTAAGTTATATTTTCCCAATACTAGAACTAGAGTTTCTTAATTTTTTGGCGATCTGAGAGTTGAGTTTCTAATAAGCAGTTCCTTATAAGGAAAAATTCGTGTAGCCTGTAAATCACTTTCCAATCAATTTCGAGCTTTGAGGAGTGCAATGCGAGGAACCAGTGCTATGTGATAGTAGAAAGCATTGGAGATATTGGCCAAAATTCTCAATTAAAAAATTTTTATTCTCCCTTCCGAGGAACCAAATTGTTCCACCTTGCAAATAAAAGTCAGAAATTTTTGAGCTTCTTCTCACGCGACGAGTTGTTTTCGCGCCGTTTTATGAAGATGCCAATTTCACTTCCGTCATAAAATTGGTTTGAAGACAAGAATAGCAAGTGTTGGGAGTTGAGGCTGCGAGGAGTAGGATTTTATGCTTACTTTACTGCATAATTGTTTGTCTGCATACACTAAACAAATGGAGTATGGATTGATAAGCATTCGTGGCAACTCTCGGTAAGTTTTGATTTGCATTCTTCGTAAAACGAACCACAAACTTGGCCCTCATTCCTTGACCAATATAGGCCAACGCGACTAAGGATTTTTGAAATCGATGATGTGCTGTTCTTGAATGTCAAATTTACTGTTTATCTGCGAAATATTTTCTTCTTCCCATGTTTTTAACCTTTGTTTAGACAGTAAAAACGTTTGCATCGATTTCTCCATGGCGTAATTTCATGAATATTTGGAATATCAGGAAAGTTCGCAAGGAAAATGTGCTATCAGGCTTGCTGAACACGTACGAGAAAAAAGATTTCGAAAATTTTGTAACAGATTTTACACCGGGCTTTTTAGAGGGAAGGGGTAAAAACCAGCCAAAAGGGGCGTTCCTCATCATGTGATCACAAATTCTGGAACGGCATTGGCCTTCAAGGTGTGAAAATTTTTAGGGTGTGTCGGTGCGTCAGCCAATCAAAGATTTGGAACCTTTGCTGGTCTTGCGGTGTGCTGGCCATTGATTTTGTGCTGTTTTTCTACCAGATCGGCCGTGGTGGCTGGGGATTCGTCTAGTGCCTTCCTTGAGGGGGGGGGGGGAGTGGCGGGCAGGATCTTGGTCTCTTTGTTTCGATCTGGTGGGGCACGGGGTTGGTGGTCTGCGTGATTGTTTGATTATCCATCAGTACTCCCTGTCTAAAAATTTCCTACTCAGTGGGGTACATCATATCAGTGTTGCTTTCCTTCTTATTACTTTTGTTACATGCAATAACCTTCAGCTTGATGAAGTTTGCATTAATTGGTATATAGATAGAGAGATAGGCAGATAGGCAGGCAGGCAGGTAGATAGATAGACAGAGAGATAGACAGAAAGATAGATACAATACTTAGCATGTTTAACTTGAAGAGATCATGTAGCTTTAAGATTTTTAGATTATAAAAGAGGGGAGTAGTGTAGTCCAGTAAATCTAGGGTTTGACCTAGAACAAATTGCAACAGAAATGATTTTTGCGGGATCTAATAGCTTGCTTAAACAGTGCTAGTTAACATACTAAAAGTCTAAGAAAATCAGAGCATCGGAAGACCACCAAATTCGACATATTTTGAAAGAATAATCCTCTCTGTTCCATGTTATACACGACAGTTGCGAAGCGGAAACAAAACTTGTCAATTTCATAAAACGGTATTGAAATCCGGTATCATATAAAGTGCGGACTACTGGAACATGGGATAATTGGACATACTTTTCTTTAAAATTCAGTAAAAAATTTGCTTGTTAGCTTTCATAAGTGAAAGATATTATTCTTTTAGGGTTAGCCTTTGCTGTTGGGGTACGTTAACAGTACGAATTACATGAGCAAGTGGTTTTTGGCTTTAAATCGGGAGGAAACATGCTTTCAATGGCATATGAACAAATCCCTTAATCAAAAGAAGAAAGAGTCTATGAAACAAGGAGCACTAACTTGCTATGGTCCCCCGAATAATTAGCGTAAATCATTTTAATCCCCTATTCAAATAATGTGCGAAATGTGTCTCAACACATGTCACATATAAATCAAGTTCCAGAAATCTGGAAACAGTAATAGCAATCTTTTGCTCTTTGTTTTGGACCCTCTCTTCTTTTGAACAATGGGTCTCCTCGTAGGCTACGCTCTCAGATGAAATTTACAGGGGTTTGTAGGCAGTTTCTTAAATGTGGAGCAAAAGTGCAAATCAAGACATTTCTTTAATAGAAAACTAATGAATTTTCTCAATCAGGAGTCCAACACTTTCGTGTGCCTTCGGGGCGCCTACATTCTGCCGAAATTTGGGCGCCCTCTCTGCCAGCTGCCCCTCCTTCAACTTCAGGCTGGATCCATCCCCGTTCCCCATTACATCAATCCAAGCCTTTGCAGCAGCATTTTCTCCTTGAATAATTTGTTGGTGTGGCTTCTTCATCTTAGTCCAGTAGATCGAGATTGAAACGAAGAATTATAATTAAAATTATATTTGAGAGAATTGATAGTTTCAGTAGTGCTATTTGATACCCAAAACGTCTAGACCAAGCCAAACAATTGAGATCTCTGCATTATTTTCGTTCGAAATGCAATTTTTTCGGAATCTTTACAGAAGAGCAACACCAAAGGTCCAACTCTCCAATGGTCCGCATTTTATACGTTGGGCACTTTCAATACAAATTTTTGAAATCGACAAGCTTTGGTTCCACTTCAAAACTATATCGTAAAATATGGAACGACGTGGATTACCTGGTAAAATACATCTAATTTCATGGTCTTCCGATGCTTGGATTTTCTTAGACTTTTGATAAGTTATTTAGTAGCAGATATAGAATGGTTTGCCATGAAAAAAAATTCTGTTGCAATTTGTTCTAGGTTCGACTAAAATTTGCCTTTCGTTTACTGGACTAGTGGGTGAAGTAAAGTGTTCAGATAAAATTGCCCTTATAACCCTTTCCTGTAACGAAATTACTGCCATCATCTTATTAACTTTAGGTGTGTTTGCCTTTATTTAGCACAGAATATAGATTCAATTGATCACTATCTCGCTTCGCTCGCACTTCACTATCTCTCTTTGATCACTATCACTATCTCGCTTCGCTCGCACTTCTATCAAGACTTCTTTGTGTACTTGGCAACATGCTGCCATTGGTGTTTCTTCAACGATTTCTTCAAGCATCCAGCGTTACAAAAATGTATGCATCCTATATAAACCTTCCTCAACTTTCATCTACATCGTATATTCTTTTACGATAACGTGATCTTTCAACAATGTAGTGAAACCATTGACTATGGTGAAACTCTTTGTGTGCTTGTGTGCTTCTCAAACATTTTCAGCATGAATTAAAATCCAAATGCCTATGCAAGGGAAGGGTAGAGTTGAAATCCGCGTATTGATGGAAAACCATGTCATGCCTCACGTCTCAAGAGTAATACCATATGATTCAGTAGGCTTTTTATCTTCAGTATATTTAACATTTTTGTTGATTTAAAACAAATGTATCTGCCCAATTTTAGGCCAAAAATGCTTTTTTCATGTACACAATACATCCGTGGCCAAAAATTTAAGACCAAATTTTTGGCAACAACGTTTCTTGGTGTACCTATATTGAACCCTACCGCTCTGCCCATAGTTTTTTAGGCCAACTTTCCATTTAGATTCCGAATGCAGGTATTTTTTTTAATTCTGTGCCAATTTTCTATGACATCACAATGAAATCTATTGAAAGTCTTGGAAATCATAGTGGTTTTACCGACAAGGGGTGTGATCCTAAGATTGTGTTAGTCGGGTGGCTTTTAAATCAATCTATCCACAATTCATTTCTATGATGTGTTTGCAAAATATCAAAATTCCACGAAAAGATTGCTTCAGGGAAAAAAGTTTTAGAGAGCCTTAAGTCCACAGCTGTGGCCTTAAGTTTAAGACTACCCTTGTAAAAGCATGAAAGAATTCTGTGGTTGATTTAAGAGCCTTTGATATTCGATAGGCTGAATGATGAAGAAGTTCTTGAAAATTGACTTGAATAACTATGCGATTTGTTGGTCCAAACTAAAAATCAGGGGCTGGTCATATGGCCACAGCTGTCGACAGAAGACTCTTTTCTGTTTTTTCCTGAAGCAATATTCTTTGTGGAATTTTGACGTTTTGCAAATAAATCATAGAAATGAACTCCACTATAACTTCCAAGAATTTCTATGGAGTTTTTTGTGATGTCACAGTAAAATGACACAGAAATTCAAAAACAATATCAACATTAGGAATTTACTTGGAAAATTGACCCATACAAACTCCAAGAGAGTAGAGTAGGCAGAACGGTAGGGGACATCACCAAGGATATTAATAGGGATTTGAAAATAAGGGTTACAAGCACCCTGGTACACTTCGATCAAATGCGCCCAGAATCTGGGTGCATTAGCAGCTATTATGGATTTCGTGGTTCCTAGGTAACACGAATCAACGGAGAATGGCCGTTGCTTTAGCACTAAATTCTGCAGAAGATAAATAGAGAGACTAAAAACAGACACTTGGAGGACCTTATTTTAACCTTTTTGAAGGTATTTAAGCAACAATTTGGGGTTGGTAAGTATGTTTAATATGAAAATAAGCTCGGTTTATTTGGAGCGAAAATGGGCCTAAGTTGCAAATTCGAGAAACTTTCACCGCAGCTTCGAAAATGAAATGGCTTCTTATTCTTCGAATTTTGGAAATAAATTGCAAATGATGGTCGGAATGGGTAAAGAATATCATTTTACTTTGAATTTTGACATGCCGCGGCCGTTTGCCACTCGAGAAACGAAGTTATGGTGCAAAATGGCGAACAGCCAATCAGATTGCTGCCGAACAGCCTCTTGTATCTCAGAGTAGAGGTAGAGCAACGACCACACTCTGGGGACGAGATTGGGTTACAAGGGATATAGTCCTTGTATTTTTCAAATCTCGTATGAACATTGTCTTGTCCATTTGGAGTTACGACATGACAAAAAGTTGATTTGTTTTTACACCTAATTTAGCAAAATTTGTTGATTTCAGCACTTAACCATGTTACATAGATGGAAACAAGTGACGTGTTTGTTACTTGTGCCAAATTTCAAGCCTCTAGCATTTATGCGTTGAGAATAATTAACAAGGGAGCTTTTTGTGCGCCCTAGTGTCCGTGAGTTGCAAAGCAGTCTGGAAAGGGGTTGATACATCCCTGGTAAAGGTTTCAAAAGCTTGGATAATTTTTTACCTCTGTAGAAGAAGGCTTTAGGAGAAGTCAATACATCTTCGTGCTAATATGAGCGAAAAATCAAGCAACTCGCTTTAATTTAAATATAGTATATTTCTTTTCGCTTACAATTTCAACTTAGTGACAATAAGCCATTTAGACTTCTGGCCAAGTACTTAAAACCCCAGTGTAGTGAAATGGGATGTACCATCAGTGCAGGTCGGATGTATTTTTACATATAAATATTGGAGTTAAATAAATATATAAATATATGTATATATGTCGAAACGAAATAATTACAATCCGCAAGTAAGATATATGTCGGAAAGTTTCATCTGTTCATGCAGACTCTTCAGGCTGTATTAATTAATCTACGCTTGCAACCTTATTTTTATACAAATCTAGGCGCTAGATTCAGTCTCCTCCTAGTTTTCATCACTTTTTCAATAGGCAAAGGAACTTTAGTCTTAAAAGGGCCCTGGTCAACATCAATGCAGTGCGCTCTTTTTCTTCCTTGTTTCCCTGTGATTAAGAGTTTCTGCCAGGCAGAAAAGATGGCGCATTTCTACTCAAAGCTAACATTAGCTTAAAGATAGTTGATAAGCTAACGGGAGGAAATAGGATGCGGGAAAGCTTCTGGCAATATCGGCTGGATTGCTTTGCCCCTAAGAGTTTAAACACTAGGCAGGTTGTTACATCATCGATTTAGATAAGTTTTTCATCGATTTAGATTAGTTTACTTTGTACATTTGTATATAGTAAGCTAGCTTTTATGTACATAAATCGATAACAAACATAGATTTCCTTTTTTGTTTAAATTTTGGTTGTTGTGTTGTTTTGATTTTAGCACTGAGCTTTTCGTTAGGGACACACGCTATTTTTTTAGGGATCCATTTCTGACCAGCCACCATTGGATCTTTCTATTGCTTGTTTTGTTTTAACAGACTTTTTTCCAGCTCCTTTCTGCGAGACAGACACAGCCACCGACTTCGGCGGTTCTTAACTCTGCGCTTTCTTTGATCTTTCTCCCGCCACCTTTGTAATTACCGGCTATTTTAACGCATTTTAATGACACATTGTAACAGGTAGGACCCGCTTAGGCTATTGCTTTGTATTCTTTGTAACTTCCATATCTTTATGTATGCTCCATCTGATTTTGAACAGTCATTACTGATGAAAGCTTCGGCCGAAACGGTTAGGGTGTATATATGTATATATACAGTAAAACGAATGAGATTACAGTGCGCAAGTAGCGATATATGTTAACTCGTTTCTTTGCGACTAGTTTCGTCTTTATATATGTATATATGTCAAGAAGCATTGAATTTTCCTCAACAAACTCTGTTATACAAGCAAAAATTGAAATTATTAGTTGGGTACCATTTTGGAACAAAGCTTTTGTGTGAAAAATTGACTTTTATTTTGTGATTTTTGGTAAATCAATTTTGCCCCAACTTTTATGTGTTAACTTGTGTTTTTCAAATAGGCTTTGCAGCCATAGAATGCTGAAAATTTGCACCATATGAGCCGCATAGAAATGTACCAAGAGATGTACCAAGATGTACTATTTCCAATCAACATTGAAGCAGTTTGAATGTACATAACGATAGGATTGAAGTAAGATGATATTTGGAATGAAGAGAGGACAAATTTGGATGTTTCTGAAAAGAAAAATATATCACTTTGAAGTTTTGGCCATGCAGCGTTGTTCTGGAAGCACATGTGAACAAGTCATTGAGTTAAGGCCAAAATATAGCTATCTGTTGTCCAATTTAAAAATAGTTTTGGTTCTTCAACCTATAAATGTGCTTAATCACATGGGCATAGGGCAAATTTAAACGTCAAACTGCATGTTGTTGCATTTCTTCCACATTTTTTCTGGATAACTCTGCCCTATCTCAAATCCCGAACCTCTTTTTTTTTTTTTTTTTTTTTTTTATATCAATATAAAATATTACAATATATGCTACCTTCTACTGTACTTTAACTACTATGCAACACTACAAGGACGATGCCAAGAGGAGCAAAAGACTATGTCTACCCCATGGCCAACACATGAAAATACACAACTAAATCAACAACTAAATAAACACCTACAAACTGGTACACATACGATACGATACTGATGGATACTGGAATCTGTTTCGCATTGGTATGCAAGGTCATCGACGGAGGCGCCGGATGCCGAACAATACTGTTCAAGACATTGCGCCTTTAAGTTGTCGGGGTTTATGGAGCACAATATCGTAGATGTTAATAAAAAGGTTTGAACTTATGTGTAGATGAATTTCAAACCTTAAATGCCAATGCGAAACAGACTTAAACAACGGGAAAGAAACAAATAAAAGGAGGAAAAGAGACTTTGCGATCGGGGGGGGGGGGGGTATAGCAGCTGCTTCAAGCCAGTCAATTGAACCGGCCTGTTTTATGAATGAAATTTAGGGTTAATTTGAGTACGTTTTTATTAACATCAATAGAAAAGTCTTTATCACCATACAATAAAATTTGGATCAGCGCGTTATTTGGAAGGCTGTTTATTCGAACATATGGTCGCAATAATTCCGAAACTCCAGCGAGAAGATCTCGTCGTTCAATGTCAAATGAAGGGCAGAGCAACAAGAAGTGCTCCGTATCCTCAATGCCATCGTTCGTTGGGCACATTGGGTCAATGGTATCTCGGAAATTATGCCTGAATTTGTGAAATTTTAATTTACTGAGACCGACCCTTATTTGGGTAAGATACGATAAGCCTATCGGGTCATGAATACCAAATACAGAATTTGCAGGGGGGCGAATTATTGACAAAAGCTTTTTCTTAAAAACAGCAACAGACGGTGCAAGCCTGATTTCTGGATCGAGCTTGTTCCATTCAGATATGCAGTTAGGATAAAAGCCAGATTGAAATTGTTCGGTTCTTGCCCTCATCCGCCCAACGACACCCTGGTTGCGAAGACAGTAATTTGACTGATGAGGTTGTGGGATTGGCTCCTTTGTGTACAGGGGTGTGAGATTATTCATAATCTTGTAGAACAAAGTAAGGCGTCTACTCCATCTTCGGGAGCTCAGCGACTCCCAGCCAAGCTCAATGTACAGCTTTTCGCGTGATGTTCCCTTCCAAGTTCCTGTTACGGCACGGGCAGCAGAATACTGAACAGATTCTAATTTTTCCATTAAATTTGATAAACTGATGGTTTGACTGAATTCACATACTTTATCTGGTATGTGATAGATAACATCCCCATAGTCCAGATGTGGTCGCACGTAAAGCTTATATAGTTCGCTTAGGGTATGTCTGGGTAGATATTTGGAGAGATATTTCAGCAAGCCAATGCCCTTTCTCGTTTTAGAGATGGCACATTTTATATTTGTGAATATAAGTAAAATCCCGAATCTCATTTCCCCTATATGAAGCGCCCTATCCCAAATGTCTGTGAATTCTTGTGGACAATTGATATGAGTCTTCGCTGGATGCAAAGTTGGAGGATTACATTGCTATGTTCAACATGTAATTCACAAATGTTTTACTTTTATTTTTCAGCAATGAATCCATTAGAAAAAACAGAGAAGGTAATTTTTTTATCTTTTTGCCATGGTTAATTTGAGGTAACTCTACTTTTCGCTCCAATGACAGCGAGAGCCGTCAGCAAAATTGCTCTCCTCATAAAGCAGGTAATTTCTCCGGCATCATTTTGCCCTTCGAAAAACGGTAAAAAGGATCTTGTTCTATGTAGTCTGGGCAGGATCTTGTTTTATGTATTCTGGGGAGTCAAAAGATGAATTAAGATTTGCAAAGGCCAGTATTGACAGAAATATTGCATTTATACATCTTTAGACTGCCCAGACTATGCACAACAGTATCCCTTTTACCTTTTTTCGATAGGCCAAATAATGTTAGAGAAATTAACTGTTTTCTGGCGAGAGCTATTCAGTGAAACGGCACCTCAAAGTGATTCTGCATCACGCTCTGATGAGCACGGAAAGCCGGTTTTCAGAATTCCTCCTCTCAAGAAACTTGTTAATTGCTCTGCAACGAATCGGTCTATCGAAATTCCGTAAGAATTGCTCATACTCTTGGCAAGCGAAAGACATATTAAACAAAACTGTTTGTTTTCACGGCTTTGGAGCAAGCTCATTTCAGAATATTTTACTAGCTTCCGAAGAACTTCACTTTCTACTCCGCTAATCTAAAGATTTTGAAAAAACTTTCTTACCAAACACACGATATGCTCATCGACACATATGCCAGATTTGAAGTCAAAAGCTTGGCCAGTTTTTCCGCAATAACATTCTAAAGTTTGGTAGCATACTCGACAACAAATGCAAGAAAAACTGGTCAGTTGATTACGGCTGGCAACAGCGAAAGAATAAGTGAAGCGCTTGCAATCACGTTTCAAAACAAGTCGACAGTCTCTCGAGACGGACAATGCAAATCTATCTTTTTCCATACATATCTTTTGTGCTTGCACGAGCTATGGAATATCTTGTTTGAGTCCCAAGGTGAAGAACAGAAGGAGGTTTGTAAAACAGTGTGTGACAGAAAAGGAAGGAACTGCCGCTTTGGAATGATTCTCCGTGATTGCATCATGCTACATTTGATTACAATGCATGAAATTTTTTGTTCTTCGCCTTGGGACTCAAACAAGATATTCCATAGCCTCGTATGAAGAAAGATAGATTTGCACTGCCAGTCTTGAAAGACTGCCGACTTGTTTTCAAACGTGATTGCAAGCGCTTCGCTGATTTTTGCGCAGTTGCCAATCGTAATAAACTGACCAGTTCTTCTTGCGTTTGTTGTCGAGTATGCTACCAAACTTTAGAATTTTATTGCGGAAAAACTGGCCAAGCTTTTGACTTCAAATTTGGCATATGTGTCGATGAGCATATCTTGTGTTTGGTAAGAAAGTTTGACCAAAATCGTTAGATTAGCGGAGTGGAAAATGAAGTTCTTCGGAAGCTAGTAAAATATTCTGAAATGAGCTTGCTCCAAAGCCGTGAAAACAAACAGTTTTGTTAAATATGTCTTTCGATTGCCAAGAGTATGAGCAATCCCATATTTTGTACGGAATTTCGATAGACCGATTCGTTGCAGAGTGACAGAGCAGAAACTGCGTACGCATTCGCGAAAACTGGTAACTTTGAGCCCCCTGGCTCCCTGCAACAGATCCCAAATTCGGAAACACTTGATACCAAACACTTCCTTATCTCAGATTGCTCGATGACGTCATTTTACGTAGTTTCTGCTCTGTCTTGCAGAGCAATTAACAAGTTCTTGAGAGGAGGAATTCTGAAAACCGGTCTTCCGTGCTTATCAGAGCGTGTTGCAGAATCACCTTAAGCTTATTCTCTAAAACTGGCTTGATCATCTTTCTTGGTATTCCAGATATTCATATCTTTATAAGATTCCATAAATAGCATTTATCGGCACCCACAATTGATGTCACACAAGTATTTTGTTTTATTAATTAAAACATTCTTTGTACCCTGGTTTGAGCACATAAAGTTGAATACAATCTGAAGTTTGACTTCATTTATCTTTGATGAGTATGACAAAGGCATTTAATGGCAACTGTAACTTATTCCTCTTTGCGCATTGAACACTGAAAAATCGAGTTGCCATACTTGGCTGTAGTTAGAAAGTAAGGATTGAGAATTTCGTCAAATGTGGGAAAGAGAATTTGAATATTCCCTTTTGTGCCTCAAACCAAGCAGTATATTGGCAAATTGCCTCAAATTTGGCATTGATTTGCTTAAAAAATTGTTGGAAGCTACAATCCTTGCCAAGACAACTCGAAAAACCTTCCTTTGCTGCTCTTTCGTCAGATTAACCATCCCAAATACGTCGCAGGAAGCTTTTCACTTCACCCTTCAATTGTTCTGGCAAGAATTGTCTGAGGGGGCTAGTTTTGAAAAAGTGAATCAATTTAAGCCAAAATTGGCACATGTATACAGTTATTTGCAGTTATCATTTGCAGTTGTAAACAGATTCCTCGAAGCTAAGATGATATAATTATGACGTCATTTCAAAAATCTGGTCACATGACCGGCATCACTTACAAAGCATGCGACAAAAGAGTTTTTCGCGCAGTGTGATGGAACTTGGCAAAGGAAAGTTAGAAGATATCTCGTATGGCTTTCACAACTGCCATACACAGCCATACAGCAGCAGCTCAAATGCAACTGATGCTTTACGCGATTGAATGTCATTCTTTGAAACAAAAGCTATTCTGCAAAGTATTGATTTGTCAATGAAATTTTGGAAGGCAAGATATACAGGGTGTCTCAAAGAAATTGTTCGACGTTTGATTAAATATTGAAAAATAAGGACAACATGAACAGGCTCATGGAAAGATAACCCTGTTCCTAAGATTATGAAATAATTTTAGAGACCAAAAAATTCCATGAGTTACGAGCTCTCGAAGATAAAAAATATGCGATAGCTGGAACCAGAGACCCCCCAGATTACTTGTATTGCAAAAATCTCGAAGACGGAGGTAAGAGAAGCTTATCCAATGTCATACCTCTCGTTGATATCAGAGCAAACCAAATACGACTTCTAAAGTAAATTATTTCTTGCGATCATTCTCAAAATTCCTTAACATTGCATAGGTCCAAAAACAGTGGTTCAAAACAAAATCGGCGAGAGACTGAATCTGTTTCCTCAAAGCATCCATATGCTTGGCAGTTTGGTTATCGAATACCTGTTTGAATCCCACTTGGTTCGCCCTGAAACAATTGGGAAATAACAGAAACGACGGCCCATGGAACATTTACCAAAAATGCCATTTCGAGGCCTCTGGTTTCAGCTTTTGTACAAACTTGAACTTCAAAAACTTGTAGCCGCATGAATTTTTATCGGATTTGCAAGATTCTTGTGTCAAAAATTAATTGAAAATCTCAAGACAAGGGTGACTTGACCGAAGGTCCATTCAGCGTATCGTCATTTTTTAGTATTCAGCGTATCGTCACAGGTGCAGAAGAACAACCCTGAGGCAAGGATCGTCTTCTCCTCAGTCATAAGAAGAAGGGATGATCCAGCTTTAAATGCGAAGGTAACAAAGTTAAATAAGCTGCTTGAAGATGAAACCGTTCTAAATGGTTTTGATATGATTGACAATAGTAATATAATGTTTAGTAATCTATGGACTGACGGGTTACATATAAACGATGGAGGGGTTCGAAAGCTATCAGGAAATTTCAGCAAATTTATAAAGTATTGTTAGCAGTTAGTAGGCTCGGAGAAAAGGGATACAAGTAAGGATTCGCGCTCTTGTAAGAAAAATGGCCTAAAAATAGCGTTTTTAAACATAGTCTCCCTAAAAAAACACAGACATGAACTAGGTATTGTTCTCATGGATAATGAAATTGATATAATTGGCCTAAGTGAGACTCGCTTGGACGAAACAGTGAAAGACCAAGATGTCAGCATAAACGGTTACAGAATTTACAGAAATGATCGTAACCCTAATGGCGGGGGGGGGGGGGGGTGGCAATTTACGTAAAAGAAAGCTTGCCCGAACCTGCTGTAAGAATCAAAGGCAATGAATTAGAGCTTTTGGCACTTGAATTTCTACCGAATCATGGAAAGCCTTTTTTTGTTGTAGCCTGGTACCGGCCTCCTACTTCGGGAGTTGATGAAGCCTCTTTTGAAAAGCTAAAAGAGACTTTGAAGGAACTGGATAGGGAAGAAAAGGAGACCATATTGATTGGTGATACCAATTGCGACTTTAAAAGTAATCATAATGGAAACGCAAAAAAGCTCAAACAAATTTATGACGAATTTCAATTTTCTCAAATGATTAATAAGTATACCAGAGTTGCTGTGACAAGTAATGAAAGGAATGAGCAACGAACCACGAAAACGCTTATAGACCATTTTTCTACAACGAGCCCTAAGCGCATTTTAAGAGCTGATGTTCTGCGAATTGGGATGGTTGATCATTATATGGTGTATGGGATAAGAAAAGTTAATGCATGGAGACTCAAAAGGAAAAAACAAAAAGAAAGTTGTTGAGACTCGTAGCCTTACCAAATACGATAAAATATCATTCATCAATGACCTACGCCAGATAAATTGGTCAGCCATCCTTTCTCCTCTCGCAGAAAATCCTAATTTAATGGCATCCACTTTTCAGGGGATTTTTGAGTCAATCTTAGACATACATGCTCCATTGAAAAAAAGAAGGGTCCGTAGTGAAAATGCACCCTGGCTCAATCAGTCCATAAGAAACTTGATGAAGGAAAGGGATTTGGCAAAGAGAA
This sequence comes from Aurelia sp. 3 sensu Dawson et al. (2005), assembly GCA_964020215.1. Taxonomy (NCBI): domain Eukaryota; kingdom Metazoa; phylum Cnidaria; class Scyphozoa; order Semaeostomeae; family Ulmaridae; genus Aurelia; species Aurelia sp. 3 sensu Dawson et al. (2005). The sequence continues at coordinate 12,266,975 of OZ026585.1, forward strand.
TTGCCCAAAAATCTCCTGAGAAGTGGTCAGTATACAAGCAGCTTAGAAACAAGGTAACAAAAGAGATAAAAGTTGCTATAGAAACACATTATCGCGGGTTAATAGAAGAAAATAAGGATAACCCAAAGAAGATGTGGAAGACCATTAACAAAGTGTTAGATAAATCTTCACAATCAATAATAACCTCATGTTTAGACGTTGAGGGCAATAGAATTACGAAAGAAGCAGACATAGCAGAGGCACTAAATCATCATTTTGTCACAGTTGGCCCAAAACTTGCAGGTAAAATCGAACAATGGACGAATGATGATCCCCTAAAATACGTAGTTAAGCAATCTAGTGTCATGAAGTTTAATCTTGTTAGCGACATCTTCATACTTAACTCCATCAAGCAGTTAAAAAATGGGAAGGCACCAGGACCCGACAAGATTCCGACTATGCTAATAAAGGATGCTGCAGAGGTTATATGTGAACCGTTAGCGATGATTTTTAACTCCTCCTTACGGCATGGCATCTTTCCTGATATCTGGAAATTGGCGAGAGTCACTCCCATCTTCAAATCGGGCTCGAGAAGTGATGCAAATAATTATAGACCTATCTCAGTCATCTCCGTTTTTTCGAGAATTGTGGAAAGAATCGTGCATGACCAGATGTATGATTACCTAAGATCACGTGGCATCTTGACGATTAGCCAATCCGCTTTTCAGAAACTCTGCTCAACGGTAACATCTTTAATTGACAGTACGGAGTTTTGGTATGAAAATGTTGATCACAGAAAGGTTAATTTGGCAATATTCCTTGATCTGAAAAAAGCGTTCGACACCGTTGACCATGAGATCTTGCTTGAAAAATTAGAAGCGTATGGAATCCGAGAATTAGCCGGTAACTGGTTCAGATCATATCTGGAAGGCAGACAACAATACTGCAAGCTTAACTGCTATGAGTCTAAGGCTAAGACTGTCACTTGCGGGATTCCCCAAGGATCCTGTTTGGGTCCTCTTCTGTTCATAGTGTATCTAAATGACTTTGAAAAATGTTTGAAAGCATCTAAGGCTGGCATGTATGCTGATGATACTCAAGTATCGTTGGCATCTTCAAGTGTCGATGAGTTGGTTCGCAAAGCCCAAGATGAATTAAGTAATATCTCTGAGTGGATGCGACTGAATAAATTAAGTGCTAATCCACAAAAAACAGAATATATGTTTATTGGCCACCCAAATAGAACTAATAAGATAACCGAACAAGAAAAACTAAAATTAAATGGCTCAGAAATAAAACGAGTGAAGAAAACAAAATCATTGGGGGTAATTATCGATCAAGGACTCAATTGGGAGGACCAATTTAAAGCTATCAAAGCGAAAGTACGCGGGGGCCTTGTTTCTTTAAAAACCCTAAAAAACATTGTTTCGCAATCTCAATTAAGCAATGTCTATCGTGCGCTCGTAGAGAGTCATATAAGATACGCTGATGTCATATGGGGTAGTGTATCCAACTCCAAAATGGAATCATTACAGCGTTTTCAAGACAGGGCCATTTCGATAATTGACACTGCCAGGATAAAGGATGACTGGTCGAAGAATTTTTTACAAGTTAAACAACTCATTACGTTTGATCGATCAGTCATGACATATAAGATCATGAACAGGCTATGTCCAGAAAACCTTTGGAATAAATTTCAACGGAGATCTCATTACTCTAACTATAATACTAGATTTTGTGAGAACCTTCAAATCCCAAAGTATAATCTGGAATATTCTAAAAAGAGATTTTCTTACATAGCTCTGAAGGCTTGGAACGAGATTCCTATGAATATTAGGGAGCTCCCCACCTTGTATCAATATAAAAAACAGTTAAAAAGTCATTTGATGAGCTGAAACCAATGCAAACACGGCCCCCTGGAAGATCAGCAGTAGTTTTCTTTTTTTGTTTTAACAATGATTGTAATTAGATTTATGTTTTTTAGCTAAAGTTATTTTGTTGCTGAAGGGTCTCGGTGTATAAAGAATTAGAAATAGAATAGAAATAGAAATAGAATAGAATAATATTTAATCAAACGTCGAACAATTTTTTGAGACACCCTGTACATATAATTAATTTCTCTTCATGTCTAATTGCTTTTGTTCTTTGAACAATCGCTAGCAGTAAATGATGCGTTAAATGTCAGTAGCTCCTCACTGTACACGCCACAATTGACAGCACCACTTTTCAGTCCTTTCCTCCCCAGGGGACTGGTTTTTCTAAAAAAATTCTTTGACACAGGGGTGTTCATCATTAAAACCTATGCACAGGGTTTGTTGGCAAACCCCTATTAATGACAAATGTTGCAGGAAAGCGGTCTGTGATGATTTACACTGCACTGGTAAAGGCCTATAATAGGCATAAAGTTGGCCTATTACCTTGAGTAGTCTTGAAATGTTGAGAGCGTGACAACAAACGTGTGACTCGTGATGAGACTAACAACTGACTTATTATCATAAACATAATTAGTGACTATATACAATTGAGACGTAAATGAGTAATTAAGGATTAACATAAATTAGCATACAAAGGGTAGTTTCCAGTCCTACTACAGTCCATCCCTTCTTCATTAAAAAAAGAAAGGGACCTTCTTTTTTTTAGAACTGAAAGACAGCAACACTGGTTCTAGGTTGGATCTTTGTGAGTTCGATCACGTAACTCAAAATCAAGTGTGAAGTTCATGCTTGGATCACGAAAGGTGATACATCTTTTTGGGACATTAATGTCAGCTTCTGTTTTCATGATGTGATTTCTTCCAAAAATCATTTTCTCGTACTGTTCCGGAACCATTAGCATCTTAAAACGAAATGTTCTATTCTTTCCGAAAGTCAAAGGAACAATCACACTTCCACAGGGACGCAAGTGCGTTGAATGAGTTTCAGCCACAATGGCAGATTCAGCTGGCTCCAAGGGAGTGATCAAATCTCACGCAACAAAAAAGTTTTGCCACCACAGCCCTCGTGTGATCCCTTTGATGTCTGCTGAAAGCTTAGGCCATCGGCAGGTCTTCGCCAGGCCATTGTCCTGGGGGCCAATGCTTGGTCATGAGGGTTGTACTTATGCGTAAAACCAACTCCATCCAAGTAGAATGCCACACCTTCTGTCCATACAGTTTTTGCCAAACGCCGGCGGACTGTTTTGGCGAACTCCAACCTTGTTTTCAAATCTTTCCTACTAAGAATTCCTTTTTTTCTGGAATGGGTGTATTTAAATCCAACATCCCTCAATACTCGCCTTACTGTTTCGTCTGATATTTCTGGTGACACGCCCGCAAAAACCTTCAATCTTTTAGTCGTGAAATAGCCATAGTCTCGTCGAAGAATTTCAACCTGACGCAATATGTTGCGCTTATCTCGTGCTGTAAGTTTACGAGGACGTCCTTTGTTGTTCCTTCTTTTATCAATGACAGTGTCATCGATGGGTTTCTTCATGTGTCGGCAAATCGTTGCTTTCGAATACTTCTTGTAATCTTTCATTCGTCGTATCTCCTTCCAAGTTTTCTCTTGATCTTGATGAAGGTAACGCCAATGTATCGGGACTTCCAAATGAACTCTACATCGCTTGAATTTTCCTGCCATGTTACCGCGTCTGTATAATAGCAAACAGCTGCATATAGTTTGCATAGCTTTGTGTATAAGATTCGTTACGTTGAAATATAAAATTTTCTGATATACATACCTGTCAAAATTATTTTGTTCTTGTTTGTTAAAAATATAGAAATTATATTGCAATAAGGTCTGTTTTCAGTTTCACTACTGCTATCAGAGTCTCCAGTCTAAGTCATATCTCGTCGCAAATGCAGAGCCAAGGAGTTTACAATGACTTTTATCAATCAAATATCACAAACTTTGCAGCTTGTGAAGTTTTCCAAATTTTCCTTCACGGCCCACCCGCTCCCCCTGAACACATTTCATTCCCTTCATAGTTGATCTTCTAGCAAATCAATGACAAAAACCAGTCTTTTGTATTTCGAAAACTATATGATGTCAAATTTCAGTGGTTGCCTTTCACTTAGTCAAAAGAACCTTCGAACGGTAGAAAGCCCTGGAAATTCCGTAAAACCTCCCACCCCTGCCCACCCAGCCCATCCACCTTGTAATTATCTCTCGGAATATGAAAAACAAAAGTATTCATCAATATTGACATGCATCTCTAAACTACATCACAGATAAACATAGTAGGAATAACTAAAACAAGAAAAAATATCAAAGTCTGAAAATTCTCAAGACTGTAGTTTATACATTTACTGCACGATGACGACAATGATGACGACGACAACAACAATGATGATGATGATGATAATGATGACGATGATGATGATGATGACGATGATGATGATGACGATGATGATGATGATGATGATGATGATGATGATGATGATGATGATGATGATGATGATGATGATGATGATGATGATGATGATGATGATGATGATGATGATGATGATGATGATGATGATGATGATGATGATGATGATGATGATGATGATGATGATGATGATGATGATGATGATGATGATGATGATGATGATGATGATGATGATGATGATGACGATGATGACGATGATGATGATGATGATGGTGATGATGATGATGATGATGATGTTGATGTTGATATTGATATTGATGTTGATAAAGAAGGCTTAAACTTTTTCATTATAGATAGATGTCGAGTACCTTTGTTCTGCAAGACTACTGATACCGTACATTGGCCCAGTGGTAGATTTAAAGCAAGTATCCCGAAAACAAGGGGTGCAGTTGATCGAAGAAATCATACAAAAACTAGCACAGGGAAAGGTGAAACCCATCACAGGAACTGATCAAAGGAGTGTGAGTACTATTTGCTTTTTCTAGACTTCTTTAAATCATTGTGCTGAATGCTCTTCCAAGGTTTTCAGCATTTTACGTGAACCTAGAAGCTATCGGGTGAGCCAAACAAATAAGTTTTCACGCATTGTTTGCTAATAATGAGCGTCATTATTTGGTTTTCTGGCAGGAAACCCCGTATTTCATTCTTTCTTCTTTTAAGAATAATTGACCAGTTAGTGCCAGATTCTACCGGTTATTTCAGAAAAAGGCAACCTACTTTCATTCGAGATTCTTCAGGAAATGATAGAGTTTGAGACGCATGCCATCTAAAAGTACAGTCTATCTTCTCTCCTTTAATTTGCAGGATGGGCAGATCAATTGAATTTTTCATCACTCAATTGATAGTTTCGTAAGTGTCGTCAGTTTTAGGTGATGGTAAACGACCGTGCATTTGCATAGACCAAAATCCATCTTTGTCATAACTTATTTTATCATTATAAACAATTGAATCTCATGTAAATAAATTTTTTTCCTTCCTTTGGACATCATCTCATGTGCCTACATATTCACTGCAAATTTATTGCCATGGGACTGAAAACCCTTAGTATTTGCTTAAAAGTGATGCCTTGCGACCCCCGAGAGAGGTGAAACGCCCATCGAGTACTGTTCCGTATAAGTGAGAGTCCTTACAATTTGTCATTAGGCAACTAAGAAATATTTATATAGTTGTACTTATTGATACTCCAACGGCTCGTAAGACACCGAGCAAAATCACAGAAATTCTTCAATCTTTCTCCTTTTAACTAGAATTTGAATCATTCATATCTGTGTAGCACTCTTGGAGCTATGAAGTTCCAAAGTGCGAACTTTTTTCTGCTCCACATGGTACAGTACATCTACTTATATTTTATCGGTTTTTAGGATCTTCAATTCCAGGTTGGTTGCGTTGCGCTGCGTTGACTTTAAGGAATAACAGGGAGCTGAAATCAATCTTGATGAAAAATAAATTCTGCAGAACAATTCAAAATCAAAAGATCTTCATTGGTATCAGGAATATACAGTCGCGGCCAAGAGTTTTTTAAGACCGCATTTTGTAAGCAACTTTTTTCAGCGTAACGATATTGAATCCTCCACTCTGCCTATTTTACTCTCTTCGATTTGTTTAACTAAATCAATTTTTATTTATATTCTGAATTGTGATGTTGTTTTTTGAATTTCTGCACCATTTTGCCATGACATCGCAATGAAATATTTGGAAATTCGTGAAAGTTATAGTGGTTCTGCCGACAAGATGTGTTACCCAAAGATTTTGTTACTCCGCTGGATTTAGCTTCAATTCAAGGGTGTTAGGACACGGATATTTTGATTGATTATTTATTTACCCCGTGTTGATCCCTGTGTCTTGTTTTATTGTCTTGTTTTCTGTTCTATTTCGTCTTCATTTGAGCGTATCTAGGCCCGACCGTTCTCAAGTTGTTCGAATAGAGCTCCCTTATATTTCTGTGTCTTAGTGCGCCTTCGCACAAGAAAGGTTTTAAAACCGCAAGGCCACAGGAAAATCATATGGGAGGGTAATCACCGCAAACTCCCATCGCTTTCCATCGAAGAATGCGCAACACATTTTGGTTTCGCAATGACGGTTAAGCGGAGGAGAAAAGACAATAACGAAACCACTTCCAGTCATAACATTTCGGAGTGTTTGCATCTTGCAAAACAACATCTGTGCTGACAAGCGAAAACAAAGTAGATTTGATTGCAAGTCACGCCTTTGTTTGTACAATTCTCTAGTACTGAATGAAAATTATGTTTATTAGTGGAAATATGCTTCAGATTCGATGAACACATTCACGCAGATATCTCTCGAATCTTCATTTTTGCATCGAGAAACCAAGACTTACGTTTCTTAGCAGAATTTTCCGGGCGGACGGAAATAAACATAATAAAAGGTCTGTCGGCGTAACATTTTGTTCAAATTCAAAGCGACAGTTGCTCTCGTAAACAAAAATATTTCCAGTCCGCTCGTAAGATACTACTGGGTGGAAATCAGCCTTAAAAAGCGATAATTCTGTCTGAAGAGCACTCTGAGTCGTCAAAATCTGATAATCTAGGAAACTTTCATCACCGGTCAAAGGTGAAGTTTCTTACGAAAAATATATCTCGGAAAGATACATGTAACGTTGTTTACACTCATGTGCTCTTCATATTTTGGCTCTTGCTTTGATAAAGAAAAGCGTAACATACGATTCGAGGGGCATTTCACTCATTCGAAAGAGCGTACGAGATTTTTTCAGAACAGAAGGATTTTTACGGATTTTTGATGGATTTGCCTGAAAAAAAAGGATTTTTGCCAAAGGCGCACGAGATTTTTTGGAGTAAAATGCCCCTCGTTACGATCCCTGCCTGAGCCTGGCCTACACGATTCGATTGAAGACAAAAGCTCTTGCTTCGTTGAACCTTGTATCAAAGTGGCTTGGTTACTAGGTCCTGTTTCAAACTGGCAAGGCCATAACATTTCGCAGTTTAACTATTTGGTAGTGAACATTGTCGTAAATGATATGGCTCTCCCGGCTTGCAAGCTAGCAAACTCATATTTGGTCAAATTCTCCATGTTTATCTGACCATCAAAGCCGAAACCTGTAGCTCCTATCATGCGTTGGATACCACTCAGAATTTCCCGCACTGAAATCCTCCACCAGTTGAAATAGAATCCCCTGAAAGCCGAATTCAAAGTCTAAAACTTGTCAGATGACTGATGACGTTTGCCCGGGCAGACGTCATCAAAAAGTGTTGCGCATTGGACGAGAAGCTTTGTGAGAGTTACGGTGATTACCCTTCCATAAGATTTTCCTGTGGCGTTGCGGTTTTAAAAGCCTTTCTTGTGCGAAGGCGCACTAAGACACAGAAATACAAGGGAGCTCTATTCGAACAACTTGAGAGCGGTTTGGGCCTAATCCTCCTCGCTCAGTTGAAGACGAAACAGAACAGAAAACAAGACAGCAAAACATGACACATAGATATGTATGTATGTATGTATGTATGTATGTATGTATGTATGTATGTATGTATGTATGTATGTATCATTTGCCACATTAAAATATTTACAAGCTATTATAATAAATATAAAAAATAGATATAATACAATACTTTAAGGTTAAAAACGTAAAAGGAAAAACACCCCTAATTGCAGTGGCAGGGATAGCATTAAAGGGTCAAGCTGACCTTGTTTCCATAATGGTCCCCTTTGAGGTGTTGGTATAACAGAAAACGATAAGGAGGAAAGAAAGAAAGAAAAAAAAGGAATATTCAGGAAAGTACTGTAGTTGTTATACAAAACACGGTTGGTGCGACAGGGACATGGTTGGGAGAGATGAGGAATGATCTTAGTAGAAGACGTATATGTGATCTTCCTCTTTTTGTATTTTTTGGAAAAGGTCTTCTTTGATCAAAACAAGGTAAATAAATAATCAATCAAAACATCCGTGTCCTAACACCCTTGCGCTGGCAAAGCAGAGCTGGATATGTAAACACAAAAAACGAAGGAATTTGAATACGCCAGCAACAAAAAGCCTTGCAAGTCTATGTTTCAAAGAGAGACAGTCTGGTGTGACAATCAAGTTTAAAAACTAATTGAAAGATATCCGTTTTTATCTGAAAATGGAGAAGCGTGAACGGCGAGGAAAATAACTCCGTTTTTAGGATTAAAAACGGATCAAAATAAAAACGGATTCTTATCAACGGGGACTAAAGAGAGACAGGATTTGGGAAGGTATTGGCTTCACTGAACAATTCAAGCTGTTAAAACGACCGGAACGGAGTTTGCACAACCGAGCTCAGACTAACTGTTTCTAACTACCACGTACTGATTGATTGGATATTGCTTCGTCTAGCACGACTAAGGTTTTCCTCCAAATCCTCACTTTCACGGACCAATCAGACAACTTAGGAAGGGAGAATAGCAAATTGGCCACAGCGAAAATAAGGGAAACCTTGATTCCTATCTTATCTAGCACTAAAGAGCACCCACTCCAACATACGTAACTGAGCAGGGACAGCATGGGTGTACATGGGCGCACAGACTTCCTTTTCTATAGGATAGAATCCGGCTCTATTTTGGTACTAATTTATTCCCATGTTTATCTAAACTCTGACTTTCGGATTTTGGTCTTTGGCACAGTGTTATGGTTAGAAACTTTGTTTATTGTTCATTGTTTGTTTAATGAATAGTGATTTCGATCAGCGATGCAGGGCCTATTTTGAAATTGGTCACGCTCAGAGAAAATCGTATTTTTGTTAATAACAGATTTTCTGTGAGTTGCAAAGTAACTCAACTGTTTTCAGTATTTACAGGCGACAGAAAGTGACTCATTTCATCATTATTTTCACGAAAAATCGTCCGCTGCAATTTCTGCTGCATAAAAACTCATTTTTGATCAAAAACGTGTCATTTTGAACTTTTTTTCACAGTGCTGAATGGCAACATAATTTTCTGCTGGTATGGAGCTGAGCACCAATTCTAGCATGGAATTATGCTGAATTTTACTTGAAGTAGCTCTATATAGGCATATGAGTCTCCAGTATGATGTAAGCGCTGCCAACAGGACAGGAAAATTTTGTCCGTCCGACAATGTCCGTCCGACAGACGGACTGCATGCATTTAATGTATGCTCATGCTATGTAAATAATCATTTTAAGCACAGAGATGGATCGAAATGCAATCCTAAATGGTTGAGCTATACGTAGATACCAAAACTTCACAGGAAAATACTTTTAGCAGCGAAGAAATGCAACTGAAAAACAGGCACCAAAAATTCGCTTTCTATCTGGTCCGTCCGACAGACGAACAAAACCTGGATTTTCACAGGACAGGGAAGGAAGAATGCAGATCCATAAGGTTTATTTTGTAGACCACCTTGTGGATCTTAAACAAGATTACAGCTCAGGCAGCCATGCACCTTAAGGTTTGGGCAGCTGGTAGCTCCAAAGTATCAAATGTCCATCCGACAGATTTTTGAATTAAAAAATAGGCCATGCAACGTTTTTGGATAATAACCTTGCTGGTTGAACTTTGACGATATTTTCTTTTTCCTATGTTAATTGTGATGTTTTTCGTGCTTTGAACAGAATCGAACGCATCAGCACACGGAAGAAATGATCGACCAAAGGCTAATACCTTCTCATCCAATGCAAAATAACTTCGTTGCGCCTCCGCGTTTCCAACACAATTATGAAAAGACATCGAATTACTTTCAGCCAGAAGGTTCCGTTCAGTTTGGCTTTCCATACGATGTGCCTTTCGCGGAAGCAACGGAGGACAACTGGGACGCAGAACCGTGTGGATTTGTGCAGCCTCAAATCGAAAAAGAAGGATCAGAAGGTTAGTTTAAGGTTTCCCTTTGTCTACGTGGAGCAAATGTGGCATGATTCTCCACAATTAGGTTCCTGTTCATATTCATTTCATTTTCATTTTAAATTATTTAGGCACGCTGGCCACGTCAGACGTACAGGACTGATTTACAGTGGGCCGTGCATATACTGTTCGAGTCAGAAAAAACATGGGGCGTTTAGCGGACTGTGACACCACATTTAGCCACTCAATTATCGTGAACTAAATTTTTCGGTGCAGCCAAGAGTCTAACTTAGATCATAAAACTTTCCCCATCGAAATCGGCCATTTTATGCATTCTTTAAAAAAAATTTTCTTCGTAAGACCCTGGATGGGAGTCTTGCAAACTGGTGAAATCTTCGACCAAGCCCCTTCAGCATTTTAGCCTTGCCAGAGCTGCATGGACACGTTGTATTATCAGGAGATACTGAAAAGTTAAGCCTGGCTCAGTCGCTTAGGTCGCTAAGATCGTGCAGAAAGTGCCAAAATACAAAGAATCAGAAGATTTTGAATCCCTTGTCTTTAGGGTCGTTCTGCACGACTCTGTGAATCATAGGCAAAAGATACTATTTGCCTGCAGAGACAAAACAGAAACTGACCTTAAGTATAGTCCAAGTTTAATGAATGGGTTATTTCGTCAATCAGTTGAAACCGGTTTAGCAGATAATACCATTTGCATGAATCTGTGCTCATTTGTACAAGATGCTACAGTTGATGATGACAGTTTAGGTGGAAGTCATTGGTTTACCACGCTCGACCAAGGAAAGGCGTATCACAATGGGGTTCGTGAGTGAGCCCAGCTAACCGTTGACTGCGTTCGTAACACCCTGGGGCCTTTTCGAATGGGAACGCATTCCATTCAGTTTGACCAATGCTCCCGCGGCATTTCAACGGTCTATGAAACAATGCCCGAGTGATCTTCGTGATGAAATTTGCCTGCCATATCTTGATGATGTAATCATATTCAGTAAAGCATTTGAACAACACGTTGAAGATGTTAGGAAAGTGCTACGACGCCTTCGAGAGAATGGAATAAAAGTAATATCAAGCAAGTGCGCGCTCTTCAAGAAACAAGTCAAGTTCCTAGGATGGATTGGATCAGGTGATGGATATACTGTTGATCCCAATAATACCAAAGCAGTAACAAGTTTGAAGGTTAAAACGCCAACAACGGTCGGATGGACAGCTACTAGGACTTTTGGCAGGGGTGGAAAAAGTATCGGACCACGGGACCATTGGTCCCAGAAAATATTTTGGCTCCCAGAAAGAAAAGATCAAACTTAAGAATGTGCAATGTAGAAAGAAAGAATCAACGATGAGAAAGTATTAGACAAAATAAATCCGTGAATGAAATAGCAATGATGAATGACTCGCAGTTTTAAAGATGTGCTGCAACAGTAACCATTCAGCCAGTAGCTCATTGTTTTTCTTGCCTGAGACTTCTTAAGAATCCTTGAGAAAACTGTTAGTTTCTTAAAATTCTTGTTCCAGCATGATATTAGGCATTCTTTCATACTTCTCCAGATTTCTTATCAAAGTGTAAAGAATTCTTGAAATCCTTAAGAATTCTTAGGAACTTTAGTCACATTAATGTGCAAGACCATACTGTAGTATGCCAAGTACACAGAGAATCTTATACATCGTTTCTGCAACTTTATTCCATATGCACTGAATTGGTTGAAAATGACAAAATGAGGGCTTTTTAGTGTGTTTGGAAGATGAAGGTTACTAAAGAAAAGAAGCTTGTCCATATTGTCTCAGAGAGCATTTCCTAAATAAAGTTTCCTTTTAATCCATAACTTTCTGACTAGGTACTTCACACACTTTGGAATGTTGTTTAACTAAATTTTGTATTAATTAAAACTAAACGTATGACTCAAAACTGGATATGTTCAAACTTCAGTATATCTGTTCACTGTGAAATTTTCTTTTAAAACCTTTTCAAATGTTTGAGAGCCTGGGTGGGATACAAAACTTTACGGGAATTCCAAATTCCAAAAAAAATCAAAAAGCAAAACTTCAGAAAAGTTTATTTCTATTAAAGAGTCTCTTCCTTTCATTTCAGTCTCCTTTTAAACAACAAAAGTTGTATTATTAGTTCCATGTAACAAACTTTATAAAACAGTGTTTGGCTACTTTGAGTGATAAGGAGGAATTTCAGAAATTGTGGAATGTTGACACTTACAATGATTTTTATACCCGTTGTATACATTAATGATATTTATGTTCACCCATTATAAACTTTATTACTACAAATTGAGTCCTCTTGAGCCATAATATGGACTATATTCTATTGATGTTGAAAATTTCTTCTCTTCAAAGCATACTGATCCTGCTTAGAATTACAGGTAGTCAGTTTTTCACTAGCAGTTGCCTTTATTCCTTGTTTGGTATACAGAAAATTTTTCAGTTTCCAACTACGGTCCCAGAAAGCGAAAAATATTTTCCACCCCTGACTTTTGGGTTACTATCGGTGATTTATCCCAAATTTCTCGTCAATTGCCAGTCACACTATGAGCTCCTCACAGGTCAAGATAGCAGTAGCAAGTCCAACATACATGTGAAAATGACAAAGAATTCTAGTGGACAGTTACCATCAACTACAAATATAGAATGGAGACCAGAACATCAAGCAGTGCTAAAAGAACTAATTGGACATATTACTAGTCCACCGACAATGGCGTATCCTGACTTGAACCTGCCATACATAGTCCATACAGATGCAAGTGAAAAGGGCCTTGGTGCAGTTTTCTACCAACAACAGGGTGGTCAGATGAGAGTCTGAGAGTCATATCATACGCGTCTCGCACTCTAAACCACAGTGAAAAGAATTATCATATGCACAGTGGAAAGCTGGAGTTTCTTGCTCTTAAGTGGGCCATTACAGATCAGTTCAGAGATAATTTATATCATTCACCACCGTTTGATGTATTTACAGACAATAATCCGCTAACATGTGTGCTGACCACAGCCAGTTTAATTGCAACAACGCTTCGTTGGATGGGAGAGTTAGCTGATTTTAAGTTTAGGATTCACTATCGTCCAGGAAAGTCAAATGGAGATGCAGATGCCTTTCACCTAGCCCACTAGACATGACAAAATATATATCTTCGTGTATAGAAAAGAGTTCTCCAGAAGAGATTGATGCAGTTATAAGCGCGACTACTTTACTTACATCTGGTGATACAGCTTGGATCAACTCGATCTCTGATCCTGATACGATATTTTTCGCTAATAATCATATTCCCAACGAGCAGACAGCAAGATGTGACCAAGAAAAGTATGATGTAAAAGATGCCCAAACCAAAGACAAGAGTGTGAACACAGTCATTCAGTATTTGCAACAGAATCACAACGATGAAGTCCTGCTGAAGTCAAGAATTTAGATCATAGAACAAAGCAATTGCTATACGAATGGAAGAAACTGAAATTATCACAGGATGGCATCTTGAGGCGCATTTTCGGACGGTATGATCTAGTCATACTACCATTGAGTCTCTTGGAATGTCGTTTACAGTGAATTACATGCTATGGCGGGGACAGATCCAGAGAAAATCTTGACCAGACCCACTTGCATGGCGAGCGAAGCGAGCCAAAGGTATTGGGGAGGGGGTCCGGGGGTACTCCCCCGGAAAATTGTTGAAACCACGCCCCTTAGATTGGCTTAAAACGCTATTTCAGGAAAATGTTCTTTGACCACCCCCTCAAGGTTAATGCACTAAATGTTGCAATGTTATGACTGCATAGTTGCGAAACCAAACAACTTTGGGAACTGTCAGCTCATATTCCTTGGTGATAAGTATGGGTATTCTGAATCTCCAAAGTCATTTGTACTATTTCCTGCTATGCTTTTAGAATAATATTGTTTGAAAAATACTTTTGCCCTAGCTTTGAAGTTTCTTGAATTTTCAGGTCAAATCTTCAAGTCAGGGGTGGCACCAGGCACTATCCAACAGAGAGGATAGAGCCTCCAGCAGAAGGGCCCTACTTTATGAAAACTGCGCACCTTTTACCTCATTGTCCCAAGTTTACTCCTAAGGTGATTCACATTTTTCTTCGGACAGGGAGGCTAAATGCTTCTGATGGAGGGGCTTTACCCCCCCCCCCATACTCCCTATGTGAATGGTGCAAGCCTTGATTTATGTTGATTGCAGACAACTTTCATTGCTGTACAATTACGAGGCTTACAATCACCTTATAGGTAAATCAAATAAACTGAAGAACATGAATCTAATTGCTGAAAGAACACATCGTTAGCTTTTGGCTTAATATCTTCTTAATAATTTGAAACAAAAATCATGCCAAATTACCCTGGAGGAAAATATCAAAAACTTTATTACTTCAACCTACTGTGCATATATTCCACTGCTCAGTCCATGTCATATCACTTTCCAGTTCCAATCAAAACAAGTAATTAATGTGATACGAAGTTCACAAATCATTCATAAAATCACCACCAATCCACGATGACTTAGATTGATAGTCGTTGAAGGGAAGATAAACTGCACATGAATTTTAGGCCTAAAGCCCTCTGCAAAAACATCCTTGTTGGCAAGTACCTTCAGCCAAAATTCTAAAAATTTAAACGTACCTCAGGGGATCTTAAGTTTTCAAGCAAATATTTTGTGGCATTGATATGTCGCTGATCTGGCCTACCGGCTAGCCCCTAGTTTCGGTAGGCCTAACTGACGATGAAGGGCCTTTTAACCATGCCTTAGACGCAGTAGTAACCGTGGCTTTTAGTTTCGAAAATGTTCGCGCGGTAACTACACTCAACTCTTGTTCATCACAAACCGACTCAAAAGCTTCCCGTAAACAGCAATTCGTAACTCGATTCTCCATATCTATTCCCATATGTTTGCGCAGCAAAAGTTAACCTCGCTTCAGCACAGGGCCAGCCGACATTCTTCCATCTCATGCAGCAAAGCACTGCTTCGATCCAGACACTGATCTGACCCAGAGAACAAAGGAACTTCTCAATCCATCCTCCATCCATACATGACACATGTGGGGCTTTAAGACCAGACACGACAACATTAGTCACACGACAGACACAGCAAGAGTGGCCTTTTCTACTGGTATGGTGTAAAGCACGGACCATCAAGGTACCAAATATGAGAATAGGAAATGGAATCAAAACGAAAAGTTGCCATAAAGATTCACAATGATCAAGGCGGTGAATTTGAGAGTCAGATGTTTCGTACCCTTGAAGAGATTTCCAACATTGGACATTCGAGAACTACGCCCTATGATCCGGAATGTAATGGAAAGGCTGAGAGGTTCAATCGTACTTTGCTTTCAATGTTGCGAACATTGCCCGAAACATATAAATCACACTGGAGAGACCACTTACCAAAACTTGTTCATTCGTACAATTGTACAAAACACGATGCTACAGGATTTTCACCATTCTTCCTTCTTGTTGGCCGATCACCGCGATTGCCCATCGACCTCATCTTTGGATTAAAAAGAGGAAATTCTGAATCAAGTTATTCCGCCTACGTGAAAAACTGGAGAACAGCCATGAAACAAGCATACGGAATTGCAAATGCTAACAGTCAAGCTACCGCAACACAAGGGAAAACACAGTATGACAAGCAAGCAAAAAGCCGTATCCTTAGTCGGTGACAGAGTCCTTGTTCGTAACTTTGAAAAAGGAGGACCGGGAAAAATCCGTGCTTTTTGGGAAGATCGTATCTACACCGTGCAGAAGCGAATGAATGAAGATAGTCCCGTATATGTCGTACAACCAGAGAATGGTCAAGGTCGTCAACGTACTCTTCATCGTACACTGTTATACCCGTGTAATGATTTACCCATTGATGAATCAGTTGAATTTGAATTGCGTAAAAAGAATATGAAACAAAATCGAGCGAAGAATGTAGCAAACACGAGTAAAGGATCACATGAAACGAGAGGCGCTGATGATGATGATGATGATGAAGATGAGATTAACGTCGGATTTTATCCAAATGAACTGCAGCCAAACGCGGTACATGACGATCCAGAAATGCGTGCTCCTGTGAACGAACAGCAGCCAGATCCAGAACAAGAACATGACTTAGCAGTAGATAATCTTCAAGAAGCAATTAATGAACTGGAGGCAGATCATGATCAAGATGAACAAGGACAAGTCATAGCAGTAGACAACGCTCAAGATCCAAACATCGTACCTCAACGTTACAACGCTCCTGAGACTGAACCGGTAGAAGACATTCACGATGATATAGCACTAAGTCCCGATGTTGAGCCAGCTCCACGACCGCAAAGAACTCGGCTACCACCTACTCGATTAATGTATGCGACACCAGGACAACCTGCCAATTATCATATCACATATATTCAGTAGAATCCCCGATATGTTGGACCATTTCAAAGAACAATCGGACCTCAAACGACTCCATTTATGCCAGGATATGTTCCTCAGTATTGTCAGTTGTTTATGACACCAAGAGTTCAGTTTTGTCATCCACAAACGTCGCATCCTTTGCAATATTGGAACGCATATCCTTTAACTGTCTGAACTTATCAAGTTTCTTATCACTTATCAACTTATCAACTATGCAGTTGAGCGTTTATGTTGAGAGAAACGACTCCATTCCTACCGTTATTTTGTTGAGAAAGGACTTGTTTATAACGCTTTATTCGACCAAAAGTTTAAAGATACACGTGCGATGAACATTTTCATCATTAACCGATGCACTTTGCTTCATATTCGACGAATGACTCGAGCAAATCATTATATTCAGAAATGCGCTTTTGTTCTTAATAGTTTGTGATACCGTTGGCGCCAATCACAATCACAGTGAACTAGAGATATTTGAACGTTGATTTCCAGAGTCCAATGATGTTCCGAAGACATCCTGAATTCAATGTTGCGGACAACATTTTCTTTTGGAGGGGAGTATGTGAAATGTATGAACAATCCTATTGTTTATTATTTTATGATAAATGCAATTTTTGTCTTATGGTGTTCGCCCCCCCCCCAAAAGAGACACTCTTATAGTTTCGATGACATCGTTGATTTGCCTCGCTTTGAGATCGCTGTTGTTGCTGCGCGATAGGCCTAAGTTTTTGACCGCCTATTTTGTAGAAATCATGTATTTGTCAAACTGAGTGTTTAATGAAGTATTGAGTGGAAAGACGTTGTTTATTGTCGAACCTACGATTTTACCAAGTGTTTAACATAAGCACGGTCAAAATTCTGGTCGATAGATTTTCCCCAATAAAACTACGGAGGTCCGATTTGAAGCTGTCTTGTTTTTGTTTTGCTTTGTTCGGTAAAGTTCCGTTAGAGCTATGTACATGTGCCTTTTTACCTCTGCTCGTTGTTGTTGTTGCTGTCAAGGTTTTAGGGGTAGTCACTTCTCGAGCTGAGACAAGAAGCGTTTGTTATAGCATAGCTATTTTTCGTTTTTTATGCGCACGCACACTCGGTTTCAAGTAGAGACTTTATTTTTCTGCAAGTTGATATATCGAGGAAAGCGGCAGAGGCAAAGTGTCATACTGGAAAGGCAGCAGTACCAGACTTACTACCCAAGTCCCACGGTGCTTTTGAGAGCAGTTAAGAATTTGGTTGTTTACTTTTGCAATCGAGAGTCTACCAATAAATCTGAACTTCGCTGAAACTCTGTTCAATGCCAGAAGAGAACTAAAACATACCCTAACTCCCAAGATTGCCCATTGTGATCAAGTCTACTAGAGTTTCTTGATTCCCTAGAAGTGCCTTTAGTTTCATTTGAAATATGATTGAACTCCTCACAAAGTGGTTTCAAAATAAAGACAACTTGGCTCAGTCTGCTTGCTTTATTCGTGATGTGAATGAACAAAGTGGAATCAAAAGCATTAACAGAGACCTGGTGGTGGAAATATTTTTGATTTTGCAACAGAAATTCTTGCCCTTGAAATTTAAGGTGCATTTTTCTTTTAGGATTAATAATATTATTGTTGAATACAGCTCGTGAAATATGCCCAGTTCGATCATGTAGGCCAAACACTCTTTCCTGGTGACCCTGCATCATTCTAAAATATCTCTTTTCCATTAACAGAATTAACTTTGAACATATAAAAACAGACAGGTAAATGCACAAATAAAAACAGACAAATTCAGTGAATGATACTGTAGAACACCTTTCAGAATTTAAAAATACTTAACTAGCATAAGAAAATATCCTGCAATAATACTGGATAGTTCTGCAAATGTTGTGAAAATGTTCCTGAAATATTCTTTCTTTCCAGCTTCTCAGAAATGTAGGAGCCATGGATCATTGGGAGGGGGCACATGCCCCATCTAAGATTTTACAAAAGTGTCCCTTCAGCTTAATGAAAAACTCCCTTGCAGTGTCATCACAGGGACCCCAGGAAGTTGCATAACTCCACCCCCCTTGCTTTTGATCGCTCTCTTTTAAAGCATTATGCCATAGCTTCACAATCACAAGGGAGGCTAAAGAGGAAGGCCTCTTTATCATTGGGGGGGGGGGTGGGGCTACACAACTTCCTAGGGTTCCTGTGGTGCCATGTCCCCATGTTTAAAATGCTTCCTACAGCACTGAGACCTTGTTTGCAATGGTTACATATGCTGCATATTCCAGTGCTGCTTTCAAGTCTCATTGGCATCTATGTATAAATCATCAAAGCTAGTGAAGTTGGATGGGCTAAGGATATTTTGAACCAGTGCAAGTGAAATCTCATTCGGATATGTAGTATGCATTGAAGGTGCATATATCTGCAAGACAAAAACAATACACCATTTTGCAAACACTTGTCACTATATTTCAGATTAATACCTTTTCATGGATACCAATAGTTGCACAAGGCAAAACAATACGAAATAACATGTTCAGGTCATTTTTATGAGGGCAGAAGGGGCAGTCAGCTCCATGCCCCCTCTCCTGCATTCCTGGCTTTCTTCATTTAAAGTGGAAGTAAAGACTAACATGACTCATTGTTCTCAGAAATGCAACAAATCACTAGCGCGCATGGCCAGACTGCATGCAATCGTGGTGGTTTCCATCATATTTATATGGTAGACAGGACCTCGCATTTTGCTGTACGCCGGTGTACACAAAGCTTCAAATCTTGAAGTCTTGTAATCTATGTACTATAGATTATCTCTTGGCATACGCAAAATTTACCCAGCGGATGCATAGGTGATTCTACCTTGACCCTACTGTGGGCACAAGGCTGTAACATCAAAGAGGAATTGGCTAAATTTCTGACCTTTAATTTATTAATTTGTTACTCCTTGCATTCTCTGTCAGACAAAACTCTGAAGTAAATATTTGCAAATCTTATGACTTTTAAGTGCGAAACTCGCTTAGCTCTCGATATATCAGGGCTGAAGTATTTGCTTCTTGTGACACATGACACGTGGTTCTTGTCCTGTCAGTGATTGTTCAAGGACAAAGCTTTTCCTTCCCCAAATCGTTGTCAATATAAACAAAACCTTCCCTAAAAAAGACGAATATTGACGTTGAACGCAAAAAACAGTGGACATACCGACACTGCCACACTGTTGTTGAAGCTCTTGTAAGTGCATTAGCAAAGTTTGGTGATGTGGCACGGTGCCGATTTGGAGTAATAAACACCTGAAAATTGGCGATTTCAGCTGACGAGTGTTGAACCATTTTAGACTGCACTTTGATAAATAACAATTTACCTACCTTGTCGACCACTTACGAACATAAGCTTTTGGATATTCCATGTCAAAAAGCAGTTCTATCAACCCAAACAAATGCCAGACTTCCAGCTGGAGTATTTCGATGGAAAAACGATATGGCAGAAATGGCTCCCTCTGCTACTTGGCTAACATGGTCCTAGAGTAGTGTCCACAAAACCTGAAATAACTTTCCAACGCAAAAAACAGTGAAAAACCCACCTGATAGGCGATGTTCCTGACATCCTTGGGAAGAACTCCTGGAAAGATCGTGATGTGGCACGGTGTAGTTTTTGAGAAATTTACTCTTTTGCCAATCGGAAGTTGCATGTGAATTAGGCCGCTATTCCATGACCACAAGAAGTCTTTAAATAATTATTTTTAATGCTAAAATTTAGTCGATCATGATTTCTCCATCTTGTCCAACCTTTCCAGCATCTGAATTCATCAGTCGATTTATGTGCGTGCGCACGTGCTCACGCTGGAATGCAAAAGCCGCTGTCCAATCCATTTAGGCCCGCTGCCTCGCGAAATTTGAAACCAAGCTCTCAGACTGATGGATTTGCGTGGTCAGCGGTTTCTGAGACGAATTTTCACCATGCTGTTTGTTATGATTCAAATTTCACGATTGTCTCGGTTTCGATGGATATCTGCGCGGGCATAAATCACTTAGCAGCCTTGCTGTGCAAAGATTTAAATATGCCTATTGTGCTGCAGGGGACTGGCACTAGTCCAGAGGGAGACTGCATGCCTCAATAGACTGATGACGGTGAGTCCCTTGTATCCCTGCTGTAAACCTTGCTCAAGAGGGACTCATCATGAAACAGTAAAAAACTTGACCCTATTTTCTTCAATCATCAATGGAATTACGAAAGAATCACGGCTTCGAATCTCCATCCCGTGGGAGTGTTTTCAATTCTTCAATCGAATCGAAAATTCTATCACATTTACACGGGAACAATGGTAATTCACAAATCTCGCAATCTGATTGGTACTGAAGAAATTGCTCAGTTTGGGCCTAAATAGGGCCGGGTTTTTCATGGATCTCTATGAATCTCTATTGACCAAAGCGCCATCATCAAGTCAAAGAGCACAGGGAAACAAGAGACTCATCGTCTTGAGTCTAATGCCTCAAAGCTAGACTCTCGGGGGTGAAATAATGCGGAATGTCGAGCGCGCGGTCCGGTGAGAATAGTCAATTTGTTTCATGTAATTATCAGTCTATTTACCTTTATCATTATGATGAAAGCGGAGAAATAATTTCCACAACCAGTGCCGTAACGGAGCAACTCGGGGCCCTCAGTAATTTACCTGCGTATGGGGCCCCTTCAGGTGGCAGATAGATCAACAAAAGTTAGCCAAATTTCCAACATCAAAGCGGTGTTTTTATGGGCAAAGCCCGGGGCAAAGTAAACTTGAGCCCAGCACATCATAACCCCCATAACTGGCGTCTATGGAGCTTCCTCATCAAGAAACATCTTGGGAACCGTGCTATAAATTGAGCTTAAAATGAATGCTAGCGAGGCGAGCTACATTTGGGGTATCCCATCGGGAAAAGTTTTTGAACCATGCTCCTTAGAACATTGGAAAACGTATCTTTCGTAGTACTTTCACCATCGAATTCAGAAAAAAGGATTGCGATCGACGACATGCTTCCGAAGGAAACATTCAAAAGTTAAGCTCGGGTTTGGTAAAGTCATCCTCTAAAACGTCCACATTCGCTAGAAGATAGCAAAGCATTTTTGAAAAGTTTGCAATTTGCCCCATTTATACTAAACTTGCATTTAGTTCAATTCACAGCTGTGTCCAATTTGCTAGAAGTCTTTGCTTTGAAGGGGCCCTCAAGCATTCATTGCAAATCAACACAACACGCTGTTTCGCCAAAGCTACATCAGTACATTACTGAAAATCGTTAGGGGCCCCTTGGGGGCCCCTAAAGCTTGGGGGCCCTTAGGAGTTGCTCTAACCCCAACCACCGAGCGTTACGCCACTGTCCACAACATAACGAAGATTTTACTGATTACAAGCTTGCTGCACACGACAAACATTCTTCTTTTTGCCTTGAAGCTATTCATCCGGGCTTACAATTCAATTTTAAGTGCCCGTTTTACAATGTACCCTGCAACTAAAAATGGAAATAAGATATTACAGTATGTGTCTATGCCTATAAATGTACAATATGTATGAATTCGTAAAAGGCCTGAAGAACTTTACACAGATCTACAATTAGACATAATTATCTTTGCTTTGATCCTTGTTCGGAATACGAACTGGCTAAGTTATGAGCCTCAAGGAATCCCCCTAAAAGGGCTCCAGATCGCATGCGCACTAACGATTTACTTCAATGACGTAGTATGCAAATTGGCTTGACCGTTGGAAACAAGAGCAAAAAACATAAGGGTCGATGCGCATTACAGTGTGATCCCCAGCGTTGATTTGCTATCAACAAAGTTGAAACACAATGTTGCAAAACAAAAGGGCCAGTACTTCGTCTCCCCAACAAATCCTCATTTTAAATGTTCTCTGTTGCTGTTATCACCGTTATCACCGTTGTTGTTGTAGTTGTTGAAGTTTGTTGTATGTTTTCTTCTGTGTTGTTGTTAAACCATCCAAGATTCTTAACTCAGGTACTAGGTACTCTCTTTGCCGTTAGTAACTTTGCTTGGATCTTGTGTGTCGTAACTATTGCCACTTTGCTGATGAAAGATTTATGACTATGTTTCCTGTATCTTAGCTCTTTCTTTGTCGTTGTGATGCTGAACTAGGACTGTAGATACTGGATCCCTTTCTTCAGGCCTTTTTCCAAATTTTTGTAATTTGTCTTGTCATTATCGCAATTAATCTTTGAGAAGATACCAAAGTGTGACTTTCCTTACAGGTGAACGTTGAAACCTGCTCTTTCAGATTTTTCATTAGTTCTCCTACTTAGCGTTGTCTATTGTGAACAATCGATGTATCAAGGATGAATGGCTTAACTAAGAACTGATTATTGATATTACCGAAAAACCTAAGATTACTAATATCAATATATTTAAAATGATATTGACAGAAATGCCTTTCAAACCGTCCTACGTGGAAATACGCAAACAGTAATTGCAATAAAGTCAAGCACTCCAAGAGATTCGCAGTGAATCAGATTCTTTCGTACTATTCTTTCACATTTGGATGATACAAGAAAATACAGTAAAGAGTTTCTTGTTTCACTTATTTCGACAAAAATATGCAAGGCAATAGTAAACTCTATTGAGGATACGGAACACTTTTTGTTGCTCTGCCCTTCCTTTGATGTCCAACGACGAGATCTTCTCGCTGGGGTTTCACAATTAGTACGACCGTTAGTTCAAATCAACAGTCTTTCAAATATTGTTCTGATAAAGCTTTTATTGTACGGTGATAAAGACCTTTCGGAAAACATCAATAAAAATATACTCGAATTGACCCTAGATTTTATTCACAAAACTGGTCGATTTCACTGATAGAGGTAGGTTACTGGTCGAAAATCACAAGAATTTTGCCTCAAAATAATCAATTTTCTGTTAAACTAACATTAGTTTAACGAGTATATCTTCAATAGGATAAGATTTTAGAATTTCGACCAGTGATCTGCCTGTCCCTATTTTCAAAAATTTTCCTTCGTGAAAGTTCCAAAGTCCTTTTTGTCTTTTATTAAGATATTTTTACGTCTGCTTTGCAGTTGATGTCAGGCGTCACAGCTGACCACCAAGATCCAAACTCTACTAGCACTTGCTCAGTGCCTTGGTTTTCTACATTTTAGAATTTGTTAACTCGACATATTGTTGTATGTAGCTTTTTGTAATCGTAGCTTGGCCTTGGCAATTTCCATCGAACTACTGCAGCTCACAAACACATCGAAAATAAAAGATATTGAATTAGTGGTAAAAACTTTAGCGTGTTGACGTGCTTCTCAGCACTCACTAACCACTGTTATTGTTGGTTGCGTAGTCATATTCATAAACGTCTGGAAACAGGAGGACATCGGTGTCCAACAATAGATGCTCATTTTGGAAATATTTGCTTAAAACTTGAAAAACTACAGCTAATATTTCTGTGGTTTTGCAGTGACAAAATGTTTGTAAAATCATTACTTGTATGCAAGGATTGGGTATCCAAATTTTTCCCTAAATTCTGGCATTGGATCATAACAGAGTCGTGCTGCCGCACTCCACACCTTTCTCTGACCTGATAGTGCAGTTGCCATCATCGAAAGGTGGACCTCTGGCTTGAGCTTTGTATCCCACAAGTCATAGAAGTCAATGCTTGCTTGCTTATTCTTTGTAACATATGTCAAACCCATTGCGGTTCAAATCACTTAAATCTTAATGTGCCTGATAAGTAATGAAATAATTCCTATTCTTAATTTGAATTCAAACCTTGCTATTACAGCCGTGCGATTAGAAACGAAAATCATGGAGTAGAACCACCTAGAAACTCAACAGACATGCCAATAATGGAAAATCACAGAAAATTGCGCAAGTGTGCCTAAACGACTAGATTCTTTATCGATTATAAATTTTTACCTGTATGAACCAGCACAAATCCTTTGGCGGTAATTTTCATTGATACCTAACGTTTATTTGAAAATGAATTCTTAATACTCATGTTGTTTTACTGCTGATAGCACCCTGTCACAAATATGTTTAAAATGAATATATAAACCGATGTAAATTCATGGAACCAATATGTTTTTTAATTATGCAGACATAAAAATGTTATTGAAATCGGATGAATACAACTGGAGAAAATGAAAATTTGAAACATTTGGTTTAGGCCCATTTAAAACGAAAGACATCGAAAACGTAAACAAACAGGATGCTTCACAATTTTGTTGAACCTCAAACAGCACTTTCTCTACAAACAGTAATCCGATTTCCACACGGATTTTTGTTATGCATGTGTCCTCTTTCTTTATGACAAACTTAGATTGTTTTGCATTTGAAAGGTTTTGTGTTTTCAAATTTTTCAGTACCTATAAGATTATATTGATAGCTCCTTCACATTAGCCTCTCAAATGGAACACATTTTTGGAACACATTTTTGGAACACTCTGTATAATAAATGTTTGAACAGAAAGCCATTGCTGCTTTTTGACATCACATAGCTCATGCTTTTTTGCTCTAGGAGAGACAATTAACTGTGACGCTAATGGTTCTTCAATGGGCAATTCAGTGGAAAATCTTCCTTCAACGCTCAAGGACAGTGCAGTGACAACCAATGCTTCTAGGCAAAGGCCAGTGGCAGACAAAGTCCAAAGTCCTGGAGAAAACATTGACCGAGAAGCATCCTTCGCTTATCAAGTAACATCTGCAACGCTGCAAGAATCGCCTAGCTTAGGAGACTTGTCAGGAGACACAGAACAATTACATCTTGCCAGTGATAAATCAATGGCACCTATAGATAAAGGTGAAATAGTGGAAGAAAATGGTGGACAAGTAAACATTAAGTCAGAACGTCGGCCAGTAGAGCAGTCTCAAGGTACAATAAAAAGAAAACATCCGAATGATGAATCCATTTCAATTGCTGCCGCAACAGAGGAGCCACAATCAGAAGGCCCTGACATTGCTAATCGAAGGATTGACGAGGTACTTGTGTTGGATGTTCTTAGACTTGTGGTTCTTTATCAAGTGGCAATTAGACCACATTCTTTACCAAACATTTGAAAAATTGCAACAAGCATCTCTTACGTGTGACCAGCAGAAAATGGGTTTTATACATTTGTAGTATCACTAACAAAAAATGATGCCTAACTCTGCTTGGCAACCATTGTTTGCGATGTGGCAATATAGAAAAATGTATTACTTGGCAATCAAAGTTCAAGTGCTTAACAAATAACAGTCTGTGACTTAAGAGAGCCATCTTTCGAATTTCAAAACTAAATCGTATTCACTAAGCCATGTTTTGTTTAACGTTTCGAAGCAAAATGCTGTGCTTCATATTCAGAATACAGTTTTACGAAAGCACGAGGCTATATTTATATGCATAAAGAGACAAACAACAAACTAAGGTGCGTGATTACAGTTCCTACGTGAAAAGTAAAGAGAGGGGCAAGCCCAAAGGACAATACCTAAAATGAAATTAACGAAATGGAGGACTGCTGGGAATTAAGCGAAGGGCGATCGCGTAAAATTAGTAAACTTTCGAGAAGGAGTAAATCAAAATCATTATTTGCTCTGTCCAACACTAAGAAATCTTCCAACGACGCGGCACTGATCTACACTGATTTCGCCAGCCTTTCTCCCGATAAATACAAGGCCAACTTGATTAGTGTTCTAATTTAACGATCTGTCAGCGCCCTAGGGAAACAATTTTTAAATAAAATCTCCTTTATTCTGACAATGTCGTCGTGAAAGTTTTGATACGTTGAGCAAATATGAAATGCTAGATGAATTAGAACACTAATCAAGTTGGCCTTGTATTTATTGGGAGAAAGGCTGGCGAAATCAGTGTAGATCAGGGCCGCGTGGTTGGAAGATTTCTTAGTGTTGGACAGAGCAAATAATGATTTTGATTTACTCCTTCACGAAAGTCTACTAATTTTACGCGATCGCCCTTCACTTAATTCCCAGCAGTCCTCCATTCCGTTAGTTTTATTTTAGGTATTGTCCTTTGGGCTTGCCCCTCTCTTTACTTTTCACGTAGGACCTGTAATCACGCACGTTAGTTTGTTGTTTGTTTCTTTATGCATATAAATATAGCCTCGTTTATTAACAATTTATTTTACGTTGGCAAGAAAAAATACACATATACATAGCTAATAAGCTAATTAAAGCCAACAAAATAATTTAAAACCTACTTTACAGTGTCCCAAACAAGCCTACAAAAACCCTAAATCTTTGATAAAAACTTTGCACAATCTGCAGATGCAAGTATTTCCTTGCCATGATTTTATTTTTCGTTTGAATTCAGCGAGTGTGTTGGAATCTTTAATTTCCCTCGGTAATGAGGACCACAAATGGCAACCTCTGTACTGAATATTCTCTATTCCGTGCGTTGTTGTCTTAACTTTTGGCAACCGCAAATGATTTTCACTTCGTAAACTGTATGGAATATTTCTCTCTGTGAAAATGTTTTTCATAAATGTTGGATTTAGATTGTTTTTCGTTTTGAATATTTCAATCATTAGCAGTTGCAGATTGTGCTGATGAAAAGTTCCATATTTTTTCTTCAATTTTTCTAGCTCTGATTCACTATCTTTGCATACCAACCGCAATGCTCTTTCGTGAATGCGATTTAACTTCGAATTTGTTGCTCTGTCATGAAACATCCATACAAGTGGACAATAATTAAATTGCGACCTGATGAAAGAATTCATTAAAATTTCTGATTTGATGGGATCAATGTAATTTGACAAACGAGCAAGCGCGTGAAGCTTTTGGTTGGCCTTTTTAGACAAATCTTCAACATGTTTTTTGAAACTTAATTTCTTATCAAAAGTCACACCTAATAATTTCTCGTAATCACTTTCATTAATCCTTGAATTTCCAATTGAGATTGTTGTTTCAGTGCTTTTATCTCCAAATATCATCAGGTGGCATTTGTCATCATTTAATTTTAAAAAGTTGTCAGAAAACCATTTTACTAGTACAGAGCTGTCCTCTTCTAATTGTTTGATAATAGTATCAAGATCCGGATGGCATGCAAAGATTGTGGTATCATCAGCATAGTTACATATCTTTGTGCGATGTGAAAACCAGAATATGTCATTTACAAAGACATTAAACAATAAAGGCCCTAGGACCGACCCTTGGGGTACTCCAATCTTTTATTTCTTTCCAATCACTAAAAGAGCTGTTGATCTTTACTCTCTGTTGTCTATTTGATAGATAGCTCCTTATGAGCTGAAGGGCATCCATATTAAGTCCATAGGCACTCAATTTTGCTATTAAAAGACCATGGTTTACACAGTCAAAAGCCTTTGAAAGATCCATGAACACTGCCCCTGCAAGTCCCTTATTATCAATGCTGCTCTTACAGTATTGCAAAGAGTTCAACAAGACATGCTGTGTGTTGTACCCTTGTCTAAACCCTCCTAATAGTGGTGAAAAAAAGCGTGCAGTAAATTCAGATAATTGCCTATGCATTAGTCGCTCAAATATTTTTGCGATTGTAGGAAGGAGACTTATTGGTCTGTAATTCTTTTTGCTCATATTATCATCCTTCTTGAAGAGTGAAGAAACATCGGCATTTTTCATATCATCTGGGAAGCTACTTTCCTCAACAAGTTTATTAAAAAGCTCGGTGAGAGGAAAACAGAACAAATCTGCGTTGGACTTTAATATTTTTGCAGGGATTGCTTGCTGTGGTGAACCCTTCTTAGGATCTAAATTTTGCAACTGTTCTAGCATTTCTTCGACTGTGATCTTCCTGAAGGAGAAGTTTATGGTGCTCTTGACGGACGACTTTATCCTGAGGACACTGGGATGTGACTGAAAACGTTTTACAAACGTTAAGCAGGGATCGTCCTCGTGATCATTCAAAGACTCTTGCTCATGTTCACTGGCGATACCCATAGTTTCCGTTATATTAACAAAGTAGTTATTTAGAATTTCAGCAACTTTGCCCTCATCTGATTCAACAACACCATTTTCTAAAAGGGTGATACAAGAGCTACTTTGAATCTTATTTGAAAACAAGGGTTTTACAGTTTTCCAGAACCTCTTATTGTCACTGACAACTTTTGGATCAAGTTGAGCATAGTAAGACTTCTTATTCTGACGAAGAATTTTAACACACAGGTTTCTTTGCCTCTTATAAGCAGCCCAATTTTCATTTGTTCGAGTTTTATTGAAACTGTTCTTTAACCGTGTGCGCTTCATATTTGCCTTTCTAAGTTCTTTGGTCATAAAAGGTCCATCGTTAGCTCTAAGGTATTTTTTCTTAAGAGGTGCTTGCTTATCTAGTATGCTCTTAACAGTTGAATCGAAAGTTTTGAAATCTTGCTTCATTAAAGGTTTTGAGTTTAACTCTTCTCCAACCTTCTCTCTGAACGAATGGTTGTCAAATTTACTGTAATCTCGGTAAGTGATAATCCTAGGGCCTCTTTTATGGAAACTGCCTTTCAATGTAGTCACCACCATTGCATGAAAATCCGACAGTCCAGTTTCAACTGCTCTAATATTAGCTAGTTTTTTCTAGTCACTGGTAAGTATTAAATCAATGCAAGTCGGACTGTCAGATTTAAAGCAAGTTGGCACCTTGACGACATTTTCCAAGTTTAATTCCTGCATAAACTGATCTAATGAATCATCATCCTCACTAAGATTAAAGTCACCAATCGTTAAGAAATTTTCATATTTAGTACAAAATTGTTCAAAATTTTTTCGCATTTCTTCCAGAAAAAAGTCTTTAGATTGAGAGGGAGGACGGTAGATGCCAATAAGCAGCCATTTGATCTTATGTAGATTTATTTCAACAGCTTTTGCCTCAACATCTTTTGCAGTTGAGTTTCTTAGTGAGACCTCTTTGGCAGGCACACCCTCTTTAATATAAATCAGTAATCCTCCCCCATGCCGATTTCTGTCAGCCCTGATAGGTGGCATATAGCCCTCAATATGGAACTGGCCAGGAGGAAAACTTGGATCTAACTTGGTTTCTGATATCACAAGAATATCGATGTTGTTCGAAATCAGTTCTTTCAATAAATCAAATTTGTTTCTGATTGAATTTATATTCAGGTGCCCAATTATCAAATTGTTTTTGCAAGTAAGTCTCATCTTCTTTAATAATGATTTGGCATCTACATCCCCTCTCAGATCATCTCTACATATACTGTCATGTAAAATGTCATGCGAAATATTCACCTCATTATCAACACACGTTTCTTTTTGTTCCTTGCCTCTGCAATTGACGTGTCAATTACGCAATGCTGATATGATGTTAAACGCTAACTTCGCATCCCCAAAACGATTTAGGTGTAGTCCACTGCGATTCAAATGATGACCAACTTCAATGTTACAGTTGTCGATGAAGGGGAAATCAGCTTCTCCGCAGAGCTCCTTTAAAACTTTGTTGACATTGGATATTCGTGCATTCATTTTTTCATCATCTCGCTTGATAATTCCGGAAACATAGACTGTATTTTCATCTGCTTTGAGAGTCTTTGCTAAACCAAAGATTGTTTTCGCAATTTCGTTGTCATCTTCTTCATCTCGGAAGTCATTGGCCCCTGTGTGCAACACAAAGCATCTCGGTTTTCTTTTCACAGATGGTACGGCATGGAATGACATGTCATCCGTAGAAGCTCCTGGAAAACTTCTAATAATTACCTTCTCGTTGCTTTTCATCGATGTTTTCATTCTCCAGCCTTGTAGATTCTTAACCATAGAATCACCCAGAATGATTACATTATGGTTGGTCGTGATAGCTTTTGACACTTCCTTTTCCTTTGATTCGACTGGCTTGTCATCCCGTTCGTTGTTGTTTATGTTCTTGTTTGCCTTGAGTTGCTTTTGTGCTTTGTTTTTTGACTTGTTTTTCTTTTTTCCATTCTTTGATGAATCCTTTTGACTTGTTTCCATTATATCTTCATAAACAATAGGAGACTTTTGTTCTTTTGTGCTGTTCTCATTGTTTTTACTACTTTTATTTGAAAGCTTTGCTGTAGTCTCATTCTTTGTAGCAAGGGGCGCATGGGTTGATTTTCCTGAGGGAATTCTGGCTTGGCTTGTTGACGTATCTTGCTTAGGCCTATCTAATAACTTAGTAATAATATCTCGTTGATAAGCCAACTGCCGTTCTAGGGAAAAAATGCGCTCATGTAAGCTCCGGACGAAAGCCTCGTTGAGCTGATCCATTTTTCCTTGCGGATCCATCCTATCTTTGCCGCTCCCATCAGTTTGGCCCTTCTCAAATTCAGCCCTCAAGGTTGAAATTTCCCTGAAAGTATGTTCTTTAAAATCTTGCAAGTCAACAGCTAATCTTTCAAAATCATCATCATCCTTTCTGCATGGTGACTCTGCAATTGGATCAGTCTGCATATCGGTATCTCTAAATTCCGCTTCGTCAGTTGATATCTTTTCTTTTCTTTTCCGATATGATATTTTGCCGTTCATGACTGAGGTGTAGATTCTCTGCTCTTGAGTTGCTTCATCGATGGCTGCCTTCGTGGTTGTAAGATCCCAGCCGTGTTTTGTCTTACACAAATCAGCGATATTTTCAAGATATCTTCCTTGTTTGCTGCTCCTTAGTTGCTCCGTTATCTCTACTATAATTTCAATGTTCTTTTCCATATTCTATCGAGCTTTTTATCGAATCAACTTATTAATTTGCGGAGAATGATTTTGTACGTCCGAAGTTCAGTATGCGTTTTATCAAGGCTTTCGTATCGTGCTTTCGTAAAAGTGTATTCTGAAGATGAGGCACAGCGTTTTGCTTCGAAACGATAAACAAAACATGGCTCAGTAAATTAACAGATTTTTTCGTCACTGGATTTGTCGAATAATGTCAACCTGAATTTGTCTCTGTCTGTGTTTTTTTGACCTTATTGATTATGATTGGGAAGGACTGAAAATGAAACTTAATATGATTATCGTCGCAATATTGGTTCTTCGAATTTTGGTGAAGTTACGGTTTCCTGCCAACACTTCAAAATCATATTGGAAAACCTGTTTCACCGATTGGAAAACTTTCAATACCAATGTCTGACTAAGGCTACCGGGTGACCGAAAAAATGGTCCGACGCAATCTGCTATGCTGGGTGTCCTAAAACAAAGGATACAAATTTGGTCGACCCTAGGGACTAGAATATATAATAGGGGCAAAGAAAAACAAGACTATTTGTGCAAAATTTTTCGATATATCTTATATCTTCTTCAGTCGCTAATGAAAATTCTATAAATGGATCTAAGCTTAAAACAGTAGTATGGGAATGTGGCGTTCGGTAAATATGGAATATAACGTTCTCCTAAAACTATCGAGTGTAGAATTCTAATAATGTGGCGTAACATAAAGAAATCGTGAAAACCGAGCTTCTATCCTGATAAACAATTACTTACAATTACCATAAAGAGAATAATATAAACGTCCAAGTTCATTCGTCATGCTGTTCAGGCCAAATGGCTCACGTGAGCCCAATCGAGTCATCCAAAGATTTTCATAATGTTCGAGCTGATCAAGTCCTCCTATTTTCTCTAAAACATGTACTTTGAGGTCGCGCTGAAAGTTACAGTTTTTACTTTCATAAAAATGTTTTCCCAACTCTGTGCTCGTCGGGTCATGTCCTGCATCATGGCGGTGTTTATTAAAGCGTTGGCTCAGAGTAGTTGATGTGAAACCTACGTATAGTTTTTGATGCTTAACGCATTCAGCAGCATATATCACGTTCTTCGACTGGCAAGAACCTCCGGATATATAACTTGTCCTGCCATTGTTGCTGTTTGTTATGAACTCTTTCTATCCCATGTGGCCGCAGAGTTTGCATGGGCGTCCTCGTTTCTTTGTGTTCTTTGGGGTACATCTAACACTTGGTCCTTTTGTTCGTAATCTTTTCTTTTGTGTTCTCACTAGAA
The DNA here is from genome assembly GCA_964020215.1 of Aurelia sp. 3 sensu Dawson et al. (2005). NCBI lineage: Eukaryota > Metazoa > Cnidaria > Scyphozoa > Semaeostomeae > Ulmaridae > Aurelia > Aurelia sp. 3 sensu Dawson et al. (2005). The sequence continues at coordinate 12,299,363 of OZ026585.1, forward strand.
TTGAGCGAATGTTTGGATTCCTTCGATATGAGACGATTGGTGGTTCTGGAAATGTTTCTTTCAATGCAGGATAGTCATTGACCATACACTCATGGTTTCTGCGTAGAATACGTGATAATCCTACATTCCCATACTACTGTTTTAAGCTTAGATCCATTTATAGAATTTTCATTAGCGACTGAAGAAGATATAAGATATATTGAAAATTTTCGCACAAATAGTCTTGTTTTTCTTTGCCCCTATCTACAACAAGCAAGGCATCTCGATCACTACTTATTAGCATTTAGAAACCATGATCGAACAATGGATGACTTGATGAACTATCGACGAAGAGTTGGGTTGTTCAACAATAGACCTTTTAGCTATTCTGAAAAAGAATCTCAGTCGAATGATATTTCGCAACAATTTGTAGAATTTTCGAATGTGCACAATAGTGATAGAAGCTCTAACGCCACTCGATCGAACTTCGCGTATAAAGATGTATAAAAATAACGCTCGATCCAGACTCTTTTTTAGAATAGCTAAAAGGTCTATTGCCATCAATCATCAAAAGGGTGTAGCAGAATGCACAAGGACGCTGACTACTTGAAGCTTTCGTACAGTATCGTATTCCTAGCAATCGTAAGTTTGTCCTCTATTCTGTGTTTCACTGATGCTGGTATTGAAACAAACCCTGGACCTGTTACAAAGTCACATACTAACTTCAAATATAACAGTGAAGACGAGAAAAGATGCTTCTTGGAATTGAGAAAAAAAATAAGTCTTTGCTAAAGATTTCCAGCCATCGAAGCTTCCTGAATCATTGCAAAAACATTGGGATGGTTGCTAATGGCTTAACAACGAACCTCCAGATAAGTGCTGCTCAAACGGACGAGGAATTGACAAGGAAGATAGAATTTCTACCAGTTAAAAACTCTATCAAGGCCCTAGATATTATCGTTGATCACTATGAAACCGTAATGAAAAGGATCGAATTAGATATCATCAAGCTCAAAGAACAACTCAATACTTGCTGTCAAGATCAACTTCGTTTCGAATATCTATCACAATGCTTAAATAGTTTTAAACAGAAGGATTTGAAAGGTTTCAACAAAATAAAGAAAAAGAAAATCTCAAAATTAACGCCGAACAGAGACATGAACAGTTTCCAGTCTCAAGATAAGGACGTTGGACTTTCTGCTCAATGGATAAGATCGTTAAACCTGACCAAGCAAGAGAAGCCCTATTTGACAAGCGGTGAAGAAATTTGCGATAGATTGATTGATTGATGCCGGCCTGAATCTTGTCCAAAAGAAATGCCCATTTTTTGAATTCCAGACAGTTTGTCTCGGAGCTGAACACCTTATCTATAATCCGTATCCAACCATCCACATTCATCACACTGGATCAAATCACTTTGTCACAACTACTTCAATCGGGGGTCGTGTCCGAATTTTTGACAGTTTGAATCTTCCTCCAACTCCAAATCTGATGAAGGAGATAACTTCTATTTACTCGCCTGACCCATCAGTTTTACCAACTGTAAACCAAATGAACATGGCTTCAATTCAACAAGGCTCTTATGACTGTGGACTCTTTGCATTAGCATACGCACTGGAACTCGCTTTATATAAAGACCCGTCAACATTGATATTCGACCAAACCAAAATGAGAGGATATTTCATGTCTTGCCTGGAAAAAGAAGAAGCTGAACGATTTCCAACGATCCGAAGGTCGTTACATCCAGCAACTCAGATAGAGATAACAAAGCTCGTCAGAGACACGAATAAATGGTCTTTTCCAAAACAATGCAATAAACAAACCTGCCCATATGAACCCGAAGGCATTTCTTTACAAAACCGTTTTGCACCTTTAAACAATGACACATTTGAAAAGAATATCCGTAAAAGATCACCTCGAAATAAAGAAAATATCAAAACATTTCCCAGCGAAAGCGATCCTTTCAAGAAGAAATCAAGTAAATCTACAGTTTACAACTTGTCTAACCGTATTCTAACGAAAGATGAAAGTAATGTTTTGGAGCTGGGTCTATCCTTCTGCCCCAGTCAAGCTAATTTTAACAAAGAGACGTTCGCAAACGATATTTTCAAGTTCTTTAGAAGACTCAAACTTCGTGAATACTTCTTTGAAGAAAATGGCAAAGAGACTAGTCACCTTAACACAAAAGTCAATTCACAGGCAAATGATGAACGACATGACTTAGGCTGGTTTATAAAGAATGAACATTGGTATCCAGAAAAGGTAAGAGAAGGTCGTTCAACTGGTCTCTCTGACCTTTTAGATAACACTGTCCATGACATTCGTTCATATCTAATTTCAAACAAGAGTAAACGGATAAACAACTTAACAAACAAACAACGTGAAGCATTGAATTCTCTTGCTTCTGATGAAACATTGATAATTAAGCCAGCTGACAAGGGCAGTGGTATTGTACTCATGGATATAAATGACTATAACGAATTATGTATGAAAATACGTAATGATAAGGAATATTACGAAGAGGTCACTTCCGACCCTAACCCTGATTATCGGAAAAATTTGGATTCGATGATTAATGAAATGAAAAACAAAGATTACATCACAGAAGTTGAGGATATCAAGCTAAGAGAAGGAAACAGAACCCCTTGCTTTTATGGTCTGCCAAAGATTCACAAACAATTTAATACACTACCTCCTTTGCGACCGATCTGCAGCGGATATAATTCTTGTACAGCAAAAGTTTCAGAATGGGTTGATAGTTTTATAAAACCGGCTGCTATGAAGACTAACTCGTATATCAAGGACACTACAGACTTTATTAAACACATCGAAAAAATTGACATAAGCGCATTTGCAAATAAAGGATTCTTCCTAGTTACGATGGACGTTTGTTCGTTGTACCCGAACATAGACCACGAGGAGGGGGTGAACGCATGCAAAGAAGCCTTAGAACAACGTAAAGATAAGTCCATACCATCAGATTGCATTTCAAACATAATAAATTTCATTTTGAAAAGCAACACATTAACCTTCATGGATAAATTCCATCATCAGTTAAAGGGAACTGCAATGGGAACACCAATGGCAGTTAACTTTGCAAATCTATTTATGTCCAAATTCGAAACGGAAATGTTAGACGCGTATTAAAGAAATCATGGAAAAAGGCCATTGTCTTGGATTCGCTATATAGACGACATCTTTTTTATCTGGACTGGAGATATCAAAAGTCTGGACGACTTCTTATCGTACTGTAACTCATTTGCAAGAGAAAACAACTTCAGATCAAAGATTACATTTACATCGGAATTTTCTACGGAGAGTGTAGTGTTTTTAGATACAAAGGTGAAATTACATAATGGTCAACTAACAACTGAACTATACTGCAAACCTACGGCTACCCATACCTACCTTCATAGGCATTCAGATCATCCAAACCATACCATTCGCTCTAATCCATTGTCGCAGTTCATAAGAATTCGTAGAATTTGTACCTTAGTCCAGGATTATCGAAGACATGCTGCTGACTTTATACGCGTTTATATAAACCGAGGTTATTCAGAGCAAAAACTTGTTCAAATAGCAACGGACGTTGAAAAGAGAGACAGAAAGGAGCTACTTGAACCATCGGCAGATATGAAACGAAAATCGAAGAAAAGGGTGCCATTAGTCATCAACTGGCACACGAGGTTCAAAGGATTATCACGTATTCTACACAGAAACCATGAGTGTATGGTCAATGACTATCCTGCATTGAAAGAAACATTTCCAGAACCACCAATCGTCTCATATCGAAGGAATCCAAACATTCGCTCAATTCTAGTGAGAACACAAAAGAAAAGATTACGAACAAAAGGACCAAGTGTTAGATGTACCCCAAAGAACACAAAGAAACGAGGACGCCCATGCAAACTCTGCGGCCACATGGGATAGAAAGAGTTCATAACAAACAGCAACAATGGCAGGACAAGTTATATATCCGGAGGTTCTTGCCAGTCGAAGAACGTGGTATATGCTGCTGAATGCGTTAAGCATCAAAAACTATACGTAGGTTTCACATCAACTACTCTGAGCCAACGCTTTAATAAACACCGCCATGATGCAGGACATGACCCGACAAGCACAGAGTTGGGAAAACATTTTTATGAAAGTAAAAACTGTAACTTTCAGCGCGACCTCAAAGTACATGTTTTAGAGAAAATAGGAGGACTTGATCAGCTCGAACATTATGAAAATCTTTGGATGACTCGATTGGGCTCACGTGAGCCATTTGGCCTGAACAGCATGACGAATGAACTTGGACGTTTATATTATTCTCTTTATGGTAATTGTAAGTAATTGTTTATCAGGATAGAAGCTCGGTTTTCACGATTTCTTTATGTTACGCCACATTATTAGAACTCTACACTCGATAGTTTTAGGAGAACGTTATATTCCATATTTACCGAACGCCACATTCCCATACTACTGTTTTAAGCTTAGATCCATTTATAGAATTTTCATTAGCGACTGAAGAAGATATAAGATATATCGAAAATTTTGCACAAATAGTCTTGTTTTTCTTTGCCCCTATCTACAAAAAGCAAGGCACCTCGATCACTACTTATTGATGATAATAATAATAATGATAATAATTACTTTATTTTAGGTTGGCTTCTCGTATAGCCAGTTAATTGGCTAATTAACGCCAACCAAAACTTAAATACAAGGTATAATTTACATCATAAAAACCCTAAATTTTGAACAAATCGTTTCCATAATCTACAGTTGCTCTCAAACTTGTATTTTTTTAATGTCGAGCTTAAAGCAATTCAACGTGTGGGACTCTTTTAAGGAAGATGGCAATGTATGCCATTTCTTCGCTCCAAGAAAACGTGCATTTTCAATACCATACCCTGTCGTGTTTGTGGTGCCAAAATATTTCTTCCACTACGAAGGGTGTATGGAGTATCTTTCTCCACAAAGATTTGATTCATAAAACTTGGATTGAGATTCCTTTGAGTTTTAAAAATTTCAGTAGCAAGCAACTGTAGATTTTTTTGGTGAATCGTTACTGAATTCGCTTTTGTCAATAATTCCTCGAAATTTGAACAGCTATCTTTTCATGCGATTCTCAAAGATCTCTCGTGGATTTTGTTTATTTTCTTATTAACCGACCTATCGTGAAACATCCAAACAAGTGGACAGTAGCTAAACTGGGAAACGATGAAGGCGTTCATCATAACCCGTTTACTGAATGACCCATTAATCTTAACTCGCTGTTTCCTATTCGAAAGATAGTCATAAACCAGTTTTAGGGCAGATCTACTGAAACCGTAAGCTTCAAGCTTTGCAATGAGTAGTTCGTGATTCAGACAATCAAACGCCTTCGAAAGGTCCATTAGAATTGCACCTGCGAACCCTTTCATATCTAGGAAAGATATGCATTTTCAATCAATCTAAGGAGTGCATGCTGGGTGTTATAGCCTTTACGATCGATACGCACAAAGGTAAGGAGACAAGATATTTTCCATGTAACGAGCAACTTGACCTGAAAATGTTCTTTTGTAGATTTTGGATATAGCCGGTAAGACTGTTATAGGCCTGTAATTCTTTTTTGCAAAGGCATCACCATTCTTAAAGAGGGATGTAATGTCTCCTTTCTTTAATTCTTTTGGAAAATTGCTTGTATCTATACTCTCATTAATGAAGAGTTGTACCAATGGAGCAAACAAATCAGAATGTTCAGTCAACATTTTCACAGGTATACTGCCAAAAGGAGAAGCTTTGGTCGGATCTAAAGCCGGTTTTACACTAGGCGGATTTTTCCGCGCACAGCGGAGCGGCTATTGTAATTGCATTGTTTATTTTTAACAATGGTCACCTCTGGTCGCTCCGCTACGTGCGTATTTGAAAGTCGGATTGACGTCAACTTTTCCTCCGCGTCCTATGGCGCAAACCAATCAAATCGCTCGAAGGCTCTGACACATTACTGCAGTATTCCACGAGAGGGGGAAAGCCATGGCGATTGACGAAAAACAGCTCTAAAAATATTTTTAAACATTCTTGGTTATTGAATTTCTTGGAAATTGAACATCTTTGTTAGTACGCGTGCATTGTTCTAGAAACAACGGCCGCTCCGCTGCGCACGTAAAAATCCGTCTAATGGAAAACCGTCTTAAGTTCTTAAACTGACTCGATATCTCCTCCAAAGAAACTTGCTGGAAAGAAAATTTTCATTGACAGTTACCCTTTGCTTTATCAGTTGTATACTTGGGTGGCGCTTGTACATGTTAACGGCAATATCCACAGGGTCACGTAATTCGTTTGTTTTTACCAGATTCTTCTTTTTTTTTAATTTATTCATTTATAACGATATCCCATCAGTGTTACATAAACTAAATAATCTAAGTAATAATCAAATACAATCATATAAAAACACAACTGTTTATAAAATACGTTTTGATGATAAAATCTTCTTCAGTTCAAATACAATCATATTTACAGAAAAGAAGAATGTTTAATCTGCAAGGCACTGATCTTCCAGGGAGTCGTTCTTGAGTGGGGGGGGAGGGCTATCGCGAATTGTCGTTGTTCAGTAAATACCCTTTCAGCTTTTTCTTGAATAGGGTTAACGATGACAGTTCTCTGATTTCAAGTGGAATGTCATTCCATATTTTGATTCCGGAATATCGGAAGCCCTTCTTTCTGTGTTCGAGATTTACTTTTGGGATATGAAGATCTCCCCTACCCCTGAAATTTCTAGGCTAGCAGTGATATTGACGAAGTATTCGTTTAGGATTTCGGCAACTTTTTTATCATCAGAGCCAGTTCATCACCCTCTGACAAGGTACCTCGTTTGTTGATATCGGTGAGTTGAGAGTGAAGATATTAATCTTCAAAGGACAAATTTGCCTCCACCTCCAAGCGAGAGCTTTGACATTTTGGTCTAAGCAAATTCTTGAAGCACAGTGAATAGAATCAACCAAATTTTCAAGCAATGATTCGACGATGTCAAAAGTACATTGATGCTAAAGGGAGTACTTTCAACGATGAATAGTATGTCTAAAATGAATTTTTTATATTGAGAGGAATTTTGCTGATTTCGGAGCACCCTTGACGATAGGTCTCACATGAACTGTGTTTTGCAAATCACATCTGATGTGCCGTTTTCAAATTTTGTTGATTTTATTCACTGTCCTTCCAGAGTTTGCTGAGGCAAAAAACACACACGCTCTGGTTTGGAGATGGAGGAAAATTTGCCCTTTGAAGATTGATATCTTCAATCGCAACGCACCGATATCAACAAACGAGGTATCTATGTTCAAGTTAGCCATCGATGTATGTCTTAAAGCCGGTTTTCCACTCAGCGGATATTTCCACGCGCAGCGGAGCGGCTGTTGTTTCTAAAACAATGCATATATATATATAATTCATTTAAACAACGATATCCATTCAGTAAAATACAACTTACAAAATCTAAAACTAAGAATATAAAATAGTTAATTGATTAATCTGATCTTCCAGGGAGTCGTTCTTGAGGGGGCTTGAGTTAATTATCAAGGCTCATCAAATGCCTTTTTAGATGTGTTTGAAACAGGCGCAGTGATGGCAGTTCTCTGATGTTAACTGGAATATCATTCCAAGCCTTAATGCCCGAGTAATGAAATCCTTTTTTGGTTAATTCAAGGTTTAGCTTGGGAATATCGAGATCTCTATAATTCCTCGTAATATGATGTGATATAGAGCATCTCTGTTGGAACATATTCCACAGGCTTTCAGGGCATTGTTTGTTTACAATCTTATATGCCATAACACAGCGATCAAAGCGAATAAGATTCACAACACTGAGCCATTTTTTAGGCCACGGGTCCTTAAATCTTGCGCGCTCTATAATTGATAGGGCTCTGTTTTGGAGACGTTGAAGTGCTTGTAGTTCAGATGAAGAGATGCTACCCCATACAACGTTTCCGTAGCGTATATGACTCTCAAAGAGAGCGTGATACACATCACATAACTTTGATTGGGGAAGAACGTCTTTAAGTTTTTTTAAAGATGATAAACCACCTGCTAACTATCCTGTCAGCGATTTATATTGATCCTTCCATTTCAGCCCTTCATCGATAATGACACCTAAAGACTTGGTTTTCTCCACACGTTTTATTTCGGAATCGTTGAGTTCGAGTGGAGGGAGGTCATCAATTTCATTTATTCTTCGTTGATGACCAATAACCATAAATTCAGTTTTTTTGGGGTTTGCACTTAGTTTATTTACCCTCAACCAGTCACTGATATTTAACAGCTCTTTCTTTGTCATGCGTACGAGCTCTTTTATGTCATTAGGTGCAATTGTTGTGTGTGTATCATCGGCATACATGTTTGCTTTAGAGAAGTCCAAGCAACCCTCAAAGTTATTGAGGTACGCAATGAAAAGGAGGGGACCTAAGCATGACCCCCGAGGAATACCACACAGAACTTCCTCAGTCTTTGATCTATGACCATTTACAGAACAAAACTGCTTTCGTCCACTGAAGTATGACTTGAACCATTCTCTTTCTTTTCCTTTGATACCATATTTGAACAGTTTATCTATCAATATTTCGTGATCAACCGTATCAAAGGCTTTTTTCAGGTCCAAAAATACTGTCATATTCAGCTTCCGATTATCAGCATTTTCAAGCCAATGCTCAGTACTATTTATCAAGGACATAATCGTGGAATAGAGTTTCCGAAATGCATATTGGTTATTAGTTAAGAGTATATGGTTATTGGTTATTAGTGCACGCGTGGAAAAAGATTTTTGATTTCCACTGGAGTAGAAATGCGCCAAGACGCACATAACGATAGGCCTAGACATTTATTGAAAATGGACAAAACGTCGAAGGCTCAAGAAAGAAAAGAAAAGGAATAATTTACTGTGCTGGTCAGTGAGACAATAACACGAGGCTCTTTGACGAAGAATTTTTCAAAATATTTTCAGAACTGTTTTTCAATCGCTGTGGCTTTCCCCTCTCGTGGAATACTGAAGTTATGTGTTGGAGCTTGCGAGCGATTTGATTGGTTGGCGCCATAGGGCGCCGCGGAAAAGTTGAAGTCAATCCGACTTTCTAATACGCGCATAGCGGAGCGACTAGAAGTGACCATTGTTAGAAATAAACAATGCAAATACAACAGCCGCTTCGTTACGCACGGAAAAATCCGCCTAGTGGAAAACCTGCTTAAGAATAATTTCGGATTGATTCATGCTATATTCTTATCGCAAGGGTCGACGAAATCCGTTTTCTTTTTTGGGACACCCAGTAGAAAATAAGTAAGAGGTCGATGGGAATGCTTCAAACGTTGTTCTGTCACTAAAAGACTAGCCCACATTATGAGTATTTTTTGCATTCTTTTTCGGCTCGGTAAATTTTGCAAATTAAGGATTTCAAGGAAAAGGCATGCCTGAAGTCCTCAAAAAGTCGCCAAAACAGAGGATTGATTTACTGCCATTTCAGATCTTAAAAGCAACGAGGGGCGTTTTTATGGTTGGGAATAGGCAACTCAGTCAAAATTTTTTCAGAGAAAGTTTATAGTTTACAGTTACAGAGAATTTGGAATAATGAAGGATTAACGCCCCAGGCCCCAATAAGTATGCCAGGCCAAGTCCCTTATGTCTGGATTAAGTAGCCATAAGCATGTCTTTTAATCTCACTCATGCGTCACGCAAATCATTCGTTCACATCCCTGCTCGGAGTCAGTCAGAGAAATTCTTACTCGTATTATTTTCTTGTTGGAAATTTTCTTCACTTGCTATTTTATGATGGCATCACTCGACACGAGTTTGTCTGCTGTCCGCCCAAGAGATCGCAGAGATGCTCGTCGTACACTAGCAGGATGGAAGAACCTATCGAAGACGGTGTTAAGAGCCAAGGCTCAAATGTATGGTGTCTAACAGACAGGCAAGAAAGAAACGATTGCCTTGCGACTTTACAGCCTTTTCGACGTTACATGACCCTGAAATGCATCTTCACTTCAGACAAAAGTTAGAACAGACCCAATAATACTCCGCGACACAAGCTGTCACGGGAGCTTGGAGAGGTACAAGTAGGCAAAAAATCTATAACGAATTAGAATGGGAAACCCTGTACCATCGTAGATGGTATCGCAGACTATGCCATTTCCATTCTCTGCGCATATCCAAAGTACCGGATTACCTGTGTTTGAGATTACCTAGCAGTGAAATCTGGTCTATAATCTAAGAAACCCACATTGTTACGAACAGCCCACTGGAAGAACCATTCCGTACTCGAACTCGTATTTCCAAAATACCTTATCTGAATGGAACTCACTGGATTAATAAGGTAAGAAATTCTCCTTCGATTTCCTAGTTTAAAAAGAATCTGCTTGCTATCAAACTGCCAAATAAAAATCCTACCTACAACATTCGTGATGTCCTGAGCATCAAACTTCAAACAAAGCTTAGGGTTGAATTTAGTGCATTAAATGGGCATAGATTTAAACACGACTTCGCCTGCTTAAGTCCAATGTGTGTCTGTGGCACTGGTACAGAAGACATTGAGCATTTTCTCCTGCACTGCCCTCTATGCAGCATATTGCGCCAAGATCTTTTTGACCAGCTTTCTGATATCGATAAAAACAATGTTGCCGATGTTTATCCGAAAGAACTTCGTCCTTTACTCTTTGTTAGTGATCAAAATTTGGGTACAGTTGCAGACAGAATCATATTAGGAGCGACCATCGCCTTCATCAAAGCCTTGGCAAAGTTAAATTAATTGTCGAAATGTAGCAACAGCACCCCCCCCCCCCTCTTCCCCCCGTTTTACGTTCTACTTAATTTTTGTTTTTTGTTTAATCACATTTGTAGTTGAATTGTAAGTGGCATTCATGGTGAGGACCCGGTGACCTCGTGTCTTTCCTTGCCATGAATGTCACATTTAACGTAGTTATAGTTTTCTTAGTAGTTGCAGTTGGTTTTTTTAATTGATATGAAAGATAATGTTTTTGGAAGTTTGATTTGAAATGCAAGGATGAAAGATCAGCACAGAACTGAGTACATTGTTTGCAGTGCTGATTTAGGTGCGATATAGTCCTGTCGAAAAGAAAACTTAGTGAATTTTTAGCCCTTAGATGTGTAAAATTGCCATTAAAAGTGGGGTGGGGGTAGATTTTGCTTTTTTCTGATAATACTTTGAAGGGAATGAGGATCTTGCTTGTTGGGCTTCGGAGTTTCGAGACCAATCTGGGATCTGAAAGTGGCCAAAACATCTTAGTTTTTTGGAGGAATGCCTCTTCTGTTGCCGACAAATTATATCATGTTTTCTCTGTTTTAGGACTCAGCGAATGATACAAGAGTAGGTGGATTTGTTGAGAAGATTGAAGGCTTGTTTGACGGCAATGAGCAGCAAGGAGAAACAACTAAGCTCGCCAAGGCCTTGCTGAAAGGGATACGTCGAGGATACGCAAATGAATTAGATGAAAATCGCCATCCAGAAAATAATGGCTTAGACATAAGCTGGATCAACTCTGATGATTCGCTTCCTCGAGGTTCCAATATCGACTTACAAATAACTGAGGATGGGTGTAGTATTATATCAAGCAACGATTGCCTGGAATCTCTTGACATTAGAAAGGAAGCCAATGTTATTTATGACGAAAAGGTATTTTATGAAAAGAAAGGTGATATTTGCTCCAAGCTGTCTGCTTTTGCCAGCCCTCCAGGTACACACGGTCAAAAAGAAGCAGAGTCAACTTTGCTATCGTCACAGGATCATTTGCAACACATAAATGATAACATAAGTTCTGGGAAGTCAGCTATTTCTCAACATTTCCAATGTAAGATCTTGGCAAAGCAGAAAAAGCCGGACCAATTGATTTATCAACCAAAAGTTCGGAGCCCTAGTGGGGATATAGAGAGTTTGGTTTCAGGAGAGGAATTTCAAAACAAAGATAGTGAGCAGAACAGTGTTCATACTTCAACAAATGTAAGAGATACGAAATCAAAGACAAAGGTTGCGGTGAAGAAGTTCCGCAATAGCAAGAAGAATAATCGCAAACAGAAAAAAGTGTACAGATCTAATCCAGAACTGAATGTAGTGTCACCAGTAGGTCAAACTAAAGATAGTTGTGCGAAATCTGTCAACCAGTGCAGTCCATTCACAACTGATAGCTCAACGGATTGGGACAAAATCAATTCTGATTGATGCTGCTCAATTTGCACACTTTGTTTTTTAGCAGAGAGACGGGGAACGCTTCGATGCATATTATATTTTAAGTTGTACTTGGAGTTTCAAGAAAAAGTACGCCTGCTTGGAAGGAGGATGGAATAAAACGAAAGAAATCGAAACTTAACTAACCTTCAACTTAGATGCACGTACCTCGCATTTAGAAATCGTCCATCTAGCGCCGAAAGGTACTGGTGCACAAAGTCAATATTTAGAGTACATTCAAAACCAGAGGCTTTTAACAAGAGCTTAGCCATGATTTGATATCATGGGAATTTTCCAAAGTACCGGTAAACCTTTATTTTCAGTTTTTGTTTTTGAAAAGAATTATAGACGCCTTGCCACGATCCTAATGAAGCAAATAAGATACAAATTTAGTAGGACCGATAAACTTGTGCCTCATCTTCAAAATAAGCGTGCATGTGTCCCCTTTCATATTCTTTGACATGAGAAATGTTTGCAATTGAGTACAATGCAAGAACCGATTGCCCAAAGCAAAACGAATTCAAAATACAGTTGAAGTCTCTCAAAGTATGGACTTGCAACAAGTCTCTCTCGCGGCAAAAACGGGAGAAGGAAAAAAAGCGAGAGAGACTTGTAATACTTGGCAGCCTGTATCGTTGGCTGGACAGGATTCTGTCCAGCCGGCATCCCTTTACAAAAAACCAATATCCAATCATATGCTTAGAAAGGACAATGATACAACAGAGCGAGACTCTACGGTGTTCCTTGACAATGGCCGACTCAAGTTTCGATGAAACAGTTGACAACAAACCCGTTTTTATTAGAATGGAAGCAAGGCTCGATAGCTCATGAATATTAATGAGCATGCCAAGTATTACAAGTCTCTCTCGCTTTTTTTCCTTCTCCCGTTTTTGCCGCGAGAGAGACTTGTAGCAAGTCCACTCAAAGTATAATTCTTTTCAAGAGTAGGACAGTTTTTCCAGAATGCTAAGTTTTGGAAATAAGTCTGTAAACCAGAAATATAACAAAATTACCTAATGATTTGTAATTGATTTTCAAATGTACCCGTTAACAAAGTATAATTTATTCCTAATGGGCTATCCATATATGTAATTGATGTACTTGATTTGAGAGCTTTTTGAATAAACTTTCCAAATATTAAATGGTTTAGAAGGCTCGTAGGTGGGGATTGGACTGTAATTCCCATGCAAGCCAAAGCCACTTTGGTAAAAATGGCTAAAGACAGGAAAAAAGCCATGGGTCTTTCTCAAATTCATATTTTCATCGTCGACTTTTGCCTTCTCGATGCTGATTCTGAATAATCCTTCTATCAACACCTTAGAAACCAGTTATTAAGGTTCTCTGAGAAGTGTTGTGCCTCTAGCGTTGATTTTGTAGAGACAGGTGATTTTTCTGAAGTAATGTGACTAAAGTTATCAAGACTTCTGATCTTTGATAGCACTGTCATTCTGTCATTTCAAAATACTACATTTCTACTTAAAAGAAAGATATTGGCATGCAGATTTTTCATTTTTTTCACATAACTCTAGCCAAGTTTCTTTCTTGCCTCCCCTCCCTAGTGGACGCAAAGTCTGCGAGCAGGCTAGAATAACTCGTGTACTTCAAACAAACAGTGTAAGCTGCTATAAAAGAAAGAAAATTTTCTGACTTATTTCCAGCCCTGGGTCCACTGTGAATCTATAAAGCGCAGTTAAAAATTTCTTTGAAAAAACCCGTGATATCAACTCATCATGGCTAGGCTCACTTTCAAAACCTCTGGATTCAGATACACTCGAACTTTTCACTTTGTGAACTCACATTTCTGATATTTGATGGATGATTATCCAATGCAAGGTATGTGCATTTAAGTTGAAGAATAACAAAGTGTAATTATTTAATCGGACAGTCTCGATATCTTATCATTTCTTTCCTTCGTTTAGTCAAATTGGGGTACTTCATTAGAAGACACCTTGTGGTTACTTTGATGAAACAGGGCCTTTTTTGGAATAGCAGGGTGAGATGAAAGAAAATTCCAGTCATTTTAAGACAATTCGAGTTTAGTGGGATGTAAACTTTGAAAATCGAAGATCGAGCATAAGTTTCGACAAAAGAAGCTTTATCTTGAAATAATTTATTGTCTTAGGTGATTTTACGTTGCTTGGTTCTTATAACAACCGCTCATGGGTAAAATTTGTGAAACCAAAGTTCGACTTGATAATCCTAAATCTTAAGTAAAGTGAGCAAATGTTTTTTTGCCAAGCATTCGAAATTTGTTCCCACCGAAACTTTGTCGTCATGCCCCGTTTCCGCTTCGTTTATTAGATTGGGTGGCGGTGCTCCTCTTCAAATGAGACTGATAAACTGAAAATCCTGCCAAAATCGCTGGAAAACGGCGACGATGGAATTAGCTCGACCAGTGACATCGCAGGAATATTTTGGCTTTTAAAGCAAGTTTTCAGTATCAAATTTAAGGAATCTTCCATTTGTTAGCGAAACTTCGTCAAAAATCCTCGTAAAGCCGATTTAACATTTTTTTTTCTTTTTTCTGCCTTACGCGTTAAGATATAAATGAACAACATGAGTACCAAATGGAAATACACTCCAAAAACAAAAACTTGCTTCCAATATGTGTTTCTTTCTGATATTTATGACTAATGAGACATTTTCCGTAGTATGCTTCAATACCTATGCAGCCCTTAACGGAGATAAATCGGCCAATTTTTAATCAAAAAGATTGTTTTGTTAACAGTTCCAGAAAACAACTGTCTCATTATGTGTGATGTAAATAGCCATCTCTCACTTGAAAGCTTACTTAGATTCATATGTTTTTGCTGCTGGTTTTTTAAAGAATAAGTCTCCTAAATATTGATTTCTGGAAAATCTTTTGCCCGAGAAACCCTTTAAAAAGAGGATCTTGGGATAAAGATATCCTCCATTTCTTCCATGTTTTATATGGTTTAGGCAAAGAGCGTTAAGATGCTTGTCGATTTCGGAATTGGTATTTCAAACATGGTAATGGTCAAAGCACAGGTACAGAACTTTATTTTGGGCGCATAATTTGTTCTGACATCATGCAGAACCCAGCTTTTACGGGCACAACAAATAAACATTAACTTTCTCGGGTCCCATTTCTGGAGGCGAGCTCCGTACTGTTGAAATTTGTTAAAAGATCTCAATTTCGGTGGATTTTTAGCTGCTGGCATAACGATCGTGTTGACATAAATTGTTCTTACCTCGAATGTGAATAGGTATTTTGACTAGGTATTGGTTTTTATGAAAATATAGGTAAAATAACGGGCGTCCAAACCCTACTCCCGTTTGATAAATCACCAAAATTTGATTGCACGCCCGATTTTCAAATTTCTTTCTTGGCGAGTAGATCAAGGACCAACTTATTTTTCCAGACAAAGCTGATGTTGTAATTGGCCCTATAATTAGCAAATTTAGGCCCTTTTGAGGCTACCTGCTTTTGAACCCTATTGCTAATAAGCAATGATGATTTCAAGATTAATTTCTTTGTGCATGTAAAGCTTCTTGACTTATATCCAAATATCAGCAGGTATTCACAGGTAAAGGTCATAAACGACAGAAAGTAATACACACTATCATGGGAGACTTAAACAATAATAAATAATCTGAAATTTTGACTCTTAGGTTAGCTTAGCCATTTTGCCACGGAGCATTGGTCAACGTAATGTTTTTCGATACGTAATTTTTCTACTTTGTCGTATCAAACGCAAACATTTATCATCTACAAATATTTTTGTGTCAATAATAAAGCAAGTCAAACAGACGATTTTATCAAAGGTTTGATGACCGTGTTTTTGTGACTTTTAAAACAGGAGTACTTTTTTGGACACCCTGCATGCTATCAACACGGGTTGATACAGAAATGAGAGAAACATAGATCGAAGTTAAGCATTCAATAATCTGTTGCTATTTGATTTTCGTTAATCAAATGGCCTACACCTTTAAGAACGTAA
The DNA here is from genome assembly GCA_964020215.1 of Aurelia sp. 3 sensu Dawson et al. (2005). Classification (NCBI taxonomy): domain Eukaryota; kingdom Metazoa; phylum Cnidaria; class Scyphozoa; order Semaeostomeae; family Ulmaridae; genus Aurelia; species Aurelia sp. 3 sensu Dawson et al. (2005). The sequence continues at coordinate 12,315,486 of OZ026585.1, forward strand.
CGGCACAAGTTAAGGGAAATTTTTAGGATACCAAATATATGTGGGAAGATAATTTGGTTTTGATCACCTTGCCTAAGGTAACCTTAGGATATGATTTGTGATCAAATGTTGGTTTCCACTTTTCCTATCAAGTTTCGAAATCCATCGCCATATGAATCTCTCTTAGTGTAAGCCGTTTCAAATTATTTTGCTTGTGGCGTAACTTTCAGAAATCCATATTTTGAAAGAGATAACCGTCAGTATTTTCTTTGAATGAAGAGTCTCACCATGCCATTGGAAAGAGTCCCTCTCGCGTGCGCAACCAACTGTCATGCTGGAAACTTTTAGCAGTCTGCGTGAAGAGCTGCCTTTGTTTTAAAATAGCACGGCACGACACTAATCCATCACTGGTTTCATTTCTTGCGAATTTGAAGCTTTGAACATTAGAACCAACCAAACTTTACTCGCAGATTTTCCTGCCCGCTTGAAAACGATGGATAATTTAGTCACAAGTGTGGGCAAGTGGAAGCCAGCCTTACTCTACGTTTTTTTTTAATATTCATTCTGAATTTGTGTTCAAATTACTATGAAAATTTGGTTCGATTAAATAAAGACGTTATGTTATCAAGTTATTCTGTTAAATTGTTATCAAGCTTCAGTCATTGGTATTTTCAGCCAATGATTTGATAAAATCCCATGTGTTATAACATAAATTGTATTTAGGTAGTTTCATACCTATAATGAGTTTTAAATAGCTATGATAAAAACACACTTACACTTTCTTCATTTTTCTCAAGCTTTCTTTACTTTTCTCTTTACTTGAGAAAAGTAAAGAAAGTGTGTGTTTTTATTATGGTTATTTAAAAGTCATAATAGGTATGAAACTGCCTAAACACATGATGTCAAGTTGTTTAATGAAAAGTTTATATTTACTTTCGAAATTATGAAAGTAAAAAATGTTTCATTTCATATTAGCTAAATTTAACGTTTTGATAAAATTTATGAAAAAGAACTATATTTACGTTTTAGAATTTGAACTTATACTTGTTAAGGCATTGTGTTAGCTTTTGCAGATGGTTTGACATTGAACTCTAACTTGTTGGCACTGCTCAATAGAATTTTTACGGTATATTAGAATCTTGCTTTTCGCAGACAAACGAAGTTTTAGATGCAAGGATTATGATCAATGCAAGGCGCAGCAAAACGTTTCAGATAAATCTGCATCAACTGAGCATTGTGTATGAACCGTTTAGGGGACAGCGACGAAATGATTCGAATTTGCTTAAATTTGTTGGATGTTTTTGACACGATCTTCAAACTTATTTTGGCTTATTTGCTAAGTCAGCAAGAGTTAATGTATTTAGTACAAGTGTTTGTGCCGGGTTTTCTGAGAAACAATTTGAATGATACCCTTTAATGAAAAGATAGCTGCCTTGCTATGAAGAACCTTTTTGTTTTTCATTTGAATAAGCTAAGTTTTAATTGCCGTGATGTAAATTTCACCAAATAATGTATCAAACACACTTTAAAGTTTTTCTCAATGAGCAATAACAATAAAGAAATAGCCTGTGGCTCCTCCGCAACAACTGTCAGACCGTTTGCATATGTTTTAGGACACGGTTTAAGTTGCACATGGTGTAGCCTATTGAGAGAACATAAGGTAAAGTTAAGGTTAAATGAGTATTATGACGAAATTCAGGAAAGCCTTACATTGCGCCTAAGCCAAAACATACTCTGCGCTGGAGAAAGCATGGTTATACGTTGCGTCAATAGCACAGCCTATCGAAAATCCTTACCTTAGTTTTTCGTTGCCCAACCCTGATTTCACGTGGCGCTCAGTTTGTTAGCAGGAGTCTCACACAGCATAACGGAGCCACATCGACCAGAACAAGAAATGTTATTTCAGGTGTTATGATCCATGATATGAATGATGCTGTCCTCCGTATGGCCTAACACAATGTCTTCGCAAGTAGGATAACGAATATATTGTTCTGTTGAATTAAAGGATTATTAGGAATCATTCAGTTTCGTTGGCTAATAGTTTCTTTATTTCGAAAAGTCTACTTGTGCTACAAAACTGCAGCATCACAATGAGTAACAAAAAGAATTGCTTAAAGAATTGCTTAAAGGGGCACCGTCAAGCAGCTGAATGAATTTGAAAGGCAAAGGAGAAACATCAAACGTAGGGCCGAAGATAGGGCTAGTTGGCGAGTGTGATGCTGAACCTGCGTTGCGGCAGACAACCAAAGAAAAAGAAAGTCGTGGGCTGTTTAACAATTTTTATTTATGCAGCTCAATTTGAAAATTCCATTGGAAGGCCTAACTAAAAGATGAAAATTTTTTTATCTAAATCAGGTTTTCCACTCCATAATTACGATCGATTTTTGTAAACTGCTTTTCCCAAGATTTCTGAAATATGCCTTCAATTTGCAAATTTATGCCAATTTCTGCCTCAAGTAATAAGATTAAGTGATGCCTTCCATGCGAGGCATGGCGGCCAGAACACTGAAACTAAACAACAGAAGAGAACATGGTAATAGAGAAGCGGTCCTTAAAGTGGCAGTGAAATGAAATTTTAGAAATAGAACCAAATATGAACTTTTAAAGTACCTTTTATGCTGAGCACAATGGTCTATTTGAAGCATTCGTTGTTGAAATGCCTGAGGAAATGACTGCCAATTTTTGCGGATATCCTTCATTGACAGCTACAAATTCTGCGCGGCCACGTGACGTCATGAAGTTGTTCTCGTGAAGCGCGCGCTTTTGTCTCGCACTTTTCCACTGCACAGTGATCCAGAGCATGGAAAAAATACTAAACACAACACCTTTCAAATGCTAAAACCTTTAGGTTTACCATAAAGAGGATACTTTCAGCTATTCAGAACAAAAGTTCGTTTGCATATCGGACCAACGAGTGCGGAGAAATTGCACTTTGAAGTTGACCAAAATTGTTTGGTTATGTTTTACATCTCCAGTTGATCATTTCCAAAATGGGCCTAAACCAAACATTTCAAACTTTCATTTTTCCAGTTGTGCTCGTCCGATTTCAATAAACCCTTTTTTTAGTTAAACCTCTGTCTGCGCAATTAGTTCGGTTTCAGTTCTATGAATTTACATCAATTTATGTGTTTATTTGGCACATTTTTGTCAAGTAGTATTTTTAGCAGTTAAACAGCATGAAACCCATAAATTACTTCTTTCCTAGTGCAAACAAAAAAAAATGAGGAAAAAAGAGTCTTTAGAACTTATTTCCCACCAAACTTTAGATAACAATGAGGATTTCTGCCAAAGGGTTTGTACAGGTTCATACAGGTTAAAATTTGATAACTGATATAAAAGATCATGTCATTTAGGCCCAAGCGTGCTATTTTCGGTGATTTTCCGTCATTAGAATGTACATCGTGCTTTTAGGTGCTTCTACTGCATAATCTTCGCTTTTACTTGCATGGCTGCAATTGCGAAGGTTTAAATTTTAAATAAAACGAGGAATATTTCATTACTTAACCAGCACATCAAGAGTTAAGTTACTTGAACCGTACATGGGCTTAACGTGGGTTATGAAACTCAAGCCAACAAGCATTAAAGCGTCTATTACTTCAATATGCAAAGCTCGGGCGTGAGGTTCACTTTTCAATCGTTGGAAATTTCAACTTTATTTTTAGGTTATAGGAACGTCTGGTGTACCGCAAAAAGATTCTTGTTATGACAAAATCCCAGAATTCAGGGAAGATTAAGACACCCAGTCCTTGAATACAAGTGATTTCTCGCTGCAAAACCATTGAAATATTTTTGTTTGATGTAATACAAAGAATTACTAGGAGTTTTGAATTACCGACATTAAAGTTACCTAAACAGAATGAACCTAAGTCCCAGAAAATTCACAATGAAATTATAAAAGTATGCACGGTTCCCAGAAGTTTCTGACAAAAAACTACCCTAATTGCAATGTGACCAGATATTGGAGCACCCTTTCCCCTGGGCTTTTGGTCTATCAAGTACAATACTGTTGATAAGTCTTGAAAAAGAAGCTCTTCCTAGTTTGGTTTATTAGTCAGGTTGATGAAAGGTCTCACGAGCGTCAACTTCAAGCTTCAGTAGATATTAAGGGCAATCATAAAACCATATGGTTATCATCAATCTTCTGAATTTATAGTGACTACATAGGCTTTACATTGATCATTCTTTTATCTTTAGTCAATACTTCATGCTAACTATAAAAGTCCTGAGGACATTCACATCATTTTTGGCTAAGGTTGAAGCTGATTACAGCAACTTTTGCGACTTAATCTGTGAGTGCGACTTTGATAATAATACAAACTAGAATTTTTGGAACAAATACATAGGAAACTTTGGAAGAAGTTCTCATTGTAGACCGTAAAAAGTCTATATCAGCAAATGTTGATGGCATCTTTAACCGGAAGCTCATCAAATCGGCAGCAGGCGAAGCCATTGCTAAAAGAATTCATTGAAATGCAAAGTTCAGGAATACGAGAGTGAGACAATTTGTGTACCAAAACAAGGAGAAGCACCTTTTCCTGGTATAAACAAATGAAGTGAGTTAAAATATCCTATGGTTGAGTTCGGACTTAGGCCTAGTATCCCCAAAGTCATAGGCATCAAATGCTAGTCGGCTTTGATTATCATAAGTCATGTTGCAGCCAATCAAATCCTAATTTTCTTCTTGAGTAATGAAATAATTCTTCTTTTCATTTACCATTTAGCCATGAGAGTTAAAGCGGAGATTATGCAGTAGAACCACCTTGAAACACGGTCTACATTCTGACAGAAAATCACCGAAAATAACACGAGTAGGCCTAAATCAAATGATCTTTTATATCAGTTATGAAATTTTAACATGTACGAACCTGTACAAACCCGTTGGCAGAAATCTTCATTAATATCTAAAGTTAAAGATAAGTTTCTAAAGTCTTCAAGATAAGTTTTTCGCCACCATTACTTGTCCTCACCATCACTTGGATCTGACGTCTAATATGCAGCAGACTTAGTGTCAAATCGTTCTCAGTGTCAAATCGTTCTTATTATCCGTATGTGTTGTTCTTAGTAGTGTTGGGTAATTGTCCCAGTAGTATTGTAAAGTAATTCTTGTAATTAGTGTAGACCGTAATATGTATTGTAAAATTTTATTGATATATACAAAAGAATATATCTAAAGTTTGGTGGGATTGTTTGCACTAGGAAAGAAGAAATTTACGGGTGTCATGATGCTATTTTATTGCTAAAAATACTACTTATCAAAAATGTGCCAAATAAGCACATAAATTGATGTAAATTCATTAAACTGATGCTTTGTTTAATTGCGCAGACATAGAGGTTTGATTAAAAAAAGTTTATTGAAATGGGACGAACACAACTGGAGAAATGAAAGTTTTAAATATTTGGTTTGGGCTCATTTCGAAAGCGATCAACCGGAAGTGTAAACAAAAACATGACTTAAAAATTGTAGAAATCGGAGTACTGGCAGGAAATCGAAGTTTCATTAAAAAAAGGAGAACAAGGATTGCGGCGATAAGCATATATGTATTATTGCATTGCAAGTTTGAAAAGTTGGACAATTCCAAGTAAGACAATTCCACGTGAGACATATCCGATGTTAGGCCCGTTTACACGAGATCGGATCCAAATGGATCCATACCCAAATTGTAATAGATAGGCCTTGCGTTTACACGGGACTCGACGGATCCGATCCCATTTGGATCTGCTATCCGTACCCAAACGGGATCACTTTCGAAAGTGATCCCGTTTGGATCCGATCCCAAAAAGGTCTCGTGTAAACGGGTGGGATCAGATCCAAACTGGTACGGATAGGAAATGACACGATTAAACTGAAAATCCTTTGTTCACATTTCAAAGAGGGGAATCAAAGATGAGACAGAGTCTATTAGAGTGCAAAATTTCAAGGGATCTGATCAAAATAAGAGAAAGGTTACTAGAGCGCTGCTAAGTGTTCATAAAATCGAAATGGATCCGATCTCGTGTAAACGCCAACAGTTCTGGATCCGATCCCGTGTAAACGCCCCTCAAAAAGTGGATCGGATCCAAATGGATCCGAACCTATTTGGATCCGATCCCGTGTAAACGGGGCCCATCAGAATTAAATGTTCCAACAGCACGAGGCTCTATTTATACTCATAACGATAAACAACTATATGTGCATGTTTACAGTTCCTACGTATGAAAGAAGAGTGAAAGAGCAAGCTCAAAGGAATAATAATTAAACAGAGCTAGGGGGATAGAAGACTGTTGGTCGAATTTTGGTCAACGTCAAAGTGCAATTTCTCCGTATCGTTTGTCCGATTCACAAACGGATTTTTGTTCTGAATAGCTTAAATTGTCATCTTTATGATGTACCTAAAGGCTTTAGCATTTGAAAGTTTTTTTTTTTGGTATTTGTTCTATAATTTCTCGAATCTGGATCACATTGCATTGCTGGAGTAGCCGGGAAACAAAATCGACCTATCAATAAAAACATGAAGCCGGACCCTGAGGAATAACAAGATGGCCAAAATGAAAAGAAAAAAGGGAGGGAAGTACTGTGTTGCTGGTCTGCCTGGGAAAAGATCTTGCAAGAACAGCAGCTTCAACCCGAATGTTAACATGCACAAGTTTCCAAAGGACAAAACTGTGCAGAAGCAGTGGACAAACTTTGTGCGAAGTTACCGAAGAGACTTCACCGCAACCACATCATCTCATCTTTGTTCAGGGCACTTCGAACCAACGTGCTATGTCAGGCGTACAGACACTTTGGTCGTGAAAAACAGTCCAGAAAGAAACAATATTCCAAGGCAGAGAAAGCTAGAACCAGGTTCAGTGCCAACGATTGAGGATGCCCCTCAAGTCCAAAAGCGTAAAATTACCGGTGATATTTTGGAGGAAAATAACGTGTCCACTACAAGGGAACGATGACAGGTTAGTCCCGAGTCATAATTCATTTCTTCATCAATTATTTCTTTTGGATTTAGCTTGATAAGTTAAGTTATGAAGTTAGCCCTTGGTCTAAGTTGAGGTTTCCAGCTACATAGATCGTGGTTTTAGTTGGACAAATCAGTTGTGGGAAACCAGGAAACAGCAGAAGAGCAGAAGAAAATAGTAGTATAGTATTTTTTATATTGAAGAACTAGAACTTAGCCAGGAGGCAGACGTGTTTTCTGGCGCGGCTACTTCAAAGGATTAGTTCAACACGCAATCATGTAATCATCGACGCGATAGCTCTAACTAGACTTCCTTCATATATACTTATTTTTTGTTTTAACCTTAATTTGAAATGGCATAGAAACAAACTCGGAGCAGAAGCTAATAACAAGGGCAATTACAAAAATCAAGATGGAAGAACTGCTGACCAAGAAACTTGCTGAAATGAAAACTGATTTGTGTAACTTTTTTCAAAATGAAATCAAAGAACTTCGTGCTACGGTTAACTCGATAGAGACAAATCAACAATATGTGAGCGACAGCTACGAAGAAATCAAATTGAAACTCGAAGAGATACTTGCAGAGAACCAGCAAATCAAAACCGAGAATGCCGAATTGCGCAAAACAGTCAAGGAATTGGAGAAAAAAGTTATCGAAAATGAAGCTGCCATAAACGATCTCGAGCAATATGGCAGGCGGGAAATGATTGAAATTGATGGATTTCCAGCCAAAGACAGCGAAGATGTCGAAGAGCTTGTCATTAAAGTGGCAGCAGCATGTGACGTAAATATCAAGACAGAAGACATAGAAGCAGCCCATCGAGTGAAATCCCGTACAAAGAAAAACTTGCCAATAATCGTCAAATTCAAATCACGGAAAACAAAAGAACTCATCATAACAAACAAGAAAAAGCTAGCAAACAAAAAAACGACCGATTTCGGGTACGCAGGAAACGATTTTTACATCAACGAAAGCTTAACACAACGCAACAAAAATCTACTCCGACTCACAAGACAGAAGAAGAAAGAAAAAGGGTATCGATACGCTTGGTCACATAACGGTCTAATCTTCGCAAGGAAAGATGCTGAATCAAACGTACTCTCTATCAAAAGTGAGACAGATGTTGCAAAAATCAAGTAAAACTTTCTCTTTTTGCTATGAAAAACGCTGCTACTTTCACTCTTTATTCAATACTTAGCGAGGCATTATGCCTCAAATCCATTCGTTCACCCCAATAACCTATCCCTATGACCGAAAATTGTAGCAAATGCCAAAAAATGGCGAAAAATCCCTCAAAAATTAATTGCCAAATCTGCACAAAAACGTTCCACCTAAAATGTTGTGGCGTTTCCTTGATTGATTCTGAAACCATCAAAGAAAAAGGGTCCCACTGGTTCTGTAGAAACTGCCTTCAAGCGATTCTACCTTTTCAAGGCGTAGACAATAAAAAGTTCAACAAACTTTTCAAGGAAATTGAGTTAAACCCGACAACTCAACGTATTCAGAAATCACCCAACCAACTAAATCGTCAATCAAATATGTGTTCCGTGTGCGGTAAGCTTTGCAGATCACAAGCAAGCGTGATTTCCTGTATGCAATGTGAATCATCAGTTCACGCCAAATGTTCTCTTATCTCACGTCATCAACTCTTATGCGAAGGCACTCCGTTAAATTGGCGGTGTCTTTCATGCATGAGTAATATTTTCCCTTTCAGTAAGTTGGATGATCATGAATTAAAAACACTTAATTTTAACTCCCTGTACGATTGTAACTGCAAGTCAAATTTTATAGATGAACCTTACTTCCCAATAATCGAAAAACTACAATTAAATGAATCAGTTCACAATGAAAATTCAAGACATTCAAGGGATGATATAGACCATCAGTTACCCTCAACTAATGATTTTGACTATTACGATGCACATAAATTTCATAAGTTATTGAACAACAAAGCCTTGAACATTAAAAATAGCCTTAGCATTATTCATACTAATATTTGCTCCCTTCTGAAACATTCTGAAGACATTGACCAACTGCTAGACACCCTGGATCATAGGTTTAACGTTATAGCGTTAACAGAAACCTGGCACTCTCCTAAGAACAACGAAGCAATCAAAAACCTTGTCATTGAGGGATATCAACCATATTATGGCACGCCAGGCAGTACACAAAACGGAGGATGTGGCTTTTTCGTCGCAAACAGTCTCAAATTCAAACCCAGAGCAGAATTTGATACAAAAGTAGCAAACACCAACTCAGAATTTGAAGCTAGTTGGATTGAAATCGTAAATGAAAAACAAAGAAACGTTCTTCTTGGATGCATCTATCGACATCCAAGAAACACAGACAATGAATTCATTGCTTACATGCAAAATATCCTCCAACAAATAAAAAACGAAAATAAACTTGTCATAATTGCAGGAGACTTTAACTTGAACCTCTTAAAACATGACATTGATGACAAAATAAAAGAGTTTCTTAATTTGATGCTTTCAAATCATTGCCAACCAACAATTACGCAGCCAACTAGATTTTCAAATGAAAATAGACCCTCACTTGTCGACAACATATTTATCAATTCAATTGAGCATGACACTTATAGCGGAAATACAATCTCTAAAATTACTGACCATTTGCCAAACTTCATTTTCATAAACAACGGAAATCAACATCTAATGCAAAGACCCAGCAAAATGGTTAGAGACTATAAAAATTTTGACAAAGATAAGTTTCTGCAAGATCTTCAAATGATGGAAAATTTCGATAATGCTCAGGATCCAAACTACAACTATGAGAAATTTCAAAACCATTTCTTGGAATGCCTCGAAAAACATGCCCCTCTCAAAAAGTTGTCAAAAAGAAAAGAAAAGATGAAAAGAAAGCCCTGGATCAATAAAGAAATCATCCAGTGCATCCGGAAGAGAGATAAGCTTTACAAAAAATTCATCAAAACCAAAAACCCAGAATGGGAAGCAAAATATAAGACTTGTAGAAATAAAATAAACCATCTGATTCGAACAAATAAACGTAACTATTACTCAAGCTACTTCGAAAACTTCAAAAGCAATTCTAAAAAAATTTGGTCTGGAATCAGGGAAATTATAAACAAAAATAACAAGTCATCATCATCCCAAATTTGTCTCGAAGTGGAGGGTAAGCTAGTCACGTGCCAAAAGCAAGTTGCAGATAACTTCAATACTTTTTATACCAACGTTGCTTTGAATCTCGTAAACAAAATGCAGAAATCAACAAAACATTTTAGCGACTACCTGCCAAATGCCCCAACAAATAGCCTGTTTCTGACACCTATCACCCAAACTGAAGTAGAGGATCAAATCTCAGCTCTAAATGAAAGTAAAGCCCCCGGATCGTACGGAATTCCCGTAAAAGTAGTTAAAGTGAGTAAAACGTTGATCTCTGCTCAACTATCAAACATCTTTAACCAATCATTCCAATCTGGAATTTTTCCAGATAAACTTAAATTTGCATGTGTAACCCCGATCCATAAGGGTAACTCTAAGCTCAATATAACAAATTACCGCCCAATATCAATTTTACCAACTTTCAATAAAATCCTAGAAAAGCTGATGTACAAAAGACTTCAGAACTTCCTAGAAAAAAATAAAATTCTTTTCCAACATCAGTTTGGTTTTCAAAAAAACAAATCTACGTCACTCGCAATACTCGACATCTATAACAATCTTACCAAATCGATGGAAAATAACTCTTTTTCATGTTGTGTCTTCCTGGATTTTGCAAAAGCCTTTGATACTGTCAATCATGATATATTACTTTCGAAACTAGAGCATTATGGAATCAGAGGAGTTGCAAATAAATGGTTCAAATCCTATCTTTACAATAGGCCTCAAACTGTTAAAATTGGCAATGAAAAATCAGAGGAGCTTTTCATTCGATCTGGGGTTCCACAAGGTAGTGTTCTTGGACCCCTGTTATTTCTAATTTACATTAACGACATACCTAACTCGTCTAGATTATTAAAATTCCATCTCTTTGCTGATGACACTAGCATATTTTTATCAGATAAAAGCATAGACAAAATTGAAGATACCCTAAATGAAGAATTGAAAAATGTTTTTCAGTGGCTATTGTCAAATAAATTATCGCTAAACGTTAAAAAATCAAATTTCGTTATTTTCAGGCCAGTAAGGAAAAAACCCCCTCGTAAAATAAATCTAGAAATAAATAGTGATTCAATTGAAGAATTAGAATCGACAAAATACTTAGGCGTAATCTTAGACCAAAATCTAAATTGGAAAAAACATATGAGCCATGTGTCCACTAAACTCTCAAAGTATGTAGGACTACTTTATAAACTCCGACACTTTGTACCAAAAAGCACCTTATCGTCTCTCTACAATGCTTTCATCATGCCTCATATTAACTACGGCTTAATCAACTGGAGTTCAGCAACGAAAACAAATCTGGCCCCAATCAAGCGCTGTCTAAAAAGAGCAGTTCGAGCCATAAACTTTGCCAAATTCCAAGATCACTCTTTACCACTTTTTAAAAAACAAAATCTTTTATGTTTTGACGACATAGTTGAATTAGAAATAGGAAAATTCATGTATTCTGTCGAAAATAAGCTTCTGGACTCATTCTTCTTAGAAATGTTTCAAAAAACAAACGATCGACACACACGATGTACGCGACAGGCGACCAGGAATGACTTCGTCATTCCAAAAACAAAACTAAGTATCGTTAGACGGAGCATAAGATATGTTGGTGCCATTACCTGGAACTCAATCCCGGGTGAAATAAAGAATTCAAAGACAAAAGCCATATTTAGTAAAAAATTTTCCAAGTATCTCCAACAGAAATACTAACTTCATTACATGTCAGCAATGTACAACGTACAATTCTTTGCCCCACCCCCCCAAAAAAACTGTTTCTACCATTTTTTCCCTCTCTCCCTCTCTCTATCCGTCTCTGTTGTTTCTTTCATTCTGTTTTTGTATCAGTAATGTTTTGTATATATTTATAGAAAAAAATGTCAAGAAGGTATGATGTAAACAAGTTTTATAACATGTAAGCTATTTCCTTTGAGTAGGGGTGCTTGGCTCGTCAGCCCTTAGGGGTTTCTCTGGGGAGGAACATCTGTTCTTCTCCAGAGTATTCAAGTATCCCGAACAGCTATTTTTAATAATTAAAATTTTCATATATGAGCAGAAATGTAGTAGCTTAAAACTTGTTGTTCAAATAAATTGAAACTTGAAACTTGAAACTTGAAAGAGCTTTAGACATAGGAAATGCAAATGCACTACCGTGGAAGTAATTTTATATACCATAGCATGAGAAAAAACTATTTCCAAAAACAAGGACTAAATTTGAGAAATGTCAAGTCAATAAGATTGTTGTTAAGATCCCTCCAAATTTTTAAAAGGCATCTTCCCTTCAGCATTCTCAGGACGTTGTGCAACAACAGTTTAAAATTTCTTGTGCAAAGTTTATTTGACTACACCATTCTTTCTGTCTTTTTAGCACTTGCTTGATATCTTAGTTTTCATTACTCGTGTCAGTTTCCTTGTTTTACTCCACATAGACCATTGGAAACTTTCTGTACGAGAACAGCCCTGTGAAACTGCAACCTCATGTGGCAGCTAAGATAGGTTGATATCTGTAGTGCAAGAGAGGAAGTTGTAGATACCAAGAATGACAAATGCATAGGGACAGACGAAATTAACCTGCATTGTGCTAAGTGTACAAATTCGAAGAAGAAGCTCCATAACTGTCAGAAGATTGTCTCAAACTTAAGGAGAAAACTTCACAAAAAGAAAAATTTAAGTTGATTACGTGTTTTCTGTAAAAATTAGCATGCTAAACTTGAGAATAAGATTTGCTTGAAAAATCATCCTGCTACCCACATATCTAATTACGAGGGGCAATTCACTTATTGGAAAATGCGTACGAGATTTTTTCAGAACAAAAGGATTCATACGGATTTTTGATGGATTTTTCTTGAAAACAAAAGGATTTTTGCCAAAGGTGTACGAGATTTTTTGGAGTGAAATGCCCCTCGTCTAATTACTTGTATAAAATATATTGTTTGAAGTTGCACATTGTACAGGTTTTGAGGAGTTTGCATCAGTTACTGCCATATGTTGTTACCTAACATATCTCTGACATTTAAAGCATCATCCTACGAATTGTGTACTTAGCAATAGATGTGTGCTCATAAGTTGTAAATATAAAAAGCATAAGATAACATATTGTTTTCCACAGGATACCATTTGCAAGGATATAAGCAAGACATGAACCAACCAAACATTGAAAGCAATGTACCACTGCAAGATCATGCATCAGATGAAGAGGAAACAGATGAAAATGACAATGATGATCACTTGGAAACAATGGAAAATATATCTTTAGATGACTTGAATGATGACAATGATGATGACATAGAAAATGTTGCATCAAATTCACAGGAAGACAAAAGGTGAGTTTTTTGATTTTGTGATAATTTGCCCCAATGCTTTTTTTTAAGATGCACTAGCTCTCTAATGTACTAAATCTCAAAGCGCCAATTTTCATCTCAAACTAATCTCAAAACTCTTGTGGCTCCGTTCTCAACGGCATCTCTTCTCCAACTCCGTCACGCCTCCTTTCTCCTGCCCATAGATCACGTGAACCGGTAACGTGGACCTAATGGCAGGAGGAGGGAGGGCCACGTGATCTTACTAATTTGCATAACAGCCACGTTAAATTTCTTGGAGTTCTCTTAGATGAAAATCTTTCATGAAAGTATCATTTGACTGAGCTCTCTAAAAACCAGCAAGAACTTGTGGTATGTTCTTCAAAGTAAGACATTTCTTACCAACAAAGGTCCTAATATGTCTTTTTAATTCTTTATTTTCACCTTTTCTCCAATAAGGAATTTTAGTTTGGGGTCTTCCATATGAAACTTATATCATTCCTGTGTTCCTATAACAGAAACGGGTTATAAGGGCAATTGCACTTGAGAACTTTACTTCGCACTCAACTCTTTTCTTCTCAGATTTAAAATCTTAAACTATACATGATCTCTTTCAACTTAAACTTCTAACCTTTGTGTATGGCTCTGTTCATAAATCTCCCCTACTTGTTTCCACAACTTCTTTATATCTGTGGCAGTCATTCATCAATATGTTAAACGACAGGCTGGCAAGGACGATATCTTTTTAACTCAGAAAAATAGCAATCAATATGGTCTAAGATCTACTGGGTGTCCCAAAAAAAGTATACAGGTTAGGTCGATCCTAGTGACTAGAATACAGCGTGAATCAAACCGAAATGATTTTCAAAACATACCTCGATAGCTAACTTGAACATAGATACCTCATTTGTTGATATTGGTGCGTTGAGAGCTGAGATATTAATCTTCAAAGGGCAAATTTACCTCGACCTCCAAACCAGAGATTTGACGTTTTAGCCTAAGCAAATTCTTGAAGCACGGTGGATTAACGAAATTTGAAGCACGAGGGGAAAACTAAAGAAGGCGCAAAAGATGTGTTTTACAAACTACATTTTATGTGAGACCTTTCATCAACGGAACTCGGCTTCATTCATCTCAATATCGACAATTTAGTTTACACATACTATTCATCGGTGAAAGTACTCCCTTGAGCATCAACACACTCTTGGAACCGTCGAATCATTCCTCGAAAAGAATTTTTTATCAGATCTGTTGGGAATCTAAGACAGGAGGGTCTGGAGATTTCGGGGGCTAAAAGATGTCTCCTCTTTTGTTGCTGACCCGCCCGGGAAAGCATCCTCAAAGATACGTCATGCTCGACCTAATCCCGAAGGATCTGACAACAAATTGTTTCAAGGAATGATTCGACGATGCGAAGAGTGCGTTGATGCTCAAGGGAGTACTTTCACAGATGAATAGTATGTGTAAACTAAATTGTTGATACCGATCATATCAACAGACTAAGAGACGATTTCCTTAGAGTAGGTAACTTGATCTGATCTATGGTGCGTACAAAGACCGTCCAACTGCATTTGTTTATCGATACTAAGTCCAATGCACGGAGAGTTTCAGTTTCATGTCCCATGTGTAGATGTTTGTGCGTTAAGCCGGTTCTTTATGTTATCTTGTTGATACCTGGAGATAAATATAGTTGATTTCGGAGCTCCCTTGATGATAAATGATAGATTATATTTCTTAAAACACATCTGTTGTGACGTCTTTAGTTTTCCCCCTCGTGCTTAAAATTTTGTTGATTTCATCCACCGTGCTTAAAGAATTTGCTTAGGCCA
This sequence comes from Aurelia sp. 3 sensu Dawson et al. (2005), assembly GCA_964020215.1. Classification (NCBI taxonomy): domain Eukaryota; kingdom Metazoa; phylum Cnidaria; class Scyphozoa; order Semaeostomeae; family Ulmaridae; genus Aurelia; species Aurelia sp. 3 sensu Dawson et al. (2005). The sequence goes on from OZ026585.1 coordinate 12,330,654, forward strand.
GGGCGTCAAAGCTCTGGTTTGAAGGTGGAGGCAAATTTTTTCTTTGAAGAATAATATCTTCACTCCCAACACACCGATATCAATAAACGAGGCATCTATGTTAAAGTTAGCTATCGAGGTATGTTTTAAAAATCATTTTGAACTGATCCATGTTATATTCTTTTCGTTAGGGTCGACGAAATCCGTATACCTTTTTTGGGACACCCGGTATACACAGCCTGCGTGCAGACTCTACTGATCCCTTTTCAGACAGGTTCTTCTCCTGTAGAGTCTGCGCATCAGCGATCAAATCCTTGTTGTCAGTTCATGAGAAACATGGAACCTTTCCTGATTGGCTGACACATGTCCCCTTTCTTTCATGAGCGTCTCTGTCTTTGTTCGAGTCTGCAGGTATTCAATTAGCTCTTCCATGGACATAGCTTGCCAATGAAACCTTATTGCGTGTGGGTGTTATGCCTTCCCACTCTATAGGTCGCTCTATTGAATCCAATTCAGTGACTTGGTTCCTCAAGAGAGGGAATCGCGCGCGGTTCAGAACAAGGATTTGGTCGCCGATGCGCAGACTCTACTGGAGGAGAATCTCTCTGAAAAGAAATCAGTAGAGTCTGCACGCAGGCTAGGTATACATTACCATGGATCAAAGTGCTGGAATGACATTACTGTATATATAAAATGGTCACCATTTGTCAATATCGTTCATCAGAGACTCAAAGCCTTCCTTTTTGAAAACAATTATTAAAGCAGATTATAGATAGTCATCAACACTATTTCCCAAAAATGTTTCTTAGTTAAATTCATCAATTCAAATTCTCCTGAAAGGGGGTGCTCTCTCATCGATTAGCTTGCTACCGATAGAGCTCCTTCTTAAGAATTCCTCTTCATACAAATTTTCTAGTTATTCTGTAGTTACGTTTAGTCTCTATACTTTTTAATGAGCTGAACTGAACTGAACTGAATTGAATTGAACTGAACTGAACTGAACTGAACTGAACTGAACTGAACTGAACTGAACTGAACTGAACTGAACTGAACTGAACTGAACTGAACTGAAATGATGCAACACGCTGGCAACAGAAGCGCCGGGAAGGGGGGGGGCGGTTGCCCCTCCAATGTGCTCCAGGATCACTTTTCTAATTCTTCTAATTCCGGTGTAAAAATTGCAGGGGGGGGGGTAAGGCCGATGAGCTTTGCAATTATAATGTGTATCAGTATAGGTTTCTGCAACATTGCCATTTTGAGCATAGAGCTCGAATCTTTAAAAAGACGGGTGTAAAATTCTTTTACATTTATTTTTGAATCAAAGTGCTTCCAAGAAACTTTGGACAATTTGCTGTAAATATGCCGTGGCAATTGTTTGATATCGTGATTAGCTTTAAAATGGTGGCATTTATTGATTTCGAGGTTGTGACGTCATCAAATTTCTAAATTCCTAACCAGAAGAGCTACAAGTTTCTGCCTGCAATCATGTTGTAGACCGTCATAAGTTATGGTTTTCTTGAAGATTGTGTCAATTTTCCTCAAGTAATTTAGGAGTTACGATGATTTTAATTTTCTCAAAATTTTTGATGGATTTTTACAAAAATAATCAAAATGCCACCATTTTGAAAATAATCAAGATATTAAAGAATTGCCACGGCAGATTTACGGCAAATTACCTAAAGTTACTTCGAAGTCATTCAATTCATGGGAAAATTTGATACAATTTCACACCCACCTTTTTGAAGATTTGAAAGATTTGAGCTCTATGCTGCCATTTTGATTGCATTTTCCCACGATCTGTACGGCATTGATTCGAATTATTTTCTCGTGGCGAAGCCCCCAGATCCCCGTTCTACATACGCTCCACGTTTGCATATCTCATCAACATAGCTACGTACGCTCCACTTTTGCATAACTCGAGATCTTTTCACGAACGAGGAGAAAGAAATTTGATAGTTGGGAAGGTAGTCTCAAGGTTGGCATCGAAGTACTCGCTCCTTCGCTTGCACAGCTCTTCAACTTGTCTCTTTCAACCGGTCGCTTTCCAGACAGCTGGAAAAATCGCTAGAGTAGCCCCAATCCATAAAAAAAGGTCTCAAGGATGACAGATCGAATTATAGACCCGTATCAGTTCTTTCGGTCATTTCTCGTTTGTTTGAAAAACTCGTTTTTCGCCAGTTGTACTCCTATTTCGATAGAAATAAACTGAATTTCTGTAAGCAGTCTGGTTTTCGGAGCCTTCGCTCGGTCTTAACATGCCTTCTTAGATGTACAAATGATTGGTACATGAACATCGATAGGGGTGACTATACCGCTGCCCTTTTTATTGATCTCAAAAAAGCTTTTGACACCGTAGATCAAGGCCGTACATAGCGGGGGGGGGCAAGGGGGCAGTTGCCACCCCAGAAATTTTCAAACTTAAGTTTTTTATTGTACAATGTCGACTTCTGAAGTCATGCAGCTATTCAAACTTGCAAACAACTTGTACACTGTATGCCGATAATATCACTTATTTTAATAATGGACTGTTGCCTTCGGTTTCGGAAGTTTTGTTTTGTAAAATACAAATTTCATGTAGCTGAATTTTGACATTTGTTACATCGATGACTGGTATAAAGCAGTTCAGTTAAATTCTTTACATACCTTCGTTATTTCATACTTCTAAATAATGTAATACAGTAACAGTTTTGTTGCTTAAAGATTCACTAAAGATCACAAACAATTGCCACGGCAGATTTACAGCAAATTGTCCAAAGTTTCTTTGAAGCACTTTGATTCAAAAATAAATGTAAAAGAATTTTACACCCGTCTTTTTAAAGATTTGAGCTCTATGCTCAAAATGGCAATGTTGCAGAAACCTATACTGATACACATTATAATTGCAAAGCTCAACGGCCTTACCCCCCCCCTTGCAATTTTTGCACCGGAATTAGAAGAATTAGAAAAGTGATCCTGGAGCACATTGGAGGGGCAACCGCCCCCCCCCCTAGCCTGTGCACAGACCCATCGTCCAAAGGAAGAAAGGGTCTGTGCAACTACGAGCTAAAGCTTGCCGGACCTTCTGGTAATTTATTCTGGCGGCCTCGAAATGAGTCACTGTATGGTACTTACTCATTCATCCTGAGTGGTATTCTTTTCTATGGCTATTGTATACTTCTTTTCAAATTTTCTTGCAAAGTGTTTTTCTAGGGTCAAACGATTTTTTCAAAGACATAGGACAGATCAATGAAGATAAACGCATATTTTGACAATCTCTTTTGAATTCGTCTGGAGGGATTCATCACCCTTCCCTTGATTACCCTTGGGTGCTATTTTGATTTCCCTGTTATTGACCGCCGTGTGTTTCCTGCAGTTGCATAATTACGTTATCTTTTGTGATACTGCATAAATTAGATTCCAGAAATGTAGAACGATCGGCAAGCTTTAGCTCGTAGTTGCACAGACCCTTTCTTCTTTTGGACGATGGGTCTGTGCACGGGCTACCCCCCCCCCCCTTCCCGGCGCTTCTGTTGCCAGCGTGTTGCATCATTTCAGTTCAGTTCAGTTCAGTTCAGTTCAGTTCAGTTCAGTTCAGTTCAATTCAATTCAGTTCAGTTCAGTTCATCTTATTAAAAAGTATAGAGACTAAACGTAACTACAGAATAACTAGAAAATTTGTATGAAGAGGAATTCTTAAGAAGGAGCTCTATCGGTAGCAAGCTAATCGATGAGAGAGCACCCCCTTTCAGGAGAATTTGAATTGATGAATTTAACTAAGAAACATTTTTGGGAAATAGTGTTGATGACTATCTATAATCTGCTTTAATAATTGTTTTCAAAAAGGAAGGCTTTGAGTCTCTGATGAACGATATTGACAAATGGTGACCATTTTATATATACAGTAATGTCATTCCAGCACTTTGATCCATGGTAATGTATACCTAGCCTGCGTGCAGACTCTACTGATTTCTTTTCAGAGAGATTCTCCTCCAGTAGAGTCTGCGCATCGGCGACCAAATCCTTGTTCTGAGCCGCGCGCGATTCCCTCTCTTGAGGAACCAAGTCACTGAATTGGATTCAATAGAGCGACCTATAGAGTGGGAAGGCATAACACCCACACGCAATAAGGTTTCATTGGCCAGCTATGTCCATGGAAGAGCTAATTGAATACCTGCAGACTCGAACAAAGACAGAGACGCTCATGAAAGAAAGGGGACATGTGTCAGCCAATCAGGAAAGGTTCCATGTTTCTCATGAACTGACAACAAGGATTTGATCGCTGATGCGCAGACTCTACAGGAGAAGAACCTGTCTGAAAAGGGATCAGTAGAGTCTGCACGCAGGCTGTGTATACCGGGTGTCCCAAAAAAGGTATACGGATTTCGTCGACCCTAACGAAAAGAATATAACATGGATCAGTTCAAAATGATTTTTAAAACATACCTCGATAGCTAACTTTAACATAGATGCCTCGTTTATTGATATCGGTGTGTTGGGAGTGAAGATATTATTCTTCAAAGAAAAAATTTGCCTCCACCTTCAAACCAGAGCTTTGACGCCCTGGCCTAAGCAAATTCTTTAAGCACGGTGGATGAAATCAACAAAATTTTAAGCACGAGGGGGAAAACTAAAGACGTCACAACAGATGTGTTTTAAGAAATATAATCTATCATTTATCATCAAGGGAGCTCCGAAATCAACTATATTTATCTCCAGGTATCAACAAGATAACATAAAGAACCGGCTTAACGCACAAACATCTACACATGGGACATGAAACTGAAACTCTCCGTGCATTGGATTTAGTATCGATAAACAAATGCAGTTGGACGGTCTTTGTACGCACCATAGATCAGATCAAGTTACCTACTCTAAGGAAATCGTCTCTTAGTCTGTTGATATGATCGGTATCAACAATTTAGTTTACACATACTATTCATCTGTGAAAGTACTCCCTTGAGCATCAACGCACTCTTCGCATCGTCGAATCATTCCTTGAAACAATTTGTTGTCAGATCCTTCGGGATTAGGTCGAGCATGACGTATCTTTGAGGATGCTTTCCCGGGCGGGTCAGCAACAAAAGAGGAGACATCTTTTAGCCCCCGAAATCTCCAGACCCTCCTGTCTTAGATTCCCAACAGATCTGATAAAAAATTCTTTTCGAGGAATGATTCGACGGTTCCAAGAGTGTGTTGATGCTCAAGGGAGTACTTTCACCGATGAATAGTATGTGTAAACTAAATTGTCGATATTGAGATGAATGAAGCCGAGTTCCGTTGATGAAAGGTCTCACATAAAATGTAGTTTGTAAAACACATCTTTTGCGCCTTCTTTAGTTTTCCCCTCGTGCTTCAAATTTCGTTAATCCACCGTGCTTCAAGAATTTGCTTAGGCTAAAACGTCAAATCTCTGGTTTGGAGGTCGAGGTAAATTTGCCCTTTGAAGATTAATATCTCAGCTCTCAACGCACCAATATCAACAAATGAGGTATCTATGTTCAAGTTAGCTATCGAGGTATGTTTTGAAAATCATTTCGGTTTGATTCACGCTGTATTCTAGTCACTAGGATCGACCTAACCTGTATACTTTTTTTGGGACACCCAGTAGATCTTAGACCATATTGATTGCTATTTTTCTGAGTTAAAAAGATATCGTCCTTGCCAGCCTGTCGTTTAACATATTGATGAATGACTGCCACAGATATAAAGAAGTTGTGGAAACAAGTAGGGGAGATTTATGAACAGAGCCATACACAAAGGTTAGAAGTTTAAGTTGAAAGAGATCATGTATAGTTTAAGATTTTAAATCTGAGAAGAAAAGAGTTGAGTGCGAAGTAAAGTTCTCAAGTGCAATTGCCCTTATAACCCGTTTCTGTTATAGGAACACAGGAATGATATAAGTTTCATATGGAAGACCCCAAACTAAAATTCCTTATTGGAGAAAAGGTGAAAATAAAGAATTAAAAAGACATATTAGGACCTTTGTTGGTAAGAAATGTCTTACTTTGAAGAACATACCACAAGTTCTTGCTGGTTTTTAGAGAGCTCAGTCAAATGATACTTTCATGAAAGATTTTCATCTAAGAGAACTCCAAGAAATTTAACGTGGCTGTTATGCAAATTAGTAAGATCACGTGGCCCTCCCTCCTCCTGCCATTAGGTCCACGTTACCGGTTCACGTGATCTATGGGCAGGAGAAAGGAGGCGTGACGGAGTTGGAGAAGAGATGCCGTTGAGAACGGAGCCACAAGAGTTTTGAGATTAGTTTGAGATGAAAATTGGCGCTTTGAGATTTAGTACATTAGAGAGCTAGTGCATCTTAAAAAAAAGCATTGGGGCAAATTATCACAAAATCAAAAAACTCACCTTTTGTCTTCCTGTGAATTTGATGCAACATTTTCTATGCCATCATCATTGTCATCATTCAAGTCATCTAAAGATATATTTTCCATTGTTTCCAAGTGATCATCATTGTCATTTTCATCTGTTTCCTCTTCATCTGATGCATGATCTTGCAGTGGTACATTGCTTTCAATGTTTGGTTGGTTCATGTCTTGCTTATATCCTTGCAAATGGTATCCTGTGGAAAACAATATGTTATCTTATGCTTTTTATATTTACAACTTATGAGCACACATCTATTGCTAAGTACACAATTCGTAGGATGATGCTTTAAATGTCAGAGATATGTTAGGTAACAACATATGGCAGTAACTGATGCAAACTCCTCAAAACCTGTACAATGTGCAACTTCAAACAATATATTTTATACAAGTAATTAGACGAGGGGCATTTCACTCCAAAAAATCTCGTACACCTTTGGCAAAAATCCTTTTGTTTTCAAGAAAAATCCATCAAAAATCCGTATGAATCCTTTTGTTCTGAAAAAATCTCGTACGCATTTTCCAATAAGTGAATTGCCCCTCGTAATTAGATATGTGGGTAGCAGGATGATTTTTCAAGCAAATCTTATTCTCAAGTTTAGCATGCTAATTTTTACAGAAAACACGTAATCAACTTAAATTTTTCTTTTTGTGAAGTTTTCTCCTTAAGTTTGAGACAATCTTCTGACAGTTATGGAGCTTCTTCTTCGAATTTGTACACTTAGCACAATGCAGGTTAATTTCGTCTGTCCCTATGCATTTGTCATTCTTGGTATCTACAACTTCCTCTCTTGCACTACAGATATCAACCTATCTTAGCTGCCACATGAGGTTGCAGTTTCACAGGGCTGTTCTCGTACAGAAAGTTTCCAATGGTCTATGTGGAGTAAAACAAGGAAACTGACACGAGTAATGAAAACTAAGATATCAAGCAAGTGCTAAAAAGACAGAAAGAATGGTGTAGTCAAATAAACTTTGCACAAGAAATTTTAAACTGTTGTTGCACAACGTCCTGAGAATGCTGAAGGGAAGATGCCTTTTAAAAATTTGGAGGGATCTTAACAACAATCTTATTGACTTGACATTTCTCAAATTTAGTCCTTGTTTTTGGAAATAGTTTTTTCTCATGCTATGGTATATAAAATTACTTCCACGGTAGTGCATTTGCATTTCCCATGTCTAAAGCTCTTCAATATAAAAAATACTATACTACTATTTTCTTCTGCTCTTCTGCTGTTTCCTGGTTTCCCACAACTGATTTGTCCAACTAAAACCACGATCTATGTAGCTGGAAACCTCAACTTAGACCAAGGGCTAACTTCATAACTTAACTTATCAAGCTAAATCCAAAAGAAATAATTGATGAAGAAATGAATTATGACTCGGGACTAACCTGTCATCGTTCCCTTGTAGTGGACACGTTATTTTCCTCCAAAATATCACCGGTAATTTTACGCTTTTGGACTTGAGGGGCATCCTCAATCGTTGGCACTGAACCTGGTTCTAGCTTTCTCTGCCTTGGAATATTGTTTCTTTCTGGACTGTTTTTCACGACCAAAGTGTCTGTACGCCTGACATAGCACGTTGGTTCGAAGTGCCCTGAACAAAGATGAGATGATGTGGTTGCGGTGAAGTCTCTTCGGTAACTTCGCACAAAGTTTGTCCACTGCTTCTGCACAGTTTTGTCCTTTGGAAACTTGTGCATGTTAACATTCGGGTTGAAGCTGCTGTTCTTGCAAGAGCTTTTCCCAGGCAGACCAGCAACACAGTACTTCCCTCCCTTTTTTCTTTTCATTTTGGCCATCTTGTTATTCCTCAGGGTCCGGCTTCATGTTTTTATTGATAGGTCGATTTTGTTTCCCGGCTACTCCAGCAATGCAATGTGATCCAGATTCGAGAAATTATAGAACAAATACCAAAAAAAAAAACTTTCAAATGCTAAAGCCTTTAGGTACATCATAAAGATGACAATTTAAGCTATTCAGAACAAAAATCCGTTTGTGAATCGGACAAACGATACGGAGAAATTGCACTTTGACGTTGACCAAAATTCGACCAACAGTCTTCTATCCCCCTAGCTCTGTTTAATTATTATTCATTTGAGCTTGCTCTTTCACTCTCCTTTCATACGTAGGAACTGTAAACATGCACATATAGTTGTTTATCGTTATGAGTATAAATAGAGCCTCGTGCTGTTGGAATATTTAATTCTGATGGGCCCCGTTTACACGGGATCGGATCCAAATAGGTTCGGATCCATTTGGATCCGATCCACTTTTTGAGGGGCGTTTACACGGGATCGGATCCAGAACTGTTGGCGTTTACACGAGATCGGATCCATTTCGATTTTATGAACACTTAGCAGCGCTCTAGTAACCTTTCTCTTATTTTGATCAGATCCCTTGAAATTTTGCACTCTAATAGACTCTGTCTCATCTTTGATTCCCCTCTTTGAAATGTGAACAAAGGATTTTCAGTTTAATCGTGTCATTTCCTATCCGTACCAGTTTGGATCTGATCCCACCCGTTTACACGAGACCTTTTTGGGATCGGATCCAAACGGGATCACTTTCGAAAGTGATCCCGTTTGGGTACGGATAGCAGATCCAAATGGGATCGGATCCGTCGAGTCCCGTGTAAACGCAAGGCCTATCTATTACAATTTGGGTACGGATCCATTTGGATCCGATCTCGTGTAAACGGGGCCTAACATCGGATATGTCTCACGTGGAATGTCTCACGTCACACGTCACATGTCTCACGCCACATGTCGCACAGCCAACTAGGGGACAGTCAAAAGAGCACATTACACAAAGCCCATGGCTGATGAGTAAGTTATATGTCTATTTTTGTGCATGGTGAAGATTAATTACATGTCTCCAAGCCTCTCTATGGAAGACTATAAATTTTAGTTCAGGAAAGTATCATCGTTTGCATGTAAAATCTCAACAGCTCTTGACAACTGGACATGTCAGTTTTAATGGCAAACTAGAAAGAATCCTGACTTGTTGTCATGTTGTAAGATATGAAAGATTTGCTGATTCATTTGCACAATATGATTTGATGTTCCAAACCAAACTTACAAGAGTATGGAGGTCAAAACCATTCAAGCACTTATGAAAGGTTTCAGACCTTGATCCATAGCATTGAAAATGTTATATCATGCATGGTGCACCAAATTATGATACATGATCCATCAATCTATGATCCATGATCCACAGTCCATTGATTCCAAAGATCCACTTATCAGTGATCCACCCTCCCGCGATCCATTGATCCATGATCCGCAATCCATCCATTCCCTACTCCCAGCTAAAGTTGACATGTTGACGAACATTTCGGGCAAACATTTTGAGCGATGGTCCTTCATGTTAGCTAAGACAGCATAAAGCATCACCTCCGTTCCCCGTTTCACCTCTGATTCGGTACTAACAGAATTCAGAATTCAAGAAGAAAGCCACATAAATCAAAAGTTACAAGTGAATGCAAATTCAACCCGCCCCCACACCTCAAAGCTTTTTTAATGGACATTGAGAAGTTAGAAAATTGACCTCTCGGAAAACTGGGGTGGACGTGTCCACCCCAGTCCACCCCGTGGTGACGCCACTGACGCAGGGTTTGTACCAAGTTTCTTGAATTTAAGAGCAATTTGTTTACAAAATGCTTCTTTACTGTCTGGATTTCTTTTCAAAATCTTCTTCAACAGTTCTTCTTTATTTCTTAAAATTATGCTTTTCAGTGTCAAACCATACCTACTGAGGCCCCCAGGTGTTATGGAGAACAAGGGAACTTGCCGTTTTAATTATTGGGAACATCTCGGTTTTTTAATGGGGATCAAGGGAGCGTAAGAAATTGTATTAGGGAGCAGGGAGCATTTTGGAACCCCAGTGAAAATGACGTTTTACTTAAAAATACAAAGCCCCCTTACAACCAAAAAGTCTTAAATTTGAAAAGGGTAAGAGTGACGTGAGTCGCATATGGAGTGATAAAAGCAAAAAAAATCATATTTTATGGTAAAGCTATATTTTCATTGTTATGCAAATATAAACATCGTAAGTGTCCAATTTTAAAGCATAGCGGACAAATCTTTTCTTTTGTCCAAAGATCCCGTGGGGTTCTCAGTCACGCTCTGATCAGATCAAATTTTCTGCTAAAGTTGACCAATCAGGTGCCGTCGTTGTGTTTACTTCCGCGTTTTGCGGCAAAGCTTAGGCCATTTTTGACCGTTTTGACCACCATCCCGAAAAAAAGATTGTACTCTCGGCTATGTCGATTTTCATCAAGATTTCAACGGGAAAAGATTCTCCATACCTCGGACTATAAGTGTTTTCGGCATCGCCATGCGATCGCTAAAATTGGCCGATTTGTGAGGTTTTGAAAATCATTGCAGCCATTTTTGCGTAACAAATCCTACAAAACTTAGCAAAAGGCGAGCACAAACTGATAATTCAAAGTCTATAAACGTACCTCAACTGTTTTGAAGGCAAAAATCCACTTCCCTTCTGCAATCCACTCCAAGTTTCACCACCAAATCGCTCCCATTGCTTTGCACCTTTTTCGATAAACAGTGCCGCAATCCTTCTCCCAACTTCTGCAATAATTGCAAGTCTGAAGGAGTGGAAGCCGACAATATCAACCGAAATGTGGCATATATTTTCACAGTTTCTTACATAATAGCACAAGAGAGGACAGTGTCATCTTTCAGTGTAGCAGGTACGTGAAATAGAAATGAAATGAAGCTGTGCGTAATTTTCCTACAAATAGTAGCAAGCGGAAGAAATGTACATCTTGTTTTCATCACGAAAAACCATTTAACGTTTTAAAAACTATTTTCGAAGCCCCTCAAAATCAATTTCACATTTTGTGCGGGTATCAGAGAAGATATCTTTAGTCCTGCAGTACGTATTAGGAAATCACCCCTTGGCAGTCAAACAACAATCCAGCATCAAAGCAAACATAGATATAAACTGATGGAAGTACATGCATTTTTAAGATACTATTTGAGATGCTAAAGCTATGACCTGGTATCGATAGCCTCTCAAAATTCTTGTTATTATCTGAGTAGCGAAAGATTCTGAAGGTTTCACCTCTTGTGCCTGCTTTGAACTGCTCTAATCAAAGTTTTCGAGGTGTCTCCAGTGTTTGGACATTACTCAACCTTCTGAGTCTTATGATACAGAGTTTATTACAGGCGGTTTCTTATATAACTTTTTTTAGAGAACAAAATCATTTCATCTTTTGCCTGTTTCTTTCTCTCCAAGTTTCTTGCGTCATCCCGATCCTAGAGATCCCTCACCAATATCAATGGAAATATGAGGGGCCCCTAACAATGGAAATCTGAAGGAACTTTTTGAGAAATCCTTACGAAACTCTCTATTCAGATGAAAATAATAATAACAACAATTCTGAGAAGCTTTCAATACTGGGTCACAGTTTTAGTATCTCCAAAAATGGGTTTACGAAATATAACACAGATATCTATGTTTGCTTGGATGCTGCATTGTTGTTTGACTGCCAAGGGGTGATGATAACCGCACAAAATGTGAAATTGATTCTGAGGAGCTTTGAAAATAGTTTTTAAAAAGTTAAATGGTTTTTCGTGATTAAAACAATATGTGCATTTCTTCCGCTTGCTGCTATTTGTAGGAAAATTACGCACAGCGTCATTTCATTTCTGTTTCACGTACCTGCTACACTGAAAGACGACACTGTCCTCTCTTGTACTCTTATGCAAGAAGTATGGACTGTGAAAATATATGCCACATTTCGGTTGATATTGTCGGCTTCCACTCCTTCAGACTTGCAATTATTGCAGGAGTTGGGAGAAGGATTGCGGCACTGTTTATCGAAAAAGGCGCAAAGCAATGGGAGCGATTTGGTGGTGAAACTTGAAGTTGATTGCAGAAGGGAAGTGGATTTTTGCCTTCAAAACAGTTGAGGTAGGTTTATAGACTTTGAATTATCAGTTTGTGCTCGCCTTTTGCTAAGTTTTGTAGGATTTGCTACGCAAAAATGGCTGCAATGATTTTCAAAACGTCGAAAATCGGCCAATTTTAGCGATCGCATGGCGATGCCGAAAACACTTATAGTCCGAGGTATGGAGAATCTTTTCCCGTTGAAATTTTGATGAAAATCGACATAGCCGAGCGTGTAATCTTTTTTTCGGGATGGTGGTCAAAACCGTCAAAATGGCCTAAGCTTTGCCTCAAAATGCGGAAGTAAACACAACGACGGCACCTGATTGGTCAATCTTAGCAGAAAATGTGATCTGATCAGAGCGTGACTGAGAACCCCACGGGATCTTTGGACAAAAGAAAAGATTTGTCCGCTATGCTCAATTTTAATTGCTTATTGGAATGATATTTACAGCGCAGCGCTTCTGTATATTTTCATTGAAACTCCAAATTTCCATTGCAATTGTATATATTTATTGCATGCTTATATTTTCATTGCAGTCTTATAGTTACATTACAAACGCAAATTTTTATTGTAAGAGAATGTTCTTATTGCAAGCTCATATTTTCATTGTTAGCGCATATTTTCATTGTAAGCATCGAAAAATTTGCCACGCTCTGCTAAATATTTCTCACGCTGTTCAAAATGTTCCTCACGGTCCAGCGGGAATCGGGAACCGGGATGGGGATGTGCAGACCCCATGTACGACTCGGAAAAGAAAACCATTGCACGAAAGACAGGATGGGTTCGTGATTGCAGAGAACGAATAGAAGATCGTACTTATGTTTTTGTTTGTTTGCCATATATCTTTAAACACTCGCACTTACTTTATTTTAGAATAAGAGATCATTGGAATTTTGCGTAAAATTGCCAAAATAAGGACAAGTTTCTCAAAGTTGCAAAAGTTGCCCAAAAGTTGCCGATCAACTTGTGGACAGGGCTAAGAGGGGCACCGGGGGCACATGCCGCCAAGATTTTGCAGTAAACATGAAAAAACTACCCTTGAAATGTCACACCCTCAAATATGAGATGCTTCCTACGGCCCTGGTTTGTATAGGCTAAAAATTTCAAACTGGTGTTTCCATCTGGCCACAGTTCGTGAGCCAGAACCAACGATATTACCTAACAGAGCAGATTCTGGCGTAATATTCATAGGCGTCTCGAAATGATATCGATAAAACAGAAATCGAAGTCTGCATTTCTTCTTCTGCAAAATCAGGATAAAACACAAAAAAACCAAAAGCCATTAGCTTTAGTTCCTCTATTTGAGGCGTCAATTTCTACTGCCTGTCCAACTTTCCCAACTAAGATGCCATGCGAGATTTACGATGATGCAAATTTGTTTATGCAAAACACTTTAAGTGCGAGATTCAAGAATGATATAGAGAATGCTCCATGGTGGGTATGCTCAACATTTGATGATGTAGATGATATGACATGGTGCTGGTCAAAAATGTATGAGAGTATAGTTGAGGACCACATCAAGAAAAGGAGAGCAAAGATCAGGTCTGACTCTTTACCCTGGATTGACAGCAAGATCAGAAAGTTGATGAATTATAGATACAAACTTCTAAGAAAATGCGATGGAACACCAAGGACATCAAACGAATGGAACGAATATCGGAGGGTAAAAAATGAAGTAAGGAAACTCCTAAGGAAGGCAGAAGCCAGATATTGGAGAGAGCGGTTTAGTGAAGCAACCTGTAAGCAAGACTTCTGGAAAATTTATAAGAAAGTAACCAATAAGGGAAATGGAACGAAAATAGGCCCATTAAAGTCGAAAGAGGGGGAGCTAATTGTTTGCGACAAAGAGAAAGCTGAAGTTATGAATGAATTCTACGCAAATATTGGCAGGGAGATATCACAAACATTCACACAAAATAATTGGGAAGAAATTGAACATTTCTATAGAATAACACCCACAGTGCAAGATCCAACCTACGACAGAGATGCTCTCTTGAAGCAATTAAGAAAAATAAATCCACATAAAGCATCAGGGCCTGATTCAGTCACCAGCAGAGAATTGAAAATACTTCAAGGCAGCATTGTCAACAGCCTGGAGATTATTTTCAAATCAAGTTTCCAGCAGAGTGTATTTCCAAGCTGCTGGAAGATAGCACGAATTAAATCCTCTTTCAAGGAAGGAAAGAAACAAGAGAGAACAAATTACAGGCCTCTCTCAATGTTGTCCATCCCATCCAAGCTACTAGAGAGTCAAATCTGCAACACTGTCGATAGCCATTTAGACGATAACAAGATTGTGACTGACATGCAGTGGGGATTCATTAAAGGAAGATCTACGGAGGGTATCCTCTTAAAATTGACAGAAATATGGAAAAAATCTGTGGACAACGGTTTGATTGTTGGTGTAGTATTTATAGACTTCCAAAAAGCTTTCGATACAGTTTCCCATGAAATCTTGTCGTATAAATTGCAAGCAGCTGGAATTTCTGGAAATTTACATGCTTTGATTATGAATTATCTTAAAGACAGGACTCAGTATGCTGAGATTAATGGAGAGTGCAGCTCAACAAAACATGTCAGGTTTGGTGTTCCACAAGGATCCTTACTAGGGCCTAAGCTGTATAGTTTACATGTCAATGACTTGCCATCTGCAATTACGCAAGGTGAAATGTATCTTTTTGCAGATGATACAACTGTTTATTGCACAGGAAAAGACTTGGAAAGTGTTGTAGACACATTAAACAGCATAATGGATGAGATACATAGTTGGTGCATACGGAACAAGTTGAAAGTACATCCAGGAAAATGTGAGGCTATGTTCATGATGCGGTCCCCCTTCATAGGGCCAATGAGACCCATATTTTATGGAGACGATCACATAAAGATTGTTCAAGAATCAACTTGTCTTGGATTGCGAATAGACAATAAGCTAGATTGGAAACCTCAAGTACAAAATACATGCAAAAGTTTTTCCAAGAAACTGGGTGCATTGAAAAGAATGAGACGCCTACCAACAAAAGTCTTAGAAGAAATTTATTACACAACAATCATAGCCAAGACAACATACTGCATTTCAGTTTGGGGGAATTGTTCCGAAGCTACATTTAATATGCTGGAGGATAACCATGCTAGGGCAGCGAGGCTAATACACAATCTGCCTCGAAACTTAAGCAATGAAGAGAGCCTTGCAAGAGCAAATTGGCAGCCAATCTCATTTTTATATAAACGGAGGCTGCTCACATTAATGCATCAGATATACCATGGAACAGCTGACAAGTCAATTGCACAGATGTTTCAGAAGAAAGACCCAGAAAAACAGAGAACAAGAAATAAACTGCAGTTTGAAGTGAAAAGATATAATACAAAGACTGGGAGAAATAGTTTCACGTACAAGGCAACAATGATTTGGAATTCTATCCCAGATCAAATTAAGGAGGCAGAAAATGTACAAAATTTCAAAACAAGATTAAAACAAGTGCGTCAGACAATAAATAACTTTACTTTCCAAAAAGGATTAACTGGATTTTTAAACAAAGAGAATGATTTTAAATATTACTAGACTACTATTAAACAATTATTAACTATTTTATCCTTTACATGATGTAATAATTATTTCCTTTTGCCTTTAATTTATAGCAGGTCCACATCAGCTCTTTTGAGTTGCCAGACTTGTTAACCTGCTTTGATAAATAAAAAATGTATGTATGTATGTATGTATGTATGTATGTATGTATGTATGTATGTATGTATGTATGTATGTATGTATGTATGTATGTATGTATGTATGTATGTTGTTATTCGCGGGCTTCCAAATTTAAACCAAGCAGGCACCGAGACGACCTCTATGCAGAATCATACACGTATTTAAGTCTAACATGAAATAAGCCGACGTCAAATTTTCCTATAGGATCTCGGGAAACTTATGTGTTGTATGTGCCTACTTTGTGCTTTCTTTATCTGAGTGCTCATTAGCAGAGATAAACGTTAATCACTTTCATTTATGAGCGTGGCTGACTTTTTGATTACAAAGTCTAACTTTGTAATCTAAGAGGGGGCTCCAGGTCAGTAAGAAAGTAAGGTAAGTAAGTCAGTCAGTCACGCTCGTTAATGCAATTGATTGCCGTTTTATCTTTGCTTAGTGGTAGTGAAATAAAAGAAAGCGCACGGAAAGCGCATACGAGACACAAGTTTCCCGTGATCCTATAGCAAAATTTGACGTCGGCTTATTTCATGTTGGACAGATTTGACACCATACAATTGACATATGGCTATGTTGTTTTCACTGAGAGAAAGACAACGTTAACCTGAACTGGCACGGACTAGACCCAATTAGTAACTTAAAGACCCTTTACTGACCGGCACCCTTTACAAGCCTTTATTATTGTTTACAAAAATTGTATAGACTGATTACAACGAGTCCAAGTTATCTATCATCAAAGCAAAACTGCCGCCAAATTATCTATGGCACTGTGTCTATAGTGATGTTACGATGGTGTTACAAGTCATGTATTCATTCCATCGCAAACAAATTATGGCGGCAGTTCAGTATCGACGAAGGATTACTGTCAGATCTCGGTACAAGACCAGTTGGAAATTACAATCTAAGAGCAAAATAGTTTTGATTGAAGATGAAACCATCATTTCCAACGATGTAGAGGTAGCAGAAACTATGAATGAATTTTTCGTCACTGTAACGGATTCCCTTGGCATAGATGAAAACTCTAATTACGAAAATGCTACTGAAGGAATCATAGATCCTGTTGATAAGGCTGTACACAAATTTTCGAATCACCCTAGCATTCTAAAAATTAAAGATCACTATCAAAATGTTGGTTCCTTTTATTTTCAGACAATTACTCCTGATGCTGTAGACAAAGAGGTTAGGAACCTAAATCCTAAGAAAGCTACAACGCACAAAAATATTCCTCCTAAAATTCTTAAATCCAATTCTGATGTATGTGTAGGACCCTTGACGAAAATATTTAATGACTGCATAGAAAATTCGTCCTTTCCTGATGAACTAAAGTGCGCGGATGTCACATCTCTTCCAAAGAATGGACCAACTAACTCTAGGACTAACTTTAGGCCAATTAGCGTTCTGCCTACGGTCTCAAAGCTTTTTGAACGAATAATGGATAAACAGATAGTTTCTTATATTACACCCTTCTTATCGTCACTTCTCTGTGGATTTCGAAAAGGTTACAGTGCCCAGCATGCTCTCGTAAGGCTCTTAGAAAAACTCAAAATTAGTCTTGATGAAGGTGGAAAGGCAGGGGCTGTATTGATGGATCTCTCCAAGGCATTTGACTGTATCAGACATGATCTTTTAATTGCAAAATTGCATGCCTACGGTTTCTCTCGCGAAGCATTAACACTAATCAATGATTACCTCACAAATAGGCAACAAAGAGTCAAAGTAAATGGGTCATTCAGTTCTTGGAAAAGCGTCACACGCGGTGTTCCTCAGGGGTCAGTATTAGGGCCTCTGCTATTCAACATCTACATAAATGATCTTTTACTCTTTATCCAAAACTCGGATATATGTAATTATGCAGATGATACTACGATCTATGCCTGCGATAAGAACCTGGACAATATTTCTCATAGGCTTGAAACTGATTGTAGTGTAGCCTTAGAATGGTTTGCCGACAACTTTATGAAACTGAATGCAGATAAATGCCATCTTTTGGTTCTTGGGCAGAGGTGTGATGATCCCGTTACTGTTAGGATTGGAAGTGCTGATGTTGTAAATAGCTCTGAAGAGAAGCTACTTGGAGTCCAAATTGATAGCCGACTTTCCTTCGATAATCATGTTTCCAAACTGTGCCAAAAGGCTAGCAATAAACTGTATGCACTCGCTCGCATATCCCCATACATGGATCAGAGCAAACTGAGATCCCTCATGAGGGCATTCATTACCAGTCAGTTTCAATACTGTCCTTTAATTTGGATGTTTCACAGCAGACAGCTCAACCAAAAAATTAACAAAATACAGGAAAGGGCATTAAGAATTACTTACAAGGATACTGAATCGACTTTTAGTGAGCTATTACAGAAGGACTGTGCAATTACTATTCATACAAAAAATTTGCAAATACTTATGACTGAGATGTACAAAACTAGAAATGGTCTGAACCCTTTATTTATGCAGGAAATCTTCTGTGATAATACAACTTACTACAATTTGCGTAATAGTAACGACTTTTTTCAACCAAGAGTGCGATCTGTCAATAACGGGACAGAAAGCGTCCGATTCAAAGGTCCACAGCTATGGCAAATGTTACCACCAACGATACGAAATTCACAGTCCCTTTGCCAGTTTAAAACAAAAATAAAAAGATGGAACGGAGAAAACTGTCCATGCAAGTTATGCCGCGTCTTTATTCCGAACTTGGGCTTTTTGTAATACATATTTTTAGACATTGATTTTATGCTGTATAAATTTTGATGACTTGTAAATATTTTATCCACTATTTTTCTTATGTAATATTTGTACTTTGTATTTTTAACGTTGGAATTAATTAGCTTATTACTTTTAGCTATATTTTTAATGTAATCCAACGATAAAGAAATTGATAATAAATAATAATAATAATTGGATATTGGAGAAATAACTGCAGATATGATTCCTGAGAGCAAGAAGACCAATTTGAACTGATAAACTTTCACCTACCTGTTCTCACTCTGGCAAATTTTCCCGTTGTTACTCGAAGAAGGAATCAAATCCAAGGAGGAGGGTACTGTACAGTTTATTGCATTCCTCAGTTTTAATCCTTGCGTTCACATGCATTTATTTGATGAATTTAATGCTTGAGCATAACAAACAAACAAGATATATTCGCCTTTAGAGGCTTTCTTTCCTGTAAATTAGATAATTTCCTCTCCACTCCTGTTCATTCTCTCAGCCATTGTGACCCAAGATTCTTTCATCTAATTTTCACAACTCCGACCATGGAATACGAAAATATATGCCTAAATACATTTTTTATGAACTAAAGAGACTGTTGATATCATTTGTTGGTCAATTATGCGATTTCAGTTGAAGATTAAGACGGATTACAACTGTGATAATTTCTGGATGTCAGAAATTATCGCGAACGAGTCGAAGCTGTGGAGAACAGCAATCGAGGGCCGCAAAGGATGCTGGTCAGGAAAGGGTCTTTAAACGTAATTAAGTTGCTAATTACGTGAAGTTCGTGCCAATTCAGGTTGAAATTGTTTTTTAGACTTATTACAGATTGACTACCTCCAAAGCTGACTGCAAGTAGTCCTCCACAGAGGACTATCATAACACAGGGATTTTGAGTAGTATCTCCTTTGTTCCCCTGTGTTAAAACAGTCCTGCACGGGGCACCAAGCGCAGTCAGTTGAAGGGGCAGTCCCTTGGGGGCAGTCACAACAGCACATTTGCACAAAGCACACAGTTGGTGAGAGCAAATTTTTCGTTTCTTTTTGCTCATGACAGGGCAAAGATCTTGCCAAAAGAAACGCTAATGAGAGACATCGCTCAATTTTAACGTGCTTTAAAGTAGTAGTGCTCAATTTTAACGTGAGCAAAAGTAGTAGTGCTCTGCGGAGGACTACTAGCAGACAACGTTTGGAGGTAGTCAATCTGCAATAAATCTATCTTTGACTTTGTTATGTTTACTTCACTAATTGCTTCATTGGCGAGATGATATGCTTCGAGTTTTTCCTGCTTGGCGTTAAGCCAGAATGCATGAAAGAAGAAACTATAATGCGTGCGCTCATTGTCGAATGTTTTCATTTCTCAACTCAACTCTGGAGGATGATGCAACCATGATGTAACCAGCCGCACAGAGCCTAGCGTTCGCAGCATCACCGAAGGTAGAAGGACCCTTTCAATACAGCGACATCGTCTCTGCAGAAAATGGCGACATTGACTGGGGGAAGATACGCGACCATACTGTAGCCAAAGGTCTTCATGCATACGATTCAGTATGGGGGTTATACGCATGGGGATCGAAACTGCTTTTCGGGTGATTCTTATTCTTACGAAGGGCATTTAGTCTTCGATTGGGACAGCTTTGGCAGTAACACTCATACCCCTCTGATATGTGCTAAAACAGCATCAACGATCAGTCGGGCATATGAACGAATTAATTTTCATACACTTTTATGCTTGCTTTGCCCAGGACGGACTTTGTAATCATCCAAAAAAGGATCTTATGTTTTACTTAATGAATGATCTAGAGCCCCTTCTAGATTGCAAAGTTCTTTTTAATTTGACCTTCATTAACAAATTCACTGGATGGAATTGATCGCAATGATCCATACCAAACTGCCTAACTGTTTTACGCCGTTTTTGGTTGAACATGAATGTCAACCTAGGATTGAGACGAAATGTGAAAACATGTCCATCGAAACACTTCCCCTGTGTGTGATAGTCAAAGCCTAGTAAGTCAAGTTTAGTAAGTCCATAGGAAGAAGCGCTCTCCGGCAGAAAAGCAATCGAATCCAGAATATATTTCGTGGTGGGCCAAGCCTTTTTGGAGGCTACTGTTGCGGAGGCTTGCAACAATTTCATGGGGAAACTAACGAGAACAATGTTGACTTCAATCAGGGAACATGAGTAAAACATTTTAGGGAACAAGGGATCAAAGGACTCCTTTTGAGAAACCGTAGCCTGCGTGCAGACCCTTGATAAAATATTGAAACGATAGTCTAAAGTAGGACCAAAAACTATGTAGAGTTAAAATTTTTTTCGATGCCATTTCGGCTCTATTAGCTTAATAGTAAAAGTTGAGGTCTCTTTCGAAAGAGGAAGAGAAGCGTAATGTCCTTAAGCAGCATTTTCGAAATTTAAGCTTACAGAAGGTTGTTGAAATCAAGCCTCAAAAAAGGCAACTCTTGACCCACGCAGCCACCGAGGTTGAAAAATATATGGCTGAAAAGCTCCATTTTAGCTGTATCCAAATCTGTGCTTGGTTTATTTGTTAACCCAATAGGCTTTTTTACATACGAAGAAATGGCCAAGGGTTAGCAGATTTTGGATAACAGGGACTTTAATCACATTAAGACTGTATCGAGCATCAATAGAGTTAAGTCGAAATTCACTTTTTCCTCTGTTGTTGATTTTTTTCAACGAATATTTTTTAGACGACAACGTGCTTTGTGTGCCAAGACTCCCAGCCGCTGTAGCTCGGGAGGTGGATACTTTTTTCTCCTTCGATTCCCACATTAAATTACGATGCATTAATTGTCCTAAATACCATCAGAAAGTTTCATTTCTTGGTCAAAGCTGGAGCATGGTATTTACAAACAATGCGTAGGCTAATTACATGGAAGCGCGAATTGAAATAGAAATCTAGCAAGGAATCTGAGGCTGTATTCTTTTTGTGCAACCCATTGTATTACGCAAGGAACTCAGATATCAGTTTCTACCGGGTGAGTCAAAAGAAGTTTCGGCGGGCTGTGGAATAAAAAGTATTTGACTGATATTCAAAACTGAAATGTTCATCTATTAGTCAAAGGTCAACTTAGATGAGCAAATTTTGTTTGGTAGTATCACTCATCTTACAGACCCCAAATTAGGAAAATGCTGGTAAAGGGCATGTTTGGGAACAAAAGTTCCTCATTCCATTCTGGTCTATTATTTACCTTCTATTGAAATTGGAATTCAGCATCTCAAACTGGCAATCTAAACTTCAATGCCACATAAATGATGGACCAGAATGAAATGTGGAATTCTCGATTCCCATACAAACCCCTTACAAGCATTTTGATTGTTGTTGGGTCTTAAAGATGTTTGATTTTACAAACCAAAATTTTCTCATCTAAGTTAGCCTTTGAGTGATAGATTGACAATTTGGTTTTGAATATCAGTCACATACCTTTTATTCAACAGCCCTCTAAACGCCGAAACGTTTTTTTGACTCACCCGGTACAATCAAGGTCATTTTTACAGGAATGTATGACAAGAATTCGTACTGAAAACAATGCATAATCAATCGTTAATGTGAGGTGCAATGTCTAAGCCCTACTTGTGAAAGTTACAAAATAACAATTCCTCCCTAGAGTCATGGTAAAGGTCCTCCTTAGAGTCCTCCCTTGAATCTTCTTCCGGGTCCTCCTTGAATCCTCTTCCGGGTCCTCCTTGAAGTCCTCTTCCGAGTCCTCCCTAGAGTCCTCTTCCAGGTCCTCTTCCGGATCCTGGTCCTGGTCCTGGTGAGGGTCCTGGATCCTCTTTTTCCGGTATGCCAAATCATGGGTGTCGGGAAAAATGGGAAGTACCTATTAGATTAATTGCAGCGTTAGCTGCATTATATATCAAAACAATAGCAAGATGCGATATCTTCATCTCTGTCGATTTGAGGTAACAACAATTCAATTCAATGCACCAAGCGGGCTACTGGGCGGAATGAGATTAAAAACAATTGTAAGATGGCGTTAGTGTCAATTATCAATATCAACATTCTGGACCTTGAGCTTGTGATCCAATTATGAGTTTGTGTACAATTTCCTTTCCATTTTACCATGTTTTCACTGGGAGAGATATCACAGATAATAAAGCTTTTCGAGAGTTTGCATTGTAATCAGAAATTTCATTTTGCATTTTGGGTCTGAGATATTGTTCTTGCAGCTTCAATTTTGCGGTTGCAAACTATCTTTACTTGGCAGAGTTGGGGGGCATTTCACTCATTCAAAAAATGTACGAGCTTTCTTCAGAACAAAGGATGTTTACGGACTTTTGAGGGATTTTGTTGAAAACTGAATGAAAAACGCCTTTTACTTCTATTTTCCGTTCCATATGATTGTGTAGTTTCTTCCCATTCCCCAAAACGCTGCACTCATTAACTAATGTTATTGCTAGTTATAGTTGTAAAGAATAAGAACTGTCAGGCCTACCTTTGTGTGTTCCCTGTTTTTTCATCCTCTCCTTTATCTCGTCGATTTTGCATTTTCAATAAGCTCTCATTTCACTTTCCTCGTCATGGCCTCATGGCCTAGATTTGTTTTGAACAGCACACAGCCTCATTTCGAACTGTCTGAGCTCCTTCTATGGGGAGAGTGCGGAGCCACAGCGACATCCATGGCCAAATTGGGGTTCCTGTAAACCGCGGAACGACCTAACCACAAATAACGACCTGACGAATAATAACGAGTTATCAAATTACACTATCTACAGTACGACCAAAAACTATGTAGAGTTAAAACATTTCGATGCCATTTCGGCTCTATTTGCTTACAGGTACATGTACCCCAAAAACTAAGGTACCCCAAAAACCACAAGGTCAGTTGAAAGGCAATATCTATAGAAGATCAACATACAACATAAAACTCTTACTGATCAATGATGCTTAGGTAACTGGGCTACCTAAAAATGTAGGTTTGCCATGAATAAATTGGATTAAAAAAAAATTATAAGGTGTAAACGCAAAAATTTGAACTTGAAATTTTACAGATTATTTCCATGAACGAGTAGCAAGTCGCAAATTCTTACTATAAGTTTGCAAACAAATGTTTTTCAGTATCTTTCATGTGTCCTCTTGCCAGAAAAGCACAATGGTTACCTTGCAATATAGTGAACCTATCGAATGGGCATCCTGACTTTGGTGATTTTTTGTGTGGTTTTGGGGTACATTTCACTGAAACATGGAAAACACAAGTACAGGGTGTGGGTGTGCCACAGAGAAACCAAATGAAATTATGTATTTCAGCAAAATCACATCTATATTTATATATCATTAACACTCTCTGAAAGCAATTAACATAAGGTATTTGTCCACATAACAAAATATCTTCTGAAAGTCAAGGTTTGGTCAAGTTTTTAACAAAATTAACAAAATAACAAATATTTCCTGAAAGTCTGTAAACAAACAGCAAGTAAATATTCCATTTTCAGCAAAATAACGAACACATCTTCAAGACAATCAACATACAGTTGGTAAAATGGTATATGTTTTAACAAAATGATAAACATTTTATGCAATTCAATTAACAGACAGTTAATTAAAATTGCCCATATTTTAACACAGTAACAAAAATATCTTTCTAAAAGTCAATCAACATAGGTATTTGCTGTCCAGATATCATTAACTAACCAATCACTTTAGAAGACTTCTGTTAATTTTGGATACCACTGGAAAGTTACTCTCATTTGAGGTTACTCTCATTTGAGGTTACTTTGAGGTTAAACCATTTGATGTTACTCTCAAACATTTTGGGGGTGATAAATGAAACCTCTGAGGTGGTTATAAGTCTGGTAGACTCTGAAATGAATGCAGTTGTGAAATTAAAAGCAAAGAAAATTTATCCATGGAATAGAAACATCAAAACTTTTCATTATTTATGAAAAAATTACCAGGAACATTGATATTCTCAAATATTTTGATACTTTATACTTGGAAAAAGCATGCACTTTGTAATTGCTGGTAAATGAATAACACAGTTCCTCTCTGTTAGGTCAGATTGTCAGCAGATTTCAAAATATATGCAGAATCAAGAAAAATAATGCTTTTGAAGATTGATATGCTGCAAACGGCTTTATAAGTGAAAAACTAATGTGGTTTTTGGGGTACACCCCATGTGGGTTTTGTGGTACATTAGATACTTCCACTGAAAATAAGTTTGCAGCTATACTTTCTATCCATTACTGATTTATAATGATGACTTCTTCCCAAATATCACAGTGATAGGTGGATCAGCTGTAATCTTTTGCGTGTTTTTGCTTTTGTGGTTTTTGGGGTACATATAGTGAAAAACAAGAAACTTTGTAACATCAGTACTCGGTCAATCTTAGGTAAAAAATAATAATACCCAACGGGAAGACCTCGTTTTCTGCAGCCCTTCATTGACACAAAACCATTTTTGAAATCAACTAGTAGGAAAAAAATTATATCCACACGCTTTTTTTGTGGCTTTTGGGGTACATGTACCTGTAATAGCAAAAGTTAAGGTTTCTTTCGAAAGAGGAAGAGAAGCGTAATATCCCTAAGCAGCATTTTTGAAATTTAAACTTACAGAAGGGGGTTTAAATCAAGCCTCAAAAAAAGCAACTCTTAGCCCACGCACCGTCGAGGTTGAAAAATATATGGCTGAAGAGCTCTACCTTAGCTGTATCCAAATCTATGCTCCGTTTATTTGTCAACCCAATAGGTTTCTGTCTACAGACGAAGAAATGGCCAAGGGTTAGCAGATTTTGGAAAATCTGGTTTTCTCAATAAAGGGGGAAGCACCAAGTCGCTACAACAACAAATAACAGGGACTTTATCACAAAAGACTGTTCCTAGCATGAAAGATTGCCTCGAGAGAGCTTAGCCGAAATTCACTTTCTCTTCCTAAATGTTGTTGATTTCTTTCAAAGAATATTTTGTATAGATTCTAAACAATTAACTTTGGTACGCTTACAGTTTTTGAAAGAACCTTTGCAGTAGCGCAGTGTTTCTCATTTGCGAATCTAGCCGCTTGAGAGATTACAATCGATGCATTTCATGTGCTTTTGCAAGAAATAGTTGTTATCTAACTTGCTTGACCGAACATCTCGAAATTCAAATGAAATATTTTGTCAAGGAAAGCATCAATAATCACGAGAAAGTGACTTTCGGTTAAACTCCCTTAAGATAACCTTCCATGCTCGATACAGTTTTATTGTGATAAAGTCCGTGTTATTTGTTGCAGTAGCGACTTGTTGCTTCCCCCGATTTTAGTGAAACCAACTTTTCCAAAATCTGCTAACCCTTGGCCATTTCTTCGCATATGGATGAAAATGTACTTAGTTAACAAATAAATGGAGCACAGATTTGGATACAGCTAAGATAGAGCTTTTCAACCATATATTTTTCAACCTTGATGGATGCGTGGGCTAAGAGTTGCTTTTTTGAGGCTTGATTTAACCCTATTTTGGTTGGGGGGGCAAATTTGCCCCCCCCTAGTAGATTTTTTTAAATAACTCTGCGAGGAAGAATTTTATAGCCATGAAACTTCTTGACTTTTTGCAACTACTTATTGTGCAACTTCTCAAAAAGTTTCATTGAAATATTTTGAAAAATGAGGGGGCGGGAGACAATTTTCTGGGACTGACCCAGGAAAAATCGTAAATTCTCAAATCTCAATTATCGCGAAAAAAGGAGCAGAAGTGGAATATTTTGCAAATTTCTTTCTTAATGTTGTGTTGTTTGATGCATTCTATTATAAATACCATGTTTGGATGGAAAATATGCTCCAAATTTAATTTTATCTCGATTTTCCTGATTTTGGCCAATTTTGCCGCTTTTCTTGACCACACAAAGGAAAATGCTGACGTAAGCAAAAATGGTGGCTATTTTTAAGTTAATTTTTATATTTACAGAAAGTACATGCCTGAGGCTTTTAGCACACCAAATTTGGTCGCTCTACCTATTACCAGTAAAGAGTTAGGTAGGGGGGGCTTTTTTGCCCCCCCCCCCAACCAAAATAGTACTATCAAATAGCCCAACCACTATAGGGTTAAAGCCCCTCCAGTAAGTTTAAATTTCGAAAATGCTGCTTAAAGGACACCACGCTTCTCTTCCTCTTTCGAAAGAGATCTTAACTTTTACTATTAAGCAAATAGAGCCGAAATGGCATCGAAAAACGTTTTAACTCTGCATAGTTTTTGGTTGCACTTTAGTGGTCTGTCCAAATGGGTGTATCAACCGGACCACCTTGAGTACGGAATGGATTGAACAGTGGATCTAAGAGACAGCGGACCCTGCGAATTTCTACTTCTTTGGAAAACAAAGTAAGAAACATGAAAGCAAACTAGGATTCTCCTTTTTTTTCTTGCCCTGTGGTTATGAAAAAGACTTTGGTTTTAATTCCTAACAGAAACTTCCATACTCGTTCATGATTTATCTAAGAAACTAAGTGAAATTTATGATCACAGCTGTATGCGTCATTTGTGACATGGCACTTTTGTCATTTGTTCTCCCATTTTAAGATAGTCCTGTGCATTGCTGCATGAAGCTTGGAAAATACAGCTGTGATCATACATACAGCTCTCGTTTCCGTGGTTGGAATTTGATCAAAACCATAGTAGATTTTGTGAATGATGGCCAACAATTGATTTACAGTTGAATCACCAGGACGAAACCCAGACTGATTCTCGCTAAGAAGACGATTGGCGTTAAGGTGTTCATAAATATCGTCAAACAGGAGCTTCTCAAGTATTTTCCCAAATATTGGTAAAAACGAAATTGGCCTATAGATGATGTTGGCTTTTTTCTCGAAGATGAGTAAAGCCCTGTGCAGAGATACTTTTCAAAGATCATACAAAGTGGGTCAACAATAGAACTGTCACAGATCTTAATCATAGAAACCGATATTGCGTCACAACCAGGGCTGCCAGACCCAACTGGTCAGCAGTAGCCAAACATGGTTGCAAACGAGGCCAGAATTTAGCCAAATTTGCAGCAGAAGAATTTTCATTGTTTAACAACAATAGACCAATTGTTTAAGTTATTTGAGACAAAAGATTTTTAACAATCAATTTTCCAGTTTTCAAATTTGATTTAAAGGGTCTGTTTCATCGAGCATCACTTGCACATGCCGTCTCTTCGTTGCAGTGAATGCCCGAGTGAATGCTACGTTGGCTTTATTTTCAGGGCCGGGCATGTGCAAGGCATGCTGGATGAAACAGACGTTGAAAATGATGATAGTATCATATTTTATATCTGTTTTAACCGACGGGCAATTCACTGAGTTTTTTCGTACGCCTCCCTTGAAATCACAAAAAAATCACAAATAAAATCACAAAATCACAAGAAAAATCACATACAGAAAGCGCCAAAAATCACAAATCACTGAAAAGTTACTGAAAAATCACACGAAAAAGTCACTAGAAATCACTAAAATCACAAAAAATCACTGAAAAAATCATGTGATTTCAAAATCACAAAAATCACGTACGCTATTTTGAGAAGTCATTTGCCCCTCGGTTTTAACATCTATTTCGTCATTGCAGCAATTAGATCTCATTTCATGAATAAGCATTTACAAAAAAAAACTGTAGAAAATTACAAAGAAAACAAAGACATCATGTCATGGAATCCCAGGAGGCCAAATTGTAGCCAGAAATAGGGTGGAGGCCAAATGAAAATATTTGTAGCAAAAGACGTTCAAATTAGGCCAGATTTTTAAAATCTGGCCTCCCAGTAGGCCAGTTGGCAACCCTGGTCACAACCATGAGCTTTTTTAGTATCAAGCGTTCTGATCAATTCTAAAACTTTATCTTTGTTTACAGCGATATCCTTTTGTTGACTATTGATTCTTGGTAGAAAGGTTGGTAAAGAGCTCGTATTTTGTATAGTAGAACATTGCTGAACAAAGTATTCTTTAAAGTTACTAGCTTTATTCGCAGGATTAGTGATGAACAGACCATTTTCAAGGAGTGGAGGAATATTACACGTCTTCTTAACTAGAAGTAATAATAACTAGAAGTAACTATAAGTTATCAACTGCTCGCACTCTTCCATATTTGTGAACTCAGATAAAGCCACACTAAATTCGTAAATGAATGTTCTGCTGTCCCCTTGAAGTGGAATTGTTCGTTCCATTATTCCGTATTCCATGTTTTATGAAGGTAAAGGAGGGTATGGAACGCAGGTTCAACAGATTATTGCTTATTGTGTTGACTTAATCCTGTTGAAAATGTGATTGCATGTAAACACTGAATGACGTCGATATCATTGTTGTGCAGCATTTGTGAATGTTTCGTATCCATACCACACGCCGCTCAGGGTCAGGGCTCATACCAAGCCAAGCTTCGTTTCGCTGGGTGAAGTTGAATCTTGTCCGTCTTACAGTTATTTACGCCGTGTTTGGTATCTTAGTCTTTCTATGGCCAAACGAAGTAGCGAAATGTGTCGATGGAAGATCTGAAAGTAGTGTGAAGGTGCACAAACTTATTGCCTGTGTCTCATGAAACGTAAGGGAAGTTCAATTTAGTCGCCCCTTCTCTGGGATAGGCCCGATCGCCATTACAGTATCTTGGCAGGCCTTGGCAGACAAAAGAATATCATGACCATTGATCATTGTTCACGAAGACAAACACGTACGCAATCAAACTGTAGTGACAAAGGAAATGTGGCCAGCGAATCTTTCAATTTAAACTAACCAGCGGTAATAGATAATTAGAAGTAACAAAGCAATACAATAAACATATGCGTGGACATCACAGAAGGTTGGCTGGATCACTATAGTAATCTCGCTCCTTCGTCACTCGCAATAATAATAACAATAATAATAATAATAATAATAATAATAATAATAATAATAATAATAATAATAATAATAATAATAATAATAATAATAATGATAATAATAATAATAAAATGCGTCACCTACAAAGTGCGCTAGAGAAGCAAAGAAATGCGCCAAGAAAAGAATTATGGAAATAATGAAAGAAAACTGGGAAGCGAAGCCGATGCATGGACAGTATCCCGTGAGAGTTAACAAAGTGGATGTGGATAAGGAAGGCACCCATAAATGGCTGAAAAGTGCCAGTTTGAAAGGGGAAACTGAAGGATTTATTATCGCAGCACAGGACCAGAGCCTTGCTACAAATAACTATCGGAATAAGATCATTAAAGACGGGACGAACCCAAAATGCAGATTATGTCACGAACATGATGAAACCATAGATCACATTATATCAGGATGTCCAGTTCTGGCAAAAAAGGAATACCTTGAAAGACATGACAAAGCCCTAATTTACATGCACTGGAAAATCTGCAAACACTATGATATCGCAGTGCCCTCTAGATGGTATGAACATAAGCCAAGCACAGTAATGGAAGGGAAAGATGTAGTCATACTATGGGATATGCCAATCCATACTGACAAAGAGATTACTGCAAACAGGCCCGATATAGTGATTAAAGACAAGAAAGAAAACAAATGTATTTTCATTGATATGTCTGTGCCATCTGAACGGAATGTCGGTAATAAAGAAACAGAAAAACTGTCAAAGTACAAAGACCTGGAAATAGAAGTAAACAAAATGTGGAACATGAAAACGACTACTGTCCCTGTTATCGTTGGAGCCCTTGGCCTTATCAGAAAGCGAATGAATGATCACGTGTCAAAGATCCCTGGAAGGATCTGCATCGAAGAAATCCAGAAGATTGTCTTGCTAGGAACATCACACATCCTGAGGAGAGCTCTATTTATAACCTGAGAAAAGACTGGACTTAAAGCCTCAGGACCATGGTTTGGTCTTGGCCTCGAATAGAAACGCACAAAAACTGAAAGACACAATAACAGTAATGATAATAATAATAATAATAATAATAATAATAATGATGATGATGATAATAATGATAATAATAATAATAATGATAATAATAATAATAATAATAATAATAATAATAATAATAATAATAATAATAATAATAATGATAATGATAATAATAATATGTGGCCAGCGTTAATAATAATTATTAATTAATAATTAATAATAATAATAATAATAATAATAATAATAATAATAATAATAATAATAATAATAATAATAATAATAATATTATTATTAGTGATAGAGGAGATTTGGATCAAGCTACTTTAGATTACTTAATGGTGAATAACCCTAGGTTAGGACGGTTTTATCTCCTCCCTAAAATCCACAAAAGATTGAATAGCGTACCAGGGAGACCTGTTATTTCGAACTGTGGTTTTTTTACGGAAAACATTTCAGCATTTTTGGACCATCATTTGCAACCATTAGCTAAAAAGGTGCGGTCATATGTTAAAGACACTAATCATTTCCTTAGAAAAATCATGGATCTAGATGGTCTCCCTGAGGGCGCTATATTATGTACAGTAGATGTGGTGGGGCTTTATCCAAGTATTCCGCACGAGGAGGGATTGGAGGCGTTACGAGATGTACTTGAATGTCGAGAAGATAAAACCATTTCCACAGATACCCTTCTTGAGGTCCAGCAGAATGGTGAAATAATTGTGGGTTTTGAGGTAAAAGCATGCAATTTGGCACACTTATAGAACTCGATATGCTGATTCTTTTAAAACTCAGACCCACTTTGAAAACTCGATGTTATGTCGTCACGATGACGTCACAGTTAGATGGATTCATGATCCAGTTTTTGCTAGTTTCCCTTCGAAAACATCAAGTTTTCTGAATAAGAAAATCTTCAGCCATCTTTCAGGACGATGTATGAATGAATTTATATCAATGGGACAAATCTATGGCCATAATTATGGTGTGATGACGTCACAGTGACGCCATGATGACGTCACAATAGAGATGTTGGTGGATGTTCAAATTCTGAGGTGTAGCATAGAGTAGTAATGAAGCTTACAGGAATAGGATGATAGACATAGCCATAACTCACAACTCACCATAGCCTTTCTAAGTAACAATGGCAGTAACGGTCATGATCAATCACAAAAAGCTACAACTTATCTGCAAAGCGCTCTAGATCTGAGCTGAGCTTTTAAGACATATACATCAACCAAAACAGCCTCCCCTTTTGGGATACCATCCACAGTTCTCTGCATGCTGCAAATGCATTTGGTAGGGTCATTCTGTAGGGTGCAAGCTTCCTAACTGATTACTTCAACCATCCCCAATTGTATGTACATGGAAGCCCAGGATTCGCAAAAAGTGACTGGCCCTAGAAATACCCAGCCTGAATGAATTGGAACTCTTTAAACTATCGTTTTATGCCACACAGCCGCTACGTACGTTTCCCCAATTTTGTTAGCTGTTTATGATATTGTGAACCAACCCCTGACCTGACAGCATTGCAATGTGAAGCGCGTTGGGGACTGTGGAGGGGGTTGGGTGGCTGCAGCAGTTGCTTTTACTGTTGTTCTGCCATCCGAGGCCCTATCCGAGGCTCCTATTTTTCATGCCTTTATGTTAATGGCCACTGGGTAGTTATTGTCTCTTGCTCTTTTTGGTCACGTCCATGTGGTGTTGTATAGTTGTACCGCACGTCCCAAAAATATTTCCCAATGTGAACTATTATTTCAGTAAAAGTGCGTATTTGATAAAAACTATAAAAGAAATTAGTTATTTGATACAAACTATAAAAGGAATCTATTAATACAATGCCCAATTTAGAAACAGAATACTTGAAATGCTGGAGAAAAAGCTAAAACACATGATCAATAAAATCGTTGAACCTGCATCTCACAATCCACGGAAATTCTACTTTTTAACTGAATTCTAATAGTATCGAGCTTGAATCCCATAAAGGGATGCAAGAAGAATCTCATTTGTCTATTTGGTCCGTTTGTAACAGAGTACGAGTTTTCTCGATTTTCGAAAAAAGTATACCAAACAAGACAAGATTCTGGGTCGCACTTTAGCGTATCGTCGAGTTCACATACCATTTTGTGAAACTGACAAGCGGTTGCATGGTTTCACGCCTGTGATGTAAGGCAAGGAAAGAATGGAGCATATCTCTATCGCTAGACTTTTCACATTTTCAAGGGTTTCTTGAGTAAAAGATTTTTCGAAAATCATAATTTGGAGGTCTTTGTTGAGCAAAATATCGGAAAAAATCAAATGGATCCAAGTTAGCCTTTCAGAGGGAGATTGCCGTTTAGATCGTTAAAAAAGAGACAATGGCAGTTTTTCTTGAACCGCTCAAATAGGGAAACTTTTTTCGGGACACCCAGTATAGTAATTAGAACGTATAGTAGAATGTAGATGTAGCATGTATTGTAACTCTTTATAAAGGGTGTTGCAGAAAAAACGCAACTCAACTATAACCTAAAATCTCAAAAAATTGACAAAATTTAAGTAAATGTATTGTATACCATTTTAAAGTACAATCCTTTTTCTTTCTAGTGATACGCAGTATGGATACATTAATCGAAATTTTTATCATTAAATTAATATTGACCAATTTCAAATGCAGCATGCTGCAAAAGCAAAATCAACCCATTATTTCCGGAAAAAAATTATGAAAATAATTTTGTGAAAGTATTTCAAGTCTAAAGCAGTTGAGGTGATGCCTTTAGTAAAGGGCTATGTACCCTCAGTACCCTCAGTAAAGGGCTATGTACTGGTGCTGTTTATATTGATCTTCGTAAAGCCTTCGACACAGTACGTCATGCAACCTTGCTGGAAAAATTGCCAAGTTATGGTATAGATGATGTGGAGTTACAATGGATAGGTGATTATCTCTTTGATAGGAAACAAATCGTAATTTTTGATAATACCAGCTCATGCGAAGAAAACGTTACATGTGGTGTCCCACAAGGATCCATCCTAGGGCCCCTTCTTTTTGGGCTGATAATCAACGACATCCACATTCCGCTCACTGATGCTGACATTATATTATATGCCGACGATACTGTTTTATACTGTGCTGGAAAGAACGCAAACAAAATAGAACATTTACTTAACAATGAGCTGCAAAAAGTTGCAGGCTGGCTCGATGAAAACAACTTGTTCATTAATTTGAAAAAAGGAAGAACTGAGTTTGTTTTATATGGATCACATCAAAAGTTGTCCAAACAGCCAAACGTGGAGATCAAGATCTACAATCAAACTATCCATGAGACAAAGTCATACAAGTACCTTGGTGTAGATTTGGATAACCATCTAAACCTGCATCAACACTTTGACAATGTTTACAAAAAAACGTCAGCCAGAGTAAAGCTATTATCTCGTATTCGCGAAAAAGTCAGTCCTTATGTAGCAGAATCGATATATAAATCAATGATAAGACCACTACTGTTGTACTGCTACCCACTACAGCTTTCCCTACCCCAAGGAACAGTAAACAAGCTGCAGTATATGCAAAACAGAGCAGCCAGAATTGTGAACCCAAGTGCAAAGATAACGACATGGGACAGTATTGAAAAAACACGAAACACAAGGGTTGTCATTTACGTGTTTAAATCATTGCATAATCTTCTACCCGAAGACCTGAATGGTTACTTCAAAAGATGTGAGCATGAAATAAACACAAGAGGCAATGGCTCTTGTGTTGTTTTACCGAAAATGCGCACTGAAACTGGGAAAAAGTCGTTTGCGTACCAGGGAGCCCGCATTTTCAATCGACTCGAAAAAACAACCCGTGACGAAAGATCCATCTTGCTGTTCAAAGGGAAACTAAAACTATCGAAGTCTCTGTAGATGTCCAAGAAAACTGTTTTTTAACCCTTATAAATTCTTATCCTTAATTGTACATTAAAGTATCTTCATTTTATTTTACTTTTAGCTTGATTTTAACCAAAACTATTGTCAATAGGTAGGATTACAGGTCCTTGAATGATAACAGATAGTTTTACATCTGAACAAGTCAACCTGTTAAAATATTAGTTATTATTATTATTATTATTTAGAAGCAAAATAGGCAATTTCATCCTCATTGGATGAAGTTGAAGATAATGCAAAATAAGCTCTCCCAAAGGTGGATTATCGTCTATATAAATGCCCTATCATTTTCGAGCATTTAAAATTGACCATACTTACGAAAACGAAAACGTCGATTAAGCAATAAAAAATGCACTTGACTTTGATATCATCGGAAAGAAGATAGAATGTACTTTCAGATGGTATGCGTCAAATTTATTCAAATCTTATTATTTCCTGAAGAGTCTCGAATAAAAGTGGGTTGCGTTTTTCTGAAACACCCTGACAGATATAAATAAGAACCAGCCTGGCAACTAGCTCAGTCGCAGTGTCAGCTCTAAAAATTCCGAATGAAGTAGGCGGGGGGGGGGGGGGGACTCTGACGTAATTTTTCAATCTGAAGGTGTACCCAACTCATTTTATCTCATTTTTCTTTGACAATTTTTGCTGACTTTCGGAAACTAGGGGGTATGTACCTCTTCGTTCACCAGCTCTTGATCTTGAATTTTTTCTCGCATCTCACTACTTTAAGCAATTCGCTGGGGCTCCTTCCTTGAACGTAAAATGCCAACCATCCGCTCCACGGAGCTGAAAGATAGCCTCCTCGCGTCCTCATTCTCCTCGGACTACTCTTGTGCCCTCATTGAATGGACACTCAACATGTGTAGTACATGTGTGTTATGGCTAAAACAACGATTGACAAGGATGAAGATTTCTTCAGATATATAAGTGCCTTTTACAGGTGAGGGTTGTCACTGAATTGGCACTCAACATGCGTAGTACATGTGTGTTAGGGCTAAAAACAACGATTGAGAAGGATGAAGATTTCTTCAGATAAGTGGTTTTTGCAAGTGAGGGATTCTAAACTTGAGACAGAACGATGTTTAAAGGGAAATTGGTTAATACTCGGGAAAAGTTTTCTATCATGATCAAAAGTAATTAATTTATTCTCAAATGCTACACCAAGTTTAGCCTCAGTAATACAGAGTGCAAACATTTCTTCATTTAGCACATATAAGAGGCAATGATGTTTTGATGATGTCATATTGACGCCATAAAATGATATTTTGAGATGGGTCTGAGTTTCAAAATAAGCAGAATGTCAAGTATTATCAGTGTGCAAAGAAGGATATAATACATTTAACCTCAATGATACAAAAGTGCAAGCATTCCTTCTTTTAGTGCATTAAGAGGCAATAAAATTTTGATGACGTCATAATGACGTCATAAAATGAGATTTGAAATGGGCCTGAGTTTCAAAATAAACAGTATGTCAAGTATTATCAGTGTGCAAGGAAGGATATAATACATTTAACCTCAATGATTCAAAAGTGCAAGCATTCCATCATTTATTGCATTAAGAGGCGATAAAAGTTTGATGACGTCATAATGACGTCATAAAATGAGATTTTGAGATGGGTCTGAGTTTCAAAATAATCAGCATGTCGAGTTCTATCAGTGTGCCAAGTTTCAT
Organism: Aurelia sp. 3 sensu Dawson et al. (2005); assembly: GCA_964020215.1. Taxonomy (NCBI): domain Eukaryota; kingdom Metazoa; phylum Cnidaria; class Scyphozoa; order Semaeostomeae; family Ulmaridae; genus Aurelia; species Aurelia sp. 3 sensu Dawson et al. (2005). The sequence continues at coordinate 12,366,694 of OZ026585.1, forward strand.
GCTTTTACCTCAAAACCCACAATTCTGCCATTATTTTACACCATTCTGCTGGACTCTTAGGGGTACAGCGATTGGCACCAAATGCGCTCCTTCATACGCGATTCTGTTTTTAGCCGCGCTAGAAGAAAAATTACTGGCTGAAGCTCAAGATAAACCGTGGGTATGGTGGAGGTATATAGATGATGTTTTTTTGATTTGGCAGCACGGGGAGGAACAACTTAGGGATTTTATATCTTTCTTAAATGGGGCACACGACTCTATAAAATTTACAGCGGAATGGTCAACAGATAAGGTGAATTTTCTCGACGTTCAAGTCATCAAACAGGGTAACAGACTTATAACGGATTTGTTTACAAAACCTACGGATACCCATCAACTCCTGCATCGAACTTCATGTCATCCAAATCACACCAAAAAGGGAATTCCATATAGCCAGGCCCTTAGAATTCGCCGCATTTGTTCAGAGGAACAGTTTTTTATAGGTAGGGTAGGAGATTTAAAAGCTTGGCTTTTAGCTAGAGGTTACAGTGAAAACGAGGTCGACAGCCAAATCAATAGGGTGCGGGACAAAAATCGTGCAACTTTGTTAAATCCTATACCTAAGGGAAAGGATGATATGAAAATACCTTTTGTGTTGACGTATCACCCAGCTATGTACAAGGTTTATGACATCCTTCGCAAAAACCAGAACCTATTACTGGTAGACAGTGAGCATGAGACAGTTTTTAAGGACAAAATATTAGTTTCTTTCAGAAGGGCAAAAAGTTTGAAGGATAAACTTGTGAGGGCTAAGCTGCCAAGTATAGATGCGGAGTTGATGGAAAAGGGTACTTTTAGATGTAATGGCAGAAGGAGTTGCCAGATTTGTCCTTTGATGAGGGAGGGGGATACATTCCACAATTTTGATTCCACCAGATCTTTTAAAAATTTCTCGGGGCGATACGATTGCAACTCTGATCATGTTGTTTATTTGTTGCAGTGTGAGTCATGCAACAAGAAATATGTGGGGAGTACTAAGACTAAATTTCGGCAAAGGTTTAATGTTTACAAGTCCTATTTTAGGACATACGCACGCAAACACGACGAAAATTCTCTTGATAAAGGGAAGCCTGTCCCACAGGCTTGTTTTTTCAGTCATTTCTTTGAAAACGGACACAATGGGACTTTTCGGGTGGGTATCACAATTATAGATGGGGCAGATGATGTTTTTTCGCTTCGCCGAAAGGAGTTGTTTTGGCAATATCGACTCCAAACTTTTTCACCAAAGGGTCTTAATGAAAGAGCTGCAGACGTGGAATTAGACATATTTGCGTGCGGAGGAACAGCTTAGATTCTGCCAATGCATCTAAAGGTCCCTAGAGGTTGCTCTTGTTTAAGGAATTAGTATCAGGCCATCTGGGATTCAGCAGTTGCTAAAAGAAGAGTTAAGCATCGTGCGAATCTTTCGGGGGGTCACTTGGGGGTAACTGTGAGTTGCCAGAGCAGCCTCAAGAGTATCGGAAAAAATTGGAATTCGTATCTGGCAATCTGGGGTGTAGCTGTTGCTAAAAAAAGAGTTAAGCATCATGCAAAATATTTCGGAGGGTCAGTTGGGGGTAACTGAGTTGCCAGGGCAGCCTCAAGGGTAAAGAATTAGTATCAGGCCATCTGGGATTTAGCTGATGCTAAAAGAAGAGTTAAGCATCAAGCGAATATTTCGGAGGGTCTTTTGGGGGTAACTGTAGAGCTGCCAGGATAGCCTCAAAGGAATAACTTAAACTTTAAAACGCTTCCAATCCGTTCTCTATTGGTCAGGGACAAAGGGATCAGGTATTTTAATCTGTAAATAGACTCGTTATGTATGATTTTATCGGTAAACAATCTGTATAAATTCTCGGCTGTCCCAGTAAAGTTTTACTCTGAGGAAGATTTTTAATCGAAACGTTAGCTTTTATAAAACAGTCTTATTTTTCATATTTTCTTTTCTGTTTTTCCTGAAGGTGGTTTTAGTTTTCATAATAATAATAATAATAATAATGATAATAATAATTATAATAATAATAATAATAATAATGTTAAGTTGTCATGGGTATGACATAAAACTGCATCCGGTTGTGGAGTTTCGACGTGGGATAATGAGGTTACCTTTTGCCACAACTACCTCCAGGTCACCCTTGAGCAAGGTGTAGTACCTGTTAGCTCTCCCCGAGGCCTTGAAATTCCGGGTTGGCGTCCGGCGGGGGCTAGTCTGTCTCATGGGTAAGGGGGACTCTTTAGCTTTGGTCGGCAACCCCCCTAGAGATGGTGTTCTCGATAAACACACCGGTGGTAGTGTAACCTTAAATTCACTGTCCTCGAAAGAGTGTAATGAATCAATCAAATAATAGAGAAAACAACGTAAACGGGACCGGATCCAGTAATGGTGAAGGTGTCACGTTCGGCAGTGGTTCTGGGGGACAGCAGCCAGACCTCGGTCGTCATCAAGCGACTGCTAGAAGGAACTGGAATAAAGAAGTTAACAAGATTGTGATGAGATGTTTCTATAGGAGTGAGCCAACCAAGAGAGGCTATAGGAAAAGGATGCTTAGCATATGGAAAGAGCTTGGTGTTTTCGAGATAAGTGAACAGCGACTGGCTGATCAAGCAAGAGCAATAAGAACAAATGGATGGTTATCCGAAATAGAGCTAGAAGAGATACAGAGAAATACGGAAAGTGATCATATGGAAGCTGATGTCAGAGAAACAAGTGGCAGTGAGGATACCGCCCGAAGAATAGAGCTTGAAACAACAGATGAAACTGAAGAGCATGAAACAGCAGCTGAAATTGATAACAGTGTTGGCAATGAGTTATCTGTGCAAGATCTTTGTAATACGTTGAGAAGGGAAGGAGTTTTCGAGGAGGATATAGATCTCGTGAAATTAGTACTTGAGGAGAGACAAAAAGGCAATGCACCCCCCGATAGTCTTAGGAATGTTGACCGTAAGATATTGAAGCAACATGCAGCAAAAGTAAATGGGATATTGAGATACATACCAACTAAAGATATAACAGATATGAACAATTTATTACTTGCGGCTGGAAGAGTGGTACAATTGAAAGTAGGCATGAAAAGGAATGAAAATGGGAAGGCAAGGGAACCATTATGGAAAAGAAGGCTCCGGTCTAAGATGTCAGGTATAAGAAAAGATCTTGGTCGTGTTGAGCGTTGGAAGAGAGGTGAATTAGCGAATGGTGACCGTAAGTATGAATTAGAGAGGAAATATCATGTTAAGAAGAAGGGGATAAACGTAGTGATAGAAGAGTTAAAACAAAGAATGAAGGCCATCCAACACAAAATAAAGAGATACGAGGATAGAACTGAACAGTATAAGCAGAATAGAATGTTCGAAACAAATCAAAAGAGACTGTATGAAATCATCGACGGCGTCCACAGGAATGACGAAGAAACACCTAACGCTGGAGATTGTTTAGAATTTTGGAGTGGAATATGGAGTAAGCCAGCCAATCACAACGTCGATGCAGAATGGCTTACAAAGCTGGAAAAAAAGCTAAGAAACGTTGAGAAGCAAGATGATACATTGATAGATTCTGGAAAAGTTCGGGTACAGCTCAGTAAAGTACCCAATTGGAAGTCACCGGGACCTGATGGACTGCAGGGTTACTGGCTCAAGAATTTCACTTCATGTATAGACAGGATCGCTCAACATCTCCAAGAATGTTTGGTTACGTACAATGTGCCAGGGTGGATGACCAGAGGAAAAACGAGTTTAATAATGAAGGATACGGAAAAGGGGCCTATAGTAAGCAACTTTAGACCAATAACATGCCTACCTCTAATGTGGAAGCTGTTGACCTCAGTCCTTGCAGATTCTATGTATGAACACCTTGACGGAAAAGGACTGCTCGTGGATGAACAAAAAGGCTGCAGAAGGAAATCAAGAGGTACAAAAGATCAGTTACTAATCGATAAGATGGTAATGAGAAGTTGCAAGAGGCGTTTATGTGGGTTAGGAATGGCTTGGATTGACTACAGAAAAGCGTATGATTTGATACCGCATACATGGTTGTTGAAGTGCATGAATATGTTTGGAGTGGCAAGCAATATGATATCTTTACTGGAAAACAGTATGAATACTTGGAGAACGGACTTAACATCTGGCAAAAATGTCTTTGGAGAAGTTAGGATAAAGAGAGGGATATTTCAGGGAGACAGCTTGTCTCCTCTCCTTTTTGTATTGGCCCTAATTCCATTGACTTTGATTTTAAGAGATGTTAAAGCAGGGTATGATTTGAGAGAAAAAGTGAGGATAAATCATCTACTATTTATGGATGACCTGAAATTATATGGCAAAAACGAAAACCAAATAGATACACTTGTCAACACAGTAAGAGTATTTAGCGATGACATTAGAATGGAATTTGGAATCAGCAAATGTGCGATCTTGATCATGAAGAGAGGAAAGATTGTGAAATGTGATGGTATTGTTATGCCAGGTAATGAAATTATGAAAGGTCTTGAAGAGGAGGGGTACAAATATTTAGGAATTTTAGAGATCGACAACGTAAAACACGAAGAAATGAAGGAGAAACTCAAGAAGGAATATATCAGGCGGGTTAGATCAATACTGAAATCTAAGCTGAATGGTGGAAACATCATCCAAGCAATAAATGCCAGGGCTGTATCAATCATCAGATACGGTGCAGGAATAATTAGCTGGAGGGTAGGTGAGCTGAAAGCCGTCGATAGGAAAACCAGAAAGTTGCTAACAATATATAGAGCATTGCACCCGCAGGCGGATGTTGACAGACTCTATTACAAAAGAGCAGACGGTGGCAGGGGCTTAATCAGTGTTGAGGATTGCGTTGAGATTGAGGTAAACAGTTTGTATAGCTATATAGATCTGAGCAAAGAACCATTTTTAAAAGCAGTAAGGGAAGAAAACTTGTTGGGCTCTGGAATGCCAAAGGAAGCAATCAGGGTAAAAAGAATGGAATCTTATAATAAGGTTCTACATGGCCAGTATGAGAAGTTGACTGCAGGCATAAGAAGTTCTGATTCATGGGAATGGCTGAGGAAAGGTACGCTGAAGAAGGAGACAGAGGGGATGTTGATGGCAGCCCAAGATCAGGCGTTGAGGACGAATGCTATAAAGAGCCGCATAGATAAACAGGATGTTTCACCTGTTTGCAGAATGTGTGGAAAAAGAGAAGAGTCTATTGCGCATGTAGTGGCTGAATGTGAAAAATTGGCCCATAGCCAGTACAAGAATTGGCGGCATGATAGAGTTGGGAAAGTAATTCACTGGGAGCTTTGCAAGAAATATGGGTTCGATTGTACAGAGAAATGGTATGATCATATTCCAGAAGGTGTTTTAGAGAATGAAAAGTCAAAGATCTTATGGGATTTTAGAATTCAAACGGATCAGCAGTTGAATCACAACCGACCTGACATCGTAATACACGATAAAGAGAAAAATGAATGCAAAATCATTGACGTTTCATGCCCGTTTGATGGAAGAGTGATCGAAAGAGAAGAGGAGAAGAGGGAAAAGTACGAAGATCTTAGAAGGGAAGTGGCAAAATTATGGAATGTCAGGAAAGTGGTGACAATACCAATCATCATCGGAGCTCTTGGTACGCTGAGCAAAAACTTTAAGAGATATGTTGAGCAACTTGAAATGGGACAGATGACAGCTTTATTACAAAAGACTTGTGTACTTGGCACGGCGAAGATAATTAGAAGGACTCTGGACACCTAAGATTGAGGGATTCAATCCGCTGCCCAGAAAAAGCCGCCAAACAACAAAAAGGCGTGAAGAAAGGACAATAATAATAATAATAATAATAATAATAATAATTGTATTGCAGAAAAAGGTATTGCAGAAAAAGATGGCATATGCCATGAGCAAGTGAAAGAATCAACCAGAAAAGAGTATTTCAAACGTTTGACCAGCCTCTGTAAATCAAAGCTGAATTCAGGGAATTTGTTTCAAGCAATCAACACATGGGCAGTCCCGTTATTGAGATATGGTGCAGGAATTATCAACTGGAACAAGGAAGAAATGGAAGACATGGACAGGAAAACAAGGAAAATGTTATCACGTTACGGTGCCTTGCACCCGAGAGAAGACGTTGAAAGGCTGTACATCAAGCGTAAAGCAGGGGGCAGAGGGTTAATGAGCGTGAAAGATTGTATCATGCTCGAAAAGGCCCAGTTAAGTGAATATGCAATGACAAGCGAAGATCACCTTCTGAAAGAGGTCGCAGTTGAGCTTGACTGTCAAAAGTTTGTGAGCCCAAGGCTGAAAATTGAACTCACCAACGAAAGGAAAAGGAGATGGAAAGAGAAGGCACTTCATGGACAATACTTTCGGGATGTTCAAGATGTAGCTAGTGATCAATCTTGGGACTGGCTGAAGAATGGAAGAATGAAGAGAGAAACAGAAAGCTTGGTGTGTGCCGCACAAGATCAGGCCTTGCATACCAATGCAATCAAGTCAAAAATTTACAAAGAAAATATCAGTCCTTTGTGTCGTTTATGCAACAAACATTCTGAGACCGTAATGCATTTGGTAAGTGGATGTGAAAACCTCGCACAGAAAGATTACAAGAAAAGACATGACAAATTAGGTCTACATATTCATTGGCTACTCTGTTGCAAATATGATATTGAATGCAGCAAGAACTGGTATGAACACAAGGCCAACAGCATAGAAGAAAACGAAAAAACCAAAATTCTTTGGGATGTTACTATCCAGACAGACAGAGTAATTGAGGCAAGAAAACCTGACATCGTGGTTATTGACAAGGCAAACAAAACCTGCCAAATAATTGATATTGCCGTACCTTCAGATCAAAACATTACAAAGAAAGAGAAGGAAAAGATTGATAAGTATCAAGAATTAAAGTTGGAAATCATGAGAATGTGGAGCGTTAAGGCCTGGGTAGTGCCAATCGTCGTTGGAGCCCTTGGTTGTACAACAAAAAAGCTTGAAGAATATTTAAAGAACATTGGACTTCCTCGGATAAATTCAAGCTTACAAATGTCTGCCTTATTAGGAACAGCAAATATCCTGAGGAAAACCCTTGATATCTGAGGCACGCAATGTGCTTGTTTCAAGGAAGAAGAACTCCTTCCATGACTCAGTAAAATGTATTGGAAGTGTATTTGGAATGAAATAATAATAATAATAATAATAATAATAATAATAATAATAATAATAATAATAATAATAATAATAATAATAATAATAATAATAATAATAATAATAATAATAATAATAATAATAATAATAATAATAATAATAATAATAATAATAATAATAATACAGATATTTAAAGAGGAAAGACTCAGTCACTCGAAAGTGCTTTTCATGAGGGTCCTCTATTTAACTAACTGTAGCGATTTATCTAAAACATTATAATTACATGTTTCCGAATAGTAAAAGAATGGCTCTATCATGAAATAAGGCATAAAATAGTTCATAGCTTCCAAAACCTCTGTTTAAAAATATTAAAGTTTCCTGCCGACTTAATACTAGTGTCCAGTTTATTCCAGTCATCAATGAACAAATAGGATGACACTTGCTTCCCCCAATTTGTCTTTACTTTAGGTAGATGGTATAGTTCATTGTTCCTTGTCTGGATGTTGTGCAGATCTTTTCCTGTTTTATTGCTGAAAGTGTAGCTTATATCACTTATCGTTGACTTGTAAATGGTAGCACATCGATGGAACTTTCGTCTGAAGTCTAGAGACTTCCATTGCAGTGAATCCAAGGCTTTTGTGCTGGAGTCATATGGCTTCATATTCAATATTAGCTTGGCACATTTGTTATGCAGAACTTGCAGAGTCTTCATCAAACATTGGTTATTTCTATCCCCCCAAACAGTATCTCCATAATCAAACAATGGTATTATCATAGTGTTTACCAAAGTTAAACGTTGTGCCCTGGGGATAAGATGACCGATCCTTTTTATCAAACCTATCCTTTTTGCCACTTTTTGCTGCATTGAAGCAATGTGATCCCCCCAAGTCATGTTTTCATTGATTATTATACCAAGGTATTTATAACTTGATTCTCGACTTAGTTCGTCCTCTTCGATTTTCAATGTCAGATCTTGGAAACGCTTTAACTGCTGCTTTCCTCCAACCACAACAAATTTTGATTTTGAGATGTCTAACGTCAATCGGTGATCATTTAGTCATTTTTTCACAAGAGCCAAATCCTCATTCATCATATTTTGGATTTCATTGCAGTTTTTCCCGGAATAATAGATTGCTGTGTCATCTGCAAACAAGATTGTGTTCGAGTATTTCACTGATAGCGGCAAGAGTCTTGTAAGAGTTGACCAGTATTTTTTGGGTCCCATGTTTGGATCAGAAAGCTTGCGACCTAAATTTTGGTAGCATTTACTTTTTTGCATTCACGATCGTCCTAGAAATCCTAGAGTCTTAATTTGACACCAGTCATCATGATATAATACGATATGAATGCTAGCCAAAGCTAAAAGGGAACATTTTTTATCTTTTTGTAACAGTTCTTTTCTAAATTAGAATCCCCAGGGGAAAAGTTGAGAATACACCATTTTCTTTAGCTCAGATTGCCTGCCGATCTTCATCTCCTTGCCAGTGCCAAATAAAAATCTTTCACATTTTGTAGCAGTTTTCTATGCATCACCACGCTTAAGGCTACGTTCACACTGCTCCGTTTTCATTTAGATCCGTTTTTGTTGATGAAAACGCTGCCCGTTCACATTGCTCCGTTTTCAAATAGATACGCTTTGACAACGATAGGCGTTCACATTGCTCCAGCAAAACGGCGTTGTTAATCCCCTTTTCAAAACAAAGCCTTTTTGTTAATAGCTGTCAACAAGGCGCCAATCGCGACTTTGAATGCCATTGTAATCAAAATTCTATTAACAAAGGAATATGCAGCGTTTTCGAATGTCTCCATTTTTGGCGTTCACACCGAAAACGGATCGTTTTCAAAACGCACCGTTTTCAAGTTTATGCGTTTTCATATAGCGGTCATGGTTTTGATCGCTGTTCACTCGGGGGTGTCTTGTCGCCTGGGGGCGGCTGGTGCTGGCGCTGCGGGGTCTGCCTCTGTCAGTGACTCCGGATTCGTTTTCGTGTTACTCTCTTTTATTTCATTTTTAGTATGTATGTAAATGATCATTTCTTGTAAATAGGTTTTTAATAGTATGGTTTTCATTGTAATTAGATTAGGGTAGTTTTCTTTGGTATTCTTGTAATAATAATAAAGTTTTTAATGGAGGGCCCCTTGAAAAACGGCTTTTGCCGAAGGGCAACCCTCCTTAAATATAAATGAAATGAAGTTTTCGAAAAGCCCCGTTTTCACAGCGGAGCAGTGTGAACGCAAGTCAGAAACGGAGAAGTTTTACTCCGTTTTCATATGAAAACGTAGCAGTGTGAACGGGGCCTAAGAACACCTTGCGGAGACACATTTTAGGCCCCGTTCACACTGCTACGTTTTCATATGAAAACGGAGTAAAACTTCTCCGTTTTTGCCTTGCGTTCACATTGCTCCGCTATGAAAACGGGGCTTTTCGAAAACGCTAACGAAAACGCATAAATTTGAAAACGGTGCGTTTTGAAAACGATCCGTTTTCAGTGTAAACGCAAAAACGGAGACATTTGAAAACGCTGCATTTCCTTTGTTAATAGACTTTTGATTACAATGTCATTCAAAGTCGCGATTGGCGCCTTGTTGACAGCTATTAACAAAGGGATTTGTTTTGAAAAGGGGATTAACAACACCGTTTTGCTGGAGCAATGTGAACGCCTATCGTTTTCATAGCGTATCTATTTGAAAACGGAGCAATGTGAACGGGCAGCGTTTTCATCAACAAAAACGGATAGAAATGAAAACGGAGCAGTGTGAACGGGGCCTTACTCTGACTAGAGCACTTCTTGCTATTCATTATTTGTTTTTTCCAAGATGGAAGCCTTGTCAGTTCCTAGATATGTTATCTCAAGGAAAATTTTACAATCACAGCCTTTACTTTGGTGTACTTGCCCAAGTCGTCCTGGAAGAAAGGAAGAGACGACTTGTCGCGAACAGCTCACAGCTGGATAACACAGCTGGATGGCTGGACGGTTTTTGGTACGGCAGACGGCACCTTTGATCATAATGTTTAGCCAATAGCAGACAAGATGATGCTTTTCTCTGAAGGAAAATGACAGTGGTAAACCAGCATTGAAAGATAAATGGCTGTATGTCAAAACGAACAGATATTTATATATTGGCGCCACCATCTCCAACACAGCACACTTGTGTATAGACAGATACAATTGACCCCCTGGTTGTCAAATTCCTTCTGGTTACGTCCTGTTGCAAAAATCGGCTTAAGTCATGTCACATGCATCTTATGAATAATTAATGAGGAGCTTTCCCCACAAGTCGTCACTTTCTTTCTTGTAAGACGACTTGGGCAAGTCCATTACTTTGGTTATTATAACGACTCTCCCAGTCACTTTCCACTATTTTCTCGAAAACATTTTTATCCTAAACGTCACAACCTCTTCCTCGTCATTGAACTAAGCTTGAGAAGCACCTTTTAACAGGAATTTGGGGGGGGGAGCAACATCCGCACCCATGGCAACGCCACTTGGGTTAAGGAAAAATTCCACTACAATTCCTCGTTTCCTTACCAACATAATGTGTATACCATTATAAAAAAGCTAAACTGGCTTTGCTTACCAAAAAGGCACGAACCATAGCACGATAAATATCTTTATATGCAATCAAACAACTTTTGTCAGAGTTCCAATTTCTTGTCATTGAAGCAATTTTGACATCCCTTGACTATTGTGGGCAAGATATGAATAATGTTTTAATTTCTCAAACTGGTTGAGCAACCTTTTTCATTTCTCATTGATACTCGATGCTTTTCAAGCCTGCATTTTTAATGTGATTTAGGGGGCCCTTTTTGCAAGTCATGAGGGGGACCCACCGGTGGTGGGCCGGTAGGCCAGTCCGCTTCTGACAAGATTCCAAGAATCATAAGGAAACGTGAACCGATATGCCTAGGTCTTTCACAACCGATGTTCACTGATGATAAACTACAGCAACTGATGGCTGCCAATAATAGAATTTAGTTGCCGACAGTTGCCTAAAAAAGATTTCACTAATCTGCCCTGAAGCTGCAGAACAATACCTCAGCTCCAATCCAAACACTTGGGCTCTTCTAAAAACAATTAAGAGCGCACCTGATGATTTGAAGACGCTAAAAGTACATCGAAGCACGACCCCCTTTAGAAACAGTCCATTTTTTTATCTTAGAAATATATTTTTATTGATTAGATTAAATTTTAACAAGCCTTCATTATACTGATTTTTCTGTTTAGCCTAAACATGTTCAGGTATAAAAATAATGAGTTAAGTAATGAATGAATGAATGAATGAATGAATGAATGAATGAATGAATGAATGAATAATGACAATGAAGAATGGCGTAAATATTCTCATGCACCTAAATTCCTTATGACTCAAATCATCCAGACCCCAGAAGGGGTACATTGTTGAACTGTCCAACGGGCTATTTCATTCGAGCGAGTTATTGCTCGGCATGATTGCTATGCTTTGTAGTATACTTTTCACCAAGTTTTTGCACAGAATTCCTTCGTTTGTAGGAAAGAGTTCTGAAACTGGAAAAATGTTTTCCTGGTGAGCACCATCCCTCTCGTGAAAATGGAAGTCAAGAATCTTTACTCGGGATGGAAACTGGTAACATTTGCAGGGGGTTTTAAAGTTGCAACGGAAAATGTGAAAAACTATTTGTTAACGTCTTTAGATGCTTCCAGAAAACTAAGCATCAACCGTAGAAATGTTGGGTAGTGTTTGTACCTCGACTGGTACATCCATTGGATATGGCAACTGAAACTCGATTTGTTGGGGGTATGCAACCTGTGTTTCGTTCTCATGTTCCGGTGGATAAAGCTGCTGTTGCACGTAATCTAGCTTCGATAGATTTTGTAGTTGCAGAGGATATGTCTGATGCGTTGAATATTGCTGCTGCTGTGTATATGGCTGCTGTTTATATGAGAAGTAATCTGGCGGAGGCTGTCTATATGGTTGCGAAGGAGGAGCTGTTGGGATAGCCCTTTGCTCTGCATTGTCTGTTTTGAGCTGTCTTGCTGTGCTCAATGCTCCAGAGCTACTTGCACTTTGTCTTGATGGATGAGTATTTCCACGAACAACCACGCCCTGGTCTTGTTTGTGCTTCCAACGGCACACAATAACGAGTGAAAGCACAATGAGCACTACCCCAGCAACTGCACCGCCAACTATCCCTCCAGTCAGCCTTCCAGATTTTGATCCAGTTCCTGTTTTTGTCCCGGGCTTTGATTTAGACTCTGATCCAGATCCAGATCCTGATCCTGATCCTGATCCTGATCCTGATCCTGATCCTGATCCAGATCCTGATCCTGATCCTGATCCAAATCCTGATCCAGATCCTGATCCAGATCCTGATCCAGATCCTGATCCAGATCCTGATCCAGATCCAGATCCTGATCCAGATCCAGATCCTGATCCAGATCCTGATCCAGATCCTGATCCTGATCCAGATCCAGATTCAGATCCTGATCCTGATCCAGATCCAGATCCTGATCCAGATCCTGATCCTGATGTTACTCCTGTGCGAAAAAGACGTTATTTTTTAAAATCTTGCCTGCACTGGAAGAATTTCAGGCGACTCTGCTTTCCACTCTGTTGAGAACGGAATGCCATTTCTCAGAAACCCTCCTCTCAAGGAGCGTTTTAAACTGCAGTTGAGCCTCCTTCGTTTTCTTCGCTTTGGGACTCAAACATATATTCCGTTGCTCGTGAAAGCCAAACAGATTTGCAAGAAAGAAGACAGATCTTTACTGCCAATTTTGAAAGAATGGTGGCTTTTGTCGCACATGCTTGCAAGAGCTTTACTTATCCTTTCGCATTTTCCAGTCGATAATCGACTGGCCAGTTGTTCTTGTTTTTCGAGTAGGCTTAGAATTTTATTGCGGAGAAATTGGCGAAGCTTTTGACTTCAAATTTGGCATGTGCTTCCGTGAACATGCAGTGTGAGTGGTAAAAAAGTTTCATCTAAATATTTAGATTAGCGGAGGGGCTCATGAAGTTACTCTGTAACAAGTAGTTTTCAGTTTTCATTTGTCATCGATCAATCCTAAATACAAATTCAACAAATACACTCTACAACTAAATACATTACAACATTAGAAATTAAAACGATACTGACTAAAAATAAAAGATAAGTTACTTTACATACTTGTATCTAAGATTGATTGATTAAGGAGGAGCTCTCTAAGTAGGTTAACTAATCAAGAAAGAGCCCTCCCCACCCCCCATTAAAACGAAAAGAAAAACAAACACTAAATAAAGCTTACATAAAAAAACAAACAAATAACAGCCAGTAGCCAGGTACTACAACAATGAAAGAATGACTTCAATACATTTAGTTGCAAAGGAGAACATTACCATGTGTTGCATGAATCTATGAAATAAGACTTCAATTTTCACCGAAAAGCTGCAACGGATGTGGCAACGCGAAAGTAGATTGGAAGAGTATTCCAAAGTTTAGAGCCAAAATATTGAATAGTTTGAAGACCATACAAGGTAGTATTTTTAAGAGCACTAAAGAGGTGACCTCTGGTAGCCTGACGAGTACCCCAATCCCATCGAGAAACTTATTAATTGCTCTGGAACAAATCGATCCACCGAAATTTTATAAAAAAGTATGGTATTACTCATACCATTGGCTGGTATTACTCATACCATTGGCAATCATAAGATACATCAAACAAAATTGCTTGTTTTCATGGAAGAGTATAGTTGCGTTGCGAGCATATAGTTGCGAGCGTATAGTTGCGAGCATAGTTGAGCATCGGTGGTCAAATGATTCGATATTACACTCAACGTTTTCACTCCCCTTTTCACTCAACTTTTCAAACCTTTCAACTTTGCCCGATAAGTAAAATATCTTGAAATGAGCCCTCACCAAAGCCATGAAAACAAGCAATTTTGTTTGATGTATCTTATGCTTGCCAATGGTATGAGTAATACCATACTTTTTACAAAATTTCGGTGGATCGATTTGTTCCAGAGCAATTAATAAGTTTCTCGATGGGAGGACTCTTGAAAACAGGCTTTCTGTGCTCATCATAGTGGAAAGCAGAGGCACCTTAAATATGAAAGCTTCACATAGGTATTACTCCAAGTTAGACCTATGATGATGGTCCCTTGTATCCCTGCGGTAAACCTTGCTCAACAGGGACTCAAAAGCCTTTGTCCAAACGATTCGATTTTAAATTTGATTCTTCTCTCGAAATTTGTTCTCAAAATCGAGCATAATTGAGCATCGGTGGTCAAATGATTCGATATTATACTTAACGTTTTCACTCCCCTTTTCACTCAACTTTTCAAAGAGTCTATTTTCAATGCAAAAGCGTGCGAAAATTTGCAAAATCAAACTGGGCGGATTTTTCAAATCCTGAAACTTTTTTGCTCACCTGGTACATATTGTTTATCAACTTACCATAGGCTAAATGCCCCAATGCAAAACCTCGCTTCCTCGTCGTTGGTCCTTGAGGATGCTTGAAATACAAGTAAACGTATTTCTTTGTAGCAGTGACTGCCCTAGGCGTATATGTGCCGCAGAATTTCCCACCAACTGAACTCGTGAAACTTCTCACAGAAATGTCTGTCGTATATCCAGAGGAAGATTCTAAAATCAAAACAGCATCGATATGAAATCGCGTTTCCCTCGAGGAAACGACCCATGGTAATATTTGTGCAGTAGGATAGACGAGGGTCAGTACTGTCTGCCCGGAGACATCGTCAGGGACATGTTGTTACCTGCAAAGGGTTGATACAGGGTTCATAGTACTTTTCTGCATGGTAGAACATCCTCCCACAGTTTTACAAAGGTGTTCATTGCTGTGAAACATGGCAAAATTCTATATAAAGCTACGCAAGAGAAAAAGAAGGGCACAGAAGAAAAAGAACATTTTACCATACTCTACTCCTCTACCCAACCATTACATTACTCTACCCTGCCTTACCCTACCTCGCCCTACCCTACCTCACCATACCATACCCTAATCTACCCTACCTACCCTACGATACCATACCCTACCCTGCCCTACAATACTCTACTCCTACCTTACCCTACCCTACCCTACCCTACCCTACCTTACCCTACCCTACCCTACCCTACCCTACCCTACCCTACCCTACCCTACCCTACCCTATCAGGTTAATTTGGATACCCTATTATATTACTTTGTCTTTTATTTACCTTTATCTATTTACATAAGTTTACAAGTCATATAAGATAAATTTGAAATCATAACGGAAAAGTTTAAATCAAAGATTTGAATCGATTTAAAGAGGTTGCCCGCTTAGCTTCGGTATCTAGGCTATTCCAAAGTTTAGCACCTCTAAACGAAAATGACTTCTGCCCATTACATGTCCTTTTCTTTGGCAGCTTTAAATCAGTGTTTGTATTGCGTAGCTGCCGTGTTGCATCTTGTGAATTTCTTGTGAACATATCATTCATATATGGGGGAGCTATATTGTTGATAGACTTATATACCATTGTCCTGCTTTCGTGTTTAATCATGTCATTCACTGTTTTCCAACCTAGATTCTGGATAAGTGGTTTGCTAGAGGCATCAAAGCTGCTATTAGTGATGATCCTAGCTGCTCTGTTTTGAAGCTTCTGAAGTTTCGAGATTTCAGTAGTGCCACAGCATCCCCATACAGCGCAGCAGTAGCGGAAGTGGGGTTCAACGATACTAGTGTATAGTGTTTTCAAGGAATTCTGGGGGAGAAATCTTTTTGCATACTTTAAGAGACCAACTGCTCTAGATACCTTGGCAGAGACACTTTTTGTGTGCTCTTTCCAATCAAGACTATTGTCTACCTGAACACCAAGATATTTTGTTTTCTCAACTAAAGCCAAATCGTTATCTCTTATTTTTAAACATAGACTTTCACTAGTACATTCTAGTGACTTTTGTTTATTTTTTGTGCAAATTAGCATTCCCTGTGTCTTTGCTACATTAAGAGATAATTTGTTACCACTTAACCACGAATCCAAATCCCTAAGATCGCTATTGATCGCCTCATTCAGGTCCTCAATATTCTTAGAACGAAAGAATAGCGTCGTATCATCAGCATACATGGAAGTAGTTGAATTTTTTACTGCACAGGGGAGATCATTGATATAGACCAAGAAAAGTAGAGGCCCCAGACATGAGCCTTGTGGAACCCAACCTCTATTCTCTCCGTTTCAGAGTCTATACCATTAACCCTACAAAACTGTTTCCTGTTAGACAAATAGGACTGAAACCAAGAGAGATTTCTATCACAAACTCCATAGTGCTCGAGTTTTTGGCATAGAATCTCATGATTGACTGCATCAAAAACCTCTCTTAGGTCGATAAAAACTGACCCTATCATATACCCATTGTCAAAACCATCATACCATTCATCAGTTGTTTTGAGCAGACATGTCAAAGTGGAAAATAACAATCTAAATCCCGACTGACCATTCGAAAGAAGTCGATTCGAGTCTAAATATTTGCACAACTGATTGAATACAAGCTTCTCAAACAACCTTGAAACAACAGGCAGCACAGAAATTGGTCGGTAATTTGACCGTATGGACTTGTCTCCATCTTTAAAAATTGGAGCAACTCTTGCAATTTTCCAAGTATCAGGAAACTTGCTAGTCTCCAAAGAAGTATTAAATATCTTTAGGAGGGACTTTGCAACAAACGGCAATGCAAGTTTCAGAAAGAAACTTGAGATGTTATCATTACCAAAACTTTTTGAGTTTTTTAGTTTCCCAACTGCATCTCTGAGCTCCTGATCTTGGATGGCACGAAACTCAAATCTCTTTTCCTGAAAGTTAATTGTGTAGTCCACGGACAAAAGGGGGTTGGGGGCATCATCAATTTCACTTGCAAGATCCTTACCCACAGAGCAGAAAAATTGATTCATGCTTTAAGCAATTTCCTTTTTGCCAACCAATTCTTTGTCTTGGTCCTTGATACAAACTATGTTAGTACTTTTAGATCTCTTATTCAAGATCTGGTTTAACGTTCTCCATGTTTCTTTCATGTTTCCCTCCTGAGAAATAATTTTTTTAGAAAAATAGTCCTTTTTTAACTGGACATTGAGGCTGTTTACCTGATTGCGGACATGCTTATAAGAATTCATAAGAATTTCTGATTTCGTTTTATTGGCTGCCTTTTTCAACTTATCTCTAGATCTCATCAATTTTTTAAGATCTTCGTTAATCCAAGGGCAGTACTTTTCAGAAACCCTCATTTGTCCTATGGGTGCATGTTTTTCTATTATTATCGTGAACAAATTAGACCAGTTGTTCGCAAGGACATTTACATCATCAGAATTTCCGATTTCTTGTTCCCAGGATATTTCAGCAACATCCCCCCCAGAAACGCCTGCTCATTAAAGTTTTTCATCCTGCGGCTTTTGATCATTTTGTGTTCTTTTTGTAAGGAACCGTTAAATTTTCGGATACAGAAAACCATGAAATGATCACTCATGGAGATTTGAAGCACGCCAGATTCAACAATATTACTGGGGGACGATGTTGCAATATGGTCAATTAATGTGGAGCTGGACAAAGTTTCCCTTGTTGGCTCCTCAATTAACTGTTTCAGGCTGAACAAGTTATAGAGTTCGCACATATGCTTAGTGTTGTTGTCCTCAGAATTTGAGAGGTCGCAGTTTGTATCACCAATAAGAATGATCTCTTTGCCCTCTTTATCTAAAAATGCAAGAATATTCTCCAGTTTCTTGAAAGACTCGACAGGATCACTGGGGGGTCTGTACCATGCAACAATGATATATGGTCGACTTTTAGGGGCTCGATTTCGATACAAATTAGCTCCAAATCATTCACAGGAAGGTCTTTTCGCAGATGATATTTGATGGAGTTTCTGATATAAATTGCAACTCCACCACCATTACTTGTCCTATCTTTACGCTCAACCTGATACCCGTCAATAGCAATGAGATTTTTTGGAACATGAGGATTTAATTTAGTCTCATTTAGGGCTAAAACATGGATTCCTAACTCATTTGTCATGCATTGGATCTCATCAAAATGCAGTTGCAGACTATTAACGTTCAGAGATGCAATTGAGAGACCCTTTCTGAAGCCAAGAGGCTGTTGCTTACCTTCTGTTTCTCTAAACAAATACGGTGTTGTACTAACATTATCAGTAACCACTATTTTATCATTGGTGTTACTCCCCATAAAGGAATAATGAAACTTAAATGGTCACATACGTATTTCTTTGAGGAAAGATTTTGCCAGGATCGAGTCTCCAGCTTGATTCAAATGTAGGTTGCTCCCATTAGTGTGTAATGTGGCATCCAACAGCTCGTGTTTAATAAATCCGATTTGGTGTTGTTTGCATTTCTTTTCTAGGGTCTCATTTACGTTTGTCGCTTTTACGTTAAGATGATCCCCTCTGGGACATATACCGGAAACGGTGACTTCGTAATCTCCCTTCTTCAATGAACGGGCAAGACTTGTAATATCTTCAGCAATATCTTCAACAGATTTATTTTCCTTCAAGTCATTGGTCCCGACGTGCAGTATGTATAAGCTCGGGTTGTCCTCTTCTGCTGGCTTTGCGTAATGCTTCATTTGCCGAACTTTGGCTCCAGCGAAGGAACGAACAACCACTTTGGTGTCTTTGCTCTGCATTTTCCAATGTTTGATTCCCTTGACCATCGAGTCTCCGAAGATGTAGACTCTTCTTTTTTGGTCGCTTTGATGTGCAGTTTGCTTCTTTTCACTGCCTTTTAATTTGCCTGAACCACCTTTCGATGTTGTTTTTGTGTTCTTGTTCTTCATAACTTGAGTATGGGTGTTTGATGCACTTGAACAGGCTTTCGTTGTTTGCTGATTTTTTACATTGTTCGTCGTCCTTTCATCACGGGTGCTCAATTCGTTCTCTGTTGAATTCGAATTCCCAAGGGGTGCGAATCTGTTCATATCTAATTTGAATGGTGTTGTTTGCATAGGCATCGCAGCGTGTTGTTTGGCAACATGTTTACGCTGAGGATACATAAACCCTTCGCCATATTCGAAATTTGAATCAAGGATGGGTGTTGATTGCAGGCTTTCAATGATCAAATTTTTGCGGCAAAGTTCATTTTTTAAAAATTCATTTTCCTTCCGCAACTTCTCTATTTCATTGATTCTAATAACATCAGAATTTTCATTGAAAGTCTGTACGACACGCTGCAACACGGAGACAGTATGGCGAAGTGCTACGAATTCTTCATAGGGCGTGTATCCCTGTACAGCGTTTGCTTGACAACTAGGGTCAAGATCGTTGGTGTTGCTGCTATGTGCATTATCATGGACGTCTCTTTCTGTGACTGAAACAAGGTCCTTTTTATCTACAAGGACGAAAAACGACTCCTCACCTTTGTGTGGGCGATTTTCAATTAGGCCAATGTGTTCCATGGCGCAAATTGTTTCAGTTCTGCATCTGTTATTTTGCGGGTAAGTACTGCCTGTTTTTGAGCATGCACATTGCTAGATAAACTAGATTTTGAGGAATCAAAATACAAAAGAAACAACTTCATTGATATAAAATACTTCATCTTGCCGAATAAAATCAAATTCTATTGCTGCAAGATAATTGTATGAGCATTATAAGAGCTGGAATCCGATAAGGGACTTCCAAGCCGAGAAAAGAGACTATCATCTACAATCATTTACAAATGATATCCAGCCATCATAGCGGTAAGCTGGAAAAACGTTCCCACATTCGACAGTTCATAGCACCAAGAATATTTGAATTTGAATGAATCAATATCTCCTTGACAGCCAAGATATCAAAGTATTTTTGTGATTTTGCTTGCCTTCATACGAGTACCGGAATTATTAGTGCAGAGTCATGTGTATCTGAGTGTTTTTTGATGTAAATTTGTGGCAGCATGCATTTCTTCATTATGTTCTGTTAATGAACAGAAAATCATTGGTGCCTCTTTTGCTAAGCGCATTTAAAGGCCATTTTCCTATCGTGGGTAAGTGCATTCTTGAAAGGAATGACATTTGACAAAAGTATCAATAGAGTATCTAGCCAACTGATGACATAATAATATGTATTTCACGATATGGCAAATTCAAGTCAAATATGCAAAATTAACTTTGGGTCATAAATTGAGAGACTTGCAACCCCCTGGATGACGGAAATTTTGTGAACTGCGCTTGGTTGTTTGAACTAACAACATTCGGAATAGATCAAAATTCAATTCCATAAGAGTAAAGACAGCCATGGCCTGTGTCATCCACAAAAATAACGCCAAATCCCTTTCCCAGACACATTTTGGGTCAAAATCATGCTTTTGTCCAAACTTTGAGGTAATATTCTTCAGATGGGTCGGTCTTCAGTTTCCTAAAAAATCAAATTTCCAAAGTCATTGATAGTGCACTATAACGAGGTATAAAAAGAGATACGACAGGACGTCTTGATTTTTGTATACTTGTACTTGAATTTACCATCTCTTGAAGAGATAAACATTTTTTCATGTAGTGTTTAGATATTCAACTGATCATAAAACTGGAACCAAATGAGACATCTTTGCTGAAGTTTTTTCCGAGGTTCTCAAATGTGCTCAAACTTTAGGTGCATTGCACATGATGTTAAATGCCGAAGTTGTCGATATCGAGAAATGGTTTCAAGGTAACAAGCTATCGTTGAACGTCGTCAAACAAAACACGGGCTATGATAGATAGGTCAATGCAAAATGTAATTAAAAAGGCAGCGCAGCCTGCTTTGTTGCCAGTGTTTCACGTAGGTGGCATTGATATTGATTTAGTGAACAACGTGAAATACCTTCTTCTCCTTATACTAAAAGGTCTGACTTGGAAGTGCCAAATAAAGAATATCTCTCGTGCAATCAGTTTTTGAAATAATGTAGAAACTTTGTATCAATAGAAACCCAGAAGGAGATTTATCGTAGTATTGCAGAGCCACATCTAAACTATTGCTCCTTCTTTTGAGGCTGTAGTGGTATCTACAAGAATTACAAAACAGGACTGCTTGAATCGTTATGGGTAGTCCTTATGATGCACCTTCTGTGCCGTCACGCAAAGAGCTCCGCTTGTTGTCCATCAAGGAAATGATTTTGAAGGAGATGACGTATAAATCTTTGAATAATCTTGCACCACAGTACCTTAGTGACTTACTCGTTACACTATCAGATTTCCACACACGAGAACTAAGAAACACTAAAAATGATCTTGCAGTACCGTTAATGTGAACGGTAATAAGTGGCCAAAAGGCATTCTCTTACCGTGGTACAAAAGTGTGGAACAAGTTTAACAGCAATATCAAGGAGGCCCCCTCGGTATACTCATTTAAATCAAGATTGAGAATGTTGGTGTAAGAAAATCTTTAATTCTGTAGATAGCTTATTGTCGTCAGATGTATATATTTTTATCTAATTTATTTGTAAATAGTTATTATGTAGGTACTTTAATTTGAACAGGGCCACATTGTAAAACAATGCACTTATTGAATTTGTACCCTGCAGAAATAAATATTTTTGATATATGAAAATAGATAT
The DNA here is from genome assembly GCA_964020215.1 of Aurelia sp. 3 sensu Dawson et al. (2005). Taxonomy (NCBI): domain Eukaryota; kingdom Metazoa; phylum Cnidaria; class Scyphozoa; order Semaeostomeae; family Ulmaridae; genus Aurelia; species Aurelia sp. 3 sensu Dawson et al. (2005). Next base: position 12,388,321 of record OZ026585.1, read on the forward strand.
ATGAGTGTCTGTGATTGAAATTTTAATGTCTTTTGAAAACATCACCTAACACCCATCCGTTGTGCTTACTTGGAATGAGCTGTACGAAACTTTTGGCTCTAAATTTTGTCAGCTGTTACAGATTCTAATAAACTCACAGCCATGAGCAACTAAACTTATAAGTAGTTTCTTATAGAATTATAAGTGTATTGATGAATTATTTGATATCAATTTGATTGGAATTTTTGCCAACACTCTTTTCGAGATCATCGTACGTCCTTTGGAAATAACTCTTTACAACAAAACAAATCAAAGTCAATCAACAAAATATCCTGATGATCAAGACCATAGATACACCAGCTTTGGACCGATAAAGAGATAAACAAAGGATGAAGGATAACGAAATATAGGATAATTTTGTCTGTTTATCCACTACTTCGATATTTTCCAGGCAAATATTTGACTTTGTCAAAATCATTATTTTTCTTTGTCATAGCGTGTAAATGTATACTGGATAAGCCACGCTCAAGAAACTGGAATTTCACTAATGTTGCCTCATGTGAAAACTTGTGAAAATAATTACTGGCCGTAAATGTACACGCTGTTGTTTTAACTTACGAAGTGTCGGGACTTTATGAATACTGAACATAAAGGAGAGAAAAGCAACGCTGCAAATGACGTGTTCAACGTGATGACAATCGAATGTCAGGGCCCTTCTATCTTCAAAGCCGGTGACATTGAGGATTATGTTCTTTGTATTGTTCAATAACGATAGATTTGATTACACAGACTCAAATGTCATAACTCTGCAGTAGCCGTTAATGTCGGCACGAAAAACTCGAAAATACCCTTCAATGTGCTCAGAAAGATTGATGCCAACGTTTTCCTGTTTCTCAGTATGCCAAAGAAGGTAGTTTGCATTTATCCACAAATTTACTTAAAAATCACTCAGCCACTTATTGTGACATAGGGCCCTGCACCATGTGCGTAAAATTAATTTTACAAAAATTTCGTGAATGCAAAATGAAGAAGACCTGATCAAATCATAAAGGACATGTCACACAGAACAATAAAGGAAATGCAATTGCTCATGGGTGAGAGATATCCTTAGTACATTTATAACAATGTGATTGAGAATTTTCAGTATTTTTTTGAAAATACAATTCTTATAACTTTGAGAGAGGTGAAACACCAATCCATATTGCTCGCTGAAGGGAGAAAACTTAGGATTGATTAAACGTTTTAGGCCTTTTCCAGTCATTTTGCAACTGTGACATTTTCAACGTTGACTTGAGCTATATTCATAGTACTCGTAAGAATGCGACAAGGATCACAAAATACTTTAATCTTTCGGCTTTTAACTAGAATTAGAATCATCCCAATGCGTGAAGTACTCTTTATGCAAAGAATTTCGAAAGTGGGAACTTTTTCTGGCTCACCCGATGTTTATCACTTTTAATCTTCCCATATGTGATGTCTTTTTTGTGTCCCTGCTTCGTTCTTGACCTTTACGTTGTCATTTAGAAGTCTGAACTCAGTAAAAGATCAATTCTTTTTCTAGATATTCTTCATGTTTTTTCACTTCTTTTGCTAAATTCTTCACATCTCTGGTTCGGTCTCGACGAAGATTGATAAGATCTAATTTGACTTGTCACTCATTCATAACAGCTCAAAATATCCAAAATATCCATTTCGGAATCCGCCAGTAGTAGGGCAAATAAGGGCAAGAACTGAAAAATTTAAATCTAGTTTCTACCCTCACTCTTTGACTGAATGGAATAAACTTGATCCCGAAATAAGAGAATCCTTCTCTGTTAGCGTCCTAACCCTTTCGCGCCCGGCTAAAATTAAGCTTAACAGGAAAACCTAATGTAGATTGTCATTTTCCAGGGGGTATCATAATCAGTGATTCAGTAAGCAATAGATAAATGCAATGTGCATAACCTTTCAAATCAATCAAAATTCCAAATGCTTTACCTCCCGAAAAATTCGTAGTTTTCAATGAATACTGTTGGGCCATATGGCCCTTCCGGGGGTGAAAGGGCTAAAGAAGAAATCATTTTCTCAAATTAGACCTGCGGCTGATTCCGTATATGGCATTCATAATCCAAAAAGGATTGCATATTTAACTCAGCTAAGGATGGGGCTAAGCAAACTCAATTTCCACAAATCTATATACTAAGATTCGTCATAGCATAGGTCATAGGAATGACCCGAAACCTTTTGTCTTCCCCTTGTTTCCCCTCTCAGCACTGTAAACAGCATAACTAAGAAACCGCGTCCCTCCCACGGAAAGTAACCCTCCCAGCTTTTGCTCCGAAGTGTGAAGTGGGTACGAATGGCATTATTTCCTTTTTCTGCAATATGGGGGCTGGGGTGCATCCATTTTTATCCAAGATTCAACTCCCAAGGGAATGATCTTTGCACGTATCCTCATTGCTGGACTATCAGTGTGTTGGATCTTTATCGTACTCCCGTCCCTCCATTTAACGAAAAAGCTAAAAAGACAGGGAAGGCTTACTTAGATCGCTTTCTTTCTCCAGCTAAGATAGCTCAGGCACCAGAGGAAGCATAAAGGAAGGTTTTAACTGGGGTCATGAATGAGAGGGGAAGCTAAATCTGAGCGAAATGGGACTGAAAAAGGACTCCAAATCTTTCATTTCATTTCATTTTAAATTATTTATACAGGGTAAAATACATTCAGTTCATACGGGAAAAAAAAACTGCTTTACAATGTGCCCTGTTAAAACAGAAAAGAAAAACAAAAAGAACAAATTAATTACTCAATAAATTCCTAATACCACTTAATGCATTGTCAGATAGATTCCCTAAAAAAAAAACCTAATTTTGATTATTCCTATCCAAACGAAAAAAGGAAATTAAATTGCAACAGAGAGGAAAAATTAATATATGTTCTTGATGGAAGGAAGTACGTAAAGTTTGCTTCATAATCCTTCCTTTAGTTTAAATTTGAAGTTTGATAGCGAGGGAGACAGTTTGATTTGGTGATCTAGACTATTCCAAACGGTAGCCCCTCGATATGCAAATGACTTTTGTTCATTGTTTGTTCTAAACAAAGGAAGTCTCAAGTCAGTTTCGGTGTTTCTTAGCGTCCTCATTGCCTGTTCACGCTGTCTTTGAAACATTTTGGCCATATAGTCTGGGCAAAGTTGGTTAACAGATTTGAAAACAGTAGTTGCCGTTTCAAACCTGATCAGCTCTTTAACTGTTAGCCAGCCCAGACCTTTAATAAGGGGCAAGGAGTGTGCATCATAAGCACTATTTGTCACAATACGGGCAGCGCGATTTTGGAGAATATGCAATCTTTTTAAGTCTGCCTCAGTGCAACATCCCCATACCGTGCAACAGTATCGTAGATAGGGTTCGACTATGCTTCTGTACATGGTTTTTACTGTACTGAGTGGGACGTACCTCTTTGCATATCTCAGCATCCCTATCCCTCGCGAAATCTTCGCAGCAATAATGTTGATATGTTCCTTCCAACCCAATGTTTTGTCAATTTGTATTCCAAGGTAATTAGCTTCATTTATCATCGGGACAACTTCGTCATCAATAAAAAACTTTGGGCTAATGACATCACTGTTAGAAATGTTCTGGAGTTTTGCCCTGCTACCGATAAGCATAGCTTGAGTTTTCGTAACATTTAGAGACAACTTATTGCCTTCTAACCATAATTTGAGATTGGAAAAATCATCATTGATTGCTGAATTGATTTCATCAACTGATTTAGAGGAATAAGAGATGCTGGTATCATCTGCATACATAGTAACCTTGGCATTATCAAGTGCAAGTGGAAGGTCATTAATGTATATCAAAAAGAGAAATGGTCCCAAGTAAGACCCTTGGGGAACTCCATATCGAATACTTTCAATGTTCGATATTTGCCCATTCACCTTACAGCACTGTTTTCTCCCACTAAGATAGGATCTGAGCCACTCAAGCTCAATACCCCTTATGCCATAAAGTGACAACTTTTCTAGCAGGATACTATGGTCTACAGTGTCGAAAGCCTTTTTAAGGTCGATGAAAACGACCGCATTGACATTGCCTCTGTCGATGTCTGTGTACCAATCATTCGTGCTCCTGAGTAGACATGTGACACAAGAGTGCAATGATCGGCACCCAGATTGGTGCAAGTAAACCAACTTATTTTCATCCAGGTATTGGCAAAGTTGGCCATACAAAACTTTCTCAAATAAACGCGAAACCGTTGGTAGGACCGAAATTAGACGGTAGATTTAATATTTTCAGGGCCATCTTTGAAGATAGGTGCAATCCTAGCTGTTTTCCAACAATCAGGAAATACACCACACCTCAAAGAATTATCAAAAATGGCACTCAATGAGCTAGCTAGGACAGGCATGCCGGCTTTCAAAAAATAGCTTGAAATACCGTCTAAACCAAATCCATTAGATTTTTTAAGGCGTTTCATTGCCGTGCATATCTGCATTTCATCAACGTTCTTGAACCTAAAGATTTTAGAATGCTGATTTATCTTAACATCCCCAGATAACAGGGGATTTCTCCTTGTTGGAATTTTGCTGCTGAGCCTTTCTCCTATGTTACAAAAATACTGGTTCATAGCGTCGGCAATTAGTTGAGAGTCAGTAATATCTTTGTCACCATCCTCGAGAGAAGAAATATGAGTAGTTTTGGATCTCTTATTTATCATCTGGTTGATGGTTTTCCAAGCTTCTTTCATGTTACCCTCAAAGGCATTTATTTTATCAGAGAAAAAATCCCTTTTTAGCTTTTGGTTCATATTAGTAACTTTATTTCTGATTTGCTTATATGCAGCAAATAACAAATCAGATTGGTTTTTAACTGCAGCTTTCTTTATTCTGGTCTCTTACTTGCGAGAGCTTACTTAGCTCTGAAGTGTACCAAGGAGTGTATCTTTCGGCAACCCTCCGTTTTCTTAAAGGAGCATGTTGTTCAATTATCATCGAGAGCACTTCGCACCAGTTCCTTACCTGCTCATTGAGATCAGTACCATTTTGCAAAATCAACGACCAGTCAATTAATGCAAGGTCCTGCAAAAATGCACTCTCGTTGAATTTTTTCATCTGGCGAGTTGTTACTACTTTATGTTTAGTCTTGAGGGCTCCCCGGAACTTTCTTACACAGTAGACCAAGTAGTGATCGCTAAGACCGATTTCTAGAACGCCGGAAGATGTAATATTGTTGATGTAACTTGTTGCAATGTGGTCGATAAGGGTAGACTCGTTTCCCTTGTAGGTTTGTTTATGAGTTGTTTTAGCTCATAAGAACAGTAGATTTGTTGCATGTGCTTGCTTGGATTATTCAGACAGGACACATCTGACGTGCTTGAAAACTTAAGGAAGTCACAATTTGTATCACCAAGGAGTATAAGCTCTTTACCCTCGGTCTCAAGAAACTGCAAAATTCGATCAAGTTTATCAAAAGTTTCTACAGTGTCACTAGGGGGTCGGTACCATGAAATAACGAAAAATGGTCTGGCTTTTAAAAGCTCGACCTCAATGCACAATAATTCAAGCGATTTCTCGGGCAAATCTTTGCGTACATGATACTTTATGCTATCTTTTATATAGAGAGCAATTCCACCCCCTTCTCGATTTCTGTCACATCTCTCAATTTTATAATTTTCAATTTTTAAGAGATCTTTACAGATCTTGCTGTCCAGCTTAGTTTCGTTGAGGGCAAGTATATGGATACCTCTCTCAAAAAGAAAGTTACTTAGCTCATCATGGTGTCTAAGCAAACTATTGATATTGAGGGATGCAATTACCATCCCCTTACGAAATCCTAGACTTTCTGTTGATGTGCTATCCTTATTACCCACATTGCAACAATTCAACTCAAGACTTTCATTGCATACATTGTTGAAGGGGGGGGGGCAACTTGGAGAGGGGGCGCCAAAACACAATGGAAAGTGAGCGCGCTGAAGGCGCGCGAAAATTTTCTTGCGTTTTTCGAGAAAATTCTGTGGTTTTTCTACTAAATAACGCCACCATCTATTTAGCATACAATCTAAGGCCATATTTCTTCTACCGATCTGGATTATATACCTGAAACTACAAAGAAGCCTTCATTCCTTTGAAATGATCAACAGCTTTGTTTTTGTTTGCAAGGAGGCTTATAGAAAACTTTTTAGCATTGAAATTTTGAAAGGAGGCATTCAAATAGGGTGAATGCATTCCGTTCGTCTGACGCAGAACCAAGGTAATGAATTCCTGGAAATGATAAATCTGAGTGGGCGATACGGACGTCTTCTATCACAGAGAGCTTCAAAGGGGATGCAATGATGGGCAAGTTTTTCTGGCAGCATTGGGCTAAAAGAGACAGTAGCTCATGTTTCCTCTAACTTTTATTGGATTGGTACGGCTACTTTTTCCAACCAACACAGGCGGTTGGAGGTTTTAAGAGGATCGCCGATCTCTTCCATACCTAAGTGAGCCTTCAAGGGGGCTAGAATTAGAGAGGAAGTTTGTCTGGAGAGCATAGGGAGACAAAAGCAACCTATCTTCTCAGGAGATCGGTTCCAGCTAAGATATCATATGGATGTGTTCTATCACAGAGAGCTTCAAAGGGGATGCAATGAGAGGGCAAGTTTTTCTGGGGGCATTGGGATAAAAAGAGACAGTAGCTCATGTCTCCTCTAACTTTTGTTAGGTTGGTACGGCTTCTTTTTCCAGCCAAGACAGGCGGTTGGAGGCTTAAGAGGATCACGGATCTCTTCCACGCCTAAGTCAGTGGCGGATTTAGGGAGCAGATTGTGGCTACTGCTCCCCCCTTCACGATGAAAATTCAGCTTTGGCCCCCTCTTTTTGGCAGGAAAAGCGCCCCTTATCCTGACCCAAATGTACTCTTTTAACAGTGATTCGTTCTGAATGCGGAGAAACATATAAACTAAGGCGTTATTTAGTAGGAAAACCACAGAATTTTCTCGAAAAACCCAAGAAAATTTTCGCGCGCCTTCAGCGCGCTCACTTTCCATTGTGTTTTGGCGCCCCCTCTCCAAGTTGCCCCCTCCCTTCAACATTGGTCTGGATCCGCCCCTGGCCTAAGTGAGCCCTCACTGGGGCTAGAATTAGAGAGGAAGTTTCTCTGAAGAGCATTAGGGTGAATGGAGACAAAAGCCACCTATCTTCTCTGGAGATCTGTTCCAGCTAAGGTATCATATGGGCGTGTTCTATCACAGAGAGCTTCAAATGGGATGCAATGAGCGGGCGAGTTTTTCTGGGGGCATGGGGCTAAAAAGAGACAGTAGCTCATGTCTCTTCTAACTTTTATTAGATTGGTACGGCTTTTTTTCAAGCCAAGACAGACGGTTGGAGGTTTAAGAGGATCACGGATCTCTTCCATACCTCAGTGAGCCCTCACGGGGGCTAGAATCGGAGAGGAAGTTTTTCTGAAGAGAATTAGGTTGAATGGAGACAAAATCCACATATCTTCTCAGGAGATTGGTTCGAGCTAAAATATCATATGGACGTGTTCTATCACAGAGAGCTTCAAAGGGGATTCAATGAGAGGGCAAGTTTTTCTGGGGGCATTGGGCTAAAAAGAGACAGTAGCTCATGTCTCCTCTAACTTTTATTAGATTCGTACGGCTTTTTATTTCCTGCCAAGAAAGGCGGTTGGAGGTTTAAGAGGATCATGGATCTCTTCTATACCTAAGTGAGCCTTCAAGGGGGCTAGAATTAGAGAGGAAGTTTCCCTGAAGAGTATTGGGGATGAATCGAGACAAAAGCCACCTATCTTCTCAGGAGATAGGTTCCAGCTAAGATATCATAGGCAAAGAAGTAATACAAGAAAGTGGCAATGATACGAAACGCTGGAAGACAACTACAAGTTACGAACCAACGATGGATGCGATCATCCTCCTTCCAAATATCAGCGGAAAACACCATGTGCAAACCTGAAGTTGAACAGAAATCCTCCAAGTGGGGTTCATCAAGGGGGGAAGAAACCCGCCGTTCCGCGTGATTTTCAGTTAAAATTCGCCGTTCGGGTCATTTCCTGCCAAAGTTCCGCCTTCCTCCACTTCGTCATCAAAATGATGGCACAAATTTGTATTGTTAGACATCTTCATCCATCCAGGTGGAAAGAGGAGGATGGTGGCAGTTCAAATTCTTGTGCAAAGCTTTGAAAAATATTCTCATAGTGCTGATCAGAAAAACAAGGATGTCACCACGACCTCTTTTTACAAGACAACATATGAAGGATCCGCAAATCCATAAAAGTTCATGAACATTCTGCATTCCGCTTATCATTTTCGAGAACATCTGCGTCCGGTTGGGGTAGAGAATTCCATCGTTCCGCAGAAAAATTGCCAGAATTCCGTATTCTGCGACAAATTTTCTTCAAATTCCGCTGTTCTTCAAACCCTGATGACCCCCCACTTCAAATAAAACAGTGACAAATGGAAACTACGTATCCAAAAAATAGCTAAGGTGTTTTGGGATTTTTCCAGCCTCCTGTTCACTCCAGTTGCGATGTATTACAGTCCTTGTGAGTCTCCGTAATTTTGCCCTTTTTAGCCGATCTTATTACCGTTCATTATGCAGGCTCTGATAGTGTTTTTGGGAGCAAGAGGGCATGGCCTAAGAAAAGCCATGAGCCAGGGAGCATGAGTAGAAAATACGGGACCTTGAGAGAACATACATGTTACGAGAGCTCACTTCAAAAGTTTTATACCTTTCATTAAAATCCCATGCACCCTCCAATAGACCATTTCGACAATTAAAATTGGAGACTGGGGAGAGCGGTTTGTTCTGGTAAATGGCGGATGCGGTTCTGGTAAATGGCTGCCGCAAGCTTAGGCCGTTAAAGTGGATAGTGTTAACATTAAGCTTTGCAAGCTCTGCCGAGGATTGCTACTGCATAAAAGCACAGCATTGGAGTAGTTTTAGGATCTATTAAACAGTTGTCCATGCTTAGTGCAGATTTACGTGTTAATTACCTATATTCGCAATTGGTTTCCTTTTTAGCCTTCATTTCGGTGGTGCAAACGGCAACGATTGCTTCAAGTTCAGGTCCTTCACTGCAGCTTCATGAGTTTAGTCCCTTCACATCACCCTTTTTGATACCTTGTTCACGCTCATTCATAACCAAAAGTATCAGTCTCGACGTTTGTTCAACCGTCAGATAAAGAAATTGGAATTTTATTCGAATTTTTTCCTTGCGTCAGTTTCTAATCGAATTCGACGCGGATATTCGAAGGTAAAAACTTCAGTTGAATTCCTTTCACCGCTAAATCGAAGTCAGAGTAAGCTGTCTATTTTAATACTTAAAATCCATCATGTATTTCAGGTTATGTGGAAGGGCCCGTGAAGGGCCAAAACTCGAAGCAAACATTGCTGTTTACAGCACCGAATTAAAGGCTGAAAAGGAAACCAACTGCGAATATAGGTAATTTAAACGTAAATCGGCATTTAGCATGGACAACTGTTTGAATAAATCCTAAAACAGCTCCGATGCTGTGTTTTTATGCAGTAGCGATCCTCGCCACAGCTTGCAAAGCTCAATGTTTACATTATTCACCTTAACGGCCTAACCCCGCCGCAGTCATTTACCTGAACTGTATCCGCCATTTACCAGAACAAACCGCTCTCCCCAGTCCCCGATTTTAATTGTCGAAATGGTCTATTCCTGTACAGGATGTCTATTTTGAACTGCCAAGGCAACCAAATGCAATTAATGAGTTCCTGATTTAAGGGGAGGGGGAACTTCGAGCCGTAATGAGAAAACAGCCATGTTTTGGAAACTTTTTGAAGTGCCCACCAAAATGGGAATCCTACGACTAAGGTACCGTTCCTCGCTAAAGTAAAGAACGTGCTCTTGAAACTTTTCTGAGGGCATCTCTCCAAAACTCAATCTTTGCTGCACCAAAGACACAAATCAGTGCCCTCTTTCACTAAAATGCTCTTACGGGTTTGTTCAACACCCCAAGGATGCACTCCGAGGCTGAAGCAAATGCGTGCGAGAAATCACCAAATCTATGTATCGACCACTTGACTTTGAATATTTGAATCTAAACAAAGAATAGAAGCATCATCTCAGCATCACAGGAATTATTGGGAGCACAAGGCTAATTCTGAGGTTAGGAAAGTAGCATCCTGCATTTTAAGAGGGGAGCAATGGAGCAACGATCTCCGCTATCAGGTCCTCATCATGACATGCTTTCAAGACCAACGATTGGGCCAAATCTGCAATTTTAAAAATTTTATTGGAAACAAATAGTTTTGCCAAAGGTATACGAGATTCCCAACAAAAAATTTTCCAAAAATATATTTTTGGATTGGGTGCATTCGGGGGGCTTATTTAAGGAAGGGAGTATCTTTTTAACAGGAACCAAAAATGTTACCAAGACTACTCTTTTCTTTTACTTGATGCTGCTCAATAAGGTTAAACGGCAGATATATTAGGATAATTGCTTTTGAGGCAATATCTATGGAACTCTGCCCTGAGTATAACATCAAGTCAGTCAAATACCCAGGGGGCACTCAATACACATGCATACGGGGGCGGTCAGTCTACGAAATTTTAAAACAACCCTACAATATTAGTTCAGCTTAATAGAAACCCATAATATCTGCTCATTTCATGGCATTTTATACTTAGAAACCTGTGCATGAACATGATAGACCATGAAACAATGCAGATTATGGTCAGAATTGCCTTCTCAAGAAGCCCAGAAATATCTGTTGAATAATATTTGATCCCAAAACATATTATGGAAATAAGCATGTATCTAATGATATCCATTTCGATTTGAAAGAAACAATTAAAGGAAGTGCCTCATTTTATTGTTTTAATCATTATTCTGGAAATCATGATAATCATTTTTTTCATTTTTTCATTTGATATTATTTACACACAAAAAACCCCTCAGCAAAGAAAAATACATCTATTTACAATCATAAAAAATCTAAGAATAAAAACCTACAGTCCTATCAAACCTAAGCATTGCTGTTCTTCCAGGGAGTTGTGTTTGAAAGTCTAGCTCTTTAGATGCGCTTTCAATTGTTTTTTAAAGCGATCTAATGTCGGTAGCTCACGAATTTCGGCAGGTGTGTCATTCCATGATGCGAGAGCTGCGTAATGAAAGCCTTTTTTGGCAAATTCAGTCCTATATCTAGGGATCTGGAGATCTTTACAGTGCCTCGTATTGTAGGTCGAATGAGAAGATCTCGGATGATATTTATTCCATAGGCTTTCAGGGCATAGTCTGTTCACAATCTTGTAGGTCATGACGGTTCGATCGTAACGGAAAAGATTTTCTACGTTCAACCAGGAAGATGACCAGTTATCTTTTATTCTTGCATTGGATATAATTGAACAGGCCCGGTCTTGAAGGCGTTGAAGGGCAGCTAGTTTTGTCTTTGACAGACTACCCTAGATAACATCAGCATAACTTATTTCTTCCTATTGTCATAGCAACAGAGACAATAGAGTTAATTTGATCAAGTTTAATAATCATAGCTACTTTTACAGCAAAGAAATAGAGGAGAGTGGAATCCATCCCCAACTGGTATTGATCAAAACTCCTACGTAAGATAGGGTTAAAGAGAGGGTGTACATGAGAAAGACTTAGGATACAACTAAAGAGTAGGGCGTGGTGAAAAGAACAGTGAAGAACCTCAAGAGTTGAAATTGCAAGGTTGTGGGGCGTATTTGAACGACCACTTTTTAGAGCGAACCTTGACTATACCATTATGACAATAGTTTGTCCACATAGTGTGATGTCACCAGGCGCAGCAAATTCCACCCGAAGCAATTACTCGGTACGACGGTGGGCCAGCGCGGCGCCGCAGGCGCCGCGCGGCAAGCCTAGTTCAAACATAATTTTAAAGATACAATCAATCCAATGTGCCCAGTTAACGATGGCATAGGAGATACGGGACACTTTTTGCTGCTCTGCAATTCTTTCATACAGCAGAGATGCAGTCTTCTTGCTGGTGTCAACCAGGCTAAGGAAACGCCTGTTGGCGCTGTCTGCGATGTGATATGCGACCTCGTTTCCATTGACGTAGCAACGGAGCAATCATAATTAGGTTTGCCTAGCAACGAAATCTTTGCTGTGGATAACGACCAAGAAGAAGACACAGATGGATTTGAAATATATTCATTTAAGGTTTCACAGGATTTCAACTTACCTCACTATTTCATACACCGTTCGACTCCCATTCGATTGATCGGAAAAACTCGAAATTGCGAAAGTTTCGAATCGGTTGCCATCTCTGAAAGTCGTTGAAGCGCGAGAATGGGCCTAAAGCAGAATCTTTTTTCATTTTTTTTTCATTTTAATTCTTTTAAGGAGGGTTGCCCTTCAACAAGTTGATTTTCAAGGGGCCCTCCAATAAAAACATTAATTACAATCTAAGATAAAAAGTAAAAAGCTATTAATTAAATTAAACTATAAAACCTTATTTACAATATCCCAATCCTATTTACAACAATGTTTATAATTTACAATCAAAACGAAAGAAAACAGTATCTATATAGTTTTCTTGAAACTATACAGAGAGGTTGCCTGCTTTGACTCGGCAGAGAGGCTATTCCATAATTTTGCACCTCTATAAGAGAAACATCTCTGGCCATTTGCTGACCTTTTCATCGGTAACCTCAGGTCGGTCCTCGTATCACGAAGGCCATATGATGAGCAGGACGAATTTCGGGTGAAAAGGTCATACAAGTATTGTGGAGCCAGCCCATTCAGGGACTTGAAGACCATTGTCTTAGATTCACCAGCGGCAAGTTCCTCAACGGTCTTCCATCCCAGTCCCCTAATGAGAGGTCTGCTTGGGGCATCAAAGCTGCTATTCGTTATAATCCTAGCAGCACGATTTTGAAGTTTTTGCAACTGATCAATTTCAGTTAAACCAGCGCAGCCCCAGACAGAACAGCAGTATCGAAAGTGGGGCTCCACGATACCTGTGTAGAGAGATTGCAATGTTTCTTTCGGGAGAAAAGACTTGGCATGTCTTAAGAAGCCAACTGCCCTCGAGACCTTACTAGAGACTGCCTTGATTTGCTCTTTCCAATCCAAGGAGCAGTCGATTTGCACACCAAGGTATTTTGTTTTTTTGACTACTTCAAGCTCATTATCGCGAATTTTCAGAACCAAGTCTTTATTTTGACTTTTGAGAATGTTGTGTTTCTGCTTGGTAGAAATAAGCATAGAATGAGTTTTCGCAACATTCAAGGAAAGCTTGTTGCCTTGTAGCCATGTGCCCAGTTTTCTAAGGTCACTATTAATAGCCTCATTTAGCCGAGTCAAATCGTGAGACTGGTAGCACAAACTGGTGTCATCAGCATACATGGACACGGTAGAATCTTGGACAGCTTGTGGGAGATCGTTGATGTAGATGAGGAAGAGAAGAGGGCCAAGACATGAACCTTGTGGAACGCCAACTTCTATGTCCCCTATTCTTGAATCTACGCCATTAACCCTACAAAACTGTTTCCGATTGGAAAGGTAGGATTTAAACCAAGAGAGTTCACGTTGCTGTAAACCGTAGAGCTCAAGCTTTTTGCAGAGAATGTTATGATCTACAGTGTCAAACGCCTTTTTAAGGTCAATGAACACTAGACCTACAAGCCTACCAAGATCCATTCCATTGTACCAGTCATCCGTATTTTTAAGTAAACATGTTACTGTAGAATGAAGGCGCAAAAAGCCGGATTGGCCAGATGAAAAATGCCCGTTGTCATTCATGTACTGGTACAGCTGGTTTGTTACTAACTTTTCAAAAAGCCTTGAGATGACAGGCAAGACTGATATTGGTCGATAGTTAGACTTGTCAGTCTTATCTCCATCTTTGAAAATAGGAGTGACACTAGCAACTTTCCATGAGTCAGGAAAACGACTTGTTTCAATGGATGTATTAAACAAGAAAGCAAGCGAATTTTCAATAAAGGGCATCGCAAGCTTCAGAAAGTAGCTAGAGATGTTGTCAGTCCCAAAGCTCTTTGCAGTCTTAACGGTGGCAAATGCATCCCTGATCTCCTGCACTTCAATAGTCCTGAAGCGGAATGTTGCCTTGTGTTTGTTAATTTCATAGTCACCAGCAAGAAGGGGATTTGGGGCTGGATCTATTTTGTCAGCAAGATCCTTACCTACGGAGCAAAAGAAACTGTTCATTGCATTAGAAATATCTTTTTTGTGAACAGTTTCAGAACCAGATTCTCTAAGACAATCGATGTTGCTGGACTTTGATCTCTTATTAAGGAGTTCATTGATTGCTTTCCATGATTCTTTCATGTTACCTTGACAATCAGAGATCTTATTAGTATAATACTGCTTCTTTAGTTGGATGTTAAGGACATTGACCTTGTTACGGATCTGTCTGTAAGAGTCCATAAGAAATGGGGACTTTCTTTTGGCTGCAGCCTTTTTTAGCTTATCCCTGGTATGCATTAGTTTCTTCAGGTCCTTATCAATCCAAGGGCAGTACTTCTCTGAGACACGCATTGCGGTCATCGGGGCATGCTTTTCTATGATCAAAGAAAACAGGTTAGACCAATTGCTCACAAGAACATCAATGTCATCTGTACCAGTAAGCATTTGCTCCCAACATATGCCAGAAACATCAGCCAGGAATGCTTCTTCATTAAAATTTTTCATCTTCCGAGTTTTGATCATTTTATGGCCTTTCTCTACTGCTCCATTAAATTTCCGAACGCAGTAGACCATATAATGGTCACTCAAGGAGATCTCATGCACTCCAGATTTTACAATGTTTCTGGCACACGTTGTAGCAATATGGTCAATAATAGAAGAAGTACTCAGAGTGACCCTTGTTGGTTCCTCAATAAGCTGTTTGAAGCTGAACAGCCCATAGAGATCAAGCATGTGCTTTGAATCATTGTCTATTGGTTGATCAGCTTGTTTTGGATTGAGATCACAATTTGTGTCTCCTAAGAGGATTATTTCTTTACCCTCTTTGTCCAAAAAAGAAAGAGCCTTTTCCAGCTTATTGAATGACCCAACAGGGCCACTGGGTGGCCGGTACCAAGCGAGAACAATGAAGGACTTGCTTTTGGGCGGTTCAACCTCGATACAAATGAGTTCCAGGTCATCAGTGGGGACATCAAGACGACGTTTGTACTTGATGGAGTCCCGGACATAGATAGAAACACCACCACCATTTCCTGTCCTATCCAGACGTTCTTGCTGGTAGCCAGCCACCCTAGTTAGCTCCTTTGGGTAGCCAGGATCGAGCTTAGTTTCATTTAAGGCAAGGATCAGAATCCCAAGGTCCCTCATTAATAACTGAACCTCATCTAGGTGACTGCGAAGACCGTTAATATTCAGGGATGCAATTGCCATACCCTTTTTAAATCCTAGATGCTGATGAGACCCGCTCGACGCAACACTCTCAGTGGTGGGTGTTAAATTTTCTGATGGAAAACCACAGGCAACCTCTCTGAAATTCAAATTATCGGATACCATGCTAAATACACCTGATTTTCTCATTTAGGTTTTTAGTTAATTGAAAATTTCCTTGAACATTTAAATGTAAACCTCTCATACCTAGGTGTTCGACTAAAATGTTCTGTTGCTGCAAGATATCCACATTCATCGATTTCAGTGATTTGTTAAATTCGGCGATTTTCTTCGCTATGGCTTGGTTTTCATCTCCATTTTTCATCTTTCGTTTGATAATTTCAGAAATTACAATATGACAATCTGGGAGGCTTTCCGTGATCTGTTCCATGAGACGCTTGATGTTTTTCAAGATGTCAGCTACAGGTGGATGCTGTATGTCATTTGTTCCCACGACAAGAATGATTTTGTCTGGTTTTTTTCGCAAAAGTGGTTTCAAGTAATCCTCAAGGTCTGTCGTAGTTGCGCCTGAGAAGCTACGCACTTTTGTTTGATACCTTTTGCCAAGTTGCCTTTCATCGACGTTATTAATCATACTGTCGCCAACAACTAGTACCGTATTCTTATTCCAAATTCCTGCTTTTCGTTGCGTTTCTGGTTGCGAATTGAAAGGGTTGTCATTGCTCCTTTCAGCTGGCTCATTCCGCTTTGCATTACGCTTTTGCTTGTTCTTTTTCTTGCCAGACTTGTTTGTTTTGCTGTTACTGTTTACATTTTCATTTTGTTCCAGTTCAATGCTTTCAGT
The DNA here is from genome assembly GCA_964020215.1 of Aurelia sp. 3 sensu Dawson et al. (2005). Lineage (NCBI taxonomy): Eukaryota > Metazoa > Cnidaria > Scyphozoa > Semaeostomeae > Ulmaridae > Aurelia > Aurelia sp. 3 sensu Dawson et al. (2005). The sequence goes on from OZ026585.1 coordinate 12,404,439, forward strand.
TACGATGGGAACCCCTTTGTTTTGAATCGTATGGGTCTTTTGATTACAATTGTTTGGCTTTTCAGACTTTTGAAAGGAGCTTTTGTTCTGTGCATTGTCTTGATCATCAGAAACAATGGCGTTATTATCCTTTGAAAAAAATACCAGAGGTACAAAGCTGCAATTTCAGAGCAAAATTTTCGTCGTTTAATAGACTATTTTTAATTCGTTCTTCATGGAGTTGTTTGCTCAGATCAGCAAACGATGATGCCAGTTGGCTGTAGGCAAGGTAAATATCATTACCCAGCTGGTTCCCCTGATTGTTTGAATCTATCGGCGTGGTTGTTTCCGATGCTTTAGGCGCCATTTTCTGAAAAGTTGGATTGTCCAGCATTTTCAAAGCATTAAAAATGTCACTTTCCTGCAATTTTGAATTGAATCGGTGCAAATACCCCGAAAGAAAACTGAAATATCTCGCGAGTCTCATACAATCTCAGAAAAATTTTTCGCTTGATTCATTGCCAATAGTCATCCAAAAGCATCTTCGATTGCTCAAAGTTGGGCGGGGTTGGGCAGAGTGAAATTTTTACGAGTGCGTGCTTGGAGCGTGACAAAGAGGTTGAAGTGGCCTAAGCTACCGCTGAAGAAACTTAGCTGCTGCAGCTAATTCATGATTTCTAACGGCTAAACGAGTCTCGCTATCCAAAGATAAAGCATTTAATAGTCACATGAATGTCTAAGCTAGCCTAAAATGCTTACCACTGTTGTAGAAATCCAATCCAAAAACGCAATGCACTTATCCGTCCAAACTTCAGTTTCCATCTTGGTTTCACTGCGAAGTGCGCGATCCACTGCGAAGGAGGCGCATATCACGTCGCAGAATGCAACTCAATGCGCGATTCCTCTCCCGTGTTTAGCTCCCTGGTGTCAACGATGTACTCAGAGCCTGTGGACATTCTGAGAGTGCAGATATCAATATGTTGCAACTTCTTCTGTACGGAAATAAAAATTTGCCCTTGGAAGCCAATAAAATGATCTTAGATTTAACTATTAAGTACATTTCTGAGAAAGAACGCTTTGGTTGAAAGTTATTAGAATCCCCGAAAAGAGCACCCAAATCCCTTCTGTATGTGTCTGTTTTCAGTAATTATGTAATGTCTTAAGGAAGCTTGCAACCAAATAATGAATTTTTACACTACCTTTCATGGCTCCAAACTTTTAAATCTTCACTCGCAATTATTTGGTTCCAAGAATCCTTAACTTGTAGTTGTAACTCTGTGTGTCTTTTTCTTTATGTTCTGACCCCTGGGTAGACAAAATGTTTTGCTCCTTGGGGTATCGTCTCCGTAGTAGGGTAGCGTTAGGTACAGGTATAGTAGTAATCATGTATTGTAAATTTTTTAATGGAATATGTAAAAAAAATATCCAAAAAGAATAGCTTCTTCCTTGTCTCAAGCTCCTATAAAGGTAGATAATTTTGACTCACCTGCTATATACAATAGGAGTCAAATGTGTAACAATTCATGTCTTTCTCACAACTGGCGTAATATTGGTGAAAGGAAATTGCTGGAAACGGTGGGCTCAATACGAGTTTGAATTGTTTCGGAAAATAGTGTGTGGAGAAGATAAAGAATATTCAGGCCAAGGTGATAATGTTTATCCACCAAGCCAAGAATTCCTGAATGATGGCAAGATAGGGAAAGAACAACAGCTTGGAAACTCCATTCATACATTGAATGATGACAAAACGGGAGGAAAGGAACAACAACAGCTTGGAAACACTACAGTGGAGGAACAAGAAAGAAGCACAAAGGACTGTTTGCCAGACATGGGTGGCAAAGAAATTGATTCACTGTATGCTGAAAACAGTAAATTGAAAGAATCGGTAATGATCTTAGAGAAAAGCCTCACAGATATCACCAAAGCCTTTGATGCAATAAGGGATTCTCTTAGCAATCATGAAGTGAAAATTAAAAACCAGTTGTTACAACTGGATCAGAAGTTTGATAACAAACTCCTAGTGTACAACCAGGAGTTACAAACTGAATTCAAGAGAGAAATCAATAATATGAAGCAATCGATGCGTGACAAAGTAAATACAATAGAAGAGAGATTCAAAAGCAAAGTGACTGAGATGGAAATTGCCACTCAAAATGAACTTAGCAACTCATCATCATTAATAGAGGAAAATAAGAAGTTAAAGGACCAGTTAACAAACATGGAATCTGATCTTGCCAAGGGTACTGAGCGCATTAAAGATCTTGAATCAGAAGTTGAGCAACAATCTGTAAGGATGGAGCATTTGGCCACAGAAGCAAAAGAACAAAGAAGCTTCATCAAAAATCTACAAATTCAGATAGCAGAAGCTTATGATACTCGTGAACAACAACATCCAGAAGGTGCAACTCAAAGTACCATCAACAGAGTAGCTCTCAAAACAAAGCCATCCACCTCCTCTGGTGCAACATATGTCGATGTTACAATGCAAGTTCCAACAAGTCAGTCTAGCAGGAGTGACAGGTCACTTCTTGTCCTGATGGACTCCAATCGGAGGTACGTAAATAAAGATATGCTGTGGAGGAGCAGTAATATTTCTGGCTGCAATACACTGGCAGAAGCAGTAAACATTATTCCATCTTTGACAACGCATCCACAAACAATACTCATTCATGCAGGAGTAAATGACATTGAACATTCTAAACCTGAGGAGATTGTTGAAACAGTAAAATCTCTCGTTACATCATGCAAACAAAATCTCCCAAACACGCAACTGATTTTGTCCGAAATCATTCCAAGAATGGATGGTTTAAACAGAGATGTTATAGCCACTAACAGGATGATACATGACATGTTACAGGATGAAGAAGTCATTATCATAAAACATCATTCACTGAGAAATCGAAATTTCTATAGTGACAACAAACATGTCCCAAATACAACTGGCATTCAGAAGCTGGCAGGAAATCTAAAATATGGAATACGAAAAGCATTTGGAATCCAAAGATGCAATTCGGGAAGTTCACAGAGCTGGAACCAGGGAGGGCCTGGCTGGAACAGCTGGGAGTATGAAAGAAAGATACATCCGAATGAACATATGAAGAGTGATTACTATCTGAAAACAAATCCGCAATTGAAGATACAGGAACACATGGATGCTTTAAATGCCAGGAAACCATCTATCAAGGTACTAACTGTCTGTTTAGTTTGGGTACTTCTTCATTTGGAAATTACGGTGATATAAAGAATTAGAAATCATAAGGGCTTTGACCGTGAAATCAAAAGTTTGGACAAAATTTGTCCAAACATCTGATTTCACGGTCAAAGCCCTTGTAACTTTGAATTCTTAAAATCACCGTAATTTCCAAACGAAGATAAATATGAAAATAAAAGTTCGCTTCTATTCTAAACTTTGTACGCAGAACAAGGTTTTAGCCTCAAAAATGCAATATCTCAAACAACAAAAGACCTCCGGTTTCGCACCTCTTATCTTGAAAAGGTGGATTCTCGAACTTGTTAACAAGGTATTCTTGTATCTATTTTCTTCTTTAGTTTTAGACTGTTTTGTTGTTTTCGGGTGGGCTATTATTTTCATTACTTGGTGACGATTTTCCTTCTCAAAGGAATAAATCCCTTAAATTTATTATTTGGAATATCCATGGATTAAACAGCGAAACATTGGGAAACAAACTAGAGGACAATGACATCCTAGCAGAGGTTAAAACACATGATATCATTTGTCTCACAGAAACTCATGAAAATGACACATCAGATTTAAGCATTCTAGGCTTCCAAAAGGTGGTGTCCATAAAAAGACAAAAAGTCAAGAATAAGTCTTCAGGGGGCATAGCCGTATTTGTAAAACATCACCTAGCAAAGTCAATAACAGCAGTTAGCAGCAACAAGGATATAGTTAGGGTAAAAATAAAAAAAAATCTTTTAGGTTATTGAATGATATTCATTTAGGCACTGTCTATTTTAGCCCTGAAAGGTATGAAAATAAAAAGGATAAGGATTATATCAATGAACTAGAGGAAGAAGTTAATTGTTACAAACTAAAAGGGGATGTATTACTTGTAGGTGATTTCAATGCCAGAACAGGCAACCTACAAGATACTGTGAATTTTAGTAAGTACTTTGATAGGTCGAATGACACAACTGACTGCAGTACCAATTCACATGTTTTGCCATTGAGAAAATCCGAAGATAATGTTGAAACATGTAGAGAAAGAGATCTCATCGATTTTTGCATTTTGCAAGACATGTATGTAGTAAATGGGAGGAAACTAGCGGATACTTTTGGTAAATCAACATGTTTTCAATGGAATGGTACCAGTGTAGTGGATTATCTACTAGCTCAAAAGCACACTTTTGATATGATTAACTATTTGGAGATTCAAGCACTGAAACCATCCCTTTCAGACCATTGTGCACTAACATTTTCCTTAGAAATAGCAAATTCATCTTTAGAACAAGATAAAACAAAACTTTACAGCTTGCCTGGAAAATATATATGGGATGTAGAAGCAAACACCTTATTTACAAAAGAATTAGAAAAAGCTACAACTCAAAATGATTTACACATCATCAGCAACAAAATCTCACAAAATATTTCCAAGGATGACTGTATTTCATCGGTGATCCAACTGTCTAATTTACTGGTTAACATTAGTCAGGATGCAGGAATCAAAACAAAGAAGAAAAGGGCAAGTGGCGTGGCCAAAAATCATAAAATCTGGTTTGATAAAGAATGTGCTGATAAAAGATCTGAAGTACGTGAACTTGGTAAGCAAGCATCTCGTGAACCTAAAAGTTCAAAAACTAGGATGGATCTTAATTTTAAAAAGAAAACCTTCAAAAAATTTGTACAGAGGAAAAAGATTATTTTTGAAAATGACATCATAGGTAAAATGCACGACACAAACAATGACCCAAAAAGATTTTGGCAGCTACTAGTGATGCTAGAGAAAAAAAAACAAAAACTGACTATGTTCCAACAATAACGCCTTCCAAATGGACAAACATGTTTAAAAAATTATTGTTCGACCCTGAATTAACAAAATTTGAAATTGAAAAGGATGATGAGGAACATGTAGTCATGAACAAGATGATTACAAAAGAAGAATTGCTAACTGCAACGAAGAAAATAAAGAAGAGCAAAGCTTCAGGTTTAGATCAAGTTTTGAATGAAATGATATTATGCACTGTAAGATATGTATCCAGAGGTTTTCTCAAACCTGTTTAATAGTTTACTTGATAATGGCATTTTCCCTAATCTATGGACAAAATGTATCATTGTACCGCTGCACAAAAAAAGGCTCTAAATCTGACGAAAAAAATTACAGAGGTATAGCTCTGACCTCATGTCTTGGAAAATTCTTCAACTTGATCGTCAATGAGAGATTAACAGAATTTGCTACATCAAAAACAACGTCAAACCAGAAAAAATTGGATTCGTAAAAGGAAACTGAACATCAGACAATCTTTTGATACTACATTCATTATTCAATCAATACTGCAATGTTAAAGGAAAGAAATTATACGCTGCGTTCATCGATTTCGAGAAAGCGTATGACCGAATATCAAGAGACGTTTTATTAAGAAAGTTGTATAGTTTGGGTATAAGAGGAAAGATATTTAACGTAATTGAATCAATGTACAAAAATGATCAGTCCTGTATTCAAATTGGAAATAAAAGAACAGACTTTTTCCCAGTCAACATGGGAGTTAAACAAGGGTGCACATTAAGCCCTACGTTGTTCAACATATTTTTATCGGATTTGCCACAAGTTTTCAACAAAGCTATGAACACCCCTGCACAGTACGGAAATGTGAACGTAGGATCTTTATTCTGGGCTGACGATATCGTAATCCTTTCAGAAACAAAGGAAGGACTACAGAAATCTTTAGATAGCTTAAACACATTTTGCACCATAAATAAATTGAAAGTCAATATTGAAGAAACAAAGTGTATGATTTTTAGCAAGGGAGGCCGACTCTTAAAAACAAATAAATTTTTCTTTGATAATAAAGAAATAGAAATTGTCAGACACTTCAGCTATTTGGGTTTCTTACTTTCCCCATCTTTCAGTATAAAAGAACTACTTAATGACATTTACAAACGAGGTCTAAAGGCGTACTATAAACTCAAGAACATCCTTGGCTCTGTGTTTTCGAAGGATATTCAGCTCACCATCAAACTTTTTGATGCTCTTGTGCGGCCAATTTTGCTGTATGGGGTTGATGTTTGGGGATGTTTCAAAGCAAGTTCTAATAACACAAATCCCATTGAGAAACTAAACATTAGATTGTGCAAGGACCTGTTGGGAGTGAAGAGGAATACTTCTAACATTGGACGTCGATCTGAGTTAAGCAGACACAATCTTAGTGCAATAGGTTTCAAATCAACGATCAAGAATTGGCTTCGCATAGCCGGTGGAAACAGGAGTAAGATCATAAGCCAGTTACATGATAACAGCTTAGAAAATAGTTTATCATTGGCTACTAAAATGAAAAATATTCTTTTTAAGCACGGGATGGGAGATGTGTGGGAGCAACATCACAATACCGAAAATGACATCGTCAACAATTGCTTAGTTAATACAATTCACCAACGCATCATGGATTGTGAGCAACAAAACACATTCGCAGGATTGCGCAAACAACCGCGCGCGCAGAAATGCGCACTTATTGCCAATTCAAAAGTGATTTCGTCATAGAACCGTACTTATCTGAAATAAAGTCATTGCCTTCGCGAGTAATGATCAGTAAATTTAGACTTTCTGATCATCGTTTGGAGATAGAAAGTGGAAGATATCATAGGCCTAGAAAAAAACTGGAGGACAGAAAATGCCAGACATGCGATGTTCTCGAAGACGAAAAACACTGTCTTTTAAGTTGTCGTATTAATGAAAAAACAAGAGTGACAGCGTTCAGTACCATTTCAAAATACAAACCTTCTTTCAGTTATATGGACAATTCATCAAAATTCTTATATTTAATGACAACACGTGAGCCAAATGTATCAGCTGTCGTATATGAGTATATCAATACATGTGTAATGTCATCGTATGGACAAAATCACAGTGCTAGCAATCCATGATCCACAGTATTTTCATCACTTTAAACATCCCCCCCCTTTTTTTGTTCTTTGTAGTTTAGAATGTTATGTTCGTTGTTTCAATATTTCTTAAAGTAGCTGATAACCTATACTATTTTTTTTAAAATTGTATCAGGCTATTTTTAAGATAATGAAAATCTGAAAATCTGAAATCTGAAATATACCAGATTCACCACAAAAAAGTACTCACAAAAGAACAACGTACATTTCATGATACGAGCACACCAATGTTGATGCTTAGTGCTAATCTTCAGTCGCAATCCCAAATAGATTCAAGGATCTTCCTTCCTTCATTTTATTTTCATTTTATTCTTTGTACACGGTAACCCTGTCTGCTAAGGCTGCTTTTCCGGAGGCCGTGAAAAAAATTTACGATTCAATATCTTCTTATTCAATATCTCAAATCAATTTTCAAGAGCCGTTCGATGACTATCATGCTTTCTAGAGGCTGAACTCAAAAATAACAGAAGAAGATCATATTCTCCGATACAAAACTTAATTCAAATCATGAGAGAACCGTGCTTTGCATTGATAGGAGTTGCAGTAAATTTTTCCCTCAAAGCCTCAAACGACCTCTCATACTACAGATCATAGCCAAATAAGCAAGGCCCAAATTTCAACATTAAAGAGTTATCTTATCGCCCCATCTACAATCATGGACAAAAATTTCCATATAAAACGAAATACGAGAGTTTATTTTTGCTTCACCAATCTAGCTCGATCAACGTTGGATCACTTAAGAATTGCAATTACAGCTGAGATATTGATGCTGGGTGACGGGTGATAGTGTTTAGTACAGACAGTGGCGTAACGGACTAAAGTTACCTTTAGTTCAAAAACTAAGGGCCCCGACCTCTAAGGGCCCCGAAGGGGCCCCAAAGCAAGTAAAATTCCTTTGTTATTCCATTGTAAAACTGGTGCTGTAGTTTTGATAAAATGACCAAGGGGCCCCATGCCTGCATGATTTGTCACTCTAAATGAAAGCGTGTTGATGGGATGGGACATTTCTCCCTTTTGTCTAAATGTATTCCTCAGGTTCTTTCAAAAACAAGGGGAAAGTTGTCGGGTAAAGATAGGCGCGATTTTGGTATTTTGCTCTGACACGCCAATAAAGTTTGCAAGTATAAGTAACATTATCATAGCAGTTCCTTCGTATTTCGTATCAGTTTCTTCGTCATTCCATGTGCATGCATTTTTCTGTAAATTCCTTAACCCTATCCATACCAGGCTTTTGGAGCTATTAGAAAACCAACGGGCGGGGGGCTGATTCAGCCCCCTACTCTAAAATCAACACTGCTTTGTGCATTGTAATCAAAATTAACCTACAGGGGTTGATTCAGCCCTCTACTTTAAAATCACCACTGCTTCGTTCATTGTAATGAAAATTACCCTACAGGTAGCAGTAAGTATGATGTGATGCACTTTTTGATCAAGTAAAGCCTAAACTAAATATAATTGTATACATAATTTACCCTATCCACAGCGGGAAAAGACACGTGGTCACCTATTTCCCACTTTAGATGGGACATCAAGGCACACAATTTCCAAAAAGAGAAGCAAACAATCAATCGAAACGTGCAGCAAATGCCCCTCAATGCAACTAAAATCTTACACCATCAGCATCAAGAAACTTGTTCATACACGATCGAATTTACCACGAATGTTTTTGGAACTGCGCCACGCTCACAAACCATATGAGCTGATTATTGTGCAAATTTGCAATTGATCTGTAAATGGTGGTGTACGTTGGTGGTGTGCGTTGGAAAATTCCCATGCAACGAAGATTTTGAGATTCGTGACTACATCAAGTCTAGTTTCAATGGCAAGCATTTCATCGCAAATTATTGGCTCCGAATTGGCTTAAATCTATCAAAATACAGTGAAAATTTCATAGCCATTTATGGAAGGCTTCACTGAAACTGTAAGAAAATTAAAGTTTCTTGAACCGTTTAAATATCCAAAAACCGTTTGTAATCGTGTAAATATCAAAAGGCCGTTCGTGCAACACATCACCAGTGTGTGATCAATTTTTGAATCCTAAGCTACTTTGGAACGTTATCTCATTGTCTCATTTAACTCTGTGCTTAGAAATTTGATTGCCGTTTTCGATCCAAAGGTTTGGAAGAACTTGCTTGCATCTCGGGTAGCAGCCAGTCAAAAATGAGATGAAAGTGCCAAGTTCCATTTTACTTATCTGTCGTGACTATCAAATGTAGGTAACAAGTTACACTTACGGCAATGATGTCTTACCTTTGATGTCGATGTAGTCATTAGTTGAAAAGATAGAATTGCAGGAGAAAATCCCAGTTTGCAAATCAACATCCATCAAGGCTACCCGTGTGTTGTTCGACGTTCCTACGTAGAATCTTCTATAGCAATATGACCTTAAAAGTTCACCGTACTTGTATGGCCAACCATATGTGAAGAGTGTTCCAGAAGATGCTGTTCCATCGTACCTGTAAAAAAATGCTCATGAAAAGGAAAGCCCACAAATCATACCTTCAATTGCATTGCAAACACCCGACAACCCCTACTACGCAAGACGTCGCAAGAGACCACGGAGCTACTGGAGATCATGTGATTTTCGCGCGCCCTTTCCTTATCTTTCAATCAATAAATCAACATGAATATTTTAGTCAATATAATAATCAAAGTTGGTAATTTCAATATTATTAAGATAATACTAATTCAAATCTACTTCTTCAGACATGATGCATACGAAGAAGATAAATAATGTTTTTAAACAGCGAATAATGTTACAGGTGCATCTATCTGCAGTCCAGTCTTTACTCTTCTTTTTAAAACTTGACAGTGTTGGTTCTTGTTTGATACTGTCATCACGATTGTTGGCAGTTTGCACAAGCATGGTATTCTTAGATTGTATTTTGATTTCTTTTCATGACATTCCCATGCAAGTGAAGGGTTCTAGTGATTCATGAACTTGTACATTTCTGTAATTAGTCTTGTGATATGTATACTATTGCTGCCTTTTCGACCGGTTTCAAAAGATGATTCGTTGTCTTTATGGAGGATCCGAAGCGCGCGCTTATGAGTGCGGTTAATTTCTTTATTTGCACCTCTATTTCAGACCAGCCTTTTTAAAGGGCAATAATTGGAATTCGACAAAATTACCGTATTACAAATAGACCTTTAAGCTATTCTACAAAAGAGTCTGGATCGAGCGATGTTTTTATACATTTTCATACACGGCGTTAGAGCTGCTGTAAGCGTTGGGGACATTTGAAAATTCTTCCAAATGTAGCAAAATGTCATTCGATTCAGATTCTTTTTTAGAATAGCTAAAATATCTATTGTTAATGCCTGTTCTCCAGCTATATAATGGATCTTTCTACTTCTTCAAAGGGAAGTTTAGATCGAGCGTCCAAATCTTGTAAATTGTTGAAACAGAACAAAAGCACGACCCCCGTTCTCGGTATCAACACGTATCAAAGTTTTATCTATTCTAAGGCTACAGTAAATGATGCAAGCATTTTGTCTGTGCTTTTCCAGACCAGTTACTGTTATGGAATTATGTAACATTAAACATTCCACTGTTGCGATCCACAGTTGTCAAAAAGGAAAGTCGTGACTATCTGACGAAGCATTCATTTCTTCCTCGACAGTTGTGGATTCTTGTTCCTATTCTGAACCTGACAAAGCATTCCCAACATCTGTATTTGACTGTGCCTGTGAATCTGCAGAATATCTAGCTTCTCTTGTAGACTGCTCAATACACCCTCGCATCACAGGTCTTGAGGGCTTTGCTGAAGCTGCATGATTTTCGGTATCGGTTATCTCGTCTTCGGCATCCTTATGCTTGTGACGAAGCCTTCTCTTTGCGCTTAACAGATTTCGTTTACCTTATCAAGAATCAGTGGCGTAACGCAGTTTAGGGCACCTTAGTTAAAAAACTAAGGACCTCCGACCAAATGGGGCCCGCAGCAAAATATTCCCCTTGTTATTTTGTTTCAAGCTGGTGCTATGGGTATGATGATACGACTAAGAGGGCTTTGGCGTGCATGGTATGAAAATTTAAGTGAATGGAAATATTAACTGGCAGTTGTCCGTAATGATAGACTGGGCCATCTACTTCTGTATGGGAGATTTAAAGTTATCCTTTGTGAAAATGGAAGTTTCGACTTTATTGTGAATTTGTGTTGTTTTCCATCAAAAGAACTTTTGATCAGTGAAATGGCAAAGTGGGATGGCCATGGCAAAGTAAGCCTGCATTCTCAAAGCATTCCTGGAAGCAGCCCCCAGTCTCCGTCGTTTTCACCTCTGGGGGGGGGACCATTATGGAAACAGGTTTTTTTGACCTTTTAATGCCATCCCTACCATTTTTAAACTGGGGGTGTTTTTAATTTATTTTTTTGCCTTTAAAATTTTCATTATAGTGTACATTTGTAAGTAGATTCTTCTTTTTTTTCCTTTAAGTTTTCTATGATCTTTTAGTCCTTTTTATTTTCTTTAATGGCAAATTTTACATACATACATACACACACACATACATATATTCCTGCTTCTGCCTGTGATTCGTCCTGGCAACGCTGCCGAATTAAACTGGCCCTGGTCTTTGTGTCCAATATATCATTCAAAAAAGCTTTCGCTGGAGGACCCCGAGCTGAAAAATCCCGAAGGGCCCTGACTGCCTCTGTTACGCCACTGTCAAGGATTGGGGAAATTGCTTTCTTGTGAACCACTGAGGTATCAAACGGCTATGGTTTCCTTCGTAATGCCAACCTCGGATCTGTTTTTGTAATTTTGGCATCTATAAACAGCGTAGCCAAGTAAAACACGTTATGACTGCAACTGATGCAGATGATCATGCTTTCAGATTTTGATAGATGCACATTCTTGTCTCCAAATACCTTTCATGAGGTTTTCCACTTTACATTACCGCTTGCATGAATGTCTTTGAGTAAGTTGTTGGGAGAGAATTTCATAATGGCTAATCCCTTCTATCAAAGCATATTGTTGTTCACTCCTTGCTAGCTTTTTCATTGCTCTAACTTTCCCCAGTGTTGTACCAGTATAGAGTTGTATCACACTGCATAGATCTGTGGCCGAATACAGCAAACTTTGGAACAGAAATTTTCCATAATGTTCCGAATAGACGAATTTCTCGTTTTCTATGCACATAAACCATTCATTTGTAGACTTGCAGTCCTGCATTGCACAAGCAAGTAGCAAAAATACATCAGCGTCCTTGGCAATAACGACAGCATATGTGTCTTTCGACGTAGCACCCAGTATCATTCTGGTATCAGCCTCTTCGTGGTTACATCCTGGCTTGACGTATACTTTGCTTTTTGAGAACTCCCGTGCTTTCTCTCCAAAAGTTATGATCAATAAGATCGTAAGGAGCTTGCGCTCTTCTGCACTTCGGAAGAATTCCACAGCCATTCATGTCAGATCACCTTTTTTCGTCACTGTGGAAAATATTTGCCAATTTTCACTTTGGGGTGTCTTTGCTCTGTACTTCCCATATGCACAAGCCTTGACGGCTCCCCACTCTTCTGTGTTGTATTGGATTTTGTGCTGTTTTCAAGACATTTGTCATTAACCACTTCAACTTGTATTGCTGTTGTCTCGTGGGAAGGATTAGTACATCGAAGATTGCTCTTGAGCATAGCTCCGTATGCTTCTTGGGTTTGATGCTACGAAATAAGTCTATTCCATCAATGATGCATCATGGCATTCCCTGGTTGCGTTTTACAAGTGGATTTGACTCCTTGCTCATGAAATTACGAAGAACAGCTTTACCTCGTTGTCATAGTGCACCATCAGGAGAAGCAAAGATTAGAGGTATTGTTGTGATTGAAAAAGCAAATGCCTCTTTGATAATTGCAGCCTTGCCAGCCAAAAGCCAGAATACTTGACGGTCTCCTTTCAATATTGAGGCTGTTTTGGTGTTTTCTTCGCCTCTTCTACGCCAGCGTGCAATCTTAGTTTCTTAATGGGTGAATAGAATTTCCTTTCGCCATCGACCAGAGGATTCTCCATATATTCTTTGAACGTCGTCTCTCCAGTTGCGGGGGAATTATGAATATTGCTCTCACCTTGGTGCCAGTACATAACAATTTGGCCGGACAATCTGAAAATGGATTAGCCTTGCAAGGGGAAAGCTTTTATTTGAGGGCATTTACGTTCTAGTTTTGATTGCTTTTCCAGAATCTGCAAGTTTTTTATTAGTAGATGATGTTTTACTACTCATCTTCTTTCTCATGGCTGTTCTCTGCTTTACGTGGATTTCCATCGTGTGGATCCATGTAATGGTGATACCTATATCTGTGCCATAGCCAAATCTAAATGGGTCAGCTGTTCCGTTCGTTTCTCGGTTAAAGTATTAGGTCACCATGACCGTAGCGAACTTTTATCAAAATGGTTTTCACCGAAGCATCGAATTCTCATGTCTTCTAAGGCAGTGTGGCAGTTTGATTTCAGATTATCTAGCATCACATGTAAATATGCACGATAACGTGTATAGTTCTGGTGGTTGAGCGCAAACATAAGGTGCTGCATGTCTCTCTCTTCTTGTAAATGCTTCTTAATTAAGAGAGTGTGTACATACTCTCGAGTACCGAATAATCGTCCCCCCCCCCGCTTATTAATTTTTGAAAAATTTTCCGAACCCCCCGCTCTTATTCCAACCCCCTTTTATCAATTTTTGGAAAAATGAAATGATAGTAAACATAATTTCTGAATAAACACAAGAAAAAGTCTCAAGAAGTGCATACAACAGAACCAGAGCTCAAAAGGAAATGTATCAGTAACATCACTGTTTGCATAAATGCATAAAAGATACGTGTTTATCTAAGTAAACGACTATTTTCTATTTTTCCAAGCACCACCCCCCCCCCGATTATTCCAAACCCCCGATTATTGTTATGTCGAACCATTTCCAACCTCCCCGATTATTCTCACCCCCCCCCTCGTTTATTCGGTACTCGAGAGTACTCCTGACACCCAGGCTCACATGGAAGAATCATGTTGGAGGAATATAATGGTCATACTTCTCTATGTTCCTTCATTGGTGCTTGTTATTTCTGCGAATGTCTCTTGTGCTACCACACTTTCAACTAGCGGAGATGAGGGATTCTGCCTGAGTGCAACAGATTTTATGGGAAGCTCTTCATCCATTACGTGGTCATTTTTGGTGATGTCTTCGGCATGAAATTAACTAAGGGCATCAAATACTTCTTTAAGGACCCGCATACATCAATAGTAGTGTTTTTCTTGGAAAGCTTGGTCGGCAGAAACTGTTGTTATCGCACGAGATTCTTTAAACCACTCTTTGCAACCCATGCATGTGTGCCGTTTGTAGATCAAACCTTGAATGACCTTCAGCTGGTGAAATCCACCAATCATAGCAATCATATTGTTGTGCTAGCTGCTGTGCTCCCAAATTATTCGAAACAGTTTAGAAAAGACTTCCTCACCAGCATGCGCAAGCATATGATTTAACCAAGATTATTGACTATGTCATCAAGTGTATCAAGGTAGTTCTTGCACATGGAAAAGTGCTTTTATACATGTTCTAAAATCTTACAATTCAGCAAAACATATGTACAAGAACAATACCATTGGGAGCATGATAGACATGGCTACCCTAATGCCTGGTTTTCATTAAATCGTAATTCATCGCCGCATTCATCGTAATTTATCGCAATTGCCGAATTCATCGAAATTCATTGTCTAACAGGATCAAGACTGGACAGCAGATGTAGATGTACCAGTAAAGTGTGTCGCTGATTATGAATATTATTTTTTCTACTTTGTATATATCATGTTTGTAAATCGTTGGTTTGAAGTAGTGTTAGCTTAATCCTACTGTAAATACCAACTTTAAATATTGATTTGAAAATGAAAAAATGACAAATAAAATTGAAAATGAAATCTTACACTCGTTGGAAGAAAAATCTGCTATCGTTAACATCGATTCCTTGGCCAAAGCGGTGAAAGTTTTCTATATTTCAGCTCATTTTATGGTGCGACGTCTTCAAATTTCTAAATCACAAACCAGAAGAGTGAAAGAGTTTTGCTTGATACCCTATTGTAGGCATCCATAAACTATGGTTTTCTTGAAAATTATTTTATCTTTCGTCAACAGGTTTAGAAATTACGATTGTTTTAAGTTTTCTTCGAAAATTTTCTTGAATTCTTAAAAAAGAAGAAAAACACTGTAATTTTGAAAATATTGAAGATTTCAGAATAGCCCAACTGCAGGTTTACTATAAAGTAGCTAAAGTTTCTTTGAAGCCATTCAGTTCAAAGAAATAGGTCTTTGAATTTTACACCAAGCTTTTTAAAGATTTGAAACCTATGCTGCTGCCATACTGATTCACAAGCCAATTAAATCAAATGAGTAGTTAAAGGGCCCTGGTCAACATCGATGCAGTGCACTCTTTTTTTCCTTGTTTGCCTGTGATTAAGAGTTTCTGCCAAGCAGAAAAGATGACGCATAGCTACTCAACACAGTATCTAGTTAACACCTTAGAAGACTGGAAGGATTAGCCAGAAAGTTGCCATTGTTTTTATAGTTGTCTAAGCCATCTTAGGGTATTGTAGTTTCTTACTCGTTAAAATTGGCCTACTGTGTATTTCCTTGAAACGGTGATGTTCTCGGATGATGTGACATCAATGGTTTCTCAGTTTTCGTTTCATATATCATCTCTCATCATTACACTTTCTAGGAGTCACTTGAAGTAAAAAATTAAAAAATCTGTTATCCTTGACGGGTTTGAACCCGGGTTGTACACGAGAGAGGATGAAGAGCCTACCACTTTATCAATCATGCATTGTTAGTAATGAGTTGCCGCTTTTGTACAAATTAACAACAACCGAAGAGCGCAGAGGATGCTGGTTTACCAGGCCCCCTTAAACAGATTGATTATTCGGATTGCATGATTCGTCGAATGATTGGAATGCAAAAAGATCAGTCAAAAACAATATTAATGCAATTTGACAACAACATTTCTACAGATGTTTAAGTGGTTTTTAAACATTTTTGTGTTATGAATCTGCACAGCTGTAATTTGTTGAGGTAAATGTCCTTATAGGTCTTCTCTAGTCTCTATACAAGAAAAGTTATTTTCCCCGCAAAATTAATTCTTGATGACGTCATAGTGGGAAAAAGCTGATATCGGCTAACCTTGTTTAAATGTACATCAAACAAAGGCTTGCCTAATGGAGAGTCTGAAAATGTGGTTTTCATTCGAAAATAAAGCACCTGTGAAGAGCTACAGAGGACTGCTAAATGACGCCATTGAGCACGATATATCTCGGCATTTTCAAAAGAGTTACACGGTAGATTTTGTAAGCCTGAACCCTCTGCTTCAAAAATTGGTCGAGAAAACAAATTTTAGACCGACTGGTAGATAGTCAGACTATATGCCCTGTCCATTTAAGCGTGGGCTACTTTGCTCTGCAAATCCATTTTTTCATTGTTTAACGAGACACCACCTGAATATTTTGAATCTTTCTCGATATTCATACTTTGTCCCACAGTCAATCAGATGTTAGACTTGCTCCAAGTCTATTCCGTGGTATATCAGTACTGAGGAAAATAATTACCTCTGCGGGGGCGTAAACTACTACGAGGACGCTGCGAAGGAAAAACGAAGGAGAAGGAAACGAAATAGACTTGTCATACATGGAGGCTCATGAATATTAATGAGCTTCAGCGGACGGATTTTGGTCCGCTCGGCATCCTTTGACAAGCGAAGCGAGCCAATGGGAGGCGTTCATTGAACAATGGATTTTAGCTTGCAAGGGGGGCCAAGTTTCTTCAGCCTCAACTCACTATTCTCATTTTATTTTAAAATGGTGACCACGCTGCATTTTTCTCCAACACTTCTGACAGCGTGGTTTGTCTATGTTACAAATGAAACAAGATGAAATTCTTGCCTTAATGAATTACATCTAGGCACAGCTTAGCCGGAATTTTCTGCTCGCTTCGCTCGCACTTCCATATGTGCGTCACTGTATCATCTTTGTACTGCTTGGCCAGCTAGCATGTCCAGGCAAGGCATGCCGCTTCATTAGTTTCTTTGAATCCGACTAAGGTCCCCCTTTAACTTGATATGTGTATGAGACTATATGGCACGGAACATAAAATCAAATTAATCACATCTCTCAAATTTTCTCGCTTCGCTCGTTCTTCTGTCAAGACTTTCTTCCAGTACATATGTACATGTAATGCATATGTACGTGTGCATATGGTTTGTGCATATGTACATGTGTACCTATGCTGCCACTTGTCTTCTTAAGCGATTTCTGCATTTTCCTATGTATCAAGCATTACAAGATTTTATGAATCCTATTCAAACCCTCCTTAACTTTAATCGACAGTGCATCTCTTCTATAGTGATAGGACATCTCAACCATCCAGTGAAACTCTGTGTGTGCCTCTCAAAAAAGTTCGGCTCGCTTCGCTCGCATTCTCTTTATGTTCCGTATAGTCCATAAGCATCGTTGCCTTTTCAAGATCTTTCATCAGTTCAAACAATTTAAAGTTGAAATTTGTGAACGATACATTAAATCTCATCATCCCGTGATGGCTCAAAACTCTTCCTCATAAAAATGTTTCTAGTCGATTTGCCCAGGGTGATTCTCCTGTTTCCTGTTACAAGTGATCTTCTAAATTGCTATATTTTTACTTCTTTTGTCTCAGGTACCCATGCTTACTAATTTGTGAAATTTTGGCGAAAATTCAAAGATGACCGACAGAAGAAAGAAGAGCTTTCATCGCTTCCATTTTGAAAACGGCACCGAAATTTTTGTCTGCTTATTTAGTTAGGGTGCATTCTTCCTTTTCAAGTGGTGTACCTACCGAAGAGGGAATGCCGGGTTCTAAGACATTCTTGAACAGTGTTGGCGGGGGCAAGCCACCGGACCACCATATTTCCTCGCTGCGCTCGCACGTTGCCCCCCAAAGGCAGGGACCTGGCTATGCCACCGTAAATGGTTTCAATCTGCATGTTGAATTACTACGAATCTGATTGAGGTCTTATTTCATCCAAAAGCACCGTCCTACGCGGAGAAGAGGACTGACCTAGTAAATTAGATTTAGATTAGTTGCATATATGTAAGCATGTATAGCTAGGTGAGAATCGAATGAAAGAGCCTGAACTGTAACTTGCACCTTCTATTGCTATTTTTAAGAAGAAACTGTTGTCAATAATCCGTCCCCCTGCAAAATCTGTTTATGGAACTCACGATCCTAAAGGACTGTCCCATCTTACTCAACTTAGAGTTGGTCTTAGCAAGTTAAATTTCCACAAATTCAGGCATAATTTTAGAAATACCATAAAACCGATGTGCCCAACAAACGACGGCATTGAGGATACGGAGTACTGTTTGTTGCTCTGCCCCTCTTTTGATGTTCAACGACAAGATCTTCTCGCTGGAATGGTTGAATTATTACGACCATTCACCGATCTTTTTAAATGATGCTTTGACACAGCTTTTATCATATGGTGATCAAGACTTTCTTATGACCTGAACAAAAATATACTCGAATTGACCTTACGTTTCATTCGCAAAACTGGTCGCTTTGACTAAGATCCTTCAAACTTCAGCTATGCACAAAGCAACCACCACGTCCGTTAACGTAAATGTTCTTTCGCTTTGTAAATTCTGTTTCACATCAGATGTCAGGCATTTAAAATTGCTTTAAATCACGACTCATTTCAACGAAATGAGTTGTGCACTTAAACTTATCGCAACCTTGACCTTACATCTGATGTGGGACCGAATCTAGTATAGTATACCGTAGTATCAATTAGATATTAAATTGTCCGTAGTGTTTGTTGTATTTAGGTTAGCACTGCGTGTCTTTTCATATTGGTCATGGGGTAGTCATTGTCTTTCGCTCCCCATGGTATCGTCCCTGTAGTATTGCATAGTAATTAGAACCGTATAGTAGAATGTAAGATTTGTTGTAATACTTTCAATGAATAAAAGAAATAGAATGAAAATTAGTTGACAAACAAAGATGACACGCAAACTCCACGCGTCTTTTTTTGAGCTGTTATTTCCTCAAAAATTTTATCGACATTTTGATATCTAAAAGTAAGAGTTGATCATCTGTGAATTTTGTCCCAAATGTTTTGGTTACGTCAATCGGTCTCCAGCTCTCCACCTCCACTTGTTAACCTTTTCTCAGTTTCAAGGCATCCTATCAACCGATACTTTTGGTCTTTCTGTTGGGATAGTCATCTGTCAATAATCAATATTTGCAAGACTAGGTTATGAGATACTCGGGGGGGGGGGGTTGGTACATGACTTATGTATGGACAGGGGTCTGCTGCCTGGTTCTCAGAAAGTTACCCTCCTCTAATTACCGAAACTTGCCGTCATACCCACTTTTAAGATGAATTTTGGCGGAGAACAGCCCATTGTCGACTATTTTTCGCCAAGTTCTGAACAACCCACCCATGTTTAAGGAAAATCTGCCAAAAGAGGGACCCTTGTTTAGAGAATTTTGGGCCCAAAAGCCCATCCATATGGGCGGCACATATCTATACCCTCAACATGTCATGTACCCCCACCCCCCGGGGAGATACTGTCCTACGGAATAGTTTCGAAATCGAGCTCCACTTGAAGACATGGTCCATGGTTCGAAAATAATGTATGAAACGGTTAAAGTCCGGTTGCTTGTCACAATTCTAGGTGGGTCCATTATAGGGGGTCCGATTTCCGCATAACTGAACCTTTTTTGCTCCAATATTCGTTAACGGGGCCATTTTTTCGGCAGTAACCGCTTACCGCAGCAACTCCGTTTAGAATAAGGATCATATGACAAAAACTCCATCATGAATTCACGCAGTGGTGTGATCAGGGCAAATGAAGTAGGAGGGTATTAGAATAAGGCTATTCAAATCACACATTTACGCAATTACCAAAGTAGTGGAATGACGGAGCCCTCCAGGAAAATTTTTGAGGATACGCCTTTTACTTTGGCTTAAAGCACTTCTGCCGAATACCATGTTTGCCCGTGCTAAACAGATTTTTTGATCAAATTGTAACAGTCATTTTTATAAATTACCATCCAAAATTGAAGGTGGTTTTAATTTTCTTTGATCTAGTTAGAACACCCGTCTTCATCCCATCTCTGCTGATTCTAATTGGAAAAGTTCTACAATTTGTAGCAGTTTTTCACGAATCACTACCTTCAGGAAAAAATCGTGAAAAAATGTACTTTACATTGTTTACGATTGTCACACCCCAATTTGCCTGCCCCCAAATTGTAAGTCTTGACAGTTCCATGATCGCTAGTCAAGGAAAATACTAATTCACTTTCATGCTTTTCTCGGAAGACCCTACCCTGCCTTGAAAGAATCTGACTCTCTAGGACTTTCTGTTGACAAAAGTGGGCAGTTGCGACTTTTTGACTTTTCGACTCTCTGAAGTTTGATAAAATCGGACAAATAATGCTGTAAGGATTTGCGTTTATAGAGCCTTCTAGTTGAAAAGAATGATTCAGGCACATGCAATAGTTTGCTAAGAAAATTTCTCGCCAATTTGTTAAAAAGGAGTATTTTCTAAAACAGTCCTGATACTTGATTTAGAAGAATGCTTCGAGGCAAGTCATTGTAAAACTTGTGATCGATTCACGTGTTATGGGGAAAGATTAATAAAAGTAATAAGTAACTCTTTTACTTCAATGTTTGCCAAATTTGCCTGTTTGTATTGCAAACATCGTCGTGGTTGGCCTTTCTCTTGGTACCAGACTCTCTCAAATAAATCTATTTTTAGAGAGCCTGGTACCCAGGGTAGTTTGGCCTAATCTAGACAAAATTGGCAAATTTGGTAACCACTAAAGTAAAAAAAAGGTACTGTATTTATTACTTTATGCTAACGTTTCCCCATTATCTGTGATCGATTCTCCCAATCTGAACATGAAAACAGTGATGTTCCTTGATAGAGGGACTTGTTACACATAGAAATGCAGAAATAGATATGCTGGAAGTGCAAGTTCTACCAAACCAATCCGATATCCGCTCTCAAGAAAGGAGTTTTTCCGTAACCGCAAGAATTCGTTAACCGCTAACCACACTTAAAATTGCTAGATATCTGCTAACCGCACACAAATTTAGGTCAAATTGGCATAACCGCGAAACTATAATCGACCCACTTCTAGCAGCGCGATTTCGCAACTTTTAGTGACAAAGATCACTATGAGGAATCACAAGTGTCGAAAATTTTGGTAGTCAACAGTGAACAAATGTCTACTTACACACAGAGAACCGGGCTAGTAGCTCTTATGTAGTTTGTTGATTTTTTTCTCAACTGATAGGTAATTCTAAAACCAGATCGGGTTGTGCTAGCATCAGACTTGAATCGCATCATTGCATAGCCATCGTGGGAATACATGTTGAATGGGAGGCTTGATCCAATGTTGTCTGAGCAATACTTGCCAATGCTTTTGTAGGAGCTAAAAGTGTAACAAAGACTCTTCAGGACATGTTTTTTGACTGGCAGAAAATCTGCCATTTTGAAAGTAGAAAAGGCACAAAAATGAGCACTAGAGGAGCAAAACGTAATGAAATTACATGAAACTTTGGTCAAGAATGTATTTTGACGAATAAAACCAGATAAAGGTGGACGAAAATGTGATTTTAGAGTACTTTGTGAGATATGAGTCAATTTAGGAATTCGCTCACAACTTACTCCTTCCGTAAGTACAAGTAAAACCTAATTCAATACGTAATATGATACCTTCGTTAACTCTGAAGACCCAAAATAGCATTTTTCAGTTAGAGATGAGCAGTCCAGGAGCATCTTAATTTCCAAGAAGGTTCTAGAATGGTTTCTGAAAGTAACACCACTTTCCCGCTCACGTTTGAAGCATTCCTGTACCCACAACAATTTTTCAATTGTTTCTCATTTGTCCAAGTGACAAAAGGGAAGTACTTAAGTTCTAAGTCTTATGTTTGTGAAAAATCCTTATTTTGAACGCGTGAAGGCTCGTCTGCGGGTTTTGGTTTTGATTGTGGACAGAGCATGCGTGTCATACCTTTTTTCAATGCAAACATTATAACGACGAGTGCAAAAACTTCTCGAACGCCATGACACAAAATGCATAATTCCTGGAAGTGGCGTAGCGGTGTAGCGGTGGTGTGGATAAGCCAGTAAATGTTGTAACAGGCCTAGAATGCTTTATGCAGAAACTTGAAACATTAAGATGAATGTATTTTGCCTTCTTTTATTCTCTGCTGCTTCTTTCCCTGGTTATATCACATTGCTTCGAGGTACGGTGCTGCGGTTGCGAGAAACGTGCAAGTTAGGCCTAACATCAAACAACAAAAAATTGTTGTTTGTTTCTATTTCTTAACCAGTTTTGCCCAACCTGCAAATTTACAACCGCCCACAATTTCTTCAAAGGAAAAAGTTGGTCCAGGGTTGATGATTAGCCTCTTAAATATTAAGGCACTAGCAACCAAAGTTTCATGAGTAAGTTATATTTTCATTGCCGTGAGTGAAATGAATCAACTTTTCAGAAAGATTTCAAAGTTGCATACTAAGGCTCTAAAATCAGAAGTACAAGATTCAGACTCAAAACTAGAGTAAAAAGTTTCCATAAAAACATGTTTCAAATGAACTGGGAAACTGATGCCCTGAATAAAGCTTGAGTTTTCAAGCAAGGCAGTGCTGGTTCTTGCCTTTTGACACACTGAGCAATGATTTCTTTTGTCTTGGGCAGTTTCTGACAAAACTTAGTGTATCACAAAGGTGGCCCATGAGTTGTTACTGTTATTGTATCTAGGGCATTCACTTTCATTGTCAGTAGAATTGGTCAATATTCAAAAGCTGAACCGATACTCAAATGGCCAAAACACATGAGACACTGTTTACACAGGAAATTTCAAATAACTCTTCTCCCAATCCCAGTTACGGCGAGTTTTGGCCATTATCTAAGGATTGATAGGATATTCTCTTTACTAAGGGGCTGTTTATATGAGGCGGGCTGGCCCGTTAGCGAGCTGGCTCGCCAACAAGCCAGCCCGGTTTTATATGAGGGATTCGATAGTGAGCCAGCACCGAGACAGCCCGGCTATTAGTAGCCACGTGCCGTCATTCTTTTGTGTAAAATTGAAAGGACGATGAAACATTTTCTGACTCACAGCGCCAAATGTGATACTGCGCGTGCGTCATAGGCGGGCTGGGCTGACCCGTTTCTTGCTAACGGGCCAGCCGCCTCATATAAACAGGCCCTAAGACGTGGGTGTACATGGGGTCAAAAAATCAACCCCTCCTCGCAACCTCGCATTTAACTCCTTTAGGACTCCTCGCAAATACGTTTTTCTAAAATTGTTTCCTCCTCGAATTTCAAAAGTTACTAAGTTGAATCCTCGCTCCTCGATTTTACAACGAAACAAATCTACCAACGACGCAAGAGAGCTTTTTTGTACTTTTGACTAGATCAAGCATAATTTTGCAGCCAGCGTATAAATGTTGTGTGAACACAAACAGGAGTGTCAAACGGGAGCTTTTTTGGACAGAACTGTCCGTCGAAGTAACACAACCTCAGACTAACGGCTACCTTGTAAGAGCTGTGTTTATTTGCAGTCCTGTTTTCAAGAACTGGTAAACACAACAAAGTAATTGCAGTCCTGTTCATCCTTGTTACAAGAAAAGAAAAAAGGACTTCTTTCGTTATTATGATTTTCTAATTTTATCATCTTTTAGCGCTGACCAGTAAACTTGGCCAATAATTTTGAAAGAGTGATAAAGGTCTTTGCCCTACAAAACTGAGTGATGCCCTGCAGACAGTGGCATTGCAGGGGTAAATTAAAGGAAGCACACAGAGGTTTATACGACCGTCTCATTGGACAAGCAATGAATAGAACATAGAAAAACCCACACACTCTTTGTCTCAGAAGCTCTTGCACTCGCCAGTTTGACCCTGTTCGATAAAATCTTATTCGTGCCCAAACTTTGTTGATGAACAAACCTGTTAACCCTGGCGATTACCTTAAAGCGAGGACAAATGAGGGATCTAGGGACAAAGCCAAAGAAAAAATTTTTGAGCCACGCCCTTTACTTTGGCTTAGAATGGATCTCCCAATACCCTGCTTGTTACTAGCGACAAAGAAAATTTGATTATTTTCTAACAGTTATTCTATATAAATCAGTGCTCAAGAAAATTTTTTGAAGAAACACAGTTTACTTTGGCTCCGAAGGCACCCCGAGATTCCATAGTTACCAGAGCTAAGGTGGAAGCTTTGAAAACACAATTCAAATTGGCAGCAACTGTTTGCAAATTTCAAGAGAGGTTTGAATGACTACAACTCTTCAATCCCGGACAAAACTCGTTGGGACAGATGTTTTTTGCCTTAAAAGAGGCCTTTCCTGCATGTAAACTGCTACCTTTCACTGCTAATGCCTCCCTCCCCCCCCATTGCAATGTTGGTTGCTGAAAGAAGACATACTTGTCAACTCATCTATGAAATTTTCATCAGCTTTCAACATTGCAGTGGGGGGTGGGGGGATCTCAACTCGAAATTTCATCCAAAATACAAAGTGTATCATGAGTTTTGTCCGGGATGGTCTGAAAGGGTTGAAAACTTCAGGGGCGCATAACTCTAAGACCGGTTATCACAACAAGCTGAAATTTTCAGAACTTTTTTGTCTCCACAGCCGCTACCAGGAATTTTCGTTTTATGTTTATACTGTAAGCTGTAAGGACAAAAACGACCCAGAAAAGTTCAAGAAATTACTATTGTCTGCAGTGTAATATGTGAGTGTTGACGCAAATAGCTGCTTCATTGCACATATGACGTAACTACTGCAGAATGCATTGAGCCTGGAAAGATCAATGCCTTGCAATTCAGGATTCAGATAATGTCTGGCTTCTGAATGCTTCTATTCAAACTGCCCGTTGTAAATATCCTATTGTCCCAGAATGAATCAAAAATAGATTTCAAAAGGAAAGTCAAGCACTCTAGCGCAACGGTACTCATAAGCACTTGCGTAGCAAAATAAATTGATAATAAATTCAGAATAATGTTCAGAGGCGAAGTTATGGACGCAAACAGTGACAGGGATGTCAAGCTCTATATTAGGATCGAAATATAGACTATAGACGGTTTCATTTAGAACGGTGGGGTCGAATGTCTAAGAAGGTCACTTTTTCGATCAATAAACAGCTGATCTTGTCTTTTTTAAAGGTGACAAAGTGAGTATCGATGAAGTTTATTATTTTTTGCTGGTAAACTGTAGGCATTTTCCGTCTGGATAAAGGATGAATGCCTTATATCACCCTTTGTTTTCATGTAAAAAATGAAACTCCTAGAAATACTACGCTGCGATGAAAGCTACGGCTGTTTTAACACGCACTGTTCAAGTGTGCTTCGATGACCTCCGTCAGCCCAAGGCTTGGCCTAAGTCAGATTTGAGAATGACGTAATCCATGTAAACAATTGTATGCTAAATTTAGATATCATAGTTAGGCTAGATGCAAATCTGCATGCATTTGAATGCAAACGTTTACGGCCTAAATTCACTGGGAGCCTCCCGTCAGAAGTGGTCACCGCCCAATGATTGAGTCTCCTCCCTGTGAAAATCGTCTGTATTTCCAGTAGACCCTGTCTGATCGCTTTCTATGGCTTAAATGTAATTGCTAATCGTGTGCAAAAGTTGTTTGGAAAATATTACCTGATTACAACGAATTTTAGGAGTGTTTTGCTTCTTTTGTACATGCACACTGAAATTAGCTGTTTTGACGTAAAATCATCAGTTTTCAACAATGCTTCAAATGCCTCTTTTGGGAAAGAAAAACAAGTAAAACCACACCCAAGTCTTTAATCAACAAAGGACTTGCTTCCCACCAAATCCTAGCAAGATATTCAAACGCGCAAGCAATTTAAGAATACACCATTTTCAGGCAATTCCGGACAAAACTCGTTGGGACAGATGTTTTTTGCCTTAAAAGAGGCCTTTCCTGCATGTAAACTGCTACCTTTCACTGCTAATGCCTCCCTCCCCCCTCATTGCAATGTTGGTTGCTGAAAGAAGACATACTTGTCAACTCATCTATGAAATTTTCATCAGCTTTCAACATTGCAGTGGGGGGTGGGGGGGATCTCAACTCGAAATTTCATCCAAAATACAAAGTGTATCATGAGTTTTGTCCGGGATTGTTGTTACGTGGTTACTTGCTGTACTGACATCAAATTGGACTGGGCGTACTGCAAAATCGTCGATTGCTCTGCAAAATGCGCTTTATTTGAGCTTGAAGGGTGTCGCATCCCCAGATCCCCACCATTTTTGTCCCTGATGTCGACCAATCAAAAATCTCGCTGTCTGTTTCCCTATGGTAATCTTGTATAAAAGTTCATATCGTAATACATCAACGCCAGAATCTGAAACCACAAAATCATTTTCAAGGTGGCTCAAAGCGACAACACAAAGTCATCAAAACCAGGCAAATGAAGCACTTTGATGAGAACGCTTTCTTGCAGGACCTGGCCCTCATTGACTGGAAAACTCATCTAAGATCTTCAGCTGACATAAGTACAATTGTCAATACAATTACTTCTTTAATATCGGGGGTAATACAAGGTATACCCCCTGGATCTCAGAGGGGTATACTTCTTTGATATCGGGGGTAATACAAGGTATACCCCCCTGGATCTCAGAGGATCTCAAGCATCTTTTCAGAACAAGAGCTAGAATTAAATCTGCTGCTGTAAAAAACAACTCTGAGATTTTAATGTCAGCTTAAAGACAGCTGAGAAATAAAGCGACTAAGATGAATAGAGAAGCCAAGACGGCCTATTTTTCAGGCGAATTGCAGGCTTCTCAAGGTGACCTGAAAGAAACTTGGGCCACTATAAACAAACTCGTTAACAAACGATATAAAACTACAAATATCACAGCTCTTGAAGTAGACGGGCAGACTATTGACGACCCTGTTGGTATGGCTAACTCAATGAATGACTGTTTCAGTAGTATCGGTGTCAAATTATGTAATGATATTCCCGATACAGAAAACGACCTTCTAAGTGGTGATTATGACGTCAACGCAACAAATGCCACCTTTTTGTTTACACCCATTGAATCTGAACAAGTTATCACAGAAATGCGCAAGTTTAAGACCTCGCAGAGACAAGGCCTGAATGAAATTTCTAGTTTCTTTTTGAAAGCTGGAATGCCTATCTTAGCAGAGCCTCTTGCAGAGCTTTTTAACTTGTCCCTTTCTACCGGGGTGTTTCCAGATTTGTGGAAAACCGCTAGGATAGCGCCTATCCATAAAGCAGACTCCACTGTTGAACGGTCAAATTATCGTCCCATCTCAGTTCTACCAGTTTTGTCTCGGCTGTTTGAAAAACTTGTCTATGATCAGTTGTATAATTACTTAAATTCAAATGAAATGCTGTTTTCGCGGCAATCAAGTTTCAGAAAGCTACATTCAGTACTCACTTGTTTGCTAAAATGCACTAATGACTGGTACCTAAACATAGACAGTGGACAATTTACGTCGGAAACATTCATCGACCTAAAAAAAGCTTTTGACACTGTAAATCATGATATTTTACTGAAAAAGTTGGAACTCTATGGCGCAAGAAATAAAGAACTTGGCTGGTTTCATTCCTACCTGTCGAACAGGATGCAATGCTGTAAGGTTAATGGAAAGCCATCCAAGTTTGAAAAAGTTACGTGTGGCGTTTCACAAGGGTCCTGCCTAGGGCCACTTCTTTTCATCTTATACATAAATGACCTTCCTCTGTCACTGAAACACTCACAAGTTAACATGTATGCTGATGACACTAGCATATCGTTTTCAGCGAACTCCATCCCTGTAATCAATGAACGTGTTAATGAGGCCCTTGACAGTCTCAGAACCTGGCTTGCTGCAAACAAGTTGTCACTAAATGTTGCCAAAACCCACAGCTTAATTATTGGTAGCGGGCAAAAATTGAAAAATATTCAGCAAGATACAGCAGTGAAGCCATCTCTCATGATAGGTAGAGAGACAGTTTCTATGATTAAGGACACTAAATACCTTGGGGTATATGTTGATCAACATTTGAGCTGGGACGTGCAGATAGCTAATATGGTCAAAAAGATCTCTAAGGCGTTAGGAATGCTGCGATATTCCAAACAATACCTCCCAATAAAGCTAGTGCAAACAATGTATAAAAGTCTGGTAGAGCCGTACTTTCGATACTGTTGCCCAGTATGGGGGGTATGCGGAATCAAGGCACTAGACAAGTTACAGAGATTACAAAAAAAAGCTGCCAGAATAGTAACCAATAGTCCCTACAACGCTTCTGCTCTTCCTATTATAAGGAAACTGGGCTGGTAGACAGTTAAGGATTTGATCGTAAACGAAACTCCGAAAATGGTATATAAGTGCACAAATGATGAGGCTCCCTCTTACCTTGCATGCCTGTTCGACAGGTTATCAGAATCCAGTACCCGGGAACTTCGAAATACAGAAACAGATCTTCGTGTCCCGTTTCTACGAACAACATGTGGCGAAAAATGTTTTTCTCTTAGAGGGGCGAAACTATCGAATGGCCTTGACGCAAAATCAAAATTAACAAAAAATTTCAAACAATTCAAATCCTGTCTCAAAAGCTCCAGAATATAAAGGTCCCCACTTTATTCTTGTTGATCGTTGATCAGGAACTTTTAATCTGCTTTTGCTTTATTTTTCTACCTTGTATATTGTAAATTTTTAATGTTTTATCTTTTTTCTTTGTAGAGGGCAGCTTGTAAAGCAATTTATGTATATATAATTGTAGCTCTACCCTGTGTAAATAAATGAAAATGAAATGAAAAAATGAAATTTCACGTCAGCTAGACAGGACAGCTATTGCTCTGTGTACGTTTTCACGAAAACTGGACTGCGAAAAACATAATTCATTTTTATGACTATTATTCCTCCTCGCTGTTTAATGCAAAGGAAACCTGAGCTCATCAGCAGAAAATCTGAAAAGTTTCAAGGTTTTGATAAAAAAATGGGACGGTCCCAACTGTAAATGTAGTGCCTGTACTTGTTTACCAACCATTTTGTAAAATTAGAAAATACTAATTTTGTTTCTTTGCTTTGTATATTCGATTATGATTAGTTAACGTGTATATATTCAAATAATGTATATATTGTTAGCTATTTGTATATAAGATCGAATCAAAAGAAAATTACAACAACAACAATGAGCAGATATTGATTAGAGACTTTTTAGCTCATTCGATCCAAGGACTCAGTGGCTCACAAACTACTCCTAACATTGAGCGTTTATAACTCAAGAACAAAGCGTCATAGAATCATGGACAAAAAAAGACGTAGAAATTCAATGTCTTCTCCTTCGAACGGCAACCCCACTGACACCTGAAAAAGGAGCGACGATTTCTCGTATCAAATTTAGTTTAGATAGTCAAAAATGGAAGCTTTCTGCCAGTCAAAAAACATGTCCTTAAGATATTTGAAGTGTCCCAGCATCAGATCATATGTTGTGCAAAAGGCAAGAAGTTGAAGGTGTGTGTAGCCCCTGGGCCGTTAGAACGAAGTTCATACTGGGGCATTGAAAGCAGATGCGAGCGGAGCTCACCTCTGGGAAATTATTTTGAAATCTTACCAAACATATATCTTCCATGTCGCTCCTTGTACTTTATTTGAAGCGTTCCCGAATAACATTTGAACATAGGCTAATATTCGAAGGAACGAAATTCAATGAAGCACTGCACTGATTCTTGAGTAGGTTTTAACCAAGTGGACAGGAGCTATTATGGAGTAGGGCCACTAAAATCGATTCCTGGTAAAGCCAGCGCTGTCTCGTTCATTTTCTGTCTTCTTTTTTGCGTATTAAGGTAGTTGAAGGGTTGTCTCAAAATGTTGACTATCGGTCATATTATCGGCTTACGGCGATGTCATGGGAGCATAGGTTTCAAATCTTTAAAATGCTGGGTGTAAAATTCTATGACCTATTTCTTTGAACTGAACGGCTTCAAAGAAATTTGAACTATTTTACAGCAAATCTGCCGTTGGACTTTTCTGAAATCTTCAATATTTTCAGAATTACAGTGTTTTTCTTCTTTTTTAAGAATTCAAGAAAATTTTCGAAAAAAACTTAAAACTATCGTAATTTCTAAACCTGTTGACAAAAGATCAAATGATTTTCAAGAAAACCATAGTTTATGGATGCCTACAATATGGTATTAAGCAAAACTCTTTCACTCTTCTGGTTTGTGATTTAGAAATTTGATGACGTCACATCATAAAATGAGCTGAAATATAAAATAGGCTTTAATTTCGACAAATATTCAAGATTTCTGCAAAGTCCAACGGTAGGATCATAGAAAAATGGCTAAAGTTTTTTCAATTCATTCAGTCAAAAGAAATAGGTCATTGAATTTTACACCCGCCTTTTTTCGCAAATTTCAAGATTTGAAATCTATGCTTGTCATGGGTGATTAGTGTGAAATTTGATGATTTGACCTTGTGTGCTGCTGACAGATTTGATTTGATGCAATTTTAAATTTTGAACAAGGATTTTAGACCTGTTTTGAAGGACTTTGCGAGGACACTTTGTTATATACTGCTCGTAACATGGGAGTTATTTCAATCTTTGCTCAACAAAATGAAGCTTCAAAAAACCTTGCCTCATTTGTTTTTCAGTAATATGCGGCTAACTGAAGGCTTCAAATTATTCTAACTCTTAGGACTGTTAAGCACCTTATAAGCTACAGTTCAAAAGGGAACCGATCGTATGTAAAGCCTGCCTGCATTTTTGTGCCAATATGCATGCTTGCTCTCATTCACGGTATTGTCAGGGACATCGAGCAGTGTGAATCATTTGAGATGGCCAATAGCTTATCCATTTTAAAATCAAACGCTGGCAATGTTATTTGCTGTGTATCAGATTATTATAAACTGATAATCCTTGCGCACCTAGCATATCCACTAATGCAGTGATGTCGCCTACGGTACCCCATAGCGGGCAATGGAAGTTTGTATGAAAAATGTTGTCCTTATTCCTGATAAGTACTTCTTATTGAGCAAAAACGTATTCCCACTGCACAACTGCACACCTTCAAGCAAGGAGGAAAAATCTTTTTGCGTGTTTGTTTACATTTTTAGAGGGGCCAATCATCAGGCTCTTAGTTTACGCGTGACTTTTTGGTGGATTTGTTGTTAATGGCGTCGTATGAACACAGAAGCTGTGGAGCATTAGGAGCAAAACCATACTCCCTATTTAGGCCCGAAGTTGCATTGATTTTCGAGAATTTTCAAAAACTTTGAATTGGACATGAAAGACTAGTATTTTTTTCTAAAATATTTGCAAAGGTCAAAGATGATAATGTTTGGAAGCTTGAAAATATCGCAATTAGCTTTTTAACAATTTTTGCAGCCCTCTATTCTCCCTAACAAGGCCTACATGACAGATGATGCCGTGTTTCCTTGATAAAATGTATTTCTACAGCACAGTTTTCCACGCACCGGCAGGACCGCCGAGAGGGGGGGGGTAGCCGGGGCAACTGCCCCGGGGCCCGGGCCCCGCCAGGGGCCCGTAAAAAAGAACCTTTGTTTTTGATGTAGTGATGTCATCGAGCTGGGCTTCACAAGGGGCCCGGAGTCGAACTTTCTTCTTGACAATTGCACTTAGCAATAACATCACGGGCCTCAGTTCATTATTTATTCCAACGTTGTTCGTTGAATCATATTGAGATTTGAGAACAAGCGACAAGAACTATTGCTCATGCTATTACTGATGTCTTCGAATAATTAAGCTCTGTCAGAAAGTTAGCAATTTTTGTCCGTGCTCTTCCCTTGCATTATTTTAAAACTAGAAATCAATCAAGAGAGTCATTGCTTTGCACAGTATTCTCAAACATCATCAAAATGATCCACAGTTCCAGTGGCATGGCCATATGGAGGGTACGAGGGAGCAATTGCACCCCCACTTTAGCAGAAAGATAGCGAGGTTCCTTGAAAACCAAAGAGAGATTGTTGGGTATAGGATGGGCATGAGATTTTTCGAAAAATGCTAGAAGATTGCGTAATTCAATTCAACTGTGTTGCCATAACTTCCATTTCAGCACTGGTGAATTTGGAATCAGGGGATGCCCTCAAAGCTAAACGGCACTTCACAGCATAGGTTTCAAATCTTTAAAAATCTGGGTGTAAGGTTCTGTGACCTGTTTCGTTGAAATAAACGGCTTCAAAGAACCTTCAACCATTTTCTGAGCAAATCTGCCATTGGACTTTTCTGAAATCTTCAATATTTTCAGAATTACAGTGTTTTTCTTCTTTTCTAAGAATTCGGGAAAATTTTCGAAAAAAGCTTCAAACAATCGTAACTTCTAACCTCTTCACAAAGTATCAAATAATTTTCAAGAAAACCATAGTTTATGGATGCCTACAATGTGGTATCAAGCAAAACTCTTTCACTCTTCTGGTTTGTGATTTAGAAATTTGATGACGTCACATAATAAAATGGGCTGAAAAATAAAATAGGTTGTAATTTCGCCAAATATTCAAGATTTCTGAAAATTCCAGCCGTAGAGTCATAAGAAAGTGGCTAAAGCTTCTTTCAAGTCATTCAGATTAATGAAATAGGTCACTAAATTTTACACCCACCTTTTTACACCTATTTAAAGATTTGGAACCTATGCTGCACTTCACTCTTCACTCATTCGAAAAAGCGTGCGAGACTTTTTTCAGAAAAGGGGACTTTTATGGATTTTTTGATGGCTTTTCTTGACTACAAATTATTTTCGCCAAAAGTGTTCGAGATCTTTGGTAGTGAAATGCCCTCGCTCTAAGCCAAGGTGGAGGATGCTGCTTCGAAAGTTGTCCTCGCACTGCACTTTGATTCATAAATTACTATCATAAAATCATCAAAGTTTCCTTTGGCAAGCAAGCATAATGTTGGGAGATGCATTCTAAGCCAAAGTAAAGGGCTCGGCCCCAAAAATTTTCCTGGGGGCTTCGCCCCCAGACCCCTTCAGTCTTCTGCCCCCACATGGTTTGTCTTTGCTACGCCGCCGCAAAATATTCACGAAATTCTCCCAATTGTGCACTTCCAGTATCAGTGTCCAGCAAGGGGCCCGCATCCACTAGTTGCCCCGGGGCCCGGCCTCGCTCTCGGCGACCCTGCGCACCGGAACTAATATTATGAAAATTCTTTCAACTGCTTTTATCATTCATTCAACAACACAGCACAGTCGTACTGGAAAGGCCCAAAGTTTCCTTACCTTTTAGAGTATAAGTCATATATCGTTGGTGAAATAAGTGAGATTGCCTGTGATTCTTCTTCGTTTTGAGTTTTATTTTACAGTTAGCTACACCAGAAATAATCCGATGGAAAAAGAATGATGGGAATAAAACAGCTTCAAGGCACGAGAGATAACTGAAACGTAGAGCTTTCTCTACTCTACTCGCAAGTATCTCTAAAATGAAATGTATCCAGAAATTATTACTGAGTTACTTTGCAAGGTGCTTAAAATTCTGCTTGACCTCTGGTTGACCTCATCCTCTCATTAGATTGGCCTTAGTCAGAAAACCGAAAGCTAAAGTAATTTGAAGAGGTAAATAAGTAATAACTTACCTGGTTTTCTTTTACTGAGACCAAGCAATACTGAACAAACAAAGTTCCACTTGTTTAATCCTGAACAGAGCAAATTTCCAGCGATAAAATGAAACTGTTTTCACTTGCCACGTTTGACCAACACAGACTTGACCGTGCTCTCACAATAAGTTGCCGAATGTGAAATGTACATCGATTCCGAAATTGAAGAATAAATGGCGCGAAAACAATCTTGTTGCCAGTCTCCCAAAATAGAAGTTGTTTCCATAACAAAATTCATTGTAGCTTTTTAGCGCAATCATCTTCAGTTCATAACCAGGAAACTGACGAGTAAATGTACTTGATTGTCAATGCTTTGATCAGACATTGCTGAAGGAATCTCTGAAGAAAATTGGAACCTTTCCCAACTAAAATAGATAAGCTCTTGACATCTCCAAACTTCGCCCATTAAGATATGAGAATTCTGAGAAATTCATACGCAGTTGTAAACTTTAGCGCTCTACAAGCATTTTTTCAAAAACTAAGAATTTGGGCAAGTAATAAAAGTTTCTTATAACTATCAGATTTTGAATACTCAAGAGTTGCCATAGCAATTTTCATGTTTACTACCTGTACTCTGGTGAACAGTTCAAACAATGTTTTTATTCTTTTTCCATGTTTGAGGTATTCACTCAGATACTGTAATATGATACAGTAAACAAATAAAAATAAAACAAAAATACGTCAAAAATTTCCTTTGTCAAAATAGATGGTTCCTTGATTTATATTTTGCCTGCACCGGAGTCTCTTAATTTTTTGGCGATGGGAAACTTTAGTTTCTAATCATAATGATTCCTAGAAGCAACGGAACTGTTTGTGGCAAAGGATCTTGCGACGAGTGCCTTTTTGAAAAGAGACTGATTTTTCGAGAATTTAGTAAGCATTGAACCAATTCAATTGTTGAAATCTGCCCCCCCCCCCTTATGAAAGCTGCTCCTTAGATAATATCCAAGCATTCAAGTCGCTTATTTTTTGTGTAATCTTAGAGTTTGGTTTCTTTTTTTATATTCATCTAAAATTTTACAATACATGTTACACCTACAATCCCGGACAAAACTCATGATACATTTTGTATTTTGGATGAAATTTCGAGTTGAGATCCCCCCACCCCCCACTGCAATGTTGAAAGCTGATGAAAATTTCATAGATGAGTTGACAAGTATGTCTTCTTTCAGCAACCACCGTTGCAATGGGGGGTGGGAGGGGGGCATTAGCAGTGAAAAGTAGCAGTTTACATGCAGGAAAGGCCTCTTTTAAGGCAAAAAACATCTGTCCCAACGAGTTTTGTCCGGAATTGCCTGAAAATGGTGTATTCTTAAATTGCTTGCGCGTTTGAATATCTTGCTAGGATTTGGTGGGAAGCAAGTCCTTTGTTGATTAAAGACTTGGGTGTGGTTTTACTTGTTTTTCTTTCCCAAAAGAGGCATTTGAAGCATTGTTGAAAACTGATGATTTTACGTCAAAACAGCTAATTTCAGTGTGCATGTACAAAAGAAGCAAAACACTCCTAAAATTCGTTGTAATCAGGTAATATTTTCCAAACAACTTTTGCACACGATTAGCAATTACATTTAAGCCATAGAAAGCGATCAGACAGGGTCTTCTGGAAATACAGACGATCTTCACAGGGAGGAGACTCAATCATTGGGCGGTGACCACTTCTGACGGGAGGCTCCCAGTGAATTTAGTCCGTAAACGTTTGCATTCAAATGCATGCAGATTTGCATCTAGCCTAACTATGATATCTAAATTTAGCATACAATTGTTTACATGGATTACGTCATTCTCAAATCTGACTTAGGCCAAGCCTTGGGCTGACGGGGGTCATCGAAGCACATGCTTTTTCTTTCGCGGGAGATGGCGTGGAGGTAAGACGTGTTTTCGCTGAGGGAGAAGTCTGAAACAGTGTATTGAATCGAAATGTCTTGAGAGAACATATTTGAGCCTTTACGAAATTGTAAATGGTGTTGCGAATGTCTATTTGTTGCATGCAATCTAAGGAGCAAGTTGTTTCGCATTAAAATGCCGAATACGGCACGTTTGCAAAAGAGTGAAAATTTAGGGTCCTAAGAGTCCCTTTTCTAAGAACGACTACAGGACAGAGATGCTTCTCTTACCAGGGTGCGAAACTTTGGAATGGTTTATCTAAAAAGACTAAAAATACGTCAACTTTAAAAAATTTTATGAAAGCCATAAAATGATCTTCTGTCCTCGAAGAATCAACAAAATCTCCCTTTTCGTTTTTAATGTTTTCTTTTGAAATTTCTTTTAACAATTGTAATTAGGCTATTGATTAGTTTTATTTTGTGTAAAATATTTAATTTAGTTTTAGTGAATTTTATTGCATGGCCCCCTGTAAATCAGTTTTCTCTAACTGAGGGGCTACCATGCCTAAAAAAGAAAAAATTGAAAATTGAATTGAAATAGGCCCAACGGCAGCATGGTGAAAATTCGTTTCAGAAACCGCTGACCACGCAAATTCATCAGTCTCACAGCTTGGTTTCAAATTTCGCGAGGAAGCGGGCCTAAATGGATTGGACAGCGGCTTTGGCATTCCAGCGTGAGCACGTGCGCACGCGCATAAATCGACACATGAATTCAGATGCTGGAAAGGTTGGACAAGATGGAGAAATCGCGATCGACCAAATTTTCTCAATTAAAATCATTATTTGAAGACTTCTTGTGGTCATGGAATAATGGCCTAATTCACATGCAACTTCCGATTGGCAAAAGAGTGAATTTCTCAAAAACTACACCGTGCCACATCAAGATCTTTCCAGGAGTTCTTCCCAAGGATGTCAGAAACATCGCCTATCAGGTGGGTTTTTCACTGTTTTTTGCGTTGGAAAGTTATTTCAGGTTTTGTGGACACTACTCTAGGACCATGTTTGCCAAGTAGCAGAGGGAGCCTTTCTTGCCATATCGTTTTTCCATCGAAATACTCCAGCTGGAAGTCTGACATTTGTTTGTGTTGATAGAACTGCTTCTTGACATGGAATATCCAAAACCTTATGTTCGCAAGTGGTCGACAAGGTAGGTAAATTGTTATTTGTCAAAGTGCAGTCTGAAATGGTTCAACACTCGTCAGCTGAAATCGCCAATTTTCAGGTGTTTATTACTCCAAATCGGCACCGTGCCACATCACCAAACTTTGCTAATGCACTTACAAGAGCTTCAACAACAGTGTGGCAGTGTCGGTATGTCCACTGTTTTTTGCATTCAACGTCAATATTGGTCTTTTTGAGGGAAGGTTTTGTTTACATTGACAACGATTTGGGGAAGGAAAAGCTTTGTCCTTGAACAATCACAGACAGGGCAAGAACCACGTGTCATGTGTCACAAGAAGCAAATACTTCAGCCCAGATATATCGAGAGCTAAGGGAGTTTCGCACTTTAAAGTCATAAGATTTGCAAATATTTACTTCAGAGCTTTGTCTGACAGAGAATGCAAGGAGTAACAAATCAATGAATTAAAGGTCAGAAATTTAGCCAATTCCTCTCTGATGTTACAGCTTTGTGCCCACAGTAGGGTCGAGGTAGAACCGCCTATGCATCCGCTGGGTAAATTTTGCGTATGCCAAGAGATAATCTATAGTACATAGATTGTAAGACTTCAAGATTTGAAGTTTTGTGTACACCGGCGTACACCAAAATGCGAGGTCCTGTCCACCATATAAATATGATGTAAACTACCCCGATTGCAGTCTGGCCTTGCACTAGTTATTTGTTGCATTGCTGAGAACAATGAGTCATGTTAGTTTTTAATTCCACTTTAAATGAAGAACGCCAGGAATGCAGGAGAGGGGGCATGGGGCTGACTGACCCTTCTACCCTCATAAAAATGACCAGAACATGTTATTTCCTATTGTTTTGCCTTGTACAACTATTGGTATCCATGACAAGGTATTAATCTGAAATATAGTGACAAGTGTTTGCAAAATGGTGTATTGTTTTTGTCTTGCAGATATATGCACCTTCAATGCATACTACATATACGAATGAGATTTCACTTGCACTGGCTCAAAATATCCTTGGCCCATCCAACTTCACTAGCTTTGATGATTTAAACATAGATGCCAACGAGACTTAAAAGCAGCATACTGGAATATACAGCAGATGTAACCATTGCAAATACAGCAGATGTAACCATTGCAAATACAAGGGTTCAGAGCTGTAGGAAGCATTTTAAACGTTGGGAGATGGCACCACAGGGACCCTAGGAAGTTGTATAGCCCCACCCCCCCAATGGTAAAGAGGCCTTCCTCTGTAGCCTCCCTTTTGATTGTGAAGCTATGACATAATGCTTTAAGAGAGAGATCAAAAGCGAAGGGGGATGGGGATATACAACTTCCTAGGGTCCCAGTGATGACACTCCAAGGGAGTTTTTCATTAAGCTGAAGGGGCACTTCTTAAAAAGGGCACCATCATGAATATTGTAAAATCTTAGATGGGGCATGTGCCCCCCCCCCAGTACTCCATGGTTCCTACGTTTCTGAGAAGCTGGGAACAAAGAACATTTCAGGAACATTGTCACAACATTTGCAGAACTATCCAGTATTATTGCAGGATATTTTCTTATGCTAGTTAAAGTATTTTTAAATTCTGAAAGGTGTTTTCAAGTTTCGTTCACTGAATTTGTCTGTTTTTATTTGTGCATTTACCTGTCTGTTTTTATATGTTAAAAGTTAATTCTGTTAATGGAAAAGAGATGTTTTAGAATGATGCAGGGTCACCAGGAAAGAGTGTTTGGCCAACATGAGCAAACTGGGCATATTTCACAAGCTGTATTCAACAATAATATTATTAATCCTAAAAGAAAAATGCACTTTAGATTTCAAGGGCAAGAATTTCTGTTTCAAAATCAAAAATCTTTCCACCACCAGGTCTCTGTTATTGCTTTTGGTTCCACTTAGTTCATTCACATCACAAATAGAGCAAGCAGACTGAGCAAAGTTGTCTTTATTTTGAAACCACTTTGTAAGGAGTGCAGTCATATTTCAAATGAAACTAAAGGCACTTCTAGGGAATCAAGAAACTCTAGTAGACTTGATCACAATGGGCAATTTTGGGAGTTAGGGTACCCTTTAGTTCTCTTCTGGCATTGAACAGAGTTTCAGCGAAGTTTAGATTAATTGGTAGACTCTCTATTCGATTGCAAAAGTAAACAACCAAATTCTTAACTATTCTCAAAAGCACCGCGGGACTTGGGTAGTAAGTCTGGTACTACTGCCTTTCCAGTATGACACTTTGACTCTGCCGCTTTCCTCGATATATCAAACTCGCAGAAAATTAAAGTCTCTGCTTGAAACCGAGTGTGCGTGCGCATGAAAGACGAAAAATAGCTATGCTCCCAACGGCAACGCAGTCCATGAATTACATAACCAAGACAGATTTCGAAAGCATTCTCGTCCAAAAGCTTGATTCATTGAAGGCGGATTTAGCCACGAAG
The DNA here is from genome assembly GCA_964020215.1 of Aurelia sp. 3 sensu Dawson et al. (2005). Taxonomy (NCBI): domain Eukaryota; kingdom Metazoa; phylum Cnidaria; class Scyphozoa; order Semaeostomeae; family Ulmaridae; genus Aurelia; species Aurelia sp. 3 sensu Dawson et al. (2005). Next base: position 12,443,563 of record OZ026585.1, read on the forward strand.
GAGTGCATTCAAGGTTTGAAAGATGTCATCGAAGCGCAGAAAATAGAGATAAATAAGTTGGAATCTAGAGTTGTAATCATGGAGAGGTATGTGGCTCAACTGCAAAGGTCTGCTGACGAGCAGGAGCAATACCAGCGGAGATTATGCTTGAGAATTAATGGCGTGGAAGTTGAGCCTGGGAAGGAAGAAACTGGCAATGACTGTCTAAATAAATGCAAGAAAATCTTTAAAGATCTTGGTGTGAGAATCCCTGAAACAGCACTTGATAGAGCTCACAGAATTGGAAGAGAAAAGAAGTTACAGGGAAAAGTTTATCGGCAAATCATCGTGCGCTTCACGACGTGGAGACATCGCACAATGGTGTACAAGGCGAGGAAAGCATCAAAAGGTCCAAAAATTCGACTAGATCTCACAAAACAAAGATTAAATGCTATTGGGAAAATGAATGACACGTTGAAATCCAGGGACATGCAAGATTCATTTGCGTTTGCTGACATTAACTGCCGACTTTGTGTGAAGATAAATGGCGAATTCCATTATCTGAATGATGAAATAGACTTTGTGAATCTGATGGACAAAATGGATGCAGGAAGTTTTAGTGAAGGTGAAGATGAAGGTGAAGGAGCACCGGGAGAAGAAGGCGATGAAGAAGAAGAAGAAATTGAGGATTAGTTTAAACATATATTTTTGTTTTAAAGGTTTAACCTTTAGCTTTGTGTTTTGCTCATGCTGCTGAGCTGGTTGCAGTTAAAAGAATCATGTTCGCCCTGATTGTCTAGGTGGGAACATGATAATTACTCCAAATATTGGCGCGTGATCCTTCCCTTGTTAAGTGAAATCATCAAGTAGATTAACGATATCTCTGATTCCTTGATTTTGTTGAGGGGCATTTCACTCCCAAAAATCTAGTACATCTTTTGCAAAAATCCTTTTGTTTTCAAGAAAAATCCACCAATAATCCGTGAGAATCCTTTTGTTCAAGCAAAATCCACCAATAATCCGTAAGAATCCTTTTGTTGTGAAAGAATTTCATACGCTTTTTCGAAAGAGTGAAATGCCCCTCGGATCTTGTCTGCGCTCATCTAGACAATCAGTACTACTTTAGAAAGTCGCTGAAATATGATTGCTGGGCATCCCCCCCCCCTGCCCAAGATATGGTAACTGTTATCCCCCATATATGTAAATTTTATAGCAATACATTACAGCAATTTTTTGCTTTTATTTATGAGAATGTTAACTGATTACAGTTCTATTGGCTTGGAGGCGGGTTTCCGCTTGTGCGAATTTGGTCGCGCGATCGCGCGGCCAGTTGTCTGGGCATGCGTAATTACTTAGTGCGCGTGCTCAGGCCATTGGTCGCGCAGCGGGTCGCGCGGCCACTTTCGCACGGGTGGAAACCCGCCTGAAGGCTTAAGCTAAGGATGTTTACAACAACTTGTTTAACTCATAAAAGTGATAGCATTCCCCCGAGGAACAAATTCCTAAGATTTTTTGGCCCTTGAGAAATAGCAAGCATTGAATTCTTTTTGATAGCATTTTTCAATGATGAATAAAAACCTCTTGACAAGGATTGTTAAAAGATTGTAGAAAAACGAAACTTTCAGCACAAACCCTCAAAAACCCTTTTAATGACCACTTGGGAGACATGCTTTGTTTGAGGTCTCTTGTGGCCATCGTTTTCTGTGGCTCAGTTTCGAAGTATTGCGTTAGAGCTAGCTCTTACTTCTTTGGTCTTTTCAATGATGTGTATTTTTGTCTAGTTTATGTTTTGTTATATTTATTTCCCCTTTTTCGTTATGGTGGTTGCTTTGTGTCGTATTGCCCCTTAGGAACAGCGAAAGGATCTGAGCACGATGATGCCGGTTGAAATCAGTCAGTGGCGAGCAACAATTGGGTGTTTCCACGTATCCGTGCAAAAATCGTCCCCACTTATGAAAAGTGTCAAGCCATTTTCAGTCGTTTTTCAAATCCTCAAATTATTTTGGTTTTTTTATTGTTTCATCGCAATTTCAATCCTTGCTCTGCCTGTTACACTAACAATACAGTTTCTTGCTGTACACTCTGTGACAACACAGTCGAGGTTCTTGCCTTTGTTCGCTCGTGTGCATCACTTCGCGAAGTCGGTTCTTTACACGACTATAGAACTTCTCAAGCGATTCCCTATCGGTATCATTGCTCTTGTTCGGTATAAGCATGTAGCTGTGAGGCACTTTCTCTTCCTGTATGCTTATTTTTACATTGGGTGTATAACATGCTTCACACTTCATACGCAATGGTTGGTCTTTAGGACACTTTTGCTGAGTGGTGATGTAGAAACGAACCCAGGCCCCGAAACATTTGATTTTTGTACTTGGAATCTAAATAGTATTACCGCGCATGACTTTTTACGAGTCTCTCTTTTAGAGGCTTACAATTCGGTTTATAATTATGACCTAATTGGCATTGTTGAAACCCACCTAGATAACACCGTTGATAAAGATAAACTAGACCTAAATGGCTATACTTTTATCAAAGATAACCATCCTCAAAATTTGAAAAGGGGTGGTGTCGGGTTATATATCAAAGATTCCCTTCCATCAAAAAATCATCCTGACCTGGTGACTCTTCCCGAATGTATTGTGTATGAAATTCAATTAAACAGGAAAAAATACTTCTTTGCTGTAATTTACAGAAGTCCAAGTCAGGGGCCTGAGGAGTTTGAAAACTTTACAATAAACTTTGAATTAATGTTATCCAAAATGCACGCCGAAAACCCATTCTGCGTTATCATTACTGGAGATTTCAACTGTAGATCAACTCAGTGGTGGGAAAATGATATCGAAAATAACGAAGGAAAACTATTTGAGCCACTTGCATCTGACAATGGTCTTCATCAGTTGATTTCAGAACCAACCCATTTGATAGGTGATTCCAAATCCTGTATTGATTTGATATTCACTGATCAACCTAATCTCATCATTGAGTCTGGTGTTCATCCGTCATTGCATGAGCAGTGCCACCATCAAATAGTTTACGGTAAACTATCTGTTTCAAACATAGCACTCCCTCCATATACCCGTAAAATTTGGCACTATGACAAGGCAGACTTTATAGCCATTAGGAAAAGCATTGAAATGTTTGCTTGGCACGAACATCTTGATAACATGACTTGTCCTAATGAACAGGTAAAACTACTAAATGAAGTCCTTTTGAATATTTATTCTAACTTCATTCCAAATAAAGTAAAAACAATTAGGCCTCGTCAAGCACCCTGGATAACGCAAGCTATCAAAAATTTTCTTAGGAAAAAGAATCGTGCTTATAAAAGTTTCGTGAGGAATGGTCGGCCAGATGACAAGCTTGAAGGCATACAAAATATGATATCTGAAGGAGCAAGACTGATTGAAGAAGCCAAACGGAATTACTTCCTTAAGGCAGGCAAAACTTTAGCAAATCCTGGAACAAGTAGCAAAACTTATTGGACTTTAATTAGTACTGTTCTAAACAAAGTTAAGATTCCCACGATACCACTTCTTCTAGAAAACGGGCTATTTGTAACAGATTTTGCCGAAAAGGCTCAAATCTTTAATGACTATTTTATACTTCAATGCACGACCATTAATACAGGTAGTGAAATCCCACAAGATACTCCAATAACTACAACTCGGATAAGTGATTTTTTCATCTCTGAGGAAAAGATACTTAATATCATAAGATCACTTAATCCTAATAAAGCACATGGCTGGGATGAAATATCCGTGAGGATGATAAAGTTAAGCGATGTTGCATTGGTTCTCCCACTTAAAACAATTTTCACAAATTGTTTGAGGCGTGGTTTATTTCCTGAAATATGGAAATACGCAAATGTAGTTCCGGTCCATAAGAAAAATGAGAAAAATCTGAAGGGAAATTACCGTCCTATTTCTCTTTTACCAATTTTTGGGAAAATATTTGAAAAACTCATATACGACTCTCTATACTCGCATCTTGTATCGCATGAACTGCTTAACCCAAATCAATCAGGTTTTCGTCCAGGAGACTCAACAGTCAATCAGTTACTCTCAATAACACATACCATATCTAAAGCTTTTGACTGTAATCCTCCTCTCGATGTTCGTACTGTGTATCTAGACATATCTAAAGCATTTGATAGGGTGTGGCACGATGGTCTAATCTATAAATTAAAACGATGTGGTGTCTCGGGACAACTTCTTCTTCTAGTCCAAAGTTTTCTTAAGGATCGAAAGCAGAGGACTGTCCTGAATGGTCAGAGTTCTACTTGGGGAGATATTTCAGCCGGGGTGCCTCAGGGCTCTATTCTGGGACCTCTGTTTTTCCTAGTGTACATAAATGATCTAGCCGTAGGCTTAAAATGCAATGTTAAGTTATTTGCTGATGATACATCATTGTTCACAGTGGTTGAAGATTCCAATACAGCAGCAAACGATATGAACCATGACTTGAATTCGATAAGTCAGTGGGCTCACGCTTGGAGAATGTCTTTTAATCCTGACCCACAAAAACAAGCTGTTGAATTAACATTTTCAAGGAAGAAAATTGAAATTGATCATCCAGTGATCCACTTCAACGACATACCTGTGAAGAAAGTAGATGAACATAAACATTTAGGAATTACCTTGGACTCAAAGCTATCTTTTTCAGCTCACATAAAATCAGCTATTTCAAAAACTAGAAAGGGTATCGGTTTGCTGAAATATCTCTCCAAGTATCTGCCTAGGCATACTCTAAATGAATTATATAAGCTTTATGTTCGACCCCACTTGGACTATGGTGATGTTATTTACCATATCCCTGCTAAAGTATGTGAATTCAGTCAAAACATTATTTTACCAAATCTAATGGAAAAGCTAGAGTCTGTTCAGTATTCTGCTGCTTTGGCTGTAACAGGAACATGGAGAGGAACGTCTCGCGACAAGCTGTACACAGAGCTTGGATGGGAGTCATTAAGTTCCAGAAGATGGAGCAGGCGCCTTACCTTGTTCTACAAGTTTGCAAATAATCTTTGTCCTGAGTATACAGTAGATCCGATTCCCCCTCTTCATCAGTCGCAGTACCGTCTTCGTGATCAGGATGTCATTGGGCGATTAAGGGCAAGGACAGACAAATTCAAATCTAGCTTCTATCCAAATTGTTTGTCCGAATGGAATAAGCTTGAGCCTGAATTGAGACTTGCACCGTCTGTTGCTGTTTTTAAGAAAAAGCTCTTGTCGATAATCCGCCCCCCTGCAAAATCTGTGTTTGGAATTTACGACCCAAAAGGATTATCCTATCTTACCCAACTCAGGGTTGGTCTAAGCAAACTGAATTTCCACAAATTCAAGCATAATTTTAGGGATACAATAAACCCAATGTGCCCAACCAGCGATGGCATTGAGGATACGGAGCACTTTCTGTTGCTCTGCCCAACTTTTGATGCTCAACGTCGGGATCTTTTCGCTGGAATTGTTGAATTAATACGACCATTTAGGCAAATTACCGATCTTTCAAATGATTCTTTGACACAGCTTTTATTATATGGTGATCAAGACCTTTCTACTGAATTGAACAGAAATATACTTGAATTGACTTTGCGCTTCATCCACGATACTGGTCGCTTCGATTAAAATCATTTGCAACGTCCGTACCAAGCAGCCACCAAGTCCTTTAAAGTAAATGTTCTTTTTCTTTGTAATTCTGTTTCACATTAGATGCCAGGCAGTCTTACCATCTTTCAACTTCACGGAACGACTTGTTCTCGTGACTACATGTTATTTATCTGAAGCCCTGACCAGACATCTAATGTCAAACAGAAACTAGCACATTATCCATTAGGTCTTAAATCGTAGTGTAGCTGTTTGTCAGTTTAATGTTGCGTGTTTTCTTATTGGTCATGGGGTAGTCATTATATTTTCGCACCCCATGGTATCGTCCCTGTAGTGTAGTATAGTAATTAGAAATTTTGTATGGTAGAAAGTAATATTGTTATTTGTAATATTTAATATCAATATAAAAAAAAAAAAAAAAAATCGAAGCACACTTGAACAGTGCGTGTTAAAACAGCCGTAGCTATCATCGCAGTGTAGTATTTCTAGGAGTTTCATTTTTTACGTGAAAACAAAGGGTGATATAAGGCATTCATCCCTTATCCAGACGGAAAATGCCTACAGTTTACCAGCAAAAAATAATAAACTTCATCGATACTCACTTTGTCACCTTTAAAAAAGACAAGATCAGATGTTTATTGATCGAAAAAGTGACCTTCGTAGACATTCGACCCCACCGTTCTAAATGCAACCGTCCATAGTCTATATTTCGATCCTAATATAGAGCTTGACATCCCTGTCACTGTTTGCGTCCATAACCTCGCCTCTGAACATTATTCTGAATTTATTATCAATTTATTTTGCTACGCAAGTGCTTATGAGTACCGTTGCGCTAGAATGCTTGACTTTCCTTTTGAAATCCATTTTTGATTCATTCTGGGACAATAGGATATTTACAACGGGCAGTTTGAATAGAAGCATTCAGAAGCCAGACATTATCTGAATCCTGAATTGCAAGGCATTGATCTTTCCAGGCTCAATGCATTCTGCAGTAGTTACGTCATATGTGCAATGAAGCAGCTATTTGCGTCAACACTCACAAATTACACTGCGGACAATAGTAATTTCTTGAATTTTTCTGGGTCGTTTTTGTCCTTACGGCTTACAGTAGAAACATAAAACGAAAATTCCTAGCGGCTGTGGAGACGAAAAAGTTCTGAAAATTTCAGCTTGTTGTGATAACCGGTCTTAGAGTTATGCGCCCCTGAAGTTTTCAACCCTTTCAGACAATCCCGGACAAAACTCATGATACACTTTGTATTTTGGATGAAATTTCGAGTTGAGATCCCCCCACCCCCCACTGCAATGTTGAAAGCTGACGAAAATTTCATAGATGAGTTGACAAGTATGTCTTCTTTCAGCAACCAACATTGCAATGGGGGGGGGGGGGGGTATTAGCAGTGAAAGGTAGCAGTTCACATACAGGAAAGGCCTCTTTTAAGGCAAAAAACATCTGTCCCAGCGAGTTTTGTCCGGGATTGTACATCCTACTATACTTCCTAATTACTATACAAACTATACAAACACTACAGGGAGAAGGCCACAAGGAGCAAAGGACAATGTCTATCCTTTGGCCATTAACCCTATAGTGGTTGGGCTATTTGATAGTACTATTTTGGTTGGGGGGGGCAAAAAAGCCCCCCCTACCTAACTCTTCTTTGGTAATAGGTAGAGCGACCAAATTTGGTGTGCTAAAAGCCTCAGGCATGTACTTTTTGTAAATATAAAAATTAACCTAAAAATAGCCACCATTTTTGCTTACGTCAGCATTTTCCTTTGTGTGGTCAAGAAAAGCGGCAAAATTGGCCAAAATCAGGAAAATTGAGATAAAATTAAATTTGGAGCAAATTTTCCATCCAGACATGATATTTATGATAGAATGCATCAAATGACACAAAATTACAAAAGAAATTTGCAAAATATTCCACTTCTGCTCCTTTTTTCGCGATAATTGAGATTTGAGGATTTGCGATTTTTCCTGGGTGAGTCCCAGAAAATTGTCTCCCGCCCCCTCACTTTTCAAAATATTTCAAAGAAACTTTTTGAGAAGTTGCACAATAAGTTGTTGCAAAAAGTCAAGAAGTTTCATGGCTATAAAATTCTTCCTCGCAGAGTTATTTAAAAAAATCTACTAGGGGGGGCAAATTTGCCCCCCCCCAACCAAAATAGGGTTAACATAAAGACATGTAAATATTAACTAAATGAAACCTACGAAACGCTAACATACGATTAATTACTCGAATCTGTTTCACATTGGATGTCAGGCCAGCATAAGTAAATGTACTGAACCTTCATTGGTTTAGCATGGATAAGGTGGTTGCAGGGGAAAAACTAAAACTTTTTTGTTTTATGAGTTAAGAGCCCATCCAAGGGATAGAAAGAATCAGTTAGCAACCAAAAGAAGGAATTTGACGAAAATTTTGAAAAAAATTAATTTATGCGCATAATTAATGAGATCAAAGTGTCACGGAATGGTATGTCTTTCAAGGTAAATATCTATGTCAAATAAAAAAGGAATGCAATCAAACTTTCAGAGTTTACTGTTTAGACACGTTTACATGTGCTGAACCTTTGAGTTGAGTGCAGGTGGGTAAATAACATTAACAAATTTCTGAAAACATTTGGATCCAAGAAAATTCCGATAATTGCTATTATAATCAAACTACCCTTTGAGGTCTAACTATGAGGTAGAGGGATCTTCTTAGGTTCAGAACATGCCTTATTATATGCATGACAAGTTGTGAAAATTTGAAGGCAACATCTCTTACCAATTTTCTTAGATTTTCCTTGAAAGTTTCGGAATTGATCAAAATTGCAAACTCCGGGAAATGGCAAAAATAGAAAACATGAATACTTGAACAGAATTCTCCACAAAGAAATGATGCTTACTTGTTACTGTGGAAGCTAGTTGGTTTCAACTACACTAGGACAAGTTCCTCACAATATTTTTTCACTGTCCTGTTTATTGTTTTTGACATTTTGTCATACAATAATTTGATCCACTCTCCGTGAAACAATGTTACTTCAATATTTGGTCATCATCAGTGTCTGTTTCTTTCTCTATGTTGTATCCTTTTTCAATTACCCTTGGCTGCTTTCTCCTATGGTTCACCTTTGGGGTTCATTTTCTCTCAGCAGCAGATAGATCTTGTCATTTTCAATGCAAAATTTGGCAAATCATGTACCTGGCTCAATATCAAGCATTTCATAAAATTTTGATCCTGATTATCTCGCAGTCTGCTAATGCGAAAACAATTTCCTGAGTGAATCTGTCTACACACATATAGATAAGTCTTAATCGAATGCATCTCTTCTAGATGTGATGAATGCTTCACAGAAATTTTATTCCTGCTACCAATACTGCCATGAAACTGCGTTCTCTCAAGATCCTATCTCCACTCAACAAATGTAACAAACATTAGCTTATCTTTCATCAAAAGGACATGGAATGCCTTTGTTTATTTCATTAAATGTCTTCTTGCAGTAGCTGTGTTTGATTCAAACCTACAACATGACTGCAACAACATGAAAATGCATTGGATGGTGCCCTCTGCTACATTCTCGATGCACTCCTTTGAGCTTTTCTTGGGTGGTGATGATGTTCCTATTTTCTCTGGGATACATACAGTAGTGTTGACTCTCTCGCTTCATCTTTAAATGGCAGTGTGACTTGAATCTATATATTTACCAGTCACTGCTGTTTGCTTTTGCTTCCTAATAACTGCCACATTATCGAATGGGCCCGAAATAGGCCTTAGGCCATCCATTTCTGGTTCTGTCTTGATTAAGGATATGAATGATGGTATGGTTTACTATGACTCAAAATAGACTTATCTTCACCACTTTTGGCCTCCTTACCATAAGGTCTTCCCCTTTAACTCCTGCTTTCTCGCAGTTTTCTTTCTATATCATGAATTTCTTGCCACTTCAAAGGTAAACAACACAGAAGGAACAGATGGTGCAGTGAACCAACAAACAAAGTCTTCTTGTCTCCAGCAGATACCAGGGTTGCCAGACCCGACTGGTCAGCAGTAGCCAAACATGGTTGCAAACGAGGCCAGAATTTAGCCAAATTTACAGCAGAAGAATTTTCATTGTTTAACAACAATAGACCTATTGTTTAAGTTATTTGAGACAAAAGATTTTAACAATCAATTTTCCAGTTTTCAAATTTGATTTAAAGGGTCTGTTTCATCGAGCATCACTTGCACATGCGGTCTCTTCGTTGCAGTGAATGCCCAAGTGAATGCTACGTTGGCTTTATTTTCAGGGCCGGGCATGTGCAAGGCATGCTGGATGAAACAGACGTTGAAAATGATGATAGTATCATATTTTATATCTGTTTTAACCGAGGGGCAATTCACTGATTTTTTTTTCGTACACCTCCCTTGAAATCACAAACAAAATCACAAGAAAAATCACATACAGAAAGCACCAAAAATCACAAATCGCTGAACAATTACTGAAAAATCACACGAAAAAATCACTAGAAATCACTAAAATCACAAAAAATCACAGAAAAAAATCATGTGATTTCAAAATCACAAAAATCACGTACGCTATTTTCAGAAGTCATTTGCCCCTCGGTTTTAACATCTATTCTGTCATTGCAGCAATTAGATCTCATTTCATGAATAAGCATTTACAAAAAAAACTGTAGAAAATTACAAAGAAAACAAAGACATCATGTCATGGAATCCCAGGAGGCCAAATTGTAGCCAGAAATAGGGTGGAGGCCAAATGAAAATATTTGTAGCAAAAGACTTTCAAATTAGGCCAGATTTTTAAAATCTGGCCTCCCAGGAGGCCAGTTGGCAACCCTGGCAGATACCTTTGAAGTACTTCATGTAAGGATATAACAATTCAATTCAACTGGAAAAGCCTTGTTATCGACAGTGGACCCCCAAAATTGACAAAATCAGCTCGTTGAGTGAAGAAAGGGGGCAAGAATTGGTTGCTATGGGCGTTGCTAGGGAATTTTAGTCTGACTAAGGTAGATTTACTTTGAAATATGTCAAAAAAACGATTGTCCACGATGAAAAGGACTGCAGCATCGAATTCCTCGATAATTTCAGCACCTGAATCGATGATAAAAAAAAGGTTTGATAATTTTGAAAAAAATCGAAAAGTTTTCCCCTACGACCACCATAAGTTCCCATATTTTGATTCATGTGCCTAACACCAAATGTGAAACAGACTTACAAGAGAAACGGGGAAAAGTGTACCTAGTGATTGTGTAGCCTCACGACATAGTCCCAGATATCGCAAAATAGCAACAACGACAACAACAACAATAACAACAACAACAACAACAACATTTCCTTTTTTGCTCAATCTGGGCCTTACGTGTGCCCTTTGGAACGAGGCTGCAGTGTAGTCTCGGAAGCGAGGCAAGTGACCCTTGACAGTTGGAAATTCTTAATGCTGCGGTGAAGTTCATGGAAGCTAATTGGCCTTAAAACTGAGGAACTCCTGATTCACAGTGAAAGGTTTGTTGATTCTTGGATTGAGGAAACATTCGTATGGATACTTGTGGCTTTTGTTCATGGCTAATATCACTGTAAACTTGAATTCTGAGCTGTTTTAACATTGGAGGTTCGAGCCGGCAACTTAGGCCCATCCGCCATTGCCTGGTGTTCGTACAGTGTTGTTATGGTTTCCAAATCTAGTTATGAAATCGATAGGGGAAAACTTCATCCCAAATTTTAGTATCAAAGTCCATAAGTCGTAGTTTGAGCGTCCATCAGTCTATCAATAGCGATAACTACGAATATGCAATCAGTCTAGTGATTGTGTGGCGTAAAAGGAAAGTTTGAAGTTATCCAAGCCGACCTGTTTTGTGGATGAAATTTAAAGTATGTTCGAGTATATTTCTGTTTACGTCATTAGAAGGCTCTTTATTACCATACAATAAGTATTAAACAAGAACGTTGTTTGGAAGGGTGTCGATTTGGACAAATGGTCGTAACAATTCCAAAACTCCAGCGAGAAGATCTTGCCGATGAATGTCAAATGACGGGCAAAGCAACAAAAAATGCTCCGTATCCTCAAGCCTTCATTCGTTGGGCACATTGGGTTCACTGTATCCCTAAAGTTGTGCTTGAATTGATGAAAATTCAGTTTACTAAGACCAACCCTTAGTTGTAGAAGACAACTCAAGCCTATTGGATCATGAATACCAAAGACAGACTTTGCACTTGGGTGAATTCTTCATAGAAGCTTTGTTTTAAAAACAGCAACAGAAGGTGCAAGTCTGATTTCTGGATCAAGTTTATTCCATTCAGAAATGCAGTTAGAATAGAGGCTGCAAAAATTTTTCTGTTCTTGCCCTTATCTGCCAAACAGCATCCTGAATGCGAAGAGAGTAGTTTGGCTGTTGAAGAGGTTGGATTGGCTCCTTTGTATACAATGGGGTGAAGTTATTTATAATCTTATAGAACAAAGCAAGGCGTCTACTCCACCTGCGAGCACTTAGTGACTCCCAGCCAAGCTCTGCATACAGTTTTTCTCGTGATGTTCCCCTCCATGTTCCTGTTACAGCAAGAGCAGCAGAATATTGAACAGATTCTAATTTTTCCATTAAGTTTGGTAAAATTATGTCTTGACTGAAATCATCCTCTTTGGCTGGAATATGATAGATGATATCCCCGTAGTCCAGGTGGGGCCGAACATAAAGTTTGTATATTTCATTTAGGGTATGCCTGGACAAATGTTTGGAGAGATACTTCAGTAAACCAATGCCCATTCTAGTTTTAGAGATAGCAGCTTCTATATGAGGTGCGAAAGAAAGTTTCGAGTCCAAAATAGTACCTAAGTGTTTATGTTCATTTACTTCTTTTACTGGTATGTTGTGAAAAAGAATCACTGGATGATCTGTTTTACTTCTTTTCCTTGAAAATAACAATTCAACAGCTTGCTTTTGCGGATCGGGGTTGAATGACATCCTCCAGTCATGGGCCCATTGACTTACCAGTTGTAGGTTATGGTTCATGTGTTGTGCAGCTTCATTAGCTTTCCGGACGACCGTAAAAAGGGACGTATCATCGGCAGAAAGTTTGACATTACACTTCAAATTTGCAGTAAGATCATTTATATACACAAGAAAGAATAATGGTCCTAAGATGGAACCCTGGGGCACTCCTGCCGAAATATCTCCCCAATTAGAACATTGTCCGTTCAAGACGGTTCTCTGTTTTCGATCCTTCAGAAAACTTTTGATAAGAGAAAGAAGTTGTCCCGAGACACCACATCGTTTCAGCTTATGAATGAGACCATCATGCCATACCCTATCAAATGCTTTCGAAATGTCAAGATACACAGATCGAATGTCAAGGGGGGATTACAGTCAAATGCCTGGAAAATCGTTTGTGTTATGGATATCAACTGGTTGATTGTTGAGTCACCAGGACGAAAACCTGACTGATTGGGGTTGAGTAAATCACATGAAACAAGATGTGAGTATAAGGAATCGTACATAAGTTTTTGAAGCATCTTCCCAAAAATTGGTAAGAGGGAAATAGGACGGTAGTTACTCTTTAAATTTTTTTCGTTTTTCTTGTGAACCGGGACTACGTTTGCACACTTCCATATTTCAGGAAATACACAATGCCTCAAACAGTTTGTGAAAATTATTTTAAGAGGAGTAGCTAATGAAACATCGCTTAGTTTTAACATTCTTATAGAAATTTCATCCCAGCCATGTGCTCTGTGAGAATTAAGTGACCTTATGATTTTCAGTATCTTTTTCCCTGAGATGCAAAAATCCTCATTCAGGGTAGATTTTTCTGGTGTATCTTGTGGAATCTCACTGCCAGTGTCAATGGTCGTGCATTGGAGTATGTAATGGTCATTAAAAAGATGTGCCTTTTCAGTAAAATCCGTTATGAATAATCCGTTTTCTAAAAGGGGTGGTATTATAGGAATTTTCGCTTTATTTAGGACGGTATTGATTAAAGTCCAATAGGTTTTTCTGGACGTCCCTGGATTTGCTAGAGTGTGCCCAATCTTTCGAAGGTAATTTTGTTTTGCATCCTCAATCATTTTTGTACCGTCAACTACCATTTTTGACGAACGGAGTTCTGTCTATATGAGGGGGAGCAATTCCTGTGCACCATGTCTTATTTGTCATGGGTTTAAGCCAATAAGAAGCCTTACAGGGAAACGAGGTCAAAGCTTGTTATGAGTCTGGTGATCTCGAGATGTATGACAATTTATAGGTCAGCGCTGCAGCGGTTTGAGCGCTCGCGGGTGCTGTGATAAATTATTTTCTACCTGTTCCCAGACCCCTGACTAGTTCCCAAATGAGATAGACCCAGACTCCCGGAATATCCCTCTGGCCACGCTACCCGGGACGCCTTCAGACGTGGAGCAGAACGCTCTCGAAGAAATTTCTGCAAAAGATAAGTATTATCGCTTTATTTATTCTGTAATAAACCTGGTTTTTACTAGAAAGTGTAACTGAGTTGCACGATGGATAAAGATCGAATGGATTCAGCAGAAACTTCCGCTGCTGAACAGGCACATCATCTGCAGCTTCTAACGTTGCAGACCTGCAACAGCCAATGCTGAGCCAACAGTCGTTTAACACGACCGAGGTTAGCCTTCAGCACTTAAAAACCTCCATTATTCGAGAGGTTCTTGCTACTTTCACGCCAGAAGCAATTGCTAAGGCCATTAGCAGTGCAACAACGGGGGAAAGTGATTATAGGCCTATTGATGATGGCAGTCGCAAAAGGTTGCATCCTGATGATGATGAGGATGATAATGAAATGGATTATGGATCCGTGTCCATTTCTGGTGACAGATATGGGCCGCTTGATGACAGTGAACCCACCATGGACATTGATAGACCAGTTGGTGGCTCCAGTAATGGCAACTTACCAAAGGATGTTTCCTTTGTGGCCAGTAAATCACAGACTGACAATTTGTCAGATCTTTTCCCCCAGAAGAAAAAGCAAAAAGGGTCTGACCCTTCAAATGAACAGCAACTGAATGTTGCTGATGAAATATTACATCAAATAGATGAGGACATGCCATGCACTGACACGTTAGGGGAACCTATAATAGATGGTCTTGCCACCAGAATTATTAAGCAATTCAAACTAGACCAAACAAAAATTACCAAAGAATTTTTGGAAAGGCAAAAGTTACCGAAAAACTGTAGTGAGCTGGCTGTGCCAATGATGAATGAAATGGTTCGGGACATGAAAGGATTTGATTCAATCCGTCATGTCGAGCGCCGGCTCTATAATATCCAAACAAATATTTTGAGGGCTACCGCAGCTCTTTCAAAGATTGCTAACTCAATTTTGGCATCAGATGAAAAGGGCCAGATGGCTGAGTCAAAAATGCTTGTCAGAACAGCACTTGATGGTGTAACCTTGCTTGGGCAAGCCCAAACAAGCCTCAATATTGCTAGAAAAAATAAAGTGAAGGAAATTTTGACAGATGAGGTCAAAGAAATTTGTAACCCTTCTAGGAAACCAACAACATACCTTTTTGGAGATAATATTAATAAAAGTATAAAAAAGGCAAAAGAAATGTTTAGAATGGGGAAAAGTCTAGGCACAAAGGTGCAGCAAAAACAAAAATTTCCCCAACAGGGCACATCAACCTTTGTTAGACCAGCTAACAACCAATTTGCTCAAAGAAATACTGCTCAAACTCCTTTTTTAGGGAGAGGCCGCAAACCAGCCAGAGGAAAGCGGCCACAATACAGCCAATTCAACCAGAAGTAAAGACAAAACAAGATGGTAAACAGGTAAATTGGGAACAAATTAAATCTTATTTGGAAAACAAGGTATTGCATTTCAAAGCTGGCTGCATATAGCAAAACATCTGAAAACTTTGGCTTCACTCACCTCTGACTATGAAATTCTATCAACTGTTAAAGGCATGCCAATTGACTTTGAAAAAATGCCTTCACAACAGTTGAACAAATTCTGCTCAAACAACACTTTTAATGCAGAAGAAATGGCCCAAATTGACAAGGAGATAGACAAACTCCTCAAAAAAGGGGTTCTTATTGAGTCAAAACCCGAACAGGGTGAATTTGTTTCACCAATTTTCCTTCGACCGAAGAATGATGGCACTTTTCGCCTCATCCTTAATCTCAAAGAGTTAAACAAATTCATCCCAAAAACTCATTTCAAAATGGACACCATTTACTCTATCTACACTTGATTCAAAAGAATTGTTTTATGGCAAAGATTGATATTAAAGATGCCTACTACTCTGTTCCCATTAAAACTCAGGACCAGAGATTCTTAAAGTTTATACACAGGGGAAAGATTTATAACTTCTGTGCTCTGCCAAATGGTCTCTCTTTGGGGCCAAGAAAGTTCACAAAATTACTAAAACCACCACTAGCAGCCTTGAGAAAAGACAATGTCATTGTCTCAGCTTATATTGATGACCTGATAGTAATTCATAAAGAATTCAATGGTTGTTTAGAGGCAGTGAAAAAATGTGTATTTTTACTTGACAGTTTAGGGTTTGTCATACACCCAGAAAAATGTGAATTTCAATGAAAATGTGAATTTGTCCCATCTCAGACTATTGAGTACCTTGGGTTTGTAATTGATTCCAGGAACATGGAGATATGCCTAACTAACAACAGGAAAGCTAATATCATGGATCTGTCTACGACCATACAAGGTCTAAAACAGCCATCTATACGGCAAGTTTCACAACTTCTAGGTGCTATTACCAGCAGCTTCCCAGGGGTGGATTGCGGACCACTTCATTATCGCCTCCTAGAATCTGACAAAATAAAGGCCCTTAAAATCGCAAAGGGCAACTTTGATAAACCCATGACAATATCCTCAGCTGCCAATGAGGAAATACAATGGTGGGTTGATAACTTGTTGTTTGCAAAAAACTTTATCACCCATGGAAACCCAACAATGATTGTTACTACAGGTGCATCTAACACTGGATGGGGTGCAGTATTTAATGGGAAAAGGGTATCTGGCATCTGTAATGAAACAGAGATAAAACTTCACATAAATTTACTTGAACTTAAAGCAGTCTATTTTGCACTTTCCACACTGTTCAAAACTGTGAGGAACAAGCACATCAAAGTTCTTTCTGATAATACTACCACTGTTTGTAGCATTAACAAAATGGGCTCAATTCATTCTCCAAATTGCAATGCAATCACTAAATGTATTTGGGAGTGGGCAATTTCTAGGAACATATGGCTTACAGCAAGCCACTTGCCTGGAGTTCTGAACAAGGAGGCAGACTTTGAGTCAAGAAAAAATGATGTCAGAACTGAATGGAAGCTGTCCACATTACACTTCACTGAGATTGTAAAATACTTTAGATTTGAGCCAGAAATAGAGATATTTTTTGCATCTAGAGCAAATACTCAATTGGAAAAATATATTTCCTACCACCCAGACCCTGGGTCAATAGCTGTGAATTCATTCTCAGTTAGCTGGCATGTCCCTCCTTTCTCATGTGTGGGAAGAATGCTGAGTAAAATCATTACTGATAAGGCACATGGTATCATAGTTGTGCCTAACTGGCCTAACCAAGCATGGTTTTCAGTTTTACATAACATTTGCGAGTGTGATCCTTATCTCATTCCACCTAGCAAGCAACAGCTGCATCTGCCAAACCAGCCAGAAGCCAGACACCAGCTACACAAGAAGTTAGAATTACTAGCATGCCTAGTACATGGGTAAACAAGAGCCTATCAAGTAAAGCAATTGATCTGATAATGGCCTCATGGACAGAGAGTACCAAAAAACAGTACTCTACCGGCTGGTGTAAAATGCAGGTCAAATTTTTGCAGGTCACTGCGGCAGGTCACCGCGAGGGCCAAGGGCTCTAGGCTGCATAAAGGAATTCTGTTGTTTAATTGCAGTATTCGCAAAAGATACGAAGGTCGCAAAATGATTTTTTTATTTCTCCGAAAGCTCACATAACTGTGTAATAATGCCTCTCACTTTGGTGTTAAAATGTGAATGCAATCCTAGCCCCGCTTTTGTCATTACACACACCTTGTTACACCGTGAGAGATGGTTATCAAATTCCTTTGTTTTTCACGTTACACAAAGTGACAATACCTTGACATTGAAGAAAGCCGCTCTAACCCCATGACGATACTCTGCGCAGAAATCAAACGACTGAAAGCTTTAACCAGCTGGTGATGTAATTCTGATCGAAGAATTGGTGCTATAATTCTCAATACCTCAAATAACTTTAGCGACAACATTGATGATTCTGCATTCAAAAATAAGAAACCAATTAAGAAACCTTTAATACGTAGTAAAATGGACAAAATTTCATCTTAGATTTAGAAACTTTTAGTACTATGGCCTGATCCTAGTTTCTTATAAAAAACGTGTATTTAAGAAAGATTTAAGGATTTCATGGGATCTTGGGATTTCATGCAGATTTCAAGGAGAGCTCCAGGGGTTTCCGGATTTTAAAGAATTTCTGAAGGATTTCCGGATTTTTTCCCGGATTTCCAGTTAATGTGTACGAGATTTTCGAAGTTTAATGCCCCTCGCATTTTGCCCGGACTGACCAAACAAACAGAACTTTAATCGCTTATAAACCGAAAATCAAAAGGGAAGGGGTCAAGGGTATGCTTTCGGCAATTTTCTGAAAATGTATTATCTGAAAGATTATTAGGTAAATAACTTGGCTTAGTTATTGGGGCACATCTAGCCACTTCACTTTGACACATTACATGTCACCACTAACGGCTCTCAGTATCTCATACACAACAGAATTCCTTTATGCAGCCTATGAGCCCTTGGCCCTCGTAGTGACCTGTCGCAGTGACCTGCAAAAATTTGACCTGCATTTTACACTAGCCGGTACTCTACTTACATCAAAAAGTGGTGTAGTTATTGTCAAAATCATGGCTATGATATTTCCAGACCAGATATCTGTCATGTTGTGGAATTCATTACAAGTCTTTTTCATGAAACGACTAATCAATACTCAGCTTTGAACACAGCAAGATCGGCACTATCAGCAATTATTGAACCTATTAATGGAATACCAATGGGGCAGCATCCCATTGTAAAGAGACTTATGAAGGGTATTTTCAAAATTCGACCATCCCTTCCAAAGTACACTGTAATGTATGATGCAAGAGTTGTATTGCAGCACTTGTCATCTCTACCAGCTTCTGACAATATGACAATGAAACAGCTCACTTACAGACTTGTTACCCTTATGGCCTTATTGAGTGCACAAAGATCACAAACTCTTCATGTTTTGGACATAAACTATATGCACAAAGAGGAAGACAAGTACATATTTTATATACCAGTATTGCTGAAAGCATCAAGACCCTCATCACATCAGGAGCCTCTGATTTTTCTGTCTTTTCCTGAAGACCCAAATATCTGTGTGGTTAAAAACTTAAATGCCTACCTAGAAAGAACCAAACCATTCGAAGGGATTGTAACAAGTTGTTTTTGTCTTTGTCTTCCCCACATAAGGAAGTTAGTAGTGCAACCATTGCAAGATGGGTTAAAGGTACTCTTGCGGAATCTGGAATTGATACACAAACTTTCCCTGCACACTCTACACGATCAGCAGCTACATCTTTGGCAAAGACCAAAGGACTTTCAATATCAGACATTGCAAAGGCTGCAGGATGGTGCAATAATCACACTTTTGCAAGACATTACAATAAACCCATTGCTAATAATACGAATTTTGGAAGACTTGTGCAGTCTTTGTAATTATTGTTACATTGATAAGATGTTCAATGTGTTCAGTTGTGAGAAACACATTTTGTACTGTTTTGGGTTTCTCACCTCTGCCATGCCCAGCTCATTGCTAGCTTTGAAATTTCATTTGGGAACTAGTCAGGGGTCTGGGAACAGGTAGAAAATAATTACAAGATTAAACAAGCGCTAGTGCTGTTTGATCAGAAATATTTACTTACCTGATTCCCAGACCCACTGTGTAGGATTCAAATGCCCGCCGCATTTATCCCACCCTTAAACACAATGACCTGGGCATAGTTTTGTTAAGAGCTTTAAAGAAGGATGTTCCGGGAGTCTGGGTCTATCTCATTTGAATCCTAGTCAGTGGGTCTGGGAATCAGGTAAGTAAATAATTCTGATCAAACAGCACTAGCGCTTGTTTAATCTTGTAATTTTATCGCAATGCCCGCGCGATAAACATTATGGGATAAAACATGTTCAGGGAAGCTTGAGATCGCTTCCCAAAGAAGCAATTATTGTCTCAGCGCTTGAACACTCAAAACGCCGCGCCCCGGGGGGGGGGGGGGGGGTAACTACCATATATGCAGGTACGGGATGTGCCATTTTTTGGGGTGCCTTTTTTCGAGCAGAAAATAAATTTTGGGGTATCACTTTTGGTAAAATCACAAGTAGTCATAAATTTTGGGGTGTCATTTTGGAAAAATACCTCTTTAGGGTATTAATTTTTATCAACTTTGACTTAGTTGGTTAAAATTTTGGATGGCTGTCACAATTTTAGGGTATACATTTTCAATGGTTTGTAAATTTTGGGGTATCGTTTTCGCGAAAATTTATAAATTTTAGGGTGCGATTTCAGACATCAAATGGCACACCCCCGTCACCCGTTTATTGAAGTTACCCCCCGGGCGCCGCGCGCTCGTTGGAAATCTTAGCCAATACCACACAGGAAGACTCCACATTGCACAATGACACAAACAACTGCGATGGAAGTAAGGTACGTTTCTCGTCTTTGATCAATAAAAATTTAGAAAGAAACTTATTCGTAGCCGCATGAAATCATTTTATTCTTTGCTTTGACATATCGTTTTTAATTTTCTCTCCGTTTTATTCATATCACAGCCGATTTTGCTTCAAAGGTAGCTAATAGGCCAACGGGTGAGCCATGCCCAGCCTGATTTATCTTTGTCTTGCAATGTTTAGTTTTCAGTTTCTTTTTGTAGTGTTTTGCACAATGTTTCGCTGTAGTTGCTTGATTTTTAATTATCTGTCCACTCAATTATGTGTTCATATTTTTCAGAACTGCATGCAGAACAATTGTATCTTGGCATGATTACAGAGAGTTGATGTTCGTTGTGAATGGAGATGAATGGTGGTTTAAACACTCTGCTGAAGAGACATAAAATTAATCCTCGTTGGAATTTACAGTCTTGATTGCAGATGATGTTGTGATAAACACACAGGATACCAGTGGCTACCAGTTTTGCCAAACTATTTAAAAAATTCCAAAAATTCCATAGCACAATTGCACTTAATGGAGAAAATGACCATGGATGGATGTATTTATTATCCATGGTATTCTGCAAACATGCCATTGTGTCATTGTGTAGAGCATTCCATTGTGTAAAGATACGACTTGTCATGTTTTGTAAAGGAATGCTAGCAAATGGAAGAGACATTTGCAAAATTTGAAACAGGAGAAATACTGGAGTAAAGAGGGTTTATTAACTTTATTTCTGAAAGAATTGTATGGACTAGGCAGCTGTCCTCTGCAAAAACATGAAATCCAAAAGCTGCTATTTAAAAACGACGAAGTTACAAGTTTCCAAAGCCAACAATGTCACAGAAGTGAAAAAGTAAAAAGAAAAATATTCTGTGGGGAACTGAACTATTTCAAAAAGAGCTGTTATTGCCATGTATGAACAGTTACTAGGTAAGCAGATTAATATTGCTGAAAACATCTCTGATCAGGAAATGCTTTGGATTCTGATGCTAGAAATCTCAATGAAAGATTGCTTTTAACATTTTGCGAAGTATGGAAATATGATACCAGCTGAATAGGAAAAGTCCTGTTTTTTAAAGGCAGCACTCCCTGGATATCAAGGCAATTGGCAATAGTGAACATGTTTAAATAGATTATAAATTTACATGATTAAGACTGGCTTAATTTGCCAAGCAAGCCGCTTCAAGAATCCATTCAAAACAGGCCCAAATATCACAACCACATTATTGGCTTTACAATGACTAGTATAGTTCATGTGGCCCCTTTAGGATGACAAATGTGTCATCCCTGGGAACACAGCAACATTATTTCATGCAAATTCATCCTCCCAAGTGGATCCGGAAATTTTCCCATGATTTTAGGCAAATTTTGAAGGTTTCTTGAAAGGGTTTCTTGAGAAAATCCATCATTATTTCAGAATCAAATGGCTGATTTCAGTCAGGTGAAGTTCAAATAATGGATTTGAAGCATGTCTATCATTAATTATTGCATTTGCCACCAAAGTCTGAATAGAATAATGATTTTGAATCTTTTGTAGAAGTTTTTATTACATACATCAGTACTTCTAATTACAGCTAAATCAACAATTTCAACACTGAAGGTCCATTCAGTGGCGAAGTTAGAGGGCATGCTTGTCATGCCGAGCATGACAAAACATTTTCAAAAATAACATTTTTTCAATCACAAAAAAATAGTTTTTTGTGCGAAAACGCAGTTTCTTGCCGCCCAGCCAGTTCAGAAATACAACTATTGATCGAATACAACCCCCCCCCCCCGGTCAACGAGGTTGGTCTGATGATGTCCCCCGTGTTGTTGAGTTCAGCTCATCCAATAAGATTCGATAGAGAACAGGAGAAAAACAGGTCATCCGTTGTGATCTTAGCATGATCTGCCGGAAATCCCCCTGTGAATATAGTCATGCTATTATAACTGTTATCCCTATGTTCAGTCATGCTAAACAAAGGACCCCACTTATGACACAAAAGTGAAGAACAAAGGTTGGTCCGGCATTAAAACTAAGGGAGGACCTAGGTCATAATAATAATCATAATCTACTCCAGCTTCTCGAGCCATGGTGCGTTTTGATTGGCTGTAAATCAAAATAAAGAATGAAATGAAGAATAAAGGTGATTCATTTGTTAGAATTATGAAAAGAACAAATAAATAGGGCACAGAAGGAACAATACCTTGGCTGAAAATAGCATGTTTGCAAATAGCAAAAATGTTAAAAATGTATGCAATCATATGGGATATAGAAGAAGCTCAACACACAGTAAAATTGCTCTTCAACCATACCTATCTATCTGTTTATAGTTTCTTCATGGCTTTTTTAGATTCTTGAAACTTATTTTTAGTATTAACTTCTACCAAATAGGATTTTAAACAGATTTTATAGTCGTTGAGTCTATCACTGATATCATAACGTATTCCAAGCTTTAATTGTGTGGAGAAAGTGCAGAAAGTCATAATTATGGAACACTGGATGCCACTGTATCCAATCTATAGTCTGAAAAGTGTATACAAATCGCTCGATCCACACTCTTTGCTGCAATAGAATAAACAACTTTCCGTGAGTCACCAGAAGGCTTCCTTTCATTTGTATTCCTTCGAGCTTGTCTTCTGGTTGACCGTTTTTCACGAAGGTTCTGTAAGCATGATTCTTTTTCCTTAACAACCTTTTGACATCTTGTGTCATCCAGGGCAATTTGCGGGGCTGAATAGCTTTAACTTGGTTTGGAATAAAATTTGAGTATATATGCAGCAGCACTTCGTTAAGCAATTTGACCTGCTCATTAGGGCTTTTAATTTGCTTGAGATGCTCGTGCCAATTAAAAATTTCAATGCTTTTCATGATGGCAACAAAATCAGCCTTATCATAATACCAAATCCTGCGGGTATAAGGAGGTCGTGCTATGTTCGAGACAGATAATTTTCCATAAATAATTCGATGGTGACAATGCTCGTGTAGAGACGGATGGACACCAGATTCTATAATGAGGTTAGGCTGATCGGATAGAATTAAATCAATGCAAGATCTAGAATCTCCCATTAAAGTGAATATGACGCGAAAATTTTTATTCATGAAAAACGTCAATTCGAGTGTGCTGATTTCGAATTTCGACATTAAACTTTCCAAAACTAAACCGTTTTTTAGATACAGCCATTTGAAAATCAAGTTTCCTCACAAAAAAGTGTCCGGGGATCTGGGTCGAGTTTTTGGACTTGTGATGTAAAGTGTTTGGGTAGACAGACTGGAGATACTTGCATATCAAAGGATAGATACTCACAAGGAAGGGTTTTAGGGTTTTATAGTTGCCCTGCAGAAAACCTCCATTCTCATACGATTCAAATTCCACGGAATTTGTGTTCTCACACTATTTTGGCAATTAATTGATGTCTTTTGTACTCCTGAATTCCACAAATTGGCACTCAATTAACGCTTTCTTTAACGAAAGAAGTAGGATCATATTCAATTTCAACCACGGGGATATTGGGTTCTGCCTATTGGCATGACTCAGATAATACAATAAGAGCACAATAGGAATGAGTTTATCCTTTCATCACAACTGCTCGCTTCGTTTCCTCATGATTTCAAGTTTCAAACCATTGCAAACAGAGCACAAACAGACAGCGTCGCTCAGTCGCTCGAAGAAGGAAAGGACTTCAAACATTTGTTGTACCATAACTATGGTTGTACAGTGTCTCAAGTGGACAGGTCGTAGGAAGGGAGGGAAAGAATTCAGTGGTTTGACTGCTATCCTTCGAAAGAGAGGGTCTGCGGGTTTAGGCCATGTCCATTCTGTCTGGTTGGCACTCGACTGGAATACATTTATTTGGCTGTAATCGTATTTTCAAAGTTTCATGAGGTCCAGAGATATGCTGATACTACAAATACTTTGCTTTGGTAAGTGTTGATTTTGTTATTGATATCACATCGCTACCAGACTAAATCAAGGACAAGCCTAGTAGTTTGGTGTCAGATCCCGGTAGGAGAACCGCGTAAAGTAAAATCCTGGATATCGTAAGTCTGGTCAAGCTTCTCCAGAGTGTAGGACTTCGTCCCGTAAAATGCCAATATTCAACCGTTTATAAGCCATAAATGTCTGAAATCTTTGCAACATGGACTATCATTTATTGTTATTTCAAAACCTTTGAGTTAGTTGGATGTGCTAAGGTTGCAGTGAGACATCGTTTCGTGATATCCAGCTTGCAAAAAAGCGTGTTTTACCACGTTGATGAGAGAAAAAAGATATTCGAAAACATTGTAAATTTTGCAGTTGAAGTATTAAAGAAACCAGGAGTGGAATTCCTTAGTTTTAATTGGTTAAGGGGTGAATAAACAAGCCAAACCTGACCGCCTATCAAGGTTTCGTAATGGTTTCATGTATGAAACATTGCATGGTGTTGTCATTTCCACAAACACTTTACGTCACAGAAGCCTGGTACTCAACGGTCTGACCGCGCAGAATTGCCGCCACTTTTTGAAGCAAAGTGGGGGCTGCTCAACCCCATTTTCTGAAGAAATAAGCGTCTAAATTAAAAAATAAAGTACACCAGCATGACCAGCGATGTTTAATGCATAATACTCGACAATAAAAATTTTCGCGTCATATTCACTTTAAGTGTGTTGGTTTTGAAATCAGCTGATGAAGACCAAGGTCGGATGTTACTGGTTCAAATAGCTTTCCCTCGTTATTTTCAATATCATTTTCCCACCATTGAGTCGAGCGGCAGTTGAAATCTCCGGTGAACGCAAAAAGGATTTTCAGCATGCAATTTTGACAGCAACAGTTAAAAATTCATTGTAAAATTGCCAAATTCATTTTGATTTTGACTTGGACTTCCATAAATTACGACAAGGAAATACTTTTTCTTGCTTTATTGGATCTCAGAAACAACGCATTCTGGGAGAGTAACCAGGTCAGGGCGGTTTTTTGAAGGGAGAGAATCTTTTACGTGGAGTCCAACACCTCCCCTTTTCACATCTTGCGGATGATTTTCTTTGTGAAATGTATAGCCGTCAAGTGCAAGGCTATCTTCATCAACGGTGCTGTCAATATAAGTTTCTACAACACCGATTAAATCATAGTTACACACCGAGTTGTATGCCTCAATAAGGGACATTTTTAAAAAGTCATGTGCAGCGATGCTATTCAAAGTCCAGCAAGGATGGTTGCAGTTTGGTTTCTTATAAAGCAAGAACTTTTTATTTTTTTTGTATCAAGTAAATTTGTATATTTCATTACTTAGAAACATTTTTTGAGACAGGAGACAAGATTGTTTTCGCGCCATTAATTCTTCAATTTCGGAATCGATGTACATTTCACATTCGTCAACTTATTGTGAGAGCACGGTCAAGTCTGTGCTAGTCAAACATGGCAAGTGAAAACAGTTTCATTTTATAGCTGGAAATTTGCCCTGTTCAGGATTAAACAAGTGGAACTTTGATTGTTCAGTATTTCTTGGTCTCAGTAAAAGAAAACCGGGTAAGTTATTACTTATTTACCTCTTCAAATTACTTTAGCTTTCGGTTTTCTGACTAAGGCCAATCTGATGAGAGGATGAGGTCAACCAGAGGTCAAGCAGAATTTTAAGCACCTTGCAAAGTAACTCAGTAATTATTTCTGGATACATTTCATTTTTGAGGTACTTGCGAGTAGAGTAGAGAAAGCTCTACGTTTTTCAGTTATCTTTCGTGCCTTGAAGTTTTATTCCCATCATTTCTTTTCCTTCGGATTACTTCTAATGTAGCAAACTGTAAAATAAAACTCAAAACGATGAAGAATGACAGGCAATCTCACTTATTCAACAACGATGTATGTATGTATGTATGTATGTACATTTTCGCCAAAATAACAAAAACTATCAAATATTAATACAATAAATCTATTTAAAAAGAAAAGAAAAATCTAATAACAGGCGTGTGATATTAAAATATAGACAGCTATCTAAATTAAAAAAACCCTTAGGTAAAATGGCAGGGATAGCATTAAAAGGTCAGTGCGACCTTGGTTCCATAATGGTCCCTCCAAAGGTGTCAATGAAAGAAAATTTTAATGGAGGAAAAGAAAATTCTAGTAGATGTTGAAATATTCTTATTTGAACCAAGTCAGTAGTAAAAGAGTGTGTGAGGTGTTAATAATACACATATACATCATCTTCCTTCCTTTGTATATCTTTGAAAAAATTTTCTTTGATCTTATGTTTAAATGTGTTGACATTGTTGGTAGATTTCAATTCTGATGCGAGACTGTTCCATATTTTTGGCCCCTGGTAAGAAAGACATTTTTGGCCTGTGCTACTCTTACAAAAAGGAACGTTTAGTCTAAACTTAGACCTTCGCGTTATTCGACTTTGGTCGGCTGGATGGAATATTTCGTCAGCATAAGCTGGGGCAGTTCCGTTGAAAAATTTCATTATATTAACACAGATATTTTGTTCTACTCTGTGCTTAGTGGGGAGCCAGTTTATAGATTTGAATTCTGTGGCCCCAACGTGTGCTGTGTTTTTTGAATTAAGATAAAATCGGATGCATTTGTTTTGAGCCACCTGGATTTTTTTGGACAGCCTCTCATTTAACATTGGGTACCATGAGCTACAAGCATAATCAAAATGAGGTTGAATTAGAGCATTTAGGAGCAACCTACGAAGGGAGGAATCCAGAAAATTTCGTTTTCTGTACAGGAATTTAAGCTTGCCATTTATTTTTCCAAGCATTTTGGTCGCCATTGACTCCCCAGAGAGATTCTCATCCAAAACAGATCCGAGATATGTGACCACTGAGTGTTGTTTGATCTCTATATCACCCCTCCTAATATTCATCTTTTCTAGGTTTTTGTATTTTTTCCGTGCAAAAAGAATGGATTTGGTTTTATCCTCACCAAAGTGTATACTTAGCTTATTTTCAACAAACCAATTGCAGAGAGAGTTAAAGTTTCTATTCAAGTTGTTTTCAATACGCTCGACATCTGTGTCTCTAAAGATTAGGCAAGAATCATCCGCGTACAGAAGCAAGTCGCAGTCAACAGCCCGCGCCATGTCATTCACGTAAAGGAAGAAAATGAGTGGACCGAGAATTGACCCCTGAGGGACTCCACAAGACAAATTTCCAGGGTCTGAGTATTCCTTCCCAATGTTGACTGAGAATGATCGGTCCTGAAGGTAAGATTTAAACCATAAAATGGCAGAGTCACTAAAACCAAGACATGCTATTTTATCCAAGAAAATTTCGTGGTCAATTGTGTCAAATGCTTTTTGTAAGTCAATCAAAATCATACCTGTGAACATACCAGTTTCAAATCCTTGGAGAATCTTATTATTCAGGTAGGAGAGGCAAGTATCAGTTGAGTGATGTGCGCGAAAGCCAGATTGGTATCTATATAGAATATTATTATCATCAAGGTACTTTTGTACTTGTCCATGGATAATCTTTTCAACAATTTTAGAGAGTTGCGGAAGCAAAGAAATAGGTCGGTAGTTTTTGGGATCGCCCTTTGATCCTTTTTTAAAAAGTGGTTTCAGTTTTGCTTGTTTGCAACCATCGGGAAAAGTAGATAGAAGGATTGAGAGATTGCACAATTCGGTTATTGGCCTTGCTAAAACAGTTGCACCATCTTTGAGAAATTTCCCTGCAATGTTATCCAACCCTGTCGCTTTTGAAGGGTTTATTTCTTCTAAGAGCTTCAGAACATTATCAAGAGAAGTGGGGGCAAGTGAGAATGGCTCGGTAAGGTTAAGGTGTTGGTAGTACTTACGGACCTCGTCTAGCTTGTGAGGAGTCCGTTGGAGTTTTTTAACTAGGTTGGAGGCTAAATTTGAAAAGAAAGCCTTAAACGTTTCAGCATTTGTTTTATCATCAAAACATGGGCTACTTTTGTTGTTCAGACAAATTTTAGAAGATGAATCTTTTCCTGACGATAGTCCCAGGGATTTTAAACACTTCCATAGTTCTTTGGGTTTTCCTATATTCTCATTAAGTTTGTCAGTGATAAAAGATTTTTTCTTTCTTTTGATTAAACTCTGCACACGGTTTCGAGCTTTCTTAAAGTTTATGTAATCAGAATAAATTTGGGATGTTCTATATTTTGTTAGTAGTTTATTACGAGTTCTAATTCCTTCAAGGACTTCCTGGTCCATCCATTCCTGCGAGTCCTTTTTTACCCGAATTTCCTTCGCAGGGGCTAACTCATTAATAATGCCCGTGATCATTTCTACAAAATGGGAGTATGCAGCGTTGATATTCCCGTATTCCAGGTAGTTTGGAAATTTGATTTTACTTAATTTGTCAAGAAAGAGTTGCTTTGTATAATTCTTGAAAGTACGGATCTTGATAAAGGTGTGTTTATGTATTTTGATGCGGGTGGCTTTTCTAGTGCAATAGATCAGTTGATGATCGGATAACCCCAGGTCAAAAACCCCATGTTGAGAGATTCTTGGGTTGAGAGACGATCTATGACTTATAATCTAAAAGGTAAGGAAACTTTGGGCCTTTCCAGTACAACTGTGCTGTGTTGTTGAATGAAGAAAAAGGTAGTTGAAAGAATTTTCATAAAAATTAGTTCCGATGCGTGGAAAACTGTGCTGTAGAAACAAATTTTTATCAAGGAAACGCGGCATCAGCTTTTATGTAGGCCTTGTTGGGGAGAATAGAGAGCTACAAATTGTTAAAAAGCTAATTGCGATTTTTTCAAGCTTTCAAACGTTATCGTTTTAGGCTTCGGCAAAAATTTTTTGAAAAATATTAGTCTTCCTTTTCTGATTCAAAGTTTTTGAAAATTCTCGAAAGATTAATTTGTTTCCGGGCCTAAATATGGAGTATGGTTTTGCTCCAAATGCCCCACAGCTTCTGTGTTTATACAACGCCATTAGCTGCAAATCCACCACAAAGTCATGTGAAATGTAGGAGCCTTATGATTGGCCCCCAAGAAAGACGTAAACAAACACGGACCAAATATAAACAAACATGCATAAAATGTAAACAAACACGCAAAAGCCAAAAGATTTTTCCTCCTTGCTACACCTTCCTGCTTCTAAGTAGAATAGGGTAAGGTGGGGGTAAATTGGGTCTAATTGCCTTTTCGCTTCTAAAGCGATCGTGAGTTGAAAATTTCGATCCATGATTCCGTGGGTGTTGAAATCTATACTTTCAGGAGTTGTTCAAGAAGTGTCGAAGAATTTTTTGATAATTTCTAGTGCTTCAGTTTCCTGATTTTCACCGGCCTAAACTTTCATCGTGATCTGAAAGCGTAAAAAACTTTCAATTTATGCCTACTTGCAACTTCTTTTCGTCAACAAACCATTATCAACCTCATGTTCAATAATTTGGAAAGGTGCTAGAAGTTTTTCGCATTTTTTTGCGATTCGGTAGATTTTATTTCAATTACTTTGCAACGTAGGGTAATTTGGATCTACTGGGATTTTTATAGAACATTGTTACTAGTCGCGTTGTGCAAGAATTAGCAATGGCTCCCGAATTAAAACAAGAATTAAGATAACACTGCAAGCAAATGGATGATATATCGAAAAAAGCATAAGGTACACGTTTTTGTTTATGTTTCAGTGGTTTCAGAACAAGACACAAGGATTCACTTCTTTTAAATATCATTTTGAAAGAAACTTTGTTTACATTTCCATCTTCAAGAATGGGCCTAAACATGCGCCGATGGTGGTACGAATTATTTTTAACTTTCTCTGAGCAAGTTTTCAAGTCTTTGGCTGCGAAACTCTGAATATTCAATCACAGTCATCCATAAAAGCGTTCTAAAATTTTATTTTTGTGAATTTGCAATACCCCAGACGAAAGAGATGCCGTTTTTCTCCAATATACCCAAATTGCCCACCGACAGGTTGAAATTACACCCAGAAGTGAGGAAAGTAAAAAATTCGAAAAAAATATTCAACTTCAAATTAAAGAACGGGAACAAGTTTCCAAGAACGACAAGAGATTCGAAGTAGGTAAAACGAAAAAAAAGTTCTTCCTTATTTCCAACGACTTTGTGAGGATACTATACCGGGTGTCCCAAAAAAAGTATCCGGATTTGGTCGACCCTAGCGATAAGCATATAGCGTGAATCAATCCGAAATGATTTTCAAAACATACGTCGATAGCCAACTTGAACATAGATACCTCGTTTGTTGATATCGGTGCACTGAGGGTGAAGATAATAATCTTCAAAGGAGAAATTTGCCTCCACCTCCAAACCAGAGCTTTGGCGCTTTGGCCTAAGCAAATTCTTGAAGCTCTGTGAATGAAATCAACAAAATTTGAAGACGGCAAAACAGATGTGTTTTCCAAAATACAGTTCATGTGAGACCTATCGTCAAGGGAGCCCCGAAATCAGCTTCATTCATCAATATCGACAATTTATTTAACACTTACTATTCACCGGTGAAGTACTCCCTTGAGCATTAACACACTTTTGACATCGTCGAATCATTCCTTGAAAAGAATTTGTTATCAGACCTCTCGAGATCAGGTTGATCATCGCGTATCTTCGAAGCTGATTTCCCGGGTGGGTCATCAACAAGAGAGGAGATATCTATTGGCCCCCAAAAGATCTCCAGACCTTCCTGTCGTGGCCCCCGAGAGATCTAATAAACAATTCTTTTCAAGGAATGATTCGACGATTTCAAAAGTGTATTGATGCTCAAGGGAGTACTTTCACCGGTGAATAGTATGTGTAAAATAAATCGTCGATATTGAGATGAATGAAGCTGATTTCGGAGCTCCCTTGACAATCGGTCTCACATAAACTGTATTTTGTAAAACCCATCTGTTGTGCCGTCCTCAGATTTTGTTGATTTTATTCATAGAGCTTCAAGAATTCCCTTAGGCCAAAGCGCCAAAGCTCTGGCTTGGAGGTGGAGGCAAATTTGTCCTTTGAAGATTAATATCTTCACTCTCAGTGCACCGAATTCAACAAACGAGGTATCTATGTTCAAGTTGGCTATTGAGGTATGTTTTGAAAGTCATTTCGGTTTGATTCACGCTATATTCTTATCGCTAGGGTCGACCAAATCCGGATACTTTTTTTTGGGACACCCGGTATTTGTTTCGAAAAATTTCCAGGGGTGGATCCAGCCCGAAAATGAACAGGGGGCAGCCTGCAGGGAGGGCGCCCAAATTACAATAGAAGGTAAGCGCGCTGAAGGCGCACAAAAGTTGTTGGGCTCCTGACTGAGAAAATTCATAGGTTTTTTCTACCAAATTACGTCTTAATTTGTATGTCCGCCCCACATTGTGATCGAAAAGAGTTAAAGAAGAATGTCTTAGGGTCACGGTATTGGGCGCACTTCTCTCCGAAAAGGGGACATCAAAGTCTGAGTTTTCTCGATGAAGGGGGGGCAGTTGCCCCCACTTGCCCTCCCTAAAATCCGACACTGGAAAATTCTGCCCTTCTGACATCGCAAGCGCTTTGTCAAATGAGATCGATAGTTGAAAACGCCAGATATAAGGATAACTGGTCATGTGACTGGCTGAGCGTTGAGAATATAATTCGATTTGATAGGTCGGTCATGACATATAAGGTAAGGAACAAATTAAGCCCTGAAAGCCTCTGGGACAAATTTCAGCAAAGATCCTTGCAGTCAAACTATGCAACAAGGAACTGTAGAGATCTTCAGATTCCTAGATTAAACACAGAACATGCGAAAAATAGTTATCGATATTCTGCTATTAAAATCTGGAACGATATTCCAGTTGCTATTAGAGAACTCCCGACGATTATTCGCTTTAAGAAAGAACTAAAGGAGTACTTGAAGAGCTGACGGAAAACACCAGTCTAATTAAAAAACACGACCCCCTGGAAGAACAGCATCACAGGCTAGTTGTAATGTAGATTATTTTCTTATTTATTTAAGCTGAAGGGATTTGTTTCGTGTATAAATAATGATATGATGATCATGATGATCAACTACCCATACTTCAACAATCTAAATCACGCATTTCTAAACTAGGAGAACTCGCGAAGCCTGTGACGAAGTATTCTTATGTCGTAGTTTAATTTCAGCTAACCTGTTCAAAATATATCTGGATCCATAAATTCCCCATTCCGCCGCCAGGACCCCCGAATATAAAGTGACCCTTCAGCCTTCACAGAAGGGCGTTGCCAAGAGTAAAACGGGCATGGCTTGAAAATTTTTTCCGAGGGCTCCACCCCCGTTTCCCTAAGAACTTTGCACATTTGGCGCGAATTGGTGCCCCTCTATTCTGAAACATAGGTATGTAGGTGTATTTTTTCCGGTTGGAGCAGAAGCCCCTCTCCGTGCTGTTTTCATTCTTCAAATATAAGAACGCTCATACAGGCATGAAATCCCATTAGAAATCAGAATCAGTTCCACAATTACCATATTCAAAAGGAAACTGACAGAATTCCTGCAAAATCAGCATCCTTCCCGAAGAAAGATACCTAAGAGCTCGAAGTAGTTCTGAAGACAAAGTACCTTGGAGTGCAAATCGATTGCCATTAGATTGGAAAGAGCAAATCAAGGCATTTTCTACCAAGGTCCCCAGGGCGATCGGCATTTTAAGACATGCTAAATCCTTTCTACCTGTACCCCACTTTCGATACTGTTGTTCTGTCTGGGGTTGTGTTGGGTCTACAAACATCAACCAGTTGCAAAAATTTCAAACTCGTGCTGCTAGGATCATAACAAATAGCAGCTTTGATACCCCAAGCAGACCACTTATTGCAGAGTTGGGCTGGAAGACCGTTAAAGAACTCATTGGCGATGAGTCTAAAACAATGGTCTTCAAGTCGCTCAATGATTTGGCTCCTCAATACTTGTGTAACCTCTTGAGCAAAACTCAGCATGCTCTTCCCGCAGTCTC
This sequence comes from Aurelia sp. 3 sensu Dawson et al. (2005), assembly GCA_964020215.1. Lineage (NCBI taxonomy): Eukaryota > Metazoa > Cnidaria > Scyphozoa > Semaeostomeae > Ulmaridae > Aurelia > Aurelia sp. 3 sensu Dawson et al. (2005). Next base: position 12,476,674 of record OZ026585.1, read on the forward strand.
CGGAACACTGAGACTGATTTAAGGCTGTCAAAGAAAGGGTCAGCAAATGGAAAAAATTGCTTTTCTTTCCGGGGAACTAAAGTATGGAATAGCCTTCCTAAGACGACATCCTCCCTGGGTGCTTTCAAGAAATCAAAACATGGTTGAATATTTTCTTTTATATTGTAAAATATCACATAATTGTAAATAGGTGTTTAATATGATGGTTTTCTTTTTTCTGGTATTCTAATTGTATATCATAATTAGTTTATATTGGAGGGTACCTTGAAAAGAGACTTCTCTTGAAAGACTACCCTCCCTAAACAAATCAAATATGGAAATATAATATGAATAGAATGAATAGGAATGTGATAAAATGAAATGAAAGAATTCCTCACTTTCAATGGAATGAAAATCGCATAGCAAAGAGAATTTTATGGACTTACCTTGTTAGAAAGACTTCAACACTATCATGGATACAATTTGGCATCTTTCCTTCGACGTCAAATTTTGTCCATCGTATTTCTAAAAAATATCCCACGATAATATGAGCCAAAGTTGGTTTGAAATAAAACGTGCAATCTTCATTGTTCGAGTAGTACATATGTGAAAAGGAATTTAGGCGTGAGGTTGCGTAGTATGTACTTGGTGTAGTTGAACGAGAAGTATAACAGCCTGTTATGTACGACGAGACTGTCATCACGACAAATAGAAACATCTTGATGTTTGTCAGTTCTGAAGGATACAAATAACAAATTCTTGGGAAGCTTCTTTGCATACTTTGAAAGTTGTGAAATGAAGATATTGAGGCTCGTGTGCTATGGTAAATACGCTCCTCTATAAATAGATCATACAGAAATCACTCAGGCAAAGCACTGTTTTTTAGCAAGTTATAAAAATCTCTAATCTTTAATTTCAACTACGCATTTTCCTGACATTATCCTCCTGTCAATGTGATTGGGCAGAAGTTCTAACTGGAATGGGGAAGTTAAATGTCTAGAGTACTGATTATCCAAGGAGATAATAGCATGGTGTTCAACATTGAATTGTAATGGCAAGTGGGCAGGGATATTTGCAAACAAGGTTTTGTGTACTGAGGTAATGAATAAGCAAGCTAAATGCAGAAACAATTAAAATAACTGTTTCATTACGAAATTTGTCCCATTTCCGCATAAAGCATGGCAGTGAGTGTATACTCGACTGATACACGACTGACGATCTTTCCACTGATATGACGCCGTTTACACAATAAGAGGCTCCACTTACTATGGGGGGTTACTGGGGGGTATGCCATTCCGCATTTCCGCAATTTTTCTGCCCTGTTTCTGCAAATCTGCAGACAGAAATTGGCTATTTCCGCTATTCTTTAAGATTATGAGCGAAGTCTTCCTACTTCATATAAAACACAACATACCGTAAAAGCTCTATTAAGCCCCCGGGGGGCTTATTTAATTTTGGACCTTCCAGAGGGGGGGCTTAATAGAGAGGGGGGCTTATTAGAGAGGGGGGGGCTTATTCACAAAATCAAGCGAAAAGGATATATTTGGTAGCTTTTCAGTTCCTTTATTCCATATTTTGCGGATTCAACACACAATTTTCCGACTCAAATACACAGATTCGACTCAGTTTTTATCCCATATCATACTAAAATTAACATGTAAGGTTGTATAGCTAAATAAACGGAAAAATTTGTAAATTCTAGAATTTTGTATAAGTGGGGGGGGGGCTTAATAGAGAGGGGGGCTTATTTCAAATTTTGACTCAGAGAGGAGGGGCTTATTAGAGAGGGGGGCTTAATAGAGAGGGGGGGCTTAATAGAGCTTTTACGGTAAACCATTTTCTTTCCATTTTGCACGTGACTGATCATACTTAAGTACTTGCAGTCATCATGGCAGGCGCGGATCCAGGAAGTTTGGTGACAGGGTTTATTGGGGGTCCGGGGGCGAAGCCCGCGGAAAATTTTTGGGCCACGCCCTTTTTCTTTCGGGCCACGCCCTTTTTCCTAAAGGAAACGCCCTTTTCAATATGGAAACACCCTGTCTCAACATATTCATTCAAATCGAATGATATCGCGGTGTGATTTCCATCGCTGTACATGGAACAAGCATTCAAAGGTCTGTTACCTAGGCCTGCACATCCTTCCCCATCTTTCTCTCTTCCCCTAAACCTTTCGTTCAAGAAGCTCCCTGATTTTCAAAGATTTTTGACATCGCGAAGCAAGATCACATCGTACTTACTCACCTTACCTTTTATTCCACTGTGTTTGGCGGGGAAACATCGAAGATATCACACATCACGCATCACAACCACCACAACCAACTGGTTGAGAGTATTACGCAATTTACACAGGTTTCCGACTTTTTCTGACTGGGTTGCGACTTTTTATGACAGGTTTCGGACTCCCTTACGACAGAGAGAACAATGTGATGACTGGTTTCGGACTCGTCAACAAGAGGTTTCAGACTTTTATGAATGGATTCAGTTGTGCAATAATAGTGTTGCAATCCAGTCCTGCACAGATTATGACGCAGACAGATAAATCCTCCTTTGCTGACGAGATGAGTGATATTTTCCCGGTGCTTTTGTTTCCATGCCATATATCAAAGGGCAAAACAAAAGCCTGTTCACCACCATTTGTTCATCAGGAAACAGATATTTGCTTCCTTGTTCAAAGCACAAGAGCTTCAAATCGATAAGAAGCGCCACCGCAATAGCCCAAGCAATCATCTGAAAGACAATCGCAGTCATCGCTTTCAAGTGAACATTTCTTTGCGGTTCAAAAGGAGTGAATCACGTGTTCGTTGAGGGTAGCTTTTCTCGAATAATCTGACCGGGTTTTTGAAACCTGTAAACCCTGTCTGGATCCGCTCCTGCATGGATTATCATTCGCGCGAAAAATTTTGTTGTTGCTGTTGCCATTGTCGCTGTTGTCTTCAGATTTTCGTGATGTGTATTGTTTTCGTTTGTTTAAGTGCCTTTAAGCAAATGTGACACAATATTTTGACGGAACGAGCATCAAATCTGCGATTTTTTAGCAACTAATGTTAATTTTGCATAAATATTCGCATTCCGCAAAAACGCAACAAATATCCGCAATCCGCAGAAATGACGTTCAATTTCCGCATTTCCGCACCGAAAATAGGCCGATATCCGCTATCCGCAAAACCCCAGTGACCCCCCCCCCCTACTATCATGCATAGTGCACGTAATTGCAAGATCTATTTGGCACATACCGAGTGATTCAAGATAACGAGTGAGTCTTTGGTCGACTAACGTTGCTTGTAGCTGCCCGATCGTCGTGAATAGAATTTTTCCTGCAGCCAAAGGCCAAACTTAGATCATAAACATTTCTCCATTGAAATCAGTCACTTGATTGGTTAATTAAAAGATGTTGGCTCATTAAAAACCTAAGGGGGGTCTTGCAAACTGATGCAAACTTTAGTATTGGCCCTTCAGCATTTTAGTCAAAACTGCTTGCAGGCGTTCTGTCATCAGGGAAGAATAAAGTAGGCATTGAGAGCAATCACTTCTCTTCACCTTTTTTAACATAGCCACTGTCCAAAGAGCAAGTTATGACAAGGAATCTTAATAGTAGAACACACCTTTTCCTAACCATTGAATCCACTCATGACAATACCAACCGCACCTGTAGCCTTGGTACATGGACCGAGAAACATGGGGGTCTAGGGGGGCCATGGCCCTAAAGTATCCTAGCTTGAAATCAAGTCTCCTAGCTTGTGTCGTGCTTTTAGGTATTCTAAGCCAGCTCCTATATCCCCCATATCTAACTAGCCTCTCTTTCATACAGCTACTGCAGTTGTTGTTGTTCTATACCAAAAGTCAAGATGGCTGCTCCCTGCAACAATGTTAGTACATCATCACTTGACATGGGCTGGTTGCTGTGTTACACTGTGTGGGCGTTCTGGTTGGGAAGCTGCGTTGGTTGTCACTGGTGTCCGTCCATGTGCAAAGCTATCGAATGAGCACTTCAACGTGACAGTGAAACCAATGCCTGGAGCCAGAATTGCAAGAATGAAGAACGTGAATTATGCTGATGCCGATGTCGTGATTGTACATGCTGGCACGTGTAATTTGAAGAAACAGTCCGACCCTGAAGAATTAGCAGACGAAATTGTATCTACATTGCGCGACATAAAATCCAAAGGCAACAAGGCCCAAGTAGCCTTTTCAGGAATCATAAAGCGAAAAGATGACCTTGAGCTGAACGCAAAAGCAATCAAAACAAATGAGATCATCGTCGAGAAGCTAATGTACAGTGGATGGTTTACACATTAACGATGGAGGTGTAAGGAAATTAGCTGCTATATTAGGTATTGCTAGGAATTAATGGGAAATGCTAGTAAAGCAGCCAAAAGCGATGTATCAAGGCCTAAAAGTAGAAAAGGTGTAAAAATCGCACACCTAAATATAGTTGCACTCCGAAAAAACAAATTAGAACTGGAGGTACTTGTAAACGACCATAAGTTTGATGTTCTTGGACTCTGTGAAACTAGACTTAATGAGAATGTCCAGGACAGAGAGCTACGTATAGATGGTTATGAAATATATAGAAACGACAGGGACACCTCAGGCGGCGGAGTAGCTATGTATGTCAACAACACTCTGTCGCACCACCGTAGAGAAGATATCACCGATCCAAAATTAGAAATATTAGGGATCGAGGTCACGCCTAAGCATGCAAAAGCGTTCGTAATCCTCTGTTGGTATCGCCCTCCAACAGCAGATATTGATAATTGTTCATTCGAGGCTCTTGCTAAAATCATAAGAAAAATAGATGCTGAGAGCAAAGAAATAATACTGATTGGAGATACCAACTGTGATTTTAAAAGCCCTGAAGATGGCAACTCAAGGAAACTGAAATTAATTTATTCTGAATTTCAGTTTGAGCAAAAAATTACAGAATACACCAGGGTTGCCACGTACACTAATGCCCAGGGGGGGGGCTAAGATCACAAAATCTCTTATTGATCACTACTCTACAAATCGCCCGAACCATATATCTGATTGTGGAGTAATTAAATCAGGAATTACCGACCACTACGTCATCTATGGAGTTAGGAAACTGCATGCAAAGCGCAATAGAAGAGGAGAACAAAAGAGTCCCTATGATAGACTACAAAATATGACCGAATTTCGAAGTCTAAAGAACTATGATAGCGAAGCATTTCTCCAAGACTTACAGAGCGTTGACTTTGAGAGTGCAATCTCCGCCGCCTCAGGGGACCCTAATCAGATGGCAAATACTTTCTACGACCTCTTCCTGTCAATTCTAGATGTGCATGCCCCTTTAAAGAAAAGGAAAGGGATTCAAAGCCGTGCACCAGCTCCATGGCTTTCTGCTAGAATCGGGAAGTTAATGCGTGATAGGGATAAATATAAAGTTTTGGCTGAGAAAGATCATCAGCTGTGGCCTACCGGGTGTCCCAAAAAAAAGTTCCGGCGTTTGATTGAAAGCAGAAATAACAGTGTTGAATTTGGCAATTTCTAATCAGTCTAGTTACATGCTAGACATTTCAACTTACAATTTGGCATATCGTATGAAGAAATTGGTAATCTGAAAATGGAGTCATGAGGTCTAACATTTCATTTTCATGTTCAAGGCAAAACCAGAGAGATTTGTACAGCCTTCATGGTGGTGAAAGGGGACTCCCTCAAAGACTAATACATACAAACACTGAGTTGGTGATAATTTCATTATCTTGACAACGGGCAAGGTTCTACTCACTACTGAGCATATTCAAAGTAAAGGCCATTTTTTCCAGTCAGTGGAGGGCAGGGGACAGAACTTCTTTTGTCTAAAAGAGAAAAAGTCGCTTTGTAATTGAATGGAATTTAGCTTTGAACGCTTCTTGATTGTGTGAAATTCCCCCTGCTCCAACTAATTTCGTGGACTGTCTCGGGACAAACTGTTTGTTGCTGTTATTGTTGCATTATGCCAACTGGGAATTTCAAACGGGGTTTTACTGTTCGACTATTTCATGGAGTTTCACCGTTTCTTTTCTTTAACTAAAGCCTGATACACAAAGTTCGTTTGGGTAAGACCCGAAAGACAAAGAAGTCAAGCTCTGAGTCTTTGTCTTTTGGGTCTTTTTGCACGACCATAACGACCCAAACGACCATGTGTGAATCAGGCTTAAAAATAGTTTCCAGTTCTTTGTTCGATATGTCATATTATGCAAGAGTGCATTTTCCGGCTTAGTATGCTCCCCCGAGACCCATTGGATTCGATTTTTCAGACATTTTGCTCGCTTTGAATATGCTCAGTGATCAGTGAGTAGAATTCTCGCTTGTCGTCAAGGTAATGATCGAAAGTGTGAACCTGGTTTTTGTTGCTCATTCGGCGATTCCCCTTTATTGCGATGACGAAGAAAAACGTACAATCTCTCTGGCTTCGCCTTGAACTTGAACATGAAATGTTGAACCTTTGAACTCCATTTTCAGATTACCAATCTCTTCATACGATATGTCAAATTGTAAGTTGAAATGTCAGGCATGTAACTGGAATGATTGGAAAATGCCTGATTCAGAACTTTTTTCTCTGCGTTCAATCAAACGCCGGAACTTTTTTTTTGGGACACCCTGTAGATATAGAAAACTACGCAAAAGGGTCACTGCTGAGCTACGCAAATCAGTTAAGACTTATTACCAGGGTTTGATTGATGAGACCTCCAACAATCCTAAGGAAATGTGGAAGTCGGTCAAAAAAGTTTTGAATAAGGATAAAACACGAACTTTTCCTTCCTCTGTAACGTACAAGGGTCAAAACTTAGAAAACCCACTTGGAATCTTAGAGGCATTCAACGATCACTTTGTGACTATAGGCCCAAAACAGGCCAGTGAAATACAAAGTGAGACTACGGATGATCCACTGCAGTATTTATCTGCAGAGATACCATCTGATACGCCTCCCTTCGTATTCCAAAGGATTGATGAAAATCTTGTTAAGAGAGAGATAAACAGGCTAAAATGCTCGAAATCTCCTGGACATGATAAAATTCCGGTTAAAGTGATAAAAGATGCCGTTGAAATATTGTCCAAACCACTGGCAAAAATTTTCAACTCTTCCATGGAAGAAGTGGAAGAAGGGATCTTCCCAGACATCTGGAAACTGGCGATGGTAACTCCTATTTTCAAAAAAGGGCAAAAATCTGACTTGTGTAACTACAGGCCAATTTCTGTACTTTCAGTACTGTCAAAACTGTTTGAGAAAATTGTTCATGACCAAGTTTCGACGTTTATGAAAGATCATGGTCATTTTTCACACTGTCAGCATGGCTTCAGACAGCTCCATAGCACAGTTACGTCACTGCTCAATGTGACAGAATTGTGGTTCTCCAATATCGACAGAAAAAAGGTAAACATGAGTGTCTTTCTAGATCTTAAAAAGGCCTTTGATACGGTGGACCATGATCTGTTACTCGCAAAGTTAGCTGTCTATGGCATTGTTGGAGGTCCTCATCAATGGTTCTCGTCCTACCTAACGAGGAGAGAACAGTATTGCCAAATAGGTGGTCAACGGTCGAGTCGTAAGGTTGTAAAACATTGAATACCACAGGGATCGTGCCTTGGGCCACTTTTATTCATCCTTTATGTAAATGATTTTGCTCAGTGTCTGGTTAAATCTTCCCCAAACATGTATGCAGATGATACCAGTGTAACATGTTCGGCAGAAGATATAGACACACTTTGCGATGACTTGAGAACCGAACTAGCAAATATTTCAGAGTGGATGAGACAAAACAAGCTTAGTCTTAATGCGAACAAATCTGAATTCTTGATTGTTGGCCACAAAAGACAACTTAACGGTATCCATGAACCCGTGCAGCTACAGGTTGAAGAGGAACCGATAAGAAGAGTTCAGACAGTGAAATATCTTGGAAAAAGGGTCGATGAAAACTTAAGTTGGAACGAACAATATAAAAGCCTTAAATGCAAAGTAAAATGTGGACTATCCTCTATTCGCAAACTTAAAGATATTTTACCCCAATCTAAGTTAGAGCAAGTCTACAGAGCCCTGGTTGAAAGCCACCTGCGGTACGGTAATGAACTATGGGGCAGTTTGTCTGATACCAAATTAAATCATTTGCAGCGTCTCCAAGACAGAGCTCGCACATTGATTGAAAGCTCCAATGTAAAGGACGGATGGACGTGCAATTGGCTCTCTGTCTCTAACCTTATCAAATACGACAAGGCTGTTATGGCATATAAGATAATGAATAATCTATGTCCGAACAGCCTTCAAGGAAAATTCACCATGAGATCTCAAATATCTGCTTACGCAACGAGAAACTGCCGAGATATTGATATCCCAAAACGCAACCTAGAATTTTCAAAAAAGAGTTTTCTTTACTCTAGTGCTAAACTGTGGAATGATATACCTCTTGATATGAGGAATAGCCCCACAGTTCTCACATTTAAAAAGAAACTGAAGGACTACTTGCTACACTAGCATTTAACCCAAAGCACGATCCCTAGGAAGAGCAGCACTTACCACGGTTACATTCCATATTATTCTTTGTAGATATGATATAGTACGTTGTTCTTTTTTTATTTTTCTTTTTACTATTGTTATTTTTCAAACTATTATCTTGTTGTTGTATAAGCTGATAGGGATTTGTGGATAAATATGATTAAATGAAAATGAAAAATGTGCCATTGTTGCGGGTTAACCTCAAAGGCGGGATCCTGCTGTTATCCTTGCCATTGGTAGCTGGTTGTTGATTTCGTGGGGTTGGTGGGGTTGGTGGTAACCAACGGTGCTCTAGCTCGTAAGGCAGTTTTGTGTTAGCTGGTGTCCCCTTGTATGGTTTGAGGTCATTGATGTGACGCCAAGCAGTGACGTTGTCTGAAAGTCGCTGAACCCTGAAGGAAAGGCCTTCTTTATGTAAGACAATGTATGGCTCTGCTTCAAAGATAGACTGGAACTTTGTACGTTGTATTGGTCGACGTACCAGGACATTGTCACCTTGCTCCATGTTAACATATCCGTGCCACTTGGACATGTTGAATCTTGATGCACGTTGCCTCTTTTCTGTCATGTCTTGTATGCGTGCCTTGTGGATGTCAGCATCAGTTGCTGGTTGTTTTGGAAATTGGTGGCGGTATCTGTAGGGCTGTGACCTTTGGGCTGTGACCTTTGGGCTGTGACCTTTTACTTTACTTGATTTGGTACCCCTGTGTGTATACGTCAAACTTATTGTTAGGCAATCATGTGAATCCCCGAATTCAGATTATTGGATTATTGATTTGCGCTGCGCAGCAGCATGCAAATCATTATAACGTCTTCGGTCTTGCACTCACGACATAGAGTGCACTATTGTTTCAGGGCTTGCTTTTACAATGGATCTATTTTTGTCAACCAATGAGATATCCCTTGCGCAATAGTGTTTGCATGCGCGGTGTTTGCTGAAAGGGCACAAGCTCGTATGCGCAGATGATAAAACGAGTTCAGTTGCGAATGGAAGCTTCAGGGACATCTCCTGGAAGAGCCGTGAGGCCGTCGTGAAAGCCTAGGAGGCAGTGAAACGAACGTATGTGAGTGCTATTTAACTGTGAAACTTTACCTGTTATATTTCCTCGAATGCCGTTTTCTCTTTCCTCGTAGGAAAGTAGGATTTTTGTAAAGTTGCTGTGTGCCGTGCCTTCACAGTCTGTGCCTTCACTGATCATAAAACTTACGAAGTTCTCACAAAGGCACCTGTCAATACCTTTCGAAAAAACATAACGAAAATTTGAGGAGGATGCCCAGAAACTGCTGAGAGACCAGCAGTACTCAAATCTGATAATTTCAACTGTTTGCGAAAGCAGAATGCGACGTTCAGCTATGAGTCATGTCATATTTTGATTTGTCAAAACATACTGAGCTGATTGCTGACACGTCCCCTACTGGACTTGGTGCAATAACATTACCTATCTTTACTCATACCCCCAGTTGGGATATAATATTTATGAATATGTAGAAATATGTACATCAAGAGTCACTCTTACATCGAATAGACACTACTTGAGCAACTCTTTTAAAAAGTAATGAACAAATATTAATTAGGAATGCAACAGCTGACAGCTAACAGCCGTTAAACCTTAAAATTAAGATTTACAGGAGGTTATTTTTAATCGTAATTTTGCGAAATGAGGATAACTTGGAGATAAATGTAGAAACTTTTTTATAGCGGGAAGGGTTCCTTTCATTTGATAATGATTGAAATTTGTAATAGAACTTCTGGTCTCCTGACTTAGAGCAAGTTACATAGGTCCCAGATTCCGTTTCATCATTGAACTGGATGATCACACTTGCATGGCACAATACTTCAAATCACTCAAATCACAAACAAGCACAACTGCGACATGGAATCAGTCTAATGATGATTTTGAATCGAAAAGGAAATCTGCAGCTACATTAGAATGCGGAAGTTCGTTCTGGTGCTGCCGGGGGTTTTGACACAATAACAAAAACGTCAAAGCCTCTTGGAATGTGAATTTGTCTAATTTCAGTTATGACCATAAAAGCTCTTTTGTCTGCAACGACTGCAATTTTCAGTGAGATCAAAACAAAAAGCAGTAACGGCCAAATTATTCGCAAGAAGGGGGTGGTTAGACAGCACTCATCATGTCAACAGGACTGGAAAAGGCCTGCCTTCCTCCGTTGAATTGAATTCATTTTCTGACGGGAGATCTCAACTCTACGGAAACAATAGGGGATGCACGCGCTACAAACAACAAACCTCATTCTGTGAAATTATAATTTATTTTCTTCAGCACAATAGCTTCTACACTATACGGCTACTAACATAACATTTATCCACCAGAGATGTGCTATTTTTCCGGGCATCATTTTCGCCTATTTTTCCTGGAACGGGGTGTCAGAATAAAGCAATTTTTCTAGAGCCAATTGTCAAAACATGTGAAAAGGGGAAATTTTGCTAGGTTGGGTTTTTTATTGTCCAATTTTTGTGTTTTGGAGTATGCTTTTCACCGATATTCTCTAGAATCGGGTATCATTTGAAGGCAAAAATTCTGGAGCTGGGCAAATTTTTTTCCGTAAGCACACCCCCGTACAAATTTAGATCCCTTTCCGCCGCTGTTTCCCCATCCTGGTCCCCAACGAAAAAATATCATCAAAAATTGAAACTTCACAGAATTTGATGAAAATCACCAGAGTACAATTCTGATATAGAGATTTCGAAAATTGACTTATTTTCTGAAAATTTTATGATTTAGGGGGGCTTAACTGGGGGCAAAGGTGAGTGACTTGAATTAAATTCGAAAGAAAATCAAAGTTAACAGAATTTGATTGAAAAGTCACTAAAAAATACAACACTGATGCAAAAATTTCGAAGATCGAAGTGCATTTCACAAAAGTGTGAAAGATTTTCAGAAGGAAAGGATTTTTACGGATTTTGGTGGACTTTCTTGGAAAACAAAAGGATTTTGGCCAGTGGTGTATGATTGTTTTAGGGAGTGAAATGCCCCTTTTGGGTAGATGAGTTGCTGCCACACAAATTACATTTAGAATGTCAGCCAGTTCTCATCCGAAGCCACCTTGTTAGTCCAGAGCAATGATATAGAAAGTTTATGATGCATGCTATAGCGCAAATCTTAAGATAGGACTATCTCTTGTTCTTTTTACAACGTTCGTGTCGAAGTAATGGAAGCTTTGAGTGAATATATCGTTATGTTTGGTGAAGTTTGTCTCGTCGTTGTTGAACCTACCTGCGTGTGAAAATAGTATCGATTTAAAGTTACGACACGAAAGTTACAAAATGGTGGCCAGTGTTTCCAGACAAGGATGCCGTTTATGCTTGCCAAGCCAGAAGCCAAGTCAAGAGTCATTGCCCTTTGTTGTTCAGATGTCAAAGGCCAGAGGGACTGTGCAGCTAAGTGGAAAGTTATTCTTTTGTTTTTGCCTTTGATGCAGTTTGCCCTCTTTTGTGTGGAGAGAGAGAGGAATATCTTGATGAAAAGGTTGATAAGGTTGAAATGTCCAAGCCGAGACTTGTGTTGTAAATAAACGATATCTCTGTGAAAACTCCCATTTAGATGTTTATAGTACAGATATAGTGTAGACCTAACATTTCAGGAACGATGTCTGACTTTGAAAGTTTGCAATTAGAACTGGGCTCTTTGGTTTGTCAACAAACGGTCGCCAAACTTACCGAACTCGTTACTTATTTAGAGATTGAAGAAACTGTTGAGGGTAAAAGTCGAATGCAACTGGTCAAAATTATCAGAAATGCCATTGATAAAATCGTAGGAAAACCTAGTGAAATAGATTTGGATGTTTATTTGAGGGACGCTATTGCTTTCGTTAACAATCAAACAGCTAAAAAACGGAAAGGCGGCTGGTCCAGATAAAGTACCAACAACAATTGTCAAAGACGTTGGTGACCTTGTATCAAAGCCATTATCGATGATTTTTAACTCATCGTTAGAAAAAGGAGTATTCCCAGATATTTGGAAACTTGCAAGAGTAACCCCTATATCTAAATCAGGTGCCAAAAAAGATGTAAACAATTATAGACCCATTTCGGTTATTTCGATCTTTTCTAGGATTCTGGAGCGGATAGTACACGATCAGATTATTTGACTTTCTTCTTGAAAACAATGTAATTACCAAGAATCAGTCTGCATTTCGTAAACTATACTCCACGATAACGTCTTTGATATGCAGTACCGATCACTGGTATGAAAACATCGACAACAAAAAATTGAACCTAACCATATTTCTTGACCTTCAGAAAGCATTTGATACGGTCGATCACAAAATCCTAGTGGAAAAATTGCGCAGATACGGTATGAGGGACACCGCTGGGAACTGGAAAGTCACAATCCACATAAGAAATTTGCAGTTGCTGATGACAGAAATTTATAAAACAAAATGGGAACTCAATCCTACTTTCATGAAGGAGATCTTTGTTGAAAAGCACAGTACGTACGGGTTAACAAGCTGCCATAATCTGCTGCTGCCACAAGCGCGCACTACGTGCTATGGCCTAGAGACGGTCTCGTTTATATTATGGCAGGCACTTCCCAATGACATGAAACAATCAGATTCCCTCTCCACCTTTAAAAGGAGAATAAAAACCTGGAAAGGAGAGGGATGCAACTGTAGACTGTGTAGACCTTTCGTGGCTCAGGTTGGGTTCTTAAAAGGATAAATGCGTTGCATTGTAAATACTAAAAAATTTCTGTAAAAACATTGTAAAAATCTGTATATATGTATTATACCGGATTATTCTTTATGTTAGATATATATGTAGCTATTTTTTTTCTTTCTTTTATTTTGAATCAATTTTACTTTGTAGTAGGCTTGAATTAGCTTTTATTTTATGCTATCAATTATACGTCTACTTTAAATAAATCAAATATAATATAATATATATAACTGGTTTCAGTCCTATTTAGATCAGAGGACACAAGTTCAAGCATAATTTTAGGGATTCAATAAACCCAATGTGCCCAAAAAGTGATGGCATTGAGGATACGGAGCATTTTTTGTTGCTCTGCCCTTCTTTTGATCTTCAGCGTCGAGACCTTCTCACTGGAATTGTTGAATTATTACGACCATTTGTGGAAATCACCAATCTTTCAAATGATGCTTTGATGCAACTTGTACTATATGGTGATCAATACCTTTCTTTGACTTGAATAGAAACATTCTCGAATTGACCTTACGGTTCATTCACGAAACTGGTCGGTTTGACTAAGATCTGTTGACTCTTCAGTTACGTACAAAGCAGCCACTAAGTCCTCTTATGTAATGTTATTTTTCTTTGTAAATTCTGTTTCACATTAAGTGTCAGGTCTTTCCACTCCAAACAACCCACGACTTACGCTCGTCACATTTTAAAATTATCGCAACCTGTCACCTAATGTAGAACAGAATCGTTCGTATTTCGTTGTGTTGTAGGTAGATTAACTTGCTCGTTTTTATATATTGGCCATGGGGTAGTCATTGTCTTTCGCTCCCCATGGTGTCGTCCCTGTAGTGTTGTAAAGTAATTAGGGAAGTTTTGTAGAATGTAAGGTATGTTGTACAATTTTTATATGAATAAAAAAAAAAGAGGACACAATTTTGTGCCGCAAATGGACAGAAATCAATGGCAAGGGAGGTAACATGCGGTATACCTCAAGGTTCCTGCTTAGGACCTCTCCTATTCATCATATACCTGAACGACTTAGAGAACTGTTTGAAATTTTCCCAAGCTAGTATCTATGCTGATGATACCAATGTAACGATCGCATCGGACGACATCGAAAAACTGGTCTTCGAGGCGCAACAGGAATTGCTCAACCTTTCTGAGTGGATGAGAATAAGCGAACTAAGTCCTAACCCCGCAAAGACAGAATACATGATTATAGGCCATTCTCGTAAAGTAAACACGTTGAATATTTCGAATGCCCTCATGTTAAATGACTCAGTTATCAAACGTGTCACAAAGACGAAATCGCTAGGTGTAACTGTCGACGAGAACCTAAAGTGGGATGAGCATTTCAATACTGTTAAGGGTAAAATGTGTGGTGGACTTGCATCGTTAAAGAAATTAAAAAATATAATTCCCCAAAGCAAGCTGTGTAGTGTCTATTACGCTATCGTTGAGAGCCATCTACGTTATGCCAATGAAATTTGGGGCAGTCTTCCAAAAACGAAGCTTGATACTCTCCAACGCTTACAGGACAGGGCCCGATCAATAGTTGAAAACGCCAGATATAAGGATAACTGGTCATGTGACTGGCTGAGCGTCAAGAATATAATTCGATTTGATAGGTCGGTATATAAGATAAGGAACAAATTAAGCCCTGAAAGCCTCTGGGACAAATTTCAGCAAAGATCCTTGCATTCAAACTATGCAACAAGGAACTGTAGAGATCTTCAGATTCCCGGATTAAACACAGAACATGCGAAAAAGAGTTATCGATATTCTGCTATTAAAATCTGGAACGATATTCCAGTTGCTATTAGAGAACTCCCGAAGATAATTCGCTTTAAGAAAGACCTAAAGGAGTACTTGAAAGCTGACAGAAAACACCAGTCTAATTAAAAAACACGAACCCTGGAAGAACAGCATCATAGGCTAGTTTTAATGTAGATTATTTCCTTATTCAATTAAGCTGAAGGGATTTGTTTCGTGTATAAATAATGATATATGATATGATATGATGAACAAAACTGCCCCTCCTCTTGAGAAAACTGAAGAGGAAACAAATCTCACTGAACTTGAAATGAAATTACTTGCTTTGAAGTTAGAACAACAAAAAGATCTCGAATCTGTTCTCAAAGAATTAGAAGCTGAAACCTGTTTCGTTGGATAGTGATGATGTTAATAAAAAAAGTAAAGCTACAAAAGCACCGTTGATGTCTGCCCCTTCGATTTTACAACGAGAATTTAAGATATCAGGCCAAATTGGGGAGCCTGGTCAATTTGATAAATTAACTTACGTTTCCCTAATTCACCAGATTTCTTCAGGGTTGGAAAAAGGTTATTCTGAGAAAGATGTAGTTGATGCCGTAATAAAATCTATCTCGCCTCACAGTAGCCTTAGAAATTATGTGTTGACATCACCTGATCGCTCTCTTGCCAAACTGCGCTCAATCCTTCGCGTGTTTTCTCAAGAGAAGACTGCTGCTGATTTTTATCAAGCCTTGGTGACAACCTGTCAAAAGACCAAAGAGACTGCCCAACAATTTTTACTGAGAGCTCTGGACGCACGCAACAAAGTTTTCGTTGCCACACAAGAAGAAAAGTCTCATGATGAATACAGCACGCAGCTTGTACAAAACACTTTTCTCAAGACTGTGGAGACAGGGTTACATGATGAATCACTCGTGACAAATCTTCGCCCTTTTTGCGTTAGGGGGGCATTACAGATGAAGAGCTAATGAAGCATCTCAATGATCATGCGACAGTTCAAGCAGAGAGAAAGGCCAAATCTAACTCTGCGCCTGCTGAGCGTCAACGAGCCGCAGCGGCAAACGCAGCGTCCGTAGATTCTGAAATCACCTGATAATCTGACATCACACACCGTCAAACCCCAAAAACCTAAAATTCAAAAGCAAACTACCCATGAAAGTGAAACAAAAACACTTTCTGCAGAAGTGAGGGAATTAAGATCCGAATTAGCAGAATTAAAACGTAATTTTGCTGGAAAACGAATGCAGCAGGCTCCCCGCTTTCAAAAAAACAGAGGGCGAGGGAGAGGCCAATATCAAGGTCAAGGTTATTACCGCAGACAAAGTGGTTGCCGACAATGCCAAGCTAATGGGATCGGAAATACTTGCCAACATTGTTTCAATTGCGGGGGTATTGACCATTTTCGTGCACAATGCTCTATGCAGGAAAACAGCCAACTGTTATTCCAGGGGGGCGAGGAATAACCGAACATGAAGCTAGGCCCAAACATTGTAATTATTGTGGTAGAGAACAATCGCATTCAAATTGTTGGCAGTGTGGAGGATGCAATGTCGTTCATTATTGTAATAAAGACTGTCAAAAAAGACATTGGGGGGAACATAAAGTCCTGTGTAATGCTCTTCAAACACTTGCTCAGACTTCCAAAAACAATGAAAAACCCGATCGTTTTATAAGTCACTTGACTCCAAAACAAGCATCAAAAGTCGCAAATTTAGTGGGAAAACGTTGCGTTATTAACTGTGGTCTTAATGGGAAACAAATCGAAGCTTTGTGGGACACTGGAGCCCAGGTTTCAATAGTTTCAGAACATTTTCTTGAACAGAATTTTCCAGACACAAATTTACGGAATATTGCGGAGTTAATTGATTGCCAACTGAATGTTTCTGCTGCGAATGGAACACAGATTCCTTACATAGGATGGGCAGAAATTCAATTTGAATTGAATAACAATCAAGAACCAATTATCGTTCCTTTCCTAGTTACTAAGGAAACTATTGACTTGCCGCTTGTTGGGTTTAATGTCATTGAAGAGTGTATAAAGACAAACTTGTGTGAACCTGATTTAAAGAGTGTTTTTCCTTCTGTCTCTTCTGCCAACGTATCCGCTCTGGTAGATCTGATTAAGACAAGCAGTGAAACAGAATTTTGCACTGTGAAAACTGGAAAAAAAGATCGACTGATTGAACAGGGACAGTCCCTTAAAGTTTCTTGCCGTTTAAATCATGGCCCCATTGATGTAGCCATACCTGTCCTGTTTGAAAAGGACGAGCTAGCAAAACTGCCATGCGAAATTTCTGTGAATGATACCTTGCTTACCATAAAACCAGGAAAGTCCAGCAAAATAAGCATAGAAGTTGTAAGTAACTCAAAACACGATATTGTTTTACCACGCCGTTCTTTCCTTGGACGAGTTGAATTAGTTCAGTCAGTGACTCCATTTGATGTGCAACTAAAGGAAAAATCGGATAACGTTGAAGTCACTGCCCCGGAAACAAATCAGGATTCCTTTGATGGAGTTATACCCGAACATGTACGTCAAATTGATCTCTCCGGACTTTCAGCAGAACAAAAACAATCTGCATTGAAACTTTTAAGTGAAGAAAGCGAATCTTTTTTCAAAAGATGACGATGACATTGGATCGGTACCAGACTTGAAGCTAGGAATAAACTTAACCGACAATGTCCCTGTACAAAAGAACTATGTCGCTGTTCCTAGACCTCTGTACCCTGCGGTAAAGGCTTACATAGAGGACTTACTAAATCGAAATTTCATACGAAAATCTAACTCTTCGTATAGTTCGCCAGTGGTGTGCGTTAGGAAAAAAGATCAAAGTTTACGTCTATGTGTGGATTATCGAGCTTTGAATCAGAAAACTGTACCTGACCGCCACCCATTTCCAAGAATCCAGGAAACTTTAGACAATTTAGGAGGGAATGCCTGGTTCTCCGTTCTCGATCAAGGAGAGGCATATCATCAAGGGTATATCAGTGATGCAGATCAACACCTAACAGCTTTTATAACCCCCTGGGGTCTGTACGAGTGGATTCGTATACCATTTGGCTTATGTAATGCCCCAGGGGCGTTCCAACGCTTTATGGAGAACTGTCTAGGTGATTTACGCGATGATATATGCATTCCTTACCTTGATGATGTAATTGTTTTCAGTAGTACTTTTGAGGAACATCTCACTAACCTTCGTAAAGTTCTAAAGCGTCTTCGGGCGCATAGTGTAAAACTAAAGCCGCGAAAGTGCAAATTATTGCGCAAAGAAGTCAATTTCTTGGGAAGAATTGTTCCAGAAGGAGGATAAAAACTTGACCCCGAAAGTATTAAGCCAGTATTAAGCTTGCAAAAACTGACTCCTAAAACAGTTGGTGATGTAAGGAGATTAGTTGGACTTTTAGGGTACTACAGGAGATATATTGAAATTTCTCTAGAATCACAAAGCCAATTTATGACCTGCTAACCTCCGAATCTGATAATAAATCGAACGATCAAATGACCAAAAGTCATCAGGCTCAGTCTAATTTTCGTCAAGTACCATCGAATCGTCCTATTTCGTGGACCGAAGAACATCAGAATGTCCTAGACATACTTATCAACAAATTAGTTAGTCCACCAGTTATGGCGTATCCAAATTTCACAGATCCGTTCATCTTGAACACTGATGCATCAGAGACAGGACTCGGAGCGGTCTTGTATCAACGTCAAAAAGGCACATTAAGGGTAATAGCTTACGGTTCTCGCACTTTGTCTCCAGCTGAAAAAAACTATCATCTACACTCTGGTAAGCTGGAATTTTTGGCCTTGAAATGGTCAGTGTGTTAGCAGTTTAGAGATTATCTTTACTATGCGCCTTCGTTTACTATTTACACGGATAATAATCCATTGACCTACATTTTATCATCTGCAAAACTAAATGCGTCAGGTCTTCGATGGATCAGTGAACTCGCTGATTTCAATTTTACAATCAAATACCGTCCAGGTAAAATTAATAGTGACGCAGATACCTTATCTCGGCTACCTCAAAATTTCGAATCGTACATGAAAACGTGTACAGAGGAAACAACAGCTGAAACTAGACAAGCTATAACCTGTGCAGCCAAATTAATCGAGCAAGGAGAGTCTACGTGGGTTTCATCCTTAACTACTGACTCTAACGTATTTGCAATAGACGATTACGCTAAAGATGGCGGCGAGGAACTTTTTACCAAGATGCATTGCGTTCGAATCAGGAATCGTTAAAGAATCTATAGGGATTCGACTACAGAACGCAATGCATCTTGGTAAAATGTTCCTCGCCGCCATCTTTAGCGTAATCGTGTATTGGACAACCGGTAAAGGAGGCAACCTTTCAAAAAATCAACGCCGTTGACAGGCAAATCCTCTTCAGCCTACCTTTAAAACTGCTACAGGAGGGCGCTTGTTTGACATCCAAATGCAATTCATTTCAAGTCTTTGCTTGCATCTTTGAACAAGGACATCGGCAGTGGCACTGCGTAAACTCATACTGATATCATGCTCAGAATTTTCTTGAGCAGTTTTGAAAGCTGCGCGGATGACATGATAATGCTTTGTAGGTAAACATGTGTCTTTTGGGGGAGGTCGTAGGGAGTCACCGGAAACCGTAAAACCGCCAAATTTTTCAAGAAACCGAAAAACAGCCTCAATATTTAGCTAAAACCGTTATAACATTTTTCCACAATTTGGATGTACCGCTTCGGTTTTGTGCTGCAGATGACTGCCTCGTTATCATTGTTATGACCTAAAAGGAGAAAGCTAATTCTACTGCCTTGAATCCGCTGGAAAATGTGAACATTAGTAGGATTTTCACAGAATTATATTGTACTAAACAATTATTCGTAGCTTTTATCGTAAATTTTCTTGATAATTTTCTCGAATCATATTTTGTGAACAAATCTGGAAACCGTTGAGAAAGAGAGGAACCGTAAAACCTCCTTTCTTACTGCCAAAAAACCGTTAAACCATAGTTGATAGAAAGGACTGGTTGTGAATCGCGGCAAACTTCAATCGCAGCCGCATTGTTCTCCTTAATCATGTTGAGACAGACTCAAAAAGCCGTCACGTGACATCAAGAGTGCACACTTTATCGTGCGTGTCGATTTGTGCACTATTAGAGGATAGGTCTTGGGTAGGCTAAACAAAGTCTCAAACATATACAACGACAAAGATAAATACTTTCAAAATGTTCTTGTAGTTGATATTCAATGATTCTTGTTTCCGGGCAAAAGATCTCAGCTCTGATAAAGGCAGTTAAACATGTTTAAAAACTTATCTTTTTAGGCAACTAAAATAGGTCAACTTTTCCCGACGAGCGGGAAAAGTGGATTTATCTTGAAGTCAAAACTTGTATATCACGGGAACATTAGAGAGTAAATGATTAGATAGATTGATGGAATTATATTTCAAAATTATTTCTGTTCGATAAACTTCCAATCTTTGCTTTTTATCGCAAGCAATCCTATTCCCGGACGAAAATATAACTGCTGTCCTTATGCTGGGATCCACTATTGTTCTGACTTGGAAGGCAGTGATCGAGGCCCGATCGCTGTTGACAGCTTTGTTCAAATAAAGTGTTTGCAGTTTTTGGCTTTTAGTTACTGGTTTCAAAACAGCAATCACAGTAACAGTAAAGCCTTTTTCGCAATTTAAACTGCGTTCACACGATGCCGGCACATTTTGAAAACGGTGAAAAGTGTGACGGCAGCAAAATTTGAGCTAGCTTTCACACGATGCCGGCACAATATGAAAACGGTAGGAAAATTGACAGTAAAATCTCGTTCCTGGACTTTGATGCTGAAGAAAAGTACCTACACACTAAGAATCGACCAGTCTCGATCCAAAAGCGTTGAAAAATGATCTGTTTACGATGCTGTTTCAAATTTATACCGGTTAGAGTTCCGTTTTCAAAATCTACTGTTTTCGAAATCTGCCGGCAAAAAATGTGCCGTTTTCGTGTGAACAGGAGGCCTATCCGTCACATTTTTTACCGTTTTCAAAATCTGCCGGCATCGTGTGAACGCAGTCTTAGAACAAAACAGAATAACGTGGCAGGATAAATATAAGTGCAAAACTTTGGCAATTTTTCTTGACTGCCGGGGTAACCGGGGTTAGAGAACTTAAATGAAGAATGGAATCAATGAATGCAATTCAAGGCTTCCCTGAATTTGAGTTATCAAGCCCTTACTTTGAAATAAAGGTTATTTCATTTCTAAATAGGATTGATTTCCTTAATCAGATTCATGGGCTGCACAAATCTTTTTATAAGAAACGGCCTATGAGAAACCCAACTCTCATATGGTCATATCGCAAAAACTTAAGAAACTCCAGTGCTGGGGAATATCACTTAAGAAACTATGTATCTCTGCTTTGACAAAGGACATTCTTAACATATCTTTAATTCATTTTAAGAAAATTTCAGTACTCGGCCAAATCCTTGGTTTATTATAAAAAATGAGTATATGCCAAACCATGCGACAACGGATTCCGGCCAGATTCAGATCTGCGGAAAGGGGGAACAAATAACAGTTCACTGATTTAATCGCATTCTCCTTATTTGCCCCTCCCTTACATGGGGCTGATGTTAGGCAAAGACCTTAACCCCTTTCCCAGTTAAGACTTGCTGACAGCCACATCGAACTATAATGAACAAAAGAAGGAAAAAATCATATGATACAGTCGCTAAAGTAGGTTTAAAGCTTGAGGCTTGAAACGTTCGTCAACAACTCGTACTCCAGAGATATCGTTCGCGATTTCTGTTTTTCCGTGCTAGGGAACTTAAAACTTCGAAACCAGGACCAGAGCATTCTTGCTGAAACTTTCCTTCTTCCTCCTACTTGTTCCACCAAATAGCATTCAGCAATGTGAGCCTGGAATTTCGAGAAATACTATGGCAGAAACCCTCATATGTTAATTTTCCTTTCACTTTTTTCGCCCTGTTTTGAAAGCGAGTAACACATGTGTGCACCTTAGATCGGCAAGTATCAATCGAAGCATTGATGACCTACGAAATGACCTAAACTTAGATCGTTTGAAGCTACAGGATTGGTTACATGCAAACAAACTTTCTATGAACGTTGTTAAAACGCAATCACTTATTATAGGCTCTGGTCCAAACATCGGTAAGATCGAAAGCCAGCCTGATGCTCCACCATCTTTTGCAATAGGTGATCAGGACATTGAAATGATTACCAGCATAAGATACTTAGGTATTCAAATGATAGTAAACTCCACTGGGGCAAGCGCGTGGATACTATCAAGACCAAGGCTAATCGAACCCTTGGACTTATTAA
Organism: Aurelia sp. 3 sensu Dawson et al. (2005); assembly: GCA_964020215.1. Taxonomy (NCBI): domain Eukaryota; kingdom Metazoa; phylum Cnidaria; class Scyphozoa; order Semaeostomeae; family Ulmaridae; genus Aurelia; species Aurelia sp. 3 sensu Dawson et al. (2005). The sequence goes on from OZ026585.1 coordinate 12,498,897, forward strand.
GTATTCTAAGAAATATCTTCCATCTGATGTACTCAACAAAATGTATAGAGGAATTGTTGAGCCCCGTTTGAGTTACTGTTGTTCCGTTTGGGGCTGCTGTAGCATGCCTCTGCTGCTCCGATAATTCAAAATCTTGGCTGGTCAACTATCAGTACTCTTGTAAAGTCTTTGAATTCGCTTGCACCAAACTACTTCAGAAAATTATTCGCAACATGTTCGGATGAAAGAGAGCGGTTTATGCGTTCATCAGAAACTGATCTAAAGATACCGCTGCTAAAAACGATCAGTGGTCAAAAATCTTTTTCTTATCGCGGTGCAAAACTGTGGAACAGCCTAGAAAGAGATAATAAATTGGCCCCATCCCTGAAAACTTTCAAAGAACAGCTATAGTCGGGAACAACTTTTATTCCATTTTTACTGCTCTCTTGTAGCCTTAGCTCTGTATGATGTTGTAAATTAGGTTAGGTTTGTAATTTCTTTTGTCTCGTGAATTGTTTTAGTCTTTTAAACAGGTCAGGTTGAAAACATATCTATTTATGAACCTGATTAACCTGTATAAATATTATAAAATGAAAAAATGAAATACATTTTGACTAAAGTATTCTTTAGTTACGAACTTTTGGCATATTTCAAACATCCCAGTATACGAGATATTTTGTTACATACTAAATTCGTGTTCTGATCACAAGTGAGTCTGTTATCAAGTTACACCCCCCAGTAACGATCTCGCTGCGTTGCGCCTGACAGACGACGTAGAAGGAAGGACCGCCGAGAAGATTTGTTTTTCCGCCAAGTTTGAAATTAATAAATTGTATCGAGAAAAGCCACGATAGGAGGCTGTTCGTTGAATCCTCATTGAAGGAAAGATGCTTTCAGCGAAGAACAAGTAAAAATATTCGAAAGCAGGACACCACAATACAACGCAAAAGAAACGACGACTATTATTTGGATTAAATATTCATTATATATGTTATAAAAGAGCTGATATTTCGCCTCGGCATGCGAGGCTTCTTCAGAGCTGAACGAACGTAATCACAAATGTACAATAATTTTAATGAAGGTAAACTGTAACATGATTGGCTAAGGTTTGCTACATCGCAGGGGTCAATGTAGGTGGATGTGGGGGATAACTATGTGCGCGCAAACATAATAATGTGGAGGAGGAAAGTAACATTATGATGATTCAGAGAATGTTGGTGATGTGGTGGAATATAAAATGATAGCATAACTAGAGAATATGTATATCTTGTAATTGTTATTACTTAGTAGTATGTGTATCAGCGGTCAGTGGTCGTTCATGCCGTTCGGTGTGAGACTATTAGCCAAGCCAATGAACCGTGAAGTATTGTTCTTTGGCTCGCCTAATACTCTCGCGTTCTTTGTGAATTTGTAGCAGCGGCAGTATCTGTAGGTCATTAATAGAGTGTCCGGGTTTACAGAAGTGTTCTGCAACCCCAGATCTGTCGGTCTTTCTGTTATTGATGTATCTGCGTTGTTCGTTAAGTTTGTCTTGTAGCCGTCTTCCAGTTTGTCTGATGTATTGGAAGTTGTCGTTTCCGTTTTTTTTTGCATATTTTACATTGTATGGCGTAGATGATGTTAGTCGAGTTGCAGTCTAGGCGCTGTTTTATGGTAAGCGTCCTGTTGGTGTTCGTAAAAGTAACTGTATCGTCCCTGTCCAGTATGTGTGAGCAAGTGTTGCAGTGGCGTCGTGAGTTGCATTTGTATGACCCCCGTGCAGCATTGGTTGCGCCACTTTTTGATTTGGCGCGAAACAAATGATCCCGGAGTTTTTTTGGGTCTACGGTAGCTGGGTATGGGCGGTAGGGGGAAAGCCTCCTTGCAACTGTCGGTGTCTTGTAGGATGTAGTAGTGTTTTTTGAGTATGGTTGTAATTTGTGGTAGACAGGGCTTGTCGGTTGCCACAAACGATGTCAAATTTTCATTCATAAATTTTGTATGAAATCTTGGCGGTCTGATGTGAATGAACCATTTGCAGTTTGCATCATATGCAATCTAAATTGCATTGTGATTCTAATGAAATGATGAAAATGAAAACTTCTCAATTGTGTAATGATTACTGAAAGATTTTTTGCAATCATGAGTCAAGAGTTATGCTCTATACAATACTTCCTCAGATTCGTTGTTGAAATTTATGGAACAACTATTTCAGGATCTGTGTAACAAAAAACAAGTTGCAATGGTTTACATGCCATATATCATGCGTATTCTTTGATTTATTCTTTCATTTCCTTTAGGTTTACATCCTTGAGACCAGGTTGGAATACATAAATAATTTGGCCTATGCTTAGTGGTGAGTGAAATAAAATGAATGGTGCAGAAATGCAAGAAGAGCTGTAAAGCCTACGGGGGTAAAACTAGATCCTGATCAGATACAAAGAACCTTTTTCGTGGCTGCAAGCTGCAAAAGTTGTACAACCGGTGAATGGAAGTTTTCAAAGCTGGCCAGCAGAGCAGACTCTTACCAACTTGCCAATTTTTAAGAGCACCCAATTTCTAGACTCGTAGACTCTTTGATATAAGAAACTTAATAAGGAACAGTAGGTTCTATTTTCCAAAGATTAACATGGGATCATTTAATGCAAAATAAAGAAGTTTGGTGACAAAAGCATTATATGGGGTTATTGCAGTTCAGTTAAGAATTTGATATTACGAATGTGTTGGAGATGATAAACAAGGAATTATCACCAAATGAGAAGGGTTGTTTCTGGGGCATGATCATACTTGGATGCATGTCCATTTTTGTGATCTTGGCAGTCCCATTGGAGTGCACAATTGCAGTGCATATTTATTGCTGAAAGAATATTCTGCATCACAAGTCAAAAACAATGTACTGTAATTCCCTTGATCCACTGTTAAAATCTATGGGAAAATCATTTCAGGATCGGCCTTGTTGAGTTAGACGAGCCAGAGATGAGACATTTTTGTAACTCTCATATTTACTAACTAACCCGAAAAACAACCCTCAAAACATATATAGGAAAACAACATGTTCACCTATGGGAATCAATTTTATAATTATGTATCATTTGACAATGAACATATCACAAAAACTTCCCTTTTTAAAGGAAACAATGTTATCTACAATGGTTTGCCGTGTTCTCCCTCGCTTTCAGGGATGGCTTGATTGTTCTCTTTGGTCTTGACAAAATGTTCAAAGGAGGATTGCCTTCTTTGCGATCTTCGGACACTTGTGATGATTCTGACTGATTACTGTCCGGTAATGGAACTAAAAGCACCCTGTTTCTCCGCAATGTGGACATTGGTGTCTGGCAACATATTGTCGTGGACTGTTCGTTTTCCCTTGTACAACACCTGTTTCATCATAGTTCACTATTTTTCTTCAGCTCCCGCGGACATTGGAGGCAGCAACTTTGCTCTATGTTTGACATTTAAATGTTGTTGTTGTTGTTGGCGTTGAATGTTCTCATTTTTCTGCAATTTATCCATGTCGGGCCATCTTAGAATGTTTCATTAGATGTTGGTACAGTACTGCGTAGCTTTCTGCCCATCAATAGTTCAGCTGGTGAAAAGCCGTTTCGTAGAGGGGTTGTTCTGCAAGCTAACAACGCTTTTTCTGCTTCTTTCTCTTTCTTCAGAATGTTCTTAACCGTCTGCACTGATCTCTCGACTTCTCCGTTGGACTGAGGATACCTAGGACTGCTATGTCCCACTGCTTCGCAAAATGAGTAAATTGTGCACAGTCGAATGGAGGACCATTATCAGATCTCACTTTTTCTGGAATCCAATATCGAGCGAATGTTTCTTTTGGAGCAGAAATGATGTCGTCAGCTTTCTTCGACTTCTGCATAGAAGAAACTTCAATAAATCTTGAAAAATAATCAACAATTAAAAGATAATCCCTTCCCTTGGGAATAAAAGAAATCTATTCCAATTTCTTGCCAGGGTTTCTCGAGGAATTTAGAGGGGATCAAAGGTTCAGGGGTATTAACCTTATGTTTCAAACAAAGTCGACAACCCTGTATCATATCTTGGATTTCCCTACTTAACCCAGGCCACCATACAGACTCCTTCGCACGAGCTCTACATTTTACAATGCCCTGGTGCCCATGATGTATTTTATCCAATACTTCCAATCTCAATGATGATGGTACTAGAATTCTCGTTGCTTTGAGAACGATGTTTCCAACCATAGAGAGCTCACCCCTAAAATTCCAGTGAGACTTTAAAGAATCAAGAATTTTTGTACTTATCTGGCCATCCCTCCATGATGTATTCCTTGATTTTTGTGCATACAGGATCTTCTGCCTGTGCAGCAATTATCTGTTGCAATTTCACATCAGATACTGGGAGGGAACTGACAATGCTTTCATAAAATGTGACATCTCTTCGTCATCAATCATGGATTTTTTATCACTTGCGACTGGTAACTGCCTTGACAACGGTGTCTGACATGTGCATCTCTTTGCCTGGAACATGATTCCTTTCTTGTATGTCAAATCGCATCAGTCGCATCCTGAATCTTTGTATTCGCGGTGGAACTTGCTCAAGTGTGTATTTCGTCAGAAGAGGCACCAACGGTTTATGATCTGTATCTCCAACAATTGGTTTGCTAAGAATGTAATCACTGGATCTCTCACACATCCATGTGCAGGCGAGGCATTCCTTTTCAATTTGGCTGTATCTTCTCTCTGTTTTTGACAACGCACGTGATATGTAGGAAACTGGTTTCCAGACTCCTTCATCCTGTTTTTGCAGCAAGACTTCTCCGATGCCATACGACGATGCATCAGCATTGATTTTCGTTTCTTTGTTAGGATCGCAGAGAGCTAAAACTGGTGAAGAAACAAGACAATGTTTTACATCTAAGAAAGATTTATCTTTTGTGGGTCCCCATTTCCATTCATTCCCTTTGCACAATAAGTCTCCTAGGGGTTTCGTTATTGTAGCTAAGTGATTTGCAAATTTACTCGAATTGTTTACCAAGCCCAAAAGCGATCTCAACTCCTTTACACTTTTAGGTTTTGGTAAAGAGACCTAGAACTACGTAAAGAGAAAGAGAGAAGAAATTGCCTTGATTTTGGAGGGGTCTGTGGTAATACCCTCAGAAGAAACAATGTGACCCAAAATCTTAACAGATTTAACTTCAAATTCGCATTTTGCTTTGTTGAGAGTAATATTTGCCTGTGATAATCTGTTTAGGACATTAGCTAGTCTTTTATCATGTTCTGCTACATCAGAGCCATAAACTATGATGTCATCGATTTGAACTTCCACTCCTTCTAGTCCCTCTAGAAGTTCATTCATGCACCTCTGAAATTGCTTACTACCCATTGAGATACCGTAAGAGAGGCGATTGAAACAAAATCTTCCCCAAGGTGTGATAAATGTGGTCAATGATCGAGACTCATTTGATAACTTTCTCTTCCAGAATGCACTATTTGCATCCATTTTTGAAAAGATTTTTGCTCCTCCAAATTTAGCAAGTGTATAATCAACTGAAGGAAGAGGATGTATTTCTCTTAGAACAGATTCGTTCAATTTTGTAAGATCAACGCAAATTCTGACGTCACCACTGGCCTTCGGAATAACCACCATGGGGGCACACCATGAAGTATGACACTCAGCTCGAGAAATCGCTCCCAAGTCAAGCATTTTGTCTAGCTCTTTTTTCCTTTTATCCAAAAGAGGCAATGGAACTTTTCTAGGTACATTTAGAGCATAAGGTTTTGCATTGGGCTTAATCAAACTGTTGTATTCTCCATCCAGTTCACCAAGTTCTTCAGAAAGTTTTGATATTTGTCTAAAATGTGCAGCTTATAGTTGGGTCAGAATCTCCAGATCCGTGGCAATATGGGGTGTAACTAAGTTTGACAACTGATTCCTATAGATTGAAGGGTGCTCTTCAAAATGGGCTTGGTCCAACCTCTGGGAATGGCGGAGAAAAGGCAAGAGGGGGGCTGGTCAAAAATTTATCCAATTTTCTAAAGTCTGTATTTGGTGGCGAATTTCAATAAACCAGTGCCACCAAATCATTTGCAAGTGATCCTAATTAACTCGTATTAAACTGTCATTTCATTTTAACTATAAAAAATTACTAGAATTAGCGTTCTCAGCCGTAAAGTTGTGTTTCATAACTTGCGCATGCGCAGCGAAAAAAGTGCAAATTTTTGCGTCGAATCTTGAAAGTGAGAGATCTGTATGATAGAAAGATGTGGACAAGAGTCAACAGAAGAGTAATTAAGTGGCTTCTTTTAATTCTGCCAATTTTACCGTTGTTTGTAGACGTCTGTGCGCAGAAATGCATTAAGATGCAACTTGCAAAATGCATATGTTTCCAAAAACAGAACTGTTTCCATATGTTTCCAAATTCACGTCATTGAACTAACAAAATTTGACTTAATTAAGAAAGTCTGAACAAATTCTGCAGAAGATGTCTTAAACGTCTAGTATCAGCTCTATTCATTGTCGCTCTCATCAAAACTGTCCACTTCTACATCTGACTCCCAATGTGCCTCATTATCAGAGCTGCTCTCGTGATTTTCTTCTGCAGTAATTAACAGTTCCTGTAGGTTCCTTGGTATAGGAGGAAGAGAATGCTTTATGGGTAAGACTCTTCCATTTTTTTGGAACCACCCATGTTGCAGTGGAGACGGAGGTGGCGATGGATCATGATATGACAATCAAATAAACTGGTAGAGAAGATTAGAAGCGTTGGCAAGCAGGACAAGGAAATGCGAATTGAAATCTATGAAGAGCTTCTTGCTGAATCATCCTTCAAAGGTTATTTGAATGATTTGTATGCTGGCATTGAAGCATCAAACTCATCCAAGACACGTTATTGTTTGTCATTTCTTGAAATGGTAGAGGAGTTGCTTCTTCACTATCATTCGATGAGATGTCAAAATTGGGAAAACTACCTTCTTTTAATAAGGCTCATGCTTCCATGGATGGCAGCTTATGACAATCTACATTACTCAAGGTATCTAAGCATTTATTGGTCAATGATGAATAATCTCAATGAGGAAGTAAGTAACCATATGAAACAAGGCCTTTTTTCTGCTTCACTTTCAGGGCTGCCTTTTTCATGCGATTGAAGTCACAATGAATAATGGCTCAAAAATGAAAGGAGGTTGGATTGGCATAACAAAGAACGAGGCTATGTTGAATATCCACACTAAGACCGTGAATAAAATCATGAAGGTACATTACACTCTCAAGGCGTCTGCATCCATGAAAAGAGAGAAGTGTGATCATGTTGCAAATGCTAAATCAAGATTGGTATAAGATGAGACAGCAGTACAAGCACTGATTGGCTGCATAGACGAATGTGATTGTAATCCATGGTCATCAGATGAGAGTCCACTGTGTACCCTACAGTCTGGGTTTCTCGCGTCTGAGAAGTTGATAGGTGATTCTGAGTCAGCAAAATCTGATGATGAAAGGCAGGTAGATCAGTTTTTTGAAGAGAGGATCTTTTCGTCCGAAAAGCTGACCCGTGACAGAATCAAGCTGCACAAAAGGGCATTATTTGTGAAGCCACCTAAAGAGCAAGTGAACATCACAACGAACAGGGCGACTGATGGGATGGAGAATAAGGCCATGGTCAGTCCACTAAACATTGCTGAAAAGTCAGCAATGAATCTAGAGGAAGTAATGAAGCATCGAGTTACAGCAGTATCTTTGCCTTTTTTCAATCTGAATGGAACTCTCAGAAAGACGGTGAAAGCAAAGCTGGTTGACTGCTTCGAACTAAAACAAATTGAAACTGGCTACACTACAGTCGCGTCATTGCTATGATTGACATCGGGCGTCTTTGGCGGGTATGCATTCCAAGTAAAGAGGACCGAGAAACAGCTGATGGAGCACTCTACACATGGAACGATTATCCATCAAAGCTCTTCGATGCCATCTTGAGAAGACATCCGAATGTTGCAGAGTATCATCTGATAAATGATCGTTATGACATTGCTTTGTCAGTCAAGGATTCTGACCATGGCCGGCGAAGTGCAAACTACATTGGAGGCGCTGTCAATGTTTTCCCTCGACGTGGAGCAAAGATTCCACAAGCAAGCAGATTCGATGCCTTTTTTGCCAATGCCAGCAACAAGGTTCATCTACAAGCATTCCTTCTAGGAGAATTCAAACAAAGAATCGAGGGTAGAGAAGAAATGTTTTTCTACACAAACGGAGAAAAATGCATTTTGTTAAATACAGGTGAAGAAATCCGAGAGTTTGACTGTTGCCAACGCGAAGCTGATACAAGAAGTTTCTTTCACATTTCTGTGAGAGCAGAGGCGGCAGCAGGATTCCATTTCTTGTTGATGCCGAAGATATAAATGTTCTGGCTGTCGCATCGGCTGTGGCTCACAAATGTGTACATCCTATATATCTTTACAGACGAGGTTTCATCTATGATTGCAGAAGGATGTGCAGCCAAGAAATTTCATCAATTATTGTCCAGCTTCATGCGCTAACTGGTGCTGATGCTATTAGTGGATTCTACGGATTATCGAAGCGAACGATATTTGCCAGGGTTGAAAAAGTGAGGATGCTGAGAGTTTGCTAGCAGATCTCGGGCAAATTCTTGAAATGTCAAATAGATGCAAAGAAGACATAGAGAAATTTACCATCAGATACATCTACAACGACAAGAAAAGCGAATCTTTGCCTTAAGCTAGAGCAAGTAAATGGCGATCTTTAAAACGCCAAACAACGTTGAGGATTCGTCCAGATGTAGATACTCTTCTGCATAACATGCAGCGTGCTAATTACCAAACATTTATTTGGTTGTCATATCATGATCCATCGCCACCTCCGTCTCCACTGCAACATGGGTGGTTCCAACAAAATGGACGATTCTTACCCATAAAGCATTCTCTTCCTCCTTTACCAAGGAACCTACAGGAACTGTTAATTACTGCAGAAGAAAATCACGAGAGCAGCTCTGATAATGAGGCACATTGGAAGTCAGGTGTAGAAGTGGACAGTTTTGATGAGAGCGACAATGAATAGAGCTGATACTAGACGTTTAAGACATCTTCTGCAGAATTTGTTCAGACTTTGTTAATTAAGTCAAATTGTGTTAGTTCAATGACGTGAATTTGGAAACATATGGAAACAGTTCTGTTTTTGGAAACATATGCATTTTGCAAGTTGCATCTTAATGCATTTTTGCGCACAGACGTCTACAAACAACGGTAAAATTGGCAGAATTAAAAGAAGCCACTTAATTAGTCTTCTGTTGACTCTTATCCACATCTTTCTATCATACAGATCTCTCACTTTCAAGATTCGACGCAAAAATTTGCACTTTTTTCGCTGCGCATGCGCAAGTTATCAAACACAAGTTTACGGCTGAGAACGCTAATTCTAGTAATTTCTAATAATTAAAATGAAATGACAGTTTAATACGAGTTAATTAGGATCACTTGCAAATGATTTGGTGGCACTGGTTTATTGAAATTCGCCACCAAATACAGACTTTAGAAAATTGGATAAAATTTTTGACCAGTCCCCCTCTTGCCTTTTCCCCACCATTCCCAGAGGTTGGACCCAGCCCATTTTGAAGAGCACCCTTCAATCTATAGGACTCAGTTGTCAAACTTAGTTAAACCCCATTTTGCCACGGATCTGGAGATTCTGACCCGTCCAACGCTTTTTTCTTCGAGTCTATTTCATTGACTTTTTAATCAAATTCAAGGAAGAACTTGCATTTCTACTAAGAAGAGGTCTCTCCAAACCTTCCACAACATGAATATCTTCAAAATGGCTTTTGTCATCAATTGATAATTTTGCTTTAAATTTTCCTTTGCAACTTATTTTGTAATTGCAAGGATCAAATAGTGTTTTGCTACTTTTTTCAAGATTTTGGCATGTACTCATGTCAAATGTCTCAAAGAGAGAAAGTGGTATTACTGAAACATCAGCCCCTGAGTCTAGTTTGAACTGAACCTGTTTGCCATTTACGCAAACCTCAGCCTTCCATACTTAACAAGCATGATGGCTTTCAACTGCATCAAGCTCAGCTTCACCAAGAAAATATTCATCTTCAGAAGATAAGGGAAAGTTTTCACCCAAAATTTCGTGAAGTTTCTTGCTTCTGCGTGCTCGTGTCCAATGTCCTACTTTTCCACAGCTATGACATTTTGAATTGTGTGCGGGGCATGCCTGTTTCTGACGAGGAGTTCCTGAACATCTCTCACACTTTGTGGCAGGTTGCTTGTTTTGGTTTTTTTCACTTTTGTTCTACCTTGAGTCCACATCAGCGCCTTTACCCCTGCTTGGCTTTCTTTGCTTTGAAGTCTTAACTGCGTGGATTGTTGGTTGTGCTCAAAAAGCTTTAAAACTCATTAGATTTTGCTGTTTCTTAGCTACCTCTTTTTGTCAAACAGCATTAATGGCTTTTGAAAGTGTCAATTCACTCTCTAGTTGCAATCTTTCAGATAAATTTTTATCACGAATCCCAACAACTGTACGGTCACGAATCAATTCGTCGTGCAGATCTCCAAAAACACAAAATTCAGCTAGGGTATAGAGATCAGTAATTAAACTGTCTACAGACTCACTCTCTTCCTGAACACGCATGTTGAATCGGGCTCTTTCGAATGTCACATTTCTTTTTATGATGAAATGCCCCTCGAATTTATCTTTCACACTTTTGTATTTCTTTCTATCGGCATCACTGAGGTCAAATGACTGCAATTTGTCATCTGCTTCGTTGCCCATTGAGTATATCAGTGTGTTGACTTGACTCTCTTCATCTCGCTTGTTGAGTTCAGAGGCGTTCAAAACTCTGAAACGTTCGAAACGTCGAATCCATCCTTCTTTTAAGCCATTCTTCTGGCTTAAAAGAAAACTTTTCTAGGGGCGTCACTTGAAACGTCGCCATCTTGCACGTGAACTATGTTGCAAGCTGCGGGGCTCACCAATGTAGCGCCTCTTAGTCGTTGATCCGTAGTCTTAAGACCACTCCTCTAGATTCGTAGCCATGCACACTCCTCAGTTTTAACTTTTAAGTTTTCCAGTCACCATGTTGAGTTAGACGAGCCAGAGATGAGACATTTTTGTAACTTTCGTGTTTACTAACTAACTCGAAAAACAACCCTTCAAAACTTAAATAGGAAACCAACATGTTCATGCACTATGTGCTGCACTCAACTATGGGAATTGATTTTACAATTACGTATCATTTGACAATGAACATAACACAACAAGCCTGACAAAGAATATGCTGCGAAGAAATTCTGCTGATAAACTGAAACATGATACACAGTCAAGAACTCACTGCATTTCTTTTATTTTCACACTATTATGAAGCAAATATATTGGGATGAACAAATATGATGTGAGGTGTAAGCTCATAGTACTGGCAGCAAGCACATTGATCAAAAACTCTCAGAATTCTTAAGATTTCTCTAGAATCTTTTACTGTCTGAAGGAACTCTTCAGTCAAATGAAAAAGAAGCACCAGAATTTGTAACAAGAATTCACAAGAAATTAAGAATATAATTCTCTCAAGGCAAAAAAGTATGATAATCTGTGTGCCTGCCTTCAGTCTTTCTTATGTAAAATGGAAAGAACTGGAAAGCTCTGTGCATCACCTGAAAGTTTTTTAAATGGCTGGTACAGCAAAGTGAAATCAATGAAAGTAATCTGATGTATCAAACTGCTCAAGTCCAAACAAAACAAAGCAAAGATGCTATGTAACCTGAATTTGTTGTGGTTTGGAAAATTCTTGGCCCAGTTCTAAATTGGTTCATTTAGATCATTTCATCAAAATGCAAACATGTTTTCATTTGGCCAAATGCACAGTCTTTCTATTTCCTTGTCCTTTCAATTTACACAAAAGAAAGACTGCATAAGCCTGGCAATGTTCATACGCTAATAGGCAGTTGAGGTGAATCACTGCCAGTTTATGTGTGCAATATTGCAAGAAAATATTGTTACCTTATGAATAGACTTAGAACAGAAGATTAATTTTACAAACACATGGGACTTTCACAATCAAGCTGCTTAATAGCAAACTGCACAAAACTTTGCACTTTAGCATTTTGATGGGTGAATGACAAGAAGTTTTAGCATTCTATCCATAACTATTGTCCTTAAATCATGAGGTGCCAGGTGGCATGCCAGAAATCCTCAAAAAGTCGTCAAAAACAGGGGATCAATTTACAGCCATTTCACATCTTCAAAACAATGTGGAGCGTGTTTTACTTCAGGTTGGGAATAGGCAACTCAGTCGAAGGTTTTCAGAACGAGTTTATAGTCCCTAGATACCTAAGATATTCTTGTCTCAAGGGACAAGGATACTTTTGCTTTTCTGTAAAGAATTCTTGAATTACACGGAAAGTTGAATTTCTTTCAAATTCAATGAGTTTACAGAGAACGTTTCATTCCCAATTCTTAGGTACCTGAGGACTATAAACTTTCTCTGGAAACTTTTGACTGAGTTGCCTATTCCCAGCCCGAAATAAAACACGCTCCACGTTGTTTTGGAGATCTGAAGTGGCTGTAAATCGATCCCCTGTTTTTGACGACTTTTTGAGGATTTCTGGCCATGCCCTTTTCCTCAAAATCCTTAATTTGCAATGTTTAGCCGGAAAAAAATGCAAAAAATACTCACAACGTAGGCTATTTTTTTAGCAACAGAACAACGTTTGAAACATTCCGATCGGTTTCTTACTTATTTTTCAATAATAGATTGCGTCGGGTCACTTTTTTTGGGTCACCCGGTAGAGACTGTTATTGTACGATCACAGTGAATTATCAAATCTTGTTTAAAAGCTCTCCGCATGAGTTAGGGATGTTGAAGTGCGAGCGAAGCTAGCGCTTAACTTCCTAGTCATTAACAGAAAAACCGACGGATCCGGGGTTGCAGAACACTTCTGTAGACCCGGACACTCTGTTAGTGACCTACAGATACTGCCACTGCTACAAATACACAACGAACGCGAGAGTGTTAGGCGAGCCAAAGAACAATACTTCATTGGCTTGGCTAATAGTCTCACACCGAACGGCAAGAACAGGACCACTGATCGCTAACACACATACTACTAAGTGGTAACTTACTACTAACAAGATATACCGGGTGTCTCAAAAAAAAGTACCCCCTTTTGACTGGAAATAGGAACGAAACGATAAGATATCATTACTCTCCGAGTGGACATCTAAATTTATCAATCATCAACTTAGATCCACATACCTTGCATTTAAAAATTGACCACCAAACACTGGAGATACAAGCTTGCAAAGTCAACATTTACAGTGCACTCGAAACCAGAGGTTTTGTAAAAGGGCCTAGCCATGATTTGCTATCACAGGCATGTTGCACAGGAATTTCGACTTTGACCTTTAGCTTTCTCCATTGAAAAGAATCATACCTTGAAATGCTTCAATTGCTCTACAAATAGTTATTCCTTTGAGCAATCAATCCGTGCATTGCATTCCACTCCAAGTTTCAAAGAAGAAGAAAAGGAACACATGCATGCTCATTTGGGAGATGTTGCACGACTTCATCATTCTTACCACATTTTTGTTATATTTGTTTAATCAGGGCGATTTCCACAAGTCTTTTTTATCCTTTTCAAACGCGAAAAACTGAAAGTTAAAGTTTACAGGTGCTTTGGAAAAGATCCACAATACAAATCATGGCTAGGCCCTTTTACAAAACCTCTGGTTTTGGGTGCACTGTAAATTTTGTCTTTGCAAGCTTGTATCTCTGGTGTTTGGTGGACGATTCTTAAATGCAAGGTATGTGAATCTAAGTTGAAGATTGATAAATTTAGCTAACTACTCGGAGAATAATGATATCTTATCGCTTCGTTCCTATTTCCAGTCAAAAGGGGGTACTTTTTTTTGAGACACCCGGTACATATTCTCTACTTATCCTATCATTTTGTATTCCACCACATCACCATCATTCTATGAATCATCATCAGGCTACTTTCCTCCTCCACATTATTATGTTTGCGCACACATAGTTATCCCCCACATCCACCTACATTGACCCCTGCGATGTAGCAAACCTTAGCCAATCGTGTTACAGTTTACCTTCATTTAAATTATTGTACATTTGTGATTACGTTAGTTTAGCTCTGCGGAAGCCTCTTATGCCGAGGCGAAATATCAGCTCTTGTATAACATATATAATCAATATTTAATCCAAACAATAGTTTTCGTTTCTTTTGCGTTGTATTGTGGTGTTCCTGCCTTCGAATATTGAAATTAATAACTTTCCCGGCCATGTTTTTGTTGCTTCCCTGTCAAAAATTATACAATTTCTATCATAGCTTTGTTTGAAAATTTCCTCTCTTCGTCAATATGTTTTTAATCCCCGCTGAAAGCACATAATTTCATCACTTCCGTGCTGTATTTTTAATATATGGTGGGGTCGTTACTGGGGGGGGGGATACTCCCTAACTTTCAATACGGGGTTCATGCCACTATTTCTTTGATGGCCCCTAGGTATTAAGCCTAATGTTTTAGGGACCCAAAATATTGAGTCTTTTTCAACAAATCAGGTGAGTTTTTATTCATCAAATTGTTTGAATAATTTAATGCAATCAATTAGCATTCGAATGTAGTTACTCATGCTGTCAACATACCTCCGTTGATATAATCTTCCGACAGTTTGCAACTTTGAAGACAAAATGCAACCCATCCTAAATCTCACACTGTCATGCGCACTCAGGGGGTTTTCAAGTTGGGCACCTAAATATCAAAATTTCTAACGATGTCAATGCTACCACCATCTATGACAAATGATTAGGTCTCTGCTTCATTGTCATTAGCCTGATTCACAGACCAAACGTCAGGCTACATTGTCATCAACATTTTCTAGTTCTTGGAACTAACAAATACTCGCGGTTAATAAAGAACAATGATCAACGGCTTATATTCGAAATACCCGTTTTGTTGTTAAATGATACTTAGTCAAAATCTGACTGACAGAGAGATTGATTGAAAAGGGGATTCAAATCACCCAGCAAGTGGGGGGAAGGGGGTGGCAAAAAAACTGTGCAGTTAGGCTGACTCTGTTGAGAAAATACGAATGATAAAAGCTCAAAGCAGCCATTCCCAAAACAAAAAACTGTGACCATGTAAAAAAGTATGTTTAGTTTGTGGATAGAATTTGGGTGGAGATTCCAACCACAATCCAAACAAGGATTGGCAAAGAGACAAAGAGATTCTCGGCATAAAAGATGTCCTATCGCAGTTGCTTGTAATCGCTAATGAAAGAACTAATAATAGTTACAGCGCCCGTGCTCTAAAAACGCTGGTTACGGAGAGCAGCCTTGAACTTGTCCTAACTCCTGTGTTATGTTATTTCGAAGGGGAAAAGAAATTATTACAATAACCTGGGGTTAGGGTTAGGGTTAGGGTAAGGGACTGTAAAACCTTTCTTCTCGGAAAAATTGCAAACAAATAATAAAATAATTCTGATTGAAAATGAAACTATCATTTCCAAGGATGTTGAGGTTGCAGAAACTATGAACGAAATTTTCGTCACTGTAACGGACTCCCTTGGCATAGATGAAAACTCTAATTACGAAAACACAACAGAAGGGATCACTGTTCCTGTTGATAAGACAGTATACAAATTTTCGAATCATCCGAGCATTCTAAAAATCAAAGATCACTGTCAAAATGTCGGTTCCTTTCATTTTCAGAAAGTTACCCCTGATGCTGTTGATAGAGAGGCTAGAGATCTAAATCCTAAGAATGCTACAACGCATAAAAACATCCCACCTAAAATTCTTAAATCTAATTCTGATGTGTGCGTAGAACCTTTGACGCAAATCTTTAATGATTGCATTGAACATTCATCTTTTCCCAATGAACTCAAGTGCGCGGATGTCACATCTCTTCCAAAGAATGGACCAAGTAATACAAGGACTAACTTTAGGCCAGTTAGCGTTCTGCCTACGGTCTCAAAACTATTTGAAAGAATAATGGATAAACAAATTGTTGCTTATATTACATCCTTTTTATCGTCACTTCTCTGTGGTTTTCGAAAAGGTTTTTGTGCTCAGCATGCGCTTGTATGGCTTTTAGAAAAATTCAAATTTAGCCTTGATGAAGGTGGTAAGTACGGTGGCCCACAAGTGCACACCGAATTCAAATTCACCACACCAAATTCAAATTGCTCACACCGAATTTTTTTTTATCAATCTAAAATTTAAAAACAACAATTCAATACAACTACTGTGACATTTGTAGCGAGGAAAGACACAAGGTCACCGAGTCCTCACTACAAATGCCACTTACAATTTTCTACAAAATATTAACGGTAGCTTAAGGTGGTTGCAGGAGAAAAAAAACTTTCGGTATTTAAAGATTATCAAATAAGTCAGAGCTTTTCTCCTGCAACCACCTTATTAATAGTAGAAAAGGAAACAACAAAAAAAAAAGAAAAAAACAAAAGAAACAAACAAACAAACAAACTCAAAACAAAAGCTAAATCGAAACTGAAGTACCCCCAAAACCCGCACAAACCCCGAGCCCGCACAAACCCACACACCGAATTCAAATTCACCACACCAAATTCAAATTGCTCACACTGAATTTAAATTCACCACACCAAATTCAAATTGCTCACACCGAATTTAAATTCACCACACCAAATTCAAATTGCTCACACCGAATTCCAATAAACCACACCAAATTCAAATTCAAAAATGGGCCCCCTTTCACAAAAAAGGGACCCTTTTGCAGGGTACAGATAGGCTGTACAGATAGGCTTGCTTGAAGATTTTTGAGCATCAATGAGAAATAAACAAGGTTACTCAACAGTTTGAGAGTTTACGGTTTTAGAAATGAAAACATCATTCATCGCTTGCTCATATTAATGAAGGGATGTCAAAATTACTTGCATAAAAGGAAGTTGAAACTCTGACAGAAGTTATATGATTTCATATAAAGATATTTATTGATCACGCTATAATTTCGTGCCTTTGTTCCAAACAAAGTCATGTTAGCTTTTGCTATGGCACAGACTTTACGTTCATAGACGTAGTAACCGGGAGGGGGGGGGGCACTGGGGGCATGTTCCCCCCCCGAGATTTTGCAATGAACAAAGAAGTGCCCTTTTCATTTTTAGAAAATGCCCCCTTTCTCTTAAGGAAAAAGTGTCCTCGAAGTGTCGTGCCCCCCAAGTTTGAGATGCTTCCTACGTCCCTGGTTACGTTGGTAAGAAATCGAGGAATTGCAGCGAAATTTTCCCTTGACTAAAGTGGCGTTGCCATGGGTGTGGATGTTGCCACCCCCAATTCTGTCAAAAGATGGCCCCTGAGCTAAGTTCAATGACGTGGAAAAGGTAATGCGAAAATGTTTCCGAGAAGACATTGGAAGTGGCTGGGAGAGCCATTCTAAGCCAAAGTAAAGGTTGTCATTTTAAAAATTTTCCTGGCGGAGACAAACCATTCGACAAGGCCTCCATCTTGGGGCAAGCAAACAATGGATTGTGCGAAGTGCTCCAAGTAAAAGTAAAGGTTATTGAGCTAAGCTCAGGGTCCATCTCTTGAAAGAATTGGGGTGGCAAAATCCACACCCATGGCAAGCCACTTTAGTCAAGGGAAAATTTCGCTGCAATTCCTAGATCTTTTTTTTTTTTTTTCGTTATTCATATAAAATTTTACAATAAATCTTACATTAAACTATACGTTTCTAATTACTATACAATGCTACAGGGACGACACCATGGGGAGCGAAATACAATGACTACCCCATGGCCAATATAAAAGCACATGCAATGTTAAACTAAAATACAACAATACAATGAATGATTTAATGTCTAATGGATACTATACTAAACTAAACTAAACTATATTCCGTCCCACATTAGATGTAAGTTCAGGGTTGGAATAGTCAACAAGGACAACTCATTACATGTAATGAGTTTTATTTTGATGGAATGTCTAATGTAAATCAAATGTCAGACATCTAATGTGAGGCGGAATTTACAAGGCATACGAAACATTTACTCTAACGGATGTTCTTAGATCTCTTACCAACGTAACGTCTGTGCCATAGAAAAAGCTAACTGTTTGGAAAAAAGGCACAAAATTATAACGTCATCAATAAATATCTTTATACGAAATCATATAACTTCTGTCAGAGTTTCAATTTCCTTTTATGCAAGCAATTTCGAGATCCTTTCATTATCAAGAGCAAGCGATGAATGATGTTTTCATTTCTAAAACCGTATACTCTCAAACTGCGTCACACTGTTGACTAACCTTGTTCATTTCTCATTGATGCTCAAAGCTCTTCAAGCTAAGCTTGCCTATCTTTTTAAATGTACTCTGCAAAAGGGACCAGCCAAAAGGAGGCCCTTTTTACCAAATTTTGAGGGGGGCCCACCGGCCGTGGACAGGTGTGCCAGTCCGCCACTGATCACCATTGAAAATTCTCCTTTGAATACAAAAGGATCAATTTTCTATCGAAAATCTTGGAATAATCGGGAAGAATTGGAATTAGAATTTGGTGTGGTGAATTTGAGTTTGTGTGGTGAATTTGAATTCGGTGTGAGCAATTTGAACTTGGTGTGGTGAATTTCAATTCGCTGTGAGCAATTTGAATTCGGTGTGAACAATTTGAATTTGGTGTGGTGAATTTGAATTCGGTGTGAGCAATTTGAATTCGGTGTGAGCAATTTGAATTTGGTGTGGTGAATTTGAATTCGGTGTGAGCAATTTGAATTTGGTGTGCACTTGTGGGCCACCGTAGGGTAAGGCAGGTGCTGTATTGATGGATCTCTCCAAAGCATCTGATGGCATCAGACATGATCTTTTGATTGCAAAATTGCATGCCTACGGTTTCTCTCACGAAGCATTAACACTGATTAATGATTACCTTACAAAGAGACGACAAAGGGTCAAAGTAAATGGGTCATTCAGTTCTTGGAAAAACGTTACACGTGGTGTTCAGTTTTAGGACCTCTATTATTTAACATCTACATCAATGATCTTTTACTGTTTATTCAAAATGTGGATATATGCAACTATGCAGATGACACCACAATCTATACCAGCGATAAGAACATGAGGGATATAACTTATAGGCTTGAACATGATTGTAGTGTAGCTTTGGAATGGTTTTCCGACAACTTCATGAAATCAAATGCAGATAAATGCCATCTTTTTGTTCTTGGACAGAGAAGCGATGATCCAGTTACTGCTAGAATAGGAAATTCCAAAGTTGTAAATAGCTCGGAAGAGAAGCTACTCGGCGTTCAAATTGATAACAAACTTTCCTGTGACAATGATGTCTCGAAATTGTGCCAAAAGGCTAGCAATAAACTTTACGCACTTGCTCCCATATCGCCATATATGGATCAGAGCAAACTAAGAACCGTCATGACAGCTTTTATCACTAGTCGATTTCAACATTGCCCTTTAATCTGGATGTTTCATAGCAGGCAGCTCAACAAAAAGATTAACCCTATTAGTACTGGGCGATTTTTTACTTACTTTGACTGGGGCCCTTCTTTTTCTTCGAAACTACAAAAGACATTACAATAAGACTTACTCCTATTTTTCTTTAGACAATTAGCTATTAAAATATAACAATGACTATTAATTAGTCACGTGTTTCGTTGCTAGGCAACTAAAACAAAGGAAAATTTGCACTTTTTTACCTTCTTAAGAAGAAAAATTCTATTCAATTTACCTCCCATCCAATGTTCTCCAAATCTGTCTCAAATTGTAGGACACATCTTGCAGATTTAAAATACATACTTTTGAGTTATTTTCAGTTTCTATCTTTAGCACAATTAGCTTTAAATTAGACTTTTGTTCCATGTGCAGATTTTCTTTGCAGTTATTTCTAAGTCTTGTCTTTATATCTAGTAAATATGGACTCAGAAGCAATCAAATGAAAAAGTTGAAGCAAAAAAGACAACGATTTTCCATTTCTTACACTTACTTATTCATTAGAGCAATGAACAGAACAAAGTCATGTGAAGACAGAACAAAGTCATGTGAAGAAGAAAACAATCGAAAGAGGATGCCTCAAAATAGATGACACACATTACTTCCTCATTCCCCAGAGGCGTATTTTATCTACCGGAACCGTGGATCATTGGACCATTAGGCCATTGGACCATGCCGCAGACTCCAGGCCGCTAGTTTATATCATGCTGTTTCCTTTGATGTGACTCTTTCAATTATTGTTTCATGAGACTCTATCATTTTCAAAGGTTCTCTTGTGACATGAATTGCTCTAAGGAAAATAAATTATTTGAGGGCAAGACTAATAAATCAAGTGGCATTTGCCCAAATTTTTTTTGCTTTGAAGAAAGTTCACCAATAAGAAAGCTCACCAATAATTCGTAAAAATCCTTTTTCAGAAAAAAACTAGTACACTTTCTTGAAAGAGTGAAATTCCCCTAGTTACCATAGCAGGGATGCAGAAATTCGTATCTTTCCAGTAAAGACAGGCCCGGAAACTAGCAGAGTGTTCGGACGGGCTGCCATGAGCTGAGGTTTGAAACCACATAACTCTTATGGTTGCTTGGTGAGACCAATGGATTTTTGGGGTGAGTGGTCAAGTAGCTTATACAATCTTTGTCAGGTGAGTGAAGTTAAAGACAAATGACGGATATATATGGCACGCCGTTACTGTCAAAAGGTATTCGAGAATAAGTTTGTTGTCGAGCTGACGATACAGCAATCGAGTTTTAAAATTAGGAGTCAAGTTTTGAACAACAGGGTCAAGATTCATCAGAAAGGATCTAGCTTCAGAGCTACGGATCAAAAATTGAAAATTTTGCGCGATCGAGTTTTACATTTTGCGCGATCGAGTTTTACAGTTTGCGCGATCGAGTTTTATGCTTTGCGCGATCGAGTTTTATAGTTTGCTCGATCGAGTTTTACAGTTTGCGCGATCGAGTTTTATGCTTTGCGCGATCGAGTTTTATAGTTTGCGCGATCGAGTTTTACGCTGAGTCAATGACATAGAGTCGATCCAGTCGAATCTTTTTGATCCCTGTCAGCAGGGAGATATAGATCCCTGCTGACATCAGTGTTATTTTGGCGCGCTTTGGACACCATTAGACTTATCACCTTTATCCTTAGCTCTTAGCTTGTGTCCCAGACCCCTTGTTTTCCATTGCTTTTCATGCTGCTGCTGAAAAAGGGACACAAATGATTTATTGATTCAAGGATTTAATTTTCAGGAAAGTTCAAGAAAGTATCAGTCAAAAGTATAGGCCCGAACATGGAATGATACCCTGTAGTAGGCTATTTGATACGTTCTATTTTGGTTGGGGAAAAATACCCCCCCCCCTGACCTAATACTTGGCTGGGAATAGGAAGAGGAACCAACTTCGGCGGGTTGATTTGGTGTGCTAATGACAATTTTTACTCAAAGTTAGCCATCAGTTTTGCTCATGTCAGCATTTTCCTTTGTGTGGTCAGGAAACGCGGCAAAATTCGCCAAAATCGGGAAAATCGTGATAGGATTAAATTTGGAGCACAATTAACACTAGCACCCTATAAAAGGAATGGGCAAAATATTCAAATTTTGCTACTTTTTTCGCGACAACTGAGATCTGCGAATTTGCCATTTTCCAGAGTTAGTACCAGAAAATTGTCTCCTTCCTCCTCATTTGTTACAATATTTCAAAATGAAACTTTCTGAAAAGCTGCTTAATAGGTAGTTGCGAAATTTGAGAAGTTTCATGCGAGGGCAACTTTGCCCCCCCCCCCCAACCAAAATAGAGATAACGTGTTCTTATATTTATATATATTTCATATTTCATTTGTTTAGGGAGGGTTGCCCTTCAACCGAAGTTGCTTTTCAAGGGGCCCTCCAATAAAAAAAAGAAAACTAATTACAATATACAATTAAAATGCCAAAAAATAAGAACCCATAATATTAAAAACCTATTTACAACTATATGATATTTACAATAAACATAAGATCCTTTTGGATGATTACAAAGTCCGTCCTGAGCTAAACAAGCATAAGATTATCTGATTATTGATTTCTTCATAACCCCAAATGATCGTTGATTCTGTTTTTTGCTACAATCAGAGAGATGAGTGTTGCTGCTAAAGTCGCCTTCAATGGAAGATCGAGCGCCTAGTATAAGGACAAGAATCGCCTCAAGGTCAAAGGCAATATTTTGGTCTTTATGTCAAACGAGAATGATACGCAAAAATCAAAAGTCATTACCCCTAGTTTGCTTATAGTTCATGCACAAAACTATTGGTGCATCTGTGTCAAATGAGATGTCATGTGAGATTTACGATAACGCAAAATTACTTATGCAGAACCCTACAGAACGTTTCAGTTGTTGCTATTCGCGGGCATCTAATTTGAGACAAGCAGTCACGAAGATTCCTCTGTGCAGAATGATATGCATGAAGATGTTTTGGTTCAGTGTGATCACGTCCCTTCCCCCAGTCCATGGCGCCATTGCTTGCTGGGATTCTGCACCTTTCGTCTCAACTTCACCTGCGATGATTGCATCCGTTGCTGTGTAGGAGGGGGGTCCTTCTACCTTTGGTTATGCTGCAAATGCTAGCCTCTGTGCAGTTGAGTTATTTGATTAAGTTGAGTTATTTGCATAATGAGTACTATCAATAAGTGGCTAATGATTCGTTCGTTCTAGAAAACGATTGTTTTGACATAATTAAGCTGCTAATGAAGTCAAGAACGTGCCAATTCTGGGTGAATTTGTTGCTGTGCCAGGGTAAACATCCTAGTAATTTATCCATCTTATGGTGTCAAATCTGTCTAACATGAAATAAGCCGACGTCAAATGTTGCTATAGGATCGCGGGAAACTTCTGTATCGCATGCACTTTCTGTGCGCTTTCTTTATTTCAGTGCTCATTAGCAGAGATAAAACGGTAATCAATTGCATTAACGAGCGTGACGGACTTTCTTACTTACTGACCTCGAAGCCCCTTCTTAGATTACAAAGTGGACTTTGTAATCAAAAAGGAAATAATCAACCCTGTATTGATTTTTTGAAACTACCCAGGGAGGATGCCGTCTTAGACTCAGCAGGAAGGCTATTCCATAGTTTAGCTCCCCGGAAAGAAAAGCATTTTTGTCCATTTGCTGATCTTTTCTTTGGCAACCTCAAATCAGTCTCGGTGTTCCGGAGACTGCGGGAGGAGCATGCTGAGTTTTTGGTAAAGAGATTACACAAGCATTGAGGAGCCAAATCATTGAGCGACTTGAAGACCATTGTTTTGGACTCATTTCCGATGAGTTCTTCAACGGTCTTCCAGCCCAACTCTGTAATAAGTGGTCTGCTTGGGGTATCAAAGCTGCTGTTTGTTATGATCCTAGCAGCACGATTTTGAAGTTTTTGCAACTGGTTGATGTCTCTAGACCCAGCACAACCCCAGACAGAACAACAATATCGAAAGTGGGGCTCGACATACCTGTGTAAAGACTCTGTGTAAAGTTCTGACAAACTGACTGTAGAAAATTTGCTATTTTCTGCTGAAACCCTATTCACATACAACCAATATTTTTCCTGCGGTCGCGGTTGTTGTATTGGTTGGTTTTTGTTGTTGTGTTTTGTGCCCAGATGTAGTTACCCTACCACCAGGCCAAAACCGCAAAATTGCAGTGTCTAAATTGCAGGCATAAAGAAGAAAAATTTGCTGAAACACAACTGCTGAAAAGCATACGCTTGGTTACACCAGATGTCAGATAAAGGATGCCCTTACGGACAGCATCCCCATGTACTTTAACCTTTACCATGCAAGCCCCCCCCCCCCCCCGTGATAGATATGGGTGACGGAAAATGTAAAACTCGATCGCGCAAAGCGTAAAACTCGATCGCGCAAACTATAAAACTCGATCGCGCAAAGCATAAAACTCGATCGCGCAAACTGTAAAACTCGATCGAGCAAACTATAAAACTCGATCGCGCAAAGCATAAAACTCGATCGCGCAAACTGTAAAACTCGATCGCGCAAAATGTAAAACTCGATCGCGCAAAATTTTCAATTTTTGATCCGTAGCTCTGAAGCTAGATCCTTTCTGATGAATCTTGACCCTGTTGTTCAAAACTTGACTCCTAATTTTAAAACTCGATTGCTGTATCGTCAGCTCGACAACAAACTTATTCTCGAATACCTTTTGACAGTAACGGCGTGCCATAGATATATATCCGCAAGTTTAAAAATAGAACAAAACTTGGGCGCCTGCCATCATTTGTCCAATTGTTTTGATATAATCTCTGGAGATCATCAAATACAAGAATGGAATACAATAGACAATATCAAGATTTCCCAGGGCCCTGATGTTGTCTTAGATTATGTCTTATAACACCTAGCTTACAAGAGCAAAAGATGGCCGCTTGTCATCATTTGTCCTATTGTTTTGACAATCTTTTGAGATCATAAAATACATAGGAATACAATAGGCTATTTTTAGATTGCCCAGGCCCCTGATTTAAGTCGCCTTATATCTCCGTCATTTGTCTTTAAGCTCGGTCGAGTCAGGTCAAAATTCCTGATGGGTGACCTCGGAGGTCTGACCTCACAACTCACCTCGTCGTCCCTCGGCAGAAACGTTAAACTGGGGGTCTCATGCCTGGATGCGGCATGCACAGTGGGCCTAAATTAGCTTTCAGTAGCTAGAAACCCGGACAAGCCGACTCAAAACAAATTGAGAACAAACAAAACAAAGTAGACAAACAACGTGCTTTCTGTGCAACACTATATGCCTCAAGCATCTGACTTCAAACTGTATTTAAAATATTGACACTAACGTTTGATTTTAGGCCACAAATGGTTATTGTCCTGCTGTAAAGAGGTTTATGAATGTACTGAGGTAACGATGTTTAGTTTAAGAATTAAGTTATTGCATGGTCACCAAACAACATTACCAAATTACAACTTATCATAGAGGGCAAGGGATCTACTGAAAGATTTTTGGAAACAAAATCTAACAACGTAATTCATTCTTTATTTTATCATTATTCAAAGTCGATTATTTCTAATAGCTAACAGCATGTAGATATCCATCAAGTAATTCAAACCAACTAAGACCAAAAAAATATGACGTCATAGACCAATCTGAGATAAGGAAGTGTTTGAACAGATACGCTTTTTGAAATAATAAATCAAGAGTTTTCGGTCCTAGGAAGAAAATATCAAGTGTTGCCAAATTTTGGGATCTGTTGCAGGGAGCAAAGGGGGCTCAAAACTACGAGCTTTCGCGCATGCGTGCGCAGTTTCTGCTCTATCGTGTTAAGATGGAATTTTGAAATACGGGAATAAGATGGAAAATTGGAATGTCTTTATTTGTAAACATACCGGGTGAGCCAGAAAAAAGCTCCCATTTTTAAAAATTCTCAGCACCAAGAATACTTAACAGATTTAAATGATTCAAGCTCCAGTTAAGAACCGAAAGATTGAAGTATTTTTGTGATTTTTCTCGCTGTTTTATCAGTACTAGAAGTATCAGTCAGTTAAATATGAAAATTTGATGGCTGCAAAATGACTCAAAAGAGGACTAAAATCAATGTTTTAAACCATTTTGCAGTCATTTTGCAACCATAAAATTTTGTGAAGTTACATTTACCTATATTTCTAGTGCTAGTAAGAAAGCAAGAAAAATCACAAAAATACTTAAAACTTTCGGCTTTTTACTAGGATTTGAATTATATAAATCTGTGCAGTACTGTTGGTGCTATGATTTTCAAAAATGGGAACTTTTTCTAGTTCACTCGGTACAATTAGCTGTAGAAAGTGCCACGTGAGAGTATCATGAGTGTTTTTAATCTCCGAGCCTTCGAGCCTCGAGCCCTCGAGCCTTCGAGTTGTATTTCTAGCTACATGATTTCATCTTTGAGGTTTATCTTTTTGAACACATCAAGGATTCAAGTTTTAAGGATTCTTTATGCAGACATCAAGAATTCAAATTCAAGGCACTAGCAAGAATCCTTGCGAATACATAAAATTGCCAGACCACATATTTTTTCCAAGGACTGAACAAGCCCGAATTCAAAGAATGTATGTGTCACAGAAAATACTCCAGGACTGTTCTTCAGATGAGAGCCAGTAACCCACAAACAACTTGACAATCTGGCTTTTGTAACTGAAGTTTTGCATAAATACCTTATACCTATAGTTCATGGTACTTCCTATCATTTGCTTATACTTGTGCTGTTGCATGTAGCTGGACAGTTGCATGCGAGAATTAGCTGAGATCGAAATTTTCCAATTCATGGGCATGCATTCCAACATACTAATGAAATTCTTATGTAATTCGCAATTAGTCTCAAGTTAAACGTTATTGTTGAATTGTTAATGTGAAAACTTACATATACTGTTTGTTAAATAGTGGAAAATCCGTTTGTAAAATATTACGGCTCAAAGGCTTAAGGCTCGAAGGTTCGAGGCTCAAAATTCAAGGCTCGAAGACTCGAGGCACAAGGCTCGAGGCTCGAAGTACAAGGCTCGAAGGCCCGAGGCTCGAAGGCTCGAGGATCGAAATTCAAGGCTCGAAGGCTCGAGGCTCGAGGGCTCGAGGCTCGAAGACTCGACAAATAAAATACTCGAGTATGACATGAACAATCGTGTGACTATTCCATGACCTGTTAGTGGTGGCTCTCTTACTTTATTTGAAAGGCGTTTCCATAAGAAGAAGATTCCTATTCTTTGGTTATCTTGTTTGGAGGTAATTTGTTCCTGTTATCAGACGGAATAATCGATCTTCAGACAAACACAGGATCCAAAAAAACTTTGCCAAATAATTCTGACAAATTTATAAAGATTATTCACCTTTTTATTAAAATGACCTGAAAAAACTCTCAAAAACTTATTCATTTGGTTCATCTTAAGATACAAAATTATCAGACCTTCAAAACTAATTTATCTCATGAATTTTCTATTAAGGATGGTGAGTTGTTGGTAACGCAATTAAATGTGCAAAGGCAAGTGATTTGGAATGTATCTGCAATGGAATGAAGCAAATTTGGAATAAAGCAAATTGGAATGTATCTGCAATACTAGATTGATTTGAAATTCAAATGTCTAGAACATACATTATCGGGCAGTGGTAGGGTCACGAAATCGATCATAATACTTAACGTGATATTCTCTACTGCCCTAGCAGCAGTAATTGCACATTTCATTTACATCAGAATTCAATGATTCTAGCAACCAAGTATCCTGTTCACTTCCAATGTTTCACGTTCCATGTTTTTGGGATAGTCTGTACATTATCCTGCATTATCCCGAAAGTAAAGATTGAATTGACAATGGCTCCACCTGTCCATGACGACGACTGAATTTAATTTTGAAAAACACTTGCAAGAATTTGTTTTAAAAGTCTGTTATTTGACACCACCGTCGTGAATCAAGATGTTCTTGTTGTTCGTATTGATGATTTCATACTTTATAGAGTGCGATGCACGATGTTTAACTTCAACGCTGTATGCAACAACGAGTCTCAAGTCTTATTCATATCTTTACTACTCAAACAACGATTACTGTACAATTTACTTCAGGCCAAGTTCGGGTTATTCCAGTGGATACTTTTTGGAAATTAAATGGACGAAATTCAACATCGAAGGAAAGATGCCAAGCTGTAGCTATGATAGTGTGGAAGTCTTCCTAACAAGGTAAGAGCTAAACTCTATCACAAATTA
The DNA here is from genome assembly GCA_964020215.1 of Aurelia sp. 3 sensu Dawson et al. (2005). Taxonomy (NCBI): domain Eukaryota; kingdom Metazoa; phylum Cnidaria; class Scyphozoa; order Semaeostomeae; family Ulmaridae; genus Aurelia; species Aurelia sp. 3 sensu Dawson et al. (2005). The sequence goes on from OZ026585.1 coordinate 12,526,506, forward strand.
GGATGGGAAACCCTGTACCATCGCAGATGGTATCGGAGATTATGCCATTTCTACTCTCTGTGCAACTCCAAAGTACCGGATTATCTGGATTTTGAGATTCCCGAGCCTCTAAAATCACTTGTAGCTGAAAACATTGACATCTTGACAATTGCCAAAACAAAACTTGACGCTAATTTTCAAACAGGACAATTTTCGATCGAAGGATTTCGGAAGCCCTTTCGATACGACAGAAGTGCGAATGGTGGAGGTCTGTTGGTTTATGTCCGCGAAAATGCACCTAGGTATTGAGTGCAGCATCATAGAAATCAATCTTAAGAAGCAAAAATAAATGGCTTGTGCTCTCCATTTACCGTCCCCCGTCACAAAGTGAAAAATTTTTCTTCGAGGAAATAGGGAAGGCTTTAGATTATTACAGCAATAGTCATGAAAACTTCCTACAAGTGGGGGATTTCAATTGCTTAGTAACCAGTGACACTATTAGCAATTTCATGGACTCGTATGATTTATGTAATTTGATTAAATCATCGACATGCTTCAAGTCTGATAGCCCCAGGTGCATCGACCTCATCTTAACCAACAGGAAATCTGGTTTTCAAAATTCTACAACGGTTGAAACAGGGCTGTCAGACTTCCATACGATGATATCAACTATTCTAAAGGGTGGTTTTATTAAAAGGAGTCCCAAGATAGTCGAATGCCGAGACTATAGTAAATTCAGTTATATAGAATTTAGAAACGCTCTCGCGCGTAATCTTGCGGCCCAGTCCACAGAACTCATGACGTGCAGTTCATTTGAATCTGTTGTCATGCAAGTTCATTCATTTTTATTTATTTAGGCACGGTAGCCCCGTCAGTCCATGAGAACTGCTTTTCAGGGGGCCGTGGCACAAACGTTACCAGTTTACGATTTGATTCTTCTCTTAAAGGTGGCAAGAGATGGTGCCTGTTTAACATCAAGTTCAAGAGTATTCCAAAGCTTAGGTCCACGAAAAGATATAGCCCTTTGCCCATTGTTAGATTTTCGTAAAGGTATCGAAAGATCAGTTTCGGTGTTTCTGAGTTCCCTGACATTTCGAGTCGACCTTTTTTCAAACAAGCTGGAAAAGTACTCCGGGACGAGACCGTTTAGCGATTTGTACACTGTAGTTGCGGTTTCGCCTCTAATGATGTCGCTTACAGTAGGCCAATTTAAACTTTGTATCAAATCTATAGAAGGGGTATCAAAATTGCTTTTCGTAACGATCCTAGCAGCTCTATTTTGCAACTTTTGTAAGGTTTGCAGCTTGGTCACCCCGCAGCACCCCCATACCGAACAACAGAACCGAAAATGGGGCTCAACGATACCGGAATACATTTTACTCAATGTGTTTTGAGGTAAAAATTTCCTGGAGTATTTCAGAAACCCAATTGCACGAGACACTTTGGTACGGACATTGCTAATGTGCTCTTCCCAATTTAAGTTCTTATCGATTATCACACCCAGGTATTTTGCTCGGTCTACATTTTCAACTTGAGAGCCACCAATAAAAAATTTTGGATGATCAACAATTTTGTCAGTAATTTTCTTAATTTTGGGCTTGGAGCCTACAACCATAGCCTGAGTTTTTAGGACATTCAAAGAGAGTTTATTACCTTGCATCCATAGCTTCAAATCATTCAGTTCACTATCTAGAGTTTGTTCTATGTCTACTAAACTTGAGGAGGAATAAGAAATACTCGTATCGTCTGCGTACATCGTCACTTTGCCTTTCTTTAGGGCGAACGGAAGATCATTGATATAAATCAAAAACAAAAGAGGGCCAAGACAAGAACCCTGGGGCACACCGCAATGAATATCTTTAGTTTTGGAACATATCCCGTTAACTTTGCAAAATTGCTTTCTGTTACTTAGATAAGACGTAAACCAAGAATGTTCTAGATTTTCAACGCCATATTTCCTCAACTTAGCAAGTAAAATGTCGTGATCCACAGTATCAAATGCTTTTTTGAGATCAATGAAGATATTTGCAGTGTATCTGCCATCGTCCATGTTCACATACCAGTCATCTGTGTTGTGAAGAAGACACGTGACAACAGAATGAAGAGCTCTGAAGCCGGATTGGTTTGAAAACAGATGTTTGTTTCTGTCCAAATAATCGTATAATTGGTTATGAATAAGTTTTTCAAAGACCCTAGCTAAAACAGGCAGAACAGATATTGGTCGGTAATTAGATCGGTCATCAGGTTGGCCACTTTTAAAAATGGGTGCTACTCTGGCAATTTTCCAGCTATCTGGAAAGCAACCAGTAGCAATTGAAAGGTTGAAAATATCACAAAGAGATTCTGAAATAACCGGAAGTGCAATTTTTAGAAAACAGCTAGCAATACCATCATTCCCACATCCCTTTGATGTTTTCAATTTGCCAAAAACTTTACCTAATTGAAAGGTGTCAATAACGTGGAAATTAAACATAGTTTTTAGTGGATTAACATCGAAATCATTCTCAAGAAGAGGGTTTTTCGCTCTGGGAATTTTTCCACTAAGTGTCTCTCCTATGGTACAGAAGAAATTATTCATAGATTCTGCTATGCCAGCACTGGAAGAGATGTGTTTCCCTTCGATACTTATGGACGAAATGTTGGTGGTTTTGGATTTCTTGTTTAAAACGTTATTGATGGTCTTCCATGTGTTTTTGAGGTCTCCTTCGCAGGAAGCAATTTTGTGAGTGAAATACTCGCGCTTAAGCTGCTCATTTAGTTTGTTAACTTGGTTACGTACCTGTTTATATGACTTAATCAATAGTTCGGACTTTGTACGAATGGCTCGTTTTTTTAAATTATCCCTTGCCTTGCACATAAGTTTGAAGTCGTTAGTCAACCAAGGACAGAATTTGTCAGAGACACGCCTGTTACGTGTCGGGGCGTGTTTTTCAAGAATAAGTGAGAAAGTTTTTGTCCAGTTGTTAACTACAACGTTTATATCGTCTGTATTCCGTACGATGCATCTCCAGTCTACCCCTAAAAGGTCGTTTATAAACTCATTTTGATCAAAATTTTTCATTTGCCTGGTAGAAATGTTCTTGTGTTGTTTTTTGCAAGAACCACGAAATTTTCTAACACAAAAGATTAAATAATGATCACTGAGGCAAGATTTATGTATCCCCGAAGATACTATATTACTTTTGTTTGTCGTAGCAATGTGATCTATAAGAGTAGTAGTGGTCAGTGTCTCACGAGTAGGGCTTTCAATTAATTGATGGAAGCCAAACAAATTATATAATTCTAGCAGACGTAGAGAATGAGCTGGCAGGTCATTTGGGTTGGTATCCCCCTCTCTGGAATATTTAGGGAGAAAATCACAGTTTGTGTCGCCTAGAAGAATAGTTTCCTTGTCTTCCCTATCAAGAAATTGTAGACATTCTTCCATCTGATCAAATCCATCACTTACGTTAGGTGGCCTGTACCAAGCCAAAACAAAGAAAGGAGCAGCACGAACAAGTTTAATCTCAATGCATACAAGCTCTAGATTTGACTTAGGAAGGTCTTCTCGCATAGTACACTTGTCCAACAAAGTATCTTTTATGTAAATTGCAACACCTCCACCATGACGGTCACGATCGCATCTCTTTAAAGTATACCCTTCAATGCCTACCAAACTATCATCAATACTTTTGTCAAGTTAAACGATCATGGCCCTTTAAAGAAAAAGTATATCCGAGCAAATGATGGACCTTTTATGACCAAAGAATTAAGGAAAGCTTTTATGAAACGAGGGACATTGAAAACGGTCTGTAAAAAGAACCGAAACCCGGTAAATCATCTGGCTTATAAAAAGCAGAGGAATAAATGTCTCAAGATGCTTCGCAATGCAAAGATACAGTACTATAAAAGCCTAGATTTGAAGGACCTTACTGATAACCGGAAATTTTGGAAAATAATCAAACCTGTTTTTTTCTGATACGGTGAAAACTTGTTCGAGTATCAACCTCTATGAAAACGGGAACTTGATCTCAAAAGAGTCCCAAGTAGCTGAAGTCCTTAACGAGCATTTCGTAAATATCACCGATTCACTTGGAATAGTAGAAAATAAAGATATTATTACCCCAACCATTGGGATTGAGGATCCAGTTGAGGTTGCTGTCAAGAAATTTGAGTCTCACCCTAGCATCCTTAAGATCAGAAGGCACACAGAAGGTACACAGCAAGCTCCGAAAAGTTTGAGTTTCGCGCAGTCACTGAAGATGAGACGAACACCCAACTGGGAAAGCTAAATCCAAAGAAAGGAGCTCCTGTTTGCTGTATCCCAGCAAAAATTCTGAAAGACAATTCAGATATTTTTTCATTTCATCTCACGAACTTTTTCAACAAATATCTGTCAGAAAGTCGCTTCCCAGATGAACTAAAGTCAGGAGATATAACAGCACTTTTCAAACAAAACGATGCTTTTGATAAGAAAAACTATCGGAAAATTACTGTTTTACCCTCAGTTTCTAAGGTTTTCGAGAAGTTGATGTACAAAAACTTGTGCTCATTTGTGGAGCGTTTCTTGTCGCCTCATTTATGTGGTTTCCGAAGAGGTTATAGCACCCAGCACGCACTACTGAAATTGGTAGAGGACTGTAGGAACGCTTTAGATAAAAAAGGCTGTGCTGGTGCTGTTATGACGGATCTCTCCAAGGCATTCGATTGCCTAAATCATGAACTTCTTCTGGCAAAACTGCATATGTATGGTTTCTCAAAGGCCTCCCTAGACCTCATCCACAATTGTCTGACTAACAGAAAACAAAGGGTGAAATTGAATGGTTCGTTTAGCACTTATAGTGATGTTAGACAAGGTGTACCGCAAGGATCAGCCTTGGGACCCCTTTATTTAATATATACATTAATGATATGTTTATGGGGCTGACTGACACTGAGGTATGTAACTACGCCGACGACACGACTCTGTATGCATGTAATAAATCGCTACAAAATGTAGTTAATAGCATGAAAAGGGACACGCAGAAAATAATTACCTGGTTTCCAGACAGTTACATGAGATTAAATGAAGAAAAATGCCATTTAATGACATTCAGCACATCTAGCACTGATACTTCCATACATGTTGGCAACGCTCAAATAAAGGAAAGTTCTGAGGAAAAATTGTTGGGGGTAACTCTTGACAAACACCGTACCTTCAAATCCCATGTGAGCAATCAGAAAATTCATGGGATAGCTAGGATTTCAAAATACATGGAAACGGAAAAAATAGTCTTATTAATGAAAACGTTTATCATGTCCCAGTTTAACTATTGCCCTCTAGTGTGGATGCTTCACGATAGAAACTTGAATGATAAGATAAATAAGATGCACCTAAGAGCACTGCGAATTGCATACAGAGACTACAAGTCTGATTTTGAAACTCTGCTGAAAAGGGACAACTCAGTGACAGTCCATCAACGAAACCTACGGTTGCTAATGGTCGAAATTTATGAGACAAAAGAAAACTTAAACCCTGAATTTATGAAGGACATATTTATAACTAATGATGTGCCTTACAGCCTAAGAAGTGGCAATAGTCTTCTGCAAACCAAGTGCCACAAATTTTGGGATTGAAACCACACCTTTTATCGGACAGAAACTTTGGCAAATGCTACCAAATGATATGAAAGCTGCTAATTCTTTGGCTGTTTTTAAAAACCGAATAAAAACATGGAAAGGGGAGAAGTGCAACTGTAGGCTTTGTCTAATCTTTGTATCAAATCTAGGGTTTTTAATGTGAACTTGTAAATAGTATTTTATTTTATTTTTCTTATCATAAGCTTATTTCTCATTTTTATTTTTCGTTAGTAGGCCTTAATTGGCTTTAAATTAGCTATTTTGCATTAGCCTACTTTAAATAAAGAATTGATAATGATAATAATAATAATAATAATAATAATAATAATAATAATAATAATAATAATAATAATAATAATAATAATAATAATAATGATAATAATAATATAAAAACAAACACTGTTGGATTACGTAAACGTTTCGATTAAAATCTTCATATTAATAATAATAATAATAATAATAATAATAATAATAATAATAATAATAATAATAATAATAATGATAATAATAATAATAATAATAATAATAATGATAATAATAATTAATAATAATAAAATTCCCGTTTGGGCTTTTATTTCCATGTTAGTTAGGATTGGAAGGGTGGGTTTTTGGGTCTCTCCGGGGTTCGGTAGGTTATTGGTTTACCCACTGGGATTATTTACTTTCAAAACTTTCACTTTTAATATTCCCGTTTGGGCTTTTATTTCTATGGGAGTTGGGCGTTCTTGTCAGGCTTGGTATAGATTTAATTGTTTGGCTCTTCTTTATTGTATCTTAATTTAGGTTGTTTATCTTAGGTTATAAATGCTCGGTTGCTTGTTTGCAAAGTTAGGCTGATAAAGATTTTTAATCGAAACGTTAAATCTTAACAGTGTGTGTTTTTATCCTTTTTTTTCTGTTAATTTGAATGAGGTTTTAGTCTACATAATAATAATAATAATAATAATAATAATAATAATAATAATAATAATAATAATAATAATAATAATAATAATAATAATAATAATAATAATAATAATAATAATAATAATAATAATAATAATAATAATAATAATAATAATAATAACAATAACAATAACAATAATAATAATAATAATAATAATAATAATAATAATAATAATAATAATAATAATAATAATAATAATAATAATAATAATAATAATAATAATAATAATAATGATAATGATAATGATAATGATAATGATAATGATAATGATAATGATAATGATAATGATAATGATAATGATAATGATAATGATAATGATAATGATAATGATAATGATAATGATAATGATAATGATAATGATAATGATAATGATAATGATAATGATAATGATAATGATAATGATAATGATAATGATAATGATAATGATAATGATAATGATAATGATAATGATAATGATAATGATAATGATAATGATAATGATAATGATAATGATAATGATAATGATAATGATAATGATAATGATAATGATAATGATAATGATAATGATAATGATAATAATAATAATAATAATAATAATAATAATAATAATAATAATAATAATAATAATAATAATAATAATAATAATAATAATAATAATAATAATAATAATAATAATAATAATAATAATAATAATAATAATAATAATAATAATAATAATAATAATAATAATAATAATAATAATAATAATAATAATAATAATAATAATAATAATAATAATAATAATAATAATAATAATAATAATAATAATAATAATAATAATAATAATAATAATAATAATAATAATAATAATAATAATAATAATTTTAAAGTGCCTTGATATTTTCAAAATTGCTGATAACATCAAAATATTGCTGAAGAATAGCATGAAAAATTGGGAAACAGTGCTGACAGCTGGAGGAGAGAGTCTTGGAAAAGTGAGAATAAAACGGGGAATTTTCCAAGGGGACAGCCTATCCCCTCTTTTGTTTGTTATCAGCTTGATTCCTATGTCATTTATCCTACGAAAAGTAAAAGCTGGATATGAAGTTAGGAAAGCCGGTACAACAATAAATCATCTTCTATACATGGATGATCTGAAATTATTCGGAAAAACTGAGAAACAACTTGATACCCTAATGAATACAGTTCGCATCTTCAGTGAGGACATAAGAATGGAGTTTGGTATAAGTAGATGCGGAGTTTTAGTTATGAAGAAAGGAAAATTGATCCACAGTGAAGGTATTGAGATGCCATCAGGAGACAGAATAAAGGAGATTGATGCAGATAACGGGTACAAATACCTAGGTATTCTGGAAGCAGATGACATTAAAGACACTGAAATGAAAGAAAAAATAAGATCAGAATGTGTACGGCGAGTAAAGAAGATCTTGAAATCCCATCTTAATAGTAGAAATGTGGTAACTGCTATCAATTCCCGAGCAGTATCAGTCATAAGGTACAGTGCCGGAATCATTGGATGGACTGAGAAGGAACTGAAAGATCTGGACAGAAAAACAAGAAAGTTGATGACACTGCATTGTATGTTCCACAAGAAAGGTGATGTGGACAGACTGTATCTAAAAAGAGCAGAAGGTGGACGAGGACTGATCAGTGTAGAAGACTGTGTTTTGATTGAAAAAAACTGCTTGTATAATTATGTCTCAGAAAGCGAGGAAAAGATGCTCAAAGTGGTTAAGAACGAAGGAACTGTTGATATTGGAAAAACAAAAGAGGACATATTGGAAAGCAGAAGGGAGAACCTGAAACGCAAAAACCTACATAGCGTGTTTTTCAAAAATACTGAGTTTAGGGATGAGCAGACTTGGAATTGGTTGAAAAAAGGAGGTTTGAAGAAAGCCACAGAGGGAACTATTATGGCAGCACAAGAGCAAGCGATCAGAACAAGGTCTATTAGACATTACATCGACAAAGAGAGCATCTCCCCATTGTGCAGGCTCTGTGGAGAGAGAGATGAAACGGTAGCCCATTTGGTGTCTGAGTGCAAGACCCTTTGTCAGACACAGTACAAGAAGTGGCGCCATGAAACAATTGCCCAGGTTATTCATTGGCAGCTATGCAAGGCTCATGAACTAGAACACGTGGAAAAGTGGTACGATCATCGTCCAGAAAAGGTAACAGAAAACAAAAAAGTCAAAATCCTTTGGGATATGAAGATACAAACTGATAAGATCCTGGAACACTCGAGACCGGACATTGTAGTCTTTGAGAAGGAGAAAAGAACATGCAAGATTGTGGACGTTGCGTGCCCTTTTGACACCCGAGTTGTTGAAAAAGAGAGGGAGAAAGTGGACAAGTACTAGGAACTGAAGTATGAATTGAAGAGGATCTGGAACTGTAGTGAAGTGACAGTGATACCTGTAGTTATTGGTGCTTTGGGTACCATCTCAAAGAACTTCCATCAATGGATTGATAAGATCGATCCTAACATCTACTTTGGAACCTTACAAAAGGTCTGTCTTCTTGGAACAGCGAGGACCCTAAGATACGCTCTGAATATCTGAGGTTGTGGGTAGCAATAAACCAGCATCTTACATCTTTATAGCTGAGATACACAAGAAATAATAGTAATAATAATAATAATAATAATAATAATAATAATAATAATAATAATAATAATAATAATAATAATAATAATAATAATAATAATAATAATAATAATAATAATAATAATAATAATAATAATAATAATAATAATAATAATAATAATAATAATAATAATGAAAGAGCTTGTACAAAAAGAATACCTACGAAGGTTGAAAAAGATTCTTAAATCAAGACTGAATGGAAAGAATATAATCATTGCAATAAATACGTGGGCTGTGTCATTGCTGAGGTACGGTGCAGGGTTGATAAATTGGACCAAGAACGAACTGCAAGAACTTGATAGAAAAACAAGAAAGAAACTGACCATGTATGGAGCGTTCCACCCTAAAAGCAATGTGAACAGACTGTATTTAACAAGGCAGGAAGGAGGGAGGGGTTTGATTGGAGCTGAAGAGACTGTACGAAGTGAGGAGAACAGTCTTGGATGGTATGTGATGAACAACGCCCACGAAATAATGAGATCAATTGAAAAGGAAGGAATACTGAGATCAAATGAAATCAAAGATCCCAAAGTATGGAAACGGCAGAATAAAGAACAGCATAAGAACGGGTGGATGGATAAACCGCTGCATGGGCAAACAGCTGCTGCTACAAAAGATCTAATGGATAAGGATAAGAACTGGAATTGGTTGAAACATGCAGGATTAAAGAAAGAAACAGAGAGCACTATATTTGCAGCGCAAGAGCAAGCAGTGGGAACGAATTCTGTAAAGAACATCATTTACAAAGAAAATGTATCAAAAGAATGTAGACTATGTGGAAAAGCAGATGAAACGATAGCGCACATAGTATCTGAGTGTCAACAGCTAGCGCAAGTACAATATAAAGGCTGGAGACATGACAAAGTAGCTCAAATTGTCCACTGGAAGTTATGTCAAAAACTAGGTTTAGATTATGGAGATAGATGGTACAACCATAAAGTAGAGAATGTTATTGTGACAGAAGACATTAGGTTATTGTGGGATTTTCCCATACAGACAGATCATCGACTGGAGCATAACCGACCAGACATTGTTTTTGAAAATAAAAAGGATCGATCGTGTTTGCTGATTGACATATCCTGTCCCTTCGATACCAGGATCGAAAGAAAAGAAAAGGAAAAAATTGAGGTCTATCAAGACTTGAAGAGAGAGATTAAGAGGCTCTGGAATGTAAGAGAAGTTAAGATTGTACCAATAATCATTGGAGCTCTGGGTACGATTGGAAAGAACTTTGAAAACTGGTTGAAGAAGATTGAAATAGAATGCAGCACAGAACTTTTACAGAAAGCTTGCCTGTTAGGAACTGCAAAGATAGTAAGAAAAGTACTGGATACCTAAAGCCAAGGGATTTGGCCTGCTATCCAGAAGTCAACCGGCAGTCAACATCACCGCCGAGTGAACAATGAACAATAATAATAATAATAATAATAATAATAAGAGTGTTGAAGAGGTTGTAGAATTGGAGAAAGCAAGTCTTGGCTATTACCTGGGCAGACAGAAGAAACTCTACTTAAGGAGATGGTGAGAGATGGGTTATTTACAGAGTCAGTAGAACCAAAAAGGAAAAAACAGGAAATCATGAAAAGACGGAAAGCAAACTTTGACGAAAAGAAGCTCCATTCAGTGTTTTTCAAAGAAACAAAAGAGGTTAGGGATGACAAGGATAGCTGGCTGTGGTTACAGAAAGGGGTATTAAAGAAAGAGACAGAAGGATTAATACTAGCAGCACAGGAGCAGGCATTACGGGTAAATTGGATCAAGAAAATGATAGATAAACAAGACTGTTCAACCAAATGCAGAATGTGCGATGAACGAGACGAGACTGTAGCACACATTGTATCTGAATGCTCACAGTTAGCCCAAAATGATTACAAGAAGTGCAGACATGACAAAATTGCCGCAATAATCCATTGGAACTATTGCAAGAAATTTGGTTTTGCATGCACGGAGAAATACTATGAGCATTTTGTGGAGGCGAAGATGAAAGTCCTTGAAAACGATGAAGTTAAGCTGTTATGGGATTTGTCTATACAAACTGAAAAGAGAATAGAGCATAACAAGCCAGATATTGTGGTCCTAGATAAGAAGCAGAAGTTGTGTCTCATCATTGATGTTGCATGCCCATTTGACACCAGAATCAAGAAAAAAGAGCAAGAAAAGATAGAATACTACAATGACTTGAAATACGAAATTTTGAAATGTTGGAACAAAGAAGTAGATCAAGTCATGATCCTACCAATCGTCATAGGGGCTTTGGGAAGTGTGACAAATAATGTAAGAAAAAACCTTGACAAGGTAGACCTGCACCTGGGGGTTGATGCCATTCAAAAAACATGTCTTCTAGGGACAGCGCGAATTCTACGGAAGGTCCTCGATACAAAGTAAAGAACAAAGGAGTACTGTACAGAAGGACAATAATAAGAAGAAGGACACAAGTGCTTCCCATCCTAGACCACGGGTAGTGGTTCGATGAGAAACATAATTTAGACAATTAGCCGGTTGTTAGATCAATACCGTGTAAAAGCAGAATAATAATAATAATAATAATAATAATAATAATAATAATAATAATAATAATAATAATAATAATAATAATAATAATAATAATAATAATAATAATAATAATAATAATATAAGAAACAAAACCATCATCAAAAATTAACAGAAAAAGAAAATAAAAAGAAACACAACTGTTAAAACTCTGTACGTTTCGATTAAAAATCTTCGTCAGCAATACTTTTCTAATTGGACAACCGAGGATTTATACTCCGTGATAAACAACTTCAATACAGTTAAAAATAAACTAAAATTACATTTCATTACAAAGAACCCTATTCTTAGTAAACATGACTGACCCCAAATTTAAGACCCAGTGGGAATTAAAATCACGTTTTAAATTCAAACTTTCTTCAGCGTAAACAAGAAATGAAGTAACTGGCACATCAGCAAATGTTCCCTCCCATATGACCCTCCCGTATGTCGTTTTACCTCGTGGGATCAAATAGATCACAGAGCAGACCTCCAAGGGATGCAGCCGGCAACCCCACGGCCCTCCCACTTGACCTTTCAATGATTCGCAAATTGCTGAATCTTGAATGGCTTGATAGGGAATTCCACCCTAACGCCACATGCAAAAAAACATGAAGCCAAATAGGAAGACAGCAGAGCACTGCCAACCGAATCCCCCAGAGAAACCAGATACAATGGCAGGAATTAGGCCATGCCACACGCAAACATATCGAGTTCCACATCTGCAGCCCGTTCATTCAAACCCTTGGGAAGAAAAGTTCCCAGTCTGTATTGCCAAAATAATTCCTTACGTCGTAATGAAAAAACATTATCAGCCCCATCGATCATTTTAACCCTAACCTCAAACTTACCATTGTGATTCCCTTCAAAGAAATGACTAAAAAAGTTTGCTTGTGGGATTAATTTACCCCTGTCCAGTGATCCCTCGTTATGTTTGCGTGCGTAAGATCTAAAATAAGATTTGTACACGTTGAATCTTTGCCGAAATTTGGTTTTGGTGCTACCTACATATTTTTTGCTGCAAACTTCACATTGTAGTAAATAAACTACGTTATTTTCTAATTCATATAATTCAATCGAAAATAACTTTATTTATTACTGATACAAAGATCTAAAGATACTTATACCAAGGAAGGAAACAAGGAACTGTATAAGCCCCTTGTTCCCTGTTGTAGTATGCGTCAGTCTAGCAAGTTTTGTGGCGACACTTTGAGCAAACAAGAGCGATACTACAGGGGTGCCATACAAAGCACATTCCTTCTTCTTTCTTGAGAGAAGTAAGTAAAAGAAAGTTCCTGAAAAATTCAAAGACAAAATTTTTTTTTTTTTTTTAATGATGTTTCTTGTACGAAATACGCAGTTAAAGTTGTTTGACTCTCTCTAAATGAAATACAAAATTGTAGCGGTTGAGGATGGACACCTCAAGGAGGTTAATTTGAAGATATTCTTTATGTCTGTGTCAGCAAAAGGGGGACTGGATTCGTCATACGCTCTTTAAATAGAGAATTGAAGTAGTCTGCATAATATTGCTTGATTGACCCTGAGAGGGGGAGGGGGGGTGGGATAACACGTTAGAGAACTTGCTATCGACGTGTGACCACACCTGTCATTCTTACGCTTTTTATACTAATAAGAAACTTTTTGATTCGTGGCACGCTTTTTCAAAGCGTGCAGTACTTGCGGATTGAAAGCCGAAACTTTTAGTCCTTTGTTCCCTTAATAAATTCATTTATTTTCTAATTCATATAATTCAATCGAAAATAACTTTATTTATTACTGATACAAAGATCTAAAGATACTTATACCAAGGAAGGAAACAAGGAACTGTATAAGCCCCTTGTTCCCTGTTGTAGTATGCGTCAGTCTAGCAAGTTTTTGTGCTCGTAAAGAGAGGGCAATCATTCAGAATCATGTGGAAACTCAAGAAACACAAAAATCAACGCAATCGACTTTAAATCTAAAGTCAAAGGTTTAACGATACAGAAAGGAGGTGATCAATGTCATCTTTCACATAAGTGTCTTTAATGTTTTCGGTTTTCCATCGCCCATGCCTTTTGAATAGTCTATCTTGGACGCCATTGTTCGCTGCTGCTGATGCCCCACCTGATCTTAGACTATGCAAACCAAATTCCTTTCGATTCAATCCAATTCTTTCCAACAGCTTTAGCACACTCTCTCTAATCGTTGTGTAGGATGCTGGCTTATCCGTGTTTCTTAGTTTGTATTCGTCCGATTTCTTGAAGTATGTCATTGAACGGAATAGAAATTCGTCAGAATCATCTGGTATGTTCGCTCTCTGTAAATAAGATTGAAGGGTAGATACTGGACATAAACTTGAATTTGATTTCGCAATATAGGACCATTTACCATCCCTGTAGACATCTGTCTTACTTTTGGTTATGAAAATTTTCATAAATGTTGTGGAGAATTCTACATTGCTTCGTCTAATATTTGCAATTTCGTTAAAACGTAAAAATCCAGCAAAACCAAGCAAAATAATGACATAGTTTCGTAAATCCAACAGATTTGCTGTATCTCTACCGATCAACGTATAAACTTTTTGGATAGATTCAATGGTAATTGGTTCTTTTCTCTGCGCAGGCTTCTTGCACAAGCGTTTTGCAGCTTCTAGGATGTTAACACATAAAAATGATTCTGTTGGGTCTTCAAGACCAGCGCTCTTATGATACCATTTTATTGCATAAAAAGAGCTTTCAATAACAGACAGCGAACTATTTTCTTGAATCAAATTCACCATATATAACGCAAAGTGTGAAGAAATTGCCGGAAAGGCAGACACTTCAGGAAACTTTGTGGTCCATTTAAACCAATTATTAAATCCAACTTCATATCTCTTTTTAGTGTTATATGATCTAGAGTGGCCAATAATGGCTGGCAGTTTAGTGCATAACTCTTTCAGTGTGTCATTTGTTACTTGTTTTTGCAGCTTTTCTTCAATTAATGCTAGTCGTAAAAGGAAAAAGGAAAAACAAGGGTTAAGGTATTGAAAAATAAACCGTCATTGACGTATGATCTAACTGTACGTCAGCCGCATGCCTTCGCATCCTTGCAGTTACATGACTATCTGGTTACTGGATAGTTCAGTTACATGTTATTCAATATTCAGTTAGTATCACTTCGCCAGCTTGTAATTTTGTGAATGATATGGTACCCCAAGCGCCTACCCTTGCAGCCTTGCGGCGTACCTAGCTTCTGAAGCTTCTCTCTCTCCCTCTCTTTTCTTTTTGTCATGAAAAAATCTGCATAGCTATCAGAGCTCCTCGAAAATTCTCTGAACCTACCAAATTTAATGGACAATGGCCAGGCACGATGAGGGAGTCTAAATCGTCAAAAATCAAGAAATCCTTGACAAAATGATAAAACTGACCTTTCGTTTTGCATAGCAAAGGCCAAAATGTCGCAGACTCCCAAAAAGGCACAACTAAAACACCTGTAACCTTATTACCCCTTATGTATTGAATCACTGCTGGAATTAAATTAATCGGTGGTATCAACAGATTATTTTCACCTTCCCAATTCTGGGAAAGTGCGTCAACTGCTTCAGTGCCTGGGCAGGAATATTTTGAATTAAATCTCTGAAGTTTCTTGTTTTGAAAATTGGCGAATCTGTCTACTGTAAAAGGCCCCCAGAGTGAATTCAAATAATTAAAGAATGTGGAAGTTATTTCCCAATCATCAATATCAATTATTCTAGAGACTCGGTCAGCTTCTTTGTTTTGAATCCTGGGTACCCAAACTGGTTTAAATGTTATCTGGTTTTGAAAACATAAATCGAATATCTCTAGTGAAATTTCATGCAAATCAGCAACAGGGCTTCCAACCTTTATTATGTTTGCAGCGGCATAATTGTCGATTCTCCAAATAACTCTCGAAGATTTCAGAATGTTCAAGAAACTCCTCAGGGAAAACAAAACGGCCATCATTTCTCGCCAAGTTGAACTTTTCCCTTGTTCTTGTGAAGTAAAATTTCTATGACAAAAGTTTCCATTTTCAATGACCGCCCCCATCCCCACTGAACTGGCATCGGAAGATACTATTACTTGGGGATTCAAGGGGCACTTAATAAATTTTTGGTTGTAAGAGTGAATGTTTTGAATCCAAAATAAGATTTCCCTATGGGCCTTCGGAAAGTTTAAGATATTGAGAGTTGCATCCCAAGAGGTTCTATTTTCAATAAGCGAGTGAAGATATCTCGTTTTTAACCTGACAATGTCGCCCACAACGTATTTTGTAGAAACAATCTTCCCAACTATTTTTGCTATTTTTCTGGCAGAGGTGTAAGGAGTTTTCAACAAAGTATGAATTTCTTCTGTTAGTGCATAGACACGCTCATCAGTTATAAAGAGGAAATTTTTCTCCAAATTCAACGAAATCCCAAGCCAAGTTAGAGCTGTTGTGGGGTCCCAAATGGATTTTGCACTGTTTGCTACGAATCCTGACATTTCTAGCGACTTACGAACAAAAGAGGAACTCTCAATAGCTTTGTTGTGACTTTTTTCGACGCCTAGGCCATCATCAAGATAAACGCAAATTTTGATTCCGTTAGAGCGCCAATACTTTACTAAGGGTCGTATCACTTTAGTAAAAACATAAGGTGCGGTAGAAATTCCAAAAGGAAGGACAGTAAAAACAAAATATTTTTTCTTTCCGTCAACAAGCCATGAAAAACCTAAGTATTTTTGATGATCGTGAAAAATATCAACATGATGATACCCCTGCTTTAAATCAAATTTATATGCGAATGAATCTTCTTCTAGATAATTTTCCATCGCAGACCAATCATCAAACTTAATGTATTCCTTATACAAATGAGAATTTATATATCTTAGATCCAGAATCAAGCGTTTTTTCCCCGAAGAACGAATTGAAACAGACAAGGGACTTACAACTAAAGGAGCATCATCCTTTTCGACAGCTGTTCCTAATTTTACCAAATTCTGGATGCTTTCAATTACAAAATCGCTGTTTTCAATTGCCGACTTGTTATTTTCGAATACAACACTATTTGGAGTTTCAACAAAGGGAATTTTGTAACCATTTTCAATAATATTGCAAACTTTTTCGTTTGCATTAATAGATCTCCAAAATTTAATATTCCGCTTCAAATTTCCTTTAACACGATTATCTTGGGCACTATCAGCTGCATTTTCTGAGGATATCTCATCGTAACTTGAAAAACAACTCGAAAAAAGAGGAATAAATGTAAAATTTGACTTATCTGGATTTAGGCAGGTTGTCTTGGCTCCGACCAAAGGTCTGAGGGTTGGTTGCATTGGGGCAATTTCTCCGCCAGTGACCCGCTGCTCCGCACGAAAGCCAGATGTCTGTTGGCTTTGGAATCCTTCCGAATTGGGGGCCTTGCTTTGAGAAGGCTGGCCTCGTGGAGGGTTGGGCAGGAAAGGGCTGAGTGCTTGTGAAGTGCTGGACGCTCTGAAATGGCTGAAATGGCGGAGGTCTGGAATAAGTGGCGCTTGCTGGAAGTTTTCTGCCTGTGGAATACTGGTTTTTAGTTGTTTTCCTCTTTGCCAGGGCTCTTTTTTCGGCTTCTCGCAGTCGCTTCTCATCTTCACTATCGCTGGCAAGATCATCTGACATGTATTCATCAACTGTTGCCCATCCCGCTGGCGACCTGTCTGCAATTCGGATCAATTTGTTTCTCTTTTCGAGCTCCTCTTTTATTTGTACTATTTTCTTCTTCACCGTCCTCCTTGACTGGTCCTCGAGCAACTCGAGTGCTCTTTCAGCTTTGTCACAAATGGATTGGTTGAATTCGTACTGCATTTTATTGGATTTGTATTTGAATTCGCGGTTCTCTTCAACTTTCAGTTTCTTGTGGGCCATTTCTGCAGCGTCAGTTGAGAGCTCTCTTTTCAGTGACAAAAATTTTTTGTCGAAATAGTTGCACATAAGAGTCATCGACTCTGCATTTGAAAGATTTGCGCTGTCTGTAGCGTGACTTTCTCCAGCGTGGGAAGTTCCTCTATCTCCGCTCTCGAGTTGGCCTAAATCTTGCTCAGAAGTCATGATGCCACCGCCACGTTAGAGAACTTGCTATCGACGTGTGACCACACCTGTCATTCTTACGCTTTTTATACTAATAAGAAACTTTTTGATTCGTGGCACGCTTTTTCAAAGCGTGCAGTACTTGCGGATTGAAAGCCGAAACTTTTAGTCCTTTGTTCCCTTAATAAATTCATTTTTCTGAATTGCAGTTATACCTCCCCGAAAAGTTTTTGAAAGATCTGCTTTCGTCCGAATTTTCAAAACTATCCCCCTCCGTGATGACGTTGCATATCTGGCAACTTTTCCTGCCATTGCACCTGTAGGTACCCTTAGCCAACGGAGGCTCACCAACACTCGGTAATTTAGCCCTAACAAGTTGATCTTTGAGATTTTTGGCCCTCCGAAATGACAAAAAAATCTTGTTTTGGAACACTTCTTTGTGCTCTTCATCTACCAAAATAAGTTTTGAATTTTCTTTTAAAATCTCATAAACTTTGTTAAGAGCTGGATGATACGTAAGTTTGTTATCCATCCATTTGTTAAGAGAATAATAATGATAATAATAATAATAATAATAATAATAATAATAATAATAATAATAATAATAATAATAATAATAATAATAATGATAAATGGCGCCATGATAACGTGGCCAAGAAAGTACACTGGGATTTGTGTAGGAAACACGGGCTTCAGCATTCCGATAAGTGGTATGAACACACCCCAGAGGGTGTTGTTGAGAACGAGACTGTGAAAACTCTGTGGGATGTCAATGTACAATGTGATAACGTCATTCAGGCAAGAAGACCAGATGTTATAGTAATTCATATGGAAAAGAGAGAGGCTCTGATAGTTGACATTGCTGTACCTGCGTGCGGATACGAGGATTGCAGAAAAAGAGTTAGAGAAGGTAGAAAAATACCAAGATCTGAAAGGGGAAATAAAGAGGTTGTGGGAACTGCGATGTGCAAAAGTTGTTCCAGTAGTGATTGGTGCCCTCGGAAGCGTTACAAAAGATTTTGAATGTTGGATTGAAAAGATGGACATTGTGCCTGAGGTTGGAGTACTGCAGAAGACTGCTTTATTGGGGACGGCAAGAATACTGAGAAAAGTGCTAGAACTTTAAAGGAGAAGGACATCTGTTACAGTGGTGGATTTAGGGGATGCAGTTGGGGGCAACTGCCCCCTTCACGATGAAAACTCAGCTTGGCGCCCCCTCTTTGCCGAGAAATGCGCCCCTCGTCGTTATCCTATGACACTTTTATTTAAATTTTGTGATCAAAATGTAGGGCAAATGTAGAAGTAAAGACGTTTATATGGTACGAAAATTATTGAATTTTCTCAATTAGGAGTCCAAAAATTTTCGCGTGCCTTTGGCGCGCTTTTTCTCTATCATCCTTTGGGCGCCCTCTTTTCAGGCTGCCCCTCCTTCAACTTTGAGTTGGATCCGCCCCTGATCTGTTAGCCTTTCGTCATTTGTTGTGACTCGCCTGACGGCAAGAAAAACGGCAAAAGATCAGCCAGTGCAGAAATGCTTAAAATCCCATAATAATAATAATAATAATAATAATAATAATAATAATAATAATAATAATAATAATAATAATAATAATAATAATAATAATAATAATAATAATAATAATAATAATAATAATAATAATAATAATAATAATAATAATAATAATGATAATAATAATAATAATAATAATAATACGTCAAGTAAGATTGATTATTCTTGTTTAAAGTAGATGATACACAGAGAAAACAAGACTTGTTTGTTTGAAAATTTTCGATCTAACGTAGATCTTCATCAGTCAAATAATGTTCGAAGAAGTGCTCTACAATCTAACGCTATCAAATACGAATGTAAACTTCCATTAATGAAAGAGTCTAAAGTTCCTATAATGAAAAAGAGAATGGAGTACGATTAATGTGACGAAAGTGGATCAAACTGCTAAATATGTTTATATAATTTGTAATATGTCTTACCGAGCTCATTAAGACCAGAGTTTAGGCCGTTTGGCTCTTTGCAGTCTAACCGCGAATATCCATAAGTTTTCAAAGTGTTCAAGTTTGTCCCTATCTCCCTCTAATCTTTGTAAAATGTGCACTTTCAAATCTTTTTCGAAGCTGCATGAATCACTCTCGTGAAAATGTTTGCCCAGTTCTGTGGCATCCGGGTCATTTTTTGCGTCACTTCGGTGCTTGTTAAATCTCTGACTCAATGTTGTAGAGGTGTATCCGACGTAGATCAGTTTATGTTTGGTACATTCAGCGGCATATATTACGTTTTTGCTGTTGCAAGATCCACCGTCAATATGACATGTTTTACCAGTCCTTGCATTCGTTATTTCATTTTTTTGTCCCATGTGGGTGCATAGTTTGCACGGACGCCCTCTTTTCTTTGTTTTTTCTAATGTACAGCGAACGGAAAAACCGGCCTTTGCGTTCTCTTTTGGCTTTGTTCGAACGAGATGGTTATGTAAGTTCGGATTTCTACGATATGAAACTATTGGAGGTTCTGGAAACACCTTTTGGAGATCTGGATGTTCAATGACCATGAAATTGTAGTGTCTATGTAAAATCTTGGAGAGTCCCTTAAACTTTTGGTGCCAGGTGATTACTAGAGGAACTCTGTTGTCCTTATTTTGTTCAACAACTCTCGGCTTTAAAAGACAGTTGCGATCACGTGTTTCTACTTCGGTTGCAATCTTTGTAAGTGTGTTCATTGAATAACCTCTGTTTGCATAAAAGTTAACGAACTGCGTTGCATGTTTACGATAGTCAGTCAAAAGATGACAGATACGTCTGATCCTTATAAACTGAGACAATGGATTTGAGCGAAGTGTATGCGTTGGATGATCCGATAGTTTGTGGAGGTAGGTATGTGTAGCTGTTGGCTTACAATGTAATTCTGTTATCATTGTTCCGTCGTGTTTCTTTACTTTTGTGTCCAGGAAAACAACATCAGATTTGGAATATTCCATTGTAAATTTTATAGTGGATTTATAGGAATTCTTAGCAGCGTATGAGTTACAATACGACAGGAAATGCATCAGCTCTTCTTGATTATGATCCCATACAAAAAAGACATCGTCTATGTATCGTATCCACATAACAGGACCTTTTTGGTATTCTTTCTTATAGTCGTCCAACAAATTAGTTTCAAACTTTGACATGAATAAATTTGCGAAGCTAACAGCCATAGGTGTGCCCATTGCGGTCCCTTTGATTTGGTGGTAAAACTTGCCGTCGAATGAAAGTGTGTTGCTCTTTAGGATGAAGACTATGAGATCGGCTATGACATCGCTAGGAACAGATTTACTTGTGCGTCGTTCAAGTGCTTCTCTACAAGCAGCTAAGATGCAACGCATGAAGATCTAAGTTAGATCGAAAATTTTCAAACAAACAAGTCTTGTTTTCTCTGTGTAATAATGATAATAATAATAATAATAATAATAATAATAATAATAATAATAATAATAATAATAATAATAATAATAATAATAATAGTAATAATAATAATAATAATAATAATAATAATAATAATAATAATAATAATAATAATAATAATAATAATAATATAAAAACAAACACTGTTGGATTACGTAAACGTTTCGATTAAAATCTTCATCTTGATACTGATGAAGATTTTAATCGAAACGTTTACGTAATCCAACAGTGTTTGTTTTTATATTTTATTTTCTGTTTGGCTTTGAAAGATGGTTTAGTTCGCTTTGATAATAATAATAATAATAATAATAATAATAATAATAATAATAATAATAATAATAATAATAATAATAATAATAATAATAATAATAATAATAATAATAATAATAATAATAATAATAATAATAATAATAATAATAATAATAATAATAATAATTAAAACTGAACCATCATCAAAATAAACAGAAAAAGATAAATAAAAACAAGACTGTTTAAAAACATACGTTTCGATATTCAAATCTTCATCAGTGTTTACAATCCACAGAACAGCCAAGTATTTATACCCTAAAACTTACAAAATAACACTTTCATAAAATCGTGGTAAAATTCCCCCGAGTCCCCCCTAAAAAACATACCAAACAAAACACCCAGAACACTAAAGTATTAGTTGTAAAGCCAAAACTTTCAATTTCAAAAAAATATTTTTTGTAGCCAACTCCCTTACTTTAATTTTTATGTTTGCGGCATCAGAATGGAAGCTCTTTGTACGTGAAGTCTCAAGCCAAACCAGAAGCATGCCCCCTAACGATCCTCCTGGGATTTGCTTAAATTGCTAAATCCCTAGATGGCAAGACAAGGAATTCCACCCTGACACCACGTGCACACTGACACGAAATACGGAAGGAAGCATGCCCCAAGAGAAAGCGAAAGACTTGTTAAAATGTAGTGACCGGATTTAGGCGGTTCCACAGGCAAACATATCCAATTCAATATCAGCCGCCCTCTCATTTAGGCCCTTGGGTGCAAATGTTCCCAATTTGTATTGCCAAAATAACTCCTTCCTTCGAAGTGAGTAAACATCTGAAGCCCCATCAATGATTTTTATGCTAACCGAAAAAACACCCTGATGACCTTCGCTAAAAAAATGCCCAAAGAAACCCGCCTGTGGTACCGCTTTACCTCTGCCAAGACTGCCCTCATTGTGTTTGCGTGCATAAGTACGAAAGTATGACTTGTATACATTGAATCGTTGGCGAAATTTGGTTTTAGTGCTGCCCACATATTTTTTGTTGCAGCAATCACATTGCAACAAGTAGACCACATTTTCTGAGTTGCAATGATAAGCACCAGAGGAGATTGTAAAAGATCGCGAGTCATTAAAATTCCGAAATGTCCCCCCTTCCACAATAAGTGCACAAATTTGACAGCTTCTCCGGCCATTACATTTAAAAGTGCCCTTTTCGGCTTGTTCATCTGTTGGTTGGTAAACTTTGGCCCGAACCAGAGTATCCTTGAAATTTTTGGCCCTTCTGAACGAAACAAAAATTTTTTCCTTGAAAAGTTGTTGATGTTCAGTATCAACAAAAAGTGCATTAAGGCATGTTTGCAAAATTCCGTAAACCCTATGAAATGCTGGATGGTATGTTAAAACCAGGGGTATCTTCGTATCATCCCGGTTCTTTTGGTTCCGATCAAGAAGAGTATTACGATCCAAACCCCTGGCCCTATCAAACTGTCCCTGTATTTCACCCCTATTGTACCCCCGATCCAAAAGAAAATTCTCCAAATTTCCCAATCGTTTTTCAAAAAAAGAGTCTTCTGAGCAGATACGACGGATACGAAGGGCTTGCCCATAAGGAATACCCTTTTTCGTATGACCTGGATGACACGAAGAGCGATGAAGAAGCTGATGAGTATCAGTCGGTTTCGTATAAAGGTCTGTGACTACTTTGTTACCCTGCTTTATAACCTGAACATCCAGAAAATTCACCGTTTCCTTGGAATATTCAACGGTGAACTTTATGGAGTGGTGAGCGGAATTAAGAAAGTCTACAAATTCTAATAGTTTTTCCTCCCCGTGTGTCCAAACCAGAAATACATCATCAATATAACGCCACCATAACCAAGGCTTATATTGTGATTGTTCAAGAAGTTTTTCTTCCAAAGCCGCCAAAAATAAAATAGCATACGATGGTGCACATTTGGTCCCAATAGCTGTCCCCCTAATTTGCTTAAAAAAATCACCATTAAACTCGAAAAAATTATTACTTAGCACTAAATCAGCCAATTCCACTAACGTATCTGTGGAAACCGACTGATTCTCCCTAGAATTAAGAGCAGTACGCAGAGCTTCCAGTCCTTCGTCATGAGGTATACTAGGATATAGACCGACCACATCAATAGTACACAGAATAGCATCCTGAGGAATGTTCTCTACGTTGGCAAGCTTTTGTAGAAAATCGTTGGTATCTTTGACATACGAACGGACTTTTTTAGCCAGAGGCTGGAGATGATGGTCCATTTTGGAGAATTTTCTTTTGGATCGGGGGTACAATAGGGGTGAAATACAGGGACAGTTTGATAGGGCCAGGGGTTTGGATCTTAATACTCTTCTTGATCGGAACCAAAAGAACCGGGATGATACGAAGATACCCCTGGTTTTAACATACCATCCAGCATTTCATAGGGTTTACGGAATTTTGCAAACATGCCTTAATGCACTTTTTGTTGATACTGAACATCAACAACTTTTCAAGGAAAAAATTTTTGTTTCGTTCAGAAGGGCCAAAAATTTCAAGGATACTCTGGTTCGGGCCAAAGTTTACCAACCAACAGATGAACAAGCCGAAAAGGGCACTTTTAAATGTAATGGCCGGAGAAGCTGTCAAATTTGTGCACTTATTGTGGAAGGGGGGACATTTCGGAATTTTAATGACTCGCGATCTTTTACAATCTCCTCTGGTGCTTATCATTGCAACTCAGAAAATGTGGTCTACTTGTTGCAATGTGATTGCTGCAACAAAAAATATGTGGGCAGCACTAATTAATATTATAATAATAATGATAATAATAATAATAATAATAATAATAATAATAATAATAATAATAATAATAATAATGATAATAATAATGGAAACTTTTCATGATAAAATCCAACTAATTACATACAACTTAAAAACAGTAACAGAATCAGACTACTCACTACGGTGTAGGCATAGTCTGCCTGCATTCGCATAGGTGCTTCAAAATAGTTAACAAAATTAAGGTAAGGTTCAACTTAGAAGTTCATTAGATCCACTTCCGCCCACTCTTTCGTTCTCATACAAAAGATATAATAAGACGAACGTATACAAATTTCTGTTAGCTTTGTAGAAATGTACGTTGCTGCTGTGTTGTCAATGTTTAAATCTTTCAGCAATTTGAGGAAATCCTCTGAACGTTTTGAATAGATGCCGATAGTAGTCATCACGAGATTCACAAAACAGATTTTTCGATACGAACGTTTTAGGTCACCATCATTTAAGAGATGTTCGTATTTCTTTGCCTTTCTTGTAGCATTCGCCGCCGTGTTAGATTCGTGGCCTACTGTTAGCTCAATTATAAACAGAGTGTTCATCCTGTCCACAACGAGTAGATCCGGTCGTGCAGCAGTACCAGTCACAATTTCGGGTGATAAAAACAATGGAATGTCACAGTAAAGCTTCTTGACCATTGGTTGCAAAAATGTAGCTAAATTTAACAGCACCGAGTTATGTCGCCATGTGTAGCGATTTAAACATGATGCACAGCCAGCTACAATATGCTTTGTGGTCTGAACCTCCCTACAGAATGAACAGCTTGCACTGACGTTTATGCCCCATCTTGCTAAATTAGAAAAACAAGCAAGAGAGTTGTTCATGTACCTTATGGTAAAATTAAAGATGTTTCTAGGAAGACGATGTTGCACTTTAAACCAAAAATCTTTGGCCTTCGGGAGTGCTGTTTTCCATAACTCTGTAATTACTGTACTCTGAACCTGTAATGACTCTACCTTCGATTATTATTATTATCGAATAATAATAATAGTAATAATAATAATAATAATTAATAATAATAATAATAATAATAATGATAATGATAATGATAATGATAACGATAATGGAAACTTTTTATTCCCTACAAATACTACTATAAATGATGACACCCATCACTCTCAATTAGGCATGATGGGGAAATTTACAAGTTCTAATTAAAATGTTCCTTAAAATAAATTGAAAAGTATGCAGCTAATACGTTCGAAATATGATATTTGTCCACATCTTGAAAGAAAAGAATTTAAAACGCTAACAGTTCTGGACTTGTCCACTCACTGTCTCTCTTACAAAATATGTAGTACGTACAACGTACACAGATTATTATTATTTTCTTTTCCAGGTAAAGTTGTTCTTGCTTACTAGTTGATAAATTATGCAACATATTCATAAACGCTTTGTGTCCGTTAATGCCGACTGTTCCTATTGCTCCTATCGATAGATTTATGTATTCCACACGCAAGTATGAGGATGAAAGGTCTTTCAGGAGATTAATAATAATAATGATAATAATAATAATAATAATAATAATAATGATAATAATGATAATAATTCTCTATTATAATTATTATTCTCTATAATAAATCTCTAATAATCATTAATAATAATAATGTCTCCTGCGCAGCATTAGCACAAACATACTACAAGGCACGGCACGATAGAATGTTAGGACCTGTTTATCATCTAATACGAGCAAAGTTTGAATTTGATGGAAATAATCGTGGAGTTCCATGGTACAAGCAAGCGTTACCTCTTGCAAGCATCGAAAATGATCATGCTAAGATTATGTGGGACATACCGATGCATTTAGACAAAAGACCAAGCAACAATGCCAAGGGCGGACTGACCAGTCGGGCTATTGGGCTGGGGCTCGAAGGGCCCCCCTCAGCAAGGGTTCCCATGGGTCCCTTCTGTGCTGGAAGAAAAATACTTCAAATGGGTAATTTTTGATGAACTTTATGACTATGACAAAACAACAAGTTTCAATCAACGAAAAATTGGTTTAAAGGCCCTGTAATAATTCTTTCAACAGTTATCATTGTTTGTCAAACAGTTGAAAATGTCAAAAGATTGCATGTAGACCCCAGTTTGCAAGATAAGGGTACTGCAAAATTCCAATTGGCATAGTCTCGTTTTCGACTGATAGGTGAACTGATGAATCTGCAAATGTAGAACTTGACGAAACTGGAGCAGCTCTTGCCAAAGGGGCCCAATAAAAACCTTATCGAGGAAGGCGTCTTATATGCAGGGGCCCCTTCTCACTTTACCTCTTGCCCTTGCCAGTCTGTTAATTTCAAACAATTTTTTTGCCTACAGGGTGTCTCAAAAAATTTTTTCGACGTTTGATTAAATATTGAAAAATAAGGGCAGCATGAACAGGCTCATGGAAAGATATCGCTGTTCCTAAGATTATGAAATAATTTTAGAGACTAAAATCGTGCAAATCGGTTGAAAATTCACTAAGTTACGAGCTCTCGAAGGTCAAAAGTATGAAATAGCTGAAACCAGAGACCCCCCAGATTACTTGTATTGCAAAAGCTCTAGGACGGAGGTAAGAAAAGCTTATCCAATGTCATACCTCTCGTTGATATCAGAGAAATCCAAATGCGACTTCTAAAGTATATTATTTTTTTGCAATCATTCTCAAAATTCCTTAACATTGCATAGGTCCAAAAACAGTGGTTCAAAACAAAATCGGCGAGAGACTGAATCCGTTTCCTCAAAGCATCCATATGCTTGCCAGTTAGGTTATCAAATACCTGTTTGAATCCCACTTGGTTAGCCCTGAAACAATTGAGAAATAACAGAAACGACGACCTATGGGACTTTTACCAAAAATGCCATTTCGAGGCCTCTGGTTTCACTTTTCGCACAAACTTGAACTTCAAAAGCTTGTAACCCCATGAATTTTTATCAAATTTGCAAGATTCTTGTGTCAAAAATTAATTTAAAATCTCAGGATAAGGGTGACGTGACCAAAGGTCCATTCAGCGTATCACTATGTTTTAGTATTTAATCAAACGTCGAACAATTTTTTTGAGACACCCTGTATATCTACACTCGATTTACAACGACCTAGGAGACCATGTTAGGGGTATTTAAAATATGAACAAGGTTTTAGAGAAAAGGTAGAAGCAGTGGCGTACCCAAGGTTGGAATGGGGGTCCGGACCCCCCATTTTTCAAAAAAGATGGTCCTCGAGATTCGCACAAGAATGTAATAACATTTGTGCCAAGGCTTGTCAAAGTTTCATAGAAAGGTTTTGGGCTTCTAACGAATGCTTGAACTCGGCTGGAAGAGGCATTCTCAGCCAAAGTAGAATCCTAGAATACGTATCCTCGAAAATTTTCCTGGGGGCTTGGCCCCCAGACCCAATTAATTATTTCAATATCCTAAGTTATCTCAGCCTGTCCATGCCGCTAGCTATAGGGATCCTAATTTGCTGCTACTGTTGAAATTTGCCAAAGCTTCTTGCATAAAAGATGCCACCGGCCGACTAAACAATCATAAAGGAGCGAAAAGAAGCATAGGTTTCAAATCTTTAAAAGGCTGGGTGTAAAATTCAATGACCTATTTCTTTAAACTGCAGGGCCTCAAAGAAACTTGAACTATTTTAAAGAAAATCTGCCGTTGGAATATTCTGAAATCTTTAATATTTTCAGAACTGCGGTGCTTTTCTTCTTTTTTAAGAATTCAAGAAAATTTTCGAAAAAAAACTTAAAACTGTCGTAATTTCTAAACCTCTTGACGAGAGATCAAATAATTTTCAAGAAAACCATAGTTTATGGATGCCTGCAATATGGTATCAAGAAAAACTCTCTCAGTCTTCTGGTTTGTGATTTAGAAATTTGATGACGTCACATCATAAAATGAGCTGAAATAGAAAAGAGGCCGTAATTTCGACAAATGATCAGGATTTCTGGAAATTCCAACGGTAGAATCGTAGAAAAATGGCTAAAGTTTCGTTCAAGTCATTCAGTTTAAAGAAATAGGTCACTGAATTTCACATCCACTTTTTTTCGTAGATTTAAAGATTTGGAACCTATGCTGCGAAAAGAGACATTTATGAAGCTCGAAGGACCAGCTCCAAATAAATCATTTTGCAGTAAAGCAAGTTTGCAATGCGTGTTTTGATACACTAGTCTGGATGTTATTGAATAATTATTCTTCTTGACTTTCCTAGAGTAACTTGCTATGATGAGTTTAAACTCTCATTATAACTTTGACAAAGCGACCTGCTGTGATAATTGCCACCATGTTTGCGATGCAAAGCATAGCTAAGAAGGGCGTCTCCTTCATTTTCCGAGCGTCTAAAGGCGTGGTTACTAAGAATAATCCTAGGGCTACGCCCCAGACCCCCTCCCACTTCTAGTGATGCATATGCCTCTGTATAGAAGTATTCAACATTTAAGGATTCTGAAATGTGATCTAATGATGCTTTCAAGGCATGAAATGAAAATTACGCAAGACCAATGATACAAAAGCATGTACAGTAATTGACTTGAAAAAAAGACCTTTGTGGACGATTTTGTAGCCTGCGTGCAGACTCTACTTTCAAGAATTTTACCAGTGAGGTCTTTCGTCAAAAGGATTCCCTTTCGTAAGTAGTTGGATCTTGAAATTTGAGGAAGGATGAATGAAAGCATTTCTCGGCAATGAATCAGACCTTCACCATGAGCGAAGCGGGCGTGGCCCTGAAAGTCACGGTGGCGCTGAGATTTCTGCTCTCGCATTCAACTTATGCTATAAAAAATTGCATTCTCGCAAAAGATCTGCCGGAAACGGTCGGCTGAGGCGCTTCAGCCCGTAATACTTTGCTGAAGTTCGTTCATTTTTAAGTAAAAGAGGCTGTGAAAGCCAAGTTCCTAGAAATGAAAATTCAAAGTTATTTCTATTCCAGAAGGTTGCCAGAATCTATCAAACTATTCCTTTTTATATCGTGCAAGTCAAAAATAATGCATCTACTCGTGAAATTGCAGTAGTTTTCTTAAATTTTCCGGAAGGACCCCATCACTCGTGATGCTTCTTTGCTTCTTTGAATGGTAAATTCTCCCAAAAGGGGCATTTTCCAACAATCTAAAGGGTGTGGTTATGAGAATTTTTCCCGGGGGCAAGCCCCCGGACCCCCAGCTTTGCTCACTGCGCTCGCACTTATTTTCAGCTCCATCAAATATGCATTTTGTTCTCGTGAGTCTGTCAAACACCACTTGAAAAGGTAGATAGCAGAATGCAACTCGTATAGAAACAATTCACATTGTTAGAAGTGAGTCAAGTATATTTTGAGGCCAATCCAGGAGGTGTGTCCACAAAAAATTTCCCAAGGGAGTGCTCTCCAAACTTTTCGCTCACGTAGTTGTGGGCCCCCTCGCTGTCGAATCGCCCGGGCCCCAATTCTACTGCCAGTCCGCCCCTGAACAATGCCATTAAGCCTGATATGCTGATAATAGACAAAGAAGGAAAAAAGATCAGTTTGATAGAGGGGACTATATGTGCACCTGGATGTATTGCCAAGAGAGAGAAAGAAAAACAGGACAAGTATTCTGAAATGAGAAAGTCACTGGAACGGTTAAATCGTGGATATGAAAGAGATCAAATCAATGTTGTGTTCGATTTTCTAGGCTGTTACAGCAAGCAATTGGAGTGTCAAATCAAAAGACTATGTGAAGGAGAGAAGGAGGCAAAATTGGCTATCGAACAATGTCAAAAATGGGTACTCAGCCAAAACTGCGAGATTGTTAAAACTTTTTACGAAAGAAAATAAAACTATGAAAAAATGACATGTCATCTTAGAAAAAAAAATTAGTAAATGAAACAATAACAATAAAAATAGTCTGCCTAGGCATTAGTCAGCAGTATAGTGGACTCAAGAAAAGCAACAGAATTAACTTCGACAATAATAGCAATAATAATAATAATGATAATAATAATAACACAATAATAGTAATAATAACACAATGATAATACTAATAATAATAATAATAATAATAATAATAATAATAATAATAATAATAATAATAATAATAATGATAATAATGATAATGGTGGTAATAATAATAATAATAATAATAATAATAATAATAATAATAATAATAATAATAATAATAATAATAATAATAATAATAATAATTCTGGGATCAGCAAGAATACTGAGGAAAGTTTTGGACACAAAGTAGAAGAACAGGAGATAACATCAAGAAAAGATTAGTTGAACAGTAGAAGCCTACCTGCTAAAGCTACGGGAAGTAGCCTGCTGGTAGGACGCAAACCAATAAATTACAACAACACTGTGAATGAGTACAATAATAATAATAATAATAATAATAATAATTCCCCAGCAGCAAAATCTGGTCTATAATTTAAGAAACCCACATTGTTACGAGCAACCTACTAGAAGAACAATTCGATACTCGAACTCGTATTTCCAAAATTCCATATCTGAATGGAACTTACTGGATAATAAGGTAAGAAATTCTAACATTCGTTGGAAAGCGCAGCTTTATAATGAACCTTAGTAACGCTACGACGAAAATTTTGAGAGCCATTTCAGAAAACAAACAATCAGTGTAAAATCGATATTCAATTTATGACAAATCTATGTTAAGTATAAGTGGTGTATTAGCCTACGCGTAGACCCATTATTCCAAAAGAAGAAAGGGTCTATGAAACAAAGAGCAAAGGCTTGCTACGGCCGAAGTCTGGACTATCTTATTTCGCAGACTTAAAGATAATTTACCCCAAACTCAGTTAGAGCAAGTCTAAAGAGCCCAAGTTGAAAGCCAACTGCCATACGGTAATGAACTTTGGGACAGTTTGTCTGATACCAAATTAAATCACTTGCAACGTCTCCAAGACAGAGCTCGCAAATTGATTGAAAGCTCCAATGTAAAGGACGGACTGATAAGACAAATTTTATCATTTTTAAGTCTCCTCAGCATTCTATCACTGAAGCAGTCAGTATTAAAATTGGAAACCTTCCAATCAGGAAAACTTCTTATGTCAAATTTCTTGGCGTTCTTCTGGATGAAAATCCTTCTTGGAAATATCACTTGACTTTAAAAAAAGCTTGCAGGCTGTGGCATGTTCTTCAAAGTAAGACACTTTTTACCCATGGATGGTGTTTATTTGTCTTTACAATTCTCTCTTCTCACCTTTTCTTCAGTATGGTATTTTAGTTTGGGGACTAACGTATGAAACTTATATTAATCCAGTATTTTTGTTACAAAAAAGGGTTGTAAGGGCAATGTCATTTGAAAATTTACTTCACCTTCTACACCTATCTCCTTGCATTTGAAAATTTTAAAGCTGCATGACCTCTTTCAGTTGAAATTGCTTACTTTTATTTATGATTGTGTAAATGAAATAGCTCCTTCTTATTTTCATTCTTTCTTTGCATTAGTTGAAAATGTTCATCAATATGGTACGTGGCAAGCTAGCAAGAATGATATTTTCCTTACTCAGAAAGACACCGCTCAATATGGCCTCAGGTCTGTGCGTTTCTTTGGAGCAAAGTGTTGGAATAACATTCCCATGGTCATAAAAAAGTTCACCATCTGCTCGTAGCTTTCGTCAAAAACTCAAATCCTTCTTCTTTGAAAATAATTACCAACCTTAAGTCATTATTCACCCTGTATTATGAAACTGAATGAAGAACCAATTTGTCAAGTTCCTTAATCATTCTTAACACAGAGGGGTGCTCTCTCCTCGATTAGCTTAGCTACTGAGAGAGCGCCTCCTTAAGAAATTCCCCTGCATACAATTCCCGTAATTTGTTTTCGTTTTCAGTTGGTTATTATTGTATTAGTGGTTAATTATGTTGGTTTAATGCTTTAATATCGTTGTATCTAGTGTAATTGTTTAGTTAACATGTTATTGTATGCAGTGGAATTTTAAAATTATATGAACTGAACTGAACTGAACTGAACTGAACTGAACTGAACTGAACTGAACTGAACTGAACTGAACTGAACTGAACTGAACTGAACTGAACTGAACTGAACTGAACTGAACTGAACTGAACTGAACTGAACTGAACTGAACTGAACTGAACTGAACTGAACTGAACTGAACTGAACTGAACTGAACTGAACTGAACTGAACTGAACTGAACTGAACTGAACTGAACTGAACTGAACTGAACTGAACTGAACTGAACTGAACTGAACTGAACTGAACTGAACTGAACTGAACTGAACTGAACTGAACTGAACTGAACTGAACTGAACTGAACTGAACTGAACTGAACTGAACTGAACTGAACTGAACTGAACTGAACTGAACTGAACTGAACTGAACTGAACTGAACTGAACTGAACTGAACTGAACTGAACTGAACTGAACTGAACTGAACTGAACTGAACTGAACTGAACTGAACTGAACTGAACTGAACGGATGAACGTGCCATTGGCTCTCTGTCTCTAACCTTATCAAATATGGCAAGGCTGTTATGGCATATAAAATAATGAATAATTTATGTCCAAGCGTGGTGCAAGCAGTCTTCAGGGAAAATTTACCGCGAGATCTCAAATATCTCACGAGAAACTGCCAAGATATCGATATCCCAAAAAGAAACCTAGAATTTTCAAAAAGAATTTTCTTTACACTGGTGCTAAATTGTGGAATGATATACCTCTCAAAATAAGGAATAGCCCCACACCACAGTTCTCACATTTAAAAAGAAGCTGAAGGACTACTTGCAACACTAGCATTTAACCCAAAGCGCGATCCCCTGGAAGAGCAGCACTTACGTAATGGTTACATTTCCTATTATTCTTTCTAGATATGATATAGTACGTTTGAAAGGGATTCGTGGATAAAGATGATTTAATGAAATGAAATGAAGGGGGTGGAAGAATTTCCAAGACAACTACTGTAGGACCATTTTTACCCCATTTGCTAAGTTTAACCCTATCTGACCCACAGTGATCCAGAACAGAGAAATTGTGGAATAGATAGGAAAAAACGAATTTTCTAAAAAGTTTGATATTTCACATTTCCATACAAAGGGAATGTCAGAGGTCAACACAAAGCAACAAAAATTTAAATCGGACCACTGGTTCTGCCACAGTGATTTTGTAAAGTTTGGTGAATTGAGTTGTTGCTGTTTTCCTTAGTGCTTCCGGCAAATATTGTTGCCGGTATCATGACCTGGGTCCTGGGTGATTTGAAACACTCAATGCCGTGGGGGGAGCAATGGCAGAGCCACGGACGGGTATGGGGGGGGGGGTAAATACCCCCCACTTTTTTGAAAATGTGGTAATTTAGATTCGTCCAAAAACCTCATAAAAATTTTAGGTCAGGGGTAGGTCTGCCTTCAGCTTGCAATCTCGTTCTCTTACTCTAAAATATGAACTTATTATTTTGAAATCTTGTTCTGTCTTTGTCATTATAATTTTGTCTTTGTCATTCACATTTTAACATGACTCATTTAAACTTTTATAAGTTGTGATACTAGTTGTAATACAATTCAAAACCCTGTATTAAGGTTTCTCGTATACACAAATGATTTCATCCGTCGTTTTTCATCCAGAAAAGGCGTATCTCTACATTCAAAAGGGCATATGCCGCTGGGGGGGGACGGATTCCGCCCCCTTTTATCTCTGTCGTTGCTTGAGATGTGGCAACCAAATTTGGCACAAAGGTTGCTCATTATATAGACAATGAATTTTTGAAACAATGGTTTAATTAGTGTTGTTGTTGTTGCTGCTAGAGCACAATTAACATTATGATGTCATATGATGTTATGAAAGTGAAAGTGTGTTAAAAGGTCGTAAAAATTTTACTTTTCGTAAAGAAATGAAATAAGTAGTTTAAAATAGATGTAAATTTATAGTTCAGTTCAGACTTAATTGGACCAGTTAAAAAGGATTAAAAGCGATACAATGTATATTTTTCACAGAGTGTAGCACGACAACTTGGTTACCATGGAGACATGGCTAAAAACAGAACACCAAAATTGTTATGGTTTATTGCTGTATGATAGAAAAGTTAAACTTGCTATATCTCAGAGGCATTCAGCAAACACGGAAAAACGTATAAATGAAAATGTACGAGGAGGGGACGGAATGCACCCCCCCCCAAAGGTCAGATAGGGTTAATAACATTTGGCACCCTTTCTCAACAAATTTCATACCCCATTATTTAGGGATTTACCTTGGATTCACAAGAAAAACTTGAACAACAAAGGTTAGAGTTGAACGTCGCATTTTGGTTGCCCGAATTAAACTGATTTCCATTCGACATGACAGCGACTCTGGTACGGCTTTGGGTCAGACGTCAAGGATGAAAATTTGGTGCCCCTCTGCAAATTCTTTCATCCCTGTACTCAGCAAAAAAATTGACAACTCCCTTGAATCAGAATTCTCAACCAAATCTTCCCATTTTTGATTACAAAGTCCTTTGCAAAGGTTTCGATCTCAGTTAGAAGAAAGTTAAGTCAGTCACGCTCGTTAATGAAATTGATTAACGTTTTATCTCTGCAAATCATCATCATCATCATCATCACCATCATCATAATCATTATCATCATAACTTATTTATTCTAAGTAGGTTAATGAAATAAAAACGAAATCTAAATTAAAGCTAATTAAGGCCTACTTCATGCAACTTTAACAATATCTAAAGTAAAAGAAGAAAAGTTTACAACATATATACATAAATGTAAATTACAAGATAAATAAAGAAGACGCACA
This sequence comes from Aurelia sp. 3 sensu Dawson et al. (2005), assembly GCA_964020215.1. Classification (NCBI taxonomy): domain Eukaryota; kingdom Metazoa; phylum Cnidaria; class Scyphozoa; order Semaeostomeae; family Ulmaridae; genus Aurelia; species Aurelia sp. 3 sensu Dawson et al. (2005). The sequence continues at coordinate 12,561,419 of OZ026585.1, forward strand.
GAAAGCGCTTACGGTAGCACAATTTGATGTCGGCTTGTTTCATGCTAGACAGATTTGCCACCCTAGGATTGATATATTACTGTGATGTTTACCTTGATGCTACAACAATAGACGATTGCGCTATAGATGGCGGCGAGGAATTTTTTACCGAGGTGTAATGCATTCTTTTATTGAATTCCTATAGAATCGTTAAAGATCTGCAATGCGAACGCAATGCATGTCGGTAAAAGATTCCTCGCCGCCATCTTTAGCGCAATCCTTTATTGTATCCGCACGTTCTTCGTGTAACTAACGACTTATTTACGCTAAAAGCATGTTGTAAATTCAGCGACATAGTGCTTTGTTGGTAAAGTCTTCATTTCCACTTCCATTGTTTCAGTATGTCCTATCCCATAATCTAGTCCCTTAGCCACACTCAAGCCCACTTGAACAGACCAAAGCTACAAACGCATGCGTCCACCTTGGAACAGCATTCTTTCATGCTCGATTTAAGGCATGTTGCTGGCCAGCAGGTTGCATGCAGGGAGCTAAAGACCTTTAGCTCTGTGGTTGAATGTACGCTGTTGGGCGGGTTGTTCGAAAAATTTGTCGAAACTTCTGAATCAAAGTTTATGTTAGAGGGATTGGATTGGGAGTGGGAGGTCATCAACTGGAGCCAGCAAGCGTTGTGCTTCTTCTGCATTCGTCGTTTTGGAACAGTGTAGAATCGTGTGAAAGCAGATATGCGCTCAGAATTACTGAGGTGGAATGTGGGTGTCGTAGGACCATTGTTATTTACTTCTTTGAATAGCAGTTGGATCATGTGATCGAAAGCGATCTCCTACCAGAAAGTAACGAATTGTGCAAGTACAGTGTGTCCGTCCCTTCTCTAGGTTTTCTTGCTGCATTTTTAAAGGACATCAAATATGTCCCCAAAACACAGTGGGCTCACAGGTGGAAATTTGGCCAAAATAAATTTTTTTCAGACATAAAATTTTAGACATGCAAAAAAAAGCTGAGATTCTGGACTTTCCGAAGCTTTTAAAGTGCATATGAAGCGAAATTCTTTATTCTTGACCTTGGTACATTCGATGTCACTGATCACGAATATAGCGATGAAACCTTAGAGAAACGTCTAAAAGCGACGTAATTACCCCGCGAAAGTCCGATTAAGGTGGTTTGGGGGTCTGGCGCGTTGCGTTTTGACGTAATAGGTTTGACAGTCCACAAAAGCACATCGCGAAACAAAAGCATTCTGCAGCATTGCCGGTCGATGGCCTGTTGCACTTCGACGTTCTCAAGAAGTTTTCTGAGGCTTTCAGAGGCAAATTTTCGACATCAAGAGTATCCAGACAATGGTACTTTATGGAAGAATTGCCTTCGACTCTTGGTGGTTGGCTTTAGAGTCTTTTAACATGAGCTGTTGGCTTCATTAACTGGGTATTCATCCATTGAAGTGCCTGTTCATAACAACACCTAGGCCAATTTGAACAAAATGTCGAAGTGACTTGCTTGCAGCACCTAGCCCCCGGGGGGGGTACTTGACTAGGGAAGTGACGGGGGTGTGTGGCAAAGCTCTCCACACCCTGTACCCTGTCGAATAAAAATTTTGCCAAAATCCATTGTTTCAAGAGAAATCTAAAAAATTTCCTTCCACATGATACCCTGTCGCATAATTTTCTTATCAATTGTAATACCCTGTCGCATAATTTTTACCGTAAAAGGACACCCTGTTGAGCGGCACATCCCGTCAAGTCAAGTATGGGAGTAGCCCCCCCCCGGGCACCTAGCAAAGGGTAAGTTCATCTTAGTGCATAGTTTGATTGCTAAGATGTAGAACAGTGAATGAGACTGTCATCCAACTAACGTAGAACTGCCCAATATTTTTTCTTCGCATTACGCGAGGTCATAAGAGTTTCTGCAACTCGCGATGGAGGCAACACAGTTATTTGAGCGAGACAGTCGATTTGTAAACACCTCTCGTCCTGAACGACTTCTGTTGTTGCTCAGTTCTTCCGGGAATGTTTCCTTGTTCATATTGCAGTGAAGGATAAGGCTCAAATTAGGCTATTATCACCTTTAATTTCTTGATTTAAACCGTGTAATCGCATAATTTTTCCCATGAGAAAAGACTGAGAAAAGTTGTTATTTCGAAGTTTGATGATCCACAGGAGACAGGCAGAATTATGTGAGGAAAGAGACAACAGTTTGCAAAACATTATTTTCATCAATATAATGTCGCCTTCAAACACATTATGCAACCGAAATAATTTATGTGTAACTTACTTATAGATATCATTTTCATTCCTATTCCTTAGAACACTAAAAGCTATCCCAGACTCCGACCATTGATGAAATTGTAGATGTTTGCATATCAAAATACGATAAAATTGGCGAAGGTGGCTGCAAGGAATTTCCTGGTGGATGTGCAACGCTTACAGAACTTTATGGACATTTCTTTTTGTAATAGTATCATCAGATGCAAAAAATGACTGGATTCTAGCTGTTATCATCTGTTGTATACACTAAACTTAGAAGATTACTAGTGACAACCTTGATGGTTTCAAAGTCATTCCAAGCTCCTACTTTCATCACTTGTTTCAAGATACAGAGACGGTTTCAACTACTTTGACAACCTTGGCCAAACATTATTAGAATAGGCCTACTGTCTTTGCTAAGTGTGCGAGTTTTCAAGTGTATGATCCTCAATATGCAAAAGCAACGAATGTCTTGTTTGTTTCTTGGTAGTTTCTGCATGTGTCCCGAAGATTTCACGACTGTGCCGTTGTCTGGTCTGTCAGTTTTCATGGGTTCATGACTATGTCCTGAAAGAAAATAGTTTCTTTTTGAGTCTGATTTTCGATGAACTTTGAAGGCATTGAGCTTTTGAGCTTCAAATGAAACATTGAACATAATGTCCGTTTTACAACTGCAGGGCAGCGGGAGTTTAGAAAAGAAAGATTACCCCTCTATCAACTTCCCTGGCAGAACTGATACAAGCATGCAATAAACACTGATTAGAGAAATATAAATTGGCCGTATGAATTCCATCTATTTCTACGATGAATTCCGAAAAATCAACGCTAAACATGAAAGCATGGAGGGTGTTACAATGTTTTGGTCGGTTTTGATATTCATTCAGCAGTTTAGGCTCGTATTTCAAACTTCCCCTTCATCTTCAAAATGGAGATCAGCAGGGGAATTGAGAGATCGAAGGAATTTCGAGATAAAGGAACAACAATTTCTAATGGCTCTCTAAATCTAACCATGGATAGAGCTTAGTCAAAACGTGTGGGCTCGTCTTCAGGTCAGTCTCAATGTTCATCCCAAATATTTGTTTATCAAGTTTATCTATCGAGGACAACAAAGGACAACTCGCTTTCTCCAAAAACATGATAAAATAACATTGACGTTTGGTCGCAAAAATGGTTACCTGAAGGACTGGAGTTCTTCACCAACAAATGCATTGATTTATTGCAGGGATCATCATTGATATCAGTTGCTTTAATTTGCCTTTGATTCGATAGTTCTCTTCTCCCAACTTTGCTTCGATGCTTTCGTTAGGCGCCTCTCGGCCAGGCCATTCAAGGCCAGAATCTCTCTCTTGCCATTTTAATGTACACCAAACGGCAAGTTTCGCCTCTGAAGTCCAATTCATAATCACTGAGAAATACTGAATTCCATCTTCGGTTGCAAAAACTTGATATAAAGAGCCTGCAAACCCGACAAGAAATCGAGTTTCATGAAGCGACTAGCACTGCGTCCATTGCAATCACTGCATAATCCTTTGTCCTTTCAACGAGGCCTTTGAGAACTGATAACGTCACAGGGGTCTCGTACGCAACGGTCTGACCGCGTTTTGGTGGAACCACTTTTTGACCACCTTTAGAGCTTCATATCTCCAGAACCATACGGCGGATGAAAAAACTGATTGCACCATTGAAATCAGGACGAAGAGCTCTATCAAAACGGAAAATGAAAAATTTCGCTTCATATGCACTTTAAATTTATTTGTTTATTTATTTTCAGCAAAGAGTTACGTTATTTTGAAAATGAACGAATTTGTATTAAATGGTAAACATTGGAAAGTAAGTGAAACTTCTTGAACATGCTGAGAATGCTTTCAGCCAAGCTAAAATATACTCGCAGTGTATTAACGTTCAGAGAATATCAACCAGAATATCATGAAATGTGGTCTGCTGTTCATTTCCATGAAGGTTTTCCTTCAAAATCATGAATATAGTCACGAAACGACCGACTTTCCAACATTTTTGGGGTAATTTTTTCACCCTAAACTTGGAATATATCAAAAACCATGAACGGACTAATTGTTAACCATATACATTTCTGAAAATATAGATCACCTGTGGTAAGATGCTAACTGGTTTATTATTATATCCGTTCATATTTTTTGAATGAAATTCTTTTGCATTTTACCGCTAGAAATCATTATTCAAGTCTGTTGGCCCCAGACCCCTTTAAAATTTATAAAGGAGTAAAATGTTTACATGAGCTATAAACCAGTGTCTGATTTTATCGTTCTTAAGTTATAGTGGATGTTCGAATGTCTTTGTAAAATGCCCAAATATGGTACATCTACTCTAATTTGGTTCTAAGGCTACAATTTTCGCTCAAAATTAACTTGTTGAGGTCTCTACATCCATTTTACAATATCTTATTTTTACAAATAACAAATTACTTGCACAAATGACATCCATACCTTTCTGATTTTCAAGAAAGGTATGGCCTTTAGAAGGCACGTCTGCGTTCAGTCAAATGAAAGAGTTTGCCAAAGAGTACTATATTGAGCCAGAGAAGATGATCAGAAAAACATTGCTCTGTTTCATAACCTTTTAGCTGTTCCAGAAAGGAGTCTGAAGCAAGCACCATGCTAATAAAAAATTATACAGGATGTCCCAAAAAACATGTCCATTGTTTGGGTGGCTGCTGCGGAGCAGCCATATATCCAACTTTTTCGTTCTGAAGGTTTTCAATAGAAGAGACTTCAACTTTAAAGTTTGACACGGAGTCTGAGTAAATCTGTCAATTAGTTGCTGATTTATAAAGCAAGAAAGTCAAAACCATTGGCTGCCTCAAAAACAGGGGATTCATTTTTCTCCATTTTGTTAAAAGTCAAAGAAATTAATAGAAAAAACGTACCTAAACCCGTTTTTTGCCCAATCTAAAGCCGATGATCGAGAGAATGGCTGAAGATGATTTGATAATATGGCCCACAGGAAGAGAACACGGTGCACCTAGAACAACAAAATCACCCCTCAGACGCAGGGGGGGGACAATGCCATCGTCATTGTAAAGTAATTCATGTCTTGAATTTCGTATCACAATCAAATTACCGTTCTTTTATAGAAAATAGACTTTTTAATCTTCTTTTAATTTTCATTCCCTCTAATTTAATATCTCATTCGCCTCCCTAAATATTTCCACAATTCGCCCCCTTTGATTTTAGCCACCCTCCGGGGTAAAAATTGAAGGCAGGCGAAATTTGAAGGGATAAAGGTATCTTTCGATTGCCAAGACTGTGTAGGATGACGTTTGTTTTGCTGCTTTTCGATAGACCGAGTAGTATTTGAGAAAATTATTGTTTTCTGAGGAGAGTAGTTGTGCAAGTGGCTACTCGCTGCTCAACGGAGCGGAAAGTATAATTACCTTAAGCAAGGTCCAGAACTGAAATCTTCTGACTCTGCGTAGATTTCAGCAGTTTATTGAAGGTCACGCCACGATGTAAATACGGTTCTCTTTTTCTAGCTCCTACAAAAGCATCGGGAAGTATTGCTCAGACAACATTGGATCCAACCTCCCATTCGATATGTATTCACATGATGGTTATGCCAAGATACGATTCAAGTCTGATGCTAGCACAACTGGCTCTGGTTTTAGAATCACCTATCGATTGAGAAGGAAATCATTGAACTACGTTTCAGCGGTTAGCAATGCTCTCTGCGTGTAAGTGCACACAAATTCAGTTTTCACTATGGCTTTAACTGTTTGTCTCAAATACTGTCGAGTGTTTTTGCTTTGGAAAAATTGAGTTGTCTGAATGACCCAACATCTGGCAAAGACCGTTACATTAAGAGTCGGGATGAATTTGCTGACAAATTGATTATAGCAATTGCATATGGGCTTATCATTTAGTTGGATGCATTTCGAAAAGTGATTTTGGACGAAACTAACGGGCCTAAATTTTGTCTGAGTGAATGAGCGCCTCGGACTAACGATTCTTAATGATTTTGAAGAGACTCGTTCGAAATGAAAGCTTGCAGCAGAATTGTAGAGTATTCGCCTTTTCCTTTGTTCTTTTCGTAGGTTTCGTATGTTTCGTTTCATTTTGTTTCATTTCATTTAATATAATATATCACGCATATATGGGTAGGAAGCGGGGCTGGGAGGCAAGAGTCCCTTACTCTGGTACAATTTATCGCATTTAAGGCATCATTAGGGCAGTTTTAAGTCATCAAACCACTATATTCATTCAAGACCATTATTTCATAGTGTCGTTTTATAGTTTTTATGCAGATTTAAAAGATATCAGAAAATAGAATGTGTAGCACTAAGCCTTGGATAGCCTACACATTATCGGTTACTTATTTGCACCACTTGGTTCCTTTGTAATTCATAAATAATTTGTAATTTGAACCTTGTTATTCATGAGTACTCAAATGAATTTGTGGAAGTGTGAGGACCTTAGTCACCAACATGACTTACGTGGCTCAAACAGCCAAAATAAATGAGATATGATAATTTGATAGTTGCAAGTTGCTAGTTGCGAGTTGCTTTTCTGCTATGTCAATTCATTTTATTCGTTTGTTCCCATTTTAGATTCCAGTTTGCTTCATATTATTTTCTCAAATGAATTTCAACGTCTCTTAAAGGAAACATTTGTAATTCGGGTCTAAGATTTTAGTTGATTGTTTCTCCTACGATGCTGCCTGTTGCTAAAGTAATTTCAAAGTTTGCATAGACCGATTCCTTTTCAGGGGTGCAGCAAGAGGAAAGTGAGATCTGGATTTGCTAAAATCACATCAAAGGAATTAGTCTTTAGTGTTGGTAGTTTGATTTGATCACCGACTATATGTGCAAAGTGAATAAAAATTTCATGCAAAATATGACTGGGCGCAAAACAGGACTGAGGAGCTCCCTTGAGGAACCTATTCTTTGATGTCTTTTTTATGCTAATATCAAATTGGAGAGAATTTTGAGATCTCAGATCAGAAAAGGGGTTTTCTCTACTTGTTTGGGGGATGTTCATTTGCTAGGGGGGCTTAGTATGTATCTTCCCCAATAAGGAGCTGCCTAAAGTTATCCTGAAGTCGCGATAAAGTTTGCCAGATAAGGTATGATGATGCCAGCATACCGTTGTTCAAGTCCTTATTGGTTGCTAAAGCATGCAGAAATCATACAATTTCATGGTATTCAGCCAATCAGATCACCCTTTCCGACCATGTGATTCTTGACTACTCTCACGAAAACTGAAATGGCTACTAAGTTACAACAGATACTTCGAATTTATTCTCATTAATCGGTAAAGGGATACCCCTCTACAGTTTGTAACGTGCTTGGAAAAATATCTCATTTGGAACCAAAGTTATATTCATTTTTCGCTCGAAGAATATCGATCCTCGTTCAAACATAGATAAAAGTCGCTACGAATGAGATATAGAGATACAAATCTCAGCGATTATGGATATTGCCCTAAGCTATATTCCAAGCAATGTCCTTTCAATTCCATCTCGAAATCTTTGGTCGTTTTCAGCAATTTCTGCCACAATTTTCATCTAGGCCTAATTTTCTTGTCGATTAAAAATCATTCGTTTCTCCCAAGAGGGCGTAGTGCGTATCCTTGAGCTTATTGAATGTTGTTGTTGTAAATTTATTTCAATTCGATATATATATATACAATAGCCAACAATATATACATTCTAAAATATATACAAGTCAACTAATCAAGATCGAATATGCAAAGTAAAGAAACAAAATAAAGATTTTCTAAATTTACACAGTAGCTGGTAGGCAAGAACAGACGCTACATTTGCAGTTGGGACCGTCCCATTTTTTTATCAGAACCTTGAAACTTTTTAGATTTTCTGCTGATTTCAGTTCACTAGGTAAGCCGTTCCAAATCTGCGGCCCAAAGGACTTGAGACTTTTGGACCCAAAAGTTGTTTGATTAGGCCTAAAATGGGCCAAATTATTTGCATTTCTTAAAGAATAAGTTGAAGAGCGTAATTCAAAAATGCTCTGCATAAATGGTGGATTCAAATGATTCAGTGTTTTGAATATTTCTATGCAAAGGAGTCTTTGGCGAGCAACATGCATCGTGCATTTACTCGATCTCAAAAGCAAATCATTATACGAACTTGTATGATCATTATAGAGGAACCTTAGGGCGCGTTCTTGTAATTTCTCTATCTTCTGCAAAGACTTGGAAGATGAGAAATACCAAACCAAGGGACAATAATCGAAATTTGAATATACGAAACTCTGAACAAGGATCTTTTTCTCCTGAAACCCAATAAAAGTCTTTAATCTTTTGAGTACATTTAATTGTGTTGCAGCTTTTTTGCAAAGATTCGAAATATGTGGGTCAAAATCAAGTCTATAATCCAAAGTTACTCCTAAAAGTTTCGCAGTCTTCTCAGATTTGATTATTTTACCGTAAATGTTAATCTGTTCTCCACTGGTATTTGTTTGGTTTTTTGAAGATTCACTTACCAATGACTCATACATCAATTTGATTTCATTTTCTCTTTGGGTGTCTTCAAATTTTGTTTAAGAAACCCAGTCTTTGTCAACTTCCTGCAAATTTGTTTCGCTCCACATTTTCTCTGCAACCGCAAGCAATTTCCTCAAATGTCGCATCGATATGCTTTGTCCCACAGATAATGCGATTCTTCTTGGGATTTGATGTCAACAAGGCTCATCAAACCTTAAGGACCTTTCTAAGGATCCTTCATGTATGCAGGATAACAGTTTTCTGTAGTTCACCGATTCTGGTCTCAATGCCAATGTCCTTCATTCTTTTCTGCAGTGTCTTTGGGGTAGTTCCAAGTGCCCCCAATACTATAGGAATGACCACTACCTTCATGTCCCACAGCCTCTTCGGTTCTCGTACGAGATCTTGTTACTTCTCAATCTTCTCCATCTCTTTACTGTCCACCCTGCTGTCATATGGGATAGCAAAGTCTATTACCTGAGCCTTGTTTGTCTCTTTATCAATGACTATCATATCTGAACGTCTTGCTTGGATAATATGGTCTGTCTGCACTGTAAAATCCCATAAAATCTTACATTTGTCGTTCTCTATCACTGAACCTGGCTCGTGTTGATACCATTCATCATTTACTACGATGCCATACTTTTTACAAACATCCCAGTGCACCCTCCTATCAACCCAATCGTGTCTTCTCTTGTACTCTCTCTGTGCCATCTTACTACGCTCACTTATTAAGTGGTTCACTGTCTCGTCCTTTTCTCCGCACATTCTGCACTTACTTTGTTCCTGAGTATTATCAATTTTCGCCTTGATCACATTTGTACGGATTGCTTGCTCTTGTGCAGCAAGTATTAGGGATTCTGTTTCCCTCTTCAAGTTTCCCTGCTTTAGCCATAGCCACCTGTCCTCACCAGCGATGTCGTCAGTTTGCCTCAGAAATTGTCCGTGCAGTGTCTTTTCTTTCCAGTTTTCTTTCCTTTCCGTTCTTTTTCTTTTCTTCGCATCAGCTTCTGACTCAATAACTTCATCGTCTTCTGTGACTCTCAATGAACTTAGTAACCTTTCTGTACTATTGTTGAGATACCTTTTCAATGAATCTTTTGCTATATTGACTGTATCCTCTACTCCTAAAAGTCCTCTTCCCCCATCCTTCCGTGGTCAATATAACCTATCAACGTTGCTCTTCGGATGTAAAGCATTGTGCATTGTCATCTGTTTCCTTGTTTGTCTATCTAGCTGTTCCATCTCGAATTTTGTCCAGTCTATAAATGCAGCTGAATATCTGAGCAGCGATATTGCCCGGGTGTTGATACCTTTTATGAGATTCCCTGCATTTAGCTTTGTTTCCAGAATTTTGCGTACCCGCCTTTTGTACTCTTTCATAACTTTATCTTTCAGTGGGCGTATTATTATTATCATTATTACAATTAGTATTATTATCATTAATTAATGGTCCAAAGAAAAGATCAACTTTCTAGACGTACAGGTTATTAGAGAGGGTACAAAACTTATGACGGATTTATATTCTAAACCGACCGACACACACCAACTCCTCCATCGTACTTCATGTCATCCGAATCATACTAAAAAGGGGATACCGTATAGTCAAGCCCTTAGGATGCGGCGTATTTGTTCAGAAGATAGGTTTTTCGAAAACAGGGTTGCAGACCTAAAAACGTGGCTCTTGGATAGGGGGTATACAGAGGGGGACATAGATGAACAGGTTGACAGGGTTAAGGGGTTGGATCGCGTTTCCTTACTTTCTCGGCAACAACAACCACGGATACCATTAGTTTTCACATATCATACAGCTTTGCATAGGGTATATGAAGTTTTACGGCAATCTCAGAATATCCTTTTGGTGGATACGGAACACAGGAATCTTTTCAAAGACAAAATCTTTGTATCATTTAGGAAAGCAAAAAGTCTCAAGGATAATTTGGTTAGGGCAAAACTGCAACCATTGGAGGAGGAGTTGGTGGATAGGGGAACCTTTAAATGTAACGGTAGAAGAAATTGCCAAATCTGTCCTTTGATACGAGAGGGGGATACTTTTGCGAATGCAAATGACTCGAGGACATTCAAAATATTTTCGGGGCCCTTTCATTGCAATACAGAAAGTGTGGTTTATATGTTGCAATGTGACTGCTGTAATAAAAAATATATTGGCAGCACCAAAAACAAGTTTCGACAAAGGTTCAATGTTTATAAATCGTATTTTAGGACATACGCATGCAAACATAACGAGGGCAGTTTGGCAACGGGAAAGCCTGTTCCACAGGCTAGTTTCTTTAGCCACTTTTTTGATGAACAAAATGGGGGTAATTTTTCGGTCAGTATTAGGATAATCGATGGGGCGGATAATGTCTATTCACTTCGTAGGAAAGAGCTATTTTGGCAGTACAAACTTGGAACGTTTTCACCTGCTGGCCTAAACGAAAGAGCAGCAGACATTGAACTCGATATGTTTGCTTGTGGGTCGGCATAAATTCTATCGTTACATTTAAGAGTTGGGACCTGCATGGGTGGGGCACTTCAACCTTTGGCCTTGTGTTTTCTGCACATGGTGGAAGGGTGGAATCCCCTTCCTTGCCATCTGGGATTTAGCATTGGCTAAAATAGTTCTTAGCTGTTTTGCAAATCCTTAGAGGGTCACTGGGCGGGTGTTTTTCCTTAAAGGTCTTGACTCCAACAACAGAAGAGTTTCCAGTCCTAAGTGCATTAATAAACGGTGCCACGCATGGATTTCAATATGGTTGTTTACTGGGATGGGAGTCATAAAAACTTTAAAATACTTTGAGACTTGGTTCGCGCTGGGTCTTTCGGGTCGTTGAGTTCGTGCGGAGGGACCCGAGGGACAAAGCACTGAGACTTTGGCTCTTTGTCTTGTGGTTCTTTCTGCGCGGTCTTGGCTGCCCCGGGGGGCCCAGTGTGAGCCAGTTTCAAACATCTTCTTTTAAATTTTGTGCGAGTTAATGCTTTTTCATTGTTAGCAATATCATTTTGGAATAATTTTAGCTTAGGTTTTGTAAAGACATTGTCTTGTAAATAGGGTTTTCAACATGTATAAATACTCGGCTGTCCTCTGGTTTAGTTTAACTGAAGAAGATTTTATCATCGAAACGTATTTTATAAACAGTTGTGTTTTTATATTCTTTTTTCTGTTTATTTTTGATGGTGGTTTTTGTTAACATATTATTATTATTATTATTATTAACATATTATTATTATTATTATCATTATTATTATTATTACTATTACAATTTTTATTATTAAATCTAATTTTCTAATTTTTGGAAAGGATTATCCTTACGGCCAAGAAAGACTTGTGTCTCTCAAATGACAGAAATACGTCCAAAGAGTTGCCAATATTTGTCAACCCTACAAATTAATGTCCATCTAACACAAGCTAAACTACAGATAATTAGTGCTTCTCTAGTCTGGCTGAATAATTCCAGATTTAATTTTCGTATAGTAACACTGTTCTAATCATTTCGCTGGCAACAAAGTTCACTTTCTCATCATCTTCGATCACCTTCCTTATCTACTTGATCAGGTCCTTTCCACCTCTAGCAGTACAGCCTACTTTCACTGGCACTATATTCACACTATATCCATGTCTTTTTTCCCTTGTTTCGAAAGCTAACTGTTCATACTTCCTGACTTCATCCTTGAATTTCTCCACAACATTTTCGTCCATAGGGCATGCCATTTCGACGATCCAAATGCGCTTACTGTCTGCATCTTCAAGCACTAAATCTGGCCTTCTTGCCGTTGTTTCTCGTCTCATTTGAATTCAAAGTCCCATATCAGTTTTTTACCCCCTCTTTCAAGAACCATTCCACTCATCCATGCTGTATTGTACCATTTCTCTTCTTCTTTTAAGATCTTCTCCTTCTTCGCCCACTCCACGACCAATGTCATTAATGCATTATTATGCCTCCATAGGTATTCTTTCCCCGCTAGCACTTTGCATCCAGCAAGCAGATGATTTACAGTCTCATCAAATTTTCCACACAGCCTACATTTCGCTGATTCTACTTGCAGTCCTCTCGCTTTCTTCCACGCTCTGTTTCCACCGTCTGTTCTTGCATGTTTATAATCGCTGCTGTTTTACATGGATCAATGTTGCGCTTTAACCAAATATGACTTTCTGCTTCCAATGCCTTCCAGACCTTTTGCTGTCGTTTGCTTTTCAGACTTTCACATCTCGCTGCCTCTCTTTTATTTTTCCAGGCATTTTTTTAACTTTGACAATACGTTTTTCGCATCTCCTTCGATATTTTCCCCATTTATCTTCACCGAGGTACTCCTGAATTCTATCTTAATCCCTAGCTATCAAATTCCTTTTCGACATGCCTTATTATTGACCAGTGTTCTTTAGCTTGTTCCCTCTGCCAAGCAACTTCCATCCATTTGCTTTCACTTTTTGCCATGTAGCATGCAATCCTAATGTTAGTTTCCATGTACATATCTCTCAGACTCTTAAGGCCACGTCCGCCTAAATTTCTTGACAAGTACGATCTTTCGTCGCTGCTTTGCCTGCCACGCATATTTTTTCCTCTCAGTGCTCTTTTCAGGATCATGTCCAGTTCATTTAACTCCGCTTCGCTCATTTTACACAATCATTTGATACATTGCTACAGGTGGAAAGCGTGTATATTTATGGCCTTTATTAGATTCCTATCATATAACTCCATATCCAACAGTGTGTTAAGTCTTGTCACCATACTCTCCTGAGAACTTCCTTACACTTTCACCTTGTCGATGACTTCACTTTGCTCGCAGCTGAGGAACTTATATATGTTTCACAATTTTCAGGATCAAGTGCCTTCATTCTTTCCCGCAATATTTGTAGTCCCTCTCCCTTGACCATCTTTCCCTTTTTAAAAGCAATTTCTGCACATTTCTTTACCCCGTAGCATGCTCCAGTATCAAAGCTTACTTTCACAATTGTCTCATTTACTGCTACTAACGATTGATGGTTTTCACTGTAAACTTTCTAGTCGTCAACAAACAGGCTGTGCGTTCTTTTGATTTCTCTTTGCCCAGGTAGTCCCATCCTGCATCCTTTCGCCTTAGGAATTAGCATGCCTACTGGTACTTTCGTAAGACAGTAGCCTATTGGAGAATAACTGTCCCCCTTTAGAAATCCTCTTGCTATACGTATTAGTCTGCTTGTTTGTCTCTCAATTCCCTTTAAGTTGATCTCTAATCTTGTCTTCCACATACTCATCAATGTTTCTAATGGCTTACACACCTTTTCTGGTATTCCCATCCATCTGTAAACCATGATCATAAAGTCGTGATGTACCATTTCGTACGCTTTTTTATAGTCATAAAACGCTACTGCTAGGTCTCGGTGATTTTCTTTAACCTCACTCATGATACATTCGTCGATTAGTAACTGGTCAATTGTTCCCAAGATACCGTCTCTCTCCCCCATTTGCCCTTCATCCCAAGTATCGTTGTCCATTGCATGTTCTCTCATGTAAGCGGCAATTAAGCCAGTATAGATCTTATAAGCTGTATTTAAGCAAGTATGGGTCTATAATCTGGTACGACATCTAACTTAGTTGTTTTTGGTATCATTAACCCTATTAGTACTGGGGGGGGGGGCGTTTTTCACCCCCCCCCCTACCACACTTTTCTACATTGCACTAAGACGGCCTGTAATTTGACCACCAAACTTCGTGAATTTTAGTCAAATTTGATTGGCAATTAAGTTTTTAACATTTCATTGTTCTAACTCTGATCACGTGACCACAGCATTACCATATTTGGAGAGTAGTCGACAAAAAAATTCTTAAAACCTCCATAGATTTTGTCTCGCTTGTCCGATTGATCTCAAACATGTACCATCCAATTGCATTTGACGAGTAGTTTCATTTGATATGTATATTTTTCATATTTGCTGACATCAGCAAAATTTAATATCTATGACGTCATTGACACTTATGACGTCATTGCTCTAATGAATAAAAATAAGATATGAAAAACTGTTGTCTTTTTTGCTTCAACTTGTTTATTTGATTACTTCTGAGTCCATATTTACTAGATAAAAGGACAAGACTACGAAATAACTGTAGAGAAAATCTCTACTTGGAACAAAAAGCTAATTAAGAGCTAATTGTGCTAAAAATAGAAACTGAAAGTATCTCAAAAGTATGTATTTTAAATCTGCGACATGCTTTCTACAACTTGAGACAGATTTGGAGAAAATTGGATGAGTTGTAAATTAAATATAACTTTCCTTGTTAAGGAGGTAAAAAATTGCCAATTTTACCTTGTTTTTTGGTTGCCAAGCAACGAAACACGTGACTAATTAATTGTTATTGTTATATTTTAATAGCCAATTGTCTAAAGAACAATAGGAGTAAGTCTTATTGTTATATCTCTTGTAGTTTCGGAGAAAAAGAGGGGGGGGCGAAAAACGCCCCCCCCATTACAAAGTAAGTAAAAAATCGCTCAGTGTTCTGCCCGTTGCCAACCAAGTTGGTATTAATTCCGGATCATGTTCTGCAATGCTTTTAGCAAAGGTCTCCATGCACCTGTGAGTCTTTTCCACCAATAATTTTGGATTCCATCCCCACCAGATGCTGTCCAGTTCTTTCTTTTTCTAATAATTCCCTTTAAACTCCCCTCGTCCACTTTAAAATCTTTGATACTCTTCACTTTTGGTCGAAGTTCCTGCATAATTTCATCCATCCAAGGCTTATGGGCTTTCTTCGGTTCATGTTCCCATATTTCGGCCCAAAAGGTAACAAATTCCTCAAAATGCGGTACTCTCCCTGTAAAGTTGTCTCTACTCTCCATGGTTTTATAGAATCTTCCTTCGTCCTCGTGAAAGATGGCATTGTTTTCTACTCTGTCTTTCCTTTTCTCTGCCTTTTCCATTTTTACTTTCATTACTTCCATCTTTTTTTTGCAATTTTACCTGACCTCGCCGAGCTCAGCAGGAAAAACACGAACCCCAAAAATGAATCAGGCAAAGTCGAAACCAAAAGTCTTTGGGAAAATACGCTGAAAGGGCTGTTCCTTAACTGGACGATTTTAGTTTGTGTCTGCGATATATTTGTCTTCTCTAAAAATTAAGTTCTTGGGACAAGTCACAAAATTGCACTACTTCAGTCTTTGATTCAGTGCCCCCCCGCTCCCCCCGTTTCAATGTTGGTTGAATCAAACGCCATTCGACCATCCCAACATTGAATTAGCGGGGAAGGGGGATGAGAAGGTTCTAAACATATGTTTTCACCTCGATATTTTAGGAAACATGACGAAAACACAGAAATTTGCAAGTGTCACAATTTATTTTGACTAGGATTGTAGTTGCTTATTCAAATTCTATGTTTTACTTCTCAGTTATTCTGGTACAACATCTTCTGGTGTAATCACCTCAAATGGATGGCCATATAAATATGGTAGCTACTCGTCTTCATATTGCTACAGAGGATTTCTGGCTGGGAGCTCGTACAACACCCGATTTGCTTTGATGGATGTTAATTTGCAAACTGGACTTTCCTTGTATTGCAGCTCTTCTAATGACTACGTTGATATCAAACGTATGTTTTTAATTGTTTATTACGTATGCCAGAGCAGACTAGACCATATCTGATTACATTTCTCTAAATGTCTGTATCCATCGATGCAGTTTGAATGTCTGTAGCCCTTCAGCTTCACATCTTCTGAAATCATATGGGCGTAGGTGATGATTTTCACCCCTTATTTGGATAGCAAAGGAGCTCCATCCACATCACAAATCCGCACTTTCAGAGCTATTTCCATTGTATGTCATGAACAATGCCCTGATATTTGGACTCCGTTCCTGACCTTTCCTAGACTCTTGGCAAGTCTCCAAAAATCGGAGCGTTTGTCTCCTAATTGATTCCTACTTGCAGTTTGAGTCAAGAAATGAATCAACTATACAAGGTATGTCACAAAATTGTACCCATACTTTCAAAAATAGTAAAGGACAATTTATGCTACAAATTTTGAAATCTTAAAAAGGTCATATTTCCGACGGTTCAACTAAATTTTTAGCTTTATTTATCGCAATATTTGGTACAATACTTACTTCTGAAGTCACACATTAGCCAAGATTCCTATCTCTATATGAATAACATAGTACCGGGTGTCTCAAAAAAAGTACCGCCTTTTGACTGAAAAGGGGAACAAAACGATAAGATATTGCGATTACGCTGGAGATATGAGTTCACAAAGTCGAATTTCGGAGTGCACTTGAAACCAGAGGTTTTGTAAAAGGGCCTAGCCATGATTTGACATCACAGGCTTATTGCGAAAGAATTTCAACTTTGACCTTAAGCTTTCTCTTTTGAAAAGAATTATACCTTGAAATGCTTCAGTTGCTCTACTAATAGTCATTCCTTTGAGGAATCAATCCGTGCATTGCATTCCATCCCAAGTTTCAAAGAAGAGGAAAAAGGGGCACATGCACGCTCATTTTGGAGATGTGGCATGACTTTGTCATTCTTACCACATTTTCATTATATTTGTTTAATCACGGCGTTGTCCGTGAGTCTTTTATTCTTTTCAAAAGTGAAAAACTGAAAGTTAAGGCTTAAAACATGTACTTAGGAATTTATCTATGATACGAATCATGGCTAGGCCCTTTTCCAAAACCTCTGGTTTCAGGTGCACTGAAAATTTTGACTTTGCAAGCTTGTATCTCTGGTGTTTGGTGGGCAATTTTTAAATGCAAGGTATGTGAATCTAAGTAGAAGTTTGATACATTTAGCTGTTCACTCGGAGAGTACTAATATCCTATCGCTTCGTATCTATTTTCAGTCAAAAGGGGGTAATTTTTTTATGAGACACCCGGTACAATCATTACCCTGGGTACCAGAGCCTCAAAAGGAAGGAGGAGAAGAAAGAAAAGAAGCTTGTCCTCTTCTTTCTTCTCCTCCTTTTTTGAGGCTCTGGTACCCAGGGTATGCAAACATAGGTTGTTCACTGTTCTGTGGAAATTGACTTTTCGTTACCTAGCATTGCTCGGAGTGCATGGTAACTTTCCAAATTTTGTGCATCGTTCAGAATAAATTTGTGATGTAAGAAAAATATAATTGTGCGACCTTTATATTGAAAAATAGATAAAATTGAGCCATCACATTAGCCAAAGCAGTGGAAGCCAGTTTTCGAGAATTGTTCATTTGAGGTTTAGGTAGCTTCTTTTTCATTGGAGAAATATCCTGAGATAGCGAAGACGACGTTTTCAGTACGGTGACATCAGTACTGCGGATGCTGTTTAGTACTGTATTGGAAATCCATACAGTGCTGATTTTATCCCTTTGAAGGACTGAATCCCTCCGTGGTGCTGAATACACAGGAGTTACTGAGCACCCTCCGCGATCCTGCACTGACATTCTCTGGAATAGTAGATGGATGATGATGATGATGATGATGATGATGATGATGATGATGATGATGATGATGATGATGATGATGATGATGATGATGATGATGATGATGATGATGATGATGATGATGATGATGATGATGATGATGATGATGATGATGATGATGATGATGATGATGATGATGATGATGATGATGATGATGATGATGATGATGATGATGATGATAATGTATATGTGATGATGATGATGTATATATGATGATGATGTATATATGATGATGATGTACATATGATGATGATGTATATAAAATGATGATGTATATATGATGATGATGAAAGTGCTAGTGATGATGCATATATTTTTAAAGTGCACTAATTTTAACCTTGTGGTGATTGGGCTATCTTATATTTCCTGTTTTGGTTTGGGGGTGAAAACTCCCCCCTCCCTTACCTATCTCTTGACTGGTAATAGACAGAGCAACCAGCTTGGTGTGCTAATAGCCTTAGGCATGCACTTTCTGAAATTGTAAAAATTTACCTGAAATTAGCTATCACTTTTGCTCATGTCAGCATTTTCGGTTTTTGGGAATCTCCTCAAGGACAGACATAGCGTAGAAATTCTGAACCAGGACCAGTGTGCTTAGGTACACATTTGATTGGAAATGTAAAAACTAAAAATGAATATAGTCACCAATGAATAACTAACTTCAGTCAAGATGAATTTACAAAAGAGAAACAATTCAAGCACGAGTGAGCACTTTCAAGGATCTTATCCCTGTGAATTTTTATCCTTTGGGCATACGCAATTGGTTTTTTCGTAATGATTTTAATGATAACAGATTCATTTTATTCAAAAAAGGAAGATATTTCATACCCAAGGGAATCATTTCGCTGATGAATAACTTTTATTCAGCAGGTGTAATTCATAGGTTTTGTTGAATGAAAGGAGATGTCTCTTTGGGGAAAAAATTCGTGAATTTGATTTCAAGTTCGATTTGGATTTCCATCAAGAATTTTTCCACAGCGCGAGGCTTCTTCCTTGTACTTCGCTATGATTCAAGTGATTCCACAACAGGCGCGTCAACAACTTAGGCCAAAACCTAAAAGCTCTGGCTTAGAGGCGGCGGCAAACATACACTTTCGTGATCAAAATTTCTTCTCTCAATGCTTCAATATCAGCAAACAAGGTATCTATCTTCAAGTTAGCTATCGAGGACTAGTTGAAAGATTATTTTCGATTGATTCAAGCTAAATCCTTAGCGCCAGCCATAATCAAATCGGGTTTGTTTTAAACCCTTTCTCACAATGATAGCCTAATCTTCTTCTGTGATGAAACTTTATAAATTCATGTTTCTTCATTTCTAGAATCCTCCGTACTGTATAGCACAGAATATTCGATCAGAAACTACGCAGCTTCCGTTGGCGGAAAATATTGTGGCTCATATACACCACGGACACTCACTGCAACACAGAAATATGTATATTTGTACTTCAAGCATCCTAAAGGATTCACGTATTCGAAACGTGGCTTTGCATTTGGTCATTTAAGCTACAGTAAGTGCTTTATCCATAGATTAAAGAAAATTGAATGAATTTGTACACTGTTGGCAATACTTGAAAATGCCACCAAACACCAACTGTAAAATAAGTTTTTGACTCATGAACTAGTACGTGAGTCTTTGCCATGGCTTGAACATAATGTATTCAACCACAATGCAATTCATGCTTTTGATTGATGTTATCCATTGTCAATGATCCGTATTTTCATAAATCTTCAGTGTAGCGTGTTTGTCTACTTAAAACTCTCATTCTCAAAGTGCGGATTTCTGCAGTGTGTGCATGATGACTCATCAATTTCGGCCTACACAGTCACACAGTCACACTTTTTTTAACATTTTTATTCAATTTCAGAATCGCATTTCCCTAAAACAGTAGAATTGTTGCCATGCAGCATTAATATTCATGGTAAATAGATTCCAACCCAAACCATGCGGTCTATGGTTTGCAGTCACCATAGGCATTAAAGCATGTGCAGTATGAAAAGAATGACATATGTTGTTGTTGCATAGCAGAAAAAAACATTCTTTCCATGGTCGATCGATTGATTTAGAATGCAGTATACTAACCAATTCGTTACTCAACTATGCTTACTTCTTGAGTGGTATGATTCCGGGAATTTAGAGGATTTCTACTGAAGGAACTGCCTGCACAAGTTGCTTATGACCAAAACTGTAAACTTCCTGATATGGACCTTTGGAAGTAAACCCATAACGTAGTACTTCTTGACTATTATCATTGCTTGTAACATCAAAGTAATGATGTGTGCCTTCTTATCTGCAGGAGTGACGTCTGATTCAGGACCGGGAAGTGGATCAACCAGAAGTACCAGAAGTGGCACCGGAAGTATTGTCGGTGGTATAATTGGTGCGATAATTCTCATTGTTCTTCTGATCATACTTGTGTACTATTGCAAACGCAAGCACCGCCCAGAACTGGTTGTGCATACAGTCACACAACCATCAAGCCAGAGCGGCCCAATCGTTGTTGCTAATGTAACAAACATGAATTCACAGATGACAACAAACAATACACAACAAGTTCCTGCCCAAACAGCTCCTCCTCCACAACCATATGGTCAGCCGCCACCACCTTATTACTCAGCGCAGCAGACGCCATATCCTCCGAAGCCGCAATATTTTCCTCAGCAGCAGTATCCACCGAATGATCCTTATCCACAGCAACTGCAGATTCAACCACAGCATCCAGTGAATAATCCCTAAAAATGGGATTTCAGTTGCCCTTCTTGTAGTATATCATTGGACATTAATGCCGAATAAAGTTTATAAGCATTTTGGTAGTTTCAGTTTTGGTAGTTTGTCTAAAAACTTTGTTTATTGATGACTTAATGTACCTTAATTCAGTGATGGTTTAATTAGGTGTGCGTAAAAACGAATGCACACTGACAAGACACGTGAATTAACAATAATCATCTCTGTCAAGTTTTCCTTGGTGATCTTAAGACTGTTCAGCAACTTGAAGTTTCCAGGAGGAGCCAAGGAGATGATCGTTGGTTCCAGTTTATTTTTGGTTTAGATTGTTCTCGTTTAGTAACATTGATACTGAAAAAGAAATTTGTATAAGAATGATAAAAGTAAGCGATGTATCATTAGTTACTCCTCTTAAAATAATTTTCACGAACTGTTTGAGGCATGGTGTATTTCCTGAAATATGGAAGTGTGCAAACGTAGTCCCGGTTCACAAGAAAAACGAACAAAATTTAAAGAGTAACTACCGTCCTATTTCCCTCTTACCAATTTTTGGGAAGATGCTTGAAAAACTTATGTACGATTCCTTATACTCACATCTTGTTTCATGTGATTTACTCAACCCCAATCAGTCAGATTTTCGTCCTGGTGACTCAACAATCAACCAGTTGATCTTCATAACACATATTATTTTCCAGGCATTTGACTGTAATCCCTCCCGTGACGTTCGATCTGTGTATCTGGACATTTCGAAAGCATTTGATAGGGTATGGCATGGTGGTCTCATTCATAAGCTGAAACGATGTGGTGTCTCGGGACAACTTCTTTCTCTTATCAGAAGTTTTCTGAAGGATCGAAAACAGAGAACCGTCTTGAACGGACAATGTTCTAATTGGGGAGATATTTCGGCAGGAGTGCCCCAGGGTTCCATCTTAGGACCATTATTCTTTCTTGTGTATATAAATGATCTTACTGCAAATTTGAAGTGTAATGTCAAACTTTCCGCCGATGATACGTCCCTTTTTACGGTCGTCCGGAAAGCTAATGAAGCTGCACAACACATGAACCATGACCTACAACTGGTAAGTCAATGGGCCCATGATTGGAGAATGTCATTCAATCCTGATCCACAAAAGCAAGCTGTTGAATTGTTATTTTCAAGGAAAAGAAGTGAAACAGATCATCCAGTGATTCTTTTTAACAACATACCAGTAAAAGAAGTAAATGAACATAAACACTTAGGTACTATTTTGGACTCGAAACTTTCTTTCGCACCTCATATCAAAACTGCTATCTCTAAGACTAGAAAGGGCATTGGTTTGCCGAAGTATCTCTCCAAATACTTGCCCAGGCATACCCTAAATGAATTATACAAACTTTATGTTCGGCCCCACCTGGACTACGGGGATATCATCTATCATATTCTAGCTAAAGAGGATGATTTTAGTCAAGACATAATTTTACCAAACTTAATGGAAAAATTAGAATCTGTTCAATATTCTGCTGCTCTTGCTGTAACAGGAACATGGATGGAGGGGAACATCACGAGAAAAACTCTATGCAGAGCTTGGCTGGGAGTCACTAAGTGCTCGTAGGTGGAGTAGACGCCTTACTTTGTTCTATAAGATTATAAATAACCTCACCCCATTGTATACAAAGGAGCCAATCCCACCTCTTCAACAGCCAAATTACTCTCTTCGCAATCAGGATGCTGTTGGGCAGATAAGGGCAAGGACAGAAAAATTTCTATCAAGCTTCTATCCTAACTGCATTTCTGAATGGAATAAACTTGATCCAGAAATCAGACTTGCACCTTCTGTTGCTGTTTTCAAAACAAAGCTTCTATCAAGAATTCGCCCCAGTGCAAAGTCTGTCTTTGGTATTCATGATCAAATAGGCTTGAGTTATCTTCTACAACTAAGGGTTGGTCTTAGTAAACTGAATTTTCATAAATTCAAGCACAACTTATTTTTTTTTTATACTCAATGCAAAAATTTGCAATAACATTTTTACCTATAACACTACCTACGAAACTACTATACGACACTACAAAGACGCTACCAGGAGGAGCAATATGTCATGACTATCCCCTGGCATTTAACATAAATCTAAAAAAGGAGAAAAAAAATACATCTAAATATACCACTAAATACAAAATACTAAATATAAGAAGAAAACTGTTTTACAAACAAATACTAAAGCCGGTTTCACATTAGAAGTCAGGCCAATATAGGTGATTGTAGTGGGAGAAATTTGGACTTGATATTTCAGATAAAATTGCATAATCAAGATGGATAAATCATTCACACTATGTTAGCCGAAAAATCGAATGTGAAACGGGCGCACTAAAGAAAAGGGACGAGACTCTGCGACAAGAAACTTTACGAAAATGGACTTGGTGGTTAGGTGACGGTTTACTAGTTCCAAGGTGATCTTAGTCAAATCGACCAGTTGCGTGGATGTATTGCAGAGTCAACTCTAGTATATTCCTGTTGAGGTCATTTGGAAGATATCTATCACCATACAACAAAAGTTGCGCCAAAACCTGGTTTGAAAGATCGATGTATCCATATGGTCGTAGCAGTTGAAATACCCTAGCGAGAAGATTTCGACGTTCAACCTCGAAGGAGGGGCAGACCAACAGGAAGTGTTCCGTAGTCTCAATACCATCATTAGCAGGGCACATTGGATTTATGGAATCTTTAAAATTGTGCTTGAATTTATGAAAGCATAATTTGCTGAGACCCACTCTTAGTTGAGTCAGATAAGATAATCCTATCGAGTCGTGAATCCCAAAGACAGATTTAGCAGGGGGACGGATCATAGAGATCAGCCTTTTCTTAAAGATGGCAACCGACGGCGCGAGTCTAATCTCTGGGTCTAGTTCATTCCATTCAGCCAGGCAATTGGGATAGAAACTAGATTTGAATTTTTCTGTTCTTGCCCTTATTTGCCCAATGACATCCTGATTGCGAAGAGAGTAATGCGACTGCTGAAGTTGAGGGACTGGATCCCTTGTATATTCAGGCAACAGGTTATTTATCATTTTGTAAAACAACGTAAGACGTCTACTCCACCTTCGGGAACTCAATGACTCCCAGCCAAGCTCTGCGTACAGCTTCTCACGCGATGTGCCTCTCCATGTTCCAGTAACAGCTAGAGCAGCAGAATACTGAACAGACTCCAATTTTTCCATCAAACTTGGCAAAATAGTGTTCCCGCTAAATTCACATACTTTGGCTGGAATATGAAAGATAACATCTCCGTATTCCAGGTGGGGTCGCACATAAAGTTTGAATAGTTCGTTTAAAGTATGTCTTGGTAGGTACTTAGAGAGATATTTTAGCAAACCGACACCTTTTCTTGCCTTAGAAATAGCTGCTTTGATATGAGCCGAAAAGGAAAGCTTTGAGTCCAGGATGATTCCTAAATGTTTATGTTCATCTACTTTTATCACTGGTATGTCATTAAAACGAATTTCTGGATGATTCATTTCAATTCTTTTCGTAGAAAATATCAATTCAACTGCTTGTTTTTGCGGATCAGGATTAAAAGACATTTTCCAATCATAGGCCCACTGTCTTATCAACTCTAGGTCGTGGTTCATATCACTAGCTGCTGTGTTTGAGTCTTCTACTACAGTGAATAACGACGTATCATCAGCAAAAAGCTTAACATTACACCTTACGTCTGCAGCTAGATCATTAATATACACGAGGAAGAACAAGGGTCCTAGAATAGAGCCCTGGGGTACTCCTGCTGAAATATCTCCCCAATCAGAATTCTGTCCATTTAGAACTGTTCGCTGTATTCTATCCTTGAGAAAACTTTGGATAAGTGAAAGGAGCTCTCCAGAGACGCCACAACGTTTTAATTTATAAATCAGTCCGTCATGCCATACCCTGTCGAAAGCTTTAGAAATGTCAAGATACACAGAACGAACATCAAGCGGAGGATTACAGTCGAAGGCTTTGAAGATCGTATGCGTTATGGAGATCAGCTGATTAACTGTTGAGTCACCGGGACGAAAACCTGACTGACTTGGATTGAGTAACTTGCATGAAACGAGATGTGAATATAAAGAATCATACATAAGTTTTTCAAGTATTTTCCCAAAAATTGGTAGAAGAAAAATCGATCGGTAGTTCCCCTTCAAATTTTTCTCATTTTTCTTATGAACCGGCACTACATTTGCATATTTCCATATGTCGGGAAATACACCACACCTCAAGCAGTTTTCGAATATTATCTTCAGTGGAACAACAAGTGCAGCATCACTCAATTTAATCATTCTGACAGATATTCCATCCCAACCATGTGCTTTATTAGGATTTAATGACCGAATAATGTTCACTATCTTTTCGTCAGAAATAGGAAAGTCACTTATGGGGAAGAAGGTGCTGGAACATAGGGCGGAATTACACTACCTGTATCGATTGTCGTACACTGGAGTAAGAAGTAATCATTGAATATCTGTGCCTTTTCAGTGAAATCCGTGATAAACAGCCCGTTTTCTAAAAGAGGTGGTATTATTGGAATTTTAGCCTTGTTTAGGACGGTGTTAATTAAAGACCAATATGTTTTACGAGATGTTCCAGGGTTGGCCAAAGTGTTACCTGCCTTAAGAAAGTAATTCCGTTTGGCATCCTCAATCAGTTTGGAACCTTCTGATATCATCTTTTGTATTCCCTCTTGCTTGTCACTAGGCTGGCCGTTCCTCATGAATTTTCTGTAGGCACGATTCTTTTTCCTCAGAAAGTTTTTAACCTTTTCTGTTATCCAGGGTGCTTGATGAGGTCTTATAGTTTTAACTTTGTTTGGTATGAAGTTAGAGAAAATATTTAGCAGAACTTCATTTAGTAATTCTACTTGCTCATTAGGACATGTCAGATTGTCAAGGTGCTCTTGCCAGCGAAACATTTCTATACTTTCCATAATGGCAACGACATCTGCCTTGTCATAGTACCAAATCCTGCGAGTATAAGGAGGTAGTTTTATGTTTGAAACAGATAATTTTCCAAAGACTATTTGGTGATGACACTGCTCATGGAGTGAAGGTTGAACACCAGACTCGATAACGAGGTTAGGCTGATCAGTGAAAATCAAATCAATGCAGAATTTAGCGTCGCCCATCAAATGTGTTGGTTCTAAAATCAACTGATGTAGGCCTAGTTCCGATGTTAATGGCTCAAACAGCTTCCCCTCATGGTTCTCTGTATCATTTTCCCACCATTGAGTTGATCTGCAGTTGAAATCACCAGTAGCGATAACGCAAAATGGATTTTCAGCATGCATTTTGGATAACATCAGCTCAAAATTTATTGTGAAGTTATCAAATTCTGTTTGATTTTGACTTGGACTTCTGTAAACTACGACGAAAAAGTACTTTTTCCTATTCAATTGAATCTCATACACAATACACTCAGGGAGGGTCACTAAGTCAGAACGGTTTTTAGAGGGAAGGGAATCTTTGATGAAGAGCCCAACACCACCTCTTTTCACATTTTGTGGATGGTTTGCTTTAATAAATGAATAGCCATCAAGTGTAAGCCTATCGTTATCAACAGTGTTGTCAAGGTGAGTTTCTACAATGCCAATTAAATCATAGTTGAAAACTGAGTTATATGCCTCAATGAGTGATACTCGTAAAAAGTCATGAGCTGTAATACTATTCAGATTCCAACAACAAAAATCAAGGGTTTCTGGACCAGGATTAGTTTCAACATCACCACTTAGCAACCATTGTATATGTAAAGTGAAACAAGCTATGCAAGCAATGTTAAAGTAGGCATATTGGGAATGAAGTTGTTTCAAAGCAAAGTTTTTATGTCGAACGAGAATAATGACACCAAACGGGATACGCTTGAGAAGTTCAGCAGTAACATACAGCACTATCTTCGCAAAATGATGCATGATATGGATACAGTGAACCCAATGTGCCCAACGAATGATGGCATTGAGGATACGGAGCATTTTTTGTTGCTTTGCCCGTCATTTGACATTCAACGCCAAGATCTTTTCGCTGGAGTTTCGGAATTGTTACGACCATTTATCCAAATCGATACCCTTCCAAACAACGTTCTTGTTCAATACTTATTGTATGGTAATAAAGAGCTTTCTAATGACATAAACAGAAATATACTCGAACGTACTTTAAATTTCATCCACAAAACAGGTCGGCTTGAATAACTTCAAACTTTCCTTTTACGCCACACAACCACTAGGTACACCTTTCCCCGTTTCTCTCGGAAGTCTGTTTCACATTTGGTGTTAGGCACATGAAGCAAAATATGGGAACTTATCCATGCTAAACCAATGACGGTTCAGCACATTTACTTATGCTGGCCTGACATCCAATGTGAAACGGATTCGAGTAATTAATCGTATGTTTAGTGTTTTGTAGGTTTCATTTAGTTAATATTTAGATGTCTTTATGTTAATGGCCACTGGGTAGTCATTGTCCTTTGCTCCTTGTGGTCCTGTCCCTGTAGTGTTTGTATAGTTTGTATAGTAATTAGGAAGTATAGTAGGATGTAGGTGTAGCATGTATTGTAAAATTTTAGATGAATATAAAAAAAAGAAGCAGTTTTTGTAACATAGAGAATGAAATATGTTTTGCCCTTGGCATGACTTTTTGAAACTCTAGGTTTTTATTTTTTCCATTTGCATTAGTTTAAGGTAACTCTGCTCCCCGCTCAGTCAGCAGCGACATGCCGCTTTGCAAAACATTTCTCATCGGGAAACGGTCAATTTCTCCAATACCATTCGGTCGATCGAAAATCAGTAAAAAGGACGTTGCTCCACTTAGCATTGGCAATAGAAATATATGCAAATCACAATGTTTCAGTCAAGGCTGGTTTTGTTTGTCTCATTGAGAAAGCTAGGCTAGATTTGTCGCAATCGAATTTCATGTTTCTGTTTACTTTTTGTTTTATTTTCTCATCTTTCTTTTTTGAGTGGGCTTGTCAGGATTTCTAGCTACTGAAAGCTAATTTAGGCCCACTGTGCATGCCGCATCCTGGCATGGGACCCCTAGTTTAACGTCCCTTCCAAAGGACAACGAGATCAGTTGTGAGGTCAGGCCTTCGAGGTCACCCATCCAGAGACTGACTCACTCGACCAAACTTAACTTCAGTCACCTGACGAAGACTGTACCAGGTGTCCCAAAAAAAGGTAACAGATTTGATCAGGGCTAGCGCTAAGAATTTAACTCCAATCAATCGGAAATAACCTTTCAACTAATCCTCGATAGTTCACTTTAGACACCTTGTTTGTTGATATTTGAGCATTGAGAGCAAACATTTTTATCATGAAAGTCCAGATTTGCCTGCACCTCCAAACCAGAGCTTTTAGGCTTTGGCCTAAACTACAAACGCGTTGTTGTGGGGAATCTCCTCAAGGATAGGCACAATGTAGAAAGTCCGAGGAAGGACCTTTGCTTTGTGCATGCACATTTGAGTACAAATGCAAAATGTGAAACTGGAAAAGTCACTAAGGAATATCTTTTACTCAGCCAAAATGAAAATGAATTTACAAAAAAGAAACAACTTAAGAACTAGGGAGCGCCTTCAAGGATTTTACCCTCGTGTGATATTTAATCCTTTGGGTATAAGTGACGAATTCTTGTTTCGTAATAATTTCAATGATCAAAAAATGCATTTTATTCGAACAAGGAAGATTTTTCCACACTCATGGGAATCATTTCCCTGCAGGGTAACTTTTATTTGGCAGCGGTAATTCACAGCTTACGTAGAATGAACAGAGATATCCCTTTGGGAAAAAATTCTTGAGTTTGATTGTCAAGTTCGATTTGGATTTTTATCAAGAATTTTTCCGAAGCACGAGGCTTCTTGTGTGTACCTGGCTAGTCCTGGCTATGATTCAGGAGATTCCACAACAAGCGCGTTGACAGCTCAGGCCAAAACCCAAAAGCTCTGGTTTGGAGATAAAGGCAAATCTAGACTTTCAAGACTAAAATTTCTACTCTCATTGCTACAAGATCAACAAACAAGGTATCTATCTTCAATTTAAGTATCGAGGATTAGTTTAAACGTTATTTCCAACTGATTCGAGCCAAATTCTTAACGCTAGTCCTGATCAAATCTGTTACATTTTTTCTGGGACACCCGGTATAAGCCACTGGGCCACTCACCCCGCAAACCGGGCAAACTGGGCGACAGCAAAGGGTAGAGACATTGGTCAACTGAAAGAGCTGAACTGTTTTGTAAACAGTTTAATTTCAGATCTCTGTTCAGTCGTAGTTGTCGTAGTTGCGCTCCTTGATAAACTGATAATCGCTATAACTACGACTCATGATCAAGCTATTCGAAAAATCGGCCAGTTGAGGCTAGTTGAGGCCAGCCTTGTAATGATAATTCTGGTTCCATGGAATACGAATAAGCGGGTGTTCATGCATGTCTTTTGATCTGTCTTGTTGTTTTTTCATTGCCAGATAGCTTCCAAGTGCTCCCGTCTCTTCATGGCATTCTATCATGCATTCATTATGGGCTCGGAAAACGGAATCATTTTGTAGAATCGCCTTTTCGCATAACATAGATCGCAACGCTGATCCTCTCTCGACGAATCAGATCACAAGTAGGTCCTGCGATCTGATTGGTCGCGCCACTTTTGCGGCGATTTTGGCTGGATTTTCAGTTAGTTTGATTATCAGGCCAAGATGAAGCGCAGTGGCGGCATCGAATTCAAGGAACGAAGCGAAAACTGGGACTGAGGTAGTTAGTCTACTGTTCAGTGTGGAATCTCAAAGAAATTGATACTTTGTGAATGCTCATGGAAGTCTCAAAGGACACGAGACGGAAGGTTGTGAAATTGCTGGTTTCGCTGGTAATATTCAACAAATGATACTTTCATAAGTCTCCAAGGATGTGTATTGAGACTTGAGTATAGCATTCCCAACGGATCACGTTTATTCTTTTGCCATTGGAAGCATTTTAGAGTTACAGTAAAACCCTGGAAACAAGAAGATACTTTTCTAAAAACAGACTGGCTAGGTTCTTATAATTGAGGTACTTATGACATTTTCAGGGTGTTGTTCTTATGGCAAAGACACTAGTGACTATGATGACTATATAGCTACAGTATATATTATGTATTAAATAAACTTGAGGGTATAATGACTGCATGTAGATATTAGAGAGTATGATATTTTTATTGTTGAAAAAGCAGTTTACATCGCACGGCTTGATAACACAGCAAATACCAAGTTGTTTTCCTTTCAGTTTTTAGGTGTTAAAACCAAAGGAAACGAACATTTTCCTATTGATTTCCAATGAAACACTTGTAAGAAACTACACGTTTCAACTGCAATTTCAGACAAAAAAATTGCAAAGAAACGGAGATTTCCTTTTCCATTTAGTGTTTTTTCTCGGAAATTAAAGTTCTCCGACAGAGGAAACCCGTCTGAAATTTGCGTTTTTTGTTTGAAACTGGTTTGAAATTAAGTAAATGCTAGTTTCAGACAGGTAGGAAAACCGATGAAAACCATTATATTTTCGCACACGATTTGGCATTTCCTATGTTGGAAATGCAGCAAAGAAAGAAGATGCACTAGAAAATAGAGAATAGCTTGGAACTAATAGCCAAATCAATATTGAACTTGTAAATATATACAAAACTACAAACAGAACTATTTTTCATTTTAAAAATTTCATTTTAAAATTTATACAGGTAATAAGTTTCATATACATGTTTTTCAAACTGACCTGTTTAAAATAAAATAAAGGAAAAGAGGCTATGAAATGAACTTCAAATCAAAACGACAGATTATTCTGCGATTTGCTAGTTGCCAGTTGCGAGTTGTCAGTTGCGAGTTGGATTTTATTTACGAGTTGCGGGGTTGCGACTTGCAAGTTGATTGTCCATCATATCAACTCTCAACTCGTGACTAGCAACTTGCAAAATTTAAGTGAAAACCAATTTGCAATTGACAACTCGCAACTCGCGAATTGTCACATCTCAATCAAAACGTTGCATGGTTACCTCTTTCAATGAGTTTGAAATTTGACTAACTTCAAATAAATCTAATGGCTAGAAAAGTTACCTAAATCTACGTAGCAATTCTAAACACTATTGGTACCCTCGATCATGGTTCTTTTCATTTCATGGTACCTTCAATGAAATGCATTCAGTGAAAAAACACATACTGCATTTTTTGTTCTTTGCGCAAAAAGTCACTGCAAATGTCAGTGCCCTAAGCTACAACAGGCTAATAGAGGATTGCACTAAAGATGGCGGCGAGGAATTTTTTACCGAGATGCATTGCGTTCGAAGTACAAATCTTTACAGATTCTATAGGAATTCGATTAATGAGCGCAGTGCATCTCGGTAAAAAATTCCTCGCCGCCATCTTTAGCACAATCGTCTATTATGGAATAGCCAGACCACTTATGCTTTTGACTGAAAAACCAAGGGCCTAATAGCAACATAGTTTTTTTGCCACAGCTGATCCCATTTGTTGGCTAATCCTGACTGTGCCAAAGAATGTAACGGCAACTACTTTCAGATTAATATTCCGGGAATCTTAGAATAGAATCTATGCTTTAAAAGGCAGTAAGCCACAGCTGTATAGACAGGGAGATTCGTCTTTTTGAATCTTTAAGCAATTCTCACTGTTTTACGTTAATTTTATGTAGCTCAGGTTGATATTTCTAAACATGATACCAATCCAATAGACCTTAACATGTAGACCTTGGTAAATCTTCCTGTCGCTATCTCGACGTTTCATAATCTGGCAATTGTACGACAAAAAAGTTAAAGTTTTTTTCATGATTATGTTACTTTCAAAGCCAGTTTGTTGTGATATTTCTCACTGTTTGATTCGAAATACTAAAGTACAACCAAAAACTAAACGAAGAGTTAAATGGTTTTTGGCGATAGAACTCATTTATCCAGAATAATGCAAACTAGATGTCATTCGAAAGAGTTTAGCGAGCAGAACTTGATTCTCAAAAGAATTGTAAAATTTTGTTCACTGAAGGGGGGTTTTAGTCCAAGGCAGTTAAGGTTTCGCCTAAACATACCGGGTGTCTCAAAAAAAGTATCCCCTTTTGACTGGAAATAGGAACGAAGCGATAAGATATCATTACTCTCCGAGTAGTTGGCTAAATTCATCAATCTTCAACTTAGATTCACATACCTTGCATTTAAGAATCGTCCACCAAACACAAGAGATACAAGCGTGCAAAGACAAAATATACAGTGCACCCAAAACCAGAGGTTTTGTAAAAGGGCCTAGCCATGATTTGTATTATGGATCTTTTCCAAAGCACCTGTAAACTTTAAATTTCAGTTTTTCGCTTTTGAAGAGAATAAAAAAGACCCGTGGAAATCGCCCTGATTAAACAAATATAACAAAAATGTGGTAAGAATGATGAAGTCGTGCAACATCTCCCAAATGAGCATGCATGTGTTCCTTTTCTTCTTCTTTGACACTTGGAGTGGAATGCAATGCACGGATTGATTCCTCAAAGGAATAACTATTTGTAGAACAATTGAAGCATTTCAAGGTATAATTCTTTTCAATGGAAAAAGCTAAATGTCAAAGTCAAAATTCCTGTGCAACAAGCCTGTGATGGTAAATCATGGCTAGGCCCTTTTACAAAACCTCTGGTTTCGGGTGCACTGTAAATTTTGACTTTGCAAGCTTGTATCTCCAGTGTTTGGTGGCCAATTTTTAAATGCAAGGTATGTTGATCTAAGTTGAAGATTGATAAATTTAGCTGTTCACTAAGAGAGTAATGATATCTTTTCGTTTCATTCCTATTTCCAGTCAAAAAGGGGTACTTTTTTTGAGACACCCGATAGGGTTATAAAAAACTAGTTCATCATCACACCCTGCAACCTTTAAATTACCCTAGATTCAGTCAACTGGATTAGAACTAGAATTAATATAATAAATTGGACAAGTAAAGACGAAACGAAGATGCCATACAATACTCTGGTATATAAACTTGAGATATTACACATTGTTTAACCAGTCTGCAGATAACCATATGGGTAGCCACATTTTCTATGGGGGTAAATGCTGGTGAGCAGATAATCATTTTTAGGATTCCTACTCCCGGAGGGGGTGGGGTTAACTACCATATATGCTGGTACGGGATGTGCCATTCTTTGGAGTGCCTTTTATCAAGCAGAAAATAAATTCTGGGGCATCATTTTTGGTAAAATCACAAGTAATCATAAACTTGGAGGTTTCATATTAGAAACATAATTCTTTAGGCTATTGATTTTGATCAAAATTCACTTATTTGATTAAAATTGTGCATAGTTGTCACAATTTTAGGGCATATATTTTCAATGGCCTTTTGAATTTTGGGGTATTGTTTTCGATAAAATTTACCAATTTTAGGGTGTGATTTCAGACATCAAATGGCACACCTGCATCACCTGCCTATTGAAGTTACCCCTTCCCCCGGGTTCCTGCTCCAAGACAGATGATATCGTTTCTATTGCAGGCTCCAGAACAAGGTCCTTTTATCAAATGATTCTGATTACACTGTTTGCTTTTGTGGGAAATTGATGACAAAGTGTTTTCTTTATAAACTCAACTTCATGGAGAGAATTTTTGAAGAAATGACTTCTCTTAGAAGACTCTATGTTGGCATCAGTTTGAGAAAACCTTGATGCAAAGGCTACTTAACGTGCAGTAAAATGACAGATCAATGTTTTAGTAAGATTTTACGTTGCTGATAAATTTTGCTCTCTACTTGCAGTTCTTGCAGTTAGGCAGTCCACTGATGTTCTTCCAACTTTTCAAAACTGAAAGAAAATGTATGCAACTTCAATGTGCAGTAATTAACGGATCAAAACGAGTCACAATAACTTTTTCATTTTAATTTCTCAAATCGTCTTTCTTCAACACAAAACCCCATCAGCTAAAAAAGAACGAAAAACTATACAAATATCTACTTAAATACATAAAAAATCTTAGAAATTCGCTGGTCTTCCTAAGGATCATACTTCGGGAAGGATGCTGGGAATTCCATCTTCCTTTTGAAAATGGTGATCATGGAACTCATTCTGATTCTGATTCAATGTTGACATCATAAATGCAAACACAACTTTGATCTTTCATTTAAGTCGTAATAACGTCAGTTTTCATATTTGGTGAAACTCTACGCATTCGATAATGACGTCATGAAAGGTTAAAATTTCATGTGAAAGTGAACGTCCACGCCCTTGGGAGCATATAGCAATCACTGACGAAATTACTGATGACCAAAGTTTCTACCTGCAATGCAACCCTCTGGCTTTAAAGGGGCAGGGTCACGTTACCGCAAAAAACCTGTTATCTCTAGAATCCACATTGTTGCCCACACGTGGCCATTGTGTTCTGCACAGATTTTGGTGCATGGGGTGAGCCCACACTAAAGTCACTTTTAAAAATCCACCAATATCTGTTCAATCGTACAACATATGAGTGTTTCGTTGTTTCCCTAGGAGGTACAAGAGTCCATTTTCAAAATAATAACACTTTAAGTTTGAGAAAAGTAGTAGGAAGTCACTGTGATGTGGTCTATCAAAAATACTGCAAAACAGTTGTTTCAAAAGAAGTTTGTTTACATTATGTGACCCTGCTCTTTAAAGTTCGGGCTTAGGTTTAATTAAAGAACCTGTGCTTTAATTGTTACGTTTTGAGTTGTTCGATCAGACAGATATGCTGAGCAAAGCAATATGCTCAAGCGTGTGCTTTATTCCTCCTCCAAACAGCGAATGAGATCTCCAAGAAAGACATGAACTGTAGCGAATTCCTAAGGAAACAAATCGATTCCCATAGAAGGTAGTGTGCGAGGTTTTTGAGAGAGTCCATGGTGAATCTGAGTGCCTATTTCCAGATCTTCGGCGCAAAGGAAGAACTTCTCTAGTTTTTGGCGAACATTTTGGCACAGAAGAAGCCTTAAAACAATGGACAAATCAATATCCTATTGTATCAAACAATAGATATCAGCCATTCCTTGGTGCACACTGGTGCACAAAATAGTTCTGCTCTAAAAATATTTGGTACAGAACAATATAGAAATTCACCCTGGGCAAGAGTGATTTGCCCTCGTGTTTCAGCACCGCCTGCGCAGTCTCCTGATGCCAAGCTGAAATAAAGGGACTGGGCATTAAACAGAAAACGCGTCTGAACACTGTTCACAACTACCCTAATATTTTTGCGAAAAATTTACCAATCCCTACGATTTTCCCTACTTTTTGGAGACTTTTGCTCCCTACGCTTAAGTACTTCAGCACTCATGTCCTGCTACAATCATAGCAAATAATGTCTCAGCTGTAAGATTGCCTTAGTTCAAACTTACAAGGTCGAAGCTGCAGGAGTCGTTTTCTTCTTTCTCTTGAATCTTGGCGGGGCAGAAGCCACTGGAGTTGACTGAGACCTTGGGCAAAAGAAAAAAGTGATCTCAGAAGGGTTAAAGAGGTCATTTGTGGAGAAACAACTTTAAAAGATCACCTTCAAACCTAGACCAATAAAGCATGCTGCTGACCACTTGTACAGTTCATGCATTCAAGACGCCGAACTGTAACACATATTCTTAGCCCTCAAAGCTCAAATTATGCTGGTCGAGCAATCTAATTTATTGTCTGTGGCCTTGAAAAGTCAAGAAAAGCAAAATGATGCATGAAAATAATGACGAACAAACCTGACGTCTGTGCTACCATGAACAGATTTCGGTTGATGCTTTGTCCAAGACATTATCATCGAAGTTTACGAACGGTTACTGAAAACTTTTAGTAATGCAAGTTCTCCCAAGAAAGAGAGAGTCACTTTGGCGCTCAACCGTATCTTGCACTTGCGTTTTATCCAACTGTGCCACATGCAATCGATCCTTTGTTAAATTCTTTTGTTTTAAAGCCGCCTTTTGTTTTTGCAACTTGCGCACAACTGTTGTTTGACACATTGGCCTTGTCACGAAAAAGATTTTAAAAGTTCAGAAAGTTAGAGCACGCACGCATGGAAAGATAAAAGCCGCTGTCGCTTTCTTCTCCTTGTGTCAGAACTTTGTACTGAAAACTGAGATGAACTGAGATGGCCGTGTAACTAAATGATGGCGTATTAGCATTCATATCAGAAATCTTGATCATTGTAGTTTATTGTTTCTTGTTGGCAGTCAATTTTAATGCATATGTTTATGTGTTAACCCTAATCCATATGGGTTTTTTTCAAGCTACCATTTATGGGGGGGGGGGTTCTTTCCACCCCCCCTCTGAAAACCACCTTACACTCCTCAGAATCCAATACAACTTGGCACAGTTATAGATCAACTCATTTCTAGCTTGTAGCGCAATTTGGGTGTGGCTGCCACACCTTATGACGTCACAGTGACGTCATGAAGTTGAAAATCAGTGAAAATCAGGCTTCCAAGTTAAATTTGAATTTAAAAATGGTTTGGCACAAACATTTTGCAGTTTTTGGTTCACTTTAGCCACAAATTTGATGTTAAGATATGATTTCATAGAAATTAATGATTTTAGAGTTATATTTTGGCAGAAATTAGCCAATTTGTATGACGTCATTTGTGCAATTAATTTGTTCTCTGTAAAAATAGACAAAAATAAGCTGCAAAGTGGTTATACCCCATTACAAACGTATCATTGGAGTCTTCTCAATTGAAAAATTTCGAAAAAATTGAAAAAATTTGCTAATTAGCCCAAAATGGCGGTTATTTATGACGTCATCATCAAAAAATGCTGACATCATCAAATTCCAGAAATTCCGGCATCAAATTAAAGCTCTTCGTTTACTGATTCATTTGGTGTATAATACTTTATAATATGATCAAACCTTTCCATTGAGATCATCAAAAACAATGATTTGTTTGCTACCTGCTTCCAAATATGGGTATGTCACGTGACCTGTGAGCTCTATTGTTTGAAAATTTTTTTATCAAAATGTGGCAAATAGATAATTAGTAAAAGTCAGGTAGGTTTGGGGGACATAGTGGATGTCTTTGAAAAACACGGCAAGAAAAACCTCAAGGGGGGGGGTGGAAAACACCCCCCCCCATGTGGATTAGGGTTAAAGTAAACTGATCTATCAGTGAGTTGTATGTGCAAATTGCAATGTTGGCCAAAAGAATCTCAGATGGAAGTTCTTTCCTGTTTTCCCTGTGATCTTTCACTGGAAATCTGAAGTGCTGATTTAAGTTATGAAAACTTGTAGGAAATGCCCCATTTCCATTTCTGTACATTTGACATTATGAAGAAATCTGTAGTTTCAGTTTCCACTATAGGAATCTAGGTAGAAACGGCAAATTCCCATACACTGAAAACAAAAAGGAATCCCTATATATTTTGCTGTGTAAAACAATTTGCATATCCCTGAAAACTGATAGAGGTGCTCAGTTATCAATAGTTGGGAGTTTGTTATATGATGAAATATGATGAAATCTCTTAATGAAGTGTACCATCTCATAAGAGCATTGAAGTAAATCAGTCTATTTTTGGTTCTTATCTTTGGGTGTCTTTTTCCACAAAATCAGTCTGCAGGTTCTTATTTGGCCATTTTCTTGTTTGCGGGGTTTTAATGTATTATAAGGCTGAGTTTTTGAAAGTAGGAAGCGTAACATGGTAATCTTTAGACCAAGGTTTCTACCCTTTGCTGTCGAAAAGTAAACAGAAAATATGAAATTCGATCGCTACTAATCTAGCCTAGCTTTTTCAATCAGACTTGGTAAAGTTGCAGATCAACAATCTAGCTAAAGATATAGCGAAGGAAAACCAAACATTTTTCCAGTTGTTGTGGAGATAAATCCTGCCTCCTGAAATCAATGAAAAGATTTCAAAAATAATTTGCAAATCCAGCCTTGACGGAAACATTGCGATTTGCATATCGTTTGATTGCGAAGACTGTTTAGAATAACGACCTTTTTACCGCTCTTCCCTAGACCGAATAGTATTGTAGAAAATAACTGTATTCTTAGAGGAGTGGTTATTGAAAACGACTTCTCGCTGCTCAGTGGAGCGGAAAGCAGAGTTACCTTAAGTCTTGTATATTTTAAAATTTCAGCGGTGTTCATTCATGAAATGATAGTATATCGAAGCAAGCTTATCCAAGCATGTTAATTGTTGTCCTATAGAGTAATGTTTGCAAATCACATCTCGGTCCTACATTAGTTGTAAGTGATGCAATGAAAATCCACAGATTAGAACCTTCATTCGGAATTGTTGTGGAGGTCAAGTACTGACCTTTCTGTTTTGACACATTGTGTTTCAGTTTTGTTGACAGCAAATAAAAACTGGGACTCACAATGCCATGCACATTGGTGTTTTTGTTTCGTGCTCTTGTTAGCAACAGTCAGGCTAATTTGCGTATTGCGTCATTTAAGTAAATCGTAAATACGCATGCGATCTGGAGCCCTTTTTGGCGGATTCTGTGAGGCTCACAACTCACAGTGATCTAGAACGGCAAAATAAGGGAATAGTGTCAGAAAATTAAATTTTGAATATCAAGTTCTGTTTACATCATCTTTATTTAGCACAACCTGGGAGTCCATGTAAAAAAAAGATATTTCAAATCGATCAAGGGATCGTCAAGATATTAATTTTTGAGCTTTGGCATAATTTGTTTGTTTGTGATACATTACTTTTTCCGGAATAGTGCTGTTTTGAGGGCATTTTTTAAATCCTCATTTCTTCGTCTAGGAAATTATTCCGAAATCATTTTTTGTCTAACTTGAAACTGTTTTCATGTGATTCGAAGCACTTTCAAAACATGTTTAATTTCTTCACTTTTGATACTTTTGTGATCATTTTCATAATGGCCGGTTTTTTGAGGAATTGATAGGCTGAAAAATTTCATTGTGAAATTCAACATAGAATATAACAAAATAGCATCAAACTGCATGAACTAAATAAATTGTATGATTTAGAGCTACTCCCACTGCATCTTTGTGCCAAAGCGCTTGTACAGATTCGTGGCGATAAA
This sequence comes from Aurelia sp. 3 sensu Dawson et al. (2005), assembly GCA_964020215.1. Lineage (NCBI taxonomy): Eukaryota > Metazoa > Cnidaria > Scyphozoa > Semaeostomeae > Ulmaridae > Aurelia > Aurelia sp. 3 sensu Dawson et al. (2005). Next base: position 12,600,214 of record OZ026585.1, read on the forward strand.
AGTTTTCCGACCGTTCAAAATTTGTCCGTAGCCACTTTTGTGTTGTTATTTTATCGCAAATTTTGAACAAATCTTAGCACATAGGCCCACTAAATGAATTTACAAAGACCAAACGTCAATATGTTGTCCAGAAACAAGAAAAGCGACATTTATACCAGCTTACAAGGTGCAGCGTGGCATAAAGTTGATGATCAAAAAGTATTTCGATTTTCATTATGCAGAGGAATGAGCAAAAAAGTCTATCTAAAGGGACGCAATTAGGCAAGGCGCAGAGAAATTAATTGAGTTGTACTGTAAAAATTGCAGTCTAGCTTGGAAAACATTGAGATTTCAGAACTGAAAATTTTCTCTTCAAAAATGCATCAAAATGTAGGTACCACCTGAAAAATTTGAATGGCTGCAGATTCCTTTATGACCAAGAATTTGTGCAAGCCCATTGGCAAAAAGATGCAGGGGAAGTGGGCCTAAATCATAGAATTTATTTGGTTCATGCAACTTGATACAATTTTTTTGTATTCAGTGTTGAAAAATCTTTAAACCCATCGATTTCTCAAAAGCCGGTCATTATGGAATTGCTTTCAAAAGTATCAAAAGTGAAGAAACTATAGCATATGTTGAACTTAGCAACATGCTGAACTTAGCACATGAACAGAAGTTTTTTGTGAGATAAAAATGAAGAATTTCGAATTTCCCTAGACTGAGCAATGAGGATTTAAAAACTGTCCTCAATACAGCACTATTCCTGAAACGGTGATGTAAACAAACAAACAAATTAGGCCAAAGTTAAAAGAATCAACCTTAACGGTCCCTTGACCGATTTGAAAGATCTTTTCTTTATATTGGCCCCCAGGGTGTACAAGATAATTATGGTGTAAAAACAATTTGATGTTCAAAACTTCATTATTTCCTACTTCTTCCTTGGCCAGGATCATTGTTTGCAATTTAGCCTGTTCGCATCCCCAACAAGGAAGACGCACGCACGTTTTTTATCTATCACTCAGATTTGGCTGGGAAACAGGGTTATTCCTTTAACCCTGTCAAACCTGGGGGGCTGAATCAGCCTCCCTAGTTGTATTTCGTCTGTAGATTTTTGCCAAGTGCATTTGAAATGCTGAAACTTTCTGACTTCTAGTTTTTTATCCTTCTCACAATCAAAAATTAATTTTTCGAAAAAATTAAATTCGTTCCAGGGGGTAAGCGAGATCAATATTCGAGATATGTTTGTGCAAAATTTTGAATAATTGCTAATAAAATCTACAGCTTATGTGATAAAATGATGAAAGGAGAGGAATGCATCCTACTTTTGATGCTCTATCCAACCAAATAGGTATTTTTCAATTTACTTGTATGGTTTGCGGATTTTTGCATTGCGCATGAGCATATTCTTTGCATTCCTGTGTAATGACGTCATAGTTTTTTATCAATTTTTCTTCACAGAGCAAGTCCTATTTAGACATAGAATAGAATGAAATTGCTCTGATGTCCTTAATGCTTTTCGTTTTCCCACAATCAAAAATTTTAGTACTGAACCCTATTGACTTTGAAAATCGAACAATTTGACGTCATGGAAAGGTCACGTGACGTATCTAAAAATATATTTAATTTTTGAGTTCACCATATGCTTTTCTATTCACATGCAAACTTTCATGGCTCTAGGCTGTCCAGAACAGAAATGAATTTGGGGGGGGGGCTTAGTCAGCCATTCCCTAGGCTTCCTAGAGCATCATCATCATCATCATCATCATTTATTTATTTATTTATTTTATGTATAGGCTTTAAAACTAAACAAGAAATAGCTAAATTACAGCTAATTGAGGCCTACTTTATACAATTAAAAGATCAAGGAAAAAAATAAATAAATTTACAATGTATATACATAAATATAAATTACAAGATAAAAACAACTATCCTGTTAGGAACCCAACTTGCGGAATATATGTTTTACAAAGTCTGCAGTTGCATTCACCACCTTTCCAACATTTAATTCGTTTTTTAAAGATAGGAAGGGTGTTTGATTGTTTTATTTCTTGCGGCAATAGTTGCCACAGTCTGCTACCAAGATAGGCTATGGTCTCAATCCCAAAGGACGTGGCTCACACCTTTGGCACTTGAGCATCATTGCCATGTCTTAGATTGTAGTTCATATTTCGTTCCTGAAAAATGTCCTCCATGAAAGGTGGATTTAGATGGGACTTCGTTTTAAAGATTTCCGTCGTTAGCAACTGCAGGTTCCGTACATGGATGGGCACCGAATTGCTCTGCTCCAGGAGATAACCAAAATCATTTCTGTGATCCTTATACGCAATGCGCAATGCCCTTTCATGAACATGATTTATTCTATTATTCATGGTCCTATCATAAAACATCCACACAAGTGGGCAGTAGCTAAAATGGGATATAACAAACGCTCTCATTAAATGCTGCAATTTTACAGTGTCCGTGTAGCAGGAGACACGGGCAAGAGCATTTAGTTTTTGGCCAGCTTTTCTACACAAGGTCTTGACATGTTCTTTGAAAGAAAGCGATTGATCGAAAGTGATACCATAGGCCTGACAGTGTTAATGATGGTTGCAAGAACATTTTATATAACGTGGGGTCAATCCGTAGAAAATATTCCTTTCCTTAACAGTAGACAGTAGACAGTAGACAATAACATCCTCAAAAGCTGTCTTATTTTGTGCAACAGTCAAAAACCAAATTATACTTTAAAGGAATCAAAATGGTCAGCGTCATAGAACTGGATTGTTAGTTGAGCTTAAAGGACAAGTCCAGGGTTGGTATAATTGTTGGTTATTCAAGAGATCACACTGTTGTGAATGGTGTGCAGTGCAATTTTTCATTTTTTTCTCTTTTAATGTGCTAAACCACATATTTCAATCTGCTAAGAACTGCGAAATGACGTCATTTTCTATGACATCACTTCATGTTGACCTGAAGGAGGCTGCCAAATGTGTTGACATTGTACCACTCAGATTGCTAGCCTCCTTATCGCGCCTTCGCACACTCGTACAAAATGGAAAATGGTGACCAGATTTGGCCTAACTTACGAAGATTCATTAACCAATTTATGAAAATTGGAGGCATCAAAACTTCGAAAGAACTCACGATTGGTGTTCAGCAGTTGGTAAGGTTGCTTCGTAACAATAATTTTATCAACCCCGGACTTGTCTTTTAAGATGGAAAACCAGCACTCAGTTGCACCTTTCACCTTCCCTTAAGACGATAAAGATATGTTTTCCGACAAAGAAAGTTGGACATCAACTTTGCAAAAATGCGATAAAAGTTGTGTAGAAATTGGAGGGATGCAATCAGTAAAACGTCTTTTGATTTTATTATCACCTCAATTGTCGCCATACTAATGACAATTCAGGTGCTATCAAACTTGGTCTGACACAAAGAAGCCAAAACGTTGTTGATGCTTGTTTGCATTGAGAATCTCATCAATTGATGCCAATAAACGGAATTTTAAGTGTAATTTGATGCAATCAATAAAAAGTCTAAACCTTTTATCATGACCTCAGCTGTCGGCATGTTAATGACACTACAGGTGCTATTAAGCCTGGTCTAACAAAAAAAGAAGCTAAAACACTGTTGATGCTTGTTTGCATTAAAAATATCATCAATTAGATGTCAATAGACGAGATTTGAAGTGTAGTAAGTTATGCAATCAGTGTAAAAATGTCACTTGTTTTTATTATCACCAAAGTTGTCGAAATACATCAACTTTGCAAAAATACGATAAAAGTTGTGTAGAAATCGGAGGGATGCAATCAGTAAAATGTCTTTTTTTTATTATCACCTTAATTGTCGCCATACTAATGACAATTCAGGTGCTTTCAAACTTGGTCTGGCACAAAGAAGTCAAAACACTGTTGATGCTTGTTTGTATTGAGAATGTCATCAATTTTATTGGCAGGAAAACGAAGCTTTATCATACAGTAGAGCGAAGAGCAAGAATTTTGACGATAATTATGTTCTATAATCTTTTCATTCCAAATCGACAATTCCAAGTTAAACATCAAGATTAATCCATGTGACAAATCCGTTTGACAAATCCAAGAAAAAAACACAGTAATTAAAGACCAGGCCATATTTTATAATTATTGACATTTCGAAGCAAACGCTGTGCTTCATCATCAGAATACCAAGTTTCCAAAAGCGAGAGGAGGTAGTTATCCATAAAGACAATGATTATATATCCATAAATACAATGAACTACTAAAAATGCGTTTTGCAAATCCTACGCGAACAATAAATAATGACGTAAGCTCAGAGGACAATACCTAAAATAGAGCTAAGGGAATAGAAGACTGCTGAGAGTTAATCCTACTTTGACCGGGATGAAATTCATGCATTTTTGACCGGGAGGGGGCGTTTTTCGCCCCCCTCTTTTTTTCTGAAACTACATAAGATACAATAATGAAACTTGGCTCAGTTGTTCTATGGACAATGAGCTTTGCAACTGTAACAATAGAGATTAATTATTTACGTGGTTCGTTGCTAGGCAACTAAAACAATTGGAAATTTTCCAAAATAAGGCAATCAGGGCCGAGGAGAGGGCGGTTAGGGGGGGTCAGAAACCTGGGACCCATAGCTATAAGGGACCCATAAATAATAACTGAGTTTTTTCGAAACAAGGCTCAAATGCGGGTCTCTAGACCACGGCCAGTGCTAATAGGGCGCCCATCCATCAATATTTTTTCAATTGTCATAATGCTTCAAAAATCAAGAAGAGACTGAAAACAACAGTTCCAACGAAGTTAAATACATCATATAAACCATTGAACTTTACCAGATGAGCTAGAAAAAATTCCCGAACATTCATAAGACCAAGAATGTTAAACGGATTAGAACGGTTCAGATTCTTGTTGAAAGATGAAAGACGAACAAATTTTATTGATTTTTTCAACGTTCTTGTGTGCACTGAAAATATAGGAAAATTCGACTTCAGTGACATTTTGGTTGCAAAGTGCTAGACAGGAGCCAAAAAAATTTTATCAAATCGCAAGGAATCTCCTCACACGGAAAAATACGCAAGGGCATTTCATCTCTTTTAGGTGTGATAAGAGACAGATTTTCGAACAACTATTGGAGATTTTCAAAGCCACGGCGAACATGCGCAGAACTGAACATTGTACATTCTTCGTTGTTCTGTACGAGGAGCTTCTTTGTGATTTCATCAAGTGCTTTGGGCCAATTTTTAGGCATTTCGCAATCATGAATTTTCGTTGAGTAAATTTATCGATGTTTCCAGAGCTCGTAAATACGCAAGGAAACTACAAAAGTACTGCAATATATCGGCTCTCAAGCAAAATTCGATTCTTTCTAATCGATCAATTTTCAGCTTTTGATGTTTGAAAAATTTGAAGAATCCCAAAAAAAGATGCCCATACAGATCGTTGTTCACTAACTGTTAATTGTTATTATATAATGATTCTTATGCATGACGAGTAGCTTGTTGTATGATTTTACGATTGTATCTAGAAGTGGAAATAGTGACCAGAGCGATTCTAGCAACCTTACTTTTAAAAATTCTCCCTGGGAGCATGCCCCCGGACCCCCCTAGACGGGTGCGCCTTTGGCGCAAGGTTACGCCTTCGGCATACCTTTCAGAACTCATTTGACAAGGGGCCCATGCTGCATTCTGACCCGGGGCCCACAAATTCTCTCCGCGGGCCCTGCTTAAAATACAATATTCATCATCATTAGCATAAGATAACAAGCAGAATTGTAGTCAAAACTAGCAAAAAAGAGTTGGGCAAGATACACGCCCGAAAACACCTTTCTCGAGGAGTTTTGCCTCATTGTGATGCCCCTATACAAATGTATAGGAAAATGACCGGAAGTGAATACGTCTGACGACTTTGAATGTTTCTTACGGGAACGAGGTGTTACTTTTCCTTTTCAATTCAATTCTAAAATGTAGTGGATTTATCTAAGAAACGTTTAAAACTAAGTTTGTTTTGATTTAAACTCCTTGGCAAGCTCCACCAGTTTGGACGAGAGATGTGGTCTTATTTTGAGAGAATTTCCATTGTCTTTCGGTACAATCATTCGAACTCATTGTCTTTGACGTCACTGGTAGCGCCTGAAAGGCCATGACATTTGGAAAATACAGTAGAGCGCCGAAATTGTTTTGAAAACGGCGTGGTCTTTGTGCTGCTTGCTTCAAGAAACTTTTTAATTCTGAACGAAGCAATCGATCATTACGAACAGCACCAGTTATCCATTTTACCACTGGTGAAGGGAATTATCTGAGTTTCTTGTTCAAGGTGCGTTCGTGTTTTTGCAACAAACTGGCCAGAAAGAAAGCATGACAGAAGAAGAACATCCGCTTGTTAGGCCACATCTCCGAAAGAAGAAATTTTGCATGTTTATGGATCAAAGAACTAAATTTCGTTTATGACAACAGATGTCTTTAATGGACAGATGGAGAGCACATGATAAAGAATATCTTATTTGTACTGGACAGTGAGTTCCACTTGTTGGACAAATTGGTTAACTGCTCAATAAAGAGAGATTGTAAACGTTTGAAACTTTTCTGGAAACTTCCTCTTGTTCTGGATAATAGTGGCTCCAAAAATGACAGACAAGATACAAGGGGGATGCTGTCTATTGGAATTAAGATGATTGCTTCCGATGGACGAGTGCAATGACTGCTATTTTGGTGATTTGCAGAAACTCATAAACAAGCATAGCAATAGGATCCACAAGGTAAAATGGGCGCGCTGGAAGTATAATGGGAAAACCAAAAATGTTGATTCACACTTTTCTCTAAACTGGTAAAAATTCAATGTTTTCTAGGTGCCAGATTTAACCTTTCCTTGCCTATTTTACCTCCTCTGTAGTGCAACACGATGTATTATCAATTTTCATTTCTGCTGAGTTGGAAGGCACAAGCTTTAGTGATTTAAGTATATTCTTCATGAGATGCAGCTGTTGGAAAGAGAAGTCTTTGCCATGTTTTCTTTGACTTTTATTCTTTGATATAACTTGAAATGGCATTATTTGGAATTCAATCATTTTTATGAAATTATCCTTCCTGTTCTGGCAGCTGCAAATGCCAATCGTGAATGTGCAGCAAGAAGTTAGGTCTGAAAGGTCTGTTATTTCTAGTGATTCCTGTTACTTTTCCTTCCTGAGTGACTTTAAAAATGCCAAACAGTAATCATGGTAACTCAAAAAATTTTGACTCATTGCTTTGGTCTGGAGGGGAGAAGGGATATCAAACTTTGAAATTACTAGAAAGAGATGTCAATCAGCTTTGACCAAAGAAAAATTTTGGTGGCTAGGCATGTAGTTATTCTTGACGATTTTCATGCATCATTAACGTTTCCAAACCTCCAACCTTTCCGGATTAAATTCAGAAGAAGATTCAGGCTGTCCCAGAATTTGAAAGCATTAAAAATGTCAATTTTGTGATGATTCAATTGCTACTATGCTACCATCTTCACATCACATGAACAAAATCATAAGTATCAATTATTACAGCACAGAAAAAAGTTTCTTATACTTTGCAATGGTTTCTTCATTCAATGATTCATTTGCAACAGTGATGTTCCATCGGTTTTGCATCGGTCTTCAGGCATTGTAACAAAAGCATTCCTGCCTTCGTTGTTGTCATTTATGCTACATCACGGTCGTGCTTGATAACGATAAACTTGCTCTTTTTGAGAATCCTAAAGTGGAACAAACAGAAATGTCCAGCAAATGTCTGTACTGCATAACAAATCTCATCCAGTCTCACATGGAATTTCATGTGCAAAAGAAACTGATCAAGAAAAATAACATAAATCTAGTGACAGTAGGCTTCGCATTTATAGGCAAAATGATAAGGGCTGATGAGTTTTTTGTACAAGACAATCTTGATAACTATTATTCCACATGTAACCTCCTATTTGAAAGCCAGAAATTCCCTGTTGGTACTAAGTTCATCAGCAACGGAGAAACTTTATGATTGTTTACATTTAGGCCGAACCAAATGAAAGTTCTCAGAACCCGCAAGTCTAAGTTTTGTTATCATTTTTCTTGCCTATGAGCCGAAACGGCTAGAAAAGTACTAAAAAGCATCCCCGTTTCCATAAACTTCAAATAAACTTCGAATGTAGTAAATTTGGTAGGGGTCAACATCTATTTTCCGACTAAAAGGCAAACACGTTTGTGAAAAGAAGCACGTAAAGTTAACGAGAAATAAACAGTCATGGCTCTGGAGTGAAAATTGCCTTTGAAAACTGTAGGAAATTGGCAAAGGCTACAGAAAAGCCGCAAACATTTTTAAAAACTAGATGCGTACAGCTATTGCGTTATATCTCCAAATTGAGAATTTCTGCCTTAGTTTAGAAAATATTGCACTTTGAACAAAATTTGGGTAAATTTAGGCCAAGAAAAGTTGATTTTCTTGAAACATCGAGGCCGAGTTTAAGACGAGAAAAATATAACTTCATTTGGTCAACAGTTAGTAAAAAGCAACTAAGTAGGACACAAAAATATCGAGGAATCCAAAATTTTAAACGAAGTTTCTATGAAACCAATGACAAACGTTAAATTTACGAAAAAGTCTTCTCACCTGCTGTGCTGCATTCCAAGTTTGTAAACAGAGTTGTCCACGGCCCTTGAAAAGTTTAATAAACCAAGAAACTTTGAGTTTTTTTTCTTTTTTTTTTTTTATAGATCTAAAAAGAACGTTAAAAAATACAAAATTGATACATTTCTATGTACCAGCCACAGCGAGGAAGGACACTTGGTCATCTGGTCTCCACTGCGGCTGGCACTTACAATTCAACTATACTAAATACAATAAGAAAACAAAAACAAACAAAGGATAAACAGGTAAAGGGAAGCGATTGCTGCTTTGTGTTGTGATATGATATACCGGCCGAGTCAAAAATGTCCGCCGATGTGTAGTACAAAAAAATTTCGAGTAATCAAGCCATTTCCACGCGCTATGCACTCACCCCACAGCAAAAATGCCAACCAAGATGCAAGGACTCCCCCCACCACATACAGTTAGGCAGAAACCTCACACCCAAGCCAACACTCCCGCCACAAGGCGAGCCACAGCACGCGGGAATGCTTGGAAGATGAAATCGAATAGCTTCACAAACATCAGCCGCCATTTTTGACTCACCCGGTGCAATTCAATCAAAACGATTCGTTTTGTCAATAAAGGCTATTGTAGCTTCAAGAATGATTCGATTCGCCATAACGTTCAGTTGAGAACTTCCAAATAATAACAGTTCGCATAGGGCGTTTGATTCCAAATTCGTGATATCTAAGCCTGGAATATCAGTGAGCTGACCAAAGAGATCTATACGCATTGTACTAAACAGGTGGCAGTGCAGGAGAAAGTGCTGGTTATCTTCAATGGCACATCCACATGCACAAATTGGGCTGAGACAGTCAAAATTATGCCGAAATCTGTGTTCATTTAGAGGACTAAATTCTATGCGAAGTTTTGTCAAGCGTCTAACGCCAACAATATCATAAACACCATATATGGAGTTTTTTAACGGTCGTACAGTTGAAATTAACTTCCTTTTGAATGCCGCAAGAGATTCTGAATTTCTCACGTCACTAAACTTTGAGTCCAAAACTCTTAACGAAGTTGAAAGAGCAAAGATACAGCTATTGCGTTATACCTCGATATTTCACTTTGCGACACTTGGGACGCCTGCTGACGCCATTTATTACAAAATTTTGCTTTCGCGCCACAGCTTTCATGCAACAGAGGCCGGAAGTGACGTCAGAATTCGGGCTTGGTGTTGTCGGGCGTGAAGATGTTTACAAAGGAATTTTTAAATTAGAATTGCAACTCTTGCTAATTAAGAGTAATTAGCAATTGAAAGCAATTGAATAGACTAATTGAGAATTCTATCGTCGTTTATTTTCAACTTTGAGACATATAATTAGTGAAAATAACTAGTAACAAGGGACCCAAAATCATTTTCTGTAGGTTTTGACATATTATATATTAATTTATTCGAACCATGACGTCATAAAGATTAATGACGTCATGAATATTAAAATTTGCTGATGTAAGCAAATATACACAAATCTATATGTCAACTGAAAGTACTTTTCAATACAAATCGATTGGTGTATATAACTTTATGATTTGAGTTAGTTGTGCAAAATTAGCGAGCTTTTAATGATTTTCTTTGTGACCAGTCTCCAAATAAGGTCATCTGGTGGTCACGTGTTAAAACAACAGACCATGACATTTTCAAAATTTTTTAGCCAATTAAATTTTAGTAAAATTCAGTCTGTTGTAGGGTCATATCTAAACTGCGGCGGAGATTCCTAAGAATGTTTGGTAGGCCGATCCAAATAGGGTTAAGTAACGGACAATCACGTAATATTGATAGGCTTTCATGAATGAGCAAATCAAGTTATTGCTAGCTCTGTCCAGAACTGAGAAATCTTCCACCGACGCGGCGTGAGCTGATTTGTTAATGTGGTCCCAGATGTCTGGGGGACTAACTTTTATTTTATGACCTGCCATATTCATTCCCAAGTGCTCCCTGCAGCGGGTGAGCAGGTGACGGGTTGCTTGTCCGAAGTACAAGGCATTGCAGCCAAATTTTCTCTTGGACTTGTCAAACAGATTTGTCACATGGATTTGTCTTGATTTGTAATTTGGAATCGTCGATTTGGAATGAAAAGATCATTGAACTACAATCCTGGACAAAATATATTGGAACAACGAAAAAATTTACAATTCTAATGAACCACCCCCTTTTACCCCCGATACAATGTTTCAGACGTTTTTCAGCTTCAAGATGCCAACCAACATTGCTTTAGGGGTAAAAGGAGGAGGTGGAAATACGAAGATGAGAAGAACTGAGATGGTCAGCGATGATAGTACTTTGTTCCAAATATTTTGTCCAAGATTGTCTGTACGAGGAAATTTACAGGGTTGGTTATAGAAAGAGGAAAATGTGAAAAATGATTGAAATCTTTACGAGTAAGATAGGATCAGTGAAAAATGTGATGTCTAGAAACTTTTAAAAGGATATAGGCCCGTGATCAAATGAACAAGGAACGATTCACTACTGACAATGGAACGATGGACCAGTCATGTCATCAGAGACATAGAAAAACATATCATAAACCTACACAATGATATGTACGATTGTCATGGTTATGCTTGACTGCTATTTATTTTTGACAGAGAAACAAATTCAGACCGTTCATACATCATTCAAATAACACGGGTAACCACAAGGGTAACCACGATTTAAGGCTATTTTTCATTGAATAAGCACGGGTAATCACGGGTAACCACGAGTAACCATATTATTTAAAAGGAATTGTTTATATCTTTTTAAAACATTATGGCTACTCGTGGTTACCCGTGGTTACCCCTGAGAATATACCAATAATTTTGGTTACCCTTATGGTTAACCTTGTCGTTATCCTTGATCGAAACATATTGTGGCACTATAGCTGCTCTGTTTGCCATTCACTGACTTTTTGATGCAGCATAAAATCATGTTTTCCATATTCAGTTAATACTGCAGACTTAGTTAAATTCTGTGATCATTATTTTGTGCTGTTTTTTGGTGTATTGATGGAGGTATGGGATAATATTCTGTCTCCACATATTATGTGTAGATGATACCTGCATGTTTCATTGTAAAAAGAACCAAATTAGACTTCAAAAAAGTTTGCACTGTTCGCAGGCGAGGTCTAAAGAATCAATTTTTTGAGAGACAATCTTGGACAAAATATATTGGAACAACGCAAAAATTTACAATTCTAATGAACCACCCCCTTTTACCCCCGATACAATGTTGCTAGACATTTTTCAGCTTCAAGATGCCAACCAAAATTGCTTTGGGGGTAAAAGGGGGAGGTGGAGATACGAAGATGAGAAGAACTGAGATAGTCAGCGATGATAGTACTTTGTTCCAAATATTTTGTCCAAGATTGTAGTCCAGACGGTAGAAGGGGGTGTGGTAAAAAAGAGATGGAATTTATGTGGATGAGTGATTTTGGTCAATTCTGGGGTGCTGATTACGAAAACCTATGTTATACGGCGAATTTCCGGGGCCTTCAGCCTCGTTTTCACGAAAATGCCTCGTTTTCAGCTAAAAGTGTAAAATCTTTTAAATTCAAGAAACTGTTTTTTCCATTTCAATGTATGTACTGCGGAGCAGCAACAATATGAGAGCGGTGCGCTGCACAGATAATCACTTGGCTGCTTGCACAGAATATCACAAGATGGCCGAAAACTCGCAGGAAAGGTAAGTGGGTTGAATCCGGAAATTTCTCGTCCATCATTGTACACTCCCAACTTATCTTTGTAAATTATTGCTTACTTCTTGTTGATTATCATTTTCTAATCATTTTAGAATGGACATTGGAGCCGAACTTGAGACACACGGGATAACAATATCTTCTGCAAAAACCGACGATAATGGCAACGTGCTTGAAAAATTAGAAGCCTCACAAACACAGAGCTTTCTGCTACTGGCTCAGCTGATGCAGAAAAGCTTTAATGACATGTCTGCCAATATTTGTAAAGCAATTAAGCAAACAACAGGTTCCACACATACCTCCAATGAGGGGGAACCATCCAAACGGGCACACGAGGAGGGAGATATTTCCGCCTACCCAAAACGCGCCAAAATGGCCAATGCCTGTTCTGGCAACGAAAACTCGCACTCCTCGCAGCAATCTGAGGATGGGGGTGAGGAAAGAGAGGACAAAAATGAGGAGGATTCAGACCGAATCAGTATTCCTGATCAGGATGCTATAGACAAGGATATTGAAAACATGTTGGGTAATGGTAATGTACCAGTACAGAGCCAACAGAGTACACAAATTCTAACACAAATTTCTGAGGACATATGTCAGGGAACTGATGTAGGAGAGGACATTAAACCTGAACTTGCCAAAATTATTAATAACCTTTGGAAAAGCAAAATGCCTGCTGAAAAACTGAAAGCAAAGCTCAATCAATTTATGAGACATGGAAACTGTGTGGATATTATGAAGGTCTTGAAATGTAATGGAGACATTTGGTCCCACAGGCTTGACTCTGATACAAGGTCCAATGACATTAATGTACAGAAGTCACTCAACATGATTTTAAAATCTGTATTTGGCCTTATTGACATTTCCAAGGTTGCTCTATTTGATCCTAGTAACATCAAGGAAATAGCCAGTAAATCATTTGATATTATTGCCCTACTGAGCACTACAGCCCAGGACCTGAATCAGGTACGCAGGGAGCTTATGAAACCAAAGCTGCCTACCAATTTGCAAAAGCTTGCATATAATGTCCCATTAGATGCAGATGAACTCTTTGGATCGGAAAAGAGTACTTCAACAAACGAGTCACAAAACTCACAGCAAGCAACAAGGCTTTTGCCAAGCCAGAAGCAGGGTCCTACTTTAAGAAAGCTGGCAACTTCAGTAAAACTTACCAGCATTCAAAAAACTCCCGTGCCCCCCAGAAAAACCCCCCATATGGGAAGAGGGGCAACGGAAGGGGGAGGCCATATTACAGGAAACCCAACCAGTAATTACTTCACATGAGGAAAATGTAAGTACTGATACTAGAAATAATTTTGACACAAACATATTACGATATGAAGTAGATAACTTTACAGCTGGGAGGCTACAGGATAAAATTACAGTGTGGGAGAGCATTACTACAGACCCAGTCATTTTGCACATTATTCGAAAAGGACTTGAAGTGGATTTTGCACTTTTGCCAACTTCTTCACCTCATAGGGCTTTAAGTGTATTCTCGCCTATTGAAAAATTGGTGGTAGAAAATGAAATCATCAAACTGATATCCAAAAAAGTTATTTATCCTGCAGAAAGATGCCCTGGAGATTTTTTATCAGGAATTTTTACCAGGCCCAAGCCAGATGGCACACATCGTATGATTCTAAACTTTAAAAAATTGAATGAATTTGTTTACTACCAACATTTCAAAATGGAGTCACTTACAAATGTACTTAACATGGTTAAGCCTGGAGCTTTCATGGCCTCTGTCGATTTAAAAGATGCATTTTATAGTGTACCCATACATCCTGAACACCAGAAGTATTTCAAATTTTTCTGGAATGGGAAACACTATCAATTTGCTGCCATGCCTAATGGCTATGGGCCAGCCATGAGAATATTCACCAAAATTCTGAAACCACCTTTCAGCAATTTGCGCGCACAAGGTCTGTTATCAGTTGTGTATGTTGATGACACATATCTTCAGGGAGATACATATGACGAATGTCTGCACAATGTTACTTCCACACTTAGACTGCTCAGAAGTTTGGGATTCACAATGCACTTTGATAGTGTACCCATACATCCTGAACACCAGAAGTATTTCAAATTTTTCTGGAATGGGAAACACTATCAATTTGCTGCCATGCCTAATGGCTATGGGCCAGCCATGAGAATATTCACCAAAATTCTGAAACCACCTTTCAGCAATTTGCGCGCACAAGGTCTGTTATCAGTTGTGTATGTTGATGACACATATCTTCAGGGAGATACATATGACGAATGTCTGCACAATGTTACTTCCACACTTAGACTGCTCAGAAGTTTGGGATTCACAATACACTTTGATAAATCACAACTGACACCAGTTCAGAAAATTGAATTTCTTGGATTTCTCATCGATTCTTGTAATATGACCATTCAACTATCACAGCACAAAATACAAAAAATTTCAGAAAAAATCTTGGGTATTATTCATTCCTCAAAACCTACTATTCGAGATTTGGCTTCAGTTACAGGTACCCTTGTTGCAACATTCCCTGTGATCCCTATGGGAAAACTTCATTACAGGAATATGGAGAGACTTAAAATTTCTTCTCTCAAAAAATGTGCTGGAAATTTTGATGGACATATTACTCTTACACCAGATGTTCACCAAGAGCTTTTCTGGTGGTTGAAACACATAAAACATACTCAGCATCACTTGATTACCCCAAATATTGACAAAACTATTCATACAGATGCAAGTATGAAAGGTTGGGGTGCAACTGATGGCAACAATAATGCTGGGGGACAGTGGAAAGCTAATGAAATTGATCACATCAATGTCCTTGAGCTAAAAGCCATACAGTTTGCCATACAGGCATATTGCAAATCAACGCAATTCAATCATGTTAGAATTATGTGTGATAACACAACTGCAATTGCATATGTTAACAATATGGGTGGATCCAAATCACAAAAGTATGACCAAATTGCCAAAGAAATTTGGGAATATTGTGTTGATAGGAATATTTATATTTCTGCTGCTCACATACCAGGCAAACAGAATGTTATAGCTGATAGATGTTCCAGAATTTTTAATGCTGGAACAGAATGGCAGCTTTTACCAAATTTATTCTCAAATTTAATGAAGTCATTTGATTTTGAGCCAGACATAGACCTTTTTGCCTCTAGACTAAATTTTCAGGTGCAAAAATATGTCTCTTGGCAACCTGACCCAAGTGCCTTTGCAGTTGATGCTTTCTCTTTTTCATGGACATCGCATAAGTTTTATGCATTTCCTCCCTTCAGCATGATTGGAGCCACAGTTTCCAAGATACTGAAAGAAAAAGCTACTGGGATCATCATTATACCACACTGGCCTGCCCAATTTTGGTATCCAATGGTAATGAGACTTGCCTCCAAACAGGTGTGGCTGCCAAAAAGAGCCCTCCGCTTACCATACAATCTACAAAAATCTCACCCGTTGGGGAGCAAACTATCGCTGATGGCAATACTAGTGTCAGGCAGCAATTGATACCACATGAACTTCCTGACCTCACCAGGGACATTATTCTGTCCTCCTGGAGGAAGTCAACTATTGCCAAATACAAATACATTTGGAGTAGATGGCTTACGTTTTGTGATAAGAAACACATTTCAAGTACTTATTCAAATGTTGAGAATGTACTTGAGTTTCTCACAGAACAATACACTGTTCATGATTGTAAATATAGCGGAATATGCGCTGCAAGAAGTGCACTTTCCTCACTAGTTTTGTTACAAGATAGCTATACAATATCCTCACATCCACTGATAGTCAGATTTGTTAAAGGGATTTACAACCGACACCCCCCTACTCCTAAATATTCAAAAATCTGGGATGTCAATAGTGTTCTGCAATTATTCAAAGATATGGATAGCAATGAGAAATTAACATTCAAACAATTATCACAGAAACTAGTGACGCTATTCATGATCTTGGGAGCTAACCGGAAAAATGCTCCCACTTCGTTTACTATAGATGACATCACTTTGTTGGATGACAGATTTATTGTGTGTCCAAGCAAAGTGTTGAAACATTCAAGACCAACTTTTAAACAAGATCCTTTAGTCCTTACAAGGTTTCCTCTGGACGAAAAACTTTGCATCATGCATTGTCTCAAAATTTATCTGAAGCAAAGGAAAAACCTTGTTTCCAACGATGTTAAGGAGCTATTTATAATCTATGGAAAACCGCACAAACCTGCAACAACTGATACGATGTCTAGGTGGATTAAAAACACCCTGGAAGATGCGGGCATTGACGTTACTCTTTTTACATCTCATAGCTGTAGAGCTGCCTCCACCAGCAAAGCAAAGCTGAAGATGCCAATCAAAGATATAATGAAAAGAGCAGGATGGTCACAAAAGACAACTTTTATTAAACACTATGATAAAATTGTACTAAAGAATGACTCTGAGGTGGACTATACGTTTAACATCCTATCTTCTTTTACAGAATGAAACATTTGAACTGTTTTCTATACACTCTGTATATTTCCTTTGGTTGTCACTTGTCAATGGGCTTTAAAGTCTCATATTGTTGCTGCTCCGCAGTACATACATTGAAATGGAATCAAAAACTAACCGAATACTTACCGTATGAAGGGTAGTTCATGTTCCATGATATGTATGTACCAGGAGCAGTAACGATATGCCACACCCTACCCTCCCATTTCTCTCTTTGTTAATTTTGATTTACATTGACTGCGTGACTGGTCTTTAAAAAGTGATTATCTGCGCAGCGCGCCGTTCTCATATCGTCACTGCTCCTGGTACATACATATCATGGAACATGAACTACCCTTCATGCGGTAAGTGTTCGGTTAGTTTTTAAATCTACCAACCATGAATCAGTGGAAAACATCAGTAACATGCTTGACGATAAATTTATGACTAGAAATCAAATCTCTGAACTTCCGGTCACGTGATATGACGTCACAGTACTCAGAATACCATACCTGTAGAACTTCTCTCCAACATGACTTTCCGTTTGCTTTTTAACGATAGCAAGACTATTCTATATCTACAAACTCGTTCAACTAATATTCATATTCAAAAAACCTTAAAATCTTGGTTGATAGTGTGATGAGCTGCCTCTTTGTAAGCGTTTATAAATCTGCTCGGAAAGCAATCCTGACCCAACGTAATGGATCTGTCATAAAGAGCTTTGCGGTAATAGTGGAAACAACAAAACAGCTTTCTTCCAATATTTTATCATCCATTGCACGATTGCACAAAGTTGTGTACATTGTTTGCGATACCTATCCTAAGCACAGCATTAAAGGCCGAAAGGGAAAAATCCGTAGTGAAGGCGAAAGATTCTTTCTAGTCAGTCCAGAAATGAAGAGCGCTTCAGACTACGGAGCTTTCCAGCGAAATGATGAAAATAAGGAATCCCTTTCAAACTCATTGAGAGATCAAGAATTTAAAGAAAAGAAGATTTTCAAGAATGAATAGTCTTCTTCTCAATCATTGCAGCAATAAAACATCTCGTGACATGACCATTGTAGATTGGTCCCAAAGCAATCACAAAGAAGCAGATGCGAAGCTCATAGCTCTTGTAAAAGCGGCAAAGACCTGCCTCAGGATAAATCAGTTATTCTTCATACTACATCTGGTAAAGTTGATATCTTCATGCTTTTTCGTTGCCTATCCATTTGATGGTATCACAGTGTTTATAGATAGGGTACCAAGAAAGAAAGAAAGAACGGCATATGATATATCATCAAATGATTTTAAGACCCAGCAGCAAAAGGCACTCATTGGCTCACAAATATTTACGGGTAAATCATGTTTTTCGTAGAGGAATAAAAGCATACTGGAGAATGTTAAATAACGTATTGAGTTTAAAGCTACATTTGAAATCCTCGGAGACGCGCCGCAGAACAAAGCCAAGAAATGTTTTTGACATTGGGACGATATGTTTTTATGCTACCCGAGACTGCAGACAATAAATAATGTCAGAAGAAAACTTTTTGGCAGAGATACGAGAGAGATGACAAATCATCGACCTCTCTTTAAGGCCACCTTGCCAGAGAAGCGTAGAGTTTCACTGTAAAGAAGCCAACTACGTTACCATTACATGCAGAAACACTGATAGACAGATACTGGAGATATGATTTGGAGAAAAACATGGTTGGAGTTAAGACAGATCCATTATATGGAGTCAGGATTGCTTCCTCGAGCAGATTTATGAACGCCTACAAAGAGGCAGCTGATCACACTATCAACCAAGATTTTAACGTTTTTTGAATATGAATATTAGCTGAACGAGTTTGTAGATATAGAATAGTCTTGTTGTCGTTAAAAAGCAAACGGAAAGTCATTTTGGAGAGAAGTTCCACAGGTATGGTATTCTGAGTATTGTGACGTCATATCACGTGACCAGAAGTTTAGAGATTTGATTTCTAGTTATAAAACTTATTATCACGCATTTTACTGATGTTTTCCACTGATTTATGGTTGGTAGATTAAACAGATTCTTAAACTTAAGTGATTTTACGTTTTTGGCTGAAAACGAGGCATTTTCGTGAAAACGAGGCTGAAGGCCCCGAAATTTTGCCGTATATCATCGATTTTCGTAATCAGCGCCCCAGAACTGACCAAGATCACTCATCCAAATGAATTCCATCTTTTTTTGCCAAACCCCCCTCTGCCGCCTGGACTAAACATGATTATCGTTGCAACAGGCCCGTCGGAACGAAATTGGTATTGGGGGAGCTGAAACGCGGTGCGATCGAAGCGAGAAAAAATGGGGGTCCCCGGGCTTGCCCACGGGAAAATTTTTCATGACCACGCCCTTTAGATCGTTGGAAAACGCCCATTTTTGGAAAATGTGTCATTGACAGAGGCAAAGGATCACGACTAAAATGAGTGTCTTTCCATGAAAAGTTTGAAATTTTTGACTTATATGACATCAAGAGATGTTGCATTTTCGATATATTCTGGTAGCTTCCTCGAATATATACGAGTTTGAATCTTCATTCTTACGACCTTGGCTTTTACAGACCTTTTCACTTGCAAAATCAACAAACTTCAGCAAATTATTGGGGGCGCTTCCGACGGGCCTGGTCACAATACTTGCTCTTCGCGTGATAAAAATTTTGTATTACATTCCACGGTAACAGTAAGTGCCGAGTAGAACTTCTACTCGCAAAATTTTACTACTAATTCATTATCTTTTGTGTTTTCAATGTGTTGTAAGCTGCAGTAGTTCGACGGAGTTTGCCAAAGCTACAATCCTGGACAAAATTGTTGAGAAAAATTGACGTTGTCATGGAGTTCAAACGCCTTGTGACAGCACTAAGAAATGATGCCCTGCTATTGCCCCCCCCTCCCCCCATTCAATGTTGGGTAATTTCTGGAGCATGGCAGCAAATGTCACCTCACCATAACCAACATTGAACGGGGGGAAGGTGGGCGCAGATTTTCTCAACATATTATGTCCAGGATTGTCTGAATTTTGCAAAGAAGAGACTTTACGTATTCAGTAGCTTACTCTAAAAACTATTCTTGTCGAGGAAGGCAACAGTGACTTCATTAAACTCTATATGGTAATACAATAGCGACTGTGGTGTCCGATATGAATTTAATAATTAGCATCGAATTTAATGATTTCATAGTCGTTTATTTATTTCATATATTCATTTTATCAATGTCAAGGCAACAGCTCATTGAAAGATGCACTTGTACAACATGGGAAGATCATAAGACATCTCCTAAAAAACTATTGTTTAGTATCTGTGCACGTTCAGGATATTCATAGACTGCTGTTATAGTTGGGGTTTCAAGTGGGAAGAGTTGGGTGGGGCATGGTGGGGGCTTTATGCCCCCATCATCTTATAACATTGAGAACAATGTCAACAGTACGTTGTTATACATTAAATCAATTCTGCCTGACACCTCAACTGCATGTAATCTTCCAGACATATTTGTCTGCTCTGTTGTTTGTGTAGGTGGGGCTTGGGGACAGCAATATTCTAAAATTAGATTGTGACGAAGGAAGCATACATGAAGTAACTGGCCTGACGCAGTTTACTTTAGGCCATAATGGCGTTCAACAGATCGTTTCCAGAAAAGTCATATCAATTCTTGGAGGTACTTGCATGCTGAAAAGGGACTTTCAATGAAAGAAATCATAAAGGTGTCCTGAGTATTCCACTGCAACCATATATCATCACTGCTAAAAAGAAGTATCGTGAGTTGCCAAGAGTGTTGGACACAAACAAAATGCCGGTAGGCCTAAACTGCTATCGTTAGAATGAAACACTTGACCAGTTCAGTGAGCGTGCAATTCTATGGTTCAGTTTCCCATAGCCATTATTGATAAAACAATAGACTCAGGGGACTCAAATGCAGAAACGAATGCAGATGCTGACGAAAAATAACTGCAGAAGACTTAAATACTAAAGCATGGTGAGCAAAATTCATTGCTTCACATGTTAGTGCTTTGATATGGAAATGCAACATAACGTATACAGCACGAATTACCACACGGTTCACCAAACGATTTACCGCTGTTTCAATGAGGGTTTGCAATGTACGTAGTTTATTTAAATGAGCAAAATGTGTGCAGTTATGAACGCATGTAACATGTCTCTCCTAAACTTAAAATGAAGTTATGAGAGATAGCTGTTTGTAAGTTTAAGAACGATTTACCGCAAAAAGTATACAGAAAGAACTGTATTGGATTTCCTTTTTCTCTGATTGTTAGCGGTAAACCGTTGCAATTACCAGAATCAATGGTACAAACTGTAAAACAAATATTCATGTCATGGACAATGTTGCAATATTGCAAACACACTATGCCATTTCGATGACCTTCATGTCATCAATGAGAAATTGTTACATTTAGCAACGGTAAATCGTTTGGTAAACCGTGGTATCCTATGGTAAATCGTTGCTGAAAAGTAGATAAATATTGAATGCAAGTTGTGTGTTCAAGGGAACTTCTCTTCAATCGTAGATGTACATAAATATACTGCAATACTTGGTTGCGATGGTATTGAAAAGGGTGTGGTTTGCCCCTTTCAGGGTGTTTATTTGTGCAAAGGTTGATCCATCATTTCTTCTGTATTCATCATAGCCTTGATGTACGCTTATGTAAAACCAATGTGCGTTAGTGCAGACAGCCTAACGAAAAAGCCTTTGTATTCTGATTGACTCTTTTATTTAGTTACTTACACCACGTTGCCTTCTTTCATAAAGATTGCGATTACTATATTTGTCATTTCTGACGTCACATTAGAAGATGCTCGTTAAAATGAATAGATCACTGCTTTTGAAACTAAAATGCTTCAGTCACTGTTTCCTGGCCTCGTAAAACACCTCCTGCAATTAATTTCCAGCCACAGCCCTGTAAAACTTTCAAACAAGGCCCTTTTCCTTTGACGACTTAGTGACGTCATATCATTGATAGAATTTGAAAGGAGTGAGAATAATATAGTCACATAAGGTGCCACAATGATTGTTGCTCATCCGCATAAAGAAAAGCATTGTTAAACATGAAAAAACAGTTCTTCAAAAAACGTAACATTCAATCCTCCTTTTCCCTCACGCAATTTTTTGCCATGATTTTCAGACAATCCTGGACAAAATTGTTGAGAAAAATTGACGTTGTCATGGAGTTCAAACGCCTTGTGACAGCACTAAGAAATGATGCCCTGCTATTGCCCCCCCGCCTCCCCCCATTCAATGTTGGGTAATTTCTGGAGCATGGCAGCAAATGTCACCTCACCATAACCAACATTGAACGGGGGGAAGGTGGGCGCAGATTTTCTCAACATATTATGTCCAGGATTGTAGGTTCACGTAGTGTTATCCTTCGTCGTAATTCCCACTATTTTGCCGGAAGTAATAACGAAAACCTACAGGCCTAAGCTATTTCGGGAAAATGCACCTAACAAACCTCTCATACATACTGGGTGTCTAAAAAAGTACTCCCTTTTCACTGGAAATAAGAACGAAACGACAAGATATCATTACTCTCCGAGTGAACAGCTAAATTTTTCAATCGTCAACTTAAACGCCATGCATACGGCTTTAGCAGAAGCGCACTTGAGCTCATTTACAGCTACCTCAATGAAAGGAAACAGAGGGTCAAGGTAAAGGATCATTCAGTGCATGGAAAGAATCAACGAAAGGTGTTCCACAAGGGTCAGTCTTGGGACCCCTTCTATTCAACATATTTATTAATGACATTTTCTTCTTGGTGAATGACACTGAGGTCTGCAATTATGCAGATGATACGACTATCTTTGCATGCGATCCTGATGTAAATAATGTTCAATATAAGTTAGAGGCGGATGCTTGCCTCCTTTCCAAGTGGTTTGTTGACAACCATATGAAGCTAAATGATGCAAAGTGTCATTTTATGTTATTCGGAAGTACGGCTTCTGGCACTTCAGTGAACGTAGGCACATCCTGTATAGAACAATCTGACAAAGAAAAGCTCCTTGGTATAACACTTGATAAAAACTTAGACTTCAAGTGTCACGTTGAAACTATATGCAAAAAAGCTGGCCAGAAGTTTCATGCGCTTGCACGGGTTGCAGGGTTCGTGGACCGGGAGAAATTACAGACAGTGATGAATGCTTTTATATTGTCTCAATTTAGCTATTGTCCTGTAGTTTGGATGTTTCATGATAGAAACGTGAACAACAAAAATAATAATATCCACGAAAGAGCATTAAGAATCGCTTTCAAGGATACGTCATCAAATTTTGAAGAATTGTTGACAAAGGCAGCCTCAGTCACCATTCACCAAAGAAATCTACAGTTGCTGACTACAGAAATTCATAAGACCAAACATGACCTTAACCCTAAATTCATGGGTGAAATCTTTGTCGAGAGGAACATCTTATATAGCCTGAGATGTAATAACCACCTGTCAGTACCAATTCCACGCACAAATGCGTATGGTATAGAGACAATCAGGTACACTGGACACAAACTCTGGCAATCGTTGCCGCTAGAAATAAAAGAGTCTCATACCTTGACAGAATTTAAGAGGAAAATAAAAAAACATCATTTCAACGATTGCAACTGTAGATTGTGCAGGATCTATTTAAATAATTCAGGATTTTTATAGAACCATGTAAATAGGACATTTCAGTTTCACTTCTGTTAAATGGTTGGCCTTAATTAGTTTTTAGCTATCTTATCATGCCAACCTTAAATAAATAAATTATTATTATTATTATTATTATTATTATTATTATTATTATTATTATTATAATTTTTATTATTATTATTATTATTATTATTATTATTATTATTATTATTTCATTCCAAATACACTTCCAATACATTTTACTGAGTCATCGAAGGAGTTCTTCTTCCTTGAAACAAGCACATTGCATGCCTCAGATATCAAGGGTTTTCCTCAGGATATTTGCTGTTCCTAATAAGGCAGACATTTGTAAGCTTGAATTTATCCGAGGAAGTCCAATGTTCTTTAAATATTCTTCAAGCTTTTTTGTTGTACAACCAAGGGCTCCAACGACGATTGGCACTACCCAGGCCTTAACGCTCCACATTCTCATGATTTCCAACTTTAATTCTTGATACTTATCAATCTTTTCCTTCTCTTTCTTTGTAATGTTTTGATCTGAAGGTACGGCAATATCAATTACTTGGCAGGTTTTGTTTGCCTTGTCAATAACCACGATGTCAGGTCTTCTTGCCTCAATTACTCTGTCTGTCTGGATAGTAACATCCCAAAGAATTTTGGTTTTTTCGTTTTCTTCTATGCTGTTGGCCTTGTGTTCATACCAGTTCTTGCTGCATTCAATATCATATTTGCAACAGAGTAGCCAATGAATATGTAGACCTAATTTGTCATGTCTTTTCTTGTAATCTTTCTGTGCGAGGTTTTCACATCCACTTACCAAATGCATTACGGTCTCAGAATGTTTGTTGCATAAACGACACAAAGGACTGATATTTTCTTTGTAAATTTTTGACTTGATTGCATTGGTATGCAAGGCCTGATCTTGTGCGGCACACACCAAGCTTTCTGTTTCTCTCTTCATTCTTCCATTCTTCAGCCAGTCCCAAGATTGATCACTAGCTACATCTTGAACATCCCGAAAGTATTGTCCATGAAGTGCCTTCTCTTTCCATCTCCTTTTCCTTTATTATTATTATTATTATTATTATTATTATTATTATTATTATTATTATTATTATTATTATTATTATTATTATTATTATTATTATTATTATTATTATTATTATTATTATTATTATAGAGATTCACATACCTTGCTTTTAAAAATCGTCCACCATACACCGGAGATTCAAGCTTGTAAAATCAAAGTTTACAGTGCACCCGAAGCAGAGTTCACCAGAGGGTTTGTTTGGTAGAGTTTACGATGCACTAGAGGTTTTGAAAAACGGTCTAGCCTCGAATTTTATTATGGACTAGGAAGTTAAGCGCTCGCTTCGCTCGCGCTTCAACATTCCTAGCTCCTGCGGAGAGCTTTCTGACAACATCTGATAATTTACATCGAAGTACAGTAACTGAGGCGCTATAGGAAAAGGACATGTCATAACTTTAAAGACGGTAGTTGTGGATAGAATGCCAAAACTTCTTATCATGCAGCCATAAAAATGCTACAGCATAAAGTTTTCTTCAATCTGTTATTGAGCATGATTATAATACCCCTTCTGTTTTTAAAGTCACTTTTATGCTTGCTGATTCAGAAAGTAGCAATATTTTCTTGCTACATTGCACATCGGAACTGGTTTGATTCACCTTAACCGTCAATCAGCATATGAACATAAGCAATACCAGACCTCTGCACATTATCATACTTTTGATATCTTGAGATCATTCTTATGGATGTTACGAAACTTCAGTACTGGCCCAAATTCTTAGTTTCTTATAAACAATACGTGTATGCGAAGGCCCATGATATTGGGGACCGGGGACGGAGCTCCCAAGAAAATTGTAGGGACAACGCCCTAATTTAAAAGAGAACTCATGGATACAACGAGCCTTGTTCCGAAAGCCAATTTCGTAGACACATTTAGGTGCATGAGGATGAGTTTGGGAAATGACAAAATGTGCTCTTAATTTGCAACAAATCTGAGTTTGAATCCTCCTCATCTGAAAACATTTGATAACCTAGTCCTTCTTAACAGTCCTCACGTATCTAATTTTCAGACTTGTGGCCTGCCATTACGTCATTTTAATGTCTGGCTACCGGCCAAACCTAGCCTGCTTAAAGACCCTGCGGTCTGTGCGGAGAAGCAATGAGGAAAAGAAAGCTTTCTTCTTCTTCCGCACTGACAACAGCACTGCACGCAGGCCAAGAAGCGTTCTCTGTTGCGATATTCTTTCAAACCGGACCCTACGACCCCGGAGCATAGGACCATATACGACCTTGAACCCACCAAGTATAGATTTTCAGCTGACAAGTCTTTTATCAGCACAAGCGTACGAGGCAGGGGGGCCGGGGTGTGGGGAACTCAGACTCAGTATACCACTGTGAAGTAGCAATTACGTAATGCTGTTAGAATTAGAACAATAAGCTTAGGCGGACTCAATGAGCCGTGATAAAAAACAAAAAGGAACTTACTGCGGAAGAAAAAGAGATCGTGATATCGAGAGACAAGAAACTGTGAGACAAAATCGAGAGAACTTTACAACTTAGAGACCTTATATCGAGATCAACTAACCCGAGACTGAAGCAGTGACCAGTTAAAGACATACGTGAGATCGTTATATATTTCTTTTTGCTGTGTGCTTATTTGCTTTGCTGAAACTTTGATGAATTTGTTTATGTTGGCAGAAGGGCTGCGTTTCATTTTGTTTACATGCTTTGTTTGCGCCTTTGTCTGAGCTTTGTGATTTGAACGGTGATTTGAAGTGACTTTATCTAACTTTATCGATTTATTCCGTAAAGTTTTGTGGAATTCTAGCATAATTCGCCACAAAAGTGGCACCTCCGACGGGACCATTTCTCTTGAGACTGTGATTTTATCAAACTTTAGGTTTTTATGGAATAAATCTGCGATTTTTGTGCGAATTTATCATGTCCATGACGAGGGGCAAAACGAAGGACCTCGAAGCGAACAGGCAAGAGGGAGGAAGTGAAGCTGCTGACAATAAATCTGAGCTCACATCGAAGCAGTCTTCTTTCCAGTCTGCGTTAAAGAAGTTAGCGTATTTCGACAGATCTACTGTGAATATTTTGCGAGATGGAGGTCAGGGAAAACTTGATCGCCAACGGAAACTCCTAGGAACTAAACTAGATGAATGTTTAGACCTGATTCAGGACATTCAGGGGATATTTATTGACTTAGATGAGCAGGAAGAGGCCATAGATAGCTGGACAAACAAGGCCAAAGAATCTTTAGAGCCATATGAGAGTTCCATTGAGAATCTTGATTCAAAATTATCAGAATGTGAGGAGCAGATAAGAGAAAATCAGAGAGTGGAGCAACTAGAACGCGAGGCTATAATGAAAGCGAGGCTAAGAAGAGAAGAGGAAGAAGCTGAGGTAGCAAGACAGATTAGGCAGGAGAAATTTGCTCTGGAACTGGAAAAGAAAAAGCTGGATTTAGCTGAAACAAAGCACGTTCAAACAAAGCTTCCAGATTTGCAAATCTCTAAGTTTCAGGGCACTCATTTAGATTGGGTAAGATTCTGGAGTCTTTTTCAAACTCAAATTGATAAAGCTCCAATTAACGATGAAGCCAAGTTTTCATATTTGAAGGAGTTTGTCATTCCTAAAGTTCGATCAACAATCGAGAAGCTTCCAGTTGACAGTGGGGGGTATGAACGAGCCAAAACAATTTTACAACAGAGATATGGGGATCCTGCAGAAGTTGTGAATGCACACATACAGCAAATATTTGCCTTGCCAACAATTCATGGAACATCTCGTCCTAAAATCCATGAATTTTACGATCAACTCCTTTGTCATGTTCAAGCTTTAGACACACTAGGCAAACTAGGGAATGTAGCAGGAAATGTGCGCATGACACTAGACAAACTTGAGGGTATTCGTTCAGACATAACCAGAATGGATCCAGAGTGGAAAAACTGGGGTTTTCAGGAGCTACTAGAGGCCCTCAGAGGGTGGATAGACAGAAACCCTTTGCAAATCGGAGAGAGAGATTCAAGAACACAACCAAGAGATTTCAGGAGAGAGAAAACATTTTCAACAAGAGATCAGACAAAACCACGATCATGCATCTATTGTGATAAAACTGACCACAAAGCTTCAGACTGTGAGTCAGTGAAAACTGTGGAGGAGAGACGAAAGATTTTGAGTAACAAACGACTTTGCTTCAATTGTACGGGGGAGAAGCACAGAGCGAGTGACTGTAGGAGCAAAACAAATTGTCAAGTCTGTCATAAGAGACACCACACTTCAATATGTGATAACAAGCAAAAGGAGCCAGGAATGACAGCAGCAGCCAACAACAACACTGTGATTCATCCAGTGGTCGTAATCAAGGTTGAAGGAGTAAAATGCAGGGCACTCCTTGATACAGGATCAAGCAGTAACTACATGTCTTCCACGCTACTAGATTTGATCAAAAAGAATCCTGTGAGACAAGAGCACAAATCAATCGAAACATTACTGGGGACATCAGCTCAAAACATAAACGTGTATGAGGTAGAAATCAGCGACGTCGCGGAGAAATTCAGCATTAAATCAGAGGTGAATGGAGTAGCAAGAAAGGTTCTCTTAAACTTGCCAAATCCTAAATATCAGGAAGTTATTCAAGCAAATGCACATCTCAAAGGAGTGAGGATGGAGGATAATGACAGCAAAGAAATCTTACCAGTTCATGTCATTTTAGGGGCAAGCAGTTACTCAGTAATCAAAACATCAACACCAACGAGAGTGGGGAAAGCCGGAGAGCCCATAGCAGAGAAAACTAGCCTTGGATGGGTGATAATGTCCCCAGGGAGGGAAGGTACACACTCAGCCCTCATGTACACGAGAAGTTCTCATGACGAATATATGCAACTGTGCAGCCTTGATGTGCTCGGAGTTGAGGACAGACCTGAGGGCGACCAGCAGAGTGTTTATGAAGAATTCAAGGAACAGCTTGTACAGAGAGAGGATGGGAGATACGAAACATCACTCCCATGGAAAGCAACGCATCCAGCATTGCCAACAAATGAGACAGTTGCAAAAGCAAGATTCAATTCATTGATGCGACGTTTAGAGAAACAACCAGAGCTATTGCAAGCGTATCATACAATCATTCAAGATCAACTGAGAGAGGGAATTGTGGAAGTTGCACCAGAGAAACCACAGGGACCAGAACATTACATTCCACATAAACCGGTGGTGAGGGAAAACGCACAGTCCACCAAAGTACGCATAGTATACGACGCATCAGCCAAAGCAGATTCAGAGTCGCCATCTCTGAATGAATGCCTCGACATAGGCCCACCTTTACAGCGAAAGATCTTAGATATACTTTTACGTGTTAGGTTCAAACCAGTGTTTCTCGCAGGAGACATGAAACAGGCGTTTCTCCAAGTTGTGATAAGAGAAACTGAGAGAGATGTTCTTCGATTCTTTTGGGTTGAAGACTTAGAAAGCAAGAAACCAGTCATTTACAGGGTAACAAGAGCTTTATTCGGATTGGGCCCAAGTCCGTTCTTACTGGGGGGAACACTAGAACAACATTTGGAGAAGTTTGCAACACAGTACCCTGACCAAGTGAGAGAGATTAGAGAGGGGATCTACGTTGATGACATTAACTTGGGCGGAAACAACGTAGATGAGATCAGAGATTTGAAACAAACAGCAGTAAGCATATTCGAAGAGGGAGGATTTGAGCTCCACAAGTGGCACTCAAATGAAGTACAATTGGACGGAGAAGCGAAGAACGATAATGAGTCAACATTTGCAAAAGACGCTTTAGGAACAAAAGCCTTTGAATCAAAACTTCTCGGTGTAGGTTGGGACAAACAGAGTGACACTCTCTCAGTCACATTTCCAGAAAGTGAGCCAACTCCAACCAAACGAGTAGTCTTGCGCACCTTAGCCAAGATATATGATCCGATGGGAATTGCATCACCATTACTGTTGACAGCCAAGTTGATTTTCCGTGATATCTGCGAGAGGAAGATTCCATGGGACAGTGAGTTACCTGATGATCTAAAGAAGCGATGGGAAAAATGGCTTAAAACTTTGCCATCAGAAATTGTGATACCAAGATGTATTCCACAGAGAAAGGAAGAAATAACCTCCATAGAGCTACATGGATTTTCAGATGCTAGTGTTTCAGGATGCTGTGCCACTGTGTATGCAGTTGTGAAGCAAGGAGAAGAAGTCACTCAAGGTTTACTCGTAGCCAAGTCCAGGCTTGCAAAACGTGATCTTACTATTCCAAGATTAGAGCTTGTTGGATGTCACATGACCAGCAACTTGTTGGAAAACACAGCCAAAGCCCTTGCTCAGTACCCAGTGACTGCAATTTATGCATGGACAGATTCAACTGTATGTTTGCATTGGCTTCAAGAAGGGGTAAAGTACAAGCAGTTTGTATCAAACCGAGTGAAGAAGATTAACGAGAAACAGTACACCTGGAGGTATGTTCCCACAGGAGAGAATCCAGCAGACATCGGAAGTCGAGGAGGAAGCAACTTGCAAGAAAATGAGAAATGGATGAGAGGACCAACATGGTTAAGCACACCAGAATGGTGGCCAACCATGATTGTGACCAAGGCAAGCGAGGATTCAGATTCAGAGAAACAGCTCTTGAAAGAGATCATGCATGTGTCTGTTGAAAGAGAAGCAGACACAATCGATGCCTTACTTGAAAGAAAGTCCTGGTGGACTACTGTTAGAGTCTTAGCTTGGATCAAAAGATTCATCAACAATTCAAAGAACAGTCAGAGAGTCAAAGGTCCTTTGACAACATCAGAGATCCAAGAGCAAATCAATTTCATGGTAAAGAGGGCACAGAGAGATGTAGAAGAGACAAGTCAGTTTAAGAACGATTCTGAGCGATTAAACTTAGTCAAGAATGAAGAAGGTATCTACGAATGCAGAGGACGTATACAAGGAGTCTATCCTTGTTACCTGCCATTTAGACATCTCACCTCAGAGAAGCTTGTGGAAAATGCACACTTGCAAACGTTGCATGGGGGAGTTTCACTTACCATGTCCAAAGTTCGAGACAGTTACTGGATACCGAAGTTGAGAAGCATCACAAAGAGAGTCTTAAAGAAATGCTCTGGATGCAAGAGATTTCATGCCACAGCTGAACCAACGCCTCCACAAGGGAATTTGCCAAGAGAGAGATCTGAAGGAAACATACCATTCGATGTGGTAGGAGTAGACTTTGCAGGTCCAATCACAGTGAAGACCGGGAACAAAGCTAAGAGCAAAGCATACATCATTCTTTACACGTGTAGTTTAACCAGAGGTCTGCATTTAGAGCTATTGCCAAACATGACGTGTGAGGAATTTCTATCAAGTTTCAAAAGATTCATTGCTGCAAGAGGAAGACCATCAAAGATCATATCAGATAACGGAAGCACGTTTATCGCTGCATCCAAGTGGATAAAGAAAGTGAGAAAGAGCGAGAAGGTTCAAGAGTATCTTGCGCAGCAGGGTATCATTTGGCAATTCAATCTCAGCCGTGCCAGCTGGTGGGGAGGAATGTTTGAAAGGATGGTGAGCATCGTGAAAGGAGCAATGTATAAAGTCGTAGGAGCAGCAAAGCTTTCATTCAAAGAGTTGCAAGAGGTCATTCTAGACATTCAGATCGTGCTTAATAACAGGCCGTTGACCTACTGTGAAGATGACGTAGAGATGCCAGTACTAACACCCAACATGCTGATTTTCGGGAAAGCCAATTACTTGCCAGATGAAGAACCATCGGACATTCAAGATAGAGATCTGAGAAAGAGAGCAAAGTACCTGAGAAAGTGCAAAGATGCACTTTGGAAGAGATGGGAATCAGAGTATGTGAGAGCTCTCAGAGAAAGACACAATGCAATGCATTCTGGGAAACAAGCACAGCTAGAGAAAGGAGACGTAGTCATGATCAAAGGTGAAGAGAAGAATCGTGCACTCTGGAAGATAGGAATAGTTACAGAGTTGATACCAGGGAGAGACAACATCGTGCGAGCAGTGAGATTGCGAGCGGGCAAATCATTCATGGAGAGACCAATTCAGTTCTTGTATCCACTTGAACTACATTGCAGCAGATCTAAGGAGATGCAGAATCAGAAGTTGAATGCTGAAGCTCAAGAATTTCGACCAAAAAGGAAAGCAGCCATCGATGCAGCAGCAAACGTCCAGGGAACATTTGACTATGAAGAAGAGAATGACTTTTAAACTTACTTTATATTTGACATCTTTCAGATTCAAATAGGGGGAGTGTGTGGGGAACTCAGACTCAGTATACCACTGTGAAGTAGCAATTACGTAATGCTGTTAGAATTAGAACAATAAGCTTAGGCGGACTCAATGAGCCGTGATAAAAAACAAAAAGGAACTTACTGCGGAAGAAAAAGAGATCGTGATATCGAGAGACAAGAAACTGTGAGACAAAATCGAGAGAACTTTACAACTTAGAGACCTTATATCGAGATCAACTAACCCGAGACTGAAGCAGTGACCAGTTAAAGACATACGTGAGATCGTTATATATTTCTTTTTGCTGTGTGCTTATTTGCTTTGCTGAAACTTTGATGAATTTGTTTATGTTGGCAGAAGGGCTGCGTTTCATTTTGTTTACATGCTTTGTTTGCGCCTTTGTCTGAGCTTTGTGATTTGAACGGTGATTTGAAGTGACTTTATCTAACTTTATCGATTTATTCCGTAAAGTTTTGTGGAATTCTAGCATAATTCGCCACAGGGGGCGCTGGCCCCCCATTTTGGAAAAGTTTTCAAAAAATGTTAGTAAACAATGGACTTCGCGTCGGGCAGCGCCCTACATTTTTTCTTCCCGTACCCTTATGTTTATCAGCACTTACGGTTGATTTGTGAACGTGCTGGACTTGCTACAAGTCTCTCTCTTGTCATCACAAGACACAGAGGAGAAACAGGGAGACATCACATCACATTTTGCCCTTCCATCTCGCCCTTCCATTTCCCTCGCCCTCACATTTTGCAACTCAAAATATATGCTGACAATAGAGAGAGACTTGTAGCAAGTCCATGAACGTGCAAGACATCAGATGTGTCAAAGTTACCTGGCCAGGCACAATTCGATGTATTCGTACAGAGCAAAGAACAGCACCAGACTTCAGAAACCCAGTCTTGTGAGCAAATACTGTCCCCTCGCTGAATGAAAATGAAATCGAGAAACAGCTATGTCAAACATCCACAAATATATGGTTCATTGTTTGATTCCAATCATAAAATTAAATTTATCCGTGTATAAGTTTAAGGCCATGAATATAACAAAATACAGGAGGTGATAACAGTGCGGCAGAGCATGATAATAAACGTTTCGATCGTTGGTGTTGCGCTTTGCAACATTGTTCGTAGCCCGTTCAAATTGCTTGGGAAAACAGCAAAGAAGGAAGAAATCTACATCTTGAATAAAAATATATCTTCATTCTCATCCAGATCCTCAGTCAGTGAGAAAATATCTGAATCACAGCAAAAACAATTCATTATGATAAAGTTTAAATATATCATTACAAAGTCTTGCCCCGTGAATATATTAAGCTTGGGTCCTGGTCGTATGGTCGTATGGTCTGGGGTCCGGGGTTGGTAGGGTCGTATGGTCAAGTCAAAAGAACATCCCTTCCCTGTTTGTGCTCAGCGATGCTTTGAATGAAATTCGTCTGACTTGTCCTGTATATTCCTTTTCAAAGCACTACAAAAGTGGCATGTTTTAATAACAGAAGAGCCTTTCATGCTGTCTTTGCAATTATTGTCTTTTAATAAGCAGTAGAACAATCATTCAAGATCAAAGCGATGTTCTTGACGACTACTCTCTATTTCAATAGTTTATTTTAGGTAGATGCTCTGTTTGGATCAAAGCTATAAAAGGTTGTTACCATAGAAATAGTAGCAAACCGGTTTGATCCAGCTTTTTTGGCATTTTGTCAGGTTCTACCAATGAAGGAGACATATTTTTATGATGTGATAGGAAAAAGTATTGAATTAGGAAAGAAAAAGCGTAGAAATATTTGATTGGCATTCCTATGCAAATTTTGAAGATTCAAAAGCAGGAAAATCTTTTCAAAAATTAAAGACTTAAGAATTGATGTTTTTTCCTGTCAATGCCTCATTTACTTGTAAGTAGAGAGGAGTGCAATCAAAACTGGGCAGAAATGAAGAGAAATGCAAAAGGGTGAAGTTGGAGGTTAGTTGTTTCATTTTCATTGTATCCAAAAATATTTATACAGTATGACAATTTAGCTTCTCTTTCAAGACAGTTCCATAATTAAGCCCCCAATAGGAAAACTCCTTTTAACCCTTCGGAGTTTTCAGTGAACGTATCTTGAGATCAGTTTTGGAAGATGGAAGTTGTTGCTACCGTAAAAGATCTATTTAGCCTCCTCTCTAATAAGCCCCCTCTCTAATAAGCCCCCTCTTAGGCAAAATTTTAGATAGCCCCCTTCTCTAATAAACCCCCTCTTAGGCAAAATTTTAGATAGCCAACTTCTCTATTAAGCCCCCCACTTTAATCAGATTCAAGAAATTACCAAAGAAGTTCAATTTGTTTAGCTCAAACAGTGCTGCATTTTGATGATTAGTTTGATGATATTTGGTATAAACTCTGTGCCGAATTTATGCATTTATCCGTAGAATTGCATGTTGAAGCTGGAAAATATGGAGTAAAGAACTGAAAAGCTATCATTTGTATCCATGTCATTTGATTTTCCGAAGTGAAATAAGGCCCCAACTTTAATTTTGCAATATAGAGCTTTTACGGCAGTTCACCATAACCTGGAGTAAAAAAATTAATTCTAAAATTCTTCCTCCTATTCAATCTCCAATCGAGAATTTCTTCCTCTATATGAGAACAATAAATTTTCCGCCCATACAATTTGAACATAATGAATTCTAAAGTTTTTCCACCTACTGAATTTTCATTTGAGCACTCCTTCGGCTATCTGAAAATCAAACAGTATCCATCTATGAAATTTGTTAAGCCTTTCGCGTATTCCTTCAATGTATCATATTTTTCATAAAGTCTCCAGGTGCTATGCCACTTTCTGCCCTTGGAAGCTTTTCTATGTCCTTTTTGCGTCACTTGCAATCAGAAAATATGATCTGTTGCTCGGGTTTGTGTCATCGAATTCGATACACCGCCGCGCTCCCTGGTCCAGCCCCCTCCCCGCATTAATGATGACTGGTCCCTAAAATGTGGTGGGAAGATCCGGATTTTGCCTCTAAAAGTACAGGAATGTCCGGATTTGTCAATTTTACAGACAATTTACCCCTAGGTTGCCCTTATGGTAAGTTTTGCCAGCAAATATTGAGGGTGTGGATTTTTCCTGATTTTTATTACTCCCCCAGGATTTTTGCAGCTTGGCAGCTGCATGCATGCCCCTGGATTTTCGGGGATTTGTGCATACATCCGGATTTTGCCTCTAGAAGTACAGGAATGTCCGGATTTGTCAATTTTACAGACAATTTACCCCTAGGTTGCCCTTATGGTAAGTTTTGCCAGCAAAGATTGAGGGTGTGGATTTTTCCTGATATTTATTACTCCCCCAGGATTTTTGCAGCTTGGCAGCTGCATGCATGCCCCTGGATTTTTCGGGGATTTGTGCATACATCCGGATTTTCTCTTCCATAGGGGGGGTATACTGATATTAACTTGGACCAGATTTTTTCTTCCATAGGGGGGTACCCTACGGGATGTGTGTGGGTGGAGGGGTATTTATAAGAAAGTGAGATGGATGTTTTGTATGAAAGAATCGATCTGTCTGCAGCCCTCAAGAAGGAGTGGCATCGATGGCGGTGGCAAATGAATTTAGGGCACTACTTTCGGTTTTCTCAACATTGATAATTGCCTTCATGTGAATCATTTTCAGGCTAGTGTTTGCAGTCCATGTGAAAAGATTGGGGGGGGGGGGGATTTTGCCCATGGGGCATAAAGTTTTGGGAAAATCCTTTTATTTTCTAGAATAATCCATCAAAAATAAGAAGAAATCCTTTCATTGTGGAAAATCTCAAAGGCTTCTCCGAATGAGTGAAGTGCCCCTCGATATCGCTGGTACAACATGTTTGCAATTTAGTCACCTTTTAGTCACATTAAAGGGAATAGACATAGGTATATGTCATAATCGCTATAAATAGGCCTGAGAAACGCCCACAAATCCATTGTTTCTTTAGCTACACAATGAAACCGGATGCGTCTAAGCTGTCGAGTACAAAAGATTATATTTTTGACCTGGCCCGGGCCAGCTTTTAACCATGTCGATTCCCTTTAACATGGATAAAATTGATAGAAAAAGACTTGTCCATGCTCAACATAACACTGCCGAAAAAACAATGAATAGTTTAGGAGAGTTAACAGCAAGCAGAAAGGACTGGAAACGAATTGTTAAAGACATAATGGCGGAAAACCGCTGACCATGTATTTTAGTTTTTTTTAGTCACATTTAGGTAGGAAGAAGTGCTGCAATTGAAATTCAATAGGCGGAAAAACTTTAGAATTCAAATTGCATGGGCGGAAAATTTATTGTTCTCACATATAGGAAGAAGTGCTTCAACGTAAATTCAATAGGAGGAAGAACTTTTAGAATGTATTGTTTCAAATAGGGCAAAAGGGCAGGATTGCGATTTTTGGACTGAGCACCCAAGGCCAAAGTCAGCACCCAGGGAAAGCCATAGAATTCAATTCCTGGATATACATCCAATAGACTCATTGTTCAAATACAATTGCTTATTGTTATTTTACAAAGGAGGATTCTTCAATTCACAATGGTTAACAAAGGAAGAAAGCTAATTGGATAATCGTTTACCTGCCTTATATATATAGATATTTTCCAAAGCACTTGTCAACTTTAATCTTTAGTTTCTCGCTTTTGAAAAGGATAAAGACTTGGGGAAATCGCCCTGATTAATAGATCTATATTAATATTTTATGAAGCAAATTTTGTTGCACGTAAAACTCGAGCACTGTTGAACCAATCCTCGCGAAACTTTCCAGATCGTCTTCACTGTACCTAACGCAATAGAGATTTCGTTTTTTCAAATTCACCCTAAAAGCGGGGTAATGGGGCAAAGCGGCCATAAAGAGGGGGAATGGGCCAGATAAGACCTTAGGTGTCTCAACTACAAGAGATTTCCACTGCAAAGAGAGAGGAAACATAGACTCTATTTCTATTGTTCTTTGCTTTCCTCTTTGATCCGAAGCACTTTGCTGCGGTGAATGGCCAGGAAACTGACACATTCATTGCAAAGAATAAACGATCTGTTTCGTCACTGATTTAGATAAGCTGGATTTGGCTGGTGGAAATCACACAGCAATTTCTTATTTCCAAATAAAAAGGCTCAATTTAACTTTTCCAGCGCAAACTTTCTTATTTCTTTGGTCTTCTTTGTATTGATCAATTTCTTATGCAGTTCCCTTTCCAAAGATACGTTCATTTATTCAGTTGAATAAGGATTTGCCCGGGGTGAGGTCACAGGAGCGGATCCAGACAGGGTTTACAGGTTTCAAAAACCCGGTCAGATTATTCGAGAAAAGCTACCCTCAACGAACACGTGATTCACTCCTTTTGAACCGCAAAGAAATGTTCACTTGAAAGCGATGACTGCAATTGTCCTTCAGATGATTGCTTGGGCTATTGCGGTGGCGCTTCTTATCGATGTGAAGCTCTTGTGCTTTGAACAAGGAAGCAAATATCTGTTTCCTGGTGAACAAATGGTGGTGAACAGGCTTTTGTTTTGCCCTTTGATATATGGCATGGAAACAAAAGCACCGGGAAAATATCACTCATCTCGTCAACAAAGGAGGATTTATCTGTCTGCGTCATAATCTGTGCAGGACTGGATTGCAACACTATTATTGCACAACTGAATCCATTCATAAAAGTCTGAAACCTCTTGTTGACGAGTCCGAAACCAGTCACCACATTGTTCTCTCTGTCGTAAGGGAGTCCGAAACCTGTCATAAAAAGTCGCAACCCAGTCAGAAAAAGTCGGAAACCTGTGTAAATTGCGTAATACTCTCAACCAGTTGGTTGTATTGGTTGCCCTGTGGGTGCAATTCAATAGTTCAAGGTACACCACGCTTGTCCATACTATTTCATAGAATACCCTTTTCTCTGACTTTCTACTTGGCAAAAGACCCCTTATCACGGAAATGTTTGAAGGTAGGCCACTCTTAAAGGAGTATCACTGAACCCGAAAGAAATCTGTGCAGTAGAAATAATGGTTCTTAGAGAAGACTGCGATTTCTGCACTGTACTGCCAATCATTTCACTGACATGTTTTATTGGAAAACAGTAGAAACTCATAAAACTTAGGGTATCAAATTGTTTTCAGGCCAGTTGAAGTTCACTATTTTCAGGGTCTCAACCCCAACAGCATTTTACTGTTTTTTGAGACATTTTCTTAGGTAAACGCCCCTTATTTTGAGATTCTAGGTCCTAGGATTTTGTTTCAAATGTCCCCCTTTCTCAGCGAAATCATAGATGAGCGTGGTGTCATTTTTTCATTAACATTGCACCCACCGGGGGTGGTTGTGATGCGTGATGTGTGATATCTTCGATGTTTCCCCGCCAAACACAGTGGAATAAAAGGTACGGTGAGTAAGTACGATGTGATCTTGCTTCGCGATGTCAAAAATCTTTGAAAATCAGGGAGCTTCTTGAACGAAAGGTTCAGGGGAAGAGAGAAAGATGGGGAAGGATGTGCAGGCCTAGGTAACAGACCTTTGAATGCTTGTTCCATGTACAGCGATGGAAATCACACCGCGATATCATTCGATTTGAATGAATATATTGAGACAGGGTGTTTCCATATTGAAAAGGGCGTTTCCTTTAGGAAAAAGGGCGTGGCCCGAAAGAAAAAGGGCGTGGCCCGAAAAATTTTCCGGGGGCTTCGCCCCCGGACCCCCAATAACCCCTGTCACCAAACTCCCTGGATCCGCGCCTGAGGTCCCACCATATAGGTCTGCGTTTTTATTTCAAAAGAAGGGGAAAGAGTTCCCATTGATTTCCTACATTTTGAGTGGGCACTGAATGTTTCAGGGTTAATTCCTCAGAAGTGTTTTTCCACTTTAACAAAAAGGCCTAGGCCTATGGGTAGAAGAATTTTTTGTAAGAAAGTGAGACATAGGGCCTGCACTGAAAGTTTCTTTAACGTATCAGATTTCCAAGGTCTATTTGTATGAAATTCTAGCTCATCTTGCCCTTCCATTAGAGTTCTGATGGACTGACGGGGCGGCTACTGTGCCTAGGTAGGCTACTGAAAATGGATGCAGGCTTCACAGCTACACCAGAAAGACTGGTTGGCAACTACCAGATGATACTCTCCACATACATTAAGTCCTGAAGCAAGCCCTCTTTGGACCAATTTTGCTAAAAATTTGGGGTGATGGTTTTTTCGAGGGAGAGGGTCTTATCTAGCAGCAGTCAAAACCACCGTTACCAGCACTACGCCCCGGGGGGGGGGGGTACTCCCATTGTGGCCTAACAGGGGGGTCCAGTCAGTTTGAGGGTCTTACCAATTGGCTACCAAATGGCCCTTTTTTCAACCACATACTACCAATTAGGGGTATTCTAAGATTCGAAGCCATTTATTATGTTTCAACCCGGTACGCTCCTCCGCACACCAATTTAGTCATTACAGCATCAATGATAAATGAATTTTGAAAAATTTCTTGCTTTTTTCCATCAGTTTTGCCATAAAACATCTTGAAAAACCGTAGAAAATCTTCATCTCTAAATGCTACCAAATGACCCAGTTTTCAGGTTCATGAACTACCATGTGGGGGTTTTTGTAAAAAGATACTACCATTTGAGGGTATTTTTCAAAATTTTTGCTTTGGCCCTCTTTAGCCCTGACTGGACCCCCCTGTCAGGCCACAATGGGAGTACCCCCCCAGGCACTACGCGTATCTTTTTTATGAGAAACTAAGAATCTGGGCCAGCACTGAAGGTTTCTTAAAACCATCAGATTTTTAGTACTCGAAGTTTCTCACGAGTTTCTTAAATGTTTCATAGCAGTCTTCGTATTCACTTCCTGTTCCCTCATGAACATTTCAAAACAATGTTTTTTTGAAGCATTTCCAGCGTTTGGATACTATAATCAAGTACATTCTGAGGAATATTAGACAGGAAACAAGCGAACGTAAAGTAAACTATGTTCAGGATTCTTAAGTTATATTTTCCCAGTACTGGAGATTCTCCATTTTTGGTGATCTGAGAATCGAGTTTCCTATAAGCAAATTCTTATCAAAAAACATACATGTACCCTTTCCCTTTACTCGAGGCGGGTCAGTATGCGCAAACAGCAGATATAATAGGATTTATTGTTTCAAAGGCAATACCAAAGCCTTGGTAAGTTGAAAAAAAAACAAGAAAGTCAGCTAAAGAAGAGAATCAAAAGTATTCACTAAAACAAGAAATAATTTCAACAGACAGCAGTGTTCCCCACGGAGGCTTTCTAGCTGGGGGCATATTAAGAAAATACTTTTGGTGGTGGGAGCTATTCAAGGGGTACCTTTTTAAAGGTGGGAGCTTATTCAAGGTCTTACGGTAGGTTTTACATTACAAAACCTTTCGCATGTTCACTCTGGGAATCCCCGTGTAGGCTTGGTCATGATAACTTTTCATTTCGTGTTGCAATTGTCATTACAGACAGCCTCATCAACTAAAGTTAAGAGTTGAGGAGCCTTGATCTCTGCGGGAGTTGGTCAAGTGATTGCTGTCTAAAAATGCCAACGGGCAGCAAATCCCTCCCCAAACAATTACTCGGTACGATGGCTGCGTCACACAGTTAAATAAGGATTTGACCAGGGTGAAATCCCGCTCAGAAAGCAGGGCCACCAAGGGACTTTTGAGGCCTTGGAACAAAAATGCGGACTGAGGGCCCCTGCAAGAGAAGCCAAGAGAAGTGCTTTGATCGCAAATCAAATCAGATTAAATAAAATCATAATTATGCTTTAGAGTTGGTGTGAAGAACTAATTAATACTAACTATTTACAATGTACTCGACAAGTATGTCTCAAAAACGACATTACAAACTTCATTACATCATGGCCAGGCCATTTACAAATTCTACAATTACATTTTTCACCCATACAGGTTCTATCTTTGCTTTAAACCCTTTAGATTCAACTAAAAGGAATTTCAGAACATTTCCTGCAGTGAATGTGTTTAAAATATTTTATTATGAGGGCCCCTAGACCCTGAGGCCCAGGGGCAAATTGCCCCCTGTCCTCTCTCGGTGGCCCTGTCAAAAAGAACTGCTTTTTTATTCAAAACATAATGGGAGGGTTTCCACAGATTTCTTATTTCCACTTTGAAGTGTCAATTGAAACCCCCAGGTGCAAAGGTTCTTATTTGTTTGGTCATCTAAGGAGTTCATGAATTTCTTATATAGTTTCCTATTCAAAGATATGTGTCCATTCATTCAATGGAGTCGATTAATGTCAGGTTTCAGGGTATCGTTTTTTCACAAAGTTTTGGTAGCGCGTTGTTCTAGAACCATTTGTCATCAAGGGGATAAATTCATAGGAAAGTGTTATATCAATGTTAATCGCTTAAGTTCATATGTTTCCACAAAATTTTTCCCAAATCTTTACAGAGTAGCAATGGCAAGACTATATTTTGGAGGAAAGTCTGCAACTACCGAGGTTGAAACTTGAAAGGTTAGTGGGCATAGCCTGCTTCATAAAAATGAATGTCGATGAATTACGAAGACTTCAGGAAATGGTGATAGCATTTGTGGGATAGGAATTGTTGGAATGACATCCTAGAATGAAGTTAAGGTGAAATTTGCCTTTGATTTACGCAGGTTGGTGGTGCGAAAAGTGTGTAAGACTGGGGAGAAAGTTACAAGAAAGGGTCTTTAGAAGAGGCTTTGTTAATGTTTGGATCTCTGTTCAATAAATAAGGGACTAGTCATTATTAATGGTGGGGGTGGGGCGGAAGATATTTTTGGAACAGTGTGATTTTTTTCTTGACCCCCCCTTGCTTTCATGCAACTAAAATGTGGCCCCCCTAAATCTTAGTATAAGTTTTTGTAGCCCCCCCCCTAAAAAGTAGAAAGATGTTATATGAGTTCGTATGACCTGAAGAACCACGATGCTACTGTTATATCACAGAGAGTTGAGATGGAGATTACATAAGCGTACGGGAAGGAAAAATCTAGGGGGAGCTGCGCGACACAAAGCTAATCGTTTGCCAACATTTTTGCGCGACTAAGGACAAAAGTTTGCCCAAATGGGGCTGATTTCTGGAAATTTTTCGCCTCGTACGCTTATGGGAGATTAGGACAGAAAACTGTTCAGATATATGAAGCCTAGTTTCCGCACGGGGGGGTTCTCGGCTAAATTTCGGTTAGGGGGGTGCCGCCCACAGTTTCAAAATGTAACCGTTGGCTAGACCAATTTTTGTGAAAATGACACCCTTGGCTAGACTAATTTTTCCTTCAGAAGTGCTCTGAATTGGCATTTTCTAGGCAAAACTTGCCAAATTTTCGCATTTTCTCGACCAAAATTCCAAAAAAGTTGGGTTTTTTACCAAAATTACCGAATTTTAACATCTCTTTGACCAAAATTCCCAAAAAGCATACCCTTGCCTAGACTTAACTCGATTAAAATTGCCAAAAAGTACACCCTTGGCTAGACTAGAAGGCCGAAAAAGTATACCCTCGCGGGCGGCACATCCCCAGGTACCAAGCGCATCAATTTGCCGATTCGGACGATAACGCTCTCATTTTGAGGTGTATTGCTGAAAGACCTGACATAATTAGGGCCCTTAAAATGTGCACGATATCAGATTTTAAAACTATTCATACTCACCAGTTGATAGAAACAGGCAAGAACATATTGCAAAAAAACAGATCCAAGCACTACAGAGTCTGGGGGACAGGCTCCCAGAAATTTTCTGACGACACGCTTTCTACTTTTCTTTTGCTTAGATTGCCTCTCGCAGCCCCATGAATTGCTATTGTGGAAAATTTTGTCACAATCTTTATAAACTAGCATCCCAAGGAAGGTTTAGAACAGATTCTCTGTTTAGAGTAAACATAATTACATTGGCTTGGAAGACCTCTTTCAACTTGTTTGCCAGAACAAACTCCGAAAATTTGATAAGCATGAGTAACAAAAATGGGGAGTAGCATGTACTGTAATGAGTAACATGTTTAAAAACTTTGCATGAAGGACTGCTGCTTTGTCTTGGGATGCTTATCACAATTCTATTTTTGCCTGCTCCTCACATGGAAACTTTGAAAATTCCGTGGTACTTTGTCTTCATTATTAAGCGTCCTAACGAAATGTTTTAAGGACTTCCTTTACATTGGCTTAGAGCGCCTGTCTCAGTCACATTCCAATATCTCTGAGAAATACTGCTAACCCTTTCCTATGTCCAACTACATGCTTTTTCAAGATAGAAACTTTCCCTATTCTCGATGGTGACTTGTTTCTTACCACCTTCTTCTCGTTCAGTGCACTTTCAGTCCCACCCAACAAATTTCTTACCTTTCAAAGAAAATGTCCAAGTATTCCTGAATTGTGAGAGAGAGGGCAGTCACCTCTCCAACTCCCCATAGTTTCCACT
Source organism: Aurelia sp. 3 sensu Dawson et al. (2005) (assembly GCA_964020215.1). Lineage (NCBI taxonomy): Eukaryota > Metazoa > Cnidaria > Scyphozoa > Semaeostomeae > Ulmaridae > Aurelia > Aurelia sp. 3 sensu Dawson et al. (2005). The sequence goes on from OZ026585.1 coordinate 12,643,175, forward strand.
TCGGTGCAGAAAGCAATTGCAAAGAGGACAGATGTTGCAGAGGCTAGAAAGCAAAGTTCAGCAAAACAAACAGAGTTGAAAGCAGCGGACAATCCAGGTTGTTTTTTGGCAAGATCAGCCATCAGATTCAAGAGAATACAAGTAAAAGCTGTACTTGTATAATAATAATGTGAACTGTCATTTATTTCTGAATAAGATACTTGTCAATTTTAACTGATTATTTTTCATGGCCCCCCCTCTCGCTGTCTGATTTTTGATCTGGCCCCCCCATCTAGGCAGAAAAATTATTGGTGACCCCCCCTTAATATCTTCCGCCCCACCCCCCACCATTAATAATGACTGGTCCCTAAACGAGGAAACGAGAAGCATAGCATTAGAGGGATTAGGGTCTGTGATTTTAGAAGTAAAGAGCGTAGATATTTACAGGCAAATTTAGGGGCAGTGCAAAATTTATATTATTACATGGCCGGTGGAGAAGAAAAATTGTTGCAGAAAAATCTGATCGCCCCGTATGAAATCATTGCAAAAAAGCAACTGCCCAATCACCTTCTTCCTCAAAAAATGCATCTGCCCTGTATTCATGAACAACAGATGCTGTATAGTGCTATAATAGCCAAAGACCATATGAAAGGCAGTTCATCTCTATACGAGTTTTTGTTAATGACTGATGATGAAAATTTATACACATCTTCAAATGCCTTTCTCAACTTGCATGATTCACAATTTTGTCCTCAAGGTGAACCATTTTATAAAGTTCATCTATCTTAATCTCATAAAAAGTTACTGCCCCGTTCAAGCCCGTTCATATTTGCTTAATGAAAAGTGTTGACCCGGTTGTGTACAAACTCAAAAAAAGTAGTTGCCCTGTTACGTTTTGCACAGTAGCGTAGCCAGGGGGGGGGCAAAGGGGGGCGGCCGCCCCCCCCCAATCATCGCCAAAGATGAGTTTTGTGATTCTTCCAAATCCGTTGAGAAACTGAAGAGAAGTTGAGAAGGGGGGGGGGGTGAGCTGCATTTTTCTCCAACACTCGTGGCAGTATGGTTTGTCAATGTTATAAAAGAAACAGGAATGAAATTCTTGAGCTAATAAATGGCATCTTGGCACGATTTAGCCAACGAAAATATCAAAATTTTTCTGCTCGCTTCGCTCGCATTTCCATACGTGCGTCACTGTATCATCTTTGTACCGTCTGGCCTGCCATCATGTCCCCCACAAGGCAAACAGCTTCATTAGCTTCTTTGAATCTGACTTCGGCACCCCTTTAATTTGATGTGTGTACGAGTCTATTTGGTACAGAACATAGAATCAAGTTAATCACATCCCTCGAATTTTTCTCGCTTCGCTTGCACTTCAATCAAGACTTATCAAGACTTTCTTTCATGTGTACTTATGCAGCCACTTGTATCCTTGAACGAATTCTGCATCTTCCTATGTATCAAGCATTACAAGAATTTATGAATCCAACTTAAACTTCCACTTCAATGGCCAGTGCATCTCTTCTACAGTGCTGTGACATATCAACCATCCAGTGAAATTCAATGTGTGCTTCTCAAAAATGTTCGGCTCGCCTCACTCGAATTCTCTTCACGTTCCGTATACCCCATGATCTTCGTTGCTCCTTTAGAGTTTTTTTATCAATGTTTCAAAGCAATTCAAAGTTGAAATTTGAGAACGGTACCATAAATCCCATCATTCTGCAATGATCCTTAATGGCTCAGCTCTTCCTCATGAAAATGTTTCTAATCGATCTGCCCAGCGTGACATGAATATTGTCCTGTTTCCTGGACTTTCTAAATTGCTATATTTTTACCTCTTTTGTATCAGGTACCTATGGCACTAAGTTGCAAAATTTTGGCGAGAACTGAATCATGACTGAAAGAAAAAAGAAAAACTTTCGTCGCTTCCATTCTAAAAACGGCATAGAAAATTTTTCTTGTTTTTCCAGTGGCGTACCTAAGAAGGAATGCGGCGTCCTAAGAAATTCTTGAACAATGTGGGCAGAGGCATTCTAAGCCAAAGTAGAATGCATGTTATCAAAAATTTTCCTAGTGAGTTGACCCTGGACCCATCCATTTCAATCCCCATGTGACTCTTAGCCTGTAAATGCCTGCCGTTGGCTGTAAGGGATCCTTATTTGCAACCATTCTGGAAAAATCTCATCAAATGATGATTTGAAGAATCTGTACGCTGAAGAAGAATTTCTTAGATGCTGTAGACTGACAAGAAAGTGATAAAGTAGTGAAAAGAGACAGTTCCTCGAATCAAGATGGCGCGACCAGCATCAAATCATTTTGCAGTAAAGCTGAGAAGATCCATTTCGTATTTCGTACTTGATATGTCGGACCCCTTGTAATTGCATAAGAATTCTTTTGCTTTCTTAGCAACTTGCTACAATGAGCATAAATCCTTAATCCAAATTGAACAAAACATCCAGCCTATTTTTTGTTCAATGTAGTCAGGTTTATGATGCAAAACATAGCTGAAAAGAGCGTTTCCCTTGTTTTCCGAGCGTCTCAAGGGCGTGGTCTCCAAAAATTTTTCCGGGGGCAAGCCCCCGGACCCCCATGTCTGCTAGCTACGCTCGCACCTTGCCCCCCCCAAAAGCAGGGGCCTGGCTACGCCACTGGTTTTGCACCGGCCATGTTATAAAATAAACTTTGCACTGTCCCTTAGGTAATTTCTTGATGTAAATGGTAACATTCTTATATGCCTCAATAGATGGCTGCAAGTGTTAGGAGACGCAGGAGACGCCACTAAAATCATGGAATAGTAAAAGCGACCAAGGGAGGAAAATAGCTGTAAAGTACATGGAAGAAAAGGGAGAAACACGTCAGAAGAAGCTAAATTACAATTTATATCAATTGAAAGCTGCAATGTGGCCTATATGCAATTTAAATTGATCATGCGCTGGAATGGTTCCCATAACGGAAAGCATCAAGCATGAAAAATCCACTTGCCTTTTAACGGGGTAAAGTGATCAATGACTATATACAGTACAAGTCAATTAATCGAATGCATGCTAAACAGAGTGATTTTAAAACTGTTGTAAGAGGAGGACAGAAGGAAAAGGAAATGATTCAATCAACGGTGAGTGCAACATGAGAAGAAATATTAAAAACGTTGCGATAGTTAAGTTTCTGAGGTAGATAACACTTAAAATTCTGCTTCCCAGGGATCGCTTTCTGAGATAGAGGAAACAAAAGGAGAATGAAAGGGTTCTTGAAAGTGGCATCTTAGAATATCTACAGAGAAAAATTCACTTCACTTAAGTGATTGTAGCACATTTTGCGCACGAAATGTTGCAATTTCAAGAGCAGCTTCAGTATGAAATATGAAAGAGTACTAATAAAATGAAGGTAAAGAAAAACAAAAAATCGGCACGAAAGGTTTATGTTGAGTTTGGAAATGTAGCAAGCACAATGGGAAGAGGCATGTAAATAGAGAAATGTTACAAAGACTGCATTGGTTTTTTACTTAGTATATGCTTAGAAGAAGTAGATCCTACTTGAGTTTTCCCTTTAACCCATGGGTTGTAGTGAATTCTTTTCGATGATCCGAACAGTTATTACAACCTTTACTTGGTGAGCGGATGAATTTGATATGCCAAGAAACTTGGTTGATGCATAAATTTAAATATCTTTGAATAGGAAAGTACCAACCTTTCCTTTTCCAGTTAAAAGTATTTCTACACTGTAGTGCAATCCTTTAAAACACTATTTTGTAACGAACAGTGCATTACATAAACAAAAAGACAAACGCAGATAATATAATGTCGAGATCTCATTAGGTCCCCTTCCCCAGGAGGCCCATTTCATCTCCAAGGCTACGGAACGAGGCTTGAAATGGAGCGGAATCTCTATAAAAGGACCTCATCCATTGAGTCAGTTGTCAATGCTAAGAATGATAGCATTTGCTTCTTTTACTGTACCGTATAGCCTCCGGAATTAAAAACACTAATCGAGCGTGGTATGATTATATGAACATCAAGATCGACATCATTTTAGTTCAATAAATGTTACCCTGGGGTACCAGACTATCTCTTAGGGAGTCTGGTACCCAAGTTACAAACACGGGAAACATTTAGGACGATGATTGATAACGTTTTGTGTTTCATATGAGTTGAAGGAGTAAATAGAATGGGCATATCTATAAGTATGCCTTGAAGGGATGGGGTTGATCAGGTAAGGAACGTTATAGGGCAGGACTGAGCAGAGTTTCTCATTCCTTTCGTAATCGTTATGAAAGCAAAGTACGACGGCGGGCCGGCGCGGTGCCGCAGGCGACGCGCGGCAAGCCTAGTAATATTCTATAATAGGCAGGGAAATAGCTGTAACCATCTAGCAAGCTGCCTAATCAAAAATTTTTCACTTGATCTGGGTTCAGTATGACAAAGAGGATCGAAAACAACCAGGGGCCACTTTGGGCGTGGCCTCTAACTCACGTGACTGATGACGTCATCTTTTCCTTTCATTTTCATTTTCATTTCATATCATTTAAGGAGGGTGGCCCTTCGGCAGAAGCCGTTTTTCAAGGGGCCCTCCGATAAAAACTTAATTACAATATACAATTAAAAATAAAGTGACACTAGAATATAAAAAACCATAAAAAAGCCTATTTACAATGATAAAATATATACAATAGAAAGAAAAGGTTAACCCTTTATTGATTTCTTAAAACCAAAGAGAAGTAGTGTCAGAGAAGTCCTGGTCTGAAAAAATCAAAAATTGAAATTTTTTAAACTCAAAGGTATCAATCGATAGGAAATCAAAAACTGAGAGGAAAATTCTAAAAGACCTCAGCCATTAGACGTACGGCTTAGGGATCACAAGCTGTCAAAGGTTGGCGATGACGTAATTTCGCTGCCGGTTGCAAAATTCTGACTTTGAGTTGTGTCGTCAAATTGAACCTTTGATGGACAGAAATAATATTACGTTATGCATGGAAAATGTAATGAACATAGCTCTTGTATATACTGAGCCTTAGCTGCCTCATTTACTTCTCTTTGTGTTCATGTAATGTAAACACTTATCGCTTGAATAGTCACTTGGCAGCTGTGCTTGGCAGGAAATCTGATACTTGCCATTCGCTTTCGCTGTCAGATGTTACAGCTTCAGTTTGCATTTCATTAGTTGCAGAATCACTTTGCATGTACACGATTCCATCGTCATCATTGTGGCCTTCATTACAGTCTGTGAAATCCTCGCAATGAATAGTGTTCCAGTGTGTTTCAAGATTGGTCGGCTAAAGAGAATGACGAGACAGTGAGTACAGGACTTGCCTCAAACCAGAAACTCAAGAACAACTCCTAAAACTGTAACAACAACAACAACAACTTTGTAGAACAACAACAACACCAATAACGCAATATTGTAACATCTTTCCCTTTTAAAGATTTTTTAGGGTCTCAGCAAAATAAACAGATTGAGTCCAGTCCAGTTCAACAAAGTTTGAAGTCTTTCAGATGACCTGGTAGCCTTCGGTTTCTAGTGGAACGTCTCACTGGAGTCCCTGTATTGTCCACTGGTCTTATCTTTACAATCTCTTCACTGACGTTTGCATCAACTGGTGACTCTTTTTCTGTTGTCTCATCTCTTGTATTGATTGCTTGTCCACGGTCATCACTATTGTTCTTTTCACTCTCTACTGTAGTGCGCATGTTTTTATCACGAACATCTGGGGACCTAGATCTGTCTTTCCCCATGTTTTCTCTGTGGACATTTGGTGATTTAATACTATCACATGTAATGCTTTCATCAAGTGTAGGTGAAATCCCTTTACTCTTATTCAAATGCACCCTGTTGCGTCTACATATTCCTTTGGGTGTCTCTACCTCATGTGATCTCTGATTAACTTGCTTTGTAACTACACCCCTATCCCATTCTTTCTGCCCTAACTTGACAGGTTTGATTCTCACAATGTCCCCTTCTGCTAATGTACCTAAATCCTTAGCCGCCTTGTTGTAGTATCCTGCTTGCTTTCTTTTGCTGTTAATTATTCTTTCATTATCAACTTCAAAATATTTCTTTCCTCTTGGAGCCAACAAGTTGTCAGAAATTGGCAACAATGTTCTTGTTCTTCTGTTTAAAAGCCTCTGAGAGGGACTACTGCCTGCATCTTGTGTTGGAGTGTTTCTTATTTCTAATAAACCCATAAAGGGATCTGACTTGGATTTAGAGGATTTATTCATTAATGCCTTTGCAGCCTTCACTGCTGACTCTGCTTTACCATTTGCATTGGGGTGGTAAGGCGATCTTGGGTCATGAACAAAATCCCAATTTCTTGCAAAATTCTTGAATTCTTATGATATGAATTGAGGGCCGTTATCACTTACTACAACAGATGGAATTCCGAATCTTGCAAAATGTAGTTTAAGTGCTCTAATCACAGCACTTGCTCCAGCCAATTTAGCATTGTTTCCTGGAACTCCAAACAATCTATCTATTTCCCACCAGTTACTGAAATAATCTACAGTTATCAAATAACTCTGATTGTTCCAGCAGAACAAATCTACCCCTATCTTTTCCCAGGGGATGTGAACAGGCTCTGTCAACAATGTTTCCTTTTGCTGTGACCTGCTAAAAGTTTGACAGGCCTCACATGATTCAGTGATGTGTTTTATATCTGTGCTCATTCCAGGCCAATAGATGCATTCTCTTGCTCTCCTTAGCATACTTTCATTGCCCAAATGAGACAAATGCAGATGATCTTTGACACTGGATCTCATGGATTCAGGAACTATCACTTGCTCCCCTTTGAAAATTAAACCATCATGAACGGTAAGTTCATCTCTAAAAGTGAAGTAAGGACTCAGTTGTGCTGGCAACTGGTTCTTTGTTTCAGGCCATCCTACAATGATCACTCTTTTAAGCGCTGTGAGTGTTTCATCATTACTTGACTCTCTTCTAAACTCAGCTAGCCTCTCTTTACTGATACACAAATGGCCCACAGCATTTATTTGATCATGTCTACCTTGATCCTTGCCTCCTTTATCTGTGTAAGCATCTCTTGAGAGCAAATCAGCAATATGCATGTTTGATCCTTGTTTATATCTAATCTCTGTATCATACTGAGACATTCTTAGTAGCATACTCTGAAGCCTTTTTGGTGCTTTGGATAATGGCTTCTTTACAATTGACTCTATTGGCTTATGGTCTGTCTCTACCATTGTCATTCTGCCAAAAGTGTATTGATGGAATCTCTCTAATGCATAAACAATGGCAAGGCATTCCTTTTCAATCTGAGCATATCTCTGCTCACTATCTGTCAGACTTCTGCTTGCATATTCTATTGGTTTTCCATCTTGTAACAATGCGGCGCCTAGACCTTTGCTTGAAGCGTCACATTCAATCACTAGAGCTTTGCTTGGGTCATAATAACTCAATACTGGTGCACAGGTTACGAGCCTCTTGATGTCAATGAATGCACACTCTTGCTCTTCACTCCAATTCCATACTGCTTCTTTGTGAGTGAGGTGTCTTAATGGCTCTGTCATATCTGAAAGCTTTGGAGGAACTTTGAAAGATAAGTTACCATTCCCAGGAGCCTTTGAACACCTTCTTTATCTTTAGGACGCTCCATGTCAACAATTGTCTTGATCTTAGAAGGATCTGGTTTCAGGCCTTGATTTGTAATTGCGTGGCCTATGAAATTCAGCTGGTCTGTCTTGAAAATTGACTTTGTTTTGTTCAGCTGAATCCCCATTTCTGAACATCTCTGAAGCAAACTTTGAAGATTCTTGTTGTGATGATCTTCACTCTCTCCAAATATCAAAATATCATCAGCAACATTCACAACACCATCCACTCCCTCTATGCACTCATGGAGCTTTCTTTGGAATATCTCTGAACTGACTTTAGTGCCAAATGATAGGCGGCACCAACGATATCTCCCAAAAGGGGTGAAAATCGTTGTTAGTAGACTACTTTCTTCATCTAGCTGACAGTGCCAGTAGCCAGACTTAAGATCTACTTTACTGAAAAATTTGGCTTTTGCTTTGGCTTTTGTCTTACCTGTCATTTCAAGGCTCTTTGAAAAACTTGTAACCAATCAGGTGTACCAGCATATGGAAGATAATGGTTTGATTTCATCTGGCCAATCTGCCTACTTACGCCTCCATTCTACTGTAACTCACTTACTTAAAAATACAGATGACTGGTACAATGGGCTGGATCTTGGTAAGCTTGTAGGCCTTGTTTTCATTGATCTTAAAAAAGCTTTTGACACTGTTGACCATGAGATTCTCTGCCAGAAATTGGTGCACTACGGAGTCCAACAGTGGGAACTCGCATGGTTCAGATCATACCTGTGCAATCGAAAACAATTCTGTCGGGTCAACGGTGTCAGCTCAAAAATTGAGAGTATAGATGTGGGTGTTCCCCAAGGCTCATGTCTGGGTCCCCTTCTTTTCCTTATTTATATCAATGATCTGCCGCAAGCTGTCCAAAATTCAGCTGTTTCCATGTATGCTGATGACACAAGTCTGTGCTACCAGTCTTCGGACATAAATGTGTTGAACGAGGCCATTAATAACGACCTCAAACAACTGGATACTTGGCTTCAAGGCAACAAGCTCTCCTTAAATGTTGCAAAAACAAATTCCATGCTTGTCTCCACCAAGCAAAAGCATAATATCCTCAAAAGTCGAAATGAAGACTTGGATTTGAAAATTCACAACAATGAGCTCGAAATAATCCAAAAAACAAAATACCTTGGTGTTCAGATCGACAACTCTCTTAACTGGAAGGAACACATCAAGACTGTCTCTACCAAAGTTTCTAGAGCTATTGGCTTTTTAAAACAAGCCAAGACGTTCCTACCGAAGGAAACATTGAAGACTCTTTACACAGCTAATGTCGAGCCACACCTTCGATATTGTTGCTCTGTTTGGGGTTGTGCCGGTTCGACTGAGTTTAATCACTTGCAAAAACTTCAAAATCGAGCTGCAAGAATTATAACCAACAGCAGCTTTGATACCCCAAGCAGACCACTTATCGACCAGCTGGGCTGGAAGACCATTGAAGTACTCATCGCTAGTGAATCTAAAATAATGGTCTTCAAGTCCCTGCATGAACTGGCTCCCCAATACTTGTGTGACCTTTTCACCCGAAACTCAAAGTGCTCTTCGTATGTCCTGCGCAATTCTGAGACAGATTTAAGATTACCCATGAAAAAGTCAAGTAATGGGCAAAAATGCTTTTCCTATCGTGGAGCAAAAGTGTGGAATGAACTTCCTGCCGATACCAAACAGGCATCTTCCCTGAATAGTTTTAAAAAATCTATTTAGGAATTTTTTCATTTTCCCTTTCTTTTATGTTAGATTTTGTAGATATTGTATTAGGTTTTTATATTATGGTTTTTATATTGTAATTATTCTTTTTAGTATGTAATTGTATATTAAAGTTTTTAAGTGGAGGACCCCTTGTAAAACAACTCTGGTTGAAGGGCTACCCTCCTTAATAAAATGAAAATGAAATGAAATGAATGAAATTGCTATTTCAGGAAGGATATCCTAAATGATTGGGAGTGGATGTCTCTCACGAACTAGAGCTTCATTTAGAAACTTGGGATCTATATAGACTCTTAACTTTCCATCTTTCTTTGTCTGCACAGAAATTTGAGAACACCAATCAGTTGGCTCTGTAACAGGTTTTAGAATCCCCTGATTTACCAGCTCATCAAGCTCTTTCCGAAGCTTAGGTTTTACAGCAATGGGTATTCGACGAGGAGGCATTTGCACAGCCTTAGCCTCTGAAGAAATTCTCAAGTGAACTGCTCCTGGAAAACAACCCAGAGCCTTTTCATCAAACACATTGCTATACTTCTCTAGAATATTTTCAGTGTCATCTTTTTGAAATGAATTAAGTAACTTGAAATTTTCATAGTTGATTGTAATCAAATTCATCTGCTCAGCAGCATTTCTAGATAGCAAAGGAGTGAAATTCTCCTTTATGACTTCAAATTCAACATTATATTTCCTTTCTGTTTCAGGATTTATCAGTGTTGTGCTACATCTCCCAACAGGCTTGACTGTTGTCATGTTATACATGTGTAGACTTGCAGTTGACTCTTCCATTGACTGATCTTGAACATATTTCCATGGAATTACATTCACAGTGGCACCACAGTCAATTTGGAATTTTATTCTACCTCTCTTTGCAATCTCCATCTCTGCATAAACTGGCCCTTTCTTTGTGTTCACTGCATTGATCTCATCTGATGTAACAGACAAAACCATGTCTGAATCAGATTCAGGGTCAGATGGTTGTACTCCATGGATGGTTTTCTTTGATTTTGCTTTACAAAATCTGGCAAAGTGGTTCTTTTCTTTGCACTTATTGCACACCTTGCCCCATGCAAAACATGAGTCCTTCTTTCTGATATGTTGCTGACCACAAAATTTACAGGTAATAAAAGGTTTATCCTGACTCTTTTTGGCTATGGCCCCATGAATATGGTCCTGATTTCCAAAAATTATCTGCATCTGGGTGGATGTGTTCTCAAAACTTCTGCAGATATCAGAACATTTAGGTAGGGTGAGCTCCCTCTCCTGCAACAAATGTTTGCGTAGATTGTCATCTACGACTCCAAGAACATTTCTATCACGCAGCAAACTGTCTCTGAGACAGTCACAAAAATTACAGGACTTGGCAAGTGTCTTTAGTGAAGATAAGTATGTGTCATATGATTCATCATGTTTCTGAGATCTAATGTTAAATTTATATCTCTCAAAAGTTTCATTAGTTTGTCCCAAGATATAAGTATCCAACTTCCTGATGATATCTTCAGCAGAGTCTGTATCAAGTGGATCAGACCCATTGTAAATTTGTAATGCTTCTGTTCTCATTATTGATATGAGTAACGATCTTTGATAGAGTGCAGGCTGACTCCTGACTCTCATCGCAATGCAGTAATTTTCCCAAATTTGTTTCCACAGTTTCCATACTTCTGGGGCATTCTTTCCTGCTAAACGAACAGGATCTGGTGGTTTGAGGTTTAAGTTGAAAGGAGGTGCTTGCGCCCCAGCAGCAGCTTCTTCATCATCATGAGGCACTTTGTTTGGTTAGCAAGACTGGCCTAAAACTTTGGCCTAACACAACAGAAATATCACATTCTCTACAAATCACAGCAAAAATTGAGTACAGTTCATTTGTTCACATCTGACATGATGAGAAAATGTAAGTCGACACACCTGACACCACGTTTCAAGATTGGTCGGCTAAAGAGAATGACGAGACAGTGAGTACACGACTTGCCTCAAACTAGAAACTCAAGAACAACTCCTAAAACTGTAACAACAACAACAACAACAACAACTTTGCAAAAGATCTTACAACAAAAGCTCTTGACCTGCCAGGGCCAAGAAAATAACAAAGCTAGAATTAGTGGATAAGGAGAAAGTGAAATAGTTCATTCGAGCAACTGTGGATAGTGGTAAAAGGGAAGAGACTTTTGCAAAGACAAGAATACCCATCTACAAAGAGGTGAAGACACAATGACTTGGTCAAGAGTTCCTCCTGACCCTGACTCAATAATACAAGCTATGTTTTGTTGTAATTGCTGGTACAGATGCCATTTGGTGGAATATAGCGCCAATATCACTTGAAGACAATATTTAGAAATGGGATCAACAGTAAGATGTTCTGATGCCTCATTGGCTCACTGGGAGCAGAATGCCACCTTCTTTTGCAAGCAGAAGGACGAAGAACTGGATAATGGCTGACTCACAAAATTCTAGAGAATCTGAAACTGAAGATTCACCAAAACTAACACGAGGAAAAAGGAATAAGAGAAAGAACACTGGAACACTATTCATTGCGAGGATTTCACAGACTGTAATGAAGGCCACAATGATGACGATGGAATGGTATATATGCAAAGTGATTCTGCAACTAATGAAATGCAAACTTAAGCTGTAACATCTGACAGCGAAAGCGAATGGCAAGTATCAGATTTCCTGCCAAGCACAGCTGCCAAGTGACGATTCAAGCGATAAGTGTTTACATTACATGGACACAAAGAGAAGTAAATGAGGCAGCTAAGGCTCAGTATATACAAGAGCAATGTTCATTACATTTTCCATGCATAACGTAATATTATTTCTGTCCATCAGAGGCTCAATTTGACGACACAACTTAAAGTCAGAATTTTGCAACCAGCAGCGAAATTACGTCATCGCCAACCTTTGACAGCTTGTGATCCCTAAACCGTACGTCTAATGGCTAAGGTCTTTTAGAATTTTCCTCTCAGTTTTTGATTTCCTATCGACTGATAATTTTGAGTTTAAAAAATTTCAATTTTTGATTTTTTCAGACCAGGAAAAGATGACGTCATCAGTCACGTGAGTTAGAAATCACGCCCAAAGTAGCCCCTGGTGGTTTTCGATCCTCTTTGTCATACTGAACCCAGATCAAGTGAAAAAGTTGTGATTAGGCAGTTTGCTAGATGGTTACAGCTATTTCCCTGCCTGTAATAAGATATAATAGAGGAAAATTGGCAATTTTTTACCTTCTTAACAAGAAAAATTCTATTCAATTTACCTCTCACCCAATTTTCTCCAAATCTGTCTCAAATTGGAGGAAACATATTGCAGATTTAAAATACACACTTTTGAGATATTTTCAGTTTCTATTTTTAGCACAATTAGCTTTTAATTAGCTTTTTGTTCCATAGACTTTCTTTGCAGTTATTTCTAAGTCCTGTCGTTTTATCTAGCAAATATGGACTCAAAAGTATTCAAATGAATAAGTCGAAGCAAAAAAGAGGACAATTTTTCATATTTTACACTTTTTCATTTCATACTTATACTTATTCATTATTTATATCTTACACTTATCCATGTCAATGACGTCATAGATATCATATTTTGCTTTTATGTCTGCAAACATGATATATATATATATATCAAATGAAACTACTCATCAAATTCAATCGAATGGTGCATGTTTGAGATCAATTGAGCAAAGCAGACAAAATCAATGGACGTTTTAAGAATTATTTTGTTGACCACTCTCCAAATATGGTATTGCTGTAGTCACATGATCAGAGTTAGAACAATAAAATGTTAAAAATTTAATTGCCAATTGAATTTGACTAAAAGTCACAAAGTTTGATGGTTAAATCACTGGCCGTGTTAGTGCAATGTAGAAAAGTGTGGTGGGGGGGGGGGCGAAAAACGCCCCCCAGCACTAATAGGGTTAACAAATAAACCCTTCAAAAACGACATAAATTCATATCAATGTCTTCATGTTTTCTAAATACTACTAAAAACAAATTAGCAAACGACAGCAGTTGGGTTTTAAAAGGTACCGAACCTTTATCACGGAGGCAGTGGCAACGCAAAACTTTGCATTTCTCTTACACAAACCATATTACATATCCTAAATCTGTGTGAAATAGTGTGAAACGCGATAGATTGTCGTTTCGCTCTTAAAAGCCTTGTATCTGAAGTATCTTTAAAACTTTGATCTTTACTTCTTGCTGTTACCAATCCTCAAAATATCCTATCAGCTGCCAGTTTTCAAAATTATGCGGTCGGTTACGACAAACGTTATTTAAAAGCTCCATATCGTCCACTAGGGTAAGGTGGGGTAATTTGGGTCTAAATTGGACATTTTCGGAACAAATAGAGTTTCCTCACAAAGTCGTTGGAAATTTTGAAGAAGTTTTTTCGTTTTACCTACATTGAATCTTTTTTCGTTCTTGGAAACTTGTTCCCGTTCTTTAATTTGAAGTTTGAATATTTTTTTAGAATTTTTTACTTTCCACACTTTCGCGTGTAGTTTCAACCTGTCGGCGGGAAATTTGGGTCTATTCGAGGAAACGGTATCTATTTCGTCAGGAGTAATGTAAATTCACAAAAATAAAATTTTAGAATGCTTTTATGGATAACTGTGATTGAATTTTCAGAGTTTCGCAGCCAAAGGCTTGAAAACTTGCACAGAGCAAATATAGAATAAATCGTTTCACCATGGGCGCATATTTAGTCCCATTCTTGAAGATGGAAATGTAAACAAAGTTTCTTTCGAAGTGACATTCAAAAGAAATGAACCTTTGCTTCTTGTCCTGAAACAACTAAAACATAAACAAAAGCGTGTGCTGTTTTCGATGTGTCATCCATTTGCTTGCAGTATTATCTCAATTTTTGTTTTTATTCGGGAGTCATTGCTAATTCTTGCACAACGCGACTCGTAACAATATTCTATGAAATCCCAGTAGACCCAAATTACCCCACCTTGCAAATTAATCGAAATAAAATCTACCAAATCGCAAAAAAATTCCGAAAAACTTTTAGCACCTTTCGAATGATTGAACATGAGATTGATAATGATTTGTTGACGAAAAGAAGTTGCCAGTAGGCGTAAATCGAGAGTTTTCTACGCTGTCAGATCATGATAAAAGTTTAGGCCGGTAAAAATCAGGCAACTAAAGCACTAGAAATTATAAAATAATTCTTCGACATCACTTAAACAACTCCTGAAAGTATAAATTTCAACACCCACGGAATCATGGATCGAAATTTTCAACTTACGATCGCTTTAAAAGCGAAAAAGCAAATAGACCCAAATCACCCCGTAGACCCAAATTACCCCCACCTTACCCTACCTATTGCAAACCCGCTATTGATCTCTGAAACGCTGTATTTTTGAACGTAAGAATATATGTTGCCAAAGGTATGAGAAAAGCTTCGCTTATTTCCTTTCCACAGAGAGTTAATGTTTCAGCATTTTGAGCAAACACAAGATATCACGTTTCAGTTCATAACACCAAAATGAAAAGTAAAGGGGCAAGATTGCCAACTTCGAGAGTACAGTCCTCTAACAGATCTACCTAGGGGTGCAATAAAGCCGAGGAAACCCAACCATTTCCCCGTTGAATCATCATCATCATCATCATCATCATCATTAATTTATTTAAAGCAGGCTAAAAACGGTGAAAAACAAATAGCTAAATTACAGCTAATTAAGTCCTACTGTACATAATTTTTACAATATCTAAAATAGCTAAATTAGGAAGAAAAAAAAATTTTACAATGTATATATATATATAAATATGTTACAAGATAAAAACGACTATCCTGTTAGGAACCCAACTTGCGGAATATATCTTTTGCAAAGTCTGCAGTTGCATTCACCACCTTTCCAACATTTAATTCGTTTTTTGAAAATAGGAAGGGTATTTGATTGTTTTATTTCTTGCGGCAATAGTTGCCACAATCTGTTCCCAAGATAGGCTATGGTCTCAATCCCAAAGGACGTGGTTCGCACCTTTGGAAGTTGAGCATCATTGCCATGTCTTAGATTATAGTTCATACTTCGTTCCTGAAAAATGTCCTTCATGAAAGGTGGATTTAGATGGGATTTTGTTTTGAAGATTTCCGTCATTAGCAACTGCAGGTTCCGTATATGGATGGGCACCGAATTGCTCTGCTCCAGGAGATAACCAAAATCATTTAACAAAAACTGTAGCTTTGGCGTTTGTTGATCCAGTATGATTCCTCAAGCAATTTGCTAGCCAAATATTTGACTTGGGTAAGCCTTTCTGCCGACTATGCAAAGCTATGCGGATCAAGCAAATCTCCCCTCGGGAAGCAACAGAATACTTCACCAAGTCCATAAGGGCCTGGGTACACTTGTGGCACTATCACTGGTAAGGTGAGTCCCTTCAGTGGCTATTTTCAGCAGTTCTTCTGAATCATGGACGCTTTTGTAGACGTTTTAGGAATGAACAATTGTAGAGCAATCCTTATTTACTCAACGGCCTCAGCTCACGTCAGGTCATGAGTTGTCCAGGGACCGCGGAGCACATTTTGGATTGGGGGGGCTAAAAAGTAAACGAGGATTTGAGGGGGTCTGGGGGCAAAGCCCCCAGAAAAATTTTCTATGACCACGCCCTCTACTTTGGCTATAAATGCAACCAACGCCCCTTTCTATAGGCAAATTCGACAGTTATCTTCAGCACATCCAATCACTAAATCAAATTAGAAAGCATCATTTAAAGAGATGGACTGTATTACATTCTATTTTCCATAGCGAAAAGACTCAGCCTAGAATGAAAGGACTAAAGTTAAAAAAAACTTTCACAATCTCGTGGAATTATTATCTCCAAAAATGATGATATGGAAACACTGTCTCTCTACTTTCAGAAGCAAACATTTTATACATAGAGAACCTAATAACTTAAACACTGTTTCAGTTTTTAATTTTGTAGAACAGAAAAATCCAATGATTTTTTTCATATTTTCGAAAATTTTGTATACCGTTGTTGGGTCTTTTGATAAAAATTAGTTGGAACGTCGATAGAGTTTATAATTTCTGTGCTCTTCATATGAGTATTAAGAATTGCTAAATTATACTTGTTTGGACATTCCAGAGAGCGAAGCTGAGTTGATAGACGTCTTGCAAAAAAAATTTATCGTCGCACTCGTTGCTCGTTGCCGGGTTAACATTCTGCGATTTACAGGTTTGGAGAAGTCACCTCATCAGCAATCTTTCAAGAACTGAAAGTCGCTTTAAGAATAGCGGCATATCATGAAAGCATTTTATTTATCGCTTGGTAAATCTTTGGGTTTTTGAAGCCGTGCTAACGATGATGAAACTGTTATATCTCGGGATAATGCTATTGGACGCATTTAATTTGAGACAAAACCTTTTAAAACATTCTGCTTAGCTTGATTTCTGATAAATGCATGAGAAACGGTACGGTGAGGTATGCAGACACTCGCATATAAGAGCGTTATCAATGTAACAAAGCAAATGACGATATTTAATCATAAAAACAAAATTTGTGGAAAAGCTGAAAACTATCTCTTGAGAATTATTGGGGGGGCTAAAGCCCCCCCAGCCCCCCCGGCTCCGCGGTCCCTGGAGTTGTCCCGCCACTCCAGATTTTGACCAATGACAAAAGAGGTCTAAGGTCAGGCTCAATAATTGATGAAGAAATTGGAAATTGACGATCACATTTATAAATCAAAATTTATTTTTAAATCAAATGAAATCGACAAAGTGAATCATTAAAGAACAGCAAAGAAAGTTCAGCTGTGGTGTTGCTTTGAATTGATTCCCTAGGAACGCAACGACGAGGGACGAGCTGCGGCTGGTATCATATGCTACCTTTTCCGTCGCCACTGACTCGGTAATGAAAGTTCAGTACCTTTTAAAGCTTTTATGTCGCTATATAAGAATAATTGCAGACATTTAATCAGTTCTGTGATTTCTGTGTAGAGGATGGTCATGAAGATTAGCGCGGTTTCCCTTTGAAGTCATTGAGATGTAATTTCGCACAGTAAGGAAAACAAAGGGATTTGATGTCCGTCTCTCATGGCGTTGAAGGACAACTGATAAGTGAGGCTAGGATTTGTATTTATAGCGACATAAAAGCTTTAAAACCCAACTATTGCATTGTTAATGTACAATGATATTTAAAAAATAGGAAGATATTGATATGAATTTACGTCATTTTTAAGGGCTTATTTGTTAGAGATCAAGACCCAAAATGATAGGCCTTACTCAAAAGCCGTTTTCTCTGGATTTACGCGTTCTTTTAGAAAAACCCGCGAGAAAAATTTAGTACAGAGTTGAAGAATATAAATTTTTTCTGAATTTACCTAATAGTTGCGTGCACGACTCGCTATATGTGAGGGGTACTTTCTCCCGTCGATTCTTTTGTTTGCGTGACGTCATGGTCACATCTGGCTGGCTAACGTGCAAATGGAAACATCCGGTTCGGCTATATTGAAAGATTATTTGCCCTTGTTCTATCGACATGCATGAGATCGCACTTGATCGCCCTCGCCGTCATTCCAGACTCTTTGATTGACAATGGCTCAATAGTATTCAAATCAGCTTGATTGTTGATAACAAGAGCAAGAAGCAAAACACAGATGCGCTTGACATCGTGAGCACTGATAAGCCGCATTGCTAGTGTTTCAGATGCAATCGAATAGTGATTGCAACTGTTGGTCGAAGGGCCTAGGCATACATAAACGATCTCTTTGTCTGCCCATTATCTATTTTGTTAAAAGTATGATAGGGATCAAAGAAATAAAACCAATTGGTTACGTGCTTTATTTATGAATATATACATATATATATGTATAGATTAATTTGGTAGGTAAAAAACAAAAAATCTGTAAGAAATGGAGGCAAAGAAACAAGACTTTGAATCAGCACACTAAGGCCTTTCGAACTTATGTTCTCTTCAGAGTGTGACTAACATTTATCATAACGATTTATATACAAAATGTAAACTATTTTTATATTTCCTGTTCGGCGAATGATAAAGAAGATATATTTTAGCTGTTAAGTAGGCTATGTCCGGCTTTGAATAGTTTGTTCTCTTCACGTAATAGCATTCTTGGATCTGTTAATGCGAAAAAAGCGTAGGCCTTAAAGAAAGGTTCCTTTAATTTATTGTTCTTTTTGCCGCATTCGTAGACGTGTTTTGGGAAATTACAACATGACAAGCCAGTCCTTGATTCAGAAATGTGATTATTCAGCCGTTTTTGAAAATTCGTTGTTTGTCCGATGTAGTTCATTGCTCCATTGCACATATTGCAAGTTAAAAAATACACAACGTTCGTACTTTTGCATGTTACATGCGATCTAATTTGCCATTCTGTTCCATTTGCTGTTGTAAAATGGTCTACCGGTTGTAAGTAAAGTTTACAAAGTTTGCAACGTGTTTTGCCACATAAAAATATTCCAGGCATACGATTTCGCGTTTGAGATATGCTTTCAGATGTGAATTTTGCATTTGTGAGGATAGATGTGAGGTTTGGTGGTTGACGTAAAGCAAGGATTGGTTTTGTGTCTTTAAATTTTGTTTTCGTGTCTGGATCTTGTATTGATTTCAAGAGATTTGATATTGTTTTCATTGGGTTGTCATAACTTCGGCTTGGATAGTATGTGGTAACGAGTGGAATAATGTCTTTACTTTGTTTTGGCGCTGGTCCTTGGAGTCTGGCTTTTTCGAAAGCTTTATTAATTAAACGAAGTGGATAGTCACAGTTTATGAGCCATTGCTTGAGTTCATTTAGGCGTTTCTTCGTGGTATCTTCGTCGGTAACGAAAACGATAATTCGCTTTGCTAAGTTGTAGGGTATGGTGTCCTTTATGTGCTTGGGATGAGCACTATGGAAATTTAAGTAGTCGTGCGGATTTGTCTCTTTGTAATAAATGTCGGTAGTAACGAATTTTCCATTATTAAGAATTACTTCGATATCTAAAAAGTTTAATGATTCCGTAGTGTTCGATTTCATTTTTCCTGTTTCCATCGTAACGATTTTTCCTGTTACGATGGAAACAGGAAAAATGAAATCGAACACTACGGAATCATTAAACTTTTTAGATATCGAAGTAATTCTTAATAATGGAAAATTCGTTACTACCGACATTTATTACAAAGAGACAAATCCGCACGACTACTTAAATTTCCATAGTGCTCATCCCAAGCACATAAAGGACACCATACCCTACAACTTAGCAAAGCGAATTATCGTTTTCGTTACCGACGAAGATACCACGAAGAAACGCCTAAATGAACTCAAGCAATGGCTCATAAACTGTGACTATCCACTTCGTTTAATTAATAAAGCTTTCGAAAAAGCCAGACTCCAAGGACCAGCGCCAAAACAAAGTAAAGACATTATTCCACTCGTTACCACATACTATCCAAGCCGAAGTTATGACAACCCAATGAAAACAATATCAAATCTCTTGAAATCAATACAAGATCCAGACACGAAAACAAAATTTAAAGACACAAAACCAATCCTTGCTTTACGTCAACCACCAAACCTCACATCTATCCTCACAAATGCAAAATTCACATCTGAAAGCATATCTCAAACGCGAAATCGTATGCCTGGAATATTTTTATGTGGCAAAACACGTTGCAAACTTTGTAAACTTTACTTACAACCGGTAGACCATTTTACAACAGCAAATGGAACAGAATGGCAAATTAGATCACATGTAACATGCAAAAGTACGAACGTTGTGTATTTTTTAACTTGCAATATGTGCAATGGAGCAATGAACTACATCGGACAAACAACGAATTTTCAAAAACGGCTGAATAATCACATTTCTGAATCAAGGACTGGCTTGTCATGTTGTAATTTCCCAAAACACGTCTACGAATGCGGCAAAAAGAACAATAAATTAAAGGAACCTTTCTTTAAGGCCTACGCTTTTTTCGCATTAACAGATCCAAGAATGCTATTACGTGAAGAGAACAAACTATTCAAAGCCGGACATAGCCTACTTAACAGCTAAAATATATCTTCTTTATCATTCGCCGAACAGGAAATATAAAAATAGTTTACATTTTGTATATAAATCGTTATGATAAATGTTAGTCACACTCTGAAGAGAACATAAGTTCGAAAGGCCTTAGTGTGCTGATTCAAAGTCTTGTTTCTTTGCCTCCATTTCTTACAGATTTTTTGTATAGATTAAAATACTGTCAATTCATGATATAACATCATGATATGTGACATATTACAATCTATTACGGTTTGCATAATAATTTCGTGTCAATGCAAAAGATTAATCATTTGACAAGTGCTAATAAATGTAGTAGGATAGGATGGGGGGTAATCTGGATCTAACCTGGGCGAAAGATCAACATGCATTGCTGGTAAAACGACGATAAAGTTTTAACATTTTCAAAATTTTCACTTAATTGACATCTAATGCCTCTTGTTTCCTGCCAAAACATTTCAGCTCTATTATGGGCAGCTAGAAATTGTTATGAAGTTGTCTCTTTTGGAAAAAATAGGCCCACTTTGTGCGAAGAGCGGAAGATGTGAGCCTATTTTGAAAACTTGTAAAATATTGGAATTTGAAAAGGCAAATGATAAAAAAAGACTAATGGAATTATATTTCCCACTATTTTGTAGTCGATGAAGTCTAAGTCTTTGCTATTTACTGCAAACAATACAGCTCCTGCGCTCGACAAAAATAAAGTCACCATTCTTATGGCTCTTATGTGATGATCCACCATCGTTCCAACTTGGAAGGCAGTGATCCAATTATATGGTAGTGATCTAATGAAAGTGTTCTTAGTTTGTTTACTATCATCAACCGGTAACAAGACAGCAACTGCATTAGCGGTAAAGCTTCTTTCGCATTTTAGACACAAAGCAGCGTCCTCATCGCTCTGCACTCTTTAACCCTATTTCACATGGGGGGGGGCGTTTTTCGCCCCCCCCCCAACCAAACTTTTCTACACTGCGCCGAAGCGACACAAGATATGATGACCAAACTTTGTGACTTTTACTCAAATTTAATTGGCAAACAAAATTTAAATGTCTCATTGTTCTAGATTTGATCACGTGACCACAATAGCACCATATTTGGAGAGTAGTTGACAAAAAACGGCTTTGAACATCCATGAGTTTCTTGTTTCTCATCCGAATTACTTGCAACATGTATCATTCGATTGCTCTTGATGAGAGCTTTCATTTGATATATAATTTTTGCTAATTTGCTGACATCAGCAAAATTTAATATCTCTGACGTCATTTATATTTATGACGTCATTTTTCGAATAAATTAATGTATTAATTACGATTTTTGTTGCAATTTAGCTTAATCTTGTTTGTTTCATGCATATTAAGTCGATCTATGTCAGAAATAGCAAGAAAACTACGGAAAACTGCAGTGACAGTAAGTAGAAAGGAACAAAGAGCTAATTAAGCGCTAATTGGTCTATAATTAGACACTTCAAATTGCTTCAAAGTACATATTTTAATTGTACAATGTATTTCCTATCATTTAAGACTACTCTCATTAAAATCCGTTGAGTATTCATTTAAATAGAATTTTTCTTGCGAAGCAGCTATAAATTGGCCAGTTTTCCTTTGTTTTTTGGTTGCCTAGCAACAAATCACGTGAATAATCAATTACCATTGTTATGTTTGGAAAGCTTATTGTCCAAAGAACAATGGAGGAAAGTTTCATTGTTAAACGCCCCCCCCATGCCAAAATATCGAAAAAATACCCCATGTGAAATAGGGTTAAAGAAACTAAGGGTCATGTTACATATTTTCGTTATTAGTAGATTTTATTTTGGCATGGCTCCCTATAAGCAGTATATACTGTGTTGAGCGGATTATCGTGGATATAAATTGGGCTTTTTTTTTTCATATCATCCTAAAATATTAAAAATATACAACAACAACAACAACAACAACAACAGTTAAACTAGAATACGCAAAAAGAAAGAATTATGTCGTTCGCAGCGAGAAAGGACACAAGGTCATCGAGTTCCCACTACGAACGACATATTACAAAAATTAAATACAACAATAAATCTAGTATAACAAAAAAAAATATACACTACAAAAAATTTGGAGTACCAGGTGCGTCAAAGAAATGTATCTCTGACTCACCTGGTAAGGCGGATTTCCACTCAGTCAGTCCTTCCGACCGGACAATAGTTTACGTGGGAAAATGTCGCTCTGAATTGAATAGAATGTTGCGCGTGACACTCGAATAAGCGATTTAGGAAAGGCGACCCTCCAGACAGTGGAATTCCCCGAACGGGCGGAATTTCTATTGATTGCGAGAGAAAATGTCGCTCAGAAATGAATAGACAGTTACAGCTAAGCAACCTTTTACTGTTTAAAATTCCGCCCACTCGGAAAACCCAGCCGACCAAAGATTGGCCTTAAAAATAAGTCCATTCAGAAAACTCTACTGAGTGGAAATCAGTCTGTGGGGTGCGCTGTGATTCGATGATTTTATTTCTAGCCTAGTCGCTGTGTTGATTTGATAAAGGAAATGGTCGCTTCCAGAATTATTCTGTTCACAATCACATTTAAGTTTGGGCTACCGAATAGGAGTAATTCGCAAATAGTCTCACTATCCAAACTCACGATATCAATACCAGGAAGGTCCCCGAGCTGACCAAGGAGATCTCTACGCTGCAATTCAAAGAGAGGGCAATGCAGGAGAAAGTGCTCGTTATCTTCTTTACCAGTGCCACAAGCACAGATAGGGTCCAGACATTCAAAATTATGCTTAAACTTGTGCTCATTCAAAGCACTAAAATTCAAACGAAGCTTAGTCAGAAGTCTAATACCTACTATATCGTGTATGTTATAAGTAGGCTTTTGAGTAGGTCTTATGATTCCGAGCAATTTACGCTTGAACTCAGCAACTGATGTAGAATTTCTTATATCAAGGGTGAGCGAGTTCCATTCAAAAAAAATATTCTGGAAGTAGGTGTTTGAAAAGCGGACAGTTCTACCTATGGTTTGCTCGTACAGACGCGCACTTCTGAGATTATACATGACTTGACGCTCGGGTGGAATTTCTGCATACAAATACTCAGGATGGTGTGAGTTCTTTAACTTGAAAAAATGACATAAGCGTCTATACCATCTCCTCTGATAAAGACTTTCCCAACCCAGTTCCTCATACAGCCTTTGCCTATTTGTACCTCTCCATGCACCGGTCACCGCCAAGGCAGCCAAATATTGAATTTGTTCTAACTTACGCGTGAAGCTTTTGAGCATCTCAGGGTCATGCCTGTGGTAGACAATGTCACCATAATCTAAGTGAGGTCTAACATAAAGCATGTACATTTGATTAAGAACGTCCCTAGAAACGTAATTAGAAATGTGTCGCATTAGTCCAATTCCTCGTCTTGCCTTTAAAATGGCTTCCTTGATATGGCTCTGGAAATCCAGTTTGGAATCAAGAACCATGCCAAGGTGCTTATGCTCAGCGGTTTCTGTAACCACATCGTTTCCTAACAGTAGAGGGGGATGAAGGGGCTTAACTCTTTTTGTGGAGAAGATAAGTTCGACAGTCTTGTCAGCATTAAACTGCATTTTCCATTGCCATGCCCACAAATTAACTATCTCCAAATCACTGTTAAGCTCTTCAGCAGTTCTAGCTACATCATTTACAACAGAAAATAGAGATGTGTCATCGGCAAAAATCTTAACATCACTCTTCAAGTCATCAACAAGGTCATTTATATAGACAAGAAAAAACAAGGGGCCTAAAACAGAGCCTTGAGGTACTCCAGCAGATATTGTTGCCCATTCAGAGTTTTTCCCATTTAACAGGACACGTTGTTCACGGTTTGCAAGAAAATCGCGAATTAGTGCAAGGAGGTTTCCAGATATCCCACTGCACTCAAGTTTATACAGTAGGCCCTTGTGCCAAACTCTGTCAAAGGCCTTAGATAGATCAAGAGAAACAGCCCTAGTTTCTTTACTTGGAACATCGTCAAAGGCGCAGTAAATTTTATGACTTATTGCCAACAGTTGGTTGACTGTCGAATCACCTGGTCGGAAACCCGATTGATGTTGTGTTAACAAACCGTTATCGCATAGGTGCTTATAGATATAATCATAGATCAATTTTTCAAACATTTTTCCAAATAATGGAAGCAAAGAAATTGGTCGATAGTTCTTTTTGCATTGTCGACTACCCTTTTTATGCACAGGAACTATATTTGCTTTTTTCCATATTGAAGGGTATTTACCTGTTTCAAGGCATTTATCAAAGATAAGGCACAAGGGCTCCACAATGGAGCAATCACAAATTTTTATCATTGATGCTGAGATATCATCACATCCATGAGCTTTATTAGTATTTAGGTTACGTATCAACTTAAGAACCTTATCCCTATCAATAGCAATGTTTCGTAGCATTTTGTTAGAGCGGGGTAGAAAATCTGGAAGGGTACTCCCAGTTGCTACAGAGCAGCATTGTTCAACAAAAAAATCATTAAAAACATTAGCTTTCGCCTGTACATTAGTCACAAATATTCCGTTCTCCAATAAAGGCGGAATATTAACTACTTTCTTTTTGTTTATCAACCTGTTTAGATAAATTGAGCTGAATCGAGTATGACGAGACTGCTTATTATGTAGACATTCAGAAAAAAATAGCCAAAGTTTCTTTGATTTGACGAGAAAGGATATTCATAGCAATAAGCTCAGCAGGCCCATTTATCCCGTTGACCCACATTACCCACATTCTATCTACCCTGCGACGATTCCAATTTGTGTTATTTACGTTTCGAGTCAATAAACCTCATTAGCAAAGTCAATAAACAACAAAGGTGCATGTTTACAGCTCCTTAGTGACAAAAAATCATAAGGAAAGAGCACGCCAAACAGACAATACCTAACAAAATGCAAGGGGAATAGATGAATGTTGGGAATTGAGAGAAGGACCATCACGCATAAACCAAAAACCTATGAGAGAGAGAAATACTCACAAGGAATTCACATTGCGAGCTTTCAAACATCGTGGAAAATTTCACTTCCGGTCATTTTCCTATACATTTCTATAGGGATCCAAAACGAGGCTGCAAAGTCTCTCCAAAGGGGTTGTCGGGCGTGGTATTTGCCGCCACGTTTCTTCTTGTCACATTCACTTCACCGTGGACGAGGTCGCCATCTTTGAGGACCGATCAGAATGTCTGCACGAATCGCACCATGATCATGAGTATGACGTCGCGAACTTGAAAAAGCGCGCGAAAGAATTCGCAGTGGATTCCCAGAATACCCACATTTACGGACCGTTGTAACCCAAATTAAGGGTGTTATTTTCAACAATGTTATATACCAAAATGATCAGCATGAAATAATCTTTGATTTCATCACTATTAAGTGAGGTCGAAAATTTGAGTTCACATGCACTTTAACATGTGAATGAATTTCAAAAAGTGGCCAGGGGTGAAGGGCGAAATTGTCTCATTAATCATTCCGAGGCTATAAGAGACGCGAGAGAACTCTGAAACATCTGCTACTGGATTCATGTGTTGAACACATAGCAAGTTCGTTGAGGTTTATATGAGGCTTATTTGGGGGTACATGATGTTATAGGAAGGGGCAAGTCTGATTTTTCATTTTCTAGCGCATAGCATACCATTCTTAGTTATTTGAATTCTTATGAATGATCATAGCTGCTCTGATTTCATGCAGGGTTGGTAACTTGGCTTTTTTAAGCAAAATTTTGGAACTTTGGCTCTTTTCTCTCATTGTTGGCTTCAAATATTAAGTTTGGCTCCTTTGGCTTGTAATTTTGGCTTCTTTTGAGATTTTGGTTAATTTCCATCCAATTCTCTTCAAACTGGACTACATTGCTAAACTGATTTGTGTTCTAAGCCTACAATGTTGTGGGACAATCACAATCTAGGACTGTGTTTTTTGCGAGACAACATCAAAGATTGAGGTTTATATGGCAAGTGTTTTTTTTAGGTGTCTGAGAAGGAGCATTTCTTCCCTAAAAGGGTATAAACATTTCTTTAAAATGATAAAGATTTCTAGGGTTCTTTTTTTTCAAATATCTTGTTGTTTCTTGGGAATGAAATGCTGTTCCTTCTGGTGCCTACCTGCGCTCTTTTTTTACTAGTGAGTGAGTCTCGAGTTGAGATCTATTAACGTTTCTTCTTGCAAATTCTCAAAAACTCTGTCCCCATTTCAACAAGATTAACTAAGGAAATTGCTTAATTGTGATATTTACGCTTTACTATCTCTGGGCTAATTAGTGACGCGCGGAGGGAAAATTCGTAAATTGCAACATGTTTGACGTTTGCCTGATGGTTCCGCGCGGCATGCACCATGTTTTCTAAAACCTGTTTTTTTGGCGTAAACATCACGGCAATCTCAAGGGGGTCTGAAATTCCTTGTTTTTCGTAGTGAGTAAGTCACAAGGGACGCAAAATTGCTCTGTTTTGGAAATCATAGCTTAGGGTATTAAAATATCTAGATAGCAAACCAAACATCTCATTGATCCAATCTTTTTGAATTTTCAAAGTAACAACAGAAAATTCCCCTGATAGCTCATTCTCAACTGCTCCTCTTTATGTTGCACAATAGATGCATTTTTAATTACTATTATTTTGTACAGTTTTCATTTATCCTTCTATTCTATTGTTTCTTTCTATTTTATGGTCATTATCTTTTGTTTTTCCAAGGCTGCTGCTTGTCTCAGATTTATATACGTCTTTTCAAAACATCCTGCAGTTTGTCGACTATGCTGAGAATGACCAAGGATATCAAGCGTGCAGATGCCTGTAGGAATTAGCCAGTGGCGTGCAGGAATCGCAGGGCGCCGAAGTTGGTTTATGTCGAAAGTCCCAAAGGGCCTTGAAATACCAGTGGTCGGGATTTCATTTTGTGCTCTTCAGTACTTTGCCTACATGTACTTATTCATCTGTTCATCTGTTCTTTCATTGCCATTATCCCTCGTTGTTTCCTTCTTGTGGACCCACCTCGCTGAAATTGTTGTGCCAGCTACTACCCCAAAAAGTACAGATGTCAGTCGAATCTTTGCAAAAATAAATTCGCATGTGATTGTTTATCTATGGCTTTCGTTTTCGTTTTTCAATGAGCTACCAAAATTATGTAAAAACATCCTCATTTACAGCAAGGCCTACCCACGGAAAGCCCTGTGTTTAGCGCAACACATTCTTTTTACTCTTCTTATTGGGACTGCACTAGAGATTTTTCAGGTTGGTGGGTGCAGCCCATTCAGCCAGCTGCTTTTATGTGGAGACATTCATCCAAATCCTGGCCCAGAAATTAATAAATGTTTGAACTTCTTTCACTGGAACTTGAATAGCATCTGTGCTAGAGACCGAATAAAGATACCGCTTATTGAAACTTATGATGCCCTCCACAAATTTGACATTATTGCTATTTCTGAGTCTATGCTTGATTTAACTGTAAACAATGATGAAATCCACATTGAAGGGTTCAGCAAAGAAATATATCGCAATGATCATCCGAGCAATACCAAAACTGGCGGAGTGTGTCTCTTTTTTCGCGAAGGGCTACCCATCAAGAGACGAACTGACCTTGAGCTATTACCCGAAATTATCATTACTGAAATTAGAATAGCACGCAAAAAAGTTTTATTTGGGACCATGTATCGTAGCCCAAGCCAAAACAGCGAGCAGTTTGAAGCCTTCATTGATCGCTTGCAACAGACTATAAATAAAATGAAAGCTGAAAGTCCACATTGCATTATTTTAACAGGCGATCTCAATTGTAGATCTTCAATGTGGTGGACTGAGGATATTGAACAGCCTGAGGGTACTGCTTTGGATGAACTTATGGAAACAAATGGACTGTATCAATTGATTGAGGAGCCAACTAATATAAGAAATGAAGGCTGTTCTTGCATTGACTTAATTATTACTGACCAACCCAATATGTTTATTGACTATGGTGTTCACCCATCCCTGGACGAACACTGTCAACATCAAATTATCCACGGTAAACTGAATGTCTCTTTGCCATCTCCCCCTCCATATGAGAGAAAAGTATGGGACTATTCCAAGGCTGATGTTCAAATGATTATTGAGTCAATTGACAAAATCAACTGGACAGCTTGTTTTGATGGGCTAAATCCTACAGAAATGGTAGAAATATTTACAAATTCGCTATCTGAAATTTTTTCGGAGTATATACCTAATAAAGTTGTCAAATTTGATGATAGAGATCTGCCGTGGATGAAGAAGGAATTAAAAACTGCTATTAAGTGCAAGCACAGAATATATGCTAAGTTTGTTAGACGTGGTAGAAAGCAAGAAGACTGGGACTATGTTAAAAATGTCCAAAACGTAACATCAAGAATGATTACCAATGCTAAAAATGATTATTATCTTGGTCTTGGCAGAAAGTTATCGAATAACGTGTCTGGGGCTAAATCATATTGGTCCTTATTCAACAGACTTCTCAATAAAAAGACAGTTTCTAACATACCCCCTCTTATTGAGAATGGCTTATTTATCACTAATGTAGAAGCAAAAGCAAATATCTTCAATGAGTTCTTTGTTGCTCAATGCAGGGAGATAGAAACTGGTAGTACTATCCCTACATTTATTCCGCAGTTTCCATCACCTTTATTAAATATAGATATCAGTAGGGAAAAGGTGCTTCGAATCATTCGTTCTCTAGATACTAAAAAGGCACATGGATGTGATGGAATTTCTGTTGCCATGATCAAAATATGTGATAATTCGATAGTAGATCCTCTGTGTTGCATATTCGAAAGATGTCTTGAAACAGGAATTTACCCTTCTCAGTGGAAGAAAGCAAACATAATTCCTGTGCATAAAAAGGATTGCAAACAGAACAAGAGAAACTACCACCCAATTTCCCTTCTTCCAATTTTTGGCAAGTTGTTTGAAAAGCTATTATTTGATGCCATCTACGAGCACCTCTGTATAAATGGTCTTATATCGCCTCATCAATCAGGGTTTCGTCCCGGTGATTCGACTATCAATCAGTTACTGCTAATCACACAAAATATCTATAGAGCCTTTGATGAAACTCCTAGTAAAGAAACACGAGCCATCTTCCTTGACCTATCAAAGGCATTTGACAGGGTCTGGCACGAGGGTCTAATTTATAAGTTGGAATTCAATGGCTTACATGGAAACGTTCTTCGGATTGTCAAAAGTTTTTTGGCAGATCGTAAGCAAAGGGTCGTATTAAATGGACAATGTTCAAAGTGGGATACAATATCCGCAGGTGTACCTCAAGGATCAGTTCTTGGACCACTCTTGTTTTTGATCTACATTAACGATATAACCCACAATGTTAAATGTGGTATTAAGTTATTTGCCGATGACACGTCATTGTTCACTACCGTTCAGGATGAAAATGTAGCTGCACTTGACTTAAACAGAGATTTAGAAAAAATTAACTTATGGGCATGGCAATGGAAAATGCAGTTTAACGCTGACAAGACAGAGGAGGTTATATTTTCATGCAAAAGGAATAAGCCAATCCACCCCGGTCTTAAATTGGGAGAGGAGGTCATTGCCTCAAAATTGGAACACAAGCATCTTGGTGTTATTCTTGACTCAAAGCTAAATTTCAAAAGTCATATTCGAGAGGCTATCTTGAAAGCACGCAGAGGAATTGGTTTGTTAAAATACCTTTCAAAATATGTAACAAGAGAGGTCCTTGATCAAACCTATAAGCTTTACGTGAGACCTCACCTAGACTATGGAGACATCATTTACCATAAATATGACCCAGATATGCAGCTGAACTTTACGCAACAACTAGAACAAACTCAATATAAAGCAGCACTAGCTGTTACTGGAGCGTGGATGAGTACAAGTAGGCAAAAGCTGCTTGAAGAGCTCGGATGGGAAACACTTTATGACCGAAGGTGGTGTCGAAGATTATGTCATTTCTTTTCAATAACCACATCCAAAAGCCCAGATTACCTTTTCAATGAGATACCTGAACATCGCTCAGTTGATTATAATTTAAGAAACCTGCGTTGTTATGAGCAAAATGTAGGTAGAACTATGCGCTTTTCTAGCTCTTACTTTCATAACACAATATGTAAGTGGAATCTGTTAGAGAAATCAGTACAAGATTCTCCTTCTCTCGCCGTTTTCAAGAGCAGATTGCTTCGGATCATTAGACCTGAGAAAAACCCTGTTTACAATATCTATGATACCTTGGGCATCAAACTACTAAGAAGGCTTCGAGTTAATTTCAGTCCTCTGAACGAACATAGATTTAGGCATAATTTTGACTGCTTGAGTCCAATTTGTATTTGTGGTACAGGAAAGGAAGATAATGAGCATTACCTCCTGCACTGCCCCCAGTTTACAGCTCAGCGCCAAGATCTCCTTGGTCAAGTCTCGGATGTCGGATATGATGTTGCTAGCATGAACTCAAAGGATCTTTGTCATTTGTTGTTATATGATCTACCAACCTGATTTCATGCTGAATTTGTTGAATAGTGGGCACGGAAAGAGTACAGCATCCATAAAAAGCACTCCGCAGGAGCTAGGAATGTTAATGCACGAGCGAAGCGAGCGCTTTTTCTTCCTAGTCTATATATATAAGCGATGAAGAGTTTTGTTACGCACATTCCTGTGTGTGACACTTTCCCGCACGCGGCTCCTCACGCCTACTGCTTACCTCCAAAAATCTCAGAAAAACGATGAAAAATAGCTGACGATAAAGGCTTGCCTGTGGTCCAATACTTTTCTTCATACAATATCTTGGAGTAATGTGAGGAGGGGTTTTGCACCCAAATTATTTAGCAATTCAATTCAACAATAGGCCTTAACCTTCGTCAATTCAATTGACCTTTCTTTGTGGATGCTGATCGCAGCCATAGAAATGTGATGGCAGCGTTCAATCTGAGCTTAAAAAAAGTTTTGCAGCTGCTTTTTCCAAACACCAGGGGACTAAAAGCTTGCAAATAATTGATATTATGTTAGCTGTAGTATCTATCTGGCTTGTGGTAAAGTATTTCGATGCTCACGTTGGATACAACGAAGTTATTGCCCTCTTTTGCAGAGACTCTCCTCTTGGTTTTGTCGCAGTGCTACAAATTCAGAGTTTGCCCTTGTAGTTTTTAGGTCTTCTGCTAACAAATTTACTGATTACAGCGCATAAAGCCTTTTCACTCAATTCTTAGTGAAGATTTGGCCTAAGTTACAAAGTGATTACTCTTGAAACTGATTTTTGACGATTTTAAAGGCCATACGCATAGCTTGAGTTTCTCTGCTTCAGCCAAAATGGCATACAGTATAAACCAGACCTATGACCCTAGGAACACAGAGTCGTCATTTCCAAATGTTGACGGGATGACTGGCTCAAGGCCAAATCCAAAAATGTCCTGTTTACCCGTATAAAGAATGTTTGATTGCAAACTATTCCATAACCAAGCTTTTTCACCAAAGTAGAGTATGGTTAAAGTTTCACAGCGAGGGAGTTTCCTTCATTATTACAAAAGGGCTGACTTGGAAATAACCTCAATAACAGTTCAGCAATTCACGCATCGCTTGGGCTAAGCTAAGTAACATAACTGAGGTGAGCAGAGTCGGAATTTGGCAAAACAATTTTCTTATTTGATGACGAAATAGCTATTTCTTGGGTTCTACTGTTGAATTAAAATAATGCAAGTTTGGTAATGAATTAAGCAAAGCTTACCTTGCGTCCAGTAACTGCCTTTGCCACTCCCCTGATTCATCACTTTTCCACGATTTCAAAATTATGTTGATGTCCGTAAATAATGATGAAGGGTCCTAGGTCTATTTTTCAACGAATTAGTAAATGACTTCATCACTTTTTCCCTTCTATCAGTATCATCTTTTGTACTACTTGTTTACGAACTCTGAAAGAGAATGCATTGAGGATACGGAGCATTTTTTGTTGCTTTGCCAGTCATTTGACATTCAACGCCAAGATCTTCTCGCTGGAGTTTCGGAATTGTTGCGACCATTTGTCCAAATCGAAACCCTTCCAAACAACATTCTTGTTCAGTACTTATTGTATGGTAATAAAGAGCTTTCTAATGACATAAACAGAAATATACTCGAACGTACTTTAAATTTTATCCACAAAACAGGTCGGCTTGGATAACTTCAAACTTTCCTTTTACGCCACACAACCACTAGGTACTCTTTTCCCCGTTTCTCTTGTAAGTCTGTTTCACATTTGGTGTTAGGCACATGAAGCAAAATATGGGAACTTATCCATGCTAAACCAATGACGGTTCAGCACATTTACTTATGCTGGCCTGACATCCAATGTGAAACGGATTCGAGTAATTAATCGTATGTTTAGTGTTTTGTAGGTTTCATTTAGTTGATATTTACATGTCTTTATTTTAATGGCCACAGGGTAGTCATTGTCCTTTGCTCCTTGTGGTCCTGTCCCTGTAATGTTTGTATAGTTTGTATAATAATTAGGAAGTATAGTAGGTTGTAGGTGTAGCATGTATTGTAAAATTTTAGATGAATATAAAAAAAGAGAATTCAGCACAAAATGTCCAACAATGCAATGGACAGATCTGCTATGAGATCATTTCTGAAGTATTTTTACTTGTATCATGCATGCAGCCGTTAGCTTGCCAACTCCCAATACTGAAAAATCAGCCCCATCACGTAATGTGTTCAAAACTGAGACGTTCGCACAAAAAACTGAGACGTTCTTTTGACCGGACCCGAGGACTCTGCGACCCGGGACTTACAACCCCAGATCATACGTCAATACGACCCCAAGCCAAAGTTTTATGTCTTTTGTTAACAAGACTTTGTTATGATGTATTGAGGCTTCCATTATTTTCAATGTCAACAGATATGCTCATGAATGACTGGGGATCTGGATGAGAATAAAGAAATGTTTGCATTTAAGATATAACTTTCTTGCTTCTTTGTTATTGTTCTAACAAAATTAGAAAGACTAGAAAGACTGGAGTAACCCTAACAGTCGAAATACTTTATAGCCTTCTATTCTGAGTCGGTTACTTCCATGGCCTCAGGGACCGCGGAGCCATAATTTTCAAGAGATAGTTTTTAGCCTTCCAACAAATTTCGTTTTCATGATTAAATATCGCCAATTGCTTTATTAAATTGTTGACACCATAATTTGCGAGTGTCTGTATACCCCACAGTACCGTTTCTCATGCATTTATGAGAAATCGAGCTAAGCAGAATAGCATTATGCCAAGATATAACAGTTTTATCATCGTTAGCACAGCTTCAAATAACCAAAGTTTTAGCAAGTGATAAGTAAAATGCTTTCATGACATAAGGCTATTTCTAAAGGGCTCTAAAGCGAACTTCAGTTCCTGAAAGATTGCTGATGAGGGGGGTTTTCCAAACCTGTAAATCGCAGGAACGTTAACCCGTCAACGAGTGCAACGATAATTTTTTTAGCAAGACGTCTATGGACTCGGCATCGCTCTCTGGAATGTTCAAACAAGTATAATTTAGCAATTCTTAATACTCATATGAAGAGCACAGAAAATATAAACTCTATCGACGTTCCTACTAATTTTTATCAAAAGACCCAACAACAGCATACAAAATTATCGAAAATTTGAAAAAAATCATTGGATGTTTTAGTGCTACAAAATTAAAAATTGAAACTGTGTTGGCGTCATTAGGTTCTCTATGTTTAAAATGTTTGCTTCTGAAAGCAGATAGACTGTGTTCCATATCATTATTTTTCGGAGACAATA
Organism: Aurelia sp. 3 sensu Dawson et al. (2005); assembly: GCA_964020215.1. Taxonomy (NCBI): domain Eukaryota; kingdom Metazoa; phylum Cnidaria; class Scyphozoa; order Semaeostomeae; family Ulmaridae; genus Aurelia; species Aurelia sp. 3 sensu Dawson et al. (2005). The sequence goes on from OZ026585.1 coordinate 12,677,156, forward strand.
ATTCGACGAGATTGTGCAAGTTTTTTTAACTTTAGTCCTTTTATTCTAGGTTGAGCCTTTTCGCTATGAAATATAAAAATGTAATACGGTACATCTCTATAAATGATGCTTTTTAAGGTGATTTAGTGATTGGATATGCTGATAATAACTGTCTTTTTCAAGGCGAGTTTCCCTATGGAAAGGGGCGTTGGTCGTATTTATAGCCAAACTAGAGGGCGCGGTCGTAAAATTTTTTCTGGGGGCAAGGCCCCCTGACCAACTCAAATTCTCGATTACTTTTTAGCCCCCAAATCCAAAAAGTGCTCCGCGGTCCTTGCTTCCAACAACTGGCTAGCTCAGTATGAATAGACGGAATTCTACGTGACCAAAAAATCTTTGACACGTACTAAAGTCTTGCGTGTTCACTAAACCATCGGTCGTGAAAAAGCTTTGTAAGCTATACCGGGTGAGCCAGAAAAAAGTTCCCACTTTTGAAAAGTCATAGCACCAAGATTACTTCACAGGATTTAAATCATTCTAATTTTAGTTAAAAGCCAAAAGATCAAAGTATTTTTGTGACTTTTCTCGGTGTCCTACCAGCACTAGAAGTATTGGTAAATTCAACTTTGTAAAAATTTTATGGTTGCAAAATGACGGAAAAAGGGCCTAAACCATTCATCAAATTGTAAGGACTCTATTCACACCGAACAATAGGCAATGGGCGTTTCACCTCCCTCAAGTGTGATAAGACATCGATCTTCAAACAAATACTATAGATTTTCAATCCCATGGCAATTAATGCACAGAGGATATCTCTCATCCATGAGAAGTTGCATTTCCTTCACCATTCTGTGCGAGGAGTCATTTATGCTTTGATCGATGTTTTAGGCCATTTTTCAGTCATTTTGCAAATGAAATTTTTGTGAGGTTCAATTTACCTATATTTGTAGTGCCCGTGTCACAACGAGAAAAGTCACAAAAATACTTCAACCTTTTGGCTTTTAACTAGAATTAGAATCATTCAAATCTGTGAAATACTCTTGCTGCTATCAACTTTTAGAAGTGGGAACTTTTTTCTGGTTCACCCGGTATATACCAAGCCTTGTACCGGGGTCGTATGGTCGAATGGTCGTATGATCGTATGGTCTGGGGTCGTAGGGTCCAGTGTCACAGGGTCAGGGGTCGTGCGGTCGTACAGTCGGATTGAAAGGACATATCCCATGCCACTGAATCCTCCATTTGAGGCTAAAGGTTACCTATGGGAACCGGCAAGATATTACATATTTCAATAAAATTGCAGTTTATTCATATGAAAAGCTGAATTCTAACATACCATAGTATTTTCTCACAGAGCACCTTATTTCCAATTCCTTACATATCAATGCACACATCTATTTTATAAGTGCACAGTTGTACACGAATGTTTCTTTCATAAAAAACTGCTTATAAGAAACTCCATTCTTAGATCATCAAAAATTAAGAATCTCCAGTGCAAGGAAATATAACTTAGCAACTATTCACTTAATTCAAGGGAAGCCTTGGCATTGTTTTACTTATTTTCACTTATTTCCTGTATCATACCACATAGGAAATAAGTATTACTACTGCCTTCGCAGTTTCCTGTATTGCTGCGAAGGCAGTAGAGCAACTCTAAATATTGGTAAGCTTCTGTAACAGTGGCAGAAATTGTAGGGATTTGGGACATTGCCCCTAAATTCCGAGGGACATTTCAAACTTCTTGTACATCTTCCGCAAAAGTTCTTTCGTTTCCACGAATGTTCCACTAAAATCCGTAAAAATTCTTCTGTTCTGAAAAATCTCGCACGTTTTTTCGAATGAGTGAAATGCCATTTGTCAAATTCGAAAAGACTACCGGTGGGCCAGAAAAAAGTTCCCACATTTGAAAATTCAAAGCACCAAGACTACTTCACGGATTTGAATCATTCAAATCCTAATTAAAAGCCAAACGATTCAAGTATTTTTGTGATTTTTCTCGCTGTCCTACCAGCACTAGAAGCATTGGTAAATTCAACTTTATAAAAATTTCATGGTTGCAAAATGACGGAAAAAAGGCCTAAAATATTGATCAAATCGTAACAATCCTATTCACACCGAACAATAGGCAATGAGCGTCTCACTTCTCTCAAAAGTTATAAGACATCGATTTTCAAACAAATACGGAAGATTTTCAATTCCATGGGAATTAATGTCCAGAAGATATCTCTCACCCATGAGAAGTTGCATTTCCTTCACTATTCTGTGCGAGAAGTTATTCATGCTTTGATCGATGTTTTAGGCCATTTTCAGTCATTTTGCAGCCATGAAATTTTATAAAGTTGAATTTACCCATATTTGTAGTTCTCGTGAGACAAGGAGAAAAATCACAAAAATACTTCAACCTTGTGGCTTTTAACTAGAATTGTAACCATTTAAATCTGTGAAATATTCTTGCTGTTATGAATTTTCAAAAGTGGGAACTTTTTTCTGGCTCACCCGGTAGGAAACCTTATTGAAAAGTCAAAAATCCTTAGGTAAGATCGACACTGCAATGAAAATACTAGTCACCGTGGAGAAAAAGAAGAGCTCATATTTGAAAAAGGAAATAAAAAGGATATGCGCAAAAGTATATTGTTCTGCCTATATTTACACTCTCGTTTCTTTCAAATTTGAGAAGAAAGTGATCGGGTAAGTTAGCAATATTTCCAAACGACGTTGGAGCATGGAAGGGAGAGGTTTTCTTCTCAAAATCTGACCATTCAAAGAATTACCCTGGGAGCCAATTTTTTTATATTTGAAACGAATCTATCCATGACATGTCTTTATCAATAGGCTTCAGTTTTGACCCAAACTGTATGAAAGAAAACAACCATCTGACCCCCTTTCGAATCCCTGGGTGCGTCGCTGGCTCAGAGACAGATGTATCATCTATCTATAGTAGATATAGAGCATCAATGGTCGGCAGCAATTAAAGAGCCATTGTCACCCAGGGTCCTTTGCAGGCATGTTGCAATGTCAGGCTATTTGAATATAAAACTTGGCCTCCTAAGTAAGCGGAAATATGTATTCACTTTGCAGCAGATGCACTGATGGAAAAGTCATCTAAAGTCAAATTTTCGTCATCAGTTCAACTATTACCGTGAAGACTCATATCTTTTACTAGGCCAAATTTGAGTTACAGACTTTCTGAATATGCAGCCTGTACACAAAAAACTCTAGGTGACAAAACTTGAGGGGACCAACTTTAACATTTGAATGAATTTCAAACTGTGGCCAGGGGTGAAGGGCGAAATTGTCTCATTGATCATTCTGAAGCTAAGAGACGCGAGAGAACTCTGAATCATCTGCTACTGGACTCATGTGCTGAAAAAGTAAAAATTTTGTTGAGGCTTATGTGAGGCTTATTTGGGAGTAAAGGGATGTTATAGAAAGGGGCATATCTGATTTTCTCACTTTCTGGCGGATAGCATTTCACTCTTACTTAGTTATTTGAATTCTTATGAATGACCATAACTGCTCTGATTTCATGCAAGGTTAGTAACTTGGCTTTTTTTGCGCCAAATTTTGGAAATTTGGCTCATTACTCTTATTGTTGGCTTTAAAAGTTAAGTTTGGCTGTTTGCCTTAATTTTGACTTGATGCTCATTCCGTCAAAATATTGTGTACGATTCACTTAAAGGCACTAAAAAAAATGAAAATAACACACGTCAAGAAGATCTGGAGACAACAGCCACAACAACAACAACAACAACAACAACAACAACAACAACAACAACAACAACAACAACAACATTTTTGAGCGAAACGATTCCTCGTGATGCCTGTCAGCAAATCTGCTTGCATGTGATCTTTCGCGTGCAAAATAAAAGAAAGTGGTTTTTGTTGATCATGGTGCGATAAAATATGACGCAGGAAGACTTTGCTCATAGGCCCAACAAACAGCGAAAATAGCTAATTTATATCTGCGGATTTGCGGAAACAGGGCAGAAAAATTGCGGAAATGCGGAATCGCATACCCCCCAGTGACCCCCCCCCCCTGAGAAGGCAGTAGTAATACTTATTCCCTGTATAGTATGATACAGGAAATAAGTGAAAATAAGTCAAACTATGCCAGCTAAGAAATAACAATGAATTTGTATTACCAAGTATAAAGACCGTACATTTTGGATCTGAATCCATCAGATACAGAGGGCCTCAACTTTGGTTTTCCCTCCCTCAAGATATAAGGAATACTGAATCTCTCTCATTGTTTAAATCAAAGATAAAAAAGTGGCACGGTGAAGAATGCTCTTGCAGACTATGTCGACCTTTTATTCCAAACGTCGGATTTTTATGAATTTTTATGATTGGGCTTTTTATTATCTACATTTTATGTCATTTCTTGCATCAAACCATTTTATCTGCTATTTTTATATCAAACCATTTTATCACACTTTTTTGTAAATTGTATATTTTTAAGTAGTTGGCCTTAATTAGCAATTTTAGTGTTTTTACTATACTTAGCTATGTACTAGCCAACTTTAAAGAAATTGATTATTATTATTATTATTATTATGCCAAGGCTTTTCTTGAATGAAATGAATAGCTGCTAAGTTATATTTCCTTGCACTTGAGATTCTTAATTTTTTGATGATCTAAGATCGGAGTTTCTTATGAGCAGTTTTTTATGAAAGAAACCAGGGACGGACTGGCAGTAGAATTGGGGCCCGGGCGATTCGACAGCGAGGGGGCCCGCAACTACGCGAGCGAAAAGTTTGGAGGGCACTCCCTTGGGAAATTTTTTGTGGACACAGCTCCTGGATCGGCCTCAAAATATATTTGACTCACTTCTAACAATGTGAATGGTTTTCTATTCGAGTTGCATTCTGCTATCTACCTTTTCAAGTGATGTTTGCCAGACTCACGAGAGCTGAAAATAACTGGGAGCGCAGTGAGCAAAGCTGGGGTTCCGGGGGCTTGCCCCCGGGAAAAATTCTCATAACCACACCCTTAGATTGTTGGAAAACACCCCATTTGGGAGAATTTACCATTTAAAGAAGCAAAGAAGCATCACGAGTGATGGGGTCCTTCCGGAAAATTTAAGAATATTACTGCAATTGCACGAGTAGATACATTATTTTTGAATTGCACGATCTGAAAAGGAATAGTTTGATAGATTCTGGCAACATCCTGGAATAGAAATGACTTTAAATTTTCACTTCTATGAGCTTGGCTATCACAGCCTCTTTTACTTAAAAATGAACGAACTTCAGCAAAGTATTACAGGTTGAAGCGCCTCAGCCGACCGTTTCCAGCAGGCCTGTTGGGAGAATGCAATTTTTTATAGCATAAGTTGAATGCGAGAGCAGAAATCTCAGCGCCACCGTGACTTTCAGGGCCACACCCGCTTCGCTCATGGTGAAGGTCTGATTCATTGCCAAGAAATGCTTTCATTCATCCTTCTCAAATTTCAAGATCTAGCTACTTAGAAAAGGGAATCCTTTTGACGAAAGACCTCACTGGTAAAATTCTTGAAAGTAGAGCATCAAAATCGTCTTCAAAAGGTCTTTTTGTCAATTCAATTACTGTGCATGCTTTTGTATCATTGTTCTTGTGTAATCTTCATTTCATGCCTTGAAAGCATCATTAGATCACGTTTCAGAATCCTTAAATGTTGAACACTTCTATCCATAGGCGTACGCATCACGAAGCGAGAGGGGGTCTGGGGCGTAGCCCCAGGAAAATTCTTAGTAACCACGCCCTTTAGACGCTCGGAAAATGAAGGAGACGCCCTTCTTAGCTATACTTTGCATCGTAAACAAGGTGGCAATTATCACAGCAGGTCGCTTTGTCAAACTTGCAATGAGAGTTTAAACCCATCACAGTAAGTTACTCTAGGAAAGTCAAGAAGAATAATTATTCAATAACATCCAGACTAGTGTATCAAAACACGCATTGCAAACTTGCTTTACTGCAAAATGATTTATTTGGAGCTGGTCCTTCGAGCTTCATAAATGTCTCTTTTCGCTCCTTTATAATCGTTTAGTCGGCCAGTGGCATCTTTTATGCAAGAAGCTTTGGCAAATTTCAACAGTAGCAGCAAATTAGGATCCCTTTAGCTAGCGGCATGGACAGGCTGAGATAACTTTGGATATTGAAATAATTAATTGGGTCTGGGGGCCAACCCCCCAGGAAAAGTTTCGAGGATATGTATTCTACGATTCTACTTTGGCTGAGAATGCCTCTTCCAGCCGAGTTCAAGCATTCGTTAGAAACCCAAAACCTTTCTATGAAACTTTGACAAGCCTCGGTACAAATGTTATTACATTTCTGTGCAAATCTCGAGGACCATCTCTTTTGAAAAATGGGGGGTCCCGACCCCCATTCCCACCTTGGGTACGCCACTGATTCTACCTTCTACCTTAAATACCCCTAACATGGTCTCCTAGGTCGCTGTAAATCGAGTGTAGATATGGGCAAAAAAATTGTTTGAAATTAACAGACTGGCAAGGGCAAGAGGTAACGTAAGAAGGGGCCCCTGCATATAAGACGCCTTCCTCGATATGGTCTTTAGTGGGCCCCTTTGGCAAGAGCTGCTCCAGTTTTGTCGAGTTCTACATTTGCAGATTCATCAGTTCACCTACCAGTCGAAAGGGAGACAATGCCAATTGGAATTTTGCACTACCCTTATTTTGCGAACTGGGGCCCACATGCAATCTTTTGACATTTTCAACTGTTTGACAAACAAAGATAACTGTTGAAAGAATTATTACAGGGCCTTTAAGCCAATTTTTCGTTGATTGAAACTGGTTGTTTTGTCACGTTCATAAAGTTCATCAAAAATTAACCATTTGAAGTATTTTTCTTCCAGCACAGAAGGGGCCCTTGGGAACCCTTGCTGAGGGGGGCCCTTCGGGCCCCAGCCCGGCAGCCCGACTGGCCAGTCCGCCCCTGAAAGAAACATTTGTGTACACCTCTACACTTATAAAATAGATGTGTGCATTGATATGTAAGGAACTGTAAATAAGGGTGCTCTGTGAGAAAATACTATGGTATGTTAGAATTCAGCTTTTCATATGAATAAACTGCAATTCTATTGAAATATGGAATATCTTCTTGGTTCCCATAGGTAACCTTTAGCCTCAAATGGAGGATTCAGTGGCATGGGATATGTCCATTCAATCGGAAAGTACGACCGCACGATCCTGGATCCTACGACCCCAGACCATACGATCATACGACCATTCGACCATACGACCCCGGTCCAAAGTTTGATATAGCTGACAAAATTTTTGCACCACCGATGGTTTAGTGAACACGCAAGACATTAGTACGCGTCAAAGTTTTCTTGGTCACGTAGAATTCTGTGTATTGATACTGAGCTAGCCAGTTGTTGTAAACAAAACCGGCCCCTCCGAATACAATTAGAATGGATCAGTTGAATATCCACAAATATGCACTTCTTTGCTTGATTCACATCAGAGAAAGCAAATTTTCCATGTTTCAGTATGAAAGCCATGAAAGTAACAGACTCAGAATAGAGGGCTTTAAGGAATTTCGATCGTTAGGGTTACTCCAGTCTTTCTAGCCTTTCCAATGTTTTTTAGAACAATAACAAAGAAGTAAGAAAGTTATATCTTAAATGCAAACATATTCTCACCGGATGTAAATCTCTGACATTGAAAAGGAGCTAAAATCCGCGGGTCCCCGAATTCCCTTTGGGACATTTTCTAACTAATCTGTTTCCCCATTGGGAATTCGTAGCGTATAAGAACAATGAGCGTGACCAAGTCATTCTTCTTCAGCAACTCGCTCTTATGGCAAGAGCTGCTATTCGACACCGTCGCTGCCAGAGATATTTGGCAAAGTTTTCTTGGCCATGGCCCAAAGAGAAGCGCAGGTTCCAGTAGCAGTACCGGAGGCTATCGTAAATGATGCCCTAAACGCTCAGAATGATGCAGTTCCTCAGCAGAACGTGCCCCAGGACGCTGCACAACCAGCAGTCGCCGAAGCTCCAGCGGTGCACGTGAGTGATGTTTTCCTTCTAAAAACTTAATTTCAAGTTTCTTATGTGTCTTGCTTGCTATTGAGATATTTTGTGTTTACGTTTTACCGGCTAAGAGTATTCGTCTTTAAAACAAGGTTATCCCTTGCAAAATGTTACCTAAAAATTTGAACGTGCAGTTTTTGTGTCTTTGCAAGGGACCTATTCCTTTCAAAATATCACATCAGTGCTCATCAGTGACACCCTGCAAAAGACCCGTTAATTTCTGTTTTGTGACTTTGAGGGGGCCTATTTCAGTTTTAATATTATACTTACGGACACTACAAAATGACACGCAAAATTTCATAATTTTGTGGCTTTGCAGGAGACCTATTCCATTTTTAACTCATATCATTGAGGCACTGCAAAAGACCCGTGAAATTTCTTAATTTTTGTGACTTTGCAGGAGACCTATTTCATTTTTAAATCATATTATTGTGGCACTACAAAAGACCCGCTAAATCTCACAATTTTTGGCTTTGCAGGAGACCTATTTCATTTTTAATTCATATCATTGTGGCACTGCAAAAGACCCGTTAAATTTCATAATTTTGTGGCTTTGCATGAGACCTATTTCATTTTTTAAATCACATTATTGTGGCACTGCAAAAGACCCATGAAGTTTCTTAATTTTTGTGACTTCGCAGGAGACCTATTTCATTTTTGAATCTTATTATTGTGGCACTGCAAAAGACCCGTTAAATTTCATGATTTTTGTGGCTTTGCAGGAGACCTATTTCATTTTTAAATCATATTATTGTGGCACTGCAAAAGACCCGTTAAATTTCATAATTTTTGTGGCTTTGCAGGAGACCTATTTCATTTTTAAATCATATTATTGTGGCACTGCAAAAGACCCGTTAAATTTCATGATTTTTGTGGCTTTGCAGGAGACTTATTTCATTTTCAAATCATATTATTGTGGCACTGCAAAAGACCCGTTAAATTTCATGATTTTTGTGGCTTTGCAGGAGACCTATTTCATTTTTAAATCATATTGTTGTGGCACTGCAAAAGACCCGTTAAATTTCATAAATTTGTGGCTTTGCATGAGACCTATTTCATTTTTTAAATCACATTATTGTGGCACTGCAAAAGACCCATGAAGTTTCTTAATTTTTGTGACTTCGCAGGAGACCTATTTCATCTTTGAATCTTATTATTGTGGCACTGCAAAAGACCCGTTAAATTTCATAATTTGGTGGCTTTGCAGGAGACCTATTTCATTTTTAAATCATATCATTGTGGCCCTGCAAAAGACCCGTTAAATCTCACAATTTGTGGTTTTGCAGGAGACCTATTTCATTTTTAAATCATATCATTGTGGCACTGCAATTTGTGACCTATTAACAATGAACCGTTTTTAATTGTGCCAGCTTTTGAAACAGAAATTCGTTGTCAAGCCCGCTGTCCTTGACAACAATTGTATTTCATATGCCTTCACCCCCATAGTTATGTTTCCTTACTTGAAAAATTCCATAACTTTCTACACCGTACGCATAACCCCTGGTATTCGGCCTATTGCATAGCTTCTTCAATTTACTTTCTAAATAGTTATGGACTCGTTTTTTAATTGTTATTATGCCATATTTTCTAAGTCTCATTTCTAGATTTAAGGATCACCATAACTTACAGCTGATCTTCGAGATTTTCTATCGAAATTTCTTGCTAGTCTATATCGTACTCCATTTCGCGATTCAACCCTCATACTTACGTTTTGCAATAATTTCGCGATTTTGCAAATTTAGGTTAGCCGTTCTAGACGACAGAATCTTTTTGCGAGTTATTATTCTATTGAGGTACCCGCTATACTGTTTTCATGGCTCTTATTCGCACGAAATTCTGCCTTATGAATATTTGCAAATTTAGCATTATCCTTAGGATTCCCATCGCTAATCAGGATTCTATGAACTTCATGATAACTACCCCTCCACAATGCCCTTGTTTCCCCCCTTTTATTTCAAAATTGGAGAGAGAATTCTCTTGAGATTAGATTTTTAATCTTTACAATTTCAGTTGTTCAAACATTGCCCTTAATTTTCACGAATCACGAATAACGATATACCGCTCTGGTGTATGGTAAAAAGGAATAGACACAACAATATCTCGTAGCCATTATAAATAAGCTAAGGAAACTCCCACAAATCCATTGTTTCTTTAGCTACACAATGAAACCGGATGCGTGTAAGTTGTCGAGTACAATACATTATATTTTTGACCTGGCCCGGGCCAGTTTTTATCCATGCCGATTCTAGGGTAGTGTACGTTCATCCAAATTCTTGCACAATTTGCACTAATTCTCCACAATTCTTACTTAGAATCCTCACCTTGAGCATGCTTTTTTCATTTGAACGCGAGTAATTTTCGTATTTTCACTCTTTACTGAATTTATACCAACTAGCAACCGTACACAAGTCGAAAATTCTCTAATTGTTAACATGCTGTTTCCGCATCTGTTTTATCCCCTCTTCCTTAGGAATGAAAAATCTGCCTAAATTCGCGGGCTACCAACACTATATCTTTTCTTTTTCAAACAATTCAAGTGCATCTTAAAAACAATTGATCCTCTTTCTCCAGCCCCAAAATGATATTGCTGAAATGTTAATAAGGGTGGAAGCCCTTGAGAAAAAACAACAACCAACTGCAGATGATTTAAAGAGAGAAATTGTCCAGTATGCCCTACGTCAGGCAACAGATTTTGACAAATATCAAGCGCTAGAAAAGGCGGAGCATCTCAAGTTTTTTGCCCGGGAATCGAAAGATAAAAGAGCCGATTATTATGCCACTGTTCATTCTGCTCTTCTGGGGAGGATTAACCACCCCACAGATCAGTTTAAAAGTTACGTGTTGGCCTTGGTTGGAGACAGGGAATACGAAAAGATCGTCGAAGCTATTGGGAAGGTCGACAAGAGTTTCCAGCCCCGAAGAGACTCAAATTATAATCCTTTCGCAGCCTACCCAAGACCCCAATTTACATCTGCGGCCCCACCATCACCTCTGATGAGCCAGCCTTACCCTGCAGCATACAGATTCCATAGAGAAAGAAGACGTTTCTGTTCCTTCTGCCGTTCAACGACTCATTCGTTCTCCAGATGTAATCGACGACAAAACTCCACTGGTTTTGGCCCTGCCCCTCGATTTAGAGCAAATCATAACAATGGACAAAACTTTCCATCACAGTAATGTCTTACTATTTATTATCATGAATTCGTTGGTTATCCTCCTATAGATAGAAACTAAGGTTCTCGTTGTGTTCATCAATCTTTATCAAAACTGTATCCACTGCTATTAGTGCTTTGACCCTTGTATTTATTTGTTTGTCTCTAATTCTTTTTCGGCCTCCGCGGGGCACACAATGTCATATCTGTTTCCTTTATGTAGCAACCGAATCAACAGACGCTTTTAAAGGCAGTTTGTTATAAAAACAACTGTATAATGAACACCTTTAAAATGTCACGATTGCTTCTCTGTTTCCTCCTTGCCAGTCACTCGGGGGTCTAACTAAAGGCCTTAATACACGGCTCTAAGCTGCTAGTTCTGGGTGACTGGGTTGGAGGTCTCATGTTTCCTTCTAAAACAACGATTTACGGTCACTTTCATTTCGCCTCATCTAGTCTACAAGTCAACCAACAATGTTCTTGGTGAAGCAGGAAGACCTTCTACATTCAAAACATAAAAGACGGATAGATTAGTGTGATCTAGAAGGAATGGCCTCCGACCCAGCCACCCAGCAACCTTTAACTTCAATTCAAAGGATACAGTCAGGTTCTCTGAAGCTTTCTGCAAAAGACATCATTTTTCGGGATCCAAAACAGTTTGTTGCGGGTCAGCTTCATGAGAACTATGAATTTTGAGATTTTATTACACAAGATTACTATAAGCGAGAAGAGATTTTAAAATACATCTCACAGGGCGTTTCCATCTACGATTTTATTAGTCCTTTCAAAGGGTCTTTCAAAGTGAAATGTTACAATTCCAAGCTTCCTCCAGTGTCTATGTTTCCCAATAGCAAGTCATGTGAAGCTTTCGAAGATTTTGTTTCCAACTCTATTTTGGAAAGAGTGGCAAATGGTTCCTTGTCAGTGTGGGGAGAAAAAGGCTTTTGCACTCCTTCGCATCTTGTTATGCCAATAACTGTTGAGCCAAGTAAACCCTGCATGTGTCATGATGAGCGTTTCCTTAACTTATGGATGAAATGCCCTTCTGTGAAATTCGACCCAATAACTGACTTACCGCGATATGTCGAACAATACCATTATCAGACAAAACTCGACGACAAGTCAGGCTATGATCACGTAAAACTTACAGAAGATAGTAGGACATTCTTTGGTATTGCTTGGAAAGGGTACTTCTTCGTCTACAACACGCTTCCATTTGGCTGGAGCCCTAGTGCGTATATCTATCAGACGATAGGGCTCGCAGCATCACATTTCATTCGTTCGAACGGAGTTCCCCTCGGTCAATATATTGATGACAGACACATAGGACAGATTCGATTAAACCCCGCCATTCAGTCAACCTGGTCTAACGTCGAACTCGCCGAAGCAGCGGTTTTTATTGCATCTCTTGTCTTAGTAAGCTGTGGCTACTTCATAGGGATTCAAAAATCTGTTCTACGCCCTACTCAAAACATTTTGTTTCTTGGCCTCATCTCAGACTCAGTCACTCAGTCTTTTTTATTACCACCGGGAAAGAAAGAAAAATTTGCCCGGACAAGGGAATCAATTATTGCCTCACAGTCTGTCTCAACAAAAACACTACAAAGATTTGCGGGTAAGGTAATTTCATTCTCTCTCTCCGTTCCGGCAGCAAGGCTCTACATTCGTGAAGTGAATGCAGGCATAAGCAAAGGGATTAAATCATCAAAGCAGGTTCCCATGTCAGATAGCCTCAAAAGCGAACTCCAATACTGGAGATCCCTAGACACTTGGCAAGACTCTCTCCCATGGAAAACTGAGAAACACATTTCGATTTCAGTCTCTTCCGATGCATCAAATACTGGATGGGGTGGTGTCATTTCTCTACCAAATGGGAATGAAACTACAAGAGATTACTGGTCCGAAGAAGAAAGGGTTACTCCCATTGCTATTAGAGAAGCAAAAGCCCTTGTAAACACCTTGATTACATTTTCGAATTATTTACACAATGGTCGTGTGGATGCATACATCGACAGTCAGAACCTCTTGCATTTTTGGAACAACCAAGGTGGGAAGAACATTGCACTAACAGACGAAATTAAAAGTCTCTTCAATTTGACTCTTAAGCTCAACATTCTCTTGAATCTCCATTATACCCCTTCAGCTTCACTGCCTGCCGATGCTCCGTCACGATTCACATCTGACCTAGATTGCTGTCTCTCTGAAGACTCGTGGAGAATAGTTGACCGTACATACGGTCCACACACAGTAGACCTCATGGCAATCCCTTCTAACGTACGAAAGAGCATCCGAGGAGAAATCCTAAAATTCTATTCCCCATATCAATGCAATAGCTCCAGTGGAGTAAATGTTTTTGCACAGAACCTCGACCCAGCAGAAACCTTCTACGTATTCCCCCCTTTTGTTCTGATCGGCTCTCTGCTTCGATTCCTGCAGAAATCAGGATGCACTGTAACCATGGTTGTTCCTGATGTCTCTCCAAGAAAGTATTGGTGGCCTCTATTGTTGTCGGTGTCCGCAGATAAGATTTTGATTGGCAAGAGAAATCAACAAGGTATTCTCCTTTTCCCGCCCAACAAAAAGCATTGTTGGTCGACAAAACCTCTCTCATGGGATCTTTACGCCTTTAAAGTAATTTTTCATTGATTTGATACCACAGATAACTGCACCAATTCCCAGAATCTGGAAGCCTGCAAGCCGATGCAAATCATGTGAATATGCAAACGACTTTGATTACCGCTTCTGCCAAAAGTGTGGAGTCCAAAGAGACACTTCTTCCTCATTCTTTCCTCCAGCAACGGTAGACATCGACACACCTCGACTCCAAAGGCGTCGTAACTCCCTGGTTCAATACAAAGAATCAAAGCCTTATCAGAAACAAAAAAGTAGCCTCCAAACACAACTAGAGTCGTTTCTATGGTCCTTACGTGAAAGAAAAGTGATCGCCATAGCTTTACCTAGAAATGTCGTTGATTTCTTAATTTGGAGAGATAATTTTGGTAAGACTATAATACACTCGAATGACTGTGAATCAAGAACCAAAAAGGGAATATGCAAATGTTGTAGGGGCCTAGCAGCTGGGACCATTGACAACAATATTGGCAAGTTGAAAACCATCTTTAAGGATAACGGCCGAGGAAATACTTGGAATGAGGATTTGCACTTGGGAAATCCAGCATCTCATTTTTCTGTAAAGGAATACCACTCCTTGATATTAGAAGAGCAAACCATTGCAAGAGTTTTTCCTGCTCAAGCCACGCCGTTGTTTATGGACAAGCTGGTTGACGTGTGTGATCACTTGAAGCAATGCATGGCAAAGTCTGGTGACAAGCCTTCACTCCTCTACACCTTGGCAAGAGACTTAGCATTCTTTAGCATTGACTTCTTTTCAGGTGACAGAGGCTCCGATCTCGGCAGGGTAAAGGCTTCTGACGTCCTTGTTAGTCCCGAAAACAATGGATACGTTTTCAACCAAGTTTTTGGGAAAACTCTCAGAGGAAATGGTAGCAATGTATTTGCAATAAAAAAGTCCAAGGCAGCTCTGCTTGTCCTGTTGAAAATTTAGAAGCCTATTTATCCCTGTCATCCAGTATGTCCATTGACCTTGGGACAGGATATTTGTTTCGCACAACCGACCGGCATGGTAACATCACGGAAAATGCTTTGACTGGCTCTGCAGTAGCTAACAGGCTCAAAAAACACATGCAAACGCTGTCAATCTTGGAAGGGGAAACCATGCATAGCCTCCGAAGTGGCTGTTCTGTTACTTTAGCACTCCTTGGTGTACCATATTCGGAAATCGCCCGCCACGTAGGTTGGAAAAGCGTGAATATGGCTTTATACTACACTCAATGCGAGAGAGTATTCTCTCCCAACGGTGCTGCATCGGTTTTGGCAGACTCATCCTCCTCGAAGGCCTTGTTGCTTGGGAAAAACTTTAGAAAAAGAAACACCTTAGATGGATTCCAGCCGATATTAAAGTAAAAACAAAGTTAGTTCTAAAGAAAGAAACCTGGAGGGTGTACTTGACCAAATTTAGTTGGGGACGTGCCATCGCGTTTACGAACATACCCGTTCCTTTTTCCAATTATTCGGGAAAGTATACCCGACCTTACGCCAGTTTTTCGAAAATATATTCAACCTTACATTTTCATACCAAAGTCTTAAAGACGGTATCTTTCCTTATACAAAGACTGAAATTGATACCGTTCCTTATTCCAATATCTGGAAAATCTACATCCTTCCCGATGGCACGCCCCCATACCCAAAATATATGTAGTGGAGCCCCCGTGGAAAGTAATCCCTGACCTAATTGAGTAATGGAATGAATATACAGTATTATTCCTATATTCCAAATGTTTCTTCTATATTTTTCCTAGTTTTATGGTTGCTCTTGGGGTATTCGGATTGCTACCTCCGAAGCACTCTCCATATCTTAGCCATTTGAAAGGAAGAGAGTGAAAACCGGTGAGAATATAGCACTATTCTCATCCAGATCCCCAGTCACTCATGAGCACCTCTGTTGACATTGAAAATTATGGAAGTATTAATACATCATAACAAAGTCTTGTAAACCAAATACATACAACTTTGGCCTGGGGTCGTATTGTCCTATGACCTGGGATTGTAAGTCCCGGGTCGCAGAGTCCTCGGATCCGGTCAAAAGAACGTCTCAGTTTCTTGTGCGAATGATGAACACATTACGTGATAGGGCAGATTTTCAGTATTGCGAGTTGGCAAGCTAACGGCGGTTGTCTGGATAAGTGGGAGTTGGGTAATGGGAGTGGGGAGTAGGGAGTGGGGAGTGGGGAATGGGGAGTAGGTAATGAGAATGAGGAAACAGGAGCTAGTATTAGTTTAGTCTCGAAAATTTTCAATTCAATTCAAAAGTTTCATGCACTGCAATTTTCGAAAAGAAATCTTGCCCTAATGTGAAAAATTAGAGTAAAAGGGATGAAGGTCTAAGAATTTAAAAAAAAACTTTTTGTGTGGCTTCTTAACTTTAGAACTAATTCTATGCAGTAAAGTTGCTCCTCGTAATTCCTCACGCTCGAATACCAAAGCTAGCAGCGCAGCCCTCAAAGAATGTTCATGGATCTTAAAAATCAATTTCAGGAAGCTAAGTGACATAACAAGGCACTAATGTTGGCCCAATCTTAAGAAATATCACTGTTAAGCAAATCTAAATTAAGTGTGTTCACTTTAAGTAGCATGTGTTTCATTTGAAACTGTCGACTCCTGTTTTCTAATCTTAACTACCCTATCTCCACTCCCCACTCCTCACTCCCCACTCCCTACTCTCACCTTTCTTGCAAGCTTTGATTTAAAGTGATTTTATGTTGTCGAACAGCTTCGTATGTACTTCAGATATTGTGTTGTTTAAGAACTGCAATAAGTAAAACTTTGAAGTGAAAAAATTCAGAGACTGGGCTATTGCTTATCTGACTCCCATTCCCCACACTCCCCACTCCCCACTCCCCACTACCCAACTCCCAATTTTCCAGACAACCAGCTAACGGCTGCATGCATGATACAAGTAAAAAGACTTCAGAAATGATCTTATAGCAGAAAGAAAATCTGTCCATTGTTGGACCTTTTGTACTGCATTCTCTTTCAGAGTTCGTAAACAAGTAGTACAAAAGATGATACTGATAGAAGGAAAATAGTGATGAAGTCATTTACTAATTCGTTGGAAAATAGACCTAGGACCCTTCATCATTATTTACGGATATCTACATAATTTTGCAATCATGGAAAAGCGATGAATCAGGGGAGTAGCAAAGGCAGTTACTGGACTCAAAGTAAGCTTTGCGTAATTCATTACCAAACTTGCATTATTTTCATTCAACAGCAGAGCCCAAGAAATAGCTGTTTCGTCATCAAATAAGAAAATTGTTTAGCCAAATTCAGACTCTGCGTACCTCAGTTATGTTAGCTACTTAGCTTGGCTCCAGCGATGACTGAATTGCTGAACTGTTATTGAGTTTATTTCCAAGTCACCCCTTTTGTTTGTAATAACCAAGGACTCTCTCTCGCTGTGAAACTTTAATCATACTCTAGACTCTACTTTGGTAAAAAGCTTGCAGTTTGCAATCAAACATTCTTTATACGGGTAAACAGGATTTTTTTGGATTTGGCCTTGAGCCAGTCATCCCGTCAAAATTTGGAAATGACGACTCTGTGTTCAGGCTCGCTAGGTTCACAGGTCTGATTTGTACTGTTGTACTGTATGCCATTTCGACCGAAGCAGAGAAACTTAGGCTATGTGTATGGCCTTTAATAAAAGCGTCAAAAATCAGTTTCAAGAGTAATCACTTTGTAACTTGGGCCAAATCTTCAATAAGAATTGGGTAAAGGTTCTATGCGTTGTAATCAGTAAATTTATAAGCAGAAGGCCTAAAAAACTACAAGGGCAGACTCTTTATTTGTAGCACTGCGACAAAACCAAGAGGAGAGCCTCTGCAAAATAGGGCAATAACTTCGTTGTATCTAACGTGAGCATCGAAATACTTTACCACGGGCCAAATAGATACTGCAGCTAACATAATATCAACTATTTGCAAGCTTTTACTCCCTTGTTGTTTGGAAAAAGCAGCTGCAAAACTTGTTTTTAGTCCAGGCCTATTGTTGAATTGAATTGCTAAAATTTGGGTACAAAACCCCTCCTCACATTACCCCCAAGATACTGTACGAAGAAAAGTATTGGACCACAAGCAAGCCTTTATCGTCAGCTATTTTTCATAATTTTTCTTAAATTTTTGGAGGTAAGCAGTAGGCGTGAGGAGCTGCGTATGGGAAAGTGTCACAAACAGGAATGTGCGTAACAAAACTCTTTATCGCTTATATGTATATGTAGATTCACGCCTTGTCTGTGATGTGCAAGTGAAGGAAGAGATCGAGCACCTCTGTGGATTTAGAGTGTGTTTTTGATATGTTAATCTTGCTGTCATTAGACAGTTGTACGTGGAATGATGATTGAATGGGAAAGGAGATATTTTGTTTGCTTAGACGGCCTGAAGGTAAAGTATTCATATAAAGTGGTGAAAGTTGCTTAAAAGAATTTTTGTGGTTGAATAGTGGTTGCCATTTCTTGTGTTTATTTTTGGCGAGAAGCTTTTGGACCTTTTGGCTTTTGGAGCAAGGAATACTGGGAAGAATGCGCAGATCTGAATGAAGGGATCTACTTAGGATCAAGCTTTCGTTTTGAACATACATTTTCTTTGGAAACGATAATAATAGCCAGAGTGTCAAATAAAAGTAATGAGACTAATCTTTACTGCACATTGCTAAGCCCGATGTTCCAAACGCCCATATTGAATTGATACGAAGTTGTAAAGAGGGGACTTGGGTGGGGAGTGGGCAGGAGGACTGCACTGTATAGCTAAGCTCACATGGTTGCAGGCTAATTGGACAGGGGGGCAGAGGGGATGCTCGTAATGAACTGCAAGTTGAGACCCTGTGATTATTTGTTTTGGATTTGATAAGATTTGGCAAGCTTGGAGTTGGATCTGACGTTAGGGATATTACTATGATAGATTGCAAGTATGAGTGTTTTAAGGAGAGGGATGAGGTGAATTCTGATGCAAATTCTCAACTAATACCCTGTCACCTGATATTTCGGGGCAATTAAACTAGTATATCAACATGGTGATAGGTGCCCCAGCAGCATCCTGGCCTTCTTGGAAACAATAGTAATAGCCAGGGTGGCAAATGAAAATAATAGAACCAGTCTCACTCAGCAACCCTTATCAAACACCAAACATTTCAAATTCCCAGACTCCCAAAATGAATAGATTCATAGCTTGTAGTCAGATAAAGTATGAGCAAACGGAGAGGGGGAGGGGGTTGGTTGTTTGTTCAGTTTGCTTTGAAATTGGCCTCTCGACATCAAGGACAACGAGAAAATACACTGCCATTGGCACAAGGCAATCTATTCATTGGAAGGGGCCTTCTATAAAGAGAGGGAGGTAACAGGGGGGTATTTATTTGGTACCCGTACCACCTCATGAGGTACAAGATTCCAGCCCAATTGAAAGCATTAGTACCAACAATTTTAGGAGAAGGAGCTAATAACTGATAATTAACCCTATCTGACCTGGGCGATTTGAAACACTCAATGCCGGGGTTGTTGTTGCTTGAGAAATGGCAACCAAATCTGGCATTTGGCACAAAGATCATTATATAAACAATAGATTTTTGAAACAATGATTTAACTAGCGTTGTTTTCGTTGTAGCTAGAGCATAATTAACCCTATAGTGGTTGGGCTATTTGATAGTACTATTTTGGTTGGGGGGGGGCAAAAAGCCCCCCCCCTTACCTACCTCTTGACTGGTAGTAGGTATAGCGACCAAATTTAGTGCTAAAAGCCTCAGGCATGTACTTTCTGTAAATATAAAAATTAACACAAAAATTGCCATCATTTTTGCTCACGTCAGCATTTTCCTTTGTGTGGTCAAGAAAAGCGGCAAAATTGGCCAAAGTCAGGAAAATCGCGATAAAATTAAATTTGGAGCACATTTTCCATCCACACATGATACTTGTGATAGAATGCATCAAATAACACTACTTTACAAAAGAAATTTGACAAATATTCCACTTCTGCTACATTTTTCGCGATAATTGAGATTTGAGAATTTGCGATTTTTCTTGGGTCAGTTCCAGAATATTGTCTCCCGCCCCCTCATTTTTCAAAACATTTCTATGAAACTTTTTGAGGAGTTGCACAATAAGTAGTTGCAAGAAAGTCAAGAAGTTTCATGGCTATAAAATTATTCCTGGCAGAGTTATCTAAAAAAATCTACTAGGGGGGGGGGCAAATTGGCCCCCCAACCAAAATGGGGTTAACATTATGATGTCATATGACGTCAAAAAATTGAAAGTGTGTTAAAAGGTCGTAAAACTTTACTTTTCGTAAAGAAATCAAATATATAGACCAAAATTGATGTAAATTCATAGTTTAGACTTAATTGGACCAATTAAAAGGATTAAGAGAGATGCAATGCATATTTTTCAAAGAGTGTTGCATGAAAACTTGGTTACCATAGATACAAGGCTAAGAAGAGAACACCGAAATTGTTACAGTTTGATTGCTGTATGATAGAAAGTTAAAATTGCTAAATCTAAGAGGCATTCAGCAAACACGGAAAAACGTATAAATGAAAACGTACGAGGGGGGCGGAATCTGCTCCCCAGGTCAGATAGGGCTAATATAGTACAGTTTATCATATGACGAATTCTGAAAAGAGGTCTACATCAGTTCCTTGTGATACCAATGGCCAAGACCAAACCACTCCTGCACACGTTACCATTGCATCTGGCATCTGTGTCACTGTCTGCATTGTCAAACGCTAAAATTTGTTCTAGGAATTCCAAAAACATCCATGGACGAAAGATTATCGATCATTGGTACCGACTCATGTAGGCTCGGTATCGGTACCTTTACCTTTGGTACCAGGTTCCACCACATTTGCAAGGTGTTGTACCAGGTACCACCATTCTGGTACCATGGTACCTCTACCCCATCACTCCCTCTAGGAAGTAGAATGTACTCTGATGTGATCTTATTTGGAGGCAATTTGCTCTTGACATAATATACAATAATCAATAAGCAGTACAAAAACTTCACTGAATTTCCACCTGATGCATGAATAGAGTTGAAACTATGCTAAATCGTTCATGTTGAGATATGAAAGTTATCTGATCGTCGAACGTATTTCAGCACATGAACTTTCAGAGGTATTTCTTACAAGAAAAGTGGCAATATTTGCTCTGATAAACGCCATTGAGAATAATGGGTTGATAAGACAATGGAAGAGGACAGAATACATCTGAATGTCACCAAAGAGACGCTAACAGACAGTGTAATAAGCACTTATTCCACTATTCCATCCTATTCCAAGATTGCATTATTCCAGCATCCTGTTCCATTCCAGTGCTGTATATTTCATGTATTTTGAGATAGCTTGAAGATTTAGCCAATCATATGACTGCTGCATTATGTATTCCAAATGTAATGGTTGAATTGATAATATCTTTTCGCGTCCATGACTGAGATTGAATTTCATTTTGGAGCAGACTTGAAATGATTTGCTTTCAAGTCTGTTATTTGACACCAGTGTCGTTCGTAAAGATGTTCTTGTTGGTCTTATTGACGATTTCCTATTTTACAGAGTGCAATGCACGATGTTTAATTGCAACGATGTATGCAACAACAAGTCTGAAGTCTCACTCGTATTTGGACTACTCAAACAACGAGTACTGTACACTTTACTTCAGACCAAGTTCGGGTTATTCCAGTGGATACTTTTTGGAAATTAAATGGACGAAATTCGACATCGAAGGAAAGATGCCAAGCTGTATTTATGATAGTGTGGAAGTTTTCCTAACAAGGTAAGAGTGAATTTAGCCGTGCCTCTAGTAACCATAGTGCAAGAAAAGAAAAGTTAGAGCTGTGGCGTAATGGAAGCATTGGCGTTCTTCAGCTACGGTCTCCCAGCTACCAGCAGCAGTAATGACATTGATCGGAGCATGAGAAGGTGTTTCAAGGTAAACTTAAAGCCCAGGTGAGGGACTCCCTGTAAGTAGGTGCCCTCTAGGTAGGCAGTGCCACGTTTACCCATGGGTCCACTGGGATTGCGATTAGGTGCCCCTAAAATTTCTTAAAGTTAGGAGGCCCCGAGCAAAGGTTTGAGCCTATGATGTGCTGTCGATTTCAGCCTTGTGTTTGAATTGAGTAGTAACGTCTTCACACTACATAGTGCTTTCATACACTGACAATACTTCATTGGCAAGCAATGCTCAATAGCAGTTAATTACTTTAAACTATATATTTTATACAATAAACTTGGTTTAGATTTCAAATGATCGCTGAGTTGATGAAATACAAAAGTCTATATTTCGTATTACCTGTTAGAGCAAGGGGCATGTTCTATTCGCTGGACCCCAAGACCCCAGACCCCAGACCCCGAGACCCCCGACCCCAAGACCCCCGACCCCAGACCACAAAAATAGATAAAGATACTTTTCACCAAGTAAGTTTTTCATATCAAAGTGGTGGAAAAAAATAAGTGAAAATGCAGGAAAACTGGAAAACCCTACCAGTTATAAGTCTAGCAAATGAAAACTAATAAATCTACCATGTAAAGAGCCATTGACTACTCTACTGTACCGGACACATAACAACGGAAGGGCAACTACTCCTTATAAATCACGGCAATTTTTAAGGACATTGTTTTGTTTCATCAAAGCAATTTTAGAGATTCTTTCATTAACCTGAAATATATCGGGTCGGGCGCTTTTTGATGGAGAGACACTTGCACTGTTAAGGTTAGATGTGGAAATAGGAAAGGTAGCGGAAAATTCCCCACCAGAGAAATTCTTGCAGTGAAAAGCCCTGGCCTGATACAGCCGATGCCATTACTCAACGATATTGTTCAAGAAAAGTCTCTTAGCTCATTCAAAGCTTTGCATGGAGTTCCTTAAATTTCGGCCATCCTGGTACTGGTTTGTTATAAACAAGTTTCTTATAAAAACCAATACAGAATAAACTGTAGTCGCAACATGAAACCAGCATGTTGTGAAAGCAAACCAACAGAATAGAAAGTTAAAAGAATTGCAAAGTCTCCAATGATTCTGTTAAAATCAGGAGTTTTACGCGCAACTACCAAGAGGGTGGTAAAGGGGGGGTCAGAATCACGAATCACGGGAAAAAATTTGTGGGATTCACGTTTCACGTTAAAAAATAGAGCATTTTCACGTTTCCCGGAAAAAGATGTCATTGTCAGATATAAGGAACGATTCTCAAGGCAGAGGCGATGAGTAAAAGAAAATACTGGTTTAATTCCAAAGAAAAAAGATACTTTTGATCCTCGGGGAAAATGATACCGATCACATCAGGTGGTAATTGACCAAAAAGATTTAACACAGAATTTGCAGAAAATGTTTCGATGGATTAATTTTGCGTTGTCAATAAAAAAGACCTAAAATTATTCGAGCCTATTTCAATTTTTGGACTGAGGCCAGCGTAAAAGGAATCGAGAAGGTTAAATTAATCTTGTGCCTCGTCTATTTTTATCGGTCCAATGAGATGTTGTTCTGTTTTGAAGTGGAGGTCCTACCAGATGGCGTGTGATCGATTCGTCTTTAACGCTTTTATCTTTGCAGTGTCGATTTCTTTTAATACTCAATGTAGTATGCATCGGGTATGCATTTTTCCACTCTTTTCATTTTTCAGAGCATTATGGGTAAATAATGGTCTGAAAATAGAATGCTCTGAAAAATGACAATAGAAGGATGTCCTGTTTCCCAAACTGCATTTGAAGTTCTTTCCTGAAATATTGTATAGTGTAATAAGATGCAAGGTTCCCTGGCAGGCAGGACCTTCCCAAAATTGCACAATGTTTCTCAATTGGTTAACTAGGGATTTTTCACATCCATGACAAGGCCTTGATCTACTGTTGGTAAATAGAAAGTTTAATTCTGTAGCTGCCATAGTTGGGGCCATTGCAGGTTCTTCGTCTGTAGCTGAATGTCGTTAACTTCATCAATATCCAGGTCGTCCACACTAGAATCTGTGTCATATTCATATTTCTGTTGAAAATATTCTGGAGCATCATTTAGCTCTCTTCCCTCATATGCTTCATCTTCTTCGATGCGGGGCTACTGAAATTTTTCAATAGGAATTTCATTTTGTTCATACATGTTCAAAGGAAGTGTGCCAGCCTTGAATTTCGTTGTCTCTTGCCTCACAGTCCTCTGTCGGACACATTTTCCATTATCTCTGGCCCATGATCGCATTAACTCTTGGTCTGACTTCGACATTGATGGATGACTTTGTTGCCTCATCTTAGGAAACTCAGATAAATGCATTTGGGTAGCTGGTACGGGGTAATAAGAATCTCTGTACGTGTAATAGCAGGCTGACCATATGGTCATTCTCTTCGTAGATTTTAACACAGTGGCTCCCAAGTCTCGTGCATGTTGCAATTGTAGACAATTAGGATAATTGAAATGCTATACGGCATGAAAGTTTTCAACTTTTATGGTTATGTAAAAGAGAGGATGGACGTATTTTCACTCCGTTGCTTAATGCTTCTACTCTCCCTGAGACCCAGTGCACACCATCACGTAGTGGTTGGAGCGATTTCAATGTTTTGTTAGAAATAGTTCCTTCTCATCCATTCTTATCCTTTTCAATGCCAGTTAGATTCTCCACTACCATTGATGTGTGCTGAAGAAAGGTAAAGACGTTCTTCACAATATCACCTGCTTCAGAAATGGGTAAACTTTTCTCTGCTTGTGCTTATGATGAATTGAGAATGCTTGGCAAAGCTCACCTAAGTATTCCAAAATGCGCATCCCACCTAGAAACTTTGTTATCAGCCTTATTGCACCAATTTGAGGGTCAGCAACAAAGATGTTTTTAATTTGAATTCAAATTAATCATCTTTTGTATCCAAATCATTGTAAATCAGGTTTTTTGCAGTATTTATTGACTTTTAATGTTTTTGTACACAAATATGGGCTTTTCACGTTTCACGGGAAGATTTTTGCCTTTCACGTTTCACGTAAATAAATACTGGTGTTTCATGTTTCACGAGAAAAAAAATTGCCAATCACGTTTCACGAAATACCCTTTATCACCCTCTACCAACGATGGAGATAAATTTTCGTCAACATAACTGCAATTATAACTCAAACTAAGAAAACAATAATGTTGCAGTTCACAACATGAAAAACGTGCTATAAAAACGGAAGTAAAACGTCACTCGTTCATAACAAAACAACAGGCCTATTTTTCGCATATTCTAACAATTTCTTTGACCAGGTCATCGTAACTGTTCACGACAAAGGTGAAGCTTTATTGTGCACCAACGCTTCAAATACTTCAGATTAACAGTAATCTCCAATTTCTTTCCTGGGATTGTCCAGTTTCAATATTTTTTTTGGCTCTGGTACCCAGGGTTATATCCAGGCAAAACCTTAATTTCATAGTATGTTATAATTCCAAATCACGTATGCATACCTTTTATTTTACAAGAAACCCAAGATTAAGCTCGAAAAATGCAATTCTGATTTGAAGAAGTGTCGAGACATCTGTTCACTTCTCATGTCTATTACCACTTCATGGAGACTTTCAAGATGTCAACAATCTCAGAACTCAAATTATCTCACAAAGTTTTCCTATTTTCCTCTCTTTTTACCCATCTTCCAACACTTTGATATAAAAAGTTGCATGATGAAAATTATTTACATTTACTGCTGGGGTCTTGGGGTCCGGGGTCTGGGGTCCTGGGTCCTGGGCTCTTGGGGTCCAGCGAATAGAACATGCCAGAGCAAGGGGTCCCTGTAAACCGTGGAACGGCCTAACGACTAACAACGAGTTATCAAATTACAGTATCGAGTTGTCTGTGCAAATGGATGTATCAACCGGACCACCATGAGTATGGAATGGACTAATCACTGCATCTAAGAGATAGCGGATCCTGCGAATTTCTTTTTCTGTGGAAAACAAAGTAAGAAGAAGAAAGTACCGGGTTTCATTGGCTGTTCACCTCGTTTTTTCTCTGTGCCCTGTATCCCTTTTATCATGCAAACGTGTGAGCGAAAACTTGAAATGAAAGGTCCCCTGTTTCTTTTTCCTTTTTTCCTCTATAAAGTACTTCAATAATAGTTTTACCATAAGCAATAGAATACTTAGCAACTCAACATAACATAACATAGCATAACGTAACACAACAAAACATAAAGAAAGACGGAGAATGGCGGTATTAAGGCCATTTCATTCAGTTGTTTTTTTACATTCAGGGCATTTATCACGAAATGATTGGGGAAAGGAGGTCAGTAAAATCCGAACTGGCTTGATGTTAGAGAGCCTTTTCAAGCTTCGTACAGGACCATTCTAAAATGCGAAAACAAATGACAAAAGTGCCGCGTCAGAACATGTCACAAATGACGCATACAGCTGTCATCGTAAATTCAACTCAGTTTCAAATAAATCATGAACGAGTATGGAAGCTTCTGTTAGGAATTAAACCTGGAGTCTCTTTCTCATCCACCGAACTAGTAAAAAAAGAGGACACCCGTTTGCTTTCAAGTTTCTCACTTTGTTTTCCACAGAAACAAAAATTCGCAGGATCCGCTATCTCTTAGATCCAGTGATCAGTCCATTCCATACTCATGGTGGTCCGGTTGATACACCCATTTGGACAGACAACTCGATACTGTAATTTGATAACTCATTATTAGTCGTTAGGTCGTTCCACGGTTTACAGGAACCCTTAGAGCAAGTTGTGCAAAGATACGTAACGGCAACTTTCCCAAGTGTAATGACCGCGCTTAGATTGTTGCTCACTTTGCCATGCGGAGTTGCCTCTGGTAACGTTGAAAAAAAAAATGTCAAGAGTCAACTAAGGGTTAATCTTAGGGCTTTGTTTCGTATTGTGAACCCTCTTCTTGGAATCTATATATATAAGCGATGAAGAGTTTTGTTACGCACATTCCTGTTTGTGACACTTTCCCGCACGCAGCTCCTCACGCCTACTGCTTACCTCTAAAAATTTCAGAAAAACGATGAAAAATAGCTGACGATAAAGGCTTGCCTGGGGTCCAATACTTTTCTTCGTACAGTGTCTTGGGGTAATGTAAGAAGGGGTTTTGTACCCAAATTTTAGCAATTCAATTCAACAATAGGCCTTAACCTTCGACCTTTCTTTGTGGATGCTGATGGCAGCCATAGAAATTTGATGGCAGCGTTCAATCTGAGCTAAAAACAAGTTTTGCAGCTGCTTTTGCCAAACACCAAGGGAGTAAAAGCTTGCAAATAGTTGATATTATGTTAGCTGCAGTATCTATCTCGCTCGTGTTAAAGTATTTCGATGCTCACGTTAGATACAACGAAGTTATTGCCCTATTTTGCAGAGGCTCTCCTCTTGGTTTTGTCGCATTGCTACAAATTCAGAGTTTGCTCTTGTAGTTTTTTAAGTCTTCTGCTTAAAATTTACTGATTACAACATATAGATTCTTTACTAAATTCTTAGTGAAGATTTAGCTCAAGTTACAAAGTGATTACTCTTGAAACTGATTTTTGACGATTTTAAAGGCCATACGCATAGCCTAAGTTTCTCAACTTCGGCCAAAATGGCATACCGTAAAAATCAGACCTGTGACCCTAGAAACACAGAGTCATCATTTCCAAATGTTAACGGGATGACTGGCTCAAGGCCACAACCAAAATCCTGTTTACCCGTATAAAGGATCTTTGATTGCAAGTATAAAGCTTGACTGTTCTTTGACCAAGCTACGCTACCAAGGTAGAGTATGATTAAAGTATGTTATGCAATGTTTTCCAGATTTCCTGGACTTGCCCAAGTCGTCCTGGAGGAAAGGAAGAGTGTGTTCGCTTTCTTTCTTCTATAACGACTTAGGCAAGTCCACAGAATTCCAAATATAAATTTATCACAGCAAGGGAGAGTCCTCGGTTATTGCAAAAGGGGTGACTTGGAAGTAACCTCAATAACAGTTCAACAATTCACTCACCGCTGAGGCCAAGCTAAGTAACATAACTGAGGTGTGCAGAGTCCGAATTTGGCAAAACAAGTGGCATTTGATGACGAAATAGTTATTTCTTGGGTTCTACTGTTGGATGAAAATAATGCAATCCAGTAACTGCCTTTGCTACTCCCCTGATTCATCGCTTTTCCATGACTTCAAACTTATGTAGATGTCCATAGATAATAATGAAAGACAAGCAAAGTCTGCTTTAACGTCGATGACCATGTTATGTTACCAGGTCTGGTCTGAAAGTATTGGTTATCGGTCCTAGGTCTATTTTGCAACGAGTTAGCAAATGACTTCATAACTAATTTCCTTCTAGCATTATCATCTTTTGTAATACTACAAACCCTGAACGAGAACTCAGCACAAAAAGGTCACATAATGGACCGATTTTCTCTTGTAAGATCATTTCTAAGGTCTTTTTGGTTGTATCATGCGTGCAGCCGTTAGCTTGCCAACTCGCAATACTGAAAATCAGCCCCAGCAAGTTTGCACAAAAAAATGAGAAGTTCTTTTGACCGGACCCGAGGACTCTGCGACCCGGGACTTACAACCCAAGATCGTACGACAATACGACCCCAGGTCCATGTTTGATGTATTTGGTTAAAAAGACTTTGTTATGATTTTTTATAATACTTCCATTGTCTTCAATGTCAACAGAGGTGCTCATGAACGACTGGGGATCTGGATAAGAAATGTTTGCATTTAAAGGGGCAGCGTCACGTAATGTAAACAAACTTCTTTCGAAACGATGATTTTTCAGGATTTTTGATAGTCCATATCACAGAGATTTTCCACTACTTTTCTCAAAATATAGGTGTTATTTTGAAGATGGACTCTTGAATTTTCTTGAGAAATAAACCAAACACTCATACGTTGTAGGATTGCAGAGATATTGGTGGATTTTTAGAAGTAACTTTATTGTGGATTCACCCCATCCACCAAAATCTGAGCAGAACACAATGGCCACGTGTGGCCAACAATATAGATCATAGAGATAACAGGTTTGTTTACGGTTACGTGACCCTGCGCATTTAAGATATAACTTCCTTACTTCTTGTTATTTTTATGAAAAAATTAGAAAGGCTAGAAAGACTGAAGTAACCCTAACAGTCCAAATGCTTTATAGCCCTCTTCTGAGTCTGTTATTTTCATGGCCTTTGAACTCAAACATGGAAAATTTGCTTTCTCTGATTTGAATCATGCAAAGAAGTTAACCCTTTCATTCCCAAATATTGAAAGATTTGTCAAAAAATTTTTTTTCTGTAGTCTTTAGTATATTTTTACATAAAATAACCCATTTTCGAGAAAAAAACAGCATGATTTTTTTGCATGTTTGTCCACCTTAACTATTTTCCAATACAAATTTCCATTGACTTTATTTAGATTCCCATTGTTGCCAAATGGCAACGCAAACTTTTGTGACAAGTTTTGCGGTGCTGAGCAAGGCATACGAAAAACTTGATTGAATGTGCTCCAACCGACAGGTTTCAGCTTGGGAATAAACCTTTTACACATATTTTTCAATTTTCATTCAACGTTATCTAGATCATTATCCAGTGACCATTTCCATAAAATAGCAGCACAGAGATTCCTCTCGTTTTCAATGCTCAATATTTGTTATGAAAAGGCAGTCAAACATCAAACATTTGCCGCATTCTAAAATAACAATGGCTCCTTTATAGTAATACAAGGAGCAAATTCCGGACCAAGGAAGCTAGGGAGTCGTGGAAGACCTTGAAATGTGTGTTGCCAAATGGCAACGGTGGGAATGAAAGGGTTAATATTTGTGGATATTCAACATAGATATTCATCAATTTTATTAGCATTAAGAGGGGCCGGTTTTGTTTGCAACAACTGGCTTTCGAATTTCTTGCTTCGAATTTCGTTCTTAGCTCAGTACGAATACACGGAATTCTACGTGACAATGAAAACTTTGACACGTACTGATGTCTTGCGTGGTCACTAAACCATCGGTGGCGAAAAAATGTTGTAAGCTAGATGTATCAAACTTTGGCCCGGGGTGGTATGGTTGAATGTTCGTCTTGGGTCGTAGGGTCCAGTGTCATAAGATCAGGGGTAGTGCAGTCGTACGGTCCGATTACAAGGACATATTCCATGCCACTGAATCCTCCATTTGAGGTTTAAGTTAAGGTATGGGAACCAAAAAGACATTCTATATTTCAATAAAATCGAAGTTTGTTCATGCGAGAAGCTGAATTCCAGCATACCATAGTATTTTCTCACAGAACACCTTATCTTTAATTCCTTGCATATCAATGCACATATCTATTTATAAATGTACAGTTGTACACGAATGATTCTTTCATAAAAAACTGCTTATAAGAAAATCCATTCTTAGATCATCAAAAAATTAAGAATCTCCAGTGCAAGGAAATATAACTTAGAAGCTATTCATTTCATTCAAGGAAAGCCTTGGCACAGTTTTACTTATTTTCACTTATTTCCTGCATCATACTATGCAGGTAACACTGCCTTCGCAGTTTTCTGTATTACTGCGAGGGCACTAGCGCAATTTTGAATATTGGTAGGCTTCCGAACACTGGCAGAAATTGTGGGGATTGGGGAACACTGCCCCAAAATTCCGATGGGCATTTCACTCCAAAAATTCTGCTACATCTTTGGCAAAATCCTTTTGTTTCCACGAATGTTCCACCAAACTCCGTAAAAATCCTTCTGTTCTGAAAAAATCATGCACGCTTTTTCGAATGAGTGAAATACCACTTGCCAAATTCGAAAAGACTTTTACTGAAATTTTACTGAAAAGTCAGAAATCCTTAGGAAGGATCGAAACTGCGATGAAAAGACGAGTCACTGTGGAGAAAAAAACAAGATCTCTTATCTGATAAAAGCAAATAAAAAGAATATGCTCAAAAGCATATTTTTCAGCTTTTATCTACGCTTGGACTTCTTTCAAATTTGAGAAGAGAGTGGTCGGGCAGGTTAGCAATATTTCCCAGTGATTTTGGAGCGTGGAAGGGAGAGGTTTTCTACTCGAAATCTGACCATTCAAAGAAGTGCCCTGGGAGCCACCTTTTTGATATCTGAAACGAATCTATGTATGCCATGTATTTATCAATAGGCTTCAAGTTTGACCTAGATTGTATTAAGGGAAACAACCATCCGATCCCCCTTGCAAATTCCTGCGTACGTTCCTGGTTCAGAGACTGATGTATCTATCTATAGTAGATTTAGAGCATCAATAGTCAGCAATTAAAGAGCCATTATCATCCAGGGTCCTTTGCAGGCATGTTGCAATGTCAGATTATTTGAAAATCAAATTTGGCCTAAGTAAGCGGAAATATGTATCCACTTTACAGTAGATGAAGTGATGGAAAAGTCTAGACTGATGACGATGAGTCCCTTGCATCCCTGCGGTAAACCTTGCTCAAGAGGGACTCGTAATGAAACAGTAAAATACTTGGCCCTATTTTGTTCAATCATCAATGGAATTACAAAAGAATCACGGCTTCGAATCTCCATCCCGTGGGAGTGTTTTCAATTCTTCAATCGAATCGACAATTCTATCACATTTACACCTTAACAATGGTGATTCACAAATCTCGCAATCTGATTGGTACTGAAGAAATTGCTCAGTTTGGGCCTAAATAGGGCCAGGTTTTTCTTAGTAATACTATGAGTCTCTCTTGACCGAAGCAACAAGGACAGATTTCGTTTTGAGCCAATCAGCGAGTTTGTTTACATCTGTAAGATTGACCAATCACACTACGTAATCTAAGATCACGTGATACACTGTGATTTTGCGGGAAGTCAGAAGCTGTGGGGATGAATACAAAAATACCCTCCCCCAAAAACCGACGACGTGCAAGTGGATTTTTGACCAACC
Source organism: Aurelia sp. 3 sensu Dawson et al. (2005) (assembly GCA_964020215.1). Classification (NCBI taxonomy): domain Eukaryota; kingdom Metazoa; phylum Cnidaria; class Scyphozoa; order Semaeostomeae; family Ulmaridae; genus Aurelia; species Aurelia sp. 3 sensu Dawson et al. (2005). The sequence continues at coordinate 12,708,736 of OZ026585.1, forward strand.
ATAAATATTTTTACATTTTCTGTTAGACTACAAGCTTGCCGAAAATTCTACCGCCTCGGATTTTGATATTCAACTTAGATCGAGAGAAATCTTTGTTCGAATAATGCCTTCAAATCAGGTTAGTGCCCAATGTCTCAGGTCCAACAGAAAGATATTTCTTCACCGACTACTTCCATATTTTGCACAAAGGCAACAAACATTGATTCGAAGACAACATGAAACTTATCTCCATGAAATTTTTGGTGTTGCACAGCTTTCAGAAGGGGCACTATCTGCTATGATACGGAGCGCAATATCATCTTCTGTAGCACTAAAATCACATTCTGAAGGGCTAAGTTCTGACGCAACTCAACAAGAAACTTCCAATAATGTACTAAACAAAATGCAAGTTAGAAGGTACTCACCAATTCTTCATTTCTATGACAAAGGCTGGTTAAGTGGAAAAATCCATACGTTGCATGTGAACAAACAAACTAAGCCAGAATAATTGATTGTTTCCACTGGTTTGAGAAGCACAGTCCTCACTGCACTACAGCGTTGATGAAACGTCTACTCCTCTCAAATTCTGAGCTAAAAATGGTGCAAGACTGATCACGTCTCAAAAAGTAGCGTTAGTTGGCATAAACAAGTCGATTTCTTATCCTTAGATAATTATATATCGAGGGAAAAGTTGGGAAATAGACAACATGATTAGGATAGATTCTGATGAAGGGGTCAGGTCAAGTGAAATGTACAACTCAATTATTCTCCTGTACTGTTGTCTATTTCCCAAACTGTTATATCGAAAAACTGCGAAATAATTATCTAAGGATCTGAAATCGACTTGTTTATGCCAACTAATACTACTTTTTGAGACGTGATCAGTCTTGCTCCATTTTAGCTCAGAATTTGAGAGGAGTAGACATTTCATTAACACTGTAGCGCAGTGAAGACTGTGGTGTTTAAACTTGTGGAAATAATCAATTTTCTGTCTTAGTTCGTTTGTTCGAATGCAACCTATGGTTTCTTGGACTCATCCAATGTTGGTTCATCATAGAAAATGGAGAATTGGTGAGTACCTTGTGACTTACACTTTGTTTGTGACATAATAGAAAATGGAGAATTGGTGAGTACCTTGTGACTTACACTTTGTTTGTGACATAATTGGTAGAGTTTCTTGTTGAAATTGCCTCAGAACTTGGCCCTAGAGACTGTGATTGTAGTGCTTCAGAAAACGATACCGCTCTCGATGGCGTAGAAGAAACTGCCCCTATTGAAAGCTGTGTAACACCAAAAATTTAATGGAGATACGTTTCATGTTGTCTACGAATCAATGTTTGTTGCCTTTGTGCAAAATATGGAAGTAGTTGGTGAAGAAATATCTTTCTGTTGAACCTGAGACATTGGGCGCTAATCTGATTCTGAGGCGTTATTCGAACAAAGATTTCTCTCGATCTAAGTTGAATATCGAAATCCGAGGCGGTAGAATTTTCGGCAAGCTTGTAGTCTAACAGAATATGTAAAAATATTTATGGTTGGTCAAAAATCCACTTGCACGTCGTCGGTTTTTGGGGGAGGGTATTTTTGTATTCATCCCCACAGCTTCTGATTTCCCGCAAAATCACAGTATATCACGTGACCTTAGATTACGTAGTGTGATTGGTTAATCTCACAGATGTAAACAAACTCGCTGATTGGATTAGAACAAAATCTGTCCTTGTTGACCGAAGCGCCATCATCAAGTCAAAGAGCACAGGGAAACAAGAGACTCATCGTCATAAGTCTAGGAAAAGTCATCTAAAGTCAACTTTTCATCATTAGTTCAACTACTATAGTGGAGACTCATATTTTGTACTACGCCAATTTTGATTTTCAGACTTTCTGAAGATGCAGCCTGTACACAAAGGACTCTAGATGACAATGGCTCGATAGCAAATCATACTTAGCATAGAGCAATCAAAGGATATCTCAGTTAAGAGAAAAATTGCAGGGACCAACTTTAACATCTGAATGAAGTTCAAAAAGAGGCCAGGGGTGAAGGGCAAAATTGTCTCATTAATCACTCTGAAGCTAAGACACGCGAGGAAACTCTGAAGCATCTGCTACTGGATTCATGTGTTGAAAACATAACAATTTTTTTAAGGTTTATGTGGGGCTTATTTGGGGGTACAGGGATGTTATAGAAAGGGGCATGTCCGAGTTTCTCATTTTATGGCGTTATGAATGATCATAACTGCTCTGATTTCAAGCAGGGATGGTAGCTTCTCTTTTCTTTTATTTTTGGCTTCATAAATTAAGTTTGGCTTTTTGGCTTCATTTTGGCTTCTTCTGATAGTTTGGTCAATTTTCATTCAATTCTCTTCAAACTGGACTACATTTCTAACCTGATTTGTGTTGAAAGCCTAAAATGTTGTGGGACGCTCACAATCTAGGACATTTTTCTTTGCAAGACAATATCGAAGACAAAGGGTTTTCATCCAGAGCTACACAACATAGTATGTGAAAACAATGGAATGCAAGTGTTCATTGTTTAAAATAACAATATAACAATAGGTGGTACAAAAATAGATTATCGTTTTGAAAGGTATGGCCTTTTCCCTACCCCGGTTTGGCTTTGGGGCGGTCCGGTGAACTACCAACCTGATTTCATGCTGAATTTGAATGGTGGTCACTGAAAGAGTACAGTTACCATAAAAGCACTCCGCAGGAGCTAGGAATGTTAAAGCGCGAGCGAAGCGAGCGCTTTTACTTCCTAGTAAACAGAGAAAATCCGTTACCACCACATGAAAGTATCTCAGCTTTAGCCAATGATTTCAATTCATTTTTTGTTGGCAAGATGGGCAAGATTGAGAAAATGAGATCAAAACTTGATGCTTTAAGGGAAATGAACTTTCATTCAATATGGCTGAACCCCAGGGGGTAATTCCCATATCTAGGTGAACGGCAGGGGCGGACTGGCAGTAGAATTGGGGCCCGGGCGATTCGACAGCAAGGGGGCCCGCAACTACGCGAGCGAAAAGTTTGGAGGGCACTCCCTTGGGAAATTTTTTGTGGACACAGCTCCTGGATCGGCCTCAAAATATATTTGACTCACTTCTAACAATGTGAATGGTTTTCTATACGAGTTGCATTCTGCTATCTACCTTTTCAAGTGATGTTTGCCAGACTCACGAGAGCTGAAAATAACTGGGAGCGCAGTGAGCAAAGCTGGGGGTCCGGGGGCTTGCCCCCGGGAAAAATTCTCATAACCACACCCTTAGATTGTTGGAAAACACCCCATTTGGGAGAATTTACCATTTAAAGAAGCAAAGAAGCATCACGAGTGATGGGGTCCTTCCGGAAAATTTAAGAATATTACTGCAATTGCACGAGTAGATACATTATTTTTGAATTGCACGATATGAAAAGGAATAGTTTGATAGATTCTGGCAACCTCCTGGAATAGAAATGACTTTAAATTTTCACTTCTATGAGCTTGGCTATCACAGCCTCTTTTACTTAAAAATGAACGAACTTCAGCAAAGTATTACGGGTTGAAGCGCCTCAGCCGACCGTTTCCAGCAGGCCTGTTGGGAGAATGCAATTTTTTATAGCATAAGTTGAATGCGAGAGCAGAAATCTCAGCGCCACCGTGACTTTCAGGGCCACACCCGCTTCGCTCATGGTGAAGGTCTGATTCATTGCCAAGAAATGCTTTCATTCATCCTTCTCAAATTTCAAGATCTAGCTACTTAGAAAAGGGAATCCTTTTGACGAAAGACCTCACTGGTAAAATTCTAAAAAGTAGAGCATCAAAATCGTCTACAAAAGGTCTTTTTGTCAATTCAATTACTGTACATGCTTTTGTATCATTGTTCTTGTGTAATCTTCATTTCATGCCTTGAAAGCATCATTAGATCACGTTTCAGAATCCTTAAATGTTGAACACTTCTATCCATAGGCGTACGCATCACGAAGCGGGAGGGGGTCTGGGGCGTAGCCCCAGGAAAATTCTTAGTAACCACGCCCTTTAGACGCTCGGAAAATGAAGGAGACGCCCTTCTTAGCTATACTTTGCATCGTAAACAAGGTGGCAATTATCACAGCGGGTCGCTTTGTCAAACTTTCAATGAGAGTTTAAACCCATCACAGTAAGTTACTCTAGGAAAGTCAAGAAGAATAATTATTCAATAACGTCCAGACTAGTGTATCAAAACACGCATTGCAAACTTGCTTTACTGCAAAATGATTTGGAGCTGGTCCTTCGAGCTTCATAAATGTCTCTTTTCGCTCCTTTATAATCGTTTAGTCGGCCAGTGGCATCTTTTATGCAAGAAGCTTTGGCAAATTTCAACAGTAGCAGCAAATTAGGATCCCTTTAGCTAGCGGCATGGACAGGCTGAGATAACTTTGGATATTGAAATAATTAATTGGGTCTGGGGGCCAAACCCCCAGGAACAGTTTCGAGGATATGTATTCTACGATTCTACTTTGGCTGAGAATGCCTCTTCCAGCCGAGTTCAAGCATTCGTTAGAAACCCAAAACCTTTCTAAGAAACTTTGACAAGCCTCGGTACAAATGTTATTACATTTCTGTGCGAATCTCGAGGACCATCTCTTTTGAAAAATGGGGGGTCCCGACCCCCATTCCCACCTTGGGTACGCCACTGATTCTACCTTCTACCTTAAATACCCCTAACATGGTCTCCTGGGTCGCTGTAAATCGAGTGTAGATATGGGCAAAAATATTGTTTGAAATTAACAGACTGGCAAGGGCAAGAGGTAACGTAAGAAGGGGCCCCTGCATATAAGACGCCTTCCTCGATATGGTCTTTAGTGGGCCCCTTTGGCAAGAGCTGCTCCAGTTTTGTCGAGATCTACATTTGCAGATTCATCAGTTCACCTACCAGTCGAAAGGGAGACAATGCCAATTGGAATTTTGCACTACCCTTATCTTGCGAACTGGGGCCCACATGCAATCTTTTGACATTTTCAACTGTTTGACAAACAAAGATAACTGTTGAAAGAATTATTACAGGGCCTTTAAGCCAATTTTTCGTTGATTGAAACTGGTTGTTTTGTCACGTTCATAAAGTTCATCAAAAATTAACCATTTGAAGTATTTTTCTTCCAGCACAGAAGGGGCCCTTGGGAACCCTTGCTGAGGGGGGCCCTTCGGGCCCCAGCCCGGTAGCCCAACTGGCCAGTCCGCCCCTGGTGAACGGGGTCGTGCCGCCCACAAGGATGGGTTCGAGAGCTTCAAAATCCCTAAATATTGGTCTTAAAATGCCGTGATTCAAATAGAAATGGGTAGGCTTTACTGTTTTGAAACCTTAAAAATGGGTTTCGACGAAATCTTTCCACAGAAACAACCGGTAGTTCAGTTACGCTTTTTGGTGTACCAAAAACGTTGCAGATATTCCCGTCGACTCGTTTCTGCGAACTTTTCCATTTCAAGCCCCTCCCTTTCGACAGTTGGTTAATAGGCTACTACAGGTTTAACAGGTTAATAGATGACTTCAATTTCAGTCATGATTTCACACATTGCTGTTGTTGTTGGTCACAGGAAAGCGCGCGCAAGAAATCATTGAATGAAAGGTTGATGATCTTTAGTATGCACCAAAACCTCTCTCCTAATGAACCTTGAACCAGAGGGCCCATACATTCAGAAGCATGTCACAAACGCGGGAAGAAAATAGCCGAATAAAAAGGAGAGATTCAGATCTCGATTAAGATTTTCAAAGTAAGTGGCTGCAGTTATCCAGTCAGGGCCGAGGAAAGGGGTTCAGGGGGGTCAAAAACCTGGGTCCCATGGCCATAGAGGCCCATGAATAATAACACAGGCTTTCAAATTTAGCTAAAATTCAGGTCTCTGCCAGTTTCATGATCAAAAAGGGCCCCAATGACTTCTAAAATTGCTATACTCGGTTTTTATAAGAAACTTGGATCAAGCCATAGTACTATAAGTTTCTTAATTTCACATGAAATGTTGTCCATTTTAGTACTAAAAGTTTCTGAATTGGTTTCTTACTTTTTTAATGCAGAATCATCAATTTCGTCGCTAACACTGCGGCAGATAGGTTGCTTGACTTTAAAAACATCATAAAGGAATAAACAGTGCTCTGTTATCTTGAAAACACAATGGTTAGATAATATTGCTCAAGAATAAAGGTTCGACGATCTATTTGCTATAATATCTATGCTTTTAACGTTGAAAAGTTTCTTAGTACTTCTAAGACATAGTATTAGAGTTTCTCAAAATTTTGGCCATCTTAGTACTGGTTTCTTATAAACCAGTTTCTTATAAAAAACCTGTAACGTATTAAAATATCGTAATTCTTGTGCATTATGACTGGCTGGTTCGATGACATGACAATTAAATTTACAGGCGCAAATAGATACCAGAGCGATTCAAACATGGTCAAGGGAAGAATCTTTCGTTTATTGTAAACTTTTCCTCAACTTTCCCCTGCCTGTTGCGCTTGAGACCACGTTTTGGCGTTTATGTCAGCGTTTAAGTATTGGCAGTGAGTATGATCCTGGGTTTTATCCTAGATTTTAAACGCACTTAAACGCACAAAGATAAACGCACTTAAACGCACTTAAGCGTTCAGTGAGTACCCAGCTTAACAAGCTTGGTTTTAAAAATATTTCCCAGGGGAGCATGCCCCCGGACCCACCTAGATGAGTGCGCCTCCAGCTTACCCTTCACACCTGGCTTTGCCAGAAACCCATGTTTCGTTTTGATCCGGGGTCGTAGGGTCGTTGAGTTACCGTTCATATTCAATCTTTTTTGCCTTTTGAGACGTTCGTTCCCATAGATTCTGGCGACTACTCAAGCAATTGCAACGACCTGGTGTGAATCAGACTTGAAGTACATAACATAAAAACAATGTCCTTGATTCATATATACATTTTTTCGCATAACCTTGGCACAGCATTTTTTAAGGTAATCAGTTTAAAATGGGCATTTTCCCCATTTTCATGGAGTCTAGAGGGCGTAGTCACTAGGATTCTTCTTGGGGGCTGCGCCCCCAAACTCCCATTGAGGCCAGTTCCCATAGATCACTCTATGGCCCGAGCTGGCTCTCGACGGCCCTGCATGGTAATGTACGCGCTTTTTCTTGCAAGAAACTGTTTTAAAAGAAACTGATAGCAAGATGGCCGCAATGTAAAGAAACTCTAGCACTATGTCTGAGAGTTAGACCTTTAGAAGTTAAATGCAACGGATATCATGGCAGCTATGTCGTTGAGCCTTGATTCTTGAGTATTATACCAACCGACAGTTATTGTTTTGAACATAAAGCACACTGTTTATTCCTACATGATGTTTTAAACCTCGAGGAAATTATCTGCAGCAATGCTGAGACCAAATTGACAAGTCATACGTTTGAAATGCAAGATAGAAAATTTAGAAGCTTCCAGTACTAAGATGCAAAACTTGTTGAATCATTTTGAATTATGAAACGTCTAGTACTGTTACCAGATCCAAATTTCTCTTAAAGAAAAATCGTACAAAATGTTAGTAGTTACGTTATTATTCAATCTCTTGCATTACATACAGTTTAGTTTGGAAGCCATAAAGCAGGGTATTTTTGTCTCCAAATCCTTAAAACTGGGTATGCAAAATGCATGTCAATTAATAAGGGTGGGTATGACGCTACAATTTGGGCGGCACGCCCCCGTCATCTGCTGGTCCAAGTTACCCCCCCCCCCCCGGGCTGAACCACAGCCTCCTTGTGTGTTATTCAGTGAGTTTCAGGAAGTATCCACAGAGGATGTGAAGAAGATTTTATCAAAACGGAAACTCAAGAGTTGTGACTTGGATCCTTTGCCAGCAGCAATCCTGAAGCAATGCTTGGATATATTACTGCCTGTCATCAGGGGCGCACATTCAAATTTTGTTTGGGGGGGTGTCAGCATGTTTTGGACCGACTGGATGTATACAGGCTGTTCGTACTCTGGATGAACTTTGATACAAGTAATGCAGATTAACTGAGGGTGCGAAAAGGAGGGGGTCTGGGGGCAAGGCCCCCAGGAAATATTTTGAGGACACGCCCTCTACTTTGGCTTAGAACACCTCTCCTGATCCCATGTTTGTCACTTCTAAACACTTCTAACAAGAATATTTGACATTTTGTTTCATAAATTGGCATCTTCAGGATAGATTTCAAGTAAACTCCATTTAGAAAAGCAGAATTTTTTTCGCAAGGAAAATCAATCGCAAACAAAGCAAAGATTGCTGTAAGAGTGAAAGAGCAGCCCCTCACACTTATTTTCTCAAAGCTTTTTGATTCGACTTTGCCTGTTTTGCTTTTAAGGTGAAGGTTTCTTCTGTCAGGTCAGGCGGTGGTGTCCAATTTCCAACGCCATACAATTACCACCACCGACACCAGGCCTGCCGAGAAGTTTTGGAGGCCCAAGAGCAAAACTGCGAAATGAGGCCCCATGCGAGCGAAGCGTGCAGAAAATTTTTGTGATCACGCTCTTTATATTAGCTTAAAATGGCTTAAAATGCATTTCAGAAAATTTCCTACAGTCAGAATGCTAAGAAATCTTCAAATATGAGGCCCCCTAGACCCTGGGGGCAAACTACACACTGCTCCCCTCAGTGGCCCTGCCATTATCGACACCCCAGTGCCAGACTGGAAACTTTGAACATTTCCAACAGCCTTCTACTGTACACTTAGACCAATGTTTGGGCAAAAAATACCTTTGCTTTGTCTTACAAGTCTTACAATCCAATGATTGCTTTGCCCAATCGTAGACTGGGCACTTCTGCAATAGTATCTCTGGGAAAATTTTTTTAAAGGCCGTCTCATACTTTGGCTTAGAACGACTCTCCCGATCACTGTCGAGCATTGCTTGTAAAATTTCCAACCGTCGTCATGGACCGACCTCTGCCTAAAACATTTAGAAGTCGGACCAACTTGGACTCGAACTATCCAAGATAGATCCAAGCTTCGTCATGGACCGACTTTTCGTTTATGACAAAAATTTTGGACCGACTCTGAAAATATTGGGGGAGGGTGTCTCACCCCCCCACACCCCCCCCCCCTAATGTGCGTCCCTGCCTGTCATTGTTCATATTGTTAATGTCATACTTGCATCTAGCTGTATGCCTGCAAGTCTTAAGCAGGCACTTTCCATACCTAATTTGAAAAAAAACAAACTGTGGACTTTTTACCAGTTATAGGCTACAATCTTTGCCAAAACTCTTGAAAAAATCGCATATTTTTCTTCCTCTCTCCCCCTCCACATATACAATGTTGGTTTCTTGTGCGATTACGCAGTGCGTTAGGGCACAACCAAGCAGCCGAATAGCTTTCCTTCAAGTCTGGTAATCATATTTTCGGACCAACATTGTTCAGGGGGGCAGGGAGCGCGGAAAAAGGCGTGAGGTGAAGTTTCCAGCGATATATTTTGTATGGTGAATCAGACGAAAAAGCAGCAAAATGAAGTTTTTTTTCAAGTTGTTTTGGCAAGGATTGTAGTTTCAAATCTAGCATTCATTTGAAAAGTTACTGAGAAAGTTGCAGCTGATCAATCATCTTACAAATAGTTTCGTAGCACAGAGACTGTGCTATGAAAAAAGTCCATGAAAATACATACATAAATACATGAAAATACAGTCCATGAAAAAAGGACTGTGAATAAACACAGCTCTTACACGGTTGCCGCTGGTCTAATGTTATGTTATTTACATCCGATGGAAAGTACTTTCGAAAAAAGCTCCAGTTTGACACTCCTGTTTGTGTTTTCACAACATTTGTCCGTTGGCTGCAAAATTATGTTTGATCTAGTCAAGAGCACAAAAAAGGTCTTTTGTTTCTTATTTTGAAATCTTCTGTCTACAGCAACCAATTAGTGTGTCCTTGAGTTGTTAGGGGCGACAAACATATCGATTTTCTCCCCAACAACGTCGTTTGGACGTTTTCGTTTAGACCCCCCTACCCCCCCACAAAACGTCCATGACCTAAATATCGATATAAGCGAAATTTGTGCATGTTATAGGCCTGGATTTTGCAGTGCTTAGTGTGGAGAATGACCCTGCGCTCATATCAAATTTCATTGCTAAGAACAATTCTAACAACAGCAAAATAAACTGCAAAAAGTGAGAAATACACTTACTCGCAAACAATTCTGTACTTTAAATTTCTGCATATCAAAGAATAACAGCATCCTAAAGAATTTTCATCCAAATGATGAAGAGATGAAGGCTTGAACCAACGAATCCTCTAACGAACATACTGAATTCCTATGGAACCTAATTTGAGGGATGTTCCCTGCATGCTATTGACGGGAAGTCCTTTTTACATAATTGTGAAAGTCATAAATGTCGACGTTGCCGTACCTTCGCCACCAGGATAAGGATTCAGCTGATATCGTACTATTGCTGAGTTCAATTACAAGTTGATTTCGTATCATTGTTGAGTTGAATTTAAAAAGATCTTTATGTTATGGTCTGAGTGTCTTTTTTGTTTTTGCCAACTTTTAAAATGAAACAGTTTAAGATCCGAGCATATTAGAAGGCTTATTTTGACAATGAGAGACAGTCAACAAAGACAACGTTCAGAATTTACAGGTTGTGATTTTTTTATCAGACCTTTTTTTCGATATAACGTCTCAATTTGAAAACGTCTTGAGCGAAACCCCTCCCCCCCCCCCAAAACGTCCAAACGACGTTGTTGGGGAAAAAATCGATATGTTTGCGGCCCCTTAGAATTGTTCCGTTGTGAAATCGAGGAGCATGTAGTCAACTTAGTAATTTCGAAATGCGTTGAGGAAACATTTTTAGAAAAACTTATTTGCGAGGAGTCCTAAAGGTGTTAAATGTGAGGTTACTAGGAGGGATTAATTCTTTGACCCTATGTACACCAACCTGTTTTTTATATATTTGATACAAAGCAACTACAATGCAATAATATGAGCCAATCATAGCGGGAAAAGACACAAGGCCATCTAGTCCCCACTATGAATGGCTCTCACGATAAATTTTAACAAAAATTGGCGTACTTGACGAATTCTTGCAGTGAATCGAGTGGAAGGGAAGTGGTGCCAATAATGTCATCCATGTATCTTTTGATGAGGCAAGGAAATGGTCCATGGTAGGAATTAATGATCAGGTGTTCTTGGTATCCGACAAAAAGGCATGCATAGCTGGGACCAAGTTTGCTACCCATTGCAACTCACACCAATCAACCAACAACTGCCGACCTATGTTAGGGATACATCACATGCCCTACGCTTATTTAAAGAGTTCAGATTCAATGGCCCAAACCGGTTCCTGTTTACTATGGATGTCAAGTTGTTGTACACATGCATTCCACATGCAGCTGGATTGATAGCACAAAAATTCTTCCTGGAACAACCAACGTTCATAACAATATCCGCCAATTGACACTCTCCTGCGCCTCGCTCAACTCGTTCTTACAACAAATACATTCTCCTTCAACGGTAGCATCTTTCTACAAACATCTGGAGTTGCAATGGGTAGCAAACTTGGTCCCACCTATGCATGCCTTTTTGTAGGTCTACCTACCTTCACACTAGATACAGGTACAAACAGCTTATTTGTACCCTTTGGACCAAACGAATTGTTCAAATATTTGAAAACAGCCGGGATAGACTTGGGGCTTGGAAAGCAGAGGCGGAAATTTCAGTTTTTTGAGTGAAGGGGCAAGCGAAGTCAATTTTCCGAGTCTAAGGAAGTGTCTTTATTTTTAGACATTTTACTGGAAGATCTGGTCTATATAGTGCCTTTAAACTATGGTACCAGAATATGTAAATAAGATTTCAAGGTTATTCTCGTGCAGCAGTCGATAGCAAAACAAAAATAGTATGATAACAGTAGATGGATCCGTGACAAGGAAATCTGGGGGGGGGGGGAGACCCCAGGAAAATTGTCGAGGTAATGCTCTCTACTTTTGCTTAGAATGTCTCTTGCGATGCAAGCATGTACTTAGAATCTTATCAAACTTCATAACAATTTTTCGTAAATTACCATCGCCAGGAAACCTTTTTGTAGACATCATTTATTGGCTCAGGAGACCCAAACAGAATTTTGATCGCTTGTTTGCCAGTAAAAGATCTGAGTGCTACCCTGGGTACCAGAGCCAAAGAATACTGTTCCTTTAAATTTTGAGGCTCTGGTACCCAGGGTAACCTGAGTGCTTGACCAGGAAAAATTTTTACGAAAAGGAACTCCTACTTTGTCTCGGAACACTTCTCACAGTCCAATTTTACCTGATCTCAAAGTAAAACTGTGAAAAACCCCTGATACTTTGTCTTAATGCAGCATCCCAAGGAGAAATTTTAAGAGCTTCAACCTTTACATTGGCTTAGAACGACTCTCCCGATCGCCTTCCCCAAAATCACTCGGAAATATTGCTACCCTAGTTGATCGATGCCAAACCACTTTCTCTTCCGTGGTTTTTAAAGGAAATGCAAGTGCACAAAAACTCTAAAGTATGCTTTTTAACCATATTACTGCAGGGTCAATAGGTAGCTCACATTCCCCAAAGTCAAAAATGCCTCTAATTCAATAAATGTTCGGATATGGCAAAGTTATTGATAAAGGTAAAGGTAACAAAAATGGACTGAACTCCAGTGAAAACAGCTGCTGAGGCTAAATTTCTAGCTTATCTTAGTCCTCTTTCTATTAGCTTTCGAATGATATACGACACAACGTAATCAAACAGAAATTTTTTCCCCAAAAATTGGGTCACTTGAGCGATGACGGCATATTTATGTCACGTGAACAAAAATTTATTTTCTTCTAACCATAATAATGAGGACCAATAAATTTTAGTCACATAACTATGAGGATTTATCAATAAAAAAATTGCCTTGTATGTCAAAACTGAAAAAGTTTTGAGGGTGGGGAAAAATTCCCCAGCCCCCCCTACAGGAATGGGGTTTATAAACCACTGTTGGAAAGTACATCCCAAATTCTTTGTATGGGCCCTGGTTCGCCTTTTAGAGCCAAATACAACTGTGGAATGGCAGAAAAATCACTCCCCAATTTTTGACAGCGTTTTGAAGGAGAAAAGGAATTTGAGAAATCCCAGACACTGTTTAGAAGTTAAGGATCCGCACTTCCTGCAGATTGCATTACCTCAAACACAGAGGTACAGAATAGCTTTTGAAGGTGGTATGCCCTGTCAGTCGAAAAATTTGCCTGGAAAACAGCATTTTACGATAATTGCCAATTATTTTGATATGGCTAGGATCCCACACAGTCTGCTGTATAGATTGATGTATAGTTTAACTACAATCCCCGACAAAACTGGTCATGAGATATTCTTCTTTTTGGAGGAAATTTTGAGTTGGGCATCAATCTACCAACATTGCAAGAGGGCAGGGGGCCTTTAGCAGTGACAGGTAATAGTTTAATGGCAGGAAAGGCATCCTTTAACACAAAACTCATTTGTCTCAGCTAGTTTTGTTCGGAAATGTCTGTAAATTGTTTAACTTTGAATTGCTGTAACTTGCTTGCGCGTTGAAATGCCTTGCTGGAATTTGGTATGAGGCAAGATCTTTGCTTAATAAAGGCCCATGTATGGTTTTATTTGGTTTTCTTTTCAAAATAAGGCATTGTTGAAAATTCATGATTAATCCTCAGAACAGCGAAAATCAGGGTGCATGTACAAAGGGGGCGACATATTCTTAAAATACATTTTTATCAGGAAATATTTTCCATATAGCATAAGCATACCATTAGCAACTAGGGAGTAAAAGCGCTCGCTTCGCTCGCGCTTTAACATTCCTAGCTCGGGCGGAGTGCTTTTTATGGTCACCGTACTCCTTCAGTGACCACCATCTAATTTCAGCATGAAATCAGGGTTCCTAGATCCCCGGACAACCCTGAAGCCAAACCAGTGGTCGGAAAAAGCCAGATAAAACCAAACCTTTCAAAACAATGACCTATTGTTGTACCACCTATTGTTCTATTGTTATTTCAAGCAATGGACACTTGCATTCCATTTTTTTCACATACTATGTTGTGTAGCTCCGATGAAAACCCTATATCTTTGATGTTGCCTTGCAAAGAAAAATGTCCTAGATTGTGATCGTTTTGCTACATTGTAGGCTTAGAACACAAATTAGATTACAAATGTACTCCAGTTTGAAGAGAATTACATGAAAAAGACCAAAAATCTCAAAAGAAGCCAAAACTATGCCAAACGGCCAAACTTAATTTTTGAAGCCAACAATAAGAGAAACGAGCCAAATTTCCAAAATTTGGCTGAAAAAAGCCAAAGTAATACCCCACAGTAATACCCCACCACGTTAGCATAATACCTCGCCTCCGTATGGCGTATCCACCACATCAAGCATAATACCCCACCACGTTAGCATAATACCCCGCCTCTGTATGGCGTATCCAGCACATCAAGCATAAGACCCCACCACGTTAGCATAATACCCCGCCTCTGTATGGCGTATCCAGCACATCAAGCATAAGACCCCGCCTCTGTATGGCGTATCCACCACAGTAGTGCGTATAGGTTCGCTAGCGTGATTATGGCGAGAAAAGTTTCATTGTTGTGGAGCTGGATGTTTGCTGAAAGCTTCCCGTAATGCTAAATTCGTCTGACCACAATAACTGATTTCAATTGCTTCCAGCCTTTTGTAACTATCAACATGGAACTGAAGTCTGTCTCGCGCGGGGTTCCTGTAAACCGTGGAACGACATAACGACTAATAACGACATAACGACTAATAACGAGCTATCAAATTACAGTATCGAGTTGTCTGTCCAAATGGGTGTATTAACCGGACCACCCATGAGTACGGAATGGACTGATCATTGGATCTTGGAGATAGCGCAGCTCGCGAATTTTCTGTTTCTTTGGAAAGCAAAGTAAGAAACAAGCAAGCTCATCATTTTTTCCTCTGTATCCCTTGTTTCGTGTAAATGTGTAAGTAGAAGATGGAAAGAATGGTTCCCTGTCTCCTTACAATTTTTTCCTGACACAACAACAACAACTTTTGCAGGTACGGGTATAGGCAACATTCCTTGGCTTCCTAATAATAGTTTTACCCGTTTTACGATAAGAGAGAGTTCTTGGCAAAATAACCAAACAGTTTAATGGCTCGATAATAGTTGCCATAACCAATAGAGTATTTGGCAACATAACATAACTAGTACCGGGTCCGGGTGTCCAAAAAAAGTTCTGTCATCTGTAATAAGTCTATCTGAAAGGTCCCTCTCTCGATTTTTCTTTTCCCAATTTTTTTAATTGATGAAGTAGACTTGGTGCAAGTCTATAGAGTACACAATCCAAAGGGTCAGATTAAAACTGTTTAAAGTGGCCCAGGAGAAGAAAACTACAAATTAAAAAAGCTTTAGGAAAAAGGATTTGGAAACAGGGAACCATTCTTTCCATCTTCTACTTACACATTTACACGAAACAAGGGATACTGAAGGAAAAATTGATGAGCTTGCTTGTTTCTTACTTTGCTTTCCAAAGAAACAGAAAATTCGCGAGCTCCGCTATCCCCTAGATCCACTGATCAGTCCATTCCGTACTCATGGTGGTCTAGTTGATACACCCATTTGGACAGACAACTCGATACTGTAATTTGATAGCTCGTTATTAGTCGTTATGTCGTTATTAGTCGTTATGTCGTTCCACGGTTTACCGGAACCCGTCTCGCGCGGTTGTTAAAACACTTATGCGAAAACCAAGGTCAAGTCACTTATCTGATACCCTGGGTACCAGGATGGGGAAACCAAGGTCAAATCCAAACGTTGTGTTGTGTTGGTATTTGTAAATTATTATGATTTTGACAAATGTCTTTGCTCAAACAAACTTGGAACAACTAAAAATTGCCGAGAAGAATGATATGAAAACATAGCCATCCTTGATATCTCCCAGTCTCCGATAGAATGCGAATTAACCGCTACAGTTTCGCTGCGAAATAACCGATACAGGAAGTATTTCTTGGGTACCAGTAGGAAAAGCTTATCGCAAGAAACGGGCTGAAGACAGAGAATGTCACATTTCGGTAAGAATCAATCTGAAATCCAAAATCTATGGTCAACGATGCGGCGATCATCTTGTGAGACTTATCCTCGATATTTCAAGTAAACACAAATCATATCACATGCAATAAGAAAAATAATAACGTTCCTACCAGTTTGGAATGCAGTCCAGGAATGAGGCCCAACCAAACTAAAACTATTCGGCCTCACCAATTGCCCTGGCTAACACAAGCTGTCAAAAAATTCTTGAGGAAAAAGAATCATGCTTACAAAACTTTTGTGAAAAATGGTCGGCCAGATGACAAGCTCGAAGAAATGCAAAACATGGTATCTGAAGGTGCAAAAATGATCGAAGATGCAAAACAAAATTACCTTCGCAAGACTGGACAAACTCTAGCAAACCAAGGGACATCTAATAAAACCTATTGGACTTTAATGAATACTGTTCTGAATAAGGCGAAGATTCCTATCATACCACCCCTCTTAGAGAATGGGTTATTCATAACGGGTTTTACTGAAAAGGCACAGTTATTTAATGATTATTTCATACTCCAATGCACGACCATCGACACTGGTAGTGAGATTCCACAAGATACCCCAGGAACTTCTACCCTGATTGGGGAATTTGTCATCTCAGAGGAAAAGATACTGAAGATCATAAGGTCACTTAATCCTAACAAAGCACATGGCTGGGACGGTATTTCTACAAGAATGATAAAACTAAGCGATGCTTCATTAGTTACTCCTCTTAAGATAATATTCACGAACTGTTTGCGATAAGGTGTATTTCCTGAAATATGGAAGCGTGCAAATGTAGTTCCGATCCATAAGAAAAACGAAAAGAATTTAAAGAGTAACTACCGTCCTATCTCTCTCTTACCAATTTTTGGGAAGATGCTTGAAAAACTTGTTTACGACTCCTTATACTCACATCTTGTTTCATGTGAATTACTCAACCCCAATCAGTCAGGTTTTCGTCCAGGTGATTCAACAGTCAACCAATTAATTTCCATAACGCATAACATTTTTGAGGCATTTGACTGTAATCCTGCTCTTGATGTTCGTTCCGTGTATCTAGATATTTCTAAAGCTTTTGATAGAGTCTGGCACGATGGTCTCATTTATAAACTGAAACGATGTGGTGTCTCGGGACAACTTCTTTCTCTGATTAAAAGCTTTCTAAGGGATCGAAAACAGCGAACTGTTTTGAACGGACAATGTTCTAATTGGGGAGATATTTTAGCAGGAGTGCCCCAGGGTTCTATTTTAGGACCATTATTCTTTCTTGTATATATAAATGATCTCACTGCAGATTTGAAATGTAATGTTTAACTTTTTGCTGATGATACATCCTTGTTTACGATTGCCCAAGAAGCTAACGAAGCTGCGGACCACATGAACCATGACCTACAACTGATAGCCCAGTGGGCCAATGATTGGAGAATGTCTTTCAATCCCGATCCACAAAAGCAAGCAGTTGAACTACTATTTTCAAGGAAAAGAAATGAAATAGATCATCCAGTGATCCTCTTTAACAACATACCCGTAAAAAAAGTGAATGAACATAAACATCTAGGTATTATCTTGGACTCAAAATTTTCTTTCTCAGCTCATGTTAAAGCTGCTATCTCTAAAACGAGAAAGGGCATTGGTTTGCTAAAGTATCTCTCCAAATATTTACCGAGGCATACCCTAAATGAATTATATAAACTCTATGTGCGACCTCATTTGGATTACGGCGATGTAATTGATCATATTCCACCTAAAGTGTGTGAGTTCAGTCAAAACATTGCCTTATCAAATTTAATGGAAAAAGTAGAATCTGTTCAATATTCGGCTGCTCTTGCTGTATCAGGAACATGGAGGGGAACATCACGGGAAAAACTGTACGCAGAGCTTGTGCGAAATGCACAAATAAGAATCTGTGTCTTGATTTTATTTTTCGCTCGCTTAGATCAAATCTTTGCGGCCTTGCCTATTGTAAGCGCGCGTCCCTCAAATCCTGTTCTCCAACTCTCTCCCTAATCCAAAAGTCAAGTAAACAACTAAGACTACTCTAATTAACTGTCTCTGAAGCAAAATCAGCCGAAAGTAAATCCATTATCAGCTTAATTACCAAATGCCAGTGCCAAGAAAGACTAACGATTTCCCAATTTGGCACACACTCCCCACCTTGATCATGACAGAATGATCAACAATCAATAAAT
Organism: Aurelia sp. 3 sensu Dawson et al. (2005); assembly: GCA_964020215.1. Classification (NCBI taxonomy): domain Eukaryota; kingdom Metazoa; phylum Cnidaria; class Scyphozoa; order Semaeostomeae; family Ulmaridae; genus Aurelia; species Aurelia sp. 3 sensu Dawson et al. (2005). The sequence continues at coordinate 12,726,892 of OZ026585.1, forward strand.
CAATAAATTGTCAAGAATTGGCAAGTCTTCGAAAAATGTCTGCGTTCAAAGCGGCTGACCTCCTTGGAGGTCTATCGCGTCCACCAGGTCTATCGCGAACCTCAGGTCTGACTCGTACTTCTGTGTCTGCTTCAGCCTCGTTAGAGCCATCGTTGTCAACAATACTTTTCGTCGTCTTCTCATCAGAGTCAGAGAGTTCAAGAGGGTAGAGTTTTTGCAATGGGCGCTCAATTTCCGAAATTTTTCCTTGTTTCGTACAAACAGTTACGCGTGCTCCTCTAACATGTCCATCTTTCCCTTTGATAAGAGTACATATTCGCCCAAGTCTCCATCTTGACCTAGGTAGGCCTTCTTCATGAATAATGACAACGTCTCCCACTGAAATTTCGAAGTTTCCAATGTTTCTGCGTGGCGATAAACGATGTTGTTCACGTAAACCTAGCAGATATTCTTTCTGCCAACGACGCCAGAAATGTTCAACAATTTCGATAGATACTTCATCCTTTTAGAGATTAAAGTAGACGTTTGTCCTGGATCTTCAAAATCATGGGTTTTGTAATCTGGCAAATTCGAGATTTTCCTCCCAACTACTAGATGTGAAGGGGTAAGGGGTTCCCCCCCAGTCCTCATCGGATACATAAGTTAGAGGCCTTGAATTTAGACTTGCTTCAATTTCTATGATGACAGTAGTGAGTTCATCCATGCTCAAGCTGGCATTCCCAAGAATTTTCCTCAGGGGTCTTTTTATCTCCTTGACCACCCGTTCGTACGCCCCTCCCCACCAGGGCGACTTGACTAAAATAAAACGCCAAGTGATCAAATGTTCCAGGAGAAACTCGTGGATTCTTGTACTTTTGAAAAGTTTCTTCAAGATTGAATTTGATTTCTTGAATGTTTTAGCATTGTCAGACAAAATCAGTTTAGGAATACCTCTCCTGGCAATAAATCTGCGTAAAGCGAGCAGAAATGATTCAACGGCTTGGTCGGGGACAACTTCTAAATGTAATGCCCTAGAAACAAGGCATGAGAATAATACAACATACGCTTTCTTACTTGAACTCTGTTCTTTGTCCTTGACATAAAGAGGCCCTGCAAAATCGATTCCAACATAAGTAAAGGCAGGGGCAGCGTCAGTTCTGAAATCAGGTAAATCGGCAATAGGGGACAACTTATAATGAACCCCCTCAAATCTTCTACAAATAGCGCAGCTTTTAATCGCTTTCTTTACAAGCTGACGCCCGCGAATAATCCAAAATTTCTCTCTTACCTTCGCTAGCATGTTTGCTACTCCTCCGTGCAAAACTTTAGAATGTGCATCACTTACAATCAAAGACGTCAATCTGTGATCTCTCGGGATAATTGCAGGATGTTTCTCATCGTAATTCAGTGAGGAATATCTGAATCTTCCCTTGCATCGTAGAATTCCATCTGCATCGGTAAATAATCCCAAATTCTTTTCCCAACTATTGTAATGTTCATTTGTATGAATATCCTTTTGAATCTCTTCAATCCACAACTTCTCGGAATGATAAATCTCCTCCACAGTAATAAATTGATCTGGATTTAAAGAAGCATCTTCTCCATTCAACTCGTTGACTCGAGACTTCAATTTCTTGATGAAGCGTAACACAAGAGCCGTAATCTTGAATAATTTTTGACAACTGCTGTATTTTCCAATATCGAATACAGCCGATAAATTTCTGCAATTTTCCGTATCGGTTAACAATAGAATTTCATCAGATCCAGATTTTGTCTCTATTAATGCATCTTTGTCAGGTGGCTCAATTACTTCTGGAGAGGCTGGCCAGGAATTTTTAGGTAGCCTAAGCCACCCAGGTCCCTGCCACCACTTTGCATTCCCCTCCAGTGTCGACAAATATGATCCCCTTGATGCAATATCCGCAGGATTATCAATTCCAGGTGTAAATCTCCACATATCTGGTGAACAAAGATTCTTGATTTTGTTAACTCTGTTGTCGACGAATTGCTTCAATTCCTTCTTCGTATTAATCCAAAACAAAGTGGTAAGACTGTCTGTCCAATAATATTTGGCATTAATAGCGAGACTTTCTCCAAGTGATTCTGCAACACTAGCCATTAATTTGGCCAAAATTTCGGCAGCTGTAAGTTCCAATCTAGGTATAGAAATCTGCTTCAAAGGTGCAACTCTCGATTTTCCAGTAATAAGAGTAGATGATAAACCATCTTCCGTAGAAAAAACTGCATATACACATGCACCCAAAGCTTTGCTCGAAGCATCAGCAAACCCATGAATTTCACAACAATCAACAATTTTCTTTGTATCAGCAAATAAATATCGAGGAACGACAATGGAATTTGCGAATTGGAGATCCAATAGCCATTTATTCCAAATACGCTTGTGCTCTGAATTCAGCTCCTCATCCCAACTAAGCTTCAATAAACATAACTCTTGAAACAATAATTTTGCTTTCAAGGTTGTCGGCGAAATTACCCCTAAAGGGTCAAAAACTTTTGCAGCTGTCTTCAATACTGATCGCTTTGTAGGCTCAAGAGATTTTCCCACTTCCACTATTTTGCCAAACTTCAAGGTAAGAATGTCGTTCTCCGTATTCCAATTTAAGCCAAGAACTTTTTGCTCCTTCGGGGTTTCAATTTCATCAAATTTGCCAAAAGACAATTTCGCAAACGACTCATCTTCTCTGTCCACATCTTTGGCATCACAAGATTCAACAATTTCAGGAGATTTCAATTCAGCATGTAAAACAGACATTAACTCTTTCGAATTACTGTTCCACTTTCGAAGGAAAAAATTACTTCGGCTATATCTTTCCTTGGCTTTCACAGGCTTCGTGGTATCAACTGGCTCTATAATTCCTCTTTTTAGCTGAACTTTAACAATCGAATCACATTCTTCTAAGACTTTAGGGTCTTTCTTCAAATGCTTGGCCGTAGAATCAAATCGATGCAAAGTGTTCTCGTAATTGTCTGGTAATACAGGTGAATTCTCCTTGAACGGCAAAGTGACAGAATATCTTCCATTTTCAAACGTGATGTTCTTCTCAAAGGCTTCTGTTACAGTTTCTTTATCTCGAATTCCAATACTTTCAAAGTCCCAGAATTTCGTTAGCTGATGATCTTCACTGGGCGTTAAACAATCGATTTTCAACAGATATGTTGCCACTGCTTGCTCATGTCCAGACTGCTTCGATCGGACACTCACTCCTGGACCGGACAGAATCCAACCCAAAGAGGTATTCATCGCAGTGGGTCCTTTATTTTCTTCACCCATTCTCATTTCACCAGTGAAGAATTTTCCACTTTCGTCACAACCAATTAAGATGTCAACTTCGCTGCCAGCATCGAATTCAGGATTGTCAGCAAGTTGTAGATCAGCTAAGTGTGGAAAGGTACTTTGTGTCATCTTTGTTTCTTGGCGCTGTAGTGGTGAGCAAATGTATGGAGCCACTAGAGCGTTTACAAGAGTTGCCACTTTTTCTTCTTCTGGGCGCCAGTTGTCTTGAATTCCAAGTTGCGTAACGTCCATTGTTTCCAATTTTCCTTTGCTCTGCCCGAATGTTTTCAGACAAATTTGCTCCCTCGCAGGTACCTGCAAGTTCAAATAGTCTTTTAGTCTCCTAGTTACATAGGATCGTTGACTTCCAGAGTCAAAAACTACTTTGACAATAATTTTGTGATCCTTGTTATCGATATTGAATACTTCACCTTGTGCAGTCTGCAACAAAATCGAGCGTTTTGACTCTGTAAACAGGTTAGTTGTTTCTTTCACCTGTACTGGTTCTGATTGTGTTTCCTGTTGCTTCGTTCCTGAATTTTCAGATTTATTGTCCGCGTTACAGAGACTGATATGATGCTTTCCTTTGCAAACATTGCAACGGTACTTTGAAAAGCAACTCGAGGCCATGTGACCTTTCCTCAGACATACAAAGCATCGTCCTTTCCTTCTTCAAAACTTCCATACGAGCAGGCCTATTTGTAACAACGCTACATGCAGACGTGCGATGTTTCTCCTTGCAATACGTGCAGTATACAGCTTCTTTATTCGAATCAGACAACAGCGCAGATGCTGTTGGAATAATCTTATGAGGCCTCTTGCTAGTACTCGCATGAGTAACGTCCACTGAATTGTGCTTAACACAACGTTCTCGGGCCTCTAATTCCGATTTCAGAATGTCCAAAAATCTCATAAGACTCCAATCATCACTGCCAATCTTTCTACTAATTTCAATCTGAATATCTCCCGGCAATTTCCTTTGCAAAACTGTAGTGAGAAGGGCTCCATAACTTTCACTATGAATTCCTAACGCTTGAAGACCCCTCACATTTGCCTCAATAATATCATACAATTCTCGCAGTGCAGAAAGATTGTTTGATTCCTTGCAAGACGGTAAGTTCATCAGGGCATCCATATGACTGTCAATAATCTTTTGCCTCTGTCCGAATCTGTTGGTTAGAATAGCAATAGCTTCATAGTAATTTGCTGCTTTAACTGGTAACCCAGCGATCGCAAGTGCAGCATCTCCCTTCAGTAATCCAAGCAGATACTGAAATTTGTTTATCGTAGCAACATCTTCATTTTCATGTACTGCAGAGCAGAATCCGTCCCAGAACTGTTGCCAGTCTTGAAGACGTCCAGAGAATTCTTTCAATCTCAAGGGCTGAAGTTTTATTCGAGATGCAAGATGTTTGTTTCCATTTCCATTTGTAAACTTAGCACTTCCACTTTCAGCCTCATTTTCCGCAAGAGCAAAATCTATGTCCACTAGAATTTCCTTCAAACCGTCACTAAACGATGCAGCTTCAAAAATTTCATGTTCTATCTCGTCATCGTTAACTTGAAGTAGAACTTTATCGTCCAGTTCCTTCAAGTTGCTCAGTCGATCCAAAAGAGACAGTTTAAGACTTTTCAGCTTGTTCAACTTTGTGGGGTCAAAATCTTTCAACAGATCTTGGATATCTTTTTGGACTTTCGTCGCATATCTCCGTGTAGTACCCCGAATTTTCTTGTTCTTCTGAAGTTCCACTGACATCTCTAAATAGACTGTGTTCTTATCCGTTTGGTGGACCAATTTAGGCGAAATGCACAAATAAGAATCTGTGTCTTGATTTTATTTTTCGCTCGCTTAGATCAAATCTTTGCGGCCTTGCCTATTCTAAGCGCGCGTCCCTCAAATCCTGTTCTCCAACTCTCTCCCTAATCCAAAAGTCAAGTAAACAACTAAGACTACTCTAATTAACTGTCTCTGACGCAAAATCAGCCGAAAGCAAATCCATTATCAGCTTAATTACCAAATGCCAGTGCCAAGAAAGACTAACGATTTCCCAATTTGGCACAGAGCTTGGCTGGGAGTCATTAAGTTCTAGAAGGTGGAGTAGACGCCTTACCCTATTCTATAAGATCATAAATAACCTCACCCCATTGTACACGAAAGAACCAATCCCACCACTTCGACAGTCAAATTACTTACTTCGTAATCAGGATGTTATTGGGCAAATAAGGGCAAGGACAGAGAAGTTTCTATCAAGCTTCTATCCTAATTGCATTTGTGAATGGAATAAACTTGACCCAGAAATCAGGCTTGCACCTTCTGTTGCTGCTTTTAAAGCAAAGCTTTTGTCAAAAATTCGCCCCCCCCCCTGCAAAGTCTATCTTCTGCATTCATGACCCAATAGGCTTAGGTTATCTTTTTCAATTAAGGGTCGGTCTCAGTAAACTAAATTTTCACAAATTCAATCACAATTTTAGGGATACGGTGAACCCAATGTGCCCAACGAATGATGGCATTGAGGATACGGAGCACTTCTTGTTGCTTTGCCCTTCATTTGACATTCAACGACGAGATCTTCTCGCTGGAGTTTCGGAATTGTTACGACCATTTGTCCAAATCAATACCCTTCCAAACAACGTTCTAGTACAATACCTATTGTATGGTAATAAAGAACTTCCCGATGACGTAAATAAAAATTTGCTCAAACTTACTCTAAACTTCATTCATAAAACGGGTCGTCTTGGATAAATTTAAACTTTCGTTTTACGCCCCTCAGCCACTATTTACAGTACGTTTTTCCCTATTTCTTTTGTAAGTCTGTTTCACATTTGATGTTAAGCACATAAAGGGTCCACGACCAATGATATCGTTAACATAACCCTGACCTGACAGCATACGTTTGCCATCACGCGCCTATGCTGGCCTGACATCCAATTTGGAACAGACTCAAGTATGTGTTAATATCAGTATCTAGTCTTAATTTACTAAATTTTATCTATATGTCTTTATGTTAATGGCCACAGGGTAGTCATCGTCTCTTGCTCCTTGTGGTCCCGTCCCTGTAGTGTGGTATTGTTACAGAGTAATTAGAAAGTATAGTAGAACGTAGATGTAACATGTAGTGTAACTTTTTATATAGATATATAAAAAAAAGAATGCAGTCCTCATCAGTAGCGATTACTCTTTTGCCAGTTGTGCTCAGGATCTCAGTGATATAGCTTGACAATCACAATATCACAGCTAAATTCTCGAAACTGCTCTCCCTTCTTGTCCCTTGCCTCAACTTGGCCTAAACTTTCAACCAAGTTCACACATAATTGCTGCAGACCATTGATGCTCTAAATCTAATATAGATAGATGATACATCTGTCTGGAGCCAGTGACGTAATTTGCATAGGGGTCGAATGGTTGTTTCCCTTCGTACAGTTAAGGTCAAACCTGAAGCCTATTGATAAAGACATGTCATGTATAGATTAGTTTCAAAGTTGGCTCCCAGTGTAATTCTTTGAATGGTCAGATTTTGAGAAGAAAACCTCTCCCTTCCATGCTCCAACGTAGCTTGGAAATGTTGCAAACTTACACCAACCACTTTCTTCTCAAATTTGAAAGAAATGGAAGTGTAATTAAAGCTGAACATTATGCTTTTGAGCATATCCTTTTTATTTGCTTTTTGCAAATAAGAGCTCTTCTTTTTCTCCACGATGACTCGTCTTTTCATTGCAGTTTCGATCTTACCTAAAAATTTTTGACTTCTCAATAAAGTTTCTAAACTTTTCGAATTTGACAAGTGGCATTTCACTCATTCGAAAAAGCGCGAGAGATTTTTTCAGAACATAGGAATTTTTACGGCTTTTGGTGTAACATTCGTGGAAACAAAAGGACTTTTGCGGAAGATGTACAAGAAGTTTGAAATGCCCCTCGGAATTTGGATGCAATGTCCCCAATCCCCCATTCCCACAATTTCTGCCACTGTTACAGAAGCCTACCAATATTTAAAATTGCTCGAAAGTACGACCAAAAACTATGTAGAGTTAAAACGTTTTTCGATGCCATTTCGGCTCTATTTGCTCAATAGTAAAAGTTAAGGTCTCTTTCGAAAGAGGAAGAGAAGCGTAATATCCTTAAGCAGCATTTTTGAAATTTAAACTTACAGAAGGGGGTTGAAATCAAACCTCAAAAAAGCAACTCTTAGCCCACGCATCCGTCAAGGTTGAAAAATATATGGCTGAAAAGCTCCATCTTAGCTGTATCCAAATATGTGCTCCATTTATTTGTTAACTAAATACATTTTCGTCCATATGCGAAGAAATGGCCAAGGGTTAGCAGATTTTGGAAAAGTTGCTTTCTCCGAAATCGGGGGAAGCAACAAGTCGCTACTGCAACGAATAACACGGACTTTATCACAGTAAGACTGTATCGAGCATGGAAGGTTATCTTAAGGGAGTTTAACAGAAAGTCATTTTCTCATGATCATTGATTCTTTCTTTGAAAAAATGTTCCATTTGAATTTGAGTTGTTCGGTCAGGCATCTTAGACAACAACTATTTCTTGCAAAAGCACATGAAATGCATCGATTGTAATCTCCCATGCGGCTGGATTCGCAAATGAGGAACACTGCGCTACTTCAAAGGTTCTTTCAAAAACTGTAAGCGTACCAAATTTTATTGTTTAGAATCTGAACAAAATATTATTTGAAAGAAATCAATAATATTTAGGAAGAAAAAGTGAATTTCGACTAAACTCTCTTGAGACAATCTTCCATGCTCGGTAGAGTCTTTTGTGATAAGGTTCTTGTTATTTGCTGTTGTAGCGACTTGGTGCTTCCCCCGTTATTGAGAAAACTAGATTTTCCAATATCTGCTAACCCTTGGCCATTTCTTCGTTTGTAGACAGAAACCTATTGGGTTGACAAATAAACGGAGCATAGATTTGTATACAGCTAAGACAGAGCTATTCAGCCATTACCCTGGGTACCAGAGCCAAAAAATAATAAAAAGAAAAAATAAGGAAGGAAAGAAAGTTGTGCTCGTGATCTCAGTGATATAGCTTGACAATCACAATATCACGGCTAAATTCTCGAAACTGCTCTCCCTTCTTGTTCCTTGCCTCAACTGGGCCTAAACTTTCAACCAAGTTCACACATAATTGCTGCAGACCATTGATGCTCTAAATCTAATATAGATAGATGATACATCTGTCTCTGAGCCAGTGACGTACCCCGTGATTCGCAAGGGGGGTCGAATGGTTGTTTCCCTTCGTACAGTTAAGGTCAAAAAGTTGGCTCCCTGGGTAATTCTTTGAATGGTCAGATTTTGAGAAGAAAACCTCTCCCTTCCACGCTCCAACGTAGCTTGGAAATGTTGCAAACTCCTTTCTTCCTTCTCTCATTTCCTCTTACCAATTTCCTTTCATTTAAATTTTGAGGCTCTGGTACCCAGGGTATTCAGCCATATATTTTTCAACCTCGATAGATGCGTGGGCTAAGAGTTGCTTTTTTTGAGGCTTGATTTCAACCCCCTTCTGCGAGTTTAAATTTCGAAAATGCTGCTTAAGGATATTACGCTTCTCTTCCTCTTTCGAAAGAGACTTTAACTTTTACTATTAAGCAAATAGAGCCGAAATGGCATTGAAAATCGTTTTAACTCTACATAGTTTTTGGTCGTACTTTAGTGCCTTCACAGTCATACAGGAAACTGCGAATACAGTAGTAATACTTATTTCCTGTATAGTATGATACAGGAAATAAGTGAAAATAAGTCAAACTATGCCAAGGCTTTACTTGAATGAAATGAATAGTTCTAAGTTATATTTCCTTGCACTGGAGATTCTTTGATTTTGTGATGATCTAAGAATGGAGTTTCTTGTAAGCAGTTTTTTATGAAAGAAACATTCGTGTACAACTGTATACTTATAAAATAGATGTGTGCATTGTTTTCTAAGGAACTGGAAATAAGGTGCTCCGTGAGAAAATACTATGGTATGTTAGAATTCAGCTTTTCATATGAATAAACTGCGATTTTATTGAAATATGGAATATCTTGTTGGTTCCCATAGGTAACCTTTAGCCTCAAATGGAGGATTCAGTGACATGGGATATGTCCTTTCAATAGGGCCGTACGACCGCACGACTCCGGACCCTGTGACACTGGACCCTATTACCACAGACCATACGATCATACGATCATACGACCATTTGACCATTCGACCATACGACCACGGTCCAAAGTTTGATATATAAAGCTTACAAAATTTTTTCACCACCGATGGTTTAGTGAACACGTACGTGTCAAGGCTTTCTTGGTCACGTAGAATTCCGTGTATTCATACTGAGCTAGCCAGTTGTTGTAAACAAAACCGGCCCCTCTGAATACAATTACAATTGATGAATATCTATGTTGAATATCCACCAATATGCACTTCTTTGCTTGATTCAAATCAGAGAAAGCGAATTTTCATTGTTTCAGTTGGAAGACTCAGAATAGACTCAGAATAGAGGGCTATAAAGCATTTCGACCTTTGGGGCTACTCCAATCTTTCTAGCCTTTCGAATCTTTTTAGAACAATAACAAAGAAGTAAGAAAGATATATCTTAAATGCAAACACTTCTTTATTCTCATCCAGATCCCTAGTCATTCATGAGCACCTCTGTTGACATTGAATATAATGGAAGTATCAAACATCATAACAAGGTCTGTTAACCAAATACATAAAACTTTGGCCTGGGTTCGTATTGTCGTATGATCTGGGGTTGTAAGTCCTGGGTAGCAGAGTCCTTGGGTCCGGTCAAGAGAACGTCTCAGTTTTTTGTGCGAATGATGAAAACATACGTGATGGGGCAGATTTTCAGTATTGCGAGTTGGCACGCTAACGGCTGGATGCATGATAAAAGTAAAATGACTTCAGAAATGATTTTATAGCAGAAAGTCTGTCCACTGTTGGACCTTTTGTGTTGAATTCTCTTTCAGAGCTCGTAAACAAGTAGTGCAAAAGATGATACTGACAGGAGGAAAATAGTGATGAAGTCATTTAGTAACTCGTTGAAAAATAGACCTAGGATCTTTCATCATTATTTATGGACATCCACATGACTTTGAAATCATGGAAAAGCGATGAATCAGGGGAGTAGCAAAGGCAGTTACTGGACTCAAAGTAAGCTTTGCTTCATTCATTACCAAACTTGCATTATTTTTATTCAACAGCAGAACCCAAGAAATAGCTATTTCGTCATCAAATAAGAAAATTGTTTTGCCAAATTCAGACTCTGCACTCCTCAGTGATGTTACTTAGCTTAGCCCCAGCGATGAGTGAATTGCTGAACTGTTATTGAAGTTATTTCCAAGTCACCCCTTTTCACAGTGATCCAGGGTTGGGAAAAATACCCAAAATTCAAATTTGAAATATGATTTTTATTTTATTTTTCCGTTGTTAAGAGGGAATTTTCCATCATTATGCAAAAAATTTGAAACGAGTCGAGCCAATCGTTCCGGAGAAAGAATTTGTCAAACTTATAGGAAATTGCATTGCATCATATCTAAGCAATTTCAGGAAGAAATTGACCATTGTTTACTAAACATAACAAACTTCAAAATACTGCTGCATCACACTTACTAATCCGATTTGCAAAATCTTTTTTTTATTTAAAAGCCAGCAGAGTCCATCGATACTCTCCTGGAAAACGTATTCGTTGATACATTTCATCAAGGCAAAATTTTGCAAAATTCAGACTATGCTATTTTTCACAAAGTTAGGCCTAAAAATCGTTCCTTTTCAACTTTGAAGCTGAAAATAAAAAATAGATGTCAAAAGATGTCTTAGCTATTGGTTTAGATAATACATTTGAAGTATTTTGTATATATTGGCCAAAGATTCCGTGCAGAAACGTACCCAAAAATTTTTCATAAAATTTTCAAAATGTGTACTTTTTGTCAGTGCTTTCTCTCAATTTCGAGAAACAACCAAAGAATCAATGAATGAACTTTTATGATTATTTTAAAAGGTGTCTACGATTTCAGATTGATGTGTGATGATTTTGCAAGGTACCTTAGGAAAGAATACTAAAAATTTTGAAAGAAATTGATTACCATTTTTCAAAAATTTAGGCCTAGAAGTAGTTAATTTGCACCTTTAACGTTGAATATGAAAAAGGTATCAAAACTATGTCTTACATATTAGGTCAGCTATTGAATTTGAAGTACTGTGTACTTATCGACCAAAATTTTTCAAAACTCCCTGACCTGCAACATGTTAAAGCCTACTCCGGCGTTGTCCATCGAGGACGAGTAACCAACAGCACAACAGATATTTTTCACAAAACTCAACGATAAATCATAAATCAACGACACAGTCCAACTTCCAAATCATTTCCAATTTCAGTCAAATGTACATTGCCTTTATTATTGACTCTTCATGACTTGCTACGGAGAAAACAACTGTTTACTTTCGCTCTTTCCTCAAAAGATGCTGCCTAGCATTTGCAATAGCTGGAGCGGGAGTTATTAGCATTCTGGCAAAAATGCCCCACTGTGGTCAAGCTGAAGAAAGAAAATACAAAATATCGGAAAAATCAAACCTAACCAAAACATTAATCGTAATATATGGTCTTAAAGAGGATACCTTAAGGATCAAAATAAAGCAAAAATTAGACTTTTCTGACTTTTAAGTCCGGAGATATTTGCTTGCAAAGGTGGATGAAATTGACATTGTTTATTTTCATGTACTATTTGGTAGATTTCTACCGAAGACTAATTACACCAACAAATTCATTTGCTAAGATTTCTGCCCAGGATTATCCAATTTCAGGTCTGTTTGTTTTAATTGATAGAACTACATGTCAGCTTACAGATGAGTCATTCACAGCCTCTTCTGGTTCGTATTTTTTGTTTTCTTATCGTTTATCCTCTGTGCACTTTTTTCCTGAAATTGACATCAAAAATGCGTAATTCGAAATTAAAAATACAAAATGAAAAAATTAAGGAAAATAAGTCTACCAAACCTAGATATTATGAAAGAAGCACATTTCAGCAGGTAGTCTGCCAAAGCGATCATTCAGGATCGTGCAGTGAACAAAGTTATGTTATTTTGAATATGTCCACTACCACTTTTTTGCTATTTTTGACCCCCCCCCCATTATTTTGATTTTCACCTCCAGACAAACGCAAACCCTGCAACCTAGACTATGCAAACCTGAATGGTCTTATCCTTTTAAACAAGTTTTCTGACATAACTGTGAGAAGTTTTATGAATTCTACGCCTCCTCCTCAGAGGCCTTTTGTGGCTTTTAGTTGAACGATCTCAAGCCCAGGGTAAGCATTGTCTGAAAATGCAATTTTAGCCTTGCAAATGTGCATCAGGAACATTTTGTAGGCAACCAGCTTCAGGACATAGCAATATTATGTGGAAAAAGTTATTTCTGATGTTTTTGTGTGCAAGCTGATCATCATACTTCAGTAATTGCCATAAAATGAGTTTTTATGGTGTCAAAGTGATGAAACTTTGCACTTCCAACTCTATAAGTTTTAGGGAGCCGTCGTTGATGACATCTACAATTTTGTATGGATCATTTCTATCAATAAGAGTCGAAAAAGCATTAAAGTATAACATTTTTACAGTGTTTTTTCAATTGCATACAGATAGGATTCTCAATGCAATGACAGTTCAACTAGAAAACCGCAAAAGGCCTCTGCGGAGGAGGCGGTGAATTCAAACTTTCTCTCAGTTATGTCAGAACACTTGCTGAAAAGGACAAAACCAGTCAGGATTGCATATCTCAAGTCTGGGTTGCAGGATTCGCGTTTGTCTGAAGGCGAACATGGAAATAGTGGGGGGTCCAATGTCGTAAAATAGTCGTAGTGGACACATTCAAAATAACATAATTTTGTTCCCTGCACGATCCTGAATGATTGCTTTGGCAGAATACCTGCTGAAATGTTCTTCTTAAATAAAATCTAAGTTTGGCAGACATCTTTTTCCTTAATTTTGTTATTTTCTACTTTTAATTTAAAATTACGCATTTTTCGAGTCAATTTCAGGAAAATAAGCCCATTTAAGAAAGATAACATGAAAACAAAAAAATGCGTACCAGAAGAGGCAATGACCAAATTATTTGTAAGCTGACATGTAGTTCTATCAATTAAAACAAACAGAGCCAAAATCGGATAACCCTGGGCAGAGATATTAGCAAATGAATTTGTTGTTGAAATGAGCATTCTGTAGAAATCTACCAAAAATTAGACAAAAAGTAAACAATGTAAATTTCATCCAACTTTGCAAGCAAATATCTCCGGACTCAAAAGTCAGAAAAGTCTACTTTTTGCTTTATTTTGATCCTTAAGGTATCTTCTTTAAGACCATATACCACCATTGATGTTTTGATTAATTTTCATTTTTCCGATATTCTGTAATTTCTTCCAAAATTTGCAATTTCTGGATCACTGTGCTTTTGTAATAACCGAGGACTCTCTCTCGCTGTGAAACTTTAAGCATACTCTACTTTGGTAAAAAAAAACTTGGTTAAGGAACAGTTTGCACTCAAACATTCTTTATACGGGTAAACAGGATTTTTAAGATTTGATCTTGAGCCAGTCATCCCGTTAACATTTGGAAATGACCACTCTGTGTTCCTAGGGTCACTGGTCTGATTTGTACTGTATGCCATTTTGGCCGAAGCAGAGAATCTCAGGTTCTGCGTATGGCCTTTTATAAAATGGACAAAAATCAGTTTCAAGAGTTATCACTTTGTAACTTTGGCTAAATCTTAACTAAGAATTGAGTAAAGAATCTATGTGTCTCAACCAATAAATTTTTAGGCAGAAGACTTAAAGAATCTACAAGGGCAGACTCTGAATTGGTAGCACTGCAACGAAACCAATAGGAGAGCCTCTGGAAAATAGGGCAATAACGTCGTTATATCTAACGTGAGCATCGAAATGCTTTACCACAAGCCAGATAAATACTGCAGCTAACATAATATCAACTGCAGTAAAACCCCGCAAACAAGAGCATAGTAAAATAAGAACCTGCAGACTGATTTTGTGGAATAAGACACCCAAAGATAAGAACCAAAAACAGAGTGATTTACTTCAATGTTCTTATGAGATGGTACACTTAATCAAGAAATGCCATTATATCAGTGTAAACAAACTCCCAACTATTGATAACTGAACACCTCTAACAGTTTTCAGGGATTTGCAAATTGTTTTATCAAGCTGTCAACAACAAAAATACCATACTCTCTAATATTTAAATGCAGTCATTATGCCCTCAAGTGTATTTAACACATTAGTGCAGTCACTTAAAGGCAGTCTGTCACTTCTCTGATTGGCCGCGACAAAGTCAGCGCTCAACACAACAGATTTCTTTGTGAATCTGTGCATTTGAAGCAAAGAAGGGCTAACTGTCTTGACTTTCTACGGCCGTAGAAAGTCAGAGGATTAGCAGCTATTGAAATTTCCTATTCTTTGCATTGTCAAAATCACCCAGACTGCCTTTAACGTCAAAATCTACATGAATTGTGCATTTTATGATACAAGCATGAAATTTGGTACGAGTACACAACTTGACGAGCTGAATACGATGTGTCGCGAATGATCACGAACTCGAAAGAACGTTCTGGAACTTTCTGAACATAACTAGAGCATTCTGGAACCTTCCAAACATAACTAGAGCATTCTGGAACTTTCTAGTATCAAACAGGAACTATATCATAACTTAATCTTATTATTCATTTATTATCATTGAGAAACTAAATATAGATAGAACATTATAGAATATTCTAGGGCAGAAACTTCTCGTAGTATTCTTAGAGACTATAAATATGCCTGAACTTGTAAATAGGGAGAGAATTTGAGTTAGACGTTGAGAATAAAGCTGCATGAGAAATATATACGAAGAGACTATAGTAAACGTGTTGATCTGTCGCATCATTTGGTAGCAGAGGGTAGTTGTAGCTACACGTTTACGAAGACAGAAGAAGACATCAAAAGAAGTGAACACAGAAGGAACATAAATAGACGTTCAATGATTTATGGAAAGAGGTAAACTTGGACGCTTCCAGAAAGATCAAGAACTTTAAGAAGCCATTATACCGAGAAAATTGTGTAGAGTAAAAGAAGAAATATCCAACGATGGTGCGAGTTACAAAAGAAAAGATCGATGGAGTGTGTGGAAGAATCAAAGAGAACATTCTAGAAGCAAATAAATTCTTAGAGGGAGAAAAGAGTGAAATAACAGAAGAGAACGTAGATAAAGCCATGATAATGAAACTGAAACTCGAACGAACACTGAAAAAACTAGTAGAAATGATTGAGGAATTAGAAAGACAAGAACTCACAATTACGACTGAAGATTATGACGAGTATCAATATGATGCAGAGGACAAGTTATCAGAACTAGAAGTGTTTATTATGAACAACAAAGAAAAGCAGAAGTTGATAATTGAACAAAAAGAAAAACAATTGGAAATAGAGCAAAGAGAAAAGGAAAAGAAGATGGAGGCAGAATTACGATAAAGAGAGAAACGAATGGAAATGGAAATGGCAATCGAGACAGAAAAGATACGAATGAACGAAAAAATTCAGTTAGAAAAGATCAATTTAGAGAGACTACAGATCGAAACCGATGCAAAGACACAAGCAGAGAAAATTGAAGCAGAAGTAAAGCTAAGAGAGATCGAGTCAACCAACAGTACGAAGGAACTTGAATTTGAAATGGCAAAGGTCCACAAGGAAGTGGAAACTATAAAGTCCAATAAGCACACGGCAGGAGATGATTCCACCATGCCCAAGTCCTGCACAATCAGGCTGCCAAAGCTTGAATTAAAGAAGTTTGGAGGTGAAATTTTGAAGTGGCAAGAGTTTTGGGATACATTCGAAGCATCGATTCATAAGAATTCATCGTTGCAACCGATAGATAAATTCAATTACTTGAGAGCTCAGCTGGAAAGGGAGGCATTAAAGGCCATATCTGGGCTTGAACTAACGAATTCAAATTACGATGCTGCCATCGCCATACTCAAAGAAAGATATGGAAATGAGCAATTAATTGTAGATACGCACTACACAAAGTTGATGGAAATGTCACCAGCAGTGAACAGAACGACATCATTGAGAGATACTCTTGATGTAATAGAACAACATTTGCGATCGTTACAATCACTGGGAGAAGACGTAAATCAAAGACAAATAATCTCGGTCATACGTACGAAATTACCAAAGGTAGTTATCGCGAGACTGGAACAACAGAAAGACCCTGACACGCAGTGGACAGTAGAAAGTCTACGAAAAAGCTTGAAAGCTTATATCAGTGCTCAAGAAGTGGCAGAAAACCAATTTCTTCTTAGCCAACAAGAACAAGTGACTTCAAAGGGACATGATTATAAAGGAAAGCAGCCAATTTTCAAGAAACCTTTTGGTACAACCGACGCTTTGCTGATGAATGAGAAATTCCGGAGTTCAAAACCAAGATGCATTTATTTTGAAAAGCCTCATTGGAGTGATGAATGCCGTACCGTATCAACCTTCCAAGCCAGAAGGGAAAAGGTTAAGGGAAAATGTTACATATGTTTACAATCGGGACATTTAAAGATCAATTGTAAAGTCACAAAACCATGTTTTCACTGTAAAACAGCAAAGAGTCATCATCGCAGTTTGTGCCCAAGTCTCTTTGGAACACCAGAAGCCACTCCAAATAACGTCTTCACATCAAACGTTGCGGAACAAGAAAGAGAGCCAGCAGACAATAACGAAACATCAATGCTATCAATGAATGAACAAGTTATTATGCAGACAGCTCTGGTAGAAGTAATGGATCCAGCCGAAACAAAATCACAAGTCACTAGAATTCTGATGGACACCGGCAGCCAGAGGACGTATGTAACAGAAGAAGTTGCCAGAAAACTTAGCGTTCAACCGGAAGTAAAAGAAAAGTTAAGCATCTACACATTTGGTGCAAGCAAACCGAAAGACATTGTTACCCCTGTTGTCACGTTAGTATTGAAAGCCAAGGAAGGGAATACGGTGTTGATCAAAGCGAGTGTTGTTCCGAAGATCAGTGGAGAAATCCAAAGAAAGCCAGTACAGCTTACGAATCAGTTCATGATTCAAAGAAAGTACAAGTTAGCAGACACCCTTCCAAAAACTATAGAATCATCAACCCTTGGATTACTTATTGGCAACGATTACTACAGTGACATTATGTCATCAGAAAAAGTGAAAATAGAAGAAGGACTTTATCTAATGAAATCAAAGTTTGGATGGGTCATTTCGGGAAGAGCAACAAAACAAACAAATGAAAGACACCAAGAGAACGTATTGTTCATGATGACGAGGTCGTCGAGCAACATTCTGCCCACCATGCACAATCTTACAACGGTGGAACCAAGTTTACATGCACCACCAGACATCGACGAGTTCTGGAAGTTGGAAACAATAGGAATCGCGCCACCAGGAAAGATCAGAGAAGACGATGGTGTCATGGAACATTTCAAGAATACCGCAGTAAAAGTGGATGGAAGATATCAGGTAACTTGGCCATGGATAACTGAAGATGTCAAACCACCGGAGAATTATGAACTAAGCCTTGGAAGATTGAAATCCTTATACCAACGTCTTGCTGATAACCCGGATTTGCTTGACAAGTATGACGACATCATCAAGGATCAACTCAGTAAAAACATCATTGAAGAGATCAATGGGAGCTAGGAAGAAGGAGAGAACAAACATTACATTCCCCATCATGCTGTCATTACACCAGATAAAGACACTACCAAAGTTCGCATTGTGTATGATGCTTCTGCAAAGACAAAGAAGAATAACGTAAGTCTTAACGAATGCCTGCACCGAGGACCAGTTATCTTAGAGGATCTATGTGGTTTACTAATACGATTTCGAACAAAAAGGATTGGGATTGTTGCAGACATCGAGAAAGTCTTCCTCCAAGTAGCAGTACAGCCGAAAGACAGGGACGTCACAAGATTCCTATGGCTCAAAGATATAACGAGACCACCTACAAGCAAAAACATTGCAACCTTCAGGTTTTCTAGGGTCCCGTTTGGAATCATTTCAAGTCCATTTTTGTTAGGTGCTACAATCAAAGATCACCTAGAGTCAACAAAGGACCGATTCAGTATTGATATCAGTAAAGATATGTATGTTGATAACTTGATCACCGGTGCAAACAGCGAAGAAGATGCAAAACAGCTGTACGTCGAAGCGAAGCAAAGGTTCTCAGAAATATCAATGAACCTTCGTGACTGGAAATCTAACTCGCAGAATTTGAACAGAGTGTTTCCAGAAAGTGACAGAATGAACGGAACTACCATCAAAGTACTTGGAATGCAATGGAACACCGACACAGACCAGTTAATGATATCGACCGACAAATTTCAAAGGGAGGAAACAGCAGTTACAAAGAGACTCTTGGGTACCTCACCCCAACTACGATAAAAATGAGACTTTTTCTCCATACCCTTTGGGCTCAAGGCAAAGACTGGGACGACAAAATGGAAGGTAAAGACATCGAGGTCTGGAGAAACGACTACTTATTGAACCTACGAGAACGATCACAGATAAAAATGAAAGCAGCCCGAATAGAATCACACAAAAGTCCAAACATTGGAGATATTGTTCAAGTAAAAGATAACATCCCACGTGGAGCATGGAAGATCGGAAGAATAAAAGGATTGCTATTTAATAAAGAAGGACATGTACGAGCAGCAAACGTAATGCTTCCAAATAAACGATCAATCAATCGCCCTCTCAAGCTGTTATATCCCCTCGAATGCGATGACATAGATAGCAAAGACACAAACATTTCTAGAGAAATGAATAATGATGGCACGAATAGAGTCGATAAAGATACCCACCCGAATACAGGCGTGAGGATAAAGAAGAACGATTCCGATTCCAATACCCAACGACGACGTTCTAGCCGAAAAGCTGCAGAGGAAGCAAAAGATAGAATTTTTGGACAAATTTTGACTGACGAATGGGACAATTAACTTCGGTTGTGGGAGTGTCGCGAATGATCACGAACTCGAAAGAACGTTCTGGAACTTTCTGAACATAACTAGAGCATTCTGGAACCTTCCAAACATAACTAGAGCACTCTGGAACTTTCTAGTATCAAACAGGAACTATATCATAACTTAATCTTATTATTCATTTATTATCATTGAGAAACTAAATATAGATAGAACATTATAGAATATTCTAGGGCAGAAACTTCTCGTAGTATTCTTAGAGACTATAAATATGCCTGAACTTGTAAATAGGGAGAGAATTTGAGTTAGACGTTGAGAATAAAGCTGCATGAGAAATATATAAGAAGAGACTATAGTAAACGTGTTGATCTGTCGCAACACGATGGAAAGTGGACCCCTCTAAGAAAATGCCCCCAAAAGCTATTTTTAGGATGGGGTACTTTGCCCCAGCCCTCTAAACGGTTTCCCTTCGCAGATAGAGAACCATATGTGTTATTCACTTGAAACTCACTCTTCTTACACATTTTTAACACATTGAATACAAAAAAAACAGACCCCACTCAAAAATGCCCCCAAAACTATTTTTAGAATGGGGTACTTTGCCCCAGCCCTCCGAGGGGCTTCCCTTTAAAAATAGAAAACTGATTGTCCTACATACTTGAAAATCAGTATTCTTACACATTTTGACATGCTGAATACGACGAGAAACGGACCCCATTCAGAAAATGCCCCCAAAAGCTATTTTTAGAATGGGGTACTCTGCCCCAGTCCTCTAAGCGGTTTCCCTTCACAAATAGAGAACTATCTCTGTTATCCACCTGAAACTCACATTCTTACACATTTTGACATGCTTAATACGATGAAAAACAGACCCCAATCAAAAAATGCCCCAAAAACTATTTTTAGAATGGGGTACTTTGCCCCAGCCCTCGGAAAGGGCTTCCCTTTACAATAGAAAACTTCCTGTCTCATGTCCTTGAAAATCAGTATTCTTACACATTTTGCCATGCTTAATACTATGAGAAGCGGACCCCATTCAGAAAATGCCCCCAAGAGCTATTTTTAGAATGGGGTACTTTGCCCCAGCCCTCTAAAGGGTTCTCTTTTACGAGTAGAAAACTGCTGCTTGTCCTGTACACGTGAAACTCGGTGTTTTTACACTTTTTGACGTGCTTAATACGGTGAGGAATGGACCCCACTCAAAAATGCCCCAAAACCTATTTTTCGAATGGAGAACTTTACCCCTGCCCAGTGAAATGTTTTTCTTCATAGCTAGAAAACTATTATTGCTGCGTACTTGAAACTCGGTATTCTTTCTACACATTTTGTCATACCGAGTGTGTACCGACAAGGGCACCGGAGGCACGGGGGCAGCGGGGGCAGCTGCCCCCGTTGCCCTGGTGGTGCGGGGGCAGCACGGGGGCAGCTAGTGCCCTTTTCAAAAAAGCCCTTTCTTCGTACATCCTTTACATATGAAGCTTTTGTCTTATAGACCTTTTCGCAATTTGGAGTACGAGACGGAGGAGAGTACTGCTCATTCTGACAGCCTTGACAACAGTAAGTAACTTAGAGGAATCTCATTCGCTTCGGTGACATGCGTACAGCTTGCATCTCGGTTGCATCTCCTTGCAAACCAACCTCGTCCCCAGGGCCTTTTGTCATTTTTGGACGGAGATTTCGTCCCAGTCCAAAACTATGACAAAAGGCCCTGGGGACCAGGTTGCCTGCAAACTAGAGTTATTTTCGATTTATTTTCACCTTTCAAGAGGTGCATGACACTTGTTTGGTATGGTGAGTGTTTTCCTTCGATTTGCTTGGCGTCTTGCCATCCTTCCGCCCATTTGTGAGTGTATTTTGAGCTACATTATTGCATGTATTCACTCAAGTTGGAACTTAGGCTTGTTGATTGGTGGGGCCTAAACTGAGCCACTTCAAAGCCGAGGTCCAATATCTGCAATAAAGTGGCTCAAAATACACTAAGTTGGTGAAAGGATGTCCAGATGGCTAAATAATCCAGAACAAACACTTACCAGACTAAACAGGTATCGGTATCGTTTGAATCTTGAAGGGTGCAAATAAAGCGAGACTAAGTCAAGTTTGCAGGGAGATCAACTGAGCTGCAAGAAGGGGATTCCTTTGATTTCCTACTGTTACTAACGCCCTGGCAAAACGACTGAACATTGCTCACAGTGTCCAGTGTGTGAAAACATGAAAAATCTTTGGGGGTGGCAAAACGACTAAGGGTTGTCCAGTGATCATTTTCTCTGCGATAACGTGCGAGCGATTTTGTGGTCTGGAATTTAGTTTTAGGAGCCTTAGACAAACTGAACACAGGGCGCCAAGGGGGTGGAAACATGAAATCTGCCGCCAAAATTTTGACATCAATAATCATGGATTTTAAGAGAAAAGTTGAAGATCGATTAGGCCTGCCGCTAGTCCCATCAAAATCATCGTATTCTTGTTCTCTGCAATCGCTTTGGTCATCAGAACTGCAATTGATCACATCAGAGGAATCCTCGTTACAGCCTGAATACCTTTCCCTGCTGCTGAAGACTCCTTCCCTGTAACCAGGAAACTCTCCTTTCAGAATCTATGTCTGCGAAAATAAAATGGCGTCGGCGCCAAAAACACGGCCCACTATTGTATTTCCAATGCGTTTGCGCTAAATGGACAATGTTCAGTGGGATGGCAAAAGGACTGAACATTTTCTTCAAACAATGAATATCACCTTTCCACTGAAATTTTTGACTGTCTTCAAATAGACTAACAATCCTCGACATCGCTGGAAACGACTGAACAAGATTGAACAGGGTGGTAAAACGTCGATACGGTGGACCACGGTATTCTCCTCTCAAAGCTTACTAAGTACGGCGTTGTAGGGACACCTCTTCGGTGGTTCACATCGTACTTGACGAATAGAAAACAATACTGTCAAGTGAATGGCCACAAATCTAGCCTAAAAACTGTTCACTGCGGTATTCCTCAGGGCTCGTGCTTGGGGCCTCTCCTCTTCATTCTGTATGTCAATGACTTTGAGCAGTGCCTCAATAAATGCACCACAAACATGTATGCGGACGACACCAGCGTAACTTGCTCTGCTGAAGACATTGACGAACTCTGCAATGATCTAAGAACTGAGGTTGACAATATTGCAGAATGGTTACGGCAGAATAAGCTCAGTCTGAACACTGATAAAACAGAATACATGGTTGTTGGTCACAAAAGACAAACTAACCGTATCCAAGGTCCATTAGAGGTAAACATAAATGGAGGACCAATCAAACGGGTCAAAAAAGTCAAATACCTTGGAATTACAGTGGACGAAAACCTTACATGGAACGAGCAATATAAAAACCTCAAAGGTAAAATTAAAAATGCTCTCTCGTCACTGCGGAAATTAAAGAACATACTACCGCAATCAAAATTGGATCAGGTGTACAAGGCACTGCTTGAGAGTCATCTGAGATACAGTGATGAACTATGGAGCAGTTTGTCAAGCACAAAGCTTGATCATCTTCAGCGTCTGCAAACTAGAGCACGAACGCTAATAGAAGGCTCTAGATTAAAGGATGGATGGAGATGCAATTGGCTTTCAGTCCAAAACTTGATAAAATTTGACAGGGCCGTGATGATCTATAAATAATGAACGGCCTCTGCCCGGACAACTTAAGAGGGAGACTTGTTACCAGATCTCAAATATCTAGTTATCAAACAAGAAATCAGTTAGATATTGACACTCCAAGGCAGAACCTAGAATTCTCCAAAAACAGTTTTTTCTATTCTGGTGCAAAGACGTGGAATGAAATCCCATCAGAAATCAGAACAAGTTCCACTATCACCCTATTCAAAAGGAAACTAAAGGAATTCCTACAAAATTAGCATCCTTCCCGAAGCACGATCCCTAGGAAGACCAGCAAAGTTGTAAGATTTTATATATATGTAAATAGACATTTGTATAGTTTCTCTTTTCTTTTTTAGCTGATAGGGTTTTGTGTTTAAATATGATAAAATGAATGAAATGAAATGAATGAAATTGCACTGGACGTTTACCCAGTCCATGTTCAGTGCAAATGCCCAGTCTTCTTGCCAGGGCTTAAGGCTGTCAGAATGGGCTGCGCTCTCCTCAGTCCCTTGAGATCCATATTGTGAAAAGGTCTATTGCTTTTCCAAATCCCCTACATTTTTGTCAAAAGATGGTTTTCGAGATTCTTTTAAAGGCAGATGGAAAGTAGTTGAGTAATGGTATAGTAGGGTCAGAATTTTTACGAGAAATGCCAGAAAGTGACTGACAGAGTCGTTTTGAGACAAAGTAGAGGCTGTAATTTTCAAAAATTTTTGTGGACATTTCGTTGTTAAGGCATTCCATGTTGGAAGGAAACAACACTGGGCTCTGAGGAGCAGTCTAAAAGACAGTGTAAAGTTGTCTGCGCAAATAGAAAGCTGTGATTGATAAATAACTATTGCAAAAGTATCACAGTATCTAACTTTGGTTTCGATGAAAATTGGATGGAGATAGGCATTCTAAGCCAAAGAAAACGGTATTCACGAGTAAATTTTCCTGGTATGCTAATTTATAAGGATGACGGTACCGATGGTCAAAAGTTCTATACGAGAGCGCAGGTAAGCTTTGGATCGGGAGCAGAGTTTTAAGACAAAGTAGAGGGCATGTCCTTAAAAGTTTTCCTAGGGGCTCCCTCCAAGACCCTATCCTCTTAATACTCCAACAGTTCAATGCCATGGCCACTACTTTCTTTGTCAATTTATATTCTTGTACACCAACACCCTAAGTTCAACAAGGTACTCACTAATCTCCACTCTTTCTCTGCTACTTGTAACCTGTGACAAGTAGCATTTCTAAGAAGATTCTTCTCATTGCCCTTTTTGGTGGGCTGCCCCCGCCGCTCCGTCTTCCTTCCGGCGCCCCTGTGTACCGAGTACGATGAAAAACAGACCCCACTCAGAATATGTGAGCTTGATATTAAACCAGGATCTCGTTATATAAAAGTAGAAAACTCGTTATGATACATACCCCAAGCTGAGTGCAGATCAATTTCTAAAAGTGCACTGAAGATTTTTGAATTATTAAAAAATGGATTTATTATAACCGATGAGCTGCGCTAAAATTCTCATCAAGGATGCATTTAAACTGCGCTTTTTGGTCCCAATGTCCATCTGTCATCTACTGCAGAAATTCATGGATGCTGTAACTCGTGTTAAATCCTGGTTCTTATCAGGTATAGTGGAGGTCATTTGTTTCGGCTAAAAACAACTTAACGGCCCGAGATACCATGATACTGAAAAGATTCAGTTTGGATGGGCTACGATAAAACTTAACTCCTCAATTACCTTGATCACCCAAGCGACTATGGTTTTGCCATTCGTATTGTTAGTCGTTATATTTGTTGGCCTGTTTGCCAACGACCCCTGCAAATTTTGCGACCTGCCCTGTGAACAAGGATCGTTTTTCGTTAAATAAGATGAGCTAAGTTGTGTTTAGTTTCTACTACAATGCTCCTATGGGAATGCCTTCTTCTATGTTAATGCAAGAACTCTGACATGAATTAGTTCGTACGCCAAGTTCGTACGTCATCTGTTTTGAAGTTGAGTTTAAACATGTTTTTCGTAACTTTGAGATTTTATACGCGCTTACTCCGCTTAGACCAGGGAGCGCCGAAGGCGCGGGAGGCGAAACGCCCAGTGAGCCTTATGTCGCGATGTGTGATGCACATGCAAACGAGGTTGCGCTCTTCCTCGCGAAAGTTTTGGAAATTTTTCACGAGAAGAAAATCACAGCTCTGTGGCAGGAAACGTGGAGTTTCTTTAACATAAGTACCTGTGAGTATGAGATTTCTTTTCACAAATTTAATCCATTGAATATACAACTGCTTTTACTCCTTGCTTTAGCGTTTTTAGCTTTACAAACTTGAAAGTTTGATACATTTACGGAAAGCGCTCTGGGCCGGCCAGGTCGAAAACGCGGAAACCGCGGAAATCGCGGAAATCGCGGAAAATATAATCTTCACTCAAAACGAGATAAAAAGGGGCTAATAGGCAAAGACGTCTTCTATTTTTCGGAATGAGGGATGAACCAGGCAAACGACTTTTACACAAAAATTTCCGCGTTTTCTTTTCCGCGTTTTCGAGTAGAGACCAATGAAAACTCGAAAACGCGGAAAGAAAAACGCAGAAATCAAATTTTTAATGTTCCAAAATGTTTTTGATTTCCTTATAACACTCTGTCGCATATGGTAGCATCTGGTTACATGAATTCAATTTTACTGGGAAAATGGCGTTTCTCTTAACAGTCTTAGCCTTTAGGACGAAGGGAATAGGTCCTAATTTCATTCACTTAGGGCCTGTTTATATGAGGCGGGCTGGCCCCTTAGCGAGCTGCCTCGCCAACAAGCAAGCCCGGCTTTATATGAGAGATTCGATAGTGAGCCAGCACCGAGCCAGCCCGGCTATTAGTAGCCACGTGCCGTCATTCTTTTGTGTAAAATTGAAAGAACATTGAAGTATTTTCTGACTCATGGCGCCAAATGTGATACTGCGCGTGCGTCGCAGGCGGGCTGGCCCGTTTCTTCTGTTATATGAGAAAAGTCAGCCCGCTTGAGGCGGGATCCCGGTAGTCGATAACCGGGATATCGGCAAGGTTAGCCAGCCCGGCATACATATAAACGTAAACTGATGTTTAAAAAGTTGTGACCAGGTAAGCAGGATCTCACCTGAAGGTGAGCCAGCTCCCTAACGGGCCAGCCCGCCTCGTATAAACAGGCCCTTAGAGACGAATCAGGAAGAGTCGCAGAGACTTCCCGCTTTACTTCAGAACATTGTGCAAACAAATGAAAAATTTGATTTCCGCGTTTTTCTTTCCGCGTTTTCGAGTTTTCATTGGTCTCTACTCGAAAGCGCGGAAAAGAAAACGCGGAAATTTTATGCTCCAAAATGTTTTTGATTTCCTTGTATCACTCTGTCGCATATGGTAGCATATGGTAGCATCTGGTTCTATGAACTCAATTCAACTTGGAAAGAGGCGTTTCTCGTAACTGTGTTGAACTTTTCGACAAAGGGAATTTAGGCCCTAATTTCATTCATTGAGAGAAGAATCGGGAAGTGCCGCATAGCCTTGTCGCTTCACTTAGGAACATTGTGCAAGCAAATGAAAAATTTGATTTCCGCGTTTTTCTTTTCTCGTTCTGGAGTTTTCATTGGTCTCTACTCGTAAACGCGGAAAAGAAAACGCGGAAATTCCATGCTCCAAAATTTTTTTGATTTCCTTTTATCACTCTGTCGCATATGGTAGCATCTGGTTCTATGAACTCAATTTAACTTGGAAAGAGGTGTTTCTCGTAACTGTGGTAAACTTTTAGACAGAGGGAATTTAGGCCCTAATTTCATTCATTTAGAGAAGAATCGGGAAGTGTCGCAGAGCCTTCTCGCTTTATTTAGGAACATTGTGCAAGCAAATGAAAAATTTGATTTCCGCGTTTTCGAGTTTTCATTGGTCTCTACTCGAAAACGCGGAAAAGAAAACGCGGAAATTTTTGTGTAAAAGTCGTTTGCCTGGTTCATCCTTTATTCCGAAAAATAGAAGACGTCTTTGCCTATTAGCCCCTTTTTATCTCGTTTTGAGTGAAGGTTATATTTTCCGCGATTTGCCCGATTTCCGCGGTTTCCGCGTTTTCGACCTGGCCCTCTGGGCCTAGGCCAGGCCACAGCCGCAGCTTCTTTGGGGCTCACTTCAATTTATTCAAAGGGAAAATTAAAGAAAATTCTAATTTGCTAATGTTTAGATAAAATAGATATTCAAGAAGGTATGTGCAAATTTATTTTTTGAGATATTCTGAGATATGATGTTTAGGGCAGTTTTAGTGGTGCCCGGTCGTTTCTTGGTTTTGTTTTGTATGGCAGATTAGGCCCATCTTGGGTTAATAACATCTTTTCATTTGGCAAAACTGTCAATAATCCCAGGGGGTAATCAGGTATATTTAGGATAGGGTTGCTCAGGCTGGAGTGCAAAGCATCAATCCAAAAAAATAATTTCTGGCATAAAAGTATGCCTAAGCTAAAAAACTTTTTTTTTCTGATCTAACATACTGTACCCAAACATCATGAAGTTGGCATCTTAAATCTATGGAAAAGTGCCCCAACTGATTAGCCCTAACTAACTAGACTTCTCATGCTGTTAGGATTTTCAAGTATTTGACTGTGGTAATGTTACTTTGTTTTAGATTTTTTTTGTAGGATCTGCTTTCTTCAATTTTCTTACTTTAACCCATATTGGATACCCAAAAAGTAATGCAGAACTTAAGGAACCAAAAGATAAATTGTGCAAATGATTGACCCAAAAAAGTAAGCTCTGTGCAAATTTTAGACCCAAAAAAGTAACCTGAGCAACCCTATCCTAGATACACCCAAGTAACCCTCCCCCCTGGGTTATTAACTTGTAGTCTGGTGTGATCTCAACTGGTTTTAGCTACACAGTTACATACATTATTCTGCTTTGATAGGAACAGTATATAACAAGTATCTTTCAATTTTCATTCATTTTCAGAATCCTGATGTGTCAAGCTATGGAATCTAAGTGAGACTTGGCTTTTATTACCTGTCGACCTTCACTTAGCTACTCGTTGCTTTGCAAGAACATATTCCATTATGAAACTGTTGCAAAGAGACCAAACAATGCCTGCATCATATTTTTTAATTCACATTTTTTAATTCAGACTGTAAACTAACTGCTTAAAATTTGTGTAATTTTGCTTGTTTAAAGTAAGAATCAATGAAAATAGAACATGCTGTAATATGGAACAGGCAACAGATTAGTAATTTTTGCAAACAATGCTCTCTTTAATTTGATATTATTGCCCACGCGGAATCGCGATAGCGATTCCGTGTGGGTTTGTAGTCTGCCGCGGGAGAGTAAGCCTGTTTGAAAGATCGATATGAAAATGCATCAGAAAAATTTTCCACCACCATGTATTATGACGTAAAACAATTGAGGGCTTTGTTCTTATGTTTTCAGAGCTCAATGACAATCGATTTCATGACAATCGTAATTCTACTGATCAACAAACAAGCGTTTATTGAGGTCTTCACAAGACTTCCGCTTTCTTGAATTGCCAGACATATTTTTCATAAATTTATTGTTTGGAGTTGATGATGTGTAAATGAAGTTTGACATTGTGGGATTTGTTTACCATGCGGCCTGGCCAAGGTATGCAAGGCCGAATCCACTTTTCTCGTTGAACATTGAGCAGGTATGTTAAACTGGGGCAAAATTTTAAGTACTTACTTGTTGAATCAGTGGGAGAGTATTTTTCGCTGCCGGTGGCCTCGTGAACATTTCAAAACAAAACTTTTAGCAGCCGTTCCGTTCGAGGAGATTCAGAAAACAATTGACTCTGAGGTCAAAACATTTCAAGGTTTCCATTTTGTAAAATTTTGTGAAACGTTTCTCGTGTTGTAACTACACGATACTGGGGTTTCTGGCGATAAGAGAGTTAAGCTTCTTGTAGGAAGTTTCTTATCAAAAACTACATGTTTTTTATAATTAATTCCTAAATGATGTTTTTAAATGTCAAGAAACACATATGCAGCAGTGTTAGTGACTACATTGATAATTCTACATTCAAAAAAATAAGAAACCACTCAAGAAACTTTTAGCACTAAAATAAACAAAATTTCATGTTAGATTAAGGAACTTTTAGTACTATGGCCTGATCCTAGTGTCTTATCAAAAAACGTTTGCTGCGATTATTCATTCAAGTTTGGAGAGGGCCAGAGCCCAGAGTCCTCCTTCATTCCCATTTGAATAGTAAGTGACTGCTTGCCTTGTCTATTTTCTTCCTCGACTTTCTGTTCTGTTATGTTTCTTGCTTCCAACCAACGGGTGAAGCGTGGGCATTAATTAGCGATAGCTATTTCTAGTGCTAATTTGCAGAGAAAGGGAAACATTTACTGTATGCATGTGCCATCTTTTACATACAAACAATTAAAACACAATAAAGCACAGATTGCAAAGTTATTACCTCATATTGTTGCCATTTTATACTCAAAATCAACATTAGAAAATGTCTGTATCTAATTTACAACTGAGTGCCAAAGAAGCCAGGTCGAGGGAGAATGATCAAAGGGTTGAAAATGGTTCAATACAATCATAATCAAGGGACTGAAACAATTAGAGGTGGTTGGAAAAATTGAATGTTCATTTTCACAAGAATTAAAGAGAATCGACATAGTTAAAAGCTGGCCCAGGCCAGGTCAAAAACATAACCTTTTGTACTCGACAACTTTGACACATCCGGTTTCATTGTGTAGCTGAAGAAACAAAGGATTTGTGGGCGTTTCTCTTGCCTATTTATAGCGGCTACAAGATATAGCTATGTCTGTTCCCTTTAATAAGGAGGTTGGAATGAAAATTTCAGGAGGAAAATTTCTAAAGAAGGAACAACTGGGGGCAATTGATTATTGGGTACTCAAGTCAGTAATCAGGTATGGACCCCCATTCTCCCCTTGGGTAAGCCACTGGCCAGCAACAGAACGGAAGGTGCACACTGAGCCTATAAGAGTCTGTTTGGGGGTAGATCAAAGGGCCTTCATCAAGAAACTTCTCATTGGAATCTCAACTCTCAGTTCACCAAAAATATATGGGACTCTAGTACTCTGAGAAAGTACAACTTGGGAGGTTGTTTGTTTTGATACAGGAAATCCTTGCTATATTCTAACTTTATTTTCATTTATATTACTTTTGACTAGTATTTAAACATATGAAAAGCTTGAAAACTTTGTTAAAAAGCACAAGTAGTAAACATTAAGATTGTTATGGATCCTTAAAGAAACTTTCAGTACTGACCCAAATTCTTAGTTTCTTATAAAAATATGTGAAACCCTCTTAACAGAGAAATGTTACATGTCTTTTATAAGAAACTGCTTTATAAGAAAGTAGTACTAAGATGGCCAAAATTTTGAGAAACTCTAGTACTACTGTATGTCTGAGAAATATTCAGAAAATTTTCAAAGTTTAAAGCATGGATATTGTAGCAAATATAGCATTGAACCTTTATTCTTGAGTAATATTAACTAACCATTTGTTTTTTCAACATAACAGAACACTATTTATACTTATATGATGTTTTAAATGCTGAGAAACATATCTGAAGCACTGCTAGCAATCACATTGATAATTTTGCATTCACAACATAAGAAACCAATTAAGAAACTTTTGGTATTAAAATGGAAAAAATTTAATGCAAAATTGAGAAACTCTTAGTACTATAGCCTGATCCTAGTTTCTTATAAAAACCTGTGATGATTTTGTGGCATAAGCTTTCAGAACATTAAAAATGGACAAACATAGCCAGCCTGTCTTAAGTTGTGGCTAGGTCACTGTCTCTCAAAAAGTTGCAGACAAAGTATTCTTAATTTAAAGGATGGATGGGTATATGTAATTGTCAGGCCCACCCTGAACTTTAGAGGATGGAAATCTGACACCTTATACCTTAAGCAACAAACAATAACGTAACTCCTTTTTTGTTGTCATATTCATATTCATACTGAAGCCTCCACTTTATTTGTTTTCAATTACTACCTCTTTAGCATTCAAATAATATGCCTGAGCTACAGTTTTGACAAAATGTTCCAGGAATTGATACATCTCTCTGTAAAAAGTTTTCAAATGTTTAATCTTCGGCCAGTCATCAATTTCAGATCAAGTCCACATGTGATGTGCATGATAACATAACATAACATAAGCATCATCCTACTCCTGCTCCACACTGGAATCGGCGTATGTTACGCCATATTTATGTGGCGAACAGACTCGCTCTAAACAATAGAAATGCCAATAGGACAAAAGAAATTGGCGTACGTATGTGGCGGACGGCGTGCTGCTAGCATTCCTTAGAGGAAATTGGTATACATCAAGTCCTCAAATGCAGTCCTGTGCATATAAATTGTTTCAGTGTTATCCTCGTTTCATCGTGATGGTTTGCAGTTGTGGGAAAACCCATATATCACCGTAGCGCGAGCCTGTAAATCTGAGGCGCCTGTATCTCTGAGGCGTGCCTGTAAATATGAGGTGTCCTGGGAGTAATCAAACACCTAGTGTTATTGTTTCAAGAGCCTTTCAAATTAAACAATACTGTAAAGAGACCGCCTATTGTACATACAACATTACTCTTCTGTGATCACAGCTGCCGACCGCTATTTGTCAGGGGGTAGCGTGTCAATAGAACTACTTCCAACATAAGTCAGTCGTTCTTTGTCTGTTGCACTTTAGAAGTGAAAATGAAATAAAACCGAAACTAAGATTGGGTAATTAGGTTGGATATTTCGAGATTTGGGAAAGATGTCGCAGACTTGTAAAAAAAAATTAAGAAACCGAGAAATAATATGCGACCAAAATTAAAAATAAACTAAACCGGTACTAAGATAAGGTTATTAGGCTAGATATTTCGAGATTTTAGAGAGATGTCGCACAAATTTAAAAAAAATAGGAAACCGAGAAATAATATGCGACAAAAATGAAAATAAACTAATCCGATAGTAAGATTGGGTTCTTAGGTTAGATATTTCGAGATTTGGGAAAGATGTCGCCGACTTTTAAAAAAAATTAAGAAACCAAGAAATAATATGCGACCAAAATGAAAAATAAACTAAACCGATAGTAAGTATTGAGAAGGGCTAGTCTTAGCCTCGTTTTGTGTGTTTTTTTGCATATCATTAAAATGAACTTGTTACCAGATCCCTTTAACGAAAGGGTAATGTTCTGGGTGTTGCTAGAAAAGAGTTAATGGTCACAGAGTTGTGATCGAGTTGTCATCATGTAAAGAGAGGGTTAAGTCATGAGAAATAAAATGTAAATAGTTAAGGTTTTGTTGTTGTTATTATGAAAATGGAAAACCCAACACATGCGTTATCATTGGTCCGCATCTTCTGCCAAGGTTCAAAATAAATGGCGCCCGACGTGGGGCAAGAGAAGAATACAAGAGACATTGCAATTTGAGTTATGGGTGACGAAGAGAGTGGTGGAGAAGATTCTGGAGAAAATTATCTCCGTTTGAGAAATGTACGAGCCGGCAATCGCGCCGTAGTAACGAGATTCGAAAGAGAAGCCATTCAACTCATCGATTCAAAAGAAGAATATGAAGAAGCAGAGATCCTGCGTGTAAGAGTAAAACTTAGTACATTAGAAGCGAAATTAACAGAATTGTTGCGACTGGATCAAGATATTTTACGAGTCATAGACCCTAACGAAATTGTTAACGAAATCGAGCAAGCATCAGAAATTGAGTTACGCCTGAAAGAAGCCATCGCCAAAATCAAGAGTGTGGTAGACAAGTATCAGACATCAGAACATGGTTCTATAATATCCAATAGTTCAAGAAGAACGAGAAATAGTCGAGTAAACAGCCAACAGTCGCAGACAAGGTCATCTTCACCCGCAGCCTCGGAAGATGGACAGTCTGTTCAGTCAAGGATCCCTTCAGAAGGGAGTCGCTCAAGTAGGAACGGAAATTCCTTTGCCAAGGTCAAGTTACCGAAAATCCCGTTACCTCGATTCAATGGAGACATTACAAAGTTCTTTACATTTTGGGACAGCTTCGAAAGTATGGTGGATATGAATGAAGATTTGTCCTCCATTGATAAGTTCAATTATTTGCAGCGAGCTTTGGATGGTGCAGCAGCCCGAGCTCTGGAAGGTCTTCCACTTCGAGAACGCACTTATGTCTCAGCAGTAAAATTGTTAAAGGAACGGTTTGGAAATAAACAGAAGATTATAAGTGCACACATGGATGAAGTTTTAGATCTCAAAGTATGTGGAAGGGAAGATCCAACACAACTAAGGAAAGTTTACGACAAGATAAACATACAAATTCGTGGTCTCGAGGCTTTAGATGTCACATCTGACACTTATGGGGTACTTTTAGTTCCAGTTATCATGTCGAGATTGCCAAGTCAAATCCGTTTACAAATTACAAGACAGACTACGCAAGAAATGTGGTCCCTTGCCGAACTGATGGAATTACTTCGAAAGGAAGTTGAAGCGAGAGAACTGAACCAAGATATTGCGTTGAAAGATAAAGGGAAATCTCACAGCGATCGAAAGGAAGCTCACAGTGGATTCACGCCTTCGGCTTCAGCTTTAGCAAGTTTTGGAGAGACCAAAACAAATTGGCTAAATTGTATATTTTGCAAGGGCAATCACTTCTCTTCCAGCTGTACAAAAGTTTCCAGTATCAAGGATAGATCGGATCATTTGCTTCGAGAGAAACGTTGCTTTCGTTGTTTACGTGGTGGACATTTTGTTCGAGAATGTCGTGGAAGAAAATGTAGGAAATGTGATGGAAATCACCACCAATCGTTGTGTGAGAAAGAGATGGCTGGAAAAAACCAATCGAAGAAAGAAGACCGAACGAAGAGAGATACTGATGCAGACACTGAAAGGCAGGACAATCATAGTGTTACTGCCACAAACAAGAAACATAAGCCAGGGATTTTGTTGCAGACTGCAAGAACTTATGCGTTTAAGGACGATCAAGATGCGAAGGTACCCATTCGTATTTTATTTGACTCAGGTAGCCAATTGAGTTATGTTTCAGAGAATCTTAGGCAAAAATTAGATCTCCGCCCTATTGGTAATGAAGTCATAAATATCAACACGTTCGGTACTGAGAAATATCGTAAGCATAATTGTGCACAAGTAGAAGTCAGTTTAGAAACGGCAGGTAACAATCACGTTAAGATCAAAGCATTAAGTTATCCCACTATTTGTTCGCCTGTAAAATCAAACGTAACAATCGAATCGTTTGAGCATCTTTTAGGTCTCGAATTAGCAGATGATCCTTGTAGATTTGAGAGCGAGGATGAATCGATAGATCTATTAATCGGTTTGAATTATTATTACGATTTCGTAATAGGAGACGTGATTCGAGGGGAACATGGTCCCGTCGCAGTAGTTAGGTTGGCTTATTTCAGGGTCAGTTGAAGCCAACACGGAAACAGATTCGCATGTTTATACATCGTCGAATTTGATAGTTGAAGAGGGTAATCAGGTAGTATCGGAAGGTCGGCAAAATGATGAATTGTTAAAGACGTTTCAAAAGGTTTTTGAAGTAGAGCCGATAGAATCTGCTAAGGATTTAGAGGTAGAAAAGGTCGAATTTATTAAATCTTGTGATGTCAAATTTAACGGAGAACGCTACGAAGTAGGCCTTTCGTGGCGTAAAGATATCACTGAACCTTTATCTTCTGATTATACACTTTGTCTTGAACGCCTAAAATCTCTATATTCTCGTTTGCACAGGGATCCAGAGCTTCTGGATCAATATGATTCTTATTTTCAGGAACAGGTCAAAAATGGAATAATCGAGAGAGTTGCAGAACCAGAAGAGGGTAAACAAGTACATTTTATCGCTCATCATGGTGTTTTTCGTGCAAAGAGACAAACTAGCAAATTGCGCATAGTTTTTGATGCAAGCGCAAAATCAAAGCCAGATTTATTATCTTTGAATGATATGTTAGAAAATGGCCCCAATTTCGTCCCTTCTTTGTTTGACACATTGATTGATTTTAGGTGTCATAGAATCGCGTTGACAGCAGACATTGAAAAGGCATTCCTGCAGGTAAGCATCAAAGAAAGCGACCGTGATTTTTTACGCTTTCTGTGGTTTGATAGTGTGAAAGGAGACAATCCTTCTATTGTGCAGTATCGCTTTTGTCGGCTTCCTTTTGGATTAAAACCAAGTCCCTCGATACTTGGTGCAACCATGCACAAACATGTCAATGAATACAGGGAAAAATATCCGCTTGTCTCGGGTGTACTGGATCATTGTTACGTCGATGACGTAACCTCTGGTTCTGATAGTGTTGAAGAGGGATTAGAGATTTATCGTGCGGCCAAAGAAATCACCAATGCTGCTGGTTTCAATCTGCGAAAATGGAACACAAACTTCAAGGAGTTATTATCTCACGTTGAACAGTTAGAACATGGTAATGTGTCTAATCATGAAATTGCTATTGATTCCTTTTCAGCACCAGGTACTGAGTCGTCTTCGGAGACTAGCACTCAGTCACAATCAACAAACAATCAGGTAAAGGTTTTAGGAGTCAGTTGGGACACTGAACTAAATGAATTGAAATTCAGTGTTTGTGATGTCCTTGACTATGCAAACAAGTTGCCAACAACAAAACGTTCAGTGTTGAAAATATCCGCCAAAATTTTCGATCCTTTAGGTGTATTGAGTCCTTTGTAATCAAATTGAAATCCTTTTTTCAGCAGCTTTGTGTTGAGAAAGTAGACTGGGACGAGGACCTGCAAGGTCAATTACGTCTCAAGTATCGCAGCCTTTTGTCCGAGTTGAATGAGATTACTGACATTTCTTTCCCCAGGTATCTTTTTCAGGATGAAAAGGTTGTGAGTGTACAACTTCATGGGTTTTCAGATGCAAGTGAAACTGCATTTGCATCAGTTGTATATCTGAGGGTGGAGTATGAGGACGGGAAAATAGAAGTTAAATTTCTTTCTTCAAAGGCCAGAGTATCCCCCATAAAAGGGCAAAGTATTCCAAGGCTGGAGCTTTTAGGTGCATGTTTACTTGCCAAGCATCTAGATTCTGTTCGACAAGCATTATCATTCGAAGATTCAAATCGTGTAATCGAAACGACGCTATGGACAGATTCGTACACTGTGCTCTGTTGGATTCGTAATCCTAAGCCTTGGAAACAGTATGTACGATCAAGAGTAGAGCAAATTCTCAACGTTTCGTCGAGGGGTCAGTGGAGATTTTGCCCAGGTTCCCTAAATCCAGCCGATATACCCTCGAGAGGTTTCCGGAGGAGTGGGCCTTCCCAAAACAAGGTATGGCTAGAAGGGCCTGAATTTCTCAAATTACCGCAAAATCAATGGCCTAAGGATATTCCTACAAGTAATGTCGAAAACGAAGAGGCTTTGAAAGAAATCACACGTAATCAGGCAGAACCGACATTCGCTCTTCTGAATCGTAAGGTAGTCGGTAATTCGAAATTGAAAGATATCGTAGATATCAACAGATTTAGCAGTAAGACAAAGCTATTGCGAGTAGTCGCTTGGATTTTCAGATTCATAAATAATTTGAGGTCAAAACAGAAGGTACAAGGTAAGTGTATGAATGCATCAGAGTTAGAGAAGGCCGAAAAATTTGTAATTCGTCACATCCAAGAAGAATCATTTCCGTCAGAATTAGAATTTTTGACAAGGTCAGACAAACATGTAGCACGCAAACCACCGTTACTTGTTTCACAATTCAATTTATTCGTCGATCGTGAAGGTATTATTCGAGCGAATTCACGAATTAAAAACGCTTTCGTAGAAACTGAACGCAAGGAACCGATACTATTGCCATCTAAAGGTCGGTTTTCTGAACTAGTTGTTAGAGAATATCACAACAGGGTATATCATAACGGCGTCCGTGAAACTTTGAATGCTACCCGTGAAAAATATTGGATATTGCGTGGTAGAGAGATCGTCAAAAAATTAGTTCGAAGATGTGTTGTTTGCAAGAAACTAGAAGGTTTGCCGTACAAACCAATATTGTGTCAAGATTTACCACCAACCCGTTTAGATGAAGGACCACCGTTTATAAATACAGGAGTAGATTTTGCTGGCCCTTTATACGTTGCTACAAAGAAAGGTAGTTCGAGAGTTTACATATGTTTATTCACGTGCGCTTCAACTAGAGCGATACATTTAGAGCTTGTTGAAAGTTTAGATATCCCATCGTTTTTGAGAGCATTTAGACGTTTTAGTGCACGCAGAGGGCTACCAAGGACCATCATGTCAGACAACGCAAAAACCTTCAAGGGTGCTATGAAAGATGTCAAGAGAATAATTTTGTCTGACGAGGTACAAACTCATCTCGCAGATCGAGGTATCTCATGGCATTTTATTGTGCAGAGGGCGGCCTGGTACGGAGCTATTTGGGAGAGGCTTGTCAGGTCCGTAAAACGTTGCCTGAAGAAGGTTATTGGGAGAACATCTCTCATTTATGAAGAATTGACAACTTTGTTGGTAGAGGTCGAAAGTATTATCAATGCACGTCCTATAACTTATGTGTACGATGATGTAGATGGTGTATCTTATCCGTTAACTCCTTCGCAGCTAATATCTGGTTACAACACAACACGTTCGCCTAACGGTAGGCATTTTGAGGTGATTAGCACCAATGAGTCTTTAACTCGAAGAGCTAAGTATCATCGTCGTCTTTTACAGGAATTTAGCAAGCGTTGGAAACATGAATACCTTTTAGGTATTAGAGAGGCCACTGGTTTATCAGATCCGTCTAAGAAACCAAATGTGTCAATCGGTGACGTTGTAGTTTTAAAGGACGAGCAAACAAAACGTGCATTTTGGAAAATAGCGATTATCGAGGAGCTGATCGTAAGCAGAGACGACAATATTAGAGCAGCGAAGGTTAGAGTAGCTACGAATAGAGGAACATCTATATTGACTAGATCGCTTAAACATTTAGTACCGTTAGAAATTTCGTGTAATGCAAATGTTATTATTCCTAAACCACCAGAGTCGCAGGGGCATACCGGAAAACCAGGACCCAGGACCCTGAGACAGGACCCAGGACCCAGGACCTAGGACCCAGGACCTAGGACCCAGGACCCAGGACGTAGGACCCAGGACCTAGGACCCAGGACCTAGGACCCAGGACCTAGGACCCAGAGCCTAGGACCCAGGACCAATGATTTTCATCTGCAAATATCGTATTTCCCTGCTTCATACTGTATGTGCTTTCGGATCCTTTGCAGGGTTTCTTAGCTTTGTGACTCATTTTTGTGGCAAAAAAATTTCTTTAGAGTCTCTTAAATTGTAACAAACTTGTTTTCACAATTATCAAACTTCATTGAGGACTGTTCTTTGAACCAAGGATAAAGTTATGAAGGGAAATTGCTCTTTTTAAAGTCCATCTCAAACTAGATGTCACCTGAAATGTGCAATAACGCAAAATTACTTTGCAAAACACTTCTGTTGTTGTTTTTCGCGAGCATTTGCAGATTACCTCAAATTTGAGACAGACTATAGTTTTAGTACTGTCATAGTACTGTCATAATCTTTCTGGAAGAGACCACTACAGCTTCCTACTGGTGGTTTCTTATAAAATGTGGGACGCAAGTGATTAATGTTTGAGAGACATTGTTTTGAAGCGTTCATGAAAAACGATTGGGAAGCTAAAGATTTTCGGAACCTTTAAGGAAATCGTAAGACGTCCAAGTACTCGAAATCTGAACACTTTGAGAAACTTTCTCTCAAGGAACTAATTCATCCCGGGAATCATTCATATTTACGAGGAAGGCAACGATCACTATTTGTCAACATCAAAAATTAGAAATGTTGATCTGGCAAAACAGGAACTCTGTAAAAACTTACGGAAAAAGCTTGGTCCGGCTTATTCACATCGCTTAAGAGTATTGAGACATATTTGTGATGGTAAAAATAAAAAAATAACACTTTATATGTTTGATGTGGATTAAGGTGAATGACCTGGCATATGTATCATGCGATGCTGCACACAAGACAAATTAAACCCAGGCACGCTATAGTGTCTATTGTCATTTTGCTTTTTGGAAACACGTATCAACTATCATTTCATAAGACTGTTGATATCGTCTTTCAGTCAATGTTTGAACTTATGTTATTTCTAGCAGATCATTGCGCGCGATGAAGTCTCTAGCCACAACTCTGAAATTTCATAGAATAATCCAATGAAAAGCTTAGAGTTCTTTGTAACATAAAGATTGGTGTCTGATGATCGCTGTATAGCGTGAAACTCGGAGTAACAACAAAACATGTAGCCTTTCTTATTGTCTTACTCTCATTATAATTAGCTCTGCCTACACGGCATTGAGCACTGTTTTGCCCAGTTAAGACATTTGCAACATTTTGTATAAAGATTGGTGTTATCATTTTGTAAAGGTTCAATGACAAAGCAACTTGCGTTTTAAACTAATTTGATGATCTCTACTAATAAGAACCTATTTGAAATTTCAGGCAGAATGGGCTTGCCCCTTTTCTTTGCTTAGGAGACGAAGTTCCGAGCTTATGAATATTAAACTTATCTATATGCGAGGAAGCTGCCAGAACTTATCAAGCTATCACTTTTGAAATTATGCAGCTCAAAATTATCTATATTGTCGATATATCAAAATCCCTTTTTTGAAACTTTTCTGGGGAAGGACACCACCAGTCGTGATATTAAGCTTCTTTCACGGCAAATTCTCCAAAAATTTGGCGTTTTCCAACGATCTGAAGGGCGTGGTCATGGAAAATTTTCCCGGAGATAAGCCCCCCGACCCCTGTTTTCCTTCCTGCGCTCTTGCCGAGTTCCACTCCTCTCTATGAGTTTCGTTTCGTGAAATTCAGGCATTTTCATTTACATTTCAGGCATTTTCAAGAACATCGTATTGTTTTCTTTATCGGTTCGTCAATAAAACTCAATAAAACTCCTATCTACTTTTTAAGAAGACCCAAACTTGATCTATCTGTAGACCTCAAGGACCGCGGAACAGGGTAGGCTGGGTGGGCGATAGCCCACCCACTTTTTGGCAACAAATGGCCTTATTTTTGTCGGCAAAACTTGAAAATAATTAGCACTTAGTCGGCTGAAAGAGAAGCTGAAATTTGAACCGTCAAAGGTGAAATCAAAAAGATATATATTGAAGTTCTTGATTTCGAAGTACACTTTATAGACCTACGATTCAATCAGCGAAATTTTATGGCATACGAACAGCTTGAATTCTCCTCGAGGCATTGGCAGCATTGGCATGCAATGCTTTTGCAGATGAAAATGAATACTTCGAACTACTCACTATGATGGTGATAGGGTGATAGTTTCTTCATGTTAGTATGAAAAGGGCGCTTTTCTGCAATCCAATGAGCTTGATCCTAAAAAATTTTTCCGGGGGCCTAGCCCCCGGACCCCTAACTTACATTCGCTCAGCGCTCGCTTTATAGCCCACCCACTTGTTGGATTGCTCCGCGGTCCTTGGACCTAAAATGAAAGAACCCAAATAGTAACAGACCCACAAAAATCCACCTCAGACCCAAAAATCGATGGTAGACCCAACTTGGGCCGGTACTGGGAGATTCTCAAAATCATCGGGTCTTCCTTTTCAATGTTTCACTTGGCTAATCTTCTTTTCCTACCTTTGGCCCTTTTTCCTGCGCATACCGACAAAAATCACGTTATGTCCTTGTCACCTCTGTCCTGTAGACACGAATTATTTTTCCCCAAAATATCCACTAAAAAGATTGCATGTAACAGACAAACTTTGCCAAACACCTCATAATGACTTGAGCCATTTGTCATTGTAACGAATGCTGATTATATGATGATAGGTCAAATGTCTCCTCTTCCGTGATTTGAAAAGGGGCACGCCTCTCTTGCAACATCGGCTTTCTGGGTCATCTGAAATTTTGCCAAGCAATTAAAAGAAATTATAACGGTATTGATTATGAATTTGGTCACGCCAAAAGATCACACGAAAAGCTTTCAAAGAAATTTTCTTTCTGCATTTTATCAGATGCGCTCACTTTTTATTCACCAGTAGGAAGCTGTAGTGGTCTCTTCCAGAAAGATTATGACAGTACTATGACAGTATTAAAACTATAGTCTGTCTCAAATTTGAGGTAATCTGCAAATGCTCGCAAAAAACAACAACAGAAGTGTTTTGCAAAGTAATTTTGCGTTATTGCACATCTCAGGTGACATCTAGTTTGAGATGGACTTTAAAAGGAGTAATTTCCCTTCATAATTTTATCCTTAGTTCAAAGAACAGTCCTCTGTGAAGTTTGATAATTGTGAAAACAAGTTTGTTACAATTTAAGAGACTCTAAAGAAAATTTTTGCCACAAAAATGAGTCACAAAGCTAAGAAACCCTGCAAAGGATCCGAAAGCACATACAGTATGAAGCAGGGAAATACGATATTTATAGATGAAAATCATTGGTCCTGGGCCCTAGGTTCTGGGTCCTAGGTCCTGGGTCCTAGGTCCTGGGTCCTGGGTCCTAGGTCCTGGGTCCTAGGTCCTGGGTCCTAGGTCCTGGGTCCTAGGTCCTGGGTCCCAGGTCCTGGGTCCTGGGTCCTGTCTTAGGGTCCTGGGTCCTGGTTTTCCGGTATGCCAGTCGCAGGAACCTATAGTTCCAACGGTATCAAATATTGATAGACCTCGTCGTAATGCCGCTATTATCGGAGAACTTAATAGAAGAGACAATATGTAGCTATTTATATGGACAATGAGCTATGACACTTTAGAGTTAGCAGTATTAATTTTAGTAGTTGATTAATTGCATAAGTCAACCCGGGGGAGTGTATTGAGAAGGGCTAGTCTTAGCCTCGTTTTGTGTGTTTTTTGCATATCATTAAAATGAACTTCTTACCAGATCCCTTTAACGAAAGGGTAATGTTCTGGGTGTTGCTAGAAAAGAGTTAATGATCACAGAGTTGTGATCGAGTTGTCATCATGTAAGGAGAGGGTTAAGTCATGAGAAATATAATCTAAATAGTTAAGGTTTTGTTGTTGTTATTATGAAAATGGAAAACCCAACACATGCGTTATCATTGGTCCGCATCTTCTGCCAAGGTTCAATAAAGTAAGATTGAGATCTTAGGTTTGATATTTCTAGATTTGGGAAAGATGTCGCCGACTTTTAAAAAAAATTAAGAAACCAAGAAATAATATGCGACCAAAATGAAGAATAAATTAAACCGATACTAAGATAGGGTTATTAGGTAAGATATTTCTAAATTTGGGAAAGATGTCGCACACATTTAAAAAAAAATAAAAAAACCAAGAAATAATATGCGACCAAAATGAAAAATAAACTAAACCGATACTAAGATAGGGTTATTAGGTAAGATATTTCTAAATTTGGGAAAGATGTCGCACACATTTAAAAAAAAATGAAAAACCAAGAAATAATATGCGACCAAAATGAAAAATGAACTAAACCGATACTAAGATAGGGTTATTAGGTTAGATATTTCGAGATTTGGGAAAGATGTCGAAGACTTGTAAAAAAAATTAAGAAACCGAGAAATAATATGCGACCAAAATTAAAAATAAACTAAACCGATACTAAGATAGGGTTATTAGGTTAGTAATTTCGAGATTTGGGAAAGATGTCGAAGACTTGTAAAAAAATTAAGATACCGAGAAATAATATGCGACCAAAATCAAAAATAACCTAAACCGATACTAAGATAAGGTTATTAGGTTAGATATTTCGAGATTTGGGAAAGATGTCGCCGACTTTTAAAAAAAATTACGAAACAAAGAAATAATATGCGACCAAAATGAAAATAAACTAATCCGATAGTAAGATTGGGTTCTTAGGTTAGATATTTCGAGATTTTAGAAAGATGTCGCCGACTTTTAAAAAAAAATTAAGAAACCAAGAAATAATATGCGACCAAAATGAAAATAAACTAATCCGATAGTAAGATTGGGTTCTTAGGTTAGATATTTCGAGATTTGGGAAAGATGAAAAGACCAAAATGAAAAATAAACTAAACCGATACTAAGATAGGGTTATTAGGTTAGATATTTCGAGATTTTAGAGACATATCGCACACATTTAAGAAAAATTAAGAAACCGAGAAATAATGTGCGACCAAAATCAAAAATAAACTAAACCGATACTAAGATAGGGTTATTAGGTTAGATATTTAAAAATTTGGGAAAGATGTCGCACACATTTTAAAAAAATTAAGAAATTAAGAAAAAACCTAATGGAAATATCTAACCCTATCTTAGTATCTGTTTAGTTTATTTTTCATCTTGGTTGCATATTATTTCTCGGTTCCTTAATTTTTTTTAAAAGTCTGCGACATCTTTCCCAAATCTAGAAATATCTTACCTAATAACCCAATCTTAGTATCGGTTTAGTTTATTTTGCATTTTGGTCGCATATTATTTCTTGGTTTTTTATTTTTTTTTAAATGTGTGCGACATCTTTCCCAAATTTAGAAATATCTAACCTAATAACCCTATCTTAGTATCGGTTTAGTTTATTTTTCATTTTGGTCGCATATTATTTCTTGGTTTTTTATTTTTTTTAAATGTGTGCGACATCTTTCCCAAATCTAGAAATATCTTACCTAATAACCCTATCTTAGTATTGGTTTAGTCTATTTTTCATTTTGGTCGCATATTATTTCTAGGTTTCTTAATTTTTTTTAAAAGTCTGCGACATCTTTCCCAAATCTAGAAATATCTTACCTAATAACCCTATCTTAGTATCGGTTTAGTTTATTTTTCATTTTGGTCGCATATTATTTC
This sequence comes from Aurelia sp. 3 sensu Dawson et al. (2005), assembly GCA_964020215.1. Lineage (NCBI taxonomy): Eukaryota > Metazoa > Cnidaria > Scyphozoa > Semaeostomeae > Ulmaridae > Aurelia > Aurelia sp. 3 sensu Dawson et al. (2005). The sequence continues at coordinate 12,770,461 of OZ026585.1, forward strand.
TTGGTTTTTTATTTTTTTTTAAAGTCTGCGACATCTTTCCTAAATCTAGAAATATCTTACCTAATAACCCTATCTTAGTATCGGTTTAGTTTATTTTTCATTTTTGTCGCATATTATTTCTTGGTTTCTTAATTTTTTTAAATCTGTGCGACAACTTTCCCAAATTTAGAAATATCTAACCTAATAACCCTATCTTACTATCGGTTTAGTTTATTTTTCATTTTGGTCCCATATTATTTCTCGATTTCTTCATTTTTTTTAAAAGTCTGCGACATCTTTACCAAATCTAGAAATATCTTACCTAATTACCCAATCTTACTATCGGTTTAGTTTATTTTTAATTTTGGTTGCATATTATTTCTCGGTTCCTTAATTTCTTTTAAAAGTCTGCGACATCTTTCCCAAATCTAGAAATATCTTACCTAATAACCCTATCTTAGTATCGGTTTAGTTTATTTTTCATTTTGGTCGCATATTATTTCTTGGTTTCTTAATTTTTTCTAATGTATGTGACATCTTTCCCAAATCTAGAAATATCTAACCTAAGAACCCAATCTTAGTATCGGTTTAGTTTATGTTTCATTTTGGTCGCAAATTATTTCTCTGTTTCTTATTTTTTTAAAATGAATGCGACATCTTTCCTTAAATCTAGAAATATCTAAACTAAGAACCAAATCTTAGTATCGGTTTAGTTTATTTTTCATTTTGGTCGCATATCATTCCTCGGTTTCTTATTTTTTTAAAATGTATGCAACATCTTTCCCAAATCTCGAAATATCTAACCTAAGAACCCAATCTTAGTATCGGTTTATTTTAATTATGTTCATTTTGGTCCGGGATAGGGTATCATTTTCAGGAATTTGACTTCGGGCAGGGTAGACCTTCCAGCGGCACTTTCCTGTTTGGTCGTAGGCCAAGCACCCCGAGGTTCCCATGTATGTGTCAAGAAACATATATATCTTCACCAGGCCAGTGTTAGCGACCATACGTTGATAATTCAAGCATTTAAAACAAGGCACAACAAAATAAGAACGTTTTAGTCCTAGAAATGCGAAAATCTTTATTCTTAAAGTGCTAATGCAACGAAATTTTCGAATCTCTTTTTTTGGTCTAATGTAACGCATCTTTATGCACTGATTATCATCCTGAAAACCGATTTAAAATTGGATGCGTGAATGTTTTTTTATTGCAAGCCAAAGTTCGAGATTTTGGCAGATCGCGTGAAAATTTTCCTTGCAAGCCGATGACGTAGGAAGTAGAACGCCAATTTGAATAGAACAAAGGCGCGCGTTATCTTTTACTTTCACATCACTACAAATTCGCATGGAGAAAGGCCGAGGGCAGGAGAGTTCGCAGTGAGGAAAGGGCTGTGTTGCTAGTGTCAGCCCTAACTTGATAGGTAATGGAAATAGCCAGTACACCGATGGCGTACCAATTCATTCATTTTTCGAAGCAGAAAAAGATAAGGAAAGACAGACAGGTGAGCGCCGATTTAGGCCACTTTGGCCAATCATGTCTTTGTTGTTTTTCAAACCTCAGATTGATGTCGTCGTAGAATGGTCGCATGATATCCACAAATTTCTCAGTTTCGATAACAACTTAACAGAATATCGTGTCACCCTTTTACGTCCTGTAGAGAATTAGTAATACCTGGACGACAGCACAAAACTGACGAAGATTCACATGAAGCTTACAGAAGGCTTACGAAAGTTCCAAAGTTCGGACTGGTGATTGCGAAGGTTTCCAGTTATACAAAGCTACATAGGATCATCCAACTCCATATTCTGTTACTCCTGCTTCCTCAAGCTAGATAATCTTGGTATCAAAATAAAAGTTTTTTTTAGTGAAACATTGTTTTTCTTTGCCTTACTGACTATGTTATTGGTTTCACATTTATCTATTTTGTCCACAGAAAGTGAACAAGAATGCTGTAAGCAAGGTACAGTGGAACAGACTGGATTAAGTACCAATACAAGGAGGGAAAGGGCTGAATACCACTGCCATGCACAGCCAAAAAAGAGGCACAAACATTGAAAAATAACTGTTTATTGCAGAGCACTGACAGTTGCTATAATTGACAAATACCTTCATTTCAATATTTACAGTATAAGCTAAAAACATTGAAAACAATTGAAAATACTCAATGCTTTTGAACATTAATGGATACTTTGAGAGCAAATGTTTTGGACAAAATGCTAGTTTACTCAAATTGGAGGAGAAATCAAAACTCAACCACTCATTTTGCATAACTTTTATAGGACTCTCATTTTCATGTTTTGATGCACGCTCAAATTTCTGGCAAGGCTGTTCATTGAAAAGAAGTCTGGTGAAAACATTTACTCTCAAACATTGTAATGTTTACGGTTTTAATCAGCATTTGCATAGCCAGTATCAAGGGGAACTATGTCCTTATCTGGTGGTATTTACAGGCTGGCAGTCATTGTCTGCTGTCCCAACCAGTGTAGCCAGAGAACCAACAAACCAGTCATCTGTTGACGATTCAGCTCCACAGTTCCTGAACAAAGAAAGTGTATCAAAAAATAGAAGTCAATATTCCAGATCCATGGCTAAGGCAAATCCATTTTATTCACTTTACACAGCAGGATGGTTGTCATATACTGTAATTAGCAAGTGACCAAATGGATGCAAATTAGATGTTTCAGAGTTGTCTAAGATGCCCATTGCCAACATTGCACACATTGCACTTTGCATATTGTAAAATGGCTAATCTTGGCGCAGAAAAAGTTATATTTCAACTTATTGTGTGGTTCTTCTAAGTGAAATTGAATTTGTGTTTTCCAAGTGAAATTGAATTTGTCTTTGAATTGCTGGTTCAGGCCAGTGGTGTACACTGCCAGATATTATTGGGGGCAAAGCTATTGTTTCAGTTGAAAGTATTGTTTGCATTATTTTAAAAAAAGGTCTTTGTTCTGACCAATGTTGGAGTTATTGCACCCTGTCATCCCCCCCCCCCGCTTTTCCCCAAAGTTTCCAACAATGGTTAAGGCTTATCAGCTGTGTAATGCTCTAAGCTGAGACATGGTCCGCTATTGTAAACAAAATAACAAAGTGTGTATTCAAACAAATTTGATTTTCTCTGAGATTTTGGACTTGAAAGAGCAAAGATCATAAAGAATTCGTTGCAAACAGTTGTCTTGCTCATTTCTGCATTGTCCTGCTTTTTTGCTGGGGTACAGTCACACTTGCAAGTCATTTGATATAGGTCCAACCATTTGTAGGACTGTTTATCAATGCATTGTAATCTTGATGCGGTGTAATGTAATTTATTTGATCCATAGTGCCAGAAAACATTGCCTTTCATTGTGCAGGGAACATCCCTGCAGCATCTGTACCTGTGTGAAACAACCAACAGTTCATCCTTGTTCTGCAGAGAAAAGCACCTTTATCAATTTGTATTTTTGGAAAAGTTTTCATATTTTTAGTGAAAAGAAGGAAGAACGAGATATGAAAATACGAGTGAACCATTGTACAAATTCGATTTGCCTTGCAAAAATTGCACAAATCGCGAATGAATGTTTCGTACAAAGCAATGTTCATTCGGGATGAATGATTCAGTCACTTTTTGCGTCCCGACAATAATCAGTAGGCCTTCCCCATGGTCGACAGGGCCTACACAGGCTATTTAAGATTTTAGGCCCTAAATGTGACTGAATCGCTCAGGAATGAATTCACCAAAACCTTCCTATTCAACTAAGATCACGTACCAGTCATTAGCAGCAACTTTCTTCCCAAGTGTGGCTTCCAATTCTTGACGAGGAATACCTCCCTCGGACATCATGCTCATGCTTGACCTCATTGGCCTAGCCGTCCTCTTCATAAGGCGCGTGAGCTTGTAGCTCACAGCACAATGATCTTCATCACTTGATGCGGCAAACTCTCATCGCTGCTGTATTCGCTGACATCTTATGTCGATTTGGTAAAATTGACATTAGAATGAATCTGCTTTTGAGAAACAGCCAGAGACTGCCACCGGAGTGGGCTTTGTTGTTGTTGCACAATGCAGATGATGAATTCAATGCGTTCTACTTGTTACGTCACGCCCGATATGAAAAATTCGCCCTGACCTCGTTACTTTAGCGGGCTATTTTAAGACGATTTAATGTTTTCCTTTTGCCTATCTTTATACCATATTGCTTAGCAAAGATTGAAGTTTCTTTTAAACCCAAAAAATGAGGTTCGAAAATTTCGTTGCATTAACACTTCAATTACGAAACAACTTTCAAGTTCCTTGTTGAAAAGATTTATTGCAATAGAAAAAGCATTTGAGCAACATGAGTAATTTCTTACGACCGATACCATTCAAATCCAGGACATGAAAACAAAACGAAACGAAAGTAAATTGGATACTTGTTCTCACGGATTCCCGCACGAAGTTAATTTTCAACCTTTACTATGGATTTCCTCACTGATTTCTTAACGATTTCCTCTCAGAAAGATGTCCATTCGTCAGAGATTTTGACCCCCGGAATGGCCTATTGTTTCTTTTGAAGCCAGACCTTGTGTTTCACCTTTGTCTGTCTCACAATAGATTATGACTACTCGTCACCTATGAATAATACGTCTGATCTTGCCGACCTCATATTTACAGGCAAAACCTCAGATATACCGGCGCCTCAGATTTACAGCTCAGTTCTGCAGCATTTCCAGATTTACTCTCTTCAGTTAGTCAAAAATCATCAACTTGATTCATGATTGAATCCATGATTCTGTTTCCGTGTTCACTCAATAGAAAATGAATTAGACCTTGCCATCTTCCCTCATTTGGACATCAACTGAGCAGATCAGATTTCAGCTCTAAACGTCCAAGAGGGAAAGCTTTCCGATACTTGAACTAGAACTGTAGGCCAAGTCGTTACCTAATTTCACCTTATCTCCCAAGTAAGACTTGATGGCAGGTAGTTATTGATGCTCCAAGCAAGTTCCTATAAACCATAACAGCTCTTTTCCTCAACTTCGTCTGCAAGTTAACTCTTTCTGTTCAACTTTAATGAATCCTTCCCTTCTATCGTTCCAATCGCAGCAAGAACGCCATTGTTTGAGGACGCTATTTGGTTCGCCTCCCACGCCTTCGGCGCTCCCTGGCTTAGACCTTCTTGCAAAGAGTTTCAATCAAATGATATCTTTGTGCATTTTGCAGGATTTTTGAATGATCGCGAAAATGATGGTGGGTAGCATTTCCAGTTCCAGAGTGAACCAATCAAAGTAATACCTGATGTGAACCAAGTTTTATTGCTCCTTTGATCAAACACTTCTTTTGACTTTAGAACGGGCTAAAGTCGAAACATCGTGCTTAACTCAAGATAACCTGGCTTGTGCCTAACCTTTTCTGATATTTTCAAGGCCGGCTTCACATTAAATCATTGGGATGCAAAAATTTTGGTAGTTCCTGTATGCGAATGTAGATTATAGAATAAAGAAACTGAAGCATTGTTGAACAGAATTTGATTTTTCACCTAGACCATCAGCAAGTGAGAACTCTCTAAGTAAAGTTAAGGATTTGAATATGTTTTTTCCATTAAAGTGAGCTTCTGATTTACGTAGGCAATTTGTTGCAAGTTATTGCAAATCCTTAGAGAGCTTGAAAAACATTCCCAGGTCCAAAAGTAGCTGCTGGGCTACCGTTGACGTTGCAGCCGTTCCTTCGAATTCAGTGTATAAAAAACGGTCTTTCAATTGTATTGCAAAAGTGTACAAAATAACATAGGATATCCCATTTTGGAGGGCCAAGCACTCCCTCAAAGAAGTGTACAAGATCTCATAAACAGTATGACTTCTGGGGATGTTTCTCAAAACAAAAGGATTATTACCAAAGGCGTACGAAATTTTATGGAGTGATATGTCCCATGTCCGGTACGACGGTTAATATTTACTATATGACCTCATACAGGATAGGGATCTGACACAACTGTCGATGTGTTTTCAAGATATCTTTTGGAGCTTGCTTTAAGTTCAATTGTTTTCAGCAAGTGGTCAAAATATGCATCGAGACTGAGTTTCAGAACACAAATAGTGCTTTAGTCATAGAGAGAGACCTCATACAAGGTTGGGACGAGTATCCCATCTAAAAACTATCTTTTCAGGGCATTTTGTGAATGGGATCTATTCCTCACGTCGACATGTGTAAGGATGCTGAGCATATGGTAAAGGTAGTTTTTTACCTGTAAAAGGAAGCCGAAGCCCCTTAGAGGCCTTTGGCAAGGTACCCCGTACTAAATATACCTTTTGGTGGCATTTTCTGAATGGGGTCCGTTTCTCGTCGTATTTAGCACGTCAAAATGTGTAAGGTTACTGAATTTCAAGTACATGGGACAAGTAACTTTCTATTTGTAAAGAGAAACCCTTTCGAGGACTGGGGCAAAGTGCTCCATTCTAAAAATAGCTTTTGGGGGCATTTTCTGAATGGGGTCCGTTTCTCATCGTATTAAGCATGTCAAGATGTGTAAGAATACTGATTTTCAAGTACATGGGACAAGTAATTTTCTATTTGTAAAGGGAAGCCCTTTCGAGGGCTGGGGCAAAGTACCCCATTCTAAAAATAGTTTTGGGGGCATTTTCTGAGTGGGTCTGTTTTATATCGTATTAAGCACGTCAAAATGTGTAAGAAAAGTGAGTTTCAGGTGAATAACACAGATAGTTCTCTGTTTGTGAAGGGAAACCGTTTAGAGGACTGGGGCAGAGTACCCCATTCTAAAAATAGCTTTTGGGGGCATTTTCTTAATGGGGTCCGTTTTTCATCATATTAAGCATGTCAAGATGTGTAAGAATACTGATTTTTAAGTATATGGGACAAGTGGTTTTCTATTTGTAAACGGAAGCCCTTCGGAGGGCTGGGACAAATTACCCCATTCTAAAAATGGCTTTAGGGGTATTTTTTGAGTGGAGTCTGTTTTTAATCGTATTCAGCAAGTTAAAATGTGTAAGAAGAGTGAGTTTCAAGTGAATAACACAGATAGTTTTCTATTTGCGTAGGGAAACCGTTTAGAGGGCTGGGGCAAAGTACCCCATTCTAAAAATAGCTTTTGGGGGCATTTTCTGAATGGGGTCCACTTTTCATCGTACTCAGCGTATCAAATTGTGTATTTGTACCAAATTTCATGCTTGTATCATAAAATGCACAATGCAACTGCTAAGCTAGTGCACTACATATATACTGCATTCTTTAGTTACTGTGTACATATATATACTGCATCATAGTCACAAGTGTCCTTGTGATAAGAACCATACCCTGAAAATATCATAAGTACCTCATTTATAAGAACCAAGCCAGTCTGTTTTTCAGAAAAGTATGTTCTTGTTTGCGGGGTTTTACTGTATTTGCAAGCTTCTACTCCCTTTGTGTTTGGAAAAAGCGGCTGCAAAACTTGGTTTTAGCTCAGAATGAACGCTGCCATCACATTTCTATTGCTGCCATCAGCATCCACAAAGAAAGGTCGAAGGTTAAGGCCTATTGTTGAATTGAATTGCTAAAATTTGGGTACAAAACCCCTCCTCACATTACCCCAAGATATTGTATGAAGAAAAGTATTGGACCAAAGGCAAGCCTTTATCGTCAGCTATTTTTCATCGTTTTTCTGAAATTTTTGGAGGTAAGAAGTAGGCGTGAGGAGCTGCGTACGGGAAAGTGTCACAAACAGGAATGTGCGTAACAAAACTCTTCATCGCTTATATATATAGATTGCATCGTAACCTTGAGAACGTGATCAGACAGGGTCTACTGGAAATGGAGCTGATGTTTACAGGGAGCCCATTTCAAACCGAGGCCCCTTTTGGCTGCATTTGAATTCATACCATAAATATTCCCATTCATATGCTGATGAAGTCGTTCCAGCCTAACGAACAGATCCAAATTTAGCTTACAACTTAGGCCGCGCCATAAGCTGACCCAAAGTGATCGATGGTCACCCTGGGTGTATTGCGAGGCCCTTCCGCCGGTGAAATCCGGCAGAGAGCTATCTTTTAGTATTCTCACCCCAAGGTTTTGGTGGAGAATCTTTTTTTGTCGTCTGGCGGGCAGTTGGTGTGGTACAAGTTATCATAAATTCAGTAAACAATCTCATAAACTGGACTACTTTCATTCAAACACTTCACAACTCCATGCACTTCCTTTTTCCAATGGGCTCGTAATTTTCCTGGTCCACCACGTTCACTGAGGTTGCAAACTTCTTGTAAAATGCTTGATGGTATTCAGCGGTCCTTTCTTCTTGCCTGTGAGACTTGTGAATGGCCCGATGCTATTTGATACACCTCTTTCATTGCTGCCTTCCATCTTTTTGCATATTCTGAGTGATCCCATCTGTTTTAAAAATCAAATCAACTGGTTGTCTTGGGTCATGTCCAAAGTGCAAGAAGAATGGTGAATATCCTGTACTGGAATATTTAGTACAATTGTAAGCATGCATAGACTTGTCTAGGTACTCTCGAGTACCGAATAATGGCCCCCCCCCCGCTTATCAATTTTTGAGAAATTTTCCAACCCCCCCGCTCTTATTCCGACCCCCCTCCCTTTCAAAAATTTTTGGAAAAATGAAATGATAGTAAACAGTATTTCTGAATAAACGCAAGAAAAAGCCTCAAAAAGTGTACTCAACAGAACCAGAACTCAAACGTAAATGTATCAGTAACATCACTGTTCACATAGATATATAAAAGATACGTGTTTACCTAAGAAAACGACTATTTTCTAACTTTCCAAGCACCCCCCCCCCCCGATTCTTCCAACCCCCACGATTATTGCTATGTCGAACCATTTCCAACCCCCCGATTATTCTCACCCCCCCTCCCCCCCGTTTATTCGGTACTTCACAGCATTCAGCCCAATGTGACTTCTTGCTTTCTGGGAGTGTTGACCAGCAATGTTTGGTTAAAACGTTCAACCAGACCGTTGCCTTACGGGTGACCCTGGGTACCCTGGGTACCAGACTCTCCCAAAAGAGAAATTAAGAGTCTGGTACAGTCACAGTGCGACCAAAACCTCGTTCTGGTGCAAATCATCTGGACGCAGCCTAGCCTATTCCACGGACTGGAATCAGGAATCTAGGAACCCTTGAATCAGACTCCATGATCTGCTTGGTCAGGCCAACTTGGAATTACACCGAAGACGAGGAATTCTCTTCACCACGTGCAAACTACCAAAGCTTACTTATTGGGATGATCAGGAGTTTTAGTTGGTAAAGACTTTAGAAAAAAACAGGAGTTATTGGTCAGGAGTTCTTGATCAGGAGTTATTGATCAGGAGTTATTGATCAGGAGTTGTTGGACCGTTCTGGGAAGAGACTATCCACCTAGCACTAATAATCGCAAGTCACAATCAGAGCGAGGGAGTGAACTGTTAAAGGTGGAAAGTCAAGGATGCCTATAATGTATAATACTCGTCTATTCTAAAATAGATTTTTCCCTAAGTGGTACCATGGCTTCTTAGCTTTGGGCAATACAATCCAACAACATATTCTGCCTTAACAGCTGTTGCAGGTTGTGTGAAAATTTTTGAGCAGAACTTCACTCTAAACGTTGGTCACAGCAGGGACTTCCCTTCTAGCTTCAAAATCATTGTTTTGAAATATTCACATGGGCACTAAACATGAAGATTGTTATGTTATGGAACCATTGAGAAACAGTCATAAGAAACTTTGGTATTCAAATTCAAATGATTTTAAAAAACTTCAGTACATCCACAAATCACAAATTCTTTGTTTCTTTTGAAAATTTATGTGTACTGTAAGCACTGTATGAAGTACTAAAAATACTGCTTATTTGAGTTGAGGCTAAAACCTTTAGGTTAAATAATGATTCACATTCTTTTAAGAGTTTTTGAAATGTGTGAAAGAATTTGCATTTTTTGGATCTGCTCTGAATGTTAGGCAACAGAACACTGCTAATGTACACAAGACCTGTACTGTAAATAAATGTGGCCAAAAGACAGGCAAATAAGCAAAAAAACTATACAGCATTTATGGTTGAAACATCATAATATCAAGACATGATATTGGCATCTGCAAAAAAGCTAAATGGTGATTCTTGAACAGTGCTTCAGAGTTCTCTCCAATTAACAACAATTCCATGTATAAAAATTATGCATTAACAAAACAAGATTAATCTTGTCCTCTTGTCCAGTTGCAATAAGCATATGGATCAAAACACACAAAGGCCAATAAGTGAACTAGATTTATTCTGATAATTTAATCCTCATTGCAAACATCCCAGCAGCATCTCATGTGACAAACTGATGCATGATTCCTTTATGTGGGGGTTGTAGGGGGTCACCGAAAACCGTAAAACCGCCAAAATATTTCAGAAAAACCGTAAAGCCGTCTCAAAATTCAGCTAAAACCGTTTTCATATTTTTCCACTCTTTGCATGTACCACCTAGGTTCTGTGCTACAGACGAGTGCCTCGTTATAATTTTTATGACTTCTAATCAATTATGATGCCCTAAATCCGCCGGAAAAGGTGAAGTTAGCAGAATGTTCATCAAATTATATCGTAATGGACATTTACTTGTAGCTTTTATCTTCCATTTTGTGATAATTTGACTGCTCAAATCAGATTTTATGAAGAAATATGGAAACCGTTGAGAAAGAGAGGAACTGTAAAACCGTCATTTTTGCTGCCAAAAACCGTTAAACCGTCCCAAAAACAGCTTGAAACCGCAAAACCGTCGTCCCTACGACTCCCACCTTTGTCAACATAGTTCTCTGTTCAGATCTGGTATTGATGCTCATCTGGTAGAATAAGATGTTCTCTTCATAGTCAGACAACCTGCAGATAATAATTGAGATGAATCCTAATTAGAGGTTGGCCCATCTTGACATTTTGTAATTGAATCCAAGACAGCTGAAGAAAGTATTCTTAAAAATTCTGCAATGACAGACAAAGCATACCCAAAGGTCCATAGGTGCTTTGAAAAGGCACTTTAAAAATAGCACAATCCTGTAATTCTTTAAAACTAAGATTACCCCATAAGGCAACATCACCCTGGAAAGGTTACTTGTCTCTGCCCCCTACACAGTACTGGAGCTTTCAACAAGATCCCTCTGGTTTGCAAAGCTGTTGTTTTGATGTGTGCCAAAAATGTCTTGAGAAAATTGAATGCAGATTGTCAAGTATGGGATTTCCAAATTCTGTGGCAGGTTTGCTGACAAGTTGAGAGCACAAAATACATTGTTGGGAGATCAGCGAGTAATGAATAACAAGTCGAACTTACATTCTACCCCGTATACTCAGTGACGGATCCAGGGTGGGTCCACTGGATCACAGGACCCAGGCAAATCAATCAAGTTGGGCTATTGATATATTGCTCATATGATCCGCTAAGAATGACTTATTCAGTGACAAACTCCTCTGAATGAAAAGTATTTTGGAAATATGAGACTGTAAATTGTCTTACAGTAAGAAGTAAGCAAGCAGATCAAGTTCTTCTTCGCGTCTTTTTGGTTTGATCCCAGGGCTTGAGTGAGTGGTCCGGTGATTATGCTTGTATTTATTATATATATTTCATATTTGAATTTATTTTTCTAAGGAGGGTAGCCCTTCGGCAGAAACCGTTTCTCAAGGGGCCCTCCGGTAAAGACTTAATTACAATATACAGTTAAAATAAAATATGACTAGAATAAAAAACCATAATCTAAAAGCCGATTTACAATTATACAATATATACAATAGAAATGATAAAAATCAACCCTTTATCAATTTCTTAAAACTATCCAAGGAGGATGCTGTCTTTGACTCAGCAGGAAGGCTATTCCATATTTTAGCACCTCGGAAAGAAAAGCATTTTTGCCCATTAGCTGACCTTTTCTTTGGCAACGTCAAATCAGTCTCAGTGTTCCGGAGGTTGCGGGAGGAGCATGCTGAGTTTTTGTTAACAGGTTGCAAAGGTATTGTGAAGCCAAGTCATTGAGCGACTTGAAGACCATTGTTTTAGACTCATTGCTAATGAGCTCTTCAACGGTCTGCCAGCCCAACTTTGCAATAAGTGGTCTGCTTGAGGTATCGAAGCTGCTATTTGTAATGATTCTAGCAGCACGATTTTGCAACTTTTGTAGCTGGTTGATTTCTGCAGATCCAGCACAACCCCAGACAGAACAACAGTATCGAATGTTGGGCTCATCAATACCTGTGTAAAGAGTTTTCAAACTTGCCAGAGGCAGACAATATTTAGCATGTCTTAGAAAGCCGATCGCCCTGGAGACCTTTGCAGAGACTGCCGAAATTTGATCTTTCCAATCTAAAGAGCAATCGATTTGCACTCCAAGGTACTTTGTCTTTTGAACCACTTCCAGTTCATTGTCACGTAACTTAAGTTCCAAGGCTTCACTACGACTTTTGAGAGAATTATGTTTCTGCTTGGTGGATATGAGCATTGAATGAGTTTTTGCTACATTTAACGATAGCTTATTGCCTTGAAGCCAGGCCTCCAATTTACTGAGGTCGCTATTTATAGCCTCATTAAGCTGAGTCAAATCGTGAGACTGGTGACAAAGACTGGTATCATCAGCATACATGGTCACGGAGGAACTTTGGATAGACTCAGGAAGATCGTTGAAATAGATGAGGAAGAGAAGAGGGCTAAGGCATGAACCCTGTAGATATCCCCGATATCTGAATCAACACCGTTAACCCTACAGAATTGTTTGCGGTTAGATAGGTAAGACCTAAACCAAGACAGCTCTCGCTGCTGAACGCCATAAAGTTCGAGCTCTTTACGGAGGATGTCGTGGTCGACCGTATCAAATGCCTTTTTCAGATCAATAAATACTAATCCAACGAGTTTACCGACATCAAGCGCGTTGTACCATCGTCACTCATTTTAAGCAAACAAGTTAGTATGGAATGTAGGCGCAAAAAACCTGATTGATCAGATGTAAAGAGACCATTTTGTATCATATACTGGAACAGCTGGTTGAAAACAAGTTTTTCAAAGAGCTTTGAGATGACAAGCAAGACTGATATTGGGCGGTAATTAGATTTTTCAGCCCTATCTCCATCTTTGAAAATCGGAGTAATTCTAGCTACTTTCCATGAATCTGGGAACTGGCTAGTTTCAATGGATGTGTTAAACAAGAAAGCCGGAGAGTTTTCAATATATGGCAAAACGAGCTGCATAAAGTAGCTAGAGATATTGTCAATCCCAAAGCTCTTTGCTGTTTTAACCTTTGGCAAATGCATCCCTGATATCTTTTAGCTCAATTGTCTTGAAGTGAAACTTGGCCTTATCTTTGTTCACTTCATATTCGCCTGATAGAAGGGGGCTAGCAACAGGTTGTATTTTATCTGCTAGATCCCTAGCTATAGTGCAAAAGAAGTTCATTGCATTAAAAACATCCTTTTTATTCCGAGTCTCAGTCCCAGATTCTTTGAGACAATCAATGCTACTTGACTTAGATCTCTTGTTGAGTAGTGCATTTATTGTTTTCCAAGACTCTTTCATATTACCTTTACATGCAGCGATCTTATTGGTATGATGCTGCTTCTTCAGTTGGAGATTAAGGCCATTGACCTTATTAAGGATCTGTCTATAAGATTTCATAAGGATTGGGGATTTACCTTTGACTGCTGATTTTTTTAGTTTGTTTCTTGTACGCATCAAATCCCTAAGATCTTTGTCGATCCATGGGCAATACTTTTCAGAGACCCGCATTTCACTCAAAGGGGCGTGTTTTTCTATAATGAAAGAGAACATCTCAGACCAATAATTGACAAGCAAGTTGATATCATCAGTTTCATTAAGCATTTGCCCCCAACACATCCCAGAAACATCAGCAGTCATGTGGTGTAACAATAGGCATTGAAAGTTTTCTTTTCTGACTGGCAATCAAACTTTAGTAAAAGGCAGGAAGTTTCAGTGCTATAAGTATCATCGCTTAGGAGCAATTTAAAAAAGCTTGGAAAATGCCCCTCCGGTTAAAATGGGGTTAACACAAAACTTATTTGTCGCAACGAGTTTTGTTCGGGATTGTATATTCCTTTTAATAACTTGTGGCAAATTAAAGTAAATGTCCAATATTTTTCGATTCCGTCAGAGTTAAAAATTCAACAACGTGTGAATTGCTTCTTCCTCCACGTTAATAAACAAAGTCCTGCAATTTTCAATTCGAGTTGCAAATTTCTTCCTAATCGTGAGATTTTCAAATTTCCTTTTCTCAAAAGCCAAAAAACTGCTTCTCTCAAACCAACGCCTCAATATCACAGACGTCACATGACGAATTCAAACCTTCGATTCTGCAAAAACTCTACTCAGTCTGACTCAACAACATAAGCCACCGTTTCATTTCTTAAATGTCTATCGCGTTAGAGTTTTTGCATTTTTGGTCTTGGCATGCAAAAAGCTCCTTAGACTGACGACGTGGTTCCTTGTATTCGTTCAACATGTATAATCTGATGTTTTAATTCCACTCATACAAAGGACTCACGACCAAACGGATTCTAAACAGGGACTAAATTTTTACGAAAGATCAGAAGAATCTTAGAACATCTTCCATCCTACGAACGTCGAAAACATGGCCTTTGACTACAATGATGTATATAAAATCTTTATCTTTTTCGTTTAAGTACCGTTCTTCAAGTAGTGTAACATATAATTTTCTTGTAATTTAGTAAATTGATCTGAACTGTTGAGTTTGGAGGCGACTTGATAACGTTATGTTTTCCGCCTCCATCTCAACAGTAGATAGATTTAAGTTGTTTAGTTGTGTTTATTTTAACTTTTTATTTGTTATAAAAAAGGAAGAACGTCGAAGAAAAAGTCAGACGTCCATTCGAACGTCATTTCGAGCGTCGCTTCGCTTTGAGAAGTTGAACTTTGAAGTAATGAGCCAATGAAACGCTAAAAATAGGCACGTAGGTTGACCATATTAAGAACGTAGTGATCTGATTGGTCGCGCCGTGAACGCGGCGGACTTAGCCTAATTAGTCCCTGTATTGAAGCATAAGGACATAAGTCCCTCAACTGAAGCGATAACAACAACAATAACAAGCGTAAGTTAGAGGGACTGATGTAATTTAGTCTAAAGGCTCCCTAGAGTTAGTTGCAAAATAAATCCTGATTTCAAGTTCTACGGGTATCTTGTTGGTTTCATTCAACAGTTTAC
This sequence comes from Aurelia sp. 3 sensu Dawson et al. (2005), assembly GCA_964020215.1. Classification (NCBI taxonomy): domain Eukaryota; kingdom Metazoa; phylum Cnidaria; class Scyphozoa; order Semaeostomeae; family Ulmaridae; genus Aurelia; species Aurelia sp. 3 sensu Dawson et al. (2005). The sequence continues at coordinate 12,785,568 of OZ026585.1, forward strand.
CAAGTTGTTCACCTTACCCCTAGTCAGGGTAAAGTGAACTAGGCAGAGTGGTCTCCGATATAAGCTCTTTTATAAGACAATGGAAAGAGATTTGCAAATGTTCTGCTGCATAAACTGGCCCAAAAACACAAGTCAAAACAGCTTTAAAAAGTTTCAGGGCCGATACCAGCCATGACTGCCTAGGGGGGGGGGGGGCAAAAAACCAAAGTTTTCCGACGATAAAACCATCAACGACAACAGCAACAACAGCACTTGTAGGAACATACGTTAAATTTATGCATTTTTTGACCGATCTAACTCCTCTGTAACTAAAATTTGGCCACATTTCGCAATTCAGCCTCAAACCAACACAATTAGTGAATATCAATCAAAAATATGCCATAAAGTCAATAATTTCTGTTGGAATTTATGTTTTGACACTAGCAAATTTATGTTTTTAAGCATTATTTCTTCTGAAAATCCTCCAAAACTAGTCACTTAAATCACAAAAATTCCGACAAGAGAGCAAAATTTTCCGACACACGGTCTCCTGGAGGGGCGCTCCGCCCCCTCCCCGGTCCCCCCCATTGGCTTCGGCCCTGAAAAGTCTGCCTTTTGTTAAGCAGTGCTGTGCAACCACAACTGGAAGTACACTTCCCAGTTTCTTGCCGAGAAGTGCTCCGCGACTACAGAGTCTTGAGATAGATAAGGAAAGTTCTCCGAATCATCCGCGCTCAAGACTCAAAAAAAGCGCACGGTTGTAATGACTTTTCAATCTCAATGATAAAAATGTGTGACACCTCAATAGACCTTTTAGCTATTCTTCAAAAGAGCCTGGATCGAGCGTTATTTTTATACATTTTTGACTCAAAGAGTCTATGTTGGGACTTTTTCCTGTGTGTCGTGCGGCGTGCACATTCTTGGAATTCTTGGAATAATAACCAATCACATCATTGGTAGCAGCAACTTCGGGCCTGCCCAGATCAAATATTCAGTGGCAGTAGCTTGTAGCTTATTCGAGCGTGTACGGAGATGAAGACAGAAAGTGATCGCAAGCAAAAAGGTACTGTATGTATTTTGTCGTTGATATCGAAAGATTTTAATATTTCATTGATTTGCAACTGCCTATCATCATTTATTTTTCGTTTAAAACATAGCCTGGTAACTTTTACATTAGTTCTTACGGTTTTTTTGCATTGAGGTGCTTTTTTGTTTAATTCATAGCCAGGTTTTCTGGCCTTGCCAGGAAGGGCGGGCCTAGGCCTAACACGCAGGACAAGCAGCATCCAGTCCAATCTATTTTTGTTTTGTTGCCTAAGAAGCTTTTCGTCTTCTGTTTCCTTTTTATGGTGTTTGCATAAGTTTTGGTTTTATTTCTTTGTTTTTTAATTTATTGTTCAGACCACAGACTGGTCTGAACTCAAATGTTTTGTTCGGACTACGTAGTCTGAACTCGAAGTTATTGAAGAAAGCAATTTGAAATAATCTGAAATACTCTGAGAACATTCTGAGCAATTGAAAGCAAATTCTGAGCAATTGAAAGCAAATTGATAAGACCAGGTTAATTTTGAGGTAGGTGCCACCTTAAAGCGAAAAAATTGCGGTGGTTATTTTCAAGTACCCACATGTGTGGGGGTTCAGAAAAGTGATGGTGAACGGTGATCTGCTGGGACCTAAGGGGTGAAAACGGGGGTTAAACAGTAAGCACTCAGACGTAATGCCTCTGCGGAGGAGAAAATAGAATTTTGCCTTCTGCATGCATCACAAGTCATTTTTTTGCTTGATAGCAGCAGTTAAAATCATTTTTGAGTTGATTCAGTGGAAAACAATACTATTTTGTAATAAAAAGGGGTCACGTGACCACGATTTACCCTTGACCATATATGGAAGTCTTGCTTTTTGTCGTTTTGTGTTTGCACTAAATACTTTTGTCCATTTGCTACAGAATCAAACGATTTCTCGTTATCTCCTTTTGAGTTTTGAGGCACAATATGTCGCTTTTGGGAGTAAATAAATTGTTTACTCGCCATATAATCCTATATCTAGTCTTCAGTACTGCTATCATCGTCACTCTCTTCCTCTTCTTCAAAACTAACGTCATCATCTACTTGCAACAAAATCTCTTCGACTTCATTTGGAAAGGCCTGTTCGATCCACTTCGTTGTAAGGTCAGAATGCCATCCATGATCAGTTAGATCAGGCAGCTCAACCATTCTCTCACCAGCGCAGTTCCAAATTCTTGCAACTACATTCGATCGTAGAATATGCATCTTCAAAGCTGACTGGCATGGGGGCAGTAGTGAAATATCAATGACTTTTTTTTGATTCAGGTACTTCCTGTCGAATAGATGCTTCCTCGCCTCATTCACTTTCTTTTGACGACAGCCATACAAAAGACATACATATTCTTCTAGGTCACTGATGGTGCTTTCTTCCATTTCCCATGATGAACCAAGCAGATTGAATGTCCTTACAAACCTTTCATTTTGCTGTAGCACCTTCCAGCACAAGGCTTTTCCTTTTTTAAAGAACGACGAAACATAGTCATTTCCCGTGAATGCGTGAAATCCAGCTAAACAGCTCTTCTTCTCCGGGGCCATCTCTACTTGCCCAAGATTTATCCCTTTCCTATTCAGACTTGTGCCGAAGTCGAGATACACTTGGTGTTGCCGTTCTATTGTGCTCAATAAGATGACTAAAATATCTACATCACCTGAAGGGGAGCGGACGATAACCTTTTTCTCTGGATAGCACTCTGTTGCATGATTGCAGTGAAGGGCAACTTTAGTGTCTGCCTCCTCTTGGTTGCTAGATAATGCATTTTCCGTTGTGGCGGCAAATAAGGTTAGCTTTGAACAGTTATTTTCCGTCGATATGTACAGTTCTGAGCACTGAAGTGCGTTTAGCACTTCAAGGCGATTTTCTTTGATGTATTCTTCCATCAGAATGATGAGGTGGCGTTTTTTCTCACCATTCTTCAGAAAGTCGCTGAAATTTCGAGGCATTTTGGACTTCACAGACTGTATAAGGATTCTCTCAGAACTCCCTCTTTTTTGTCTTTCTGCAGACTTGATTGATTCGTCTTGATAGGTATCAGCGACAATGTCTACGCGGTGGTATCCATTTGGCAGTGACTTGATAAACTTCCATGTGAACTCTTCGTATGTGTCCGGTAATGCTGTCAGTGTTCTAATGCTTGCCATCATATCAATTATGAAAGTTGACACTTCACGCTTGGCAGGAAGAATTTCCCTTGGGTGTACAACGGGCGTTTTGCAAAACTGGAGAAGGATGGCTTGCAGTTTACTTTTCATGGTGCTCCTTCGAGATCCATCTGGAGTGGCTAAGCTAAGAGGAACTGAGCAAAGTGGAAACTTGAGTGCTGTCTCGAAGTCTATAGCACGCTCATTTCTACAAGAAATGGCTAACAAAGTCCCAAGGACATTTCTGTTTGCTTCAATGCACTTTGATTTGGTGCTACTTTTAATTGTTACTTTGTTTCCAGTATGTTTGAATAGTTTGAGGTTTAGCCTTGAAATTGGAGCGTGAAAGTCAATTTCTTTGCTGTCAATTCGGAATTTGCAAAAGCTTTCATAAGCCTCTTCCCCAAGCTTTTTGGCACCAATGATGCTCTCTGCCAATGTCGATGAGACTGGAATTCCAGAACTAAGATTCCAAAGCTTCATCTTATCCAAACTCTCGTCGAAAGGGTTCAAGTACTCTTCTTTCAGGACCTTGACGATGTTGCTAACCAGCTTTTCTGATTTCAATATCTGTGAGGGACGAAGTGGCGTGTACATTGTTGAGGCACTTTTCAGATCGGCCATTTTCAGCAAACTATCAGTGCTTTTGGCCTGTTCTGCTCGATTCAATGTCCACTTTAATATTGCAGAGCTATCTGATGCAAAATTTTTTATGCCTCCTGTTGTTTTGGCATCACGATTGAGCGTCTGCTCACTTCTTTGATCAATAGCTACCCTTAAAGGCAATTTTTCTTGAGCTTGAACTGACATTCCTTTTTTATCCAGAAGATCTTTTAGGCCTGGATACAACTGTTCCATTCTCTCTAAAACAGCAACATAATATGCACCATAGCGAGCATAGTTCGTTTTATCCATTGCGAAGTAAAATGGAACAAAGAATTTCCAACAGGCAGTGCGCAGATCTAAGTTGTTTTCCTGAACAGCACGATGAGCAAGCTGCTGAACTTCAATTAAATCCAAATAGTAACAAAACCAAAATTGTGGTGTCAAGCCTAGCCTTCCTTCACGAATCATTTCCTTGAAATCTTGGTATTTGTAGTAAAAACTCTGATCTCTTTTAATGGCATCGTAATTAATTTGCTCATGATCCTGTGCACTCTCGATAAACGAATTTGGTATCTGTATATCATTCTCTGAAATAAACCGCTCAAATAAAAGCCGCTCTAGAGCTTCTGATAACGCTGAATGAACTGTCCAGGCACGGTTGTAATGACTCCCTGACAAAACGCCATTCAGACTTCCCGAAGAACAAACATTTGCTTGAAAAATCACATCTTCAACACCGGATCCGCTAACTATTTTGCCAATCACTCCAAAATTCTCCTTCATGAAATGAAAGTCTCCAAGGTGTATCAAAACATTTTTGAATTGCTCTTGAAAGTTCCATGTTACTTTGTATGCATTCATAGCTGCACCAACATCTAATGTTACATTGACATAAGGCATGTTAACTTCAGCAGATAATTTTTGAAGGTAGAGAAGGTATCGGTAGATAGTTGAAAATTCCGTGACCTTTGACTCGATTGGTGGCAGATATATCATAACTGTTTTCTTCAATGTTGCAAGTGACGATATCTTTCTCACTAAAGTGCACCAGCCACTGTAATTAGGTACTGTTTGATCCGAGACATTTAGCTTTCCCAAGATGATCCACAAGAAGTAACTCTTGAGGAAACTTTCTCTGCTGAACTGGTTTTCTACCAAGACATCTGGAAAAGTGGGTGGTTCTTTCTTTGCATCTACGAAAATTTCGTCAGGCTCTTTTTCAGGTAATTCTAGTCTTCGCTTTCGCATTCTTTCAAACAGCACTGACTCTTGGGGTAACTCAGAAACGTCTGATTCTTCTTGGAATGCAACCATGTGAGTAGAGTTGATTGCTCCATGCCCAGTCTGAGTTTCAACGTTAATGTCAAAATTATCAACCCAAAAGAACGTTAAAACGGAGTCCAGGATGGTCTTTGGTTTTACGGGCAGGACCCCACTCATTGATGCAAGCAGCTGTGCTTTCTCAGCATAGGAAGTTTCGATTTCGCAGACTAGGTTGTAGTCAATAGAATGGCCAAGATGACTAGCAATCTGCACAGGTTTCTTTTGTCCTGTGATATTATGGAGACCAAGCCCAAGTAGAAAGTGTTTCGCTGTGATAAACTTTCCTTTCGTTACTCCATGCAAAAGATCTGACGAGTATGATTGGACCAGTCGATTGACAGCCTCGCTATTCTGGTTGCTTTTGTTTTGTAACAGGCACTGCAGAAAACGTAAAACTGAATCAGGTGCTTGCCTAGTTTCTGAAGTAACTTCATCAATGCTGAAAGGCCAAGCAAGTTCTGGGGTCGCTTTTGCAAACTGACTGATGTCTTCACGAAGGTACTGTGCAGCTTGCTCAATTACGTGACTACGATCATTGAATACCGTATGGTGGTCGATAGCACTTGCATTTACCACAACCTCAGGAGTATTATGTGTTGCTACTAAAAAGTATATCTTATCTCCAAACTCCGACTGAATTCTTGCTTTTAGTTTGTTTCTATACCTCGTATCTTCAGGATAGAGCCCAAAAATATCGTGAAGAACTTTCATTGAAACGGCTTGATTTTCACACAGCACCTTGACATTTATGCATTCAACAACTGAATCGAAATCTCCCGCGAGACGGGGCTCTTTAGGGCTTGGCAAATTGACTTGTCTTATTTTCCGTGTGAATTCTCGATAGCAAGGTGTATGATATTTGAATTCTTTTGCAATCAAGTCCAAATCCTTTATTTCATAATACAAGTCTTGATCTTCGCTTGCCTCCGCTGCCTGCTTCAGGGTAGTAGCCGCTTGTTCCGTTGAGATTGTAACTGGCCAGAAATTTTTGTGTTGCCTCTTGACGCGGTATTTTTTGCAGAAGTTGCATTCTTTGGGATAAACGCCCCTGCTGTCAACTCCAACTGACGTCTTTGCTCTTTTTGGACGAGAACAGCTTGCAGATGATTCTTGCACACTTGATCTGCAGCCAAGTTGGCTTGACGTGTCTGTCTTGTCGCTCAGAATACGTACGAATTTCTTGTAACAAGGCTCGAGATGAATGCCGTGTTTTTCTGCGTCAATAAGATCTGGAACTGTACTACACTGTAACGCATGATGATTTTGCCCACCTAGTTTTTCTCGCAACTGCTTTGCAGCATAGATTTTCTCTCTGTTCACTTCAGAAATTGCTTTTATCTTACTGCACAGGCTGTCTTTCTTCTCATAGTGGATTATGCAAGTCAGTTTATCCATTTCTACGATAAGAAGTTGAAACTAATCTGCCACAAAACATAGTTATTAATTGATGGAATTGATCTATTTACCAGAAATTTTAGCTTAGGACGTGATGCTATTAAAAGAAGAGAGCCATTATTTGCTAAAATATGTTGCAGGGCAGCTCCAACCTAGACTATCTAGCGAGTACCACGGGACACCTGGCGTGAAGATGATGGAATGCAAAGTTCAACGACAATTCATGGGCAATTCATTCAGATATAGAATTTTTACATATTTGATACCTGACATTGGTAAATAAAATGAGAGCTCTCCTTAAGAACAGATCTGTGAGCAATTCCATTATGAAAACACGAAGGTATAACGCAGTGTATCATACCAATCACAGGGCCTAGCATGTAACAAATCTGCAGTAACTTATTCAACACGGCAAGAAAACTTATAAAACTATACTTACGAAAGGTTTTGTCAGTTCTCTTTCCATTGCAATTCACGAAACGAAACACGAATGTTTATCACTTCAGATTTTTACAACGTAAGACCAGCATTTACAACAAAAATGTGTTAGATTCTGCTGACAACGACAGTAGGAATTCGTCTTGATAAATATTAGACACATAAAGAAATACGTAAGCATAGGTATGCAATACTCATTAAAGCATTATGAGAATGACGTTGGCAGTAGTAACTTGAGAGTCGTTTATCTACAAAATACATTCCAGACAGAAATATATTACATTGCAATATGCATAAATCACTTTTTATTTAGCATGAAAGCAAAAGACCCAAGAAACTCTGTAGTTTAACGTAAAGCTAATCACCAACGTTATTGAAATAATCATAGTAACATAATAGTTACTAAAAGTAACAAAAAGCAAGACTTCCATATATGGTCAAGGGTAAATCGTGGTCACGTGACCCCTTTTTATTACAAAATAGTATGGTTTTCAACTGAATCAACTCAAAAATGATTTTAACTGCTGCTATCAAGCAAAAAAATGACTTATGATGCATTGCAGAAGGCAAAATTCTATTTTCTCCTCCGCAGAGGCATTATGTCTGAGTGCTTACTGTTTAACCCCCGTTTTCACCCCTTAGGTCCCAGCAGATCACCGTTCACCATCACTTTTCTGAACCCCCACACATGTGGGTACTTGAAAATAACCACCGCAATTTTTTCGCTTTAAGGTGGCACCTACCTCAAAATTAACCTGGTCTATTGAATGCACACTGACTTTACTGAGGTTTACCTGTTATAGACAAACTGAACATACCAATTGAACTTGAAAAGTTGAACAATTAAAGTTGACTTGAAGAAGTTGTATGTGACTTTAAAAATTTTAGTTTGACATTTGACCAAACATTTATAACTGAATTTACAAACCAAACTGCATTTTAAATTTAGTTATTTATGCGACTAACTCTAGTGTTCATATTTTTCAGGTGTCATGCATGCAGAGTGTACAACTGAAGATGATTTTGAGTGTCATAATGATATTGCAGTGGTTGGTTGAGTATCAATATGTGCTGTGAAAAGTGGTTAACACATTTGCAATTTACAGTTTTACTTGCAGATATGATGATGTGAAGAGATTACTTATATATCAGGATACAAGTGGATGCAAGTGGTATATACCAGTTTTGTTTAACTATTTCAAAGATTCTACACCACAAGCAAATCTAATGGAAAATTGAACCTTGATACATTTACCTATCATAAATGATTTTTGCAATACTAATAAATACCAAGAAATCATGGAATGTACATTCGAGAGTACAATTAGACTGATTTTCATTTGAAAAGAATGGTATACTACAACATGATGATGACGTTCTGTAAAATTTGACCTGCTATGTGGCAGATATTTGTTACAAAGTACTAACAAATATAAAGAGGCATACAGAAAGTGTGAAAATTAAAGGAACACTGGAGTACCAAGTTCTGTTAACCTTTCTGAAAGAATTTCATGGACCAAGCAACTCAGCTCCATGATAGCACACTAGTGATTCCTTAACAATGCCTATTTGACAAGTGATCAAACATTTAATTTTGTAAAGCAACTTGGAAATTGTATTTGATACAAAGTGGACAGCATGCTACACTAAAGAATGCTTAAAGTTACCAAAGTCAAGAAGATGTCACAGAAATGAAAAAGAAACAAGCTGAAGATTCTCTATAGAACAAGGTGTTATTTTCAATCATTGTATGGATAGTTGATGTGCATCCTATTTTATAAAGATGAATATTGTTGAAACAGTACTGATGAACAATTTCTTTGGTTTCTGATGCTGAAAATTCTAACAAAAGATTGCTGATAACATTTTGCAAAATTTGAAAATATGACAGTGGGTTACTAGCAAAACAGCCTTGTTGGATAGGTCAACACTCCTTGGATATTGATGCAATAACATTTGCACTTTTTCATTCAATGGTGAGATGTTCAAATAGATTTTGGAATTTACCTGACTGAAATTGGCTTGAAGTTTGGAGGGATTTCTCAAAACAGGACTTTTTTATAAATCTTCCAAGTAGGTCTAAAGTCGCAATCAATCTTGAAGACAAATGACGGATATATAGCAAGTTTAAAAACAGAACAAAAGATGGACGCCTGCCATGATTTGTCCAATTGTTTTGATAATCTCTCTTGATCATCAAGTACAATTGAATAAAATACTAGACCATATTTAGATTGCCCAGGCCCCTGAATTAAGTTGCCTTATATCTCCTTTGTTTGTCTTTAATCATTACAGCAAAAGACTTCTGCCCGCTTAGACTAGGACTAATGTGGCTGCCCAGTGACCAAGAGCCCTGCGCTGATATGCGCCCTGTGCTGAAGTCATTCCTGTAAGGCAGAACTGCTTTAAAAATGTCTTCATGACTTTAACCATGATTTCAAGGTTTCTTTGTGGAACTTTCTTGAGAAAACCCATCAGACTTCAGAAGAGAATGGCAGATTTCAGTCAGGTAAAGCATGGATTTGAGCATGTCCATCATTAAATGATATATTTGCCAATATATCAAGCAATGACCTTTCAAACACGGATTGTTCTAAGAATTTTGCTCAACCGATGGTATATAACCTCCATCGATAGGCATTATTTTAGAATGTAGATGTAGACCTATAAACAGCAGGCATTTATGCATATTTCTATTGTATGTAGGACAATACTATCGGCAAATATGAAAATACTTTAATGTTGTTAACAAAACAACTTCCAACATGATCAAGGGTAATGGTATATTTTCAAAAGATTTCACAGTTCATTTCAAACTGGTGGTACCAGCCCAGTCTTTGTCTGAACAGTCGACATGTCTATGATTTGTCGTTCATAAAGTAACAGCACCATTTATCTTGCAAAGACAGAAAGGTTTTGCTAAGGCTCTTTGAGTCCCCCCAAGGGTTCTTTGATTATATTTATACACGAGGTTCGATCGAGTGGCGTTAGAGCTTCTATCACATTTACGCACATTCGAAAATTCTACATCATGTAGCAAAATATCGTTCGATTCTGATTCTTTTCAGAATAGCTAAAAGGTCTATTGTCGAGCCATTGTGTTTAGTTTTCGAGAAGTGCTTGTAAACAGGAGTCTACCCTTCTATTTGGAGAAAAGCTAATTGTAATACCTGTGCACAAAAAGAATAGTAGACAAAGTATGGAAAATTATCGTCCTATTTCGCTTTCGCCAATATTTGGTTAAATATTTGAAAAATTGATATTCGATTCAATGTATGAACACTTCTGTAATCATGGTCTCATTTCACCTAACCAATCAGGATTTCGGCCAAATGATTCTGCTATTAGTCAATTATGAGCAATTACCCATCACATCTACTGTGCTTTTGAAGAAAATACTGGCAAGGAAACTAGAGCAGTATTTCTCGACTCGTCAAAGGTTTTCGATAGGGTTTGGCATGAAGGTTTGATTTACAAACTAGGGTGTAAAGGCATATCTGGAATTCTTCTAATCCTTGCGAGGAACTATCTACCGGGTGTCCCAGAAAAAAGGTAACAGATTTGATCAGGGCTAGCGCTAATAATTTAACCCCAATCAATCGGAAATAACCTTTAAACTAATCCTCGATAGTTTACTTGAAGATAGATACCTTGTTTGTTGATATTGGAGCATTGAGAGCAGATATTTTTATCTTGAAAGTCCAGATTTGCCTTCACCTCCAAACCAGAGCTTTTAGGCTTTGGCCTAAGCTGCAAATGCCCTGTTGTGGGGAATCTCCTCAGGATAGGCACAATGTAGAAAGTCCGAGGGAGGACCTTTGATTTGTGCATGCACATTTGAGTACAAATGCAAAAACTGAAAACTGAAGAAGTCACTAAGGAATATCTTTGCTCAGCCAAAATGAAAGTGAATTTACAAAGAAGAAACAACTTAAGAACGAGAGAGCGCTTTCAAAGATCTTACCCTCGTGGATGTTTAATCCTTTGGGTATAAGCGACGAATTCTTGTTTCGTAATAATTTCAATGATCAAAAAATGCATGTTATTCGAACAAGGAAGATTTTTCCACACTCAAGGGAAGCATTTGCCTGCAGGGTAACTTTTATTTGACAGCGGCAATTCACAGCTGTCGTAGAATGAACAGAGATATCCCTTCGGGAAAATATTCTTGAGTTTGATTGTCAAGTTTGATTTGGATCAGCGGCGTAACGGAGCAGCTCAGGGCCCTTAGTAATTTAGCTATGCAGGGGCCCCCCGAGGGGCAGATAGATCAACAAAAGTTTGCCAAATTTCCAACATTAAAGCGAACTTTCTATCGGCAAAATCAAAACCGGTATCCATGGAAGTTTTTAATGAAGGCACGTTTGTACAAGAAAATATTGGGGATGGTGGCAGAAATAGCGAAGCTAGCTACATTTGGGGGATGTCGGGAAAACTTTTTGAACCATGCTCTTTAGAATATCGGAAAATGCATCTCTTGTAGAACGTTCACCATCAAATTCAGAAAAGGATTGTGGTCGACGACATGCTTCCCAATGAAGCATTCAAATGTTAAGCTTAGGTATCGTACAGAAATGGATTTTTGTTCAAGTCATCTTCTAAAACATTCATATTCGCTAGAAGATAGCAATGCATCTTTGAAAAGTCTGTAATACGGTGTTACACTAGAAGTCTCTGGGTCTCTTTGGAGGGGTGTTTCTCCAAAGCGACATCAGTACATTACTGCAAATGGTAAGGGGCCCTTGGGGGCCCCTAAAGCTCGGGGGCCCTTAGGAGTTGCTCTAACCCCAACCACCGTGCGTTACGCCACTGATTTGGATTTCTATTAAGAATTTCTTCGAAGCACGAGGCTTCTTGTGTGTACTTGGCTATGATTCAGGAGATTCCACAACAAGCGCGTTGACAGCTTAGGCCGAAACCCAAAAGCTCTGGTTTGGAGATAGAGGCAAATCTAGACTTTCAAGACTAAAATTTTTACTCTCAATGCTCCAAGATCAACAAACAAGGTATCTAGCTTCAATTTAACTATCGAGGATTAGTTTAAACGTTATTTCCGACTGATTCGAGCCAAATTCGTAGCGCTAGTTGTGATCAAATCTGTTACCTTTTTTCTGGGACACCCGGTAAATGGACGTAAGGAGCGTATGATATTAAATGGAAGCAGCTCGGAATGGGCAGCAGTATCTGCAGGTGTTCCGCAAGGCTCGGTTCTTTGTCCCTTATTCTTTTTCATACATATCAATGATCTAACTGAAAACGTAGCTTGTGGAGTTAAATTGTTTGCCGATGACACCTCTCTTTTCTCGGTTGTTCGAAATGAGAATGAAACTGCACTGGCATTAAACAGTGATCTCGAAAAACTTCGTATCTGGGCATGGCAATGGAAAATGAAATTTAATGCAGATAAAACAGAAGAAGTCGTGTTTTCTTGTAAGCGGAACAAGCCGGTCCACCCAATCCTTAAGCTCGGTAGCAGTGATATAAGTGCAAAAATTGAGCATAAGCACCTTGGTATGATACTTGATTCTAAATTAGAGTTCCAAAGTCATGTTGGAGAAGCTATTGTTTGAGTTCATCAGATTTGAGATCATCGTGTTTGTGTATTAAAATTAATTTGATTTGTAAGTGCCATCCATAGTGAAGACCCGGTGACTTCAAGTCTTTTTCACTATGGATGGCACAGTTTAATATAACATTATATATATTGGAGTTTTTTAATCTGGACAGAAAAAAAAGAAAGAAAAAGTTTACCTTCGGCTTCAGTCTAAATCGGTATTCTTGGAAAACCTCCAAAATATTTTACTTTACCCATCTTACCCTATTCATCAATGCACTTTTCATTCATGCACTCATCAAGATATTCCTACACTTGAAACACATTCATGTGCTTTTTAATCGTGCAAGGTTTTATTCTTACCTCGATTGATTTTCACATCAATGGACCAGCTTTGCTGTTTCTGTCACTCTAAAATGACTCGATGTCGACATACGCAGTCCACCAAACATGACACGATGCCATTAAGTGTCATTATGAAAGACTGAAACCATCCACTTCCAGCAGCCGTGATATTCTGCTAGAAGTGGGCGAAGAAAACTACTTTTGTCCAAGCTTTTAACTATGAAACAAGACACAAAGCAAGACAGTGAACTCAAATCGTCTGACTGTTCCTATAAAACAGCGGGTTATTGAATTTCATGATCTAAGTCAAGCTTTCTTTTTCTAGCTCCTACAAAAGTATTGGAAAGTATTGCTCAGAAAACATTGGATCAAGCCTTCCATTCAACATGTATTCTCATGATGGCTATGCAAAGATAATATTCAAGTCTGATTCTAGCACAACCAAATCTGGTTTCAGAGTTACTTACGAGTTGAGAAGAAAATCAACAAACTACATTTTAGCGAGCAGTAATGCACTCTGCTAGTAAGTGTACACAAATTCAAATTTTTCATCGTGATTTTAAGAGTCTATCTCTTTCATTTTCAAGTATTTCTGCTTCAGAGAAGTTGAGTTGTGTCTAGAGGATGCAAAATCTATCAAACATTGCTACAGTAAGGCCATCGAGTCCATATGAATTTGCCAACGAACTGCTTAACCCTATACAGACCAGGCTCCTTGAAACATTCGCGAGAACTGGGGACACAAAGTGCCCCCTTTTTATTCTCAGAACCATAAGTGCTATAGGATTGAAACTTGGCACAAGTAATAAGCGTGATCAGACAAACAAGTTGACTTCTTTCTTTGTTTATGTCATGTGACTAAGTGCTGACGTCAGCAAATCTTGCTAAATTAGGTGCAAAACTACTTGGACTTTGTCGCGTTGTATCTCCTAATTGATAAAATTTACGGATATGATATTAGAAAGATGGAAAGATAATATGTTTTTAATTCTTATTTTGAAAGTTATGCTTTGTAACGCCAATATTTTTGCTGATGTCATCATTTATTTGTTTTGTGCACTAAAAAGATCAATTTCTGTCTAAAACTTGTTATAAATTAATTCAAAACATAGCAAAAAGAGCTATATGTAGATACAAAGACCTGGTGAATGACAATATGTTGCTCATTTTTTGAAAGTGAAGCCTAACATAGTTATTCTTCAGTACGCATGGACAGCAACAAATTATTGATGACTTCATCAAAAATCAACAAACCATATACACATCAAATGAAAGGCTGTTTCAACACAAGTTCAGCAATGTTCGTTTCATCGTTATAGAGGCAGTAGATCAAACGTTATGACTGAAAATGCATCTATTTTGCTGAGAACTCAATTCAGAATTATGTGTTGACGCGCGGGATCAGTGTCAAAGCTTTGAAATTGACACGAAAGGATGTCTCACATGCTCACGAGAGACAGTTAGTGAACATTAAGGTTGCTATGGAACCTCTAGGAAACTCGTAAGAAACGCTGAGTACTGAAAATGTGATGACTGTAAGAATCCTTCAGTAAGTTTCTTATAAAAAAGCCAGAACCGAATGTTTCTGAAACTTTCAGATTTTGAGTACGTAGCGTTTCTTACAAGTCTTTAGAGGTGCCATAACGATCTCCATATTCCCTCACTGGGCCATCATGAGCATTTTACATTGAAACCCTGCAAATGTTTAGACATCGCTGAAGTGCCTTTCGAGAAAGATGATACAGGAAACAAGTGAAAATAAAGTAAAAATATGTTAAAGTTCTCCCAATGTCAATGTAAATTGTTTCCTAAAATATATCTTCCTAGTATTGAGGGTTTCTAAATTTTTTGGTGATCTGAGATTTGAGTTTCTTATGGGCAGATTTTTTAAAAGAAGTACATGTACTGGCCCAAATTTTCATAATTTTTCGTAATGGTTGTTGTCCAAGACTCTACCGTGTCCATGAATGACACTAGATTGTGCTGCAAGTCTCAACGATTTGACTTGGCTGAATGAGGTGTGAGAGTGTTGCGGAGGAGAGATAAAGAATGCGGAATGGAACGATTAAGGACAATTGTGTTGATGTGATTGGAGAGAGAGAAAGATTTTGCATGGCGAGGATTGTTTTGGATTTGTGATGGTCGTGATAAGTTGATGGAGATTTTTGGAGGATTGATGAAACTTGAGAAAGGAAAACCAAATTTACGTGTTGTTATTTTTGTTACCCTCGTGACGCCACAGATTTTGGAGGCCCGCCCGGATAGAAACTGGATTATTGCGGAAGTACTGGTAAATATCGTTCGTTGTAAATATCACGTAAACATGGACTGAATTGCTGTTTGCTTCGTAGTTGCTGAGACTTGTTTATAAATTTTATCGTCGCTATGCCAGAAGGAGAAAATCCCGAAGGGGCTGCTGCAGCTCCAGAAGCAGCTCACGAGGAGGTCAGATCAAATTTTAGTTTGTAAAGAAGGTCAGAAAAGTTCAAAATTGGCGAGGATTTCGATCTGTTTACGAGGAAAATTGATTTATATTTTGAAGCTGTCGAGGTCACGGATGAGAGAAAGAAACGGCTCGCTGTTTTGTTTAATTTGAATGAAGATGCCTTTGGACTTGCTGAAGGGGTGCCATTTCCTGACGAAGGGGAGAGGAAATACGAACGTTGGTTGAATGAGCTAAAGACTCTGTTCGAAAGGAATGAAACTTTGACGGAGAAGCGTTACAATTTTCATAAGAGGACTCAAGCTGTGGGAGAAACTGTTGATTCTTTCGCTGTTGGATTAAGAGAATATGGGGCAAAATGTGGCTTCGCAAGGAATGAATATACCAACAGATTATTAGATCAATTCATATTAGGACTCCTGGATAAACAAACGCAGACTCGGCTGCTACAGGAGCCTCCAGGGACACTGGATGAAGCTTTAGTTGTTGCTAGAAGGTTTGAAGCGGCACGAAGTACAATGCAAACTTTGAGGCAAGACACGAGTACTGGTAGATCCATGGCAGGGGCTGTTCGTGCTGATAAAATTTGTTTCAACTGTAATCAGTCAGGGCACATAGCTAAATACTGCAGAAAAGGCCAATTTAATCCCCATAATCCCATTGTTAGGGCACAACAAGGAAGCAAAATTTGCTATAATTGTCAGCAGTCAGGGCATATTTCTCCATTTTGCCCCTTGAAAAGGAGTAACCGTGACAAAAATAGTTCTGTGCAGGACAGGGATGTTGCTATTTGTTATCGTTGTGGGGAAAAAGGACACATAGCACGAAATTGTGAGAGTATTTTGCAGAAAAAAGGTGAAACAGCTGAAACTCCTTCTACTAGTGGCATAAAATCAAATACTGGTGCCAAAACAAAAATCAGGTTATTTAATGCGTCTCCAGTTGACAATAAGAAGACGCCTGTAGTGGAGGCTAAGATCAATGGGCATGAATTTATTTGTGTTGTGGACACAGGAGCTTCAATCTCCTTGCTATCTAAAGGGAAATTGGAATCTTGTTTTTCAGATCAACAGCCTATAGCTGCTGAAATTGTAGCCGAGACTGCAATAAACACACCAATGGGGATTCTTGGAAAAATTACCCTTTTAGTTCAAGTAGGGGGCAAAGAAAAAGAGCATGACCTCTATGTGGTAGAGAATTTGGGTTCAGAGGTCATTTTGGGTCTTGATTGGATGTCAGAAATGAAGGCAACTGTTGATTTCAATGAGCAGCTGTTGAAGTTTACGGATGGTACAAATGAGCCTATATTGTTGCAGGTCATGGGGTTGCAAAATAGGATGATTGTTGTTTTGCAAGAAGATGTTGAGGTACCAGGTAGACATGAGGTCGTTAGGAGAACCCTTTTTTTAAAATCCTTGTGTTTCAGAGTGCATTTTGGAGCCAAATTATGACTTGATCGATAAAGGTGTCATAGTAGCTAGGTCTTTGGTCAAGCCTATTCAGCAGACAGTTCCAGTTCAGATTATAAACCCAGGGCAACTCCCAATCAAGCTTCACAAAGGTCAAACTGTAGGCCAGTTGCAAGTAATAGATTTGGAAAGAGAAGACCCTGTGTTAAGTTATGATGAAGGCTCTGATAAGTTTGATTTTGATTTAAGTCACTTGCAACCAGAGCAGCAGGCTAAACTGAAGCAACTTTTCAAGGAAAATGAAAACATCTTTGCAAGGAATATAAGTGAATTGGGAACATCAACAGAAGCGGAGCACGTAACTGACACTGGGGCACAGTGATCCAGGGTTGGAAAAAATACCCAAAATTCAAATTTGAAATATGATTTTTATTTTATTTTTCTGTTGTTAAGAGGGAATTTTCCATCATTATGCAAAAAATTTGAAACGAATCGAGCCATTCGTTCCGGAGAAAAAATTTGTCAAACTTTCAGGAAATTGCATTGCATCATATCTAAGCAATTTCAGGAAGAAATTGACAATTGTTTACTAAACATAACAAACTTCAAAATGCTGCTGCATCACACTTACTAATCCGATTTGCAAAATCTTTTTTTTATTTAAAAGCCGGCAGAGCCCATCGATACTCTCCTGGAAAACGTATTCGTTAATACATTTCATCAAGGCAAAATTTTGCAAAATTCAGACTATGCTATTTTTCACAAAGTTAGGCCTAAAAATTGTTCCTTTTCAACTTTGAAGCTGAAAATAAAAAATAGATGTCAAAAGATGTCTTAGCTATTGGTTTAGCTAATGCATTTGAAGTATTTTGTATATATTGACCAAAGATTCCGTGCAGAAACGTACCCAAAAATTTTTCATAAAATTTTTAAAATGTGTACTTTTTGTCAGTGCTTTCTCTCAATTTCAAGAAACAACCAAAGAATCAATGAATGAACGTTTATGATTATTTTAAAAGGTGTCTACGATTTCAGATTGATGTGTGATGATTTTACAAGGTACCTTAGGGAAGAATTCCAAAAATTTTGAAAGAAATTGATTACCATTTTTTAAAAATTTAGGCCTAGAAGTAGTTAATTTGCACCTTTAACGTTGAATATGAAAAAGGAATCAAAACTATGTCTTACATATTGGGTCAGCTATTGAATTTGAAGTATTTTGTACGTATCGACCAAAATTTTTCAAAACTCCCTGACCTGCAACCTGTTAAAGCCTACTCCGGCGTTGTCCATCGAGGACGAGTAACCAACAGCACTACAGATATTTTTCACAAAACTCAACGATAAATCAGAAATCAACGACACAGTCCAACTTCCAAATCATTTCCAATTTCAGTCAAATGTACATTGCCTTTATTATTGACTCTTCATGACTTGCTACGGAGAAAACAACTGTTTACTTTCGCTCTTTCCTCAAAAGATGCTGCCTAGCATTTTGCAATAGCTGGAGCTGGAGTTATTAGCATTCTGGCCAAAATGCCCCACTGTGGTCAAGCTGAAGCAAGAAAATACAAAATATCCGAAAAATCAAACTTAACCAAAACATTAATCGTAATATATGGTCTTAAAGAGGATACCTTAAGGATCAAAATAAAGCAAAAATTAGACTTTTCTGACTTTTAAGTCCGGAAATATTTGCTTGCAAAGGTGGATGAAATTGACATTGTTTACTTTTCATATAATATTTGGTAGATTTCTACCGAAGACTAATTACACCAACAAATTCATTTGCTAAGATTTCTGCCCAGGGTTATCCGATTTTAGGTCTGTTTGTTTTAATTGATAGAACTACATGTCAGCTTACAGATGAGTCATTCACAGCCTTTTCTGGTTCGTATTTTTTGTTTTCTTATTGTTTATCCTCTGTGCACTTTTTTTCCTGAAATTGACATCAAAAATGCGTAATTCGAAATTAAAAGTACAAAATGAAAAAATTAAGGAAAATAAGTCTACCAAACCTAGATATTATTAAAGAAGCACATTTCAGCAGGTAGTCTGCCAAAGCGATCATTCAGGATCGTGCAGTGAACAAAGTTATGTTATTTTGAATATGTCCACTACCACTTTTTTGCTACTTTTGACCCCCCCCCCCCCCATTATTTTGATTTTCACCTCCAGACAAACGCAAACCCTGCAACCTAGACTATGCAAACCTGAATGGTCTTATCCTTTTAAACAAGTGTTCTGGCATAACTGTGAGAAATTTTATGAATTCAACGCCTCCTCCTCAGAGGCCTTTTGTGGCTTTTAGTTGAATGATCTCAAGCCCAGGATAAGCATTGTCTGAAAATGCAATTTTAGCCTTGCAAATGTGCATCAGGAACATTTTGTAGGCAACCAGCTTCAGGACAAAGCAATATTATGTGGAAAAAGTTATTTCTGATGTTTTTGTGTGCAAGCTGATCATCATACTTCAGTAATTGCCATAAAATGAGTTGTTATGGTGTCAAAGTGATGAAACTTTGCAGTTCCAACTCTATCAGTTTTAGGGAGCCGTCGCTGATGACATCTACAATTTTGTATGGATCATTTCTATCAATAAGAGTCGAAAAAGCATTTAAGTATAACATTTTTACAGTGTTTTTCAATTGCGTACAGATAGGATTCTCAATGCAATAACAGTTCAACTAGAAAACCGCAAAAGGCCTCTGCGGAGGAGGCGGTGAATTCAAACTTTCTCTCAGTTATGTCAGAACACTTGCTGAAAAGGATAAAACCAGTCAGGATTGCATATCTCAAGTCTGGGTTGCAGGGTTCGCGTTTGTCTGAAGGCGAACATCAAAATAGTGGGGGGTCCAATGTCGTAAAATAGTCGTAGTGGACACATTCAAAATAACATAATTTTGTTCCCTGCACGATCCTGAATGATTGCTTTGGCAGAATACCTGCTGAAATGTTCTTCTTAAATAAAATCTAAGTTTGGCAGACATCTTTTTCCTTAATTTTTTTATTTTCTACTTTTAATTTAAAATTACGCATTTTTGGTGTCAATTTCAGGAAAATAAGCCCATTTAAGAAAAATAACAAGAAAACAAAAAAATGCGTACCAGAAGAGGCAATGACCAAATTATTTGTAAGCTGACATGCAGTTCTATCAATTAAAACAAACAGAGCCAAAATCGGATAACCCTGGGCAGAGATATTAGCAAATGAATTTGTTGTTGAAATGAGCATTCTGTAGAAATCTACCAAAAATTAGACGAAAAGTAAACAATGTAAATTTCATCCAACTTTGCATGCAAATATCTCCGGATTCAAAAGTCAGAAAAGTCTACTTTTTGCTTTATGTTGATCCTTAAGGTATCCTCTTTAAGACCATATACCACCATTGATGTTTTGATTAATTTTCATTTTTCCGATTTTCTGTAATTTTTTCCAAAATTTGCACTTTCTGGATCACTGTGTGGGGGGAACCATCCCATTAAACAGTTGCCACGTCGTTTACCAAATGTGTTGAGGCAAGAAGTTGACAAACAAGTGGGAGACATGCTTGATAGTGGGGTCATTAGACCAAGTAAATCCCCTTGGGCTAGCCCAATCGTTCTGGTGAAGAAGAAAGATGGAACTTGGAGATTTTGTGTGGATTTCAGGAAATTGAATGATGTCACAGTGAAGGATTCATTTCCTTTGCCGCAGATTAATGATTTGCTAAACACTTTGGCAGGCCAGAGATATTTCACGACGCTCGACTTAGCAAATGGGTACTGGCAGGTTCCCATGGAAAAGTCTAGTATTGAGAAGACAGCCTTTGTGATTCCAAGAGGTGGGCATTTTGAGTTTGCAAAAATGGCGTTCGGATTAACCAATGCGGTGCCCACATTCCAGCGTCTGATGTCCAATATGTTGGCAGGTTTGTTAAACAACAAATGTTTGGTCTATATCGATGATGTACTGGTGGTTGGAAAGGATTTTGAAGAGCATTTTGAGAATCTGAAGGAGGTGCTCCATGCAATTTCGAGTGCTGGGTTAAAATTGAAGCCTTCCAAGTGTTTCTTCGCAAAGAAAAGCGTTAAATTTCTTGGGTTTGAGATTTCAGATCAAGGGTTGTCACCAGATGAAGAAAAGCTTCGTGCAATTCATGATTATGCACCACCAGCAGATGAAACTAGTTTGAGAAGATTTCTGGGTTTGGCATCGTATTACACAAGGTTTGTGTCTGGTTTTAGTGAGATAGCTGCGCCATTGCATAGGTTGTTACAGAAGGGATCAAAGTTTTGTTGGACAGATGAGTATGATGCAGCATTTCAGAGTTTGAAAACACAGTTAGTATCAAGTCCGATTTTAGGGTTTCCATGTCTGGACAGGGAGTTTATTTTGTACACTGATGCAAGTGATGCTGGTGAAGGTGCCATACTGTCTCAGAAGGATGACAATGGTGAAGAATTGGTGATTTCTTTTGCGTGAAAGGCGTTTACTGATGCTGAGAAAAGGTGGACCACAATGGAGAAGGAAGCTTTTGCTGTGGTGTGGGGTTTGCAGTATTTTCATGCTTACGTGTATGGTCAGAAAGTTGTTGTCTTTACGGATCACAAAGCATTACAGTGGTTGCGAGATTTGAAATCACCAAATGGAAAGTTAGCCAGATGGCTGTTGAAACTTGAGCAGTATGATTATGTTGTTGCGCATAGGCCAGGGTCTCAAATGGCTCATGTTGATGCGTTGTCTCATGCACCAGCTGGCTTTATTCGGGTTGAAGTGTTGAATGAAGTTGAAATTTCTGTAATGCATGCGGAAGATCCTGACATAGGAGTTGCTTTGCGTTGGATTCAAGACAATGGTCGAGAAGCTTTATTGCCTGACGATGCTTCAGAAAGCTTGAAAACGTTGTACAACATACGAAACACATTGTTTATCGTTAACAACGTGCTTTATCGAGAATGGCGTGGATCAGATGGAATCAGGAGGTTACAAGTCGTGTTACCAAGAAAACTCAGAAAGAAAATATTGGAGAGAGCTCATGCTAATGTTGGTCACATGAATACATGGAAAACTTTTGGGCTAATTCAATCCAACTATTACTGGCCAGGATTTTATTCGGATGTGGATGAATATTGCAAGTCGTGCGATACGTGTCTAAGAACGAAGACAGTCCCCAGACCGCGTTGGCCGATGTAACCATTGCCCGTGATTCCAATACCGTTTTATATGATAGGGGTAGAGTTAGTCGGCCCTTTAAAGCGCACAAGACAAGGCAACAAGTATATTCTCGTTGCTATTGATTATTACATCAAGTTTACAGAAGCAATTGCGATGAAAGATCAAGAAGCAGAGACAGTTGCAAGAGCATTGGAAGAAATTTTCTCGAGACACGGTTTACCTGGGGTTTTGCTTACAGATCAAGGTACCAATTTTCAGTCGAATTTAGTAAAAAGCATGTGCCGAATGTTCAACATCGATCAAAGAAGAACGGCTGCCTACCATCCTCAGACAAATGGGTTATGCGAGAGGTTTAACCAAACGTTGAAAGCTTTGTTGAGAGCCAGAGTGAATAGAGACCAAGATAACTGGAATGAAGAACTAACACATGTATTGTTGTCGAATCGAATTTGCCAGCAGGAGACTACAGGATTCTCTCCATTTGAGTTACTTTATGGGCGTCAACCAAGACTTTCGTTTAGTGTTTGCCCTTCAGATGGACTACCAACACCAACACATGGTCCAGGAAAGTATTTGGAAGATTTGCGAGACAGACATGAAGAGTTGCGTACTGCCGTTTCGGAGAGAGTAGAGAAAGAACAAGAGAGACAAAAACGCGATTATGATTCTAGATACAAAGTTGCGCGAAGTATTGAGTTCAGGTTAGGTGACCTTGTTTTGCTGAATGATAACAGAGCAAGAGGTTTGTCGCAAAAGTACATTGGGAAACTTATGAGATTCAATCGTTGCGGGACAACAAATGTGAAGTCGTGAATCACAATGCTTTGAAGCATTACAATGTCGAGTTACAACGAGAGGAAATTAACGAAGCTGAGCCTGTGTTAGAACACGAATCTGATGACGATTCTGAATTTGAGGACCTCTTAATTGAACCAGTGGAACGAGAGGAGCAACCAATTCGCTTAATGGAGGACCCAGAGCAAATAGTTCGACCGTACAATCTACGGAGGAACGGGAGAGAACCAGAAAGATATGGTGTACCTGTTTATGATTATTGACAATGAAATCAAAAGATGAACCTAGCAGAGATAGACTGCCGTTATACTTTATCGGAGAAAAAAGACTCATCAAATTGCTTTGTACATAGACTGTGAATAGACAACAAAAACTGGAGTAAATGGACAAAAAAAACTATTGCTTAAAATATTGTTTTAGTTTACTAGAAGTAACTATAAGTTATCAACTGCTCGCACTCTAAGATATTTGTGAACTCAAATAAAGCCACACTAAATTCGTAAATGAATGTTTTGGTATCCCCTTGAGGTGGATTTGTTCGTTCCATTACATATTCCATGTTTTATGAACGTAAAAGAGGGTATTGAACGCAGGTTCAACAGATTACTGTGTTGAGTTAATCCTGTTGAAAATGTGATTGCATGTAAACACTGAATTACGTCAACATCAGTATTGTCCAGTGCAGCAATTGTGAATATTTCGATACCACACGCCGCTATGGCCTCATACCAAGCTAAGTTTCGTTCGGTGAAGTTGAATCATTGAACAAATCGGCCTCACAGTTATTTACGCCATGTTTGGTATCTTCGTCTTTTTATGGCCAAACGAAGCGAAATGTGTCGATAGAAGATTTGAAAGTAGTGTGAAGGTGCACAAACTTATTGCCTGTGGCTTGTGTCTCATGAAACGCAAGGGAAGTTCAATTGAGTAGCCCCTTCTCTGGCTTAGGCCCGTCCGCCATCACGGTATCTTTGCAGACAATAGAACATCATGACCATTGATCATTGTTCACGAAGACAAACACATACACAATCAAACTGTAGTGACAAAAGAAGTGTGGCCAGCGAATCTTTCAATTTAAACTAACCAGCGGTAATAGATAATCAAAAATAACAAAACAATACAATACACATATGCGTGGACATCACAGATACTTGGCTGGATCACTTTAGTAATCTCGCTCCTTCGTCGCTCGCAATGATTTCGTTTTAGGTTATTCATGGTGTCAGGGATAAGTAGCGTTTAGGAGGGGGAAGTGTGAGAGTGTTGCGGAGGAGAGATAAAGAATGCGGAATGGAACGATTAAGGAAAATTGTGTTGATGTGATTGGAGAGAGAGAAAGATTTTGCATGGCGAGGATTGTTTTGGATTTGTGATGGTCGTGATAAGTTGATGGAGATTTTTGGAGGATTGATGAAACTTGAGAAAGGAAAACCAAATTTACGTTTTGTTATTTTTGTTACCCTCGCGACGCCACAGAGACAGTGAATAGTGATCTCAAAAGCTGGACACTTGGCTGCAAGGCAAAGGCAACAAGCTTTCCATGAATGTTAAAAAACTCAGTCTATGCTTGTTTCTACCAGGTAGAAACAGAACGTTCTCAAAAGACACATTAAGAGTTACATCTGAAAATTCGCAAAAATGAGCTTAAAGTAGTCAAAGAGACAAAATGCCTTGGTGGGCAAATCGACTGCTCCTTGGATTGGAAAGAACAAAACAAAGCAGTTTCTGGCAAGATCTCAAAGACAGTTGGCTTTCTAAGACATACCAAAGTCCTTTCTCCCGAAAGAAACCTGAAGACTCTCCACACAGGCAATGTGGAGGCCCACTTTCGATACTGCTGTTCTGTCTGGGGCTGCGCCCGTTTAACTGAAATTAATCAGTTGCGAAAACTCCAAAACCGTGCTGCTAGGATAATAACAAATAGCAGCTTTGCTGCCCCAAGTACCGGGTGTCCCAAAAAAAGTATCCGGATTTGGTCGACCCTAGCGATAAGAATATAGCGTGAATCCATCCAAAATGATTTTCAAAACATACCTCGATAGCCAACTTGAACATAGATACCTCGTTTGTTGATATCGGTGCATTGAGAGTGAAGATATTAATCTTCAAAGGACAAATTTGCCTCCACCTCCAAACCAGGGCTTTAGCGCTTTGGCCTAAGCAAATTCTTGAAGCTCTGTGAATAAAATCAACAAAATCTGAAGACGGCACAACAGATGTGTTTTCCAAAATACAGTTCATGTGAGACCTATCGTCAAGGGAGCCCCGAAATCAGCTTCATTCATCTCAATATCGACGATTTATTTAACACTTACTACTCACCGGTGAAAGTACTCCCTTGAGCATCAACACACTTTTGACATCGTCGAATCATTCCTTGAAAAGAATTTGTTATCAGACCTCTCGAGATCAGTTTGATCATCGCGTATCTTCGAAGCTGATTTCCCGGGTGGGTCACCAACAAGAGAGGAGATATCTTTTGGCCCCCAAAAGATCTCCATACCTTCCTGTCGTGGCCCCCGAGAGATCTAATAAAGAATTCTTTTCAAGGAATGATTCGACGATTTCAAAAGTGTATTGATGCTCAAGGGAGTACTTTCACCGTAGAATAGTATGTGTCAAAATAAATTGTCGATATTGAGATGAATGAAGCTGATTTCGGAGCTCCCTTGACGATAGGTCTCACATAAACTGTATTTTGTAAAACACATCTGTTGTGCCGTCTTCAGATTTTGTTGATTTTATTCACAGAGCTTCAAGAATTCGTTTAGGCCAAAGCTCCAAAGCTCTGGTTTGGAGGTGGAGGCAAATTTGTCCTTTGAAGATTAATATCTTAACTCTCAGTGCACCGAATTCAACAAACGAGGCATCTATGTTCAAGTTGGCTATCGAGGTATGTTTTGAAAATCATTTCGGTTTGATTCACGCTATATTCTTAACGCTAGGGTCGACCAAATCCGGATACTTTTTTTTGAGACACCCGGTAGACATTTTATCGAAGGGATGGGATGGAAGCAGGGAGAACCCGGCGCTCCCTGGATGGAAGACCATTGACGAACTGATTACCAGTGAATCTAAGACACTGAACTTTAAGACCCTGAATACAACTGGTTCAACAATGCCTTCATGACCTCTTCAGATGAAATTCGCTCTGCTCATCATATAGCCTTTGTAATACGGGACCGGACCAAAGGTTACCGAGGAAACTGTCATCAAATTGCCAGAGATGCTTCTCATATGGAGGTGCAAAATTATATATTTCTCGATATTAATATTTCCAAAGCACTTGACAGGGTGTGGCATGATGGCCTTGCTTATAAACTAAAACGATGTGATGTTTCAGGTCCACTACTTGCTCTTATCCAGAGTTTTTCCTTAAGGATCGAAAGCAGCGAACTGTTTTGAACGGTAAATGTTCTATTTGGGGAGATATATCAGCCGGAGTACCACAGGGCTCCATTTTAGGACCCTCGTTCTTCCTTGTGTACATAAATGACCTAACTGAAAATCTGAAATGCAATGTAAAGCTGTTCGCCGACGATACGTCCTTGTTTACGGTCGTACATAACACAAATGCAGCTGCCAATGACATGAACCATGACTTGGAGTTGATAATGCAGTGGAGAATGTCGTTTAATCCTGACCCACTAAAGCAACCTGTCGAAGTAATTTTTTCAAGGAAAAGAAATAAAGTTGATCATCCAGTGATCCTCTTTAATAACACACCCGTGAAGAGAGTAGACGAACATAAGCATTTGGGGCTTTTTCTTGACTCAAAGCTGTCTTTTTCTGCTCAGATCAAGGTAGCTATCTCTAAAACACGTAAGGGTATTGGCCTGCTGAAATATCTCTCCAAATATCTCCATAGACATACACTAAACGAATTATATAAGCTGTATGTACGACCCCATTGGAATACGGTGATGTAATTTACCATCCGCTGCTCGAGCTACGTCACGCACATTGAAGGGTACGTCAAGAGAGAAGCTGTATGCAGAGCTTGGCTGGGGATCGCTAAGTTCCCGTAGGTGGAGCAGACGCCTTACTTTGTTCTACAAATTTATAAACAGTCTAACTCCTGCATACACTGCGGATCCAATCCCACCACAACGGCAGTCTCTTTACTCTCTTCGCAGTCAGGAAGTTATTGGGCGAATAAGGGCAAGGACAGGAAAATTAAAGTCAGGCTTCTATCCTCACTGCCTGTCAGAATGGAACAAGCTGGATCCATAAATTAGACCTGCTCCTTCTGCTGCTGCATTTAAGAAAAAATACTATCCAAAATTCGCCCCATGCCAAAATCTGTGTTTAGGATACACGATCCAACAGGTATATGTTATCTTACACAACTTAGGGTTGGCCTCAGTAAATTAAACTTCCATAAATTCAAGCATAATTTCGGAGATACCATAAACCCAATGTGCCCATCCAACGATAGTATTGAGGATACGGAGCACTTTTTCTTGCTCTGCCCTTCTTTCGAAGAATCACGAAGATATCTTCTCGCTGACGTTTCCACTTTATTACAACCACTTGGATATGCAATCTTTCAAATGATGTCCTTCTTCAGATTTTATTGTATGGTGATAAAGACTCAGACGATCTTAATAAATCTATTAACTCTACATTTTTATTCACAGAACTGGCCGGTTTGATTAAGAAATCGTTAACTCAGTTATAAGTCACACAACCACCATGATGCTATCTTATCTTATTTCTCTTCTTTTCTTTTTTCTAGCAGTTTTGTAGCTTTGTGTTCTTCTCGTTCTTCTGTTTATGTATTTTGTTAATTGCCATTTAGGTAGTCATAGTTCTTCCTAACTTATTACCAGTCAGTTTCAATACTGCCCTTTAATTTGGATGTTTCACAGTCGGCAGCTTAACCAAAAAATCAACAAAATACAGGAAAGGGCCTTGAGAATTACTTATAAGGACACCGAATCTACTTATAGTGAGCTATTGCAGAAGGACTGTGCAGTTACTATTCATACAAAGAACTTGCAAATACTTATGACTGAGATGTACAAAACTAAAAATGAGCTAAATCCTTTATTTATGCGGGAAATCTTCCGTGAAAATACAACTCGCTACAATTTGCGAAGTAATAACGAATTTACTCAACCCAGAGTGAGATCCGTCAACAACGGGACAGAAAGCGTCCGATTTAAAGGTCCGCAACTGTGGCAAACATTACCACTAACAATACGGAATTCAGAAACCCTTTGCCAATTTAAAGATAAGATTAAAAACTGGTTCGGAGAAAACTGTCCTTGCAGATTATGCCGCATATTTATACCAAACTTGGGCTATTTATAGAGATTGCTTTTAGATTTCCGTTTTAAATTGTATATTTTGATGACATGTAAATATTTTACCTACTATCTTCTTTTGTTGATATTGTATATACACCTTTTAACGTTGGAATTAATTAGCTACTTTTTATTTTAGCTATGGTATTTATATCCAACGATAAATAAATTGATAATAATAAAAATTCGCTCCTAGTGGTATTGTATCGTGTAAGTAGTGTAGTCAGTAATATGTTTGTAACTTTTTAAATGCCTTTATCGGAGAGCTCCTTGAAAATGAAGTTGTTGAAGGGCAACTCGCCTTAAATGAAATAGATATGAATATGAAATATGAGATGTGTAAAACACTAAATCTTGGCATCTGATAGCATTCTGTCTAAAACATCACCAGAAATGGATTAATCAAAACTTATTATCGATGCATTATCTGCACAGTAAAGACAGGCAAATGGTTTTCGTTTGGTAGAAGACTTTGTCACTTTCCGCTCATCCAACTGGTCATCTGTTTTGTCACAGTTCAGTTCATTTCATTTTAAATTCCACTGCACTGCAAGTTTTCTCAAAAATTCAAACAACATTAAACATAAACTACAGGCTATAAATCACAATACAAAACTAAACATATATGTATGAAGAGGAGTTCTAAAGGAGGAGCTCTCTCAGTAGCTAAGCTAGTCGAGGAGAAAGCACCCCTGTTAGGAAAAATTTATTTGATGAATATATCTAAGAAACATTTTTAGGAAATAAGGTTAATGAATATCTAATTTCTGCCTGGTAACTGTTTTCAAGAAGGAAGGCTTTGAGTCTCTGACGAAAGATATTGACAGATGGTGACCATTTTATATCTACAAGAATGTCATTCCAGCACTTTGAACAATGGCAATGTATAAATCTGAGACCATATTGACTGGTAGTTTTCTGAGTTAAAAAGATATCGTCCTTCCCAGCCTGTCTGTGCCATATTGATAAACGAATGCCACAGATTTAAAGAAGTTGTGGAAGAAAGCATAATATTAACTACTTGGTTGTGTTAGACATGAGACAGAAAACAAGGCCATTGCATTCTTGCTCTGTCAACCAACAACTACCCCTCAATGCACTTGTATGCTACTTGATGAAAAGTACACAACTTAATACTTCATGTAATATCATCACATTCTCTTTATTTGAAAATAAACAGTTCATCAGTCCATTAAAGCTCTTCTGAATTAACACAATCATTTTCTTCTAAACAGTCCATCAGTCCATTAAAGTTCTTCTGGTTTAACACAATCATTTTCTTTTAAACAGTTCATCAGTCCATTAAAGTTCTTCTGAATTAACACAATCATTTTTTATAAACAGTTCATCAGTCCATTAAAGTTCTTCTGGTTTAACACAATCATTTTCTTCTAAACAGTTCATCAGTCCATTAAAGTTCTTCTGGTTTAACACAATCATTTTCTTTTAAACAGTTCATCAGTCCATTAAAGTTCTTCTTGTTTAACACAATCATTTTCTTTTAAACAGTTGATCAGACAATTAAAGTTCTTCTGGCTTAACAAATTCATTTTCATTTAAACAGTTCATCAGTCCATTAAAGTTCTTCTGGTTTAACACAATCATTTTCTTTTAAAAAGTTCATCAGTCCATTAAAGTCCTTCTGGATTAACACAATCATTTTTTATAAACAGTCCATCAGTCCATTAAAGTTCTTCTGGATTAAAAAAATCATTTTTTATAAATAGTTCATCAGTCCAATAAAGTTCTTCTGGTTTAACACAATCATTTTCTTTTAAACAGTTCATCAGTCCATTAAAGTTCTTCTGGATTAACACAATCATTTTTTATAAACAGTCCATCAGTCCATTAAAGTTCTTCTGGTTTAACACAATCATTTTCTTTTAAAAAGTTCATCAGTCCATTAAAGTCCTTCTGGATTAACACAATCATTTTTCATAAACAGTCCATCAGTCCATTAAAGTTCTTCTGGATTAAAAAAAATCATTTTTTATAAACAGTTCATCAGTCCATTAAAGTTCTTCTGGTTTAACACAATCATTTTCTTTTAAAAAGTTCATCAGTCCATTAAAGTCCTTCTGGATTAACACAATCATTTTTTATAAACAGTCCATCAGTCCATTAAAGTTCTTCTTTATTAAAAAAATCATTTTTTATAAACAGTTCATCAGTCCATTAAAGTTCTTCTGATTTAACACAATCATTTTCTTTTAAACAGTTCATCAGTCCATTAAAGTTCTTCTGGATTAACACAATCATTTTTTATAAACAGTCCATCAGTCCATTAAAGTTCTTCTGGTTTAACACAATCATTTTCTTTTAAAAAGTTCATCAGTCCATTAAAGTCCTTCTGGATTAACACAATCATTTTTTATAAACAGTCCATCAGTCCATTAAAGTTCTTCTGGATTGAAAAAATCATTTTTTATAAACAGTTCATCAGTCCATTAAAGTTCTTCTGGTTTCACACAATCATTTTCTTTTAAACAGTTCATCAGTCCATTAAAGTTCTTCTGGATTAACACAATCATTTTTTATAAACAGTCCATCAGTCCATTAAAGTTCTTCTGGTTTAACACAATCATTTTCTTTTAAAAAGTTCATCAGTCCATTAAAGTCCTTCTGGATTAACACAATCATTTTTTATAAACAGTCCATCAGTCCATTAAAGTTCTTCTGGATTAAATAAATCATTTTTTATAAACAGTTCATCAGTCCATTAAAGTTCTTCTGGATTAACACAATCATTTTCTTTTAAACAGTTCATCAGTCCATTAAAGTTCTTCTGGATTAACACAATCATTTTTTATAAACAGTCCATCAGTCCATTAAAGTTCTTCTGGATTAAAAAAATCATTTTTTATAAATAGTTCATCAGTCCATTAAAGTTCTTCTGGATTAAAAAAATCATTTTTTATAAACAGTTCATCAGTACATTAAAGTTCTTCTGGATTAACACAATCATTTTTTTATATACAGTCCATCAGTACATTAAAGTTCTTCTGGTTTAACACAATCATTTTCTTTTAAACATCCATCAGTCTATTAAAGTTCATCATCACAAAGTTCATAATAATTTTTTTAGTTCATAGTCTCGATAAGTCTGCTTGGTTTCTTTATCTCCCTTCCTGATCTTGTTCTGACTATACTTGCTCTCTCTGGGCTTTAATTCTCTCTTCCTTCAATCCTCGGTCTCTCTAACTCTGGTCTCTCTAACTCTGTACTCTTTGCATCAGGATCACAGTTAATTGTGTCATCTGCATTATCACTTGCATTGCATTCATCTAATATTGGCTCATCGATAGATGAATTTGTACTTCTCAAGTGCATTCTATTTCTTCTGACAGAGGCATCACTCTCTGTCTTTACAACATATGAACGTGGTGATACCTGGAACTTGACAGTTGCTTTCTTATCCCATGACTTTGTACTTGGGTTATAAACCCTTACGCTTTATCTTGGTTTTAGCGCTTTGAGTGACTTTGTCTTTCTGTCATGATAAAATTTCTGTGACATTTTTCTGCTCTTTCTCCGCTTTACTACCTCTTTTGCCTTAGGGACATCTAATTTCTTACTCAATATAGGCAGATTTGTCCTTAATGTTCTTCCCATCAATAACTCTGCAGGAGACTTCTGGTTCTCGAATGGTGTTGATCTGTAGGCTAACAAACCTAATTGCATATCATCTTTACTATCAGCTGATTTCTTAATAATATTCTTGACAGTTTGAACAGCTCTTTCTGCTAGTCCATTTGATGATGGATGCTCTGGACTGCTGGTTTCATGTGAAAATCCCCACTCTTTAGAAAACCCTGAAAATTCTGAGCTATTATAACAAGGACCATTGTCACTTACAATTGTCTCAGGAATTCCATGTCTTGCAAAAACAGATTTCATTACTTTGGTCACTGTGGCACTTGACTTGTTGCTTATACTACCAAGTTCGGGATAACTAGAATATGCATCCACCAGAACAACACAATCTTTCTTGTCTACCTCAAACAAATCTGTACCTACTACTTGCCATGGTCTTGTTGCTACTGGATATGGTTTCAATGGCTCTTTCAATTGCTTATGTTGATACTTTTGGCAAACTTCACAATTACTGACAATATTGTCAATGTCTTGATTCATTTGAGGCCAAAATACAACTTGTCTAGCTCTGTGTTTGCACTTTTCTCTACCTAGATGGCCCATGTGTATCTTATGCAAAATTTCTTTTCTCATAGCTCTTGGTATCACTATCCTTGAGCCTTTCAAAATCATACCTTTATGCACAGACAGCTCCTCTCTAAAGTTCCAATATGGTTTGAGCTCTGGTCTACAGCTAGAATGTCTGCTTGGCCACCCCTTTGATACTGTTTCTTTCAACACCTTCAGTTGGTCATCTATCATTTTGGCCTCTATGATGTCCTGTTGCTTGTCATCAGAAACCTGCATATATGACAGCACTCCATCCACATACGCTTGCACATTTCTTTCAAGGTCAGTATCTGCTCTCTCTACAGGTGATCTTGAAAATGCATCAGCTGCATGCATCCACTTTCCTGGTGTATATGATACAACCAGGTCATATCTCTGCAGCCTCAATCTCAATCTTTGAATCCTCAAAAGGCTTTCACTTAGTGGTTTCTTGAAAATTGCTACAAGTGGCTTATGGTCTGTTTCAATTTCTATTCTCTGGGCATAAATATATTGGTGAAATCTTTCACAAGCAAATGTAACAGCTAAGGTTTCAAGTTCAATTGGTGCAGATCTTGATTCACAGTCACTTACGGCTCTTGATGCATATGCTACTGGCA
Organism: Aurelia sp. 3 sensu Dawson et al. (2005); assembly: GCA_964020215.1. Lineage (NCBI taxonomy): Eukaryota > Metazoa > Cnidaria > Scyphozoa > Semaeostomeae > Ulmaridae > Aurelia > Aurelia sp. 3 sensu Dawson et al. (2005). Next base: position 12,818,329 of record OZ026585.1, read on the forward strand.
GCCACTCATTATCATGGTATTGTTGCAAAACAGCCCCAAGACCAACCTTGCTTGCATCTGTAGCTATCTTAATGGGCATTTTTGGATCATAAAATTTCAAAACGGGCTGCTTTGAGAAAATTTCTTTCAAGTTAAACCATGCTTTATCTTGCTCATGACCCCAGTCCCATTGGTTCCTTTGGTCTAACAATGCTCTTAAAGGCATAGTTTTCACTGAAAGATCTGGAATGAACCTGCCTAAATAATTAATCATTCCCAAAAACCTCTGAAATTCTTGTTTATCTCTTGGTCTTTCCATCTTTAGGATTGCTTCAATTTTTTTTGGATCTGGTTTTAACCCACTTGCTGAGATCTTGTCACCTAAGAAAGTGAGCTCAGGCACTGCAATCTCACACTTTTCTTTCTGGAGTTTAAGCCTACTCTTTGAGCAGTTTCAATGTCCTTCCCTAGCCTTTTATTATGCTCTTCTTTATCTGAACCCCAGATTATGATGTCATCCATTGATGTATCTACTCCTTCCAAATGTGCAAATAATGTGTGAATGACACGATGATAGATTTCAGGTGCACTGGAAATTCCAAATGGTAGCCTCAGGTATTGATATCTGCCAAATGGTGTATTAAATGTACACATCTCTGAGCTCTTTTCATTTAGTCTCATTTGCCAGAAACCTGTTGATGCATCCAACTTGGAAAAGACTTTTGCATCTGCAAACTTTGCTGCGATTTCTTCCCTTGTGGGCAACTTGAAATGTTCTCTATTTATTGTATTGTTCAAATTTCTTGGGTCAAGGCAAACACGCAGCTTTCCATTTGGTTTAGTAACCAAAACAAATGAATTTACCCATTCTGTTGGCAATATTCTACCACTGGCACAGCATCAGCAACTAATTCAATGTTCACAACATTTGGTAAACATCCTAATCCTTTGAAACAGTCTGAGTATTTCTCAAAAAACTGTTGCTCATCTGATGTAGCAGTTTCTTTCTCAACAACAAGCACTCTCCTTATGAGGCCTAAATTCTCAGAGGTTCTCCTGCCCAGGATTGGCTTAACATTGCTTGGACTTATAACAAACAGTGTCCTGAGGGTCTTTCCTTTATTGCTAATTGGTAATATAGATTGCCCCTTCACTGGTACATCTCCTCCATCATATGCCTTCAACTTGATGTTTGAGTGCCTTAATTTTGGCCTTTCCTTGAGTGAAGAAAAACTTCATAACTGAGAATATTGACATCAGCCCCTGTGTCTAATTTCATTGGAATAATTGAATCAGTTATTTGAATGGGAGCAATCCACTGATCATTCTTGAAATTGGACTCCTATGAATAAACATAAAAATCTTCATCATCATCTGTTTCATTTTCTTCCACGATGTTGACTTCCGTTTTTTGGCTGTTTTTACACACCTTTGCAAAATGGTTTATTTTGCCACACTTATGACATTTTTGTCCCATTGCTGGACATTGATTCTGTTTGCTAGTGTGTACATATCCACATCTTCCACATGGATCTCCCTTATTGTGTTTTTCTCTTAAATCTTGATGATCTTTCCCTCTGAATTTTACTTTTGGTCGCTTGGAAATTGCATGAGTTTCAGCTGTTGAATCTACAATGGTTTTCACATGTTTGCTAGCAATTTCTGCTGCTTTGCAAATATCTATTGCTTTCTGTAGAGACAAGTCTTTCTCCCGGAGTAATCTTTCTCTTGCACTATCATTATTAATCCCTTCAACAATGCGGTCTTTTATGATTGACTCTGTCAGTTCACCATATTCACAATTTTATACGAGAATCTTCAAATCAGTAACGAATGGATCAAATGCCTCGCCTACCTTTGGTCTTCGTGAGTTGAATACATGCCTTTCAAAAGTCACGTTTCGTTTTGGCGTGCAATATTCTTCAAATTTTTCTATCAGTGGTTCAATCTTATCTTTCTCCCGGGGGGGTACTTAGTATATTTGTCCGACGGGGATGTGCCGTTTTTCAGGGTATCATTTTCGCCTATTTTTTCTAGAACAGGGTATCAAAAGAAGGCAACATTTCTGGAGCAGGTTGTCAAAACATGTCAAAAGAGGAAATTTTGTCATTATTTGGTCCAATTTTGGTGTTTTTGAGTATACTTTTCACCGATCTTTTCTAGAACAGGGTATCATTTCAAGGCAAAAATTCTGGAGCAGGGTGAAATTTCTTTTTTCGTGGGCACATCCCCGTACAAATTTAGGTCAAGTACCCCCCCCCCGGATCTTTCTCTGACGTTGAAATCGAAAATGTATTGAATACTTCAATGGCAGCCTCTCCAGCTAGTGCTAAAAACGTGGCACACTGCAATTTTTCAGACTTTGAATCTTTCTCTGTAGCGGTCATGTACAACTCGTACTGTTGACGCCATCTTCTCCAATTTTCTGCAAGGTTATTGCCTTCAAGACTCAATGACCTAGGTGCTGGAATTTGTTCAGCCATACTACTTTTCACACCTGACACCATATAATATTAACTACTTGGTTGTGTAAGACATGAGACAGAAAACAAGGCCATTGCATTCTTGCTCTGTCATACCAACAACTACCCCTCAATGCACGTGTATGCTACTTCATGTAAAGTACACAACTTAATACTTCATGTAATATCATCACAGCTAGTAGGAGAGATTTTATTAAAGACCCTGTGCTAACCAGTAGCCTTTGCACCAAAGAGGAATAAACAACACTGTTCAAGGTGACACGTGCAGGGTATGTAGGTTGGAATGACTCCTTTGAAATTGGAGAAAAAGAAATATCGAATTTGGACTCTACGGCTTTGTCTAAGTTAACATACTATTTATTGAAAAATTGCTTCAGTGATTTGTTTCATTATCACAAAGAAATGCATGTTCTTATGCCTGCAGTTAACAGGAAGCAAAGCATTGAAAACAAGTCAGCATGTGGTATTGGGATTCCTAAGTTAGCCTACAAGATGTCGGGATCTCTTTGCTTTCTGGGGGACTGGAAATTATTCACAAAGAGCTATGGAATTTTTAGGGTCCCTGCAAATGCATTGTGGGATAGTTGACAACCATAAAGGCCAATGGTTAGCACAGGGTCTTTAAGAGATTCAGACACAAAAGTCAGAAGTTTTATTTGAAAGAGATCATGCAGTTTTAAGATTTCTAAATCTGAGAAGATAGGAGTTGAGTGTGAGGTAAAGTTATAAGATGCAATAGACCTTTTAGCTATTCTCCAAAAGAGCCTGGGTCGAGCGTTATTTTTATGCATTTTTATATGCGAGGTTCGATTGAGTGGCGTTAGAGTTTCTATCACTATTGTCCGCATTCGAAAAATTCTACAAAATGTAGCAAAATATCGTTCGATTCTGATTCTCTTCAGAATAGCTAAAAGGTCTATTGCCCATGTAACATATGTAAGACCCGTAACTAAAAAAGAGAAGTAAATAATGATAAAGACATATAAGGACATTTATTAGTAACAAGTGTCTTACTTTGAAGAAAATACCACATGCTCTTGCCAGTTTTTTAGAATGCTCAGTCAAATGATACTTCCATGAAAGATTTTCATCTAAGAGAACTCCAAGAAATTTAACATAACAAGTCTTTTTGATATGAAGGTTTCTAATTTTGACATTGCCTATTTGAGAGGAGGAATGTTGGGGGGATTCAAAGATAATAAAATTAGACTTATCAATCTTCAATGACAGTTAACATCAAGCCAAACTTTGACTCTTTTCAACTCATTATTAACTGTTCTTTGAAGCAAATCAAGATTTTCAGCTTCATAATAGATATTGGTATCATCAGCAAATAATTAGAAGGCTAGTTTTGAGGATGAGCATGGCAAATCTTTAATGTAAATTATGAAAAAGAGAGGACCAAGGACTGAACCCAGTGGGACCCCACAAGTAACATTAAGATAGCTTGAGTTTGATCCATTTACTGATACATATTGTTGCTACATGTGAGATAAGATTTCACCCGTCGAAGACGGTTCCTCGAATTCCATAATGTTCAAGCTTTGTCAGGAGAACTTCATGATTTACAGTATCAAATGCTTTTTCTGGATCAATAAAAATTCCACAACCAAATTTCCTATTGTCTAATGAGTTCTTGATAGCTTCTGTGAAACTAAACAAGGCATGGTTGATAGAATGACCAGCACGAACTCCAAATTGTAAAGTATGTAATATTTCTTGCTTATCTAGAAATTTATAAAGACGTTTATAGCTACATAACTTTTTCAGTGATCTTGCTGAAGACAGAAAGAAGAGAAATAGGTCTACCGGGTGAGTCAATAAAAACGCCCGGCGTTTGAAAAAATCCAGCTCCCTGAATATCAAAGCAATGATATTTAAAGCTGTCCTGTTTTATTTCCGATATGTCAAATTAGGTTCAGTAAATTACCCGGCTTTAACCAGTTATTCCTTCCCCTCGAAATAGGAGATTTTCTGCAGAGAGCCCCTTTCGAAGAAAACCTGCAAAAACGAGCGAAAGCACTAAGCAAGACTTCCCTTTGTTCTTCTTCTCAGTAATAATGGGTCTTAGGGCTCTTGGATGAATTCATGTACTTTATCCTCATGGGAGAATGGAATCCCCCTGAATAAGTTATTCACACAGGGGAGGGGGGACTTTTCAACCTGCCAAAAGGAAAGAACGTGCTAAAGCGTGTTGAAAGTCTTCGCTTTAAGGTAAACACATTAGGGATTCTTTCTTGTAATTTTAGCACGTTTTTAACGTTTCTTGAAGGGCTTAAGGGCTCATGTTAGAAAATCGCTTACAGAATCTGAGTGGAATGACCGATTTTAGCCAGAAAAGATTCTAAAAATAATTGAACATGTCAGCTATTCAATCAGGTATTGCAACACATCATTGCTTATATACTCAGACGCCGGGCGTTCTTTTCTTTTTTGACTCATCTGGTATATCTTGATACTACCGGTAGACAGCCTTTCTTAAACAGTGACATTACTTTGGCCAACGTCATCTTGTTTGGGAATATCCCAGGTTGGAATGATTCATTTATTATTTAAGAAAGAAGTGCAGACAATAGTGGATAAAGGTGTTTTTTAGATTTTCATAGGAATGCTGTTTGGTCCTAAAGATTTCCCAGTTTTAAGGATAGACATTATTTCAAATATTTCAAGAGAAACAGAAGGTGCTGTTAAAAGAGAAACTTTGTCGCCCATGAAGTCCACAGATCTTGGTATAGTTGTTAGTGATATTATGAGAAACATTTACAAGGAACTTATTGAAGATATTAAGTTTGGCAACCACTTAAACTGGAACTTGTGTAACAATAAACAACCACTTAAACTGGAACCTTCATGTAAGTGGAGTATCAAAGTCATATAAGGCAAAGGCCAGTCAGCTAAGAAGGATGTCCTACTTACCTGTAACGGTCAAAGAGGAAATTTACTTTAAGACCATCATATCATCAGTTACTTATGGGATGGCACAGTCTGGGGAATGTGCTCACCAGCATTGATGACTGAACTTGAAAAATCCCACATCCGAGCTGCAAACTGATCCACTTGCCAAGAAATGTAAGCAATGAAAACGTGCTTGCCACTGTATCTTGGAACCCACTGGATTATATTTACAAAAGAAAGATTTTAACCTTTGTGCACAAATCATATCATGGAGATGACAGACAGGCCAAATCATATGTGACTAAGAACGTACACAGATATGCAAAGGGAGATACACTCTCAATACCAAAGGCAAACACTGAGAAAGGCAAGACATCATTTAGTTATAGGGGACCGTTATTATGGAACTACCTAAAACCAGAAATTCGTGCAATAACAAATTTAAGTTCGTTCAAGAGAAAACTCAAAGACAGTAAGGAACTAAGTTTATCAGTTAGTTTTAAAAAGGAAGCAAATTACTTCTAAATCCATAGATTTCGTATACTTTTAAACCTTTTTGTTGTTGATATTATCTTTAATCTTAACATCATCTTTGAGATAACAGTTCTTATCAGTACCATCTTTAATTTCATTTTTAGAACTATTTGCTTAACGTAGAGTAATTTTAATTTGTAGCATAGCAGGTCCATATCAACATTTATGTTGCCAACCTTAGTTAACCTGCTTTAACAAATATATTTTTTTATTATGTATGTTTGTATTTGCAAAAATCGTTGGATCTGATGAAATGTTACCATTTGAGTCCTTAAGCTTGCCTCTAACGCTATTATTACTTGATTGTCTAATATTTATAACTGATTTAATTCCTGATCATAATTGTTTCACGTTATTACCGCTTCTATGAACTCAACTCGGCAATCTCTTATTGTTTGGTGATGAAGGATTTAACAGAACGAATTTAACAGAAGAATTTAACAGAACATTGTTTCGAACAGAACGATTTTGGAAGCTGTGACTTTCGTAGGGTTTTTATCACAGTCTAAGTTGAAGTCTCTAAATGGCATTTGTCGTCAAATGTGTAGGCTGCATAAATTTGCAGATTCGTTGTGAATCAGTAGAAAGGCTTATTCAAATTCTGTTTTACTCCTTAGTTATTCTGGTACAACATCTTCTGGTTCAATCTTCTCAAATGGATGGCCATATAAATATGGTAACAGCTCAAAATCATACTGCTGCGGAAGATTTCATGCAGGGAGCTCGTACAACACCCGATTTGCTTTGATGGATGTTAATTTGCAAACTGGATCATCCTCATCTTGCAGCTCAGCCAATGACTACGTTGATATCAAGCGTATGTTTTTGATCACTTATTACGTATGCTATGGCCGACTAGACAATGTTTGATAAAATTTCTCCAAGTGCCGGTAGCCATAAATGCAGTTCGAATGTCCAGAGTTCATATCTTTTGAAGTTGGATGCTACTTGGGTATTGATTTTATCCTTGATTTGGGTAGCCAAGGAATTCCATCAACATCACGAATTCGCACGTTAAGAAGTATTTCCCTTTGGCGTCGTAAACAATGTCCTGACGTTAAGACTCCTTTCCTGATCTTATCCAAAACTCTGTCCAGAATCTGAGCGTTTGTCTATTAGTGAGCCCATAGAACTCCCAGTGCCGTAACATCATTTGTGCTGAAGATTGGCAATAGCAATATTTACAGCGAATCCAGAATTCTTGCTTAAAATTATTTCTTTGATGTTTCTAGTCGCTGGAGATGCTTCAAGTCGTCACCAAAACTCAACTGACATATAAAGCGCTCGAGAATGATGTAAAATATGTAATATGAGTATTTATAAATCAAAAGCATGAAATTTCTAGAAAAAAATCGGCTTCTCCACATCTTCTACTTGGCAATCTATATATATATATGGACATGTTTTTTTTTTGACTGGCGGAAAATCCGCCATTTTGAAAGTCGAAAAATCACAAAAATGAGCACCAGAGGAGCAAAACGTAATGAAATTACATGAAACTTTGGTCAAGTATGTATTTTCAAAGAACTAACCAGATAAAAGAAGACAAAAATGTGATTTTAGAGTACTTTGTGAGTTATGAGTCATTTAAGGACTTTGCTCACAAGGCACTCCTTCTGGAGCAAGGATAAGTAAAACCTAATTCAATACTTAACATGATACCTTCGTTAACTCTGAAGACCCTGAAGAGCAGTTTTTGGTTAGAAATGAGCAGTCTATGAGCATCTCAGTTGCCAAGAAGGTTCTAGAATAGTTTTTGAAGGTAACGCCACTTTCCCGCTCACGTTTGCAGCATTCCTGTACCCACAACAATTTGTCAATTGTTTCTCATTTGTCCAAGTGACAAAAGGGGAGTAGCTCGAGAGCAAATAGTCCCAAAAACACAAGGACCTACCAATGTCCTCAAAATCCTTTATAACCTTCAGATGTGCTGCAGAAACTTTTCGTGCTCCTTTTAGAAATAATGAAACCCACTGATATACCAAAATTAAGAGTAGGTAAAGAGCTAAAAGTCCTTAATAACGTTAAGTAGCTCGTAGCTCAAAATTGGTAGAGAGCTTAAAAGTGGCCTAGCAAGCTGTCCTTCAAAGGTTTCTAGCAGTTACAAGTGGTCATGAAACTGTCAGGTAAGAAGGACACTTTCAAATCAATTAGGTTAGAAAATGAGCGAAAAGTTATCGCGCACTCCCTGTGCTTTGATCAAAATTGGAATATCCTTTCGGTCATAAGGATCCTTTGCTCTGGAACTGCTCATTGATTAAATCTGCTCTCAAAATCCATTCTCTAGATCCATATCCACCGTAAATAGCTTATTAAAAGCTCTTTTCATGGGAACGTTGATTAATTCTGTTACTTAAGTTCTATGTTTTATGTTAATGAAAAATCCTTGTTTTGATAGAAGGACTCTTTGCTCCTGCAGTACTCTTGCACATCCAAAATGAGCTCTTAAGGTTCTTTGAAGTCCGAAGATCGTCCTAACACTGATTTACTGTTCATAACATTAATGAGCATGTTATGATCAAGCCAACAAGAGGTCTGATAATTTTACATTTCAAGGACTATTGTGCTCACTTAGTGCTCTTTTTTTAACATCTCACAAAGCACCAACAATACAGTCTTCAATCAACCTGCAATGTTTCGCAGACAACATACCAAGTTAAGATTCATTTATTGATTAAAAACTTCTTAGCTCATTCGATCAAAGGATTCCGTGGCTCACCAACTACTCTTAACTTTGACCGTTTATAACTCAAGAACAAAGCGTCATAGAATCATGGAGAAAAAAGGAACTACACTCAAAAAAATAAAGGTGCTGAGAAAAACCCTTAAAGGTTTATCAGCAGCGTACAAATACGTTACCCCTGGAGGTGCTCGAAATAACCCTTTCATAGAGGTTTTATAAAAAACCCTCTCAAAGGGTTTTTCTAAGAACCGTCTTGAAGGGTTTTCTAAACAACCTGTTTCAAAGGGTTTTCTGAAAAACCCTTCAAAAAGGTTTTCTAAAAAACCCCTTCAAAAGGGTTTCCTAAAAAACCCCTTCAAAAGGGTTTCCTAAAAAACCTTCTTTAAAGGGTTTTCCAAACAACCCGTTTGAAAGGGTTTTCAAAAAAACCTCTTCAAAAGGTTTTCTTAAAAACCCCCGCGAAAGGGTTTTTTAGAAAACCACGCGAGGGGGTTTCTCAGAAAACCTCTATCACAAGGTTTTTTCACCCACCTCCAGGGGTAACGTATTTGTACGCTGCTGATAAACCTTCGAGGGTTTTTCTGTTTACATCTATTAGCACCTTTGATCGGGTTTGAAACAACCCCTTATGGAACTCTGATTGGTTTTAAAGATAAGAACTCTTCGAAGGGTGTATATTGGGTTTTCTTTCGCACTCTTGTGTGATGTAAGCTGCCCCTGCACAAGTCCTTTGAAGAAACTTTAAGGCACGCAAAACATTTATTCGTAGTACATATTGTTGAGAACCGTCACAAAAGAACAGAGACATTTTTGCATAAAATTTTCAATTAAACTTTACCTCTTGAATTCATTAAAAGTTCTGTATCTCAAAACTTTATATCTACCAATGTTGGTTACATGAAAATCCAAAAATATCTCGGACTGAAAAGTTTCCGATACATACTTCATACAAAAAAGGATTTAGTTCTTAACTAACAAATCCTTCAGTTCACAAGTATAGAATTAATTTAATATTAACCAATTCAAACTGAAGTGTCATGAGCAAAAATATAACCAAGAGTGTGCTCGAGTGTTTGGAAATTTGCAAAACCTTGCAGAAAAAATTTTGTCACAAAGTTTGACTGTCCGAAGATTTTTGGATCTTGATGTGTACTACATTTGTTACAAGTCTCAATTAACATTACAAATGCTAAATCACGAAACGCTACGAGCAATGCCTTTCTGATTTACAACTGATTATAACTTATCAGTTACATACAAGGGAAGAACCGAGGGCATATCACTGTATAAAAATATCGTACCCTTTTGGCAAAAAATTACTTTGTTTTCCAGAAAAATCCGTTAAAAAGTCCCTAAAATCTTACTGTTTAAAGAAATCTTGTACATCTTTTCGGAAGAGTGATACACCCCTCGGGAAGAACAAAGTCTAAGTATGTACTGTCAATACACAAATTTTTGTAGAAACTGGTCTTTTTATTGGGCTGGGCTTTGTAGCTGAGTTTGTTAATTCTAGGTGCGAATGTTTTTAAAGTTTTATCACAGAGCGTCTTAATTCATCATGAAATTGAATGCCACGGTTTTTCACCAAAAAGATGAGTGTATTCTGATATTCAAGAAAGTCAATCAAGGCCTTCAGCCAATAAAAAACAACTTCTAAAGTTCATTCACGAAGATTTCGGCTGTTCTTTACAACATATGCAGTACCTTGCTCCATTATAGTATTGATAACTGTCGTTTTTACGTGTTGTCACCTTGAAACTATGCAGATCTTCCGTTGGTCTTTTCTTCAAGCCTCTAAAAAGAAATTGTAGCATAAATTACTAAACATGTCTTAGTTTTTAACAACGATTGCAAAGGAACTGAGGATGCAATGTCTTTGAAATTTCCCCAAGCAAAAGAAGATCCCCCACCAATTAGTACAAAATTAATTCGAGGAACATTCTCTCAAACTATCAAAAAACTTTCAGTGCTAAAATATGATGATTTTAAGAAACTTTCGGTACTGCGTCAGTCTCTCAGTTTCTAGTGTCTGAAGAAATGGGATTATGGAGACTCTAAATAGAGTTTAGAAAAATTTTTTTATCAAGATTGTTGTCAGAAGATTAGGCATTTTGTCCGTAACTGCATCCCTTTGCTCCAACAAAATCTCAAAACAAGTATTGGTAAAATTTTCACTCAAAGCAAGTCCTCTGAAGTGTAACAGAGCCAACAAAATTTTGATGAACCTAGAGAAATTTAAGCGGAAAATTACGAGAAGTTCTTAACATTGTTTATCCAGGTGGTATTTGTGCATGAAATTCACCTCTCAGATCGTCAAAAAATTAATAGACTTCAATACTGTAAATTTTAAACTTGAGAAAGTTTATTTCGGTAAAAGAACTCTTGCCATATGGTTTAAAATAATGCTTCTTAAAACTTCGATGCTTTTCAAAATTTCTCAAAGTTTCAATAAATAATTCAATGGTGCCTACCTTTGCCCTTGTGGACATTAAAATGGACAAATGAAAGTTTTTAAAGCCTCTCCAATAATTTTCAGGTATTGCCCAACATATAGAGTGATACAGCAAACAAATGAAAATAAGCAAAACTTTGCTGATGCTTTCCTTTTACAGAATAAATGGTTTCCTAAGTTATATCAGGTCCGTTCTTTTACAAAATCCTATTCCTATACCTAGGCCGACCTGGAAGCACAATGGTAACGAGGGCCAAAAAGATTCATAGGCGAAAGCTGTGATGAATAAAGCTTGAGGTTCTACGAAGAAAGAGTTTCAATTCACCTCATAAGCCAATTTTTAAGCTTAGATAAAAAAAGTTTACATGCAATAAAAGAGTCTAAATTCGCTTCATGGTTTACCTTGTTTCTGTTTTGCAGCCAATGTCATGATAGTGGACTTCCCCTCAATTTTATCCATTCATACAGATCAGAGAAGTTTCGCCATCTTGAAGTCGAACTGAAAATCAAGACAGCATCTATCTAGTTGGTTGGCCCAGGGGGGGTACTTCACTATAAATTCATACGGGGGTGTGCGCCGCAAGGATTTCTGTTACGACCCAATCCCAGAAATTTGGTCCGATATTGATACCCAATCCCAGAAAATTTGTCAGATATTGATACCCAATCGAAGAAGTAACAAAAGCAATTTGACGTCAAAAGGATAAGGGATAGAGGGCTGGGAACGGTTATTTTGGTTCCAAGTGGCCATTGGAACGAGTTTCTGATCTGAGGACGTTTTTCAACACAAAAATACTTGAAATCAGTTCACCTGAAACTGACCACGTGTTGCTCGAAAATTTATCCAGTTGTACTTTCATTCAACACCCATTTCAGAATTTTGAGTAACCCCCAATCCCAGAAAATTCCGAGTGAAAGTATACCCCAATCACAGAAATTTTCCAGTAAAAGGATACCCCAATCCCAGAATTTTCAGGCCAAAAACTACCCAAAACTGGCGCACATCCCCGTCTTACCCAAAGTGAAGTACCCCCCCCCCGGGTTGGTTGGCTACTTGAAAATGCACATAATGTTTGTTGTGTAACAAAAACGAACGAACAACAAAGCTATTTTGTTTTTACATTCATGTTTGTACTAATCTCCATCAAGCAACAGTTGACTGAAGAAAATTTGACAAGGACGACGAGGTATGCTACCTAGCTAGGCCATAAACAGAAAAGTCCGAAAAATCTGTGTGGTTGTCGATGTGAAATTTTGACACAGCGAATAACTTGGAGTAAAAGTAATGATGTGAAGAAGCTTACCAATGTTTTGGTTGGAACTTGCTTGCAATTTATCTGCTTCTTCGTTGTCTTGTGCATTCTTGTGAGTTCTTGAAAGGCAGCTATCCCTCGAAAGTAGACGATGAAGAGAAGGAAAGATTTCGTGCTGACGCCAGATCAAAGAGTTGATCGAATTCGAAAATTCCAGATCGAATTCGAAATTCGCGCTGTTTCAGTCACATGGCTTATACTCGTCCCAACATGTCCGGATAAAGTCCCAAGGAAAGCAATGTGATGTTATGCAAGTAGAACGTTGAAAATAAAACGCAGTATATTTATGTTTCCTGCTCTTTACCTTGTAAAGCGAATGGAAAGCTTGCAATCTTGTTGGTGCAACGTTTCCAATTATCTGCTCTCGTCAACATTGAGGAAATGCAAACTCTCGCACGCTCTCGCACCATCCTTTGTCGCTTTTTAGTTTTCTAAGCATTACCACTTGAAAAAAACCGAAAATCAAGAAACATCTCTGAAATGCAAAATCTTTGCAATCATGAATTATCCCAGACAACTTTTGAAGGTTTTCGCAAGAACCAAGATGGAGAACAATAAACCTCCAAGGGTTCTTTTGACCTTTGGAGTCAGTTTCCTTTGAACCCTTCATCGTTAAAGGAATTTGGAAAAACCTTATGGTTATGCTGAACAAGAGGAGAACCCCAAGAGGTTTTTCAAGAGTCAGAAAAACCTTAGGGTCATTGAAGAAACCCCATCAACTGGCCGGTTTTTCCAAAAAACCCTTGCAGGTTTCTCAGAGCTTGAACGACCCCTAGGTTTTTTCAAACACCCTATCTAGCACCCTTATTTTTTTGAGTGTAGAAATTCAATGTTTTCTCCTTTGAACAGCACTCCCGCTGACACCTGAAAAAGGAGCGACGATTTCTCGTATCAAATTTAGTTTTGATAGTCAAAAATTGCTGTTTTCTGCCACTCAAAAAAAACATGTCCATATATAAGCGATGAAGAGTTTTGTTACGCACATTCCTGTTTGTGACACTTTCCCGCACGCAGATCCTCACGCCTACTACTTACCTCCAAAAATTTAAGAAAAATTATGAAAAATAGCTGGCGATAAGGGCTTGCTTGTGGTCCAATACTTATCTTCTTACAGTATCTTGGGGTAATGTGAGGAGGGGTTTTGTGCCCAACTTTTAGCAATTCAATTCAACAATAGGCCTTAACCTTCGACCTTTCTTTGTGGATGCTGATGGCAGCCATAGAAATGTAATGGCAGCGTTCAATCTGAGCTATAAACAAGTTTTGCAGCTGCTTTTTCCAAACATCAAGGGAGTAAAAACTTGCAAATAGTTGATATTATGTTAGCTTCAGTATCTATTTAGCTCGTGGTAAAGTATTTCGATGCTCACGTTAGATACAACGAAGTTATTGCCCTATTTTGCAGAGGCTCTCCTCTTGGTTTATTCGCAGTGCCCTCGCAGTGCTACAAATTAAGAGTCTGCCCTTGTAGTTTTTTAGGTCTTCTGCTTATAAATTTACTGATTACAACGCATAGATGATAGAACCTTTACCCAATTCTTAGTGAAGATTTGACCCAAGTTACAAAGTGATTACCCTTGAATCTGATTCTTGACGATTTTATTTAAGGCCATACACATAGCCTGAGTTTCTCTGCTTCTGCCAAAATGGCATACAGTACAAATCAGACCTGTGAACCTAGAGAACCTGAACACAGAGTCGTCATTTCCAAATTTTGACGGGATGACTGGCTCAAGGCCAAATAAAAAAAATCCTGTTTACCCGTATAAAGAATGTTTGAGTGCAAACTGTTCCTTAACCAAGCTTTTTTTTACCAAAGAAGAGTATGATTAAAGTTTCACATCGAGGGAGAGTCCTTGGTTATTACAAAAGGGGTGACTTGGAAATAACCTCAATAACAGTTCAGCAATTCAGTCATCGCTGGGGCTAAGCTAAGTAACATAACTCAGGCATGCAGTGTCTGAATTTGGCAAAACAATTTTCTTATTTGATGACGAAATAGCTATTTCTTGGGTTCTGCTGTTGAATGAAAATAATGCAAGTTTGGTAATGAATTAAGCAAAACTTACTTTGAGTCCAGTAACGGCCTTTGCTACTCCCCTGATTCATCGCTTTTCCACGATTTCAAAATTACGTAGATGCCCGTAAATAATGATGAAAGGTCCTAGGTCTATTTCTCAACGAGTTAGTAAATGACTTCATCACTATTTTTCCTTCTATCAGTATCATCTTTTGTACTACTTGTTCACGAACTCTGAAAGAGAATTCAGCACAAAAGGTCCAACAGTGGATAGATTTTTTCTGCTGTAAGATCATTTGTATCATGCATGCAGCCGTTTGCTTGCCAACTCGCAATACTGAAGATCTGCCCTATCACGTAATGTGTTCATCATTCGCACAAAAAAACTGAGACGTTTTTTTGACCGGACCCGAGGACTCTGCGACCCGAGACTTACAACCCCAGATCATACGGCGATATGACCCCAGGCCAAAGTTTTATGTATTTGGTTAACAAGACTTTGTTATGATCTATTGATACTTCCATTATTTTCAATGTCAACAGTCAACAGAGGTGCTCATGAGTGACTGGGGATCTGGATGAGAATAAAGAAATGTTTGCATTTAAGATATAGCTTTCTTACTTCTTTGTTATTGTTCTAAACAAATTAGAACTGTTACCAAGACTGGAGTAATCCTAACGGTCGAAATGCTTTATAACCCTCTATTTTGAGTCTGTTACTTTCATGGCCTTCTAACTGAAACATGGAAAATTTGCTTTCACTGATTTGAATCAAGCAAAGAAGTGCATATTTGTGGATATTCAACTCATCCATTCTAATTGTATTCAGAGGGGCCGGTTTTGTTTACAACAACTGACTAGCTCAGTATGAATAATAGGGGTTAGACTTGTTTAACCTGAGTTAATTACTTCAAATGTATTTTTGTTATTAGCCAATCGCAGGGTCCTTTGTAATTGTGGGATATCGAAGGGCGTATGTCTTGAACGCATTTCCGTGTTTACGCATATCTTGTCAGATCAAAGTGAAAGGAACAACGAAGTTCAAAAACTATTTCGTCACCCAGCCTCCCACACCATTTATTTACTTATTTTGTACATATATAGGTATGAAAACTTAGACACGTACTAATGTCTTGCGTGTTCACTAAACCATCGGTGTTGAAAAATTTTGTAAGCTATATATATCAAACTTTGGACCTGGATCGTATGGTCGAATGGTCGTGTGATCGTATGGTCTGGGGTCGTAGGGTCCGGGGTCGTGCGGTCGTATAATCCCATTGAAAGGACATATCCCATCCCACTGAATCTTTTGAGGCTAAAGGCTACCTATGGGAACCAACAAGATATTCCATGTTTCAATAAAATCGCAGTTTATTCATATGAAAAGCTGAATTCTAACGTATCATAGTATTTTCTCACAGAGCACCCTTATTTCCAATTCCTTACATATCAATGCACACATCTATTTTATAAGTGTAGAGATGTACACGAATGTTTCTTTCATAAAAAGCTGCTTATAAGAAACTCCATTCTTAGATCATCAAAAAATTAAGAATTAAGTTTCCTGTATTACTGCAAAGGCACTAGAGCAATTTTAGATATTGGTAGGCTTCTGTAACAGTGACAGAAATTGTGGGGATTGGGGACATTGCCCCAAAATTCCGAGGGGCATTTCAAACTTCTTCTACATCTTCCGCAAAAGTCCTTTTGTTTCCACGGATGTTCCACCAAAATCCGAAAAAATTCTTCTGTTGTGAAAAAATCTCGCACGCTTTTTCGAATGAGTGAAATGCCACTTGCCAAATTCGAAAAGATTAGAAAACTTTATTGAAAAGTCAGAAATCCTTAGGCAAGATCGAAACTGCAATAAAAAGACGAGTCACCGTGGAGAAAAAGAAGAGCTCTTATTTGAAAAAAGGAAATAAAAGAGATATGCTCAAAAGCATATTGTTCAGCTTTTATTTACACTTTCATTTCTTTCTAATTTTAGAAGAAAGTGGTCGGGTAAGTTAGCAACATTTCCAAGCGACGTTGGAGCGTGGAAGGGAGAGGTTTTCTTCTCAAAATCTGACCATTCAAAGAATTACCCTGGCGGCCAACTTCTTTTAGATATTTGAAACGAATCTATTCATGACATGTCTTTATCAATGAGCTCCAGGTTTCACCTAATCTGTATGAAGGGAAGCAACCATCAGACCCCCCCCCTCTTTCGAATTCCTGGGTATATTGCTGCCTCATAGACGGATGTATCATCTATCAATGGTAGATTTAGAGCCATTGTCACCCAGGGTCCTTTGTAGGCATGATGCAATATCAGACTACTTGAAAATAAAACTTGGCCTACGTAAGCGGAAATATGTATTCACTTTGCAGCAGATGAACTGATGGAAAAGTCACTTAAAGTCAAATTTTCATCATCAGTTCAACTATTACTGTGGAGGCTCATATCTTTTACTAGGCCAACTTTGATTTGCAGACTCTCTGAAGATGCAGCCTATACACAAAAAACTCTAGGTGACAATGGCTCCTTAGGAACTCAGAAAAACATTGAGGGGACCAACTTTAACATTTGAATGAATTTCAAACTGTGGCCAGAGGTGAAGGCGAAATTGTCTCATTAATCATTCTGAAGCTAAGAGACGCGAGGAAACTCTGAAGCCTCTGCTACTGGATTCATGTGCTGAAAACGTAACAATTTTGTTGAGGCTTATTTTGGAGTAAAGGGATGTTATAGAAAGGGGCATGTCTGATTTTCTCATTTTCTTGCGTATAGCATACCACTCTTACTTAGTTATATTTGAATTCTTATGAATGAACATAACTGCTCTGATTTCATGCAAGGTTGATACCTAACTTGGCATTTTCAGCCATTTTGGAAACTTGGCTCGTTTCTCTTATTGTTGGCTTCAAAATTAAGTTTGGCTGTTTGGCTTAATTTTGGCTTCTTTTGAGATTTTTGGTCAATTTTCGTTCAATTCTTTTCAAACTGGAGTACAGACGATCACAATCTAGGACATTTTTCTTTGCAAGGCAACATCAAAGATATAGGGTTTTCATCGGAGCTACATAATATAGTATGTGAAAACAATGGAATGCAAGTGTCCATTGCTTGAAATAACAATAGAACAATAGATGGTACAACAATGGGCCATTGTTTTGAAAGGTTTGGCTTTATCTGGCCTTTTTCCGACGCTTGGTTTGGCGTCGGTGCGGTCCGGATATTTACCAACCCTGATTTCATGCTGAATTCAAATGGTGGTCACTAATGGAGTACGGTAACCATAAAAAGCACTCCGCAGGAGCTAGGAATTTTAAAGCGCGAGCGAAGCGAGCGCTCTTACTTCCTAGTGCAATAGAAAAGTTGCAAGATTTCCACAAGGACAAAGCGCCAGTTCTTTGTGACACCCCGACACATGCATATGTATATGTATAATTTTGCGATAGAAATTAAATTACAATATAAATTAATAAAAGGAAAATTTTCTAATTACAGGGATAAAATATTTACTGGTAAAAAATTAAACATGAAGTTAAAAGCACCCCAAGTTAAAAATGGCAGGGGTACCATTAGGCATTAAACCTATCAAGCTTTGGAGGGCTGAATCAGCCCCCTCCCTAGTGGTTTTTCGTCTGTATATTTTTACCAAGTGCACTTACAACTCTGAAACTTTCTGGCTTTTAGATTTTATCCTTGTCTTGTCACGATGTAAAGTTGAGTTTCTGAAAGATCAAATTCATTCCATGGGGTAAACGCGATCAGTATTTGAGAGATGTATGTGTAAAATTTTGAATAATTCCTAATAAAATCTTCGGCTAATGAGATGAAATAATGAAAAGAAGGGAATGCATACTACTTTTGATGCTCTATCCAATAAAATAGCTATTTTTCGATTTGAACGTATGGTTTTGCAGATTTCGGGACTACGCATGCGCACATACTTTGTATTCTTGTGTGACGACGTCATCACTTTATTGACTTTTCTTCTCAGATCAAATGCTATTTAGACATAGAATACAATGAAATTGGACTGATGTCCTTAATGCTTTTTGTTTTCTCACAATCAACGATTGAAAATTTTAGTACTGAGCCCTACTGACTTTGGAGATTGAACAATGTGACGGCATGGATCGTGTGACCTATCTAAAAATAGATTTAATTTTTTAGTTCACCATATGATGTATGTTCTATACACATGCAAAGTTTCAAGGCCCTAGGTTGTCCAGAACAGAAATAAATTAGGAGGCTGAATCAGCCCCCCCCCCTAGGCTTCCTAGAGCATCAAATACCCTAGGCCTGATAAGGTTAAGAAGGTCAATATAACCTTTTTTCTGTAATGGTTCCTCCGGGGGTGTTATCAGAATGAAAAGAAGTTAGAAGTTTGTTCCAGCAAAAAGGAATCTCTTAAAAGATATTATACCGAAAAATAAAAAACCAAAGCATTTTCGTAGGCTGATTTTGGGTTTTCAATAATTTATGTAGAGGCTATCATCTTCACGTTGGAGATCATCAAAAAATTTGTCTTTGATCTTGTGTTTAAAACCGTTGATGTTCTTTGCAGATTTTAGGTCTGATGGTAGATTGTTCCACATTTTAGGTAGCCCTGTCCACAAGTTGCTCGGCGACTTTCGGGCAACTTGCAGTCATTTGGGCAACTTTTAGGAATTTTGGCAACTTATGCAAAGTTGAACAATTTTATCTTATTTTAGAAAGATCACAAAAATTTCAATGATCTTTGTTTATTCTCTGCAACAGTAATGCAAATTAGACATGGAAAGGATTTTTTTTCTGGCAGCCTGGGATTCAACGTCTTGATTTGTGAAGAACTGGTCTTTGAAATTAGCGATTTCTGACAATGATAATGATGATGATGATGATGATGATGATGATGATGATGATGATGATGATGATGATGATGATGATGATGATGATGATGATAATGATAATGATGATGATGATGATGATGATGATGATGATGATGATGATGATGATGATGACGACGATAATGATGATGATGATGATTATTATTATTATGGTTATGATGGTTGTCATTATTTGTCAATTAATCTTGTTATTGTTGTTTTTGTTGTTGCTGTTGTTTATGATCAGCAAATGATTCTTGCTAAAATTCTGAAGATGTATTAGATAGGCCCAGCAATATTAGCGTGAAAAGGTTCAAATTTCCAGAAAACTTCCGTAGTCTGATGAGAGATTTTTGAAATAATGATCATCCTTGGCGCTAATCTTATGCATACTCAGTTATTCATATATTTATAGCACGTGGCCTCAAAAAAAAAATGACAATTCAATGAGCAACTTTTGGGCAACTTTTTGAAAAAGTGGCAACTTTAAGCAACTCTTCATGAAACTTTGACCAACTTTTCGAGAACTTTCAAGCAACTTGTGGACATGGCTAATTTTAGGTCCGACCTATGAGAGACACTGCATTCGAATTTCGAACAACAGAGATTGCCAATTTCCAATTTCACAAAATTTTTATCATTATTTTCATAAATGTTTTTTAAAGCAGCCAAAAATAAATATTTTCAAAGTGAATAAAATGTAGCTATAGCACTTAGAATAACATAGGGATGTCAAGAAGAGAAAAGGGTTTTCATTACCACTTACCCAGAAATTAGGAATCTTTAAAAAATTAAGAGAAAGGAACGGAGCCACTGTACTGACCAATCAAGCTTCCTCAAAATGTGTTTGAAAGTTTACCAAGTTGCAGTTTTCGAATGAAATCTCCCATGCTTAAATTTTATGTTTTCCTTATGTTTAACTAATTGAACCTGTTTCAGCAGATCATCATATTTTCACTGTTTCAAGCTGAATCCACTTGAGCTAGGTCCAGCAGGGGGCAAGTGTCAAGTTTCCAGTCAAGTTTGCAGGAAATAACACAAGAAATAAACTAGCTTCACTTAGTAGGATCTCCATTTTCCAATCAATCAATCAATCAATCAATCAATCAATCAATCAATCAATCAAAACCTTTATTAATGTGTCTAGAATATTTAGCTTACAAGCTAATAGACCTTTTCACGGAAAGAAAAGCATGCTGGGAAAATGGGGGAGATTTGGAGATTTCGACACCACGCAGCTTCGAATTTCGCCAGGTTTTGCGATGCTTATTTTCGCAACAAACCTCTCTCCCTATGCACGAACAAAGATGTTAGATATCTTGTGTACATATCGATAAACTCCTTACACTTCAGAGATAACGAAATAGCAACATGTTTGTGGATCGAATTCCTCTGAATCTTTTTATGGCACGAGAAAGAAACCCGAGGCAGCTTCGAGAATCACAGAATCATGCCTAGGCCCTTGCGACCAAACGCCACATTTAGGCACATAATTCTGCGATCAATGGAGGAAATAAGCTGAAATTCAAAATGAAAGCACTTCATTTGTTTCTAAAATCGCATTTAAATTGGCAGGCTGTTGCCTGAACGCATATGGACGTAGGGAGGTCAAACAGCTCAGATCACATGTCGTCCTTCCCAATGAAAAGTTTCGACTAACGTATCTTTGCAGAAACCGGGTTCAATTTTCTTACAAAGCGAAAGAAACCCTTTTACTGCTGATTTTTTCAGCCAGTGATTGTCGACAGATGTATTTGCTACCTTTTAATTGATATTTCTAGCGACCACCAATTTTGAAGTATCATCTTACCAGAAATTTATTTCAGCTTGAAAATCCAGGTAAGGCGTAGGCCATTTGCTGTCCCTAGATTAAAGGATGAAACCTGTAAGCGCCCATCTAAGATATTTTGTGAGATATTTTGATCATTATCTTTTCATCTGCCATTCATGCTAAAAAAATATCTTTGGTATATGATATTTAGGGTTAACGTTTCCTTGAGCTGCATGCCCTTCATGCCCTTCATGAAGATTAATTCTTGAACTCATTTTTGGTGCACTTTTTGCTCGCTATTTGTTATCGTCTCGATCTGTTTTCCAAGAGGACTTTTCATTATTATCGCATCTGTATCGCTTCTTTGTTTCAATGTAGCAACCAAAACAAGACATGATTTATTTCCAACAACTCGAGAATCGATATTAGATGTAGATAATTAAAGATCTACCAACCTTAACAAACCTTCATTCTTCCAGTCGTTTCTAGGTATATTTATGAGTTCTTGCACTCCCAAATCAAAACATTGTTTACGGGCTGTGAGAAAAGCCTAACAAATCAGAAATGATGGAAGAATTATTCTGCCCGTTTTCACGAACTTCGTGAACCTGTATCAACAGCGACTTGCAGCAACAAGCTATGCATCCACTCGAAGCAAATTTAAAGGAAATGCAGCATTTCATTCTTCGTAAAATATTTTCCTGGCTTCTCTTTGCAACTGTTCAAATCAGAATCGATTTGGAAATAATATGTAACACAACTTATGTCATGTGACAAATGCACTCCTTCCTGAACTTTTTGTCATTCACTGTCTCGTTCGTTGATGAAAGGAAGTATTAATTCACAAGTATTTTTATAAGAAACTAATAATTTAGGCCAGTACTGACCTTTTTACGATTATCAGATCTTGAGTAATCCGAGTTTCTTACCAGTTTCTTTTAAAGTTTCCTTAATAATCGTCATTTTCGCTTCCTGTGCCATCCTGAATATTCTCAAAATGCCTTTCAAATAGTATGATTCAAGAAACAAGTGAAAATAAAGTAAACATGTACGAAAGATTTCCTACAGTAAAATAAACAGTATTTTTACGAATTTTTAAATTTATCTTCTCCTCAGTTTTCTTACCAAAAAAGATACATGTAGTCTGGAATTTAAGTTTTGTTGAAACATTGTTATAAAATAGAGCAAAATAGTATAAAAGTCAATAGTGTGAGAGGAAGATTAAAGCAACAAGAAATTCATTATTATTTAGAATTTAGACTTTAGTGGTGATGATTTGGTGTAAGTTATTACATGAGATGGCTTTAAATTTGTTTAACACACCTTTTGCATGATTATAGTACAAAATGCAGACCTTTCTAGTGAGGTCCTTGAAGTTCTCTCTCTAGTGAAGTCCTCGGGTCAGTAGCTTCAAGAAACAAGGATATATTTTGCCGAGGTGTTGAGGTGCCCCTCGCTTCCGCTGGTGACCCACATTTTCATTGATCCTTCAGTCTTTAAACCTGAGACAGTTTGAGCTAAAATGGAGATCTAGTCGATCTAGTCCAATAGTTGAAAAACACCCAATTTTTAAGATTTCACGAGGCACATTCTAAAAAATCACAAGACTCAAAGACATAGAGGAAGCACATTCTTCCCAAATAATTTTTATGGGGGTCAGGAGTACTATATTTTTTGCATATTCTGTGAGCTTTCAGCAGCTAAGGATCATAAAGAAAAATTAGTTGGAGGCATCGCTAGCTACGTGAATATTGCATGGTTTCCACCCAAATTCTCGGCCGACATCGCGTCCTTGCGAAGGTTTCACTTTCAATGGATGATTTAGACAGCTTTCACCTCCCCCCCCCCAAGAAACACCCCCATCAAGTGAAACTTAAGACACTTTTCTTTCTACGTTAAGCTTCCTCTAAGGAAAGTTGCATCCTACACTTTTCCTACCGTTTTGATCGATTTCATGGATATTTTTCCAAAACAATGAGGAGAAGATAGCATTCAATGCTATAATAGAAAGCAAAAAGTTCAGGAAGGAGTGCATTTGTCACATGACATAAGTTGTGTTACACATTATTTCCAAATCGATTCTGATTTGAACAGTTGCAAAGAGAAGCCATGAAAATATTTTACGAAGAATGAAATGCTGCATTTCCTTTAAATTTACTTCGAGTGGATGCATAGCTTGTTGCTGCAAGTCGCTGTTGATACAGGTTCACGAAGTTCATGAAAACGGGCAGAATAATTCTTCCATCATTTCTGATTTGTTAGGCTTTTCTCACAGCCCGTAAACAATGTTTTGATTTGGGAGTGCAAGAACTCATAAATATACCTAGAAACGACTGGAAGAATGAAGGTTTGTTAAGGTTGGTAGATCTTTAATTATCTACATCTAATATCGATTCTCGAGTTGTTGGAAATAAATCATGTCTTGTTTTGGTTGCTACATTGAAACAAAGAAGCGATACAGATGCGATAATAATGAAAAGTCCTCTTGGAAAACAGATCGAGACGATAACAAATAGCGAGCAAAAAGTGCACCAAAAATGAGTTCAAGAATTAATCTTCATGAAGGGCATGAAGGGCATGCAGCTCAAGGAAACGTTAACCCTAGATATCATATACCAAAGATATTTTTTTAGCATGAATGGCAGATGAAGAGATAATGATCAAAATATCTCACAAAATATCTTAGATGGGCGCTTACAGGTTTCATCCTTTAATCTAGGGACAGCAAATGGCCTACGCCTTACCTGGATTTTCAAGCTGAAATAAATTTCTGGTAAGATGATACTTCAAAATTGGTGGTCGCTAGAAATATCAATTAAAAGGTAGCAAATACATCTGTCGACAATCACTGGATGAAAAAATCAGCAGTAAAAGGGTTTCTTTCGCTTTGTAAGAAAATTGAACCCGGTTTCTGCAAAGATACGTTAGTCGAAACTTTTCATTGGGAAGGACGACATGTGATCTGAGCTGTTTGACCTCCCTACGTCCATATGCGTTCAGGCAACAGCCTGCCAATTTAAATGCGATTTTAGAAACAAATGAAGTGCTTTCATTTTGAATTTCAGCTTATTTCCTCCATTGATCGCAGAATTATGTGCCTAAATGTGGCGTTTGGTCGCAAGGGCCTAGGCATGATTCTGTGATTCTCGAAGCTGCCTCGGGTTTCTTTCTCGTCCCATAAAAAGTTTCAGAGGAATTCGATCCACAAACATGTTGCTATTTCGTTATCTCTGAAGTGTAAGGAGTTTATCGATATGTACACAAGATATCTAACATCTTTGTTCGTGCATAGGGAGAGAGGTTTGTTGCGAAAATAAGCATCGCAAAACCTGGCGAAATTCGAAGCTGCGTGGTGTCGAAATCTCCAAATCTCCCCCATTTTCCCAGCATGCTTTTCTTTCCGTGAAAAGGTCTATTGGGGACACAACGGAACAGTTCATAAAGTTAAAATACAGTTAGAATTGCTGAAAAACTTAAAAAACTTACTGTAAAAAAGTTTACTGAAAATCTACATCAAAATCTTATGTACACTTAAATTACAGTCTACGGTTCAAAAGAGTTACTATGTCCATTCCTCTAATATTTCTTTTAAAATGGTTCATTGTTGGCGACTCCTTCAATTTTTTCTCTAGTCTACTCCACAAATATGGTCCAAAGGTTGTAGCTTTTTACTATATCTCTCAAATTTCTTAGGAGAACGTGCTGGCAATTTATTGACTAGAAGGGCGTTTTTCAACGATCTGAAGAGTTTCGTCACAAAAATTTTTGCCAGGGCAAGCCTCACTCCGAACCCCCATTTTGCCGTCCCCTGCTGGCACTTTGCTTCAGCCTCACTCCTAACACAAACATGGTCTCAAAAGGGTTTCTCTGTACTTTTACAAATTCTTCACTTTCATGGCACCTCAAAATGACAAAAGATCGAAGAGATTTGGCCAATGCAATCATTTGTATTCCCATTTAAGTTTTGTGGGAGGAATGTTTCTTTGTCGGAAAATTCTGGCCCTGACCCCCCCTCCCAAACTATGCTCCCACGATGCCACTGTCGCCATTCGAGACAATACTCTTTCCGTCAACGAGAAATCAATTGTTTATGAATTCAGCTTGTTCAATCTGTTTTAGTTGTCTTGTAACTATATTTTTGTGCTGTTTTATGGAGCCCCAAGGAACTATCTTACACTATATACAATGTAATGATCACTGATAACACCAGATGCTACTATGTTTGTACTTCGTAGTTATGGAAGTGTGATCAATTAAGGTGGTACAAACCAAGGTCTCCCTGGCCCCCTTTTTACAAGCTGCTGAAAACCAAAAAGGTCATAAAGTTCTAGAATGCGCATTTAACGGGCTGTAAAACACTTTCAAGCTATCCCCATCCATTTTAGTTAGAGCTAGTTATGGACTACAAAATGAAACATTGTCGTTTAAAACGGTTAGAGTACGGCATACCAACAAGCAGTTCTATGGCCTTAAAATGGTCACTCTTTTACTGTGTTAAATGGAAGAGCTTGACAATATTTTCAAAATACGCCATACAAGGAGTTCTTTTTGCAAGGTTTTGTTAATAGACAGTCAACAGCCGAGCATCTCTTTGTTCAAAAACTGTCATTTGAGGACCAGATTATAGATGGATTCACGACAATACAGGTACATGTACCCCAAAAACTAAGGTACCCCAAAAACCACAAGGTCAGTTGAAAGGCAATATCTATAGAAGATCAACATACAACGTAAAACTCTTACTGATCAATGATGCTTAGGTAACTGGGCTACCTAAAAATGTAGGTTTGCCATGAATAAATTGGATTAAAAAAATTATAAGGTGTAAACGCAAAAATTTGAACTTGAAATTTTACAGATTATTTCTATGAACGAGTAGCAAGTCGCAAATTCTTACTATAAGTTTGCAAACAAATGTTTTTCAGTATCTTTCATGTGTCCTCTTGCCAGAAAAGCACGATGGTTACCTTGCAATATAGTGAACCTATCGAATGGGCATCCTGACTTTGGTGATTTTTTGTGTGGTTTTGGGGTAAATTTCACTGAAACATGGAAAACACAAGTACAGGGTGTGGGTGTGCCACAGAGAAACCAAATGAAATTATGTATTTCAGCAAAATCACATCTATATTTATATATCATTAACACTCTCTGAAAGCAATTAACATAAGGTATTTGTCCACATAACAAAATATCTTCTGAAAGTCAAGGTTTGGTCAAGTTTTTAACAAAATTAACAAAATAACAAATATTTCCTGAAAGTCTGTAAACAAACAGCAAGTAAATATTCCATTTTCAGCAAAATAACGAACACATCTTCAAGACAATCAACATACAGTTGGTAAAATGGTATATGTTTTAACAAAATAATAAACATTTTATGCAATTCAATTAACAGACAGTTAATTAAAATTGCCCATATTTTAACACAGTAACAAAAATATCTTTCTAAAAGTCAATCAACATAGGTATTTGCTGTCCAGATATCATTAACTAACCAATCACTTTAGAAGACTTCTGTTAATTTTGGATACCACTGGAAAGTTACTCTCATTTGAGGTTACTCTCATTTGAGGTTACTTTGAGGTTAAACCATTTGAGGTTACTCTCAAACATTTTGGGGGTGAGAAATGAAACCTCTGAGGTGGTTATAAGTCTGGTAGACTCTGAAATGAATGCAGTTGTGAAATTAAAAGCAAAGAAAATTTATCCATGGAATAGAAACATCAAAACTTTTCATTATTTATGAAAAAATCACCAGGAACATTGATATTCTCAAATATTTTGATACTTTATACTTGGAAAAAGCATGCACTTTGTAATTGCTGGTAAATGAATAACACAGTTCCTCTCTGTTAGGTCAGATTGTCAGCAGATTTCAAAATATATGCAGAATCAAGAAAAATAATGCTTTTGAAGATTGATATGCTGCAAACGGATTTATAAGTGAAAAACTAATGTGGTTTTTGGGGTACACCCCATGTGGGTTTTGTGGTACATTAGATACTTCCACTGAAAATAAGTTTGCAGCTATACTTTCTATCCATTACTGATTTATAATGATGACTTCTTCCCAAATATCACAGTGATAGGTGCATCAGCTGTAATCTTTTGCGTGTTTTTGCTTTTGTGGTTTTTGGGGTACATATTGTGAAAAACAAGAAACTTTGTAACATCAGTACTCGGTCAATCTTAGGTAAAAAATAATAATACCCAACGGGAAGACCTCGTTTTCTGCAGCCCTTCATTGACACAAAACCATTTTTGAAATCAACTAGTAGGAAAAAAATTATATCCACACGCTTTTTTTGTGGCTTTTGGGGTACATGTACCTGTATGCCAAGCTTTCGTTTGGCAGTGGCAGTGGAATCTTTAGGTTGTCTGGAAAATCTTCGCCGCGTTGCCATTAATGCAGTTAATACATATTTTTTACTTACCCGGCACAGAAAGACCCGGTTTTTGGACTGCTGCGGGTCTGTCTTTCCAGCAAAGACATCAAAGACTAACGTAGACAACTAAGCGACAAACATCGATGTTTCGAACCCTTCTTAACCCTATCTGACCTGGGGGGCGGATTCCATCCCCCTCGTACATTTTCATTTATACGTTTTTCCGTGTTTGCTAAATGCCTTTGAGATTTAGCAAGTTTAATTTTCTATCATACAGCATTGAAACTGTAACAATTTTGGTGTTCTATTTTTAGCCTTGTCTCCATGGTAACCAAATTTCCATGCCACACTCTGCGTAAAATACACATTGTATCTCTCTTAATCCTCTTTAATTGGTCCAATTAAGTCTAAACTATGAATTTACATCTATTTTGATCTATATATTTCATTTCTTTACGAAAAGTAAAGATTTACGACCTTTTAGCACACTTTCATTTTCATGACGTCATATGACATCATAATGTTAATTATGCTCTAGCAACAACAACAACAACGTTAATTAAACTATTGTTTCAAAAATTCATTGTTTATATAATGATCAACCTTTGTGCCAAATTTGGTTGCCATATCTCAAGCAACAACAAAGATAAACAGGAGGGGCGGAATCCGCCCCCCCCCCAGGCATCGAGTGCCTCAAATCGCCCAGGTCAGATAGGGTTTTTATTTATTTTTTTTATTTTATTCTTATTTATACACAATACCCTATCAGCATAACAAAGTAAGTATAAATGTTGATAATATCATGAAAAAATAAAGCTGCTCTTCCAAGGGGTTGTGTTTGTGTCCCTCTACCTCAAGAACTCCCTCAGTCTTACTTTGAAGGAGCTCAATGAGGCAGAGTCTCGTATTTGCTTTGGGATCTCGTTCCAGGCACTTGCTCCCTGGTATCCAAAAGACTTTTTGCAGTACTCAAGACGAAGCCGAGGAATTTCGAAATCATCAATTTTTCTTGTGTTATATTTCGAAATATTCGACCTAGGAGTGAATTTATTTTTGAGGTTCTCTGGGCAGAGTCCATTTTTTATCTTGTATGTAGTAATTAGCTGGTCATATTTTATTAGATTGCGTACATCGAGCCAATCGCATACCCAGCCATCTTTGTGCCTTGCGCATTCAATTAGTCTGCGTGCCCTGTTTTGCAGCCTCTGTAGGGATTCCAGTTTTGTGTTTGACAGACATCCCCAAATGACACTGCAATATCTCAGATGGCTTTCAATTAATGCTCGATAAACAGTTGCCAATTGTTTCTGGGAGAGGATGTTTTTGAGTTTAAACATCGCCCCTAATCCGTTTTTTATCTTTCGCTTTGTGGTTTTGAGTTGTTCTTCCCAATTCATACTTTCGTCTATTATGACACCAAGATATTTTGTTTTTTGAGCTCTGCATAATTTTTGATCTTCTACTTCGAGGTCAGGGAAATCTTTGGCTTTGCTCAGTTGTTTTGGATGCCCTATCAACATAAATTCGCTTTTTTCAGCATTTAGGCTAAGTTTGTTTTGCCTCATCCAGGATGAAACAAGATCAAGTTCGCCCTTTATCTCATTAAAAAGCTCGTTGATCTCATTGGAGGCATAAGAAATGCTCGTGTCATCCGCGTACATATTTGGTTTAGAATTTTTCAAACATTTTTCAAAATCGTTCATATAAATGATGAAAAGTAAGGGACCCAAACACGACCCCTGTGGTATTCCACACTGTACTAAACGCTTGTTTGACGATTTACCTTCTACATAACAATACTGCTCTCTCCCGGCAAGGTATGAGGTGAACCAACCGTGTGCAAGATCGGTGACTCCATAGGCTGATAGCTTCGACAGCAGAACATCATGGTCAACGGTATCAAAGGCTTTTTTTAGATCTAAAAATACGCTTAAATTCGTTTTTTGCTCGTTGATGTTCCTGAACCAAGTCTCTGTTATGTTCATTATCGATGTTTGCGTGTTATGTAATTTTCGGAAGGCGAATTGGTTGTCTGAAAGAAGACCACAATCTTTCATATGGGAAAAGAGTTGATCATGGGCCATCTTTTCCAGCAATCTTGACAGTATCGAAACAACAGAGATTGGTCTGTAATTTGTCAACTCTGATTTTTGACCTGCCTTAAATATTGGTGCCACTCTTGCCAGTTTCCAAAGATCTGGAAAAACGCCAGTGTCGAGGGATCTATTGAATATTTTTGTCAAAGGCCCGCTTACAATCTCTACAGCGTCTTTTAGTATTTTAATAGGTATTTTATCTGGACCTGGCGATTTTGAGGTCTTCAGTTTGTTTATCTCTTGCTTGACATAAGATACTTCAACATGTTTGAACAAGAATTTCGGGAGACGTTTGTCTTTCACCACATTTCGCACGTAAGCCATTGGGTCGGCATCTGTAGGTGCCTCAATTTTGCTTGCAAGCTTAGGCCCAATGGTCACAAAATGCTCATTGAAGGCTTCAGCTATTTCATCTGGACGAACATACTTTCGACCGTTCAGTGTGACTGAATTTAAGGGAGCAGAAGTTTTACATTTGTTTAACACTTTATTTATCGTCTTCCACATCGCCTTTGGATTACCTGAGTTTTCTTCGATTAAGTTGTGATCTTGCACACTGTTTCGTAGCTCACTTGTTACCTTATTCCTCAGTTTCTTATACCTAGGCCATACGTTGTGATCTTTTTCGGCTTTTTTCTTTGCTTGGTCACGCTCTCTCATCAAATTTTTTATTAAAGGTGAAATCCAGGGTGTGTTGTTACTCGAAACTTTCCTACGTTTTAATGGAGCATGGACCTCAAGAATCGAGCTGAAAAGATCATGAAAAGAGCTCGCCATGATGTTAGGGTCACCAGCGGCAGCTTCAAAAGCTGCGTCCCAATCTATTGATGCTAGATCACTTAAGAAGAGGTCCTTTTGATAATTGGCTAAACTTCGAGTTTCTATAAATTTTGTTCGTTTATTCAAGAGCCTCTTAGCATTAATCTTTCGTTGGATGAATGGAAGGTAATGATTGGTCATACCGATTTTTAGTACCTCTGCACTTAAAATATAACTGGGGCGGTTAGTTGCTATGTGATCGATCAGGGTTTTTGTTACTCGACTTGATCCATCCTCATCAACAACACTAGCAACTCTTGTGGGCTCCTTTATTTGCTGCTCAAATTGGAACTCGTTGTAAATTGAATTTAACTGTCTCGCAGGGCCTTCGTTTGGCTTTTTAAAGTCACAATTGGTATCCCCCATCAGATAAATTTCTTTCCCCTCTGCATCAAGTTTTGATAGCAAGTTTGTGAGGGCTTCAAACGTTTCCTTGTCATTATCCGACTTTGGGGGTCTATACAAACAAAGGACAATGAAGTTTTTTGCGTGCAGAGGTGTAACCTCAACCCCAACTATTTCTAATTTTGGGTCTTTGATATCTGACCTATGAAAATGACGGACAGTCTGGTTAACATAGACCGCCACACCTCCACCGCTGGTATTCCTATCATCACGATATATATCGTAACCATCAATTTGAATTTCTGAATCCTTGGTATGTTCATCTACCCTTGTTTCATTTAGTCCAAGGATATCAAATTGATGATCTCTGCATAATACATCTAACTCATACAGATACTTCTTTAAGGATACAGTGTTTAAGGTAGCTAATTTTAATCCCTTTCTACCTTTTGGAGCAAATTTATCATCATTTTTTAGGGTTAAGATGATAGCCTAATCTTCCTCTGTAAAGAAACTTTACAAAGTCATTTTTCTTCATTCGCAGAATCCTCTGTACCGTACAGCACAGAATATTCGATAAGATCCGACGCAGATTCCGTTGGAGAAAAATATTGTGGCTCGTATACACCACGAACACTCACTGCCACACAGAGATATACATATTTGTACTTCAAACATCCCAATGGATTCACATATTCGAAACGTGGCTTTGCAGTTGGTCATCTAAGCTACAGTAAGTGCTTTATCCATAAATCAGCATATAGAATGTTGAATAATTTTGTACACTGTCGGCCAAAATTACTGTGCCACCAAGCAGAAACTATAACAATTCGTCTTTGAAACAGTACACGAGTCTTTGCCATCGCTTGAACGAATGGTATTCAACAACAATGCAATGCGTACTTTGATAAATGTACCGCGTGAGCCAGAAAAAGTTCCCACTTTTAAAATTCATAGCATAAAGAGTACTTCACAGATCTGACTGATTCAAATTCCTTTCAAAAGCCGAAGGATCGAGGAATTTTTGTGATTTTCTCGTTGTCTCACGAACACTAGAAAACGATGTAAACTGAACTGTGCAAAAATTTCATGGTTGCAAAATGACTGCAAAATGGCCTAAAACAGTGATCGAATCATAAAAAACTCCTCGCACAGATCAATGAAGAAAATGCGATTGTTCATGGGTAAGAGCTATCAAATGCACACTTACCGCCATGGGACTGAAGATCTTTAGTATTTGTTAGAAACTTGATGTCGTATAACTCTTGAGAGAGGTGAAGCGCCAATTGCGTATTGTTCTACGTACGAAGAGTTTTTACAGTTTGATCAATATTTTAGGCCCGTTTTCAGCGACTTTGCAATCATAGAATTTCTATACAGGGTGTCCCAAATCCCAAAAAAACGTAACGGATTTAAAATATTCTGACACACGCTGTTTCAAATTGATGATAAAATAATGATTTTTCTATAAGTCTGCAATAATTAGTTTGCATTTTGATATAATTAACAGAATTTTTGGTGACTTGGTTGCAGAGTTGAAAATCAACAAACTTTAAATTTGTCAGGGCAAAACCAGAGCTGCCAGCATTAGTGCAAAGTATACTGCAAAATTGCAAGCATGGTATACATGCAACCTCACAGGATTACAGAAAAGCACACCACTTGATCAAGAAACTGTGAAAAAGAGATCCCTTGCTGATTCATGAGTTATCTAGTTGTGAAGGAGCTTTCAGTGTTCTTTTCCAGTCAAAAGTATGATGGCCTAGTCACTTTAGAAAAAGTAATTGTGTCTTGACTGAAATCTTCATAGAAAGTGTCTGTTAAACGTTCGATTAACTTGTGTGTTGCGTGCTTGTCAGCAGTCTTCGTTAATTGCTGGGATTGTCATGTTTCATAATTTGACATTATAATTCACTATTGCTTAATGCAGCAGCTCTGGTTTTGACTTAGGGGCAATTTTAAAGCTTGCTAATTCTTAAATTTGCAACCAAAACCAAAAATACTGGAAAGCATATCAAAAATTATTTTAATCCTTGCAGATTTCAATAAAAATAATCGTTTGATAATGAGCTTGAAACAGTTGCCATTAGAATTTTTCAAATCTGTTGCTTTTTTTCTGGGATACCCGGCAAAGTTAAATTTACCAATACATCTAGTGCTGGTTAGACAACGGGAAAATCAGAGAAATACTTCAGTCTTGCAGCTTTTAGCTGGAATTTGAATCGTTCAAATCTATGAAGGACTCTTGATGCTACGAGGTTTTTAAAGTAGGGACTTTTTCTGGCTCACTCGGCATTCCCGTGCCAATGATCTCTGTTCTCATAAATCTTCGATGTACCGTTTCTCCAAAGGCTAACTTGTTTGTCCACTTGCGACTATCATTCTCAAAGTACAGATTTCTGCAGTTTGTGCATGGTGGCTCATTAATCTTGGCCTACAGTTAAGACTTTGTAAGCGGGCTCATTCTGACACATGCACTCTGTTTTTTTATTTGGAATTTTCATTCCCAGAAACAAGAGTGACAAGAGTGACATTTCCCAGAAACAGTAGAATTCCCTAAAACGACATTCTCTCCATGGTAGATTGACTGAATCAAAACGTTGTATACAGGTATATGTACCTCAAAAAACATGGCACCTCAAAACATACATGGACACATAATGTTCTATAACATAATGTTGGGGTTTTCCTTTAGAGAGTTCTTTGGAGACCGAACAATCAGCGACTTATTGCTCTCTTGTGTTTTGAGTGGGTTTAAGTGAGCTCCTTGTGAGCCATGGCATCATACGTTAACAACCTAGATCTCAACCACCTTAGCACAAGCTTTGCCGGTGCAGATTCACACCAACTCAACAACCAGGGTTAGCGCATGCTAGCGCCTGTTAAAGTGGAAGGCGGAGTGATGTCATGGTGCACAGTGCTTAAATTTTTGTTTTATTTTGTTTACTTTTTTGTAGTTTTTCTTTCTTCTTCTTCTTATATATGTATATTTTTCTGATGATTGTTAAAGGAATTGTCAAGTGCCGTTCATAGCCAGAACCAGATGACGTCATGTCTATTTCTGCTGTGGACGGCACCGAATATTGTATTGTATTTATTTAGTTTTTGATTGACATTGATAAAAAAATATTCTATAATTTTTTGAAAACAATATCAGATCGACAATGATTGTTATTTCGTACTCACAATGCTCATATCTTTAAGAAAATTGCTAACAATTGCATTGTTTTCATATTCTGCTGAAACCAACTCGTAGCATTGCTGATTCGTGATAGGAGTTAAAACTACAAATTTTCATTGAACAACTCCTAAAATCCTGCGAACTTGAATCTAAGTTAGCAAATTCAGTAATTTCAACTGGGTTCCAAGGGCCAGCTTCCTGCGTCAGTACTGACCCTGGTACCGGGCTGGTCAAACTCGCAATTTGATTGGCTATTCGATAACAAAAGGCTTACTAATTATTCCACAAAGAGTTACTGCTTGGGTCTGGCCAGAAATTGGTCAACTTTTGATCAATGTCACAGGAAAACATGACAAAGGATTGAAAACAGGATTGTTGGTATACTTAATGTCATGTATGTGCCCCAGTTGATGGGGTTTGAGCCCTATCCGTCCGCGCATGTGGGAGAAATTAGCTATATTTGGTCTTTTTGGGGACCGTTCCTATTGATTTCCATTCAAAAATGGTCCTATTTCAAATGGCTATTGAGAAAAATCTGTTTTATATGTAGGGCTGGCGAGGGATTGAAAAGGGGTAATGGATCACGGAGATTCTGAATTTTGGGGTTATGAGAAAGTTGGGGGCCGTTATGACGTCATAAATGGGGGTTAAAGAAAAAACATTTATTTTTTTACGTTTGGAGTTGATGCTCGATGGTTACTCAACCTATTTTAGAACGGAAAAATGATTTCAAGAGACCAGTCGTCTGGAAGCCTTTTGATATATATTAGGGTTTGATGAAGCCCCCAGGGGGACTATGCGGGTGCTTTGAAAATGGGATAAAGTTTGGCCCACGCCTTTTTGTGCGGTAACTCTGTTTTGCGCCGGGCAAACGGCTTTGGGATGCCAAAAATTGACGTAAAACCACATTCTTTACCTATTCCAGCCTTATTTTGCTATTTATTTTCAAAATTCGAAGAATAACGAGCCATTTCATTTTGGAAGCTGCGGTGAAAGTTCCTTAATTTTGCAACTTAGGCCCATTTTCACTCCAAAGAAATCGTGCTCGTTTTCCTATTAAATGCACTTACTAACCTCGGATTATTGTCTAGATACCTTTAAAAGGGTTAAATGAAGGTCCTCAAATAATTTGTTTTTAGTTTCTCGCATCACATACTGCTGCATCGGTGGAAGAAGATCGGTCATTTTTCGTCACATTTTCATACTTCCTCCATTTTTGTGTGCACTTAATTACATAGTATGTTATGCTTCAAAATCTATTGGCATATAGTTTATGCTATTCAACTCATTTTGACTAAAGAGATAATAAGAGAGTTTGTAATGAGGCGGTAGGTGATAATTTATGCAAAACAAAATGGCGCCCAAATGGCCACTTTTGCGGCAACCGGTACCCAGGGCCGACATCGATGACTTAAGGAAGAAAAGGAAGACAATGGCGGCCCTGGGAACGAGGTTGCAGTAATTTATGATTCTTACATGTCTTTTCCCTGTCTCCCTGTCACTTTAAACAGGAATTCCTCATAGAACCAAATATTTCAAAGTAATTCAGTAGCAAATAGGTACCAAATAGGTTGTTGAATGTGTATGTTTTGAGGTATACACAGAAAAATAGTTTTGCTATGTTAGATTACAACTTCGAGTCATCCAGGTCACAGCATCAGGTCCACAGGGGAGAAGGTTTTCTTAGAAAGCTAAAATGATAAGGATGTGCCTTGGAAAATTTCCTAGTCTTGCTAAGTTTCCCAAAGCAATTTTGAAATATACCAAGGGGTCCCGCTGAGATGACATAACGGGTGTAGTCACATGAATTTCACTGGTAAGTCTGATACGCAAGGAACTACCGTATAAATTTTACGGTAAAGGCCTGCATCGTCGTGTTTTTTTTCCCTATTTTCACTCTGATAAAAGGGGTTCGTTTCGTATGATGCAAACTTTTTTGACTCAGAAATTGAAGAATGTTAACCCTGATATGGAGCAAAAATTGCGTTAAATTATTTTCTAAAACGCTTTACCAAATGAAGCCAGTGCGTAACAATATCACATCTCAGAAAAATATCGCATCCTCGATCGCATGTATGTTATTCCCAGTTATTCCCTTGCTGTCCTCTGCTGAATTGGTTACATGATTAAGAGTGGTCTCTGGTTATCAACAATGTCTTTCTCAACTGGATTCAGAGCTATTTTACCCATAAAGAAGCGCGACAGTCCTAGGAGAGTATGGCTGCACTGTGCGAAAATTGAGTTAAACTCTGAATGAATGGGCAATGAGCAAAAACTGAGAAAGTCCATCTTGGATCTTTACCTTGATTAAAATTGATTTAATTGCTATTTGGATCACGAGTAATTGGGGTAACTTACTTTTAAGACTAAAACATGAGATCTTGCAGCCAGTTTTTTCAAAATTTTACAAAAGAAGGAGCATCATCTGGGCAGCAATGAAAAGGAAGATTGGCACATGAAGTAAGAAATCATAAGCACTACACCAATGCGGTAATGTCAGCTTTTGAGAAAAATTGTCAATTCGCGACTGTTCACATGGATATATACAATGTATTTGTCGGATGTTGAACAAGGAGTTTTCTGTATCCCCAAGGACTTTTCCCTGGAGTGTCCAACCGAGATTCAAGGTGCAGCCAATATACGGGGGCATATCGTAGGTAGGTTTTGACGGTACAGAAGGATTTACGAGAACTGTTGGTAGGTATTAGACATTCGGCTACATAGGATAGCGACAGTATGGCTATATAACAAACCACGTTAGGCCCAACCTCGTCCCCAGGGCCTTTTGTCATATTGGGACGGAGACAAAAGGCCCTGGGATCGGCTGGTCACATGACCACTCTCCGTGGGTGTCATAAATTATAGAAATCGTAATGTGTGCAGCAGTTTACGTTGGTTAGGCCACGGCTGTGTCAAGTTTGCAGCGGACTGGAGGAAACAGGATGCTACCAACAGCTCAGGTTTAGCAATTAGGTTTTGTCGTATGATCAAAGTTTTCGATAAAACGAAAGTGGGTGTGATGTTTTGAACTGGCTCAAAGTCTCATCACAGTGGCTCAGATGTGATCGCAGTCTTGCCAAAGGGTTTTGGAAAATCCCTCCTGCTTCTGTGCACTTGTTGCTGGATATTCTCCCATCGAATCGAAGTCCACAGACCACAAGCTACCTCTAGCTAGTCGTGACAGAAATTCCGCAAGTTGTTATTGCATTTGTTCCTACAGCTTCTTCCTTCCATGTTCAATGAATATGTTTTCATTCGTTTTGCCTCGGTCACACTTCCAACGTACACAAATTGCTTTTTGGTAAAAGTGACTTCTATTCACAGATTGTGTTAACGAAACCCATAGAAACTACCAATCTAAAATACACGCATTAATTTTTATAAGGAACTAAGAATTTGAGCCAGTACTGAAGGTTTGTTAAAATTTGTAGATTTTCGGTACTCAGAGCTTCTTACGAGTTTCTTCAAAGTTCCATAACATTCCCTACCTGTTCCCTCCTGAAAATTCCTAAACTAAGTTTTTTGAAGCCATGCCAATGTTTAGACTTTATCCAAGTACCTTCCAAGTAATCTTATACGGGAATGAAGTGAAGCTTAAGTAAAACATGCTGGGGATTTTCTTCGTGAAAATAAATAATTTCTAAGTTACTGGAGTTTCTTAATTTTTTGGTGATCTGCGACTTTGATGAGCTGAAAGCCAATTAAAACAAGACTCCCTGGAAGATCAGCAATGCGATTTGCCCTCAGTTTTTTCTTTTTGTGTATAATATAAGAAAACTTTATTTTTGTAGTATTCGATCTAGCTGAAGGGATATTGTGCAAAAATGATTTAAAAATGAAAATGAAATGACTTGTTCAGAAAATTTCCTGGAAAATCTGAACGAAGTGACCAATTTCACCCAGAAAACTACTAAAAATAATTGAAAATATTAGCTATTTAACCAGATATTGTAAAATACCAGTGCTTATATACTCTGGGAGTAGTTTCCTTTCAAA
Source organism: Aurelia sp. 3 sensu Dawson et al. (2005) (assembly GCA_964020215.1). NCBI lineage: Eukaryota > Metazoa > Cnidaria > Scyphozoa > Semaeostomeae > Ulmaridae > Aurelia > Aurelia sp. 3 sensu Dawson et al. (2005). Next base: position 12,856,145 of record OZ026585.1, read on the forward strand.
CAGCAGGCCTTATTTTGACTCACAGAACATTTTCTTCATTCATATGGTTTCCGGACCTAAGAGGATTTCAACGTGAAGGAACTGCCTCCACAAGTTGCTACTGACCAGAGCGTCAGACAATTTTCTATTTCCTGCGGACGAAAACTTTTTGCTATAAAATTTCCTGTCAGCGCTCCATCCCAGCAACTGAATCGATCATAATGAAAAGCGATCAAACATTGAATCAAAAGCCTGGATGCAATTTTTAGACGAACTTTTGCAATTATACCGAGTGAGCCAGAAAAAAGTTCCCACTTTTGAAAATTCATAGCACCAAGATTACTCCACGGATTTGAATCAATAAAATTCTATTTATAAGCCGAAAGATCGAAGTATCTTTGTCATTTTTCTTGCTGCCTTAGCAGCACAAGAAGTATAGATGAATTCAAGTTTATAAGAATTTCATGCTGGCAAAATGACTGAAAAGGGGTCTAAAACATCGATCAAATCATAAAGGACTCATCATTGCACAAAACAGTAGTGCCATTTCTCAAGGATGAGAGCTATCTTTGGTAAATATATTGCCATGGGATTGAAAAAATCTTCAGTATTTGCTTGAAAATGAATGTCTTATAATAACTCTTGAAAAAGGTAATACGCCCATTTCTTATTGCTCTGTGTGAGGAGAGTCCTTATGATTTGATAATGTTTTAGGCCCTATTTTAGCCATTTTGCAACCATCAAATTTTTGTAAAGTTGACTTTTCTCTTATTTCTAGTCCTGGTAAGAAGGCGAGAAAAATCACAAAAATGCCTCAGTCTTTTAGCTTTCAACTAGAATTTGAATCATTCCAATCCCTGTAGCTATGAATTTTCATGACGCTATGAATTTTCTTGATGCTATGAACATTCAAAAGTGGGAACATTTTTCTGGCTCACCAAGTTTATTTTGACCAAACAGAGAAATGTCCCATCCCCTAATTTGGCAACTCCGCTAGTCAAAGCTTCTGTTGACGGAAAACTACGTAAATCTGCAATAAAAGTTAGACATCCATTTTCGATTACAGGTAGGTGAGAAATCATGGAGCCATGGGGCCCCTTGGTCATTTTATCATAGCAACAGCACCAGCTTTAAAGTAAAACGACAAAGTAATTTTCGTTGCTGGGGGCGCCTTTCGGGGCTAACTTTAGTCCGTTACACCACTGCTATCTGTACGCATTCTTCTAAACGTTCCGGGGAAATCACCACAAAGACAAAAATATGAATTTCCTGTGAGCTTTGTCGAAATCCAAAATTTCCTGCGGACATTGTCCGAGCATCCGAAGGCATTCTGACGCTCTGCTACTGACCAACCTGTAAATTTTCTGATAAGAACTCTTACTTAGAAGTAAACCCAGAACGTAGAACTCCCTGACTATTACTGTTGCTTGCAACGAAATGATGACGTGTTTCCTCCAATCTGCAGGAGTAACATCGGGATCGGAATGGGGATCAGGATCAGGATCAGGATCAGGATCAGGATCAGGATCAGGATCAGGATCATGGAGTTGGTCAACCAGAGTCAGCGGCGGAAGTATTGCGGGTGGTATAATTGGTATGATAGTTTTCAGTGCATTTTTTATCGCATTTGTGCGTGCCTGCAAGCGCAGATGCTGCGACTCAGAAGTCATTGTTCATACAGTAAATCATCCATCCAGGCAGGGTGGGCCAATCATAATTGCCAACGTAAGAGAAACGACTATACAGATGACAACAAACGATACACAACAACGCCCTGTCCAAGCAGCTCCTCCTTCACAACCCTATGATCAACCACCACCACCTTATTACGAAGCTCAACAGATGCCATATCCTCCACAGCAGCAGCAACATCCTCCGCAGCAGCAGTATCCACAGCAACTTCAGATTCAACCACAAATCCCGGTGAATAATCCTTAGTGATTGTGGATCAGATTCGTACCGTGATTTAAAGACGGTTTCTCATTGGACAGTAACGCCGAATAAAGTTGAGGTGTATTTTGATAATTTGCGGTAATTCTTGTCTAAACATTTTGTTTTCTGATGACTTTATGTTCCTTAATTAAGTGTTGGGTTAGTTAGGTGCACTCAAAGATGAATCAGTACTGATAGGACACGATAATTGAAAGTAACATCATTGTCGCTTGTTTTTTGTTGGTGTTTTTCAGATAGTTCAGAACCTTGAAAGTTCCAGGAGACCCCAAAAATGTATCTTCTTGGTTTCAGTATATTTTTGCTTCAAATTGTTCTCGTTCAGTTCATTTAGAATTGAGACTGAAAATGAAACATTTTCATACCATTGATTGAGCAAAATATTTTCTGCTATTGGCAAGAATTTTTCCAGCGCTAGGTTTTGATACTCTCAATTACATTAGTTTAAGTCTTGTGTATTCGATAGCTTCTAGCGGTGTTCATTCATGTAATGATAGTATATCGAAGCAAGCATATCCAAGTCTATTAACATAGTTTCTTCATAGTAATGTGGAAAAATCAAATCTCGTTCCTAAATTAGCTGTAAGCAAGAGAGTCAATGGGCTCACACTTGGAGAATGTCCTTTAATCCTGATCCGCAAAAACAAGCTGTTGAATTGACATTTTCAAGGAGAAAAATTGAAATCGATCATCGAGTGATCCTCTTTAACGATATACCTGCGAAGAAAGTAACTGAACATAAACATTTAGGAATTATCTTGGACTCAAAACTGTCTTTTTCAGCTTATATCAAACAAGGCACAGTGGGCCAGAGGGTGGACAAAAATAAGAAAATGAAAAAATTTAAATAATAGTTTTATCAGTGGAAATTGATATCATATGCCTCATCGAGTAAGGAAATCACATTCAACGTTATCGAAAACATTGCTTTCTATTAATTAATCAATTTCAAATCACGGGATGCTAACTGTTATTGAATACTTCAAGCCGTTAACTGTTTTCAACTTCAAATTTACCAACTGCGTCTTCAGGCACCGATTTGTCTGCAAGCGGCATTTCGATAGCATCTTCATAACGTTCACAGGCAGTGATCTAAGTGTAACTGACTGCATTTCGATTGAGCACAGACTCCTATTCCAAAATTGTGATTTTGTTCAAAGTACTTTAGAAACACGTTGCTGCACTTTGTACGCTGTGTTTTAAAGCTAAGTTCAAAATTTCGCTTGTAAACGCCAAACGTCTTCTTTGTATATTTACAAGCACTGAAGCATCCTCTAACCGTTTGACTTACATTTGGCTGCCGAGAGGTGCCGTAGAAAATACAACGATGGTTATTGCCACGGCAAAATTGAGGTGTATAGGGAATAGGGCACTGCTGAATAACTCTCAGATCGATGTCAAATTCTATTCATTTTTTATGCCAAGTCTATTTCAAAGCCTGTCCTTGTTTAAGAATCATTTCAGATTATAGATTTATAGTCATTAATTCTGCTTTCCTTATTATGGGTACGTACTTATCAGAAGTTATTTGATGCATTGACTTTGGCTGTTTCAAATAAGGACTTAGATGAATTTTCCGACAACTGCAGAAATAACTAAGCAAAGAAATTTTGTCCTAACGACGTTTTTCTTCGTATGTTTCCAACTTTTATAGCATTCTTTACCATTTTATGCCTTATGCGATTTATGTCCAAAAAAATCGTAATCTGGCCCACTGTGCAAGGGTGGCGCCAGAAATTTTCCGACAGAGGGGCTGGAGGGCTATTACTCGATGTATCACAGAATAAAATTTACTAATTTCTATATCCATATTATTTATTTTGCTATTGATATTATCCAGTTATTTTAAGATACTTATGTTACATTCAGAGAATTTGTTATATCATTCGTCTTTATGTCTTTGTTTCAACTATTTCTTACTTATCCTTGTTAATCTATTATTTCCTATTCTTGTTCTAGTGAATACTTGTATTAATTCTTGCCTCTTTTTCTATTCCACAGGACTCATAATATGCTCGCTGTGTTTTCTTTTAATTCTAGAATAGTTTATTAAATGTGATTAATACATAGAACAGTTATGCCATCCCCCAATAGAGCGTAACAGCTATAAATCATCATTTGCATTTTCGCTTCCACAAACTCTCCTCCGCGAGGTTTCTTCAATGTTTTTCTTTATTAGCTCCGGAGTTCCGTAGTCCACGGTTCCGAGGTCCGTAACTTTCTTGCTCGCGGATGAGCTGCCTTATTATCATTATGGACTATAATATTACCTAAGGAACTCAGCTGAATGGAGAAAAATAAAAATTGAAGAAATTGAGAAATTGGTTGGGTTTACGGGTTGCCGGGTTGACAGGATAACCTGCCTTACTATCATTATGGACTGTTATATTAGGTAAGGAACTGAGCTGAATGGAGAAAAGTAAAAATTGAAGAAATTGATAAATTGCTTGGGTTGACTGGTTGCCGGGTTGACAGGATAAACTGCCATATTATCATTATGGACTGTTATATTAGGTAAGGAACTGAGCTGAATGGAGAAAAGTAAAAATTGAAGAAAATGAGAAATTGGTTGGGTTGACGGTTTGCCGGGTTGACAGGATAAACTGCCTTATTATCATTATGGACTGTTATATTAGGTAAGGAAGTCAGCTGAATGGAGAATCATGGATTTCTGCAAATTATGAATGTGAAAAGTATTTTCATCATTTCTAATGAGCAGTTCATCGAATGAAACATCATAGTCTTTCAATAGGATACGAAGTTCTCGTGTATGACCCCTGTTAATTTCTCTATTGGCAGTTCTTCCACAAAACATCCAAATGAGGGGGCAGTACCTGGATTTTGACATGACAAATGAATTATAAAGCAATTTACATTTGGGTGGGTCAATGACCTTTGCAGCCCTGGTGAGGGCACTAACATTTCTGTTAGCTTTAAGACAGGGAAATTTCACATGGTCATCAAACTTCAGCTTGGAGTCAATGATAGCGCCCAGTAATTTGACTTGCTGAACTGTTGTAATTACCATCTCATCGATCTCTATGGAAAGTTTGTAGTCATGTCCCAAGCCCATCAACATAAACTGAAATTTGGATGGATTTGCAATCATCATATTTTATTCGAACCAGAGGAGAGTCTTTTGCATGTCGTCTTCTAGCCTTGATATCACTCTTTCTAGTTTGAAATCAGATGCATATAAGGTATTATCATCAGGAAAGTTGCATAGAGGAGGGTCCTCAGTAAGATCGTTGATGTAGATGTTGAAAAGTAGAGGACCTAAGACTGAACCTTGTGGTACACCTGATGTGATCTCAAGTCAAGAGCGGTAGGTAGAGTTAATTCTGACACGCTGTTACCGAGATGGTAGGTAGTCGAAAATAAGTCGTAGACTACCAATCCCAAAACCTTATGGCTCAAGCTATGCTATCAGGAGGACATAAGGTAGACAATCAAATGCTTCGGAGAGGTCCATAAGAATCATTCCAACTATTCCTTTCTTATCAAGACTTTTTCGGTATTGTTCAACGAGCCTCAAAACTGCGTGTTGAAACTCTTGTATGGTGATGAAAGGTTACCTATTGAATCAAATAAAGCGATCATTAAAGCAACACTAGAGTTCATCGAATCATCAAAAAGATTCTCGTAAATCATTTCAATGAAATTTCCTCTCCTCCTCCCACCTTTGTATCATTTTACTTCTTTTCGTAGTTTGTAGTTTATGCTGTAATGTACTGTTCGTTCATTATTCTTCGTGTAAATGTTTTATGGTAATTGTTAATGCCACAGGGTTGCAATGCATTCTCATTCTCCTTGTGGCATCGTCTTGTAACTATGTTCTGTCATTGTAAAATTTTAGACTGATGTAGAAAAAAAAAACTGTGTGTTGTGAGTTGTGGTTCTCTCGAAATGCACAAAGTAAGTTGAAGAAATTAGGAACAATAAAGGGTACAATTTGTTGGGACAACACCCTTTCATAGAGCTTGGAGAGAGAATAGAGCACACTTATTGGTCGGAAATTGCCCCTGATGATATTTTCACCCAGCTTAAAAATTGGAGAGACATCTGCAAGCTTAAGAATATCCGGGGACGTGTTAGTATTGATAGCATTGTTGATATGATATTTTATCTCCTTATAGCAAGCACTTGAGGCTAGTTTAAATTTATCGGTGGGTATAGGACCACTGGTCTTTTGGAGGAATCCATCTTGCAGATCCAACTGAACACAAGAGTGGGATCAACAGATGAGAATTCGAATCTTCCATTGTTCTAAGCCATTGCTTTTTTCTTAAGAGCACTAGGACGGCTGGCATATTTTTGTATAGCATGAAGGACAGGGTTCCCAGTAAGGTGTACCAGGGAAGTAGGGAATCTCGGAATATTCAGCGTGTCAGTTATGTTAGCCAAATATGCATGAAAATACTGGCTAATGTCGTTGTTATCTCTTATAATTTCATCATTCTCGATCGATACGATTTTGTCATTGACCAAACAATTTGAAAACAAACGTTAAGTTTCTTCCTAAAGGATTTATTATCCTTAAAAGACTTCATATCAAGATTCCCATAGTATTCACGTTTTTCACGCTTGTTCAGTTTTGCAACTAAATTTCGCTGCTGGCTGTTTCTCCGGAAGTCTGCCTCAGTTCTGGTTTTTACCGATCTATTTTTCAGTCTGGTTCTCAACATAATTGCCCTCCTGCATTTGTAGCTTATCATTGCCTCGAATGACGACAGTTATGAAGGGCACATGTTTATCAAGTGTTTTGTCAAACTCTAATCACTTCTTGGAATTTCTTAATTTTCTGAATTACCAGTAGAATTCCCAATGAGCGCAGCACTGTGATCCAGAGCATCGAATTTAACCAAAATTTGAAATTTTAGATTCCTGCTCCATATTGCGTTTGAGACATGCACCATAACCCAGGGGTTCATGTGCTGCAAAAATTTTTCAAGATCAGTCAATCGAAGGCGAAGATATTGGTTTTTTAAGTTGGGCCTAAATCAGATCTTTGTTTACATGACCTGCAGAGGCATGGCACTGTTTTGACAGCAAATTACAATTCCTTGCATCTAGGCTCAGACTTCACCGATATTTTTCACTTTAGTCTCATTCTGATCCTCTAAATGTGTGCTTTGAGGCAATGTAAAGCATGCTAAAATATTTTGCCTTTTTAGGACCGTTTTTAGACCATTTCACGATGGTAATGTCCTAAAAAGTTCTTGTAGCATATAATAACCACTAAACTTTAAAAAACATCCAGTGAAAGGACCTAAGGTGACGAGGCCTTACCTACATGTTAAAACAATATAATGACTAACATTTGACACACTTTCAAATTTAAAAATTGTGAATTCTCTTAGGGACAAATGGCTGCAAAATACCATTTTGGCCTTTAAAATGGTTAACTCGAGGCTTTAGTAGGCTTAAGGACAAATAAATGGCATACCTTTGAATCTGCATCGGTTTCAAACAATTGGAAAGCTTTCCGTTTGACTTTATCTAATTTTTCATCACGAAATGTGCAAAATGTTAAAATCATGTACAAAACTTGTAAAAGTAAGATTGTTGTTGAAATTTTTTTGGAGGCAAATTGGCACCAGCCCTTTGGTAGAGTAGAAACTTGTTAGAAAGGTGTATCTAATTGTTGAAAATATTTTGAAGAGCATAGCGAGACATGCTTTTTTGTCTTTGGCTTTTAATTTTATAATTGATTTTTGAAGACAAAAATTTTTTGAAAAGTACCATTGCGAAATGGTCTAAAAATGGTCATAAAAAGCAAAATATTTTAGCATGCTTTTTACATTGCCTCAAAGCACACATTTAGCAGAGGATCAGAATGAGACTAAAATGAACGAGATCGGTGAAGTCTGAGTCTAGATACAAGGAATTGTAATTTACTGCCAAGACAGTGCCATGTCTCTTCCGGTCATGTAAACAAAGATGTGATTTAGGCCCAACTTCAAACATAAGATCCTTTTGGATGATTACAAAGTCTGTCTTCAGCTATGATTGAGCAATCGGGAATTTTGCGTTTTCTGCGAATTTGGCTGCCAGATTAATTTGCATGAATGAAGAATAAGAATTGTATATGGAAGCAGGCAGGCCGCAAATGATCCACGATGTCAATTTGTTGACATTGTGCAAATCTGCCAACAATCCTCTTTAGCAGAAGTCAATTAATTAAACTTAGTCTAAATTTAGACTCCTTGGATGAAAGAGACAGAAATGATCATTAGTGTTACTGACCGAAGACAAGAGACTCAATTCTCAGATCGCAAAACTAGAAGGGGTCCTTCTACCTTCGGCAAAGCTCTGAACGTAAAGGATTATGGGACTAGGTTGTGGAGCAGGACATCAAGAAACAATACTAGCATAGACTTTGCCAAAAAAAAAACGCTTATGAGAGACATTGCTCAATCTTCCACGTGCTTTAAACGTCCTTTAAAAATAATTAAGTTGCTAATTAGGTCAAGTTCGTGCCAATTCAGGTTAAAGTTGTTTTCTATCAGTGATAACATCATAGCCAGATGTCAATCTTATGGTGTCAAATCTGTCCAACATGAAATAAGCCGACGTCAAATTTTGCTGTAGGATCGCAGGAAACTTCTATGTCGTATCAGTGCTGATCATCACAGATAAATGGTTTATCAATTGCATTAACGAGCGTGACTGACTTTCTTACTGTCTTACGGACATCGAGTCCCTCCTTATATTACAAAGTTGGACTTTGTAATCAAACATCAATATCTTCGCCTTCGGTTGATTGATCTTGAAAATTTTTGCAGCGCATAAACCCCCGGGTTATGGTTCATGTCACAAGTCTAAAATTTTAATAGGATGAAGGATGAGGAACTTTAGTTTTTGGCATTAATTTGATAAAAAAGCTTAATGGATCACAGTGTGCAGGTCCGGGACTGCAGTAAATGCAACAAATGATGCTGAAACTACTTCGGACATAATGTCAACAATACCTCGTAATTTGAAAAGCAGAAGGGTACAAACGTAATTATTGCCAGTTCCCCGAAGAACAGCAAATTTTGCTGAATAGCACCAGGCTTTACAGAAGTGTGATGCCGCTTGTGTACCCAGGGGGGGGGGTACATGACTTGCGGATGGACTGCCGCCCAGTTTTCAGAAAGCTACCCTCTTCTAATTAGCGACAGTTGCCATCATACCGACTTTCATGATGACTTTTGGCGGAAAACTACCAATTTTTTACATTTTTTTGCCAATTTCTGGAAAACCCACCCATGTTTAAGGAAAGTCTGCCAAAAAATGGACGCTTCTTAGAGAATTTTGGATCCAAAAACCCACCCATATGGGCGGCACATACCCGTACCCTCAACATGTTATGTTACCCCCCCCCCCGGGTTCGTGTACCGGGTGTCCCAAAAAAAGTATACTAAAATATAGCGTGAATCAATCTGAAATGATTTTCAAAACATACCTCGATAGCTAACTTGAACATAGATACCTCGTTTGTTGATATCGGTGCGTTGAGATTGAAGATTTTAATCTTCAAAGGACAAATTTTCCTGAACCTCCAAACCAGAGCTTTGACGTTTTGGCCTAAGCAAATTCTTCAAGCACAGTGAACGAAAAATTTGAAGACGGCACTACAGTAGCCTGCGTGCAGACTTTACTTGCCACTGTGAATGAGACCCAAGGAAGTACTTGTAAAGTCTGCGAATTAGCGTCCGTTATTGAGTTCTAACACCTTGCGCAATAATTCTCACGTTTTGTCCAGGTATTGTCTTTTAGCCAATCAGCATCTGGTTTGAGATTCTAAGGACCAAATCAAAAGTTGACAGAATCGTCTTGTGTTTCGCGACCCTTTGTGATCATTGTTTGAGCGACAACAACAAACCGTCATCGTAACGTGAAGATTGAGGAACGTGCAGCGGTAAACAAGTTCGCCGACAAAGTTTGCTCAGTTTGTGTGTCTTCGGGACTTGACATCTTGGGATGAAACTATGTTTTGAAAGGAATTATAAACAGACAAGCATATTCTCATGGTTAAGGAAGTCTACAACGATCAAGAGGCAATTCTTCGAAAGTTTCTCCGAAGACAGAACCTTTATTTGACCCGTTTACGTCAGGCTTAGGCCTGTGATCGTCATATGGGGAATGATGTGTTGCTAGTACCCTTAGCTTCTTAGACATTTGTCAGCAAGTGGGATTTTTGAATTACTGGTGAGTTTTTTATCCTTATTGCCTCTGCAGTTTGTAAATTATAGGCACTGAAGTTGTGTGGGTGGGATCCTCTTCACATGACGGGATTATTTCTTCCGGTTTGCGGAGTCAATTTATTGCGCAAGATTGAGCTCCTCTTCGCAGGAGGGACTTGTCGTTCAGAACTCAATAGTGGACGCTAATTCGCAGACTTTACAAGTTCCGCCCTGGCTCTCCTTCGCACTAAAAAGTAAAGTCTGCACGCAGGCTAGCACTACAGATGTGTTTTACAAAATACATTTTATGTGAGACCTATCGTCAAGGGAGCTCCGAAATCAGCTTCATTCATTTCAATATCGACAATTTATTTTACACTTACTATAAGTCAGTGATAGTATTCCCTTGAGCATCAACACATTCTTGGAACCGTCGAATCATTACTTGAAAAGCATTTGTTATCTGATCTCTCGAGAGTCAAGACAGGAAGGTCTGGAGATCTTTTGGGGGTTAAAAGATTTCTCCTCACTTTTTGATGACCCACCTGGGAAAGCAGCTTCGAAGATATGTCATGATCAACCTGATCTTGAGAGATCTGATAACAAATTCTTTTCAAGGAATGATTCCAAGATGAAAACCGGGCGGCAGACCCACGTGCATCCGCAAGTGATGTACCCCCCGGGTTTGGATCCTCTACTGGTGGGGTTGTTTGAGAAGAATAGCCCAATTCGCGGTGAATTATTCCCGATAAACAGGCCATTAGGGAAATATGCATGCAAATTGGCAACGAAAATTGGAAAGCGGCTTCGATAAAATGTTACAATTTTCTTTAAAAGGTTGGTATGAACTGTGAGACAGGTTAGTGGATATCAAATGTGAAAAAAGATTTCACGAAACTTTCAAGTGCACGGAATACAGTCTGCCTGACAAACTTCATATCTTCGGAAATACTGCCATTAAAGGACGTGAGCAAAGAATATCATAATCAAAGGCATCCGTAAAAAGTTTTCATTGGGTTTTGAAAAATATCAAATCCAGGCGAAGGCGGCTTGTATTTCACATCGAAAGAAGAGCATGCGATTCTGATGAAAAACAGTATCAGGGGCCGCATACAAATGGATTCTTTCACGCAGAACGTCCATTGGACATTTTCAAAATACCCCCATCCTCCTCCACCCTAAACGTCCAATTGAAAATCGATGTAATTTTTCCGGCCATGAGAAAGTTTCATACCGTTGTTTTCCTGCATATTAAATAGGCCTGATTATGAAGTCGTCAGCGAAGTGCTTTCCATCCAGACTCAACAAAAACTGACACTGATACTTTCACTGTTGTCAAAGTTCTTTCGCACTAACAAATGTACAGCAAACCAAAGCTGTAGAATAGAGTTTCTTGCAGTGATGAAACAAATATTTTGTAAACGTCCGGTCCTCTTACCCCCTCCCCCAAACGTCCATTGGACGTTTTGCGTGAAAGATTCAATTTGTGTGCGGCCCCTTATAGACCCGCAACAGTACTCTATAACATACTGCTTTCTTTTTTCTTTTTCTTTACATCCAAATTACCTATTCAACGTACATGTTGCTTTGCTGCCTAATCAGGTTCTTTTTTCAAAAGTTTTTTTTATATTGATATAAATTATTACAACAAGAACGTTACTTGCTACCATACATATTCTAATTACTATACTACACTACAGGGACGATACCATGGGGAGCGAAAAGATAATGACTACCCCATGGCCAATAAAAAGACACGCAACATTAAACTAACAAACAACTACACTACGATTTAAAAACTAATGGATAAGGTACTAGATTCTGTCCGGCATTAGATGTCTGGTCAAGGTTTCGAAGAAATTGAAAAAAGTAGTCACAAGCACAACTCGTTCGTGGAGTTGAAGATGGTTAACTGCCTGACATCTAATGTGAAACAGAATTCCAAAGAAGAAAAAAAGACTTATACATTAAAGGACTTGGTGGCTGCTTGGTACGGACGTTGCAAAAGATTTTAATCAAACCGACCAGTTTCGTGGATGAAACGCAAAGTCAATTCGAGTATATTTCTGTTCAAGTCATCAGTGAGGTCTTGGTCACCATATAATAAAAGCTGTGTCAAAGAATCATTTGAAAGATCAGTAATTTGTATAAATGGTCGTATTAATTCAGCAATTCCAGCGAGAAGATCCCAACGTTGAGCATCAAAAGAAGTTTCAAAGGTTTCGACCGAAGTACGAAATATAATAGGGTATTACCAGGCCTACAACTGTATAAAATCAACAAGGACGTAGCATACATGGTGCCTGAGACATTATATCAACCATACAGCTTACATGGAATGTGCACTCACCATCAAAGTACAAGGAGTACATTGAAAAATAGTTTACTAGTAAAACGTACAGTGACGACCAGATTCTCAACCTTCCTGCGTTCATATCTTGGCGTCCTTGAACAGACGTATGACGATGAGACTCTTTATTTCCCTTTGCTCTTTGACTTGATGATGGCGCTTCAGTCCACAGAGACTCATAACATTACTCTGAAAAACCTGGCCCTATACCGGAACAAACTTCGCGATTCCAACAGTACCGATCAGTTTGCGAGATTTGTGAATTTCTATTGTTACGGTGTAAATGTGATAGAATTTTCGATTTAGACAGTTTATCCTGTCAACCCGGCAACCCGGCAACCCGGCAACCCAAGCAATTTCTCAATTTCTTCAATTTTATTTTTCTCCATTCAGCTGAGTTCCTTACCTAACATAACAGTCCATAATGATAATAAGGCAGTGTATCCTGTCAACCCGGCAACCAGTCAACCCAACCAATTTCTCAATTTCTTCAATTTTATTTTTCTCCATTCAGCTGAGTTCCTTACCTAATATAACAGTCCATAATGATAATAAGGCAGTTTATCCTGTCAACCCGGCAGCCCGTCAACCCAAGCAATTTCTCAATTTCTTCAATTTTTACTTTTCTCCATTCAGCTCAGTTCCTTACCTAATATAACAGTCCATAATGATAATAAGGCAGTTTATCCTGTCAACCCGGCAACCCGTCAACCCAAGCAATTTCTCAATTTCTTTCATTTTTATTTTTCACCATTCAGCTGAGTTCCTTACCTACTATAACAGTCCATAATGATAATAAGGCAGTTTATCCTGTCAACCCGGCAACCCGTCAACCCAAGGAATTTCTCAATTTCTTCAATTTTTACTTTTCTCCATTCAGCTCAGTTCCTTATCTAATATAACAGTCCATAATGATAATAAGACAGTGTATCCTGTCAACCCGGCAACCCGTCAACCCAAGCAATTTCTCATTTTCTTCAATTTTTACTTTTCACCATTCAGCTGAGTTCCTTATGTTAAAATCACTCGTCTTTGCGTGACTTAACTAAAGTGCGTGAGTAAATACGACTAAGCAACTAGAATAATAATATGATGAAAAGAGGACAAACTTACGACCTTCAAAGACAGGACTCTGAATTGAAGACGCAGACTTTGGCGGCAGCTTCACTTTTCCACTTCACAACTTTACATCAGACGGTATAACGGCAAGCCTACCTATGTTAACTAATACAACAATAAATCCTAAGAGTCTTTCTCGGCTTCGACTTCGGCAACGACAGATTCTAACGGCTAACGGCTTTAACGACTTTAACGGCTTTAACGACTTTAACGACTTTAACGACTTTAACGGCTAACGGCAAACTTCACGACTGTTCTTTCGACTTGTTTCTTCGACGTTCACGACTTTTTCGACGTAATGACTTCTTTCGACTTCTTTCAATTTTCGACTGTTTCAACACTTCAAAATCTCTTCAATTCTCAACTCTCCTCACGAAGCCACCAACCTAATTTTTTGTATCAAACTTCAACAAAGCAAAACCTAATAAGGATAACAATTTTACATTAACCAATCAAAAGTTTGTCCCAATAACATTGTCCAATCATAGTTCGCATTGCATCACTTTTTGCCACGTAACAGTCCTTGCATCATCTCCGTAGAAAGTTCTGCAACGTTCGGTGAAAAACTGCAACGTAATGCTTTCTCAAATGTTCTAGAATATTCAGCGCAAATAATCAGCAAAATTGTTAATGGAATGTATTTGTTTCAGTGGAAGGCCCTGTATCACAACATGGCTCCCCCCTTTAAGACAAGCCTCCTGGCTTGATCCAGTGACTAGTTCTTGGACTTTATCTCCTGCGGCTGAAAACGATCCTCAGGGCGAGTAATCATAGGTTCATTAAACGGTGTCTCGTTATTGTGTCCTTGTTCTTGCGGCTGCTCATCAGTCAGATTCTCATTCTGTTCTACGAAACTCTCTTCTGGGAGATCCACATCGTTCAAGTGCAGCTCATCGATTTCTGAGGCTGGCGGAACGATTGGGCGATCGGTTGGATCATAACATGGCTTGAGGCGGTTGGCGTGAACCGGAACAGAAACGGGTCTATTGTCAAGAGTTCGCAACTTGAAGTGCACTGGCGACAACTTCGAGACAATGCGGTAAGGGCCGTGATAATGATGAGTCAGTTTTTTCGACAATCCCTTACGTGTCTTTGGCGTATAGACCCAGACTTTCGCTCCAATATCGTACGGTGCTTCTGCACTTCCCTGATCGTAATGATGTTTCATTCTTTGTTGGGCTAGCTCCGTATTAGACTTGATGATTTGCTCTGCCTCTTCCAAGTTTCTTACGATACGTGCACGTAGCTCTCGAACAGATGATGAAAGGTTATCGTCTGGTAACAGCAACGCCGTGTCAATCGGTAGGCGTGGTTCTCTGCCATAAAGCAAATAAAATGGCGATTCTCCTGTAGTTGCACTGGGCGAGACGCGATAAGCGAAGAGAATCATCGGCAAATGTCTGTCCCAGTCTTTCTGATGAGTGCTGACGTACATTGACAAGCCTTCCGCCAGGGTACCATTGAAACGCTCTACCAGTCCGTCCGTCTGGGGATGGTAGGCCGTAGTATGTGTTCGACGTATATTCATAATCTTGCTGACTTCTTTAACGATGGAGGCGAGGAAATTCGGGCCACGATCCGACAGTAATGTTCGTGGTGCGCCGTGACGGGAGACGATCTCATTAACGATTAATTCAGCAATTCTTGGTGCTTCTGCGGAAGGCAAAGCAAAGGCCTCAGGCCATCTCGTATAATAGTCCGAGAAGACTATGATGTAACGGTTTCCGTCGTGAGAAACAGGAAACGGACCAAGAATGTCCATTGCAACTCGATCAAATGCTCCGTCTACCGGTATGGGAAGTAACGGTGCCTTGTGCTTTCCACGTGGGATCTTCTTCATCGCGCAGTCTATGCACGATTTGCACCAATGTTCGATATCTTTATACATTCCGTTCCAGTAGTATCGGCTGCGCACTTTTTCATACGTTTTAAAGATTCCGAGATGTCCAGCAGTGGGGTCATCATGACATGCTACCAAGATTTCGTGTCGTAACGATGCAGGGATGACGACTTGGCTCACTAATGACTTAACGTGCCGTTTCCCTGGGGTCCACAAATGGCAAAGAATCCCGTCTTCGTTGAGATAAAATGAATCAATCGACAACAGAATGGAACGTGCATGGCTGTCTTCAATGGGCAGTGTGGCGTGTTCAAGGTAGTCGATGATCGCGTAGAGCTCAGGATCTTGGCGTTGTAAGGTGGAGAGAGTGGACGGCTGCGGACAAGGAGGATCAAGGGCGGCAACTGGATAAGCAGCATAAGAAGGACTCTGGCTTGAGGAACCTGCGGCAGTGGCGTACGGGCGTCGAGACAGGGCATCAGCATTACCGTTAGAAGCTCCTGAACGGTGAATGATGTCGAAATCGTGTTGCTGGAGACGTAAGGCCCATCGGGCAAGTCGGCCGGTAGGATCTTTCACTCGCATAAGCCATGATAAACTCCCATGATCGGTGTGTATAAAAAACTTTTGACCTGTCAAGTACGGCTGATACTTCTTAATACCATCCACGACTGCCAAGGCTTCACGTTCGGTAGTACTGTAGCGTGTCTCTGCACTATTTAACTCTCGACCTCCATATGCAATCACTACTTCTTTGCCATCGATAACCTGTCCTAAAACATATCCGATAGCTGATTGGCTGGCATCTGTGTAGAGGTGAAACGGCTGTTGAAAATCGGGATAGGCCAGTATGGGTGGTGAACATAAACGACGTTTTAGTTCAACGAATGCTTCTTCACATTCAGGCGTCCATACAAAAGAGACGTCCTTACGGGTCAAACGATTCAACGGAGAAGCGATTGAGGCAAACTTTTCGACGAATCGGCGATAATAATTGCACAACCCAAGGAAACTGCGAACTTCTTTAACAGACTTGGGTACAGGAAACGAATCAACTGCTGCTAACTTATCTGGATCCGGTAATACTCCCTTGGAAGATACAATAAAGCCAAGGTAATTGACTGATGCTTGGGCGAAATGGCACTTTGATGGTTTTAACTTCAGGTTTGCTTGGCGGAATCGATCGAACACAAGACGCAAACGATGGATGTGTTCCTCAAATGTTGACGAGAATACGATGACGTCATCGATATACACCAAACAAATCTTCCATTCTAGACCGAGCAATACACGTGACATAAGACGTTGAAACTGCGGAGGCGCATTGGTTAAACCGAAACTTAGTACATTGAAGTGGTACAAACCAGCATGGGAGATAAAGGCAGTTTTCTCCTTTGAGTTTGGGTGCATGGCCACCTGGTGATACCCAGACTGCATATCGAGGGTAGTGAAATACTTAGCTCCGCGTAGAGAATCGATTGCATCGTCTATTCTAGGCAGTGGAAAACTGTCCTTTCTGGTCACTGCATTCAGTTTACGATAATCGACGCAAAATCGGCTTGTTCCATCCTTTTTCTTTACCAGTACCACAGGTGAACTCCACGGGCTTGCGGACTCCTCGATGATGTTTTGTTCTAACATATCAGAAATGTGCCTTTCGATGTCTGCCTTTTGAGACTGGGAGACTCTGTACGGGGCTTGCTTAATTGGCTGCGCTGTCCCGGTGTCTACTTCGTGCTGAACAATGGACGTGTTACCCAAGTCCAGACTGGAGGAGGCAAATATGTCCCGGTATTCTTGTAGTAGGGAACCTAATTTCTCGTTTTCTTTGTCTGAAAGTGCAGGGCTGGGTAGACATTTGAACTGAGAAGGCAGCTTTGGGTCTTTTGGCTGGGGGGCTGGATCCTTGAACTTGGGGGCACTAATGGGTGCTATATCTGGCTCCGCTCCTACTGGCAAAATTTCATCATAAGGAGTCACTTCAGTAAATCTACCAACGGTTGTACCCTTATGCAACAGAATCGGTTCGTCTGACGGATTACAGACTCGAACAGAAACTCTTCCATGTTCATCATATACAGACACACTTGGTGCTCCAAACAGATGATAACGATCGATTAGTTTAGGAACAACATCGACTAAGCCTATGACTGGCGCAACGGGAAAACTTGCTAGAAATGCTGGAATAATTACTTCACTATTTGCATCAATGACGACAGTGTTCGCAACTCGCACCTCTGAACAGACGGGGGGAGAATCTCCAATTGCAAAAGCAACTATGTTACCCCCCGAAAATGTCACCTTTTGTCCTCGTACGTCAATGATAGCGTTAGTTTTATACAAGAATTCTCTACCGAGGACAACTCTGTAAGAAAGTTTTGGCACTACTGCAGCCTCACACTCATATTGTTCATTTCCAATCACAAGTTGAAATTTCACTGCTCCCATGACAGGTAACATGTTACCATCAGCAGTTTTGATGCTGTCAAATCTTTGATCTTGGGTTAAAGGAAACTTCAGACGCAAATAATCATTATAAAATTGTTCATTTACAACGGTCACTGCGGCTCCTGTGTCCACTAACAGTTTCAACGGTTGTTTTAGGACTGATCCCCAAATTAATACGTTCGTAAGATTTTCAGGAGAAGTGGAGCCAAAATTAACAGAGGGAATATCCGTGTCATGTGAACGATTTACATTTTCCTCTGCCTGTGAACTGTCCTTAACAATTTTAGGAGGTTCATTTGTCCTTCCTGTTTCCAAAGTTTCTTGCTCTGCATTCTGGGATGAGTTTTTGTCCTCAGAAAAACTGACAGGATCTGGTTTCGACTGGGGAATCTCCCTTTTATCTACACTATTGTCCTTTCTTGGTGGAGAACTGGGGAATTTGGTATCTAAACTGGCCCTCACTGTCCCCACTGTGAAGGCCTCGGCTCGTTTAAATTTCGGGGGTTAAAATATTGAGGCTGAAACTGCTGCTGGAGGCCGGGCTGAGGCTGAGGCTGTGGCTGCTGGGGATTAAGGGGCATCCGATACCTTGTTTGTTGCAGTGGCGGCTGCTGGGGCGAAGATTGGAATTGTTGCTGTGACTGAGGGCGAAACCAACAATAGCGGGCAACATGGCCGACTCTTTGGCAAAGATTACATATTGGCTGGCCGTTAGTTGTACGGAGGTTTCGGCCACGTGCTCCTCCTCTTGGCCCTTGGTTGGATGGGGGATTCCCTCTAAAAGAATGATTCTGTGCTTTTGAAAGACCGGACTGAATGGCCGCAATTATCTCGGTTTGCATTGCTTGAAACGGGTCGGGGCCTACGGCCGACTCAGAAAAGGCTATTTCTTCTGGGGTAAACGGATTTGTTGATCTTCTCGAAACAACCTTTTGAGCTGACACGGCTTGGACTGCAGGGGATTTTGGAGTTTGATTTTTCTTCTCCGTGGCAAGGGATAGAAGAAGGTTTACCTGGCCCTCAAGCTCCTTTATTCGCTGATCCTGCAAAGTTTTGGATGCAGGCAGGGACGAGCTGGAAACCCCGGTTTTCGAAACGGAATCTCTCAGACGTGCAAGATTCTCGGCCTCCGCAAAGGTTTTGGGTTGGTTCAAGATGACATGGGATTTTAGATCATTTTGCAAACCATTGATAAAGATATTTAGCATATCTTTATCAGTTATCGACAACCTCTGGCTTTTCTTTATGATGTCCTCCGTGTACAAGGAAAGTGGCTCGTTTTCACCCTGTTTGCGGGAGTATAGCTCCTGGCGAAACAAAAACTCCAAGGTTTGTGGGCCAAACCTCTCTTTTAAACCATCAGTCAAATTAGTAAAATTTCCTTTGGTTTCGTCTGATTGTGTATGGTACCAGGCAAGAGCTGCACCGTCCAAAAGAAGAGACACAGCGCCCAATTTTTTTGCATTTGACCAACTATAAAATCGGGAAAATCTTTCAAATTTTGAGAGCCATTCATTGACATCTTCACTCGGTGAACCGCTAAAGGGACGAGGTTTGAACAAACTCGACTGCGAGTTACCCTCTATCGCTGCTTGAACCGCAGTCATTTGAGTCTGCAACTCATTCACGGTTGCCTCAAACTGTTCAGGCTCCATTTTTGTTCAATTTCCAAAATAAACTGCACGACGACAAACAATGCTGAGAACAATAGCGTCTACTCAGTATGAATACGTACAAAGAATTTTCGCAATGTGCCTCTGATGTGAGTCAGCAAAGAGATGTCGACGAATGACGCAATGCGTGGTAATCTGGAAACTTCCGCAGCGATTCAGAAAGTTCTCGAAACACTGTACGATTTGTACAGAAATTTATCGAATTATGTGTTGTTCGTTTGTCTGTTTGACAAGTTTCCTGTTCAGTTGCTGATATTTTGAGCAAATCTTGAAAGCTTCAGACTTTTAGAAAGACGACGAAAGTAAGTTAAATGTTTCTTTTCAAAAGAAGACGAGTTCTGTGAATGCTCTCTGCTTGGTCCTCACACGGGGCACCAGTTGTTAAAATCACTCGTCTTTGCGTGACTTAACTAAAGTGCGTGAGTAAATACGACTAAGCAACTAGAATAATAATATGATGAAAAGAGGACAAACTTACGACCTTCAAAGACAGGACTCTGAATTGAAGACGCAGACTTTGGCGGCAGCTTCACTTTTCCACTTCACAACTTTACATCAGACGGTATAACGGCAAGCCTACCTATGTTAACTAATACAACAATAAATCCTAAGAGTCTTTCTCGGCTTCGACTTCGGCAACGACAGATTCTAACGGCTAACGGCTTTAACGACTTTAACGGCTTTAACGACTTTAACGACTTTAACGACTTTAACGGCTAACGGCAAACTTCACGACTGTTCTTTCGACTTGTTTCTTCGACGTTCACGACTTTTTCGACGTAATGACTTCTTTCGACTTCTTTCAATTTTCGACTGTTTCAACACTTCAAAATCTCTTCAATTCTCAACTCTCCTCACGAAGCCACCAACCTAATTTTTTGTATCAAACTTCAACAAAGCAAAACCTAATAAGGATAACAATTTTACATTAACCAATCAAAAGTTTGTCCCAATAACATTGTCCAATCATAGTTCGCATTGCATCACTTTTTGCCACGTAACAGTCCTTGCATCATCTCCGTAGAAAGTTCTGCAACGTTCGGTGAAAAACTGCAACGTAATGCTTTCTCAAATGTTCTAGAATATTCAGCGCAAATAATCAGCAAAATTGTTAATGGAATGTATTTGTTTCAGTGGAAGGCCCTGTATCACAACACTTACCTAATATAACAGTCCATAATGATAATAAGGCAGTTTATCCTGTCAACCCGGCAACCCGTCAACCCAAGCAATTTCTCATTTTCTTCAATTTTTACTTTTCTCCATTCAGCTCAGTTCCTTACCTAATATAACAGTCCATAATGATAATAAGGCAGTTTATCCTGTCAACCCGGCACTCCGTCAACCCAAGCAATTTCTCAATTTCTTCAATTTGTATTTTTCTCTATTTAACATCTTTATTTGTTGTTCTTCATTTTCTATTCTTTATTCTATGCTGTTAATTCTTTATCCCCTATCTTTGGCATTTATTCTTCATCATCTATTCTTTATTTCTCAATATTCATCATTTTTCTTTAGTATTTCTTCTTTAGCAGTCATCATTCAACCTTTAGTATTATTCATTAATTCCTCGTATATTCTTTCGTGTCTATTCATTTTTTCTTATTCTTTAGTATCCAATGTTCATTATTTATTATTTCTTTCTGTTTTATTCTGGAATGAAATTTCATTACTTGTGTCTTCTTTTGGTGTAAATTTTATTCTGTGATACATCGAGGAACTACCGGCTGGAGCTTCCGACAGGGGGGCTAAAATGACTGAAAATGGTGTTTCCATGCGTCATTGTGCCAAATTTCCTCCGACGAGAACCGAAAATTTCCTCCGACGGGGGGCTAGATGCCTCCGACGGGGGGCTGTAGCCCCCCTAGCCCTCCCCTGGCGCCCCCTGATATCAAATCTGCATCTCTAAAGCAAGAAAGGGCATCGGTTTGCTGAAATATCTCTCCAAATATCTGCCCAGGCATACTCTAAACGAATTATATAAGCATTACGTTCGACCCCATCTGGACTATGTTGATGTTATTTTCTATAATCCCTGCTAAATTATGTGAATTCAGTCGAAATCAAATTTACCAAATTTAATGGGGAGGGGAACATCTCCAGAGAAGTTGTACACAAAACTTGGCTGGGAGTCAATAAGTTCCCAAAGATGGGGCAGACGGCTTACTTTGCTCTATAAGTTTATAAATAACCTTAGCCCTGTGTATACAAAGGATCCAATCCCACCACTTAATCAATCGCAGTACTCACTTCGCGGTCAGGATGTCATCGAGCGATTGAGGGCAAGGACAGAAGAATGCAAGAGTTTATCCGAATTGAATAAGCTTGAGTCTGAATTGAGACTTGCACCTTTTGTTGCTATTTTCAAAAAAAAGTTCTTATCAATAATCCGCCGCCCCCCCCCCCTGCAAAATCTGTCTTTGAAATTCACGACCCAACAGGATTATCTTTTCTTACGCAGCTTAGAGTTGGTCACAGCAAGTTGAATTTCCACAAGTTCAAGCATAATTTTAGGTATACCATAAATCCAATGTGCTCAACATGTGATGGCATTGTGGATACGGAGCATTTTTTGTTGCTCTGCCCTTCTTTTGATCTTTTTTTTATATCATCCTAAAATATTAAGATGTACAGATAACAACGAGACACGTTTTTTCTATAAGAAACTGGTTTATAAGAAACTAGCACTAACATGGCAAAAATTTTAAGAAACTCTAGTACTGTCTGAGGAGTACTAAGAAACTTTTCAAACTTCAAAGCATTAATTTTATAGCAAATAGCTCGTTGAACCTTTATTATTGGGCAATATTATCTAACCATTTGTGTTTTCAACATAATAGAACACTGTTTATTCCTATATGATGTTTTAAATATCAAGAAACATATCTGCAGCAGTAGGCGTTAGCGACCACATTGACAATTCATGCACTTAAAAAGTAAGAAACCAATTAAGAAACTTTTAGTACTATGGCCTGATCCAAGTTTCTTATAATAAAAACGTGTAGTTAAACTAGCAAACAGGAAAGATATGTCGTTCGTAGCGAGAAAGGACACAAGGTCATCGAGTTCCCACAACAAACGACACTAACATTAATTTATACCTCGTAAATATCTAATTTTAAACTAGTAGTTTAACCAAAAAAAAGTACAACAAAAGTTTAGGTGGTGTACCAGGTGCATCAATGAAAAATCTGACTCACCTGGTAGGGCGCGCTGCAAATTGATAGTTTTATTTCTAGCATAATCGCTGTGTTGATTTGATGAAGGAAATGGTCGCTTCCAGAATTATTCTGTTTACAATCACATTGGCGTTTGGGCTGCCAAGTGGTAGTAATTCACAAATAGTCTTACTATCGAAACTGCCAATGTCAACGCCAGGAAGGTCCCCGAGTTAACCAAGGAGAACTGTACGCAGTGGCGTAACGGAGACAGTCGAGACCCTTACAGTGGCGGCCTGGCTTTTTTCGTCAGGGGACCAGCAACAAAATGGCGCCCCTTCAAATCAAACATCATTATCAAGTCTCTGACGAGATTGGTAGCCTTGGAAGTTTCCTGATTTTCCTACTCGTATTCTTTGAAACCTTGACCTGGGCCAGGGCTGGATGTAGACATTTGAGCGACTGAGGGAAATGGTGGGGTTTGGGGGCGAAGCCCCCAGGAAAATTCTTTATGACCATGCCCTTCAAACTCTTGGAAAACAAGGGCTTGGCCCTATCTGACACTCTCTTGTACAGGAAGACCTTCCTTCGAAGGTTGTTTATTTTATGTACTAAGAAAAGATATTTTACTTATGGTTGTTTCATGGACACCTTATTCTTTTGGATTAATTGGGTCTAATTCTCGGCTATGGTTTTTGCATCAGAGTTCTAGTTTAAGAGGTTGCTACTTAGGATCATTGGCAACAGTAGGAAAGGAATCATCGCCAATGTTTGGCAAGATACGAATAACCAGGTAAAAGTGCAGTAATTTTCTAGGCCAGGTAAAAAGCTCCGAAATGTCAGAGATATCCGAGCAAGTTTCTCCAATATTTTTGAACTCCGAATTTTTACTTGGTTCCACGAGCTCTGCTAAAGAAATCGGAGATGTCTGATCTGCAAAAAATTCGTAAGATTCAGCGGCTTTGTTGGTAAAAATACAGTAGCGAGCCTCACATCAAAATATCAATTCAAGGATCAACATCATTTGATCATAACGCAAAATATCAAATATGTATAATGAGTGAAAATAGGCGATGGTTCACAAATGAAATAAGAGACAAATGTTTATCTTTAAGATGTATGCGAGGCATACCTTTCTTGCTGAAAAAAAAACTGGAATCGAATCAAAAATTTTTCGCAGATAAGACATCTGCAACATCTAGCAGAGCACATGGGGCTAAATGAAAAAGTAGGGGTCGAGAAATGTCGGAGAAACATGCTCCGACATCTCCGACTTTCTTACCTGTGCTAATTTCTTTTTTCACATGAAAGCTGTGGCTGATGGAATAACAGTCAGTTTTAAGAACATGGACCCGAAATGATTTGTTTGTGACAATGACTGATGCATTTGCATCAGACACATCCGTATGGACAACCCCGTGTGACCTGCCGCGTGGTGCTGGAAAAACGTGATTGAACCATCAAACTTCATAAAGTTTTTGGCGCCCTTCTTAAGCTTTGGCGCCCCTTCAAAAAAGTCCGCTGGGGGGCCTAGGCCCCCTGGCCCCCCAGCCAGGCCGCCACTGGGCCCTTAGGGATTTTTCCACTTGAGGCCCCCATCTAAAGCATTGATAATGATAGAAGCATAAAAGTGCTATGCCCAGTTTAAACTTGAATTAAATAAGTTGTGCAGCCATAAAACAATTGCAGTGATTTACTGCTGTCAACATATGCAATATCCAAGCCAGCATCGAGGCCAGGGCAAATCTGCGGGGGAAGCAGAAAAATGAGGGAGCCTGGGGGCAAACTCCAATGAAAATTTTGAGGACAGGTCCATTTTCACAAAACGGTAACTTTAAAAGTTTCACTAAAATGTAGATTCAAAAATAGATAACAAAACAAATTTATTACTGGGGGCCCCTTTTGGTCGGGGGCCTTTAGTTTTTTAACTAAGGTGCACTAAACTGCGTTACGCCACTGTCTGTACGCTGCAATTCAAAGAGAGGGCAATGCAGGAGAAAGTGCTCATTATCTTCTTTACTTGTGCCACAAGCACAGATAGGGTCCAGACATTCAAAATTATGCCAAAACTTGTGTTCATTTAAGGCACTAAAATTCAAACGAAGCCTATTCAGAAGTCTAATACCTGCTATGTGGTTTATACTATAAGTAGGCTTTTGAGCAGGCCTTATGATTCCCAGCAATTTACGTTTGAACTCAGCAATTGATGTAGAATCTATATACCTTATCGGCCCTTTTTACGCCGGCCCTAATTTAACGCCGGCCCTAATTCCGCCAGTCCCAAAATTTGCTCTAACGCCATTTAGGGCCGCCTTTAACGCCACTCAAAGATCAAAGCAAAGGAAATATTGATAATGGATGTTCTACTTTTTCAAAGAAAATCATGATTTTAATCAATAACAACGGTTTCGTTGATTTTCTACATCTCCTTCATCCGACTGCACCTTTCTTTGAAATCCTTCACTTTACTTTTGTATTCTGTTTTATTAATATCATGAGCAAATTGTGGCCAAGGAAATAGAAAACACTTAAAAATTTCTTCTGATCTAAAAATCTTCAGATTTCTTCTACGTCTCCCCCAATTCATGTTTGCACTACTAATGTCCAATTTTTATTTTTCACAAAGGACAAGTGATTTAAGCTCGTGGGCCTAAAATTGCCTGTCCTGTGTGAAAAATACATAAAATATTATAGGTGCTAGCAAAGATAAGCATTACAAAATTAACGCCGTTTTTCAAAAAAAAGTCCAATTTTTGGCCCTTTTTACTCCGGCCCTTTTAACGCCGGCCCTTTTAACGCCATTTAACCAAAATTAACGCCATTTAGAGCCGGCGGAAAAAGGGCCGATAAGGTATATAAGCGATGAAGAGTTTTGTTACGCACATTCCCGTTTGTGACAATTTCCCGGGGGGGGGGGGTACTTGACCTAAATTTGTACGGGGATGTGCCCACGAAAGAAAAATTTTTCACCCTGCTCCAGAATTTTTGCCTTCAAATGATACCCTGTCCTAGGAAAAATCGGTGAAAAGTATACTCAAAAACACAAAAATTGGACGGAAAAATAACCCGTTGTAACAAAATTTCCTCTTTTGACATGTTTTGACAATCTGCTCCAGAAAATTTGTCTTCTTTTGATACCCTGTTCTAGAAAAACTAGGCGAAATCGATACCCTGAAAAACGGCACATCCCCGTCGGACAAAAATACTAAGTACCCCCCCCCGGGGGGACACTTTCCCGCACGCAGCTCCTCACGCCTACTGCTTACCTCCAAAAATGTCAGAAAAACGATGAAAAATAGCTGGCAATAAAGGCTTGCCTGTGGTCCAATACTTTTCTTCGTACAATATACCTTGGGGTAATGTGAGGAAGGGTTTTGTACCCAAGTTTTAGCAATTCAATTCAATAGTAGGCCTTAGGCTGCGTCGCTGCGTTCACATTAAAGGGGCAGCGTCACGTAATATAAACAAACTTCTTCCCAAACGATGATTTCTCAGGATTTTTGATAGTCCATATCACAGAGATTTTCCACAACTTTTCTCGAAATATAGGTGTTAATTTGAAGATGGACTCTTGAATTTTCTATAGAAATAAACCAAACACCCATACGTTGTAGGATTGCAGAGATATTGGTGGATTTTTACAAGTAACTCTATTGTGGATTCACCCAATCCACCAAAATCTGAGCGGAGCACAATGGCCACGTGTGGGAAACAATACAGATCATAGAGATAACAGGTTTGTTTACGGTTACGTGACCCTGCGCCTTTAAAAGCTTGTTTTTGCGTGCATGCTTTTGCTTGCGTAAACACGCTTTTATTTGCGTTTTATTGTTCAGATTGATATTTCCCTTGGATCCCATATAGCAGGTCACTTTTTACTTGTAAAATGAAAAGCATACAATAGATTTCGCTTGCACGCGCGTGTAAGTAATCTGCTTGCTAAGCAACAAGCTATTTCGCATGAGCAAGCTTCTTTCCGCATGCTAATATTTTGCAATCTGAACACTCTAAGGGGTCAGTATGGCGGATTTCTGCACTAGCGTTTAAGCGCTGACAAAAGATTGTGCAATGTGAACGCAGCCTTAGCCTTTGACCTTTCTTTGTGGAATGTGATGGCAGCGTTCAATCTTAGCTAAAAACAATTTTTGCAGTTGCTTTTACCAAACACCGAGGAAGTAAAAGCTTGCAAATAGTCGATATTACGTTAGCTGCAGTATCTATCTGCCTCGTCGTAAAGTATTTTGATGCTCAGGTTGGATATGGCGAAGTTATTGCCCTCTTTTGCAGAGGCTCTCCTCTTGGTTTTGTGGCAGTTACAAATTCAGAGTTTGCTCTTGTAGTTTTTTAGCCCTTCTGCTTATAAATTTACTGATTACAACGCATAGAACCCTTACTCAATTCTTATTGAAGATTTGGCCCAAGTTACAAAGTGATTACTCTTGAAACTGATTTTTGACGCTTTTATTATAGGCCATACACATAGCCTGAGTTTCTCTGCTTCGGCCAAAATGGCATACAGTACAAATCAGACCTATGAACCTAGCAAACCTGAACACATAGTCGTCATTTCCACATTTTGACGGGATGACTGGCTCAAGGCCAAATCCAAAAAAAATCCTGTTTACCCGTATAAAGAATGTTTGATTGCAAACTGTTCCTTAACCAAGCCTTTTTACCAAAGTAGAGTATGATTAAAGTTTCACAGCGAGGGAGAGTCCACGGTTATTACAAAGGGGGTGACTTGGAAATAAGCACAATAACAGTTCAGCAATTCAATCATCGCTGGGGCTAAGCAAAGTAACATAACTGAGGTATGCAGAGTCTGAATTTGGCAAAACATAGCTATTTTTCGTTTTTTATGCGCACGCACACTCGGTTTCAAGCAGAGACTTTAATTTTCTGCGAGTTTGATATATCGAGGAAAGCGGCAGAGTCAAAGTGTCATACTGGAAAGGCAGTAGTACCAGACTTACTACCCAAGTCCCGCGGTGCTTTTGAGAATAGTTAAGAATTTGGTTGTTTACTTTTGCAATCGAATAGAGAGTCTACCAATTAATCTAAACTTCGCTGAAACTCTGTTCAATGCCAGAAGAGAACTAAAAGATACCCTAACTCCCAAAATTGCCCACTGTGATCAAGTCTACTAGAGTTTCTTGATTCCATAGAAGTGCCTTTAGTTTCATTTGAAATATGACTGCACTCCTTACAAAGTGGTTTCAAAATAAAGACAACTTTGCTCAGTCTGCTTGCTCTATTTGTGATGTGAATGAACTAAGTGGAACCAAAAGCATTAACAGAGACCTGGTGGTGGAAAGATGTTTGATTTTGCAACAGAAATTCTTGCCCTTGAAATTTAAAGTGCATTTTTCTTTTAGGATTAATAATATTATTGTTGAATACAGCTTGTGAAATATGCCCAGTTTGCTCATGTTGGCCAAACACTCTTTCCTGGTGACCCTGCATCATTCTAAAATATCTCTTTTCCATTAACAGAATTAACTTTTAACATATAAAAACAGACAGGTAAATTCACAAATAAAAACAGATAAATTCAGTGAACGAAACTTGAAAACACCTTTCAGAATTTAAAAATACTTTAACTAGCATAAGAAAATATCCTGCAATAATACTGGATAGTTCTGCAAATGTTGTGAAAATGTTCCTGAAATGTTCTTTGTTCCCAGCTTCTCAGAAATGTAGGAACCATGGAGTACTGGGGGGGGGGCACATGCCCCATCTAAGATTTTACAATATTCATGATGGTGCCCTTTTTAAGAAGTGCCCCTTCAGCTTAATGAAAAACTCCCTTGGAGTGTCATCACTGGGACCCTAGGAAGTTGTATAACCCCACCCCCCCTTCGCTTTTGATCTCTCTCTTAAAGCATTATGTCATAGCTTCACAATCAGAAGGGAGGCTACAGAGGAAGGCCTCTTTACCATTGGGGGGGTGGGGCTATAACAACTTCCTAGGGTCCCTGTGGTGCCATCTCCCCACGTTTAAAATGCTTCCTACAGCTCTGAACCCTTGTATTTGCAATGGTTACATCTGCTGTATTTGCAATGGTTACATCTGCTGTATATTCCAGTATGCTGCTTTTAAGTCGCGTTGGCATCTATGTATAAATCATCAAAGCTAGTGAAGTTGGATGGGCCAAGGATATTTTGAACCAGTGCAAGTGAAATCTCATTCGTACATGTAGTATGCATTGAAGGTGCATATATCTGCAAGACAAAAACAATACACCATTTTGCAAACACTTGTCACTATATTTCAGATTAATACCTTGTCATGGATACCAATAGTTGCACAAGGCAAAACAATAGGAAATAACATGTTCTGGTCATTTTTATGAGGGTAGAAGGGTCAGTCAGCCCCATGCCCCCTCTCCTGCATTCCTGGCTTTCTTCATTTAAAGTGGAATTAAAAACTAACATGACTCATTGTTCTCAGCAATGCAACAAATAACTAGTGCAAGGCCAGACTGCAATCGGGGTAGTTTCCATCATATTTATATGGTGGACAGGACCTCGAATTTTGGTGTACGCCGGTGTACACAAAACTTCAAATCTTGAAGTCTTATAATCTATGATAATCTATGTACTATAGATTATCTCTTGGCATACGCAAAATTTACCCAGCGGATGCATAGGCGGTTCTACCTCGACCCTACTGTGGGCACAAAGCTGTAACATCAGAGAGGAATTGGCTAAATTTCTGACCTTTAATTCATTGATTTGTTACTCCTTGCATTCTCTGCCAGACAAAGCTCTGAAGTAAATATTTGCAAATCTTATGACTTTTAAGTGCGAAACTCCCTTAGCTCTCGATATATCTGGGCTGAAGTATTTGCTTCTTGTGACACATGACACGTGGTTCTTGCCCTGTCTGTGATTGTTCAAGGACAAAGCTTTTCCTTCCCCAAATCGTTGTCAATGTAAACAAAACCTTCCCTCAAAAAGACCAATATTGACGTTGAACGCAAAAAACAGTGGACATACCGACACTGCCACACTGTTGTTGAAGCTCTTGTAAGTGCATTAGCAAAGTTTGGTGATGTGGCACGGTGCCGATTTGGAGTAATAAACACCTGAAAATTGGCGATTTCAGCTTACGAGTGTTGAACCATTTTAGACTGCACTTTGATAAATAACAATTTACCTATCTTGTCGACCACTTGCGAACATAAGGTTTTGGATATTCCATGCCAAGAAGCAGTTCTATCAACACAAACAAATGTCAGACTTCCAGCTGGAGTATTTCGATGGAAAAACGATATGGCAAGAATGGCTCCCTCTGCTACTTGGCAAACATGGTCCTAGAGTAGTGTCCACAAAACCTGAAATAACTTTCCAACGCAAAAAACAGTGAAAAACCCACCTGATAGGCGATGTTTCTGACATCCTTGGGAAGAACTCCTGGAAAGATCTTGATGTGGCACGGTGTAGTTTTTGAGAAATTTACTCTTTTGCCAATCGGAAGTTGCATGTGAATTAGGCCATTATTCCATGACCACAAGAAGTCTTCAAATAATGATTTTAATTGAGAAAATTTGGTCGATCGCGATTTCTCCATCTTGTCCAACCTTTCCAGCATCTGAATTCATGTGTTGATTTATGCGCGTGCGCACGTGCTCACGCTGGAATGCAAAAGCCGCTGTCCAATCCATTTAGGCCCGCTGCCTCGCGAAATTTGAAACTAAGCTGTGAGACTGATGAATTTGCGTGGTCAGCGGTTTCTGGAACGAATTTTCACCATGCTATTTGGCAATACAATGTTCTTATTTGATGACGAAATAGCTACTTCTTGGGTTCTGCTGTTGAATGAAAATAATGAAAGTTTGGTAATGAATTAAGCAAAGATTACTTTGGTAGGGTCCTTTGCATTTGCTACTCCTCTGATTCATCGCTTTTCCATGATTTCAAAATTATGTACATGTCCGTAAATAATGATGAAAGGTCCTAGGTCTATTTCTCAATGAGTTAGTATATGACTCCATCACTATTATCCTTCTATCAGTATCATCTTTTGTACTACTTGTTTACGAACTCTGAAAGAGAATTCAGTACAAAAAAGGTCCAACCAAGGACAGAATTTTTGCTATAAGATCATTTCTGAAGTCTTTTTACTTGTATCATGCATGCAGCCGTTAGCTTGCAAACTCGCAATACTGAATATCTGCCCTATCACGTAATGTGTTCATCATTCGCACAAAAAACTGAGACGTTCTTTTGACCCGACCCGAGGACTCAGCGACCCGGGACTTACAACCCCAGATCATACGACAATACCGTCCCAGGCCAAAGTTTTATGTATTTGGTTAACAATACTTTGTTATGATGTATTGATAGTTCCTTATCTTCAATGTCAACAGAGGTGCTCATGAGTGACTGGGGATCTGGATGAGAATAAGCAAATGTTTGCATTTAAGATATAACTTTCTTACTTCTTTGTTATTGTTCTAAAAAAAAATTAGAAAGGCTAGAACGACTGGAGTAACCCTAACAGTCGAAATGCCTTATAGCCCTCTATTCTGAGTCCGTTACTTTCATTGCCTTCCAACTGAAACATGGAAAATTTGCTTTCTCTGATGTGAATCAAGCAAAGAAGTGCATATTTGCGGATATTCAACTCATCCATTCTAATTGTGTTCAGAGGGGCCGGTTTTGTTTACAACAACTGGCTAGCTCAGTATGAATACACGGAATTCTACATGACCAAGAAAACTTTGACACGTACCAATGTCTTGCGTGTTCACTAAACCATCGGTGGTTGAAAAATTTTGTAGGCTATATATATCAAACTTTGGACCGGGGTCGTATGGTCGAATGGTCGTATGATCGTATGTATGGTCTGGGGTGGTAGGGTCCAGTGTCACAGGGTCCGGGGTCGTACGGTCGTACGATCCGATTGAAAGGACATATCCCATGCCACTGAATCCTTTGAAGTTAAAGGTTACCAATGGGAACCAACCAGATATTCCATATTTCAATAAAATGGCAGTTAATTCATATGAAAAGCTGAATTCTAACATACCATAGTATTTTTTCACAGAGCACCCTTATTTCCAAGTCCATGCATATCAATGCACAGATCAATTTTATTAGTGCAGAGATGTACAAGAATGTTTCTTTCATAAAAAAACTGCTTATAAGAAACTCCAATCTTGGATCATCAAAAATTAAGAATCTCCAGTGCAAGGAAATATAACTTAGTAGCTATTCATTTCATTCAAGTAAAGCCTTGGCATAGTTTGACTTATTTTCACTTATTTCCTGTACTATGATACTATACAGGAAATAAGTATTACTACTGCCTTTGCAGTTTCCTGTATTAGTGCAAAGGCACTGGAGCAATTTTAAATATTGGTTGGCTTCTGTAACAGTGGCAGAAATTGTGGGGATTGGGAACATTGCCCCAAATTCCGAGGGGCATTTCAAACTTCTTGTACATCTTCCGCAAAAGTCCTTTTGTTTCCACGAATGTTCTACCAAAGTCCGTAAAAATTCATCTGTTCTGAAAAAGTCTCGCACGCTTTTTCGACTGAGTGAAATGCCACTTGTCAAATTCGAAAACATTAGGAAACTTTATTGAAAAGTCAGAAATCCTTAGATGATAAGATCGAAACTACAATGAAAAGACGAGTCACCGTGGAGAAAAAGAAGAGCTCTTATTTGCAAAAAGCAAACAAAAAGGATATGCTCAAATCATATTGTTCAGCTTTTATTTACACTTTCATTTCTTTCTAATTTTAGAAGAAAGTGGTCGGGTAAGTTAGCAATATTTCCAAGCGACGTTGGAGCGTGGAAGGGAGAGGTTTTCTTCTCAAAATCTGACCATTCAAAGAATTACCCTGGAAGCCAACTTCTTTTAGATATTTGAAACGAATCTATGCATGATATGTCTTTATCAATAGGCTCCAGGTTTGACCTAAACTGTATGAAAGGGGGAAAACCCATCAGACCACCCTGCCCATTCGAATTCCTGGGTACATTGCTGGCTCAGAGACAGATGTATCATCTATCAATAGTAGATTTAGAGCATCAATGGTCGGCAGCAATTAAAGAGCCATTGTCACCCAGGGTCCTTTGCAGGCATGTTGCTATGCCAGACTATTTGAAAATAAAACTTAGCCTACGTAAGCGGAAATATGTATTCACTTTGCGGCAGATGAACTGATGGAAAAGTCATTTAAAATCAAATTTTCATCATCAGTTCAACTATTACCGTGGAGACTCATATGTTTTACCAGGCCAACTTTGATTTACAGAGTTTCTGAAGCTGCAGCCCATACACAAAAAAACTCTAGGTGACTATGGCTCCTTAGGAACTCAGAAAAACATTGAGGGAACCAACTTTAACATTTGAATGAATTTCAAACACTGGCCAGGGATGAAGGGCGAAATTGTCTCATTACACACGGAGAGGAAAGTGCTCAGCAAAGTGGCATGAATGTCATTTTGCTCAGCAAAATTCTCGCCGTGTGCGGATGATTTTTGCTGAGGAAATACTCATTTCTGCAGCTGAGGAAAATATCTATCGTGTTTGATAATTTCTGCTATTCGTGCCAAAATTCTCACCGTCTGCGGTGTCACTGAGAATTTTGCTCACTGATTTGGGTGCACACGTGTTCATGTTGCCATGGTATCGACCACAGGTCACAACAAGATGGCGGCTCAAAGTGTTAACACGTGTGCACCTAAGGCAGTGAGCAAAATTCTCAGTGACACCGCAGACGGTGAGAATTTTGGCACGAATGGCAGATGAGTATTTCCTCAGCTGCACAAATGAGTATTTCCTCACCAAAAATCATCCGCACACGGCGAGAATTTTGCTGAGCAAAATGACATTCATGCCACTTCGCTGAGCATTTTCCTCTCCGTGTGCGGCGGGCTTAAGAGACGCGAGGGAACTCTGAGGCATCTGCTACTGGATTCATGTGCTGAAAACGTAATAATTTTGTTGAGGCTTATGTGAGGCTTATTTGGGAGTAAAGGGATGTCATAGAAAGGGGCATGTCTGATTTTCTCATTTTCTGACGTATATCATACCACTCTTACTTAGTTATTTGAATTCTTATGAATGACCATAACTGCTCTGATTTCATGCAAGGTTGGTACCTAACTTGGTTTTTCAGCCAAATTTTGGAAATTTGGCTCGTTTCTCTTATTGTCGGCTTCAAAATTAAGGCCCCGTTCACACTGCTCCGCTTTTGTTAGTATCCGTTTTTATTGCATCGAAGCTACCCGTTCACACTGCTCCGTTATCGTACAAAAACGGAGAGAAAACCTCCGTTTTTGTGCGTTCACACTGATCTGCCTGATAACAAAAACTCAGCGAAAAACATACATTTTTGTGCGTTCACATTGCTCCATTTTTGTGAAGCTCATTGTTGGATATTGGAGCGTTTTCAAAAACCTCCGTTTATGTGCGTTCACATTGATCAAATGCGTTTTCGAAAACCTTCGTTTTTGTGGATATCCACTTTCGATAGCGTTTTCGAAAACCTCCGTTTTTTGGCGTTTTTGTGTGGATCAGTGTGAGCACTTTCACAAAAACGGAGGTTTTTCTCTCCGTTTTTGTACAAAAGCGGTCCAGTGTGAACGGGGCCTAAGTTTGGCTGTTTGGCTTAAGTTTGGCTTCTTTTGAGATTTGTGGTCAATTTTCATTCAATTCTCTACAAACTGGAGAGCAGGTGATCACAATCTAGGACATTTTTCTTTGCAAGGCAACATCAAAGGTATAGGGTATTCATCGGAGCTACACAATATAGTATGTGAAAACAATGGAATGCAAGTGTCCATTGCTTGAAATAACAATAGAACAATAAGTGGTACAACAATAGGTCATTGTTTTGAAAGGTTTGGCTTTATGTCAACAGATGTGCTTATGAATGACTGGGGATATGGATAGAAGGAAGAAAATTTTGTATTTAAGATATAACTTCCTAACTTCTTTGTTATTTTTCTAAAAAAGATTAGAAAGGCTAGAAAGACTGGAGTAACCCTAACAGTCGAAATGCTTTATAGCCCTCTATTCTGAGTCTGTTACTTTCATGGCCTTCCAACTCAAACATGGGAAATTTGCTTTCTCTGATTTGAATCAAGCAAAGAAGTGCATATTTGTGGATATTCATCGATTCTTTCTGTATTCGAAGGGGCCGGTTTTGTTTACAACATGAATTTCAAATTTCTTGCTTCGTTCTTAACTCAGTACGAATAAACGGAATTTTACGTGACCGAGAAACCTTTGATACGTCCTGATGTCTTGCATGTTCACTAAACCGTCGGTGGTGACAAGGTGCTTGTTGTGAGCAATATATATCAAACTTTGGATGTGGTCAAATGGTCGTATGATCGTATTTTTCTGGGGACACTGTCCCTAATTTCCGAGGGACATTTCACTCCAAAAATTTTGGTACATCTTTGGCAAACATCCTTTGTTCCACGAATAATCTACCAAAATCCGTAAAAATCCTTCTGTTAAAAAATAACTCGCACACCCCTTCGAATGAATGACATGCTACTTACCAAGTTCGAAAAGATCATGAAATTTTACCGAAAAATCAAAAATCCTTAGGTAGGATCGAAACTGCAATGAAAAGACGAGTCACCATGGAGAAAAACAATAGCTCTTATCCGAAAAAGGAAATAAAAGGGATATGCTCAAAGCATATTGTTCAGCTTTTATTTACAATTGCATTTCTTTCAAATTTGAGAAGAAAGTGGTTGGGTAGGTTAGCAATGTTTCCCAGTGATCCTGGAGCGTGGAAGGGAGATGCTTTATTAGAAAACGAAGAGCAAGAATTGCGACGATAATCATAGTTAGATATTTCATTCCAATCCAATTGACAAATCCAAAAGACAAATTAGTAAGACAAATCCATGCGAGACAAGTCCAAGTGACGAATTATGTTGAAAGACTAGGCCATATTTATTGTTTTTGACGCTTCGAAGCAAACTAGCTTCATCATCAGAATACCAAGTTTCCAAAAGCACGAGGCTATATTTATATCGATAAAGACAAAACTACCAAGAATGCGTTTTTTAACAAATTCTACGTGAAAAATATAATGAGGTACGTCCAGAGGGCAATACCTAAAGCAGAGCTAAGGGAATAGAAGATTGTTGAGAGTTAAGTGACGGACGATCACGTGAAATTAATAGACTTTCATGAATGAGCAAATCAAAATCATTTTTAGCTCTGTCCAAAACTGAAAAATCTTCCACCGACGCGGCGTGACCTGATTTGTTAATATGGTCCCAGATGGCTGAGGGACTAACTTTAATTTTTTGACCTGCTTTATTTATTCCCAAGTGCTCCCTGCAGCGTGTAATCAGGTGACGGGTTGTTTTTCCGAAGTACAAGGCATGGCAGCCAGGACACTTAAATTAGTAAACAACAGAGGAGCGAATGAGGGTTGGGAAGCGGTCTTTAAATGGAAACAAAGACTGTATGCGTTTTGAAGATCGAAAAATAACCTGAAGCTGAATACCCGGATAACATTGGGAGAGGCTTTCTACTCAAAATCTGAGCATTCAAAGAAGTACCCTGGGATTCACCTTTTTTCGATATTTGAAAGGAATCTACGTATGGTATGTTTTTATCAATCGGCTCCAGGTTTGACAGGTTCAGAGACAGATATATCTATCTATAGTAGATTTAGAGCATCAATAGTCGGCAATTAAAGAGCAATTGTCACCCAGGGTACTTTGCAGGCATTTTGCAATATGAGACTATTTGAAAACCAAATTTAGTCTAACTAAACGGAAATATGTATCCACTTTGCAATAAACGAACTGATGGGAAAAGTCATCTAAAGTCAAATTTTCATTATCAGTTCAACTGCTACAGTGGAGACTCATATTCTTTGCTTGGTCAAATTTGATTTTCAGACATTCTGAAGATGCAGCCTGTACACAAAGGACTCTATGTGACAATGGTTCCTTAGGAACTCATGCTTAGCATAGGGCAATCAAAGTTTGTCTCAGTATAGAGCAAAATTTCAGAAACCAACTTTATTTGAATGAATTTTAAATAGTGGCCAGGGGTGAAGGGAAAAATTGTCTCATTCATCTTTAATGATTAATTAATCTTTCTGAAGCTAAGATACGCGAGGGAACTCTGAAGCATCTGCTACTGGATTCATGTGCTGACAGCAAAACAACTTTGTTGAGGCTTACGTGAGGCTTATTTGGGGGTACAGGAATGCTGTAGAAAGGGGCATGTCTGATTTTCTCATTTTCTGGTGTAAAGCATACTGTTCTAGGTTATTTGAATTCTTATGCATGATCATAACTGCTCTGATTTCATGCAGGGCTGGTACTTGGCTTTCCCTAAGCCAAGTTTTGGAAATTGCGCTCTTTTCTCTCATTGTTGGCTTCAAAGATAAAGTTTAGCAGTTTGGCTTAATTTTGGTTTCTTTTTGAGATTTTGGTCAATTTTCATTCAATTCATTTTCAAACTGGACTACATTTCTAGCCTGATTTTGTGTTCAAAGCCTAAAATGTTGTAGGACAATCATAATCTAGGACATTTTTCTTTGCAGGGTTTTCATCCTGAGCTACACAACATAGCATGTGAAAAAAATGTAATGCAAGTGCCCATCGCTTAAAAAAACAATAGAACAATATGTGATGCGACAATAGGCTATTGTTTTGAAAGGTTTTGCTCTTTTTCTTGCTATTTTCCGACCTCGGTTTGGATTGGGGGCGGTCCGGGTATCTACCAACCCTGATTTCACGCTGAATTTGAATGGTAGTCATTGAAAGAGTACAGTAACCATAAAAAGCACTCCGCAGGAGCTACAAATGTTAAAGCGCGAGTGAAGCGAGCGCTTTTACGTCCTAGTTTCTAATATCAAGAGTGAGCGAGTTCCATTCAACAAAGGTATTTTGAAAATAAGTGTTTGAAAACCGGGCAGTTCTACCTATGTTTTGTTCATACAGACGCGCACTTCTGAGATTGTACATGACTTGACGCTCAGGAGGGATTTCTGCATACAAACATCCAGGATTATGTGAGTTCTTTAACTTAAAAACATGGCACAAACGTCTATATCACCTCCTCTGATAGAGGCTTTCCCAACCTAGTTCCTCATACAACTTTTGCCTATTTGTACCTCACCATGCACCGGTCACCGCCATGGCAGCCAAATGTTGAGTTTGTTCTATTTTACGCATAAAGCTTTGGAGCATCTCAGGGTCACGCCTATTGTGGTAGACAATGTCACCATAATCAAGATGAGGTCTAACGTAAAGCTTGTACAAGATGACGCACCTGTTGCAAAGTGTTTCAAAGCCCTGAATCCTTAGCGGTAGTAACTTTTAGCCAAGGCGGTAGTAATTTTTAGCCTAGGTGGTGGTAACTCGTTGCCTAAGGGATGGTAGTAACTTTCTCCGTAAGCAGCAATAACAATAGGTTGATTGTTCCAGAAACAATAGTGCAATTGTATGGCAGACGTGAGCAAGGAAATGACTTCCATATGCCTCGTTCAATTCCTACCCTGACCATCCCCCCGGGAATCCCCCGGGCATTTGCACAGAAAAAATTTCTGGCCCCCGGGCATTAGACAGTCAATTTTTTCCGGCCCCGGGGCATTTGACAACCCCCGGAATATTGAAAATGTGTACAGTATATACTTTATATGTATAGGTGTACAGGAGCATTAAACTTGCATTACACTGGCTTTTAGGTTTCATAAGCACACTTGTAAGGTGTTGCTATTTTAGGAAAAATACTTTAAAATTCGAACAGATGTGGTTGTCGAAGGTTCAATCCTATAGTTGCTCAAATATAATAATCTGGGATACAAGAATTTGCTGCAATTGTTTAAAACAAAAGGCACATCTTGTCTTTGCGTGAATGCGTGCAAAATAGCGAAGGGCAAGGCTATTCTTTCGCAGATCTAGGAGCCGTTAATGTTTGATGAACGATATCCCAGACTTCATTTTGCGTCTAGGGTAGCACTTTGAATACAATAGGCTACTGTACATCGTCTTCCAGATATTGAGGAAGAACCTTGCAGTCCCAAGAACATTCTTTGAATTACCAAGTAGTATTGAACAAGAAGTTCAGTTTTATTCCTTTGGAAATGTTGTCGTTTGTTACACTTCTGTTCTTATTGTTACACCTTGTCCGTTCTACTTCTCTGAAGTTCTACTTCTCCGTTCTACTTCTTCTATTGTTACACTTGTCCGTTCTTGACAAATTTAGATTGCATTATATTTCTGAGTGTGGGTCTTCCATGGCATCGTTGGAACCAGCAATATTTTAGAAAGTGTTAGAAGTATCAAATATCCTTCGAGTTCCTCCAGAAAACCAAATATCAAAACAATTCACAGCATTACTGACTATAACTTTTATATTTCAATGGCAAGATTGAAAGCAAAATTCCCGGCCGCAGGGCATTTGGCAGTCAATTGTTTCCCGGCCCCCGGGCATTCGTCAGAAAATTCTTCCCGGCCCCCGGGCACTTGTGCACAAAAATTTTGTTGACCCACGGGATACCCGGGGGGATGGTCAGGGTAAGAATTGAACGAGACATTACTTTGAAATAGTACAGGTGCAGAGTAACGGTATAGGATTGGGATGGGAGAACCTTCTCCTAGTGTAAGCAAATTACAGTATGGTCAATGGTCAATCATTGATCACACATTAATTGCAGACTGAATAACTGGTTGATTTCTGTCATTACAGAATCTCGCTAACAACAATTCAGTTCATCAAACTTTCTTAAATCTCCGCGAACAAATCATATCAATTTTTGCAAACATAAGCGGTAGTAAATTTGAAAATTTTTTGAACCTAAGAGGTAGTAAATTGCTGGATTTGAGACCCTAAATTTTGCAACGAGTACGTCACCTTGAAATACCAAGTCCCTCCTGGGGATTAACCCTATTTCACATGGAGTATTTTTTCGATATTTTGGCATGGGGGGGGCGTTTTTCGCCCCCTTCTTTTTCTCTGAAACTACAAAAGATATAACAATGAAACTTTCCTCCATTGTTCTTTGGACAATAAGCTTTCCAAATAAAATAATGGTAATTAATTAATCGCGTGATTTGTTGCTAGGCAACCAAAAAACAAAGGAAAACTGGCCAATTTATAGCTGCTTCGCAAGAAAAATTCTATTTAATTGAATACTCAACGGATTTTAATGAAAGTAGTCTTAAATGATAGGAAATACATTGTACAATTAAAATGTGTACTTTGAAGCAGTCTGAAGTATCTAATTATAGACCAATTAGCGGTTAATTAGCTCTTTATTCCTTTCTACTTATTGTCACTGCAGTTTTCCGTAGTTTTCTTGCTATTTCTGACATAGATCGACTTAATATGCATGAAACAAACAAGATTAAGCTAAATCGCAACAAAAATCTTAATTAATACATTAATTTATTCGAAAAATTACGTCATGAATATAAATGACGTCATACATATTAAGTTTTGCTGGTGTCAGCAAATTAGCAAAAATTATATATCAAGTGAAAGCTAGCCTGCGTACAGACTTTGGCTACTGGGGAGGAGAGAAAAGAATGAAACTACAAAGTCTGCGCAACGGCGTGAGTTTTCTTGTTTACAAACTTTCAATGTGATTGCGCAAGCGAGAACCCTTTTTGTTTTCTTTTGTTATGAAAGCCAATCAATATCGAGTCCTCAAACCCAGGACCCAATAGATTTAGCGGATTACAATCGATATTGTCTTTTTAAGAAGCGAGAAAATGGTTGACTGTAGTTAATGTGCAAATGTACACGCGCTTGAAAATGAGTTCGTAAATAACGTTATACTACCACAAATTAGAAGTTGGATGGTCAGCCAAAGCTAATGAATTAATAAATCAAAACACAAGAGTGGTTCTCAAAACAAGTGAAAGACAGCCAGCGCTGCAGTCACCAAGATGGAAGAGGTAGTCGATGGTCAACAAGAACTTAGGCCCAGTGAGCAGGCAGCCACTAGGCCCATTGATGAAAACCAAAGTACAGCAGACAATCAAGTGAAAACTACGTGCGTCAGTGATAAGAAAAGTGAAAAAGAATTCTTCTTCACAAGGAAAGAAGTGGAGGACTTCTACGAACTCCCCACAAAAACCGTCAAAAGATCAACGGGAAAGAAAGCTCTGAAATGCGGCTTCGAAGACTTCAAAGAAAATCTGTATGACCCAAAGGCCCTATACAATTGTTTCAAAACCGACAACATGCAACTACCAGAATGGATATTAGCAATTAACAAAGTTCTATACCAAGGACCTTGGTCAAATCAATATGATGTTTGCTGGGATGATCAAGTCATTGAAAAGGATGGCTCCCAGCGCTTCACTGACATCGAAATAAAGGTTGCAGATTTATCAACAAAATCGTTGCGCTACACACTGAAAATAGCCTTTGACACTGCATTGATTTCTGTACAAGGGACTCATTACCTGGAATTCATTCAGGAAGTGTTCCCAGATATCAAATCATTAGTTAAGAGCAACCATGTTGGAAAATCCCCACAAAAACCACAAGGCAGACAACCAGGAAATAAATCAAAAGCTACAGAGGAGGCTTCTTTCTCTATTGCAGAGAAAATATCTGGTTCAACTTCCCCTACCTGGGATATAGCCCCCCTTCCAGCAGCCCAGTCTGAGCCTGAAGAGAAAACACAGTTACAGGAAATGTCCAGGGACATAGCACACCTCAAGATCTATTTGGAACAAATGGACCTAAAAAAACCTACTTCAAGCTATTCTAACAAATCAAAAAATGTTAGAAAGGAAATTAGGCATCATTGAGAGCAACGTAATACAGCAAGATAAATCCACTGATCTGAAAGGCATGACATCACTAATAGATGAGTCCAAAGAAGCCCTGAATCTCCACATGAAGCAGCTATCTGAGACACTTAAGCAGGAAATTAAAGAGAATTCTAACCAAGGCAGTGAAGTATCTCTCCTCATGGAAGAAATCAGCAACAAGAATAATCGCATAGAAGATTTACAAAAGAAAACCAAAGATCTTCCTAGGCTCCAAAATACAAATCAATCCATCCTACGTGAGAATGAGACTTTAAGGGAGAAAATAAGTCAAATGGGCAATGAGATAGATTCTCTAGCAAGGGAAAACAGTAAACATCAACAGAACATTAATGCCCTGAATAGTGAAGTTGGAGAGCTTGTCGCCCGCTCAAGATTGTTAGAGAGTAAGCTCTCAGGGGTCGAAGAGATGAATTCCATGTTGAAAGAGCAAGCAAATAGACATGAGCAACAGCTACTTGCAAAGGACAAGATGTTATACATGATGATAGAGGAGGGAAGAGTGAAGGCAGCAAAAGATACCTCCAGTGAATTAAAAGAAGAAGAGGCTACACAAGAAATATTGCTAGTTGGGGATAGCATAATTAAACTCGTTGACACCTCAAAATTATTAAGCCTCAATCAGGAAATCAAAATCTCCAAAGAGACAATATACACTTGGAATGAGACAGACGAAAAGCTCACCAAGGGTCACCTTGACATCCCTAATACAATCATTTACCATCTTGGCACAAATGATATAAAAAATGGTACAACACCTGATGAAATAGTAGCTAAGATCGAGGAAGTAATTGGGAAAACGCTAAAAAAGAATCCAGAGGCCAAAGTAATTTTGAGTGCAGTAGCCCCAAGAGGAGATAATGATGACCTTGACATGGCAAGGCAAGAATTGAATTTGATGATGCTGAAGAAATATAAAGATAAAGAACATGTCCTGGTGGTTGACAACAACAACCTATCAAGTAGAGGTGCCATAATAAAAAACTATTATGGCCAAGATCTTATTCACCTGACACTACAAGGTGCAAAGATCCTAGCAACCAACATCAGTCATCTACTAAAGAAGATGCTCAATATCTCATCTCTATATGAACAGAAGGACAGAGGTGGGGCAGAATCAAAGAAAGATAGGAGTCCAGAGAGAAACCAGTTTCATGGCAGATGGAACTGGGGAAAGGCAAGCTGGAGAAGCACGAGGGGAAAAACTTAAGGCGCTGATCATTAAGCTACTACTTGTGGCAGAAACTTTTGAAGATTTGTGAGACTCATGTTAAAGACAGGTAATTTTTTTAATACTTTGGCTATTGGTTATTGGAACATTGGTGGCTTATTCTATAAAGTGGGTAGCAGCACTCTATCAAAGTTATCAGATACTGAATTTTTAGCAAACGTAAAAAACCTGGATATCTTCGCACTAGCAGAAAGTCACACAGGACCTAATGAGAGCAATGTCAAAGTAAATGGTTTTTGGAATCTCTCTAGTTGTAGGCAGATCAGTAGTAACAAACGTTACTTTGGGGGCATAGTCCTTTATGTCAAGGAATTTATCCACCCTGGAGTTAAAATCATTGACTCTGACAGTCCAGATATGATTTGGGTGAAGCTAGACAAAGTTTTCTTTAACTTGTCAGAAGATACTTACGTTGCCTTTGTGTATATTCCTCCCCAGAACTCACCCTACTTAGCCAAGACAGGCAGAGATATATCATCATTGTATAAGTGTATTGAGAATAAAGTTGCGCAGCTTAGCAAAAGGGGAAATGTCTTAATTTTAGGAGATTTCAATGCCTACACCAGTACAGTAGAAGATTTTGTCTCATTTGACGAGACAGAAGGTAACAGTCACATACCCCTCCCAAATGGCTATTCAAGTGATGAACAGATAGAGAGGAGCAACCTTGATTACAGGGCTCCCAATGAAAGTGGCAATCTTATGCTAGATCTTTGTAAAGGAAGCTCATTAAGAATTCTAAATGGTAGAATTAAAGGAGATAGAAATGGAGATTTTACAAGGTACCCCCTCCATAACAAGATGGAAAACTTAGAACCAAGTGTCATAGATTATGGTCTTTCCCATGTCGGCAATCTAGACAGAATCAAGTATTTTTCCGTAGGTAAATTAACACCTCTCTCTGACCATTGTTGCATATCTCTGCATATGACAGTTAAGCATCCTGAATCAACAACTACCTTTCAGAATAACAATGGCACAACACCAAAACACTCTTCTGTTCCAGACAATTTTATGTGGGACAAAAGATTTCGTACAGATTTTGTAAACACACTGTGCTCTGCTGACAACAAAGAGAAGTTATCTGAATTTACCCAAAAAGACTTCCTAGAATCACAGGTTGGAATTGACTCAGCAGTTAAACAGCTAACAGAAATCATCACCAGTACAGCGGAAAGAGTTATACCTGTTAAGAGAATAAACAGTGGCAAGAAAAGGAAAAGTCCCAAAAAAACAAAAAAATGGTTCACTTCTGAATG
This sequence comes from Aurelia sp. 3 sensu Dawson et al. (2005), assembly GCA_964020215.1. Taxonomy (NCBI): domain Eukaryota; kingdom Metazoa; phylum Cnidaria; class Scyphozoa; order Semaeostomeae; family Ulmaridae; genus Aurelia; species Aurelia sp. 3 sensu Dawson et al. (2005). The sequence continues at coordinate 12,900,112 of OZ026585.1, forward strand.
TCAGGGTCTTAAAAACAAGCTTTCCCGATTAGCTACTAACCTTAAAAAGAACCCTTTTAATAATGATGCCAAAATAAAATATAGAACAGCCTATCAGGCATATAAAACTTTATTAAGAAAAGAAGAGAGAAACTATAACAAAAACATGAAGGAAAAACTGCTCGAAATAGAAGGGAATGACCCAAAATCCTTTTGGAATTTAATTTCCAGCATGCAAGGGGGTAAAGAAAACAATGAAATGAATAATGATCTATTCAGGTCAATTGAGAAGTACCATGATTACTTCAGTAAGCTTTACAATAACAGTGAGATTTCCAGGCATACTGAGGCAGCTGCCACAGTTTTTCAATCCCTGCTAAACCAAAACTTGAGGGGATCCAATGTTACTGCTTTTTTAGATGCACCCTTTACTGAAGAGGAAGTCATTGAATGTGCTTCAGACCTTAAATGCGGGAAAGCTCCTGGACCTGATAGAATTCTAAACGAGTTCCTTAAACTAGGTCGTTTTGTTCTTGCTAAGCCAATTACCAAATTGTTTAATTTGATTCAAAAGACAGAAATGTACCCGAATGCTTGGTCAGTCAATATTCTCTCCACTATCCACAAAGGAGGATCAACAGATAACTTAGACAACTTCAGGGGAATAAGTGTAGGGTCCTGTTTTAGCAAGCTGCTCGGTTGCGTACTAGGTAAAAGATTAGAGAAATCAATTAGCACATTCCAACTTATTGAAAGAAACCAAATTGGCTTTCTTAAGAACAGTAGAACCAGTGATCACGTATTTGTAGTAAACACGTTAGTGAATAAGATAGTTAAGTCTAAAGGGAAATATCTGTACTCAGCTTTCATTGACCTAAGGAAAGCATATGATAGTGTCAATAGAAACTTCCTTTTCTCCAAGCTATGGGCAATGGGCTTAGGAGGGAAATTTCTAAGTCTGATCAAATCTATGTATAAATCTGTACAACAGTGTATCAAGTTAAACCATGTTGTTATAGAACCAATAATGACCACTTTAGGCTTAAAACAAGGATGTAACCTATCTCCCCTTCTCTTTAACTTATTTATTGAAGATCTGAAAATGGAATTTGACATCACATGTGACCAAGTCAGACTGGGTTCGGTGTCCTTTAGTCACTTACTCTTTGCGGACGACCTAGTTTTGCTTTCCACCTCACAAGTAGGTTTACAAGAGTGCTTAAACAGACTGTCTAATTATTGCAACAGATGGGGCCTCAATATCAATTTAAAAAAGAGTAATGTAATGATTTTTAACAAAACGGGTAGAATACCAAAAGGTGTCAGGTTTACATGTGGAGGTGCGGACATCCCTTTGACAAATCGGTACAAGTATCTAGGAATACTACTGTCATCCTCTGGTTCATTTAAACCAGCAATAGACAATCTCTGTGACAGGTCACGAAAGGCTTATTTTGCAGTAAGAGAAGTCCTGAGTAAAGTAGGATTTGACTCCACTATTACCTTAAAAATATTTGATTCACTCATAAAACCTATAATTACGTATAACTGTGAGATCTGGTCGCAATTCAGTCAATACCAGACAAATTTTCTGCGCAACCACGCTGAGAAAGAGCGTCTTGTATTTGAAACAGCTCTGAAAGAACCAGAGACCCAACACCTTCGACTATGCAAGAGTATACTTGGTGTAAACAGGGCTTGTAGTAATCTAGCTGTTCTAGGGGACTTGGGAAGAATGCCCCTTAAGCTATTCTGTTACAAACAGATGCTACTCTATTTCCATAGATTACTGAACGTAAGCGAAAACAGTCTTGTTAAAGAAGCATTTAATGAAAGCAACTTGTTGAGAAGGGAGGGACACTTTAGTTGGGTGACTTCAATACAGCAACTATTTCTAGCTCTAGATCTTAACTTCGATTTAGACAAGTTCAAAAACATGAGAAGAAGTTCTTTCCAAAAGCTCGTAGAAAAGAGACTGCAACAAAAATATCACACATATTGGCTAGAAACCATTAGTAAAACACAGGGACAGTCAAAAAAAGGCTCCAATAAACTGCGGACGTATTGCCTTTTCAAATCTCATTTGCAAAAAGAACCTTACTGCTCTTTGCAGGATAAGGATCTTCGTAGAAACATGGCAAAACTACGCTGCAGTGATCACAATTTACGAATTGAAACGGGCCGAAGAGAAGGCATTCCAGCAGAGCAGCGATTATGCCGCCTGTGTTCTCTAAATAAAGTTGAAAACGAAGAACATTTCCTTTTGGAATGCCCAGTTTATCAACCACTGCGAGTAAAACTCTTCCTCGCGTTTGAGAAGGAAATAAGAACTTTTCACTCTTTTGATAATCGACAAAAATTTATTTACCTGATGTCTTGCGAAGACCAGAAACTGCTCTTAGAAGTCACGAAATACATAAGGGATGCTTTTAAATTACGCCCAAATATCCCTGCTCTAATACCATAGAACTATCCTAGTCATCGTATATATATCTTTAGTTTTCTAATTGATTATTTGTTCTTCATTATAGTGCTTGTTATATCTTATCTTATTCTGTATTCGGGTTTTGTTAATAGCTTAGATTCGTTTTGTTTAGTAGACGACGCTCCTTATATTAGTGTAGCAAGTCTGATGAATTGAAATTGAAATTGAAATTGTAGTCGAAGTGCTCAGACGTTGAACAGATTAGTGGATTATGAAGGGGAAGCTTCGAAGATTGTCGTGTAAATATGTGATGAAAAAGAATTTTCAGAGAGGCCTATGTCACGCCCAACTCATTTTCAACGTAAACAGAATCCTTGATGAGCACAAAACTGTGATGAAGAACTTTTTCAAAGAAACTGCATGTACTGCAGTGCTCCGACCGATTTTTCTTGGTGTTGAGCAAGAAACATGTCCTGACTGGTCCTGACAAGGTTTGTCCTGATCGAATTCTTTTCAGCCACAATGTTTTCTACTGAATTCGTACAATCCACTCCCTTTTTGACAGCTATTGAACCTTGGTCCTTCCTGTGGGTTGTTTGATTAGGTCTACACAAGAATGACGAGTCACTGTTTACGTTGTGCAATGAATCGAGTAACTTTCTTCGCTTCTTGAACAAATCTTTGAAACAGCGAAAACATATTTTTATATCGACTTTACGACTTGATGAGCCAAGGTCATCTACGTACGGTGGCCCACAAGTATCACTACACATTTCAGAATGCACTACACATTAACAAAAACTCACTACACATTAGCAAAAGTCACTACACATTAACAAAAGTCACTACACATTAACAAAAACTCACTACATATTAACAAAAGTCACTGCACATTAACAAAAACTCACTACACATTAACAAAAGTCACTACACATTAACAAGAACTCACTACACATTAACAAAAGTCACTACACATTAACAAAAATTCACAACACATCAACAAAAGTCGCTACACATTAACAAATGTTGACTTATTCAGATTGCCTCGCGGATTGCGATGATAGCTCTTGCAATTAGGCCGTGCATCACCATGCATGGACTAGGCCCATTTTTTTTTTCTTTTTTTTTATATATTCCATTAAAAGTTTACAAGACGAATTACCTATTACAATACCTACTAATTACTCTACGAAACACTACAAGGACGATAATACCACGGGGAGCAATAGACTATGACAACCCCGTGGCAATTAACATAGAAAGAAATAAAAACTACCGGGTGAATCAGGAAAGATGCACCGCCCGCCCGCAAAGTCGCACCCAAGGGCCACCAACCGACTCGCACAATTCATTGCGAAGTTACGATGCATTAAAGAGGCTATTACAAAATTATGCCCAGGCCTCAGTTGAAGAATTTGGGATTAGAATTAGGAACGAGTCGGGTGTGTGACCCTGCATCACGACTTCCTGAGCAAGCAAAACCCCTCCCCCAACCCACCCATTACATAAAAATACACATAAATACTACAAAAGAAATAAATCTACATCGACAAAACAGAACTTTACAGATGAGATACTTTACGATGACGTACTAGGTGGTTGTGCGAGGTTTAACAAACTTTGATGTGGTCCTAATCGAATCGACCAGTTTCATGGATGAATTCTAGAGTCAATTCGAGAATATTTTTGTTAAGGTCATTGGGAAAGTCTTTGTCACCATATAATAAAAGATACGTTAAGCGTTCGTTTGGTATATTTACATATCTAAGTGGTCGCAGTAACGCAAAAACTCGTGCGAGAAGATTTCGGCGTTGAATCTCAAAGGAAGGGCAAAGCAACAAAAAGTGTTCCGTATTCTCAATACCGTCGTTCGTAGGGCACATTGGATTGATGGTATCCCTAAAATTGTGCTTGAACTTGTGAAAGTTCAACTTACTTAGACCAACCCTAAGTTGAGTAAGATAGGACAGCCCTATTGGGTCATGAATCCCAAAGACAGACTTAGCAGGGGGGCGGATTTTGGACAGTAGCTTTTTCTTAAAAATTGCAACGGTTGGTGCAAGTCTAATCTCTGTACATAGATCATTCCAATCAGACAGACAACTGGGATAGAAGCTAGATTGAAATCTCTCTGTCCTTGCCCTAATACGCCCAACGACATCCTGTCTGCGAAGAGAATATTGCGACTGTTGAAGTTGCGGGATTGGATTTGTTGTATATACAGGGGACATGCCATTTATCATTTTATAGAACAATGTTAGGCGTCTACTCCATCTACGGGAACATAGTGACTCCCAACCAAGCTCAGCGTAAAGCTTTTCCCGCGACGTTCCCCTCCATGCCCCTGTTATGGCTAGAGCTGCAGAATACTGAACGGACTCTAACTTTTCCATCAAATTTGATAATATGGTATTGCCGCTAAATTCACACACTTTAGCCGGAATATGGTAGATAACATCCCCGTAATCCAAGTGAGGTCGCACATAGAGCTTAAATAATTCATTAAGAGTATTTCTGGGCAGATACTTGGAGAGACATCTCAGCAGACCAATGCCTTTTCTTGTTTTTGAGATAGCTGCTTTAATATGAGCGGAAAAAGAAAGTTTCGAATCTAGGACAACTCCTAAATGTTTGTGTTCTTCAACTTTCGTCACTGGTATGTTATTAAAATGAATTACTGGATGATGAATTTCAATTTTTTTCTTAGAAAATACCAATTCGACAGCTTGTTTCTGTGGATCTGGGTTGAATGACATCTTCCAATCATAGGCCCATTGACTTATCAATTCTAAGTCATGGTTCATGTCATTCGCAGCTGTATTTGAGTCTTCTACTACGGTAAACAATGAGGTATCATCAGCAAAAAGTTTAACATTACACTTTAAGTCTGCAGTTAGATCATTTATATACACAAGGAAAAACAAGGGTCCTAAAATAGAGCCCTGAGGTACTCCTGCCGAAATATCTCCCCAACTTGAACTCTGTCCATTCAGAACAGTTCGCTGTTTTCGATCCTTGAGGAAACTTTGAATACGGGAAAGAAGTTCCCCTGAGACGCCACATCGCTTTAGCTTATAAATCAAACCGTCATGCCACACCCTGTCAAATGCTTTAGAAATATCAAGGTACACGGAGCGGACATCAAGGGGAGGATTACAGTCAAATGCATTGAAGATCGTATGTGTAATGGAAATTAATTGATTGACTGTAGAGTCACCAGGACGAAAACCAGACTGATTCGGGTTAAGTAATTCATTTGTAACAAAATGTGAGTATAAAGAGTCGTACATAAGCTTTTCCAGTATTTTACCAAAAATTGGTAATAGAGAAATTGGACGGTAGTTCCCCTTAACGATAAGGGAAACTCGCAAGAAATCATGCGCAGAAATACTATTTAGGTTCCAACCCCGGGGGGGGTACTTAGTATATTTGACCGACGGGGATGTGCCGTTTTTCAGGGTATCGTTTTCGCCTATTTTTTCTAGAACAGGGTATCAAAAGAAGGCAAATTTTCTGGAGCAGGTTGTCAAAACATGTAAAAAGAGGAAATTTTGTTAGAACAGGTTATTATTTGGTCCAATTTTTGTGTTTTTGAGTATACTTTTCACCGATTTTTTCTAGAACAGGGTATCATTTGAAGGCAAAAATTCTGGAGCAGAGTGAAAAATTTTTTTTCGTGGGCACATCCCCGTACAAATTTAGGTCAAGTACCCCCCCCGGGGTTCCAACAGCAAAAATCAAGTGTTTCTGGACCTGGATTAGTCTCTACGTCACCACTCAGCATGACTGTGCTGAAAACCAGCCATTGGGTATGCAGTGTCACACAGGTTATGCATGCAATGTAAAAATATGCATACAGGAAAAGAAATTTCCTTAGAGCAAAATTATTGTAATGAACTTGATTAATGACAAAGAGCGGGGTTCGCTTGAAAAGTTCAACAGACGTGTATATTACCATCTTCACAAAGAGATGCACGCGGGCAAACCGGGGCAAGAAACCTGACCGTGTTGACCGTGTTGTCACAGCAAAGTGCATTACACAAAATTGTTGCATTAATGTGAGGGGTAGAACAAGGATCGAGATCGCAATAAAACAACAACAAAACCAGTAAAGCTTAATGACTTGAAAAAGAATCGAAAATGGCTGAACGGGTTTTCTCAGGAGAGATGATTTTTGGAGAGAGATACGAAAACATCCTATTGTTGCTCGCCATCGATTTATCTCAACCGGCATCATAATGATGAAATCTTCCCGCTGGTCCTAAGGGACAATATACCTCAACGAGACCACCGTTGGCACGACTTACGAAACGAAAATACCGAAAACTGAAAGAGAAATTAAAATGAAATTGATGCAACTGGGAGAAAAGGAAAATTACAAATAACAACGACAGAATTAATAACGCAAAATTTCCAAACCATTTGGGGTACTCAGTGACTCCTAAGGGCATTGGAAGAAAAGCATTTCATATGCTGCCAGTGGGAACACTGCTTCAGAGAAACTTTCAGCTATCCCCAGCCACGGGCCACGGAATGATGGACCGAGATGATGGAACGACAAGCATTCCAGCACCCTTACCACCACTCCACACCCCGTGCCCAAGGACAGCCGAAAAATATCTCAATAGTTGATTGGTTGATCAAATACTGGGTAACTAGACATCGCATAAATTTTAAAGCTGCATTATGGCATAATCCCGAGGGAGTGCGGACTACGCTGAATGTTGATGTAAAGTGGTTTTTAAAAACAGATGATTTTGTCAAAGTAGAAGGAATGTTTCAATGACACAAATAACACAATCAAGTGGATCTCCGTCCGGGATATAAAAACAAACGGTGAAGATTTAGGTGTATTGGGAGTTCTTTGGAAAACAAACATCTCGAAAACAACAAAATGACGTAACAAGCATACTGCTCCGTTTCATCGATTTTATTAGTAAAGAAACCGAAATAAAACCTTGAAACTGGGAAATGGGTTCTCAAGGATCACTTAATTTGGACTTCCCCCAGGTTTTCTAGGTTTGGCTAAACACGAATGCTATAACGAAAAAAAAAATTTTTTTGACGACTAAAGCGTTTAACAGAGATGTTTTTCAGGGTCGCATTAAGCGTATTTTATTAAGTCTAAAAGTTCGTGCTCATCATTGAAATATTCATAATCTCCATCCATAAAGAGACAAGGGCGACAATTAATGTCAGCAAACGCGAAATACTCATTTTTATCCTTCAACCATGTGTTAGCCTTTTCCAGAAGTTTCACTTTCCTGTGGGTCAAGTCCAGATGTACTTTAAATTTTTCTGATTTCTTTCTTGCTCTGTAAACCATCGATCGATGTCGCCAAGTGGTAAAACGGACAATGATGGTTTGCGATTTCTTGTTGGTTGTTGGATTTTGCTTTATCGGCCCAATCCTATGAGCCCGATCAATCACCATGTCAGGTATGTCAACTTCCAACTCATCCTTCAATAATGTCTTGATTTTTCTCAAACAGGATTCACCAGATTCATCTTTATCTTTATCCATTTCAATGCCGTTGAATCTCAAGCATAATCGTCGATGATACTGTTCATTATCGTCACAACGAAGCTCGAGGCTTTCGACACGATCTTTCAACTCATTGATCTCCTCATACCCTCGCTCAAGCTTCTCTGTCCTCTCGATGTACTTTTCTATTAACACTATTTTGGCTTCTAATTCCTGGATCTTTTCATTTTGGGCAACAACTGTTTGACGAAGACTGTCGATACATTCTTTGGTTGCCAAATGTGCAATCTTACCTTCGACAACTTGTCCAATCGATTTAAGAGTTACGGGTGGGGTTTCTTCTTTCGTTCCGTCGGTTGAATCAGAATCAGGGCCTAACTCCTCGTGCTTCGATTTCGCTCTCGATTTCGATTTCGCCTTTCCAGACATTTCGTACTCACAAAGAACAGTAAATCATACAATTTTGCATCTATCAATCAGCAGTTAAAGTCAGGGAAACATCTTCATTATTCAATTACACTTTTAGGAACCTAAAACAGCAGTGCACCCACTGACAGCAACTCGCCTTCAGCAGCAGCCGAAAACACGTCCGTCCACAAAGCGAGTCATGCGCGAATCAATCACCCATGGACCGAGCCCATGGACCGAGCAGGTATAACACTGGCTGCAATGGGCTGTCTGATGAGTCAGCATGAGCTACAGCCTGCCTACAGGTTTTGTCCAAACTGTGGTGCAGCAGTGTGGCAACAAGGTGCAGCTGCTGGTCCAGTTGAAAATGACCTGCAAGAAATCATCACCGGCTATTTAATATCTGGCTTCGTCGCCAAAACGACCAAAAACATTCAATTTGCTGGTTGCCATAGCGATGAGCCTTCTCGCCTGCTAAACCGTCTTTGCCATCTGCCCACAAATAACATTGTATTGCAACCATTGTTCCATTCTCAGATCCTGGATCTGATCTCACTAACCGGAGACATCTGCCAGTTTCCTTTATGGACTCAAAAAATGCTTCCCAATGACAAGTGGGTTGTTGTTTGATCTTGCAACAACTAAGCCACAAAATACGGCAGCTGTATCCATCCATTGTACCATGTACTGGAAAGCCAAACGGCTTCAACTTGTGATATCCGTCAGCATGCCAGCATTCATTGGGTCCTGGGGATCTACACTTCTTCTGTGCAAACGCTGACGCCTTCTTGAGTCCATAAATGAAATTGGCGGCCGGTTAGTGAGATCAGATCCAGGATCTGAGAATGGAACAATGGCTGCAATACAATGTTATATGTGGGCAGATGGCGAAGACGGTTTAGCAGGCGAGAAGGCTCATCGCTATGGACCTTCCAAAGGCAACCAGCAAATTAAATGTTTTTGGTCGTTTTGGCGACGAAGCCAGATATTAAATAGCCGGTGATAATTTCTTGCATGTCATTTTCAACTGGACCAGCAGCTGCACCTTGTTGCCACACTGCTGCACCACAATTTGGACAAAACCTGTAGGCAGGCTGTAGCTCATGTTGACACATCAGACAGCCCATTGCAGCCAGTGTTATACCTGCTCGGTCCATGGGCCTAGTCCATGCATGGTGATGCACAGCCTAATTGCAAGAGGTATCATCGCAATCCGCGAGGCAATCTGAATAAGTCAACATTTGTTAATGTGTAGCGACTTTTGTTGATATGTTGTGAATTTTTGTTAATGTGTAGTGACTTTTGTTAATGTGTAGTGAGTTCTTGTTAATGTGTAGTGAGTTCTTGTCAATGTGTAGTGAGTTTTTGTTAATGTGTAGTGACTTTTGTTAATGTGTAGTGAGTTTTTGTTAATGTGTAGTGACTTTTGTTAATGTGTAGTGACTTTTGTTAATGTGTAGTGAGTTTTTTTTAATGTGTAGTGACTTTTGTTAATTTGTAGCGAGTTTTTGTCAATGTGTAGTGACTTTTGTTAATGTGTAGTGACTTTTGTTAATATGTAGTGAGTTTTTGTTAATGTGTAGTGAGTTTTTGTTAATGTGTAGTGACTTTTGTTAATGTGTAGCGAGTTTTTGTCAATGTGTAGTAACTTTTGTTAATGTGTAGTGAGTTTTTGTTAATGTGTAGTGAGTTTTTGTTAATGTGTAGTGACTTTTGTTAATGTGTAGTGAATTTTTCTTAATGTGTAGTGCATTATGAAATGTGTAGTGATACTTGTGGGCCACCGTATCTACGGGATTCCTATCAGCCTTGATGTTCAGTTGTCTCAGAGATCGTATCGTTCAAGACAATTTTGTATAAAGTTTTTGTTCGGGATACTGCGAATTCCCCTTTTGTAAATCACAAAGGAAAAGACGTTAACTCTGATTGGTTCGCTGGTCAATGGGACGATCGAAGCGTTTTGGGGCATGCGCGAATTAACAAAGGAACGATGAAGGGCGATGACCCTGAGATGGATACTTCGCAGACTCCAAAGCGCTTCGACGGGAATCTGGCTCTTCAGGAGAAAACCTGAAAGACTTTCGCTGATAGTATCCCGAACAAGTTTCTTTGGCGACGCCCTCTCAAAATTACGCAATGTTTTGGCAAATATGACATAGCGGTCATGTGATCTAAAACAAGAAAACTCACGCCGTTGCGCAGACTTTGTAGTTTCTTTCTTTTCTCTCCTCCCCAGTAGCCAAAGTCTGCACGCAGGCTAGTGAAAGCTCTCATCAAGTGCAATCGAATGATACATGTTTCAAGTAATTCGGACGAGAAACAAAGAACTTATGGATGTTCAAAGCCGTTTTTTGTCAACTACTCTCCAAATGTGGTGCTATTGTGGTCACGTGATCAAATCTAGAACAATGAGATATCTAAATTTTGATTGCCAATTAAATTTGAGTAAAAGTCACAAAGTTTGGTCATCATATCTTGGGTCCTTTCGGCGCACTGTAGAAAAGTTTGGTTGGGGGGGCCAAGAAAGCCCCCCCATGTGAAGTAGGGTTAAGGACGTCCCTGGAGACATATTTACTTTGACCAATTCATAATTTTTACAGACTGTGGCAGGTTGCCATTGAGACAAAGCTAAAAATAGAACACCTAAATTATTACAGTTTCATTGCTGTATAATGGAAAGTTAAAGGGAATCAACATGGTTAAAAGCTGGCCCGGGCCAGGTCAAAAATATAATCTATTGTACTCAACAGCTTAGAAGCATCCGGTTTCATTGTGTAGCTAAAGAAACAATGGATTTGTGGGCGTTTCTCTGGCCTATTTATAGCGATTATGAGGTATACCTATGTCTATTCCCTTTAAACTTGCTAAATCCCAGAGGCATTTAGCAAACATGGAAAAACGTATAAATGAAAATACACGAGGGGGCCCCAGGTCAGATAGGGTTAAAAACTTGCCACTACGGTTCTGCAAATATTATGTCTTACACATGTAAAATGCACCTTCAATTCACATGCGAAAAGACGAGAGTCACTTTTTCCAGAAAGTCCCTTCAAGAAACCGTTACAACTGGTTGAGTAAAAACTATCCCATTTTAAAGATCACTGCTCCTTTGATATCAAAGTAGATAGTGGACATGTTCAAATGAATTTTACATTTACCTGGCTGAAATCGGCAACGTCATTTCAAAATTTTTGTCACGATAGCCCCTGGAGGAAATATTCAGGACAAGCCGAAAAAATCGCAACCAAAATTTTCCTTCTTAGTAATGACTTTTACATGCTATAGTACATGATATCCCTTTGGAAGTATCAACGTGACATATCAGCATAACAGCATGATGCAGGGAGCATAAGCCTATGACAATAACAGCATAATTCTGTGTGAGTTAATCCACATCAGAGTATGACATGTGCCGATGTTTGCTGAAGTCATCACTGTGAAGCAGAAATACACTAACACTTCCTAGACGTTTCGATTTTGATCTTCTTCAGTAACTGTTCATACAAGACTTGGGGACCTACCTAAAAACCTAGATTACAATAGGGTGACAACAGAAACGACCTAACAAAGGGATCTGCTTAATTACACATGTGTCATAATTGAAATAAAGCTTATGACACATTTGTTATAATTGAAATAAAGCTTAATTACACATGTGTTATAATGAAGATAGCTTTGCACCGAAGGGACTCAATGTCAGACTTGTGGACTCTTAATCTTTTCGCTTCTCCATAAGGCTTTATGCTATGATTTACTTTATGCAATTGGCTTTATTTATTCTTTGTTTATTGTTTATTTTTGTTGGTTTAGGGGGGTCGGGTTTCTTCAGCCTCGTCCCCAGGACCCCTATGTTCGCATCTCCAGAGGGCGGGCGGTCCTGTGGATGGGGTTGGAGTTTCTTGTTATGTTTTCTATCGTTTTATCTTTCCGTCCTTTTTGAAGCGGGTTTCCTTATTGTTTGTTTAGGCCCCGTTTACACTATACCGTTTTCAAATGAAAACGGTACGAAATCATGCCGTATTGGCCTCCCGTTTACACTAAAACGTTTTCGTAACCGGCATCAAATGAAGACGATTTTGAAAACGGCACGATTTGAAAACGGCATGAAACGTCTCAGTGTAAACGCTTGAAAACGGAACGATTTCGTTACGGATTCAAAGAGAGACAAAGGAATAATTTGCCTCCCTTTCAATCAGTAACGAAATCGTTCCGTTTTCAAGCGTTTACACTGAGACGTTTCATGCCGTTTTCAAATCGTGCCGTTTTCAAAATCGTCTTCATTTGATGCCGGTTACGAAAACGTTTTAGTGTAAACGGGAGGCCAATACGGCATGATTTCGTACCGTTTTCATTTGAAAACGGTATTGTGTAAACGGGGCCTTAGAGCTGTACGTTTATCACTTTTATTCCCCGTGAGACAGCGGCAAATCTGGCTCCCACTTCTAGTTCACCCTTCTCTCTGTCGGCTTTTCATTTACTTCTCTCTATGATCCGGCCCGACCTCTTTTATTTCAATTATAACACATGTGTAATTAAGAAGATCCCTTTGTTAGGTCGTTTCTGTTGTCACCCTATTGTAATCTAGGTTTTTAGGTAGGTCCCCAAGTCTTGTATGAACAGTTACTGAAGAAGATGAAAATCGAAACATCTAGGAAGTGTTAGTGTATTTCTGAATTATCCTGTTAAAATTTTTATATGCTTAGGTGAACGGGCTCTTGAATTATTACTGTGAAGCAGAAATATTAGCAATATTTGATCCTCATTTTAGGCCTGCTTTTAAGATTTCTCTATGAGGCTTTCCCTAAATAATCTCTCAAGATTTTGGAGTTATTTGGCTAATTTCAATCAGGTAAATTCTCAAAAGACTAGGAAGTTAAGCGCTCGCTTCGCTCGCGCTTCAAGATTCCTATCTCATACTTCCGAAGAGCTTTGGAAAAATATCTGATAATTCATCTTGAATGTACAGTGACATTCTAAAAAAGAGAAGTACATCTCATGATTTATGGACAGTAGTTGTGGATATACTGCCAAGATTTCTTGTCATGCACCATTCAATATGCTAAAGTGCAAAGTTTGTGCAGTCTGCTATTGAGAATGACATAAAAATCGTTAGGTATACCTTCTGGCCCTCAATTTAATCCCCTTTCCACCCCACTTTTTCTGGGCTGGTGCCGCTCCTGGTCGATTGTGATAGCCCCTTCTGTTCGTAAAATTTATTTTAGGTTTTTATGGGTTCATTCACAAAACAGCAATATTTTCTTGGCACATTGCACGCCCAACCTGGCTGCGATTCACTTTAACTACCCATGAGCATATGAGTCTTTCTTTTGTATAAATTGAAAAAGAAGCCTTTCCAACCACAATATAATCATGGCTCACGTAACATCTTTGTTTTATTTTTGTTTGGATTTCAACTACTTTCACTACTGCTGTGTCAGCCATAAAATAAGCCTCTTGATGATGCACTGAACATAGCTATCCAGTTCTTTTCCAAATTTACAAAAGAAGGACCGCAGGCAGGTGCGCACATTATCATACTTTATTGCCTTGAGAGAATTCTTATGACTATTCTTGACTTCTTGTGAATTCTTGTTAAATATTCTGGTATGTCTTTTTCATCCAAGGAAGAGAAATGGTCTGAAAATCACCTTCTTAAATATAGGTGGGGGTCATCAAGAGGGGTAGAAATCCGCCGTTCCGCGCGATTTTCAGTTAAAATCCGCAATTCCGGTCATTTTTAGCTGAAGTTCCGCGTCCCGCCATTTTGTTATCAAAATGATGGCACAAATTAGTATTGTTAGACATTTTCATCCATCCAGGTGGAAAGAAGAGGAGAGTGGCATTTCAAATTCTTATGCAAAGCTTTGAAAATAATCTCATAGAGCTGACCTGAAAAACAAAGATGTGACCACGACCTCTTTTTACAAGACAGCAGATGAAGGATCCACAAATCCATCAAAGTTCATGAAAATTCCGCATTCGGTAGGGGTTGAAATTTCCGTCGTTCCGCCGAGAAACTGCTAGAATTCCGTATTCCGCAACAAATTTTCTTCAAATCCCGCTGTTCCGCAAACTCTGATGACCCCCACACATAGTTTCCCTTCAAAACATAAATCTGAAGAGGAAATAATCCTTCGAGATAACGATATCGATATTTATAGGCCTAAACGAAACGCGCCTTGACAAAACTATCCCTGACTCTGTGATTTCTGTTGAAGGATACAGAATCTACCGCAAGGATAGAGATGGTAATGGGGGAGGGGTAGCTATGTAGGTGAAAGAGCGTCTTCCTTAACCTACTGTACCATTAAACTAACATCCGATAAGCTTGAACTCATATCTCTTCGAGGTATCACATAGTGATCATGCAAGGCCTTTTGTCATTGTCTGCTGATATCGCCCACAAACTGCTTTGGTGTCGATTACACTGCATTTGAAAATCTTCGGAAAATCTTTCAAATCTAGACAAAGAAGAAAAGGAATTAATTTTGATAGGAGACACCAACTGTGACTTCAAAAATGCAAAAAATGCAAATACTAAGAAGCTCAAGTTGATCTACTCTGAGTACTAGCTTGAACAATTGATTATGGGTTTTACTGGGGTTGCCAAGACTACAACCCAATCAGGCGAGCAAAAAGTAAGCAAGACGCTCATTGACCGTTTCTCTTTCACTAATCCAAAACATACATTAGTAGCAGATGTAATAAGAACTGGGATGATGAAGGGTGCCTGTAAACCGTGGAACGACATAACGAGTAATAACGAGCTATCAAGTTACAGTATCGAGTTGTCTGTCCAAATGGGTGTATCAACCGGACCACCATGAGTACGGAATGGACTGATCAGTGGATCTAGGGGATAGCGGAGCTCGCGAATTTTCTGTTTGTTTGGAAAGCAAAGTAAGAAACAAGCAAGCCCATCAATCTTTTCCCTCTGTATCCTTTGTTTCGTGTAAATGTGTAAGTAGAAGATGGAAAGAATGGTTCCCTGCTTTCAAATCCTTTTTCCTAAAGCTTTTTTAATTGAAGTTTTCTTCTTTAAACGGTTTTAATCTGACCCTTTGGATCGTGTACTCTATAGACTTGCCCCAAGTCTATTTCGTCAATCAAAAAAATTGGGGAAAGGAAAAATCGGGAAAGTGATCATTCAGATAGACTTATTAAAGATGACATACCTTTTCAGATCGACCAATGACCGATGGCAAAACAACAGTTATCATGCAGATTGCGCTCATTTTCATTTTTCAGTTAACCACACAAAATGTGTTTTGATTTCAACTTCAGAAAAGTGAATCATAACAAAATGTTTATTCACAGAGTTAAGATAAGTTCATTTCCGAGTGTGAATTTACATAATAGTTGCTTTAAAGTCTCAATAGGCACCTTAGAAGCTTTTTAGAAATTTCGTTCTTTAATTATTAGATATCAGATATTAACGCATTACGTAAGAAAGTTTGGCAGCAAAGTATCTCTATTATTAAAGAAATTATCCATAAGCCCCGGACCTCAGCTTCTTTTACCACCATGAAGGAGGACGCCGTACTAATCTCTCTGGTTTTGTCCGGAGCATGAACATGCAATGTTGTTGCTCATAACTCCATTTTCAGATTACCAATTTCTTCTTACGACATGCCAAATTGTAAGTTGAAATATCTAGAATTTAACTAGAGTGAATAGAAATTTTCAGGTTCGAAACCTTTTTCTCTGTGTTCCATCAAGTGTCGGAACTTTTTTTGAGACACCCGGTATTAGTTCTGTTACGTTGTCAAATACTCTATTGGTTATGGTAAAACTATTATCGAGCCATTAAACTGTTATGATATTTTGCCAAGAACTCTCTCTCTCTTATGGTAAAACTATTATTAGGAAGCCAAGGAATGTTGTCTATACCCTACCCTGGGTACCAGAGCCAAAAAATAATAAAAAGAAAAAATAAGGAAGGAAAGAAAGTTTCTTCCTTCTCTTTTTTCCTCTTACCAATTTCCTTTCATTTAAATTTTGAGGCTCTGGTACCCAGGGTATCTATACCCGTACCTGCAAAAGTCATTGTTGTTGTGTCAGGAAAAAATTGTAAGGAGACAGGGAACCATTCTTTCCATCTTCTACTTACACATTTACACGAAACAAGGGGTACAGAGGAAAAAGTTGACGAGCTTGCTTGTTTCTTACTTTGCTTTCCAAACAAACAGAAATTCGTGAGCTCCGCTATCCCCTAGATCCACTGATTAGTCCATTCCGTACTCATGGTGGTCCGGTTGATACACCCATTTGGACAGACAACTCGATACTGTAATTTGATAGCTCGTTATTAGTCGTTGTGTCGTTATTAGTTGGTATGTCGTTCCACGGTTTACAGGAACCCGGATGATGAACCACTATCTGATGTTTGGTATTCAGAAAATAAATGATTGGCGACGTAATGGAAACAACCGAAGGGTCATCGAGTCTCGCAACATGAAAAGCTACCGGGTGAGCCAGAAAAAAAGTTCCCACTTTAAAAAATTCATAGCAACATGGGTATATCACAGATTTGAATGATTCAAATTTCAGTTAAGAGACGAAAGAATGAAGCATTTTTGTGATTTTCTCGCCGTCTTGCCAGCACTAGAAGTATTGGTAAATTTAACTTTACAAAAATTTCATGGTTGCAAAATGACTGAAAAATGGCCTAAAACATCGATCAAATCGTAAGGATTCTATTCAAATAGAACAATAGGCAATGGGCCTTTCACCACTCTCAAGAGTTACAAGACGTAGGTTTTCAAACAAATACTATGGATTTTAAATCCCATGGCAATAAGCGTACCGAGGATAGCTCTCAACCGTGAGAAATTGCATTTTCTCCATTGTTCTGTTCGAGGAGTCCTTTATGATTTGATCAATGTTTTCGGCCCTTTTCAGTCATTTTGCAACCATGAAATTTTTTAAAAGTTAAATTTACCTACATTTCTAGTGATCGTAAGATAGCCAGAAAAATCATAAAAAATACTTCGATCTTTTGGCTTTTAACTAGAATTCGAATCGTTCAGATCTGTAAAGTACTCTTGATGCTATGAATTTTCATAAGTGGGAACTTTTTCCTGGCTCACCCGGTATGATAAGATGCTTTTCCGTAAAATTTCATGGCGTCATTAGGCATTGTTTGGTTGTGCTGTAAGGGTAAAAAAATGTTCAATTCAGTTCAGTTCATTTTATTTCAAAGTTCCACTACATACATATGACCATCAAAATAATTATAACAAACTGGAAAGCAACAAATTGCAAAAAGAAACACATATATACTAACAAAATAATAAAATTTATAAGGGAATTTCTATGCAGGGAATTTCTTAAAAGGAGGAGCTCTCTCAATAGGTAAACTTATCGATTAGAGAGCACCCCCTTGGTTAAAAACAAAATTTTGGAGTTTTATTTATGATAAATAAAGATTCTATTAACTCAACAATTTCATATTTTTAAATGAGACTGCTCGTGTTGGTTGGTTGCTTGAAGTTCTAGGACTTGTAGTTGGTTGCGAAGAAATGGAGCTTAGCTACGTTGATGCCGGAAACTCATTACTGTTGGAGCTTGTTTTATAACATGCAAAATGCAGTTCCAAGATTTGCATCTGGATATCTTATGGATTTCAAACCATATTGCAACGTGTTTTTGCATGTCCAAAGAATGTCACCTTTACGTGCCTGCCTGCCTGGTATCATGCTGATGAACTTGCGAAAGGACATCAAAAAACTCTTTCAATTGCAGCCTGTGTTTGATAAATGGATCTTTGAAAGCACTTCTTCTAACGTATATAGTGCATTGGCATCAAATTTGTGGCAGGACAACTTTACTATGTATGAGCTTAATGAGATAATGAGGCAACGAGACGACAAACATTTTGCAGAGATATTGAATAGACTACGCGAAGGAAAGCATTCTGATGAAGATTTAAATGTGATAAAAACAAGGCTTGTTTCTTCGAATGCTAATGCACAGCCATCATTAGGTGAAACTCATTTATTCACTACAAACAAAGCAGTTGATCAACATAATAAAACAGTATATGAAAAGAACAATCAACCAAAAGCTGAAGTGAAGGCCATAGATATAGTAATTGGTGATATTTCAGATGAGCTGAAATGAACAATGCTAAGTAAGATTTCAGATGATGCTAGCTAAACAATGGGACTTTCATCTGTCATAAAAGTTGCCGTTTCGTTAAAATATGACATCAGTACAAATATTGCTGTTCTCGATGGAATGTCAAATGGAGTAGAATGTACGATACAAAAGATTGATTATCGAGTCCCTGGATCAGGAAGACCAAGTATCATATGGGTATTGTTCTCAAATGAACATATTGGACGTGATCATCGAAGAGAACATAGATTTCCTTATGAAAGTAACATTGATTCGACTTGGACACCAATCCCAGAGATCACTAGACAATTTAATGTTTCACGAAGGTCTCAGATTCATTTTTTGAGAAGACAATTTCCATTAAGACCAGCAGCAGCAAAAATGATTCATAGATCGCAAGGTGACACTGTTGACCAACTAGTTGTTGACTTTCCAAGCAACACAAGAGAGCATATGCATTATGTGGGACTCAGTAGGGTTACAAAATTAGCAAACTTAAAAGATATCTAACCTGAATGAAGATAAGATTGCAGCAAGTGAAAAAGTGAAATCAGAAATGAAAAGATTAAGGGAAGAAGCAAAAGTTCAACTGTGCATTTCGCCCTTGTATAAGATACAGAGCTCGAACAGTATCAAGATAGTTTACCAAAATGTTCGCTCATTGCACCTACACATAGAAGATGTTGCTGCTGATTATAATATACAAGCATGTGATGTCATAAGCATTGCGGAAACTGCATTAGTAGTCTACGATCCCAGCGAGACTGATCAGTTACCTGATTTCAATCTCTACAGAAATGATCACATCTCATTAAATAATCAGAGAACACCATATGGATTGGCTGTATATGTCAAACAAGTTATACCCTGCACAGTTTTTGCATTCAACTGTAATGGCGTAGAAATATCAGTCACAAGGTTACACGATCATTTGCAAAATCTTCATATCATCTCTATTTATCGTTCGAAGCACCGTGCATCGATATTACAACTCTTTGAAGCAATGGATCAAGTACACAACCTTATTTTATCTGATGGCGATCATCCTGTTGTCATCCTGGGTGATTTCAATGTTAACCTTTTAGAGCCTTCTGCTGAAGAGAATAATCTAAATTCGTATATGAGAGATTATAGAGGGTATACACAATTGATCAACAAATATACAACAGATTATTGCACGCAAATCGATCACATTTACACGAATGTTCCTCAACTAGTATCAAGCTCTGGTGTTCTGGAATCGTATTACAGTGACCACAAGCCTGTATATGTATGTTTCCGGATACAAATGCAAGTGATGAACTAGACTGAACTGAGTGCAAAGATGAGCATTCCCTTGTTGAATATCAGTTTGCAAATGTGAGTGACGATGTGCAGTGATTGGTGTGCATAGCCACGCCTCGATTACATTTGTGTGCTTAGCCACGCCTCGATTGAAAATATGTTGAATATCTGTTTGCAAATGTGAGTGATGATATACAGTGATTGGTCTGCATGTATATATGCTATGTATGTAACTTGATATTCACCACAAAATGTTTACAATAACTATTTACAAATATTTACAATACATATTTACAATAGTTGAAATAACATAAAATATTTACAATAGTTAGAATAGATAAAATAATTCCAATACAATTTACATAACAACTGTAATAAATTCAAGTTAAAAAAACCCCTAATTACTGTATAATGGCAAGGATAGCATTAAAACATCGAGTTTAATTTATTGGCATAATGTTCCCCTTAATGTTCCCCTGGTTGCAAAATATTTTATAAACAATATGTTTTATGTGCTTTAGCGTAAAGCATAATTTATAAAGCCACGCCTCGATTAAATTTATGTGCATAACCATGCCTCAATTGAAGAATATTGTTTGAGCTGTCTTACTGCTTCTGCTTTTACAACTGAATACTTCAAGTTAGTAATGCTACTAAAGTTTTAAATCATTAAGCAATACAGAAAATAATGTCTACTACAAAAAATGAACATCTCAAATCAGAGACTACAAAGGACAGGGTAAGCATCATTCTGTATTTCTACTCTTCTTCCCCTTAAAGACCCTCTGCTAACCATTAGGCTTTGCGCTCATTCTTTGTTATGGACAAGCGAACAACTGAAGACTGCACGTGCGAGGTATGGGAGGTATGTCCGTTGCTCTATGGTTGCTTAGGCCCCTTTTGAAATTGGAGAAAGAGAAATATCAAAATTTGGACTCTACACCATTGTCTATGCTAGAGTCCATTGTCAAACATAGAGGAATATCGCCCTTTTGGAACACTCTGTTGAACTAAGTAGATTTTTGTAATTTTAGTTACAATTGCATGATAATGCTTACCGTTGTTTTAATCCTTTACTATTCATATCACTTTTCTAAAAGCAACGTGTCTGATTGTCGCTCCATCTTTCCATAATATTAATTTTAGTGCCGAGAGGTCTGAGAGGCCTAATGTCCAGCATTCGCCCATTTGGAACGCGGGCAAAATTGTTACGATTGCCTTGCGTGAAGTATAAAAAGCCAATATTAATTTAATTGATGTGCAACGTGAAAAGGCCATTATTTCTTCGTGACCTTACCCCTCCTCTTTGCCATCCTCAACTGCTTGGAAACATGCTTTCCGATATTCCAACATCTCCCGTTGCCTCCATCCAGTTTCCTACACGGAAATGACGTTTGAGCATGTGACACAGCAGGAAGTCACCTGGAAGGTTCGAGCGGTCACAGGTGCACCATAAGGGCGGCTAATGCCAGTCAGCGTGGCTGTTAAATCAACACATCCAGTGCCTGAACTGTTCAAGCAATTGTGTAGGATCCCACTGAGTTTTCATTTCGAAGGCTCGATGTCAACAACAGGCCATGCAGGTTCAGTTGTTGCCGTAAAATTTCAACGAAAGGAGTAAAAAGAAAAGAGACTGGTAGAAAGGCAGCTTGAAAAAGGAAGACACTTGCGCGTTCATTTCAGGTAGGTACTTTTATCTTCAATTTGCAAAGCAACGAAAGGAAATATAACAACAAATACAAATGACAACAAAGAAGATGGCGTCACCAAACCGTTTTCGCGCGCTTTTGGCGAGAAACTAGACCAAGGCCCCGGCCATAGCGAAGTTTTGCTGTGTAGTCAAATGTGTCAATATTCGAGAGTGTTCCAAAAGGGCGATAGTCCTCTAATCCTTTGTTCACTGAATAAAAAGCAAAGCAAAGAGAATTTAGGCCAGAAACGACTTTCAGATAATACGAATGTCGAATTTGGCGCCACAAAGCATCATGGTTAGCAGTGACTCTTTAAACAATTAAGGGTGTACCCTGGTTTATTCAAGGAACTTATTTCATGACAAGCAAAGCACCTTATTCTAATCCTTTAAAGGGAGTGTGCAATGGTAAATAGGCTTCTCTATAAATAGAACAAAGAAAATGCCCAAACACAGCACTGTTTCTTTAGCTATCAATTATTCCCAACACGTGCGGGCCATCGATTTCAATGGGCTATTTTTAGATTTTTCTGCTTTGTGCAAATGCAGGCTTTTAGCCTTGCACAAACCCTTTAAGTAGCACTCTATCATATTTCTCAATCTTAGGAATTTTTTTTGTTTTTGCAGACAAATAACCAGTGGATATCCCTGCAAGCTGCCACAATTGATATGGCCAGACTGACAACATTAACTACTAACTATTTACCTCAAAGGCAGGATTGCCAGAGTACAGCAAGCCTTTTGTACAAACATGATGGCCATGTTTGTGAAAATTTGTCAATGTTCTGTTAGCCAATCAGCATATTTGACAGCATTGCGTCACCAGCCCAAAGAGACGTTGAATACAAAACACATGAAGCTTACCATACATGGAACTTGATCGAATGGATTGCTACACTTTGCTAGCTTGTTTTGAAATATCAAACGACGACGAGTTCTAAATATCGTTTGCAATCATTGGCCAAATGGTCTAACATTGAAATCAGTTACGAATCTCAATACAGGATCAACACAAGATACTTTGCGTCCCGGCCATTCAATAGGAGCGGAGCATACTTAATTATGTACTTAAAGATAAAAAGCAAGAATTTCCTACACCAGTGAAGCAGCATTCTACCTTCCTAACAGGCTACATCAACGATTGATCCTTTCCAGAATATGACTGTTAATTGAAACAACCGTCAAGTTTAACCGATCAAAAACAAATAGCTGAGCTTGACTACCACTGGAGTTTTTCAGCATTGCAACAATCTACGTCTTGCTTGTCTAAAGCTAAATGGGAACGTTGCAGCATTACGGAAGAGGATGTCATATCTGAGATGTCATATCTGAGAAACGCATATGTTACTCCATTGTGGAAATTTTGCCTACAGCAACTTTCCTGGCTAACCCACCCTATGCTGCTGAAAGGATTGATAGCAGCCTTTGCAGTTGATAGACTTGCTACTATTTTTTTATTTTATTCAGCTCTTCATTGACTAAGAAAGGCTCAAATTCTAATTATAATAAATATTTGAATAACGTCTGTAGGACAACGCGATTAGCCAATTCAAGTGAACACAGTACCGATTCCCTCCAAAAGTACTGCAAACCAGAAATAATTAGTTTCTACCCATTTTCAAGAAAACCTTAGTTAACCATTTTCATAGAAGCCAAAACCTAGGCGCCTCACGTCACAGATGGAACATGTTGAACTGGAAAGCAAATAATTACAGTTGAATGATTAATTTATTCAAATATTCTCAGAAAGCGCTTAAATAACGCATTATAGAACGGCAAATCAAACAAAATAGTGGCATAGCTCACCTGAAATTTTTCTAACATTGCACTAGCAGTAGTAGTAAGTAGTAAGAGTATCTAGGATGATTAGAAATTATCTTATTCCAGCTATGGTGCAATGATAGAATTACTTGTAGCCATGCAGTTTTTGAACTCGTCTTCCGCAACTGCAGCTGTATGCCAATAGAATATTTTCACGTGTTGAAAGAATTGCTATCTTTTGACCTATTCTAACATATGAATGTGCTTAGTGCCAAAACCTTACCAGTCACTCAAACATTCTGCATTGATGGATAGTCGCATAATGTATGTATCACTATGCTATACATCAGTAAAGCAGGGATGCTGGAAGGGGCACATTTTTAGGCGCCAAAATTGCAAATTTGAGGGCAAACAGTAGGCGAATAACATTTAGGCCATTTTCGAAATGGCAGGAGGGGCAGTGGCCCTCGCGCCCCCTCTCCTGCATTTATGAATCAATTGACTCTACCCTTTACATTGGTCAGCTCGGGCCTCACTAAAGTGAGTAGACTGATTTATGAAAACCAATCCAAAAATCTTTCGCAAATCTGTATTTACCCCGAGGTAAACTTGGAAAGATCTAAAACTAATTCGGTACAGGCTAAAAACACTCCCCTTCCGGCTGCAACCTATGCCCAAGCTCATATAGGCTTGCCCCAAGTCTATTTCGTCAATCAAAAAAAAATTGGGAAAGGGAAAATTAGGAAAGGGGAAAGCGAAATAGACTTGTATACTACGGGACCTCATGAATAATTAATGAGCTAGCTAATCTTTTTGCGGTCAACTGAAAAACCAGGGGGTTGCGTTCCAACGGAAGCTGAGCAAAGATGGCGGCACGCAGCAACACGTGAAAGGTCGAATCTACAGCTGCCCAACAATCAATACTGCCCATTTTACTCCCAGCATACCCATATGAAAAATCTCAAGCTGAATGATGAAACTTATAGCATTACTATGGCCTGTTGAGAGGCTGTTGTTTTGTTTGAAAGTTCGGAAGTCAAGTTTAGTAACATGTAATGAAAAGATAATTCAATAATGGTTGGAAATTGCATATCAGTTCGCAAAAATAACACTCTGAAACAAATGGAATGTGTCTTTTAAATACAAAATATTTTGAAACCTCAAATACTGCTCCTTCAGTGGTGGTGCCAGGCGAAGGTTAAGGGGGGACTATGGCCCCCTGTCGGAAGCATGTAGCCCCCGTCTAAGGAAATTTGTGGTTACGGCTGGAGAAAATTTGTCAAAAGAACATTTGAAAACTAGAGATTTTATTTAGCCCTCTGTCAGAAGCTTTAGCCCCTCTATGGGAAGACTTCTGGCACCACCCCTGTGCTGTGCTGCTTGCTTTGATTGAATTCATGGATTGAATTGATTGGAATGGATTGATTGGTTCGCGGTCGTTGTCGTAGAGAACGGACATGTGAAAATTGTGCTCCGGCAAAAATGGGAAATTAAATGGTTTTAACATGAAAAACAAAGCAATGTAGCTTGTAATAGTTTGGTGTGAACAATATTTGTGGATAATAGTGAATAATAGATACCCAGAACTTGAATTTGCAAGATAAAACGAAAGAATTTGTTTGGCACGTGTGCAAGTGTTAGGCCACCGCCATGACGAAGCAGCAGCAAGAATACTTTGATGCCAAGTTTTCCGAACTTCAAAAAGCCATGGCGACGAAAGAATGCATCCAAACCTTACATGAGACAATTAAGAGCCAGAATGAAAGAATAGAAATCCTCGAGTCAAAGATGACATTGATGGAGAAATATATAACATATCTTGAAAAAGGCGTAGACGACCAAGAACAGTACAACCGCCGCCTATGTCTGCGTATCGATGGCATTGCAACAGAAGAGAGAGAATCGGGTGAGAAATGTCTGGCCAAAGTTAAAGCTGTTTTTGCAAAGTTAGATGTGAGTGTGCCTGATAATGTTATCGACAGGGCCCATCGAATTGGGAGGCCGAAAGTCGTAAAAGGCAAAAAAGTGCATACAATGATTGTAAGATTCACCACATGGAGACACCGTACGGCAGTCTATCGTGCAAGGAAGAATTGCTCATCTTACAAAATTAGGCTTGATCTCACGAAGAAAAGGCTTGACGCTGTTACAAGGTTATCCCAGTTGCTGGAATCGAGAAAGCTTGGGTTTGTGTTTGCCGATGTCAATTGCAGGTTGTGTGCAAGAATTAATGAAAAATTTCATTACTTTGAAAATGAAGATGAATTGATGGAAATTATCCGAGAAGAAACTGCCTCCAATGATGAAGATACTACAGATGATGATGCAAGCACAGTTGTGGAAGATAACAGCTGTGATGATGAGTAAAGAGTGGACTAACTTGATGCAAGACTCGAATAGTTTGGGCCTATAGCCCCTTACCTTGTTGTTGTTATTTGTTCGCCACTTCGCCAGCTTTCGAGACGATCTTAATGGGAAGGTGAAATTAGTGGTCTGTTTACTCCAACCTGACTCTAACTTGAAATGACTGAAGTTTATTGCCCCAAACATATCTTTCCTTGTGAGGCTTGCAAAATAAGTTTCGATCTGTACGGTGTTCCTTGTTGGTAGTTCATTACCCATTACTCATTATCGTCTCAACGGATAGGTAAATACCCCATTTATTAGATATCTCCAGGCGGGTGTGCGTTGTTCGCCGGGCGCTTCGGGGCTTGCTTGTCCGGTGGTGTCTTCCTGTTTGGCAGTGGCCGGACGGCGGGCATTTTGCCTGGCGGGCGGGCCCCGGATGTCTGGTGGGGGCATTTGCACGCTGCCTTGAGCACAACAAGCAAATTTACCATTTGTCCTATTTGCGTTTTATGAATTTCAATGACCAAAATAAATCACTATTTCCAATGCGTTTGCACGCCTGCACAATTCGTGAGGTAAACGAGTAAACAGACCATAAAGTATTATCTTAACATACAATGCAATTAAGAAAGCTTTTTATTTTCTTAAAACCACCCAATCATTCAAATTGAAACTAAAACCTCTATGGAAAACAAGCAAATTGTAGGTCAAACCAGGGAACCCATCTTTTGCCAAAAATGCCATTTGTCTGAGAACCTACGGGACCCCATGGGTGTAAAATGCCAAATCCCATGTGAAGTCTTTAGAAATCTTTTATTTAAGTTTACATTTTTTTTGTCATCGTGCTCCTGTTTACGTTTCATTTACATTTGTCAATTTGTTTGTCCAGTGCATTTCCTATTGTTTCCTTTGGGACTAAGAGATTGTGGTTACATTGTATTTTATTGCCCCTTAGGACCAGCGAGAAGGTTTCCTTTTGATGATGCCGGTTGAAATAGATCAGTGGCGAGCGGCAATAGGGTGCTTCCTCGTATCTGTGAAAAGGTTCTCTCCTTTAAGCAAAGATTTCAGGCCTTTTTCAGTTCTTTTTCAAGCTTCCAAATTGTTTTGGTTTTGTTATTGTTTCATCGCAATTTCAACCCTGGCTTTACCTATTTCACTAACAATACAGTTTCTTGCAGTACATTCCGTAGCAATGCAGTTATGTTTTTTGCCCCTTTTCGCCCGCGTGCATCAGATTGCGAAAACAGTGATGTATGTGACTGTAGAACTTCTTAAACGAATCCCGTTGGGTGTCATTATTCTTGTTCGATACAAGTATTTTCACTCGCCGTATGCCTACTTTTACATTGCATGCGTTGCATGTCACGCACTACGTTTACAATGGTTTGTCCTAAGGACTATTTTGCTCAGTGGTGATATTGAAACAAATCCTGGTCCTGATACACTTGACTTCTGTTGCTGGAATTTGAATAGTATTACTGCGCATGATTATTTAAGGGTTTCCCTGATGGAAGCATATAATTCTGTTTACAAATATGATCTAATTGGGGTTGTAGAAACTCATCTTGACACCACCGCTGAGGAAGAAAGGCTATTGCTAGATGGCTATTCTTTACATAAAAGTAACCACCCACAAAATGTGAAAAGAGGCGGAGTTGGGCTGTACGTTAAGGATTCTCTTCCCTCCAAAATTCGTTCGGATTTGGTGACTCTCCCTGAGTGCGTTGTGTGCGAGATCCAATTAAACAGGAAAAAATACTTCTTTGTGGTAATCTACAGGAGTCCAAGTCAGGACCAGAGTGAATTTGATAACTTCATGATAAATTTTGAGCTGATGCTCTCCAAAATGCATGCAGAAAATCCATTCTGCGTTATTATTACTGGTGATTTCAACTGTCGATCAACGCAATGGTGGGAAAATGATATCGAAAATAACGAAGGGAAACTGTTTGAGCCAATAACATCTGACATTGGTCTTCATCAATTGATTTCAGAACCAACTCACTTAATGGGCGATTCCAAATCTTGTATTGATCTCATCTTCACTGACCAGCCTAACCTCATTACTGAGTTTGGTGTTCATCCGTCATTACATGAGCAGTGTCATCATCAAATCATTTATGGAAAACTTTCTGTTTCAAATATATCAGGACCCCCTTATACCCGCAGGATCTGGCATTATGATAAAGCAGATTTTGTTGCCATCATGAAAAGTATCGAAATGTTTAGGTGGCATGAGCATCTTGGGAAAATCACGTGCCCTAATGAGCAGGTTAAGCTACTCAATGAAGTCCTTTTGAATATTTATTCTAACTTCATTCCAAATCAGATCAAAACGATTAAGCCTCGCCAAGCACCCTGGATAACACAAGCTGTGAGAAAATTTCTGAGGAAAAAGAATCATGCTTATAAAAACTTTGTGAAGAACGGTCGGCCAGATAACAAACTTGAGGGTATACAAAAGATGATATCTGAAGGTGCAAAAATGATCGAGGATGCAAAACAAAATTACCTTCAAAAAGCTGGGCAAACTTTAGCAAATCCAGAAACATCTAGCAAAGCCTACTGGTCTTTAATCAATACGGTCCTGAATAAGGCGAAGATTCCCATTATACCGCCACTTTTAGAGAATGGGTTATTCATAACGGATTTTACTGAAAAAGCACAGTTATTCAATGACTATTTCATTCTCCAATGTACGACGATCGACACAGGCAGTGAAATACCACATGATACTGAGAGAGGCTCTACTTTGATCAGTGATTTTGCCATTTCCGAGGAAAAAATTCTGAATATCATAAGAACGCTAAATCCTAATAAAGCTCATGGTTGGGATGAAATATCTGTAAGAATGATAAAATTAAGCGATGCTGCATTGATTACTCCACTAAAGATAATATTCACGAACTGTCTGAGGCGTGGTTTATTTCCCGAAACATGGAAATATGCGAATGTAGTACCAGTTCATAAGAAAAATGAGAAAAATGTGAAAGGAAACTATCGTCCGATTTCTCTCCTCCCAATTTTTGGGAAAATACTCGAAAAACTTATGTACGATTCCTTATATTCACATCTTGTTTCTCGTGAACTACTGAACCCAAATCAATCAGGTTTTCGACCAGGCGACTCAACAGTCAACCAATTGATTTCCATAACGCACACAATCTTTAAAGCGTTTGACTGTAATCCCCCTCTCGACGTTCGCTCAGTGTACCTTGATATTTCTAAAGCATTTGACAGGGTATGGCACGATGGTCTTATTTATAAGCTTAAACGATGTGGCGTTTCAGGACAATTTCTTCATCTCATACAAAGTTTTCTTAGGGATCGAAAACAACGAACTGTTTTGAATGGGCAGTGCTCTAATTGGGGAGATATTTTGGCGGGTGTGCCCCAGGGCTCTATACTAGGACCATTGTTTTTTCTTGTATATATCAACGACCTCGCTGTTGATTTGAAATGCAATGTCAAGCTTTTTGCCGATGATACATCCTTGTTTACGGTTGTTCAAGAACCTAATGCAGCTGCTGAGGACATGAACCATGATCTTGAGTTGATTGGCATGTGGGCCCATGATTGGAGGATGTCATTTAATCCAGATCCGCAAAAACAAGCCGTCGAATTACTGCTTTCTAAGAAAAAAAATGAAGTAGATCATCCCGTTATACTCTTTAATAACATACCCGTGAAGAAAGTAGAGGAACATAAACACCTAGGTATTATCCTGGACTCGAAGCTTTCTTTTTCAGCTCACATTAAATCTGCTATCTCAAAAACGAGAAAGGGCATTGGCTTACTAAAATATCTCTCCAAATATTTGCCTAGACATACCCTTAACGAACTGTACAAGCTTTATGTGCGACCCCACCTAGACTATGGGGATGTTATTTATCATACCCCAGCTAAAGTATGTGAATTCAGCCAAAACATCATTTTGCCAAATTTAATGGAAAAGCTTGAGGCTGTCCAGTATTCTGCAGCTCTAGCTGTAACAGGAACATGGAGGGGAACATCGCGTGAAAAAAATCTATGCAGAGCTTGGCTGGGAGTCACTCACTTCCCGTAGGTGGAGTAGACGCATGACTTTGTTCTACAAGATAATGAATAATCTCACTCCCTTGTATACAAAGGAGCCGATTCCACCACCTCATCAGTCGCAATACTCTCTCCGTAATCAGGATGTTGTTGGGCGAATAGGGGCAAGAACAGAAAAATTTCAGTCTAGTTTCTATCCTAACTGCATATCTGAATGGAATAAACTCGATCCTGAGATTAGGATTACACCGTCCATTGCTGCCTTTAAGTCAAAGCTTTTATCAATAATTCGTCCCCCTGCAAAACCTGTCTTTGGGATTCATGACCCATTAGGTTTATCGTATCTTTCCCAAATAAGAGTTGGTCTCAGTAAATTAAATTTCCACAAGTTTAAGCACAACTTTAAGGACACCATAAACCCAATGTGCCCTACAAATGACGGTATTGAGGATACGGAGCACTTTTTGCTGCATTGTCCTTCATTTAACATCCAACGACGAGATCTTCTCGCTGGCGTGTCAGAAGTATTACAGCCATTTGTTCAAATCAACACCCTCTCGAACAAAGTTCTGGTACAACTTTTATTGTATGGTGATAAAGACCTTTCCAGTGACGTTAATAAACATGTTCTCGAACTGACTTTAAATTTCATTCACCAAACTGGTCGGTTTGACTAAGGAACTTCTAAACCTTTGTTTTACACTTTATACTCACCAAGTCTCCTTACCCATAGTTCTTTTGCTTGTAAGTTTGTTTCGCATTGGATGTTAGGCTCATTGGGCATAAATCCATTATCCAAATCCGTGATTGAATCTCCAGTTTAGCGATTTTGCGACCGACCCGTTTGCCCAAAGTTAGCCCGACATGCAAAGCGAAACGAACCTTAGAAATTATCAGTAAAGTTCATGTGTATTTTTCGTAGCCGTATATTTAATTTTAGTTTAGTTACATGTTCTCTATGTTAATGACTGCGGAGTTGTCATGGTCTCCTGCACTCCGTGGTATCGTCCTCGTAGTTTAGTAGAGTAGCTCGTACGTAGTGCCTTGAGTAGCTTCGTTCTGTAAAATTTTATATTGAATATAAAAAAAAAAAAAAAAAAAAAAAAAATTCATGGATAAAACTTCAATCTGTAGTGTATTTCTCTATCAGTTTCATAATATGATTTTTGTGCAGGGTGCATAAAAGATGTCCTTCCATCGATACAAGCCAATCCTCCTCTCAGAGCAGGAGATCTTAGGTGGCTCTGGCCATATCAAGCGCTACTTCTGGTGAGGATAAAACAGTTCTTGCCCTCTCATAATCTTGTCCCAAGATGATGCCCTTTGTTGATGAATACATCAAACTCGCATGTACCCGTTGATTCCAGTGATCTTTCGGCTTTCATATGAAAGTTGAATAACCAAAACTACAAAGTTTATTTTCATGCGATTGATATGCCTTTAACAAGCTGCTGTTCCTCTCCCAAGCTCAAACGGAGGCAACAAGCAACAAGGAACATTTGTGGACAGTTTAATATCGATTCTTCTTGGGCTCAATTGTTAATGTATCTGTGCTTGTTAGCAACGAGGAACTGTCCATAATTTACTGGCAGTACGTTTAAACTTTCCATGACATTATTTCGTCTTTATAGCTCTGTAAACGTTTAGAATTTTGGAAATTCAAAATAAAATATCGCACGACATGGACAGCAACACCTGGTGGATACACCAGTAAATGAATTAGCTGTCCTTCAAGCATGTTGCGACCTTGAATCAATCCAGAAAGAGCATTCACTTGATAGGATGTGGCTGCAGTTCATCAGTATTTGAAACTATCTCCTTATCTTCTCTGCTGCAAAAATTCAAGCAAACTCGCATCACAGGAACACAGCTTCCTCCACCATAATGGTCCATTTTGTTCAATACTCAATAAGAGGAAGTGTGTTCAATGCAGCCTACGCAACACCCCGATCTGTTCTACAGTGTGGCTAGCCTATTGTATTCTTTTGTGTTTAGGAGCTCAATGATTGGCTAAAGATTATATCAAAGGTACCGACAGCGTCCCAAAAGTGGGACGCTTCGGATGAAATTACTCATTAATTATTCATGGGGGCCCATTGCCCATGTTCGACAAGTCTGTTTCGTGGTTTACTGTTTCATGCAGACTTATTACAGATGACGAAACAGACTTGGGGCAAGTCTAAAGCTCATATGATGTAGCTGAGCTGGTTAAATTGCAGATGAATACAGCTTGATTTGCTAAATGCTGTGTTGATCAACTCCAGCAGTTAATTAATTCATTAATCGAGTTACCAACTGATTGAAAAGCAATTCTTTCACTGTAGCAAAGTTCCCCTACTGCTTCAAGTCTTCAGCACATGGACGTCTGTTGTCAAGGGCATAAGGAACCCATATAATGTAAATCGTGCTTTAAAAAGTTGCAGTTTCAAATATTTCAGCATTTCATCAAGCAAGCTACAAGCATGATCTCGTTCTTCAAACATGGCTAATGGGGGCCTTTAATTATGTTTGAAGAATGAAAACATTATGGAGGGGCTTTTGCTCCAACCGGAAGGAATACACCTATATACCTATATACCTATAGTGGAAGGAATCAGGAATGTTGTAACAATAGGCATTGTTTATGTACACAATCGAAACAATCAACGTACAATTTGAGATATTTATGGGAATTGTTAATAAATACAATCAAAACAATTCAGAGGTATTTGGGCCAACAATCAACGTTAGGTGATCTGCCAAAATCTGGCTGTTAATGAATCCATCAGTTGCGCTGCCAACTCATTAAAAGGCAATTTTCCAAAATCTGACCTCTGTGACCTGGCAAAGTTCCCTTATTGTTTGAAATCTTCAAAATGGACGACTGTTGTCGAGGGGCAAGCAACTCATACTATGATATCATAGAAGCAAGTGTTGAACTTTTTACGTATCAGCTAGTGTCTGGCTAAAGTAAAAATTCGTCTGTAATGTCTTCCATCAATTTTTGCTAAATCTACAAGTATTTTTTATAAGAAACAAAGGATGTGGGGTAGAACTGAAGTTTACTTGAAGTTATCGGATTTTGAGTACACAGAGTTTCTTACGAGTTCCTTAAATTTTCTGTAACAATCTTCATGGTCACTACTTGTGCCCTCGTGATCATTTCAAAACAAGGTTTTTTGAAGCCTTTCCAATGATAACACAAAACTCCGGTACTTTCTGAATAATATGATACAGGAAGCAAGTAAAAATAAATTAGATGCATGCTAGAGATTTCCTTTGTCAAAATGAATAGTTTGTTAAGCTATGTTTCTTGTTTGAAGAATGAAAACATTCTGGAAGGGGGTTTTAGGCAAACCAGCAAGAATATACTTGTATAAAATCAAAGCAATCGAGCGCAATAAAATCTCTATTAAATTTTGATGAGTTGCCAATCGATTTCTCCTGATTAAGGCTAATTACTAGGTGTTTCTAACAAACTCTCGCTGTTAATGAAATCATCAACAGAGTTGACAAGTCATTAAAATGCTATTTACAAGGTTTGATCTGGCAAAGTTCCCTTACTGCTACCCTGGATCAGAGTATTTTTTAGTACTTTTTTGAAAAAAATCTGCCTTACTGCTTGAAATCTTCATATGGACGACTGTTGTCAAGGAAACCAACCAACCCATATAATACTATCAAGAAACAGGTGTGGTACTATTACAGTGGCAGATCTTGTCTGGCTAAAATAAAGAATTTGGCAATATCGTATGCCATCCTTATTTTCGGTACATCCGATTTAATAATTCTGACGTTTCTCAAGAAATCTGGTCTCCTTCAAGTGGGCTGGTTAGGATATTGCCATCCCGATATAAACTAAATCCTACATTTTATTACATGTTGTGTGATTTTTATGTGCGAAGAATGAGCACATTATGTGATGGGGGAGAGTTTGCATAGGAAGGAAGCGAGGTAGGTATGTAGGTAGGTAGCGAGCAAGGTAGGTAGGTATCTACGGACGCTTTTCGTGCCAAAAGTGTAGCAATAGGTAGGCATATCTGAAATAGTTTGACCATTGAAGTAGTCATCAGAGCCTCAATTAGGCTAGATAATTTTGAACTTTTATCTGGCAACTTGACAGCGACATTTATGATGAAAATTAGCTGTTAACAAAGTTAAGTGAGTGCAGCTCAAGACAGTAAGATGGAAAAGACAATCGTTTGCCAACCTGTACTCACTACCATTCACCAGGAATTCGAATGATTCTTCTCACTTGAAATAATATACAAGTGCAATTGTTTTCCTTCCGGATTCATTAAGCGGTTTTACAAAGCAACTGTTTGAAAATTCCACCACTCTTCCCAGCCTTTACTCTTGAAAAGAGAGGAAATTTATCTGCGGGAGACCCATGTAAACGATGAGTAACTAGCTGAGACAGAAAAAAGCAACTGATTTGTCTCACATCCTAATAGTGAACCTGAACATGATAACTGGAAGTAACGAGTCCACTTTGTGTCGAAGAATTCCATCTGTATACTCCAAAACACCTAATTCCAGTTCTCAGATTCAGGGCTTTCACCTCGGCTTTCACATTCCAGACTTCTCCCTCGATTATCAAAAGAATATAAAATACAACAGCAACAAACAAGCAGTGTCCTCTTTGACACCACCACTCTATGGACCATGATGTGGAAGCATTGTGTGCTTCGTTACTAGACAAAACTCTTTACGGGTGTAACGAGCGAGGAATAAATTCACCGACGATCTGAAGGTCTCCACGAAAAGATTGCAAGATCTCTATGTTTCTGAGCCAGATTCTCGCCACTTCTCAATCTATAAATTCAAACTAACTTCGTGAAAACATTGATAAAACACTATAGATTCAAGTTCCAAAAGGTTCTTCCGTATACGATTCGTACTCTCGTCCATAAAATTAATTCGCCAACTTTTGCTCAGAAAATCTCAGACAGTTTCTTAGATTCCTTTCTCAGACGTCTCTTCTCTACTCCAAACAATATCACAACCATTGTCCCGTCAACGATATACCTACCAACAAGTAATCCTATTTACAAAAGGCGCATTCAACAGCTTGACGAAGCATGATCAAACGCACGCAATGAAGGGTCTCTATCCCGGTAGGCATACCATAGTCCTAAACGAGGTTATTACGTAATCGTAAATTCTACAACACACTCCCCTCTGATTGAGGGACTCAATCATAACGATTTCGATTAACAGCGAGATTACAATTTATTTACAATATGGTGTTCAATGTCTTTGTCGAGAATTGTACGCAGTGGTACATCAGTCACCTCTTCGTTTTTGACTGGATCAACGTCTGTTGGTTCATCTTCTTCGATCGCATCTGAATTACTATTCCCATCGTTAATTTCCATTGGATATAAGTGTACAATCGATCGTTTCAGAATCACTTGTTTCCCGGCTGCATTTAAAGTTTTCACTTCAGCTGCTCTAACAACGCCGTCCTTTCCAGGAATCAGCTTAACGACTTTACCGATGTTCCACCTTTGTCTTGGAACCTTTTCCTTGTTAATCACAACAACGTCTCCGATACTAATAACTCCTGATGTACTTCCGGTTCTGCAACGATGAAATTCTCTATGACTTGGTAGATACTCCTTTGAGAACCGACTCCAAAAGTGTTGCAATAACTGCTTCAAATACTTGCTACGTTTAACCAATGACGTCTTCGAAGAGTCCAAATCAGGAACATTTTGAAATTGTGATTGTGTAAGCAGTCTATGTCCAATGACAAGTGTAGATGGCGTCAAGGGCTCTTCTGATATATCGTCATACAAATATGCTAACGGACGCGAATTCAAAACACCTTCGATTTCTATGACCACAGTTTCCAGTTCTTCATATGTAATATGTGCATTTCCGATAACTTTCTTAAAACAACGTTTGACCAGTTTCACCATTATCTCGAAAAAGCCACCCCACCAACTCGCACGTGGCACATTGAAACGCCAAACAATGTTATTTCTGAATGCATAATTCAGAACGTTACGATCCTTGAAAGTACTTCCATTGTCCGACACAACTAAACATGGGATACCTCGCCTTCCTTGAAACCGTTTCAAACTCCGTAAAAAGGCAGGAGTTGATTGATCTGGAACCAATTCTAAATGAATGGCACAAGTAACCGTACACGTGTACAAGGCGATGTAGCATTTGTGCATTACATTGTCTGATCCGTAGATGTTCTTTACAAACACAGGGCCGGCAAAGTCAACTCCTATATTGGCAAAGGCATGACTCGTATTTACACGGAAGTCTGGCAATGGTGCAGTGGATGGCGAACTGTACGCTAATCCTTCAAGCTTCTTACAAACAAGGCATTTCGAGATGTACTTCCTAACCAATTGGCGACCTCGTACAATCCAATAGTTTGATCTTGTTTCGGCTAGCGTTTCTCTCAATCTATCATGCTTCACATTTTCGTGTGCCTCGAGAACGATCAATTTGGTAACGTGATGCTCTCTTGGTAATAATATTGGATATTTTGTACCGAAGGGCAATGTAGCTGATTCAATTCTTCCTCTACACCTCAAGATTCCGTCTTCATCTTCAAATAATCCCAAATCGTTTTGGAATTTGTCGAAATTTTTCTCTGAAAGCAACGATTTCTGCACTTGACGATGCCATAAAATCTTTGAGTCATTTATCTCCGATAATTGCAACTCTGCTTGATCAATAGCGCAACATTTTCCGATCTTAGCTTTGAGATTGTTGACAAAGCGAAGGACATATGCGGTTACTCGATACATTCGATTAACATCGCTGTAGTGGTTGCAATTGATAATGCTCTCCATGTCAACGGTTGAATGAAGAGTTGCTCCAACAAAGACATCAGAGTAATCCTTTCTTGGGTTCGATTTCAGTACTGTTTTAATTTCGCCAGAAATTTCACTAGACGGCTCCTTTGCATTTTCAAAATTCAAGATCTGCGGCCAAAATTTGTCCGATTCCACAAGAAATTCTGGGCCTTGCCACCATTTTCGGTTAGCAACAAGACTAGATGCTTTCATTCCTCTAGAAACGATGTCACTAGGATTCTGGCTAGTAGGTACGTAATGCCAATCGTTCACGTTTACAAGCTTCCGAATTTCACGAACTCTGTTTTCAACGAACTGCACAAACTCCTTTTTGAGACCAAATATCCACCAAAGAACAATCTGTGAATCAAGCCAACACACAATTCGATCGATCGCTACAGCACCTTCGAGGGCTTCTGAAACCGCTGAAACTAAACGAGCTAAGATTAAGGCTGACATCAGCTCTAACCGCGGTATCGTGTCTCCCTTCAGTGGGGCGAGACGTGACTTTGAGGCAATTAATGAAGACGAGACGTGTCCAGATTTGTGCCTAATTCGCAAGTAAACAGTGGCACCATATGCATAACTACTCGCATCAACAAACCCATGCAATTCTATTGAAGAGATTTCCTCATCATCTGCATTCAAAGCAGATCTATCAATTTCAATGGGGCCTAAATCGATCAAGTCTGAGACAATAGCTCTCCATTTAGCAGAAATCGAATCCGGGAGTGGAGAGTCCCAATCGATTTTCTCCTTACACAACTCTTGAAAAAGTAATTTCATCGAAACCATAACTGGCGAAAAGAGTCCCAAAGGGTCATAAAGCTTTGAGGTTAAACTGAAAATATCTCGTTTTGTTGGATTAGCTGGAGCTGATTTCATTGTCTGCGCAAAGTCAAAATATAAGCAATCATTGTCTTTGTTCCACGACAATCCTAGAACCTTTGATTCGTGTTCAGAACAGGCAGATCTGTTCTCAGATTTCGAGAAGCTCTCATCCTCCTCCGCAACTTCGGGCTGTTCATCTACCTTTTGAGTAGATGCCTTTGGATCTGAGGAAGATTCGAGCCGCTCAATTTCTTCCAACAAGTCTGCATCATTTGAGAGCCATTTCCGCATATTAAATCCAGCTTCACTAAAACAGATTTTCAATTTCCGATAAACTTCTAGGGTTTCTTCTCTTGATCGACTTGAGAAAACGAAATCATCAACATAAAGTGATTTCAACACCGTAAGAATAAACTCCTGGTCTTCCTGAGCATATTTTGAGAGATGTGATCTGATTGTTGCATTCAGAACAAACGGCGAACTTACTAGACCGAAAACAAGCCTAGTAAAGCGATAAACTACGATTTCTGGCTCCTCTTTACTGGCATCATCCACCCACAAAAATCTCAAAAGATTTCTCTCTTCAGGCTTGATAGAAATGTTCAAAAAAGCTTTCTCTATGTCCCCCAAAAGAACAATTCCACTAAGACGAAACCTGAGCAAAATATCAAATATCAATGGAGTCAGTGGTGGACCAGTGTACATGCAATCATTAAAGCTGGGTTCTTCGGATCTTTTACTGCTCACATCATACACAATTCTAAGTTTTGTTGTGCTCTTATCCAAACGAATGACCTCTCGATGAGGCAAGTAATGAACCTCATTTACTTTAGCATTGTCAATTTCATCTTGACTCACCCTTTCGATAATTCCTTTGTCTAATTGCTCTCTAATAATGGCATCATATTGAGACAACAGCTTTGGCTTTGACCTCAATCTTGCAAACAGAGATTGAAGCCTTTTCTCAGAGAGAGAATAATTATCAGGAATTGGAGGGTGTCCATCTTTGAAAGGTAGAGAAACCTCATACCTCCCATCAACCAATTTGATATCTTTAAGAAATGTTTCATACACCGGTGGTTCTTCTTTTTTGATTCCAATGATCTCATAATCCCAAAAACGTTTTAAACTGTCGTTTACTTCCTCAGTTGTGAGACAATCAGAGGCAGTTTTCATAACGTGTGTCTCAACAAAGTTGGTGTATGAATGTTCACCAGAGCCTGTCACCTCAACAGGTCCATTTAGCACATATCCGAATTTTGTGCAAAGTGCAGTTGGACCCATATTCCTCTCCCCCCGTACAGGTGATCCTAACACAAAGAGCCAATAATAGTCACTTCCAAGCAGAATGCTTATTTCTAAAGGCTCAGAACCATCTGAATAATCAGCAAGCTGAAGACCTGTGAGATGGGGGTAATTTGTTACTGCTGTCTCAATACGTTGACCACTTAACGGACTGCATATGAATGGCACAGAATAGGCATTGATATAAATCATCTCCCCATCAAGACACTGAACTGCTAGCTGAACAATGTTACAACTTGTGGGATCTGGGAACCAGTGTCTTGGTTAGGACAACTAGTTTCCAGGCCCCAGGACAGTTAGGCTGCATTAGTGAGTAAACAAGATGGTGGAAACTAGCCATGCAGTAGCTATAATCGTATTGTGTTATCCTACAATGGCGCTGCGAGCAGGATCAAGGTAGGCTTAACAACTGATACAAGATGTCAACAACATTGACAAACCTGAAGTCAATATGTGGAGAGCTCAAAACGGATGAATGTGGATCGAGTAATACAGACAGAAAATGGATGGCCTACATTGAAAATTTTGAAAGCTGCCAAGAATTTGAGGATGTAACAGATGAAAAGAAGAAAAGATCTGCCCTGCTGGCAGTTGGTGGTGCTGAACTCAGGGATATCTTGAGGACATTGGATGAAGACACTCCAAACACGTATGATACAGCAAAGGCTGCTCTGGGTACTTATTTTAAGGCAAAAAAGAACTTAACAGCAGAGAGGTACAGATTTTTCTGCATGAAACCTGAAAGCTCAACAGAGAGTCATGATCATTGGATAACAAGATTGAAAACAGCAGGAGTGGACTGTGAGTTTGACAAAATGGATTTGAAGGAGGCAATCAAATTAGCAGTAACGATGCATACTAATTCTAGCAAGCTACAAGCTGAAATTATAGCACAGGATATGTCATATGAAAAGATGGTAGAAAAAGCTAGGGCCATAGAATTGACAAAAAAGGAAGTGGAGTACATGAAACAAACAGAGGAAGCATTCAAAGTGGAAGCGTCAGCAGTTGATGCAGTTAGAAGAGAGAGTAAAATTCAATACAAAGGAGATACACAACCAGGATCCAAGCCTGTTCGTTTTCGTGACCGACCAGGCTACAAGTCTCAAGGGAACAGACAAAGCAAGAATTGTCAGAGCTGTGGAGAACATTTCACAGATCAACATGACTGCAGGGCCAGGAATGTCACCTGCTACAAATGTCAAAGGCCTGGTCACTTTGCCAGAATGTGTAAAACCAAAAACACAGTGGATTACTTGCAGGGAACACCAGAGTAGGAAGAATATGATTTTGATTCAGTAGAGTTGGAGCTAGATCCAATTGAAACACCAGTCTTCAAAGAGGAGAACAAGATTTTTAGTTCCAAACAGTATCCTTCTACCAATGTAAATCTTAAAATAAATGGGGTCAAAGTACAGATGAAAATAGATTCTGGGTCAGAAGTAAATGTGATAGGGCAGGATGTGTATCAACAGATATTGAATAACAGTCAAAAGAAAATAACATTGCAAAAATCAAAGGCCAAATTGAAGCCATATAATTCCCAACCTTTGCAGATAAGAGGGAAATTTAGGGCCATAATTGAAAGCAGGAAACATACAACAACAGCAGATATCTATGTAGCAGCAAGCAATAATGTAAAATCTATTCTCAGCAAATATTCTGCATTTGATATGAATATATTGCAAATTTCTGTGGAGGAATTGACAAAAGCCCTTGACAAAAAAGAAGTTCCTGAGACACAACACTTGTCTTACACAGAAATGTCTAAACATCTCACAACAGAGAAGGAAATAAACCAGAAATTACAAAGAATGAAAGAGCCAATTGAGTCTGAAGCACAAGTGAATGAAATGATAGGAAAGTATCCTAAGGTTTTTCAAGGGATAGGATGTCACAAGTACAGACAAATAAAGCTTGACATTGATCCAACAATAACTCCTAAAATTCAGCCACAGAGGAAAATCCCATTTGCCAAAAGAGGGCCACTGGAAGAAATTTTAAGTGAGTTAGAGAAAGAAGATACCATAGAAGAAGTTCAAGGGCCAACAGAATGGATATCTAATCTGGTCCTGACACCTAAATCAGATGGAAAATTGAGAATGAATATAGACATGACAACAGTTAATTCTGCAATCAAAAGAACAAGACATGTGATACCAACATTAGAGCAGCTTAGATACAAGTTGAATGGAGCTACAGCTTTCTCCAAGCTAGATATGAAACAAGGATACATGCAGTATCAATTACACCCAGAGAGCAGACATGTAACTGTTTTCTACACACATCAAGGCCTACGCCGGATGAGGAGATGAAGGTTACTGTAACCCTTCAGGCAGTGATTAAGAAACTCTGTTTACCACGGCCTTTTGTTAAGATATACCAAACAAGGCTATATATCATTCGATGCAGAATTAAACGCAGAATATCATAAAAATATATGCTATTGATTTTGCAAAAGCACAAATGATTTATTCCAAATCTTAGGCGAAATCGACCACCCTCGCGAAAATATCTTTGTGTACCCCAGAGAGCACTGTAGGACCACGACTATCTATTTACCATAGACTCAAGGTCCTGAACTGCAAAACAGTGTCACGAATTTTTGATAAAACGTACTGGCTAGAAATAATACCATTTTAAACTTTGTATTAATGTATGGAATGTCTTTTCTAACTTTCAAACCTCTGTAAAAAACGGACTCGTGGATCTATCGAAAATCGCTGACAAGGTTTCGTAGGTACATGCTCTGTGACCCTGTGTACCAAGTTTCAAGCGATTTCATTGGCCCGTTGGGTACACAAAGATTTTTTAGTACGCACCAGTACTCCAGAATCCTGTTTCGAGAAATCAGGCTTTTAACAAATTCGGTCAAAAAGTGCGGGAAAAACGATTATGCTTGTGCGTGCAGACACGAAACCACAGGTCAAGCAATAAAGATTTAGCCCGGTCTTTATAAATCTTTTTGTCAATAAAACTGCAACGAGTGACTTACAGATGTAACTATCACGAAATTCCGCTAGCGATAGACCGTCCTTAGGACTCGTTGGAAATGACTTCTTTGTGCTTTTTGATCGGCAGTCATCATTAATGCAGAAAATTTTCCAGCTGCCACCGAGACCTTTTATTGTCAAATATTTTCAAATCGCTGTGGTATTCCTTGCAAACCGAGGGCAAAGAATACAGTAAACTTTTTGAGTAAAGATTTGCTGATGATTCGGTTGTACTTTCTTGGTTCAAGTTCTTTTTCGTCTGATTCTTCCGATTCTGATCCCTCATTGTCAAAACCTTCCTGGTCAAACCACGACCCCTTATCTGATAACGCAAGATTTGTAGCTTTGTCTTTTCCAAAAGGTTTTTGAATCCTTTTTCCTAAACTCTGGTCTTTTTCTGCTCCATAACAACAGAGCAAACATTACATCCGTGCGGATTACACTTAGCTACTGCCTTCTAAACCACAGAACTGTGCGAATCATTCGCAAGGTCAAGTGAGTTTACCTTAATGCCCTAATGCCTGTTCGCGCAATTTCTGAAAAATATGAGTGCTTCTTTTAAAATACTCAAATTTGCAGGTAATTGGGTTTGTTTTGTGAAGCGAAGTGGCTAAATCGGTGCTTAAATACTTGAAGCATCAGAATATAGCAAAATTGAAAAATCGAAGAATTCTTGCTTTAAGGGTTACAGTAGCTAACCTTAAATTTTGGCACCAATTCGGCAGCAGAACTGTTTCATGAAGAAGTTAGGAGAACACTATCAGATATCAACAACTGTGAAAACATATATGATGATATCATAGTGTATGGAAGAGACCAGAAAGAACATAACCAAGCCTTGATTAGGGTAATTCAAAGATTGGAGGATTGTGGTTTAACATTAAAGAAAGAAAAGTGTCAATTCAACAAAAGAGAAATAAAGTTTTTTGGATGTATCTTCTCACAAAGAGGCATGAAAACAGACCCAGAAAAAATTAAAGCTGTCATGGAAGCCAAAGAACCTTCCTCCATGGCAGAGTTGAGATCATTTTTGGGCTTATGCAATTTCAGCTCAAATTTTGTTTCCAACTATTCCATAATCACATCACCACTGAGAGAGATGACAAAGAAAGGTGCACACTTTGAATGGACACCAGAAGGAAGAGATGCATTTAAGAAGCTAAAGGAGAGTATTTGCAGAGAGCAAACACTCAGGTACTTTGATCCTCACAAGAAAACTAGAGTATATGTAGATGGATCAAAAAAGAATGGTATAGGTAGCATACTGGCACAGATATGTATGACAGATAGTTATCAGGCAGTCCGGTATAACAGCAGACCACTCAAGGATGCAGAAACGAGATATTCACAGATAGAAGTGGAAAGTCTGGCAGTGCATTTTGGCATAACAAAAAAATCATATTTATCTCTATAGTTTGCAGGACTTTGATGTCATAAGTGATCATCTTCCACTACTGCCACTTTACAACAAATACAAACAAGAGGTGCCCCCCAGAATCAAGCATCATCAAGTAATGACACAAGGCTATAATTTTAAGCTTATGTATGAGAAGGGTTCAACTAATCCAAGTGATTATCTATCACGATATCCTGTCAAGGCTGAGAGAGAAGTCTGGGAGGAACAGAATGAGTTAGATCTAGATGTCAACCTTTTGATTAAGTGGGCACTGCCAAATGCAATCACTGTAGAACAATGCAGCAAAGCACGTCTGCATCAGAAGAAATGAACAATCTGAGAAAAGCCATAGATATTGGATATATTCCAATAGCACACACAAAGCAGTTGCATTCATATAAGAAGCTTTTAAGTGAACTTTCAGTTGAAGAGGGATTGATTATGCGAGGAGAAAGAATTGTTGTTCCACCAGAAATTCACAGTAAAGTTGTGAAAGTTGGGCATGAAAGCCATTTAGGTGCTGTTAAAACTAAACAGTTGATAAAAGAAACAATGTGGTTTCCAAAAATTGATGAACATGTAAAGTTAGAAATCCAAGACTGTCTTCCCCGTCAGGCAGTGAACAGTGGTCCTCAACAAGAGCCAATTAAACCCAGCGTCCTGCCGGAAGAGCCATGGAGCAGCCTAGTGTCTGATTTGTATGGACCACTTCCAACTGGAGAATACCTGCTTGTTGTCCAAGACATGTATTCAAGGTTTCCAGCAGTTGAAATTCTACATTCAACCAAAGCCCCAAGTGTAATATCTGCACTAGATCGTATCATGTCAAATTTTGGAATTCCAGACACATTAGGTAGTGACAATGGGCCACCTTATAACTCGGACGACCTAGATAAGTTTGCAGTATATATGGGTTATTCTCATGACAAAAAAACACCCTATGCTCCATGGGCCAATGGTATGGCAGAAACATTCATGAGATCCTTAAAGAAGCTCATGCAAACTGGAGGCAATAACTTCAGCGATTTCTCAGAGCATACCGAGCAGCACCGCACAAAAGTACGGGATTTGCCCCTTCTACGATAATGTTCAATGGCAGAAGATACAAAACAAGGCTTCCTACGAAGAAAACATACCAGAAGGTGTTCATAAAAGAAATGAAAGAGGCAGACAACAAGTCAAAACAGAAAATGAAGAGGTATGCAGATCAAAAAGCTACGTTAAAGGGAATGATACTAAAGTAGGGGACTGGGTATTAGTAAAGCAGCTAAAGAAAAACAAACTCACTCCAGCGTACAATCCTGAGCCATATGAGGTTATACGAAGAAATGGTAGCCAAATAATAGCCAAGAGATATGACAAGGTTATAAAACTACATGTAAATCATTTCAAGAAAGTTAACGAAAATATCACAGGGGCCACACCACCAAGGTTCCAAAGGGGGGTCGAGAAGGACATCTTTGAGCTTCTCTTTCGAGAAGACGAAACAATGACAGATGATGGAGGAGAAGAGAGAATGGTTAGAGAAGGGAACCAAGGAGGAACAGAGGTACAGAGTGATACAGCAAAGACAGATGCGGACAGAACTTTAGGACAGGCAGAAAATGAAACAAGATTTGAGCGTCCACAGAGAATTCGAAGGAAACCGGCAAGGTACAGGGATGAGAACTTTGTGTGAAAGAAGAAACTTGCAGAAGAACCTTATTGAGTTAAAATATTTACAGTTTATATTGGATAGCCGACAATGATTTGAGCTTCAGACTCTTTCAGACTCTTTCAGACTCCATGGAGGATAAAAGTTGGTTTTTAAGTTTAACAGGACAAACTATGGACAGTCCAGTAATATTGCTTTGGGGAGGAATGTGGGATCTGGGAACTAGTGTCTTGGTTAGGACAACTAGTTTCCAGGCCCCAGGACAGTTAGGCTGCATTAGTGAGTAAACAAGATGGATGAAAACTAGCCATGCAGTAGCTATAATCGTATTG
The DNA here is from genome assembly GCA_964020215.1 of Aurelia sp. 3 sensu Dawson et al. (2005). Lineage (NCBI taxonomy): Eukaryota > Metazoa > Cnidaria > Scyphozoa > Semaeostomeae > Ulmaridae > Aurelia > Aurelia sp. 3 sensu Dawson et al. (2005). Next base: position 12,944,961 of record OZ026585.1, read on the forward strand.
TGTTATCCTACACAACTATGTAAGACTGGGGTGTCATCACCAAAAGTTTTGATAACGATTTTATCCTTGCCCACGATTGGAAGATTCAAAGATTGTGCCAATTTATCAGTGATGTAGGTTTTTTGAGCACCAGAGTCCAAAAGGATTCTCACATCAGAGGCAATAGTTTCATTCCTTGGCGACGAAACCTTAGCTCTTGCAGTTTGCAATAGAATACAATTATTCTGGGAAACATGGCCAACATGTGTTGATGTTTGGTTTTGGTAACCTCTGTTTGGCTGAACAGGAGGTTCATTTGCTTGGGTAGGATTTGATGTAGAGCTGGTTTTATCAAATGCTCCACATAATCCAACATGATGTCTCTTTTGACACTGGAAACATTCAATGTTAGATTGACACATCCGTGAAATGTGGACTGGTTTTAGACACACAAAACACTTCCTTTTCCCTTTAATCAACTTCATTCTTACCTGAGGATCAGTGACTTTCGTGCAAGAATTAGAGGCATGATTACCTTGGCAGAATGTGCAAAAAGGTCCACTTGCCTTTGCTTGAAATCGACCTTTATTGCCAACGTGCAGTGCTGATGTAGTTGATGGTTGTGCTTGCTTCCTGACGTTAACCTTCGCTTCAGCTGCAGCTGCTGATACTTGACATTTCTCTCCCACTCGAAGCTCTTTCTTAAATGCTTCCAACAGTTGTTCAAGAGTCCAAGTGTCAGAATCCAAGTCACGCGTAAAAATGATCCTAAATTCTTCAGGTAGTTTGCCCATCAAAGTATGAATCAAGAAGATTCCATAAGATTTAGTATCTATTCCAACAGTTCCCAAACTTCGAGCAATCACATCCGTTTTATCAAATAAAGTGCGAAGTCCTGCCACATCACTGGCGGTTTTTACAGCTGGTAATTTGTACAATGAGTCTACGTGCATGGATACAATTTGTTGTTTTGTTCCGAATCGTTCATGCAGCAAATTTATCGCTTCTTTGTAATTTCTATTCGTACGTGTAAGTCCAGCAACAACATCTTTTGCTGGCCCATCAAGTAACGAGAATAAGTAATGGAATGTCATGACATCAGTTAACTCTTCATCTGAATTAATTGCTGACTCAAAAATGTCCCAAAAGGCAGGCCAATCTGCTACGTTGCCATTAAGATGTGGCAATGTCAGTTTTGGTAAATTTGCTCAAACCACTAGAAGCTGTACTTTCTGCAGCATTTGATAGGTCCTTTGGGGGTTGGTCTTCGCTCTTCGAAATTTTAAGGGCTCCTTCAATCAAGCAAACAACTTCATCAATGCCAGAATCAAAATCTAAGCTTTCACTGACTTCTTTTTCGATCTGATCTTCTTCTAAGAGATAAGAGATTTCATTATCAATAAATGTAAGCTCTTTCTGTCCCTTCTACAATGTTCTGAGATGAGATTTTAATGCCTGCTTTGCTTGATTCTCCAAAGTTTCCCCATCTGCAGGCAAATATGTCTTAGCTTGTGACATAAGTTTCCGAATATTCAATCTATGCCCCTTTCTGGACAGTATCTTCTTCTTGACGTCTGCTGACATGTTGAATCACAGCATAAATTGGTCGCAGAATAGATCCAGTTTCTCAACTCAAGTTTCAAACCCGCCAAAGCAAAATCAAGCAAAATCTAATCAAACAAGTCAATCATCGATAAGTCTAATCCATCCCGAAATCTCGAGTAAATCCCAGAAAATTCCAATAATATCAACTCTGCAAGTAATTCCCGGGTCACGGCACCATGATGTGGAATTCTGGGAATTCTAGCAACTTCTTCGTTTCAAATCTTAGCAACATCAATTTTACGTCACCAATGAGTCCATTTCCTCCTAATGCCAAATCTGAAGACCGCATGTTCATATCATTTGTCCAAGGTCATAAGCCATATTTGACAGGCAGGTCACAGACAGATTTGCTGCGGGGAGTAACCGACACCAGGGTTCAATCTTTGGTAAATATTTCCAGAATGATGACATTTACGAGAAATTGGATCACATACTTGAAATCAACGCGAGATGGGCTTTCAAATAATGTAAGATTGATATTGATATTGATATGATCTAAAGCTAAAAAGTTGCTAGAATTCCCAAGGGACCAAACCCCCTTTTCATACCTCAAAACTCAAACTCCTCCCAATTTTCAAACTCCGCTCTTTGAGATCTTTTGATTGACGCCTGTCTGACGATGCAGTGATGAGGAATACAAACTTTAAGCCAGATCTCCACTAGGCGGAAAAACGTCGAGCTGCGAAAGTAGAACGTATTCCTACTATTCGCGGCTCGACATTTTTCCGCGGCGACAATTTGATTAGCCAATCAGATTGCTGGAAATCTTTCCGCCTCGACGTTTTTCCGCCTAGTGGAGATCCGGCTTTACGGCTAAAAACATGTTTTGTCCATCTACTTTTTGGAGTAATGTCGAGGCACTCAGTACACGCACATACGGGGAGGTAAGTCCGATATTTTTGGATCAGAATATTGCCAAAAGTGATATTTTTGGGTCCAAATAAAACTAAAAATATCTTCATGATATTTTTTGACACCAGACATCGTTTAACTGATATTTCTGGGTTCGCTAGAAACAATCCTTACATTTGTTTGCATTGTTTCACGATATTTTATGTTCATGTACAGGTTTCTAAGTATAAAATTAGCTGATATTTTTGGGTTGCAGTGATGCTGAAGTGATATTTTTGGGTTGCCTGAAAATTTCTTGGACTGACCCCCCGTATGCGTCTGTGCTTAGGGCCCCCCCTGGGGAGGCATCACACTTGAGGACATTGTAAAGCATGGCTGTTGCACATTCAAAAGATCCAAGTGAAATGCAAATAATATTGCCAAATATCGTTTGGCTTAGGTGGCCTATTGTGTCAGAATTAGACTGGAATTTACACGCAAATTGAAAATATTTGGTGAAATTGCCTATAACGGGGGTAAAACCATGGCTCTTTGCCTCCAACAACCCTAAAATTTGTATTTTTCTCAGGAAATTTTGTACTCTGAAGCTAATTCATGTCAGTTTTGAATAATCCCTCAAACCAATCAATCAAAAGTGGCATGTAAAGGTTCTTTGAGCTATTCATACCCGTGTATGAATCATTTTGTGAACTTAGGTTGCTACAGAGAAAATAATTCATTGGATTTTTAATGGGTAAAGGTAGCCTTTCAAAAAGTATAGATTATTTCCAAACTGCTATCCCAATTCATAACTTTTGTACATCATTCGGAAGCTTATTAAATATGCTTTCCAAATATCACATGGATTATGGGACCCATGGATGGGGATCTGACTCTAATTGACATCCAAACTCAAACCACTTGGGTGAAAAATAGCTTAAAAACAAGGAAAAACTGTGGGCTGGTGCTTCCGACGACCCTAAGATTTTTATATTTTCTTCTTAAATTTTTTGTCATTTGAACGCTGATTTTGAATAATCCATCGATATAATCCATCTGAAATCACGTGGGAAGGTTCTGTAGCTATTCGACACTGTTAGGAGTCATTTTGTGACTTCGGTTGCTAACGATGGTACAACATCGGGTTTTGAATGGGTAAGTGTACCCGTTAATAAAGTGTAATTTATTTCTAAACTGCTATCAAAATACCTAATTGTTATACATAATTGGAAAGCTTGTTGAATGAGCTTTTTGAATATTATATGGTTTAGTGGGCCCATAGGTGGGGATTGGACTCTAATTTCCATGCAAACTGAAGCAATTTGGGTAAAAATGGCTAAAAAACAGGGAAAAAACCGTGGACCTTCACCTCCAAAACCTTAAAATGTTTGCTTTCTTCATAATGTTTTGCTTTTTGAATGATGATTTTGAATAATCCATCTACCTAATCCATTAGAAACCAGTTATGAAGGTTATATGAGAAATTTTGTGCCTCTAGTGTTGATTTTGTGGAGACAGGTGACTTTTGCAAAATAATGTGACCAAAGTTGTCAAGACTTCTGATCGTCGATAAAAACTGTCACTTCAAAATACGATATTTATACTTAGAAAAGAGATATTGACATGTGGTTTCTTGCATTTTGTTCACACAACTCTTGTGCTTCAAACAAGCAATTTGAGCTGCTATAAAAGAAATTTTTTTGACTTATTATTTCCATCCCTGGGTCCACTGTGAAGTTATGTGGATAAAAAGTAACACAGCGTGTTGATTAAAAGTAACTTGTAGTGTCGAGAAAAAGTAGCTAGTTGTGTCGATAAAAAGTAACAAGTTGTGTTGATTAAAAGTAGCAATGTGTTGATGAAAAGTAGGGAATGGAATCACCCAAATATCGCATAATGTCAACCAAATCATTACCTTGTGTCAACTAGTTAACATCATTTGTCAACCAAATAAGAACATGTGTCAACAAAAATTGATAATGAAATAATTTTCTTTCAAGATTACAGATGATTTTTAATTGTATTTTTGTCTGCAATGGAGCGCCTTATCAGTCAACTATAGGCTATAGTTAGTCATTTAGGCTTTGAACAAAGATAGTCAGTAGTGGAGTGGGGAAAGCAGCCTGTTAATCCGCTAGTCAAAACCCCTTCTACACCCTCCACATGCATTCCATGCTACTGTCCATTCACGGGACAAGTGGTGCTGTGATAAGGTCAGCGTCGCCACGATTTTGTGTTGACAGTTGATGACCACTGCCATCTGCTCCTTTCATCGACAGTGAGGTCACCGCGCGGCCTGACTCTTTCTTGGTTCCGAGCCTCTTTGTTTGATTGTCATATGTTTGGAATTATCTGTTCCGTATTATATGAAGTGCTAAGTCCGGAACGAAATGAGAAATGGAATGAGGAACGAAATAAAGGGAAAACCATGGATTCCGTCAGTGAGGAGAGAAATAGGCGTCAAATTGTTATTAGATTAACAACTTTACCTATTTTGTTGGCTTTTATTTGGACTAGATACCCTTACCAAAGTACAATCATCCTAATTTTGGTGTAAACTTTGAAGATCCCTCTCCCCTACCTTATTTGGATTTTGAAATGTTCTGGTAGGTTGAAACAATAATGCATAAAGTTGGAACACCAAAACTGATGGACAAATGGAAAAAAATGAGATAAATGATACGTATGAGTTACAGTACTCTCAGATCGCTATAAAATCAAGGATCTCCAGTACTGGGAAAATACAACTTTAGAAACTATAAAATTTTGTAAAACGAGTCCTTAGCATATTTTTCTTTAATTTCTCTTGTTTCTGTATAATAGTGCTTTTATGGTACTTCAGTGATGGACAGGCCTCAAAAAGAATGTTTTAAAATCTTTTCGAGGGAGCGTAGTGAGCATGAAGATTATTGCGGAAGACCCAAGCTTTTAGGAAACTAGTAAGAAACTCTGAGTGCTCAAAACCCGGGGGGGGGGTTACATAACATGATGAGGGTACGGGTATGTGCCGCCCATATGGGTGGGTTTTTGGGCCCCAAATTCTCTAAACAAGGGTCCATTTTTCGGCAGATTTTCCATAAACAAGGATGGGTTATCCAGAAATTGGTGAAAAATAGCAAAAAATGGGTGGTTTTCCGCCAAAATTCACCATAAAAGTGGGTATGACCGCAAGTTTCGGTAATTAGAAGAGGGTACTTTTCTGAAAACCGGGCGGCAGACCCCCGTCCATCCACAAGCAATGTACCCCCCCCGGGGGCTCAAAATCTAATAATTCTAAGAAACTCTCAGTACTGACCTAAATTCTTTGTTGCTTACAAAAAAATATGCATTGGCGATCTTCACACCACTCCACCATTCAAAAGATGTAGCTTTGTTTGTCTTGTTTGTTTTTTAGCTTTGTTTGTAAGTAACAACGTTGTGGGGCGTTTAACAACCAGCGCGGAGCCCCGGGGGGCACTTCGATGTTTTCGGTACCGGGTATGTGCCGCTGGACAGGGAACAGTTTTCACCATTCTTGCTCCCGAGCCGGGTATCGTTTTATGCAAAAATGCTCCCAAAAGGGTATACTCTTTTCAAATGTTTGCTCCCAGACAGGACTACAGTGTATTTTCTTGATCCTTTGCTCCCAGACAGGGTGTGGTTTTTTGCCATTTTGCTCCCAGACGGGGGTATTTAAATTGAGGAAAATGCTCCCAGACAGGGTAAAAATCACAGCACCTCAAAGGCACACACCCGTACATATTAGGACCAAGTGCCCCCCCCCCCCCCCCCCCCCCGGGCGCGGAGCGTTCAGGCAAGTGAAAAGATGAATTGAAATTATTTCGTTCCTCATTCCACTGAAAATGCCATTCCACATTTCGTATGTCAGTATGGATGGCCTTTGTTGTTTGTAGCATAGTTGCAGACTGCTTTCACTTTGTTCTTTGTCCTTTGTCAATTGTTTATCTCTTTTTGTTGTCTCTTTGTTGATTTGTCTCATGTTCAGAGAAACATGAGATTGTCTGTGGCTGGAGTTGGTTGGCGGAAGGTGCACAATCTTCAGCTCGTGCGTGTGGAGGACGGCCACGATGTCAAGCTTAAAAGTTGCAGATATCGAAGGAAAGTCCTTGCCCAACATCGAAAAGAGGGGCAAAATCGACCCATTTGTCGAGCTTGAATACCTAGGTAAGCTGAAAGCGTTTTACATTAGTAATTTTTCGTTATCTACTTCTACTTCTCCATTTGGGGCCTAAATGCCATTGGTCTTGGACTTCTTGAAGATACATGGGCGGGGTGGGTCATCCAAATATTTCAATACCGCAAGGCGAGAGATTGTACCAGCCTCTTGCCTCTGGTGTCATAGTCTGATTGATACCATGATTTCGTGATACGTATGAATTATTCATTCCTTCATTTATTATTAATGCAAAATGAAGAATTCCTAGGTGACATTCCTATGCTTAAGCGTTGCTAGGCCGTTCATCGTCGTGGGATACTAGGACGTTCAAAAAGGCGTGGGCTTCTTTTGCGAAGTTCCAGTTTGACGATCAACCTGCGCCAAGCCCAAGGTGAAAGGAGTAGTTGCTCCAAATACAAGCTACGCAGAGAGCAGACACAGATTTTATCTGAATTACTTGAGCCCAAGTACGTCAACATGTTTACCTGGCTGAGGCGTTGAATGAAATTGGACAGGAAATGTTGCCACACCCTCAAAGTATAAAGCGAATGATGAAAGAAAACAACAATGGATGATTTCTTCTTTTATGTGTAATTTTTGACCCAGTCTTTGCCCATTTTGGTAGTCAGTAAAGTGCAAACCTTTTATTTTGTACAGCATTTGGTCAATGTTCCCCCAAATATTATACCCAAAAGCTGGAACCCAAGTTCTTTTTTGAGTTTTTCAGAAATTTATCACAATAAATACTACGGAACTATTAAACTGACGAAGATTCACAAGAAAAAAGGAACATTCTTATATAGCCAAAGTTTATTTCCGCAGAAAGACCATTTCTAAGGAATAGCAGATAGAAACATCACCTTTCAACTCTTGTTACCTTGAAATTGAACTTCGATGTCATTGGTGTGTCAGATACTTGGAATTCTTTTGCAAATCCCATGACAACAAATGTTGAAATTCCTGGATATAGTTACTTTCCATGCCAAGCACAGTTCAAATGGTGGTGTTGCGCTTTATGTGGAGTGTGGGCTTATCCTAACTCCTAGACCTGATATAGGTAAAGATAGTACAAGTTCTGAGGCACTTTGAGTTGAAGTTGAAAATAGGAATGGTAAAATTATCTGCTCTTTTGTTTGTGTATCATCATCTAAGCTCTGATCTTGATGATTGTAGTGAGTATGTGCATGTAATTGTCCAATCCAGCTGTATCTTGTAAATAAGTCTTTATCTTTGGTGACTTTAATGTCAACCTTAGAAGAAATGTCAACCTTAGAAGGTGACTTTAAAGCACAACACCACCATTTGGTCCCTTCCTCGTCTCTCCCAACCATGTTTCTGTCGCACAAACCGTGTTATATGCTGATAACAACTACAGTACTTTCCTGTTTTCGTTATTTATTTATTCATTTATTTATCAATGTTATTATTTTTTTATCTTTTCTCTGTTATACCAGCACCTCTAAGGGGACCATTATGGAAATAAGGTCAGCTTGACCCTTTAATGCTATCCCTGCCACTGGAAATTAGGGGTGTTTTCCTTTTAACGTTTTTAACCTGAAGTATTGTATTGTATCTATTTTTTATATTTATTATAGTAGCTTGTATATATATTTTATGTGGCAAATGATACATACATACATACATAACCTGAATATAAATCTCATACAGCAACTACCAATTATGTTAACTCTCTTTTCTTCTCTTGTCTTAAAGCAATTTCTTCCATATATTGTTCACCCATCTGGGGTATCTGAGAATCCTTCTACCCCTATTGACAATATCTTTTCTAACATATCTGATAATGAAACAGTAAGCGGTAGCATCTTGACGCTTGAAACGGATCATTTTTTCTCTCAACTACTGATTGTCAAGCATGCAGGCATATCCTATAAAAATTTGTCATATTACAAACATGACTTTTCTAAGTTTAATGAAGGAGATCTCCAGAATGATTTTTGAAACCTTGATTTAGCATTTTTAAATGACAGTGGTTTAGAAATACCATAAGATTTCTATCAAGCACACCCTCTCTATTAAACCCCCTAATAAGCCCCTCCCCTCTGAGTCAAAATTTGAAGTAAGTCCCCCTCTCTATTAAGCCTTTCCCCCACTCAAACAAAATTCTAGAATTTAGCAAATTTTTTCCATTTATTTAGCTATATCCACAACCTTTTGTGTTAATTTTAGTATGGTTTGGTATAAAAACTGTGTCAAATTTATGTATTTGAGCCGTAAAATTGTATGTTGACTCCACAAAATATGGGATTAAAGAGCTGAAATGCTACCAAATACATATATCCTTGTCATTTGATTATGTGAGTAAGCTTCCCTCTCTAAGCCCCACTCTCTATTAAGCCCCCCTCTGGAAGGTCCGAATTTAATAAGCCCCCTGGGGGCTTAATAGAGATTTTACGGTAAATGATAATTTCAACTTATTTTTATCCATCCTTGATAGATTAGTTGAAGCTCATGCTCCTTTCAAAAAGCTAACCAATGGCAAAATGCAAAAAAATGATGAGTATCATAGATAGGTTACTTGGAAATTTGAAAAAAATAATGATTAGTCTCTTTAACTTCTGTACAAAAAGTTTAGAAATTGAGTTTCAGATTCCTTGCGAGAAATAGAAATCAGCAATTTTTATATACAATTGTTTTCATAAAAACTGTAATAACATGAAACAATTTTGATCAGGAATTAAATCAGTCATAAATATTAGACAATCAAGTAATTTTAATGTTATAAGTAAGCTTTAGGACTCAAATGGTAACATTTCATCAGATCCAGCGGTTTTTTTATCTTCAACATATATATTTTTAAGTTCTTGTAAATGTTTCTCATAATAACACTAAACTATACCAAGATCTAATAAGTCACCTGTGGACTTCATGGTTTACAGAATTGGAAATTCCTTTTGTTACTGCACCTTTTGTTCCTCTTGAAATATCTGAAATAAGCTCCTTAAAGGGAATACAAAGACCAGCAGCCTTTGCCATCGTTTGTATTTGTTTTTGTGAATTTTGTACTTCCAGTTGTTCTGGAAGCTGTGCAGTGCAAGTCACTGACTTCCCACAAGGCATGCTGGTCATTGTACTCCCTTCCCGGGGGGTACATGACTTGCGGATGGACGGGGGTCTGTCGCCCGGTTTTCAGAAAGGTACCCTCTTCTAATAGACCATTCCCATGATTACGTCACCACCAGTGCGGCGCGCAATGCATGTCGGTACTTGTAGTTAAACACCTGGCTAACTTAGTGTTTGTACAGGGAGTGTATGGGGAAGTTGTGTTTTGCGTTGGAAATATCGAAGGAAAATTTAAAAAATCGGCTAAAGTCAACAAAGAACATGTTCCTAGATGTTTGAGAAACTCTATTCCTGGGCTCAGTGTACCTGAAGTTCAGATAACGGAAGTTTTCGTGAAGAAAGTGAAAGAAAATTGCGTGTGGCCTAACGAAAACACTGTCGAAGACTTGAGGAGGCCAGCAGAGAGGGAGAGAAAGGGTTATACTTTTCCCTAAATCAAAAATTTGAGTTTATTATCTTGTGTAGAGACGGGACCAAGGGGAGTTTGAAGTTTCAATCTCATTGGCTTCTGACTGCAATCGCACGAAAGCAAATTTCCCCCTTTCGCGTACTGCACACAATAAAAATCACCAAAGTCAAATTGCTGCATTTTTGCTGTAGTTACATTGAGAACCTGAAACTGAATATTTTGCTTATCGCAAGGAGGAAAATCCGAAAATCTACCCTAACTCTCGATTTTGTAAAGTTTTGAGATTGTATTGTTAAATTCTGGCAGTACTGATACTCTCGAAGTGTGTGGTTCAAAACCCGTGACCTCCGAAATTCTTTCGCGCTTTCCAGTGGATCCAGGCTTGACATAGTCTCTGTTTTCAGCATCTTTTCCAACTGAAATAGAATTAGATTTAGATTCAAAGTTCTGGCTTTCAGTAAGTGGTAATGGATTCAGTAAACAGTGTGTGAATATGACGACGATCACCTCCTTTTCCCTTCCCTCGCTCGCAATGTTTACGTTAGGCCTCACTGTGCTTTTCGTCGACTCTTGCTGCTAAAACTTCCTTTATCAGCTCTTTGGTCACACTGAAACCTGGACTTGAGTGTCTAAAGCATCTAGAGACATGTTCCTCAATAAATGTAGTTGCCGTGTCGAATTTTTCTTCGATATTTCCAACGCAAAACACAACTTTCCACTAGCTTCCCATACACTTCCTATACAAAACACACTAACTCGGCCAGGTGTTTGACTACAAGTACCGACATGCAATGCGCGCCGCAATAGTGATGACGTAATCATGGGAATGGTCTATTACCGAAAGTTGCCGTCATACCCACTTTTATGATGAATTTTAGCAGAAAACCGACCATTTTTGTCTATTTTTCGCCAATTTCTTCATAACCCATCCTTGTTTATGGAAAATCTGCTGAAAAAGGGACCCTTGTTTAGAGAATTTGCGGCCCAAAAACCCACCCATATGGCAACACATACCCGTACCCTCAACATTTTATGTACCCCCCCTCCCGGGACTCCCTTTAAAACCTGGGGAATCTTTAGGAGCAAACAGCATTCCTATGAAAATCTTAAAAACTCTGTCTACTAAAAAATATCTTCACCTCTTTCTCAAGTCATAAATGAATCATTTCAATCTGGGATGTTCACAAATGAGATGAAGTTGGCCAAAGTAATTCCAATGTTTAAGAAAGGCTGTCCACTAGTAGCATCCAACTATAGACCTATCTCTCTTCTTTCTGTCTTCAGTAAAATCACTGAAAAGGTTATGTATGAACATCTTTATAAATTTATAGAAAAGCAAGAAATATTATACACCTTACAATTTGGAGTTTGCACAAGTCATTTGATTAACCATGCCTTGGTTAGCTTAAAAGAAGCCTTCAACAACTCATTAGACAGTAGGAATGCGGTTGTTGAATTTTTATTGATCTACAAAAAGTATTTGATACAGTAAATCATATGAAGTTCTTCTGACAAAGCTTAAGCATTATGGAATTTGAAGAATCGTCTTAGAGTGGTTTAAATCTGATCTCACAGGTAGAAAACAATATGTATGTATCAGTAAGTGAATCAAACTCAAGTTATCTCAATGTTACTTGTGAGGTCCCACAAGGTTCAGTCCTTGGTCCTCTCCTTTTCCTAATGTACATGAATGATTTGCCATACTCATCCTCAAAACCAAGCCTTCTACTTATTGGCAGATGATGCCAATATCTAATGTGAAGCTGAAAATCTTGATTTGCTTCAAAGAACAATAATGAATTGAAAGGAGTTAAAGTGTGGCTGGATGTTAAAAAGTTGTCATCGATAAGACTAATTTTAATATCTTCAAGTCTCCCCAGCATTCCTCCTCTCAAATAATCTTCCTATCCCAGTGCCTTATTTTAAGATGCACTAACTCTCTAATGTACTGAATCTTAAAGCTCCAATTTTCGTCTCAAACTAATCTCAAAACTCTTGTGGCTCCGTTCTCAACAGTATCTCTTCTCCAACTCCATCACACCTCCCTTCTCCTGCCCATAGATCATGTGAACCGGTAGCACGGACCTAGTGGCGGGAGAAGGGAGGGCCACGTGTTCTTAATAATTTACATAACAGCCACATTGAATTTCTTTGAGTTCTCCTAGATGAAAATCTTTCATGGAAGTATCATTTGACTGAGCTTTCTAAAAAGCCGGCAAGAACTTGTGGTATGTTCTTCAAAGTAAGACATTTCTTACCAATAAATGCCCTAATCTGTCTTTATAATTCTTTATTTTCACCTTTTCTCCAATATGGAATTTTAGTTTGGGGTCTTACATATGAATCTTATGTCAATCCTGTGTTCCTATTACAGAAACGGGTTGTAGGCAATTGCATTTGAGAACTTTACTTCGCTCTCAACTCCTATCTTCTCAGATTTAAAAGTCTTAAAACTGCATGATCTCTTAAATTTCTAACCTTTGTATGAATCTGTTCATCCCTACTTGTTTCCATAACTTCTTTAATTCTGTCGCATTCGTTAAATATCTTTTCAACCCAGAAGAATACCAGTCAATATGGATATCTACTGTATGATCTGTTCTTACAAGTATTAACATGGTTAGGTAGGTCAAATGGTAGATTGTCTGCCACAAATGTAGAAGGTTCTGAGTTTCAAGTCTCACTCTCACCTAAATTTTTCCATTTTTCCTCCATTCGTCAAAAGTATTGGTATGAAATTATGGTCTAAAATCTGTTCATCATGTTGGATCAAGGTCTTGTAATGACATTCCTGTAAATATAAAACGGTCACCATTTGTCAATATCGTTCATCAGAGACTCAAAGCAGGCGCGGATTTAGTGGGGGGGTCGGGGGGGCCATGGCCCCCCCAAAGTGTAAGAGTTCTCGTAAAAACCATCGTCTTTTATAGATAAAAGAATGAGTTTTAACCCTTTACTTCCTAAAGCAACTCACAGATAACCATAGCTGCACGATAGTTCGGCTAACAACAAGCCCGTCTAACTAACTCACGAAGTAATTTATTGTTGATCCAGAGGTTCGAAAATTATACGAATCTGAATTCTAAACGAAATTTCATTGCGTGAGTTCGAGACTGAAAATCATTTGTTTCATTCACTTTGTCACAATATCGGTGATTCAGGATCTTCCAGTGAACTTTGGTGTTGAAGTTTATTTTATGGTAAATTTCGTTCTGATAAAGACTTTGATAAAGACTCGTGTCTTCTGTTGTGATAGTTATAAAATGTTGATAAGTCACTTGAATATCACTGGATGTAGAACACATTTTTGAATACAAGTGAAGCTTCTAGAAGGTGACTTATTAAGCGAAGAGAATTTTGATTGCTTACTCCAATGAGGTAACTTACCATGGGAAATTTCACGGGATTTCCACGTAACTTTGAACTTTCTTTGAATCATGGATTTGAGAACAACATCATTTTTGATGCCAAATTTTCATTTATATGGTTGTGCAGCTTATTTCCGCGATATACATTCCCGAACCGGTGCTTATGATAAGCATTTTTGATGGTCTCTTGCTTTCCAAACTGATGGCCCGTTAGGTTTTGCACAAAATTGCCAGTTTGTGTGTTAAAAGGAATGAAGATTAAGTGATGAGCTTAATGATCTAAAATGAAGTAAAAGGGGCGTTTCCCACGTTTTCCGAGAGTCTGAAGGGCGTGGCCGCGAAAAATTTTCCTGGGGGCTACGCCCCCAGACCCCCATATGTCCCTCTTAGTGGCCCTCCCCAAACTTCAAGCCTGGATCCGCCCCTTGACTCAAAGCCTCCCTTTTTGAAAACAGTTATAAAGCAGATTATAGATAGTAATGAACACTATTTCCCCAAAAATGTTTCTTAGTTATATTCATCAATTGAAGTACTCCTAAAAGGGGGTGCTCTCTCCTCTCTTAGCTTTGCTACTGAGAGAGCTCCTCGTTAAGAATTCCTCTTCATACAAATTTTCTACCGGGTGTCCCAAGAAAAAAGTAAACAGATTTGGTCGACCATAGCGACTAGGACGTAGCGTGAGTCTATCCGAAGTCATTTCAAAACATACATCGATAGCTAACTTGAGCATAGATACCTCGTTTGTTGATATCAGTGCGTTGAGAGTGAAGATATTAATATTCAAAGGACAAATTTGCCTCCACCTCGAATCCAGAGCTTTGACGCTTTGGCCTAGACTTATGCCCTTTCGTCCCTTGTTTCCCGGCGTTCTTTGATTTGCTGATATCACTTGGTCAATAGGGACTCATAATATTACGCTTATATAATGGGCGCATTGTTTCAAAATGGCCTAAAAAGGTGGGAGTTCTCGTACACTCAACAAAATCGCTTCAAAATCTGGTTTAAAGAGCTCGAACATTGAAAAGCGAACGTTTAGTTCAAAGAATATTGTTGTGTTGACCTACAAAGCGCAAAATGCATACGTTTCAGGCAGTAATCTTCCTCTGTAGAAGCAAAATAGATCCATCGAAGCTGCGAGAACTCCAGGCTGCTTCAACCGTTCTTTAAGAGCAACAACAACAACATTCTGAATAGCGGCCCCTGATTGGTTAAAAACTGAATTCTAGCGATTTGTTTGGTGAATACGGAACCACCCTTCGCGAGCCTAAAGTGGGCCCACTATTCAAGAGTAATGTTATTAGTCCCTCTTGACCAAGGAACGCAGAAAAACAAGGGACGAAAAGGCATCAGTCCAGCTTTGGCCTAAGCAAATTCTTGAAGCACAGTGAGGCCTACCGTCAAGGGAGCCCCAAAATCAGCTCCATTCATCTCAATATCGACAATAGATATCATAGATAATATTCATTGGTGAAAGTACTCCCTTGAGCATCAACACACTCTTGGAACCGACAAAATCATTCCTTGAAGAAAATTATTTGTTATCAGATCTCTCGGGAGTCGAGACAGGAAGGTCTGGAGATCTTTTCGGGGCCAAAAGATGTCCCGTGATAACTTTAGCATAGATGCTCGTAAGCATCCTATTGTTGCTCTCCATTGATTGATTTCAACCGGCATCATCATCTTCTCGCTGGTCTTAGGGGACAGGCACACACAATGTCCTCTCTTGTTGATCACCAACTCGGGAAAGCAGCTTCGAAGATATGTCATGATCAACCTGATCTCGAAAGACCTGGTAGCAAATTCTTTCAAGGAATGATTCGACGATGTCAAAATTGCGTTGACCCTCAAGGGAGTACTTTCGCCGATGAATAGTATGTGTGAAGTAAATTGTCGATATTGAGATGAATGAAGTTGCTGTCGGAGCTCCCTTGACGATAGGCCTCACACTAACTGTATTTTGAAAACACATCTGCTGTGCCGTCTTCAAATTTTGTTGATTTTATTCACTGTGCTTCAAGAATTTGTTTAGGCCAAAGCGTCAAAGCTCTGGTTTCGAGGTGGAGGCAAATTTGTCCAAAAAATCTGATGTAAACATTGCCCAAGGTACTATCGCACTTGCAAAAAAGATCCGTGAAGACAAGA
The DNA here is from genome assembly GCA_964020215.1 of Aurelia sp. 3 sensu Dawson et al. (2005). Lineage (NCBI taxonomy): Eukaryota > Metazoa > Cnidaria > Scyphozoa > Semaeostomeae > Ulmaridae > Aurelia > Aurelia sp. 3 sensu Dawson et al. (2005). The sequence goes on from OZ026585.1 coordinate 12,960,532, forward strand.
TAGAAGTCAAAGTATCAGGATTGGTACCAAGGTATGACAAGCATGAACCGAAACGAGTTAAGGTGAACTACATTCTAAGAGACCTTTGCTCAGAGAACAGCTTTGCTTATTTTGACCATTCGAATATCGATCCAGCGAATCATCTGAATAGAAGCAAGTTGCATTTGAACAAGGATGGTAGTAAACTGTTTGCTGACAATCTTTTGAATGCCATTATGGATTTCTGACTTATTGATAATAATGTAGTAGAACCAGGAGTAGGCGTAAATGCTAGGCACCATTCAACCCCCAGCACGCCTTTACCAGCTAGGGGCTCAACTGCCTCTCTCCGCGCAGATGATTCGACACTTGGCCCTGTTGGTACAAAGCTAGGGTTCAGAAAGGGTATGGTTATAGCCTCTCTCAATGTGAACAGTCTCCCTGCTCATATTGATGAAATTAGACTCCTTCTTCATGAGAAAAATATCCATATTTTAGCGCTGAATGAAACTAAAATTGATTCTGACTATCCAAGTGATCTTCTAAAGATTGAGGGTTATCCATACATACATACATACATACATTTATTTGATATGCAGGTCAGAAAAATGGCAGCACTGAAGTGCTGATGTGGACCTGCAAATTAAGGGTAAATAAAAGCTTAATACAATTCTTACTTAAAATCTAAAATTAAATCTTACATAAAATTTCCATTTATCGTTGTTCTTGTTCAATAGCCTAGTAATAAAAATAGTTTGAGTCTTTGTTGGTTCCAATGGCTGCCTCTTTGATGTAATGAATCTTTTCTAGCTTACAAGTTTTCAATTGTTTCTTGAAACTGTTAATGTTGTTATTCTCTCTAACTTCTCTTGGTAGATAGTTCCAAGTTAGTGGCCCACGATAACGTATTGAAGTTCGTCCTAACTCACATTTTGGTCTTGGGATTTCAAAAGTATTGTTACTCCTAGTAGTTCTACTTGCAACTTTTTTCTTAAAGATTTCACTGAATATTTTAGAGTTATCTTCATGATACACTTCATGCATGATCGTCACTACTCTTCTTTTGTAAATGTACTCTAACGGTTTCCAATTCGCCTGTTCCAAGGGATCTTCGCTTCCAGTTAGTTTATGGATAAATTTTGCTGCTCTTCTGTGTATTGCTTCTATCTCCCCAAATTTTGCTGTACTGACCGTTCCCCATACAACAATGCAGTAGACTACACAAGGTATTATCGATTTAAAGTAAATCTCTTCCAGGTCCTTTGCCTGTAAAAAGCGCCCCATCCTTTTCAGTTGACATAACTTTGAATTATATTTTTGTGTAACAACCTTAATTTGCTTGTTCCAGTTTAGTCCTCTGTCTATCCAGACGCCCAGGCACTTAGCTGAGTCAGTGAAATTTATTTGCTCTTCCCCAAATGTTAATTTTTGGAGTGGCCCTATGAATGGACTTTTCGTGACAAGCATTGCTTCAGTTTTCTCTGTATTTACTGTTAGTTTATTATCTATGCACCACATGTGTATGACTTTTGTGATTTGATTAAGCCCCTCAATGACAGCCTCAACATTGTCACCGATGAAAAAAGCAGTGGTATCATCTGCAAACATCAAAAGTTCTCCATTTTCTAGCCTATCTGGTAGGTCATTTACAAAAATTTTAAATAGCTTTGGTCCTAATACTGATCCCTGTGGAACGCCATAAGTCACTTTTCTTCTGTCGGATGCAGACTCATTAATCTCAGTGTATTGCTCTCTATCTGACAGATAGTTCTCAATGATCATGTATAGGTTCCCACAGATACCAACTCCTTGCAGCTTCTTTAACAGAATTTTATGATTTATAGCATCAAATGCTTTTCTTAGATCTATAAATACAACTCCTACTACTTTTTCTTTTTAAACTATCGGTTTGACAGACTTGACCGTAACCGTAGAGGGGGTGGCATTGGTTTTTATATAAGAGATTCTTTTGAGGTAGATGTACGGGCAGACTTACCAGTCTCCAGTCTTGAGCTTAGATGCATAGAGGTGAAGCCAGTCCAGGCTAAGCCTTTTTTCGTGGTTTCTTGGTACCGACCCCCATCTGATCCGGTAGAGGTCTTCGATAAGTTAGAAGAAGTTTTCAAGTTTTTAGAGTCTGAGGGGAAAGAAATCATCTTATTGGGAGACACGAATTGTGACCTTAGCTCCACTCTGAGTCCTCTAGAAAGCCCAAATTCTGATGTTCCAATTTGTACTAAGCATATTCTGGATTTTTATAACTCTTTTGGGCTGAAGCAACTTATTACCGAACCTACAAGAGAGACACTTGATACTGCCACTATAATTGATCACATTGCGATCAGCAACCCTTCTAATGTTGTTGAATCTGGCGTTGTGAAAACATGCATTAGTGATCATTATTTGGTATACGTGACTCGCAAGTTTCGGGGATCTATCAAAGCCAACCATAAAGTTGTAAAGTCTAGGCAAATGAAAAAGTTTGACGAAGACCTTTTTATTAGTGACCTTGCCAAAACTGACTGGTCTGCTATTGCATACAACAGTGATGGGTTAGACAATGCAGTCCGTTTGTGGTCCTTTCATCTGTCTTCCATAATTGAGAAGCATGCCCCTCTAAGAGAGCGCAGAGTCACTGAGCGTTTCAGTCCATGGATCACCCCTGATCTGAAGCAGCTCTTCAGGACACGAGACAAAATGAAGGTTGCTGCAGTAAAGGCAAAATCTGAACTACTTATGAGTGCCTACAGACAAATGCGATGTAAGGCCAATAATTTGAACTCTAAAATGAAAAGAAACTATTTTTCAAATAAGATTCAATCCTGTGCTGGGGAGACTAAGGAAACTTGGAAGACAATACACCAGTTGGTTAATAAAAGGTCCAAAACAACTGAGATCTTGTCTCTGAAAGATGGCGAACACACAATTTCTAAACCCCAAGATATAGCGGAAACCATGAATAAATTTTTCTGCAACGTTGGTAAGGACCTCAGCGAAAATATACCTAACAAAGAAAACCCTCTTTTAAATGGTGATTATGGTGAAAGAGAGACTGATTCCACCTTTTCTTTTAAACCTATTACTACTGATGAGGTTAAAAAAGCATGTTCTAAGATTAAAAATTCAAATGGATCTGGTACTGATCGCATTTCTAGTCACTTTATAAAAGTAGGTATTGAGATTTTGGCTCCTTCGCTTGCCCAACTCTTCACAATGTCTCTGTCCGTCGGCTGCTTCCCTGACAACTGGAAGACTGCTTGCGTAGCGCCGATTTTTAAGCAAGGCTCAAAAGATGATAGGTCGAATTATAGGCCTATATCGGTGCTACCTGTTGTCTCTCGTTTATTTGAAAAGCTTGTCTATAACCAGCTGTACGACTACCTTGACAAAAACAAGATGATTTTTACTGATCAGTCTGGTTTTCGAGCCCTTCATTCGGTCCTGACGTCTCTGTTGAAGTGTACGAATGACTGGTACCTAAACATTGATAAAGGTAAATACACGGCTGTTGTTTACATAGACCTCAAGAAAGCTTTTGACACAGTTGATCATGATATTCTATTGAGGAAGCTCAACTTCTGTGGCCTAAAAGGAAAAGAACTAAGCTGGTTTCGTTCGTATCTCACCGATAGACGACAATGCTGCAAGGTAAACGGTCGAATTTCCGCTACAGACAGTATAACCTGTGGGGTACCACAAGGATCTTGCCTTGGTCCCCTTCTCTTTCTTGTCTATATCAATGATCTTCCTAGTTGTTTGAAAAATTCCCTTGTATCCATGTATGCAGATGACACAAGCATTTACTATGCCTCTGAATCTGTTTCAGAAATTAATCAGGCAGTTAATGCTGACTTAGAAGCTTTGAAGGGCTGGCTTGAAGGAAACAAGTTGTCTCTGAACGTAGCTAAGACAGATGCAATGATCATAGGAAGCAATGGAAAGCTTAGAAAAATCGACTCTGTCGATTCCACTAAACCGCAATTTAAGATTGGTTCCGAGGATATCAAGTTGGTAAAGGAGGTCAAATACCTTGGTGTCCAGGTTGACCATCAACTAAAATGGACATCTCAATTGGCCTTAACAACTAATAAGATCTCTAGAGGTATTGGTATGCTTCGTTATGCCAAGCAGTACCTTCCATTATCAACCGTCAAGACTATGTATAAGAGTTTAGTGGAGCCGTACTTTAGATATTGCTGTCCTGTCTGGGGAAATGCTGGGGTGACTGTCATTGAAAAATTGCAGAAACTCCAAAATCGTGCTGCAAAACTCGTTACCAACAGTCCATTTGATGCGACCGCTTTACCAGTTATTCGTGCGCTTCAATGGCCCACTGTTAGGGAACTTATTGATTTTGAATCTCAGAAAATAGTTTTCAGATCCCTTAAAGGAGACGCGCCTTCCTACATGAAAGACATGTTCACGAGAGTCAACAATTCCACTGCTCGTTCTCTTAGGAATGCTGAAGTCGACCTCAGGTTGCCATTGTTAAAATCAGCAGGGGGGCAGAAATGCTTCTCGTACCGAGGCGCTAAGCTTTGGAACAGTCTTGGTACCGACGCTAAGAACTCTTCAACCCTGAGAGCCTTCAAGAGAGAGATGGAAAAATGAACACTTAAACCTTTTCGTTTTTTTTGTTGATTTTTGAACAATTGTAATTTTAACTTAGTTCGAAATACTGGTTTTTATTGTAAATTATTAATTATTGTAAGTTTTTAGCATGGCCCCCTGTAAATCAGTTATTCTAACTGAGGGGCTACCATGGGTAAAAAATATAAAATCAAAAATCAAAATCAAATCCTTTGAAAATTAATATCTTCACTCTCAACACACCGATATCAACAAACAAGGTATCGAAGTTCAAGTTAGCTATCAAGGTATGTTTTGAAAATTATTTCGCATTGATTCACGCTATGTTCTTATTGCTAGGGTCGACAAAATCTGTATACTTTTGGGACACCCGGTAGTTTTTCCGTAGTTATGTTTAGGCCAGGTCCATAACGCGGAACCCGCGGAACTCGCGGAACTCGCGGAATTTTTTTTCCGCGAAATCAAGTTCCGCGTTTTGTCCTTGCGGTATAGGGCCAAAAACCAAAACGCGGAACTCGCGGAACTTGTTTTGAACTTTATAAAATAAAGGCTGTTCTTAATTCCTTTGCCTACGAAGCGGTTCATCTACGTTTTATAGGCCTCTCTCACATCGATTTTGCATCAATGGACCTAAATCATGATCAGGCCAGACATCGACAGAACCAAGGCCTACGAAAGTTGTTCTCCTCAGCTGAATTAGGAAATTACACTGCCAGTTGTACGCAAAGAAGTAAACTTCAGTTTATCGATCAAACTCAACGTAAAAAGAGTTTCTTATGCTGACAGACAAGTTCCGCGAAATCAAGTTCCGCGTTTTGTCCTTGCGGTATAGGGCCAAAAACCAAAACGCGGAACTCGCGGAACTTGTTTTGAACTTTATAAAATAAAAACTGTTCTTCCTTCCTTTGCCTACTGAGCGGTTCATCTGCGTTTTATAGGCCTCTCATCAATGGACCCTGGCCAGACAACGACAGCACCAAGACAGAACCTTTTCGAAATCGGAAAGAAATTCTGCGAGTTCCGCGTTTTGGTTTTTGGCCCTATTCAGCGAGGACAAAGCGCGGAACTTGATTTCGCGGAATTTGTCTGTCAACATAAGAAACTCTTTCTACGTTGAGTTTGATCGATAAACTGAAGTTTACTTCTTTGCCTACAACTGGCAGTGTAATTTCCTAATTCGGCTGAGCCTAAACAACAAAGGCCTAAAAAATCCAAACATTGTCCTGGAATCAATTGAAATAAAAAATGACACCAAGGGTAAAAAGAAACAGCGACCAAATAAGAGGCAGCGCGAAAGTAACCGCAGGTCAAATTTGCAGAAAACCCAGGAAAACAAAACAGTCGGCGTAGATGGAAAAAACACAAAGGAAGGTCAGATACCGAGTGGCCTTGTAAACCGAAATCAAACCGAGACCCGGAATAACCTGTTACCGGAAGAAACTGAAAACAAAAATCAAACTGAGATGCGGAAAAACCCACTAGCGGAAGACACTTGCAACAAACATCAAACTGGGATGCGGAATAACCCGCTACCGGGAGGCATTGATAACATGCGTAAAGCTGAGATCCGGAAGAATGGCAAAAAGACCACGTTCATCATTGGAGATTCCTTGCTGAAAGATGTAAAAGGCTGGGAACTAAATGATAGATGTGGTTCAGAAGAAAATGTGTACGTCAAGTCATTTAGTGGGAGTACGGTGTCTGATATGGAAAGCTATGTCAAGCCGACTATTGACAGGAAACCTGACTGCATAGTTCTCCACGTAGGAACAAACGATCTTGGAAAGAAGTCAAAATCCGAAGTAGAGATTGCAGAAAGCATTGTGAATCTTGCTAAGAACATTGCAGAAAGCGGTATTAAACCTATAGTTTCAGCAATAGTTCCTAGATATGATGCTCTTGAGCCTAAACGTGTTAAGGTAAATTACGTTCTGCGTGACCTTTGTGAGGAGAATAAGATCTCTTACACAGATCATGCAAATATAGATCCTTCCAAGAATCTAAACCGTAGTAAAGTACATCTAAATAAATCAGGTATAGATATCTTTGCAAACAATTTGTTTGAAGTCATAAAAGGTAATTTACAACATTGACTAAAAACTAACTCGGATGTAACTGAAAATGAGGATGCAGGTCTGACATCTCCATCTGGATTCCAATCTCATACCCTCCCAGACCGCTCTTCGGAAAGGGGCAACACTTTCCTGGGTCATAGGAAGGGGGTAGTGGTCGCATCTTTGAATGTGAATTGCCTTCTCCTGCATATCGACGAGATTCGTGCGACTGTTAAGGAGCTGGGTATACATATCCTGGCTATAAATGAAACTAAGCTGGATGGACACATCGCTGACGAACTCGTGGATATTGATGGCTTTTCTATTAAAAGATGTGACCGGAATCGAAATGGGGGTGGTGTGGCAATCTACGTTAAAGATAACTTGTTCGACAAATGCAGTGTTCGGGAGGATGTCCCCGTTTCTTCCCTTGAAGCTGTGTGCATCGAATGCAAACCGGTTCGCTCCGCTCCTTTTATAGTATTTGCTTGGTATCGACCCCCTGATGAGTCTGTTGACATCTTTCGTCAACTAGAGGAATCTCTGCAGTTTTTGGATAATGAAAATAAGGAAGTCATCCTTTTAGGTGACACAAATTGTGACGTTTTAGCTAATCATTCAAGCACGGAACCAACTTCAGCAAATAGTCTTCCTGCTCATTCAAAGCGTCTCATGGAAATTTATGATCTTTTCGGATTTCAACAGCTAATTGACAAGGCGACGAGAGTAACTCTAACATCTAAGACCTTGATAGATCATATTGCTACGACGAACAAGTCTAACATTGTTGTTTCCGATGTAAAGGAAATCAGTCTTAGTGACCATTTTCTAGTCTACTGTGTCAGAAAATTCCGAGGTGCTTCTAACAAGCAGCACAAAATCATCTCCACTAGGCAGATGAAAAATTTCAGTGAGGAGGATTTTCTGAAGGACTTGAGTAAAGTTGACTGGAAGAAGATAGTTACAAGCACTGATGATATTAGCCTTATTGTAGAGCAATGGTCAAACATGTTTTCTATTATTCTGGAAAAGCATGCCCCCACGCGAAACAGAAGAGTATCTGAAAAGTTTTCCCCCTGGTTGACGAAAGATTTCAAACTCATGTGTAAATCTCGGGATAGGCTTAAGAAACTTGCTGTTAGGTCTAAGTCCGAAATTTTGATGCAGGCTTATAGGCAGATGAGGAATCGCGTAAATAAATTGAATTTGAATTTGAAGCGCGAATTTTTCACAAACAAGATCGCCTCCTATGATGGCGACCTAAAAAACACGTGGAAAACAATTAGTCAAGTTCTAAATAAGAAGTCAAAGACCACCCATATTACATCCTTGGAGGTTGAGGGGAAAACGGTATCGGGAGATACAGCTATTGCAGAGTCAATGAATAACTTTTTTTGTGAAATTGGCAAGACCCTCAGTGACAAAATACCTCAGTCATCTAATCCTCTTTTAGATAATGACTACGAGGTGAATCCTAAAAGCGTGCAATTTCATTTCGAACCTATCACTGTTCCTCAAATCGAAAAGGTTTTAGGAAAATTTGACACCTCAAAGGGGTCTGGCCCTGATGGTCTAGCCAATTTTTTCATAAAGATTGGACTGCCTGTGATAGCTGAATCCCTATGCGACATCTTCAACCTCTCTCTTGCTACTGGAGTTTTTCCTGACAGCTGGAAAATTGCGTGTGTTGCCCCTGTCTTCAAGAGCGGTGAACAAGATGACAGTTCAAATTACAGGCCTATTTCTGTTTTGCCATTTTTAGCTAGACTGTTCGAAAAGATGGTCTATAATCAGATCTATGATTTTCTGATCAAAAACGATCTACTGTTTTTCGAATCAATCTGCTTTCCGATTGCTACATTCTGTTGTAACCTGTCTGCTTGCAAATACTAACGACTGGTACGTAAATATGGATAACGGAAAATACACAGCAAATGTATTCATCGACCTTAAGAAAGCATTTGATACTGTAGATCATGACATTCTCCTTAACAAGCTACTTAGATATGGTATCAGAGATCTGGAACATTCTTGGTTCGTTTCATATCTCAATAACAGACAGCAGTTTTGCAAAGTTAATGGTGCATTGTCGCACATAAAGGATGTCACTTGCGGTGTTCCACAGGGCTCATGCCTTGGTCCCCTGTTATTTTTAATCTATATTAATGACCTCCCGCGTGCTCTGCATAATTGTAAAGTGACCATGTATGCAGATGACACTAGTCTTTCATTTGCATCAAATAACATCGATGATCTAAACCAATTTATGAATGAAGATCTAGATTGTTTAAAAGATTGGCTTCAGGGAAACAAACTGTCTTTAAACGTCCTTAAGACTCACGCAATGGTAGTTGGATCCCGTCCAAAGCTCAAGAGGATTTCCGAAGAAGTCAGTGAGCAGCCTTCCTTTTTCATAAATGGCACACAGATAGAAACTGTCGAGAGGACTAAATACCTCGGTGTTCAGTTGGATTGTCATCTTGTTTGGGATGAGCATATAAAGGGTATGAGAAACAAAGTCTCTCGAGCTTTAGGCTTTCTGAAATATGCAAAGAAATTTCTCCAACAGGGAACGCTCAGTAAAATGTACAGAGGAATTGTTGAGCCCCACTTTCGTTATTGTTGCTCAGTATGGGGATGTTGCGGCAAAACTCAAATTGATGCCCTGCAAAGACTGCAAAATCGAGCTGCCAGAATTGTTACGAATAGCAGCTATCATGTTTCAGCAACTGGTCTGATTAAAAAGCTGGGGTGGCCAACAATCTCGGACATTATTCTAAGTGAAACAGCGACCATAATGTTTAAGTCAACAAATAGTCTTGCGCCTGAATATCTTTCCGAGCTGTTTGTAAAGAACTTAGCGCTTAACACAATGAGACTTAGAAATACCGAAGCTGACTTGCGTGTTCCTCTCTTCAAAACGGCAAATGGGCAGAAGTCAATATCATTTCGTGGGCCTAAGCTGTGGAATCAATTAAGCTCTGATGTCAGACTTGCACCCTCCCTTTCTACCTTCAAAAGGAGGTTTAAAGACGTAGTGGAGGGTTAAAGATCTTTATTATGTACATTCATTTGATTTTTTTTTTTCGTTTTTGTAAACACAATTGTAAATTAATTAGGATTAGGTTTTAAATTTGGAAATTATATGTATTTTTGCACGGCCCCCTGTAAAGCAATCAATGCAGATTGACGGGGCTACCGTGGATGAAAAATAAAAAATGAAATGAAATGAAATGAAAATGAGCAAAACAACTTTCGTAGGCCTTGGTTCTGTCGTTGTCTTATTGTTGATCATGATTTAGGCCCATTGATGAATATCTTAGATGCAAAATCGACCTGAGAGAGGCCTATAAAACGTAGATGAACCGCTCAGTAGGCAAAGGAAGGAAGAACAGTTTTTATTTTATAAAGTTAAAAACAAGTTCCGCGAGTTCCGCGTTTTGGTTTTTGGCCCTATACCGCAAGGACAAAACGCGGAACTTGATTTCGCGGAACTTGTCTGTCAGCATAAGAAACTCTTTTTACGTTGAGTTTGATCGATAAACTGAAGTTTACTTCTTTGCGTACAACTGGCAGTGTAATTTCCTAATTCAGCTGAGGAGAACAACTTTCGTAGGCCTTGGTTCTGTCGATGTCTGGCCTGATCATGATTTAGGTCCATTGATGCAAAATCGATGTGAGAGAGGCCTATAAAACGTAGATGAACCGCTTCGTAGGCAAAGGAATTAAGAACAGCCTTTATTTTATAAAGTTCAAAACAAGTTCCGCGAGTTCCGCGTTTTGGTTTTTGGCCCTATACCGCAAGGACAAAACGCGGAACTTGATTTCGCGGAAAAAAAATTCCGCGAGTTCCGCGAGTTCCGCGGGTTCCGCGTTATGGACCTGGCCGTTATGTTTAGTCTCTATCTTGTATTGTAATTTGTTGCCATTAGTTTGTTTAATGTTGTTTAATGTTTTGACAAAATTTGTATGTAGTGGAATTTAAATTTGAATGCACTGACTTGGATGTTTACCCATGGTGCATGTATAGAAATTGTGGCACTTGCACACCCAAGAAAAATAGTAGGGTATTCAAGCAGACAATAGATAAACAGTGGGAGATCCTTCTTGCACACCAAAGGTCTCAGCGAAAGATGCCTACTTTCCATACTGGCTGTAGTGAAACTTCATCCTCCCTTTACGATGAAATGCTTGTAAATGTCAGTTTACCATGACATGGGAAATCACCCTCCCCCCCCCGGGCTGACGTTCACCCCAGGCTGAAAATTCAGCTTTCCTTAAAGCCTGGTTTCCATATGATCGCAAGGATCGCAAGCGACGCAAGGATCGCTGAAAATAGTGTCTTGCGATCCTTGCGATCCTTGCGTCTTAATGGAAACTGCTTTTAAAATTTGCTGCGATCCTTGCGATCCTTGAGATCCTTGCGATTTGAGTTAGAAAAAATTCTATCTCTGCGATTCTTGCGATCCTTGCGTCAAGAGATTTTTTAATGGAAACCGTTTGTTTCAAACTTGGCGATTGTTGCGTCAGTTTTTCATCCGGGATGTTCAATAAAGCCTCGCTTTGGCCACACTGGCCTCACTTTCACAGATTCTCGTATGATTTGGTGCGTCGTGCTTCAAATTGTTGCCATCCTTGCGATCAAATGGAAACCTCTTTGACGCAAGAATCGCAACGATCGCAAGTCACAATCTTGAGCGATCCTTGCGTCGCTTGCGATCCTTGTAGTCCAGCAGATTTGCAGCAGATTTCAAGGAAAGTGTGGGATTTGTGGTAAAAGCATGAAAATTTCCTTGATTGTACTATATTTTGTGCTGAAAAATATAAGCTAGAGGCCCTGCGCAAATTTTGCGTTTTTTCCAAGATGGCGGCATTTCAAAATGGCGGTTATGAAGGAACGATTTTGGCATAGAAATGTGCTCGAAAACTTGAAAGACCATATTCATTCTTTGAAAAACTTGAACTTCTTGTAAATTTTGGTCATATAACCTAAAAGGACTGTCTTTCAAAGTGGCTGCTCTTCAAAATGGCCGCCTTTTAAAATGGCCGCTTTTCAACATGGCCGCTTTTCAAAATGGTCGCCATTCAAAACGGCTGCTCAAAATTGCAGTGTATGAAATGTCGATTGGAGCGATATTCCATATTCCCTGTTGATATTTTATGATGACATGCTCCTCTGGAGTCCTTTAGATTCTTTTAGTTAACCTAAACACACTATCATATAATTTTCCAAACTATGATTTTAACAAGAATAAAAACAAGTACTTCCGGTCAAATAAAAGGGCACTCAACATTCGACGCTCGAAATCAACGTCCTCATGGACACTTGTTCAATTAGCAGTCAAAGGGCATGCTAAGGATATGACAGAATTGCTTTTGGCAGGGCACCGTAGTGACTCCTTGCTTTTCTCTTGACTTTTCCCAGTCCAAGGATGCTTCTGCTTCACTCATATCGTCATCGTTGAAATGAAAGTATTTTGCTTTTCATGAGTACTGAGCCTGAGACCTTGATCGTGTCTATCAGAGTTTTTATTTAGCACTTATTTACAAATCTGGTGAGCTCAGTCAAAGAAATTTACAAGCGATCGAATATTGATCCTACTGTGAGCTATGAATCGGTGGCACATATCCCTACATAGAACACCCAAACCCCTTCTGTATGTGTTTGTTTTAGTAGTTCTTTGTTTTTGTAATCATGTAATGTCTTAAGGAAGCTTGCAACCAAATAATCGAATTTGCAGATTACCATGTTTGGTTCTAAACCTACAAATCTACACGTGCATTTAATGCATTTGGTTGCAGGCTGCCTTCGCTTGTATCTTTATTTTCTGTTTGTATTTTCTATTCCTTTTCTCTGTAATAGTTATGTGTAGTTTTATGTAGCTTTTAATTACTTTTAGAAAGGCCGCAGGGTAGACATAGTATTTCGCTCCCTGTGGCATCGTCTCTGTAGTACTGTAACGTAGTTTGTAGGTATTGTAATTAGTAGTATGTTTGTAAAATTTTTAATTGAGTATAGAAAAAAAAAATCGGTGGCAAGGAACATCAGTCGACTTGGAGCTAAAGGCACTTCCCATGAAAATTAATAAAGTTCTGCTAGAAGGTATTGTTGACGTTACTGAGGCCCTTACAACCGACAGAGGAAAGTGGCATAAGAAATGCAAAGACAGGTGATGGTATTTTGAAACTTGCCTAATACTACGAAGGAATGTCCTGCAATGATATCCCATGCATTAGAAGTAATCAGTAGAACAGTAAGGTACCTAAATCCTTCACAAATCCCTGTCATTGCATTTGACCAACCGCTCTTTGCGCTCGCCAAACAAGTTCAATGACAATGGTTAGAACGTTTTGGAGAAGGGAAGTTGATTGTGATGTTTGGAGGCCTCCATGTTGAGCTGACTGCACTGAAAGCTATTGGTAAGTGGATTGAAGACAGTGGATGGACAGGTGCACTGGTTCAGTCTGGAATCGCATCTTCAGGCACAGCAGATTCATTTTTGAAAGTGAGTCATGTGTCAAAGACAAGACGTGCCCATCAAATCACGGCTAGTACTCTCAAAATTCTCATGCTTAAAGCGTATAATTCATATTGTGATGTCGTGGAGGCACCCAAAGAGAAAATGTCATTCGAAGCCTGGCGGTTCAAACGAGAAGCAGAGAGTCCACAGTTTCAACACTGGTCGATTACTTTGGACTTTGAATTACTAATGATGATCTTTGTGAGGTCTCTACGAGAAGGAAAGTTTGAGTTGTACAAATCTGCTTTGATATCGCTGATGCCCTGGTTCTTTGCCTTGAATCACCCAAATTATTCACGCTGGTTGTCCGTCCACATCAGAGATATGATTTCTTTACAAGATGCACATCTATCTGTCTTGAAAGAATTTCAAGATGGTAATTTCGTAGTACACAAGACCAATCATCGATATTCATCAATTGCAATTGACCACGCTCATGAACAGCATAACAAATGTGTCAAGGGAGATGGAGGCGCTATTGGATTGATGGAAAACTCATCTGAGCTTTTGAGGCGGATGGTATCCGGCCCAGAAATAGCACGAGCTGTCAAGGAGTTTGAGACAGTTGAAGATAATAGCTATTAAGAGCAAAGGCACACGAATTCAAGCATTTTGCACCATGACGAAACCAAGGGGGTTCAAAAAGAATTCAAAAAGAGTGTCCTAAAACTAGCTGTAACAATCACAGAGATGGGCAATCCCTTTTTGGAAACAAGTACAGACCTCCTTGTCTTAGATTCACGGGACATTGTGGATGCTGAAGTAGCGGGTACCATCGAGGATATCCTCAGTGTTGGGAAGAAACAGTATGAGGAGTTTCTTCAAGAAAGGCTATTCAAGAGAAGTACATCACTGTTCTCACCGATAACAAAGAACAAGTTTCCATTGTTCTCTTGCCCAGTGGCAAAGAAATCGTCAAAAGAGAAACAGAGAATTGCAACGCTGAAAGTCTCTCTCTTTTCCAGATTGTATGTTTCTTGTCAAGTTCGCGAGGGAGATCTTGATGACTTCTTCTGCCATGAGAATCACAGCTTTCCTCCTTCCATTTCTCAGCATGGCAACCTTCGATTAGGATCCAAGTCAGATCTTCTTGAGGTCTTGGAAAATTGCCGTTCTTATGCTGAAGAGCCAAAGAACATGCAAGTAGTCATTCTTGATGGACCCGCAATTGTCAATATGCTGAAACCAGTTGCATGCCAAGCATTTGCGGAGTATGCAGAGAAAGTATTTCTGAAGTATTTGGCAAAGCAACTGGAAGCTGTTGATAGATTAGATATCGTTTGGGATATCTACGTACAAGATAGTCTCAAAAGCACGACAAGAAGCAAGTGTGGAAAAGGATCAAGGAGACGTGTTCAGCCTACCACAAGAGTGCCAACCAACTGGCATGAGTTCTTAAGAGTAGATGATAACAAGACAGAGCTCTTCGCATATCTTGCAGATCAATCAATTAGCATCAGTGACTCCAAGCAGATTGTATCCGCCAAGGGAGAATCAGCAATTTGCAATCAAGATCGATTTGACCTGACGAGTGTAGCACCATGTAAGCAGGAAGAAGCTGACACTAGGATCCTCCTGCATGCAAAAGATGCGGTGATGCAAGGGTACGAGAGAATTTTGATACGTACAGTTGATACAGATGTAATTGTCTTGGATTAACAGAGTTGTGGATCGCATTTGGTACTGGCAATAATTTCAGGCATATTCCAGCCCATTCAATTGCGCAGCACTTGGGTGAGAAGAAATCAAAATGCCTGCCTCTGTTTCATTCCATCACATAGGCTGTGATCAAACATCATCATTCGCAGGAAAAGGAAAGAAAAGTGCATGGGGAGCATGGCAGGTATATGATGATGTGTCAGATGTATTTGAGAAGCTTTTGGATACACCCTCTCTGGAGACCCTGCAAGAGGTTCTGCCACTCTTAGAGCGTTTCATTGTGATAATGTACGATCGCTCAAGCATTTGTACCAATCTTAATGAAGCACGGAAAGATCTCTTTGCAAGAAAGGGAAGATCAATTGAAGCGATACCATCAACAGCAGATGCATTTTTGCAGCACGCGAAACGTGCAGTCTACCAAGCAGCTTATTGTTGGGCACAATGCTTGTCTCCACGGTTTGATCTTCCGTCGCCTTCTCAATGGGGCTGGCACAAACAAGCAGATGAAAAGTGGAAGCATTTGGATAACGTTACAGCCGGCATCAGTTGCCTGTCAAGAATTACTGAAATGTGGCTGCAAACAGGAAAATGGATGTCGCAGCAGATGCAAATGTAGGAAGGCCGATCTCCCATGCACTAGAGCATTATTTTGAAGATTTGTATATCCAAATGGTCGAAGTAGAGCAAAAACTCCAGTGAGAAGATCTCTGCGTAGTACTGCAAAGGAGGGGCAAAGCAACAAAGAGTGTTCAGTATCCTCGATGCCATCATTCGTAGGTCACATTGGGTTTATGGTATCCCTAAAATTGTGCTTGAATTTGTCGAAATTTAATTTACTGAGGCCAACCCTAAGTTGAGTGAGATAGGATAAACCTGCTGAATCATGAACGCCAAATATAGATCTTGCAGGGGGTCTGATTATTGACAAAAGCTTCTTCTTAAAAACTGCAACGGATGGTGCAAGTCTAACCTCAGGATCAAGTTCATTCCATTCTGATAAGCAATGGGGATAGAAACTAGATTTAAATTTTTTTGTTCTGGCCTTTATTCGCCCAATAACATCCTGGTTGCGAAGAGAGTAATGTGACTGTTGAAGTGGTGGAATTGGATCCTTCGTGTAAACAGGAGTTTGATTATTAATGATCTTGAAGAACAAAGTAAGGCGCCTGCTCCATCGTCGGGAGCTTAATTATCGCGCGGCGTAGGGGTCAATAATGGGCCGTCGTAATGGTAGGTCGTCGTAGCCCTACGACCCCGCTTTCTAGAATGCATCGTTGAGCAGTATTACGACCATGCATTCTAGAAAGCATCGTCGAAAATTACCACCATGAATTGGAGAATGCATCGTCGCACTGGCGTTCACGCTACACTTAGGGGAATGCGGCGTCGTATCCTCGTTTTCATTTTACGCTACACTTAGGGGAAAGCGGCGTCGTATCCTCGTTTTCATTTTACGCTACACTTAGGGGAAAGCGGCGTCGTATCCTCGTTTTCATTTTACGCTACACTTTGGGGAAAGCGGCGTCGTATCCTCGTTTTCATTTTACGCTACACTTTGGGTTAAGCGGCGTCGTATCCTCGTTTTCATTTTACGCTACACTTTGGGGAAAGCGACGTCGTAAACTCATTTTCATTTTACGCTACACTTTTGAGGAAAGCATGGACTTGCTACAAGTCTCATCCTCTGAAAGAAAGCACTGTCAAGGCCATCTTTTTTCCAGTCTATGCTGTACTTGGAGGATGACGTGGATTATTCAATGTTATTCTATCACCCACCAGACAATCTGCTTTGATAACTTCAAGGAAACATTGCAATGAGTATGTATACTCTCCACTTTTCCATAACCTGTAGTAACCAATATTTCAACATGAAAAATTCGACGAGTAACTTTGGTTAAGGAATCAATTTGCTTACTTGCTTTGGATGCGGTCAGGTCTTTCTCCGAGTGACTTTTATCAAAATAATTAAGGAAATAATGCTATAACCAACGTTGCAGCACCAAATCAAGCCATATTCTCGTTGATCTTTTTATCTTAAAACTTGTTTATAAAAAGTGGAAACTACGGTTTGCAAAATCATTGCAATGCTTCGAAACTTATCAAAACAAATCAGCTTGTGATTAAATAAACAGTGAAAACTCCAGGTTATCCTTGCGTACTGTTAGGAAACTTTTCACACTCGTTAACAAACTCACTCTAAATACCAAAAGTAAAATTATTTGTTAGTGCACCCTCGACAAAGAGAAGCTTCCCACAAAATAATAATTGATTTCTCCGATGAATCTTGGTTATAAAACACCTGGAAATCGACCCAACTCCAATTGTGCCGAATATAAGGTCACTGAACTGGACGATGTCAGTGGGACAATATGTTTTGTTTACGTTTTATTATTGTTCATTGAATTACATCATCGCTGAAATATGATCTGACGCTTAACGCTTATTAACCACAGCTGTATATTCCCTTTATTCATTTACATCGCATTTTTTGTTATGTTAAATTTGAAATACAGTCATCTGGAAGGAACCAGGCCTTTCATTTTCATTTTTTCATTTTATATTCTTTATGCACGGTAACCCCGTCGGCAAAGGCCGCTTTTCAGGGGCCGTGACAAAAACATAAACTCCACAAATTACAAGTAAAATATGTTAACAAATGAAACTAAATAATCTAAATACAAAGTTAAATTAAACTTAAAATCATTATTTACATAATTATCATATCGTGCCCACCCTGAAAAGACACTGTATCCTGAATCGACTGTATCCCACATGACTTGCTTATTGCCAAATTACATGCATATGGATTTGATGAAGATGCATTAGTCCTTATCTATTCTTATCTTAAAAGACGAAAACAATGTGTCCGGATAAATAATACGTATAGTTCCTTTCAAGAGGTTATATCTGGTGTACCCCAGGGCTCTGTATTGGGACCCATCCTTTTCAATTTTTACATAAATGACCTATTTCTTTTCATGAAGCAGGCAACGCTCCATAATTATGCTGATGACAATACACTTGCTTATTTTTCTGAAAGCATGCCGGATCTTGTAAAAACTTTGGAAAAAGAAACAGAAGTGGCTTTATCATGGTTAGAAAACAATGAAATGATTGCCAACCCTGAAAAATTCCATGCTATATTGCTCAGGAAAAATCAAACGAACACTAGTGGGGAGCCAATTAACATTAATGGCAAGATGATCAAATCTGAGGAGACCGTTAAACTTTTAGGCGTTACGTTAGATTATAGACTTGATTTCGACCCGCATATTTCAATTCTTTGCAAAAAAGCTGCAACACAATTGAATGTTCTTAAAAGATTAAAAGATTTCATTGGCTTCAAGGAGAAAAAGATTCTCGTTCAGAGCTTTGTATACTCTAATTTTAACTACTGTCCCCTTGTGTGGTATTTTTCATCTGCAAAATCATTGCAGAAAATTGAACAGTTACAAGAACGTGCACTACGATTTCTCTACAATGATCATACCAGTTCGTATAGTGACTTGCTCTTGAAGTCAGATAAAGGCACGATGCTTGTTGCTCGCCAAAGAACTCTTTGCATAGAGATATTCAAAACAGTGAAACATTTAAACCCACCTTTTATGCAGAACATTTTTAAATTACGGTCTTCAAATTATTCATTAAGAAATCCCAATAACTTAGCTCATGTTAGGCCAAACCAAACAACATTTGGGTCCAATAGCCTGACGTCTATTGCGCCGCAGATTTGGAACGGATTACCAGACAGAATAAAGTCAGCAGAAAATTTGAAAAGTTTTAAGGATTTGATAAAACAATGGAATGGTCCCAATTGCAAATGTAGTGCCTGCAAATGACTACCAAATCAGTTTCAATTGGTTGTGTATATTTGAAAATTTATTTATTTTGTTTATAGCTTTTGTTTTTGTAAATTCGATTTGGATTAGTTGACTCGTATATATTTATATCCTAAGTGTATATATTGTTAGCTACTGTAAATAATCGAATTGAAATAAAATTACACAACACACACACACACCATTACAGCACAAAAATAGTACGACGCCGCTTTCCCCAAAGTGTAGCGTAAAATGAAAACGAGGATACGACGCCGCTTTCCCCAAAGTGTAGCGTAAAATGAAAACGAGGATACGACGCCGCTTTCCCCTAAGTGTAGCGTAAAATGAAAACGAGGATACGACGCCGCATTCCCCTAAGTGTAGCGTAAAATGAAAACGAGGATACGACGCCGCTTTCCCCAAAGTGTAGCGTAAAATGAAAACGAGGATACGACGCCGCTTTCCCCTAAGTGTAGCGTAAAATGAAAACGAGGATACGACGCCGCTTTCCCCTAAGTGTAGCGTAAAATGAAAACGAGGATACGACGCCGCTTTCCCCTAAGTGTAGCGTGAACGCCAGTGCGACAATGCATTCTCCAATTCATGGTGGTAATTTTCGACGATGCTTTCTAGAATGCATGGTCGTAATACTGCTCAACGATGCATTCTAGAAAGCAGGGTCGTAGGGCTACGACGACCTACCATTACGACGGCCCATTATTGACCCCTACGCCGCGCGATACTTAATGATTCCCATCCAAGTTCTGCGTACAGCTTTTCTCGTGATGTTCCTCTCCATGTTCCCGTAATTGCTCGCGCAGCAGAATACTGGACGGACTCTGGACGGCAAATACTGGACGGACTGGACGGCAAATATTTGTTCAGTCCACGCCGAAAAGTCAATGACACATTCGCTTTTGTCAATCATTGGTGCCAGACAGACTTTCAGCTTGGGCTGAAGCTCTCCGTGTATGCAGGGCTGAAGTTTCGTCCAGGGCTGAAAGCTTCCATGGAAGCAGGCATTTAGGAAGGGGTAAGGACCATTATTCTTTTAGAGAATGGACATAAGGATGGGAACTTTGGGGGGTACTTAGCATATTAATTATCTTAATTATTATTGGGGGGTACTTAGTACTTAGTAATTAGCGGAAACCCAAAAACCCCCAAGCAAAAAAGCCAAGACCTGAAGTTGCACTTCTGAACGAAGATCTTCAACTTATGTCTGGAATCTTCAATTATTTCCAGTATTTTAGCTTTTACCCACTTTCTGCACCTCGTTTTAAGCATCCAAAACCTGATTTTTGATCTCAATTGACTACATGGACTGTATGACTGAAAACCCAAAAAATAGGAATTTTGAATGAAATATTACCCAATAACCCAAGCACAAAAATTGGCCAAACTCGCAACCTGTGACACATCTCAAAACCGGAAAATCTATGTAATTTAAAAGT
The DNA here is from genome assembly GCA_964020215.1 of Aurelia sp. 3 sensu Dawson et al. (2005). NCBI lineage: Eukaryota > Metazoa > Cnidaria > Scyphozoa > Semaeostomeae > Ulmaridae > Aurelia > Aurelia sp. 3 sensu Dawson et al. (2005). The sequence continues at coordinate 12,980,613 of OZ026585.1, forward strand.
AAATCCTGAAAAGCGAGGGCAAAAATTACCCAAACGCATGCAACATGTGAAACCCCAAAGTCGCCCTCCGTAAAAGGCAGGCATGGTTAAACGGATGTTTCTTGGGGCTTGAAAAGGAGAAAGGGAAGGAATAGATACAGAAAAGTGAAAAATCGAACGAAAAATTTTTTCATCAAATCCTAAAGGCTCATATCAAGCTGTTACCAGTAGATCAAGCATGTTAATCAAGTAGATCCTATCAAGTAGATCAAGCTGTTACCAGACCTGGGAATGTCCTTAAAAAAGATGTTGTTTAAAAGTCTAGAAGTGGTCAGCTCATTACTGTAATTAAATGAATTGCCCAACAAGTATCATTTGCGATTTTGATTAAAGACCAATAATCAGTCTTCAAATTTTGTCCAGTTCATTACATTTGTGACCTGTCAAAAGTTGATACTTTTTTGAAGCGATTCTCACAAACATTTGTTCCAATGTTATTTTGGTCCCAGGAATCAAAATATCTTTTTCACCCTTGCAACTCCCCAACAAATAGATTCTGTGAAATTTCATCAAGGATAACTGGAACAATTCCATCTGCTCTTGCTCTGGCACCATGCTTGCCAAGATAATTTGTTGGACGAGCACATGAGATGACCGGATATGATTTTTGTTTAAGGTTGATTTTTTTAAAGGTTTCTCCTGACATAACCTCGGATTCTTGAAAAACACAGGAAACTCTTTTTGTGGCCCCCTTTCTGGATCATATAACTTATGCACTTTTAAAACTGCAACCTTGGACAGTCTGCCTCCTAGCTCCCGCTCTGCATGCTTGCATGGGCCTTTTTGTATTACCTTCACACTCCAAATGTGCACGATAGATTAATGAAAGCTTTTGCCTAAAAGTTTGGGAAATCCTATGCGCTGCAAACAAACTTGATTCAAAACTTCCAAGGGACACAGAATCGCTATGGAGTTGAATGAAAGGAAGTTAAGAATGAAAATATTATTGGTAATTCAAACCATCAAGTTTACACAATAGGATTCTTTGTTACTTAGCAAGTGGATTTGGTTGCTGTGATTCTAGAACTCATCATTTTCGTGCAAAGGGTTCCACAACAGGACATTCCTAGAATTGAGAAATACAGGGTAACATGCTGTTTGAATCCTGACCGGCTGCCAGGGACAGTAGCAACCATCCAATTTCTTAATCATCGGCCAATGACTTTGAGCATACCAACAGACAACAAGGAAGTCAGTCATCTCAAAATGGTATATGTAATGATTCAGAGGGTGGATATGCTGATGACGTTGAAATACATGCATGGGAAAAGAATAAATTATAATAAATCAATCCATATTCTATTCAATGTTTTTAAAGAATTTGGTCTCAATGTCAATATTTAAAAACAGGAATGATGATATTGAATTGAAAATCTTGATGACGTGTATCCTAACTCATCAAAATTGATGACACTCCCCCGAATAACATGAAATCCTTCCGCTACTTTGGTGTATGGAGCGATTACAATGATATCCATATTGATAAAACAGAATTGAACCACCGAATCAACAGTGCGAAATGTGCATTTGCGGAAAATACAAAAGTGCCAACAAATAGAAATATCCAGCGGAAAATAAGGGTATCACTCCTCAGCAGTTTTGTAAGATCACGCCTGACCTATGGCTGCGATGCATAGAGACCAACCACTGCAGAACTTGGCAAGCTTTCGACGGCTTACAAAAAGTTTCTTCGCTCAATGGTCACCAATGGGTACAAAAGAGTGAACCAACCTAATCCATCAGCATAAGAATCTGAGACAGTCGACTGGAAATATGTCATAAGAGACAGAGATGTGTTTTCTATAACCCAAACCAACTCCATCGAATTGCCGGAATGAAGTCAAACTTTGATGTGCTGATTGGATGCAGACGAGGTGGACAGGAGTCACCGTGTTTATTCAATTATTATTTTGATTATGTTCTAAGAGTAGCAGCATTTGAAATTGATAAAGAATTTCCAAATGGATGAGGCATAGAGTTTGAATATAATATACCTCACTTGTGTTCGAATAGAGAGCAGCGGAAAAAGGGAAAATTACATGGAATAGAAGTCATGAGATGCATCTTATATGCTGATGATGTTGTCCTATTTTGTAAGACAGTGCACGAAGCAGAACGCCTTCTAGATATCATCAACGATACTTGCCTACGTTTTGGCCTGACGATATCATTCAAAAAGACAAAGACTCAAGTGTTCAACAGTGAAGAAGTAGCAGAGAAGGAAACTCTTATCTGTGTTGGAGAAAATGAAATTGAGAATGTACGGGAATTTGTATATTTAGGAAATGTGATGAAAAATGATGATAAAGAATGTGTTACTGACCACCAAATAGCAGAGGCAACGGCAAAGTTTAATGAACTTCGTAAAGTACTTACGGACATTAACGTTAACGTGACTACAAGGAGGAAGTTATTAGAGGCATGTGTAAGATCACGGCTTACATACGGAACACCGGCGTGGCCTCTTAGGGGAGAGAAAATTCGAAAACTATAAGTGTTCTGGATAGGATGCCTTAGAGGTATGGTTAAGGGTGGTTTGAATCGTAAGAATGTCGATGAAGGTGAATGCAGCTTTCAATATACAAATTAACAAGTACAAGATATAGTTCAAACAGTTCCCCTGCGAGAGTTCATACATGCTCAATATTTAAGATACATCGCACATGTATGTAGACACGAAAAAAGTTCCATCACAAAAAACTGTTATTTGCAAAGACTACGAAGAAATACTTTCGGGATCCATGGCTGAAGGTTGCTGGTATATTGGGTGTGTCCGTTGAACAAGCGAAAAAGGAAACGCTAAATAAGAAGTTGTTTGGAGGAATCTACAGGTACAGGTACAGAAGCAGGAATTGTTGTACATAGAACAACAACGTAAATGGATAGCACATACTATCAGACGTCCTAATGATGAAATTTTAAAGAAACTGACTTTTCATCAAACCAAGAATGTAAAACGTGGTAGAAGAATAAAGTCTATATTTGAAAAATCACAACAGAGATCGACCACTGAGAAATAGCAATACCTGTGGGACTGTTTTAATGGAAGATGAACACAAACGTCTTCCTATTCTGGCAATGACGACCATATATTTTCAATATGAAAATGGCTAAAATCAATAATAATACAAGTCACATCTCTCACTGGGGCACAAGAAAATCCATAAATCTTCAAATTTCACTCTTAGCAGCCACTTGCGTTGCCGTATTTCCGTCCAATGACCGAACATAAGTTCTTTGAGACGAATTTTCAAGTACTCTTACGAAGATGAGAATTGACATTCAAGTAATAAAGATGTAAAGCTGGTTTACTGTAGAGCTACTCCACGATAACGTCTTTGATATGCAGTACCGATCACTGGTATGAAAACATTGACAACAAAAAATTGAACCTAACCATATTTCTTGACCTCAAGAAAGCATTTAATACGGTCGATCACAAAATCCTAGTGGAAAAATTGTGCAGATACGGTATAAGGGACACCGCTGGGAACTGGTTTCAGTCCTATTTAGATCAGAGGACGCAATTTTGTGCCGTAAATGGACAGAGATCAATGGCAAGGGAGGTAACATGCGGTACACCTCAAGGTTCCTGCTTAGGGCCTCTCCTATTTATCATATACCTGAACGACTTAGAGAACTGTTTGAAATTTTCCCAAGCTAGTATCTATGCTGATGATACCAATGTAACGATCGCATCGGACGACATCGAAAAACTGGTCTTCGAGGCGCAACAGGCATTGCTCAACCTTTCTGAGTGGATGAGAATAAACAAACTAAGTCCTAACCCCGCAAAGACAGAATACATGATTATAGGACATTCTCGTAAAGTAAACACGTTGAATATTTCGAATGCCCTCATGTTAAATGACTCAGTTATCAAACGTGTCACAAAGACGAAATCGCTAGGTGTAACTGTCGACGAGAACTTAAAGTGGGATGAGCATTTCAACACTGTTAAGGGTAAAATATGTGGTGGACTTGCATCGTTAAAGAAATTAAAAAGTACAATTTCCCAAAGCAAGCTGTGTAGTGTCTATTACGCTATCGTTGAGAGCCATCTACGTTATGCCAATGAACTTTGGGGCAGTCTTCCAAAAACGAAGCTTGATACTCTCCAACGCCAACGACAGGGCCCGATCAATAGTTGAAAACGCCAGATATAAGGATAACTGGTCATGTGACTGGCTGAGCGTCGAGAATATAATTCGATTTGATAGGTCGGTCATGACATATAAGATAAGGAACAAATTAAGCCCTGAAAGCCTCTGGGACAAATTTCAGCAAAGATCCTTGCATTCAAACTATGCAACAAGGAACTGTAGAGATCTTCAGATTCCTAGATTAAACACGGAACATGCGAAAAAGAGTTATCGATATTCTGCTATTAAAATCTGGAACGATATTCCAGTTGCTATTAGAGAACTCCCGACGATAATTCGCTTTAAGAAAGAACTAAAGGAGTACTTGAAGAGCTGACGGCAAACACCAGTCTAATCAAAAAACACGACCCCCTGGAAGAACAGCATCACAGGCTAGTTTTAATGTAGATTATTTTCTTATTTATTTAAGCTGAAGGGATTTGTTTCGTGTATAAATAATGATATGATGATGATGTTTTGCAACGAGTCGATACTGCAAGCCCTACTCCATACTTTATACTTTCCATATGGATTAAATCTCATCAGGGATCAGCGCCACATCGCATTTCATCCTTCTGAAAATAGGCCTATATTCAAATATAATTTCGGAACGCAACAAATAAGATATATCTTCCAAAATTTGACACGTTATGTGAATTATAGCAAGGAATATGCTGAAGATGTTTCTTTTTTGTAAGTTTCCAATTGCTTGACAAGTTACAGCTGTTCGCTACGAAGAATGCTATTGGACCTACCTTCATCCACTGCAGGGTGCCATTATTCTGTTTCAAATTGGCTTCGTTTGCTGTTGCAAGGTAGCACAGCTATTCACCAACAACATAACACCAGTTTCCACTATTCTCCGCCGAAAAATTGCCATCAACTTTGGTAAATCTTGATGAATTTTCAACAACTCGAATAGTTCACTGGGTAGAGTGAACAATTTGGTTATATTTTACAAAATCTTTGTCATAGTTCTCCTCTAGGTAGGACCGACCTTCGGACTACCCTCCTTTAAATAGTGAATGTTGAATTGTCAGTTCTAGGTCTAGACTACATTACATAAGCCCCTCTAACTTACGCTCGTTGTTGTTGTTGTCATCGCTTCAGTTGAGGGACTTATGTCCTTACGCTTCAGAATAGGGACTAATTAGGCCAAGTCCGCCGCGTTCACGGCGCGACCAATCAGATCGCTACTTTCTTAATATGGTCAACCCACGTGCCTATTTGTAGCGTTTGATTGGCTCATTAGTTCAAAGTTCGATTTCTCGAAGCGAAGCGACGCTCGAAATGACGTTCGAAGGGACGTTCGACTTTTCTTTCGACGTTCGTAGGATGGAAGATGTTCTAAGTTTCTTCTGATTTTGCGTAAGATTTTAGTCCCTGTTTAGAATCTGTTTGGTCGTAGGTCCTTTGTATGAGTGAAATTAAAACATCAGATTATAAATGTTGAACGAATACAAGGAATCACGTCGTCAGTCTATTCTAGGTCTACAATTTTCGAGCAATTACTACTACTAGCTTACCCACTTCACCATAGTAGACCCTAGCAAATGCACATGCGACCAAAAATTCACCATTTGAAGGGAAATTTAGAATCCTCTCATGGAATGTGAAACTGCTACTAAGTTAGAGCTTATTTAGAATTGTTTTCAGAAGTTGATAGCTGAAAGATGTGCCTCCAGAGTTGTTTATGTGCTAGAAAATATCGTATTTTGGGATGAAATCACACATGTTACCAAGTCAAATGATTTTCATTTTCGTAAAATATCAACACAAATCACCAGAAATGAAATGCTTGTTGACATAAGATTCAAGACACAAATAGAATGCAATCTGGATTACCACTGACATGTCTGCCAGTTTTACATCACAAGATCAAGGGCAGTTTCAAACAAGTTAAAAGTGCCATACCAAATTGGCTTACCAGGCCACACGATGGTAGAGGTATGTCCCATCTGAACGCAGATTAACCTATACAAACATTTTCAGGTGCATATATGCGAGTATATCGACAGCTGATGGTGAACAGGGATCTGATGGGGCTTGGTGGGTAAATATGGGGGCTCAAACGGTACCACTTTGATGAGAAGCCTTTGCGGAGAAGAAATAGAATTATCAGCTTTGCTTGGACGAGACTTGCTTTCTTTCTTTGATCATGAACAAATCAGTGTTGACACTTCATTGATAATTGTCGATATCTACTTTCAGTACCAAACTAACTATCATCGCACGAACAAAGTAGCCCTTTACGTCTTATGGCAATTATCGATAACTTGAAATTTCATGCGTTGTTGATGACAAACTTAAAGGGAATCGACATAGTTAAAGGCTGGCCTGGGCCAGGTTAAAAGTATAATCTATTGAATTCGATAACTTCGAGACGTGTGACTTCATTGTGTAGCCAAAGAAACAATGGATGCGTAGGCGTTATAGCCTATTTATTGCGGCTTCGAGATATAGATATGTTTTTTCTCTTTAAAGACCTGATTTTGTAGCTTTTGCAATTTTCTTAGAATGGTATCAACAGCACAGCCCCAGACAGAACAGAAAGATCTAGAATGCGGATCTGCTATGCTGAAGGACATCCTTATCTATTCTTCTTTTTTTATATCAATATAAGATATTACAATATATGCTACATTCTACTATACTTAACTACTATGCAACACTACAAGGACGATGCCAAGAGGAGCAAAAGACTATGTCTACCCCATGGCCAACACATGAAAATACACAACTAAATCAACAACTAAATAAACACCTACAAAATGGTACACATACGATACGATACTGATGGATACTGGAATCTGTTTCGCATAGGCATGCAAGGTCATCGACGGAGGTGCCGGATGCCGAACAATACTGTTCAAGACATTGCGCCTTTAAGTTTTCGGGGTTTATGGAGCACAATATCGTAGATGTTAACCCTATTTTAACCGGGTGAAAAAAGTGATTTTCTACCGTGATCTAAGTGATCTATTCTTCTGAGGTTAGGTGCAGTCCCAAGGATCATTCTCTGTGTTTTTGTGTTTCATTGAGGCGATGATGGTTCTTTTTGATGGTTTTTTATGGTTTCTTTTGAATTATCAAAGTCACAGAGGCGATTATGGTTCTTCTTATATTAAGGTTTTTACCAGATGGTCTAATGTAGGCCTACTGAGAATTCGGCCATAACTCCAATTCAATGAAGCCTTGAATTGCTAAATATGTTCGTTCTTATATATATTATGCAACGTCGTTTTGTGTCTAAAATGGAAAAAAGGCTTTGCTGTTGGTTGCTGTTTGTAAACAGTAAATAGGAGTAAACAAATTTCAAGCATTTTTATTTGAACGTCACTGTCAAATTCCATCACAACCTTCCAAGTTGGAGCGATGCTGGATCACATCATGTGGACGGTAGTTTCATTTTCATCGCAGGAACTTGATTACATGCGATAAAAGGCAAAGATTGGAGCTTCATCGAATAGAAATGGTTGGGAATATAATTCCATCAATGTTTTATTCAGTACCTTTTCATATTCCAATTTTTTAGAAATATTTACTCCCTTTGTCAGGGCTGAGATTTTTGGCAGGAAACGAGAAGCATTGAATTTCAAGTAAACAAAAATTTTGAAAACTTTTGTGCTCTATTATCGTTTTACCTGCTACTTATTTTAAGATTTTTCGCTGTATAGACCCACATTACTCCACCCTGCCCTACCCTACCATGTTTCGAATCATGGTTTCAAAAGCATATCTGTAGATCAACTTTATGAAAGTTCCCATTAAGCCTGGATTTTATACAGCCAACAATGTTAAAGCCAGTGCTGAGACACGGTTGCTCATCAACTCTGTGATGGCTGTGACTATTGCGCTACCGTGGTAAAGCCGATTTAAAAGTTTTCCATTCGTCTCAACGACATCCCAGCGAACTCATTGATGTATTATTATTATTATTATTATTATCATTATTATTATTAGTATTATTATTATTATTATTATTATTATTATTATTATTATTAACACTTTATTTACAATGTTGGCATAAAAAATAAGGTATAAAATAGCTATACATGTATATAATATTTACAAACATAGCTAATAAAAGCCAACTACTTCAATTTACAAGAAAAGAATGGATAAAAACATCATATAAAACCTAAAAGTGGTACATAATTTCGGCAGAGCCTACATTGGCATTGGCATTCATTTCCTTTCCAAGCTTTGATTTTGGTCTTAAATTCAATCAAGTTAGTTGAGTGTCTTAGAGAGACTGGAAGTGTACACCATAACTGTGGACCCCTATATCGAACAGTTTCTGAGCCGCAGATGACTGATCTCACTCTTGGTAAGTTAAAATCACGATCATTTCTGAGGTTATAATGATTGGTTTGTGGACAGAATATTTCTTTCATAAAAGGAGGATTTAAGCCATGTTTTGTCTTAAACACTTCTATCATTAATACCTGTAAGTTCTTTTGATGAACAGATACACTGTTATCATATCCTAGGAGATCTTCAAAGCTAGATTCCTGATCTCTGTACGTTATTCTAAGGGCTCGCTCGTGCAGTTTGTTGATTTTAGTATTTAGTTTCCTACTATGGAACATCCATGCCAGAGGGCAGTATTGAAACTGGCTATTTATGAATGATTTCATCAGTATCCTTAATTTATTTTGATCCATATAGTGTGCTATACGTGACAGAGCATAGAGCTTGTTGCTAACCTTTTGACATAGATTACTTACATGTTGCTCAAATGTAAGTTTGCTGTCTAAGGTAACTCCTAATAGGTTTTTGTCAGAATCATCACTTATATTTCCAAATGTTAGTAGATGACATTTGTCTTCATTGAGCTTCATATAGTTGTCGGAGAACCATTTGATTGCACGGGCGGAATCAAGTTCTAACCTAGCAACAACACTATCAGTGTCAATATCACAAGCAAATAAAGTTGTATCGTCGGCATAATTGCATACATCAGTATTATTTAAGGAAAAATGCAAATCGTTGATATAGATATTGAAGAGAAGAGGTCCAAGGACAGATCCTTGAGGCACTCCTAAAGTAAGTTGCTTCCAGGAGCTAAAAGATCAATTGACCTTGACCCTCTGTTGTCTGTTATGCAAGTAACTATAAATTAGAGACAATGCATCATGACTGAAACCGTAGGCATGTAGTTTGGCAATAAGGAGATCATGTCTCAGGCAGTCAAAAGCCTTAGAAAGATCCATAATAACAGCACCGACTTTTCCGCCTACATCAATACAAAGTTTAGTCTTTTCCAAAAAACGTACTAAGGCTTGCTGAGTGTTATAACCCTTGCGAAATCCACATAATAGTGTGGACAAATACTGTTCTATGTTTGCTTCCACTTGCTTGACTAGAAGCTTCTCGAAAACTTTTGAAACAGTTGGCAGAACACTAATTGGCCTGTAATTTTTCTTAACTGTACTTTCTTTTTGTTTATGAAGTGAAGATACGTCTGCACATTTCAGCTCATCAGGAAAAGTAGAGTTTCCAATGCAATTATTAAATATTTCCTGTAAAGGCTCGGAACATATATCAGAATTATTCTTAAGAATCTTTGGTGGTATATTCTTGAAGGTTGTGGCCTTCTTGGGATTAAGCCTTTTTATTTCAGTTTCCATTTCCTCCAATGAAACAGGGTTGAAAGTAAAAGAGTCTGCATTCACAAAACGATTCTTAATTCTTAGTATGCTGGGATGATTTGAGTATTTCTGTATCGACTTTTCGATAGGATCTAATATGCCCTCAGTGCCTGAAATATTATCATTATTTTCTTTTATACCAAGAGACTCTGTTACCGTTACAAAGAAGCTATTGAAAATCTCTGCAAGTTCAGTATCATCAGATATAATCTCATCATCTTCGACTAAAACTATCTTGTTATTGCTCTGACATTTGTCAGACAGAGCAGGCTTCACAGTTTTCCAGAATTTCCTATTATCGGCTGCTCAGCGATCAAAGTACACAAGAAATCCCAAGCACAGAGAGGGTCCCCCAAGTAAACGGCGTGGAAAGCCTGCCACATACATTTTGGGTGACTCTATGGTTAAAGATATAAAAGGCCTCAAAATGGCAAAGGCCACTGGATGCACTTTAGAACGCCTGAAAATGCCGGCATGTCAAAATTCGACGGGAAACCACATTCTTTACTCATTTCAACCATAATTTGCTACTTGTCTCCGAAATTCGGAGAATAACGAGCCATTTCATTTTCGAAGCTGCTGGAAAGGTTTCTTAAATTTGCTATTTAGGCCCACTTTCGGTCCAAACAAACCGAACTGATTTTCACATTAAACACAGTTGCCAACTCCAGATTATTGTTCCAATACCTTCAAAGAGGTTGATTTAAGGTCCTCAAAGTGTTTGGTTTTAGCTTCTCTATCTATATCTTCCGCCGAAGTGGCGCTAGAGCAACGGCCGTTTTCCGTCGATGAGCATTGCCTAGCAAACCGTGAAATCCATAATAGCTGCTAATGCACCCATTTTCTGGGTGCATTGATCGAAGTGTACCAGGGTGTTCATTCGGTTTCGTGATCAGCGTATGACGTAAGAACACCCTGGGAACGAGGTTGGGTTATATCTCCAATCGATCCTGCCACTGCTCCTTTGTTAACAATTGCATACAACAATTATCATGTGAATAATTTATAGGTTTTTTCAAGTACTATTTTCGACATCGGCTTGATTTCATATCAGTGTATTGTATTTATCAGATTTTACGGGTAGTATATTTGTTATGAAGATTTTACATGGATCAATATTTGCTTGCCATTAATGTATTCTTCGTTGTGCTAGCGCATTCGATGATGAATTCAGACTGCTCATTTGGCGTTTTTGCGTCGCATACACAGCTGTAGAATTATTTGAAGACGAGAGTACGAACACAGTTAACGATTATCTATCGTGAGAAAGCATCTGCCATTAGTATTTTGGGTCATTTTCTAATTTTAGACAACGCATGTAACACGAGTTTGATTTCAATTTACATAATTCTTGTGCGTTTCATTCATTGCTTGGAAACAGCCAGTATTAAGTGTTCACTGTATCATCGAGTACGGTAATTCTTTGTTGGAAAAAGTTTTTTTGCATGCGCAAGCTTAACTTGTCGCTTGCAAGTTTTGGTAACGGAATCATGATGCTTCGCATGTTTATCGTTTGAAAAAGACAGAAGAAATGTCTTGGGGTGACTGAAGAGAGTAGTCAGTATACATAGCAAAAATGTTGACCGGAGATGGTATTACCAAAGCAGAGTACAAAGATTGGACAACTGGGATTCTGCGTGTCAGGAAGATTGAAACCGCAGATTTGCCAAATATCGAATTCTTTGGGCAGATCGACCCTTTCGTTGAAATAACTTATCTAGGTTTGTATAAACTGTCACAGGATATTCGTCATCTGTGTAAATAAACAGATACCTAGCCTGCTGATCTACAAAATAGAACGCAAGAAGGCCATGCGACACCTAATGTCTAAGAGGCTATTCTACAAAAGAGTCAATATCGAGCGATATCTGCGGGCATTTTCTTACGATGGATTCGATGGGGTGGTGTTAGAGCTTCTATCATTTTTGTAAACATTCGAAAATACTACAAAATATATGAAATTTACCGTTCAATTCAAATTCTTTTCAGAATAGCTTGAAGGTGTACTGTTCGATTTTTGGGAGGAAAGTTTTCTTCTTTTGTCATTCTTCTTGTCATTCAAATTCAAAGAATGCTATTTGCATACTCTTCATTCAACTCAATTCACTTGCTCTACATGCGCAGTTGTAGAAACGCAAAAGGATCTTCACATCGGCCTATCAGTAGTGTTCAGTGTATAGCTGGTTTATTCTCGAATAGTTATTAAAAGTTGAAATTTGGAGCTATTGATGTTGAAGGTATTTGGAAGGATGAAAGTTGGCATTTGCCAACATTCTGATATTCTCAGAGTATCTTATTGAATTGAAGCTCTCTGTGCACGCATGAATGAAGGATATTGCTTGTTGCGGCCGTATTGTATTTATAGGTCAATTAATTTGCCATCGCTCATTGCTTTCAAGGAGTCCTTCTAGAATTTTGAAAGTATCCTCTGATTCTCCTATATTGCAAAAATATCTCCAAGCTAATTGATAAGCAAAAAGTTATGTTTACAGAGCTCGAAGGCTCGATCTTGCTTTGGAGCTTTGCAATCGATTAAATCAATTTCTTCGGGTTTTCAGTGAAAGTCCAAATTCAAGAAAATTCAGAGTCGAGTCAATCTACCTCAAAACCTAACGTTGTTTTTCGATACGGTTGTTTGGAGTATGCTGTCTACCAGTAGAAATCTTTAAGTAACTTTTGTGTATCTTTTGCAGTTTAGTTTACTGGTAAAATTGACCTTTGAGTTGTGGTACAAAAGAGTCTGGATTGAGCGATATTTTTATACATTTATGTTGGAAAACTTTGATTAAATGGCGTTGAAGCTTCTGTCACCATTATGCGCATTTGAAAAATCTTCAAAGTGTATATCGTTCGGTTAAGATTCTGTTTTAGAATAGCATTAGAATTCTCTCTTTATGTTACTGTTTCATCGTTAAATTTTTTTGCGTAGATGTTTTAATCTGATATTCTGGATTGTTGTTTAGATTAAGATCTCGCAACACATATCAGGTAATATTTTCTCAATTAACTTGACTTGATTGTTATGGAGTTCTTGTTTGCCATAAACATTGAGTAGTTGTGCAGGTGATTCTATTACTCAGCTAATAAAACAGATATATAGTTGACCAGGAATGGCCATTGGAACACAATAGACTATGATGCTTTCGTTGACTTATTAAAACTTGATGACTGGATTTGAAGATGTATAAATAAACTTTCCCACTTCTGTTAATGGGAGTCATCGTCTGATTACTTGTTGGCCTTTCATTTCTCCGATATTATATTGATATACTAGGAAGTTGAAGCGCTCGCTTCGCTCACACTTTGACATTCCTAGCTCTTGTCGTGTGCTTTTTATGTTTAACAGTACTCTTTCGATGACCACTGTTGGTGATTTCTCTTTTAGTTGTCTCATATATGCAACGTACAGTACATGTATTAACTATACACCAATCGATTCGGCATGAAATCAGAGCAGCTACGGTCATTCATAAGAATTCAAATACCCATTAATGGTACGCTGTACACTAGAAAATGAGCGAATCAGACATTTCCCTTTATGTAACTTCCCTGTAACCCCATTGCGTATTGTTCTTTATAAGGAGAGTCCTTACTATTTGATCGATGTTTTAGGCTCTTTTGCAGTCATGTTGCAACTGTGAAATTTGTGTAAATTTAAATTTACCGATGCTACTAGTGCTAGTAAAACAGCGACAAAACTCACAAAGATACTTCGATCTTTCGGCTTTTATATGGAATTTGAATCATTAAAGTCTGTGAAGCACTCTCTTTGCTATGAACCTTTAAAAGTGGGAACAGAAAAGATTTTAGTAAACGCGATGCAACGTCCTAGTTACAGCAACAACAACATTTCAGAGATTGAATTGAATTGTTATTGTTCCAACGTTTGAACGAACCGACTTTTGATGCTCCTGCGCAACAAAGTATTCAACTTCAGTGATAGAGGAATGGAATGAAAACATTGGACGGTGGATTGGGTCGAGGGGCTGTAAAGTATTTCGACAGTTTGGGGTTAGGGTTACTCCATTTTTTCTACTCTTTATAAATTTGTTTTGAACAACAACAAAAAACTAAGAATATTAGATCTTGTTAGCAAATATTTCTTCATTGACATCCATAGCCTCGCTCACTTATGAGCAGCTTGGTAGTCATTGAAAAAGATGCATATTTTAGGTAGCAGGGAGCTATTAAAATCTCAAGGAAGGTTCGAAAATTCAATTTGCATACTTTTCTAATGAGAATTTTCTATTGTCATTGCTTAACACACTCTCAAATTCTTTTTCAATTATCTCCACGCTTTTGTGTCCAAATTGAGTTTATCGAAAGTAGCTAAAGAGGCAGGAATATTCTCCATAGCAACTCCTTTGCAATTTCACCAATTATATATTTTAATGGAATACCCACAAAACAACCAGGAAAGAGCCCTTGCATGTACACAGTGTTTAGATTGAATTATGCCCACTGAAGTGGCAGGGGTTTGGGGGCTGCCGCCCCCAAGAATGTCCAAATGGGTTGAGCAAAATCAATACATTTTAAAGTCATTTTAAAATGTTGGTTATTTTAAAGGAAATCTTGTGACAAAGGCTTCACATTTCTACTGATCCAGTTAAAGTAATCGAATACCATACAGACCAAAAAACTATTACTTTGATTTATTCAATTGTCACTTATCTATGGTATCTTTGTTATTATTCTATTTTTGTCAATGAAGCCTCAAAACTTTCATCCGAAATTATTTGTGGCAATTTCTATTCATTTATGTAGACTTGACGGAGACTTGACTGTCGAAATCTTGTACCAAAAAATCCTCATTGAAAAGAATCGTCGATAAGACGACGAAAGGTTCTTAAAAATGTAAACACGACTAAAATGATGGTAATACTGTGTGCTATTTTCACACAGTAACCACTGATAGCAGGAAACAACCCTGTTTCATTGTATGTCAATCTCTTCCTATGGTTTGGGTGAAGGCGCAACCGCAGTGGGGCAAGGATAGCAAATATGATAGTGGTAGATAATAAGTATTGTGCAGAACGACATACTTTTTAAAAATAATAATCATCTTAGAATGCTTATGATGTTTAAATGTTGTGTTGCTATGCCGTTGTCAAGGAGATGATGCACAAAAAATGATTCTTGCTACAAAATATGTTGACATTATCCTAATCTTTAGTTGGCAGTTAAACCTTTGGCTGTTCAATGAAATTATTTCAATAAACAAAAGGGAGTAGAAGGGGGTAAAACCTAACGAAATACAATGTAAGGCTTTAAAATCCTGTTTTCCAACAGCAGTTTTTTTCGAAAGTCAAATATTTTGAACAAAATTTTCTCAGAAACTACTTGAAATAAAATTCTACTTCTGTTATGAATGCCAGTTGCCATCAGCATCCACAAAGAAAGGTTGAAGGTTAGGGCCTATTGTTGAATTGGATTGCTAAGATTCGGTTACAAACCCCTCTTCACATTACCTCAAAGAGAGTGCACGAAATAAAATACTTCTTGGCTCATTTTGTCACTCAACCAGTTATTTGCGTAGCCCACCCATCCATTCAGAAATAGTGCTTATTTATTCCCTCGACAATGTCATACCTCGCATTTCTATTTGTCATTTTGCCATGCACTTATTCTTTGTATGGCTGATTCTTCCGTGTTGCATTTTTGCCGCATGGAGGCACGCCAACTCACTGACTCTTAACTGCCTCCTGCGCTTAAATAATTTACATAATTGACAGACAGAAGTGACAAGTTTTGCCCCTTTCTTGACATACCCAATGCTTTGTCGTAGGTTCTACCAAGAAGACAGAGACCAAGGATGACAACTTAGATCCATCATTTGGCGAGGTAAGTAATGCTGGTCAATTGAATATGCTGAAATGCATTGTGATCTAAATTTTTTTTGATATCTCTAATTATTTGTCGAATTTCAATGAGAAAAAATAACAATGGAAAGTTTCCTCTCCTTTTAGCTATGACGCATTTAGCGTTCGAAATTGCTAGAGTGACAAAAGCTCTAGGATAAGATTTTCTTTATCGATATAAATTTAGCCTCCTGCTTTTTGGAAACTTGGTATTCTGATGATGAAGCAAGTTTGCTTCGAAACGTCAACGACAATAGATATGGCTTAGTATTTTAATCTAATTTGTCACGTGGATTTGTCTCCCATGGATTTGTCGAACTAATATTTACTTGGATTTGTCACAATTGGAATGAAATAAGTGAGCATGATTATCGTCGCAATTCTAGCTCTTCGTTTTATAAGAGTAATAAAAAAGCACTTTATACCCTTGCAAAATAACTTCAAGTAAGCATTGCATTGTTTAAAGAAATCTATTTTGAAAGTGTACTTGGACCATTCGCTTACCTGTAAATATTTTGTTACTTGGACCATTCGCTTACCTGTTTTGTTACAAAAACATGTTCTTCTTTATCCCTTTGCTTTATGCAAGGTGACTCAGTACAAGGCATGATAAATATTTTCTTGTAATGATTTCTCAAAGGTTTTTGAATGGGACTTGCAAGGAAGACCTCTTGGTCCAGAGGATGTCATCAATGTCACTGTCAAGGATTATGAGCGCATTGGCAGGAATAGGTACGATTTCTGTTAACATGAGCATCTTTCATTCAAGTAGTTTGATCCTGTCACTTGTCACTGTTATTCTGTAGCCTGTATTATTCTGTGCGAAGTGAAACGAGCACACAAGGTGT
Source organism: Aurelia sp. 3 sensu Dawson et al. (2005) (assembly GCA_964020215.1). Lineage (NCBI taxonomy): Eukaryota > Metazoa > Cnidaria > Scyphozoa > Semaeostomeae > Ulmaridae > Aurelia > Aurelia sp. 3 sensu Dawson et al. (2005). The sequence continues at coordinate 12,997,154 of OZ026585.1, forward strand.
AGAGTGGTGAAAGACACTAACTAATGGACTAAGAACGCCTTTCTTTGCACTACCGACGAATGGAAAGAATGCAGTCAGTTGCCAACTGCTGACGTATTGCTGCGCCTCCGCGCCATCCCATCACCTCAGTTGCTGAAACATTTTTTGCACAGCACCACGAAAACAAACCATTTATATCAATGATTTTAGATTCGGGTCCAATTTTGATCACACAGTTGATTATTGTGGATTTAATTGCAATTCATGTACAAACGGCCCGTCAATTATGTTGCATTTGCCAGTCCACAAATTAAAAGACGTTGGCTCTTGGTTTAGCTCTAATGCAGTGGGGTTACAGTGTGGCAAAGTACAACTTCTAAAATTGGACTTATGCTTTAAAACAGATGCATTGAAGGATAGCTTTCTTGCAACATCCACTGCGAAAATCAATGACAATGCATGCAACGAAACCGTAGGGTATGTAAAGGTTATCCTTGGGTCAGTGTCAAAAGTGCCGTTCCGCTCCTTATCCATTGGAACAGTGGAACATGTTTTCATTAAGTTGCAGACTGAAGGTAAACGGGTTTGAAGGTAAACGGGTTTTGATATTATCAGCAACCTGTTCAAACTTGTAATTTTGCTTGTGCATTCAGATGATAGGCACCGTGAAGACCAGCACATTTGAAATAGAAATTATTGGCATTGCTGCAGCTGGGTTGAAGCTATATGCTCGCAACCAGAAAAGCTTGTACTCTATACAGCCATTTGAGGGGCATTTTACTTCCAAAAGTTTTGTACACCTTTGGCAAAAATCCTTTGTTTTCAAGAGAAATCCATCAAAAATCCGTAAAAATTCTTTTGTTTTGACAAAATCTCGAACGCTTTTCGAATGAGTAAAATGCCCGTCGTAATCATACGTAAAGTCAGCATATCCTCTTTCCTGTTTGCAATGGAAATTTGGAAGCGTCTTCCCTTACCTGTTTTAAACTTTGTCATGTACCAGCGTTCCTCGTACAAAGCTGATGAGCCCTTTTGATTTCATCATTTCGGGATATTGACGACAGAATTGTGGCATGAAAACCCATTCTATCAGCAATACCATTTTACAAAATACCATATTTATTACCAAACCTGTCTGCATTTTTTTGAATCCTTCAATGTTTAAGCTTTTTTCAAAGGGTGAGATGAAAATTAACTTGTGACATCTTAGGATGTTTTGACACCAGGGAGCTTCCAAGAAGATAAAGTAACTACAAATGTAACCAAATTCATTTCAAAACTTTGCAATATGTTGAAAGTTGATTTAGTCCAAGACATGTATACACATTAAGAAATTTTAATGTGTGATAATACAATCAGATCGTGGTATTTTTTTAAAAAAAGTTGCACTGTTTGGGTCAAGCTTAGTGTTGTGCTTAATTAAAACGCAGACACATACAATCTTGAAAGAAATTCAGTTTCATGCATATATAATCCACTGCATATATAAGCAACTTCTTCCGATCTACCATTTGATCCACCATTCGTGGTAGATGGTCCATGGTCTTTTAATGTTATAAGATTGCGTTATTAATAGAATTCCTATAGCATCGTTAAGGATTGGCAATTCGAATGCAATGCATCTTGGTAAGAAATTCCTCGCTGGCACCCTTAGCGCAATCTTCTACTGTAGCTGTAGCCGTTGATCAATGAGATAGTGATGTGTGGTCATTGACATTCAAAGTTCGAATTTTAGTACGCTTGGTAAATACTGCTCGCTATTTTTAATCAAAGTTGTTTTGAGTTTGAGATACTGGAAAGCTATGTGATGTGAATGTTGGGTTTAGAGGGAGGGAGGAGGGGGGGGGGAGGTAGTGGTGAAATAACTATTCAAGAATGAGTTTTTATTCTTTGTAACTAGGCTTGTTGGGACAGCTACTGTTACTTTGAGAGATCTTACAGCTAGCAATAAAACAAAGCAAGTGAATGTGACACTTGTCGATGGCCAGAAACGTCCAACAACGGTAAGTTTTTATTTTCTGCAGATGAATATTTTTGACTATTTGTGATTGTTTCTATTTTTGCATTATTCTACTTATGTTTTATGATTTAAAGCCCATCGTTGTTCTTCATTTATTGTTCTTCCTTAAGCCAATGAACCAGCGTAAAAGAATGCTCCCACTTATGATTTTAACAGACCAAAATACCGGGTGAGCCAGAAAAAAGTTCCCACTTTTGAAAATTCATAGCATCAAGACTACTTCACAGATTTGAATCTTTCAAGTTCTAGTTAAAAGCCGAAAGATCAAAGTATTTTTGTGAATTTTCTCGTTGTCTTACCAGCACTAGAAGTATTGGTAAATGTAACTTGATAAAAATTTCATGGTTGCAAAATGACGAAAAAAGGGCCTAAAACATTGATCAAATCGTACAGACTCGATTCACTCCGAACAATAGGCAATGGGCGTTTCACCTCCCTCAAGAGTTATAAGACATCGATTTTCAAACAAATACGGAAGATTTCCAATCCCATGGCAGTTAATGTCCGGAGGAAATTTCTCACCCATGAGAAGTTGCATTACCTTCATTATTCTGTGCGAGGAGTCATTTATGCTTTGGTCGATGTTTTAGGCCATTTTTCAGTCATTTTGCAGCAATGAAATTTTTGTAAAATTTACTTCACCAATATTTGTAGTGCTCGTGAGATATGAGAAAAATCACAAAAATACTTCAACCTTTTGGCTCTTAACTAGACTTGGAGTCACTCAAATCTGTTATGTACTGTAGGTGCTGGCTCACCCGGTATGACTTGGGAATTTGTTCCCAGATACGTTTGTTGTTCACTGGCATATTTCTTCAAAGTTTTCACTACAGAGCTATTACCGTTTGGAATAACATCACTGTCACTATTAGGGAACTGCCTACCTTCACACAGTTTAGAAGAAATTTAAGAACTCTTCCCAAAAGTTGAATGAAATCTCAATTAAGAATGAAATGCGACTGTATGGAAGACCAGCAAATGGGCTATGGCAGTTCTAAATTTACTCTCTCTGTTTGTATTTATATATATGCAATCTTATTATAGGCTGTAGATTTAATTGGTATTTTGTTTTGTGCTGAAGCGATTTTGCGTTGTAAGTAGCTTGATTTGAATGAACAAAAGGAATATGTATTAATATTGAAATTGCCGTCATCTTCAATGCATTTTTCATACTGCCACACCGTTAATAATGAAGTATGATCAAAACTAGCAGATGTTATACAAACTTTATGACTATTGTATTGCATGCCAGCAATAACAAACTGTGATTTTCTGCGGCCATGTTTATCAACAGCTTTAAGATAGTGTGAGACTTCCAACACCTGCTTACGTTGTAAACCACGATATGGTGTATAGCAGTATTCTTCTGGTCTGACTGCTTGCTGCCTTTATTACACACTATTTAGGACACATTTTGGATGTGCACCTCAAACTGATGAAAGTTGTGTAGAGTTTTGACTTTAGTATTCAATCTCCTAACTAGAATTCCTTCTTGTTGTCTTTGAAAAAGATACATTTGATTTCAGGAGAATATTAGTGAATTTTATCGTTCCTTAATAATTAAAAAGCGCCTCCCATCCCCACACTTGATACGCCTCTGGTATTTACCTGGCGTCCCAAGAAATAAACAGCACGTGTGTTTTGATTAATTAGCTGAGGATGGCTCGAGCTTAAGTGCCGAAACGTTCTGTAATTATTTGATCATGTCGTCACTTATTTAATAATGTCTTCACTACGGATTGTCGCTAACATAGATATGTCTTAACTACTGGATTGTCGATTTTTCTACTTGGATTCGTCATTGCTAATTTTACCTGGATAGGTCGTCTTTTCTATCATCTCATCGTGAGGGTTAATAAAATGAAACTGTTCGTCGTGACACTTATAATAAAATTTATATTATGGCTGCGATTCTCTGAGCGTCCCAAGAAAGTTATGCATGTCATTTGCATGAAAATAGATAATTAACCATGACACGCAGAGATATTGAGCATAGTGAAAACTGTCGGAGTAAACTGCATGAAGCATTTTGTTAAGTTGCTTTTTTGTTCATCCGAATTGGTCTAACTGAATTTTCTTATACTAGTTGATATATTAGTTACGCAGTGGATAGAGTATAGTAATAATAGTGTGATGAATGGTTGATCAGTTTATAGGAATCAGATAAATGTTTTTAAAGCTGCCAATTTTCAAACGTAAAGATATTTTTTCCGAATCACCTCCTCATAGAAGATTTATGATGATAATATATTAATTCTAATATTTTTACATGGCCAATCGGGTTTTGAATCCCTTTGATGTGGAGTTCCAAAGTCACAAATTTTTAGGGTACTGAAATGTATAAAGTAGGAATTTGCATATGCACATAGAACTCCTTTGCAAGTCGCAAGGTTTAATTGCATTTAAGTCGTTTCTTGAGATTATTTGCTTTGTTTGGCTATTTTCCAAACAGATGTTGCATTCGGCTGTTTGTCAGTAGCCACTTGTTCTTGCATCATTACTACTTTCATGCACTAGCTCCTTTATCTCCAATACTTCATTGTTGTCTTGTAAGTTTTGATCATATGATATAAAGAAGTATTTCAGAAGATACTTCTAAAATAAAGGAGGAAATGTTTTGCAATTTTTGATGTTGCCCTAGGTTTATTAGTTTCAAGGAGTTTTCGTTTTTCAAGTGGAATTTTTCTTAGAAAACCAATAAATTACAAAGTGATGAACAAAGCATCGTGCCTGTCTATGATAGTGTGTTAACGTAGGAATCAAATGTTTTAACCGATCTTTGCTCGTAACCAATGGCGGAAAACCTCCAAGGCCTCATTTTCACGGACCAGTCAGAAGACGAATGAGCGTAAGAGACAAAGTAGACCTTTGAAGATCTTTCTAAGCTATACATACTTTCATAAAACATAGCAGGACAAACACTGCCCGACATTTCCCGAACTGTTTTGAAGACATCTATTCTCCAGACGTTTGGGTTTGCTGGAATGGATGCAGGTTTAAAGAGGTTCTGAGAAGATACAGTATTATTACCCCGCCACTTAGAAACTGACTTATAAGAAACTGCAGCCTGCCAGATGGCCCAATATCTACCCTGATATAAGAAACCAATCAGCCTGAAATTTTAGATTTTGTTTCTTAAACATAATTTTGATTGGAAAAATGGTAGTTTCCTTCCACTTCATAATACAAAACTTATTATGCGTCTAATAAACAGAACAATCGGACAATTTGCTTTCAAAATTTAGAAAATATCACATTGCTATTAACTAATGTAGTTAATGTTTCTGTTGGTTTTTTGTTACATATGAGGGCATTGTCAAATTAAGGTTACAGTAACTGAATTTGAATAGTCATTGTCCAACATTTGGTTTAATGTAACCCACAAAATAAGAAATTTCATTGTTTCTTTTGATGCACATTTGCTGAGTTTCTTGCTGTAATTATAAGAAATTATTCAGCCTGTTTTGTATTGTTTTCTCCATTTATAAGATATTAAGCAGCCTGGTTTAAAAAAATGAGTTTCTAATTGGCGGTGTTATACTGTATGGCATTTACAATAGTCATGATCGCCCAAGGTTTGTTTTTGCCTTTTTAAGTCCGGCGATCAATCTCTTGATAAAACTTCTTTTAAATTCTTCGATGCATTTCGCACCATACGAACTTGTGCCATGAAAGCTAAAAGTAGTAACGAGTGCGCCAAAATAAACTATGCACTTTTGACAGGTCCACAGTGATCCAGAACAAAAGAAAGTTTGGGAGAAATCCCAGAACATGAAGTTTTGAAATCCGAAGTTATTTTATTCTCGCACTTTCAAGCACATTTTTAAGTTTTATGAACCACAAACTTTTTTAATTGGACGCTTAATTCATTGATTTGTTTACATAACTGCGTCTGGCATAATGCTGCCTCGCTAATTGGCTGTTAAATTGGTCCGTGAAAATGAAGCTTTGGGCGTTCTCGGCTATGGGCCACAAGTAAAAATCGGCTAATCATTTCATCCCCACGACATTTCAAGCTCGTCAAGTATTTAATTTTGGAGAAAATGAATTAGTCTGAAAAGGAGAAAGTTTATTATTAGATCTTCCAACATTGTTTATGTTCACACGAAGATTTAAATATAAATAATGCAAATAGCCATAAGGGCCCCATGAATGATAACTGAGTTTTTTCGAAATAAGGCTCAAATGAGGGTCTCTAGAAAACGGCCAGTGCTAATAGGGGGCCCATCGATCAATAATTTCTTTATCATAATGCTTCAATCATAATGCTTCAAAAATCAAGAAGAGACTGAAAGCAATAGTTACAACGTTATCTTATAAGCGGTAAAAGTTAAATACATCTTGTGAACCATTGAATTTTACCAGATGAGCTAGGAAAAATTCCCGAACATTCATAAGACCAAGAATGTTAACGGATTTGAACGATTCAGATTCTTGTTAAAAGATGAAAGACAAACAAATTTTATTGATTTTTCCAACATTCTTATAATGCACTGAAAATGAAGGAAAATTTGACTTCACTGACTTTTTGGTTGCAAAGTGCTAGGTAGGAGCCTAAAACATGACTAGCTTGTTATATGATTTTACGATTGTATCTAGAAGTTGTTAAGGATACCGAGGACTGCCCCTTTTGTCTTAGTCTTTTGTTTTGCTTGTAATGTTCAAAGCAGATCAACAACCGGGAAACCTATTACCATGCGCGAAAATCTCTTTGTCTCTTTGCTAATTCTTGTTTGGATTGTGGTTTGATTCTCCACCCACATTCTTTCCACAAACCAAACATGCTTTCTGCGCATGATTACAGGTTTCCTTTCTGGGGGATGACCGTTACTTTGAACATTGACGACTCGTATCCCCAACAAGAAGCGGAAATAGTGACCAGAGCAATTCTAGCAACCTTACTTTTAAAAATTTTTCCGGGGGAGCATGCCCCCGGACCCCCTTAGGTGGGTGCGCCTCTGGCTCAGCGAACTCCAGCTCAGCGAATTATCGTTTTCAGCGAACTCCATCCCTGTAATCAATGAACGTGTTAATGAGGACCTAGACAGTCTCAAAACGTGGCTTGCTGCAAACAAGTTGTCGCTAAATGTTGCCAAAACCCACAGCTTAATTATTGGTAGCGGGCAAAAATTGAAAAATATTCAGCAAGATACAGCAGTGAAGCCATCTCTCGTGATAGGTAGAGAGACAGTTTCTATGATTAAGGACACTAAATACCTTGGGGTATATGTTGATCAACATTTGAGCTGGGACGTGCAGATAGCTAATATGGTCAAAAAGATCTCTAAGGCGTTAGGAATGCTGCGGTATTCCAAACAATACCTCCCAATAAAGTCAGTGCAAACAATGTATAAAAGTCTGGTAGAGCCGTACTTTCGATACTGTTGCCCAGTATGGGGGGTATGCGGAATCAAGGCACTAGACAAGTTACAGAAATTACAAAATCGTGCTGCCAGAATAGTAACCAATAGCCCCTACAACGCTTCTGCTCTTCCTATTATAAGGAAACTGGGCTGGCAGACAGTTAAGGATTTGATTGTAAACGAAACTTTGAAAATGGTATACAAGTGCACAAATGATGAGGCTCCCTCTTACCTTGCATGCCTGTTCGACAGGTTATCAGAAGCCAGTACCCGGGAACTTGGAAATACAGAAACAGATCTTCGTGTCCCGTTTCTACGAACAACATGTGGCCAAAAATGTTTTTCTTTTAGAGGGGCGAAACTATGGAATGGCCTCGACGCAAAATCAAAATTAACAAAAAATTTCAAATAATTCAAATCCTGTCTCAAAAACTCCAGAATATAAACGTCCCCACTTCATTCTTGTTGATCGTTGATCAAGAACTTTTAATCTACTTTTACTTTATTTTTCTACCTTGCATATTGTAAATTTTTAATGTTTTATCTTTTTTCTTTGTACAGGGCAGCTTGTAAAGCAATTTATGTATATATAGTTGTAGCTCTACCCTGTGTAAATAAATGAAAATGAAATGAAATGAAATGAAATGTAGTCAGAACTCATTTGACAAAGGGCCCATGCTGCATTCTGACCCGGGGCCCACAAATTCTCTCCGCGGCCCTGATCGTTAGGTTCAAAAACTTTTTCTTTTTGTTCTATCAAACGTCAGAAGTTTTTTTTGGGACACCCGGTATTTAAATCTTCGTGTAATGATATGATATATAACCAATGATGTATTTATTGTTTATGTTCCTTCATGATCATGAGATTAATTTAACTTGATGTGATGTGACGTTGGTTTGGTGTATTAGTGAAATGAGGGACGAGAAACGATACCGCTTGCCACAGCATAAGGTAGATTATACAGCATGAGAATGATAGAAAAGGACTTTTGAAAATATGTAATATTGGTATCATGTTCTTTTCCAGGGTAAGATCTCGATGCGCATTGACTACAATCCTCCAAAGGATGCGGCTGAAAAGCAGACTGGTGGGGCCGATGATAGGCAGCAAGCTGAAATGGGAGACGAAGAAGGCGAGGAAGGAGGCGAAGGAGAAGGTGGTGAGGGTGGTGTAGCAGGTGACGCTGAAGGTGGTGCTGATGGTGGTGGTGGTGGTGGCGGAGGTGGAAAAGCCAGAAAGTAAGTAGTTGCAGAATCATACAAAGTCATACATCAACCAAAAATTTGGGACGAATGAATTTCGGAAAAGATCTTCTGGGACATAAAGCCCAATTTCCAGTCAGCGGGATTTTCCGAGTGGGCGGAATTTTAGACAATAAAAAGTTGCTCAGCCGTAACTATCCATTCAATTTCAGAGCGACATTTTCTATCGCAAACAAAAGAATTTCCGCCCGCTCGGAAAATTCCACTGACTGGAAGTCAGCCTTAATATTTCGAAATTTTTGGCGGAATTTCGGACTTTCTCATAAATCTTCGGAGAACTCCAAAACTTTATATTTTAATCTTGTTTTGCTTATTTCATACCATGAATGTCATTGTGCTTCATTTTTAGAGATACTTGGTTAGAAATTTCCGCAAATGCTTACTATTGAGTACGATGACTTATGGGTTGCTAGAATGGATTTAGTTTAAGAGACCATAGTATTTTTTCACTAATTAACACTCGCACCGCTTTCAATGTAATGCAATTCGTAAGCTAGGCATTATATTTTCAAACAATGGAAATGTTATGCTGTATTTTTTATCTTGCGAAAATATTTCGGAACAGACAAATTAGGACATTTACGTTTCGCACGTATTCAACGATAATATCCGAAATTATATCAATATAACATCAACGTCCGAAATGTTTGGCTTTTAAAGTATTGACGGTGCAGGAATTTCCTAACACAAAATAGGGTATTTTTTGATGGTTAACAGGATTATTTACCAAAGTTTTTGTCTGGATCATTGGTTTGCTGTGACCAATGTAAGACCAAATTATTTTTTCAAGTATCTTAGCTTTCGAACCCTTGATCGAAAACCATCTCAAGTGATTGTAATCTTTTTGCTTCAGCAACTTCTTTTGAAAAGCATGGTGCATTTGAAGTTTCTGGACAGGGTTTTTGTTATGTTTTTTGTGTGTTGTGCAAGTGTAAGCAGCGGTTTTGCAATGAACCGACTTTTTAAAAGTTTAGGAAGTCATTTTTCTGATCAAGGAGAAAGTTTTCTTGAACACGTGGGGTTTTCCCAAGGAGTTAACGTCTGTTTTATTAGATTACTTTCTGTTATCTTCGCTTATGATGAATATCATGTTTCAAATATCCATGCAGGTTTTCTATTCTACAGTCATCTGCTGTTGATAATGAGAAGACACTTGTTTCTTTGAATTGTGCCTGTATGGAGATTAAATCTTTGATCTTGTTATGATAATATCCTTTAAACACCTCTTTATTTCGAAACTATCAATATGAAGTGTTAATTCCTACTTTATGATGCATAAGCAGATTTCCTACTGCATCTGTAAGCATTATTGTACAATCAACTTTAAAGGGAATCTTAGTACATATGAAGCCTTGCTCCATATAGCCGTGAGTGGCGTAAAGTTGCCTGTGGTTGCTTTCTGCCATCTGCCGTCCTCCATTGTCCCAGAATCGCAGGCAGTTATTTCTAATGGAAACTATTTCTTACGGTTCCCTAGGCATGTGTTTGAAGTACCGTTGGACTGCCGTAACAGGCGGAAAAACTTAACTTATTCAACTTTTCCCAGTCCTTTTGATGTTTTAGAAAGCGATAAGAAGCTGCTATACAACTAGATTTCTTGTGGTTACTTTCTTTGATAGACAAAATTCATGTTTGCTAGTAATTGGAATCACTGAATGGTGCCTATTGCGCAAAAATGCATCCACTCAAACAGGGCATAATTTTTATATGATGACTTGGTCGATTTTGAAGATTGATGATTTATTCTTCAGTCAAAATCCTAAAGAATGTTCGCAATTTTGTTCCAGTTTTTGAAAGTGTAATTTTAGTAATTTATTAATGCCCTTAACTAATTTATGTGCGATGCTGCAGGACATAACAACTGTAGGAATATTTTCAATTTATAGTTCATAAACTTATTCCAAAAAGGCATGTTTGATACTATTCATGTTCTTTGCATTCCAAGCCTCTAACGGCAAATTACTCCACAAAGTAAGTCCTGCATATCTAAAAGAACGAGTAATTCTTAGCCTACTGCCAATCGATTGAAAAACGTCGATTAAATTTTCCGATGGCGTGCTAAACACGACTGGCAGGAAGCTCTTAGAGTCAATTTCTGAGTTACGAATTGATTATTTTGATTTGCTTTCCCCAGTTTCATTGATTCCTTTATATTCACATAGTCACTGTGTCCTTTTAAAGGCAGCTATTTACGGAATTTGGTCGATGTCTTTCGATCGATTTTAGGCCATTTGCAAGCAGATAGTTGTCAATGAATTGCATATAGTTAGGGAAGTAGGCTTCTGAAAAGTTGATGAAAAATTATCAAGTATTATTTGGATGTTGACTAATGATTGAATCTCTGTTCTTTACTGTTCTTCAAAGTTGGCCCAGAGTACAATTATCATATTTCCTGTCAAAAGATGATTTATTTTTTATGCATCCAGTGGCTAAGATTGTCTAGCTCTTTCTGGGGGCCTTTGGAGTGTTAGGTAACAATCCCTTTTGCGCCGAACCTATTTGCAACTAGCTGCGGCATATCTTCAACAGATGAACATTTTGGTTTGTTATTACTCAATATGCGTCATTTTATTCAAAATTGAAAAAGAAATAGTACCTGCTGATCAACATTGCCCGTTTCCATGGAGATTTTCTTCACGTAAGTATTAATTACGATTTCAATTCTAGAGCAGTTCACAATTGAAGTTGAAAATAGCTCGATACCTAGATTAATTAAGTTCTTATAATAGTGCATCGGCATCATTTTATTTCCCAAAATTTTCACAAATTTGGACGTCGAAATGAATGAAAATTGACTGTGCTGGTGATCTTTAACATTCCTTGTGTTATCATTCATTACGAGTCAGCGTCCTCTAAACCCTGATTCTAATTTGGTTCTGTTGGGAAACAGACGTTTTCAGTCAGTTCCTGATGTTGTTACTTCCTATGGAACAAATGCTTGTCTCCATGGTCTTCCAAAAAAGCTTTCTATTTTTGTACTGAACGGCAACATGAATATAAAATCTCTGTTAGAAACGGATTTCAGGTTTATGGGGGACGACGCTGCTACATATAGTGCGACACGAGGGGCACTTCACTCATTGGAAAAAGCGTACGAGATTTTTTAGAACAAAAGGATTTATACAGATTTTTGATGGATTTTTCTTGAAAACAAAAGGATTTTTGCCAAAGGTGTACGAGATTTTTTGGGAGTGGAATGCCCCTCGGTGCGACAGAGCTGTATTGAAAGTTCATTGAAGTTGCATAAAAATAACTCATTCCACTTAAAGGTACACTGTCGAGGCGCTGATTGGGTAAATAAGACAATAGAAAAGAATAGAATTAGGCAAGTTTCAGTAATTCCGCTGTACACTGAAATTCATGAAGACGATAAGGATCTGACTGCCTTTATATGGCCCAAGGGCATAAAGGTTTGGTAATTGTTCAGAGGCCAGGTCTTTTCTTGGTGATTTCAACATCACGATTAGCCAATGAAAGCCACGCCAGTGGGCCTTTAAGAGAGACCAATAGAAACAAAAAACAGGAGAAAGGGAAGATTTTGTTACAGCCAGAAAGACAGCTGGAGCACATTAAGTCTTTTCTTAAAAGAAGCTGCTAATTGCCAAAATTCCACGACGCTTCCTCCCTTGCACCAAGTCTTGGGATGGAAATGAACTGAGAGTAAATTTGGTGACCAACGAATTTGCTGCCTTATCCTTTGGATGATTGTCACCGTTATTGTTGATATTTGATCATAAACTATCTTCTTTTAGGAAGAAGAGAAGACGCGGAAGACAGCACAATCTACCGGATAAGCCCACTGACTTTCAGGTTCCATTTTTAAGAATCTTTTTTAAAGGCTCTAGCCTTGTACAAATGTTTTCGACTTACATAATAGTTTACTTAGTAAGTCGTGAACCAGGTCACGTTCACGATTGATGAAATTTGCAAAATGATAATTAATGATTGATGTAATTTGCAAAATGATGATTACTGATTTTTCTCTAGATCTTTAGTGGCTTTCCCAAATCATAAGCTACCTTGTGGTAATTATTGTTTTGCCAACAGCTTAAATCAATCAAAAATAGTGGCAAGCATTTTGTAGAATCAGAAGTTAAAGGGACAAATATAGTCTTTGAGAACTTTGACTAAAGATTGAATCATCATTCCTCGAGATTGTCTCATTGCATGATTTATTGTATCGTTTTTAGTGGGGATACTTTTCTGATGAAGGATGATACAGATTATGAATTGTATCGAGAAAAATCCACGATGGCAGGCTTCGCGTCGGCTCTTCCTTGAACGAAAGATGCTTGCAGCGAAGGACGAGTGTAAAATATACGAATCATTGTATATTTCTAAATCCGTTAGCTTAGCTCTTAAGAAGCCTTGTATGCCGAGGCGAAATATCAGATCTTAAAAACCCTATATAATCAATATCTAATCTAAATAATAGTCTTCATTTCTTTTGCGTTGTATTGTGGTGTTCCTAACTTCGTATATGAAACAGATAGATATTTTTGCCAACATTCAGCATGAGCAAGGCTGCCTATTAAATGGAATATAATGACATAAAAGTGGTCCTCCACATGAAATTGTACTGGAATAGCCTAGTTTCAACTTTAGTGTCTACTCAGTTCTGATTTACCGTGGGCGGGGGACTGCCTGGTCCAGATAGGGTTCATAATAACTTGGATTTTGTTTCTTTTAGGTGCGAATAAAAATCCTCGAGGGCCGCCAGCTGGCAGGTGCTAACATCAGTCCTGTTGTCAAGGTTATACTTGGTAAAGAGGCTAAACAAACAAGAGTGAAGAGTTCAACCAACAGACCTCATTATGACGAGGTAAGGAGTCAGTTTTTTTATTTCATAGCGATCAAAGATTGCATTTGTATATCATTTTGTACATTTGATACATGTATTTTGTCATTCTATTTTTATTTTAGTAACTACAAACTATTTAAGAAATTAGAATACCGCAACAATAAAATTGAAATCTTCTTTCATTCCTTAAAAAAGTTGCAAGACAGATTTGTGAACTTTCTGTATAAACCTAGAACGACTGAGGTTAAAAATGGTACAAATATACAGGGTTTAAAAAATATTTTTCTTCCTGGTAGCAAGCCAAGCACCTTCATTTCTTTGTTCGCACTTTCTTCTTCTTTCCCAATATCCCACCCCACTATATCTCTTTACCTTTCTCTCCTTTTTCTTCCCCTTTCCTTCCTCCCTTGCTTTCTTTCCCCTTCTTTCCATTTCTTTTTCCTTTTTCCCTTCTTCCTTCCTGGGATATTTGAGCATTTCAGCTACCTTCCTGGTAGCGCCGCTACCACTCTACTTCGTTTTTGAGCTCTGCAAATATGCTCCAATGGGTTACATTTATCAAGTGAATACGATAAAAAGTGGCAGGGTAGTTATATGATGTATGATTTCATTAATTCATCTAAACTGCATATCATCACAAAGCAACCAGAGCATGCGTCCTTATGGTATGAATTAAATTGATTCAAATGTTATTTTGTTAAAAATTTCATATATTTGGTTGTTATCTTTGGGACACCATGTAGTATTCTAAAATGACACTAAATGTCTTTTCTATGACATCATTGATTTCTTTCCGCAAAAAAGCTTGTTGATCAATTTCTTTTTGTGTCTCTTTCTGTATTGTTAAAGGGGCTTGATTATTGAGTGTTTTTTATATTGGCATAGACCCAGAAAGAGATGATATGTAAGACTTAGATGCTCAAATATGTCATTCTTCTCTGGACATATACGTCGGTCTTCTCTTTTCAACCCCTGTTTGAAAGTACATTTCGAGCAGTTAGCCATCCCGCTTCATCAGTTAATTGCTTTGTAGTGGCGTGTTAATCAAGGGCAATTATTGCTATTATTGCATCGATCAATTATTCTAGATACTGAGCTTAACAAGACAATTAGAAAACTCATGGAAACGACTAGAGAATTGAAAATTTGACTGGATATGATCAGCTGCATGAGCGATCGCTCCATCATTTACACGATCTTTTGGTATTACTCTTTTCGATTTTGAAAAAATTTGGTTTGCAAAAGTTAGTGAAATCTCTGCATTGATTAAAAGTAATAATTTTCCCATATTCCTACCAAGTTTACTTAGTCTTTTCGAAATTTGGTCATTGTTTGCTCCGTTTTGGATGTTTTCGTACACCATTATTTTTGTAACTTTTTCAGACATTCTTCTTCAACTTCAACATGAGGCCAAACGATCTTTTTGATGAAGTCATCAACTTTGAAGTATGTACCAAGTAGAGCATTTATTTTTGGATGAACTGTTGAATTTGATCAGCAGAATGATTTGAAATATATATTTTGCTTTAAATTTCGTTTCTTATCATCAAATTTGTATCTTAGTTGTAGACCACTGCTAGTGATTCGAAAGTATCATATTTACTTACTAAATGACATAAATGTGTGTTGCAGTGGTCCACAACTAAGATACAAGTTTGATGATAAGAAACGAAATTTGACATATATACTATTTTAGCTGTACGGCATATCAGCTGTTAGGTAAAAGAGATGTGGCTGCTCTGTCTTTTTGATGTCGAGCAAATATGAGATGTATAAATTTATCCCTTAAAGTGCACGATGATAAACAGATGAGATTTGTACTATGCAGGTGGACAGGTCCGCTCGCGGTTTAATGCGCTTGTTTCGCGCTTGCTAAGAACAGAATGTAAGCTGTATCCAACAACTACTAGAATTGCTTGTTCCAGATTTTCATAAGCCCACCTTTGACACCTTTAGCACCTGTCCTTCAACAGTATATTTAGAGTTGTACAGAATAGGATGCCCTTTTGGAGACGAAATTTCAAGCTCTACGATAGAGTTCGTAATCTCTTATTTTCAGTGATGTTTTAAGATGGATTTACAAAACACTGGCAAATGGGTGATCCCATCGTCTTGTTTGTAATCGTTTGTCTTTTCAACGAACACGCTTTTGCCTAATCTGACGAGAACCAGGTTATCACGGAAGAATATTTACCCCCAGATTTCAAAACTGATAGTGCAATATTATGACAGTAGAGAAGAAGTGTACACATTATTAATACTGCACTTTTCATTATTTTTAATGTCTTTCTCATTAGGTTTTGAATTCAAGGAAGTTGTTATCAGATGCCATTATTGGAACTTTCCAGGTAACATGCATATAACTCATCAGATTTCTGATTCTGTGTATGTCCAATATCTTCTAGAACAGGTTTTTAACTTTTTTAGGTATTCAGATACTGTTTGCAGTTCCTTGCTTTCAATAAAGTGGCTGGCTCCGATGATATTTTGGCTCAGCTTTTTCCGTGGAGTGCACTTTTTCTGATCCTGATTCTAGACCTTGTGCAGGTTGCTGTTTCAACACAGACTATTTTACCTGGAGTTTCACGATGTGTATTTGTTTCTTATGGTATTCGAAGAAGTGAACATATCGGTTTATTTCATTATGTTCTAATTATTTTTCATTTTAGTGTGATGTTGGCTTGGTATATGATGAGGATCGTAAGTATCAATCGCAATTCTGGAAAATCAGAAGTCTTCAATCTACTGTGTGATATAATATTTTCATAGTCTTATAAAGACCTCATTCTTAAAATGAGATATTGCTGTCAATTTCCAGTCCATTGCAGAAAGATGTGATTGCATTTGTGCAGATGACATCATGTTGCAGTATTGTTAAAAACAATATACTATCTTCTTTTGGCCGTAACTTTGCAGAATTTCTTTAGGTTTTTCAAAAAAAGTTGCATGAATATGCTTCTATGTTATCCTGCGCTACAATGAGAGGGGAATAGATGTGCAGTAATTGACATTCGAACTAGAATAAAAGATGTTGTTCACAGACGTGTTGTTTCTAAAAGCGCAGAGGACATATAGTTCAACGAAGTTGTATGAAACTTGCCTTTTGCTTGACCAGTTTGTTGATCTGTAGTGGATACTTACCTTTGAAAGTTGAGAGGTGTTTGGATTTCACCTCAAGGACCAGAGACACATGAACAGTAATAGAGACACTGAACAGAGACACTGAAAAGTAATAAAACTTTGTTTATTTGATTATGCAATGTAACTATTTTTATCATGAAGTTTTATCATTTGAAAGTCGATCAGTTTTGAGACTGGTAGAATGAATTGTAAATAATAGATAATGAATTAAAAGATAAATTGAATATAACTTCAAACCGGGTATCCAAAAACAGTTTCCCCATTTGAACAGTTACAGATAAACTACCATTGTCTTGTTTTGAACGACTTTAACGGCAATCTCTCATATAATTTTTCCTGATTATTTTCCGTATCACAAGGCTTCCATTATATGAATTTCCGGAAATCTTATGCTCGAGGAACCGGTGGAAAGCTTAACGATGAAGATGTGTTCCATTCCTTCCTCGTTTAATGCATACAACCGCTTGACAGTTTCACAGCTTGGTATGTAAAGATGGCAATACTCTAAAGTTCGGACTACGGGACCTTGTCTTGTGTAGTATACTTTTCTTCGAACAATGAAGCCAAATCGTGCTTTTTACGGACAAAACAGACAAAGATAATTTTTCTTTGGCCCTTTTATGGAGCTCAAGCTCCATACTGCTGGAATTTATTAAAACATAGAATTCCCGTAAAGCTTGAGGTGCTGGTTTAACGATCTCAATGATAAACAGCTTGTAGCTTATTCTTGAACATTTCAGGTTTTCTTTTTTCAGGAAATAATCATAGGAAATCAATGCGCACAGATCCAGAAGTGAAACAAATACCCAGATCTAAGTAGAGCATTGTAAAATAGATTTAATTTATAATTTTTGCCAAATAGCATGCATTTTCACTATAATGACAGCTCAAATAGGGAAAGTTTTTGTGGACATCCGGTAAATGAACAATAGATTAAAAAATAATCTGATAATGATAATGATAATTCCATAGAATTTGGAGGAGAACCATCCAATGAACGTCAAGTTGAGAATACTTCCTAGAATAGGATGCGACCTTGTTTGTGGAAATTTGGATATCATTATTGTTTGACGGCATGTTTCCTTGAGAGTGAAAAGGGTAACTTGGCAAGACTTTATTCCACATGCTATATAATTCGTCACGTGTTTACTTCTCCTAGATCATGCATTGGTGAGAAAGTGGATTCTTCTTACTGCTCCGGAAGATAAAATGGCTGGTGCTAAGGTATGATTTTTATGTTTCATGCTGATTGTTGCTTGCACAAATAAAGGCTAAGGAAAGCTGAGAATGTCCGATATGTATTAGTTGGAAACATTAATCAGCATGTCACTTTCCATATGGTAGGTCATAGCTTTGAAGTTTTTTGCAACATCAGAGTGAAACATGTAGCAGCTTGTTGCCATTGCAAAGCAGTTTGAAGAAGGTAAATCGTCCAGAATTCATATTGAAGGTAGATCATAGCGATGGTAGTTAAAGACAGTGGTTTGATTTTATGCCATTGAAACTTGATTGAAGCAGCGATGCCATTGGAAGACGGAGAGCGTAAACAAATTTTCAGCAAAGTTTCATCAGTATGTATTTTAGAAATGCTAGCTGTTATCTTGATGGCTTAGTATCTTTGTATAGATCAATATTTTCACATCATTTTTGATTTGCTGTCATATAGATACATGTAACGCGAATTAATTGTGGTAGCTAATGCAGGTTAGAACGTATTTGTTAACAGCAATGGAACTTTTGGGCACATGTGGATAATTTTGGTTGAATTTGATAGGACACTGAAGAAGAAGGAAGCGCCAAGTCAAGAAGCTCTGCAGGAAAACAAGGCGGTTCACCAGCAGTAAATATTCTCGTTTTGTTACTGGAATTTTCTCATCACTTATACTTGTGCTTCAATTTGACATGGAAGCATGGATGAATGAATGAACCTAAAGCTTTAGAACATAAAGTGCGAACTTTAAACGTTAGCAAAGATTAATTTTCTGGCACAAAGATAACAGACTTTTAAAATATTTATTCTACTGTATAAAAATCATTATGGTTCCACGCATGAAGTTCCTTGCACGTCATGATTCTTAACCAGACTGTTGAAATAATTTTAGCTGAAATCTTGATAGAACTGTGCTCTAATGAAAAACCGTCGCATCCATTCCATTCTTCCTGTTAAAGCAAGTATTGTATACGTCAACTTACTATTGCATCGTTTTGGATTGGCATTTCGTGAGGTGCATCGAGCTTTTACTGATTTTTGACCCAATAACTAACGTATCATCGTGCTAACTATGCTAATCAGCTATAGCCTTCTAATATACCTTGCTTACGACTTTGTGGTAAAATCAATTGATATATAGTTATAAACCCTAGGCTAATCTCGTGAAAATTGGCTTATTGCTCTTATAAAAAGAGTGATATATCATTTCGAGCCCTCCCGACCGTTGATATTCAAAATTTGAAAATAGCAATGTACCCTTGAAACTAAATACTTTTGAATATCGAAGTTATCGTCCTTTTAATTATTTATCAAAAAGTTTACACCAGTCAGCCCAAGACTATGGTATATTTGATAAGGAATGTTTCAAATTTGATAAGGAACTTTCAGATCTGTTGCTCATCTAATAGTTGGAAAAGCTGAGTTAATGGCGAAAGAATGAAATTTTTCATTTTTTCACTCATTCATTACGGTAGAAATCTTACCTAAGACACATTACGACAATTTTCAGCAATTTTAAGCGATTTTAAGACTTCCGTCCTTTTTCGTAAATTTCAACGATGCATAGCCAAAATGAATTTCCGCGATTCTAACAGTCTAATCACTAATGTATCATTTAGTTTTACTTGTAACTCTTTAGATATTTGAATATTTGCATAACTGTAATTGTATTCATCTTTTAAACTCTGTATTGTTGATAGAAATTGTAAATTTACGTTCTAAGTCACAGCTATAAATTATAATTTGATAATGTTATTGTAAAATAACTTAATTTTGTAGCGTGAAGAAAAGAGAGACTCGTGGCTCATGGTGGAAGTCACTTGATAATGACAGTTGTGGCGGCCATGCAGATAAACCGTGATGCCATTTAGACAACATTTGGTGTTTGATACCACATAGCCGCAGCTTATTATTTCAGTTTTTCTGTCGCAAAAATTGCGGCATTGTAGGACCGACGGAATGTGGTTTGTGATGTTTTAACTCCCGAGGCGCTTTTGATAACTTTTTTTGCAGTGCAAAATGCATTGCTATTTGGCATCTTTTGTGGTGATGGCATAATGTATCGGAACGAATTGAGCTGTCACTGTTATTGTCGCAAATAACAATGATGGTAACCAAACAAGAAGCCAACAGCACGAGTGCTGATACCAATCAACTGACACCAATACGAGGGTACAATACGAGTGTGTTAATACCAAGGAGCTGACGCCAATACGAGTATCCAATTAGCCCTTGAAAAGACCTTGATTCTTTTTTCAATGTTTCCTTGCGCTCCTGATTCGATTTCAAATTAATGAAGCTCAATGAACAGTGGAACATTTCGGCTGGGGGCAGTGGACCTTGCATTTCACGCGTATGTTGTGTGAGCTGCCAAGTCTCCATTAACCCGTGCTACACTGTTTTCATTTTCACTGGAAATGAAATTGCTGAAGGTATTTTGGGTAAGTAAGTCTCTACACATACGCAGCACCATGTCGACGCAAGGCAGTTGCTACTGTGCAGCCATATTGAAAGGATAAGTAAAAAGGGGGAAGGAATTGAAAAATTAATGAAAAGATTGGAAGTCTTTGATCAGTCTAACTATTTTGATTTTCAATTTAATTAAGTGACAAAATTTATGATATATCAGATTAATTTTGTTGTTTTAATTCATCTAAATTCCATGTTTGTTTCCAGAATTCTTATGTAATATTTATTGCAATGAATTTAAGCAGAGAAAGGGATTTACATACTATTAAATAAAGTTTTTATGATGTGACAAATTGTAAATTAAAAGAATGGGATAAATGCCTTTTATTAATTAATGTTGTTAAAATTGACGCAAAGTGGGCAAAACGAAATTAGTCAGTGTTAAATTTTTAATTGATCATTCACAGATCAAAGTTAGATTTAATCATTTCGTTACTTAATTTTTGAAAATCATCAATTAAAATCATAAACTGTTTTACGACCTGTTATCGTTTGAATGTGTGCTGGATGTTGTATAAATTTTGATTGATTGCTTGCTTGATTGATTGATTGATTGATTTTTACTGGCCTCATCAAGTCAAAATGTCTACGTTAGATTTCTTGTTTATTGCATAGTCTATTGTTTTTGCGTTGTTTCATTGCATTGCTATCGCAGTCATTCGCATTTCCAAGTACTTGTTTCTAATCCCACAGGGTGAGTCGAAAATGTATATCCATTGTTTGAAATTCATGTAACAAACCACATGAACAAACTCTCAAAATTCAAATCCATCGACTGAGGGTCCAACTTGAGATCTGAGATTGTGCTCACGCAGATTCGCAGTTTTCTCTAAAATCATAAGAAGTCGTCAAAATCATACATTTTGTTGTGCCAAAAACATTCAAATCGATTGTTTCCTTTCACAGAAGTTTTGACATAAAGTTTTTTCGTGACTTAGATGGAGTAATTAATTTCCATTTGAATAGTTTTCGTGCCATTGGAAACAATTCCTGATAAGAGGAAAAAACTGACTTGCTGCCTCCATACTTTAAAGTGATTTTAATTCCCTGATTCGTTTGTAGTTTTAATCCACTGACATTTGAAATGAGTTGTAATGAGGCTCTTCATAAAGTGGAAAATTAGTGCATTTTGAATAATAGTTGAATTTTAAAAATTAGTTTAGGCCTCACTAAGGCAAGGGAATTGAAATTGTCAAATCTCTTGGATGGCTTTTTGTATTAGGATATTTCAAGCAGTTAATACATCTTTTTAGCCACCCTTTGATCCTGCGTTGCATATGAAACCATCATATGATTGCAGTTTACAAGTGGTCTAAGCCCCCAGTCTAATGACAGTTCCTGAATTTAGTGCCCCGCAACATTGGGAATTGCATGGTCTGTCCTGATCTCGATAGAAATATCAATGACAGTTCTAGAAACTTCATTTTGATTCTTGCAATCAGGAATTTGGAGACAGTTTAAGGTCCATTGACCACTAAGGCATATAAATTCTGCTGCAGCAGAGTCAAGAATATTACCGATTCTTGTTTTTACTATATTCTATATGTGAAAAAACGATACTGATTACTTAATGTTGAAGCATTGTCAACTCCTGACGACAAGTTTCATTTTCAGGGTTACCTGAAAGTCACTGCAATAGTGCTTGGACCTGGAGATGAAATACCTGTAAGTACATATGTTTGTTGAAGATTTGTTTGTATAACAAGGTCGTAAGTTCGAATTCAGTGTCTGCTGCTTTTCTAGAGTGATCCGTATGAAACCATCCCGAATGATCCGTATCTTTGTCTTTCTATATATCTTGTTTTGGTAAGAATTAAAAGGATTGTTACGTGTGTATAAGTTCTCCTAAAAATTTTTGCTCCGTTTGTTTGGCTGAGGTGTAGCTATGCAGGAGGTGTAGCGTGCAAGAGTTAGTCTGCTGGGCAAAAGGTGTAACGTTGGTTGTTTCGGTTTGACATAGTTGCAATATTCCATAGATCAGTCTTCAACTTTGAGTTTGAAACGTTGTTCGAGTTGGTCAGACTAGTGTTTTGTGTTCTATGAAATGCAAAATTATTAGGTGCTTTGAAAACAGCATTTCAGTTATTCTCCAGCAGTGCCAAAATTAAATGAACTTCCAGAGAATGGTGCTAGCGATGTATTAAAATGTTTTCTGCATTTTCAAAAAGTGGAGAATGTTCTATATATACCTACAAGATAACACTTTCAACGCGTTCACAAATGTAGAGAAAATTTGAATATGATGTTAGAACCCATTCTTTCAAACATTTCGAGAAAGTTGGCATTGCTAGAAAACAATAGAGTTGCTATTTAAAGCATCCAATTATTTTGCCTTACCTTTGCCAAAATCAGCAACCACTTATCAGATTTACTTAAGCAAGGTATCAGCTCTGCTCTGACTTGAAGCCTGACTGATACAATTGTTTTAAAAGCGATGCAATTAAAGCTTCAGATCCCCACAGCAGGCACAAAAACGAGACATGTTTTTTTGGAACACCCTGTCTTTGTATGTCTAATTTGGCATCAGGATACTTTAAAACATACAGTTGTGAAAAGAAAGAGATCTAACTGCAGGTATAAGAATGTTTACAGGCAAAAGGTAAAAATCAGACTGAAGACACCCCATGTTTTAAGAATGGTAGGAATAGTATTGAAAGGTCAGTGTAACCTTGTTTCCATAATTGTTCCCACAGAGGTGTTATTAAAAAGAAGATGTAGACAAAAAGTATTCATTTTGATTCTGAAAAATGTTAAATAAACATGAAAACTCAGTAATCGGTGCGTCACTGTCATTCACAAAGGAACTTAGATTTAGAAGTAATAGCTATTTACCTTGTGTTAAGCCATTCTTGTTCAAATGCAAACAACCGTACTCTTAAGTCATCAAAATGTCATAACCCTTACGACAATGAGCACAGTTCCCATGGCTACAAAATGAGGGTGCAGTGCATTGTGTAGTGCTCATTTAGATAAAAGAGATATGCAATGCTCAAATTCAATAAAAGAACATAGATATTTGTTTTAAAGTTGTTATGATTCATTTTGCTTTGTTGTTGTAAGTTGTTGTGTAGCATTATTGTACTTTAAAGATAGTCAGTTTCAATTTTGGTTATTCCAGGACTCTGTAAAAGCTGGAGGAAGCGATGATTCTGAAGATATCGAAGGGTACGCCTTAATTTTTTACTTGATTGATAGTTTAGTACTTGCAATATTACTGCAGTCATCAGTAAAGCCTGAGCACCCAATATCTGTTCAAATGGGAACTGGCATTGCATTACATTGCAAATGACATACATTGCAAATGACGGTATCCTCGGGCGACTTTAGGTTATTAAAGGGTCTCAAATGGCAATTTATTGTGTCTAAGAGGCAATAGCCGGCCCTTTAGAATTTATGGGAGAGCGAGTTGCTACAAATCTGGAAGCTGCAGTGGTTATTGCGATGGGTTGATACATGATATACGTGAAACATTCACGTTAGAGAACCCGCCTGAATCAATTTTGAAAGGCCATGCAAAGTATGTTGACTTACATGGTACGATGATGTATGTTTTGTTACTTCGATCAGATGCAAAATTGGTCTCTTCTTGTATCTAATCCAAGAATCTATTAGCGTCAAGTTTCGAATCACATACTTGAGGATCTTGAAAGTCTTGTCAGCGTGAAGCTTAGGAGCTCAGGATTCGTTTATATTAAATCATAGCAGAATGCTTGAATTGTCGAGAAGAAGCTTATTGTGGTTTTTAAAACACCATCAATCACAAACGAAATTGTCTTCTTGTACAGTGTGTATAGAAAAAGAATTTCAAAAAAGATGATTTCTCAAATAGTGCCAATCATTTAGATTGCTCCAAGGGAAACATTACTCGCAGCTGAATTGCTTCTCGATTCTGCATTGATATTCTTATCGCAAATCTTAAGATATCTCCATAGCTAAGAACTGATGATGTCAAGTAAACAATTGTTGAAATTGGGAGATTTTGATTCAGCGAAAAGTTTAGAACATAAATCGATTAAGCCAAAGAACAGGTTCTACCTTCTAGATCTTAGCAGGAATATTTGACCTTGTACGCATACCAGTTTGATAGTGATATGATATAATTTGCAGTTTTAGAGCGCAAACACAAATAAGATAATTGTCTTTCTATGATGCTTTACGATGACAAAACTTCATAACTAGTTTAAACTTTAGATAATTGATAAGAAGTCCTCCGCTTGTTATAAATCTTAGAGATGTTAAAATCTGTTTGGTATAGCAAAGCCAATAGAGAGTTTTTGCGAATATTTTGTTTTCCTTTGATTACAGAAACCTGTTGAGACCAGCAGGCGTGACAATGCGACCAGCCACATTCTTGCTTAAAGTCTATAGAGCAGAAGACATTCCCCAGAGTAAGAATTCTTGTTGTTCCTGCATCTCTTGAATTCGTATGTTTACCTGTATTCAAAAGACAGTATCCAGTCATTGAACCTTTCTGATCAGGCGGAAATTGATTGTGTCAAGGATTATTTCTCGTCGGTAGAATTTTTGAGCCGGCGAGAATTTCATTGTTTATGGGAGAAATTATCTTTCTGAATTGAATGGAAAGTTACGGCTGAGCGAATTTTTATTGTGTAAATTCCACCGAGCCGGAAAATTCCACTTATTCCGCCTGCTTGTCTAATAAAGACAGTAAAAGATTTTGAATTACTTTTTTTCAGTCAGCAAACTTCCTACGGATTATTTGCGTCTATGCATCTTATTACAGTGCTATTCTCTAGATATTTGTGGATAATTTTCCCCTGTATTATGAATAATTTTGTATATACAGATAGAGTCAACTAGCTGAAATTTGTACGTATCATTTCAGTGGATACTGGCTTGTTTGAAGGTGTTAAGAAGATCTTTAAGTCAAGTGATGTAAGTAAATTTTAGTATAGTTTGAAGGTCTTGAAGAGAAAAACTCTCCATTTGGTAGACAAAATACTGGTTGCCCCAGAAATAGGTATACAGATTTGGTCGAGTCCAGCAATGAAAATATTGCTTTGGTCAATGGCTGATCAATTTTCAAGTGTTCTTCGATAGTTAGCTTGAACAAAGCTACCTCCTTTGTTGATATTGGTGTTTTGAGAGTTAAAATTTTAATTCTGAAAGCTCAAATTTTCCTCCACGCCCTAAGCTAACTGATGAATCATATCAAAATTGTTGAAGTAAAATAAAAATTGCAAAAATTACATAATTGGTGACTTCTGGTAAACTATACATCACATGAACTAAGTTCTTTTAATTTTATCAAGGATAACGTTTATTTATTTGCTGTGCTATAAGAAGTTGCTTATTGCAAAGTGCCAAAGCTTTGGTTTGAAAATGACAGCAAATGTGAGCCTTCAACGTTAATATTTCAACACTCAAAGCACTGATATCAACAAGGGAGGTATTGATTTTCAACTGAACTATCGAGGAGCATTTTGAAAGTGATTGGTCATTGATTGAAACTAAATGCTCATCGCATGACCCAACCAAACTTGTATACTAGTTTTGGGACAACTGTTGCACAGAATTTCAAAACTGATTTTTGGAAATATTCAAAGCATTGGCCGCAACATTATCAGACGTGATAGTTGTGAAGTTTTTGATGTGGCGAGGATGATCTTTTATCACTTTGCCTTTGGCATGTCCAAGATTATCTTATTAGGGTCCTTATTGTATGATGTTTATATGACTTGCTTTATTTGTGAAGAAAGTTACCTCTTGAAAGGATTTTTGTTTGAAAGAAGTAGATTTGATCTGATCTGAGATGGTCGGCTCTGTGAAATTTTGGAATTTGTCTTAGAAAGTGATGTTGATATAACAACGTAAATTGTCGTGGAACCACAAAGCTTATGGTGAATCTTTTACGTCACACGTAAGTGCTCTTTTAAAGATCTAAAACACTGTCATTGAAATTATATTCCTTGCATGCAGCTCTTTGTTGGCATTCTTTTCATTTTACTTCTTGTTTCGATATTTATCAGGAGAGGAAGGAACTCGTAGACCCTTACATGAAGTTCACATTCGCTGGTCAAAAGGTAAGCAAAGTTATTCTGTAGGGTGAGATGGGCGCAAAATGGGACGAGGTCAGGCAAGGTGTATCATGAACAATGGCACTGAATTTACATTCGCTTTGCTTTATTTGAAGAAAATGTATTCCTGCTTACTAGTTCACAAACAGTGTCACTGTTCTTTTATTTTACAGAAGAAAACGAAATGCTCCATTTTGTTCCACTCTCAACCATCATCCCTTTATCTATCGCTGCGCTCTCAGGCTATTAATGTACGTGTTTGATTGGATTTATTCTGTAATTAGGACCAGCTATTTTCTCTAGGGAGAGGTGGGGGCAAAATGGGACAAGGTCTGGCAAGGTAGATCACCAACAATTGCATGAAATTTTTACATTCTCTATACTTTACTTGAAGAGAAAGTATTCCTTTTCAATAGTTCACAAGCAGTGTCACGTTTTTCATGTTTAAAGGTAAAATCAAGTGATCCATTTTCCTCTCTTTGCCGTCACCCCTTTAGGTTTTGCTGCTCTCTTGGCCTATTAATGTACTTCTTGTTAGCTTTAGATTTATTCTGTAGCTAGGACCAGTTTTGTAATTTATGGCTTTCCATTTATTTGGCGATAAAAAGACAACCGAAGTCACTACTTATGAACTACTTAACGACACCGCAATGACAGTATAGAATGATATCGTCATCCCTTTATTCTGAAGAGGGAAAAGCGTAAAGTTTCTTGTGTTAGATCAATTGGTGGTTAAAAGATCTATGAAACAGTATTATTCATTTCAATTACGACTTAGGACAAGATAATTTGGGTAGGTAACTACTCTGCAGTGATTTTCAGTGCAGTGATTTTCAGGACCCATATTCCCATCTACCCAGTGAAGCATAGTATCACTAAAAAGTAGGCTGAGAACTTTATAAATAGTACAAATGTCGAGATAGCCTATCGGGGAGTCAATTTAAGGGCCTTGAATATCGGAGCAGTACTAGTGAAAGTTGTCTTTTATTCCTGATGCGTCCAGTTTAGGTAGAGTAATTTACGCCGCATTCATCGGCCATTCCTCGTGGATATGGAAGATTTTCCGCTGAAAGCTCCTTTCGAAAGCCCGTGAAAGCGAATAAAAACAATAAGCGAAATTTCCCTTTGCTCTCCTTCCTGCTAGTAATGGCACTTGCATGCATTCGTGTATTTTGTCCTCTTGGGAGAATGCAATACCCCTGAGTAAGTTATTCATGCCTATGGGGAAGACTGTTTCAGTCATCCAAGAAGGAAGCACTATCGCCCTTATCAGACCACTTTTCAGAAAAGTAAGATTTTCTGAGAGGTCAAAGAAGTTCCGGAAGGGAACCCACCTATAATAGGCTTCTCAACTCTTGCTACAAACCTCAAAGTGAGATTTGTTCCATCCGTTTCCTCGTCGTCATGCTGGAACCACACAAATACGGACAGGTCTGAAACGCATAAATTAGGCCGTATCGCCCTTATCAGACCACCGTAGAAGAAAGATTAATCTTGCAAATCAAAATCTTTTCAATGCCGTCGTCAGTTCACCAAAGTATTTTTTATTTTCCTAGAAAGCCAGAAAGTTACATGGTCAATTCTAATTTGATTGAAAATGGTTTCAAAATATCGTTAATTTCACTCCCGCTTTTAACTCTCTTATCCTTGACCTCAGTCAACTCTAACCACACGATGTGTCAATAGTCTACAAAACTAAAGGGTTTCACGCGGTGGACACACCTGGGCGGCATAATGTCAGTTGCAGTGCTCTTCCAAAAGGAGCCTTAGGTCTCGCAATTTGTGTGTGATTCTCAAAATTTCTTTGGATATGAAACGAGAAGAGTTGGAGGAAACATTCATGAAGACCATTCTATGTGAACTGAAAGAGATATCGAGAAACGACACAAAATAGACATGGTGCGTGGAATCATCAAAGGAGATGTGAATTCTACTTACACCTTCGTTGCAGGTAGGTCAACTTCAAAACTTTATGGCAAATCTTCTGGGCAAAACAAAACAGCGAAAGCGAAGAAATATTAAAGAGATGACATCAGCAAACAACTTTCGCGCGCTTTTTGGATTAGCTAGGCCCAAGCTCCCTTTTAATTTTAACGTTTTATTCAAGGCTGTTGCACAACACGGAATCGATGGTGGTCTGATAGGGGCGATATTACTCTACTAATGCGTGCTCAAGTCATTGCTGTGAGGAACACACGTAAGGGAAACTTGTTCGCGATATCAGCACGTTTTTTTGCGGTTTCTCAGAAGGGACTTTGTTTTGAGATTCCCATGTAAAATCTGAGTGGAGGGACCGATTTCAGCCAAGGAAATTCTTAAGAATAATTGGACATTTTAGCTATTCAATCAGATACTGCAAAATATTATTGCTTATGTATTCAGAGAGCAGTAGCCTTTCAAACGCTGGAATATTTTTGGCTTACCTGGTACTTCGTTGGTCATCACTTACCGTGTCCCAGTACTTTCCACAACAAAATGTAAAAACAATTGATATATTTCTCGTTATTGATGCTTAGTGTACGGCATCTTTCACGACTGGTGCCACCCCTGGTAATTTAATCTGCATTAAGTGAAGTAACCTTTTTAAAATTGTGAATACTGTGTTTGATGTTTTGCAGGCAAAGACAAGGATCCATTACAACAATGACCATCCTGAGTTCAACCAAGAGCTAAGAGTTGCTTTTAAGGTAAGTGTTCTGTTACTTTATCTGAAGATGCATATAAGTTCTTAGGTGAAGCAATGCACATACAGTTTTTTGTAGTACGGTAGTGAATAATTTGCCGTGTATTGGAGAGGGGGCCAACAGGAGTGGAAACAACAGCTGACCACGGCACCAGTTGTCCCAGAACTATTTGTAGGTCCCCAGAAAGAATGAAAAGGAGGAAAGAGAAGGGAAAATGGATAATGACAGGAAAGCAAAAACAGGAACGTTATTTTTTGTCAAACTTCACAGTTCCGCCTTATTGATGACCATTATCGTACAAACGTAGGCACATGTAAACTTAGGCAGTGTCAGACCAAGGAATATCATGCGAAAGATATTGTTTCTAAGTCTAGAATGCTCAGCTAAAAATAAACAAAATTTGCCTGGCAAGTATCTCTTACGACTGAGTTGATAATCAGTCTTTAGATTCTCCCAGAAAATTTTTTTAAGACTTGTTTTGAAACCCATAGGGGTCAAGCTGAGCTGCTGAGTTAGAAGATTTCAATATAGCGTGATGGTCTTGTTTGTTTCAATTTTCTTTGATACGTTTCCACAACTGTTCCGACTGTTGCCATTTAAATGGAAAATGTGTCGTTTTTGTCGAAGACTGCAAAGAAACGTTCGTAGCATTTCTTTTCTTAATATGCATTGCATTATATTGTTTCTTCTGTTTGTTGACAGTTTCCATCAATGTGCGAAAGACTAAAGCTTCAGATGTTTGATTGGTGAGTCACCGAGAATTTACGTTCGTTGATTTTTTTTACAAATCCAAATGATTTGCTACCGGGTGAATCAATAAAAAAAGTCCGGCGTTTGAAGGAGTCCTGCTCCTCGAACATCAAAGTAATGATATCGAAAACTGTCTTGTTTTGTTTTATCCCCGATATGTCAAATACGTTTAGTACTTTACCCGGCTTTAGTCGATCATTCCTTCCCGCCGAAATATGAGATTTTCTGCAGACAGTCCTTTCCGAAAACCTGCAAAAACGACTGAAAACAGCAAGCAAGATTTTCCTTTGTTCTCCTTCCTAGCAATAGTCACTCTTGGATGTGTTCATGTATTTTGTCCTCATTGGAATCCCCCTGAATGAATTATTCACACAAGGGGGAAGACTTTTCAACTTGCCAAAAGAAAAGCACGTGCTAAAGCTCGCTGAAGTCATTGCTGTGAGGTAAACACATTGGGGAAACTTTCTTGTATTTTTAGCAATTTTTTCAAGGTTTCTCAAATCTCTTGCAGAATCTGAACGGAGTGACCAATTTTAGCCAGGAAGATTTCTAAAAATAGTTGAACATGTTAGCTATCCAATCACATATTGCAAACTATAATTACTTATATAGCCAGGGAGCAGTAGCCTTTCAAACGCCGGGCGTTTTTTGCTCACTTGGTAGACTGCATCATATCTGAAGGCAGTTTCTCCCTTTGATTTGTTTCTCAATCAAAAGGTTTGCGCTACTCAGACGGTATCACTGAGATTTCAGTTCTTAAAGACGAATGATGTTTATTTCATCTTTATTTCATATTTAATTCTTTTAAGGAGGGTCACTTGAACAGAAGTTGATTTTCATGAGACCCCCCAATTAAAAAACGTTAACGGCTGTCTAACAAAGTAAAAAGCTATTGATCAAGTTCAACTATGAAATCTTATTTACAATATTTGAAAAGGACGTACAGTACTGTTCAAAATTTACAATCAAAACGAGAGGAAGAAAAGTGCCTGTTTCTAAATGGTTTTCTTGAAACTATGCGGAGAGGCTGCCTGCTTTGACTTGGCTGAGAGGCTATTCCATAATTCGACCGACATGTAACGATGCGGTTCAGAAACTGAACAAAAGGAGACAGCGCGCCATTTATTTTCGTATTGTCTGATTTATAGAAATCATCAAATACAACAGGTTTTACTTAGATTTCTCAGATCTCTTACGCGAAGAATCTTATTTCTTCGAGTTTCACGAAAACAGGGACTTAACTTCTCATGTTTATCTCCATCTTTTGTTTGGTCCCAAAATAATTTTCATCACATTTACCTAGCTAAAATTCATATTGATAAAGAGCAAAGGACCAATATTTTTTAGTTTTTGTTTTCTAAACTCCAGCATCTTTTGCACTCCCGATAGATACTGTTTTGAGTTATCGAACCTCACATCTCTCCATTTTTCACAGGGACCGAATTGGAAAAGATGATTGCATCGGAACAGCATATGTTCCGCTCTCAGCTATTTCGGGACAGGGAGACGATGGTATGTGATGATTTCTTATGACATGTTGTATATTGCTGAAACTGAAATATTGATTGAATTTATCGTTAAAATAGATATTTGCCTATTGGAAACAGTCTTAAGTCTAAGAAGAACATCTACTTATGATTGTAGTCTTAAACATCGACGTTCAGTTTCAGTTTTTTCAAATATCTACCTTTTTTATGCCTTGAGGCTCCCTGGTAATCTCACACTGCTTCTTAAAGACATTCATTATGGCGTGGCCGTCTTAATCGCGCTTGCATGGGGGTGACAGATTGCATGCAGACAATACAGCTCTATGTGCTGGCCGACGAAGTATTTGCAACGACGCATCGCAAAGCGGTCATGGAGTGGCATTGTAGATCCGACAACAAATGATCCATCGTGGGTTATGGATGTATGTATTTGTCCACTCAGCCTCCACAGACTCTCCCGGAAGAGCTGTCCTTGATTCGATAAAACACAAGAACTGCAATGCATCATTCAAAATCTGCAGTATTAAGCAATAATGACTGCATGTAAATCAAGTCATCTTGCTGTAATTGCTTCAAAATTAAACCTTAAGACCTTGCAAATGTTTTCTTTGTCAAAGGAACGGAGAAGGATTCATTTTTTATCGTGCTTTACAGGTACATGTACCCCAAAAACTAAGGTACCCCAGAAACCACAAGGTCAGTTGAAAGGCAATATCTATAGAAGAGCAACATACAACATAAAACTCTTACTGATCAATGATGCTTAGGTAACTAGACTACCTAAAAGTGTTGGTTTGCCATGAATTAATTGGATTTTAAAAAAATTATAAGGTGTCAAAGCAAAAATTTGAACTTGAAATTTTACAGATACGAACGAGTAGCAAGTCGCAAATTCTTACTTTAAGTTTGCAAACCAATGTTTTTCAGTATCTTCCATGTGTCCTCTTGCCAGAAAAGCACAATGGTTACCTTGCAATATAGTGAACCTATTGAATGGGCATCCTGACTTTGGTGATTTTTTGTGTGGTTTTGGGGTACATTTCACTGAAACATGGAAGACACAAGTACAGGGTGTGCCACGGAGAAACCAAATGAAATTATGTATTTTCAACAAAATCACATATATATTTATATAGTATTAACACTTTTTGGTATGTTAATTAAACCAATTAACATGAAGTATCTGTCCATATAACAAAATATCTTCTCAAAGTCAAGGTTAGAATGGTCAAGTTTTTAACAAGATTAACAAAATAACAAATATTTCCTGACAGTCTGTAAACAAACAGTAAGTAAATTTTCCATTTTTCGGCAAAATAACGAACACATCTTCAAGACAACCAACATACAGTTGGTAAAATGGTATATGTTTTAACAAAATGATAAACATTTTCTGCAATTCAATCAACGGACAGTTAATTAAAATTACCCATATTTTAACACAGTAACAAAAACATCTTTCTAAAAGTCAATCAACATAGGTATTTGCTGTCCAGATATCATTAACTAACCAATCACTTCAGAAGACTTCTGTTAATTTTGGATACCACTGGAAAGTTACTCTCATTTGAGGTTTCTCTCATTTGAGGTTACTTTGAGGTTAAACCATTTGAGGCTAGCTCTCAAACATTTTGGGGGTGATAAATGAAGCCTCTGAGGTGGTTAAAAGTCTGGTCGACTCTGAAATGAATGTAGTTGTGAAATTAAGTGAAAAGAACATTTATCCATGGAATAGAAACATCAAAACTTTTCATCATTTATGAAAAAAATTACCGGGAACATTGATATTCTCAAATATTTTGATACTTGGAAAAAACATGCACTTTGTAATTGCTAGTAAATGAATAACACAGTTCCTCTCTGTTAGGTCGTATTGTCAGCAGATTTCAAAATATATGCAGAATCAAGAAAAATAATGCTTTTGAAGATTGATATGCAGCAAACGGCTTGATAAGTGGAAAACTAATGTGGTTTTTGTGGTGCACCCCATTTGGGTTTTGTGGTACATTAGATACTTCCACTGAAAATAAGTTTGCAGCTATACTTTCTATCCATTACTGATTTATAATGATGACTTCTTCCCAAATATCACAATGATAGGTGGATCAGCTGTGATCCTTTTCGTGTTTTTGATTGTGCGGTTTTTGGGGTACATATTGTGAAAAACAAGAAACTTTGCCACGTCAGTACTCGGTCAGTCTTAGGTAAAAAATAATAGTGCCCTACGGGAAGACCTCGTTTTCTGCAGCCCTTCATTGACACAAAACCATTTTTGAAAGCAACTACTAGGAAGAAAGTTATAACCACACGCTTTTTTGTGGCTTTTGGGGTACATGTACTTGTATGTCAAATGTCAAATATCATAGGAGAGAGCTATTTCTCCGCTTTCACGAGTTTTGTGCAATTATTTTTAATCATTGCTTTTATCTTTGTAGGCTTTCTGCCAAGTTTTGGTCCATGCTTCATGAACTTCTATGGGTCCACGAGAGAATACTCTGACTTGCCAGATGAATATGATGAGCTCAACATGGGAATCGTAAGAAATTTCGTTTAGACTTATTCTGTCAAATAGATATGGGTTTGATTCAGCAGTTCATTGCAAAGGAGTGAGCTTTTGTCTTTTTTGCCGATCCTCCCTTTCATTTTAGTGTAAACATTATTCACTGCAAGGTTTATATATACTTCTCGTAAGCTATAAGAACTTCACTGAAGTTTAAAGTTTTTCACTTACGCGAATATTATAGAACCGAATAAGAAGGATTCAAATCAGGCTCTAGGTTTTATTTGGCAGGCCTGTCTCTCGGTAAACTGACAGCAGGCTACTTGTTACACAGTTACTTATCTTTCGGTAAAAGTGTTTTTTTTCATTTATTGGACTTTTCAGATGCACTTCTCTTCACCTTATACTTTACAATGGGTTATACTGTCTGTTATAGAAGTTTTTAAAAGAAGAACTGCACAAAATTATGGTAAATACTTGTAAATATCGTTGTTAGGGCGAAGGAGTTGCTTTCAGAGGAAGAATGCTTGTTGAACTTGACACTAGATTTGGTGATCATGCTGATCCTCCTGTTCATGACATCATGGCACAAGAACTTATCAGAGTGCAGGTAGGAGATTGAAATATTAGTTTCATCCCACGTTTTGCTTGAAGTTAAAGAATTTTACGTTATCAAACATTTTCAAGATATCGATTCAAACATGAATTTAAAACTATCACGTCAGCAAAACATTTTATATCAAAAGATTGTATAGTTGTTCCTAGGTAGTGTCATAGTCAATTCATTGTTGTAAACTTTTCATGCTGAATATAAAAGATAGAAGAAATACAGGAGAAACATCAAAATGAAGCTGATGTATTTGAAAAATCATATTGAATCTTGCTGCAAGTTTCAAAATGTTTTTTTTTTCGATAAATTTGCTGGTAAACCAACTAGACGGCTCCTAGTAAGAAAATGTAGCATTACGAAATCATGACAGTTCTACTAGATAATCGATTTTGAACAAAGCAAATAAAGTGCAGAGGACGCTATCAAACCTCTTTGTCAATTATTGACCCGTTTCCATGGATTAATATGTCTTGAGTGCATTTAGAACTTAATCAACAGTAAAAAATTTAGAGAGAAGATATAGAGGCTTGAAATTTATGTGAATTTTACTCCGTCTGAAGTGTGTGACTTCGTTGCTGTCGCTCGTCGATGTTGTTCTTCAATTTGTAATTTTCTTATGCATGCTTATCTTTATTTGATACACGGACGTGATGAACCATGGAAGCTGAACATTTAGAACGATTATCAAAATTTGGTTTAGTGATTCATTCTCAAGTTCTCGTTTTGTGCATTTCTTTCAAAGACCAAAAGACCAAGTATTTTATTCTTTTGATACTGTGGTCAAGAACTTACGGCAATGAAGCCAATTTTTCAACGGTGATATTTTACAAAATATCCAACTTGTATCGAGAAATTACCATTTGTACGAGAGCTTTGCCAAGGACATAAGCAATGAATTAAAGTTGTGTTGCGGGAAAATACAATTTAGTTGATAACGTTTTGTTGTTATTCTAGAGAGTGCTAACAAAAATGATGTACCTTGCTTCAAAAATCACGAATTTCTAAAATTCAGGGCAAATTTAGAACTTTGCGACATGTCTAAAATTGACTTGATCTTTGACACTTACAGTAGTGTCTCGTATAGAAGAAATAACTGTTAAAAAACCAAGGTCTGACGCGTTTCTTGCAAAATGAGGTAAACTTCAAATCAGGGTAAAGTTTTATATTAGAAAAGTGATGTATTTTCAATCAACAACGCAGACAAGAGATCTATAACTGTGACACAAAACATGTTATTTTGATCTGTATTTGTTAATTTCGCCCCCAAGAAATGCTACAATGATTTTCGGAAGGTCATTTTTGTTTAGTTTGCATAGATAATTCTTGTTTTCATTTCAGTAAGAAAAGAAGCAACCAGTTTTTCAGACCTGTACCAGTATCATATAAAATTGGGTGTTATTTTGAAAATCAAGGTCTGTGTTTCTTAACTTTGCGTTTCTAGTATGTACTTGATCGTAATGTTATAAGATCTTGATGATTTTACAGAAAGTTCCCATTATATGATTTTGATATAATATTTCAGACCTACTTGAGACGCCGTAAATACAAACTATTCGCAAGTTTCATTTCTGCAACTATGCTGCCAGAAATGGATGGACCAGTTGAGTTTGAAGTCAGTATTGGTGAGTTTTGTGCTTTATTTTACAAACCATGTATCCGTCTGAAATGTGCTACATTCGCAATTAACCTTTCTTAACCTGTAGCTTCGTTTGCCGTTTTAGTGTACACGCCAGTCTCTTTTTCTTTGTAATAGCAGTTACTTGTGGATTTATGTTGTTGCAATAGTTGTCGTTGCTGTCTTAGTATCTTTTTCATGCAATGACGTTAGAGTAGACATGTTTCTCTCCCTTAGTAATAGAAGTAGTAATTTTGTAATCTTTATTGAATATTTTCAATGGAATACAAAAAATATGCTGGTATTCAAAAATAGGTTTCCCGATTCGAACTGTCATTGAAGTAAGAATTTATGTTTGCTGATTAGAAGTCGAAACTAGGCTATTGAACCATATAGCGTCAGGAAACATTTGGGTGGTGCTTTTGAAAATTTAGCGTTCGTAGACTGCGGTGTTTAAAGATTAGAAACAGCCGCGATATCTTTATATAAGCATCGTTTAATTTGCTAGCCACCTGACTGCTGACCCGGCAGGCGCTAATTTGTTGATCGACCAATCCTGACGGAAAGATTGGTCAGAAATCAAATCATATCCTTAAAGAAATTTTCTCCCACAGCTCGTAACATTCCAGAGCTCGGAAACAATTGCTGCGTCCAAACAATAAAGAAAAAGAAAGCATTTTCTACCAGATTGTTGCGCAAACACATTGCTTTGGAAACCTCTTTTTTTTTCTTCGCTTTGAGACTCAAACATGATATTCAACAGCTTGTCCGAGTTAAATAGGTTTGTATCGAAAAAATAGATCCGCATTGTCAGTCTCCAAGAAGACTTGTTTCATGCATGCTTACAAGCGCTTCACCGATTCCTTCGTTATTTTTAATCCATAATCGACTGACCAGTTTTTTAGTGTTTGTTGTCGAGTAGGATACTAAACTTTACCATTTTATTTCGGAAAAACTGGCCAAGCTTTCGACTTCAAATTTGGCATGTGTGTCCGTGAACAGATAATGTAAGTGTAATCAAAATCTTTAGATGAGTGGAATGGAAAATGAAGTTCTTCCGAAGGCAGTAAAATAATTTGAAATGAGCCTTCTCCAAATCCTTGAAAACAAACAATTTTGTATCATGTGTCTTTCGATTGCGCTGAGTATTAGTAATACCATACCTTTTACAGAATTTCGATAGACCGACTATTTCCAGAGCAATGAATAAGTTTCTGGAGGGGAGGATTTCTGAAAACCGGCTTTCCTTGCTCATCAGAGCGTGTTGCAGAGTCATCGTAAGAGATGTACTCTACAAAATCAACTGACCGCTCCCTACACATTATTGGATTTATGTGGAAGTTTTTTTTGCATCAGCACTATCTTTTCTACTGTGTGCACATATCACGTAACGATGAAACACATCCTGGAAGATTGATTTACTGTTTTCAAGAATTTGAGATTTGAAGATTTTCAGAAGGTGAAAGTCTTCCGTTAGCAACAGGCCGCCGTTTTGAATTCCTGAAATAAGTCAGCAGTGCTTTTTCTTTGCCTGTTCAACTTGTAACTTTTTGGGACACCCGGTATGAATAAGTAGTTGTTTCATTCCTTTGTCTGCCAACTGATGCCTTTTCTTAGTTGTGCATATGACTAACAAAACCTACTTAACATGACTTGGAGTTCTTTGTTAACTGGAAGACGCCTTTGTAACCAAACGTTATCGAAACCTGTCATTGTTCTAGTTGAATGACAAAGACTTTTAAGAATCCTGTTTTTGTACTCAATTCAGTCCTTGTGGAATAAGAATATCATCTTAGAATGGTTCAAAGAATCAACTGTTGTATGTGTAGCGTTATTTGTCCCTTCTTTGCATGTTCTGCATATTGTTACTGGCTCCCGGTTTGTATGTAGTGTCATCTATTTTTTGTGTTTCAGGCAACTATGGTAACAAACTTGACACATCAGTGCCACCAATGGCATCATCAACTCCACCAACAAATGCTGTATTTGATGGTGCAAGCTATTACTATCTGCCATGGAATGACTCAAAACCTTGTTGTGTTGTTGACAGTCATTGGGAAGATATTCAGTTCAGACTTGGACCTCTCAATCAATTGTATAAGACCATTGAACGATTGGTATGTATTTTTTCATCATGTGTCTCAGTGGTGTAGTAATTGCGTATTAGGTGGAGTAGGACAAATGGGTCATTGTAGGGCAAACTTGGTGAAGCGGCCTTAAGCTCCTAAAATTTCGAATGAAATCATCTCTGTTTATGAAAGGGACATGTTTTCTTCTAGTCAGTGAACATTTTCAATGATGCATTTTGCTCCACTCCAACTCAGTTTGCTCGATCTTACTTGTAGCTTACACTAGGTTCTTGTTTGCTAGTAACTGGATCGTGGTATTGCCAGTGTACTCTTTATTTTATGAGTCATAATGAACCATGAACGATTCTAAGCATACATAACATGATTGAGTCTTGTTTATTTTGGCCACTTAATTTACTGATTATGTCGAAATGTCTTTATTCATAGATTTGTCTAATAAGTAATATGAAGCAAAGGAAACAATTTTTACAAAGCAACCTACCTCATTCAGCGATTTGTGACAAAGTTACGCTTCCCACCGGACACATGACTATTAGATATTATGATTCTCATGTTCTCATCATAGTTTTAAACGTTTTCTAATGTCCTTAGTCTGAAACGAAGATATTACAGTTCATGAATGCATTCACTCCAAAAATTTCTTTTGAGAATTTTCAAACGTGGACGGACACTGGACATATGAGCTGTTTCCTTCATCTTGATTATCGTTTCAATCCAAGGATACACTTACATTGCATCATCTTACTTTTCATTTACATTTTATCAGTATTTATACCCGATACACAGTGCGCAAAACCAAGGGGTCGTGAGGCTATTTCACGTTTTCCTACTGTATTCATATAACTTTGTAAGGCGTGTGGGACGTTTTAACAAAGATGCAAAAGCAAGGTGTAGATTTCGTGCTTGAGGTAAAAACAGCACTTGATTTTGTGGACATGTTTGACACTATCTTCATATTGAATTCTTGATTTAGAACCAGGGTGGCGTCGACTGTTAGGGGTATCTTGTTTTTATTCAAATTTTCTCATTGTTGACGTTGTCTCAATTGCCATGGTTGATTTATTGTCTTAGTAAATTATTTAATAAGCCCAAAAGGAACCCACATTCGGTCCTGCCCATCTGATAGCTTCTAATTCATAGATTCAGAATGGTATATGGTTTGTATTGGCTCAGCTTACGTTTCTTGAACTATTTGCAAATGTATGGGAAAATTTACCCCAAAAATTCGGAAATTTGTTGTAAGAATCTGCATTTCTATGCCAACATCCAACGTAAAAGTGAAAGAGTGCCACCGAAATCCATTTGTAAAGAAACCAATTTAATCATGGCAGTGAAATAAACAGCAAAGTTAAGTTTTGAAATAATTTTCTTCAATTTTGGGATAAAGATTTGAAATGATTCATGTTCTCACGAAGTGAAGCGATTTCGATATTTACAAATTCAATAGCAATATCCCTTGGATGAGAAAATCCCGTACTTAGCTATAGATTCATCAGGCTTTCAGAACATCCTGGATTAAGTGGTTTCAACAGTATATTGTTAGCGAAATGTGTTATACTCCATTCAGCTAACCTGTTAACATTGCATTTTAAAAAGTATTATAATGCTGTGCTATGAAGGGGTCGTGTTTAGGTCTTGTAGGTTCAACAACACTGTAAAACCAATTTTTGAACGAGCGATTAAGAGAAGAAGGCAAGTTATACTACCTTTACAGTAAACGCAAACATCCTTTGGCTTTTCTTAGAAGAGTCTTGCTTGATAGCTAGTATGAACTGAGTTTGTAGCTCGTTGATCATGATCCCGAAAATCATATGTAATCTTGTCTTCAATCTTATTTGCGTTGTAGGAAAGCAACATGAAGAAGGTTGACATTGCTGTGCATGCAAAAGCCCAAGCCCCAGAGATTGCCGCACTCCTGATTAGACTTCTGGATACCCTTATTGCAGACTGCAGGTGAAGATCAGTACTTCTTATGTGTGAAATTCTGCAGTGATCCTCGCCTCATTAAATGCTCTCTCCACTACGACCAGCATTGTCTCCTTGTACGGCGCGTTTGGCGCAAGCCTCCACTTCTTTTGCCTTCACGTCAGTTCATTTAGTTTCATATGTACATTTTCTACTACGGTCTATTCTGTCATCCCTGTGAAACATTTCTTTGAGCCCCATCATGTTTAGAGGAGGCAGTATTTTTGTTACCTATCATGCCTTAACATCCATTTCAGAGATAGAGAATAATATGCTCAACAGACTTAGTAGTATCCACGTCAAGGTAATGTTCGGACATAGTCAAACAGTTTTATTCTTTTTCGTTTCCAACGAAACGTATGAGGGTAAGGATGTACGTGAGAGGTAGGTTTGTATTTTATCCGAGCAGTGTGAACATTATGATTTGGATATGTTTTCAGAATGAAGAAGAATATTTAATGCAAGACAAGATTTTGCAAAGGCTACATTGAGGACCGAAACTTCCATCTGGACCTCAAAGATCAATGTAGAGCCTTTTGTAAATGGGAAATAACTTAGTATATTAGTTGCAATTTTAGCTCGGGGAAAGTTTTGAGAAGATTCTCGAGGACTAAAAATCCCAAGAAAAATCTTCTATGGGAGTTTTCCAACAAGTGGATCAAATATCGCAACATTTTGTTGGAGAATTTGTCACGATAGGGAAAAAATTCAGTCAATTACAGCCGTTTCCATGAATGATTTAAAAATTTTATCCTCAATTTCACTATCATTCTCTTCGCAGAAAGCCGTTGCCTAGTTTTGATGCGACAGTGAATGGTGTGAATGAGTTGGATTTGAAAATACAAGAGATAAGAAATGGAGAACTGGCATGCATTGTGGAGGAGGCATCGAAACTTCGAGAACAGGCGACTGATGTCAACGAAGCAATGGAAGAAGTTAATAATTATTTGAACAGGTTGCAGGATATTGCTCTCGAGGTATGATATGATGTTTCTAAAATCTTGCGCAGATTAAATGTTTTTCATCTTTCGCTTACTGGTTGATTTAACTGGTCGGGGTGTCACGTGAGATTTCTGATGATTCAACGTTGATCACACAAAGCACTCCAGTATTCTTTATTCGCAGGTGGTTTCACCTAGTATGTAAATTTGATACAAATTTTAGGTATTGCACGTTTCATTTTATCATGCAGCAACGTGTTGGGAAAATTGTCATGGTAGATTTCACGAGATAGACCAAGGCGCAATTCATCGTGAAACCAGCATATGATGAGCTTTGTGATGTTCTTATTTGGCAATATTCTCATTATGCAAATGTTTGAGGCATTGATAAAGATTTTATTGATTTGGTTGATTTGATCAATTTGGTTTGTTGATCTGATTAATTTGGTTGATTTGATTACTTTGGTTGAGTTGATTGATTTGGCTGATTTGGTTGATTTGATTAATTTGGTTGATTTGGTTGAATTGATTGATTAGCTTGATTTGTTCGATTATATTAATTTGGTTGATTTGATTACTTTGGTTGAGTTGATTGATTTGGCTGATTTGGTTGATTTGATTAATTTGGTTGATTTGGTTGAATTGATTGATTAGCTTGATTTGTTCGATTATATTAATTTGGTTGATTTGATTACTTTGGTTGAGTTGATTAATTTGGTTGATTTGATTGACTTGATTGATTTGATTGATTTGGTAGATTTAATTAATTTGGTTGATTTGATTGATTTGGTTGATTGATTAATTTGGTTGATTTGATCAACTTGGTTGATTTGATTGACGTGATTGTTTTGATTAATTTGGTAGATTTAATTGATTTGGTTGATTTGATTAATTTGGTAGATCTAATTGATTTGACTAATTTTGTTGGTTTGATTGATTTGGTTGATTTTGTTGATTTGATTGACTTTGATTGATTTGATTGATTTGATAGATTTACTTGATTTTGTTGATTTGATTGATTTGATGGACTTTATTGACTTTGTTGATTGGGTAGATTTGGTTGATTTTGTTGATTTGATTGACATGTATGTATTGATTTGATTGATTTGGTTGATTGTATTGATTTGATTGACTTGATTGATTTGATTGATTGTTTATTCTATTCATTTGATTGATATGGTTAATTTGGTTGATTGATTGGATTCCCCCAACTTGAGCCAAGAGCTGTTAAAACGAGTCATATTTCTTTCTTTTGATTAGTTTATTTCCTCGTCTTAGCCACAAAATTCCATGCCTGATGTTGTAATTTGGATGCTTTCTGGCAGCAGCCGTATTGCTTATTACCGAATCCCTGCTAATGAAGTTCTGTACGCTTCAACTCCAGAGACGAAAGGAAAGAATTGTGCCAAAGTGCAAAGCATAGAACTTAAGGTAACGGTTTTATGTTTAACAACAATGGTATAAATTTTTACAATCATCCCACTTCTTTTCTATCCACGAAGAGGTTTATTAGCGTTGGCAGAAAGATGAAGTGCGGTCGTCAATTTCTACAACCGTTTTTCGTATTTCTTTCATGCATTTTGTCAATTCTTTTTAAATGAAATGAGGAAAAGTAGGGCAGGCTCATGATCATTGTTTGCAGGAAAGTTATTTTTCCTCGTGTGTTGAAGGGAAATTTCAACTTCTTCGGAAGTTTGAAACATGAAACTGGAAGGGTAGGCCGTCGAGCGTTGTTGATACTTACAGCTACTTTGAAATACATTTGCATCAAAACGACCTGGATAAGCTAGTCCTTCTTTGTCTTCCATATCCCCTCAAGTAGGGGCTTTATGGTAAAATTTTCACCATGATGCTGATTGAGCTACCTCCTTTTAGTACCCAGGCAAGAAGGGACGTGACATTGAAAACCATCCAGAGTTACCTGCGCAGTTACGACTGATTATTTGGCTTGGTCTTGAGAAAGACCAGGAGAATTGGACGAAGACAGAAATATCTGAGGGAGACTACACCGTTTTTGCTGAAACATACGAGAACCAAATGAGCATTCCTATTGTTGGCTGGACAGCTAAAGGTCTGCCAAGACCTGCATATTCCGATTCACAAGGAGAGCTCAAGTTGCCATTTGAGAAATTCAACCCTCCAGAAGGATGGGCTTGGGAAGGTGATTGGTTCATTGATCCTGAGCTCAGGTACATTAGGAATTGATTTACTTTCCTCTTGGCTTTAATGTTTGAGCAAGGAAATAATGAAGTTGAATCTGACTATCAGCTATCAACTCTGAAAGAGTTGTTATGCTCTGCACGTTTCCCCAATTTTCTTTATTGCGATAATTTTGTATCAGTTCAGACTTACTACTGTATCCCGTTATTACACTCAGCGCAACAGTGTTGCTAAATTTTTTTATTATATTCTCGTTGGTGAGTTTTGCAAAATCCCAGTGTCAAAAGTGCTTGCTGTTGTAATTTTCATGAGATCATTTCATTGATGTTGCATATCAGACCCTCTCTCTAAATGCTATGCAGTTATCAGCAACCTATGTTCAAGCTCAAAATTCAAACCAAAACGATCAGAGGCATTGCTCGTTGCATTTTGTTCTGGCTCTGTTACGCTTTCACAAATCGTCTCTGGTTCCTTGCCATCACGGTGCACGACAGTTCCGCCGTTATGAACTCTCTAGGATATATATGTGCACAAAATTTTTCTTGACTGCTTTCAATGCAATGTTGCAAAGATTCCAGCAAACGCAAATTACTTGCACTTTGATGAAAACTGAATTAAGCAGGCACTTTTTGAGCATATTCTATCGTCAAGTCATTGATAATAGGCTTTGCTGAAAATTTTTAGCCTGTGTCCGGAATTTCGGACTTGGCGGAAATAAGAAAGAAAGATAGAGTCTTCGCACCTGATCAGCTTTTCTTGTTCTTTGACGTAAACATTTTATGGGCAACTTCTATCTCTTCTACGAAATGCATTCTACACATATTTTCAATACTTGTCAATTGGTTTCTTATGTCAGACATACTACTTTGTTTGCTTCGAACATGACATTTTGAAAAAAGGGAAACGAAAGCATTTTCGCATACCAATCAAATCCAAAAAGGATGGATCAGCCCTGCAGACTCTACTATTCTCCTTCATTCCCATTCAGATTCCTATCCAGTCCAAGGGTCTGCATGCAAGCTAAAAGCTTTGTGCGTAATTCAGTCAACCTGGTTTCCGCATAAAATTCAGTTGCGTCTTTAGTCCGTGAACAGTTGCAATTTCAGTTTATATTTTTAATTCCATACATACAATTCTAATGTGTTACTCTACAGACAATATACAAAACTTAAAGAAATTTAATACATTGGATACAATATTGATACAATTTACAAATACTAACATTAAAGGAAAAAAGAGAGAATTGTATGCAGAGAATTACTTGAAGGAGAAGCCCCCCTCAATAGGTAAACTAATCGAGGAGGGAGCTCCCCCTATCATTGTTAACCATAGAATGAATTTAAAATCAGATTCTTTCTTTAAACCAGGCTATGAATGTGGCAAGGGCCACTCCAAAACGGAGAAGCCCGGATGGGAACCCCAAGGCACCCGCGACCCCCGACAGCCCAGAACGCCCCAATGATCAGCAACCCGCTAGGGTCCCGGGAGCAAACTTTGGGCCAAAGCCCAGGCAAACGCCCACAGAGAGGACGTCCCACTGCAGGAGAGCACCCAAACTCCACCCCCGTCAGCCCCCCAAAACCCCAGCAAAGCACCAACCACCACCACACCCAAAGATGCCCCGGGCCACAGGCACCCCAAAGCAGCCACCCAGACCCCCCGCCCAGAAGAAACCGCACCCCATCCACAGCCCGGTCCCAAATGGCATCAGAAAAGTTCAGAATATCAATTGGCCT
Source organism: Aurelia sp. 3 sensu Dawson et al. (2005) (assembly GCA_964020215.1). Classification (NCBI taxonomy): domain Eukaryota; kingdom Metazoa; phylum Cnidaria; class Scyphozoa; order Semaeostomeae; family Ulmaridae; genus Aurelia; species Aurelia sp. 3 sensu Dawson et al. (2005). Next base: position 13,041,976 of record OZ026585.1, read on the forward strand.
TGTTCAGTTTGTAAATTTTCAGGTTTCTTTTGAAGGAAAGCTTAGATGGGGCATTTCTGAGTTCTACAGAAAGAGTATTCCAGAGTTTGGCACCAAGATAACGCAATGACCTTAGACCATGCTGAAGGTTGTTTTGTTGAGTCAGGTATAAATCTCCATGACTGGCCTGTCTAGTGGAATATTGATGAACAGATGAACTGAATTGGAAAAAGGTATGAAAGCAATCAGGCGATGTCTTGTTGACAGATTCAAAGACAAAGGTTAAGAACCTGAGTTCAAAAATATCAGAAAGTTTGAGAAGTTTAAGATCTTTAAAGATGGGAAGTGAGGGAGACATGCGAGGCTGAAATGAGATGGCTCTGACAACTTTTTTCTGCAACCTGAAGATTGGTTCTGTGTATGATGCATAGGTTTGACCCCAGACAATAAGACCATACTGTAAGAAAGACAGAAGTAAAGCATTATACAAGCAGAGTAAAACATCAAATGGAAGTAAGTTTCTAATTTTGAAAAACATTCCACAGGTTCTTGCTAATTTTTTGGAGAGTTCACTGGGATGATATTTCCGGCTAAGATGCTCATCTCAGAGAAGACCTAAGAATTTAACAAATTTTACCCTTTTAATATGTTTTTTCCCTATTCTAATAACAGCATCAGAAGGAATATTTACAGATTGAGAATGAAAGATAATGTAGTTAGTCTTATCGATGTTTAATGGTAATTAATTAGCGTCAGGCCATTTCTTTACAGATCGAAGCTCTTTGTTGACAATTCTAATTAAATCTGATACATTCTTAGATTCACAGTAAATGTTTGTATCATCAGCAAAGAGGTAAAAGTTTAATTTCTTGGAAACATTTGGCAAATCATTTATGTAAATAAGAAAAAATAAGGGACCCAGCACAGAGCCTTGTAGAGCACCACAAGTAATTGAAAGCTAGTTAGAATTGCTCCCATTGACTTTCAGATAAATATGATCTAAACCACTCTAGAGCACAACAACGAAGATCATAGTATTCCAGCTTTAAAAGCAAAATTTTATGATTAACAGTATCAAAAGCTTTTTGCAAATCAATGAACATACCACAACCAAATCTTCTATTGTCAAGAGTGTTTCTTAAAGCTTCAGTCAAACTCACAAGGGCATGATTAATTGAGTGGTTTTCTTGAAATCCAAATTGCAAAAAATAAAGAGCTTTATGTATTTCGAGGAGTCTGTAAAGTTGTTATACATTAACTTCTCAAGTATCTTTGCTAAAGATAGGCAAAAGAGAAATGGGCATGTAGTTTGATGGCAGCTCAGGATTAGTGAGCACCATGCTCCATTGCAGAAGAAGAATATCACCCTCACAGATAAGCGTCAAGGATACAATTAGGAAATGAAAGCAGTTTAAAGTGAGCAACTTCATCTTGAAAGAAAGTGGGGAAAACATGCCTCGCTGTTGATTTTAACAATTTTGTGGCCCATAAACTTAAGCTGCGCAAAATGCTGGAAGAGCCAGACACAAAATTTTACTCCGACTGGGTAATGAATATTTCTTCTAATCCTCGTGCACTGTTCAAGGGTTTCAACAACGTCTTAGATAAGCAAGCACGGTCTCCCTTACCACCGCATGGATCCCCTGCTGAACTTGCAGATGGATTTGCCTCCTTTTTCGCAGTGAAAATTGACAACGTTCAAGAGCAGATTCCGAAAGCTCTTGAAGACAGAAAGCTTACAATGAAACAGCAAGTGACATGCGAATTTGATACAGTAATGACGCAATTTGTAGCACTTTCAGAGGATAGTGTAGGAAATATCTTTGCGAAAGCTCCCATAGGGTCGCGTGAAGTAGATCCTGTGCAAATTTGCGTTCTTTGAAAGTGTGAGAATGTGTTTATCAGAATCATCACCCTTATCGTGAACAGATCATTAGAAGAGGCACTGATGCTCAAAAGATTGCTCTTGCTCAAAAAGATTGGTCTCAAGCGACTGAAGAGAAGTTTTTGACCTAGATCTAACTTACTGTATGTATCCAAGATTATTGAGAGAGCTGCTGCAGACTAGATTGTGCTGCATATGATCACACATGGATTACGTGAGTTGCTTCAATCTGCCTATAAACAATCCCATAGCTACAAGATACTGCACTTCTCAAGGTTCAGAACGATATTCTGATGGCAGTAGATAAGCAACGGGTAACGATTTTATCGTTGTTTGATCTTAGTGCAGCCTATGACAATGTGAACCACAACCTGCTGCTAGGCAGCTGTCAGACAGATGTGGTATACAAGGTCACACACTCAAATGGCTTGAGTCTTGCTTGTTAGATAGGTTTCAGATGGTGCGTATCAAAAGTGAAACATCCAAGGAGGTACCTCTTACCTCTGAAGTCCCTCAGGGGCGTCCCTCAGGGGTCAGTGTTTGGCCCACTCCTCTTCACAATTTACAACTTACGTCTGGGAGACATCATTCGCACACGCTACAGCAAGAATTTCCATCTTTATGTAGGTGATACATAGTTATACATGGCATCCATTCCCACTCCTACTGAACATTGTACAGAAAATTGTAAAGAGAAGCTGGAATATTGTGTACATGAGATACACGAATTGATGCTGTGTAATAATTTGAAACTAAATGGTTATAAAACAGAAATGCTGTTAATTGGTTCTTGCCAACAACATGCAAAGGTATAAGGCCTCTTCATTAAGATTGATGAGAATACTATAGAGTCCAAAGACCAAGCCACGGAGTTTAGGCCTTGACAAGCTCATGACGCTGAAGGCCCATGTGAATGCAGCATGCAAGTCAGCAAGATACTATCTCCATAATATCAACGTAGCGCGAATATATTTGACCACTGAAACTGCCGAAAAAGCCATTCATGACTTTGTTGTATCGCAGGTCAAAATTCTGCGGGTAGGATTCTGACAGGTGCATCAAAGTATGATCGTATCACCCCAGTATTGAAGCAACTGCACTGATTGCCCGTATCATCAAGAATTGAACACAAGATACTTATGCTTGCTTTCAAATGTTTGCACGGACTGGCACCTCTTTATCTGGAGGCCCTAGTCCCAAAATATGAGCCTACCCACATGACAAGATCAGCGATGGTTACCTATCAAACACTACTGGACAAGTTTGAAAACAGCAGGAGATCTTCCATTCATTTATGATGCACTAGCTTTGTGGAATAAACTTTCGTATGCAATTTTCGATAATCAGATTCACTGTGCAGTTTCAAGCAGTCAATAAAGACATACTTATTTACGTCGTATTAATGTAGATACCTAACCTTGTGACTTTTAAATCAACTATCGGATTTTAGAAAGTATAGAAACTATTAAGTCTCTAGAAGTTTTAAAAAGTATTGATTAATCTAATTTTTGATGACGTTCTTTATTGAATAGGTTAGGAATTTTAAGTGAATTTCTTTTCATAATCGTATGCAAACTGGCTATTTTCTGGACTCAAATTTTATGTTAAGTAGCTATGTTGTTCAGCACCTAAGAACCATGAGCATAGAGCTCAAATCTTTCGAATCTTAAAAAAGGTGGGTGTGAAATTGTATCAAATTTTTCCATGAATTGAATGACTTCAAAGAAACTTTAGGTAATTTGCTGTAAATCTGCCGTGGCAATTCCTTAATATCTTCATTTTTTTCAAAATGGCGGCATTTGGATTATTTTCGTAAAAATCCATCAAAAATTTTGAGAAAATTAAACTCATCGTAATCCTTAAATTACTTGAGGAAAATTGACACAATCTTCAAGGAAACCATAGTTTATGAAGGTCTACAATATGATTGCAAGCAGGAATTTGTAGCTCTTCTGGCTAGGGATTTAGAAATTTGATGACTTCACAACCTCAAAATCAATAAATGCCGCCATTTTAAAGCTAATCACGATATCAAAAAATTGCCACGGCAGATTTACAACAAATTGTCCGAAGTTCCTTTCAAGCACTTTGATTCGAAGAAAAACGAAAAAGAATTTTACACCCGTCTTTTTAAAGATTTGAGCTCTATGCTAGAACCATGGGCATATATGGCGATACAAAAGTGGCTACAGTAAATCCCCGCATATAAGAACCTACCAAGATAAGAACCTAGAGGCTTTTTTTTTCTAAATTATGTACCTTGCAATTAAGAACCTGTTTCAATATGATGAAGGATAGGTTATTGTTGCAGGGGTTGCAAAGTTGATCTTTGATTGCTGTTGTTAAGGTCACTGTGGTCCCAGTTGGCTCTGTAAGTTTTATTCTCCTCCCCGATTTCTTAGCAGGTCCACAAGACCGCTTCAAAAACAAATGATAGGGCAGAACATCTTTGTGAGACTCTCAAGGGGACTACATGAGGCACCCTTCAAATAAGAACCTCTATACCTTAAAATTAGTCTTAGTACCTTTGAAATAAGAACCAATCTCAGCCTTGCTCTCAAAAAGTAGGTTCCTATACGCGGAGATTTAATGTAATGATTTAATGTAATGTAGTGGTCTTTGTTTGATGGTAAAAACGCCACAAACGACGAAAAAGAACAGCGAATGAGTAGCATTGATGAATATATACATTTCCTATAGACTCTTATAAGGCTTTCTCGTACTTTTATAGCTTGGCCTTTGATGCTGATTCTGGGCATAAGAAGTTCTTGGAAGATGCCTTTGAAAATGAGTCGAGAGTTCCGGGTGGAAATTATGGGACAGCAACCGTCCCCTACACTGATGTGGTAAGTGCTATGATATGCTTGTATTCTGAATTCAAAAATTGTTTTTCATGCAGTTGCTAGGGATGAATGTGTTTGCTACGTATGAAAGAGTATTTTCCGCCATCAATTTTAGTTACAATGTATATTAATTACTTTAGAGCATTTCGGCTAAAATTTCAATCCTTGGATGCACAAAAGCTAACCAAAATTTTTTACAATGTGAAACATAATTCTGAAGTTGAGATTCTCTTTGCCATGTTTCGTTTCAGCTCAGAATAGAAGAATTTTCCTTCTTTGGATATTTTCGATCATCCGTAAGAAAAAGTGCTCACGATTAACATATCCACCAAAATTAAGCAGGGTTTACCATTCAAATGTAAAAGGTAAAGATGATAACTTGTACGGCACAGTTCAGCATGAACGTTCGGGCATCTGAATGTTAGCAGTTGGAAACAAGCCCTTTCTTTCAGGACAAACTAGGGGTCCACATATCTTTCTGATCACCTCTGTCTATGCTTGTACATGCGAGGGAAGAACCCTTTTACATAAATTCGTATTCATGCCTAAATACCAGATAATTATAAGCTTTGGATAGTTTAAAATTGAGTGTAGTGCAGCATGATCCCCAGATTCATTCAGGGAGTCAACAGCTTACTTTGATCCACAATTCTACGGAGAGTTTAAAGTCTGCAAGATTTTGATTTAAATAGAGCACCTCCTCTTGTTAAATAAAACCATCCATTTCAAAGCCTGCGTATTGCAGAATATATGATCAAGATGTCTGTTCCTTTTAGCGAGGTGACGCTATTTCACATCGTGACGAAATCAAGCTTCCAGAAGGATGGGTATGGGAAGATGACTGGCAAGTGGATGTCAACCGAGCTGTCGATGAAGAAGGCTGGGAATATTGTGTTGAAGCTACCTTGGGAATGGGTTGGACTGCTGTTGAAAAGACCTATCACCTCTGCAGGAGAAGAAGATGGACCAGGAACCGAGTTCTCGTCAAGGACCCTAAAAAAGAAGCTTCCAAGGTGAGAGCTGCTTATTTTTGACAAGGGAACTCTAATACATGTAGAAAGTGATGTAGAAAGGAGGACACTTCTTTCTCCAAGGCGTATAGACATATTTACGTAATAAATCTTTTGTTGACGACAAGGCCATTATAATTTTATCTATCAAATATTCCAAGCCCCCATCTTAGACTAGTTTCCAGTTTCCTCTGCATATGGGCTTCATGTTAGTTCCTAGTTCCCTCAAAGTTGTCTTCACCTTGCTGCTCTCAAATATTTGAATGGCATTACGGCAGTCTATCAGCTTTTGATATCATCTTTGTGTCTGGTATCTCTAGAATCCGCCAGCTCCCCCTTTCAGCCTATGTAGCTGTACCTTAACAAGATTTAATGACTGGTTCTTCGGGACGTATATGAGTCAGTCTATTTTACTGAAAACGGAGTGTATGCTTGATCGCCTTTGTTTTAAATTTCAGCACCAAATCATTTTTACATCAGAGAGATTGTCGCAAAACTTTAGCCCGTAAGCAGCTAGGAATTCCCTAAATTCTTGTTTGATAAATCAAGGTATCACAATGTATCAAAATTCCATCTGGATTATACTTAAGGAAATTCTGACATGAGAGTTACCGAATTTACGTATAATTTGAAAGTGGAAATTTATAGCTTAGCGTAAAGACAGACCAAATCTTCTGGACCTCTTCGCTTTTAAACTTTTTTATCTTTTGCGTGGAGACATGCTATTGAAACGTTGCCCAGAACTTTCCTTGCTTTAAGTCCCTGCATATAGGTATCGAACAAATAAAAAATTGCACTCTTCCTTCGTAGGGAATACCTTCTCCTTTGTAAGTAACCAGCCAGCCTGTTTTCTCAATTTCTCATATATGTTAATGTTACGAAAGAGGTCTCATTCAGCGGCGTAACGGAGCAGCTCAGGGCCCTTAGTAATTTAGCTATGCAGGGGCCCCCCGAGGGGCAGATAGATCAACAAAAGTTTGCCAAATTTCCAACATTAAAGCGAACTTTCTATCGGCAAAATCAAAACCGGTATCCATGGAAGTTTTTAATGAAGGCACGTTTGTACAAGAAAATATTGAGGATGGTGGCAGAAATAGCGAAGCTAGCTACATTTGGGGGATGTCGGGAAAACTTTTTGAACCATGCTCTTTAGAATATCGGAAAATGCATCTCTTGTAGAACGTTCACCATCAAATTCAGAAAAGGATTGTCGTCGACGACATGCTTCCCAATGAAGCATTCAAATGTTAAGCTTAGGTATCGTACAGAAATGGATTTTTGGTCAAGTCATCTTCTAAAACATTCATATTCGCTAGAAGATAGCAATGCATCTTTGAAAAGTCTGTAATACGGTGTTAAACTAGAAGTCTCTGGGTCTGTTTGGAGGGGTGTTTCTCCAAAGCGACATCAGTACATTACTGCAAATGGTAAGGGGCCCTTGGGGGCCCCTAAAGCTCGGGGGCCCTTAGGAGTTGCTCTAACCCCAATCACCGTGCGTTACGCCACTGGTCTCATTGCACTGTCAGAATTACTGCTGCCATCTCTCATATTTGATATTTGAACCCATCAAAGTGTATGTCATGATTTTAGCACTTAGCACTTAAAGCATTTGCAAGTATTCTTTACGGCCCATTTTGAAAAAAAAATGTTTGATTCAGGAAAACCTGGCATTTGAAAGGAACTTTTCTTAGTAGACATATAAATGATATGCCAGCCCCTCCCGATTAAAATGGTGCGTTGCTTGTAGCTGGGGAATTAGTTAACCCAATTTAATTCTTCATGTAAATTTGAATGATTATTATGAACTTAATTTGATTTAGGCAAAGGACGATCTAGTTGCTGCAGAAGGTTGGGAATTTGCCCCCGTCTTTGGCATGAAGTTCCACGCAAAGGAACGCAAAATGGATATGGTTCGTCGACGGAGATGGCACCGCAAACTTGTTAATGAAAAGCCTGGTGCACCTGCTGTTTTCAAAATCTTGAAGAAAGACGTGAGTTATTTTTAGGTCTCAACGTTATTTTATGATATCGGTGTAGGATATCGAGAAAGGAAGTTGGATGACAAACAACTTCGTTTTGTTATACTTTACCGAAGTCCCAAAACTGTCGTAATTCACCTAAATGATCGCACATGTTTCTATACTGAATTTGTTTTAAAATTTCTGTTCAAATGAATGACGACCAGCATCTGCATTATTTGAGATCAGCCAGAATATCCTTTCCTGTTTGTTGTACTAAGAATCATGTGAAGTCAAGATAACAATATGCACCTATATGTTTCCCAACATTTTTGCAAAGAAAGTTTTACACCTTTCTAGTGTTGGAAATGTTTTTCACCCACCTAAATTCTATTTGGTATCAATGCCTGGCTAAATAGTGAACGGCCCCTACAGAGTTTTCCTGAGGAACAGAATTTGAGAGTTGTTTTCAGTAACGAAACCAATCGCTAAAATCGTTGTTGATGAGAGTGCATGAAAATTGTTATCAGAATAGTAAAGGCGGCCTGTTGTATATATATCTGATTGGCTGATAAATTCATAGCTCAGCGCAACATACCTCTGTTGTGAGTCATTGCCTTTGGAACAATGTAGAACTCATCATTTCCACTCTTTCCGCTGTAACAAGTGATTTAAGATCAGCTCTTGTTCTCATTTTCTTTGTGTTGTCGTTAGTACCTAATCATATCTTTGTTACCATCTACCATAGAATACATTGTTTGTGTCCCCCAACGCAATTGTCTACTTTGTTTCATGTATGATTTTATATTACATGAACGTTTACAAGTTATGCAGTTTACCACATTATTGCCCAACAGTTTAATTGCATTAATTAAATGTATTGATTTTGTAACAGGGCTATTGTTATCGGAACGAGTTACGGCCAGACTTATTATTTGATTTTGTTGCATGTTTAAGTAAAAACGGGAAGGGTGAAATTAGTAGTTCAGTTTAGGTTTGAATGAACTCAAGTCATTGTTTTGAATTGCTGGATGTTTGAGTATTTAAACGTTAGAATATTTCAAATAAAGACAGATGCTAAGTATATGATAACTTTTTGATGTTGACTTAATTGGTCTTATTTTCTTTGCAGAAAGAAAAGCCTCCAGTTCTTCTCTCACCAAGAATGTTTTTGACATTCGACAGTATGTCCACCTTTCGTCCTTCTTTTCGATCCTCGTTTGCAATATGGATACAGTTTGGCAAGACAAGAAGATGTCGTAACTCCACTGAATGCCTTTTGAAACGTGTGGTCGACGTGAGATGAACAGATCAACTCATGATGCTGTTGGCTGGTTGATTACCGACGAAGAAGTTCCAATCCTTCTTAATCATTTTAACTTCACGAAAAGATTTTAAAGTGATAAAAAAATGGATTACTTGCTTCTTCATTTTAGAAATCCTTAAAGCATTGCTTGGCAATAGTGCTTTAGTAGAGTTTTGTGCTTTCATTTTTTGTATACGCCTTTTTAGATTCTAGAATGCATGAATGAAGTCTCTTCCTCCTTTTAGAACCACACGTTTATCACTTGAGAGCTTACATTTACCAAGCACGAGATGTAATGGCAAAGGACAGCGAAGGAGTTTCAGGTGAGTGCTGCAGAGTTATCTGATGTTTTTTGAAGATTTCTTCTTCTGAACGCTCTTTTTTGATGGAATTTTTTAGATGTTAGTTGGGTGCTCTGGCATTCTTGTGTATGTTTGAAATCTGAAATGTCTTTGGTATCATCCAAATTGCAGCAACTTCAGCAGATGTGTGCATTTGCCTTGTATCAATTTTGGAGTTCATGACAAACCACATATCGTTTAAACATTTCATTCCTGGAACCACTAAACATTTCATTTCTGGAGGCACGTGGGGCGATGCCTTGAAAAAGCGTCGTCAATGATTCTCCCACGAGAGCCATTTATTGAAACTTTCAGATAAAATTGCATTGCCTCTGTCTTTCAGGGGACACCCAGTATTATCCAAAGGAATTCAAATAGACTGTGGGTATCTTTTCTCTCATTTTTGCAGATCCTTATGCAAAGATCTCCTTTGAAAACCAGTGTCAAATAACACGCGTTATAAAGCAAACTGTCTGCCCAGAGTGGGATCAAACTTTGATCTTTGAAGACATCCAAATGTATGGATCCCCTTCAACTGTTGCAGAGAGTGCGCCATACGTCAACATTGAGTTATTCGACAAAGATCAAGTGGTAAGATACCATTTGTCTGCATGTATGTTTTTTGAAGATCCCCAATTTTGACTGTCAGTAATTTCGTCTACAGAAATTGCTTTTGATTTAGTTGCTTAATCATTCGACCAGCAATGAATTCGTTTGTAAAAGGCCAGAAAGTTAGGTTCGATAGTAAGTAGCCTTTTTGGACGATTGCTAGGGCTTGCCTTACATCTTCTTTTATTTAGCTGGCTTCAATAAAATAAAGTACACAAGGTTGTGTATCCCAGTTTTGTAGCTGTCGGTAGTATGAACCTGCCTTTGGAAGCTATGCTGAGGAAATCATGACAGTTTCATGGCATGACCGGATAAAAGTTTTTTTAGAACAATGAATCAGTAAGGAAGACTTCACTTCATCTCACTTTGAAAGCCTCGAAAGTAAGGAATGTTGTGTGATATGAACTCTCTGGTTGGAGAATGATTTACATTTTTTCTTGATCCTGCTACGATACCAGCTAGTGTTTCAAAAGCAGAATGGCCTGCTTCTTAATGGTTTGCGGGAAGTCACTTTCTTTGTCACTTGGATTGTATTGCTACCAGATTATATTGTGTCAACCTTCCTATTTTTATCAAGCACGTAGATGATCGCTTTATTTATGTTGAAATGGTCATGAGACAAGATTTTAATAAAGACTTGAGAATTTATCCGAAAATAGAAACATATTGGAATACATCGTCATGGTTCAATTAGTAGCGCCTGGTTTTTTTTGTTTTTCATTTTAAAGTTCATCAATTTTTTTTCCATAAACTCTCGTAAAGAACGACGTAAAGAATCGGCGTACTTTGGTTGAGCTGACAATGATGGAATTGCAATTCTTTCTTAGTGTTTCAAATGTTTACTAGTATTTTGTCTGTTGTATTTTCTCTTTGGAACAAATTTTCCTTGCGAAATATCTGCTATTCTATTTCTCATGCTACATTGAAATTTATCGTTAGATATTTACTTTCGATGATAGGGCAAAGATGAATACCTTGGACGATGTAGTATTCAGCCCCTTGTCAAATTGAAAGGATCAAAGCCGCCTGCCCCAAGACTCCTTTGGTATCCAATTATGAGCGGAGATAAACAATCTGGAGAATTACTTGCAGCCTTTGAGCTGTTCTTGGTAAGTCAGATTTCTATGTCAGTAGTTTCTGTGTACGGGATTCGTATACAAATATCAGTGTAGATGAAAGTCGATACTTTTGGATCGCTGCGGAAGTTCAACACTGCAATGCACTGTGCACTTTTTCATTAGCTCTTACTTTCGTATGAATAAACTTTGTGAACGATTTCCACAGCGAAGATGCTTAAATTTTCTTTTTTGAAATTGTTCAAAATTGCTTCATAAGAAATTAAGAGCCCCGAAAATAGTTTGATCTCGAACATCATTTAGCGTAGTTCTTTATACCACCATGAAGAGATAGAAAAGTGCGTGAAGCAGCCTCGCAGGAAGCTTGTGTCTTTTGGAAAGAAGAAAAGAGCAGGATAAAGAAAACGCAGAATAAGAGAAAGGAGAACAGAGACAATGGAAAGGAGGAAAGAAGGAGGATGGAAATGGGAAAGACGATGTAGTGAAAGCGAAAACAAGGATCGAGGATTGAAGGAAGAGGAAAGGGAAGAAAAAAAGATACCTTTCAAAAATTGAGCAAAATCGCAAAAAAATTATGGGAAGGAAGATCGATTTCGTTACAAAATTTATTCTCATATTTAGTTCGACCTTCCAGCTACAAATAGAGCCTCGACACACCCGATATGACTCTCTCTTCACCCAAATGTGGTTTCTTAAATGCCCCGCATTTTTCTGACGCACTTGATGTAGTAATTTTTAGGGGTTACATGAAATCCGAATTTTTGTTCAGAATTATCGTGGGGAATATGAGGAAGAAACTTCAGAAAACTTTCGTTTGTTGATATGCAAGCTGAGTTGATCTGGTGAATTCGACAAAGCACTAGGATTATATAACAAATTCACTTCTAGTCTTTGGTAGCTTTTGTAGCTTTAAGCTTAATCGTTTACGATACATAGCTATGTAGCCCCATAAATTTATGATTTTTATATTTGTTAGATATCGTTTCAAATTCTCCAAGATTTATCGGGGAAACAGCGCAGTTCTCAAAGCATTTTGCCAAGGATTAGCAAATCAGAAGCAGTTGGCTGTTGAAAGATTTTTGGGATTAGTTCTTAATTGTCAAATTTTGAAAATTATAAGGAAGACTACATACCGGCTGTTGTAGTGCATCGAATATCACCAGATAACTTTAATGGTCATACCGTACACCCTTCTAACCAAAAGACATGGCCTTCTAAGCAGAAATATTAAGGAATGTAAAATATTGTGTTTTCGGTCATTCCAAATCCAAGGAAGGGCATGCACTTGTAAGAATTTATCCCTGGTTATGTCAGCAAGGAGAACTCGTATTGTAGAGTGTCTTTCAAGAATTAGTGATTCTCAGTATCAATAGTGCATCATCTGATATTTTTATAACTTTTCCCAAGACGTCTCGCACGGAAGGTCACTGTCCGTATAGTTTTATTAGTGGCATGCCGTTATATACAAGATGCCTTTACATCTGCTGCTTCTGTACGACAAAGATATCGACGTACTAAGCTTAAAGCATCATTGTTATTATTTCATTCCCCCGCTATGTGAATGTACAATACTTTTGATGGATGAGTAATGTTTTAATGTGAAGAGATTCTATAATACTTCTTAACTTAGCGATTCATTTCAAATCCATAGGATGAAGGAGGAGATTTGCCATTCACCCCACCAAAGAAAGACGATCGTTTCATTGTGCCAAATGGAATAAGACCAGTTATGGTTAGAACTGGAATCGAAGTAGGTTGCAAATACAATTTTGATGCAATCAAAGGCATTAAAAACATCCCTTCTTTGACATCGGCTAGGCCTTAAAAAGCTAATGTAAATTTTCCAGACGTAAAAGGCTGACCACATTTATTATGCTGCCATGTGATGCTTGATTGCATTTGGCTGGGCATATCGATTAGTTTTAGGCTCCAGAAATCTTACGAAATATCAAGTAGGTCGAAATATTCGAGATTTGAAATCTTGAATATTATTTTTTTGCTATTGCAGTGAAGACAGTTATGCAGAAAGGCTCTTTCTAAGTGCTGTCAATGTTATTTGTTGGAACGTGGTTGATCGCAAAAAGATATAAGACATCAAGACACAGGTCTGAAGTTTTCTTTTTCAGACTCGCAGGATCTTTGTCGTTATAGGCGTGGCCCATACATTTCACGGTAGGTTATTGCCACCTTGTGCAGTCTTTCGAGGTAATAAGGACATAAAACGAAGCTACCTATCTTATGCCAGAAACTTTGCTTATCCCTTGTAAGGTACTTTGCTGGGGAGTGCGAAATATGAAGAAATACCAACTGGCTAACGTGTCGTCACCAAGCATCCAGTTCGAAGTTGGAGGAAATATTGTTAACACTTCTGTGATCAAGAACACGTCGAAGAACCCTAATTTTGAGAAGCCAACCTACTTCTTTGATGTGGTACGTCCATTTCCAGTTCTGTATTTGCGGATCTTTTGTGTCTGTTAAGCTACTATTTCTTTTTTTCCTTCACCGAATCAGAGCGTATTTATCATCAAATCGTCCACCTGGGCGACGACCTTAAGATTTTATGTCAGCTTTAGGTTCGCGTGATTATGAACCCCAATTTGAGTGTTCTTTGCGCAGTTTTTTTGGGGATTGAGTTGTTTTTCAGTGAATTTCATGTCTCTGAGTGGCACAAGATTGCGTTATTATACTACTAAGCCTATTTTACCTTCAAATATACCTTTGTCTGCCGCTAGTATTCCTCGTCAAGTCGATCACATTTGCGTGACCAAACCATGAGTTATATCTTGCCTTTCGCAGAAATTTTCATATGTGGAATGTATGCTTGGGGAAATTGGGTATCTATATCCAATTCTTTAACAATTACCTCATCTCTGTGTTCTAGTACTTGCCGAAAGAAGAACTGTATGCGCCGCCAATGAATATTCGTGTTACCGACAACAGATCTTTTGGCCGAAAGCCAACAGTGGGTCTACACGTCATCAAATCGTTGGCAGAACATGCTGTACCTGCACTTGTTAGGCCCGCGGACAAGGAGGAAGGAGAAACGGCAGGTTGGTAAAGCGGTTTATTGATTGATTGATTGATTGCTTGCTTGCTTGGGTGATTGATTGATTGATTGATTGCTTTGGGAGGGTTGCCCTTCAGGAGAAGCTGTTTTTCTAGGGGCCCTCCTATATAATATTAATTGCAAGATACCCAAGTAAACTAATCTAAGCCTACTTACAATAGAAACTATAATGTTAAAACCTGTTTACAGTATGACAACATCTTAATGTTCAGAATAAAATGTTAATGAACCTTTCATTCCATGATCCGTGGCCATCTCACAGTGACTTAAATTCTGCATGAAAATGATTTGGGCCTAAAATTTTCAAGGCTGCTGTAATTTTTTTCATTATTCAAATTGTCAGTGCACACTTTTCCAAATATTTACGGCAAAACCTTTGGTCCAGTTAATAATTTACATCCATTGTTTTCAAACAAAAGTGAGTTCTGTACCCATTGAAGAAAGCTATTTTCACCTGTATGGCGTGACACAACGTAACCGTTATACGCCAGTCAATTTTCATTTGCTCATGGGGCTTACGTATTGTTTTCCAACGTTTTTTTTCTCTGGGACAGGGTTTTTTCAGCAACAGGCGGTGGCAGATGTAATTTCAGTGGCGGACACTTGGGGGGGCAAGGGGGTGTGGTAGCCCCAATATTGGCTAGAACAAAGATCTTTTTTTCAAAAGCAAAAGCAATGAAAATAATCATTGTTTTTTACGGAAAAATGAGATTATTTTTACGCGAATACCTCTTCAGTTATTAACCTAGTGCAATGTTTCTACAATAAAAAAGTCATGCAAGTTAAAAGAATTTGAAATTATTTAATACCTGAAAAAATGGACTGTTCTTCCAGATGGTCGTGTTTTTGTGTATTTTTTTCTTGGCATTCTCAGCTCGCCAGGTGCGCTGTTAGTTCTTTTTTGAAGCGCCCGAGTATTTGGATTTCTCTAATATTAGCTGGGATATCGTTATTTAGCAATGTTTAGCAAAATGTGTAATTTCACATTGTCAAAATGATTTAATTCTTTATTTTTTCCCCTTCAGTGCCCGAAGAAGCACCAGAACGTAAAGGTAACTATGCATTTCCTTACCTTAGAGTCGGCATTGCTTCTGCTCCAAAACATTCGATTCAGTTTGAACGGAGAAGTGTGACTTTTGTTGTTATTCTAGGCAAGTGTAGTTTTGTATGTAATTAAATGTTATTTTACCCGTTTCAGACACAGATGTATCTCTGACGATCGAAGAAAAGAAGAAAAAGAAGGTATTTGTCTTTCATATTTTGATTAATCGCTCGTCTATCATTGACGTCAAAATGGACGCAAAATACGAAAATGATCCACTAGAAATGATTTTTTTATGGCAAAGCCAGAAAACGTTGTTTACACACGTCTTTTGTCAAATTCCACTTTACAATCGTGGAAACTTGACGAAAATTGACAAATGTTTTAGCAGCGCAAACGGATAATGTTCTGTTATTTCACTTGATAGGCGCCAAGTGACCTAGGAAGGTCTATTGCTCATGAAATTTATATGCCGTATCCCTCCCTTTTGATATCATTTAGTATTAGTTGGTATTGCTATGTTGCTTCATGGAGTAGTTATGTTTCTTGACCAATGCTGTTTGTCTGTCATATCAGTTTTCCAATGTAGCGATCATTTTGTTACAAAGGAAATGATTCATTTGAAGTTAAAGGGGCAATGATTAGAAGGATTTTTAAACTTCGATTGCATGCCCTTATAATTTTGAATATATTAGAGCCAAGGCGTCCCTTGTTTTGAACATTTTTACATTTTACATTAAAGGAACTCTTGCCATGCAAGTGATTGGTTAGAGAACAAAACTTGACAACGGAAAAGAGCTAGAGCCCAGATTCTTTGAACTTTTTGCATGATGAAAAATGATAACGACCCGCTTCGAATTCTTTTTTGGCAATCCTGGCATGAAAATGTTGTTCCTCTTCTACAATTTATAGCCAGTTACTTATTATACAGATTGCCTTTTAAAATTTGCCAGTTAGGGTTGGCCAGAACGTCCGTAGATGTTTTGGAGGGGCAAAGAATGGGAATGGGGCAAAGAATACAGCAATGAATGTGAGGGGCAAAAAAAAGGGAACGCATTACATGTGCACAAAACAGAATTTGAGTTAAAGTAATGTGCTTCTTATTACTTATTTCCAGTGGGCGGAATTTTACACAGGTGAAATTGAGTCAACCTAAATTTGTTCAATTGCTAAACTACATTTCTGTTGGTCACAATAGAATTTATGCCCTTTCAGATAATCATGACAGGAAAGTAGCCTTTTCGTCATTGAAAAATTAGAATTCCGTTGCACCCGTTCGTAGAATGTTAATCTGCAGTTAATAATCAGTTGTTTCTTCTCTTCGCAGCATCCTCTTCAATTTGCATTGAAACCTTTTAAAATCGTTTAATGTGGCCATCAATATCAGCTTTTGTGATTCTGGTTGCAGTTATGTCAATATCTGATATGATATAAACATATAAAGATTTACTTTCTGACATAGCTGATGTACTCAGATTCTTATTGCAAAAATCGATAAATTCTTGCTAAAACAGTTATAATACTCTTCAAACTTTACTTTACATCGTAAAATCATAGGAAGAACAATAAACTTCATGGCTTCTAACCATTGTCAGTTGCTGAATGGCTGACGAAAAGGAATTGTTGCCGAAAAGTTCTTCTAAAAAGAAACGAATTCATAAGGTGGTTGCCATCCCTCTAATATTTTGCACCATCTATGAATGCGGGAACGTGTAATGTAAAAGTTTTTCCACCTATACGAATTTCCAAGCCACACCCTCCCTGGCTCAATTGTCACAGAAAGACGTAGAATTTCATTGCTAATTTAGAGTTATAATCTTAACATGTTTTTTTCTTCGCAGCCATTAAAGAAAGTTATTAAAGTGCTTGGACGTGGAGTTCCAAAAAGACTCAAAATTAAAAAGCAAAAGAAAAAGCAGGAAACTCCTGTCTTAAAGGGTCCACGACGCAGTATTCTCAATTTATTCGTAAGAATCAGAAATAAACATCTTGATTCTAAAAAATAAATACATTTGCTATCTTATATCAAGTTATAACTTGTTAATTATTGCTTTTTGCTAACCACTAACCAACTAACTTTTCGTATAAAACAGTGTTTGGATAATATTCATCAAAATTCGATATTCATATCTAAGAAAGAAAGGAAATTTACCACAGAAAATTTGTACCGCTAGGAATCAATATGCATTCAATGTACGCAACTTAAATTCAATGAGTTATTCGTTAATTCTTTGCTGCGTGTGATTGACTGGTTAAGAATGCATGCAAAGTCGCTTGAAGGCACACTGTCGTGGTGCTGATTTGATAAACAAGACAAACAAGAAGAAAAGAATGAGGCAAGGTCCAGTAATTTCATTGTATAATGAAATTCATGAAGATGATAATGATCTGATTCCCTTTATTCTCAAAACAAGGTACGATCCAACAGCATAAAGGCTTGGTAATTACTCAAAGACCAAAGCTTTGTTTTTTATTTCAACATCACAACTAGCCAGTCACAACCACGACAGTGGGCCTTTAAATTGCATTGTGTCTAAAGACGGCTGAGCAGAAACTGCGTGAAATGACGTCATCGACAAATCTGAGATAAGGAAGTGCTGGACAGATAAGCTTTTTGAAATGATAAATCAAGAAGAAAATATCAAGTGTTTCCTAATTTTGGGATCTGTTGCAGGGAGCTAAGGGGGCTCGAAGGCACGAGTTTTCGCGCAAGCCTTTCGCAGTTTCTGCTCTGTCTCTAAAGACAAATAAACCAAGCAAGTGAAATCCTTATAAATTTTCAGCTGATGCCAAATTTGTCAAGATGATAGTGCACGTTACCTCAATTTTCTCAGATTTACCGTGCTTGTTCAAAACCTTTAATTGCACATCTCATTTCGAAACTTAGAAAGGGAAAATTGTTGTATTTTCCATATTAAACTCACAGTTCTAAAGAGAAAGACCCATTGCTTAAATGAGTGAATTGATATTTTTAATCTTTCTAACTAGGTAACTTCAAAGTTCAATTGTCCAACCTGCCTTACTTGTGCTTAGAAATCTAAACTCGCTTTAAAATGCACCACAGGTCCAGATATTGTTTCCTTTTTTTTCTGAATTATATCTACATGCTTTCAAGAATGTGCTGAACTTCGGACTGATTTGCTAAAATGGTTCATCAGCTTAATACACACATGCTTTAATTATGCATAAACTTTGGAGATAAAATCTTTGCCGGTCTTCAAGTTTAATCGGCGATATTAAGCTATTGGATAAAATGACATAATCTGAATTGATGAAAATACATTGAAGAATCAATTATTCTCGATAAAGTTTTAAAGCAACTTTGTGTTTAAATTTCGAGTGGTTTTTGTGAATTTTGTGGTTCATAGGAACTGTCTAAAGTGATTTTTAAAACATAAAATATTTCACTTCAGTGTTCGTTGCAAAATGATTATATCCATACACGTTTTGTAACTGTATTCTTTGTAAATCAATACTTAATGAATGCTGAAACACAATTCTTTCTTTTTATGTAAACAACGTCTTTAAAGTTTGTTATAAATTTGTCTTGATGCAGTAATCTGGATTTACGACAGTAAGAAGCAGCGTCGCAGTGAATGTTGCAGTGTTTGCAATGCGTTAGAAAGATATACTAAATTGTGTTTGTAACCTCATAGGAACTTTCAACTGATGAAGGTATTGACTGGTGGTCGAAGTATTACGCGTCATCAGGTGACCTTCAAAAAGCTGGACCATACTTGGAGAAAGGATATGACAAAATGACGGTATGAAGATAGTAATTCATGTCTTTATGTCGGCGTTATTTGTACTTTATTGATCATCATCATTTCACAGTCAACCCTTCCATTTTCTCTCTTTGACGTTGCTGTGACGCACTGCAGGTGTAATCCTTTAACTTTGCAGCCACAATAGTCAGGCGGAGAGGTTTCGGTCGCAGATAGAGCCCCACTATTTGGGCATCGTGGAAAGGTGTCGTGGACTCGATTAGGTCTCTCTACTTCTCATATCCTTGAGCTTGATGCTAAAAGATGCAACTTTACCTAGACCTGCAAATTTCACTTGTTGTTTTCGCTCTCAAAATGAAGAATGAAAAGTAGAGTATTCAGCTTTTATATCGTACATGCAAGTCTCTTTTATCGGTTTTGACTCGCATTCTGTCTATTTAAGTAGTTTGTTGATCCAGGGATAGTAAAATTACAATGGTTTTGCAGGGGCAATTATGCTATTTATGGTCGTAAAACTACATTTAGCACAATTTGATAATGCAATAGTTTTCTCAAGTTATCAGTTTTCATGAAATTGCTGATATATACGAAAGCACCATTTTGTGCCTTGTATGAACCGCTGCAAGTTAAAAAGTTTTCGGTAAAAGTTTCACTCTTCGAACATGAGATAAGGCACTAATTAAATCTTTTGAAGTAGCTGAAAGTGATATTTTGTTGTTGAATTACTCTCGATGTTGGAAAGCTGCACAATAAAA
Organism: Aurelia sp. 3 sensu Dawson et al. (2005); assembly: GCA_964020215.1. NCBI lineage: Eukaryota > Metazoa > Cnidaria > Scyphozoa > Semaeostomeae > Ulmaridae > Aurelia > Aurelia sp. 3 sensu Dawson et al. (2005). The sequence continues at coordinate 13,061,572 of OZ026585.1, forward strand.
GGCAATGAAGCATTCCATCTTATCATTCATGGAAACACCTCTCTAATACCACATTCACATTGACACGGTTAAACCAGCTTTATCTAGGCCAGGTTAATTTTGAGCCAAAAGGCTCCATTTGATAACCTGGTTTAAATTAAACTGGTTTTACTTGCAAGTGTGAATGGGGCATAATGCTATTATGCTTGAACCTTTTTGTCTTGTCTTTTGCAGTTAGTCGTTATGTGCGGTTAGTCATTCTTTGTTTCCGGTTGCTATATTTTCCTTGTTTACCTCGCTGCTATCAGCCGAAGCACAGTCAAGTTCCGCCTTCAAGTGTTCGATTTTATGTCGGCCTGTTGCCCCCCCCCCCCTTGATGTTTTCATTTCTTTCAAAAATGCAGAGTCTGAGTTTTCTACATAGGATTGGTTCTTTATGGCAGGAGTTTACCACGTGTTGCTTGGTCATACGTGAACCCCCAAACGTCATCTAAATTTGATCAGTGCCCCCTTTATATTATGTCAGAAAACTTTGTTTATTTTCCTAAGATAAGATTTTGTATCTTAGATTTACCGCAAGGAATTGGAGGAAATCGAGGATTTTGGTGGTTTGTCTGATTTTGTGGACACATTCCATTTTAAAAGAGGTAAAGATGAAGATGACGATGATGAACCAACTTGTGGTGAACTCAAGGTCAGTGTCTTTTGTTATAATGTCAGGGATGTTTACATTCCCAACCCTCCTTTCATGCCGCATATAAATGGCATTTAACACATAAATGCCTGGCAGATCGTTGTTTTGTAACGGCGGTTTTATCAGAGAATAGGATGTCACATTAGAATATATACATTTGTTTTTTGTTGTTGTTATGATTTTTGTTGGTTTTCTTTCGTTATTTATATGCTTTGATTTGTAAGTCCTACTTGTAGTTGGAACTAGTTGGTAGCGTGTCTTTCCGTCTGATGTATGATTGTTCATTAAAAATATTCATGAAGCAAAAAAATATTCGTGACTTTGGAGAAATTCCTTTCATTTCATACCTCTCATGAGAAATCCTTTTCAGTAAACACTAAGAATGGTGACAAGGCATTTAGGTACTATGAGTAGACTCTAACTATGTGATCTCTTTTGAGCTTCATTTTGCGTTTCTTTGTATCGGCGGAAATGGTATTTGGCAATGTTTTACATCTTATCAAGACTGAGCCTGTAGTGATTTTTCCGAGGCCAATACCAGATGAAGTATGGACTTGAAGCTGTGAGTTGAAAACTGAGCTTGCGCAATCTTGTTGTGTAGTAAGATGGCATTGCCAGATAAAAGTGGCCTATCATTGCATCGCATCTTACAACACCTGGCCAATCAAAGTGCGAAGTGGAGCTGCAGCTCTTGTCGTTATGTTCCATCTATTATTCATGTTTGAGTTTTCAGCTATGTATATCTTTCTTTTTTCAGGGTCTGCTCAAAGTGTACCCATTACCTGCCGATCCAAGCTTGCCTCTACCACCCAAATATTTCAGCAAACTCCCTTCAAGTCATGTTGTCGATTGTATTGTTCGTGTTTACGTCATCAAGGTATCGTCTTTATTTTCATAAACATATACCAATGCTGTTTATTTATTTTTATACGGAGTCACTGGTATCCGTAGGAAGCGAATGTATTGCATTGTCTATGGTAGACGCGACGAGCGTCTATTGAAAACCTTTCAGATTTTTGCAAAGGGAGGCGAAGGCTAGAGCGAGACATTAACTTTCAAAGCTGAAATTGTAAAAGGGAGATTCTTTGATTCATCAAGAGTGTAATCTGTCTAAGCTGATTTCAACAGTACAGCCAAAGTATGAAATGTAAAAATAAAATGGTACAGAAATGTTTCAGTCGTAATTCAATATTAATGCCATTTACACTGTTTTCTTTGACAAGGTAGACCTCCTCTCCCTTGAGATAAGGTTTATACGGAATCTCGTCCACTAATCGGCCATACATCGTCTATTGCTTGGATAGCCCACCAACTTTTTTACTATGACGTTTGTATCGCCTGTCCAAACGGCAAACATAGATTTTTAGTTACCACAATACCTCCTAGGATTAGTTTAAAGGTATCGAAGAATCCAAAATAGACTTGACCTGTTCATTAACTCTAACGACTATTTTTATATTTTATATAAGTTTTCAACTTGACTCGAATGAACTACCATCACTTCCAATCGATTTTAGCGTTGATATGACTTGTTCCCCGTAAACTTTTAGTTGGAAGTGATTATTTTTTGTCATTGTTATAGAAATTCACTAATTTCCATTTATTAATTTAATTTTGTCATAAGTTTATTCTGTATAATATTGTACATTGTTTTACACTTATTTTGGTAATCTTTAATTTCATCACAATTAATTGGCAGTGTATGTAACTTGAGTTATTTTTTGGTAAGTAATCCATTTAGTGGCTAAAAATGAATTGAAGAATATGATTGCAATTATTTTTATTAAAGGGAATAGACATAGGTATATCTCATAATCGCTATAAATAGGCCAGAGAAACGCCCACAAATCCATTGTTTCTTTAGCTACACAATAAAACCGGATGCGTCGAAACTGTCGAGTACAATAGATTATATTTTTGACCTGGCCCGGGCCAGCTTTTAACCATGTCGATTCCCTTTAACGAGAAAGTATATAGAAGAAGGAAGTAGAAATCTAACTTTGTCTCCCGGACATACATTAGGGCTTACGTTGGTAGAAAAGTAGCAAACAAAATGTTGAGCACCGCCCCCCTCCCCAGCAGAGTAATTTGTTTGGTCACCCAGTATAGTTTTTGGGAGCAGAGCTTCCAATTTCAAGCTTTGCAGGATTCAGTTTCTTGCCCATACGATTTTTCGAATGAAGATTGCCGTGTATCTTATAAACTTATCCGAACATTGCCCATTGCATGAGCCTACTCAGTGAAGAAATCAAGATATAGGTGTGAGTTGTACCCTGTAATACTCCAAGATTAAGGCCCTGTCCACACGTATCCGGGTGTTTTATGAAAATGCATCTTCTTTTATTCGTTTTGGGTTAGCATCCACGCGTAGACGGCCCTTTTGACCATCGAAAACAAAGCTTTTCGAACACGCTCTCCAGTGTGGATCTCCTTGAAAACGCCGTTTTCCTGTTGTCGTGCGGACGGGTGATAACGGAGTTATTCTAGAACGCTGACGTCACAGCGTCAACTTACCACCCATCAGCGCATGCGCTTAGGTCTTTGGGGATCATGCGATGGCATTTGTTTGTCTGTTTTCAAATTTCGAATATCACAGCGTTTTCTTGTGGAAGAGGATTTTCTAGAAAACGCTTCTCGTATGAAAACGGATCTTTTTTACAGATAAAAGAAGATGCTTTTTCAAAAATATCTGGATACGTGTGGACAAGGCCCAAGACCCGAGTTTTATATTCAGAAATGGTGAAAAAATACCGGTTGACCCAAATAGTGTGACCCGATGCAATCTGTAATAGACCCCCTTTCGCAATGACGTCCATTCTTTTGAAATTCTTCCAGGAACATCACTTGCTTCGATTTAATGTGGATCGAAATCTCAAAAGCGTGCATTGCTCTCAGAAACGCATGAAATTGTTTTATATGTGTGGTTGCAACATAATGATACGATGTAGATTTCTCTCTGCACAGGGAATCACATCCTTTGCCTCGAATTGAATGTTATTGTGAAATTGGTCTATTGAAAAATAAGTAAGAGGCCGATTGAAATGCTCCAAAGTTTCTGTCGCTAAAAGACTATTCTATATTATGAGTATTTTGCAATTTTTTCGGCACACTAAATTTCCTGAATTAAGGATTTTGAGAAAAAGGCATGCTTTAAATCTTCAAAAACTCATCAAAAACAGAGGATCAATTAGCGGCCATTTCATCTTGAGAACAATGTGGAGTGTCTTCAATTTCTGCTTAGGAATAGGCAACTCAGTCGAAAAGTTTCCAGAGAAAGTTCATAGTCCCTAGGTACCTAAGCATTTTGAATAAATGTTCCTGGTCAACTCATGGAACTTCAAAGAAATTCGAATTTCCACGCAAATCGAAATCTTTAAGAATTGCTCACGGAAAGACAGGAATATCATTCTCCCTCGAGACAAGAAAATCTTAGCTACCCAGGGACTATACAGGGTGTGTAAAAAAATTGTTCAACGTTTGATTAAATATTGGAAAATAACGATAACATGAACAGGCTCATGAGAAGATAAGCCGGTCCCTCAGATTATGCAATAATTTTAGAGACTAGAATCTTGCAATCTAGAATCGGTTGAAAATTCACTGAGTTGCGAGCTTTCAAAGATAAGAAATATGCGATGGCTGAAACCAGAGACCCTCAGATTCCGTACAATGCAAGAAGCTCGAAGACCTAGGTAAAAGAAGTTTATCCCAGAGGAAACTAAGTAGGACTTCCAAAGTAATTTAATCCTTTCGATCATTGTCAAACTTTGCTTAACGGCCCTTAACATTGCAAGTATCCAAAAACAGTGGTTCAAACATAATCGACGAGATACTGAATCTATTTCCTCAACGCGTCCATAAGCTTGAAAGTCAGGTCATCGAAAATCTGTTCAGATCCCATTTGGCTCGCCCCCCTGAAACAATCGAGAAATAACAGAAACCTTGGCCTGTGGGGTTTTTACCAAAAAATCCATGTCGAGGCCTCTGTTTTCAGCTTTCGCACAGCCTTGAACTTCAAAGGCTTGTAACTCCATGAATTTTTAGCGGATTTGCAAGATTCTTGTGTCAAAAATTAATTTAAATCTCAAAAAAAGTGTTACGAGACCAAGTGTTAATTCAGCTTATCGTCATTTTTTAGTATTTAATCAAACGTCGAGCAATTTGTTTGAGACACCCTGTAAACTTGCTGTAGAATCTTCCGACTTAGTTGCCTATTCCCAGCCCAAAATAAAACACGCTCCTCATTATTTTGAAAATCTGAAATGATTAGAAATCGATCGCCGGTTTTGGACGACTTTTTGAGGATTTCAAGCTAGGATCTCAAAATCCTTAATTCGGGAATTTTACCGTGCCGAAAAAATTGCAAAAAACACTCGTAAGGTAGGGCATCCTTTTAGCAACTGAACAATGTTTCAAGCATTTCAATCTACCTATTACTAATTTATCTATAACAGATTGTGTGGGGTCACTTTTTTGGGTAACCCGGTGTACAAGAAAGTTACGTTTTACATCTGGAATTAGATACAGCTTTGAAACGAAGGGAATGATTTCATCGCAGTGTTTTAAAGAAACTGCCGATTTGTAACAAAATGATTATTGTAAGATATAAGATGCTTTTGTGCCAAGTTTGCTTTGGAGATTTCTTTTTTTAACTGTTGTCTTGCTCTTACTTCTTCAGGCGATTGAATTGCAGCCTCAAGATACTGGTGGAAAGGTAATGTCATTCAAGTTACGTTTAATGGCTACTTTTTTGGCAAGAATCTGCATTTTACTACATATTTCACTCATAGTCTGCTTTCGAGTGGCTTAAATAGATTTCTAGCTTGTGAAACTAACTGACGAGTGACAACTTTTTTTCCTGTCTGGAAAGATAGGAAATTTTTGTAGAGAAATCATACCAGAGTAGCCTTGTTGACTGAAGTGGCAGATCTGCTGTTTGGATTGCAATATTGGTATGACGTCCACTTGTGAATGATCTTTTCTGCGAAAAGCAATGGAAAAATCTGTTGTTATCGCGAAAGAACAGTAAATCTGTTTTTAACTTTGCAATTGTGATCGTGACCTTCAGAAATTCGTTTCTGTTCTTGATGAAATGTTTAATACTGGGTACGCCAGAACATCTTGCCACTGTTGACCGGTCATGATCGGTCACCAGCCACAAGGCTATTTGTAAGATTTATTATTAATTGTCCTGCCTTACCAAACTATTTTATGCGTTTTTCTTTATCTTCTGTCCCTCTATTTTTGTAAGGATATTGATTTTGTAAACATCATTGTTTCATAAACGGCCGAAAACCTTGAAAAACATCGATTCAATTTTAGGAACACGACGAGAATAATTTTGCATTTTTCTATAAGAAGGCCTCATCGAAATCTTGCAGAAATAAAGGTTTGTGTAACTGCTAATTTGCACAAGCGTCAACCGATCTCCCGTGCAATAGATCAAATGAAATCAATTTTTAAATTCTAAAACCTTTTGAAGATCTGTCTGGTTGGCCCGTTGTCCTACTCGGTCCTTAAGAAAGATTGATGGGTAATTTTCGATCCAGATCATATTTCACGACATCGCTAATGTTTGGGAATCATGCCGCCAATACATCAACAAATAATCGCTAAGTACAATTTAAGCTTTAGCCGGCAGTCTTTAAGTTTTAAGTTAAGTGTTTGATGAATCGTCGGGTAGTTTGTCTGGTAGTTTTTCTTGCATTCCAGGTTTTTCGCCATGAAAAGAAGCGCGGAATAGCTTTTTGAATTGATGGTTCATCTTTGCAGTTTTTTTTCAACTCATTAAGCCATTGCTGCATTCGGTATCTTTAATTTTTGAAGGCTGATCCATACGTTGTGATTGAATTGGGTAAGAAGAAGATTAGTGACAAGGACAATTATTCACCAAATTCATTGGACCCCATATTTGGCAAGTAAGTTGAACTTTTGGTGTTGATAGAAAGTTTACGTGTTGATTGAAACTTATGTTGTCTTTTCGTTTTTGATCCAGGGCGCAAAAGTTTGTCCCGCAAAAAGACTTCAACAGTCATCCATGAACGGAAACGTATCAAGTAATTGCTTGAAACTTGTTGGTAGGCTTATGAAAGCAAGCTATTCTTTAAAAATAACAATGTACAAGAGCATTGATTAAAGGGAGCATTTCGAGCGTAACTCTTTATCAAGTATACTTCTTATTCACCTCGTAATGATGTTCATGAGGTATTGATGGGGCCCAAAACTCGCCCGCTTGGGTGTTTTGTTTGCAAAGTCGGTGGATTTTAGCATGTGAAAAACATGTTGTCCTTTTTTTTGCTTCTCAATAACATTCACTTCAGCATAAAGTGCATATTAGCTTTACCAATTATTGTTGGGCACTCCCAGAAATCTTAGAATTGTTATGTTCTAAAGGCTGATTAAGGTGTTATATGAACGAACATGTAACGAAGGTCATGTATCAAACATACTTTACGTGTTTTCAGAATGTTTGAAATTGAGGCGTCCATTCCAATTGTCAAAGATCTTAAAGTGAGAATAATGGACTACGATTTGATTGGCCGTGATGATTTGATTGGTGAAACAGTGATTGACTTGGAGAATCGATACCTCTCAAAGTACAGAGGTACATGTGGGTTGCCACAAAGCTACCATTCGTAAGTATTTTCAGATTTGCCATATGATATACTGTAAATACTAAAAGCAGATTCAAGATTGTTAAATATTTCTAACATTTTCCAGTAAGTAGCGTCACGAAGATAAATGGCAGTTGTTGATATAGATGAAATTTGAAGCGTTTTGTATAGTATTAGCATAGTTGAATCTGCTATTTAGAATTATGTGTTGACTTTAAGCATGTTGCTTTAAAGTGATGTTCTTTCAGATATATGAAACTAGAGGAACTCGTATAGTACAGCTGAAAATCCCAATCTGAAATGGCATACCCCAGACACTTTGTGCTGTGTTTGTTACTCGGCAGTGAAAGTGCTACAAATCCCTTTGTACTTATTTTACACAGTTATATAGAGTAAGCTTGAATGTATACTTTGATACCTTGTTTGAATCAATCTGCCAAGCAGTTGCTGATTTATTGTGCAAGAAAGACAAAATATGTGGTTTCTTCAATAACACACTTCTGTCTTTCGCCGGCAATAATAAAATCAAATAAGTTGTGAAAGAAAGAGTTCTATCGTCGTGTCAAAATTCTTACTACATTTGGAAAAGAGTTCCTAGTGCTGTCCACCTATAAGAAATCACTATTCGCCGTTTTACAACCGCAGAAAGATTTGATCACAACGATAGAGCCATTTTTCAATTTAAATGATTTTGTCTTTTCTGGAGAACAAAGGTGCTGTTTTTGAACCAGTGCATTTTTTGCCTCCCCTGTACCATAAATCAGCAACCATTCGCCTGATGACGCTAGCAAGGTCTGAAAATCTAAGATGATGCCTATCATATGCATTATGCAACTGTGTAAACGACGAAACAATTACAGTCGCAGCTCCTGCACTGCAGTCTCGCAAACGGTACCCCACTTTTTGTGACCCCCCGTAGAAGACAGACTGCAGAAAACAGCTCTTCTGAATTTACAATCTGTATGCACGTTCAGTCTTTCCTTTCTGTTAGAAAAATATTGCAGTTGGACTACATGTACGATCAGAAAACATTGCATGCTATCTGTATCCATTATACTTGCATCAGAGTCGAAGCAGAGATCAGAGTTTGTTTGAAGGAGACTTCTCTCTATATTATGCAGTCCTACCAAGAAGCATTCAACTTTTACCGGGTGACCCAAAATATACTTCACAAGCTAGATCGTGCATAGCTTCGTGAAAACAAAGTTATGAACACAAAAAGGTATCAGCATGTAGCTGAAAGGATCAGCTATCTTTAGATACGTTGCATGGTCAGCTCAAGATGTGCGTACTGTCGGAAAAAAACAGTTCTAAAAATATAGAAATTCATTCATTTTTCGGACTGTACTCTCGTTTCCCAGTCGATGTTTTCGCAAATGTGACGAAAACTGAATTCCAATTTGCTATGTAGCAAGAAATTTGAATAAGGAACAGGGGTCAATCATTTTGCAAGCGAAGAATTTCCCCAGACGACTTCAAATCCATTGCTAATTTGAGTTTTCTCAAAATGTTGGCTGGAAAATGGTGGCGATGATTTCACTCAAAATGAGGATCCTGGGCTTCGAAATTTTCTTTGAAGCTGGTTTTCGGATGGTAATCATTGCTTGAAATGAACATGCAGATGTTCTAAACTGTGATGCAAGGCATTGAGCAATGACGTTTGATTTCAGGGAGCTAGTTACGCTCTTGCTCGTGAAGTTTCTTTTCGGGTCACCCTGTAGAGAAGATTTTTTTCGCAGTTCGGTAAAAGACTCCACTTCTTCAAATCTCCTCATGTGTTTATTACTTCCTACCTCTGTCGTAATTTCGTGAGTCATGCGTTCATTCAGAGGCTGTCTCATTGAGTGAACTTTTGTCCCAAAGTTTGACTGATAGGAGAAGAAAACTTTTAAGAGAGCAGACGATATGACAAAATGAGAACTTGTGGAGGCGAATTTTTGTTTGGTTACGCTAAACTTCTGGAACCTCATGCACTTGGCCAGTTGTTCAAAACTAGCCATGCACTAACATTCGACGATATGTTGCAGAGATAATTTAATTCCATAGATCTTTATATTCACCATTCCTTTCTCAATTTTCTAATTTTTAGCTCGGGACCATTCCAGTGGCGTGATGTTAAAAGTCCGAAGGAACACCTGGAGCGCTGGTGTGAAAGACATTGCCTTCCGAAGCCCCAGTACCTAAGTAACACCCAACTTGTCCTTGAAAGCAAAATCTACAAGCTCGAAGATTTCGGTAAGTGTTTGCTGCAAAAATAGATTTGGGTCAAGCTATTGCTTCAAACTGATGGAGCTATGTCGGTTTTCTTAGCTGTCTTAGCCCGAAATTTAGATGCTAACAAGATTCAAAGACTTTCTTTGTAGAAACAAAAACTCGATGCTCCCTTTTAATTTCCGTTATGGATTCAGAAGAACTCCGAGAATGTCTTAACCGATGATAGGACGGAAAGCATCGACCTTATCTTTGTATAGTTCCAGGTGGTATCTCTCTGGCATTTCATCACTTTAATAGCTTCATAACAATGGAAACAGCCTTATGTCCTATTATAGAGAATATCTGCTTACCTTTTTCGCTTTCATTGATGTTTTGTGAAAGTTTTGTGCTGCTCTTCACTTGTACTCGGGTCGACATTTGGTCGACAGTTGTAGTTCCTTTTCTACCCCTGTCCGAAAATTTCTCGGCAAAGACTGTTAATACCACAGAACGAAGTGAGCTACTTAATTGGCAATCGAGTTCATTCTTGGTACATAAGAAACAAAGGCTGCGAGTATTTCTCCCCTGTTTGCAAACTGATATTAATGAAACGAGACGACTTTGGTTTAAGTGGTTAGCAAATTGTTTCACTATTTCGCAGAAGAAGGAATGATTATTCATCCTCACCTTGGCCCAGCCGATCAACGTCTTGCTCTTCATGTCCTTAACATGCAAACTTTGGTCCCAGAGCACATTGAAACAAGATCTATTTACAATCCTCTGCAGCCAAGTATTGAACAGGTATATTCTTACAGTGTTTTGTTGTCAAGATTATGGAGAAATACGAAGCTGTAATATTTACATATGTTGATATTTACATATGCTGTATTCGATTTCAGTATTGGATTTCAGGGGTCATTGCAGACTTATTTGTAACATATAGGGCTTCCAGCGCTCCACAGTGATCCTATGTTTAGCTGGCAAAATTGTGCAGATTGACAAAGTCAGCCACGGCTAGCATGACCAACTACAGGATCACTGTCGTTGATTGCTTTTTACCTTCATCTTCCAAATTAAAGGAAACATCACCTATCCGAAAATTAAGAGGAATTATAAATTATGTTCTGAAATGTTGATCTTAGACGAGTTGCTGGGAGCAAAATTGTTCCTTGATAGCCATAATTAAGAAACGAATTGATAGTGTTTGAATTTGCCAATATAACGAGGAACAAGATGGTAGAGTGATGTGTTCCTTTCGTCAATCTAAACAGTAATGTTTACCTTCGAAGTAAAAACTTTGCCGTATATTTCATGTCATTGGTCACGAAACTCTCACTACAAGGATTCTGCCAGTTATAATTATTTCATGTCATTCTTTTTTTGTCACCGAAGTATATGTAATTCAAATCATATGATCCCAGGGACAAATTGAGATGTGGGTGGACATCTTCCCGAAGTTCCTTGGTGTACCTGGACCAGCAGTGAATGTTTCTCCAAGGCAGCCGAAGAAGTAAGCCCTGTTAAAATATCTCGAGTTTTTGCTGCGTTTCATTTACTTTCTCTTGAGATATTTCTTGTGGATAGCAGGATCAGTCATACTAAGAGTTTATTACCATTTTACTGTATCTTCATCAACGTCCAGTTCAGTAGATCAGGCTAAAACAAAAACCAATAACTAAGTATAGGATACTTTGGAATGTAAACAGTCATCGCCTGACTTTAGGAACAGGAACGTTTTTCTCGTTTTTGGACACTTGCTCCCAAGAACATGTTCAAATCGGAAATATCATGATTTTTAGTTGCATCAGCTCACTTCCATAATGATCACTAACAATCATGCAGACACACGATAAGACAACATACAACAAGCAGAAGCAGTGTATGCTGGATGACTCCAAAACTTGAATCAACGGGGGCGGAGTAATTAATTGCCTGCCAATTTCAACACAGTTCATTATGTCATAATTTGTTTGTATCATTGTGAAGTTGTTTGTAATTTCCCTTTGAAGCTATTGCAGCAAAGAACTTGACAAACAACTGACAGAATTGGCTAAGGTTTGTTTACACCCATTCAAGTCATTTGATGAATCTCTTGATAAAACTTCTTTTGATTTCTCTGACGTACCGTGCATAGTTGTGCCATGAATGCAAAAAGTTGAATAATACTAAAACTTCCCAATGGTATGGTCACATGACTTGAAATGGATAAAACAAACCTTAGCTGATTAGGTCTATTAATAAGACATACGACAAAGAAATAAGCCATTCTCATACTTCTCCGTGCAAGTGACACACACTTGTTTTTGTTTTTTCTTAGATAGGGGTTCATCCTTCTCATTGTCATGTTTTGATTTGAGAGTGAGTTAAGAAGGAGCTGGAAGTAGCTTGCTCCAAATTCTCGTTAGTTTGTGAAAAAGTTCAGAATTTCATTAGGCAAAATTGCTTAAGACCTATATTGCAAGATTGGAGAAAAGTACTTCCCTCATCAAGAGTAGATAGCCTTTCACAACATGTTGACAGAGACTTCGTTGACGCTGATGACTAATAGAAATTACGAAAATTGGAAAACGCGTAGACTCGCCAAGGACATTATCTTTACTTTCTAAATCATAGCTTTGAGCTGCGTGTTATCATTTGGAATACAAGTGACGTCATTATGGACGAGACATCAATCACAGGGGAACAGATGAGCGATATCTACCTTAAGACATGGCTCGAAGGAATTGATGACGTCCAGAAAACTGATATCCATTATCGATCATTGAATGGCGAAGGAAATTTCAATTGGAGAAAAATCTTCCCCTTCATGTACATGCCTGCTGAAAAAGTCATGATTGTGAGAGAAAAGGTAATATGCACGTCTCTTAGAGGAGTGGCCATTTTTTGCCCGTCAAGGGAATTTCAAAGAGAGGAACGATAGGAACCACATTGATGAATCAGGTCACGCCTCGTCGGTTGAGATTTTTCAGTGTTTGCTCATTCATGAAAGTTTACTAGTTTTGCACGATCGTCCGTCACCTAGCTCTCAGCAATCTTCGATTCCCTACATCTATTTTAGGTATTGCCCTCTAGGCTTACCTCAATATCTGTTGTTCACGCAGGATTCGTAAAAACACATCTTTGGTAGTTTATTGTCTTTATGGATATAAATATAGCCTCATGCATTTGGAAACTTTGTATTCTGATGATGAAGCACAGCTTTGCTTCGAAACATCAATAATTATTTAATATGGCATAGTCTCTTAATCATTAACTTTCGGCTTTGTCACATGGATTTATCTTAATAACTTTGATATGTCACAATGGATTTGTAACTTTCATTTTTGTCTTGGCATGAAATAACGATGAACATGATTATGTAGCAGTTCTTGCTCTTCGTTGCTTCACTGGACGGAAAAGGGAGGAGCTCGTTGTAGACCGGCATGTATATGTTGCTAACACAAAGCACTGCCTGAATTTGTTCAGCAGTATTTCGTGAAAAGTAAACATGAACCCCTAGACGTAAGCAGGAATTCATTCTGTTACAATCACTTCACATTCTATTTCGATTTACAGGAACATTTCTGGAGCTTGGACACAACTGAAGAGCGCCTTCCACCTTCCCTTATCGTTCAAATTTGGGACAATGACAAGTTTTCGAGCGATGATTTCTTGGGTATGTATTCATAGCAATCTTTTCCGTTGCTGAGTAATTCTTCAAAGCTGTTTAAAGGCCTTATGCAGCCAAATTTTGGTCCTCGACTTTTTGATGATTTTAGATAGTTCATAGTGTCATAAAAACTTTGTGAAAGTTTGAGATGGAGATTATGAGTTTAAGTTGAAGAAATTGTGTGTCAAAGTTGAGTGATTTCGCTATTTCAACGCGACATTGAACTGACAAATGTGACGTCACAATTATGACCGACGATACAGCGCGCACTGGAAACACTGTGCAAGCAATGGCCACTGCTTCAGAAAGTATGGGAAACACTTCGCGTGGGAGGTCATTTGTCGCTGGAGCACCAAATGGAGAAAGCTGCAAGAATACACAATTTATAAAAGATGTATCCGTCCACACATTCCCGAATGAAAACATTCAATCTTTACATATATTTAGTGGGTTAGATTTGTTCGTCACCATCGACCATTGGGCCTAAAGGGCATCTTTCTAAATAAACAGAATACCTTTACGGATTCGTAGCAAATTTTGACGATCTTTTTTTCGTTTTACATACATTGAATCAACGGTCGTTCTCGGGAACTTATTCCCGTTCTCTAATTTAGAGTTTGAACAATATTTTGCAATTTTTACTGTCCTCATTTCAAACTATCGGCGGGAAATTTGGGTATGTTCGAGAAAATCAGCATTTGTAACGTCGAGGGCCCAATTCTTGACAACATGTAAATGTAAACAAAGTTTTTACCTCATGTGAAAGTTAAGAGAAGCAAATCCTTCCGTTTATTGTGCTCGGAAGTGTACCTGCAAACACTGTTTTCGATTTATTCATTCAGTTTCAACATCTTCTTCATGTTTGTTTTGATGTGAGAGCCATGAAATGAATATCAATTCTTACACAGCCCGACTCGTTGAATAAAGCCCCAGTGGACCCAAATTGCTCCCACCTTGCAAAATTATCGAAATAAAATCTATTGAATCGCAAGAATCATGAAAAAACTCTGACACCTTTCCAAATGATTGAACTTGAGATCCGTAATGACTTGTTAAAAAAAATAAATCGTAGCGGTGGCGTGGTGATTGGAAGGCTTTACTACGATGTCAAATTATTATCAAAGCTCATGCCGGGGAAAGTCTCGAAATTGAAGCACTGGAAATTATCCAATGGTTCTTCGATATCACGGATACAGCTCCTGAATGAAAGAATAGACTTCATCGTTCGATGAGCTACCGTATGAATCAAATTCCTAACTTACGACTGTTTTAACAAAAAAAAGGAAAGAGACCCAAATTTGCTCTTGGACCCAAATTACTTCCACCCTACCCTAGATGCTACAAACGCAGAAGGGAAGGCAGTGCAACTCTGATTGAGCGTTGAACAGCCAAAGGTATGAGTCGTTCTAGGTCACGGCCGCTTTCCTTCCTTTCTAAGCTTGTTGATACATATTCAAGGGTTGCGTGAATTTTCACAAAATATGCAGTTCTTTAATCGTTTAGTGCAGGATCAGGAGAGTAGAATAGTTTGACTTGATCTTTATCGTTGGTGCGGAAAGCATGGCGTGAAACTGACTTCACTGATCCAAATACCGAAATTGCAGGTGTAAAGGGGAAAATTCATTCTCTGCAGAAGAAAGTATGTTATCATATATCTGGACTCGAGGGTGGCAATATGGGTATGCTGTCTGTCATTCTTGGCCTATAAGCCGACTTATTGCCAATGGTTCGTCTTGGTATAGCTATAGCTTCATAGTTTTAGCTCCCAGTTGGACAACTCCATGGTCGCTGTTGGATCTAGCCTCATCTTCTAAGTCTAGCCTGTCATCAGAAGACATTTGAAACTCACTTGCCATCGGTATCTGACATTGTGAAGCAATCCTCGTGAGCTCCACGTGCGTTGGTTTCATTGGCAAGAACTGCGCGTCGTGTTTGTGGTCATAATTATGACGTCACGCGCGAAGGCCTAATGTCGCTTTGAGAACAAATTTTCAAAACGGAATTTCGCACCCTTTCCGCAATGATATTGAGTAAAATTTGGTATCAATGAAATCAGTAAAGTTTGAATATTATGAATATAGTAAAAAATCAAAGTCGAAAATTTGGCTGCATAAGGCCTTTAATAACAATAGAATGAGTATGAACATAGCTGTACTGATTAGCCATTATAAATCGCGGTGCATTCTATTGGCTGTTCAAATCCATCCAAACTCATTCAATAACCTTTTGGGATATGGGAGGGTTCCCTCCGCAATTAGCTTCCTATTGAAGTAATTCCCTGCGTGCATTTCATTGTGTTGTTCTGTTGATATTCTTATATTGTATTGATTTGCTATCCAATTGTTATTAATTTTTCGGTAACATGTCTTGTATCCTGGTAGTCTAGCTTTTTGTATGTATTGCTAGTATTTTTGAATTGTATGTAGTGAATTAAAAATATAAACTGAACTGGTTGTCGATGATATAATTTCCATTGGATGAGTTCACCTTTCCCAAGCTCGATAGCTCTTTTAGCTCACTTTTTGAGGCCTCGTTATTCAGCTTGAAGAGTGATGCATGGATAAAACTAGTTTTTTTTATCAAGAATACTGCCGATAGTTGGGTCGGCCTTAATTCATGGTATGATTTTGTGTTTTATGATGCTGTGGTTCAGGCACCATGACGCCGACTCAAGGAGCATGTGGCATACCAGCGGTCACTTTTCCTTGGCGAAACCGGTCTGTAGCATGATTGTGAAGTGCGTGATGATTTCGCTCTCAATACTTTTTTATTCCCTGCCAATATAGCCTTATCTGATTATAGGCTACATTCACTTAATCTTTTCCATTTAATATACCATCACTCATTCTTGGTTCACTTTACTCAATAAAAACATGACTTAAGCAGTTAATTTAACTCCGAAAACATGACACCATGTTTATAGCTCGTAGGGTGACAATAAGAAGTACACAACGTGTGCTTTTTAAAATGTCAGCTTGGACCACAAAAAACACAACTTACAGGTATATGAAACACAAAAAACACAACTCAATGTTTTGTAAAGTATTTAATTCAACTTGTAATTCCATTCGTTAACTCATGATATGATATTGCGCTCCAGGCACTGTGACGCTGACTCTGGACAACTTGCCGAGACCTGCCAAGTCATCTGGTAAATGTAACCTTGATCAAATTCCGAGAATTGATGCCCAAGCCGGATCCCACAAGATTGAATTTGTTGATTTATTCAAGATGAAGCGTTGCAATGGTTGGTGGCCGGTATTTGTAGAGGAAGGGGAAGCCAGGACGCTGACAGGCAAAGTTGAAATGACGTTGGAAATTTTGACAGAAGAGGAATCAGTGGCTAGGCCAGCCGGCAAGGCACGTGATGAACCAAACTTGAATCCAAAACTTGACGAGCCAAAGTAAGATTCATTCACTCATCATTTTTAGGAGTATCAAGAATAGAGGCCTTGTAACCAGGGAATTTGTTATATTTCCTTAACAATTTTACAGTACATATTACGGAATTCTATACCTTCGAAGTACTTATCGGTACTACAAGAACTATACCATGAGGAGCAAGAGACTGTGGCTACCTCGTGGCATTTTAAAAAAAAAATGTTTAACTGCAAACTATGTATTTTACACAAATGCTACAAACAATGGAAATCAAAAACGATAAATTTTGTACTAGAGTTTGCGTTACATTAGATTTCAGGTTGGGGCTGTTATCGCCAGCTAAACTCTTTTGTTCGTTTTGTTTGGAACATAGCTGAAATCTAATGTGAAACAGAATATTCAAACTTGGTTTTTGGATGGCATGTGACTGAAATTTGAAAAGATCTTCGTCCAACTGACCAGTTTTGTGGATGAAACATATGGTCAGTTCGAATATATTTCTATTTATGTCATGAGAAAGGTCTTGATCACCATATGATAAGAGGTGCGTTAGAAGTTCGTTTGAAAGATTGATTATTTCAACAAATAGTCATAGCAACTCCGTAACTCCAGCGACAAGATCTCGTCACTGCGTGTGAAATGAAGGCAAAGCAACAAAGAGTGCACCATATCCTCAATACCGTCATTCATAAGCCACGTTAGGGTTACGGTGCCCCTGAAGCTCTGCTTGAACTTTGTGGAAAAGTTAATCGCTAAGACTGATGCTTATTTGAGAAAGAGGTGATAGGCCTAATCACAGACAGGTTTTGCTGGGGAGGGGGGGGGGGGGGTGGGGCGCAATTATTGAAGGAATCTTTCTTTAAAACAGCAATAGACGATGCATACCTGATTTCAGAATCAAGCTTAATCCATTCAGACATGCTTTTCGGGTGGGAACTAGATTGCAGTTTCTTTTTGTGCTTCCCATATTCACCCAATAACATCGCGATAGTGAGGAGAGTAGTTCGACTGATGAAATGAGGACATTGGTTCCTTTGTATACAAGAGCGTGTAAAAGGGGGTGAGGTTCTTCATAAAACCCGTGGTTGGAGGGCCTAAGATTCGGTACGCTTTGGAAAAAGGAAGAACATATACATAATTGTGACGACATGAGTGGACAGAGATGTGGTAATGACAAATACTGCGAACAAGTTCCAATAAACCATCACCTTTTATTTAACTAAGTTAAAGTGCTGAAATAAGAAACGTTCGAATCGTAAGGTCATTGCAGTTTTTACAAGTTTTCTTAGCTTTCTTCTTACGTCTTTCTTTCGCCAGTCGCTAGATTTAGCCAAATTTCAAGGAAATAACTGTTTGCTGCAAATCTTTTTCACAGAAATTGACTGCAACTGATACAGGCAGCTTCGTATATGCAATGTATTAAAACAGCTTCCCTTCTTTTAAACCGGTGTAAAATATTGGGCATTTTTCATCCAAGGCACTTGGATAAGTATTTTGGAGGCCAGCCTTTTTTTGCCATAGTGCATTGTCTTCCCATCAGACCATTTTCACAATGACATTTGCCTAGATGCATTTATGGATCTAAATCTCAAAAGCGTGCATTGTTCTCAGCAACACATGAAATAGTTTTGTACGTGTATTTGCAACCTAATAGATCTGGTGTAGATTTCGTGCGAAACAGGGAATCTTATCATTTGCCTCAAATTGATTTTAATTGTGAAATAGGTATATTGTTTAGACTTCTTCTTTTTTGTATTTTCCAACAGCATTGAGCTACCGCACCCTTCACTGATGAAGTGTTAGCAATTGCTATTAGAATAGAATCAGTTCCTAGTTAAGACTAATGGTGTGTTCTAGGAGGTACAAAGTTTGCCTTGAGGAAGGAAGCTTCATATCTTTCATTGTCAAATATCGTTTTAAATGTACTCTATTGAACGATTTGTTTACAAGCTTTATTGAATGATCCAGTTTTCTTGTATGTATGCACTGAAAGCCTTATTTCTGACACCTCTCACATGATTTTGTGAATAAGAGAAACAGTATCTCATATTTTGATGTTTACTCTAGCCGCCCTGCTACGTCATTCTTATGGTTCACATCTCCATGGAAAACACTGAAGTACATTTTATGGAACCGTTACAAGTGGTACATAATTGGTTTCTTGATCTTCATCATCTTGTTGCTGTTCATCGTGCTTCTTCTTTACTCAATGCCGGTATGTTGATTCTTTTGCTGTGTTCTCTTGCCGCCTAGTAAATGTGAGCTGAGAATCGGGGGTTTAGCAACAGTTCTTGCATTATTTTCAATCATTTAGCTGGTTGCGTGCAACGCTGTGCTAATTGCTGTTTTTGTTTGTTTGCTTGTTTATTGGTGCAGGGTGTCATAATGTTGCAGTTTGAAAATAGATGAATGCAGTTTAACCCAGATAAGGCTTTAATCAAAACATCCTAGCTAGATACTAAAATCGATCGACGCTTCAGTGCGCTAATGCGCCTAAACTCAAAACATAATAGATCCTTTGTTTAATTTAACTCAATCAATTCAATGGTTTCTAAAGAAAGTGTCAAATTCATAGAATGGAAAACAACCTCAGAAGCATAAACAACAACAGATTAGCTTCACCACACAGGGTTGATAGGCCCTCGTTGCAACTTCACAACACAACAATAGAGAGGATAAAAGGAATCCTGCCATCTTTGCAAATGAAATTGAGATGCAGAAGCATGAGCCAGTTTTAAAATGTTGTTACAACATTTTTGACATGTTTGAAATCTTGCTATCATTTTGCGATCATTAGACAACTTGATGCGGAACATCGCTAGAGATGCTCCTTCTAAAGTACAAGCTCCGGAATATGCCCTGGTCGAGCTTTTTGCTATCAGATTTTATCAAGAATGTATAGGTGCTAAAACTGATCATAGTGCTATCAAAGACGGAGAACAGCAAAACCAGTCACCCCACGAAAAATCTAACTTCGTGTTACTATTTATGAAGGCCTGCATTTGAATGATATGTAAGACCTCAAGAAGATCGAAAAGCAGAAAAGCCACTAATGTCTCCATGAGACTAAACCTCCCTTACATCGCCGAAGTTTGATAGCCCTTAATATATAATAATTTATTTCTAACATTTTCAATCAGTCGACTCTCGGGAGTTGTATTTATATGCGTGCTATAACCACTTATTCTTCAACGTCTATTATGAATTCATCAGTTGCCATCATATCTTGCAACTTATTTCAAACTTTGATTGACAGTTGGATGCACGTTGAAAATCTTAGTTTTCTTTACATTTTCTATCTTTATTTAATTTCCTTTTCAGGGATACACTGTCAAGAAGATTTTCAGAGTGTAAGAGCCACCATCGAAAGGACATCCAGAAACGTACCATTAATAAACCAGACTTACTACATTTTTTGGCCATAATTATTTCAATGATAGACTAATCATAAGAATTATTTTTTCCATGCAATTTTTATTTATAAAGCGGTTAAGTCCATCAGGCATCGCCAGGCAGACCTCACCAAGATGCGTGAGCGCCGCTTGCATGCTCAAAATATCATTAAACATCTGTTACTTAAACTTTGCTATCCTTTGAGTGCTTTAATGTTTTTGCCAACTATTTGTCTGCAGAGATAATGTAACTGCAATTTATGCTAACGGCAGCAATCTTCACATTTTCCAAGATGGTTTATTCATCTCTATCGATCAATTGGACAATGATGAGCTGATCCAGTTTTAAGTGGTTTTAGGTATAGAACTCCCCCTCTGGATTATACCAGCTGATATCCCAAAACGTTATACAGCAACCAATTATCAACATATGGCATTGTTTGAATTTGAATGAATGAGATACATAACCTATGCCGTCGAAGGCACGAAGTGTCGTTTCAAAATCTTTGATGAGTGTGCATTGCATTGAAGTCAACTTTTTTATTGCACTGAGCATGCCTTGCATCGATTCGAGAACGCAGAAACTGCTGCGTAAACTTCAAGAGTAGTAATTAAAGATTTTTGTGCTCAGTGATCATGAGTTTTGTCAAGAAAATTGATCTTTCATTATTGAATAAGTGACTTGGTCATGCTGCCTTAGTGATAGGAATCCCAATGAAACATTGTGTTCCGACCCCCCGACACCTGAAAGATCTTTGTTATTGCAGTTGTAAAATTTTGCGTCCTTGTTTCATAGGGACATCGAAAATTGGCCTGCCAAAAGGAACCGGAAAAATTGCCTTGACAATAACTTTACGGGGATACGTCTGCCTGGTTTACTGCTATTCGGAAAAGTGTCTTTGACTAGATATATTTTGTGAAGTTTTATGCACGCCGCTTTTTGGGATATATTTCTTCATTTGGCATGGAGTAAAACATGAAGTAATTTTTCTTTGAGCTGAAGGGAGTAACAATTACTTAATTCTTTTTTTCTAGAATGCTGTATGTTTTTGTTTTAACTGGCCGTTTTTCTGTTTCTCAGCTCTCAATTGTGTCTGTTATTTTTACGTGCAGTATGCGCCTCAAAAAGGCACTTAAGTACGACAAAAAGATGCCAGGTGAGTCAGAAAAAGCATGGGGCGTTTGTCGAACTGGCATCCCGGGGGAGGGGGGTATATGACTTACGGATGGACGGGGGTCTGCCGTCCGGTTTTCAGAAAGCCACCCTCTTCTAATTACCGACAGTTGCCGTCATGCCGTCATTTTATGATGAATTTTGGCGGAAAACTACCCATTTTTGACAAATTTTTGCCAATTTCTGGAAAACCCACCCATGTTTGAGAAAAATCTGCCAAAAAAGGGACCCTTGTTTAGAGAAGTTTGGACCGAAAATGCAACAGCTAAGGCGGCCATTGAAGGATGAACAACGATAGGTTCACTTTGACCAAATCAAACATCGACAATCGTGCCCGCGCAGATTTTTTCTCGCCTTTTTCATATCCAAACATCTTAGAAACATCGCTGCAAACATCGATTTTCTTATCATGTGACCCTATTGTTCTCAGGGAAATAAGCTACACTCATTGGCCAAAAACGTATGACGTCGAAAACGTACTTCACTTGACATCCAGTTGGCGAGTGCATTTTAATATTTGCATTGCTGGTTCGCAGAACCCAAATCAGTGAATTAAGTGGGATCAACAGCAACAGCAGGGGCCTGGGGATAATAACATTGCTGTCCAAAATAGATCATTAAAGATGTCAAGGTTGCTTATGTTAGTCAAGGACTCCTTTTTGGTGGCCCTGGGCCATTTCAAAACATCGTTTATCTTATTCAATTAACAGCATATTCTTGAACGTATGAAACCTTTCTTGAACGTATAATCATCTTCTTAGTGAGAATCAGTCTGGGTTTCGCTCAGGTGATTCAACTGTAAATCAATTGTTGGCCATCACCCACAAAATCTACAGTGGTTTTGATCAAATTCCAAGCAGGGAAACGAGAGCTGTATTTCTGGATTTATCCAAGGCTTTTGGCAGAGTGTGGCACGCAGGTCTACTCTACAAACCTGAAAGTAATGGTATCTCGGGAAATCTTCCGAAACTAATCAGAAGCTTTATCTCACATCGACAGCAGCGCGTGATTTTAAATGGGCAATCCTCTGAGTGGCGGGAGGTTTCTGCTGGTGTACCCCTGGGCTCGGTATTAGGTCCACTACTTTTTCTTATTTATATTAATGATTTAACAAATAACTTACAGTGCAACGTCAAATTATTTGCTGATGATACTTCTCTGTTTACAGTGGTTGAAAATGAAACTGTCTCTGCCCAAAATACGAAAAGAGGTCTAGAAAAAAATTTCCTGTGGGCGTGGCAATGGAAAATGCACTTCAATTCTGACAAGACTGAAGACTTACTTTTTTCCGTTAAAAACTGCGCCCAGTGCACCCTCCTTTGAGACTTGGAAATGAGGCAATTACAAGTAAAACAGAGCACAAACATCTTGGAATGATTCTTGACTCCAAATTGAGCTTTAGAAGTCATTTGAGTGAAGCTATTTTGAAAGCCAGGCGGGGGATCGGCTTGATAAGACACCTGTCACAATACGTATCAAGGGATGTACCTGATCAAATGTACGAGCTGTATGTGCGCCCCTACCTAGATTACCAAGATATAGTTTACCACAAATATGACCCTGACTTGTCATCAGTTATCACAAAGCGTCTTGAACAAACGCAGTATGCAGCATCTTAGGCTGTGACTGGGGCATGGAGAGGTACAAGTAAGCAAAAGCTTTACGATGAACTTGGTTGGGAATCTTTGTACCAGAGACGATGGCACAGAAGACTATGCCATTTCTTTAAGCTAAAGTTGACACAGTACCCAGCGTATCTTTTTTCTCTAATTCCTCCTGAACGGCAGATATCATACGATCTGCGTAATCCTCAAGCCTATGCCCAGAGCCAGAACTGATCGCTTTTCCAAGTCCTATTTTCATGATACGTTACATGAATGGAACAAACTACCAACTGAAATACGCGCTTTTACATCCATTGCTGAATTTAAGCGGAAACTGACTGCGTTAATAAGACCGGTCAAAAATACTATTTATGGAGTATCTGACTTAACAGGTATTAGGAATATAACAAGGCTTCGCGTACAATTCAGTGATCTAAATGCGCACCAATTTCATCACAATTTTGAGGGTCTCAGGCCTATATGTAATCATGGTACGGCTAACGAGGATAACGAGCATTATCTCCTGCATTGCCCCCGCTTTAACCAATTGCGAGAGGATCCCTTTGGCACTGTCACTGAAGTGTTGGGTATTGATATCGCAAACCTGGATTCAGAAACAGTGTGCAACTTGCTTCTTTATGGCTGTTCTAATATGAATATGATTGACAACATCGAAAAAACAAACAGGTTAAATTGATTGTGGGTGCTGGCGTGCTGCCTAGGTGAAGGGATGGGGTTTCTTGGACTTGCGACGAGTCTCTCTCGCGGAAAAAACAGAAGGAAAAAAAGCGAGAGAGACTTGTAGTAATTGGCATGCTCATTAATATTCATGAGCTATCGGGCCTTGCATCCATTTTCAAAATGACGGGGTTGTTGTCAACTCTTTCATCGTAGCTTGAGTCGGTCAATGTCAAAGAACATCGCAGAGCCTCGCTCTGTTGTATCATTGTTCTTTCTAAGCATATGATTGGATATTGGCTTTTTGTAAAGGGATGCCAACTGGACAGAATACTGTCCAGCTAACGACCCAGGCTACCAAGTATTACAAGTCTCTCTCGCTTTTATTCCTTCTCCCGTTTTTGCTGCGAGAGAGACTTGTAGCAAGTCCAGGGGTTTCTATGTCCTGTTGCTTGGGTAGCATGTTAGTATCTGTGGATCAGCACGAAATAAATTTGGCATAACACAATCATCTAGAAGCTCTTCTTTCTATCTTCTATACAGTTCCACACCAAACCATCCAAATGCTCCCATAGTGCTTTACTGCCATCTTCATTCTACCAGAGATACATCAGAGATTTTCCTTAAAAAAGGGACCATTTTCTAGAAATAAAACGTGCCCCCCGCGGTTCCTACATCTTTGAGCCAGAGTTGCAAAGGATAAAAAAAAAGACAACAAAACTGGTCTCTATGTATTTTTGATGATAAGATGAAAAATTGCATGCAATAATATACAGAACTCGTAGGCTTACTGCTAAGTCTTTCTTCTAACTTACTTCATGTATTAAATGTAAACACATAATCTTAACTCACTAAATTTCAGAGAAATTCATCTACTAATCATTGATATCCTTGCCCCAAGCAGTAGCGTGGTGGGTGTGTAGTAAGCCCACTTGACTTCAAAAAAATCCACAGAAAGCATGAAATACAGGGAAATCGCTGTATTTGAGTAATTCTTATGAAACCGCCGGAACCCTCCCAGAAGTTCGAGCTCTGCGTGATCATAGGGGTCTATTGGAATAAAATGGCTACAGTTGAGGTCAAAGGAGTAGGGTGAAATATCTGCATAAATTTTATCTAAGTTGTTTAGGAATTTCCTCTGGGTAAGACTGCTCAAACTACCCTCTTTGATATGATGAATTTTGATTTAACAGATACAGATCTACTGCTTTCCAGCAATCAATACAAACCATTCAACCCAATCCTACTCGTTTACCCCAGGGTTTACCAACGTTGTCTAACATGGATATGATTTATGCAGCTTTCCTGCATTATGCTACATATATTCCTCTGTTTCACGTCACCTCTGTGAGGATGCTATACAACAAAACTTCTTTTAGCCTGTTTGACTAAACATAAACTACAGTAGCAACCGGTGTGACTTACGAACCTGTCGGCTGAAATTGCCTAATTAGGCTACCATTTTATGACAACCTATGCATTGCATTAATTGTTCAAGAACCCTGGCACTGTTGCAAAATTCTATATTCTTATACAAGGACTATTACTGTAGCGCTTTTTCCTCTTTGAATCCTAAATGCTTATTACAAAAATTGCAAGTTCCTTTGCGTTTTTATTACGTTAAAACGCATGGTTAAGTAAGAGGCCTTTTCCAAACCACACAAGGAAAGATTCTTGTGTCTTCACATTATGTTTAAGAACGGCGGACTTTCTAATAGAAGTAGAGAACGTAGACGAATCGAGATCAAGCAAACTGTTTCGAACAACTAATACTGCATTCACACTGACACAGTACAACCGGCTTTATCTAAACCAGGTTAAATTTCAACCAATCAAATGCATTGGATTTGCTGGGTTAACCAATTAGAAGGCTCCATTCGATAACCTGGTTTAGTTTAAGCTGGTTTAAATTGCAGCCTGAATAGGGTACAAGTTATTTAAAATGCATAAAATGGCAAAAAAGTTGCAAAGTGGGGACTCAGCGACAGCATTTGCTGTCAGTCTCTACTTACTAGTGGCGTCACACTCCAAGAGTCCAGAATGAGCTGAAAAGTTTCTACATTTTATAGAATCTGAGAAATATCTAAAGTTCGAAAATGCGATCACTTTTGCATCCAGCGCCTAACTATTCACAACGTGTTTACTTCTTTGCAGGTCACAAACACGTTTTACGTTTTACATGATGGTTTTCAACGATGAAGAAATTGTTTACAATGCAAATTTTAAAGCGAGGGAGAAGGCAGCATGGGGCAAGGGGGTAACATTATTCAAGTTATACATGGTGAAGAGACATAGCAAAAAGTTAATTACAAAATGTGATATAGATTAATTTACATATACGAGCGGAGTTACCATGCCATTATATTCTATAGAAAAATGATTAATTGACTCTTAAACAACGACGTTTACATTCAAATGTATATATATATTGAAATTGAAATAAATCTTACTTTACAGAGAAGTAACAATTCTAAAGTGTAAATAGTGTTGGTATATTAATAAAGGAACATGTCGAAGCGCACACGAGTCAGAGAGTCCATGATTCGCACTCTACTTCATGAACTTCTATTTCCTAGCCCAAGTCATCTTGAAAATGAAACAATGACTTGCTCACAAAGCTCTGCTCCCCAAGACGGCTTTTTTATTTAAGACTGCAATCTTAACATTCAAACTCATAATCACGATAAAATTGATTTAAAAATGACGTTTTTCTATTACCATTAACCAAGAGCAATAAAGGTTTTGAACTGCTTGTGCTTGGGACACACTATAAACATTCAGTCAAGTGAAGTCACACACCTCTCATGAATAATTACTGAGCGGTGTGGCAACAAGTCTTCTTGTTCAGTCAAGACAACTTGCACAAGTCTATCAATCCCTTAGCAAAAAAAGCGGGTCAAGAAAAGGGGCTACTGAACAAATTTTCCCAGTCATATCTTGCGTGAAATCCTTGTCATGTTTAGTTGATTTGAAGTATGGAATAAAATAAATTAATAGTTCATTGCTTTGCTGTTGGTACTCTATGTCTCCCTTTTTCAAAATCCAATCCTCGTCCACATAATTCCTGCACCGATGCACTTGCGGATGCTCTACAAAGATACCTTTAAGGTGCAGGGTCACGTACCCGTAAAAAAACCTGTTATCTCTCTGATCTATATTGTTTCCCACACGTGGCCATTGTGTTCCGCTCAGATTTTGGTGGATGGGGTGAATCCACAATAAAGTTACTTCTAAAAATCGACCAATATCTCTGCAATCCTACAACGTATGAGTGTTTGGTGTATATCTCTAGAAAATTCAAGAGTCCATCTTCAAAATAACGCCCACATTTTGAGAAAAGTAGTGGAAAATCTCTGTGATATGGACTATCCTATCAAAAATCCTGAAAAATCATCTTTTCGAAAGAAGTTTGTTTACATTTCGTGATCCTGCCTCTTTAAACAAACTGATCAAATAAATCAAAATCATTCTAGTCTTTCGTGTCGCATATCAGTACGTTGAATTGCTGGATTCAGCAAGGATCCACTAGTTACCCCACCCTCAATCCATATCATATTTCATAAATCAGATTCGTAACAGATAAGGATTCCTCTCAATGAAAATATGCACCACTGAGTATGAATGTAGGGGTATGTTCCACAGAAAATCGCACCAATCGAAAAGCATCATCTTTAAAGAGGAAACAATGTAAATACGAACTTGCACGTGCTCTCCTCTCAACTGTGCCATGTGCGCGCCTTACTGTGGAACATGATGTTCATCAAACATTCAATCTAATGTAGTTAGTTTAATTCACTGATAGTTCAAATACGAGTAAGGAAACAAGAAAAAAGTTATACGTTTCAGAAAAATATATACATTAGAACAAGTGATAACTGCAAAGTCACCAAGGTGCGCTGCAAAAATGCAGCACTCCAAGACAACAGAAGGTTCCGATGTTTCATCTAAGATTCTTCTTTTTTATGACTTGACCTGCTTTATTTCCAACGTCATAACCCACTTCTTACACTACCATTATTGACTTTAACATTTTCAAGTCCTTTAAATCCCATCTGTTTCAATGTTTGATAAAAACCACAAAGATGGGTATGGAAAACATAAAAGATGCCGTTCACAACCTTACAGCAAAGAAGGATGCCTTCAATCTTGAGGATTTGTGTTGATGCATAGCTTGTCGTGCTTCATTTACGATGGTACATGGACAATGGCGCGGCATATCGGACACGTTGGATTTGACTGTAAAAAATTAGAGCTTTTGTAAGTATACAGTAGAATTCGTGTGGTCTATGCCTTTTTAATGAGTTACAAACATAAATAATTAAAGCAAATAAAGAGAGGCTTCTTGGAAGGAGAAACCTCGCAGTGATCCTGGCCAGGACATACATGGAAAAAATTAAATTAATTGCCAGCAAGCAAATTCATGCATACCCCCTTTATTATGCATACTCTAGGGCTCTAGGGGTCAATGTGCAACAATTCAGTGAGAAATTAAAAAGTGCCCTCCAAACGGCGCTACTCTAGAAACAGTCATTTAAAGGATCAGGCCAAAATCAATATCTCCACCGTCTATTCATCAATTCACAATATCTTTTTGACCATTGTCCCCATGCTTTGCCTAGTAAAGAGGGCGTAAGATAAATTGGATATTCAAAAATCAATTTTCACCATTTAAGTTGTTTCGCAACGTAATATTCAACATAATTGTGCACCCTTGTTCCACAAAGCACAAATCCAAAATTGCACACGCCCCAAAATCTTTCAGTACCATGAAACCTATCATGTGCCAGCAAATAATGAAACTAATAATGTAAACTCAGAGCAGCAAATACAAAAAAAATTCCATGGTCGCAGGTAAACATTACCTTCAATAAAATACCCTCTTTAATAAGCTGTTCTATAGTCAGTAAAATTTAACCCGTGTAAAAAATCGCGAAAAGAAACGTTCATAGTACCAGTAACGCAAACTGTTGATGATTATGAATGCTTGTGAAATCTTCCTACCTTCCAGGAAGAAGAAATAACAAGGACAAAGAAACTCACCTTCAGCCATTTATCCACACATTTGCTATGGAATTCATGTGAACAAGGAAGTGCCCTTAAGTTTTCATCCTCTTCAAAGTCACTTATACAAACGACACACCTCCTACGAAAAATTAAAATATCATGTCAGTGATTGTCCACCCCAAGGGTGTATTGGACCTCATGCGCTGTCCATTGGTATCCCTGTTGTAATGACTACCAGATGTTTCAAAATGATGTATTGGCATTTTGCCGAGATGTACAGTAACGAATTATGCACCAATTCATATCAATCATAAATCAATATAGTTAGTTAGAAAAAATAGGCTGTTTTCAAATTCTTACTGATGCAAACCAATTTCGCAAATTCCTTTCTTTTACAAGCCATTGCGCAGGAAAGCAGAAAACGTAGATGTGAAAATTTATTGGTCGCAATCGGTTCTTCCTTTCCACAATTACGAGCAATTTCGTAAGGTTGTGTCTTACAAACTTACCAAAATATATCTTTAATTAGATTCATATTCACGTACGTAAGGATTTCTAAACTATGAAAATCATATTTATTCTCACAGTTACAAATTTACAATCCACCAGTGCAATTTTGGATCGGTAACAAAAAGGTAACAGATAACCCTCCTGTTTAAAATCATTCACGCTAATTCGTAACAATTTTGATCCTTTTTGCCATAAAATGATTCGGTACTTGAGTAGTGCAAATGATTTTTAACCGTAAAACACTTTGCAAGAAAAAAAAACTGTACCGATCCCGGGGGAGGTACTTGGTTTGCCAACATACGGGGAGGTGCCGCTGGAAAATCTCAAAAGCTACCCTGTCCCGGAGTCAGATTCCTGAAAATGATACCTTGTCCCGGAGCGAAAGGTTCTTAAACAATACCCTACCGTTGAGTTTCTTTAGTCAAAATTGTGCCCTGGCCTGGAAATTCGTTTAAAATCTATCGGAAAATGTGGAAATGTTGCCATCCCAGCAATTTAAATCATATTCATGGAGTGCAAATGGCCTACAACGACCTTTCGGAGTCAAAAATGACCACATCGACCCCATATGGACCCTGTCGTGGAGCCGATTTTTACAAAAATGATACCCTGTCCCGGAGTCGGAATCCTGAAAATGATACCCTGTTCAGCGGCACGTCCCCGTACAGAAAAATATATAAGTGCCCCCCCCCCCGGGGTACCGATAAAGTGCAATCCAAATTATGCTTCACTTACTTGTTTTCCGTTGACCGATCTGAATCTTCTTTATAACTGTACGATGGTAACTGCTCAATATCAAGTTTGCTTAACCCCCGAGGTTCTGCAGATTGATTTTCCACACCGTTCCACTCGTAATTCGCATCTTCGTGGTCGATTTCGACAGTTCCGGTATAAAAGACGGGAGTCACTGCAGTCCTTTGCATCGATGACGTGGGTAACACTCGATAGGGATGGTAGTGAAACGGGACATGTAAGTACGGGTATGGAGCTGTTGTTGCACGGGATGCGACATGTCTCCAGTGATGCCTCGATTGGCTCGTGTGTGATGGCTAAGATAATAGATGATATTTAAGTCAATCTTAGATAGTGCACAGTGAGTATAAAAAATAGGCTCATGATATAATAGCACTTCAAAATGAAACAATAATGAATCAGCAGAAAGCGCTAGATAGGTAACCAGGCTCAATAAATAAGAAAAACAACATTCATTGTTCAGTGTTCAACAGTCAAATCATAATGTTTAACTTTTGCATGTAATCTTCAGAATGTCAAAGATTTAAGCCACACCCTATCTAATTCCAACTCTATCAAGGGTAAAGAGTCTCGCATGACTTTCAGATTTTTACTTGATTAACAAAAAATCAGGCCCTTGTGTGCTTAACCACATCATTTTGTCAGCTGAGACCATAGAAGTTTTGCACATTACTACCTAATGAATCTACTTTACGTGAAACTTGTCTCAACACTTTAAGTCTAATCAAATTACAGTTGCATCACAAGACTAATCCCTAATGAAATCGGATACAGATTCGTACTCACACGTTAAAGGGTTTGTGCAAGGCTAAAAGCCTGCATTTGCGTAGAGCAGAAAATCTAAAAATAGCCCATTGAAATCGATGGCCCAAACGTGTTGGGAATAATTGATAGCTAAAGAAACAATGCTATGTTTGCGCATTTTCTTTGTTCTATTTATAAAGAAGCCTATTTACCATTGCACACTCCCTTTGATAATTTATACCAAAAACCAGTTAGGCAACTGTAACCCATTTATGAATGCATATATGTAAATTCTGTAACACAGTCATAAAACAAAAAAGATTACAATATCATAAAATTTGGGAGAAAAGAAATCTAAGCTGAAATTCGAAACCAAAGTAGCATTTTCAATATTGTTGATTGATACTTCTGTTTCAGCCTTTAGAACTTTAATAATATATATATAGGGGCTATTTTCTTGATTTTAAAGATCCTTAGAGAAATTTTCCTTGATCTTATGCTTGAAGCTGTTGACATTCTTAGAAGATTTTAGGTCTGGTCGCTACCGTTCCAAACTTTAAGTCCTAGATAGGAGAGACTACCCTACACTGTGACCTTGTGTTACCCTGTTGAAACGGTTGATCTAGTTTCTTTCTGGATATTCGAGTGATTAGGCCTTGGCCAGCTGGTGGGAACATCTCTGACATATAGGAAGGGGCTGAATTATCAAAAAATTTGAAAACGTTTGTAGAAGGGCATTGTTCAAATCTATCCTTG
This sequence comes from Aurelia sp. 3 sensu Dawson et al. (2005), assembly GCA_964020215.1. NCBI lineage: Eukaryota > Metazoa > Cnidaria > Scyphozoa > Semaeostomeae > Ulmaridae > Aurelia > Aurelia sp. 3 sensu Dawson et al. (2005). The sequence goes on from OZ026585.1 coordinate 13,092,697, forward strand.
TGCAGAGCCAATTTATATCTTCCAATTCTTTGATTCCAGTATGTGCTATTATCTAGCTACAAACAGAGCCTGATACACTTGTTTTGAGCTGTTTGGATTAGTTTTGGTTAATCCTTTATTAGCATTTGAACCTAAGCACTGCATGCATAGTCAAAGTGGGGCTGGATCAGTGCATTTGCAAGTAACGTACAAAGAGAACATTCGAGGAAGTTTGTTCTCTATTGAGATTCCCTTGTCTTGCCATTGATTTTACCCAGGGTCCTGGTTGCCGATGGTTAACCAGGCACGTTTTCATGAAGAATAACGCCTAGATACGTCACTAGGGGTTTTCATGTAAGAAGTAGTCAGCAAAGCAATTTTCAACATACCACAGTAACGGAAGGCACGTGGTGATGTCCAATTGAGACGCAAGAGAATGGATAATGCTGATAACGATGAATATGATGGTGTATGTGCGTGTGATAGTGAGATGAATCTTCTAGTGAACTTCCAGAATTCACCTACAAAACAGAGCAACATCATATAAAATTCTTAGAGACTAAAAAACAATTTACATAATCCCAAAATTTCTATACGAAACCACGCAAAATTCGAACCACCCCTTCTGATGATCGTAGCCACCTGCCGTGGGTAAAGATTTACAAAAGATCCCCCTCTCCAACTAGCCTCCTCCTACAAAGAGGACATGAAATTCACAGCCATAACGGGCTAACAATAACACAATCATAGGTTTCTCACGTACAGCTATCAACATTCAACAAATCCAGAATCTTCCACGCTAAAGTATTCACTAAACTGTACGCATCACACTTGCGTAATTTTGGTTTTTAGTTCTCGAGAATACACTCCGTCATTCAGTTTAGGCTGCGTTACAAGTGCTCCAGTTTTAATCAACAACAATGCCTTCTCAGTGGTTTTAACACTATATATAGTTTTTATTATAAGAATGCATGTAAGATTTAGATTTACTCTTACAGCCATCAGCAGAGTTAAATAGTTCTGTATTTTTTAAACTTTTAATTAAGTACCCTCCATTCAAAAAGCCAACACTATCCTCTCTTCGTAATCGAAATCAAGTAGGCAAAGGCAAAGAGTCTCCCCGAAACAGAGAAAATTAAGAAAATCTGCTTAAAACGACAATGTAACTGCTTCTAACAAGATATCATAAGTGCCGCCATCATTTGTTGATTTCATGATTGTGCAACAACACCTTTCTTAGGGCCTACGGTAAAGTTCAAAGTAAATGTGTTGGAGGACAGGGCACTTTGTACTCATGTAATCTGAACATTATATATATATGATGTAAAACGAATAAAATATCTTGGAAGATCAGAAAAATATCTTACTGGATGCCTCTGATAATATGTTTCATCAATCCTGCTTGGCAGACTTTCTTGCTGTCCGTGAAGTGCATGTATCATAGGAGGAATGGCTAATGGACTTGCAACCGGTATTGGATTAAAAGGAACAGCAGCCGGGGGTAGGTGATGAACAGGAAGTATTGGATACGGGCTTTGTGGATAGACAGGTGTCGGCGTAAATGCACTTTGCTGTGGTTGCGGTTGTTGTTGTTGTTGTTGTCGGGGACATGAACAATTTGAAGTCCTGTATCCGTCAGGAGGGGCTTGACAACTGCAAGGTTGAACAACAGGATGCTGTATTTCACTGTGAGAAGAAACGACAAGAGATTACGAATACATTCGAGATTGAATTTATCGACTGTTTGAAAAATAGTGCTGCAACAACTATACAACCAATCTGAAATGACAACTCCATTGTCTGGCTACACGTTTAACTATGTATGGAGAATATGTTCATAGTTTACAACGTACAGTCTTAATCTCAAATGAAGAATTTCTGAAACTATCTAGCTTTCCTTGTATGATTTTTCAAACAGGGGATACATTTCTCCGACTCACTAGTAAGACATCGAGAGACAAATCTCACAACAGATGACTCCGTTTGCAAAGACAAAGATTTCTAGGCTACTTTGTGGCTTCAGAGAGGGGCACAGTGCTCAACATGCCCTCTTTAGATTAATTGAAAAATGTCGCAAATGCCTGGATGATGGGGGCGTCGTTGGTATGGTACTTATGGATCTGTCTAAGGCTTTTGATTGCCTACCTTATGGTCTCCTGATAGCAAAGCTAGAGGCCTATGGCTTCGGCATGAAATGCCTCAGATTTATAAATAGCTATCTCTCCGGTAGAAAACAACGAGTGAAAATTGGGTCGACCTTCAGCGACTGGCTCGATATTGTATCAGGTGTGCCCCAGGGTTCTGTTCTGGGTCCTTTGCTATTTAACATATGCGTCAATGATTTGATTTACTTCATCCAAAATACTGAGATTTGCAATTTTGCAGACGACACTACCATTGACTCTTGTGGCACTAATTTGGATGGAATTATCATTGACCTGGAAGAGGATCTATGTCAAGCGCTAGAATGGTTTGAATCAAACAGGCTGGTGGCCAATCCATCTAAATTCCAGATGATGCTCCTCGGTACCAAACGTAGTGATAAAATATGCATGGAGATAAATGGAGCCACTGTATGCCCATCAGCCAGTGTAAAACTTCTAGGCATTACAATCGATGCTGGTCTTAAATTTGACCAACATGTCAAAACCCTGTGCCAAAAAGTGAATAAAAATGTGACAGCATTTTCTAGGGCAGCTAAACTGCTAGATCTAGACAAGGCAAAATTGCTATACAACTCCTTTCTGCTGTCAAATTTCAACTACTGTCCTCTAATTTGGATTTTCTGTGGAAAGCGATGTAATAAGGAGATAAACCGAGTGCATAAACGTGCACTACGTGCACTGCTTGGTGTTATATTTTTTGTTGTTGTTATGAAACCTATAAAAAAGGCGTGGACTAACTATGAATTTTGTACCCATTATTTTGGTTAGGCCAGTCTGTCTCCATCTCCATTTTTCAACGTTTTTGCGGCTTTCTGCCGCCTTGGTATGCAATTTTTCTCGATTTTATCCCATTATATCCATATTTCTATGCGAAAATCACTTCTCCCAAGAAATTTTGGCTTTATCTTGTTTCTAGGGTTTCTTTCAACTTGCACGCCATTCATTTGCTTATCGCTTCGTCAAATTTTACAGAAATTGATCTGATTCATTAGGAGTGTATTTTCTTGCAAAAATGACAAGTTATAGAATAAAGAAACGTCCTAAGCCACGTAAAAATTATCTGCCTTTTTCGTGATGTAAAATATAACTTGCTTATTATTGGAGTTTGTGAGCCTATCAACTAGGCGCTGGCCAGGTTCAACTCTTGTTCCCTTCATTTTGGTTAGGCCAGTCAGTCTCCGCTCCAACATTTTATGCTCTCTCACGGCTCAGAAGTGTTCTCTTAGTCCACCATTCATGTATATATCATCCATCATCTTACATCTGAATATACAATATCAAACTCCTAGATTGTGTAAGTAGTAGTGTCATATTTTGTAAAATTCTGTCCCGTGACAAGAAATTTTTCTTCCCGAAGCGGCTCGTCGACCTGTTTGATGTTGGAAAAGTTGTGCCAAATAAGGGTGAACCAGTACCATATATGGGGTTTACCAGAAGAATTTATGACCTGTCTTCAAAAACAATTGATACCCGGTCATTTAAACTTTTGGAATGAAAACAAATTTGGGGTGAACAAAATCTCTGATAAATTTGCAACAAATTTTGCTCAGGTTGGTTGATACAGGTCATATATTTCTTTTGCAAAAATCAGGCCAAAGTTCGAGAAAAATTATGCTCCTATAGAAATACTATTATCATCAGAACGAGGCTACGGAAGTCGAATGATGGGTTGTCGGCCGTGTTATTGTTCCGTATTTTTTCTGGTGTGTGTCCCTTAGGTGTACTGTAATCGTCATCGTAATGTCTGTTCTTATTTGTTGAAGGGAAAGGGAGTTCTTGGAAGGGAATGGTATCGTTGCGCATTTGTTCCTTGTTCTGTCATCAAGACACCAGTGGGGGCACAGTGATCCAGGCAACGGAATAAATAGAGAAAAATGAAACTTGTAAAATTCAAAATTCTACTACCTGGTATTAACAAGCATACTTTGACATTCATAATGAAACAAATTTCAGCAAAATCGGACTTCTAGATGCAGAGATATGACATTTTGAAGTTGGAAGAAATTGATTAGGTCAAAGGTCAGTGCAATTTCCGGTCGAAATTCACATTGTTGGCAGAATTTTCATAACTTTAAGGCAGAATTTTATCCACTTCCCGAACTCCGAATGCGGCCATTTTTGTTTTGTTTTGTAGGTTGTTGTCTTTATTCAACTACTAACTATTCATTCGTACAATTTGATGAAGGATATTTCGTATTTTTCATGTGTATTAAACTATGTTCTTTCCAGTACTACATCTCCAAAAAGCTGAAGAATTCTGACTTTGAAGCTAAAAACAAAAAAAGGGCGGAAAAGGGCGGAAATGGCATCTATCGCTTATGGAAGTGGTATTTCAAATGGACATTTGAGCAAAAGGATTCGTACAAATTCGCACAGATAAGAGAGCAATGCAATTTTGAAAGATGTCACTCTGGCTACTTGATTTTAGTGAAAATCGCTCCTTTTTCATAATTTGAATTGCCTTCGTAATGATTCCATCCTAAATGTTTTTACACAATCCTTCCTACTTTGAACTAATCTTATTCATCTTTCTCCATTATTCTTATGAGCTTTAACCTGCAACAAAACTATATTTTGAGTCCGAATTCCTTGCTAAATTGTCAAGCATTATTGTACATAGATTGTATGATTGCCTCTTCCTCTATCAACGGATGCTCCTCAATTTTCTATTGGCATTTTCACTCTACAAGGATGCTTATGGCTTCCGAGATGACTGATGAGGAAATGACTTCCCTTGGGTACAGATGAGTCCCTCAGTGCACCAAATGTTGGCACATATTCCGGGGTGTTTTTTATTTTCTAGAAGGAAAGTCAATGGCCGTCTGGTCCGAGAGCGGACTCCCAAAGTTTCAGAAATGGTGCAGGGTGTAGGGTAAGGCAAACTTCTATCCAAAACAACACTCGCAACATTTTTTGACCATGCTTGTTACATCTTCACCAGTCATCTCCATACTTCTAAGGCAAATCACCAAAAGAGAATTGAGGAGCGTCCTTTGACAAAGGCAGAGGCTATTGTACAATCTATGTACGATCATGCTTGACGATTTAGCGAGGAAATCGGACTCAAAAAATAGTTTTGTTGTAGGTTAAAGCTCATAAGAATAATGGAGAAAAATAAATTAGATTAGTTTGAAGTAGCAAGGATGGTGTAAAAACACTTAGAATGGGATTATTGCAAAGAAAATGCAAAACTATGAAAAAGCACTGACTTTTCACTAAAATCAAGTAGCCAGAGTGATATCTTTCAAAATCGCATTGCTCTCCTATCTGTACAAATTTGCACGAATCCTTTGGCACTAATGTCCATTTGAAATAACACTTCCATACGGGATAGGTGACATTTCCGCCCTTTTCCGCCCGCTTTTTGTTTTTAGCCTCAAAGTCAGAATTCTTCAGCTTTTTGGAGATGTAGTAGCGAAAACAGCATAGTCTAATAAACATGAAAAATACAAACTATCCTTCAACAAATTGTATGAATGAATAGTTAGTAGTTAAATGAAGACAACAACCTACAAAACGAAACAAAACTGGCCGCAATTGGAGCTCGGAAAGTGGATGAAATTCTGCCTTAAAGCTCTGAAAATTCTTCCAACAATGTGAATTTCGACCGGAAATTGCATTGACCGATTTGATCAATTTCTTCCAACTTCAAAATGTCATATCTCTGCATCTAGAAGTCCGATTTTGCTGAAATTTGTTTTATTATGAATTTCAAAGTATGCTTGTTAATACCATGTAGTATAATTTTGAATTTTACAAGTTTCATTTTTTTTAAATTTATTCCCTTATTTCGGTAATTTGGAACAACCATCAAAAGTCAGCCCTACTCCCAAAGAGATTAGATGATAAGTTGATGCAAAGAAGTAGATTTCCTGCTGTTATCATGCCCATGGCAAGTAATTTTCAAGTTTTTGGGACCAGACCAAAGACTTTCTCATAAAAATTGCATCGCCATTCCCAACATTATCACTTACGTAAATTAATGAACATTAAACCCGAATAGGGCCAAGAATCTTCAAAGTGCCGTGGAAATTTTTTCTGCATGAATCTGTACGAATCCTTTGGCAAAGATGTTCCCAACACATCAAATTTAATTCTAATATTTTTTGCTAAGAGTTAGATATAGTTAGATTCTTTGTTTACATTATAAAAGACAAAATTCAGATGTTTTCCACTGTTTTTGAGCCTAAAAATGCCAGACTCAATTTTTAAAAAAAGTCTATTTCAGCGTGAGGTTTTAATAATTTAACTTGCATTTTCGAAAAGAGTAGATATGTATCTGTAAAATATAAAAAAGTTTTTGAAAATCGGCCTTCTCGTTGAGGATATATAGTAATTTCAATTTGTATGTTTTCATCGATGCCACAAACATTAGGCCGGAAATGGTAATGTAAACAAAACTTGGCATCGTAGGCCAACTTTAAAAAATCTTAACTCTGGACTCGCAACTACGATTTGAAAAATTTTTGTTTTGTCCAATAGTACCATGTCTCTTCTATATGATAAAATTATCAAATAGCTCATACTCGAATTTTCATTTTTTGGTATTAATTCCATGATTTCTAAAGAGCTGGATCACAGTGGGGGGATTCTTTCTTGGTGATGTTGGTTGACATCAGCCAATGGCGAGCAGCAATAGGTTGTTTCCGAGTCTTCACCTGTACATCGGAGAGATTTTCTTGTGCACTTAGTTTCTTTTCAGTGCTGTTGCAAATTCTCAAGCTATATCAGTTTGGTGTTGGTTTTATTCTCATAGCAATAGATATCCTCCCCTTCATGATTACAGTCCACTCTTTCATAGGTCATCTGGTTTATGCCCGGTCCTGTTTCTTGCCCTCATTTTCCAATTCCTACTCATGCATAAGGCTAGTCTCGTACATTCTCTTTGAACTTTTCAAACGAATTCCATTTGCATTGAACAGCCTTTTCCGATCAAAATATCGCACAATAAAGTATCTCTTCCTCGCGTATTTCCACTTGTATGCGATCTGTATTGCTTGCAACCTTCTTTATTCACAATGGGTAACATCGAGGATGATCTTACTAAGCGGAGATGTGGAACCGAACCCTGGCCCTGGTACCGAGACCTTGAAATTTTGTTGTTGGTATTTAAACAGTATTACTGCCCATGATTTTCTGCGTGTGTCACTTATAGAGGCATATAACTCCATACATAATTATGATCTCATAGGCATTGTTGAGGCTCATCTCGATGATTCTATTAGTCAGGAGAGACTTGCTCTGAAAGGGTATGAATTCATCACATGTAATCACCAATTGAATATTAAAAGGGGTGGAGTTGGTTTGTATATCAAAGATCCGCTTCCAAAGAAGCTAGGGCATGAAATTGCGACACTTCCTGAAAGTATTGTTTGCGAACTCCATATTGACAGGAAAGTATTTGAAATTAAGCAAGAATGTTAAGATATTTCTACAGATTCAAAAGTTACTTTTACAGATTCAAAGATTGAATCCGAAAGAGTTGTCTCTCCGGTCACAGTAAGCGTTTGTAACACGAGATTTCGTTTTCTCTCCCTTAACCTATTTTAACCGGGTGAAAAAAAATGATTTTCTACCGGGGGCGTTTATCGCCCCCCTAATTTTCTTTGCAACCATGAAACTATGAAGCTATGCACTGTGTCATAATTAAACAAAAGAGAATCCAAAAATAGCATCGGCTAATTTCTAATCACGTGACTGGTTGCTAGGCAACCAAAAATAGGGCAAATTTTGACGGAATTGAGCTATTAGGAGAAAAAACTAGATTTACATTAAATAACTGGCCAAAATAACCTAAAAACTATCCAGATACTTACTTGGTAGCCTTAGTTTGAGATTTAATTCAGTTTTGTATGAATATTTGTGGTTCCTAATTAATTAACTGGTAATTCGATTCAATGCAAAATTGTTTCCTCAATAATAATGCTTAAACATCATCAATTTCGCATAATTTGGGTGAAATCAAATAGCTTTATCAATATTTCAAGTCATTACATAATTTTTCATATAAAAATTGCTAATTCATTAGAAATATGACGTCATAAAGATTTGTGACTTCATGGAAATTCTAAATTGCTGATGTCAGCAAATATAGATAACTTATATATCAAATTAAAGTACTCATGCAGACAAATCGAATGATATATGTATATTGATGAGATTCGACACAAAATGAAGGAACTAGAGCAGTTTTTATGATTTTCCATGTGACCACTCTCCAAATATGGGCATCTGGTGGTTACGTGGTCTAACAATAGGCATTGAAATTTTTATTTTCTGATTGCCAGTTAAATTTTAGGAAAAGTCAGGGAGTTTCAGTGCCATAGCTATCATTGTTTAGAAAAACGCCCCCTCCCCCCCCCCCCCCGATTAAAATAGGGTTAAAGCCAAACTACAAACAGAATCCAGTTAAACTATACATCGCTGGATGCAAAAGATTGTAGGGATTCGAACCATATCAAAATAATCGGCAAATATTGTAAAATGATATTTTCCAAGCAAATTTAATGCTTAAAAAGTGTACCACCTTCAAAGCTATTTTGCACCCTATTTGAAAAATAGGGACCCTATTGGGATGTGCGAAGAATTCTGGTGGATGTAAAATATTGGGGCGAGAATGAATTTTTGTGTTTTCCATAGAGTGGTGGTGTCAAAGAGGACACTGCTTGTTTGTTGCTGTTGTATTTTATATTCTTTTGATAATCGAGGGAGAAGTCTGGAATGTGAAAGCTGAGGTGAAAGCCATGAATCTGAGAACTGGAAGTGGGTGTTTGGAGTATACAGATGGAATTCTTCGACACAAAGTGAACTCGTTACTTCCAGTGATCATGTTAACTATTAGGATCTGAGACAAATCAGTTGTTTTTTTCTGTCTCAGCTAGTTACTCATCGTTTACATGGGGAACTAAACTTCTACCCTAAAATATCGGCTTTAGTAAACATACAATTTCCAGACAATTCTTTGCTCTGACATGCTTCAAAAGCGGCCTAAGCCCCCTCGAGCAACTTATTAGCAATCTCCTCCCGCAGATAAATTTCCTCTCTTTTCAAGAGTAAAGGCTGGGAGGAGTGGTGGAATTTTCAAACAGTTGCTTTGTAAAACCACTTAATGAATCCGGAAGGAAAACAATTGCACTTGCATATCATTTCAAGTGAGAAAAATCATTCAAATTCCTGGTGAATGGTAGTGAGTACAGGTTGGCAAACGATTGTCTTTTCCATCTTACTGTTTTGAGCTGCACTCACTTAACTTTGTTAACAGCTAATTTTCATCATAAATGTCGCTGTCAAGTTGCCAGATAAAAATTCAAAATTATCTAGCCTAATTGAGGCTCTGATGACTACTTCAATGGTCAAACTATTTTAGGTATGCCTACCTATTGTTACACTTTTGGCACGAAAAGCGTCCGTAGATACCTAGCTAGCTAGCTACCTAGCAACCTGGCTAGCTCGCTTCCTTCCTATACAAACTCTCCCCCATCACATAATGTGCTCATTCTTCGCACATAAAAATCATAGTTTTTCTTTTAATCAAGATTTCTCCCTTTTCATCATGTCTCTTACATCCAAAGATGATCCTTTTGTGTTTCTCAAGAGTTGGGCTGCTTGGGTTTGGCGAAATTCGAACATCGACAATTTCGGCAAACAAAAGTTTGTCATAACCTTAAGCAGCATTCCTGCAAAGATCCTGAAACGAAGTGCAGACCTTTTTGCCATCATCCTCCACAAAATCTTCAATGGACCACTTTGCAATTTGGAGATATGGAAGGTGCATGGTCAATTCTGGAATCGTGAAGTAACAAGTGGGAGAGCTTCTTCTCTTCAGAACCAATATCAAGGCATACGGTGTGGTCCTTTCACTGCACAAACTTAAGATTAGCTATTACTATATATTTGCCCATCAACGAGATGAATTCATAGTACTTGTTGGCAATAGTGAGTCTTTTCCATGGATTATTTAGCTGTTATCTCATCCATGCCGTCGTTTCTTAGTGCAAGGACCTTCTATTTGAGGTGGTTCCTTGATTAACTTATCAGCGGCCTATTGTCCAAAGGAATTGTAAGCTGGAAAGATCTCATCTCTTTTCAAAGTGTTGATGCTCTCATCAAAAAGGATTAGACATCGATGATTTTATTATCCATGTCTAAAATTTACGAAAGGGTCTTAAACAGTCAATCAAAATCCAATGCCCTTACCTTTCTTTCTCCTCGTTTTTGTGCGGATTTTGAGAGGGCATGGAACCCAATATGCATTTTTCATGACTCACGGAAACCCATACAAGGGCCTTAGGTAAAGGGGGTTTGCTAAAGCACTACTCACGGGTCTTTAAATCACTCTCATAGGCAAAACGAAGTGCTTAAAGTTTCAGTTCAGCTGCATCCTGGCTGATTCATATCTATCTCAGTGAGCGCAAGCAGGGGTAAAGATGAATGGGTCATTCAGTGCATGGAAGAAGCAATGACAGGTGTACCACAAGGTTCATATCTGGGAACTCTTCTGTTTAATTTATACATCTGTGATATCTTCCTCGGATATGTAACTATGTGGATGACACAACGATCTATGCTTGCGACAGCAATATCAAAAGTGTTATCAAAACATTCAGAGTCTTTAGAATTGCAGAATGTTTCCAAAAAACTGCATGAGGTTGAATGAAGAAAAATGTCCCCTAAGAAAACAAAAGTAATGCTGCATCTTTGAATATCGGAAGGACAAGGAAAACAGAGAGTGTATGAGGAAAGATGCTTGGAGTGATTCTTGACAAAAAAAACCATGCTTTAAACAGTAAGAAAAATCCATTTGCACAAGGCTGTTCACACGCCAGATGCTCTCCAAAACTTTCTTACTTTCTTGATACTGATCAACTAAGACAATTAATGAGAGCATTATCGTGTCCCAAATCAACTACTGTCCTTTTGTTTGGATATTCTGCGACAGAGCACTGAACAATAAAAATACCTGTATTCATTAACAGGCATTGGGATATGGAGATCATTCGTTTCGTCAACTTATTTTACATCGAATATATACATCTAGCTTACTGTACAAATATGCAAAGTAAACTTATCTAAATCGATGAATATACAATACATAAATAAATATTTTTACAGTATTTTAATAAAATAACCAAATTAAATAAAAAGACTAATCTCCAGACACATATTGACAAGCGCTACATTTACAGTTCGGGCCATTCCATTTTTTAATCATAGTTTTAAAGCTGTTTAGATTTTCTGCAGATTTTATTTCATTTGACAACCCATTCCAGATTTGAGGTCCCAATGATCGAAGGCTATTGGAACCAAACGTGACTTGATTTGGTCTATAATGCTGTAAGCCATTGGAGTTTCGTAATGGGTAATGAGAAGGTTTTATTTTGAAAATGTCATACATGAAGGAGGGATTTGAATTTTTCAAAGTCTTAAAAATTTCTACGCAGAGAACTCTTAGACGGGAAACATGCATAGTACACTTCTCTGACTTCGAAAGTAAATCGCTGTACGAGGTAATGTGATCATTGTGTAAGAATCTAAGAGCGTGTTCTTGGATCTTTTCAATCTTTTGCAATGATTTAGCTGACGACAAGTACCATACAAGAGGGCATTAATCAAAATTGGAATATACAAAGCTTTGGACAAGAATCTTCTTTTCATTAAAGCCTTTTTAAAACATTGAGTGATTGACTGAGATCAGGTAATGATAGCTACATGCATAATACGAACCTAAAATCTTGGAAGCATGATTGTTGCCTTTGACAAGAGCTATAACCACATTCACATGCTGTCTGTCTGATACAATGAGGATGTACTCTTTGATGTGGATAGATTCTGCTATCGCGATTATGACATTGTGGACATTGTGGACATTGTGGACATGGACCCTGAAAAAGAAATGGCTAAAATTAGATCAATTAAAGTAAAAGCAAAAACTATGTAGAAGAGTAAAACTGCTTTGGGCGATAGAACCATGATCATTTTCCAAAATAATGCACACTACATATCATTAAAGGAGTTGAGTCAGCGAAGTTTTATTCTTGCAATCAATGTAAAACTTAGGTTACTTAGGTTGCATTTCTCGTGGATTTGTTGTGTCGACTGTGCTTGTGAACAAAGTGTGTGTGATTTCTTTCTTACAACGCAGTCCATATACCGTTTTCTAATGTAAAAGAAGTGCTAAAATTGTAAAGAGTGAGTTAGAAAAAACATGGGGCGTTAGTCGTTCTGTGGCGTCGCATTTGGCATTTTTCTGCATTTGGCATTTAGATTTTTTCCGTGAAGCCAAGAGTCTAACTTAGAACATAAACCTTTTTCCATTGAAATCAGTCATTTGATGCATTTGTTAAAAAAGATTTTCCTCGTAAGACCTTGTATGAGAGTCTTGCAAACTCATGAAATCTTTCACCAAGCCCCTTCAGCATTTGAGCATTGCCAGAGTTGCAGGTGCACATGGTATTATCAGGGGATACTGAATTAGTTAAGCCTGCTTCACACCAGGTCGTTAAGTTTGTGCACAAAGGCCCAAAAGACAGACTCAGAGTGTGCGTCCTTTGTATTTTGGCTCTTTCTTTACGACTCTTGCGACTCAAAATACCAGGTGTGAAGTGGTGCCTGCAAAAAGTCCCATTGCGACTTACAGAGCATAGATCTGCTTGAAAGAAATCTCTCTGAATGACAAAGAGGCACGCATTATCAACGCCTCTCAAACATACTCCTCACGCAGGGCCCAGAGGAGAAACTTCTATCTCCAAACTATTTCATTCTACGCTGATAAGATCATGTGTACCGGTAACTTTTGCCAAGATAAAATGCGGAAGGGGCTTGGTAAAAGACTTCACCAGCTTGCAAGACTCCCATACCAGGACTTGGAAAGAAACTCTTTCTAAAAATGCTTCAAATGACCGATCCTGGATTGGGAAAGTTTTATGATCTAAGTTTGACTCTTGGCTGCATGGAAAAATTTAGTTCATACCACGATCGGGTGGCCAAATGCGATGTCACAGTCCGCCAAACGCCCCACGTTTTTTCTCACTCACCTGGAAGGTACACATGCAATATATTCATATCTTGAAATTCAGATTTTTGCAAACTTCATGACTTTTTCATAATTTGATATTTTACCAAGTTGCCAAGTATACCGGGTGAGCCACATAAAAAAGTTCCCGAAGGTGTTCCTGAAGCTTCCTGAAACTTCCTAAAACTTCCTGAAGCTTCCTGAAACTTCCTGAAGGTGTTGTGGCGCCGTGGTGTAATCCTCTGACATTGCAGCCAGAACAGTCAGCCGGAGTGGGTTCGAGTTCCGGTAGGGCCCCACCACTTGAGCGTCATGACAAGGGGTCGCGGACTCGATTAGGTCTGCTCTATTTCTGCGATCCCAGCGCTTGGCGCTGAAAAACGCAACTTCACCTTCACCTTCGTTCCCACTTTTGAAAATTTATAACACCAAGACTACTTCACAGATTTGAATCATTCAAATTCTAGTTAAAAGCCAAAAGATTCAAGTATTTTTGTATTTTTCTCACTGTCCTACCAGCACTAGAAGTATTGGTAAATTCAACTTTATAAACAATTCATGGTTGCAAAATGACGAAAAAAAGCCTAAAACATTGATCAAATCGTAAGGACTCTATTCACACCGAACAATAAGCAATGGGCGTTTCACCTCCCTCGAGTGTTATAAAACATCGATTTTCAGACAAATACGGAAGATTTTCAATACCATGGCAATTAATGTGCAGCGGATATCTCTCACCCATGAGAAGTTGGATTTCCTTCATTATTCTGTGCGAGGAGTCATTTATGCTTTGATCGCTGTTTTAGGCCAGTTTTCAGTCATTTGCAACCATGAAACTTTTGTGAAGTTGAATTTACCTATATAGTGCTCTTGAGACAACGAGAAAAATCACAAAAATAATTCAACCGTTTTGCTTTTAACTAAGAATTAAAATCATTCAAATCTGTGACATACCCTTGCTGTTATGAATTTTCAAAAGTTGGAACTTTTTTCTGGCTCACCAGGTATATACATCAAGTAGTTAACAGTCAGAAATGCAGTGCGAAATGTATTCTAACGATTTATCTTTATGAATTGAAGGTTTTTTATATTCAATATAAAAATTTATAATTACAAATTACGAATCACACTACAAGGACGATACCAGGAGGTGCAAAATATAATGACTACCCTATCATGACTCCGTTATCCAGGGGTACTATGGGGGGCCCTCCTAAAACTTCTGATGATTTTAAAGATCTGAAGCCTTACCCGGCTTTCCCAACCTTTTGGGTACTACAATCCCAGCTTTCCCTGCTTTATTCCCAGCTTTGGTGGTACGGGTAGACATCGTTGTTGAAATGGACTAAAAATGAGAAATAAGGAGGGATTCGAAAGTCTTCGGAGGGGAGACCGGGCACAATTGTAACACGGGGGCAGTTGTAGCACTGGCTCACTCACGGTTAGCAGAAAATTGCGAAAATCTGATTTTTGCACAGACGAGGCTCCTTCTAACCCTCCACAGAAGACTTGAGATACAGGAATGTTCATCTGAGTTTGGAAAATTCTCGTCGGGAAACATGTTTTTGAGTATGAAAGTAAAAACGTGCTTTCCTGTACGTTTGAGCATTTCCCTTTCCCATCACAGACATGACATCAAGTTAGGGTCAAAATTTTGTAAACTTTTAACCTCCGCAGCATATGAGATGTAAAAATGGGGCAAAACAATAGCTGATCATGTCAGAGGCAATAGACGCTTCCACTAAAGATGATGGGGAGGAATTTTTACCAAGATGCATTACATCATAACTGAACTCCTAAAGAATCATAGAATCGTTAAAGAATGTAAATATGGCTTTGATTCAGTTTCTCATCTGGTGAAACAACAATGTCCGTCCATGTTTCAGTATTAAAGAGTCAATTGTTGAAACCTGTAAGCAAAAGTCTCCATTTTCTCAATCTGTCCATTTTCTTCAAAATTTACAAAGGAAAGACTGCGTCTCTTTTTATTCATTCTTTCAGAAGCAACGAATGATCAGCTATGTGGTATTACATTTTGTGTGTGTGGAAAAACAGGATCATGCAATATTATCTGTAATGATTTTAAAGATATGCAAATATTGCTCCAGTCATATGTTACAACTATCCCCATGTGCAGGGCAATGGTAGCACTTACCTTGGTGTCCAGGTTGACCATTAACTTAAATCGACATCTCAATTGGCCTTAACCCTATTTTGGTTGGGGGGCAAATTTGCCCCCCCCCCTAGTGGATTTTCTTTAATAACTCTGCGAGGAAGACTTTTATAGCCATGAAACTTCTTGACTTTTTGCAACTACTTATTGTGCAACTTCTCAAAAAGTTTCATTGAAATATTTTGAAAAATGAGGGGGCGGGAGACAATTTTCTGGGACTGACCCAGGAAAAATCGCAAATTCTCAAATCTCAATTATCGCGAAAAAAGGAGCAGAAGTGGAATATTTTGCAAATTTCTTTTGTAATGTTGTGTTATTTGATGCATTCTATCATAAATATCATGTTTGGATGGAAGATATGCTCCAAATTAAATTTTATCTTGATTTTCCTGATTTTGGCCAATTTTGCCGCTTTTCTTCACCACACAAAGGAACATGCTGACGTAAGCAAAAATGGTGGCTGTTTTTAGGTTAATTTTTATATTTACAGAAAGTACATGCCTGAGGCTATTAGCACACCAAATTTGGTCGCTCTACCTATTACCAGTCAAGAGTTATGTAGGGGGGGCATTTTTGCCCCCCCCAACCAAAATAGTACTATCAAATAGCCCAACCACTATAGGGTTAACAACTACCGTAAAAGCTCTATTAAGCCCCCCTCTCTATTAAGCCCCCCTCTCTAATAAGCCCCTCCTCTCTGAGTCAAAATTTGAAATAAGCCCCCCTCTCTATTAAGCCCCCCCCCACTTATACAAAATTATAGAATTTACAAATTTTTCCGTTCATTTAGCTATACAACCTTACATGTTAATTTTAGTTTGATATGGGATAAAAACTGAGTCGAATCTGTGTATTTGAGTCGGAAAATTGTGTGTTGAATCCGCAAAATATGGAATAAAGGAACTGAAAAGCTACCAAATATATCCTTTTCGCTTGATTTTGTGAATAAGCCCCCCCTCTCTAATAAGCCCCCCTCTCTATTAAGCCCCCCCCTCTGGAAGGTCCAAAATTAAATAAGCCCCCCGGGGGCTTAATAGAGCTTTTACGGTAATAAGATCTCTAGAGGTATTGGCATGCTTTGTTATGCCAAGCAGTGCCTCCCAATATCAACTGTCAAGACAGTGTATAAGACTATGTATTTAGTGGAGCAGTAATTTAGATATTGTTATCAAGTCTGGCGAAATGCTGCGGTGACTGCATTGAAAAATTGCAGAAACTCTAAAATCGTGCTGCAAAACTCGTTACCAAACAGTCCATTTGATGCAACTGCTTTACCAATATTCCCGGGGGGGGGGTAACTTCAATAGGCCGGTGACAGGGGTGTGCCATTTGACGTCTGAAATCGCACCCTAAGATTTATAAATTTTTGCGAAAATGATACCCCAAAATTTACAGGCCATTGAAAATGTATACCTTAAAATTGTGACAGCCATCCAAAATTTTAACCAAGTAAGTGAAAATTGATGAAAATATATATCCTAAAGAGGTATTTTTCTAAAATGACACTCAAAATGACAACTTGTGATTTACCAAAATAATATCCCAAAATTTACTTTCTGCTGGAAAAAAGGCACCTCACAAAATGGCACATTCCATATTTTCATATATGGTAGTTACCCCCCCCCGGGCCAATATTTGTGCGCTTCACTGGCCACCTGTTAGGGAACTAGTTGTATCAATAATATTGATTCAGAAGCTCAAAAAGTGGTTTTCAGATCCCTTAAAGGAGACGCACCATGCTATATGAATGACATGTTCACAAGAGTCAACAATTTCACTGCTCGTTCTCTTAGGAATGCTGAAGTCAACCTCGGTTGCCATTGTTAAAATCAGCAGGAGGGCAGAAATGCTTCTAGCACCAAGGCGCCAAACTCTGGAACAGTCTGATATTAGAAATTCTTCAACCCTGAAAGCATTCAAGAGAGAGGCGCAAAAATGAACACTAAAATATTTTCGTTTTTTTTTGTTGATTATAATTTTGATTTAGCTTAATAAACTGGTTTCATTGTGAATTATTAATTGTTGCAAGTTTTTAGCATGGCCCCTTGTAAATCTGGCTTTAACTGATGGGCTAGCATGGGTAAAAAATATAAAATCAAATAAAAGATCAAATAACAAAGTTTAACTTCTAAGATGTAAACTTGGTGTGTGATCATCAATTTTTGCCGATTCCTTTATGGTGAGATATTCTGGGCTTGTCTAAATATGATTAAGAAACACCTTTATCCCTCCAATGATTTCTCTGCCTTGCTTTCCTGTACCATGCAGTGGATTATTGAATATACTAGTCTATCTACCAGGTGTCCCAAAAAAAGTATACGGATTTTGTCGATCCCAGCTATAAGAATAAAGCGTGAATGTGAATCAATCCGAAATGCTTTTCAAAACATACCTCGATAGCAAACTTGAACATACATAGATACCTCGCTTGTTGATATCGGTGCGTTGAGAGTAAAGATGTTATTCTTTAAAGGGCAAATTTGCCTACATCTCCAAACCAGAGCTTTGGCGTTTTGGCCTAAGCAAATTCTTGTAGCACAGTGAATAAAATCACAAAATTTGAAGACGGCACAACAAAAACATAGCCGCCAAATCTTTTCTTTTGTCCGAAGTTCCCAAGGGGCGCTGACTAATATCGCATTTTCTGCGAGAATTGACCAATCAGATGCCGTTATTTCATTACTTCCGCGTTTCGCAGCTAGAAATAGGCCATTTTGGGTACCCCCCAATAAAAAAACATTGCACGCTCGAGTAAATCGAATTTTTTAAAAATTTCAACGGGAAAAGGATGCTAATACATAGGATCACAAGTGTTCATGTGGTTTCCTCGCAGTGGCTTGAAATGAATGATTGGTGGCAGTTTTAGAGGCAAGCATCAGTTTCTTTAGTCATTTTCATGCAATTTCCAGTATGAAATGAATAGGAAGATTGTCGATTACGACTGAAGTTGTATGGAGCAAAGTATCGAAACAACTGCCAAATTTAATTCCTGCGCTTGGGATGGAGTGTGAATGAGACCAAATTAACGGAATTACGAACAATTCACAAGGAAGACGACGGCGGCATTGCACCAGGAGCGGTAAAGATGACGATGAAGCAGGTTTTCTTTCTATCTACTTTGCAGATGTTGTCTTGCTGTCAGCACATTTCAAATTTTAAATTCTTCTCGAGGAAGATTTTGACAACGATAAATGCTCATTGCTTGCAAGCAATGCTATATCATTGCTTTACAAGAAGCCGCTAATAGCCAACTCTGTGCCTGTGTGAAGTTGCAAATTCAATTTTGTAAGAAGTTAGGAAATCTATAAAAAACACTTTAAACCCGGGAAGAGCTGGGGTCAAACGTAACTCTAAGTCCACAGACAAGTTTGTTGTAAAAGTTAATATAGTTTCACATCCTTTTTAAAAGGAACTGAATATTTGGCTCAATACTGAAAGTATCGAAAGTTTCTTATAAGATTATCAAATTTTGAGCACATTTCAAAACAAAAAATTTTGAAGCCTTTCCAAAGAGACCTTTCTCAAGTACCTTTCGAGCAATGTGATACAAGAAATAAGTGAAAATGACGTAAAAATAACGTCTAAAACAGCATTGCAAAGGTTTCAAGGACCTTGTTTTGAAATTCACGAGGACACAGGAAAGGGAACACGAATAATCTGATAATCTTGAGAGACTTGTAATACTGACGTAAATTCTTAGATATTCTTAGTTTCTAATCAAAGGTACGTGCACTTGAGTTTCTTAATACTTGGCGGTCTGATGGCTGAGTTTCTTAAAAGCAGCAGGTTCTTACGAAAAGAATTCGTGTAAAGGCAACTGTTAGCAATATTATTGTCTGGGAAATCATTTTGTTTTCGAACTCCAAAAAACCTTTTGACAAGCAGGCCCCAAGCAGGCAAACTTTTGAAATTTGTTGGCAAATTTTTTGTATATTCTCTCTTTTCGAGACATATCAGACAGTCAATGCAAATATGTTCGTAGCGTCTTTTCTTTCGATGTGAATGATTTGCAACAGTTGGAGATGTTGCCAAGTCCAGTCGAGCTTTCAACGAACATTGCATTTGAATGAGATTTCCCCATTTTTGAAAAAAACACACAAAGGGAATCGACATGGTTAAAAGCTGACCCGGGCCAGGTCAAAATTATAATCTATTGTACTCGACAGCTTCGATGCATCCGGTTTCATTGTGTAGCTAAAGAAACACTGGATTTGTGGGCGTTCCTCTGGCCTATATATAGCGACTATGAGATATATACCTATGTCTATTCCCTTTAAGACGGTAAATTATCTTACCGACAAAAATATGACAACACTATCGCCTTTAATTATTTCTTTACCCTCCATTTCCTGTTGAGTCTGGATCAGAGTGGGGCACAAGTTGCCATATGGGGATGAAGCAAGGACTCTGGAGGGGTATGGGTCAGAAATTCGCATGGCAAGGTGAAGTAAAGCGCAGATCTCGAAAATTTCAGAAGAAATATGCATATTGTTGATAATTTTGCTAAAAAACTACTTTTTGGGGGGGACGGCGAGCAAGATGCCGCTACCTGCTTGAAACAACATCGAATTCAAGCATTCAGATCGCCATAATTTTTCAATCTTGAGTGATGGCACGGAGACTACATGAACACTTGTGGTCCTATGTATTAGCATCCTTTTCCCGTTGAAATCTTCAAAAAATTCGATTTACTCGAGCGTGCAATGTTTTTTTATTGGGGGGTACCCAAAATGGCCTAAATCTAGCTGCGAAACGCGGAAGTAATGAAATGACGGCATCTGATTGGTCAATTCTCGCAGAAAATGCGATATGAGTCAGCGCCCCTTGGGAACTTCGGACAAAAGAAAAGATTTGGCGGCTATGTTCGGCACAACAGATGTGTTTTACAAAATCAAGTTTATGTGAAACCTCTCGTCAAGGGAGCTCCGAAATCAACTTCATGCATCTCAATATCGACAATTGGTTTTACACATGCTATTCATCTGTGAAAGTTCTCCCTTGAGCATCAACGCGCTGACATCATCGAATCATTCCTTGAAAAGAATTTATTATCAGATCTCTCGGGATCAGGCTGATCATGACGTATCTTCGAAGCTGCTTTCCCGGGTGGGTCATCAACCCGGGGGGGGGGGGGTACTCATATATTTTACTATGCGGGAACGTGCCGCTGAACAGGGTATCATTTTCAGGATTCCGACTCCGGAACTCTGCGGGGACGTGCCGCTGAACAGGGTATCATTTTCAGTTCCGACTCCGGGACAGGGTATCATTTTGTAGAAATCCGCTCCATGACAGGGTCCATATTTGTCATTTTTGACTCCGAAAGGTCGCTTTAGGCCATTTGCACCCTGCGAATGTGATTCAAATCGCTTGGAAGGCAATATTTCCACATTTCTAGATGGATTTCGTACAAATTTCCTTTTTCATTTTTTTTTATTTAATCATATTTATCCACAAATCCCTATCAGCTTATACAACAATAGTTTGAAAAATAACAATAGTAAGAAGAAAAATAATAAAAAAAAGAACAACGTACTATATTATATCTACAAAGAATAATATGGAATGTAACCGTGGTAAGTGCTGCTCTTCCTAGGGATCGTGCTTTGGGTTAAATGCTAGTGTAGCAAGTAGTCCTTCAGTTTCTTTTTAAATGTGAGAACTGTGGGGCTATTCCTTATATCAAGAGGTATATCATTCCACAGTTTAGCACCAGAGTAAAGAAAACTCTTTTTTGAAAATTCTAGGTTGCGTTTTGGGATATCAATATCTCGGCAGTTTCTCGTTGCGTAAGCAGATATTTGAGATCTCATGATGAATTTTCCTTGAAGGCTGTTCGGACATAAATTATTCATTATCTTATATGCCATAACAGCCTTGTCATATTTGATAAGGTTAGAGACAGAGAGCCAATTGCACGTCCATCCGTCCTTTACATTGGAGCTTTCAATCAATGTGCGAGCTCTGTCTTGGAGACGCTGCAAATGATTTAATTTGGTATCAGACAAACTGCCCCATAGTTCATTACCGTATCGCAGGTGGCTTTCAACCAGGGCTCTGTAGACTTGCTCTAACTTAGATTGGGGTAAAATATCTTTAAGTTTGCGAATAGAGGATAGTCCACATTTTACTTTGCATTTAAGGCTTTTATATTGTTCGTTCCAACTTAAGTTTTCATCGACCCTTATTCCAAGATATTTCACTGTCTGAACTCTTCTTATCGGTTCCTCATCAACCTGTAGCTGCACGGGTTCATGGATACCGTTAAGTTGTCTTTTGTGGCCAACAATCAAGAATTCAGATTTGTTCGCATTAAGACTAAGCTTGTTTTGTCTCATCCACTCTGAAATATTTGTTAGTTCGGTTCTCAAGTCATCGCAAAGTGTGTCTATATCTTCTGCCGAACATGTTACACTGGTATCATCTGCATACATGTTTGGGGAAGATTTAACCAGACACTGAGCAAAATCATTTACATAAAGGATGAATAAAAGTGGCCCAAGACACGATCCCTGTGGTATTCCATGTTTTACAACCTTACGACTCGACCTTTGACCACCTATTTGGCAATACTGTTCTCTCCTCGTTAGGTAGGACGAGAACCATTGATGAGGACCTCCAACAATGCCATAGACAGCTAACTTTGCGAGTAACAGATCATGGTCCACCGTATCAAAGGCCTTTTTAAGATCTAGAAAGACACCCATGTTTACCTTTTTTCTGTCGATATTGGAGAACCACAATTCTGTCACATTGAGCAGTGACGTAACTGTGCTATGGAGCTGTCTGAAGCCATGCTGACACTGTGAAAAATGACCATGATCTTTCAAATTTCCTTGCAGAGCACAATTTTGCCTGAAGAAACGACAGGACGGGGTATTGTTTAAGAAAATTTTATTCCGGGACAGGGTATCATTTTCAGGAATTTGACTCCGGGATAGGGTCGCTTTTTAGATTTTCCAGCGGCACCTCCCCGTACGTTCGTAGGCCAAGTGCCTCCCCCAGGGTCATCAACAAGAGAGGAGACATCTTTTGGTCCCCGAAAGATCTCCAGACTTTCCAGTCTTGACTCCCGAGAGATCTGATAACAAATTCTTTTCAAGGAATGATTCGATGGATTCAAGAGTGTGTTGATGCTCAAGGGAGTACTTTCATCGATGAATAGTATGTGTAAAATAACTTATCGATATTGAGATGAATGAAGCTGATTTCGGAGCTCCCCTGACGATAGTCTCACATAAACTGCATTTTGGAAAACACATCTGTAGTGCCGTCCTTCAAATTTTGTTGACTTCATTTGCTTCAAGAATTTGCTCCAACACGTCAAAGCTCTGGCTTGGAAGTAGAGGCAAATCTGCCCTTCGAAGAATAATATTTTCACTCTCAACGCACCGATATCAACAAATGAGGTATCTATGTTCAAGTTAGCTATCGAGGTATGTTTTGAAAATCATTTCGGATTGATACCGCTAGAATCGACCAAATCGGTGTACTTTTTGGGACACCCAGTATAAACTTGTGAAATGTCATCTTTTAACTACAGGAGACCTTTTCAGGGCACTTTGCACAATATCGACATCTTCGAGAGTGCCACGGTCCAAAGATGGCTGATTTTAAGTGTTACAACTGACACATGTCTGCCGCCATGCAAAACTAAGAAATTAATCATTAAGGGTTGATGTACAGTTCCTTCTATAAAAATCCCTTTATATATCTTCTGCCCTCACAAATACAATTGCATTCTCAACCTAGTTGTGGCCGAAGAGTAATCTGTATGTAAGTTAAAGTGACTGTTAGGCATTGTTAACCCTATTACTACCGGAGGGGGCACTAAGTGCCCGCGGCACATAGTATTTGATGCAGTGTGGTCAGTTCAAAAGATACAGAGCTGATACTTGGTG
Organism: Aurelia sp. 3 sensu Dawson et al. (2005); assembly: GCA_964020215.1. NCBI lineage: Eukaryota > Metazoa > Cnidaria > Scyphozoa > Semaeostomeae > Ulmaridae > Aurelia > Aurelia sp. 3 sensu Dawson et al. (2005). Next base: position 13,115,926 of record OZ026585.1, read on the forward strand.
ACTTTTCCTCAAATTTAAAATACTAATTAAAAATATAAAAAATTTTTCAAAATGGTTGACACTGATCACGTGACCAACGTCTTTTCAACACGGGGCCAGCAATAAAAGAAAAGAAGGGACTCTTATTTTTTTCCAGAATGATCACAGATCATTGAAAACACTACCATTCAATAGATCTTGACAAGAGCTTTTAGATGATATATAGTTTTATTCATTTTTGATGACTTCGGCAATCTTTAACATAATGACATCATCAATGTTTATGATGTCATATAAGTAATAACAAATGTATTAGAAAAAATTTAATGACCAACATTTTTTCTTTTAGTTACTATATATACATCTTTTAAAGGCATTTCAGAGTATTTGCATTGGCAATTACTCTCGGGTGCCTAATACAAGGGGGGGGACGCTTATTAATTTTCGAAAATTTTATCCACCCCCCGGCCCTTATTAATACCTAATACAAGGGGTGCCTAATACAAGGGGGGACGCTTATTAATTTTTGAAAATTTTATCCACCCCCCGGCCCTTATTAATACCCCCCGTTTATTAATTTTGGCAAAACAATGTTCAAAGCTCAATATGACTTTTATACGAAATTTTGTTCAAAAGATAAACCATTGCAGTGTACTCGTAAACTAATTCAAATGTTTTCTTTTAGAAAAGAAGTCATTGCAGTGCACTTCGTAAGCTAATTCAGATGTCTTCTTGTAGAAAAAGAAGTCATTGCAGTGTACTCGTAAACTAATTCAAATGTTTTCTTTCAAAAACAGTTGAAGAAAGAGTTCTTTTTGTCAAAAGTGTAAAAGTGGTACACGTTTTTGTTTTTACTTATCTGCAGCTGTTTACTGTTAGTTATTGCACTTGTCCCCAGTAGATAACGTCAAAACCTGTTTTTTTGCAAATTTCTTACCCCCCCCATTTATTAAGACGTTTATTAGTTTCTTTGAGGGGTTCCCACCACCCCCCCCACCCCCGTTTATTAAGACCCCCCCCTTGTATTAGGCACCCGAGAGTAGGGGTTTCAATTAAACAGTGACAAACTGGTGTCTATAAATAATGAATATATGACATAAATAATGAACTTGAATAGATATTATACCATGGATTTTTACCTACTGATACTTTGTGATACATTGAAGTCCATTCAAAAAACAAATAGTTAAACAAAAACTTAAATATTGTCAATATTGCAAACAACAAGCAAATACTGCAATTTTCCTACGTCATAGATGTAATGTAAAAAGAAAAAAGTAGCCTATTGTGTAGATTTTGTTACTATACACCATTGTACTAAGTTTTGCTCTCATATCTGCAATATTGGCCACTTTACGAAGGGGGGGGGCACTTTGAGCCCCCATCAGTACTACAAGGGTCCAAAAAGCTTGGCATTAACAGGGTTAAAACAAAGGCAGTCACATGCCAAGATTTCATCTGATTGGTTGAAAGGAAGAATGAAAAGGCATCATTGCCTGGCCTATTGGTAGGGTTTTTAATGGCTGGCTGGGAGAATAAAATAACAATCCATCGGGCCACACAGTGACTGCGACTGACCACGGAAAAATTGCAGTGAAGTTGGAAAGGAGTTGATAAAAACAAATACTAGGAATCACTTGGAAACTGCCAACATGGGAGGTGGTAGCTTTTATTGTTAACCTAATAAACCACAAGACAGATCCAAAACTGACAGAGTGATATACAATTGATGCAGAAACCAAAACTCAGTGCCTCAGTTTGTCGCGATCAAAATAACAATAAAAAAGTAACCCTGTCAAACAAGCACAACATTCTCTCTCAAAAACATTAGCTCAGAAGCCCTCATGAATTTTCCAAGCACTGCAAAGTCACAAGCCTTTGACAATCCTCCTTTGAGATGCATCCAAAATCAACTTCCTTTTACACACTCTTTTCGTTGAACACATAGCAAATGAAAATAAATATGAATAACAAAAATTTATTTCTATGGTTGCAAGGTCAAAGTACCAAAGGTCAAATTCTAAACTTCTTTCAAATGTTCGCTCTAACATACCAAATCCTCCACAGAGGCTATCCTGAGTTGAAACAGTCCCGCAGCATTTTTGGGGAACGATTTTCCCTACTTCAAAATAATTTTATATCCAACAAATTTATGATTCATGACCCAGCCGTATCTTTGTAATTTACAAGTTACTAGTAAATAACATGAAGAGTTTGTATACAAAAGCACATAACACTCACCTTTTGTTCTACGCCATATTGAGGAGGAAATGCAGGTACAGTATCTTGGATGTAATTTTGGTGAGGGACATTCGATGTCATATTTGTTAACAACCTATGAGATATTAGCAGTAACTTCACTATATACTTAAAAGAACAGTGGTTACAAATAGGGCTTAGGAGCAAAGGGGAAATGTTTTTTTGGTTAAATGTGTAAGAGCAAAATATGAATAAAGTTCTTCAAACTCATGCTTCTTGTGCATACTTGATGTTGCAACGTTGAATTTATGGTTTAGATTTTAAAACAGTTTATAATTTACATTCAATGAAAATTTAGGTTCTGTTTACACTATACTGGATAGCTATGACAAAGTCACAATTTTCATATTGGACAAGGGTGCTGCCAAGATATCCAATGCAAGATACTCCACAAAAAAGTAGAACCGCGATAATGATACTCATTTTCAAACTAAGTCAAGCAGGAAGATACACACAAAGTTCAGATATTTTCCATTGGTTATGATTGACGAGATGAATTAATTAACAATATATATTTTGACAAGCCTAGTTATTAAGTGTTGAAGAAACATTCAGTTAACCATCTGAAACATCCATTTTAATCTAAACTTTTAGGTGCCAAAATTTTGGGGTTCTAAGATGGGGCAATTGCATGCAGTGGCAGATTTAGGGGAGGGCAAGTGGAGGCAACTGCCCCCCCCCTTTCATGCTGAAAACTCAGCTTTGGCGCCCAGTGCGCCCCTCATCGTGACTGTAAAGCACTCTTCTTTTAACTGTTTCGATCAGAATGTGGGGGAAACATGCAAATCAGGACGTTATTTGTTAGAACACCAAATAATTTTCTAAAACAGGAGTCCAGAATTTTCTCCCGCCCTTGACGTGCATACCCTTGATAGCATTTTTTGCGCCCTCTCTGCAGGTTGCCCTCCTTCAACATTGCGCTGGATCCACCCTTGATTGCATGCTTGAAATTTTGGCCCTTAAAAAATTTATGTAAATAAAAATGGACTTGTCAGATATGGGTTGATTGAACTTTTTTGCAACACTAACAACTGCACTTGTCAAATATGGTTAATCTATACATCTTGTCATATGTCATAATGAAACAGAAAATATCTCAAATTTGTGTGTGTCTTCCTACTCAACTGGTTCGAAAATGAATATCATCATCCCCGTTCTACTTTTACAATCTATTCTGAAACTGAGGCCTACCAATGCATCAATATCAGTGATTTTGCTCCACAAACTGCTGCATAATCACTTTGCTTTGTAGTTGAATGGTTGTGACATATGTGAACAGTGTTATCTGATACATCTTGGTCCATGGCCACATTTCATTACTTACAAGCACAATGTGAAACAATAAATTTAAAGCAAAGGATTATGCAACAATACTGGATTGGTTCCTATGATTCACACAGAGGCCTTACTGGCATGAAAGTTAATATGCAGGGATAGCCTTCCTTATAATGTAAACGTTAACCGTATCTGTAAAGTTTTCCTGGATGTAAACAATAGAATAGATGTTGATTGATTAGTAAAAATACCAGGATCGGTCCTATCGTTTTCTCAAAAATATTGCATGTGAAATTCTTCCCAGAATGTATAGGACTGTTTCAATTTCAAATACTGTGATATTAAGAAAAAGGCATTATATACATTTTTTGGAGAAACAGAGGATTACTTCAAACAATTTCTGCAAACACTTCTTGAAACTGGTGATAGTTATGCATGCAGAATTGTAGATTTGTGTCAACTGTCTGGCTTGAAAATGGCCCACATGCCTGATGATAGTACAACTAGGATCACACATAAAAAGAAACCACTTTCCATGACTGTCATATTGTACTCACTTGATGAACTTTTTGTGGTGACAGAGTGGACTGGGTTAGAGGACCACGTTCCCCGCACTTCTCTCTGGAAATGGTTTGCCACTCTATCTAAATCTAAACAGAAATGGTCACAGTTACAGAAGGGGTTACTGTAGGTAGTTGCAAGCTGAATTATAAGCGGACGAGTAAGGTGTTTCATAGCATTAAAAATGTTGATATCAAACCGGTGTGGAAAATGGAAGGAACATTGAAAGCTTTCTATTCTTTGACAAACAACTCCTCCAAGTTGAGAGAACAACTACCACATCTGATGTTGTTGGCTCCAGTTGGAAAGTTTGAAAACTGTGTATGGGGATTGAAGGTGAAGGTGAAGTTGCGTTTTTCAGCGCCAAGCGCTGGGATCGCAGAAATAGAGCAGACCTAATCGAGTCCGCGACCCCTTGTCATGACGCTGTGGTGGGGCCCTACCGGGACTCGAACCCACTCCGCCTGACAATTCTGGCTACAATGTCAGATGATTACACCACTGCGCGGATTTCAAGCAGAGATAAAAATGGCACTGATAGTATTCCAATTAGAATTGAAAATAGGCATATCAGCATAGCACAACTTACATACAATACAAGTAATTTCGATACTAAAATTTCGACAAATGGAGAAAAATGGAAAAATTGCAAAAATTGTGGTGAGACCGAGATTCAAACTAGGAACCTTCTGTTGTTGTGGCAGATAGTCAACCAGTTGACATGTCTCACCGTTTGTAAGCACAATCCATACTGGTGTGATGTAATCTCTTTTTTTGTCTGGCCTGTGTGACGAAGTGATCCCAAACATTGGCTGGCACACTTCCTTCGACTAGTCTGACCCACGCAATTTAATGTCCGAAACGTGGGCTGGCACACTGCCTTCAACTTGTCTGACAAATGTGATTGAATGTCCCAAACCCAGGGTGGCCTATTGCCCTTGACTTGACCAGAAATTACAGCACCTTAACACCCCAGTTTTTCCTCTCCATTGTCTTACCTATATTTTGATACTAACCCTTTATAACCATAATTTTGATACTAAAATTTCGAAAAATGGAGAAAAAAGGAAAAATTGTGGTGAGACCGAGATTCAAACTCGGAACCTTCTGCTGTCACGGCAGATAGTCTACCAGTTGACATATCTTGCCGTACTAATACTTGTAAGCACAGATCATAGATATCCATACTGGTGTGCAATACAAGTAAATATGCAGTCCTGTTATTACAAATTTTGCAAATGCGTGGCGTGGATGGCTGCGCGGATAACATAAAAGTGTGCAGGGGATTAATCCCCTGCGCATGTCAAACTTCCTATATAGTGGGTTCATTTTTTAATAATCTACTGACACAAATATAGCTCAAGCATTCCTTAAAGGTCTAATATCACCATTTCTGAAAATTTGTAATATGGACATTCTATCATCGCTGAATTCGATACCATCACTCAAATCGTGATATTTTGACAAGAAGTGCCCCTAAAAGCCCCTGAAAGATGGGGTGGTCTGAAAAATTACCGCGCAAAGAATGAGACTGGGTCGAGAGTTTGTGACGTAACAACAGGAACCACGCCGTGCGCAAGTATCCAATACTTTATTGAGGAATTTTGATGCGTGTGGATAAACCGTGGGAACAAACGAACTAGATCTTCAAAAATGTCGCAAACATTGTCTGAATCATCTTGGAAATCAAAAGATGCGTGAGACGCAGCAACAGTGAGCAATGACCGTAGTACGGCAAACTTCACATTGTGCTTAGACCCAGCCTTGCACATAAAAGATCTATGTCAAGATGACACTGTTGCCGACGAGGAATGGATAAACAAATGACTAAAGCATGCTAAAATGACAAGAAACCCACAACTGATTTTAATATGAAAGCTCTTACCTCAGTTTGCAGCGGCAATGCTGAGTTCGCGGCCAATTAATAAGATTCACCACAGGTTCTCCAGGAACAAGCCAAAATTTATGCCTCTACGAAACGGCACAGAGTTCCTCAACGCTTCCCAACGTTCCGCTTTGCCCTCCTCAAAAGCACTTCTGCAGATGATAAGACATCACTGAACTCAATGTATGAGTTGTAATTCCTATAAAAATTTTCATTGATAAATCGTCAACACTCTTGTCCTTGGGAACTCTCGTGATCGAAAGCCAGATCGCACAAGATCATGACCTGCTGACTGCACGCCCATAATAACCGCAAATTTTAGTGTAAGATATATTAACATTTGACACCATTCGAAAGAAGATTCTTTGAGCTATTCATACATGATTATTGTTTCCTTCAGCTTTCAATGTTACCCCGGAGAATTCTCTCTTCTCTGCAGAACGCCAGATATAGTCTTTAGGGAAACGGTTCTTGTATTGAAGGGAAAGCTTTCACCTGGCCTATGTGATTATCCTGTACCTTTAGCGCGACTTTTAGGCTAGCTTTAAACCCCGATGTCATCTGATGTCAAACTTCTTCTGTATGATAACTCCATCCCGGGAACAGTTGCACACTGTATCGATCTCTTCTTGTATGGAAAAGAAATGCTTCGCGAAAATGACGGAGTGCTTCTTTTCGTTTCATTTTGCCTTCTCTCTCTCATCTCTGTGTAAGTTCCGTCACTTCTTCCTTCGTTCCTTCGCTTCAGGCTTGTCATCTCCGAAGAAGCCAGTTTATGGACTGAAATACCCAACTCTTTGTCATAGGTAATTGCTGCAACCATAAACCATACATCTCTCAGGCATGGCTGAAAAAACAGTTTTGCGGGAAGAAACAAGATGCAACCTTGTAGTAGTGTTTTCAATGAAGGCCTGTGCTGTGATTCTTTCATGTGTTCCTGCCGTGACGTTGCAGCGCTCGTTACCAGTCTTCTTTTCTCTGCGCGGTAATTTTGAAAAATTTCCGCAAATTCGCAACTTTGGGGGGCTTTTAGGGGCACTTGTAGGCAAAATATTGCGATTTGCGTGATGTCATAGAATTCAGCTGTCAGAGGACGTCCATATTACAACTTATCGAAAATGGTGATATTAGACCTTTAAGCTGTGATAAAACTCAAAGCTCAAAATTGTAAAACAGTATCCCTGTATGTAAGACAATAGCGCTTGATGCCTGCAAAAAACACTTGGATGTAGTAGTGCAACAAAACAACACAGTCAGAAACAATAAATGTTCCTACCTTTGAAATCAAACAAAATCTACATCATCAGAAACTAATAACATGCCACATTACTTGCAGGTAAAAGTCGATCCTGTGTGTGAGCTTCGTTTAGCCAGTGTCAAGCACAATTTAGGCTATTAAAACTTACAACCAGGCCTACCCTTCAACTGAATATGCAAGGCCTCTGTCAATAGCATAGGATTGATCACATCTGTCAATTTGAATTGGTAGGCCTAAGAACAGCAACAGACAGAGTTGACTTCTCATGACTGTATTCGGAATAGAAAATTCCGTTCACAAATCGCATGCAATGGCTATTACAAAGACTGATAGGGCGACACATCAAATGGAAGGGATTTGCTTTTTTATCGAACAAATTCAAGATCTTTCTCGCAAACTAACCAACCAAAAATGGCCTACTGAATTCTTCGCTAAAACGCATGGCATCCGGCGGGGAGCGAAGCACACTCACGACAGTCAAGCAAAATAAATTGAGTAAATTGGATCTTACCTCAGATACCTCTGTGCGTAGAAGATGTTTCCTTCAAATAGCGTCAATGCTGATTAAGATCTTTGGGAGAATAACGGTTGTTTTTGATTGTATTTTCTGTTCATCAGCCTACCCAGATGATGAAGCCACTGCAATGCTTCGATTGAAGAAACCCTCGAACTGCCTTTATCACAAGAATGGATAACTGCGCAGCTTCCTACGCATCATTAGAAACAATAAGAACGGACAACGGATATGACGTTCGAGGAAATTGGATAGCGCTTCCTGTCTGTCAACTCTCCAGGCTCCTTATCTCTGCAGTTTCAAGGGTTTGGGGTGAGGTGGTACTGGACCAGGTGAAGTATTCCACCAGGGGGGGGGGGACACTCAGCACATATGCATCAGTCAAAGAAATTTTCAGGCAACCCAAAAATATCACTTCAGCTTCACTGCAACCCAAAAATATCAGCTCATGTTATACGTAGAAACTTGTACATGAACATTAAAGTATCCCGAAACAATGCAAATAGAAGTCAGGATTGCCTCTAGCGAACCTAGAAATATCAGTTCAACGATGTTTGGTGTCAAAAAATATCATGAAAATAGTTTTAGTTTTATTTGGACGCAAAAAATATCACTTTTGGCAAAATTCCGACCCAAAAATATCGGACTTACCTCCACGGATTACCATTTGAGGCACTGGCTGGTACCCAGGGTACTCCCCGTATGTGCAAGTGCTAAGTTACCCTGGGGGTATTCCATGTCCACTGCATACATTGATGGCCGAGATTATCCGGTTACACCGGATAAATGTTGAAAATGCTATGCAATGCTGCACTGGAGGCTGCTATGCATTTCAACCATAAGCGTACGGGAAGAAAAAATCTAGGGGGGCTGTCCGACACAAAGCCCATTGTTTGCCAACATTTTTGCCCGACTAAGGACAAAAATTTGCCCGAATGGGGTTGATTTTTGAAAATTTCTCCAAAGTTGGGGGGGCTACCGCCCCCCGGCCCCCCCGCCTCGTACGCTTATGATTCAACAATGTTTGAAAGAACATTCTCAAGTCAAATTTTCGTGGAATTGAAAAGATCCTCTTGTCCTGTTTTTGCGTTCCACTTACTTGCTCCTAATATCAGGAAGATGCACTATGCAACTCTTCTCGCGTCAAATTCTCTTTCGATTGAATTGAAATTTACAAAACGATGAATAATCTAAATCCACCATTTATGAATTTTTTTTCAAATTCAGATCTTCGCATTATTCCTCCAGAAAGCCTTAGGACTTGAAGCATTTAAGCCCCATTTAAGGCCAAATCAAAACCGTCGGTTCAAACAGTCTGGAGTCTGGGAGACTGTTTGTTTGGACCTCAAATATGGAATGGTTTACCAAACAAGGTGAAATCTGCAGTAGCCTTGAAAAACTTCAAACTCATGATAAAGCAATGGAATGGCCCAGAATGTCAATGTAGTGCCGGCAATAAATCTAGTTTTATTGAACAATAGATTTTTTTAAACATTTTAATTTCGTTCGATTTAGATTAGTTAAATTTGTTTATAGATTTATATTGTACATTTTGTTAGCTATGTAAATATTGAATTAAAATTAATGAACAACAAAAAGAACAACAACAACAATTTCCAATGTTACTGTTGCGGAAAACTTTTCCCTTCACTCAGAGCGGGTATGGGTATACCCTGGGTACCAGACTGTCTCAAAATGGTACCCAGGGTAGTATCGGGCTGATTTGGCAGAATTTGCACAATCAATGTTTCTAATGTGAAAAGCTTGGAATCAAGTTTGTTTCACAAAGGTCATAGGACCCATCCCAATGTTTTGGGCGAAAAAGGAAATTTTGAATTTCAGAGCTTTATGCAGTATTGGAGTAAACTATGTATTGTTTCGCCTAAAATCAACCTTGAATGCTATATTTTCAGTAGGTTATTTTCAAGATTTCGAGATCAGCGAAAGCAGCTAAGACATCTGATGTGCAAGTGATGAAATAATGGTATATACTGAATGAAATGTATTTAAGATAATTTTGGGTTTATTTTATTATGCCTTTACCTGATTTTGAGTTTATTTGATGTAAAAAGTAGAATTATATAGCAAGGCTTTATTCACTGCTTACTTTGTTCTGAGCTTGCCCCGGTACATGTTTCAACTTGCCCCAAGCTCGGAGCAAGTTGTCACACTCCCCGATCTTGACTTTCATTTGCAATTTACCAAAAATCTAAAAGCGCCTATTTGTGAAACAACATGTGTTCAATAGCCAATGGTCACACACAACAAGCATAGGTTCCAAATCTTTAAATCTACGAAAAAAGGCGGTCAATAACCTATTTCTTTAAACTGAATGACTTGAAAGAAACTTTAGACCCTTTTCCAGGATTCTACCGTTGAACCTTTCAGAAATCTTCAATATTTGTTGAAATTACAGCCTATTTTTACATTTCAGCCAATTTTATGATGTGACGTCATCAAATTTCTAAATCACAAACCAGAAGAGTGAAAGAGTTTTGCTTTATACCATATTGTAGGTATCCATAAACCATGGTTTTCTTGAAAATTATTTGGTCTTTCGTCAACAGGTTTAGAAATTACGATAGTTTTAAGTTTTTCTTCGAAAATTCTCTTGAATTCTTAAAAAGGAAGAAAATACTGTCATTCTGAAAATACTGAAGATTTCACAAAAGTCCAACGGCAGATTTACTGTAAAATAGTTAAGGTTTCTTTGAGGCCGTTCAGTTCGAAGAAATATGTCATAGAATTTTACACCCAGCTTTTTAAAGATTTGAAAACCTCATATTGAAAAACTCAGACAACACATATTGGCATAAAACAAGGTCTGCGTTTTGCTGACAAGCAGAACATTTCATTTTCCTGAATTGTTACAACTAGTCCCGGTCTCCCGGTATCCCTTTCAAGGATTTCTCCCGGCGGGTGCATATGATATAAATTTCTATCTGGCACGCGTGTCCATGGTTTCTCTGAGAAAGGGGTGAATTTTCAGGAAATATCTAGGACCTAGATTTGAGAAAATGGGGGTCTTTTTACAGAGTGTGTCAGAGAAACCTAAGAAAGGGTATGAATTTTCCTGTCAAAATTATCAACATCATTCATGATTCATATATGTTTTTTCATTAAGATACCTGCCATGCTGATTTTTATGTGAAGAAAATTTCCATAAAAATGTATACACATTTACTAAAATGCATGCACGATCTATTTGCATATGACTTTCTTCGGGATTGTATTTAATCTGTATCTTCATTCACAAACTGTCAAATTCAAGTTCAAGTTTTCATTTAAAATTCCAAAACAGCATACAAATTCCATCTAACAACAACAAAATAATATATAGTAGTGTCCTGCATATAAGAAACAACATTTTCAATTTGAGGTCTGATGTGCTTCTTACAAAATGAGATATAAACTTCCAATCAGGGTAAAGTTTCTGAAGTTTCTTATTAGAAAACATTATGTACTATTAATGAACTACTCAGACACAAGCTGAACACACTATTTTCTGACTCTGATTCAACTGTACAGCTGAATTTGTCATGGTTTCAAATTTCTAATACATACATAGTTTTTGAATGAGAAACAGTCTTTTTCAAACCTCGATTAGTTTCTTAATAGGTTTCTTTCTTATCATTTTAAAAATCAAGGTCTGGTGTTTCTTAACTTGATGTTTCTTATATGCATGGGACACTACTGTATAACAGAGATACTTTATTTGATGAGGGAATTTGTTTAGTTCGGAATTTCTTAATTAATCAAGCATCCCTTTAAAGTTGCAACAACTGTTCATTTGGTAACTGTCAATGATATTTAAACAAAAACAATATCAAATGATTTTCTTTGGTAATATTAATGCGATGTATCATGGTTCTATATTTATGAAGCATTGACTTGAGCCTTAAGCTTAGGCCTAATAAATAGCATCATCTTTGACTTTGTTGAACGACCTCCTTGAAATTTTTATCTGATTCTGTATTGGAAAGTCAACTCTCTCCGTTGTGTTTTAATGCTCTCGCAATGTTTCGCAACCGCTACATTTCACAATTCATTCACTTGATTCTAAAACAGCTACTGTACTTTTGGGCCTAAACCATATTGGCCTAAACTGTCCTTTTTGCTTTGGAGGATTTGGCGGGAAAATATCTAGGAAGACATTGGAAACACATTGGAAGACGCCTTCCTCCTTTTTGGTAACAAATAACCTTGCTAAGATCGTACAGTTGTAACAGCCCGGGGGGGGGGGTACTTCACTATAAATTCATACGGGGGTGTGCGCCGCAAGGATTTCTGTTACGACCCAATCCCAGAAATTTGTTCCGATATTGATACCCAATCCCAGAATATATGTCAGATATTGATACCCAATCGAAGACGTAACAAAAGCAATTCGACGTCAAAAGGATAAGGGATAGAGGGCTGGAAACGATTATTTTGGTTCCAAGTGGCCATTGGAACGAGGTTCTGATCTGAGGACGTTTTTCAACACAAAAATACTTGAAATCAGTTCACTTGAAACTGACAACGTGTTGCTTGAAAATTTATCCAGTTGTACTTTCATTCAACACCCATTACAGAATTTTGAGTAATCCCCAATCCCAGAAAATTCCGAGTGAAAGTATACCCCAATCACGGAAGTTTTCCAGTAAGAGGATACCCCAATCCCAGAATTTTCAGGCCAAAAACTACCCAAAACTGGCGCACATCCCCGTCTTACCCAAAGTGAAGTACCCCCCCCCCGGGTGTAACAGTTATTAGTAGCAGAAACTAATACAACTTTGATTCAGAATGATAACACAAAAAAACACCTATTATGACATGAAAGAAAGGCTTCCAAAAGATTGGCATAAAAATGAGAGACAGAGGCCATGATTGGCAAGAAGAGGGTAAGATCATGGACGCAAATTTATTTCATCTATTTTCTTGACCTTATGCTTGACAATAGCAGTTTTGTTACAAGCTGCCTACAGAGAGAAAGCCTTGTCTACTACTAGCCTATATATTTGAGTGATTACACATTGAAAGTATAGATCATAAAAAGACCAGATCCAACTTTTTTGATTGTGATCTAACTGCCCTCTCCTGGCATTCTGTTCTGTTCAAGTATTTTCAGTCCAGGCTATGTGATTTCTTATCATATAAACACTAACATACGTGTGCAAGGTATTTTTGATGCATGTATAAATACAAAATAGCTTAGTTAGTGTATAGAGGAAACAAAAGGATACACATTACATTATGTAAATTTTCCATGTTCAGAGTTTTTGAAAAAAGGGCTCATTTTCACCAACAATTCCCAGAGATAGGGGTCTATTTTGGCTCTTGAAAAGTCAGAGAAAAGGGACATTTTTAAAATCTCCGGACAAGCGTGCCAGTAGTTGTGGTACCCAATTGCACCTGCCGGGGGATTTCTGCATCTCTATAACAAATCTGTCTGAAAAGGAAACACTAACCTTGTAGTGGTTTGGCTATTTGATAGTCCTATTTTGGTTTGGGGCAAAAAAGTATCAGCTTTGTTAAGTGTCCATGGCCCCCCTTTTTAGACGTGAAAATTTCAGTGGCCCCTCTCTCACAGCCCAGAATTTCTGGTGGCCCATCTGAATATCTTCGGGCCCCTTACCCTGCATTTATAATGACTGATCCCTAAACAATCAATCAAAGCATCCATGTCCTAACATCCTTCATCTCACTACTACCGCAACAGCAAAATTGCTCTCTTGGCGATCAGGTTTGTATTGGACAGATGGGGGGAAAACAAAGAAATTTCTACGGAACTTCTATTTTAACAGCAGTTCTGAATGGAATAAACTTGATCCAGAAATCAGACTTGTACCTTCTGTTGCTATTTTTAAAACAAAGCTTTTGTCAAAAAAGTCAAAAAATCGCCCCAGTGCAAAGTCTGTCTTTGGTATTCATGATCCTTCTTCCTAGTTTTTTCGTTTTACATTTCACAAGTCTGTTTCACATTTGATGTTAGGCACATGAAGTGCAAATGGAAAGTTCTCCATGCTAAACCAAAGTATTTCAGTTCATTGATATTACAAATCAGGAACCCTGGCCTGACAGCATATGCACAGTGTATTGAGGGATGGGGGCTCTGGGGGAGGATCAGTGATGATAGCAATTGCTGTCGTTGCTGTTCTCTCGTCCGGGGATCCCATTGTTCAGCATCTTTCTCCTATGCTGGCATGATATCCAAAATCGAGTATTTGTGTGTAATTAATCGTATGTTTAGCATTTTGTAGTTATTGATTTAATTTTTAGTATTTGTATGTTTTCATGTTAATGGCCACAGGGTAGTCATTGTCCTTTGCTCCTTGTGGTCCTGTCCCTGGAGTGTTAGTGCAGTTTTTTTAGTAATTAGAAAGTGTAGTAGGATGTAGATGTAACATGTACTGTAAAATTTTAAATGAATATATGTATAGAAACCTACCCTCACGATTTAGCAGATCCTATGCTCAAACTCTTTAAAGGTCAGATAAAGGCAAAAGACATTTTTATTGATTTCTGCCATTTACGGCCTGGAGATTTCAAAATTTCAAACGAAATTTCGATACGAGTTCTGGAACCTATCGAAATCGTCTGTCGAATTCCGTTTTTCAGTGGAATTTTCCAAAAAAACCGCGCAAGCAAAAGCGCCTGGAACTAGCAGAGGCGTGACGTGGAAAGAGTCGAAGGAGTCATTGCAAAGCTGCGAGAGAATGGATGAGTCTGTTTGCACTCACTGACGGTCAAGTCACGAAAGTTAGAAACGACTACCTGTTTTGACTATCTCAAACGAAAACGCCGAGAAAGTGGGTAGTATATGGCTGTGGCTAGTTACCTCGTGCAGAGAAAAATGTGTGTGCACATTATTCCTAACTTCGGTGCGGTTAGACTTGTTGCAGCAGTGAGCTGTGGACTGACTTGGAGAGGGAAGCCGTAAGACTTGCAACAACGAAAACATTGCGGGTCTCCACAAAATATTTCAATCCTAACTACTTTGAATATTCATTGGTTGCTATAAGTACACTGGCTGGCTTCCAGAGCACCTTTCTCAGAACTCTTCAACGTGCTGAACATGAAATTGTAGTTGAAATCGAATAATACACTTACCCAGATTTCGAAGGTTCACGATGACCGCGCAAATTGCCATGTCAGGACTAGGCCATGCGCTCATGGACAGGCAAGGGCAGGTTCTTTCTCCACATTTATGTTTCGTCTTCTTCGATAATGCTCTGGTTCTTTGCAAACTTTTTAGATGACCCTATTATTGCATCACACAATATAATATGTATTTACAGGTTATTCGTGAAGCCATGTGTCTTCGATAGGAGCTTCTCTTCGGCTTGATGATGAGAATGAATGATCAAGGCGTGTTTTTCTGTGCTCTTTGCAAATAACACAATAGTTAACTGTTTGATGGAGACAATGGCTGATCCAGCCATTCACAACTAAAGACAATCATTGCTAATTTGCATCAAAATAATTCAAATGATGTTTTTATGTTTTCATTCAAGAGTCCGTCCCAGTTGAGGAGAGCAGAACACAGGAAGCTTGGCCTGACCATAGACTATGACCGGTTCTCAGTTCGTTCTTCGGCATCGAGGGAAAACTCTGAGGGTGTGTCGCTGAATACTCAATCTTTTGAAATATCAGAGAAGTTCTGGGCCAGCATCCGAAATTTATTTTGTTTGCTGTTCGATCTGTTCGATGTGTATCTGCCACGCGGCGTGGCGTGTGTTCTTCAGATTACTTCTTCAAGTGCCTAGGGCCTCTCAAGTGATGAAATTCTTATGACTCTTTCCACGTCACGATTTAGCTAGTTCCAGGCCTCTATCATCACGCGGTTTTTTAGAGAAGTGCCCTTTTTCAAAACCCCCAAACCTACCCTTTCGCACCGCAAAGATAAATAATATTATTGCCATCGGATTCCTCATAGTTCAAATTTATAAATATAAAAAAATCGCATTTGCCTTTATCTGACCTTTAAGTGCTTGCTCGACAGTAAAGAGAAGCTAACCCTGGTAAGCATCATCCTTTGATTTATTTGGGGGGGGGTGCAAAAGAAGAACGTGTAGGCACATATTGATTGATGGGACTATAGTAACAGAATCACATAAAGAAGAAATTTTGGGTGTAACATTGTAACATTTCTGCAATTTTTCTCACCTCATCACAGGGAATCCACTGCTAAGATTGCTCTCTGAAAGTAAAATCCGATCGTTTCCTTCGTAAATGATAGATCCAGATCCATTTTCGTTTCTTTCATTAATGATCAGATGATATGATCAATTTTGAAAATATTGTTGTTTTTCCTCTGTGATGGCCGGGAGGAACGGGAAAAGCAGAGGTGAGTGGGAGAAAGAGTGGGGGAGAATCAATCTCTGCAATTTCTGCCCCTTTTCCTACGCACTTCCCATTCCTCCACACCACGCCATTGCAGAGGAAGAACAGCAATATTTTGTCTACTGATCATTGATGAAAGAAATGCAAAATGGATCTAAATCTATCAATTACAAAACGATCGGATTTCACTTTCAGAGAGCAATCTTAGCAGTGGATTCTCTGTGAAAGAGGACTGGAGACTGAAAAATCTTACAAAAATTTCATGGTTGCCAAAACACACTTTACCAAATAATAATGGACTCATCGCACAGATTAATAATGAAAATTCAACTTCTTATGAGTGAAAGTTATCACGTGCTCATTTATTGTAGCAAGTATAACAAATATCCTCTGCATATTTCTGATATTTTGCTACTTAAAATAACATTTAGTTATCAAGGTGTAAAATATACAACAGATTGCCGCCTGAACTGAAAAATGAGAACTCAATTATGAGATTCAAAAAAAAGATGTAATGACTTCGATTTTCATTTTTAAGAACCTTTACTTATATTGTAAATAATAGTTTCTTTTTTATTGCTTTTAGTTGGACACAGGTCCTTGATTTATAGCAGCTGTTCTTAGCTGACCAAGCAAAATTGATATATATATTATTATCATTATCATTATCACTATTATTATTATTATTATTATTATTATCATCATTATTATGGCTAAAGGACAATATTTGTCTAAAAATGTCCAAAGTTTCTCAAGAAAACATCCAAAATTTTCTTTCCAAAATATTTTGTCTGAAATTGGCTGATCTAGAATTTCTGGCAGGTGTTATCTTTCAGTGATTTTTTGCAGCTCACTTTATAGGTTAAAGGCTTGCGGAGCAGTATTATTAAGCTAATGAGCCCCTTTGCAGCTATGACCCTCCCTCCCCCCGCACCCTGTTGTTGTGAGAAACCAATATCAGCCAGTAAATTGGCAAATTTGAAGGCTCTAAAAAGAGCCTAGTCAAGTCTGTAATGTGTGTCTTCTGTCAATCTTGATTGGATGATCATGCTGTTGCTTTTCTTTCTGGCAATCTTCTTTCCTTTTGCTTGTTCTCATGTGGTGATTTTCCATTCTCTTCCTTTCTTGTCTCTTCTCTTTCAAATCTTCTTTCTTTCTTCTGTATCTTTCCAAAGATCATCTTTTTTTCCGTTGTCTGTTGCTTCTATTTCCCTTGTCTCCTCTTCTGTGACCATCTTCTTCATCCCTTCTTCATCTTCTTCATCCCTTCTTCATCTTCTTCATCCCATCTTCCTCCTCCCCACTTTTCCACTTTGCCTTTCTTTGACTATTGCATTCTTCTTTCCAGTATAATCTTTCACCATATATTAAATTGTTACATCCACATGCAATTATCATAAAGAAATTAGAAAATCTATCAGCAATGGCCTCAGGTAACCCTGGTTGATTGCAAATCTAAGTTGATGTTTATCACTGTGATTTTCATGCAAAATGTTTGCCAGAGGCAGCAGTTGGGGAGCATAATTTGATGGCGAATTACCCCAACAATGCATTTGCAGCACACAGGAAACTTAGGTGCATAACAGAGATGCAGAGGAAGCCTTGAACAATGCAAGTTAGACATTGTGAAACCTTTGCGTTTAAAGAACAAGCAGTCCTATTCAATAGGTATATATACTGTTCCATCACACACAACGAAAGATCTCGAGTTCATGGGGGGTTAGATGTGATAACAACTACAATGTTGGAGAAGGAAATAGGGTTTCTGAAGTAGAAAGGTGCATTATCAATGATAATATTGTTATTCTCGTTGTTGGTTGCTTTTTATCTAGAAATATGGCAAATGCCATCAACAAAACATTTGGCTGCAGATCAAGTATGAGATATGGGGTCTGACAGCTCAAGGGCTCAAGCAGCAATACAATTTTGATGGAAGGCCATTTGGTATGGAACTCAGCAAAGGATTTCTGATCAGATCTAAACTGTGTCTTAGATGAATGCTGTATTTTACTGCAATCAACCAACGTTAGCCAGAACGTGGTCTACCTAAAACTAAATTAGAATTTATCTAGATTTCAACAGTATGTCAATGCAAATTGTTTGATTGAAGATTTCAGTCAAGTCCTCCAGTCTTGCAGTTTCAGTAGGGTCCGAACTGCAGAGTACAGCAGTTTACAAAGGTGATCTCAGGTGTGCAAGAGCAAAATATTGATTGGGCAAGTGTGCACATGAAGTTTGGAGTGTATATATGCAAGAAATTCTAAAGAAAAAGATAATAATTGATGTGCAAAACTCAATTCAAAGGCTTTTCTGTCCTGTATTCAGGATGTTTAGGCCTAAGATCTTATTCCACACCAGATTGGATAGTTGTCTAACGTCTTAAGTTGTTAGTGTGGCACAATAAAAGCTTCAAACAATAGAACCAAACCAGCCCAAATTTTAGTGTGCCACACCCTTTCCTCTGTAGGAGGAGGAGTGCAGTGAAATTTCAGGAAAAAGTCTTGGGTGTGCACTTGCCGTATTCTGCAGTCTGGAGTAGGGTGCGTGCGGCTCCGCGATAAAATATCTATTCTATTGGCGAAAACAAGTCAACATCACAACATAATATTTAACCGGTAGCGTCGAACTCCACCCGTCGAAAAATCCAAACAAAAAGTCTATAATTAATCCTAAGTAACAACGTACTAGTATCCGTCTTTCTTCCATGATGTTCAGTTCTGTCTGTCCGTCTAGGAATTTCGTTAGGGATTTTCAACAAAATCGAACTAAGATTCATCTCCTTGGACAGTGATTTGACTTGATTACCCATGTCTGACAGGCCGTACAACAGCTGCAATTGTCGGGAATCTCGAAACAAAGATGGCGTCGTAAAAAATCTTGGAATGTTCTTGAAAAATCCCTAACGAAATGCCTCTGAAAAATGTATATAACGTTCTAATAAACTATCCATATCATAAATGTATAGACAGTGAACTTACATATTTACAAATACAATTTACAAAGAGTTTAACAGCATCCCTTCCCTCCCCACATTTTCCCTCCCTCGTTTCATCATCAAATCACTTCTCAATTCGATCGCATAGATTAGTGTCTTGAATATCTAAACCTACAACATAAATGTTCTCTGTACACAAATATCACCACATAAAATCAACAGTCAATCGATTCGTTAAGTTTTCATACGTTCAGTACCAGTGTCGCGGCTCATTAGAAACAACTAAAAGCAACCTAAGCAGTCGACATTTTCAGCATCTGCCGAAGATGAACTGTCATGGCGTCCAGATTAACTCTTTGAAAGGATTCGCGATGACAAGATATCCACTTACTTGGCGGTTTAGGTAGCAGATCTGCTGAAGGAGGACTACTGAACTTCGGTCCAGCATACCTCCCATCTTCTTTCGTTCCAGGGATATCTACTGGCGAAGTCGCATCGCTCGCCCTTCTCGATGTTCTACTGCCTGGCCTAGGCCTACCTTCCTCCACCAAAATTTTAAGGCTGTTCTCACTGTCAACAACAGGCGATTGTCTATTCGATGGACTCCGCCGTGGTGAACCGACAAAAGAGCGTCTCTTACCCATACTTAGGTCTTCAAAATGAAGAAGTGAGAAATAACAACTTTCCTTCCCTGAATCTTTAGAGCTTTGCCTTCTCGACCTTCCCTCTCTCACGGAAACTTCTCAAACTGCTGATGTTGATGAACACAACGACGAATATCAATTGTCCGCATAAAGTTAACAAAGAGTCTCAGCAACCTATAGTTTGCCCCCTGAAAAACTCTTATTGCGCACGCGCATTATCGATAAAGGCACCGAAATACACTAATGCGCTTGCGTTATCGATAATTCAGGGGGCTAGTTAGAAAACTGATTGACTACCTCAGCATAGTTGAATGGAGATATTAGCCAATCAGTGGCCAGAAATATAGCACATGAGCAGCATGCTTGGATGAGTCTACCAATCAAATGTAAGAATTTGAGATCATATGATTTCTCCATTGACGTCAGATACTAATTCCAGAGGGACGTATTGTTTGCGAATGACGACGAAAAAAACATCTAAATTCGGTAATGCGGTCAGATCCCCTCGGGATCACTTCTGTATAAAAATAGGGACCTTGCGTCGCCAATGCAGGGGATGTGCGAAGAATTCCGGTGTATGTAAAATAGTGACATGCGGGGTGAGTGCGGGGTGAGTGGCCGAGTGTCTTGTTCGTTGTATGTCTTCGTCAGGTGACTAGGCCCGTAGGAAGCGGGGGGGCAGGGGGGCTCGTGCCCCCAATAATTTCCAGGGGTTACTTCGTAAATTTACGGTTATTTTCGTGAGCAGGGTAAAGAAGATAAGGAGTTGGAGCTTGGTTTCTTTTACCCTGTTTGATGTTTGGAAGGAAATAAATTTCTGTGTTGTAAATTTTGGTGTCCTGTGATTATCAAGGTGCTACGCGTTTAGCTCAAGAAGGTCATTGCCATTTGAGTAAGTGGTGCCCGCATCACCATGCATAACTTTCAAACCGCCGCCCACTTAACCCTATTAGTACTGGGGGGGCGTTTTTCGCCCCCCTACCACACTTTTCTACATTGCACTAAAACGGCATGTAATTTAACCACCAAACTTTGTGACTTTTAGTCAAATTTAATTGGCAATTAAATTTTTGACATTTCATTGTTCTAACTCTGATCACGTGACCACAGTAATACCATATTTGGAGAGCAGTCAACAAAAAAGTTATTAAAACCACCATAGATTCTGCCTCGTTTGTCCGATTGATCTCAAACATGCATCATTCGATTGCTTTTGATGAGTACTTTAATTTAATATATATATTTTTCATTTTTGCTGACATCAGCAAAATTTAATATCTATGACGTCATTGACATTTATGACGTCATTGCTCTAATGAATAAATGTAAGAAATGAGAAATTGTTGTCTTTTTTGCTTCAACTTGTTTATTTTATTACTTCTGTGTCAATATTTGCTAGATAAAAGGACGAGACTTGGAAATAACTGCAAAGAAAATCTGTACATGGAACAAAAAGCTAATTAAAAGCTAATTGTGCTAAAAATAGAAACTGGAAATATCTCATAAGTATGTATTTTAAATCTGCAACATGTTGCCTACAATTTGAGACAAACTTGGAGAAAATTGGATGAGAAGTAAATTAAATAGAATTTTTCTTGCTAAGAAGGTAAAAAATTGCCAATTTTCCTTTGTTTTTTGGTTACCTAGCAACGAAACACTTGACTATTTAATTGTCATTGTTATATTTCAATAGCCAATTGTCTAAAGAACAATAGGAGTAAGTCTTATTGTTATATCTCTTGTAGTTTCGGAGAAAAAGAGGGGGGGCGAAAAACGCCCCCCCCAGTACAAAGTTAGTAAAAAATCGCCCAGTACTAATAGGGTTAATGACCAGCTTTACTTGCTGTTTAAAGCATAAGTTTTTGTCAAGAATCACTCCAAGCAACTTTTCTTCTGTACTCTCTTTTATCGTTATACTCCCGATATTTAACCCTATTCCTGTAGGGGGGGGGGAGGAAATTTTTCCCCACCCTCAAAACTTTTAAATTTTTGATATACAAGGCAATTTTTTATTGATAAATCCTCATAGGTATGTGACTAAAATTCATCGGTCCTCATTATTATGGTTAGAAGAAAAAATTTTTTTGACACGTGACATAACTATGACGTCATCAATCATGTGACCCAATTTTTGGAAAAATAAATATTTGTTTAATTCTGTTGTGTGGCATAGCATTCAAAAGCTAATAGAAAGAGGACTAAGATAAGCTAAAAATTTAGCCTCAGCAGCTGTTTTTACGTGAGTTAAGACCATTTTGTCTTGTGTGACTGAATCATGACGTCATTGAAAACATGCGAAAAATGTGGTTAAAACTGAGATAAAGTCCACAGTACTAATATTTCAACTATATGGGACGTATTTCATCAATAACTTCGTAATAATCCAAACATTTATTGAATTAGAGGCATTATTCACGGCGGGGAAAAAATTCCCCCCCCCCCCTACAGGAATGTGAGCTACCGTGTGACCCTACAGTAATAGGGTTAATGTTACATCATTACTCTTGTCCCCAAATACCATTAGACGGCATTTGTCCCCATTCAACTTCATAAAATTGTTTGGAAACCATTCTGCAATTTTAAGAGCATCGCTCTCCAGTGTTTTGATAACACTTTTGATGTTGGTATCGCAGGCATAGATCGTGGTGTCATTTGCATAGTTACATATTTGAGCATCTTTTACAAACATGAAGAGCTCATTTATGTAGATATTAAACAGAAGAGGAGCTAAGACTGAACCTTGTGGCACACCTATCATTGTTTCTCTCCATGCACTGAACGACCCATTTATATTACCCTCTGCTTCCTCTCACTGAGATAGCTATGAATCAACCGCAATGCACTTTGACTAAAACCATAAGCACTTAATTTTGCAACCAGAAGTTTGTGATTTAAGCAATCAAAAGCATTTGAAAGATCGATGAGTAGTGCTCCAGCAAAACCCCCTTTATCTAGAGTTTTTTTACAGGTTTCTATGAGTCGCAAAAGTGCATGTTGGGTTCCATAGCCCTCTCGAAATCCACACAGAAGAGGAGAAAGGAAGCTAAGGGCATGATATTTTATTTGACTCTCTAAGACTCTTTCATAAATTTTGGATACAGACGCCAAAACCATTATTGGTCTATGGTTCTTCTTGATAAATGATAAATGCGTCAAGACTTTTGAAAAGAGACGAGATCTCACCAGCCTTCAACTCCTTTGGAAAGTAGCACTCCGACAAATTAGAGTTGAAGATTTTCTGAAGGAGGATGGCAAAAATGTCTGCATTTTGTTTGAGAATCTTAGCAGGAATGCTGTTTAGGGGAGATGACTTTTTTGGATTCAGTTTTTGTATCTGTAAATGTATCTCATTGACAGTCACTGGCTTAAATTCAAATTGGTTCAGTTCGTAGCATTCTTTGATCTTTCTAATGCTGGGATGATTTTCATATTTCTTGATAGCCTTTTCTACTGGGTCCTTTATCCCATTTGTTCCTGACAGTAGTGACTGGTCTTCAGAGATTCCTAGACTCCCTGTTATATTTGCGAAATAATGATTAAATATCTCCGCAATTTTTGCATCTTCAGTTATCATTTTTCAGTCTTCAATCAGAGTCACAGATGAAGTTGTTTGTATCTCATTTGAAAAAACCGGTTTGACAGTCTTCCAAAATTTACGATTATCTGTAAGGTCTCCAAGGTCAAGGTTCCTATAGTAATCAGATTTCATCCTGCACAGGAGCTTCACGCAAAAATTTCTTTGCTTTTTAAAGGCTTTAAGATTCTCTTCCGTTCTACTCTTAATGTATTCATTTATAAATACGCCGTAACAGGTTTGTTGTTCAGGACCTTTTTAGCATTTATTGTGGATAGCTCCTTCATTCCAAAAGTTTCTATTTGAAAAATGAACACAGAAACAAAAACAAATATGACGTAGGGAAGAGCTCTTCTGAGAAAAAGTGGGCGTTTCCGAGAGAAAAATGGGCGTGGCCCTCAAAAATTTTTCTGGGGGCTGCGCCCCCAGACCCCCCACCGGCCTTAACGCCTTCGGCGCGAAATGCCCCCCCAATCTCTAAAATCGCGCTACGGGCCTGCAGGTGACTTAAGTTAAGCTTGGTCGGGTCGAGGGGCAAATTACTTCTCAAATTAGCGTAGGCGACTTTTGTGATTTTTTAGAATCATATGATTTTTGTCTGTGATTTTCAGGGCCGCCGAGAGGTTTTGGAGGCCCAGGGGCAAAACTACGAAATGAGGCCCCCTGCGAGCGAAGCGAGAAAAAGACAGGGGAGTCCTTGCCGGGGTACTCCCCTAGAAAATGTTTGTGATCACGCTCTTTAGATTAGCCAAAATGCATTCTAATGCTCATATGTTTCATTATTTTCTAGGCACACTCTTGTCATTAAGGGTTATCGCAAAATATCTTAACCCGCACGTTCAAAAGATACTCTTACGAATGAAATAGACGTATGTGCAAGTGCAGAGCCATCTTGGATCAACAAAAAACTTCAACACAACAAAAAAACGTGGTCTCTCGTCAAAACGAGGCAAAAACAAAATTGAGTCCAGGGGGGCTAGGCGATAATTTCAGTACACTCTCCCAAATCAAGGGTCTTTACTCTTGATTTAATACTTCTGAATGTACTTTTAATAACTCATCAGCTGCAAAAGCTGCTACTCTTCTTGGTCTGACTTCTTTTTCCTGAACTCTTTCCTGCTGAATATGTTGTCCTCCTACTTGCGCTTTTATCTCTAAGGGACATATTCCTTGAAGTGGTCTTTCCATGACAATCTTCCGTCCTTGAGACACTGCATCTAATTTAACTGCTCGAACTACATGATCTCTTCCCTTGATGTAACTGGAGATTTTGGCTAACTTCCAGAAACGTCGTTCTATGGTAGTGTCAATGATTAATACCAAAGTTCCCAGCTCTGGTAACGCTTCTCCACCTTTGGTTGTGCGATGGTATTCTCGAAGACCTACAAGGTACTCCTTTGACCATCTATTCCATACATGTTCTAGTTTAGCTCTCAAGAACTGCATCCTTTTATTCACATTCTTGTCATCAAAATCTGCATCGTTGTCATGCTTGACATCTCCTATCATTGTTAGGCGATGACCATGAATCATGTGATTTGGAGTGAGTGGCTCCTCGTCCAGAGCTGCTGTTTGGTAGGTAAGTGGTCTATTGTTTATCCTTCCTTCCACTTCTATCAACATGTTTTCCAGCTCTCTAAATGTTAACTTTGATTTTCCCATCGTCTTGAATAATGCTGTCTTGGTTATTCCAACTAATCTTTCAAAGAAGCCGCCTTGCCACAGCGCCTTGGCCACATTGAAATGCCAATCAATGCGGTTCGCTAGCAAAAAATCTTGCAATTCTCGCTCTGCACATATCTTCTTCAAGTGCTTGGCGGTGGCAAGGAATGTCTTGGCATTGTCACTTATCACTGTTGAAGGTGCTCCGCGTCTGCTGATAAATCTGCGAAACATTCCCATAAATTCATGTGCGGTCATGTCTTCTGTCAGCTCTAGATGTACCGCACGAGTTATTCCGCATGTGAATAGTGCAACATATGCCTTCTCTTCATTCTTCAAATGTATGGGTCCTGCAAAGTCAACTCCAGTTGTACTAAACGGGTTACCTTGAACCACTCTCTCTGTTGGTAGCTGACTTGATTGTGGTGGTGCACACGGCTTTGCATTTCGCTTACTACAAATCATACATTGACGCAATTGTTGCTTTACGGCTTGGCGTCCCTTTAAGACCCAAAACTTGCTTCTGACTTCAGCCAGTGTAGTATTTACTCCCCCATGTCTGGTGCGATTGTGACACTCTGCAATCAACAAACTTGTAAATCTGCTATCCTGAGGTAACAGTATTGGAAACTTGCTCTCATCCGGTAGCGCTGTATTTTGCAGACGGCCTTGGCAGTGCAAAATTCCAATTATTTCTATCATTGCAAGCTGTGCTTTTATTTGTGGGTAACTCTTTCTTCCTTTCAACATCATTTGTGTCTTTTATCCACAGTTCTTCGGCTTTCTGGATCTCTTCAACATGCAACAGCTGAGTACCTGGTTGCATCTTCTTCTTAAGGCATCTAATGAAGCGAAGAACGAGAGCTGTTACTCTCAACAGTTTGCCATAGGAGCTGTAGTTTGCTGCAGGCACTACATTGTCCACTGACAAACTTGGCTCTTCTTCAGCAATAGGAAGTACACTTTGTCTTTCTTCAGCCTTGCTTTCCTCTGTTTCAATCATGTGAGGTTGGTGTGGATAATTTCCGCTCACTAAGAACTCTGGTCCATTCCACCAAAGTTTGTTTTGCTCTAATTGCTGTGGAGACAATCCTCTTGTTCCAAGATCTGCAGGATTCTCCGCTGTGGGCACATACTTCAACTTTACATCCTTTGTCAACTCTTGGATCTCATCTACTCTTCGCTGGACAAACTGTCTGTATTGACCTCGGTTCTCTAGCCAATGTAACACTGTGCTGCTGTCAGACCACAGCACTAACTCTTCTGGTTCCCATTTCTTCAGAGTTTCTCTGACTGTTTTCAACAAACACGCTGCAATCCTTGCTGCGGTCAGTTCCAATCTGGGTATTGTCATCTCTTTCTTTATTGGATGTAACCTTGTTTTCACAGTGACAAGGTGTGCTCCTGACTGATTGTCATTGTGCCATGCAAGATATACAGCGGCACAGTATGCAACTTTGCTTGAATCACCAAAAACATGCAGTGAAATCTTGCATGGTCCACCGCTTGCTGGCATGATGCATCTGGGAATCTCTAAGTCAGTCAATCTTGAAACTGCTTGCATCCACTTCTTCCATCTCATTTCTATCTCTGGGCTCACTGGTTTATCCCAATCTTTGTTTTCCTTGCAGATATCTTGGAATATCAGCTTGGCAATAACCGTAACTGGTCCCACAATCCCAAGTGGGTCATATACCTTTGACAGCATACTCAATACTTCTCGCTTAGTCACTTTGTGAGTCTTCACATCTGAAACTGCTTCCATGTTGATTCCTAAGATGTCCTCTTCTGGATCCCATTTTAATCCTAAAACCTTACTTTGCGAATCTTTGGTACCGAGGCTTTCCTTTGCATATGTCATTGCAGTTGAATCCTTTTGATCACTTTGCTCCTTTATGTGTTCTCTGACTTCCAAATTGTTGGTCTTCCACTTATGGAGTTGGAAACCTCCTTCTTGCATAATTTCTGTGATCTTATCTTTCACTCTGACTTTTGTGCTTTCAGCATTCTCACAGATTACTAGATGGTGTGGTAGAAAGTGGACTCTTTCTCCTGTTGGCAGATCTGGTACCTCCTCAATGATACCTTGTTTTATCTGATCTTTAATGACATCATCACATTTCTTTAATATTTCTGGCTCTTTCTTTAGCCTTTTGAGTTGCGAATTGAGCCGCCTTTCACAAAGACTCCTGTTTGTTTGCAAATTGACTCTATCTGATTTCCATGGCAACTGCACACTGTATCTCTCTCCATTGAAACTTACTGTATCTTCAAATTTCTCTTCCACAGAGTTTTCTTCTCTTATCCCTACTGTCTCTAAATCCCACAGTTTTGCTATCTGATTGCTCAGATTCTCCTTATCAGTTGTCAACAACACTGAACTTGACATGCTTTGATCTTCTGATGTGTTTGTTGGCCCCACAAGAGTCCAACCCAGTGTTGTTTCTTCTGCAACAGGATCACCTGCATTTCCCCATTTCATGTTTCCTGTTTTCAACCTGCAAAGGTCTTCCAATCCAAAAATGACATCAATTTCAAGCTCCTTGTCACTTGAAATATCTGAAAATTCAAGATTTTTCAAATGGTTGAACTTTTCCTTTAAAATCTGAGGCTTCACATTCTTGACAGATGTCAGCTTGCTGAGTGTGGATACTTCAGTTTCAAATTTCAGCCTTCCTTTCATATCTTTTACTTCTATCTTGTACACTGAGCATATGTGTTGCCTTTCTCCATGCACAGTGTCCAAGACCTTCTTATCCTGTCTCAATGGCTTTGATTTCAGCAAATTTGCAGTTTTCTGCAACATGTATGTTTTATCACACCCTGTATCCAACAAACATCTGCAAGTGATACTTGGCTTTCCCTTAACATTTACCTTGGCTAACACAGTTTGATAGGCGATACCTCCAGGTGTAACAACATGCATATTTTGGAACACTACTCTCTTCTTTTTCACATATCACAGGGTGATGCTCACCTTCATTGCACTTGCTGCAAGGCTTCTTGTTGTAGCACTCTTTGACACGGTGCCCTTTCTTCAAGCAGCAAAAACATCTCTTATACCTCATCAAAATTGACTTTTTCTTCTTCAATTCAGTGACAACAGAACAATCAGCACTACTGTGATCTCCAAGACAAAAAGCACAAGATGCATTTGGTGAAATAGCAAATGCCTTCCCTTTGTTAGGATTCTTCTCTTCTCCTGAACTCTGCACTCTTGGTGTAGCTTCATCCATACCCCTGAACAGAAGTTCTTCTCTGAGCTTCTTCAAAAATTCACTCATGATCCACTCATGGTCTACAGGCATTGTTCTTCTGATGGAAAGTTCAACATCTCTTGGTATCTTCTTCATTAAATCTGGTACAATAACTAAGGAATACTGTTCTTCAGAAGTACCTAATACAGATAATGCTTTTACATGCATATCAACAATCTCATACAACTTTTTTAATCCATCTACATTTTTAGAATAAGTTACACCAACAACAGCTTTTAATGCAGACATATGAGATCCCTTAAGTACATTAGCTTTACCATATTTCTCTTTTAAAAAAAAAAAAAAAAAACTTGGTACGAATTATAACTAGAAACTTTATATAGAGAGGTTGGACGACAAAAAATACTAAGATTTAACACACTGAGGCCTTTCGGACTCGTGTCCTCATCAGAGTGTGATTTCGATTGAATCTAAAATAGCAACGAGGTGTATATGAGAGCTATTACAAGGAAATTCTAGATGAGAGGATAATGTCTTATGACGTAGGTATTAATTAAGAGTTTAAAAGGGCGTGTCCCTCCTTGAATAATTTTTCTTCGTGATATAAAAGAGCAGACGGGTCATTAAGTGCAAAGAAAACGAATATTTTGAAAAAAGGTTCTTTTAGTTTGTTGTGTCTTTTTCCGCATTCGTGAACGTGTTTTGGAAAGCTGCAAGTTGAAATTCCAGTTCTCGATTCTGAAATATGATTATTCATACGATTACGTAAGTTTTTTGTCTGGCCAATGTAACTCATCTCGTTGTTGCACATATTGCATGAGAGGAAGTAAACCACATTTTTACTCTGGCAAGTAATGCTGGATTTGATTTCCCAAGTGCTGTAATTTGCGGTTGTGAATGACGTGACAGGCTGGAGATACTGTTTGCAAAGTTTGCATCTTTTGTTCGAACAGAGTGAAATTCCAGGGTTGCGAGGTTGTGGACGTATGTGATGAGTTTCAAATTTTGCTTTCGTGAGTGTCGATAATAGGTTTTTAGGTTGTTTCAAAGCAATGACTGGTTTTGATTTTGCGAAAACTGTTTTTAGTTTTTTATCATTGACATTTTTCAAAAGGTTTGATACATTTTGCAACACGTTGTTAAAACGGAACTGTGGGTAATATGTTGTAACCAGAGGAATGATGTCTTTTGAAGGGCATGGAGCAGGTCCTTGTAATTTTGCATTATGGAAGGCTTTTCGTATTACGTTTAATGGGTAATGACAGTCTAACAGCCACTTCTCGAGTTCTTTGAGGCGAAAATCGACTCTTTCTGAATCAGAAACGAAGACGATAACTCTCTTCGCTAGATTGTAAGGAATGTTGTGTTTAATATGTACAGGATGAGCGCTTTTAAAATCGAGGTAGTCGTGTGGATTCGTATCCTTGTAAAAAATATCCGTTTCGATATATTTGTTGTTCTTAATAATCACTTCTATGTCGAGGAAGTTCAGAGACTTTATGTTCTCTTCTGATTTTTGTTTACTCTTCTCCAGCGTGAATTTTATATCCGGGTGTAGTTCGTTTAATGCATTTAGAAATAAATCAATGTTTAACTGTTTTGGAAGCGCAATAAAGCCATCATCCATATAACGGTAAAATTTGTCTTCTATTAAAGCACATTCGTTTCGATTGAAATATTTTGGTAAAATAAGAGGAAAGAGTTTCGTTTCTTCTAGATATCCTATGGTTAGGCAAGCATACGATGGAGCGAATTTTGTACCCATTGCGGTTCCAGCTGTTTGTTTGTAAAGGGTACCGTCAAATAAGAAGTTATTGTTTTCTAGAATGAACTTAGCTGCATCGATGATAAAGTCGCAATTCAGCCTTTCAGGAATGAGATCGTGTTTTTTGTTTATCCAATAATTCAAAGCTTCAAGGCCGAGTTCGTGTGGAATGCTGGTATAGAGGCTTGTGATATCACAGGAATACAGTTCTACTTCTTGTTCAAACTTGCGTGGTAGTTTGCGAAGGAAATCCCAGTCGTCTTTAATGTAGGTTTTCAAGGTTGGGACTAATGGTTTTAAAACCGTGTCTAAAAATTCGCTTAGTCTCTGTGTTGGTGCTAATGGACCTGCTATGATTGGACGGCTTTTTAACTCCTCGGGTGGATCAAGTTCAACGTATGTTTTGTTTTCTTCGTTTATTTTCTGAATCATTTCTTTGCATTTATGAATTTTAGGAAAGACGTAAAAGTTACTTGTTTTCCATTCGAAGTTAGAAATGAAATCGACTTCCTTTCTTGTTAGACGTTCTTCGTAATTAAGTAAGAGTGTGTTCAATTTCTTAATGACTTGCCTATCTTCATTCTGATCGATTTTTTTGTATGCGTTGTCATTGAGATGGTTTTCTAAAACGAGGTAGTCGCGATAGTAAGACTTGTCCATAATTATGAAATTGCCACCTTTGTCTGCTTTCTTTATGATGATTTCTTCGTTGTTAGCTAATTCATGTAAGGCGGTTCTTTCTTCGGGGGTTAAGTTGTCTGCGCATGATTTTACATCTGGTTGAAGCATTTCGATGAAGGTACAAATTTGGTTCAGCTCTTTGTTCTCTGTATAAATAGGCCTTTTTGATTTGTTCCTATGAAGGGAAGGGTCATTCCATTCTTTTTCCCAAAATACTTCTTTAATCTTTAGTTTTCTCGTGAAATCCTTTGTATCTGTTCGAAAATTGTTACGTGGGGGTGATAATGGTGTAAACTTGGGTCCTCTTGTTAATAAGGATATGTGGTTTGCAGCCAGTTTGTAGGAGGATAGGTTGATAATCTTGGCGGATACAGACGGGGAGGGTGTGGTTGCTGATTTCGTCGCCAGTTTTTTGAGCTATTCTGTGATTGGTTTGCTGAAACAGGCGTGGTTGGTGTAGTTGAAGCTGGCTTTGGACGGGCAGATGGTTCTTGGTTATGTTGACTTTGGTTACGTAGATTGTTGCTGCGTACTGATGTATTTGCCTTGCCGTTGCTGGTGTTATGGTTTGGTTTGTTATTTTCTTGTAGTTTTTGCCTTGTTTGTTGCTCTTTGTCTTTGTTGTGTGCAGCTTTTGTGCTTGTGATTCTTTGGTCCCATTTGGAGATGATAGTTTCCACATTTTGCTCTACTTTCGTTGACCAGAGTGTTTTTAGCTCTTCTATTTCTTCCTCGGTGCTTGCATTTGATGTGATAAATTGTAACATCTTCTCGTCGATATCGTTAAGTTTCTCTTCAAACATCGCTACTCTTACGTTTAACACATCAATCTCTGCACGGACTTTCTGCATTTCCAAATTATCATAGATTTCTTTTTCCTTTTCGTTGGCCGGAGTGGCTTTTCCATTTCGACGGAACTTTCGAGGTATGTAGGCAGGCTCCTCTGCTAGGCATTCTGAATAGAGTTGAGCTAGTTGTTTATTACGAGTGTAGTTCCAAAACAGGTCTTTTCTTTCTTTCAACTGATTGAAAATGTGAGATTTTGCTTGACTGTATTTATTGCTGGCTGTTGCAGTGGAAGTGGATGTACTGGGTTTCAATGGAGATCCGAAGTCTTTCAGGTTCTCTTGGATTTGGCTTTTGATCAAATCTTGTGTTGCATCGATGATTGAAGGGGTAAGTTCCTTTATAATTGTTGGCAGAATTTCCATGATATTGTCGAAAATAATTTGCTTTATTGTCTCTCGTTGAGTTGGTGTAAGAATTTCCTCAGTTGTTTCTCGTTGATTTGGTGTAAGATTCGAATCGTTGTTCTCCTTCGTATTATGTGCCATCTCTAACTAAAAACTTGGTACGAATTATAACTAGAAACTTTATATAGAGAGGTTGGACGACAAAAAATACTAAGATTTAACACAATGAGGCCTTTCGGACTCGTGTCCTCATCAGAGTGTGATTTCGATTGAATCTAAAATAGCAACGAGGTGTATATGAGAGCTATTACAAGGAAATTCTAGATGAGAGGATAATGTCTTATGACGTAGGTATTAATTAAGAGTTTAAAAGGGCGTGTCCCTCCTTGAATAATTTTTCTTCGTGATATAAAAGAGCAGACGGGTCATTAAGTGCAAAGAAAACGAATATTTTGAAAAAAGGTTCTTTTAGTTTGTTGTGTCTTTTTCCGCATTCGTGAACGTGTTTTGGAAAGCTGCAAGTTGAAATTCCAGTTCTCGATTCTGAAATATGATTATTCATACGATTACGTAAGTTTTTTGTCTGGCCAATGTAACTCATCTCGTTGTTGCACATATTGCATGAGAGGAAGTAAACCACATTTTTACTCTGGCAAGTAATGCTGGATTTGATTTCCCAAGTGCTGTAATTTGCGGTTGTGAATGACGTGACAGGCTGGAGATACTGTTTGCAAAGTTTGCATCTTTTGTTCGAACAGAGTGAAATTCCAGGGTTGCGAGGTTGTGGACGTATGTGATGAGTTTCAAATTTTGCTTTCGTGAGTGTCGATAATAGGTTTTTAGGTTGTTTCAAAGCAATGACTGGTTTTGATTTTGCGAAAACTGTTTTTAGTTTTTTATCATTGACATTTTTCAAAAGGTTTGATACATTTTGCAACACGTTGTTAAAACGGAACTGTGGGTAATATGTTGTAACCAGAGGAATGATGTCTTTTGAAGGGCATGGAGCAGGTCCTTGTAATTTTGCATTATGGAAGGCTTTTGATTTATTTCTAAATGCATTAAACGAACTACACCCGGATATAAAATTCACGCTGGAGAAGAGTAAACAAAAATCAGAAGAGAACATAAAGTCTCTGAACTTCCTCGACATAGAAGTGATTATTAAGAACAACAAATATATCGAAACGGATATTTTTTACAAGGATACGAATCCACACGACTACCTCGATTTTAAAAGCGCTCATCCTGTACATATTAAACACAACATTCCTTACAATCTAGCGAAGAGAGTTATCGTCTTCGTTTCTGATTCAGAAAGAGTCGATTTTCGCCTCAAAGAACTCGAGAAGTGGCTGTTAGACTGTCATTACCCATTAAACGTAATACGAAAAGCCTTCCATAATGCAAAATTACAAGGACCTGCTCCATGCCCTTCAAAAGACATCATTCCTCTGGTTACAACATATTACCCACAGTTCCGTTTTAACAACGTGTTGCAAAATGTATCAAACCTTTTGAAAAATGTCAATGATAAAAAACTAAAAACAGTTTTCGCAAAATCAAAACCAGTCATTGCTTTGAAACAACCTAAAAACCTATTATCGACACTCACGAAAGCAAAATTTGAAACTCATCACATACGTCCACAACCTCGCAACCCTGGAATTTCACTCTGTTCGAACAAAAGATGCAAACTTTGCAAACAGTATCTCCAGCCTGTCACGTCATTCACAACCGCAAATTACAGCACTTGGGAAATCAAATCCAGCATTACTTGCCAGAGTAAAAATGTGGTTTACTTCCTCTCATGCAATATGTGCAACAACGAGATGAGTTACATTGGCCAGACAAAAAACTTACGTAATCGTATGAATAATCATATTTCAGAATCGAGAACTGGAATTTCAACTTGCAGCTTTCCAAAACACGTTCACGAATGCGGAAAAAGACACAACAAACTAAAAGAACCTTTTTTCAAAATATTCGTTTTCTTTGCACTTAATGACCCGTCTGCTCTTTTATATCACGAAGAAAAATTATTCAAGGAGGGACACGCCCTTTTAAACTCTTAATTAATACCTACGTCATAAGACATTATCCTCTCATCTAGAATTTCCTTGTAATAGCTCTCATATACACCTCGTTGCTATTTTAGATTCAATCGAAATCACACTCTGATGAGGACACGAGTCCGAAAGGCCTCAGTGTGTTAAATCTTAGTATTTTTTGTCGTCCAATTTCTCTTTTAAAATGTCAACTGCAGGCGCATAATTGTCCCCAGTAGTTCGCAAATCTACAATAGCTTGACTAGCAGTACCCTTAAAGGGAGCCTTAAAGTAAGACATCTTGTCAACATCACACAGTGAAGAATTCAAATGAATGTTCCTCTCAAAAGAGTCCCAAAATTCCATCCAATTCATCATATTCCCATCAAATGACTTTAATTCAAGCTTTGGCAACCTCAGTTTACTACTCAAATTTTCCCCTGGGTTTGTACTGGGTGAATATTGGGGTTGCCAGATAGGTTGTGGCAAATAATTTTGCATATGGGGATTAAAGGGTTGCCCCAAGGGTTGGTACATGGGAAATGATCTTTCAAACCCCCCAACAGGATACTGGCTGTGTCCTTGTTCATTTCCAAAACTTCTTCCATGGGGTGAATTCATTGAGACAAAAGAATTAGTAGTAGTAGGCTTACCAGTTGTTTGTTGGGAAGAATCAATCTGCTTCTTCTTTGAACATTTATCAAGTAACATACAGGTACATGTACCCCAAAAACTAAGGTACCCCAAAAACCACAAGGTCAGTTGAAAGGCAATATCTATAGAAGATCAACATACAACATAAAACTCTTACTGATCAATGATGCTTAGGTAACTGGGCTACCTAAAAATGTAGGTTTGCCATGAATAAATTGGATTTAAAAAAAATTATAGGGTGTAAACGCAAAAATTTGAACTTGAAATTTTACAGATTATTTCTATGAACGAGTAGCAAGTCGCAAATTCTTACTATAAGTTTGCAAACCAGTGTTTTTCAGTATCTTTCATGTGTCCTCTTGCCAGAAAAGCACAATGGTTACCTTGCAATATAGTGAACCTATTGAATGGGCATCCTGACTTTGGTGATTTTTTGTGTGGTTTTGGGGTACATTTCACTGAAACATGGAAAACACAAGTACAGGGTGTGGTGTGCCACAGAGAAACCAAATGAAATTATGTATTTTCAGCAAAATCACATCTATATTTATATATTATTAACACTCTCTGAAAGCAATTAACATAAGGTATTTGTCCACATAACAAAATATCTTCTGAAAGTCAAGGTTAGAATGGTCAAGTTTTTAACAAAATTAACAAAATAACAAATATTTCCTGAAAGTCTGTAAACAAACAGCAAGTAAATTTTCCATTTTTCAGCAAAATAACGAACACATCTTCAAGACAATCAACATACAGTTGGTAAAATGGTATATGTCTCAACAAAATAATAAACATTTTATGCAATTCAATTGACAGACAGTTAATTAAAATTGCCCATATTTTAACACAGTAACAAAAATATCTTTCTAAAAGTCAATCAACATAGGTATTTGCTGTCCAGATATTATTAACTAACCAATCACTTTAGAAGACTTCTGTTAATTTTGGATACCACTGGAAAGTTACTCTCATTTGAGGTTACTCTCATTTGAGGTTACTTTGAGGTTAAACCATTTGAGGTTGCTCTCAAACATTTTGGGGGTGATAAATGAAACCTCTGAGGTGGTTATAAGTCTGGTAGACTCTAAAATGAATGCAGTTGTGAAATTAAAAGCAAGGAAAATTTATCCATGGAATAGAAACATCAAAACTTTTCATTATTTATGAAAAAATTACCAGGAACATTGATATTCTCAAATATTTTGATACTTTATACTTGGAAAAAGCATGCACTTTGTAATTGCTGGTAAATGAATAACACAGTTCCTCTCTGTTAGGTCGGATTGTCAGCAGATTTCAAAATATATGCAGAATCAAGAAAAATAATGCTTTTGAAGATTGATATGCTGCAAACGGCTTGATAAGTGAAAAACTAATGTGGTTTTTGGGGTACACCCCATGCGGGTTTTGTGGCACATTAGATACTTCCACTGAAAATAAGTTTGCAGCTATACTTTCTATCCATTACTGATTTATAATGATGACTTCTTCCCAAATATCACAGTGATAGGTGCATCAGCTGTAATCTTTTCCGTGTTTTTGCTTTTGTGGTTTTTGGGGTACATATAGTGAAAAACAAGAAACTTTGTCACATCAGTACTCGGTCAATCTTAGGCAAAAAATAATAATACCCAACGGGAAGACCTCGTTTTCTGCAGCCCTTCATTGACACAAAACCATTTTTGAAATCAACTAGTAGGAAAAAAATTATAACCACACGCTTTTTTTGTGGCTTTTGGGGTACATGTACCTGTACCTACTTTTGCATCATACGAACGACTCGACGTATACTCTGTTACCAATTCCGATTTAAAATTTAACTTCTTCATCACATCTTGAATATCCTTGGACAAAGATTTAATATCGATTAGCATAGGCTCCACAATCAACTTTAACTCCATTATTCTGGACTCAATATCTTCATCAATAACATCCATTGTTGATATATCCTTTAACTCGATAATAAAATCTTTCATTGCAACCATTATCAATTCACGATCTTCAATAAGAACTCCTAACTGCTTCTTCAGCCTATCTTCTGGCCTATCAATACCATAATTATCAATTTCTTGTGACAATTCATCGGCTCCTACAGCGCCAGTTTCTTCGTCTTTATCACCGTTAGATCCCATTGCTATCTGCACTCCACTTCTTAAAATCATAACACGGACATCCAATGTCCTAGTCGGAAGGTGCCACGTATCGCAAAATATCTTAACCCGCACGTTCAAAAGATACTCTTACGAATGAAATAGACGTA
Organism: Aurelia sp. 3 sensu Dawson et al. (2005); assembly: GCA_964020215.1. NCBI lineage: Eukaryota > Metazoa > Cnidaria > Scyphozoa > Semaeostomeae > Ulmaridae > Aurelia > Aurelia sp. 3 sensu Dawson et al. (2005). The sequence goes on from OZ026585.1 coordinate 13,152,619, forward strand.
TGTGCAAGTGCAGAGCCATCTTGGATCTACAAAAAAACTTCAACACAACAAAAAAACGTGGTCTCTCGTCAAAACGAGGCAAAAACAAAATTGAGTCCAGGGGGGCTAGGCGATAATTTCAGTACAGGGTTTACCTTTGATTAATTTCATTCGTAAAATGTCGTGAGTCTGTTTCATAAGTACACTATCCCAAAGTCAGAACGGAGAAGTTCATTAAAAGTTTATCTTCCTTGCTTTTTCGTCTGCAAAAGAGTCAATAAGTTTTTCATAATTCATCTGTCTTGCTAGTTTGTGTTCGATTGAAAGCATCATTAGACTTGATAATCTATCTTGTGACATTGTGGAACGCAAACGATTCTTTATCAGTGCAAGCTTGCTAAATGAACGTTCTCCTGAAGCAACAGATACTGGAATCGCCAAGAAGATTCGCAAACAAACACATATTTGTGGGTACAAACTTTCTATCTCCTTTTCATAAATAGAATTCAAAATAGTAAGTGCTCTATTTTTCACCAGCCCTGTCGAATGATGAAACTTGGCGTAATGACGTAATTCATCTTCCAAATCATCTTGGACCAAATCTTTTGGGTATTGATCAGCTAAACGCTTCGCTTGCTCCTTGACTTGCATTTCACTTGGATTGTCTGGAGCGGTGACGATAAATCCGAACAAGTCTGCAACGGCTTGTACTGCTTGGAACCTCTCACTCAATTGCAACAACAAAGTGTCAATTGCGGCATAGTACACCCCGATCTTGAAGGCATTTTCCTCATCATGGATGTTTTCACTACCGCCGTCTGTATCGTCTGGAAGTTGCTTTCTGGTGCGAACACGTTTCTTCTTGAACTCAACAGTCTGACCAAAGCTTGAAGCAACAGTCTTGGCTTCATCTAAAATGCTGTCCCAGGAATCGCGAATGGTTTGGATTTCTTTCCGAAGATTAGCAAGGTGTCTAACTCCATCTGCAATGGAGATATCAGCATATTGCAAAAGTTTGCTCACATCATCGATGCACTGCAATGTCTTGAACCAGAATGTTGTGAGTAACACGAATTCAAATGATTTCATCCAATTAATCAAGGTTTCAACATCGCTGAATGTTTCGGCGGGTAGATCAAGATCTGTCTTCAATTTCTCAAGAGCTTCCAATACCTGGTTGTAATTCTTTGTTAGCGGTTTTATTGCATCTATCCTTGCGCTCCATCTTGTCTTCGATAAACTATGTAAAGCAACGCCAGCTGTTTCTTTAAGAATTTTCCAACGAGCTGGACTTGAAGAAAATAGGTTGTAAACTTTTTGGATGTTGCCAAAAAATAACCTTATCTCCGACGATGCTTCGACGGCATGAACCCCACATAAATTCAAGCTGTGGGCACCGCAAGGAACGTACAAGGCTTGAGGATTCTTTTGAAGGATAATGGCCTGTGCCCCCTTGTAGCAGTCTGACATATTTGAGCCATTATCATAGCCTTGGCCTCGACATCGATTGATGTCTATTTGATTAATTTCCAAGACATCGCAAATGGCTTTTGCTATGTCCTTTCCTTTCTTCTTCTCGCAATCATGGAGTGTTAAAAACCGTTCTACAACTTCCCAATTCCTATCTTTTAGCAAAGCATATCTCAGAACAAATGTCAACTGTTCTGTGTGAGACACATCAGGTGTTCCATCCACAATGAGGCCAAAGTAGTAAGCCTGCTGCAATTCAAAACGAATTACCTCGTGAACCTGCTTTGCACACAGGGCAATGAATTCATTCTGTGTTTGCCACGAAAGATAATGCGCTTGCAACCTTTCTCCTTTCTGCTGATAATGCATTACTTTGCGTACGTGTTCCCTCACCAACGGACTATAGGAACTGAGAAGCTCTAATGTCCCAAGAAAATTACCGTTGTTTTGATCTCCAATGAGGGAACTTGAACCTCTGAAAGGTAAATTTCGTTCTGCCAAGAAAAGTGTCACTTCCGATAAACATCTCAGTATTTCCCTCCAACGCTGTTTTTCTTCACTTACTTTCTTCTGGTATCGGTCATCGATGCCAGACTGTCTTTCCAGTGCCACCTCAAGATCTTTCCATTTCACGTAGTTAGCAATGTGTATGGTACTCTGCTCATGCGATTTGACCTTTTCGTACAATTTCTTCCACTTGCCTTTGTAGCCCATTTTTGGGTGACTAAACGAAGAACGTGCTTGGGATGGTGGGCTCTCATTAAACATACAACATGAAAAACAAAACAACCCTTGACAGTTATCACTCCACACCAGCCAGTCTCTCCGTATTGATTCACCATTTGGCATAAATTTCATGAAAATGCTCGTTGGAAAGGCTCTGTCCGTTTCATCCTTTGGGAACTTCTCTGGATTTGGTGGGGGACCTTTGGCAGCAATCTCATCCCTGTCTTTTTTGCTGAGTTTTCCCCAACTGGCAACATCAATTCGTCCCAGGGAACTTGTTTCTTGGTTTCAGGACCAGATGCAGGGTAATCTTCATCTTCCTCGAGGCTTTGCGCTTCTGTTTGCTTGGCAGTTATTGGAGGCGAAGGCTCATCAGTTTCCTGTTGCTCAATTCCTTCGTTAACATTTTCCAACTCTCTTTCACTTGGCTGGACTCCCTGCTCTTCTTTATCAGTCACAGGCAGTGCATGCCGCTCTTCAGTTTCTGCTGTCTTGCTGTCACTACTTTTGCCCCAACCAAGCTGCTCAAGAGTTCTTTTTCCTTTCGATTAATTTTCAAGTCGCTTTGATTTGTCTTTTCGCTTAGCAGCTCCAGATTGAAACTTTCTCTTCATCTTAAACGTAGGTTTACATTCAACACCACCACACACACAACTTAACAGAACAACAAACACCAGGGCTGTGCTGACTAAAGTATTTAGAAAATTATAAAAATTGTCGCCATTACGCAGTCGTTAGCATAAAAAATTCACACCCTTGCAAATGAAATATGATTTTAACAGTCAAAAACGGAAGTAGGGTATTGTACTGCACACCAAGCTGATTCAAAGATTATTTGATTAGGTTATTTGATTGCGTTTTATTCGAATATTGCTTCCGTTGGGCGGAGCGTAGTCAATTGACAAAAATGCCGCCACCGCCACCTACTAGGATTACGCATTTAATTTATGCGGTCATTGATAATCGTCATTGCGTCCTTGGGAATTTTCTCTCCGAAGTTCGTGAAATTCTTTTGCTATCAATTACATTTCCTTGAATGTGAATCATGCCGTTTTCAGAAAGCTGTAGTCTGCGTTTAGGAGGGAGGCTCCTTTCATTTACCTAAAGAGGATTTTTGACTATGAATAAAAATTGCGACCTTATTTTATGAGGCCCCCTAGACCCTGAGGCCCCGGGGCAAAGTGCCCCCCTGCCCCCCTCTCGGCGGCCCTGGTGATTTTCTTATGATTTCAAAGAGGGTGTACGAAGAAAAATCAGTGATTTGCCCCTCGGGTCGGGTGAGGTCAGACTCCGGATGGGTGACCTCGGAGGCCTGACCTCACAACTCACCTCGTCGTCCTTTCTTATGTAATTTGATTAGTATTGATTTGGTCCATTGTTCTGTTCTTTTTCCATGCTTCATTACAGATCTTCAAAACTACTTTGTACATTTCTTCTCCTGCCTTCAACATTTCCGCAGGAATGTTGTCGATTCCTGCTGCCTTACTATTTTTTAGACTATTTATTGCTTCAGTAACTTCGTTAGGTAAGATTTCTAGATGGTCTATTATCTTGATCAGATGTATTAATACTTCCATTGTCTTCAATGTCAACAGAGGTGCTCCTGAGTGACTGGGGATCTGGATAGAATGAAGAAAAGTTTGTCTTTGAAGTATAACTTCCTGGCTTCTTATTTATTTTCCTAAAAAAATTAAAAAGGCTAGAAAGACTGGAGTAACCCTAACAGTCCAAACGCTTTACAGCACTCTTCTAAGTCCGTTACTTCCATGGCCTTCTAACTCAAACATGAAACACTTGCTTTCTCTGATTTGAATCGAGCAAAGAAGTGCGTGTATGTGGATATTCAACATAGATGTTCATCCATTTTATTTGCATCCAGAGGGGCCGGTTTTGTTTACAACAACTGGCTTTCAAATTTCTTGCTTCGTTCTTAGCTCAGTAAGAATAGGGTAAGGTAGGGTAATTTGGGTAGCCGTAACAAGGTACTAAATTCAATGAGGGGAAATTGGCGATTTACCAAGTATAAAAAGTTTATTTGGGTGGAGTAAAAATTGGAGAACTGAACTTCTCTTTCAGTTTACGACATCCTTGTTTTTTGGGGACAAATAGTTCTTATGATATTCCATAAGACATACTTTCCATAAGGATTTGGCCTAATCTGCTCTAATCCAGCCAGGATATAGCATTGTGGAAGCCCATTCAGTTCCAGATCAAAAGCCTATAGCCAAAAATGTTTCATGGCTCAGGTTTCTTGCGGTGGGATGCAAAATAGATAAATTATCTCGCAAATTGGTGTGAGCTTGCTATTCTCTTCCTCTCTCTCCATTTTCTTCCTTCGACAAAGTCGGTTGTCACTCCTTCCACGTTGGTGGTTGCTTTTTGAAGCATTCGTGCAACAATGAAGCTTATCTCGACAATTGTCGTGATAGTGAAGCGTATCTCGACAAATTGTCGTGATAGTGAGGCGTATCTCGACAAATTTTCGTGATAGTGAAGCGTATCTCGACAATTGTCGTGATAATGAAGCGTATCTCGATAAATTGTCGTGATAATGAAGCGTATCTCGACAAATTGTCGTGATAGTGAAGCGTATCTCGACAAATTGTCGTGATAATGAAGCGTATCTCGACAAATTGTCGTGATATATCATATCATATCATATCATATCATATCATCAGTTATTTAAGCATGGTAGCCCATTCAACTAAGTTGGTTTACAAGGGGCCATGCATCTAAAATACTACAAAAAGCAAAAAATTTGAAAAAAATATAATACAACAAATCTAGATAAAGAAAAAGAAAATTTTATCATACTCTACTCCTCTACCCAACCATTACATTACTCTACCCTGCCTTACCCTACCTCGCCCTACCCTACCTCACCATACCATACCCTAATCTACCCTACCTACCCTACAATACCATACCCTACCCTGCCCTACAATACTCTACTCCTACCCTACCCTACCCTACCCTACTCTACCCTACCCTACCCTACCCTATCACGTTAATTTGGATACCCTATTACATTACTTTGTCTTTTCTTTACCTTTATCTGTTTACATAAGTTTACAAGTCATATAAGATAAATTTGAAATCATAACGGAAAAGTTTAAATCAAAGATTTGAATCGATTTAAAGAGGTTGCCCGCTTAGCTTCGGTATCTAGGCTATTCCAAAGTTTAGCACCTCTAAACGAAAATGACTTCTGCCCATTACATGTCCTTTTCTTTGGCAGCTTTAAATCAGTGTTTGTATTGCGTAGCTGCCGTGTTGCATCTTGTGAATTTCTTGTGAACATATCATTCATATATGGGGGAGCTATATTGTTGATAGACTTATATACCATTGTCCTGCTTTCGTGTTTAATCATGTCATTCACTGTTTTCCAACCTAGATTCTGGATAAGTGGTTTGCTAGAGGCATCAAAGCTGCTATTAGTGATGATCCTAGCTGCTCTGTTTTGAAGCTTCTGAAGTTTCGAGATTTCAGTAGTGCCACAGCATCCCCATACAGCGCAGCAGTAGCGGAAGTGGGGTTCAACGATGCTAGTGTATAGTGTTGTCAAGGAATTCTGGGGGAGAAATCTTTTTGCATACTTTAAGAGACCAACTGCTCTATACCGTGGCAGAGACACTTTTTATGTGCTCTTTCCAATCAAGACTATTGTCTACCTGAACACCAAGACATTTTGTTTTCTCAACTAAAGCCAAATCGTTATCTCTTATTTTTAAACATAGACTTTCACTAGTACATTCTAGTGACCTTTGTTTATTTTTTGTGCAAATTAGCATTCCCTGTGCCTTTGCTACATTAAGAGATAATTTGTTACCACTTAACCACGAATCCAAATCCCTAAGATTGCTATTGATCACCTCATTCAGGTCCTCAATATTCTTAGAACGAAAGAATAGAGTCGTATCATCAGCATACATGGAAGTAGTTGAATTTTTTACTGCACAGGGGAGATCATTGATATAGACCAAGAAAAGTAGAGGCCCCAGACATGAGCCTTGTGGAACCCCAACCTCTATTCTCTCCGTTTCAGAGTCTATACCATTAACCCTACAAAACTGTTTCCTGTTAGACAAATAGGACTGAAACCAAGAGAGATTTCTATCACAAACTCCATAGTGCTCGAGTTTTTGGCATAGAATCTCATGATTGACTGTATCAAAGGCCTTTCTTAGGTCGATAAAAACTGACCCTATCATATAGCCATTGTCAAAACACACCGTCAAAACCATCATACCATTCATCAGTTGTTTTGAGCAGACATGTCAAAGTGGAAAATAACAATCTAAATCCCGACTGACCATTCGAAAGAAGTCGATTCGAGTCTAAATATTTGTACAACTGATTGAATACAAGCTTCTCAAACAACCTTGAAACAACAGGCAGCCCAGAAATTGGTCGGTAATTTGACCGTATGGACTTGTCTCCATCTTTAAAAATTGGAGCAACTCTTGCAGTTTTCCAAGTATCAGGAAACTTGCTAGTCTCCAAAGAAGTATTAGATATCTTTAGGAGGGACTTTGCAACAAACGGCAATGCAAGTTTCAGAAAGAAACTTGAGATGTTATCATCACCAAAACTTTTTGAGTTTTTTAGTTTCCCACCTGCATCTCTGAGCTCCTGATCTTGGATAACACGAAACTCAAATCTCTTTTCCTGAAAGTTAATTGTGTAGTCCCCGGACAAAAGGGGGTTGGGGGCATCATCAATTTCACTTGCACGATCCTTATGCGTATCTCGACAAATTGTCGTGATAGTGAGGCGTATCTCGACAAATTGTCATGATAGTGAGGCGTATCTCGACAAATTGTCATGATAGTGAGGCGTATTTCGACAAATTGTCGTGATAGTGAGGCGTATCTCGACAATTGTCGTGATAATGAAGCGTATCTCGACAAATTGTCGTGATAATGAAGCGTATCTCGACAATTGTCGTGATAGTGAGGCGTATCTCGACAAATTGTCGTGATAGTGAGGCGTATCTCGACAAATTGTCGTGATAATGAAGCGTATCTCGACAAATTGTCGTGATAGTGAAGCGTATCTCGACAAATTGTCGTGATAATGAAGCGTATCTCGACAAATTGTCGTGATAGTGAAGCGTATCTCGACAAATTGTCGTGATAATGAAGCGTATCTCGACAAATTGTCGTGATAGTGAAGCGTATCTCGACAAATTGCCGTGATAATGAAGCGTATCTCGACAAATTGTCGTGATAGTGAGGCGTATCTCGACAAATTGTCGTGATAATGAAGCGTATCTCGACAAATTGTCGTGATAATGAAGCGTATCTCGACAATTTCGTGATAGTGAGGCGTATCTCGACAAATTGTCGTGATAGTGAGGCGTATCTCGACAATTGTCGTGATAATGAAGCGTATCTCGACAAATTGTCGTGATAATGAAGCGTATCTCGACAAATTGTCGTGATAGAGACGTGTAAAACACAAACATAAATTCGAAAGGGAATCTATATTTTGTTTCAGTATTGACATATTTAGTGTGTAAAAAGCTTGGCAGATTGAAGCCACCGTACTACTATTTGATTTGCCTCGTTCTGTTTCCTCTGGTTTGAATGCTTTCTATATTTGGAATTGGAAGCCGATTCTTTACAAAACAATGGCAAGTTTTATGCATACATTAGAGAACAAGCGTGCGACTGTACGCATATTTTAAAAACTGCGCGGTCATAATAAAACAATCGTTTTTGGAACAAATTTTTTTAGCATTGTCTTGTGCGACTGTAGAGGCGATGGATGATAAATGGTATCCAATACAAAATGTATGCGGGAAAGATTGTGAGATGGTCGTGGCGATGTATGTGATCTAAACAAGGGCAGATAATGTTTTCAATAGATTTTCGGGTTTGTTTACATTTGTGAGATTAACCAATTGCGTTGCGTTACATCCGTCACGTGACTCACTTTTCCGCGACAGGCAAACAGGAAGCTGTGGGGATAAATAACAAAATACCCTCCCCCCCCAATTCTTATTACGTGCAAGTGGGTTTTGGAAAAATCTTAGATATTTTTCAATTTTCTGTGAGACTATGACCTTAACTAAAATTCTATCGCCTCGGATTTTTCTATTCCGCTTAAATTCAGAGAAATCGGATCTTGAAGGCAGGCGTAAATACTCTCAAAAAATTAGGCCCATACAAATTTTCCGTCCCAGCATCAGCTACCTCATGCCACCATAAAAGTTGCGATACCGAAAGTAATTGTTCAGCAGTTGTTTCTGTGCCTTAAAAACCTGTCTCCTGGTAAATTTTCATTCATTCCGTCCTTATTTCGACAAGCATGTCTCCTGTTTTCAAAACTAAAGTCGTGGGGGCAAAGGTTATCCTTCACAAAACTAGAAATGACCTAAATCCCTCATTTATGCAGGAAATTTTCTGTGAAAATATTACTCACTACAACTTGCGTAACAATAACGAATTTATTCAACCAAGAGTGAGATCAGTCAACAACGGCTCTGAAAGCGTCAGATTTAAAGGTCCGCAGCTATGGCAAACGTTACCACCAACGATATGCAATTCAGAATCCCTTTATCAGTTTAAAACAAAGATAAAGAATTGGTACGGAGAAAATTGTTCATGCAGGTTATGCCGCACATTTGTTCCCAACCTGGGCTTTTTGTAATGCACATTTTTAGATATTTGTTTTTATACTGTTTGATATTGACAATTTGTAAATATTTTATCCACCAGTTTTATGTAATGTTTGTATTATAATATTTTTAGGTTGGAATTAATTAGCTAACTACTTTTAGCTATTTTTACTATTGTCCAACGATAAAGAAATTGATAATAATAATAATAATTTTGATCATCATTTGCAATTTATTTCCGACATTCGAAGAATAATGAGCCATTTCATGTTGGAAGCTGCGAGGAGAAAGCTCCTCTGTTTGCAACTTAGGCCCATTTTCGCCCCAAACAAACCGTGCTTTTTTCACATTACCACTCTTGCTAACCCCAGATTATTGTTCAGATACCTTCAAAAAAGCTTAAATAAGGTCGTTAAAGTGTTTGTTTTGAGCTTCTCGATTTATCCACAGCGGAATTATTTCCAGAGCAACGGCCATTCCATCGATTCCATTATAGCAGACCGTGTTCGGCATCTTGATCAGCGCATGACGTAAGAACACATAATATTTCAAAAGAATCAGCAAGCTGTGAAGTCTCTCCGAGTCTCTCTTTGTGTCGGTTTGTGAAAACATCACGATCCTGCTATTTGATTTGCTCCAAATAACCTATTTTTATCACAAAATAACAAAAACATCAGAGGCGCTGTTATCAAGAATGAATGAATGAATCATTATCTAGAATGAATGCGTGTTTGTGTGACTTCGTCATGGTCTTCAGACAGTGGGCAGGAAGAGTGGCAAAAACAGACTGAACTGGTTGCGTACACAGGGGAGGGGGGCAAAGGCATCTTGTAATATCAGCAGAATGAGAAAGGCTTATTTCTGTTATTCCATTTTATATGATGGTGCAGTTTGTTCGCATTTCCCAAAACGCTGCACTCACTAACTAAAGTTATTGCTAGTATAACAATGTTATTTCGAAATTTGAGGTTCTTCAATGCTTGTGATTCAGCCTTAGTTAAATTCGTATTGGATACTTTTCTGTTGAAATCAATGCCAGATATTTCGTGCCGACATTTTTCAATGTAGTAATCAAGAGTGTTAATCTTTCCGGGCAGTGGTGACTTTAAGTGACTCGAAGTGACTTTGTACGTTTTACCCACAAAAAAGGTCGGTTTAATTGAGATCTTTGCAGTCTTAACACTAAGCAACCACCAAATCCCACCATGACCTGACATCTGATTTGGAACAGAATCTAGTACATTATCCATTAGTTTTTAATCTTTTGTAGTGTAGTCGTAGTTAGTTGAATCTTTCTTGTCTTTTATATTGGCCATTGGGTAGTCATTGTCTTTCGCTCCCCATGGTATCGTACCTGTAGTTGTACAGGGTGTCTCAAAAAAATTGTCCGAAGTTTGATTAAATACTAAACGACAACGATACGCTGAATGAACTCTTGGTCAAGTAACCCTTTTCCTGAGATTTTAGATTAATTTTTGACGCAAGAATCTTGCAAATCCGCCAAAGATTCATGGAGTTACAAGCCTTTGAAGTTCAAGTTTTTGCAAAAGCTGAAACCAGAGGCTTCTAAATGGCATTTTTGGTAAAGGTCCCAAGGTCCATGGTTTCTGTTATTTCTCCATTGTTCCAAGGCGAGCCAAATGGATTGAACAGGTTTTCGATAGCCTTCTGTCAAGCTTATGGATACTTTGAGGAAGTAGATTCAGTCTCTCATCGATTATGTTTTCAACCACTGTTTTTGGATACTTGCATTGTTAAGCAAATTTGACAATGATCGCAAAGATTAACGTACTTTGGAAGTCCAATTTGGTTTGCTCTGATATCAACGAGAGGCATGACTTTGGATAAGCTTCTTTTACTTCGGTCTTTGAGCTTTTTGCATTACTCGTAATCTGGAGGTCTCTGGTTTCAGCTATCGCAGATTTTTGATTTTTGAAAGCTCCTAACTCAGCAAATTTGCAACCAATTTGCAAGATTCTGGTCTCCAAAATTATTTCATAATCTTAGGGACAGGGTAATCTTCCCATGTGTCTGTTCATGGTATCGTTACTTTTCAATATTTAATCAAACGTCGAACAATTTTTTTGAGACACCCTGTATAGTAATTAGAAAGGTATAGTTAAATGTAAAATACACTGTAAATTTTCATGTTTGAAAAAGAGAATACGACATGCTTTTAATCGCTCTGTCCATGGGCAATAATGCACCGTGTTTGTAGCTTGGAAATCAAAGTTGTTTCCTCGATATTACCATAGTTTTCTTCGTTGTTTTCCCTTTGGCCCAAGCCTAACCAGTGCTAAAAATCAAATTCAAATGGCTCCTAAGAACTGTTGGCTCTTATACAGCATCGTAGGAACTAACTGTTCAGATGCGCAGAAGCCATTTGAATTTGATTCCTGACACTGATTAGGCTTCAGCCGAAGAGAAAGCAACAAAACAGTAATATCGAAGTGATAAACTTTAATTTCTTTGCTACAAACACGTGGCATTATTGCCAATGCTCTGTCCGCCATCTTGGATTTCCTAATATCAATATTTTCAAGATAAAAGTATATTTTCACCTTCCACCAATTTTTCGCTGCGTGAATCAATCTTAGAAAATGATTTAGCTTGTAAGAAAGGTAGTTTTTTCTCATTTTTTGTGTATTTGTGCAATTCGTGACGTCATAATTATGACGTCATACTTATTTTTGGAATTCTTTTTGAATAACATGATACAGCATAAGCACTGCTACCTGAAGGGAGATTTTCATCACAATTAACAAAGAAATGGTGATATTAGAATTGGGGGGGGGCTGAATCAGCCCCCCATTAGTCTTTCTTTTGTAGCTAAGAAAGCCCGGTTCGGTTTGGAAAGGGTTAAGTTGGCGAAACTTTGGTACCCCTCTCAGATGTATTCCACCCCCTTTCCAACAAGAAATAATGACCCGGTCCCTAGATATTTTTTTTTTAATTTTTTTTTCTATCCGCTAAGTGATTACGTGGGATGGACGCTAAATTTTACTGAAAAATTGAGATTAAAATGAGTTAGGTTGGCGTCGGAATTTCATAACACTGAATTCCCAACATCCATTGTGAAACAGGCATAAACAAGTGAACACTAAAAAACAAGAGAAAGGGATTTTAGTGGCTGAGTGGAGTAAACAAACTTTTCAGATCTATTTAATCAAACCGACCTGTATTGTGGATGAAAACTAGTGTCAGTTCGAGTATACTTTTGTTGATTTCATTCGAAAGGTTTTTGTCACCATACAATAGAATCTGAACAAGAACGTCGTTGGGGAGGCTGTTTATTTCAACAAATTGTTGTAATAGTACTGAAACTCCAGCGAGAAGATGCCGTCGTTGAACGTCAAATGAACGGCAAAGCAGCAAAAAGTGCTCCGTGTCCTCAATACCGTCATTCGTTGGACACATAGGGTTAACTGTGTCCCTAAAATTATGCTTGAATTTGTGAAAATTTAGTCTGCTGAGACCGACCCTTATTTGGGATAGATATGAAAGGCATGTTGGGTCATGAATACCAGAGACAGGTTTTGCAGGGGGGCGAATTATTGAGAGTAGCTTTGTCTTAAAAACAGCAAGAGACGGTGCTAGCCTGATTTCAGGATCAAGTTTATTCCATTCAGAGGTGCAGTTAGGATAGAAGCTGGACTGAAATTTTTCTGTTCTTGCCTTCATTCGTCCAATAGCATCCTGATTGCGAAGAGAGTAGCTCGACTGATGAAGAGGTGGGATTGGCTCCTTTGTGTACAAGGGGGTGAGATTGTTTATAATCTTATAGAACAAAGTAAGTCGTCTACTACACCTACGAGAACTTTGTGATTCCCAGCCAAGCTCTGCATACAGTTTTGCGCGCGATGTTCCTCTCCATGTCCCTGTCACTGCAAGAGCAGCTGAATACTGAACAGACTCTATTTTTTCCATCAGATTTGGTAAAACGACATTTTGACCAAATTCACACACTTTAGCTGGTATGATAGATAACATCCCCGTAGTCCAGGTGGGGCCGCACATAAAGCTTATATAATTCATTTAGAGTATGCCTTGGCAGATACTTGGAGAGATATTTTTGCAGACCAATACCCCGTCTCGTTTTTGAGATAGCAGATTTAATATGAGCTGAGAGAGAAAGCTTCGAGTCCAGGATAATACCGAGATGTTTATGCTCAGTTACCTTTTTCACGGGTGTGTTATTAAAGAGAATAACAGGATGATCTATTTCATGCCTTTTCTTCGAAAGAAGTAGTTCGACAGCTTGTTTTTGCGGATCGGGATTAAATGAGATCCTCCAATCATGGGCCCATCGGCTTATCTACTCCAGGTCATGGTTCATGTCCTCCGCAGCTGCATTTGGTTCTTGAACAACCGTAAACAAGGATGTATCATCGGCAAAAAGCTTAACGTTACATTTCAAGTCAGTGGTAAGATCGTTGATATACACAAGAAAAAACAATGGTCCTAATATAGATCCCTGGGGCACTCCTGCCAAAATATCTCCCCAATTTGAGCACCGACCATTCAAAACAGTTCGCTGCTTTCGATCATTAAGAAAGCTTTCGATGAGAGATAGAAGTTGTCCAGTAACGCCACATCGTTTTAGCTTAAAAAAAATAAGGCCATCATACCATACCCTGTCAAATGCTTTAGAAATATCAAGATAAACGGAGCGAACATCAAGCGGAGGATTGCAGTCAAATGCTTTGAAAATTGTATGCGTGATGGAAATTAATTGGTTGACCGTTCAGTCACCTGGACCAAAACCTGATTGATTAGGGTTAAGTAAGTCACATGAAACAAGATGTGAGTATAACGAATCATATATTAGTTTTTCAAGCACCTTCCCAAAAATCGGTAGAAGAGAAATAGGACGGTAGTTACTCTTAATATTTTTTTCATTTTTCTTGTGAACCGGCACTACATTTGCACATTTCCATATCTCAGGGAATACACCGCGTCTCAGACAGTTTGTAAATATGATTTTAAGAGGAGTAACCAATGCAACATCGCTTAGTTTTATCATTCTTATAGAAATTTCGTCCCAGCCACGTGCTTTGTTAGGATTAAGCGATCTTATGATTTTCAGAATCTTTTCATCAGAGATGACAAAATCGTTTATCAAGATAGGATTTCTTTGGGTTTCAAGTGGAATTTCACAACCTTTATCTATTGTCGTGCATTGGAGTATGAAGTAGTCATTAAATAACTGAGCCTTTTCAGCAAAGTCACTTATAAATAACCCATTCTCCAACAGGGGTGGAATTATGGGAATCTTTGCCTTATTAAGAACGGTATTGATCAAAGACCAGTACATTTTGCTAGAGCTTCCAGCATTTGCTAAATTTTGTCCTGTCTTACGAAGGTAATTTTGTTTGGCATTCTCAATCATTTTTGCACCTTCCGATATCATAATTTTTATTCCCTCAACCTTGTCATCTGGCTGGCTGTTCTTCACGAAGGTTTTATAGGCATGATTCTTTTTTCTCAGAAAATTTTTGACAGCTTGTGTTATCCATGGTGCTTGGCGAGGTTTAACCGTTTTAACCTGGTTGGGAATGAAGTTGGAATATACACTTAGGGTAAAAAAGTATGGAAACGATGGCCTAAACATGGCGGCAAAGATGTCCTATGGCCTATCAGCCTCGTAACAAAAGGGAGATTTTCTCTCCAACCCAGACCTCAATTTAAACCCTTATGGCGGGAAAATATTCGCCATCTCGTCTTCTGTTTATCAGACCGACAAGGAAAAATTTTAGAAAAACATTTTATGAATTTTGAGAAGAAAACTTCGAAGTAGTGTTGCTGTTTTGAGCTGCAAGAAATGGAAGAGATTTAAAATTGAAAAGTTGTCAAAATATTAGTTCGCTTCAATGAAGAGTTGGCTGAATGGCTTCATTTTATGCTGTTTATACTGGACATTTTGATTTTGAAACAAACTTTTAGGAATAATCTAGGAATTTTCAAAACTTTGGCTGTAAACTCAAGGCAAGTTGTGAGCTGGTAAGTGACATTATTTTTTCAGGCGATGCTTTTCTTTTCGAGCAAGACAAATCTTTATGAAAGTACCTTAAAAAGCTGAAATCTGAAAACGAAATGTTATTTTGTTTATTTCTGGTTTATTCGTGTTGACTGAGCCAATCGGAGGATTTCATATTATATTCATATTTTCATATTTGAATTTTTTAAGGAGGGTAGCCCTTCGGCAGAAGCCGTTTTTCAAGGGGCCCTCCGGTAAAAACTTAATTACAGCATACAGTTAAACTTAAATATGACTAGAACAAAAAAAACCATAACCTAAAAGCCTATTTACAATTATACAATATATACAATAGAAATGAAAAATCAACCCTTTATCAGTTTCTTAAAACTATTCAGGGAGGATGCTGTCTTTGACTCAGCAGGAAGGCTATTCCATATTTTAGCACCTCGGAAAGAAAAGCATTTTTGCCCATTAGCAGACCTTTTCTTTGGCAATCTCAAATCAGTCTCAGTGTTCCGGAGGTTGCGGGAGGAGCATGCTGAGTTTTTTGTGAAGAGGTTACACAGGTATTGTGGAGCCAAGTCATTGAGCGACTTGAAGACCATTGTTTTAGACTCATTGCTAATGAGCTCTTCAATGGTCTGCCAGCCCAACTTTGCAATAAGTGGTCTGCTTGAGGCATCAAAGCTGCTATTTGTAATGATTCTAGCAGCACGATTTTGTAACTTTTGCAGCTGGTCGATGTATGTAGATCCAGCACAACCCCATACAGAACAACAGTATCGAAAGTGGGGCTCAACAATACCTGTGTAAAGAGTTTTCAAACTTGCCAGAGGCAGAAAAGATTTAGCATGTTTTAAAAAGCCGATCGCCCTGGAGACCTTTGTAGAAACTGCCTTAATTTGCTCTTTCCAATCTAAAGAGCAATCGATTTGCACTCCAAGGTATTTTGTCTTTTGAACAACTTCGAGTTCATTGTCGCGTATCTTCAGTACCAAGGCTTCATTTCGACTTTTGAGAGAGTTGTGTCTCTGCTTGGTGGATATGAGCATTGAATGAGTTTTTGCCACATTCAACGAAAGCTTATTTCCTTGAAGCCAAGTCTCCAATTTACTGAGATCGCTATTTATAGCCTCATTAAGCTGAGTCAAATCGCGAGACTGATGACAAAGACTGGTATCATCAGCGTACATAGTCACAGAGGAACCTTGGACAGCCTCAGGAAGATCATTGATATAGATGAGAAAGAGAAGAGGGCCAAGGCATGAACCCTGTGGTACTCCTACTTCTATTTCCCCGATATCTGAATCAACACCGTTAACCCTACAGAATTGTTTGCGGTTAGATAAGTAAGACTTAAACCAAGACAGCTCTCGCTGCTGGACGCCATAAAGTTCGAGCTTTTTACAGAGAATATCGTGGTCGACCGTATCAAATGCCTTTTTCAGGTCAATAAATACTAATCCAACGAGCTTACCGAGATCAAGCCCGTTGTACCAGTCATCGCTCATTTTAAGCAAACAAGTTAGTGTAGAATGTAGGCGCAGAAAACCTGATTGATCAGATGTAAAGAGACCATTATCTTTCATATGCTGGTACAGCTGGTTGAAAACAAGTTTTTCAAAGAGCTTTGAGATGACAGGCAAGACTGATATGGGGCGATAATTAGATTTTTCAGTCTTATCTCCATCTTTGAAAATCGGGGTAATTCTAGCTACTTTCCATGAATCTGGGAACTGGCTAGTTTCAATGGATGTGTTAAACAAGAAAGCCAGAGAGTTTTCAATATATGGCAAAGCAAGCTTCATAAAGTAGCTAGAAATACCGTCAATTCCAAAGCTCTTTGCTGTTTTAACCTTGGCAAATGCATCCCTGATATCTTTTGGCTCAACTGCCTCAAAGTGAAACTTGGCCTTATCATTATTAATCTCATATTCACCTGATAGAAGGGGATTAATGGCAGGTTGTATTTTATCTGCTAGTTCCCTACCTATAGTGCAAAAGAAATTGTTCATTGCATTAGAAACGTCCTTTTTATTCCGAGTTTCAGTGCCAGATTCTTTGAGACAATCAATGCTACTTGACTTTGACCTCTTGTTGAGAAGTTCATTAATTGTTTTCCAAGACTCTTTCATATTACCTTTACATGCAGCGATCCTATTGGTATAATGCTGCTTCTTCAGCTGAACATTAAGGGCATTGACCTTATTACGGATCTGTCTATAAGAGTCCATAAGGATTGGGGATTTACCTTTGACTGCTGACTTTTTAAGTTTGTCTCTTGTACGCATCAAATCCCTAAGATCTTTACTGATCCATGGGCAATACTTTTCAGAGACCCGCATTTCACTCAAAGGGGCATGTTTTTCAATGATCAAAGAAAACATTTCAGACCAATAGTTGACAAGCAAGTTGATATCATCAGTTTCAGTAAGCATTTGCTCCCAACATACCCCAGAAACATCAGCAAGGAATGCTTCCTCATTGAAATTTTTCATTTTGCGAGTCTTAATAGTTTTGTGACCTTTTTCTACTGCACCATTAAACTTCCGAATGCAGTAAACCATATAGTGATCACTCAGGGAAACCTCATGCACTCCTGATTTCACGATGTTTCTGGGACATGTTGTAGCAACATGATCAATGACTGTTGCCGTGTCAAGAGTGACTCTTGTTGGCTCCTCAATAAGCTGTTTGAAGCTGAAAAGCTCATACAAACTTGAAATGTGCTTTGCGTTGTTATCCAATGTCTGATCAGTTAACTTTTTGGCAAGATCACAATTTGTGTCACCAAGGAGGATAATTTCTTTGCCCTCCTTGTCAAGGTAAGCTAGAGCTTTTTCCAGCATATCAAAGGAGCCAACAAGGCCACTTGGAGGTTTATACCAGGCAACAACAAGAAAGGGCTTGCTTTTTGGTGGGGAAATTTCAACACAGAGAAGTTCCAGTCCATCAGAGGGCACATCATCCCTCGGTGTCATTTTAATAGAGTCTCTTACGTAAAGAGCAACACCGCCACCATTGCAGGTCCTGTCAAGGCGCTTTTGTTGGTAACCGGAAATTTCCGTAAGCTCTTTTGGAACAGAAGCATCAAGCTTAGTTTCATTTAGGGCAAGAATATGGATCCCCTGGTCATTTAAAAGCCACTTAATTTCGTCATGATGACTGCGCAAACCATTGATATTCAGGGATGCAATTGCCATACCCTTCTTAAAACCTAGATGCCGATGACACCCAGTCGATACAGTATCGCGAATGCCAGCATCCTCCCTGGTTGAACAATCACCCTCTTTATCTACAATCTCATTATCTAGTCAAATTCTTAATGCACGAAGTAAATTGTTACCAAGAATGTTATCACCAAGTTGGTTAAGATGGATCTGACTTCTGTTAAGATGTTTGTTGGCATGAATATTGCTGTGCTCCAAAAATGCAAGGCCATTCTGTGAGCACAAATCCTGGAGTACAAAGTTTACCTTCTTTCTCTTCGATTCATACCTGTCGCCACGTGTTATAAGCCCAGAAATGATGACTTCAATACCATTATCGCTAATTGACTTGGCCAGATTGATAATTTCCTCAGCAATTTGTACCTCCGTTTTTATGTTTGAAGAATGAAAACATTATGGAGGGGCTTTTCTCCAACCGGAAGGAATACACCTACCTATATACCTATATACCTACCTATAGAGGAAGGAATCAGGAATGTTGTAACAATAGGCATTATTCCTGCACACAATCGAAACAATCGATGAAGCATTTGAAGTATTTATAGACATTGTTAATTTACACAATCAAAACAATTCAGAGACATCTGGGTCAACAATCAGATTTAGGTGAGCTGCCAAACTCTGGCTGTTAATGAATTCATCAGTTGAGCTGCCAACTCATTAAAAGGTAATTTTCCAAAATCTGACCTCTGTGACCTGGCAAAGTTCCCTTACTGTTTGAAATCTTCAACATGGACGACTGTTTTCAAGGGGCAAGCAACTCATACTATAAGCTATCAAGGAACAAGTGTTGCACTGTTTAGGTAGCAGCTGGTTTCTGGCTAAAGTAAAAGTACGTCAGTAGTGTCCTCCGCCATTTTTTCCCTACATCAACATGTATGATTTTGAGTACACAGAGTTTCTTACGAGTTTCTTAAATGTTCCATGACAATCTTCATGTTGATTACTATCTGTGCCCTCGGGATAATTTCAAAAAAGACTTTTTGAAGCCTTTCCAATGTTCAGACATCCTCTGGTAATTTCTGAGCAAAGTGATACAGGACGCTAGTGAAAATAAAATAAGTGTAGGTTAAGGATTTTCTTTGTCAAAATAAGTAGTTTCTCAAGCTATGTTTCATGTTTGAAGACTGAAAACATTCTGGAAGAGGTTTCAGGCAAACTAGAAAGAATATACTTGTATAAAATCAAAACAATCGAGCAAAATAAAATCTCTATCAAATTTTGATGAGTTGCCAATCGATTTCTCCTGATTAAGGCTAATTACTAGGTGTTCCTAACAAACTCTCGCTGTTAATGAAATCATCAACAGAGTTGCAAAGTCATTAAAATGCTATTTACAAAGTTTGATCTGGCAAAGTTCCCTTACTGCTTGAAATCTTCATATGGACGACTGTTGTCAAGGAAACCAGCCAACCCATATAATACTATCAAGAAACAGGTGTGGCACTATTACAGTGACAAATCTTGTCTGGCTAAAGTAAAGAATTTGGCAATATCATGTGCCATCCTTATTTTCGGTACATCCGATGTAATAATTCTGACGCTTATCAAGAAATCTGGTCTCCTTGAAGTGGGCTGGCTAGGCTATTGCCATCCCGATATAAACTAAATCCTACATTAAACAGGTGCAACTGCAGATAAATATTTATTACTTCATGAAGCAAGCTACGTGCATGATCTCATTCTTCAACATGGCTAATGGGAGCCTTTAATTATGTTTGAAGAATGAAAACATTATGGAGGGGCTTTTGCTCAACCGGAAGGAATACACCTATATACCAATATACCTATATACCTACCTACCTACCTATAGTGGAAGGAATCAGGAATGTTGTAACAATAGGCATTATTTATGCACACAATCCAAACAATCGATAAAGCATTTGAAGTATTTATTGGCATTGTTAATTTACACAATCAAAACAATTCAGAGATATTTGGGCCAACAATCAAATTTAGGTGAACTGCCAAACTCTGGCTGTTAATGAATTCATCAGTTGAGCTGCCAACTCATTAAAAGGTAATTTTCCAGAATCTGACCTCTGTGACCTGGCAAAGTTCCCTTACTGTTTGAAATCTTCAACATGGACGACTGTTGTAGAGGGGCACGCATGTCATACGAAGCAATCAAGGAACGAGTGTGGCACTGTGTAGGTAGCAGCTGGTTTCTGATTAAAGTAAGAATTCGTCAGTAGTGTCCTCCACCGCTTTTTTCTCTACATCTGCACGTATTTTTTATAAGAAACTAAGGAGTCCTTAACTCCTTAAATTTATCGGATTTTGAGTACACAGAGTTTCTTACGAGTTTCTTAAGTGTTCCATAACAATCTTCATGTTGATTACTATCTGTGGCCCTCGGGATAATTTCAAAACAAGCCTTTTTGAAGCCTTTCCAGTGTTTAGACATTACTCTAATAATTTCTGAGCAAAGTGATACAGCACGCAAGTGAAAATAAAGTAAGTGTAGGTTAAGGATTTTCTTTGTAAAAATAAGTGGTTTCTCGAGCTATGTTTCAGGATTGAAGAATGAAAGCATTCTGAACGGGGTTTTAGGCAAACCATGAAGAATATACTAGTATACAATCAAAACAAGGAGCGAAATAAAATCTCTATCAAATTTTGATGAGTTGCCAATGGATTTCTCCTGATTAAGGCTAATTACTACGTGTTCCTAACAAACTCTTGCTGTTAATGAAATCATCAATAGAGTTGCAAAGTCATTAAATTGCTACTGGCAAAGTTCCCTTACTGCTTGAAATCTTCATATGGACGACTGTTGTCAAGGAAACCAACAAACCCATATAATTCTATCAAGTAACAGGTGTGGCACTATTATAGTATCATCTGCCATCCTTATTTTCGGTACATCCGATGAAATAATTCTGACGCTTGTCAAGAAATCTGATCTCCTTCAAGTAGGCCAGTTAGGCTATTGCCATCCCGATATAAACTAAATCCTACATTAAATAGTTGCAATTGCAGATAGATATTCACTACTTCATGAAGCAAGTTACGTGCATGATCTCATTCTTCAAACATGGCTAATGGGAGCCTTTAATTATGTTTGAAGAATGAAAACATTATGGAGGGGCTTTTCTCCAACCGGAAGGAATACACCTACCTATATACCTATATACCTACCTATAGAGGAAGGAATCAGGAATGTTGTAACAATAGGCATTATTCCTGCACACAATCGAAACAATCGATGAAGCATTTGAAGTATTTATAGACATTGTTAATTTACACAATCAAAACAATTCAGAGACATCTGGGTCAACAATCAGATTTAGGTGAGCTGCCAAACTCTGGCTGTTAATGAATTCATCAGTTGAGCTGCCAACTCATTAAAAGGTAATTTTCCAAAATCTGACCTCTGTGACCTGGCAAAGTTCCCTTACTGTTTGAAATCTTCAACATGGACGACTGTTTTCAAGGGGCAAGCAACTCATACTATAAGCTATCAAGGAACAAGTGTTGCACTGTTTAGGTAGCAGCTGGTTTCTGGCTAAAGTAAAAGTACGTCAGTAGTGTCCTCCGCCATTTTTTCCCTACATCAACATGTATGATTTTGAGTACACAGAGTTTCTTACGAGTTTCTTAAATGTTCCATGACAATCTTCATGTTGATTACTATCTGTGCCCTCGGGATAATTTCAAAAAAGACTTTTTGAAGCCTTTCCAATGTTCAGACATCCTCTGGTAATTTCTGAGCAAAGTGATACAGGACGCTAGTGAAAATAAAATAAGTGTAGGTTAAGGATTTTCTTTGTCAAAATAAGTAGTTTCTCAAGCTATGTTTCATGTTTGAAGACTGAAAACATTCTGGAAGAGGTTTCAGGCAAACCAGAAAGAATATACTTGTATAAAATCAAAACAATCGAGCAAAATAAAATCTCTATCAAATTTTGATGAGTTGCCAATCGATTTCTCCTGATTAAGGCTAATTACTAGGTGTTCCTAACAAACTCTCGCTGTTAATGAAATCATCAACAGAGTTGCAAAGTCATTAAAATGCTATTTACAAAGTTTGATCTGGCAAAGTTCCCTTACTGCTTGAAATCTTCATATGGACGACTGTTGTCAAGGAAACCAGCCAACCCATATAATACTATCAAGAAACAGGTGTGGCACTATTACAGTGACAAATCTTGTCTGGCTAAAGTAAAGAATTTGGCAATATCATGTGCCATCCTTATTTTCGGTACATCCGATGTAATAATTCTGACGCTTATCAAGAAATCTGGTCTCCTTGAAGTGGGCTGGCTAGGCTATTGCCATCCCGATATAAACTAAATCCTACATTAAACAGGTGCAACTGCAGATAAATATTTATTACTTCATGAAGCAAGCTACGTGCATGATCTCATTCTTCAACATGGCTAATGGGAGCCTTTAATTATGTTTGAAGAATGAAAACATTATGGAGGGGCTTTTTCTCCGACCGGAAGGACACCTATATACCTACCTATATAGAGTGGAAGGAATCAGGAATGTTGTAACAATAGGCATTGTTTATGTACACAATCGAAACAATCAACGTAGAATTTGAGATATTTATGGGGATTGTTAATATATACAATCAAAACAATTCAGAGATATTTGGCCCAACAATCAAATTTAGGTGAGCTGCCAAACTCAGGCTGTTAATGAACTCATCAGTTGAGCTGCCAACTCATTAAAAAGTAATTTTCCAAAATCTGACCTCTGTGACCTGGCAAAGTTCCCTTACTGTTTGAAATCTTCAACATGGACGACTGTTGTCAAGGGGCAAGCAACTCATACTGAGCTATCAAGGGACAAATGTTGCGCTGACTAGGTAGCAGCTGATGTCTGGCCAAAGTAAAAATACGTCAGTAGTGTCCTCCACCATTTTCCCCCTACATATAAACGTATTTTTTATAAGAAACTAAGGATTTTGGCTCCTTAACTCCTTAAAATTATAGAATTTTGAGATCACAGAGTTTCTTACGAGTTTCTTAAATGTTCCATAACAATCTTCATGTTGATTACTATCTGTGCCCTCGGGATGATTTCAAAACAAGGCTTTTTGAAGCCTTTCCAGTGTTTAGACATTACTCTAGTAATTTCTGAGCAAAGTGATACTGGACGCAAGTGAAAATAAATTAAGTGTAGGTTAAGGATTTTCTTTGTCAAAATAAGTAGTTTCTTGAGCTATGTTTCATGTTTTAAGAATGAAAACATTCTGAAAGGGGCTTTAGGCAAACCAGAAAGAATATACTTGTATGCAATCAAAACAATCGAGCAAAGTAAAATCTCCATCAAATTTTGATGAGTTGCCAATCGATTTCTCCGGATTAAGGCTAATTACTACGTGTTCCTAACAAACTCTCGCTGTTAATGCAATCATCAACAGAGTTGCAAAGTCATTAAAATGCTATTTGCAAGTTTGACCTGGCAATGTTCCCTTACTGTTGAAATCTTAATATGGACGACTGTTGTCAAGGAGACCAACCAACCCATATAATACAATCAAGAAACAGGTGTGGCACTATTGCAGTGGCAAATCTTGTCTGGCAAAAGTAAAGAATTTGTCAGTATCATGTGCTTTTCGATACATCCAATGTAATAATTCTGACGCTTATCAAATCCTACATTAAACAGTTGCTATTGCAGATAAATATTCTTTACTACATGAAGCAAGCTACATGCATGATCTCATTCTTCAAACATGGCTAATGGGAGCCTTTATTTCTTTTCCATCAATTTTCAGAGAAAGATCATTTGTACCGCTGTGCAGGAGAATTAGGTTGGGCTTTCTTTCAATCGAGGGCTGAGCATAACTATACATGTCTCTGGTTGTTGCACCATTGAAATTCTTTACAAAAATATTCATTCCACGATTTCCACATTTCTCTTTTAATTCCCAGCCATTAATATTCTTTATCAAAGAGTCGCCCATAATGACTGCAGTGCGTTTATTTCTTTCTTGTGAGGGAGTTTGCGTTTTGTTGCGGCGTATAACTTTCCAGGTGTCACTGTCTGATGGAGACAGCTGCTCGTTGATCGCATTTGAAGAGGAATCTGATGCAACAGAATCGGGATTTACTGGAGTTGCCGCGTAGTTGTTTACATTTTCATTACCTTTTCTTTTGACTGAACTAATCGTTGCGACCTCAGAGCTTTGCGAGGCTGCAGGCGTGTTGTCAGAACTGGCATTGCAATTGGCTGTTGGTGCAATGGTCGTTGATGGTAAGGCCTCCGCTGTGGTATTAATTTCAACTTGCACTTTAGATTTCTCAGAATTGTTTACCTGTTCACTTGAATTTGTGGAGCGATCTTTGTCCTTGTTTGCAGAATTCAACATGCTTGATCTCATTCGCCTTTGTCTTCTATTCTTCGCTTTGCGACTATTTCTATTGCTGTTTGGACTTCTATTGTCATTTGTTGTTTGTTTTGTACTCTCGAACACAATAGAAGGACCAATCCTATTGTCCGATTCATTTTCCAAGGTATCACGTGATCGATTTTGAAGATTTCCATCATGGCGAAGCTTTGATTGAAGGTCAAGGTTTTCCTGCATGAGGCGGTGGCATTTATCCCGCTCCTTTGACAAGAGCTCGTTCAAGTCGGCAACTGATTTTGATAACTGACTTGCTGTCTGAAAAATAGTGGTATCGAGCCAAAAGGGCGCCATTGAGTTATCAAAATCAGGACTGGGCGAGCCTTTGTTCATGGCTGCACGTGCACTTGGTGCATCAAGTTCGTCTGAAGATTGTTTGACGCTATGTTTTGACTTGAGTGCTGAACTTTTTAACTTCGACAGTTTGTCTCTAACTGCTTCACATTCGACTTCAGTTTCATTCGTAAAATAGGATTCTTTAACATATAATAAATCAGCACGAACCATTTCATCGAGAGCACTTGAAACCATTTCTTTATTTAGGCCATGCAAGGACTCAGCTTCGCGGCAAATAAAGTCTCTATCAGGACGTTTCTTTTTCCCACGAATAGATGTGAAGCCATTACAAGGCAATAACTGCAACGGTCACAAGAGAAATCGAAGTTACAAGCTTACCTGTTAGCAGCTTTCCTTGAGTTACAGCCAAAATTCTGAAAATTTCTCGATTATTCCCAAAAGTTTGATTCAAAATCAAAATGTCCAGTGTAAACAGCATAAAATGAAGCCATTCAGCCAGCTCTTCATTGAAGCGAACTAATATTTTGACAACTTTTCAATTTTAAATCTCCTCCATTTCTTGCAGCTCAAAACAGCAACACTACTTCGAAGTTTTCTTCTCAAAATTCATGAAAAGTGTTTCTAAAATTTGCCTTTGTCTGTCTGATAAACAGAAGACGAGATGGCGAATGTTTTCCCGCCATGAGAGTTTAAATTGAGGTCTGGGTTGGAGAGAAAATCTCCCTTTTGTTACGAGGCTCATAGGCCATAGGACATCTTTGCCGCCATTTTTTAGGCCATCGTTTCCATACTTTTGTACCCTAAGTGTATGTTCAAAAGGACTTCGTTTAGTAATTTCACCTGCTCACTTGGACATGAAATTTTATCTAAATGCTCTCGCCAGCTAAACATTTCGATGCTTTTCATAATTACGACAAAATCTGCTTTATCGTAGTGCCAAATCCTGCGGGCATATGGAGGTAATGAAATGTTTGATACGGAAAGTTTCCCATAAATAATTTGGTGATGACACTGCTCATGTAATGACGTATGCACACCAGACTCAATAAAGAGGTTTTGTTGATCAGTAAAAAATGAGATCAATGCAAGATTTAGAATCACCCATAATGTGAGTTGGTTCAGATATTAGCTGATAAAGACCAATGTCAGCCGTTATTGGCTCAAATAGTTTTCCTTCGTTATTTTCAATATCATTTTCCCACCACTGAGTTGATCTACAGTTGAAATCACCTGTAATGATCACGCAAAAAGGATTTTCAGCATGCATTTTATATAGCATCAGCTAAAAGTCTATTGTGAAATTATCAAATTCATTCTGATCCTGACTTGGACTTCTATAGATTACGGCGAAAAAGTAATTTTTCCTGTTTATTTGGATCTCATACACGATACACTCGGGGAGGGTCACTAGGTCAGAACGTCTTTTTGAGGGAAGGGAATCTATATATATAAGGCAGGTAAACGATTATCCAATTAGCTTTCTTCTTTTGTTTTCCATTGTGAATTTAACAATCAACACAATAGGAAGACAAAGGGGGCATTCGATGTAATGATAAAGGAACCATTCGATGTTTGTACTTGTTTATTCACTTTTTGATTGGCTCAAAAAACAATAGCTTTGGGGCTCACCACGGCTCACGATGTCATGCGCTGCCGCGCTATTGTTTCTTGCACTTGTTCTCAATAGCCATTCTAATTTGCATATTACGTCAGTGAAGTAAATCGTAAATGCGCATGCGATGTGGATCCTTTTGGGGATTCCTGAAAGGTCACCAAAGGTCACAACTTTCCATTTCGTGTCCAGCAAATGACGAGCAAGATGACGGGCAAATGGCTGCCAAGTGCTGCCCAGATGATCACTGCTACTTCGGCCTTTTTAGCAGGCCTTACTCAGATGGGAGCATTATCAGATCAGAAGAAATTCGTAAACATTGCAGATTAAAGGTAATGTTAGCCAACATTTTCATAGCTAGACGCCTCTCAATTCTGAATGATTTGAATCCTCATTCAGCTTAGGCCCCATGCAGCATGCTATCTTATTGCTTGGAGCCTCAGTTTTGATTGTTTTTATGACATGGTGGGGCCTCAAAGTAGTTGTTGCGCCAGGGGAGGGCTAGAGGGAGCTACAGCCCCCCTGTCGGAAGCCATTTAACCCCCTGTCGGAGGAAATTTTAGGTTTCTGTAGGAGGAAATTTTTGGCAAAATGATGTACAAAAACTGCATTTTTTAGCCATTTCAGCCCCCCTGTCGGAAGCTCCTGCCCTCCGTCGGAAGATTTCTGGCGCCACCCCTGCCTCAAAGTAGAGTTATCCCTAAAATTTCAAGAAGTGTTTACAACACAGGTTGCTCATGAAAATTTCAAACAAAGCTGTATTTGGTATGGTATCATAAAATTGTTCTAAAATTTTTTACCAAAAAAATGCACGTGCAATGGTTGATGAACAAATTGAAGGTGTAAGCTGCAAATAAACTTTTTAGGCTGTAAGAGTAAACATAGATCCTCTGTTATCAGATGCAAGAACATATTCTTGTAGCTGCAAATGGCAAGCTGCAAAAAGTTGTACACCTCATTAATGGAAGCTTTCCAAGCTAGCCTGGAGTAACCAAAGCAGTATTACAACTTGCCAAATTTTAAGAGTATCTAATTTCTATCCTCTTTGGTTTAACAACCACTTATTAGAAACAGTTGGTTTCATTTTCAACAGATTAAGATGAGATTGTTTGATGAAAAATAGTATTTTGATGGCAAAAGTATTATGTGGGGGTATTGCAAGATTGCAAACATCTTGATTCTACAAATAGGGTACAGCTGATAAACAAACAGTTATCATTGAGATGGAATGTGTGGTGGCTGAGATCATAGGTCCATTTTCATTATCAATTTCTATATGGGATCTTGGCAGTCTACTGTGAATGCACCATTTGCAGTTTATGCCATAATGTGACAATGTATTGTGCTTCTCGATGATAAGGAAAATTGGTGTCAAAAGTATTGTTCCATACAGTGCTTCCTTTCATTCATTGTTGAAATTTTTGGAACAAATATTTCAAGATCAATCTAACAAAAAACATGCTGCAAAGGTTTACATGCTTTATACCCTGTGTATTTAGGATTTTACTTTCTTCATTTCTTTTAGGTTCCTGGAGACCAGATTGCAATGCATGCATGATTTGGCCCCAGTGTAGTGGTGAGTGAAAGAAAGTGAAAGATGCAAGTGCAAGTAAAGTTTAAAGGCTGTGAGGGTAAAAATAGATCCTTATCAGATGCAAAGCACCTTTTGTTGTAGCTGCAAGCTGCAAAAGTTGTACACCTTATGAATGCAAGTTTTCAAAGCTGGCCAGCAGAGCAAACCATCTTGCCAAGGGCACCCAATCTTGAGACTCTTTGATAGAAGAAACTTTAAGGAACATTGGGTTCTATTTTTAAAAAGATTTACATGGGAGCATTTAATGCAAAATAAATTATTTTGGTGACAAATGCATTATGTGGGGCTTATTGCTAATTGAATTTAGCAAGATTTTGATATAAAAGAATATCAAAGGTGGAGATGATAAACATAAGCTATTATCACTGAGAAGGGATGTTTCTTGGTCATATGATCATAATTGGGTGCAGATCTTGGCAATCTGATGGGAGTGCACAACTGCTCTGCATGTTGACTGCAGTCATGAGTCAAAAACAATGTACTGTATTTTCCTTTGATCCATTGTTAAAATTTATGTAACAATTATTTCAGGATCAGCCTGACAAAAATATATGCTGTGAAGAAGTTCTACTGATAAACTGAAACATGATCTACACAGTCAAGAACTCACTGCATTTCTTTTATTGTTACAATATTATGAAACAAATATATTCAGGACAAGAATGAACAAATATGATGTGAGGTGTAAGCTCATAGTACCCGCCACAAGCACATTGATCAAGTTGATTGTCAAAAATTCTTTGAATTCTTAATATTTTTCAAGAATCCTT
Source organism: Aurelia sp. 3 sensu Dawson et al. (2005) (assembly GCA_964020215.1). Classification (NCBI taxonomy): domain Eukaryota; kingdom Metazoa; phylum Cnidaria; class Scyphozoa; order Semaeostomeae; family Ulmaridae; genus Aurelia; species Aurelia sp. 3 sensu Dawson et al. (2005). The sequence goes on from OZ026585.1 coordinate 13,181,266, forward strand.
CACCTTCTGAAGGAATTCTTCAGTCGAATGAGAAAAAGACATGCTAGAATTTTTAACAGGAATTAACAGGAAATTAAGCATATTCATAAGAATTCTCTCAAGGCAAAAGAATTATGATACTGCGCACCTGCCTATGGTCTTTCTTTTGTAAAATTTTAACAACTGGACACTGTGCATCACAAAGTGGTTTGTTTTATGCCTGGTGCAGCAAAATGAAATCAATTAAAAGTAATCTGTTGTATCACACTGTTCAAACCCAAACAAAAACAAAAGAAAGATGCTATGTAAGGTGATTTTGTTGTGGTTCAGAAAAATTTCTGGCCAGGAAGTAATTACCTCATGCTATAATGGATATTTCTCTGTCACAATGCAAACAAGGTTCACTTGGCCAAATGCGCAGTCTTTCTATTTTCTTCTTCTTTCTACTTACACCACAGAAAGACTGCATGCAGGCTAGCGCAGGCCTGGCTTTGCTGATGTTCATATGCTGATAGGCAGTTGAGATGAATCACAGCCATTTTTGGATGTGAAATGTAGCAAGAAAATATTGTTGCTTTCTGAATGAACTTAAGAACATGAAATTAATTTTACAAACAAAAGGGGCTGTAACAATCTACCTGCTCAACGACAAACTGCAGCTTTCCACTTTAGCACTTTGATGGGTGCATAACAAGAAGTTTTAGCATTCTATCCACAACCACAACTACTTATTGTACATTCAAGGTGGATCATCAGATATTCTTTGAAAGCTCTCCGCAGGAGCTAGGAATGTTGAAGCGCGAGCGAAGCGAGCGCTTAACTTCCTAGTCTATATATATAAGCGATGAAGAGTTTTGTTACGCACATTCCTGTTTGTGACACTTTCCCGCACGCAACTCCTCACGCCTACTGCTTACCTCCAAAAATTGCAGAAAAAAGATGTAAAATAGCTGACGATAAAGGCTTGCCTGTGGTCCAATACTTTTCTTCGTACAGTATCTTGGGGTAATGTGAGGAGGGGTTTTGTACCCAAATTTTAGCAATTCAATTCAACAATAGGCCTTAACCTTCGACCTTTCTTTGTGGATGCTGATGGCAGCCATAGAAATGTGATGGCAGCGTTTAATCTGAGCTAAAAACAAGTTTTGTAGCTGCTTTTTCCAGACACCGAGGGAGTAAAAGCTTGCAAATAGTTGATATTATGTTAGCTGCAGCATCTATCTGGCTTGTGGTAAGGTATTTCGATGCTCACGTTGGATACAATGAAGTTATTGCTCTATTTTGCAGAGGCTCTCCTCTTGGTTTTGTCGCAGCGCTACAAATTAAGAATTTGCCCTTGTAGTTTTTTCGGTCTTCTGCTTATAAATTTACTGGTTGCAACGCATAGAAACTTTACTCAATTCTTAATGAAGATTTGGCCCAAGTTACAAAGTGATTACTCTTCAAACTGATTTTTGACGCTTTTATTAAAGGCCATACACGCAAAGCACGAGTTTCTCTGCTTCGGCCAAAATGGCATACAGTACAAATCAGACCTGTGACCCTAAGAGCATTTCCAAATGTTGACGGGATGACTGGCTCAAGGCCAAATCCAAAGAAATCCTGTTTACCCGTATAAAGAATGTTTGATTGTAAACTGTTCCTTAATCAAGTTTTTTACCAAAGAAGAGTACGGTTAAAGTTTCACAGCGAGGGAGAGCCTCGGTTATTACAAAAGGGGTGACTTGGAAATAACCTCAATCACAGTTCAGCAATTCACTCATCACTGGGGCTAAGCTAAGTAACATAACTGAACTGTGCAGAGTCTGAATTTGGCGAAACGATTTTCTTATTTAATGACGAAATAGCTATTTCTTGTCTGCTGTTGAATGAAAATAATGCAAGTTTAGTAATGAATTAAGCAAAGCTTACTTCGAGTCCAGTACCTGCCTTTGCCACTCCCCTGATTCATCGCTTTTCCATCATTTCAAAATTATGTAAATAAGGATGAAAGGTCCTACCTAGGTCTATTTTTCGACGAGTTAGTAAATGACTTCAACTCTATTTTCCTTCTATCAGAATCATCTTTTGTACTACTTGTTTACGAACTCTGAAAGAGAATTCAGCACAAAAGGTCCAACAATGGACAGATTTTCTGCTTTCAGATCATTTCTAAAGTCTTTTTACTTGTATCATGCATGCAGCCGTCAGCTTGCCAACTTGCAATACTAAAAATCTGCCGTATCACGTAATGTGTTCATAATTCGCACAAAAAACTGAGACATTCTTTTGACCGGACCCTAGGACTCTGCGACCCGGGACTTACAACCCCAGATCATACGACAATACTACCCCAGGCCCAGGCCAAAGTTTTATGCATTTGGTTAACAAGACTTTGTTACGATGTATTGATACTTCCATTATTTTCAATGTCAACAGAGGTGCTCCTGAGTGACAGGGGATCTGGATGAGAATGAAGAGATGTTTGCATTTAAGTTATAACTTTCTTACTTCTTTGTTATTGTTCTAAAAAAATTAGAGAGGCTAGAAAGACTGGAGAAACCCTAACGGTCGAAATGCTTTATAGCCCTCTATTCTGAGTCTGTTACTTTCATTGCCTATCAACTGAAACATGTCTTTATCAATAGGCTCCAGGTTTGAACTAAACTGTATGAAGGGAAACAACCATCCAACCCCCCTTTCGAATTCCTGGGTACGTCGCTGGCTCAGAGACAGATGTATCATCTATCTATAGTAGATTTAGAGCATCAATGGTCGGCAGCAATTAAAGAGCAATTGTCACCCAGGGTCCTTTGCAGGCATGTTGCAATGTCAGACTATTTGAAAACAAAACTTGGCCTACGTAAGCGGAAATATGTATTCACTTTGCAGCAGATGAACTGATGCAAAAGTCATCTAAAGTCAAATTTTCATCACCAGTTCAACTATTACCGTGGAGACTCGTATCTTTTACTAGGCCAAATTTGATTTACAGACTTTCTGAAGATGCAGCCTGTACACAAAAAACTCCAAATGACAATAGCTCCTTACGAACTCAGAAAAAAATTGAGGGGAACAACTTTAACATCTGAATGAAGCTAAGAGACTCGAGGGAACTCTAAAGCATGTGCTACTGGATTCATGTGCTGAAAACGTAACAATTTTGTTGAGGTTTATGTGAGGATTATTTGGGAGTAAAGGGATGTTATAGAAAGGGGCATGTATGGTTTTCTCATTTTCTGGCGTATAGCATACCATTCTTACTTAGTTATTTGAATTCTTATGAATGACCATCACTGCTCTGATTTCATGCAAGGTTGGTAACATGACTTTTTTCTGCCAAATTTTGGAAATTTGACTCGTTTCTCTTATTGTTGGCTTCAAAAATTAAGTTTGGCTGTTTGGCTCAATTTTGCCTTCTTTTGAGATTTTTGGTCAATTTTCATTCAATTCTCTTCAAACTGGAGTACAGCAGACCATCACAATCTGGGACATTTTTCGTTGCAAGGCAACATCAAAGATCTAGGGTTTTCATCGGAGCTACACAATATAGTATGTGAAAACAATGAAATGCAAGTGTCCATTGCTAGAAATAAAAATGGAACAATAGGTTGTACAACAATAGGTCATTGTTTAGAAAGGTTTGGCTTTATCTGGCCATTTTCCGACCCATGGTTTGGGTTCGGGGCGGTCCGGGGATCTACCAACCCTGATTTCATGCTGAATTTAAATGGTGGTCACTGATGGAGTATGGCAACCATAGAAAGCACTCCGCAGGAGCTAGGAATGTTAAAGCGCGAGCGAAGCGAGCGCTTTTACTTCCTAGTCTTTTATGTATAACCCAACACCGCCTCTTTTCACATTTTGTGGATGGTTGTCATTGATAAAAGTATACCCATTTATTGCCAGTTTATTTTCGTCAATAGTGCTATCAAGGCGAGTTTCTACAAGCCCATTCAAGTCATAGTTATATACCGAGTTGTATGCCTCGATAAGTGAAACTCATACGCAGCAAGGGTATTTAAGTTCTAAGTGCAAAAATTCCAAAATTCAGTGTCTCGGGGCCAGGATTTGTCTCTACATCTCCACTAAGCAGAATTGTTCTGAAAACCAGCCATTGCAAATGAAGCGTGTCGCATGATATGCACCCAATATAAAATAGATACACAGGAAAAGATAGTGCTTGACAGCCATGCGCTTATATCGAAAAAGGCGTATGATACCCAGCGGGATTCGTTTGAAAAGCTCAAAAGTCGTGTAAATTACTATCGTCGCAAAATGATGCACACTGGCGAACAAAGGCAGAAAATATAAAAGAGTTGCCAAAGAATGCACTGCAAGAAAATGTATTAATAATGCCAAGGGTAGAACAACAATTGAGACAGCAAGAAAACAAATGGAAAGCCAATAAAGTCTAAGAATTTGAGAAAGAATTGAAAATGGCGTAACAGGGTTACTCAGGGAAAAGTTTCTTTGAAACGATGTTTCAAAAGTCCCTAGATGATATGTCCAAAGTTTAGCACGTGTTGGGATTTTTCAAAAATTTGTGGTGTCTGACCATGGCTTGATGAACCTCCCCTTCACATAGTGAGTTCCCCCTTGACATTCTGACTCAATTCAAGGACTCAATTTTACAAAAAACAAGGAAGAATAGTAGCACATGAGCCTATTCTTCTCAGTAAGTTAGAACCGAGCACTGGTTTAACCTACTGCTTTTTGCGTTTTTAACGTCCACCGTTTCATGATTTCAACATTTCAGTAGAGAGCATTAAGTGCAAAGTAAGTTAAAAATATGCTGATATTCCTTATCCTGACGAAAATGCCAAGGGCCTAATGACGCATTTTCTGTGGATGTAGCATAATATGCCGATAATGAAGCATAGATAGAAACCCTTACATTACATGCCGATACTTTTATTATGCAAATTTAGTTGATAATGATCAAACTTAAAGGTACTTTCTGGCTGCCGTTATGGCAACAGTGTAGTTCTATTTACAAATGGCTTATAATACAGCCAACGTTACCACCTTTAGAAATATATAAACAACTGGCAAATTTGAACTGTTGTTGTTGAGACGTTATGGGTGCTACCAACCACTTTCGTTTTGCCATGCGATGAGTGACCTATCCTAAGGTGTTCTGAACCCGGATCCATATTTGAAAGATATCAGGGCCGAAGCCAATGGGGCGCTGGGGGCCGGAGCACCCGCCTTAGTGAGACCATTTGTCGGAAAATTTTGCTCCCTTGTCGGACTTTTTGTGACTTCGTGTCTTTGTGACTTTGTGTCGGACTTTTCACACTGCAAGTTAAAGCAAATGAACGGAGATATAGCGGATCTAGTCTAAAACACCACTCAGGTCAGAACACCAGTGAACACCAGTGAACACCGATGACCACCAATGAACACCAATGAACACCAATGAACACCAGCCAAAATTGTTGGAACACCAATGAACACCGATGACCACCAATGAACACCAGCCAAAATTGTTGGAACACCAATGAACACCGATGACCACCAATGAACACCAGCCAAAATTTTTGGAACACCAATGAACACTAGTGAACACCAATGAACACCGGCCAAAATTTCGTGAACACCAGTGACTACCCGTGAACACCAGTCAAAATGCTAAGAACACCAGTGAACACCAGCCAGAATTTTGCGAGCTCCAGTCAGAAACTGAAAACCGTGCAAATATCATAGCGGAGACCGAGGAGCATTTCACTGTTTCGAAAAAGCGTACGAGATTCTTGGCGGATTTTTCTTGAAAACAAAACGATTTTCGCCAAAGGCGTACGAGATTTTTCGGAAGTGAGATGCCCTTCGGCGGAGACCACTCAGTACACATATTTTTTAAAAGAAACTGAGAACTAAAGTGCGCGGATGTCACATCTCTTCCCAAGAATGGACCATCTAATTCTAGGACTAACTTTAGACCAATCAGTGTTCTGCCTACGGTCTCAAAGCTGTTTGAAAGAATAATGGATAAACAAATAGTTGCGTATATTACACCCTTTTTATCGTCACTTCTCTGTGGTTTTCGAAAAGGCTACAATGCCCAGCACGCTCTGATAAGGCTCTTAGAAAAATTTAAAATTAGCCTTGATGAAGGTGGTAAGGCAGGGGCTGTATTAATGGATCTCTCCAAGGCATTTGATTGCATTAGACATGATCTATTGATCGCGAAATTGCACGCCTATGGCTTCTCTCGCGAAGCATTAGCACTAATTAACAATTACCTCACAAATAGACAACAAAGAGTTAAAGTAAATGGGTCATTCAGTTCTTGGAAAAGCGTAGCACGCGGTGTTCCACAGGGGTCAGTCTTAGGGCCTCTGCTATTCAACATCTTCATTAATGATCTTTTACTCTTTATTCAAAACTCGGATATATGTAATTATGCAGACGATACTACAATCTATACCTGCAATAAGAACCTTGACAATATAGTTCATAGGCTTGAAAATGATTGTAGTATAGCTTTAGAATGGTTTGCCGACAACTTTATGAAATTAAATGCAGATAAATGCCATTTGTTGGTTCTTGGGCAGAGATGTGACGATCCTGTTACTGTGAGGATTGGAAGTGCTGACGTTGTAAATAGCTCTGAAGAGAAGCTACTCGGAGTTCAAGTTGATAGCAAACTTTCCTTCGATAGTCATGTTTCCAAACTGTGCCAAAAGGCTAGCAATAAACTTTATGCACTTGCTCGCATATCACCATACATGGATCAGAAAAAATTAAGAACTCTCATGAGGGCTTTTATTACCAGTCAATTTCAATACTGTCCTTTAATCTGGATGTTTCACAGCAGGCAGCTGAACAAAAAAATTAACAAAATACAGGAAAGGGCTTTGAGAATAACTTATAAGGATGCCGAATCTACTTATAGTGAACTATTAGAAAAGGACTGTGCCGTTACTATTCATACAAAGAACCTTCAATTACTTATGACTGAGATGTACAAAACCAGAAATGACCTGAATCCTTCTTTCATGCAGGAAATTTTCTTAGAAAATGAAAGTCATTATAATTTGCGTAGCAATAACGATTTCGTTCAACCTAGGGTGAGATCGGTCGGAAATGGCACAGAAAGCGTCAGATTTAAAGGTCCACAACTATGGCAAATATTACCGCAAACAATACGAAACTCTGAATCCCTTGCTCAGTTTAAAGCAAATATAAAAGATTGGAAGGGAGAAAATTGTCCATGCAAGCTGTGTCGCACTTTTATTCCGAATTTGGGCTTTTTATAATGTTTTTAGAATTTGTTTTTATTGTATACTTTGATGGATTGTAAATAGTTTAATTTTCTAAATATTTTACTACACTTGTAACATACATTTTTAGCGTTGGAATTAATTAGCTAAATATTTTTAGCTATCTGTTATTTTAACCAACGAAAAAGAAATTGATAATAAATAATAATGAGAAGTCTGGCCGTCACCGAAAGCTTTCTTCTACCTTTCTCTCCTGAAAATTTCAAAACAAGGTGGTTTGAACTCTTCCCGATGCTTTGACATTACTCGCGTACTTTCCAAGTAATATGATACATGAAACAAGTGAGAATAAAGTAATGCTGGAGTTTCTTAATCTTTTGGCAGTCCAAGAGTCTGTTTTTTGCAAAAAATATGAGCATTTCAAAGTTAATATGCAGCATGTGGGCAGGGATGGCGCGACCGGGCGTGCTTGGGGGGGGCAGGAGCCCCCCAAAAAATTCACTGAGCCCCCCCCCGTCGGCACTTGAATTTTTGAAAATTTCTGTGCACTGTCGGCACTCGCGTAACTTGCTTGTTATGCTTTTAGAGAGCGTAGTCGCATTCTAAGCCAATCTGAAAGGTATGGCCCCCGGGGGGGGGGGTTACATGACTTGCGGATGGACGGGAGTCTGCCGCCCGGTTTTCAGAAAGGTACCTTCTTCTAATTACCGAAACTTGCTGTCATACCCACTTTTATGATGAATTTTGGCGGAAAACCACCCATTTTTGACTATTTTTCGCCAATTTCTGGAAAACCCACCCATGTTTATGGAAAATCTGCCGAAAAGGGACCCTTGTCTAGAGAATTTTGCCCAAAAACCCACCCATATGGACGGCAAATACCCGTAGCCTCAACATGTTATGTACCCCCCCCCCCCGACGGGATATGGCCTGTAAAAATTTTGCTCGCCTCGCTCGCCGTCGGCACTCTGGCAGTTTTTGCAGGAGCGGATCCAGACAGGGTTTACAGGTTTCAAAAACCCGGTCAGATTATTCGAGAAAAGCTACCCTCTACGAACACGTGATTCACTCCTTTTGAACCGCAAAGAAATGTTCACTTGAAAGCAATGACTGCGATTGTCTTCCAGATGATTGCTTGGGCTATTGCGGTGGCGCTTCTTGTCGATGTGAAGCTCTTGTGCTTTGAACAAGGAAGCAAATATCTGTTTCCTGATGAACAAATGGTGGTGAACAGGCTTTTGTTTTGCCCTTTGATATATGGCATGGAAACAAAAGCACCGGGAAAATATCAGTCATCTCATCAACAAAGGAGGATTTATCTGTCTGCGTCATAATCTGTGCAGGACTGGATTGCACCACTATTATTGCACAACTGAATCCATTCATAAAAGTCTGAAACCTCTTGTTGACGAGTCCGAAACCAGTCACCACATTGTTCTCTCTGTCGTAAGGGAGTCCGAAACCTGTCATAAAAAGTCGCAACCCAGTCAGAAAAAGTCGGAAACCTGTGTAAATTGCGTAATACTCTCAACCAGTTGGTTGTGGTGGTTGTGATGCGTGATGTGTGATATCTTCGATGTTTCCCCGCCAAACAAAGTGGAATAAAAGGGACGGTGAGTAAGTACGATGTGATCTTGCTTCGCGATGTCGAAAATCTTTGAAAATCAGGGAGCTTCTTGAACGAAAGGTTTAGGGGAAGAGAGAAAAATGGGGAAAGATGTGCAGGCCTAGGTAACAGACCTTGAATGCTTGTTCCATGTGCAGCGATGGAAGTCACACCGCGATATCATTCGATTTGAATGAATATATTGAGACAGGGTGTTTCCATATTGAAAAGGGCGTTTCCTTTAGGAAAAAGGGCGTGGTCCGAAAGAAAAAGGGCGTGGCCCGAAAACTTTTCCGGGAGCTTCGCCCCCGGACCCCCAATAAACCCTGTCACCAAACTTCCTGGATCCGCGCCTGTTTTGCCCCCCAGCATTTATTCCCTGGCGCCATCTCTGCATGTGGGGGACAGGGATGAGGCAATGACGTTCTCTGAGAATAAAGGCAGCACCCACGTGTTAGGTGTTTTATCACGAGTGAGAGATTTGTTGAATTCTGGAAACAGAAAACGTTGATACAATGAATATACTCAATAAATTTATAAATCATTAGTGATGAACAAGTTGTCATTTAGGGCCTGATTACATGGGAGTTTTCAGCATAGGGCTGAGATTTCAGCCCGCCTAACCGAGGTGAAACTCCATCTCTTCTCTCTGGTCAAAGGCTCATAAGATTGCATTTCCGATTACATGTGATATTTTCAGCCCTGGGTTGAAACTCACCATAGGGCTGAAATCTCAGCCCGCCTTGCTCTACCCGGGATGAAACTTTAATCCTTATTGTCACACCTAATTATCGGTTAATCCCTATTGTTTTACATCGGATGCACTGACGTAATCAAAATATTGGAATGCCTTCACAATTGAAAAATGTGATTTCACACGTGGCAGCAGAGTCCAGCCCTGGGTTCAAACCTCCCATGTAATCGAAAATATTTTCACCTCGGGCAGGCGGGATGAAATCCCAGCCCTATGGTGAAAACTCTCATATAATCAGGCCCTTAGAATATTTTAAACAACAGAACCAGCAGCTAACGAAATTCATCATTTAATTTCAAACACAGTGAAGACCAGCATGTAAGATATGCTCACCATTGTTTGGCCTTGGAATTAAGAAGCGGAAGAATGAATCATGCATCAAAATCCAGGAGGAGCCTCTCTTGTCTGAATAACTAGGAGTTCGTCATTAACAATGATTATTGCTATATGAACAACATACCTTTTCAAGATTTCAATTTGTCATTTTCAATGCCTGAAAGAATTACCTTGAAATACAAATACTACAAGCACACCCCCGTGATACATAGTACTAAGGGTTCAGAAACAAATATTGCAATGTTTGTTATGCAAATCGCACCTTTCCATGTCCTTTCAACAGGCAGAGGAGAAACTGTTCGTCATGGCTACAGTAATTCTTTTCTTGCTTCTTCCAAGGCATTCGTCTTAGTATTTTGCCCCCTCCAAGCATCCGGAATTCATAATCATGCGAAGTTAACAAGAAGTGCAATAATTTCCCTGAAGGTAGTCTGAAACTGCATCGCACAACATTATGCCAATGTTCTCAAATTTCTGGCTGGTGCTCATTGTTGTTAGTAAAATGTTGGTTCGTGTTCACTAGTGTTCATTGGTGTTCCAAAAATTTTGGCTGGTGTTCATTGGTGGTCATCGGTGTTCATTGGTGTTCCAGCAATTTTGGCTGGTGTTCATTGGTGTTCATTGGTGGTCATCGGTGTTCACTGGTGTTCACTGGTGTTCACTGGTGTTCTGACCTGAGTGGTGTTTTAGACTAGACCGATATAGCGACATAATCTAAACATAGCACAAAAGAACGGCAGGCGCCACTAATCTCTTATTGTTTTCATAGATCGAAAGCATCAAATACAATAGTTTATATTTAGGTTACCCAGACCCCTTAGCTAAGTTTGCTTTTTTCTAATTGGTTAATCCAGCAAATCCAGAGTCTGTTAAATCGCGTGCCCTGCGTGCCCTGCGTGCCCTTCAATCTCCTCGTGCCCTCGTGCCCAAAATTTCGGCGTGCCCTCGTGCCTTCGATGTTGGCGTGCCCTCGTGCCCTCGTGCCCGCGTGCCCAAATTTTCAGCGTGCCCTCGTGCCATCGATAATGGCGTGCCCTCGTGCCCTCGTGCCCGCGTGCCTTAATTTTCGGCGTGCCCTCGTGCCTTCTACGTTGGCGTGCCCTCGTGCCCTCGTGCCCACGTGCCCAAATTTTCGGCGTGCCCTCGTGCCTTCAATGTTGGCGTGCCCTCGTGCCCTCGTGCCCTCGTGCCTGCGTGCCCAAATTTTTGGCGTGCCCTCGTGCCTGTGTTGCTTTAAAACGATGGATAACATCTTACATGAACTTGACGACTTTCATTTATTTTGACGACTGCACCACGTACCCTGCATTTTAAGTGCTCGCAATTTTCAATTTTTTCTGTGATGATTAGGGTAAGACGGGGTAAAGTGAACTACGGGGGTACTTTCAAGGCTTGACCTTCATTTACAAATGCAGTTACAGATCCAACAATTCTGTTTGATTTGATAAAACAAGGATATCTATCGATACAGGAAAGATAGATGGTCATAACCATGAGCTTGATAACTGCGTAAGATTTTTTTTGTAGTTTTGGTTTTACCTCAGGGAGAAGTTTCGGGGTAAAGTGAACTACCTCGAAAAAAGTGTTTCTCTCCGTCTTGATATGGTATCTATATGCAATATAACATTTTCTTAAGTGTATTCCCATGATTATCGATCGATTTGTATTTAGTATGTGACTCAAATTTGTACCCAAAAATAGTTTTTGGTAAATATATTGATTCTGCAAAGATTCTTCTCAACATAGGCCACCATTTCACTTTTTAATTTTATTCGATTTTTTGGTTTTGACATGCAAATGACTGCTTAGAGTCGCAAAGTGAATAACGATTTCAGGTTCCCCTGGTATTTGATTGGTTTTATTGAAAAGTTTGCTCAGTAGTTCACTGTACCCCGTGTCGGGGTAAAATGAACTAAGCGAAGTGGTCTCCAGAGAAACCTCTTTTGTAAGACAGTGGAAAAAGATTTCAAAAACATTTTTGCTGGATAAACTTACCCAAGGACATAATTTCAAAACAAAGTTGAAAAGTTTGCCCTCAGCTGCAGTCTCTCCTGCGTATCCTTAAAAAACTTCCAAAATAGTCCACTTTACCACGTGTTATCCTAAATTATCTCCTTTATTTGGTGCAGCCTAGCCGTTAATGTCCCTATCATTAATTAGATACCATCACGTGTGCTTGTTGTTAAGTTCCGTAGATGTTTGTCTCTACAAAACTTTATCCATGTTTTAAATTTTTCACTTCAAATTCTCTGCTCAGGTTTTTCGGATGAAATTTAGAAAAAAAGGATCACTAAGTTTCAAACTTTCAAGAAACATTTCAAGGGTCACATCCCTCAAGAGTATCCTGAACATCAACATCGAAGGCGCGAGGGCACGCCAGCATCGAAGGCACGAGGGCACGCCAAGAATTTGGCCACGCGGGCACGAGGGCACGAGGGCACGCCAACATCGATGGCACGAGGGCACGCCAGAAATTTGGGCACGAGGGCACGAGGGCACGAGGGCACGCCAACATAGAAGGCACGAGGGCACGCCGAAAATTTGGGCACGCGGGCACGAGGGCACGAGGGCACGCCAACATGGAAGGCACGAGGGCACGCCGAATGTTTGGGCACGCGGGCACGAGGGCACGAGGGCACGCCAACATCGAAGGCACGAGGGCACGTAGGGCACGTAGGGCACGCCAGTTAACAGACTCGCAAATCCAATGCATTTGAAGGTGTTGTGGCGCCGTGGTGTAATCCTCTGACATTGCAGCCAGAACAGTCAGGCGGAGTGGGTTCGAGTCCCGGTAGGGCCCCACCACTTGAGCGTCATGACAAGGGGTCGCGGACTCGATTAGGCCTGCTCTATTTCTGCGATCCCAGCGCTTGGCGCTGAAAAACGCAACTTCACCTTCACCTTCACCTTCATTTGATTGGTTGAAATTTAACCTGGTTAAGGTAAAGCTGGTTTAACTGTGTCAGTGTGAATTCGGTATTAAATGAGTAGTTTTGGAGGATTTTGAAGAAGGTGAATCTATAAGCGTTAGAAATTAATTCTTACCAAAATTATTGAATTTACGGCATAATTGTTATTAATATTCACTAGTTGTGCTGCCTTCAAGGTTGGAATGCGAAATATGGCTAAATTTTATTTACTGAGGAGTTTGATCAGTCATATGATGTATAAATTTATCGTATGTTCCGACAACTGCTGCTGCTGCTATTGTTGTTGATAGTTTCATCGTCGGAAAATTTTGGTTCTTCGCCCCCTAGGCAGTCATGGCTGGTATCGGCCCTGCAAGGTATAGCCGTAAGGTGGTAGAAGGTTGCTGCAGCCATAGACAACATCGGTTGATGTGTGTTAAATGTAAGGGTGGCTGACTACCGCTAGCGCTAGAGTTAAATGTAACCACCAGAGATTTTCAAGGAAGAACACACATTTTGTTTTAAATGTGCGAACTTTTGATCAGTGTTTAAGGGTTAGATACTAGGGTCGAAATTCCTTCAAATGAAACAAACAGATACCTAGGCCCCGTTCACACGAGAACGGAACGGAACGGAACGATGTGGAACTGTTCCAGAAAACAAAGGAATTTTTGCAGGTGTTTACACGAGAACGACTAGAAACGTTCCGTTCCGTTCCGAAAAGTGGACGGCTCTGAAAAGTGAGCCGTAAAATGGAACGGAACGGAACGAAACGATTTAGTCCTCGTGTGAACACTCTTTTGAAGCGTTCCGTTCCACTTTGCGGACTTTTTTTATGCAATTTATACATGAGGTAATTCTAAGACTCCAAACAATAGGATTGTTTACGCATGAAAATGGAAAACTTAAATGGTGAGCTTAGAAAATTCATATCTCTAGGGAGGAAGATATTAACACTACAAATCGATCCATTGCCGTGTGAACACCCCTTAAAAAGTTCCGTTCCGTCCCGTTCCGTTCCGTTCCGTTCCGTTCCGTTCTGGTCCGTTCCGTTCCGTTCCGTTCCGTTCCGTTCCGTTCCGTTCCGTTCCGTTCCGTTCCGTTCCGTTCCGTTCTCGTGTGAACGGGGCCCTAGTTCTGCATGAGTAATTTGACATTATCGCGAATCTCAGCTGACAGTAAACATATGTCTCAAAATTAGATTACACATATGGTTAACGATAACACTTTCCAGTAAAGACCCCACCAGAAATTAAACATACGGTGGGGAAATGATGAAATGTTGCATCTTCAGCGGGGATTAAAGATATCATGACGGCGATAGGAAATCTGGGCTATTATGTATGACGCAACTGGTAATTTTTTTGATGGGGAAACAACATTGTCAATGAGGAAACAACAGAAGCATGGGGGGGGGGGAATGTTTAAATTCAAAGTTAGTGGGAAACTAATTTTTTCGTCGAGTCATCCTTCTACCTTGGCAGGGCATGACATCGTTTTAGCGTGGTCGTTACTGGGGTTGTGCGATATGCAATTTTTCTCGTGCAAACTCCTTCCATTGCGAACTCTTTCCATTCTTTTTATTTGCGGATACTTTAATTTACCAGCAAATTCCTAACTATTCAATTCAGCTTAATAGTGAAATATCAAATCTATGTTCAGAATCGATGCAAGTAAACTGAGGAAAGTTTTTGCTATTCTATGATAACTGTGAACAAAATCAAATTCCACTATAGTGTGCCGGCGGTCATAATCGTGACTTAAGGAAAACTAAATCTCTTGGTAAGAAAAGTTAATCACAGACAATACAAAAATTACCAGGTGAAGGGACATGTGCTTGGGCATAGTGTCCCAATGTATTTTAGATTTTTTACTTTTGCGTGCTTGCCTTTGGCAGCAACGTGCTTGAGGCTGATCTTGGCTGTGGTTTTTGGATAGTGGCGGTAGTTTTTGGACAGTGGGCTCACGATGCAGAATGTTCCAAGAAGACAATCTTTTGGTGTATACTCGGCTAACATTCCATCTGAAAAATTCTTTTGACTCATTTTGTTTGTCTGGTCTTTATATTCTTGACTTCAAAGCAATAGTTTGAGTATCGCTTCTCATAATGACATTCTGGAGAGTTCTTGGTACACGCAAATCAGTCTGTGAGCTTGGAGATGAGTTGAATGAGTTTTTTTTATCTCTTTAATCTCTTTTATCTCTTTTATCTCTTTTATCTCTTCAATCCCATTTCCATTTCAAATATGAACTCTACTTTTTTCTCCAAGATAACTAATTTGTTTCGAGTTCGAAAATCAGCGCCATGGACTATTCAGGTCAATCGAAAAAGCCCCTGCCCCCCTTCAGTAGGACGATTTTACGTTTTCGATACCTTCATATATTTCAATCTTAGACACTCTCTTCTTTGGTTTTTTTAGAATTCTTCTGCCACAGATTCAAAGCTTCGTATCAAGGGTGCAACTTTCTAAACAACAATTTCTTCACCGCAATCCAGAAAGACACAAATAGTGATTTGTTTGATCCCCTTTTGCATCCATGAAGGCTTTCCCTGGCGATGGTTACTATGTAAGCTGGTAGAATACAATGTTGAGAATCATCTTACTTAATAAAAGTTATTGCGACTGATTTACCCCTCAGCTTCTGAGTTATATTGACAAGTGTCCGATTACCACCGCTAGCACCCTAGATATTTCATTGATGTTTGAAAATGATTCAGTGTTCTGTTTTAAGAACGTTTCCCAATCTTATACCTGGTGAGCCAGAAAAATGCTCCCATTTAAAAAATTCATAGCACGAAGACTACTTCACAGATTTGAATGATTTAATTCCAGTTACAAGCCGAAAGAATGAAGTATTTTTGTGATATTTCTCGCTGTCTTACCAGCACTAGAAGTATCGGTAAATTTAACATTATGAAAATTTCGTGGTTGCAAAATGACTGAAAAAAGGACTAAAACATTGATCAGGTTGTAAGGCCTTTCCTTACATAGAACAATACGCAATGGGCGTTTCACCTCCCTCGAGAGTTCTAAGACATCAATTTTCAAACAAATACTATAGATTTTCAGTCCCAGAGCAATACATGGGCAGTGGATACCTATCATTCGTGAAGAATTGCATTTTCTTTGTTGGCCTGTGCGAGGAGTCCTTTGTGATTTGATCAATGTTTTAGGCCGTTTTCCAGTCATTTTACAACCATGAAATATTTGTAAAGTTGAATTTACCTATGTTTCCAGTGCTCATGAGACAGCGAGAAAATAACAAAAATACTTCGATTTTTCGGCTGTTAGCTAGAATTTGAATCATTCAAATCTGTGAAGTACTGTTGGTTCTATGAATTTTCAAAAGTGGGAACATTTTTCTGGCTCACCCGGTATTTAGTTTGATGATCATCACATGTGGATAGTCTGCTCATGACTGAACAACTCAAATCATCTTCAAAGCCCTTGTGATGTTCACCCGACCTGCATTACTTCGCTTTAGTTTGCATTGCTCATCTACCTTACTTTAAGACATTGTAATCATCTCGGCAGCAACACTTCGAAGTACTTCGTGTATATCACCATCAAAAGACAATCAAAGAACTCGACGTAAGTTAGGAGACTTGATCCTAAGAACAGGCCCAGCTGACCACCAATATCACCTGTGAAGGAATAATAAATATTGATAACAAATCTAGCCATGAATTGTATCGAAAAAAAGCCACAATGGCAGGCTGTGCGTTGGATCTTCCTTAAAGATGCTTGCAGCGAAGAACAAGTGAAAATATTCGATGGAAGGAGCACCACAATACAACGCAAAAGAAATGACGACTATTATTTGGATTAGATTTTGAATGTATAAATCAAGCCATGCCTTTCATTTTGAACATCTGTGCCTTAAACTCTCAGATACTTGCTCACTGCCATCTTCATAAGCTCTTCTACTGCAGCTTTTAAGAAAGATGGAAGCTTTTTCCTGAAATGAGTAACCAACGAAACCATACACGAATGAATATGTCATGTGACAAAAAGTTGCTCATATGCTATGCAGGATCCTGGGCCCTTGTATAAGTCCCTTTGCTTCAGTTTTAATGTGAGGAACACATGCAAGATGTACATTCTAATTTGTATGTGACCCATTCTTGTGGGTCGTTAAAGGGAATAGACATGGCTATATCTCGTAGCTGCTATAAATAGGCTATAGAAAACGCCTACGCATCCATTGTTTCTTTGGCTCCACAATGAAGTCACACGTGTTGAAATTATCAAATTCAATAGATTATATTTTTAACCTGGCCCGGGCCAGCTTTTACCTATGTTGATTCCCTTTAACAATTACCTTATCATAGGCAATTGATAATGCACGAAAAGGTCGCGTATGTTTTGATCTCGTACTTAAGTTGACTTGATGTGCCGTTCAAGTAATGCCTACAATGGACTTAATATTTTGGTTTTGCAAAGTTGCATAGAATAGGCTTCATATCTAATCGTTTCACCTTGTTTGAATAAATCTGACAAGTTGTGGCAATTTTATTGCCGAGGAAAGACATACTCAATGGTTGCTTCAAAGATAGCACTTCTGTTGTTCTCCAGCAGTGTTAAAATGAAGAAAATTTCCAAATAATTGTAGTATTCTGACATTGAAGGAAATGACGTAAATAGCTATTGTAGTATTCCTATATGTTATAATTGCTATAGCGCTTGTAAATACCTTGTCAATAGAATTTATATTTAGTTCAGCTCCAACAGTGTGTGACTGTGGATGGTCGCCCTCTCGCCTGTTTCCCCAGATGGGGAATATTACATTGGCGACGAGGATAAAGCATAAAAACTCAGAGTAATATCAAGGAAAGTCTTCTTTGCATCCAGTCACGTCAAAGCCAAACAGAAGTAACACCAAGCATCATTCAACCCCAAGTAGGAGAAGAGAGCAGCAGAACAGGAACAACCCTGAGAGGTTAGGCCCGATTGCAGTTCGTTCAAGATCTATGGTTCAAGACAACAAATACAAAAGTTTCTTTACTTCATTGATCAAAGCATCCTGCCAGAAGAGGATGAAACTCAACCGAGGGTTTTGGAAATCCCAGAAGACAAAACAGTTACGAAACTAAATCCCTCAAACCTTAATCGCACAACGCTGGAACAGCCAAAGAAAGAGCCTGTATCCACGTAAATATACGGACATCTTGTTAGAGGTGTGGTGGAGAAGGTAAATTACGCAAAAGAAGCCGTACAGGAAAAAGTCCTTGCTCGCATTACACAAACACAAGAGAAGACAAAGTGAGCATACTCACGGAAAGCTGAGTTATGGCGTCACTTCATCCTTATTGCTCATTACATAGTTTATCACAAAAAGCGAAAGACGAAGCTCGTTCACAGAAGCTGATCGAGGAGCTGGTCGTCTTGTTCAATTTCCGCAAGGAAAGTGGGAGTGGCTACCGAAGCGAGCCAAAAAGTAAATACCGTAAAAATGGATCATTGCAGGAAAATTACGAAATGCAAAGTAAAGACGTTGTGACAAAGGAACAAGGCCAAGTACATATAAAATGCGATATTCAAGGATCTGATCGACAACAACGATACCATAAAGAGAGGGAAGGAATAATTGATCGTCCGATTGCAAGTTACAGAGGGCACAGAACAGTACACACGCTGAACTCAGATACAGCTGATGCAGAGAAACATGAGACAGACTTTCAAGTCAAGGATTTGTCAAACATCAACGTAATCATAAATCTAGAACTGGACATGTCGTAAAATTATTGAATAAAAACTTTGAGCTGCATACATCTCGAATCGAATACTTCCTATTCATGAACACGGGGAGAGATGTAGTATTCTGACATTGAAGGAAATGACGTAAATAGCTATTGTAGTATTCCTATATGTTATAATTGCTATAGCGCTTGTAAATACCTTGTCAATAGAATTTATATTTAGTTCAGCTCCAACAGTGTGTGACTGTGGATGGTCGCCCTCTCGCCTGTTTCCCCAGATGGGGAATATTACAATAATGAGTTCTTGCGTCATATCAGAATTTTTCTACAATTTTAAAGGAGATCAAAATGCTCATATATAAGTAAGTACTGCAAATCCTTTTGTAAGGATGACTTTAAAAAACACCAGAAGTATAGAACCGGGCCTATTTTTTAATTAAAAAATCTGTCGGATGGACATTAGATACTTTGAAGCTTCTGCCTGCCCAAACCTTAACGCGTATGGCTACCTCAGTTATGAACCTATCTAAAACACGTGGTTGTCTGTGAGGTGGACCATCTGGATCTGCTCTTGACCCTCCCTGTTCTGAAGGAATCCAAGTTTTCCTTGTCTGTCGGACGGACTAGATATAAAGTGAAATTTTAATGCATGATTTTCAATTGCATCTCTGTGCTGCTAAAAAGCACTTTTCTTTACACTCTTGGTATCTATGCATCGCTCAACTCTTCAAGATTGCGTTTCGATGCAACTGTTTGCTTAAAAAGATTAATCACATGGCATGTGAATACATTAAGTGCATGCAGTCTATCTGTCGGACGGACACTGTCGGATGGACAGAATTTTCCTATCCTTTTGGCAATGCCTACTCCATACTGGAAGCCCTTATGCCTGTGTGGTGCTATTTCGAGTAAAATTCAACATAATCCCGTGCAAAATTTCGTTCTCAGCCCCATGTTGAATGAAAACTTCGTCTCCATTCAGCACCATTAAAGACAAATGACGGAGATATAAGTGGGCAATCTAAAAATAGCCTATTGTATTCCTATATATTTTATGATCTCAAAAGATTGTCAAAACAATTGGACAAATGATGGCAGGCGCGGCCATCTTTTGCTCTTTTTGTAAGCTAGGCGTTATAAGACATAATCTAAGACAACTTAAATCAGGGCCCTGGGAAATCTAGATATAGTCTATTGTATTCCATTATTGTATTTGATGATCTCCAGAGATTGTATCAAAACAATTGGACAAATGATGGCAGGCGGCCAAGTTGTGTTCTATTTTTAAATTTGCCGCTATATATCCGTCATTTGTCCTTAAGACAAGTTCAAAAATGGCACGTTTTTGGTCAAAAATCAATTTTTATGCAGCAAAATTTTCACCTCATGATTTTTTCGTGAAAATGGTGGTAAAATGAGTCACTATCTCCCGCCTGCAGATACTGAAAACAGTTAAATTACTTTGGAACTCTTACAATTTTTGATATTCGCAGAAACACGATATTCTGTAAGTGTGGCTAATTTCAAAATAGGTCCAACCCTTTCTTTCAAATAATGGAAGTGCTGTTTTTGAAGGCTATCACTTATTTTGACATACCTGTGCAAATACTCATTAATCAGCTAAAACTACTCATTGGATTGACTTAAACAAGGTCTCACATACTAAGTTAAAGCCTATTCTTGCCACCCTACGATAATGAGGACAATTAAGGTTACAGCTTCTTCACGGTCGCTACACAATTTTTTAAGATGTCCTGTATGATATTTCAAGGAACAAAGAAAGACCTAAGAGGAGCATGCCACCTTAGGGGAGCAAACCTTAGGGGAGCAAGTGATGTTATTGGCTGTTACAACAATACTGTTTCTTTGTTATCAAAAAGATGCTGAAGCACGCACTACACAAAAGTGAGCGGCGTTTCGCAGACTAGTAGATGAAAGATAAAATGATTTTACAAGACATAGCTGATCTTTTGATTTGCTTTTAAATTGGTGAGGCCTGGTTTTGAAGCATACTGCTAAAAGCACTGATGATTACGTGGGCAATTTGTTTGGTATACTAAGCTTCTCGTTTGATCATATCTGTTAGTGTGACGCGCAAAATATTGCTATGCATTTGAAGAATAATGAAGAATTTCAATGTAATGGCTCTTAGGAAGCAAGATTAACGATGTCGCTCAAGAGTAAAGCTCAGGATGAGGTTTCCAATGTGTAATTCCATACATTTCAAGTATTGAAGACAAAATATTTATCATCTTCAAATGTATTTAGGTAATAGACCAGTTTCACAATGACATCAATTCTTTTTAAATACATCCATGAACATCACTTGCCATGATATCATGTAAATCTAAATCTCAAAAGTGAGCATTGCTCTGAGGAACGCATGAAATAGTTCTGTACGTGTCTTTGCAACACAATGATATAATGTAGATTTCTAGCTGTACAGGGAATCACATCTCTTACCTCGAATTGAATTTAATTGTGAAACTGGTCTATTGACAAAAGGGATCAAAAAGAATTTACGATAGCTTTCAGAAACCAATTTTGGAGATTTTTCAAACGGGAGAACTTTTCAGGACACCCGGTGCTAATTTCATCGACGTAGCGTCTTACTTCCCTTTTCGCGGTACTTACCTTAAATTTTAAGTATTTTTTTCTCTCATTCGTTTTATCTAAGTTGCGTACATTTTATGAACATTTTATCTCTTGAAACATTGATTTCCTATAACAACTTAAGTTTTCACCGCATACCACCCAATACCGGATGCGTCATTGAATGCTCAGACGTTCGAAAGCCTGCAGATCTCCACGATTAATCTCACCAACACCTTCAACTTAGGCAAAGCAAGCTTAGTTTGTCAAAGTTGGTCGTATCTTTCTGTAGTTGCGATCGGTTTTTTAAAGTGCTTCATCTCAACATTTTTCAAAATAGGCAAATATTCTTCAAAACTCCTTGATCAAATATTAAATACAGTAGAAAAATAGAAAAAAAAGAATTTGTATTATAGAAACTAGAGGAAACGTGGCTGAATGACAGTCACAAATGTATAAAAGTATGTAGCAGCTTCTATTTAAAGCTAGGGGTGTATTCTTTTCGGTATCTAAAGTCACGAAAGTCTTCTGAAAACAGTAGACTTCGCAGAGAATATGTCAGTTGCCAAAAGAATTGGAATTCTGAAAACGGTAGTGGTGGGAGACTTTGCAACGAAAAATACCCAAGGACTACACTTTCTTAAAACGGTAGATTTCGCAGCCTTTTCAGAGAAAAACCCCCAAAGAATGCTCAGTCTAAAAACGATAGAGTTGGCAGAATTTTTCTAGAAATCTAAAGTGAGGTGGTTCAAGCGCTTCTACCAGCTTCATGAGCAGAAGGTTTCCAAGACCTCCATAGTCTAATTTTTTCAGAAGAGCCCAAAAGAATGCATCCAAATTCTCTCGGAGGTTTGCCAAAAACAGAATGACCAAAGAATGAGCTTTCGCAAAAAGTGATCTGAAGTCTGCGAAGTCCTCCGTTTTCGGTAGAGCGGTACGAAAAGTATGGGGCTTCAAAGTTGAAGATGAAGTTGCCTTTTTTCAGCTCAAAGCGCTGGTAAACCTTAACCCTAACCCTAACCCTAACCCTAACCCTAACCCTAACCCATAGCTCCAACCGTTGGTAAAAAAAGATGTAAAATGAAATGAAATGGAGTCGCAAAAATATAGTAATTCTAATCGAGTTCGCGACCCCTTGTCATGACGCTCAAGTGGTGGGTCCTACTGGCTATCGAGCCCTACCCACTTGACTGTCCTGGTTGCAAAATTAGAGGATTCTACCACTGTTTTACCTCCTACCAACTCCACCGTTTTCAGAAGATGCCCAAAGAATACGCCTCTAGTAAACATTTGATTGACACCGTAGACAGATAGAGGTTGATTATGATAGCTGTTGGTCAAACCTGCTAACAAATATAATCAACGATCTTAGGCCTGTAGAAGGACTCTGAAATGAAGTATTTTATAAAGTTGCTTGCATTGTGAGGCAAAGCAAGCCAATATAGTAGTGTCGTCTCCTTTTCCTTTACTTTAAATACAAATGTTGGATCTGATCCGAAATTGTCTCTCATTAATCTATAATGATATAAAGAATAGAATTGTTCACACATTGGAAGTTAAACTCTGGTTAAACATACCAAGTAAAGCCCCCAAGTCGTAGCTTGGAATTTGTTCTACAAGCTCATAGCTAAGTTCTCCATAGAAGATATTGAACATCAAAAAATTCTCCCTGTAAAATAAAGGAAAGAATCAAACTGTATTCGACAAAAAGTGTTAGAAAATCGATTACATGAAATGCAATTGTACGATGCCACTGATGTCGAAATGTTCCATCATTTATTTGGTTCAAAAGAAATTTCAATCGGCAACGGTCACCGAGTGTTCCATGAAGTCTCCATTAAATTTGAAACAACAATGAATATGAAGCAATAAAAGGGCCCAAACAGGTTAAAAGGGAATGTGCTTAAAAGCTGCGAGTCATACCTTATGAAGATTCGATTTTCCATTTTTGATCCAGTGAGATTATAGGTTTGTGCATATATGTCAGCAAGGGTATTTGATGGGTACATTGCGTAGGACTGCTTTGTAATGAATTCTTCAATTTCGCATGGTAATGGACAATCATAGAGATGGAACTTATCGAAATTCTCTGCAAATAGAAATTGTTGTAAGATAAGCTGCCACGAATTGTGGTCACCCAGCCCTTGGTACAAGGTTTACAGCTTGATGATTTCATTTGATACTAACATTTTATTTTCTTGCTTACAGGGTGTCCCAAGAAAATTGTTCAACTTTGATAGATATTGAAAAACAATCGGCTAAATTGGCTAAATAATCTCTGAGTTGCGAGCTTACAAAGGAAAAAGATATGCGACAACTGAAACCAAATACCCCTAGGATACTTTGAATGCAAAAAGGTCCAAGATCGAGGTAAGAGAAGATTATCCAATTTAATACCTCTCGCTAATATCAGAGCAAACCAAATAGGACTTCGAAATTAATTTGATTCTAATAGTCATTGTCAAAGCTTGCTTAAGATTGCATGTATCCAAATAAAGTAGTATGAAAGATAATCGACAAGAGACTGAATTTTTTTCGTCAAAGCATCGATACGCTTGAGAGTTAGGTCATCGATGATCTTTTCAGATCCCATTTGGAATGCTCTGAAACAGATTAGGAATAACAGAAACGATGCCCATGCGAATTTTGCCACAAATGCCATTTTAAAGCATTGGATGTCAGCTTTAAGGTTGTACTTCGAAAGCAATGTACTGGTAGCTCCGTGAATATTTAGCGGATTTGCAAGATTCTGGTGCCTAAAATCAATCAAAGATCTTAGGAATCGGGCTATCTCATCATGGAGTCCCTTCATTACATCGTTATTCTTTCTTTTATCCAATATAAAACACATGCAAAAACGAAATTAGCTAGAATGACACTTATGAACTACTTTACTACTTCACAAGGACTGTGCCATAAGGAGCAGGAGACCATGATTACCCCATAGCTGTAACATAAAGACAGGCAACTAAATTCAATCTAAACATGCAATCAAATACAAATACGAAAGGCTACAAATATACAGTTTCTACTGATAAATACTAGAATTGAACTCACATTGGCTGTCGTGCAAATGCTGTGTTCTGGATGTACTTGTTTAGTGTTACTCTCGGGTACCGAATAAACGGGGAGGTGAGAATGATTGGGGGGGGGGGTTTGGAAAATATTACAATGATCGAGGGGTTGGAACAATTGGGGGTGTCTGGAGAAATAGAAAATAGACGTTTTCTAAGTTAGACTCTTATCTTTTATGTGTATGTGTGAACAGTGATGTTACTGATACTTTTACCTACGAACTCTGGTTCTGTTGAATGCACTTCTTGAGACTTTTTCTTGCGTTTATTCAGAAATTACGTTTACCATCATTTCATTTTTCCAAAATCAATAAAATGGGGGGGGGGTTGGAATAAAAGCGGGGGGGGGATTGTTCAAAATTTATAAGTGGGGGGGACGATTATTTGGTACTCGAGAGTACATCGGATATGGGCACTAGGTTTTAACTGGACTTGAACTTGAGTGAGAGTTACACTTTTGATATCTAAAGAATTGAGACAGGAGCAAAATTCAATGTGATTTTCCCTAAAGGAACGAGACCTGAACGTATATTTAGGATCTTCTGATCTTAATTCAATTTTGCCAAGGTAAAATGATGTTTGGAAGCATGACTGAAACAAGGGAAGCAGAGGCCAATAGTCGTGAGTCGGAGGGCCTCAAAGATAGAATGGCTTACCAAATGAAATAAAATCCATTGAAAGCTTCAGAAAGTAAAACTTTTGATAAAGCAATGAAATGGCCCAGAAGGTAAAAATAATACCCGCAACTTTTTAATTTTTTCAAAAACAAGATTTGTTGCTGTTTGATCATATTCGATCTGGATTAGTTAACTTTGTATGAAAATAACGAATCAAAATAGGTTAAAAACAAGCAACTACGGAGCTTGAACTCCCAAAGCGGACCCAAGAAAGATCACATTTGTTCGTTTTGTCCATAAGAAGCACGACTTTGCCTGATGTTTCAAGGAAAGTATACTTTCTAAGGTGAGGTCATTTGGTCAGCACTTTGCATGTTGTCGAATTTGAAATCCAATATTTGAAACTGGCAAGTGTTTATGTGCTCTTCACTCTACGATATAAGGTATGGCAAGAACGGAACACAACTTTATCAGTGCCTTTCCCCCCTTTTCGATGGTTTTTCGTGCTGAAAATTTTCTGAAAATCCATATTTTGTAAGTATTTAGGTCAGCAAAAATTATATGGATTTAATTTAGACCTTTAGCAAGAGACTGCCGTTTAAATGCTTACAACAAGTCAAAGGCTGCTTTTCTTGACGAGGAAACACAGTGGATCCCTTTCAATCTATGAAGAAAATTGAATGTAGAGGACAGGTGTATCGAAAATTGGACTATGATACAAGAACCCTTTATTTAAAAAAATACTTGCTGTTGACATTAGTCAAACATGCTGAAATTTTTACCAGGTCTAAATGGAGTTAAGAAGGAAAAGTCGGAATTTCTCGTTTTTCTGTCAGTCATCTTTGCTTTCTGTTTTACTGTCAAAAGTTTGTTTTGGTCATTTTATCATCTGGTACAATAAGTTTATAATTAACGTAGTAGTAATAGCGATAGCTAGGATGAAAATGATAAGGTTGCTATGCAATCACGCATACTCGACCTGTGAAAAAACTGATAACAGTGACACTTACCCCAAGCATTCCATGTACAATTGATCAATTGATCAAGACCACAGACGTCGTATTCACCTTTGGATGAAATAGATAACGGTTTTCTTTTAAGATTGCATATTCATAACTTTGATATGAGCAAAATTGCTGCTAATGGCGAGATCAACTTGAGGACTGTTGTACACATGGATTGATTTCATCGTAAAATTTACAGCTGGCAAGCATTTACTTTCTTTAACTTCTTAATTAGCGCCAACGAGCAAGCGAAATTCTTTAGGATAAACTCCTTTAACTTCATACTTTCCAATATGCAGAGCTTCGGATGTACAATCTTTCCTTTCTGTATGCTCTTTCTGTATGTTTCTGTATGCTCTTGTATGCTTTCTGTATTCTTTCCTTTCTTACAATCTTCCCTTCTGGGGTCAATGTAAAAGTCCCCAATAACAAGAATTTGGCATAAACTTAACGAAGCTGCATGAGCTTAAACTCCTAAACAGCACAGCAAGGGCAGATTTTGTAACACAATAGCATCAGTCTCTTTGGTTCACACCTCAATTCAAAGCGATTAACGAATGCAGACAAAAGAAATTCTCTCAAGGAGAAATTCAAAACAAACGAAGCCGCAAAGTTGCCTTGAAACCAGTACGGCAAACTCTCGTTTGGTGCGGGCGAAGGGAGGTTTCAAAGAGGAAGTATGTGCTTATAACGAAAGACGAAGGGTAAATCTAAAGTTCTGTCTCGCAGATTTTGTTTACTTTATTCAGGAGCTGAGGAGTGACTGAGTGAGTGACTGCG
This sequence comes from Aurelia sp. 3 sensu Dawson et al. (2005), assembly GCA_964020215.1. Taxonomy (NCBI): domain Eukaryota; kingdom Metazoa; phylum Cnidaria; class Scyphozoa; order Semaeostomeae; family Ulmaridae; genus Aurelia; species Aurelia sp. 3 sensu Dawson et al. (2005). The sequence goes on from OZ026585.1 coordinate 13,207,823, forward strand.
TACATCTGAGGAATAAATACGCAAAAATTGTAATGCCTTCCGCTCGGTTTCTGAATCAAAGAAACCAAATACGCGAGACAGAACTTTAGATTTACGCATCTTCTTTCGTTATAAGCACATACCTTCTCATAAAAACCCCTTTTCACCCGCACCAAACGAGAGTTTGCCGTACTGGTTTCAGGGCAACTTTGTGGTTTCGTTTGTTTTGAATTTCTGCTTGAGCGAATTTTTTTGTATGCATTCGCTAATCGCTTTGAAATCAGGTGTGAACCAAAGCGACTGATGCTACTGTATTACAAAATCTGCCCTTGTTAAACAGCACGGCTTTCTCTCCTTAATACAGACAAATAACAACAAACAAATGACGCATCGCGACATCATCTGTAGGTTTGAGCTCATTGAGATATTAGCCAGGTCAATCAAATTCTTCACATCAAGAATGATTTAGGAGAATAGGCCTACAGTAAATGATTTAGAAGATACAGCAGGATCTGGTTCACAACCCTTATATGTGCTTGACCTAAACACACTACAGCCCAATATGGATTGAAAAAATTCCATAAATCGCACCTATTGTGTACTAAAATGTTGTACAAACCCTCTGAAGCAACTAGCTTTTTTTATATACTCAATTTAAAAATTTTACAAAGACGAATTACCTAAGACACTACTTACAACACACTCCACTACACTACAAAGACGATACCCCGGGGAGCATAATACCCTGACTACCCCGACGCCATTCCATAAAAGACATAGAACTAAACTAAAATTAAATATACGATTACAAAAAGCTACATACAACCAATTTACCGATAACTAATAGAAAGAAACCTGTTTCGCAGTTGATGTCGAGTTATTAAATTCGAAAATTTTAGAAAACCAAGACATTGAGCCAGTGCTAGTAAAGTTTGGATATGGAGGCCAGCTGTGACGACTGAAATCAACTGCGAAGCAGACGTAAAACATTCTAAAGGGAACAAGGAAGACATTGTGACTTTTACGAAGGAAAATTTCTGAAAATTGCGTAAGGCAGGCCACTGGTCGAAATTCTTAAATCTTATCCTAGCAACTAGCTGCCGACAAAAATACCCAAGTCAATAAATATGCCCTTTTAGGATTCCTGTGCATGACTCATGTTGGCTTCCAGTTCGGAAAACTCCTTGCATAAATGGGTTATTTCTATAAATTTTAACCGAAATTCTTTAAATTCTACAGTTTCGTGATAGGACATATCACACAGAATAGAATCTGTTTTTTCTAAGATGAAGGACTTATTTTGATAGTAAAGCCTTGTACTACCTAGAGGAACGAACCAAACATTCATATCTCTTATCATTACTCAGAAATAAGTGAACTTTATAACGGTCACTTTTTGGTAGCTTGGATATAGCCCCTAGAAACCCACAGAAAACAATTGAAACGTGCCTAAAACAATTGTATTTATAGATTTATTTAACATTTGAAGATGGAGCCAATCAATGAAGTCTCTTGAGCTTGCAAGAAGCCAGGTAAAAGATTTTTTTGAAGCTGCTTAACAAAGCGCGGGTCAGCTTGCAAGTTAATTGATGTCTTAGGAATCCTGCGTGTGCTGACTAGAATGTGCTTGCGAGGCCCAGGCTTTGGGCTAACTCATCCTCATGTGGAACATCAAAAAAGCCAACCAAGCTTTCAAGGATCATTGCACCGAACCCGGCATGCCTGGCCTGCTACTGCATATCCTATTAACCAGACTCAATTTCAAAAGGAAATAGTTCTTTATTGATTACCTATACTGTTTCCTTTGAAATTCGGTCTTGTTATCAGACTAGCTACTGCATTTGTACGCCCGGGGGCTAACTTCAATAGGCGGGTGACGGGGGTGTGCCATTTGACATCTGAAATCGCACCCTAAAATTTATTATTTTTCGCTAAAATGGTACCCCAAAATTTACAGGCCATTGAGAATGTATACCCTAAAATTAGTGAAATTTGATCAAAATCAATGCCCTAAAGAGTTATTTTCTAAAAGGACACCCCAAAATTTGTGATTACTTGTGATTTTAGCAAAAATGATACCCCAAAATTTATTCTTTGCTCAAAAAAGGCACCCCAAAAAATGGCACATCCCGTACCTGTATATATGGTAGTTACCCCCTCCCCGGGTTTGTACGTGATAATGTTGCTGATACTGACCAGCTACTTCTCGAGTGAAATGACCCATAGTGGAATTAAGTTAGCCATCTCTTTACCTGGCATGAATGCATCAATGCATCCGCAACGTTCCACAACATAAGTCGTCAAACTGTCGAGCCAGCACAGATGCTGCGAGTAAGTCTCGAAATGTTTCAAAGGTTTGCTTCCACAAGCTGTCTTGTATGGTAGCTTTAGATTCTTTCGCTGTAAATGAAAGCAATGCAATAGTCAGCATCGCAAAATCTAAGGAAGGTTCGAACATTAGTCACCCTCTAAAACAAAACAGGAAATAGAAGATGGCAAGTCACACTGCAAAGATTTCTAACCATTATATTGCAGTTGTCAAAGACAGCTGAGGGATCTCTGTAAATAACTCACTTTTGGTACCAACGAGTGGCATAGGTGATCTAAATTATATTGATAAATGAGCCCCTCCTCCTCATAGTACCAGTGGATAACGGATTCACTTACTGATTGTTTGCTTTCATGCCATCACGGACTATAAAACAGCATTTCACGATCACGTTGCAGAAATCTTAAGAATGCTCCAGAAGTATATTTCTACGTAAACACATAGCTGGCAAAGACGCAACAGGGAGCGCAGGATCATTTTAGCATTGGTTTTAAAGTTTCGGTGGCAATTGTGCGAGTAACATCTAAGAATGCTCCAGAAAATGTTTTGTTGACGTTATTTTTCCTTATCTTAACTTAAGGGATATTGTGTGTAAACAAGGAGTATGATAATAAAAATGAGACAAATAGGGGTCCGGGGGCCTGCCCCCGGAAAAATTTTGAGACTAGCCCCTTCACAACTTTGGAAAACTGCACTTTTTAGAAAGTTCAAGGCAAAACCACGTGCTTCAAAAGTCCATACTCAAGAGTCTTTTATCACGAATTCACGAGTCGAAAATATCAAAATCACGAAATCACACGCATAAATCAGCCAAATAACGATTCACGTACAAATATGGGGGGCTTCATAAATCGTATGAGAAGAAATATGATGCTAATTCAAGTATTTGCAAAATTAAAGATAATACTAAGTTTTCAACCAATTTACCGCAAGGAAAGTTTTTGATGAACTGATCCATGATTTACTTGCGAATGAATTTTGAAATCTTTTTCTGAAACTGACAAAAACATTGAATTCAGATGTCAATGATAAGTAAACCATGGATCAGAATCAAACATGCAATTTTGGTTCCTAAACGAACCCATTACCAGCATTGTCTGGATTTCCCAATCTAAGTGATCAGTGATTTTACCAAACAAAAATTTCACATCTAAATTAGCCTTTGGGTGATAGATTAAGATTTCAGTCTTGAATGTCATCCCTATACCCCTCCCCCCACTATACTCTGTATTCCTCAGCCCGCCAAAAGTATGACTCACCTGGTATTACAACATAACCATTAATTTTAAAAAAATCAATCCCTACTTATGGAAGGAGCTGTATTCATTTTGCATATGGACCTGCCCAATTCGTCCCGTAAGAAAGAAAGAGACGACTTGTCGTGAACAGCTCCTCATTAATTTTCCATAAGGATGTGTGACTTGACTTGACCCAATGTTTGTAATAGGACCGAACCGCATAAAATTTGAATACCAGTGGATCAGTTGTAACTGTCTACATCGGTGCACTGTTGCTGAAATGGTGGCGCCAATCTGTAAGCATCTGTTCGTTCAATGTTTGGTCTGCCCCCGTCATTTTCCTTCATGGAAAAGCAGTATCTTGTCTGCTCCTGGTCATACATCATAATCGAAGGTGCCGCAAAAACCGTCCAGCTGTGAACTGTTCGCGACAAGTCGTCTCTTTCTTTCTTACAGGACGACTTGGGCAAGTCCAACTTGCATATTGCTCTGAATAAAGAGATTATTTGTAACCCTACGAACTATTTTAGGATCTTTTCATGCAACATAGGAACGTGATATCTCCCAAATTCAAATGTACGTCCTAAATTGGATCGGATGTGTCGAAACTTGTGTAGACGTTTGAAAGCTTATGAATCAGATTCTTATGAACCAATGATGCTTGTTTAGCAAGCACGACAACTTTTTAAAATTTTTTCATAGCATATACCGTGTGAGCCAGAAAAAAGTTCCCACTTTTGAAAATTCATAGCACCAAGATTACTTCACAGATTTGAATCATTCAAATCCTAGTTAAAAGACAAAAGATTAAAGTATTTTTATGGCTTTTCTCGTTGTCTTAACAGCTCTAGAAGTATTGTTAAATTCAACTTAAAACATTTCATGGTTGCAAAATGACGGAAAAAGGGCCTAAAATATTGATCAAATTGTAAGGACGCTATTCACACAGAACAATAGGCAATGTGCGTTTCACCTCCCTCAAGTGTTATAAGATATCGATATTCAAACAAATACGGAAGATTTTCAATCCCATTGCAATTAATGTGCGGAGGATATCTTTCACCCATGAGAAGTTGCATTTCCTTCATTATTCTGTGCGAGGAGTCATTTATGCTTTGATCGATGCTTTGGGCTATTTTTCAGTCATTTTGCAACCATTAAATTTTTGTAAAGTTGAATTTACCTATATTTGTAGTGCTCGTGAGACAACGAAAATATCACAAAAATACTTCAACCTTTTGTTTTTTTGACTAGAATTAGAATAATTCAAATATGTAAAACATTTTTGCTATTATGAATTTTCAAAAGTGGGAACTTTTTTCTGGCTCACCCCGTAGTTCCAAAGCTTCAACTTGAATTTTTTATTAATCAGTCTACCGGTAGATAGCGCAGTCTACCGGTAGATAGCGTACCTTTCTCTTTGCTATTTCTATGTATGTGGCTGTGCCAGGTGCAAGAAGAATTCCAGCTGTTTTAATTGGAGTTTCATCCTGGCCATGAAGAATGACCTTAAGACCTGCATGATCAGTACCAGAATAATCATAATGCTGTATGTTAAAATCCATCCTGATCGATTGCTTTGGTCCTGTTCGATTGACGGACAAAATTGATGCTTCTTTGCCTGAGTTGAAAGTAAAACACATAGCTGTCCCGGAATTATCCCAATATGGTTTGAAATGTGATGTGTTAAACTTTTGCCCGTTGAAATCACAGTTAACGAGCATATCAACCAAACGATGATTCGACATGGTGACAATTTTTCTGTACTCTGTTCCATTCAGCTTCTCGTTACTTTTTCTCAACATTCTTTTTTCTAAAACTGTACCGTGGAACAAAGAACCCTTGAAGTCGTTATTGTTGCAGACGGAAATTGCAGGAATATTCAAGCTTGGTTCATATCCCATCGTAGTCGTGGTGCTCATTGGAAAATCAAAATATTGCTGAATACTCGCGTATATTTTTTCCCCTACGTAGACAAGGGAAGCTAGGAGTATCAACGTCCAGATGATCCTTCGAATAAGGTGCTTTTTATCGAAGCAAAAATGTAAGCCATGAAGAGTTGAATTCCCGATAAAGGTGTCGAAGTGCTCTTTAGTTCTCTTCTTTTTTCTCCTCTTTTCCATTTGATACGCCTTTTCAGGAATACCTTGACAAGAAACAATGCCAAGAATCTTATCAAAAGTCAACTTCAAATCTTGGTAATAAATACATTATCATGGTAATCAATATTACTGCAGGAGGGTCTTTGCAGTAGTTCAGAGGATGTTGGGTAGTTCGGGAGATGTAATTAGGAGACCAGGGAGTACATGATAATCACTACTGCCTCGGTTTCTACAGCATTTATTGCATCATCAGCATGATCATCATCCTCGTCATAATCTTTCTCTTCTTTTACTTAGGAGAATATTTACTTAGTGTAGATTTTGTGGGCCAAAATTGTCTCTAAGAGGTCGTGTCACAGCTAGTAGATTTCTCAACAATCCAAGGCCCAACTTAATATTAAATAGGGCACCATTTTCGCTACACGAACCCCTGTCTTGCTTTCAGGAATTGAGTTTCAAACACTTTAGATGCACTTCATTTGCAAGGGCGTCGTTAATGTTGAGATGCATTAAAAGTCCGGGGGGGGGGGGCTACCCCCATACTTCACCTGACGGGATGTGCGGCTCAACAGGGTGTCCTTTTGTGGTAAAAATTATCCGATAGGGTGTCCTTTTCTTACAAAAATTATACGACATGATATTACAATTGATAAGAAAATGATGTGACAGGATTTCTAGTGGAAGGAAATTTTCAGAGTTCTCTTGAAAGAGTGGACTTGCTCCAAGTCTCGCTCTTGACGAATAAGCAAACCGGAGGAAAGAAAAAGAAGAAGAAAAGGGATGGGAAAGGGGGAGGAGAGCGAGACTTGTGGACTACGCGTTCCGAAAACGAGGCTCAGCATTCACCTGCTCAAGTTTGATTTACTCTTGCGCTGTAACATGAAAGAAAGCCGCCGGTCAAGATCTTTTTCAGAACACGTAGTCCACAAGTCTCTCTCGCTCTCCCTTCCTTTTCCGTTCCCTTTTCTTCTACTTCCATTTTCATTCATTTCATTTTCATTTTCATTTTATGTTCTTTATACACGGTAACCCCGTCGGCAAAGGCCGCTTTTCAGGGGGCCGTGACAAAAACTTAAAATCTAAAATTTACAAGTAAAATATATGAACAAACGAAACTAAACAATCTAATTACAAAGTTATAGTAAAATCAAAATCAATATTTACATAATTTTCAGATCGTGAGTGGCATGACACAATCAAACCGGACCAGAGCAAACCGGACCCCATGCCCACCCTGAAATAAGACACCATTCACAGCACCTCAAGGCAGGCAAAGAAACCGACTGACCGCAGTCCAATCCAAGCGCATCCCGCCACCCACGATCAAATTAAAGACGATGTTTAAAAGCATATAAAGAGGGTGCTTGCTTAACCTCATGTTCAAGGCTGTTCCACAGATGTACGCCACGATATGAGAATGATTTTTGCCCATTACTGGTTTTATAAAGCGGAATGCGTAAGTCAGTCTCCGAGTTTCTCAACTTGATAGTGCGCCGTGATAAGTTCTTTGAAAAGATATTTGAGAGATATGTCGGTGCAAGACCTTCTAAAGATTTGTAAACGATCGTCGCTGTCTCTCGTTTTATGGTTTCAGCGATATTTGGCCACTTTAACTGTTGTATAAGGGCATCAGCAGGTGCATCATAGCTACTGTTTGTTACAATTCTGGCAGCCCGATCTTGTAACTTCTGCTGTGTAAGCCTTCTGGATTCCCCACAGCTCCCCCACACAGAGCAACAGTAGCGGAAATGCGGTTCTACGATTCCTCTATATATTTGGCTAAGAGTTTCTTGGGGTAGTATTGTCTTGGCATACTCTAAAAACCCTATGGCACGAGAGACCTTAGCACGCAATGATCTAGTGTGCTCATCCCAAACAAGGTTTTGATCTAGCTGAATTCCCAGATACTTAGTTTTCTCAACAATCTCAATCTGCGAGTCACCTATAGCAAAGGAGGGAGACTGAACATTTCCTTCAGAGATCTTTTTAAGATTAGGTCGAGATCCTACAACCATGGTTTGAGTCTTAATAACATTTAAAGACAGTTTATTTCCTTGAAGCCTTCAGGCAGTTCAAGTCTCTATTTAGCTTATCGTTGAGATCATCGATGTTATTGGAAGAATGTGATATGGTGGTATCGTCTGCATACATGGTAACCTGACTGTTTTGAAGAGAAAAATGGCAGATCATTGATATATATCAAAAACAAAAGAGGACCAAGACAAGAGCCTTGTGGTACCCCACAATTTATATTGTTAACGTTTGAGGGAACCCCATTAACTCTGCAGAATTGCATTCTGTTTTCCAGATAAGAAGCAAACCAGGTATTCTCAAGACCTATGATACCATACTTCGTCAGCTTTTTAAGAAGAATTTCATGATCAACAGTGTCAAAAGCCTTTTAGAGGTCTATGAAGACCATCGCTGTATACTGACCCTTATCCATGTTAATGTACCAGTCATTCGTACAGTTAAGCAGACAGGTGTCAACAGAGTGCAGCGATCTAAACCCAGACTATTTGGAAAAAAGAAGCCTGTTTTTGTCAAGGTAGTCGTAAAGTTGGTTGTAAATCAACTTTTCGAAAACCGTGGACAGAAACCACAGGAAGCCCATATTACAGATTATTAGAAAAATATTTTGTTCAAGAAATTTGATTATTAGAAAAATATTTTGTTCAAGAATTATTTTACTTTCTTTCACATCCATTGTGTTGTTCTTCTTACGTCCCCTCCCATGTTATTATTCGTGAAATAAAAAATTTGAAAGGAGCACAAGGAAACAAGGGAGCGAAAAGTAAAGCGAAAAGCGAGAAGAAAGAAAAAGAACAAGGACTGCAGCTTTCTTAGGCCGTAGCCACAGCAACAGTTTTGTTTTCGCTCATTTCCGGATTCCTTTGCCTAAACCATTCAGAAAAGTCTCTAAAATCAAAGACCATACCCTATTCAACATACCTGATAGGTTTACTTTGAAAAGGTAACCATTTTTCAGCACCAAATTGAAGCAAATTTCTCTCAATATCGACGAGTTGCATTTTCTCTTCACTCGTGGAATTTTGGTCCGGGACAATTCAAAGGAGCCGACACTTCCAACGGTTTTCTGATTTGAACAGTTACCCCCGTCTTTTGCGGTTTTTTAGTTGCAACAACATCAACGACTGTAAAAGACTGGGGTAACTGTTCAAATCAGAAAACCGTTGGAAGTGTCGGCTCCTTTGAATTGTCCCGGACCAAAATTCCACGAGTGAAGAGAAAATGCAACTCGTCGATATTGAGAGAAATTCGCTTCAATTTGGTGCTGAAAAATGGTTACCTTTTCAAAGTAAACCTATCAGGTATGTTGAATAGGGTATGGTCTTTGATTTTAGAGACTTTTCTGAATGGTTTAGGCAAAGGAATCCGGAAATGAGCGAAAACAAAACTGTTGCTGTGGCTACGGCCTAAGAAAGCTGCAGTCCTTGTTCTTTTTCTTTCTTCTCGCTTTTCGCTTTACTTTTCGCTCCCTTGTTTCCTTGTGCTCCTTTCAAATTTTTTATTTCACGAATAATAACACGGGAGGGGACGTAAGAAGAACAATACAATGGATGTGAAAGAAAGGAAAATAAATCTTGACCAATATTTTTCTAATAATCAAATTTCTTGAACAAAATATTTTTCTAATAATCTGTAATATGGGCTTCCTGTGCAGAAACGGCAGCACTGAGATCGGTCTGTAATTAGAACGATCATATGATTGACCACTTTTAAAAATAGGGGCCACTCTTGCAATTTTCCAGCTATCTGGGAATGCACCAGTTGCGACTGAAAGATTAAAAATGTCACAAAGTGATTCAGCGATAACGGATAGGCCTATCTTAAGAAAATAATTAGCAATACCATCAGCACCAGATCCCTTAGATGTTTTGAATTTGCCGAAAACCCTCTCCAACTGAGACACATTGATAGCTTCGAATTCAAAGCGTAGATTTTGTGGGTTTACCGAGTACTCCGAGTACCGAGTTCCCTCCCTTTTGTTTATTGATCAAGAGCGAGACTTGAAGCAAGTCCATTGAAAGAGTGGATCGTGCATACTTATAGCAAAATTTTTTTGTTTCAGGGTAAACTTTTGGGGAATTTTGTGCAAAAGGATTCAGGGTGAGATTTTCCACACATCCTCGTCACTTCCCTAGTCAAGTACCCCCCGGGATTAAGGAATATAGGCAGATAACCATGGTATGACCAGTTAAACAGATTTAGATATTTTAACAACTTTTCCCTGCCCATGGCTCCTGAAAGACATTTTGGCGTTTATGTTTGCGTTTGTGTTTTTGACAGTGAGTATGACATTGGGTTTTATCCAAGATTTTAAACGCATTTAAACGCAGAGAGATAAACGCACTTAAACGCACTTAAACGCACTTAAACGCTCAGTGAGTACCCGGCTTAACAAATGCTGAAAAATTGATTCAAATCAGACGATCCTCTGTTTTTAGTTCCATTAGTCAATTCTAAAACTAGTGCCCGGTACGTAACTGCTCTTAAACTTTCAGAAAATGCTTTATTTGTTTTTCTAGGGTTCTAGGGTAAGCAGATCAAGATATATTACTACGATGGGAACTTAAAGATGCTGAGACAACCTGTACACTTGAGATGATTCATGGTGAGATTCGTACTGTAGTTTCATACTTCATATGCATGTGATTATTTATGCACTGTCAACAACTGAGATGTGTGCAACTCTCTTATGAAGCTCCAATGATTTCTAAAGACTCATGCTAGATATCGTCAAGCCTCTCGAAAGAGCTCGGAGTGCAAAGATGAAACCGAAGCGAGAGCTTTTACTTCCCACTTGACTCTGAAAATTTGAGCCACTACATATACTCATCTCGTTGCTCTCATGAACGAGGTAAATTACTTCAAAATCAATGTTAGATTTCAAGAAATTCAAAGAAGTAGGCCAAGGTGCCCTCAAAGAAGTGCAAATTCCATAGTTATCCATGTGCCTACATGGGAAATTGCTGCATTCAAAATAATGAATATTCATACCAGGGTATCTGACGTCATTGTCTCTTCTAGCTTCTGCGTATTCCCCAGATGGTGCTTTCCTCCAGCTTACGATTCTCCACATTTTGTTACACGTCAGTCACAATATGTCAAAATGTATTAGCTGCCGTTTTCCAAATCAACCTTAATAGAAGAGAAGCAGTAAGAAGTTTGCAAAACACCTTCACAATTTTGCCAAAATTCATATGTCGAGTCAAACAAGCATAACTAAAAATGCATGCCATGTTTTAGAAAAATGCAAAAATATTTCCCGTAAACGCTTGAGTCATAAAATTGCTAGACCTTCAACTACTGGCAGAACTGCCAAAAGTGCAAATAATTACTCGAACTTTAATACTTTGCCATCTTTAGACTTTGAACACTATACTATTCTGCTTACCTATCTTTTTTATAATCTATTGAAATAAACACAAAAATTTACAGCTGCTGTGCCTGTCATGGCGGGAATAGACACTAGGTCATCGGAGTTCCCACCATGACAGACACTCACAATTCAAAAATTTATATGTATGATGTATCTGAGAAAACAAAAACACAATGTTAATGTCCGTCTCACATTTGATGTCAGTCAACGACCCCTGCAAGGTTTCAATGCGTAAAACGTACGCAAATGCTTACCTTTATTACCTCAGGCAACCAATTTTACATGAGCAGGCTTTTTACAGATTGCAACGAAGATGAATTGATAAAGTTTTACATTACAATTTGCCGTTGTTTAAAGATTAGGCAGAATCATGTTCAACTTCTTACCTGATTTACGACTTAAGATCTGAAACTCACACAGAGCCATCCGACAACTTAAACAACACTAAAATTGAACAACCGAGTAAGTCAAAAAGAAGTCTACACATTTGGCGTGCTCTAGAATGAAAACTATATTGCCAATATTCAAATTTAAACCTTAACCAACCATTCAAATTTTAACTTGGACGAGAAAACTTTGTTTGTAAAATCACTCATCTCTAAGACCCAAAATTAGAATAATGCCTATAAGGGGCATCTATGAGAACGAGAATTCAATGTTCCATTATGGCCTGTGATTTACTTATTAATTATTGAAGTTAAAATTTTATTGTAACAACTGATAATTGCATCGAATTTAGATTCATTGTCAAATAGATCATGGACCAGAACGCGGTGAAAAACTCGATTCCCAATACAAAGTCCTTACAGGCATTTTTCCAACTGTTTGGGGTCTGAAAGATCAGTGGGTTTACCAAACAAGATGTTCTCATCTAAGTTGGCCTTTGATTGATAGATTAACATTTTAGCTTTCAATGTCGGCTACCCACTTTTTATTCCGCACCCAGCCAAACGTATAAACCTTTCCTGACTGACCCAGTAAAGACAGGGTGAGTCAGAAAAAATGTCTCGACGTTTGAAAGGATGTATTTTCTACCTATTCATTAGATCCCAATAAACTGATTATAATTATGCAGCAAAAATAAGGAATCACTAATTCATGATCCAAGATTCAAGAGCAAGACTTCTTCAATCTAAAGCTAGAGCCGGAATTTAAGATTCACATTGATTCTGAAATTTTCTTTCGATATGATATCCAGGATTCTTGTCAATGTTTCCTTTTCTTTAGTTGGTAGGTTGGTTTGTTCCATGCTTGTGATGCAGTTGCGAACAACATTTGAAAGTGTCAGCTAGCCTACGAAAAGACTTTACTTTTTGTGAATCCACAAAGGTAAAGTTTACACATGCTCCTCCGCAGAGGTACGTCTGCACGCAGTCTAGACAATTTCAGATTATAATAGACATGACCATCGAAGACATATTCTCACTCATCCAAAACACAATCTAGCCACGGAGTTGGGAAATTGCTTTGCTTCTTCATGATATCATGAAATGCTTTATAATCTGACCTTTTTAAAGCGTGTTGCAGGACAGTTTCATCGCTTTTCAATGCAATCTTTAAAATGCAGTAGGCCAGACAGCCAAAACATACATTCAAATACAGTGATTATGTCCCAATCGGCCACCTCTAAAGCCCCGTTAAAACGCTCTCAACAATTCACTGAACATCGCTCAACATTTGTAGAGGGCAAATGTTGCGAGCGTTTTAACACCTTGTTGAGTGATGTTCAGTGATGTTGAGCTGTTTTCAGCGATGTTGAGTGGAGTTTGAAAGAAGTAAAAAATGTTCAGTGGATCAACGCAACATTTCTATTGCTCTAGGTGTTGTTGAGCTATGTTGAGAGCGTTTTAACACCCTATCCAACAATGTTCAGTCGGCGCAAGCGCACCAGACTCATTCTCCTCGCGCCAAAAAGAGAAAACGAAAGAAAGTTCGAAACATATCGAGAGCTTAGTGTAAGTAGGTGAGAGAGAAGTCGAAGTTCATGAATCGCTATGGCAAATCGCTACGAAATCATGGATGCAGTTGGCAGTGAAAGCAAATAAGCAGCAAGACAGAGAGCAGGCTTCTGAACAAGAGCAGGTCGATCTTGGGATGGAATCGTTGCGCCTGAAATACTTTCAGTCAAAGATAATTGGTAATTAAGGTTTTAACACTTCATTGTTCTAACTCTAATCATGTGATCACAGTATTACTATATTCGGAGAGTGGTCAACAAAGAAATTCATAAAACCTCCATAGATTCTGTCTCGTTTTTCCGACTGATCTCGAACATGCACCGTTTAATTGCTTTTGATGAGTGGCTTCATTTGATATGTACATACATACATATATATATTTCATGTTTGCAGACATCAGCAAAATTCAATATCAATGACGTCATTGCTTTAATGCATAAGTGTAAGATATGAAAAAATTGTTGTATTTTTTGCTTCAACTTCTTAATTTGATCACTTCTGAGTCCATATTTACTAGATAAAAGGACAAGATTTAGGAATAACTGCAAAGAAAATCTGAAAATGGAAGTTTGGTTACTTCGCACATTTTGTACGTGGTGTTTGGGTTGAATTTCCTATCGGGCCATGCGGGATTTAGCAAATTAAGCAAATCCTTGGAGGGTTACTTGCTGGCTTCGCTCTTTTTCTGTTCCCTTGGAAACATGGATACGGCTGGCACTCTCAATCTCATGTGGGAAAAAATGAAAGACCAAAACAAATAGCAAAAGACAAAAAAGATAGATGGGCTGTATTATTGGAATTCTATGGTTTGAAATGTGTCTAGGGTATTCTAATTTTCTTTTGAACTAAAGTTTATGTTAATTTCGTTTGCTTATGTCTCATTGTAAGTTAATAGCTACTTTGTGATGTATCAAAGGACTTTAATTTTGACTCTTTGTAAATTTTATTGTAATTCAAATTTTGTTTACGCTGTATATAAACCGGCTGTTCGCAAATGAAAAGCTAACTGATTAAGATTTTAATTGAAACGTTGGGCATGTAACAGCTTGGTTTTTATCGTTTTCTTTTCTGTTATCTTTAGATGGTGCTTTTTGTTTAATATAGCAATTATGATAATAAACTAATAACAATAATAATAATATTATTGTTTAATATTACTGCTTGGAGATGATTTTGATAACCCACCACGTGACTTAGAGAGAGGAACAAGGACAAGAGGTGAAAGCACGAAGGAAGAGGTACAAGAATTTAATGAAGATACAAATGTGGATGAACCACAGAGAGACTTTGAAGTTACATTGGACACAAATGGACGAATCGAAGTTCCACAGCAGATAGACTTTGCAGAAATCCACAGAAATTTGCTTGAAGATGATTTTGATAACCCGCAACCTGATTTAGAGAGAGGAACAAGGACAAGAGGTGAAAGCACGAACGAAGAGGTACAAGAATTCAATGAAAATAGAAATGCGGATGAACCACAGAGAGACTTTGAAGTTAAAATGGACGCAAACGGACGAATCGAAGGTCGTTTTGAAAATGACAAGGTAATTAATTTATCAAAGAGAGCGTTAACTGAATCAAAAATATCTATATTATCTAAAGGTTTGAAATTTGTAGCTACACCAAAAGAAATCGATTTTTCCCAAATTAAGATTGATCTAGAGAATTTTGGAAGGCGTCTCCGACTGAAGTGGCATTTTAGAGAGTCGGAGGATTTTTCAGAGTACCCGACGTTTAAACCTCGTAGTAAATTTAACCCTAGAAATAAGGATGTAGCCATTGAAGTGTATTTGTCTAAGATAGAGGATGAGATAATGAAGATTTCTGTGGAAGGTAATAATTTTAGTAACATCAGTAGGGAAGAGAAATTAGCTTTGGATAGTCTTAAATGTGACCGGTCGATAGTTATCAAGGAGGCTGACAAGGGGTCTGGGGTGGTAGTATGGGACAGAGAAGATTATATAAAAGAGGCCCAAAATCAGTTAGGCGATACTGCAGTATATGCAGAACTTGATAGCGATCCTTCGGAGCACCTGCAGCAGATAATTGATAATACTATTAACAATATTAGAGAACAAGATGATATCGATGAAAGGACTTCAGAATATTTATTAGTCAACAATCCGAAACTAGGAAGATTTTACTTATTGCCTAAAATTCATAAGCGGCTGAATAGCGTTCCTGGTAGGCCTGTTATTTCAAACTGTGGTTTTTATACGGAGAATATATCTCAGTTTTTGGATCATCACTTACAACCATTGGCTAAAAGCGTCAGGTCATACATTAAGGATACTAATCATTTTTTGCAGAAGATTGCTAATCTCGACGAGCTCCCCGAGAATGCTATTCTTTGCACAGTTGATGTGGTTGGTCTCTACCTGAGTATACCACATGATGAGGGACTGGAAGCTCTTCGGGTTGCCCTGAATGGTCGTGAAGATCAGTCGGTTTCAACAAGCTCTCTCGTAGAACTAGCAGACTTAGTGCTTAAGAACAATTTTTTCGAGTTTAATGGGTCGTATTTTCAACAACTTAGGGGAACGGCAATAGGTACTAAATGTGCACCATCCTATGCGATTTTGTTCTTGGCTGCATTAGAGGAAAAGCTACTCGAAGAAGCCCAGTACAAACCGTTTATTTGGTGGCGTTTCATAGACGACATATTTTTGGTTTGGTTACACGGGGAAGAAAAACTTTCAGAATTTATCAATTTTCTCAACGGGGCACATCATTCCATAAAATTTACCGCTGAATGGTTCAAAGAAAAGATCAACTTTCTAGACGTACAGGTTATTAGAGAGGGTACAAAACTTATGACGGATTTATATTCTAAACCGACCGACACACACCAACTCCTCCATCGTACTTCATGTCATCCGAATCATACTAAAAAGGGGATACCGTATAGTCAAGCCCTTAGGATGCGGCGTATTTGTTCAGAAGATAGGTTTTTCGAAAACAGGGTTGCAGACCTAAAAACGTGGCTCTTGGATAGGGGGTATACAGAGGGGGACATAGATGAACAGGTTGACAGGGTTAAGGGGTTGGATCGCGTTTCCTTACTTTCTCGGCAACAACAACCAAAGGATGACACACGGATACCATTAGTTTTCACGTATCATCCAGCTTTGCATAGGGTATATGAAGTTTTACGGCAATCTCAGAATATCCTTTTGGTGGATACGGAACACAGGAATCTTTTCAAAGACAAAATCTTTATATCTTTTAGGAAAGCAAAAAGTCTCAAGGATAACTTGGGCAAAACTGCAACCATTGGAGGAGGAGTTGGTGGAAAGGGGAACCTTTAAATGTAACGGTAGAAGAAATTGCCAAATCTGTCCTTTGATACGAGAGGGGGATACTTTTGCCAATGCAAATGACTCGAGGACATTCAAAATATTTTCGGGGCCCTTTCATTGCAATACAGAAAGTGTGGTTTATATGTTGCAATGTGACTGCTGTAATAAAAAATATATTGGCAGCACCAAAAACAAGTTTCGACAAAGGTTCAATGTTTATAAATCGTATTTTAGGACATACGCACGCAAACATAACGAGGGCAGTTTGGCAACAGGAAAGCCTGTTCCACAGGCTAGTTTCTTTAGCCACTTTTTTGATGAACAACATGGGGGTAATTTTTCGGTCAGTATTAGGATAATCGATGGGGCGGATAATGTCTATTCACTTCGTAGCAAAGAGCTATTTTGGCAGTACAAACTTGGAACGTTTTCACCTGCTGGCCTAAACGAAAGAGCAGCAGACATTGAACTCGATATGTTTGCTTGTGGGTCGGCATAAATTCTATCGTTACATTTAAGGGTTGGGACCTGCATGGGTGGGGCACTTCAACCCGAGGGGCATTTCACTCCTTCATAAAAGCGTACGAGATTTTTTCAGAACAAAAGGATTTTTACGGATTTTGGATGGATTTTTCTTCCAAACAAAAGAATTTTTGCCAAAGGCGTACGAGATTTTTTGGAGTGAAATGCCCCTCGCTTCAACCTTTGGCTTTGTGTTTTCTGCACATGGCGGAAGGGTGGAATCCCCTTCCTTGCCATCTGGGATTTAGCATTGGCTAAAATAGTTCTTAGCTGTTTTGCAAATCCTTATAGGGTCACTGGGCGGGTGTTCTTCCTTAAAGTTCTTGACTCCAACAACAGAAGAGTTTCCAGTCCTAAGTGCATTAATAAACGGTGCCACGCATGGATTTCAATATGGTTGTTTACTGGGATGGGAGTCATAAAAACTTTAAAATACTTTGAGACTTGGTTCGCGCTGGGTCTTTCGGGTCATTGAGTTCGTGCGGAGGGACCCGAGAGACAAAGCACTGAGACTTTGGCTCTTTGTCTTGTGGTTCTTTCTGCGCGGTCTTGGCAGCCCCGGGGGGCCCAGTGTGAGCCAGTTTCAAACATCTTCTTTTAAATTTTGTGCGAGTTAATGTTTTTTCATTGTTAGCAATATCATTTTGGAATAATTTTAGCTTAGGTTTTGTAAAGACATTGTCTTGTAAATAGGGTTTTCAACATGTATAAATACTCGGCTGTCCTCTGGTTTAGTTTAACTGAAGAAGATTTTATCATCGAAACGTATTTTATAAACAGTTGTGTTTTTATATTCTTTTTTCTGTTTATTTTTGATGGTGGTTTTTGTTAACACAATAATAATAATAATAATAATAGTAAGAATGATAATAATAAAGTACTATAATACTATGATAATACTATACTATGATGATAATAATCAAAGCAATGTGGGATGTCACGATTCAAACGGATAAAGAAATAACGGTGGGTAGACCCACTATGGTACTCACGAACAAAGAAGATAAAATTGCCTTTTTAATAGGCATTGCAGCACCTAAAGATGACAACATTGTTGATAAGCACATGGTGAAAGTCGAGAAGTACCAAAGCCTTGCTACCTAGTTGAAAGCATTATGACGACTCAAAGATTTTACAATATTACCTATCTTTGTTAGATGTACAGGTGTCGTTGACAAAATGTTCCCGAAATTCATTGAAAAGATACCAGGAAAGATCAATATCTTCGAGATACAAAAGATGACATTATTGGGAACGTGCTACGCAGTAAGAAGATTCTTAGTGAACTAGTGAGATCATGGAATTAGTGAAGATTGGGGCACAATGCAATCAGTGATGGGGTGGAAACACTTTCAAATTAGAACTCGTTGCGAAAAAAGACAAAAAGACACAATAATGATGATGATGATGATGATGATGATGATGATGATGATGATGATGATGATGATGATGATGATGATGATGATGATGATGATGATGATGATGATGATGATTGTGATGATGATGGTGATGATGATGATGATTGTGATGATGATGGTGATGATGATGATGATGATGATGATGATGATGATGATGATGATGATGATGATGATGATGATGATGATGATGATGATGATGATGATGATGATGATGATGATGATTGTGATGATGATGGTGATGATGATGATGATGATGATGATGATGATGATGATGATGATGATGACGATGATGATGATGATGATGATGATGATGATGATGATGATGATGATGATGATGATGATGATGATGATGATGATGATGATGATGATGATGATGATGATGATGATGATGATGATGATGATGATGATGATGATGATGATGGTGATGGTGATGGTGATGGTGATGGTGATGTTGATGTTGATGGTGATGGTGATGGTGATGGTGATGATGATGATGATAATGATGATGATGATGATGATGATGATGATGATGATGATGATGATTATGATGATGATGATGGTGATGATGGTGATGATGGTTATGATAGTCATACCTTATCAAAGTTGCACAGAATCTTCATTTAATTCTACTGGGCGTATTCATTCATATTCATATTAAATTATTTTGACACAAAATTCCTTCAGCATAAAAAGAAAAAGTCAGAAAAATTAGAATTACAATCTATAACATAATGTATAAGTTTGAGAACTGTTAGGGCCTATTTGTTGCTCTTCCAGAGAGTCGTGTTTCATGTTAATTCAGCTCTTTAGATGAGTTTTTAAATTTCTTTGGAACTACGGGAAAAGGTTGGCAGTTCTCTGATACTGATGGGGATGCTGTTTCATGCAGTAAGAGCTGAATAGTGAAAGCCTTTTTTCACATATTCAAGGTTATATCTTGGAATTTGGATGTCCTTGCAGTGTCTCGTGTTGTAGTTTGAATGCAAGGATATCTGGGGGAATTTATCCCAAAGGCTCTCTGGGCACATCCTGTTCATAATCTTGTACGTCATGGTTGATCGATCGAATTTGATTGATTGTTCAACATTGAGCCAGTTACATGACCAATCGTCTTTGATTCTAGCCCTCTCAATTATGGTTCGGGCTCGATCCTGTAAATTTTGTAAGATCTTTAGTTTGGAACTAGGAATACTGCCCCAAATAACATTTGCGTACCGCAAACGACTTTCTATAAGGGCTCGATATGCATTATCTAGTTGTTTTTGTGGTCTGAGGCTTTTCAGTTTTTTAACAGATGAGAGACCTCCACGAACGTTTCCTTTAACAACTTTGAAATGTTGTTCCCAGTTCAACCCTTCATCTGCGATGACCCCAAGTGATTTTGTCTTCTTTGCGCGTTTTATTTCTGAGTTGTTTAGCATTAGCGGTTCGGAGACATCCAATTTGTTAACTTTACGGGCGTGGCCAATCAATATGTATTCAGTTTTCTTAGGATTGGCAGTTAGCTTATTAATTCTCATCCATTTTGAAATGTTGCGAAGTTCCCTTTGAGCATTCTGAAGTAGATTTTCAAGGTTGTTGGATGTTATGGTAACGTGTGTGTCACTTTCGATAATTCTAAGTATGTTTCAAAATCATTCAAATAGATTATGAATAGGAGTGGGCCGAGGCAAGAGCCCTGGGGAATTCCGCAAGTTACCATTTTAGCCAATGACGTGTGCCCATCCATTGTGCAAAACTGTTTCCTATTTCGCAAATATCAAGTAACCTGTTATCCCTTTTATGCCGTATTTCTCTAGTTTTGCTAGTAAGATGTTGTTGTCGACTGTATCAAATGCTTTTTTCAGGTCGAGAAAAATAGCAAGGGTTACTTCTTTTCTGTCTATGGCGGAGTACCAGGAGTCAGTACTGTTTATCAAGGATGATATTGTGGAATATAAGGCTCACTCACCACTCATCGGCTAACCCATTCATTTGTACATCATTCTCCAGGAGCCATGAGAGGTATAACGAGATACAAGGCGAATAGCATACTTTTGCAGTTTGCTTTCAAGTTGCAAATCTAACAACAATGTTTTAGCTATTTTTGCGTAGACATGTAATGGGAACTTCAAGAAGTCAACTTACTCGGTTTTCATCTGTAGAATCTCTTCTATGAGAAATGAGTTCTTTACTGCACATGTATGATTTGACAAGGAGTAAGTTTGTTTTTCTCAAAAAGTAGTTACGATGTGAAGTAAAGATCAATTTTGATGTTTATGAATAAAGAATTTTGAAGGAAAATCAAAAGAAAATATTTTAATACAACCACAGCTCTCTTTGATGATGTCAACTGGGAAAACAAATGGATTCTTGTTGCGATTGTCATGTTTAATCCAGTCTCAAATAAAGTTGTCAAGTGACAGATTAAGGATCAACTCGAAGCCCTGTTGCTTAAGTAAATTGAAACTACGTCTGCAGACAAGAGAAAAGGTTTCTTTATCCAAGCTGGTTCGAAAGCAAAGATCGACTGTAGTTAGGAAATAAAGTCTTTTCCTTGATCCCAGTTTAAGTATTTGTTCGACCATATTTGAGGTTTATCAATACCGCTCTCGGTTTTCATCAAAGCAA
Source organism: Aurelia sp. 3 sensu Dawson et al. (2005) (assembly GCA_964020215.1). Classification (NCBI taxonomy): domain Eukaryota; kingdom Metazoa; phylum Cnidaria; class Scyphozoa; order Semaeostomeae; family Ulmaridae; genus Aurelia; species Aurelia sp. 3 sensu Dawson et al. (2005). Next base: position 13,228,685 of record OZ026585.1, read on the forward strand.
AAGTCTTTCATGTGATGGCTGTGATCAAATAAAAGAAATTCTTCAATTGATTTATTTAAATGGATTCAGTCTGAAAAACATAACAGGATGCCAAGGAAGAAATATCGCTGCTTGGAAAATCGACAAAATTTGCCAATACAATGGGCTTTTTAAAATCTACCCTCCAAAGGATGAATATGCCTACTTGATGCTTCATTCTTTCTCGATATTACTTTAATATTCCGTTTACACGGAGCAAAAACTGCGGGATCGTGAGCCCACAAGGATCGAGATTGCGAAAATATTCGAATAGCATACAGCTCAAATCCTTACTGGTCAGGGCCGATACCAGCTATGCCTGCGTAGGGGGGCGAAAAACCAAAATTTTCCGACGAAAGAACCATCAACAACAACAGCAACAACAACAGTTGTACCGATCTAACTCCGCGGTAACTAAAATTTGGCCACTGTTCGCAATTCAACGTTGAAATCAACGCAATTAGTTAATATCAATCAAAAATATGCCATAAATTCAATAATTTCTGTTGGAATTTATGTCTTTACACTAAAAAATTCATGTTTTTCTCCATTATTTCTCCTCAAAATCCTCCAAAACTAGTTATTTAGGACACAAAAATTCCGACAAGAGAGCAAAATTTTCCGACAAATGGTCTGCTGGGGGGGGAGGGGCGCTCCGCCCCCCAGCCCCCCCATTGGCTTCGGCCCTGTTACTGGTTGCTGAAAGCACGCGGAAATCATCCAATTTCACGGTAGTCAGCCAATCAAATAGCCCCTTTCTAACCACGTGATTGCAAATTGGCCCTTCGAAGTGAATTCTTGATTACCCTCACGAAAGTTGAAATGGCTACTAAGACTGCGTTCACACGATGCCGGCACATTTTGAAAACGGTGAAAAATGTGACGGCAGCAAAATTTGAGCTAGCGTTCACACGATGCCGGCACAATTTGAAAACGGTAAGAAAATTGACAGTAAAAACTCGTTCCTGGACTTTGATGCTGAAGAAAAGTACCTACACACTAAGAATCGACCAGTCTCGATCCAAAAGCGTTGAAAAATGATCTGTTTACGATGCTGTTTCAAATTGTTAGAGTTCCGTTTTCAAAATCTACCGTTTTCGAAATCTGCCGGCAAAAAATGTGCCGTTTTCGTGTGAACAGGAGGCCTATCCGTCACATTTTTCACCGTTTTCAAAATCTGCCGGCATCGTGTGAACGCAGTCTAAGTTGCAATAACTACATGGAATTTTCTTTGATAAATCAGTAGAAGGGATGCCCCTGTACAGTTTGTAGCGTGCTTGGAAAAATATCTCATTTGGAGCCGAAATTACAGTCAATTTCCGGTCGAAGAATATTGACATTCATCCAAACATCGATAGAAGTCGCTGCAAATGAGATATAAGGATAAAAATCTCAGCGATTATGGATATTGCCCTAGGCAATAACCCAAGCACCGTCCCTTCAATTACTTCTCAAAATCGCAGGTGATTTTTAATGATTTCTGCCAGAATTGTCATCTGGGCCTAAACTTCTTACCGATTAAAACTCATTCGTTGACTCTAAAAGGGCTTAGTTTGTATTCTTGAGCTAAACGATTAACTTACCAACGACTCAATGATCTATTTGGCTTCATTTTCCACTTAGATGTCTCCAAATTTCGTTTAAAACATCCAGTTTTGAGCAACTTCTTGCAAATTTGTCTCGTTCCATATTTTCTCTGCAAGCGCCAGCAATCTCCTCAAAAACGTCTCATCGATAGGCTTTGTGCTACAGATAATGCGATTCGATACAGTTCATACACTCGTGAATAGATATGGCATTGCCTGATTTTGCTCAATTCATTCAAATGGAAACAAAAAAAGATAAAACATTTTTGGCTGTTTGGTTCACCAATGAATTGATCTTACACAAAACAACAAAACAACAAAAAGTTTGTGCAAGAAATGTGTCAGATCTATTCATGAGTCAATAAAGTTAAACAAAAGGTTAACAGCGGTAAACTTTCAACACAACAAAACATTTAGTTTTGTAGCTTTGTGTAAGATCTATTCATTGGTGAACCAAACAGCCAAAAATGTTTCATCCTTTTTGTTTCCATTTGAATGAATGGAGCAAAATCAGGCGTGCCATTTCTATTTACGAGTGTATGAACTGTATCGAATCGCACGATCTGTAGCACAAAGCCTATCGATGAGAAGTTTTTGAGGAGACCGCTGGCGCTTGCAGAGAAAATATGGAACGAGACAAATTTGCAAGAAGTTGCTCAAGATTGGATGTTTTAAACGAAATTGGGAGACATCTAAATGGAAAATGAAGCCAAATAGATCATTGAGTCGTTGGTAAGTGAATCGTTCAGCTCAAGAATTCAAACTAAGCCCTTTTGGAGTCAACGAATGAGTTTTAATCGGTAAGAAGTTTAGGCCCAGATGACAATTCTGGCAGAAATCATTAAAAATCACCTGCAATTTTGAGATGTAATTGAAGGGACAGTGCTTGGGTTTTTGCCTAGGGCAATATCCATAATCGCTGAGATTTTTATCCTTATATCTCATTTGCAGCGACTTTTATCGATGCTTGAACGAATGTCAATATTCTTCGACCGGAAAATGACTGTAATTTCGGCTCCAAATGAGATATTTTTCCAAGCAGGCTACAAACTGTAGAGGGGCATCCCTTCTACTGATTTATCAAAGAAAATTCCATGTAATTATTGTAACTTAGTAGCCATTTCAACTTTCGTGAGGGTAATCAAGAATTCACTTCGAAGGGCCAATTTGCTATCACGTGGTTAGAAAGGGGTTATTTGATTGGCTGACTACCGTGAAATTGGATGATTTCCGCGTGCTTCAGCAACCAGTAAGGATTTGAGCTGTATGCTTATTCGAATAAACTTTAGAGACGTCTACACTCGTTTGCACTACTGCACATTAATTTCAAAATCATTGTCAACGATTGCTTATATAAATGTAAACTTACAAGCATCAACATAAGATTCGATGCCAATTTCATGAAAATTGTGAGTGAACTCGCTGATCCATTGTCATTTCATTGGCAATAGATGTCTGTTGCGAGAAGAGCAACCTGTATCTATTGCCAACTTTTCCCTTCTCATTTTCATTTTTCATTACTTTCAGAAGATCGACGATTTTTCATTACTTTCAGAAGCCCCCACAATCGGGAAAACTGTTTTACAGCGGGCCGTGTAAAACTTTAAAGTATTACCAGAAGGAAATTGATCAAAAATTAATTATGTTTACAGCAGGGACGTAGGAAGCATCTCAGACTTGGGGGGGGGGGGCACGACGGTTCAAGGGCACTTTTTCCTTAGAAATACGGGGCATTTTCGAAAACAGAAAGGGCACTTCCTTGTTTATTACAAAATCTTGGGAGGCACGTGACCCAGTGCCCCCCCCCCCCGGTTCCAACGTCTATGGTTTATAGTCTAAAGAAGAAATAAACCATCTTTAAGGTTAGGCTGAGAGAAGCAAATTGCTCTTTAGCCTCCTTCTAGAAATGCTATGAGAGGGTGCTTGTTTGGCATCCCAAGGTAATTTCAAGTCTTTATACCTCCGAAGGATATAGCTTTCTACCCAACTGCTAGGTTTCATCCTTGGAATTAGGACATCGGTAGTGGCAGTGCGCAAATTCATACTGATATTACAAGCAGAATGTTTCTTGAGAAGGCTTGAAAGATAGCCGGGTACATGATCTGATAATGCTTTGTATGTAATAGTGGGTGTGTATGTGTGTGTCTGATTCACTTGGATGCTTTTAAATAAAAAGATAAGAGAAGCTAGTCAAATTTGAAACTATTTACAATAAAAAATGTAACTAATTTTATGATGATTAACCCTGCCCCCCTAGGGGTTTTTTGTCTGTAGATTTTTACCAAGTGCACTTACAAAGCCGAAACTTTCTGACTTTTAGTTTTTATCCTTGTCACGATCCAAAATTAATTTTTTGAAAAAATCAATTTCATTCAGTGTGGTAAACGCGATCAATTTTTGAGAGATGTATGTGTAAAATTTTGAATAATTCCCAATAAAATCTACAGCTAATGTGCGAAAATGAATAATGATGAAAGGAAGGGAAAGCATACTTCTTTTGATGCTCTACCCAACGAATTAGCTATTTTTTTATTTGAGCATATGGTTTTGCGGATTTGGCACTACGCATGCGCACATTCTTTGCATTCCTGTGTGACGACGTCATCACTTTTTATTAATTTTTTTCACGGAGCGAATACTATTTAGACATAGTTTAAAATGACATTAAACTGATGTCCTTAATGCTTTTCGTTTTCTCACAATCAACGATTGAAAATGTTTAGTACTGAACCCTATTGACTTTGAAAATTGAACAATGTGACGTCATGGAAAGGTCACGTGACATATCTAAAAATATATTTCATTTTTGGGTTTGAATTCCAGCATCATCAATAACAAATGATAGCGTCTCTACTTTATGGATAGAAGTTTATTCTGTAGGTTTGGTTGAGAATCAACAACCATTGCGTTTGTCGTTATGACATTTTGGGACAGCTTCTTCCCATGTAATTATTTTTTTAGCCAATCGAGACTCAGCATAACTTTTATGTGTAATGCCACCTTCGTACCTCTTATGATTTCACCCTTTATTAGAATTTCCTGTATTAACCACGTTCTAAATCAACGGTTGATTATGATGGACAACTGATATACGTAGAAATGATTTCTACACTTTGGAGGTAAAGTTAGTACCTATTTAGAAAGAGTGACACAAAGGTGCAATGCTCTCACGATCAATTTAGTTACTGAACTTAGAGGAATTGTGACTGGAAATAGATCAAATGACCTATGAGATCTTTTTCATTATCAAAGTAATATTTTGGTTTTTGTTCCTCTTCTCCTTAGTTTCATTTGCTTCAAAGAAGGCTTAGGTAAGCATGTGACATTCTTTCTTCAATTTAAATGGCAATTTAGTACTTATTCACAAAGGTGATGTGGCTGTTAGCAAGCCTAGCTTGGCTGTTAATAGCAGCAATTGTCGTGTATGCTAAAGTTCAAGAGATTTGCTGCTTACTTGACTCTACTATTTAAAAGTTAATTGCAAAATGCCGCAAAATGCTAATGCAAAGTCCATGACCTTCCTGCAAACCTGGATTTCAAGGTCCGACCTTCTTCATTTCAAAGTTTTGTGAAAATAAAAAAACACAGCATTTCTATATCAAGAATGGTTTTGATTACGCTTTCCATGACATATCGCTATCAGGATTGTTATATGTGTTAGAAACTATTGCCTGCATTCTGGAAAGAAATTCAAAAATGGTTCGCAAAACCAGTTAAAGCCTTAACTCGAACGATTTTTGAAAGATTTCATCAATAATGTCAGTCAGTCGTACAGTGGGATAGCAAGGGTAAATATACTGTAGACACTGGAATGAAGAGTCTTTGCCCTTGGGAAAATTTCAAGGACAAACCTTCTACTTTAGCTTATGACACTTCTCTTGATCTGATGTTTCCAGTATTAAAATGCAAACTTTGACAAAATTGTAATAGTTCTATAAGAATTGCAACTATCTTCAGGAAAAATCTTATGTAAACTCTCCTTTTTCTGGCTTGGAATGCCTCTCTTGCTCCAATGTTTACCACTGCGAAAATGAAACCTATTATAATTTTCTCGCTGCAGAGAGCACTTGGGAATCAACAAAGCAGGTCAAAAGATAAAAAGTAACTGTTTCGCCATCGGGGACCATATTTCTAAATCTGGCCACAATGGATCCCTTGAAGATTTTGATATTCTCAGCAAAACTGAGAATTCTTTTGACCTTCTTATTCATGAAAGTCTTTTAATCCTTCGGGACCATCCTTCCCTTAATTCTCAGCAATCATCAATCCCCCTGGTACTGTTCTGAGTTGTTTTTCTCCGTTGTTTTTCCGTACTTCCACCTGTATAACTGGTTTTACTGGTTTTCCCTAGTTGTTTTTCTCCCCTTTCGCACACACTTTATCTTTATACGGCAATCTTGCCCATGTTTGGTATTATTCCCTATTCCCTTTAGCGTGTATCTAATTAGTATATAATCGCAATTCCACCCAGTCAATTTGCTGAGGATGGACCTTGGAAGGTTCGAAACGTTCTACTAATATGGCTTAGCCACTCGATTTATGTCATTTACTTATTAATTTTATTTTATCATGGACTTGTCAACTTAATTATCATTGGACGCTTCTTATTATCAAAACATGGATTTGTCAAAATGAAAATGAAACTGAAATGATTTAAATATGAAGCAACCAACAACATGATGTTTTTTATCGCTGTACTTGCCCTGAGATTCCTAATCAAGCTGCGTTTCCCAAATGATATTACAATTTTGTGATAGTTCTTCTTTAAATAAACGTTAGTGAGGAAATTTCTGAGGAAATCAACCTTTAAATTGGCTTAGGACGACTCTCCCAGCCTTACAGATTCAATTTCCCCACATGAAGAAATAGGATAACAATAGATTCTCATCTTTTCACATAGCCTTCCTCATTTTTTTGCTTGAAACTTCCTCCAAACCAGGTTTGTAGGTGTGTAGTGTTTTTGGGTCTCTGTGCTAATAGGTCCTAACCGGGTTCTAATTATGGACACGGACCTCTAATCTCCGTACATAAAAGTACTTAGGGGGAAGTGCTCTGCCTTCAGAACGCTTTTGTTTGACCAGACGCATGATTTGACTGGAATAGTAACTACAACAGCATTCAAGAAACCCAACATGGATGAAACGGAGATAAAATCTGACATAATAACAAATTTAATCTTTAATAAAGTTATGAAAACAATTACAGAAATCTTTGCAGACGCAGGTGTTTTTGCATTTCAAGGTGAAGAGATTAATGACTTGAAATAGATCCTTTTGTTTTCTCTCTACCATCGAAATTGCTTTAATCAATGATGCAATAGATTCCTAAAATCCTGATATCACGTGCACAAAACATATCTAAAAGCAGAATGCATTCCAAATTCCTCAACGAGAATGGCGAGTATTTGAATTGGACATGTAGATTCCTTGACACTTTAACTCATTTTGTCTCCATTCAGATCCGAACATTCAAATACTATCCCTTCCCCATCATTCACAAAATTGTGCATTTTGCACAAAAGCAGGAAACCAACAAGCTATAAATTTCCGTTTTCAAATATCCACTTGATTTTGACATTGGTGAACATGATATCTCCTGCTTATGAACAAACATGTAATTTTGGCACTAGTTTGCAGTGATGTAGCAGTTATCTGTCATTTTTCTCATATCGTTTCTCAAACTCTAAAGACCTTTTGCTAACCATTAGGCTTTGCGCCCATTCTTTGTTATGGGCAAACAAACCAAAACTGGAGACGGCACATGCGATGGGTTTTATTTCCGTTGCTTGTATTTACGTAGAACTGACGATAGAACTGAGGAAAACTTCAAAGCTTTTAAAAAGCAGAGGAACAAGTGCGTAAAATTGTTACGCAATGCAAAATTTGATTACTATAGGAACATTGATCTCGGCAACCTTACTGATAATCATAAATTTTGGAAAACTGTAAAACCACTATTCTCAGACAAGGTGCAAGTAAATTCAACTATTACTTAGATTGAAGATGGGAAAGTGGTAAGTCAGGACTCTGAAATTGCAGAGATTTTCAACCATTTTTTCGCCAATATTACAGAAAGTTTAGGGATCTCTGCAAATGAAGCATTACTGCTGCCAACAACTGACATAATAGATCCAATTGATAAAGCTGTAAGGAAATTTGAATCACATCCAAGTATATGCAAAATCAAAGAGAACATTACTTTATCCGAAAGATTTGAATTTACAGAGGTTGCTGTTGAAGATGTTGCTGTGCAAATCAGAAAACTTAACTCGAATAAGGCGTCTCCGGTCAACTGCATACCTGCAAGAATTCTAAAGGAAAATCCTGACGTATTTTCTGTTGCCATCCAAAATCTGTTCAACTTTGGTTTATCCAAGGGTGCTTTTCCTAAAGAATTGAAAGCTGGAGATATAAGTTCACTCTTCAAAAAAGAGGATGCCATTACGAAAAAGAACTATCGACCCATCACAGTCTTGCCATCCGTATCGAAAATTTATGAGAGATTGATGCAGGATCAAATGTTGCCTTTTGTTCAAAGTTTCCTGTCCTCACTCCTTTGTGGGTTTCGGGAAAGCTGTGGTACACAGCATGCACTTCTACGTCTAGTGGAAGCCTGCAAAAAGACAATGGACAATGGGGGTGTCGCAGGGGCTGTCTTCACGGACCTGTCGAAGGCCTTCGATTGCCTGAATCATGAATTGCTAATTGCAAAATTAAATGCATACGGTTTCAGTAGATCTGCATTGCTGTTGATCCATAGCTATCTTACCGACAGGAAGCACAGGGTAAAGGTTAACGGTTCATTCAGCACATGGACAGAAACCGTCCGAGGAGTACCGCAAGGTTCAGCCTTGGGACCCCTTTTGTTTAATATATACCTGAATGACCTTTTCATGTTCCTGGAGGAGACCGAAATCTGTAATTACGCTGACGACACAACTATTTATGCGTGTGGTCCTAATATCGAAAATGTCATCATGCATTTAGAAAATGATGCCCTCAAATTAACTGAATGGTTTCCAAACAACTTCATGAAATTGAATGAGGACAAATGCCACTTAATGATTTTTGGCGCAAAAGGAAATAATGAAACATCAATTACAATAGGCGAGGCCCGTGTGAAAGAAAGGATAGAGGAAAATCTTCTCGGCATTACTTTCGATCAATCACTTTCTTTCAAACATCATGTTAGGGCTCTTTGCAAAAAGGCTGGCCAAAAACTCCATGCTCTCGCCAGAATATCACGTTACATGGACACTGAAAAACTACAGCAGTTAATGAGGGCGTTTGTCTTATCTCAGTTTAGTTACTGTCCACTTGTTTGGATGTTTCATGATAGAGCTTTGGACCATAGAATAAACCGTACTCAAGAAAGGGCGTTATGCATAGCATATAAAGATTACGGGAATGATTTTGGCTTTCTCTTGGAGCAGACCAAATCGGTACTAATCCATGTAAGAAACCTGCAGTTGTTAATGACAGAAATGTATAAAACCAAATTCGATCTAAACCCAACTTTCATGAAGGATATTTTCATAGAACGAAATATTAGCTACAATCTAAGGCGTGGCAATGATGCTCAAATTCCAAAGGTACGGACTACGTCCGTTGGAATTGAGAGCATAGCCTACCTTGGAAATAAACTATGGCAGCTATTACCGCTAGAAATAAAACAATCCAATACCCTTCCTATTTTCAAAAAACGAATTAGATGCTGGAAAGGTGATAAATGCAACTGCAGGCTCTGCAAGACATATATTCCTAAAGTGGGGTTCCTGACAGGATAGACGTTTTTATCGGCACGTAATCTTTTTGTATATATATACCCACTGTACACATCCTTCTTTTTTATAATTTGTTTTTAGATATTCGTAAAAATTTTAAAGTAGAAGTAGGCCTTAATTAGCTGTAACATAGCTATTTCTTTTAACTTATCCTACTAAAAATAAAGAAATGATGATGATGATGATGATGATGATGATGATGATGATACGTCCCTTTTGAAATTATAGAAAGAGAAATATCAAAATTTCGACTCTGCACCTTTGTCTATGCTTAAGACCAATTGTCCAAAATAACCCTTGTTTGCCGAATGAAAAGCAAGGCAAATGGAATTTAGGCTAGAAACAACTTTCGGATAATACAAAAGTCGAATTTGGCGCCACAATGAATCATGGTTAGCAGTTACTCTTTAAGTTGAAGCATCCAAAAATGATGCACCACTCAGCTTAAACCTCAAAAATGAATTTTTATTGTAACACAGTGCAACTGAATTGGATATTTTGTCGCTCTCAGTTGTTTCAGGGCACATTTTCATGTAGATTATGCAAATTGATATTAATATTGTGAAGAATGCGTCTTTTCCTTGTAACTTGACGATGACGTTTTTAGAGAACTTTTCAATGCTGTTGGTCTAGTCAGCAGCCACGTCTATTCTTGCAGAACTAGTGCCAATTTCTTATTTGTATCTATCCATACAGATTTTTCTTCTGTATGTCCTTCGAAAATGAGCTAAAATCCAATTTGATGGGCATTGATGGCCTTTTGAAATAGGGTAATGCGTCAATATTCATTGAATTTTGACAGAAGAACAGGAGAAAGAAGCAAAGTGCTCGCCTCGTTCGCACTTCAACACTCCTAGCTCCTGCGTTGAGCTTCAGAAGTAGCCACTGGTGATTACTTTAAATCTCGTAGAAGAGGTGATTTGTGTCAACATAAATTACAATATATTTATAAAATATGGTGGAAACGCATTTTGTAGACTTGCTTAGTCAGTTAGTCAATATTTATGCGTCGATTTGAATGTACACCGTACACCGGTTAGCGGGGTGAGTGGCCAAGTGGCTTATACAGTCTTCGTCAGGTGACTGAAGTTAAGCTTGGTCGAGTGAGGTCAGATTTCGGATGGGTGACCTCTGAGGACTGACCTCGCAACTCACCTCGTCGTCCTTCGGAAGGGACGTTAAACTAGGGGTCCCATGCCTGGATGCGGCATGCACAGTGGGCCTAAATTAGCTTTCAGTAGCTAGAAATCCTGACAAGCTCACTCAAAACAAATTGAAAACAAACAAACACCGGATTGATTGCTGGCGTTTCCCTTTTCTTGTGTGATCTTTGCAGTGACCGTTTTGGCAATCTCTGTTAGTGCCACTATCTTGCTTGCTCTGGTTGTTTACTGTGCCTGTGTTTTCCTCGTTATTCTCGTTGCTTTAATTGTTTTAGATGCCCTTTCATCGCTGGTAAATAATTTTGCGCAAGTTTCTATCACTTCTCTCATTGCGCTCGCTTCCTTGCTTGGTCTGATTTTCATAACTTTTAGCACATTCCGTTACTTGCTCCAGTTGCCCTGTTTTCCTCTCATGGTATTTGTTGCTTTAGTTAAAAAGACCTTTTTGCTTTCTAGAAAAGAGTTATGGATCTACAATGCCTGCCAAAAGTCCTTGGAACATTTAGGCCCTTTCTTCGTAATCCGCATTTCTAACCATAGCTATCAGGTTCAAATACCCCCTCGCCCCGAAACAATGTTGATTTCGACATTTATTGCCCCAGCTTTCCAGCAGAGTCGTGGATCGTCCTATCATCCTGACTTTTTGACCACAACACAACATTGTTCTAAGGGGGAGAGGGGGAAATCGCAAAACAAGGCGAAATTAGCAGGGGTGTTCCAAGACTTTTGGCAGGCATTGTAGCATACAAATCCGGTAGAGTTTTGAGAAGGAAAATGATAGCATGACCTTTCCCCTCCCATCCTCAGTATAGAAATTAGCAGCTTTGGGTGGTGCCAGAGCAGAAACTGCGAAAAACAAAGTCAACGAGCAACTTGAGATGAAGAAGTATTTGGATACATAAGCTTTCTGAAATGATGAATCAAGAGTTTTAATGTCCAAGGAGCAAGTATCACCTGATTTCTCCATCTGCTGCAAGGATTTGAAGGTGCTAAAGATTACGAATTTTTGCTCAGGTATGGATGGTTTTTGATCCATCAGCTGTAGCATGAGATTCATTTTGATTTCAGAACACTTTTCAGAGATTTATTCAGCGACAACTTTACTCAGTTGAAGTCAATTTAAATCGGAACAGCCTATGACCAACAAGATTTCCCAATTTTCTCATTGTCAATTTAGCTACATACCTTCACTTGCACAACGTTTTTTCTTTCTTTCATTGAATCATCTCGTATCAACATATAAATTTTCAGCTTTAACAACTTCGTCATAAAAGCAACGCATATGGTTTTAGACAAAGGGAGAGTTCAAAGCCGTTTCTCGTTGAATAATGTTTTAAAAAATGCGTAATTGAATTGAATGAATTATCATAAATTAAACTTTTGCAAGTTTAATTTTCATGACTGATACAAAATTTCTTTATCGTTATAAATTTTGAATGGAAGATAAACTTCTGGATTTAAGTTCAAGTTTGAATAGTCAACGGATGATTTAAAGACAAGCTTTCTTTGTCATTAGTGTTTTTGAACAACTTTCAGTATGACTCATGATTGCAATCACGATGGCAATATTGTTTTCATAATTTCATTGAATGAAAAACTACGCCCCTTGTTACATATTCAGGTGCGTTTACGATAGAAGCTTGCTTACGATCACATGTTCTTGCAAAAGTTCAAAAGGATGAGACAAGCTGTCTCGAAAAAGTCCCTATAAAATCACAGCATAATTAAATGAAGTTGAATTTATTACTTTCATTTACCTTAATAATGTGAATTAAGGTTTTACACTGATTTGTTGTTTTCTTCTGAAATGACCCTCAAGATGATGCTTTTCGTGATACTTATACTAAGGTGCAAAATTTTGAACGTTACTAAATAAAAGGCTGTGTAGCTTTTTAAATCCATTGCATGCAGGCTAAGTAAAGTCGAAAGTGGAATGGGAGGGCCAAAAAAATTTTTCATTTGAGAACAAGACAAAAACTGTAAGAACATGCCTTGTCCATAAGGTTAGGTTGGCAACTTTTCTGCTTTGAAATGTTATCGACAGAGACAGAGACATCGATCGAAATTTTTTTTATCGTTTGTGAGAATTATCGGTTGTAAGTTCTCGTCTATCTACCAGAAGTAGAATCTAGTCTGAGTAGATACCCAGTTACCCTGGATCAGAGTATTTTGTAGAATTTTGAATAAAAAATTTAAAAAAGATCTTTCAAAAAATTCTAAAAAATACTCTGATCCAGGTTAATACCCAGTTAATCAAACCCATAACTGCTGGAGGGCTACTGTCAAAATTTCATTCCACAAAAAACCTGTCGGTCTAAAACCAAGATTAATTTTTTAGATGTCACTCAACCGTCTCGGCAATTTCATGCGCATAGCAAAATAGAAAATACAATTATCTGTATTTTTAAGCCGTCCCTTCGAGCTGAACCAGTTTTTATCACTTCAAATGAACTTTTTCCTCTTCCCATAAAAATCTGATCTATTTCAACGAAAAGTCACAAGAGCTGTCAATTTTATGATTTTAGCATCAGTTCGCTTTATCGTATCCTTGTATAAACATCTAACAAATAAATAGTATGAGATCTAGAGGCTTTCGAAGTCCAATGATTTCTTGATCGCACTGTATTCTCCCTGGGAGGGGATGTACATAACATGTTGAGGATACTCGTATATGCCATCAATATGGATGGGTTTTTGAGCCCTTAATGCTCTAAATGAGGGTCCCTTTTTCGGCAGATTTTCCATAAACATGGATGGGTCATCCAGGAATTAGTGAAAAGTAGCCAAAAATTGGTCCTTTCCTGCAAAATTCATCGTAAAGGTGGGTACGACAGCAAGTTTCGGTAATTAGAAGAGTGTACCTTTCCGGAAACCGGGCGGCAGACCTCCGTCCATCCTCAAATCATGTACCCCCCCCCCCGGGGTAATTTCATCTTGTGGCAACTTACCAATCAACTGGCAAAGAAGGCATTGGCATTGTTGTTTTATTAAAGAAATCTTTGGGCAGAAAAGAAAGGTTTGATTCGATCTATTCTATTGTAAGTATGTTTTGCAGAGCAGAGTGAATGTGAGCAGAGTGAATTGTTTTTCCTGATGCAGCTTATTATTTAGAGATAAGTTAATAGGTTTCAATGATACAGAACCGAAGACTGGATTAATAAAGATAGGTGCACATAGAAGTTGATCGGAAAGACCAAACTCAGCAATCATTGCCTTAACTTTTTTTCTATCGTAATTAAAACATTTAAAAGACAAAGTGGTCTACGTGCTATTGTGCCATCCAAAGCAGGAAAAGACAGATCAGCATCTTCTTGGTGAGGTCAAGAAAATTGGCCAGATCAGTCACAATTTGGGAAAAGGTGATGAAGTTACATTTGGAACACAATGTCCTTCCAAACATGAGAATTATGGCAGATTAAATCAAATAACACTAGCTTCTGGATCGAAATTTGCAAGATCATGCAATTTTGATACTTTATCATGAAAGTCAAGATTCAAAAACTTGTGACTTTGACAGGGACAGTCACAGAGAATTTTCTACTTACCAATTATTTTGTGAAAAAATATCAGTAAAACTGTACGAGTAGTTGCAAAAGAAAAGCTTTCACGAATATACTCTTTTCCTCAAGCCTGTACAACTCTCTGTTTTCACCATTCCTGCAATATGGAATTTTAGTTTGGGGCCTCACATATGAGACATATATCAAGCCAGTGTATCTCTTACAGAAACGGGTTTTAACCCTATAGTGGTTGGGCTATTTGATAGTACTATTTTGGTTGGGGGGGGGCAAAAAAGCCCTCCCTACCTAACTCTTGACTGGTAATAGGTAGAGCGACCAAATTTGGTGTGCTAAAAGCCTCAGGCATGTACTTTCTGTAAATATAAAAATTAACCTAAAAATAGCCACCATTTTTGCTTACGTCAGCATTTTCCTTTGTGTGGTCAAGAAGAGCGGCAAAATTGGCCAAAATCAGGAAAATCGAGATAAAATTAAATTTGGAGCATATTTTCCCTCCAAACATGATATTTATGATAGAATGCATCAAATAACACAAAATTACAAAAGAAATTTGCAAAATATTCCACTTCTGCTCCTTTTTTCGCGATCATTGAGATTTGAGAATTTGCGATTTTTCCTGGGTCAGTCCCAGAAAAATGTCTCCCGCCCCCTCATTTTGCAAGATGTTTCAATGAAACTTTTTGAGACGTTGCACAACAAGTAGTTGTAAAAATTCAAGAAGTTTCATGGCTATAAAATTCTTCCTCGCAGAGTTATTTAAAAAAATCTACTAGGGGGGCAAATTTGCCCCCCAACCAAAATAGGGTTAAGGGCAATCTCATTTGAACATTATACTTCTCCTTCTACACCAATCTTCTCTGACTTAAAGATTTTAAAGCTACATGATCTCTTTCAGCTAAAATTGCTTGGTTTTGTTTATGATTGTGTTAACAAAAAACTGCTCCTCCTTATTTTCATTCTTTCTTTGCATTAGTTGAATCTGTTCATCAATATGGTACTCGGCAAGCTTCCAAAAATGACATTTTTGTAACTCAGAAAAACACCCTTCAATATGGTCTCAGGTCTGTGCGATACTTTGGAGCTAAGTGCTGGAACAGCATTCCTGTTGATTTTGGGTGTTCACCGTCTGCCCCCAGCTTTCGTCGAAAACTCAAAGCCTATTTTTTGAGAATAATTACCAATCATAGCTGTCATACACTTGCAATGTGTATCTCTTTTAATGATACTTAAAAGTCAACCAACAATTGAAATGATTTTAACTTTCGTTAGTCATTTTTAAACCAGGGGGTACTCTCTTCTCGATTAGCCTAGCTACTGAGAGAGCTCCTCCTCAAGAAATTCCCTTGCATACAATTCTCCTTATTTGTAGTTAATAGTATTGTTATTGTATGTTAGTTAAGTTAAATTTATTTGTAATAATTTTTTTGTGTTCAATGTATTGTATGTAGGTGGAATTTCAAAATGATGATGAAACTGAAACTGAACTGAAAAAACTGAAATTGAAAACTTTTCTCGCTAGAATTCAAGAAAGGTGATGCTGATCACATGATGTGAGAGGTTGGAGTTTCCCTCTTAATTGGATCAAAATTGCTCTAAATCTGTCAATTAGTTCAATATTTCAAAGTATCTCTGCTGTCTGCTCCAGTGAGTAGCGAGCTGTCGTGTTGCCTCTGCTCAGAAAACAGTTAATTTCTCAATACCATTCGGTCTATCGAAAAGCGATAATGTTGGCGTTTTTCTACATGGTTTTGGCAATCAAAAGACATGTTAATCGCAATGTTTCCTTTAAATTCAAAACTTTCTATTGATTTTAGAATAATGGAATCATCTCCAAAGCTAGTCTCCTTAGCTGTATCTTTAGCTAGATTGTCGATCTACAACCTCACCATGTCTGATTGAATAGGATAGGCTATATTTCTTGCAATGGAATTTTATATTTCTGTTTACTTTTCGACCGCCAAGGGTAGAAACCGTAATGTCAACAGATTACCACATAAGAAGGATTTGAGCGCTAACGTTTTTGTTGACAAGTTTAGTTTCAGATTTGTGTTCGTTGTGGGCTCAGGGAGAAAAAAGGTATTTTGTGAATGCTCATGGAAGTCTCAAAGGGCACGAAAAGAAAGGTTGTGAAATGACTGGTAACACTCAAGAAATGATACTTTCACATGCGCTCCAAGGGCAGTCTATTGAGACTTGGACATACATATTCCCAACAGAGCATGTTCATTCTTTTGAGAATGGGAAAGAAAAACTTTTGAAAGCACGATTCGAAGCATGGTAATCTGCTGGCCAAAGTTTCTACCATTCGCTGTCGAAAAGTAAATAGAAATATAAAACTCAATAGCGAGCAATCTAGCCAAGTCGTACCAACGAACTACTGACCTACCTTACGAACAGAGGATACAAACGGAAACACGTACGCAACGAAATACGGAAAGCCTCCACTACCACCAGACAAGACAGCCTCAAAACGAAACAGAAACGACACAACAACAGAACACCGTTTGTGGTAACCTACAACCCCTGTCTACCACAAATCACAACCATACTCAAACAACACCACCATATCCTACAAGACACTGATAGTTGCAAGGAGGCTTTCCCCCAACCTCCCATACTCAGCTACCGTAGACCCAAAAACCTCCGGGATCATTTGGTTCGCGCCAAATTAAAAAGTGACGCAACCAGTGTTCCACGGGGGTCATACAAATGCAACTCACGACGCCACTGCAACACTTGCTCACACATACTGGACAGAGACGACACAGTCACCTTTACGAATACCAACAAGACGTTTACAATAAAACAGCGACTAGACTGCAACTCGACTAACATCATCTACGCCATACAATGTAAAACATGCACACAAAACGGAAACGACAACTGCCAATACATCGGACAGACAGGAAGACGACTACGAAACAGACTTAACGAACACCGCGGAAACATCATTAACAGAAAAACTGACAAATCCGGGGTTGCAGAACACTTCTGTAAACCCGGACACTCTGTTAATGACTTACAGATACTGCCACTGCTACAAATGCACAACGAACGTGAGAGCGTTAGGCGAGCCAAAGAGCAATACTTCATTGGCTTGGCTAATACTCTCACACCTAACGGCATGAACAGGACCACTGACCGCTAACACAAATACTACCAGTTTGTAACTTACTACTAACAATTAGAATATATGGTATATATACATCCTCTACTTATCCTATTATTTTGTATTCCATCACACCACCATTATTCTCTATATCATCAACATGTTACTTTCCTCCTCCACATTATCATGTTTCCCACATCCACCCACATTTACCCCTGCGATGCAGCACAACTTAGCCAATCATGTTACAGTTAACCTTTATTCAAATTATTGTACAATTGTGATTACGTTATTTCAGCTCTGAGGAAGCCTCGTATGCCGAGGCGAAATATCAGCTCTTTTATACAATATATATAATCAACATTTAATCCAAATAATGGTCGTCTTTTATTTTGCGTCGTATTGTGGTGTTCCTGCCTTCTAATACGTTCAATCATATTTGGTAAAGTTGTAGCCAGCCTTAAGGAAAGCAAACGATCAAAATGTCTTTCGATTGTCAAGACTTCGTTTTTACGCGTTTAGATATGCAGCATAGCATTGGAGAATTCAACCGTTTCTGAATCCCAAAACGGCAACTCGCTGCCTCTTTAGTTGTTCTAACGTACTTGTGACGACAAACATGCAGGGTTTAGCAAAAGTAACGACAAGATTGGAAAACTCTCTAGCTACAAGATTTGACGCAGCTTGGAATGCATTATCTGAAGGGTTTCTAAAAAACCTAAACCACTGTTACTGAAGTTCTTCAGAGAAAGTTAAAGGCACTATTCACGAAGAACAACAACATCTTTAAACGATATTCTAATCTACAATCTTGGACAAAGTATTTGGAACAAAGTACTATCATCGCTGGCTATCTCAGTTCTTCTCATCTTCGTACTTCCACCTCCCCATTTTACCCCAAAAGCAATGTTGGTTGACATCTTGAAGCTGAAAAACGCCTAGCAACATTGTATCGGGGGTAAAAGGGGGTGGTTCATTAGAATTGTAAATTTTTTCGTTGTTCCAATATATTTTGTCCAGGATTGTCTCTCAATAAAAATGGTTCTTTAGACCTTGCCTGCGAACAGTGCAAATTTTTTTGAAGTCTAACTTAGTTCTTTTTACAATGAAACATGCAGGTATCATCTACACATAATATGTGGAGACAGAATATTATCCCATACCTCCATCAATACACCAAAAAACAGCACAAAATAATGATCACAGAATTTAACTAAGTCTGCAGTAATAACTGAATATGGAAAACATGATTTTATGCTGCATCAAAAAGTCAGTGAATGGCAAACAGAGCAGTTATAGTGCCACAATATGTTTCGATCAAGGATAACGACAAGGGTAACCATAAGGGTAACCAAAATTATTGGTATATTCTCAGGGGCAACCACGGGTAACCACGAGTAACCATAATGTTTTAAAAAGATATAAACAATTCCTTTTAAATAATATGGTTACTCGTGGTTACCCGTGGTTACCTGTGCTTATTCAATGAAAAATAACCTTAAATCATGGTTACCCTTGTGGTTACCCGTGTTATTTGAATGATGTATGAACGGTCTGAATTTGTTTCTCTGTCAAACATAAATAGCAGTCAAGCATAACCATGACAATCGTACATATCATTGTGTAGGTTTATGATATGTTTTTCTATGTCTCTGATGACATGGCTGGTCCGTCGTTCCATTGTCAGTAGTGAATCGTTCCTTGTTCATTTGATCACGGGCCTATATCCTTTTAAAAGTTTCTAGACATCACATTTTTCACTGATCCTATCTTACTCGTAAAGAATTCAATCATTTTTCACATTTTCCTCTTTCTATAACCAACCCTGTAAATTTCCTTGTACAGACAATCTTGGACAAAATATTTGGAACAAAGTACTATCATCGCTGACTATCTCAGTTCTTCTCATCTTCGTACTTCCACCTCCCCATTTTACCCCCAAAGCAATGTTGGTTGACATCTTGAAGCTGAAAAACGCCTAGCAACATTGTATCGGGGGTAAAAGGGGGTGGTTCATTAGAATTGTAAATTTTTTCGTTGTTCCAATATATTTTGTCCAGGATTGTAGAATAACAACGCAAGGTGAAATATAACAGGGGTGGTGCCAGAAATTTTCCGACAGAGGGGCTAGAGCTTCCGACAGGGGGGCTAAAATGACTGAAAAATTGTGTTTTCGTGCTCTATTTTGCCAAATTTCCTCCGACGAGAACCAAAATTTCCTCCGACGAGGGGGGGGGGGGGCTAGATGCCTCCGACGGGTGGGGGGGCTGTAGCCCCCCTAGCCCTCCCCTGCCGCCACCCCTGACGCTGAAACCTTCGTTTGCAATATTTACTTGATTTGGATATTTTGGAGAGCAAAATAAGTGTTGTTTTGAAAGCAAGGATCTTTCCAATTATTTGTGGCATAAGGTAGAAACCACTTGTAGGATTGGCCAGAAGAACAAGGTCTCGAACTACGTGAAAGTTTATCCTGCATAACCGTATCCCAAACGGGACAATAGTTTCTCCATAGCACCTTCGAAATGGGGCACAATTACTCGGAGGAAGCTTATCATTGTTATTTCCAGAGTTGCAGCACTTTCATGTTTCTCGAAAGAAGTATGAATGGAAGCAACTAACCTAAAGCTTGGAAAACATTTTAAAAAGAGCCATCAATTCAAAGTTGATTGAGGCAGTTCAGTACCGAACTTAAGATCCAGGAGAGAGTTCTTAAATATATTTCATGTGAAAAATTAAGGTTGGCGTATATGAATATAAACAACAGCTTGATAATCACTCAATCAATCGATCAATCAAGCAGTCAATTAATAAATGCATTCATCATTCAGAAAGTAAATCACCAGATCACTTAGTCATTCGCCCATAGGCTCAATCCATCAGGAATCAGCGTATCAATCAACCAATCTTACTGAATAACCTAAATACACGATCATTCATTCACATTCCCAATCCAGTCATCAACCTGTCGCTCACTTGTTCGACAAGCCAACCAACCAACCAATCAGGCTATCTATCACTTATTCGAGCGCTCGTCTAACAGATGATTTAATCAATCAAACGATCAGTTGATAAATCAATCAATCAATTAACCAACCAATCAACCAATCAATCAACCTAAATGAGAAAATCCGGTGTATTTAGCATGGTATCCGATAATTTGAATTTCAGAGAGGTTGCCTGTGGTTTTCCATCAGAAAATTTAACGCCCACCAGTGAGAGTGTTGCGTCGAGCGGGTCTCATTAGCATCTGGGATTTAAGAAGGGTATGGCAATTGCATCCCTGAATATTAACGGTCTTCGCAGTCACCTAGATGAGGTTCAGTTATTAATGAGGGACCTTGGGATTCTGATACTTGCCTTAAATGAAACTAAGCTCGATCCTGGCTACCCAAAGGGGCTAACTAGGGTGGCTGGCTACCAGCAAGAACGTCTGGATAGGACAGGAAATGGTGGTGGTGTTTCTATCTATGTCCGGGACTCCTTCAAGTACAAACGTCGTCTTGATGCCCCCACTGATGACCTGGAACTCATTTGTATCGAGGTTGAACCGCCCAAAAGCAAGTCCTTTCTTGTTCTCGCTTGGTACCGGTTACCCAGTGGCCCTGTTGGGTCATTCAATAAGCTGGAAAAGGCTCTTTCTTTTTTGGACAAAGAGGGTAAAGAAATAATCCTCTTAGGAGACACAAATTGTGATCTCAATCCAAAACAAGCTGAACAACCAATAGATTCAAAGCACATGCTTGATCTCTATGGGCTGTTCAGCTTCAAACAGCTTATTGAGGAACCAACAAGGGTCACTCTGAGTACTTCTTCTATTATTGACCATATTGCTACAACGTGTGCCAGAAACATTGTAAAATCTGGAGTGCATGAGATCTCCTTGAGTGACCATTATATGGTCTACTGCCTTCGGAAATTTAATGGAGCAGTAGAGAAAGGCCATAAAATGATCAAAACTCGGAAGATGAAAAATTTTAATGAAGAAGCATTCCTGGCTGATGTTTCTGGCATATGTTGGGAGCAAATGCTTACTGGTACAGATGACATTGATGTTCTTGTGAGCAATTGGTCTAACCTGTTTTCTTTGATCATAGAAAAGCATGCCCCGATGACCGCAATGCGTGTCTCAGAGAAGTACTGCCCCTGGATTGACAAGGACCTGAAGAAACTAATGCATACCAGGGATAAGCTAAAAAAGGCTGCAGCCAAAAGAAAGTCCCCATTTCTTATGGACTGTTACAGACAGATCCGTAACAAGGTCAATGTCCTTAACATCCAACTAAAGAAGCAGTATTATACTAATAAGATCTCTGATTGTCAAGGTAACGTGAAAGAATCATGGAAAGCAATCAATGAACTTCTTAATAAGAGATCAAAGTCCAGCAACATCGATTGTCTTAGAGAATCTGGTTCTGAAACTGTTCACAAAAAAGATATTTCTAATGCAATGAACAGTTTCTTTTGCTCCGTAGGTAAGGATCTTGCTGACAAAATAGATCCAGCCCCAAATCCCCTTCTTGCTGGTGACTATGAAATTAACAAACACAAGGCAACATTCCGCTTCAGGACTATTGAAGTGCAGGAGATCAGGGATGCATTTGCCACCGTTAAGACTGCAAAGAGCTTTGGGACTGACAATATCTCTAGCTACTTTCTGAAG
The DNA here is from genome assembly GCA_964020215.1 of Aurelia sp. 3 sensu Dawson et al. (2005). Classification (NCBI taxonomy): domain Eukaryota; kingdom Metazoa; phylum Cnidaria; class Scyphozoa; order Semaeostomeae; family Ulmaridae; genus Aurelia; species Aurelia sp. 3 sensu Dawson et al. (2005). The sequence continues at coordinate 13,250,525 of OZ026585.1, forward strand.
CTTGCGCTGCCCTTTATTGAAAATTCACTTGTTTTCTTGTTTAATACATCCATTGAAACAAGTCGTTTTCCTGACTCATGGAAAGTTGCTAGAGTCACTCCTATTTTCAAAGACGGAGATAAGACTGACAAGTCTAACTATCGACCAATATCAGTCTTGCCTGTCATCTCAAGGCTTTTTGAAAAGTTAGTAACAAACCAGCTGTACCAGTACATGAATGACAACGGGCATTTTTCATCTGGCCAATCCGGCTTTTTGCGCCTTCATTCTACAGTAACATGTTTACTTAAAAATACGGATGACTGGTACAATGGAATGGATCTTGGTAGGCTTGTAGGTCTAGTGTTCTTTGACCTTAAAAAGGCGTTTGACACTGTAGATCATAACATTCTCTGCAAAAAGCTTGAGCTCTACGGTTTACAGCAACGTGAACTCTCTTGGTTTAAATCCTACCTTTCCAATCGAAAACAGTTTTGTAGGGTTAATGGTGTAGATTCAAGAATAGGGGACATAGAAGTTGGCGTTCAACAAGGTTCATGTCTTGGCCCTCTTCTCTTCCTCATCTACATCAACGATCTCCCACAAGCTGTCCAAGATTCTACCGTGTCCATGTATGCTGATGACACCAGTTTGTGCTACCAGTCTCACGATTTGACTCGGCTAAATGAGGCTATTAATAGTGACCTTAGAAAACTGGGCACGTGGCTACAAGGCAACAAGCTTTCCTTGAATGTTGCGAAAACTCATTCTATGCTTATTTCTACCAAGCAGAAACACAACATTCTCAAAAGTCAAAATAAAGACTTGGTTCTGAAAATTCGCGATAATGAGCTTGAAGTAGTCAAAAAAACAAAATACCTTGGTGTGCAAATCGACTGCTCCTTGGATTGGAAAGAGCAAATCAAGGCAGTCTCTAGCAAGGTCTCGAGGGCAGTTGGCTTTTTAAGACATGCCAAGTCTTTTCTACCGAAAGAGACCTTGCAAACCCTCTACACAGGTATCGTGGAGCCCCACTTTCGATACTGCTGTTCTGTCTGGGGCTGCGCTGGTTTAACTGAAATTAATCAGTTGCAAAAACTTCAAAATCGTGCTGCTAGGATTATAACGAATAGCAGCTTTGATGCCCCAAGCAGACCTCTCATTAGGGGACTGGGATGGAAGACCGTTGAGGAACTTGCCGCTGGTGAATCTAAGACAATGGTCTTCAAGTCCCTGAATGAGCTGGCTCCACAATACTTGTGTGACCTTTTCACCCGAAATTCGTCCTGCTCATCATATAGCCTTCGTGATACGAGTACCGACCTGAGGTTACCGATGAAAAGGTCAGCAAATGGCCAGAGATGTTTCTCTTATAGAGGTGCAAAATTATGGAATAGCCTCTTTGCCGAGTCAAAGCAGGCAACCTCTCTGTATAGTTTTAAGAAAACTATAAAGAAACTGTTTTCTTTCGTTTTGATTGTAAATTTTAAACATTATTGTAAATAGGATTTGGATATTGTAAATAAGGTTTTATAGTTTAATTTAATTAACAGCTTTTTACTTTTTATCTTAGATTGTAATTAATGTTTTTATTGGAGGGTCCCTTGAAAATCAACTTGTTGAAGGGCAACCCTCCTTAAAAGAATTAAAATGAAATGAAAAAATGAAATGAAAGCAATCAATCAACCAACCAATCAATCAATCAATCAATCAATCAATCAATCAGTCAATTATACTTCATCAACTAAATGCTAATACCAGGCGATGAAGAAGGTAATGATGAGATGGTCTCATTGTCAGACTTGTGTTTTAACTTATTTTTTAAATTTAGGGTAAGAGACGGCCAGTGATTTACTTGGAGTGAGCTGTAGGATCTCTGCGAAAAGGGCCTACCAATAAAGAGGAAGTACGCAATAATTCAAAGCCCTATTATCAAAGCTTTTATGGAAATATATGAAGTCTCTTTGAAGGCAAAGTTGCGTAGCGCAAATCGCTGGAATCACAGAAATAGAGCAGACCGAATCGAGTCATAGCCCCTTGTCATGACGCTCAAGTGGCGGAGCCCTACCCGGCGGGTATCGAGCCCACTCCGCCTGACTGTTCTGGCTGCAAAATCAGAGGACTACAACACAGCGCCTGCGCAAAAACACGTTCAACCTGTCCGCCATAGCTCTTTTCCGAGAGCAAAGAAAGACTTTAAAAACGGAAACTTGCTGAAATGTTGGTAAAAATACCGAAAACTGATTCTTGACTCATAGGTAGACTTTCTTTCAAACAATTAAAAGAGTAATTGCTATCTATCGTTTGAAAAATTCGTTTCAAAATCCATTTCTTTTTCGATTTTATCTTATTTGCCCACGGTAGCGCCTCAGTCGAGGATTGATTTACAGGGGGCAATGCTAAAATATCCAAAAAATGTTCAATTAAACCAACGTTAGAAAATGAATCTAACCGATAATATAATCACAATGGTTGAAAAAAATTTCATATGAACACATTAATAAAAACGAAGAGGAAGGTATCATTGATTCTTCGTGAACAGATAATCATTTTATGGCTTTCATAAAATTTTTTAAAGTTGACATGACTTATTTTTAGTCTTTTTAGAAAACCCATTCCAAAGTTTCGCACCCTGGTAAGAGATTCATCTCTGTCCTGTGGTCGTTCTTAGAAAAGGGCCTCTTAGCTCATAATCCGCATTACTTAGAGACCAATGTTGTAGAGACATCGCCTTTAGTAAACATGTAAAGTTTGAACTTGGGTGACGCAGCATGTGCAAAAAACCAAATCATTAAACTTTTTACTTGACCTTAAGCATCAATGCATCGGGAGAAGGGAATAATTTGAAGTTATAAAATACACGTTGTGTTGTGTGCTACTTGATTGTGTTTCAAGAACAGGAGTAGGAATATCATATCAGCAGTAAGGTAATGGGCTAAGATGAAGGGAGAGGAAACAATAAGCCTCACATGACTAAGGCGCTGAAGAAAGCCATGATGAATAGGACAAGGCTAAAAAACATTGCAAATAAAACCAAACGACCGGAGGATATAGACAGATACAAGGCTCAACGAAATCTAGTAGTTAAACTGAATAGGAAAGAAAAAAGAAATTTCTTTGCCAATCTCGACCCTGTCACTGTTGGAAAGGAAGAATCCTTTTGGAAAACTTTCAAGCCCCTTTTCTCAGAAAAGTCTAGCAATGGCAGCCAAAAAATAATACTGGTCGAAAATGAAGTTATCATAGATGATGAAACTGAAATAAGCAATCTCTTTAACACTTATTTCGTGAACATAATTGATATTTTGCCCATTGACAGAACGGTGTCTTCACTTGAAGCCCCCAATGCTTCAAAAATTTGATAATGAATCTAAAGAAAGGCAAAACTGAATTCGTCATGTATGGAACAAGTCAAAAGCTGTCAAGGCAACCATCATGCCATATTGAAATTGGAGGTGCTGAAATCAACCAAAGTAGCAGTTATGAATATCTTGTTGTCTCCCTTGACCATCATCTGTCATTGCAAGAACAAATTAATAAAGTATACAAGAAAGCCTCAAATCGCTTGAAACTGCTGCAGCGGATTCGACCTAATATTAGCCCACATGTAGCAGAGAACATATACAATGTAATGATAAGGCCTGTCCTTTTATATTGCTATCGAGTGTACGTAAGCTTGGGTGATACTGCCAAATCTAAATTGCAATCAATACAAGACAGGGCCCAAAGAATTGTGGCCAGAGATAGCAGCATAACCCTGAATTGGGACAGCCTCGAACAAACGCGAAAAAAGCGTATTTCAATTGATGTTTTCAAGTCCGTCAATGGAATCTGTACGGAGTCGCTGAGGAACATCTTCACAAAATTTGATCATGGCAAAAACACACGTGGAAATGGTTCTCTCCTTGTACTTCGAAAAGTGAGATGTGAGTCAGGAAGAAAAACATTCGCTTTTCAAGGAGCGTCAATATACAACAACCTACCAAGTGACGTCAGAAATGAAAAGTACTTTGTCAATTTTAAAAGGAAAATAAACACACTTTGTTTTTAAACTCAGAAACTGATTGTTAGTAATTTTTTACAGTTCTTTACTCGATCACTTGTAAGTTTGATCCTTTTACTGTAAAATTTTAATTTGAACAGGACCCTTGTTGATAGCAGTAACATCTTTACTGAAAAGGTTATCCTGTATAAACATGGCATATTATTATTATTATTATTATTATTATTATTATTATTATTATTATTATTATTATTATTATTATTATTATTATCATCATTATTATTATTATTATTATTATTATTATTCAAATGATATAGTGGCAGATGCTATCAAAATATACGAAAATCATCCTTGTATTACTAAAATAAATAAACACTTGACTGGAAATGAAGTATTCGAATTCAAGAGTGTCAGTCCCTTGGAGGTTTGGGAGGAAATCAATAAATTAGATAAATCCAAAAAGACCAGCGGCGAGATTTTCACTGATGTTGTTAAATTGATATCAGGGTGTTCCTTAGAACATATAACTTATTTCATAAATAAGATGTTCTCAAGTAATGAATTCCCCGGAAAACTTAAACTGGCTGATGTCTCCCCGATCTTTAAATGTGGTGAGAGTACACAGAAGGCAAACTTTCGGCCAATAAGTGTCCTGTCGGCACTTTCCAAAGTGTTTGAGCGCATCATGTCTAAACAGATACAGCCATTTACTTCTAAGTTCCTTTCTAGTTGACTATGCGCTTTTCGAAGTGGGCACAGTACGCAGCATGCGCTTTTCCGACTTATTGAGACTTGTCGAAAGACACTTGATGAAAAAGGGGTAGTGGGGATGGTGCTAATGGACTTGTCTAAGACATATGATTGTCTTCCACATGATTTACTCATAGCCAAACTTGCAGCCTATGGGTTTGGGCCAAACAGTCTTGCACTAATCTCAAACTATCTCTTACAAAGAAAAAAGCGCGTGAAAGTAGGTTCAAGATTCAGTGAATGGCAAGAAATAGTGTCAGGAGCTCCACAGGGCTCAGTTCTCGGTCCACTGTTCTTCAATATCTTTGTCAATAATTTCGTCTTCGCTATGAAGTCCTCCCATGTCTGCAATTTTGCAGATGATAATACCGTGTATGCATGTGACAAAGATGTCGAGTCAGTGGCAATGAGACTTGAGGATGACATCTCTAGAGCTCTTGACTGGTTCAAAGATAACAGAATGGTGGCAAATCCCAAAAAATTTCAAGTAATGTTTCTTGGCCTAAAGCAGCATCAAGAATTTTTCTTAGAAATAGAAAACAAATCAATTGATGTGACAAGGTCTGTCAAACTACTTGGGATAAGTGTTGACGATGAGCTGAAATTTGACAAGCACGTGAAAACACTGTGCCAAAAAGTTAGCAGAAAAGTCAGTGCGTTCTCAAGGGTCGCACCTTACATCGAAGAAAAGAAAGGGAAGATCCTGTACAATACATTCATAATGTCAAATTTCAATTATTGTCCACTTGTCTGGATGTTTTGTGGTAAAACGCAAAACAAAGAAATAGACAGAGTTCACGAAAGAGCCTTGAGAATACTTCTTGAAGACTATACATCGAGCTTCGATGAGCTTCTTCAAAAAATTGATGACAATACGGTCCATGTAAAAAATCTACGAAACTTGATGGTAGAAATACAGTAAAAACCCGCGTATAAGAACCTGCAATTTTGCAAGTCAGCCTGATTAGGTTCTTATGTATTGAGTATTTAGTAGGAAATAAGGCTGCTCAGGTTCTTAAATTGGTTCTTAATTCATTCAGGGCTTCCAGGTATTTCTTTTGTTCAGATTGAAACTTCAAGCCCATTATTTGCTGTCAGTTGAGAGACACCTAAGTTCATGAGGTCTTATTCAAAACATCACTTCGTGGAAGAATAAAGAAATTTTACAGAATACAATGAAAAGCTTTCAAAGCATCTTTAGAGCTCTTTGCAATTTGCACATGTTGCAGAATCAGTATGTATAGGCTCAATGAGAAAGCAACCAGAGTTTGATTTAGTTTGTTGATCTCCACGAATAAGAACCTATTTTAAACTGCAGGCTGAATGGGTTCTTATATACTAGGGGTTTGATTTCAGAATTTTCAGCCTGTAGGTTCTTAATCACTAGGTTCTTATACGCGGGTTTTTACTGTATACAAGTGCTTATCGTGCGAAAATCCCTCCTTTATGTAGAATATTTTCAAGCGAAAAGACCTTGGGTATAATCTAAGATCAGGTTCACTGCTAATGCTGCCACAAGCAAAAACGACAACTTATGGGACCAATTCGTTGAACTTTAGAAGTAGCATTCTCTGGAACAGCCTACCTGACGCTATAAAAAGCTCACCATCTGTTGTATATTTCAAAAGATCGATAAAAGAATGGAAGGGTAAAAATTGTACATGCAAAAATTGCTGTTAAGAACAACATCTTGGAAATCCCTCCGCAAACAGTAATTATGTAAATCATGTAAATCGATGTAAATATACTTATTTTCTTTATATTATTGTAAATTTTTCCTTTGTAGATTGTTGGTTTGAATTCGCTAATTGTATTTAAGCTATTGTAAATACCAACTATAAAGAATTTAATAATAATGATAATAATAATAAAGGATGAAGTATTTTTTACAAAACTAGACATCAAAAAACCAACCAAACACTAAAGGCTGGTTTTCATATGTCGCATTTCATCGGATTTCATCGTAATTTGTCGGATGTCCATAATTGCGATTGTCAAATTATATGAAAATCGAGAATCGTAATTCATCGGAATTGGTCCTATTTTATCGTAGAAAACAAATTTGTTTGATTCGCTGGGATCAATTGCGACGAATTGCGACGAATTAGGATGAATTAGGATACCTTGTTTTGGTTGGTTTTCATACATCGGAATTAATCCTAATCGATCGTAGACCCGGAATTCCGATGAAATGCGATGAAATACGATGAAATGCGACATATGAAAACCAGCCTTAAAAGTTTAAACTTACTAGACTAGCGGAGTAATTCCTCTTGTTTTTGAAGATTTTTTTACCAATCAAAGCCAATCATCACCTAAACTGCTCCCAGAACGAACAGATATCCTGAAGCGAAGGGCCCTACCACAAGACTAAAAAGAGAAATTCAAAATTTTGCTTTTTTGTCAACGCCATCTTTTGCAAGACAGACGCCATCTTTTGCAAGACAGAGTGACATAATTCAATAAATTTGCTCCGAGCAAGGAAAGAATAGTTGCAACCCAGAGAAACACCACTGTACATGTTCAGGTCAAATGCCCTCTCGGTGGCTAGAATATGGCCAAAAGCCATGGAGCATTTCACAGAAGTCACACGATTCAAAAACGCATGAATGAGATACCAATGAATGAGAACTATTTTGGCAAAAGTTGCAATCCTGTAACTACATTTAAAGAAAGGATTTGGCTTCCTATCTTCTTCTGGTGTGCATTATCGTAAGAAGTTGGCTAAAACATAGATATTCGGGTCCTTTCCCCCTCCGGACTGCCGCAGCAAAGTCATTCCTCCCACTCTGCCTAGGTTTACGCTGATCTATGTCCCTCCCGTGAATGTTTTCCATCAATCTATGCCGTCACTTATCTGACATAGTGAGTCAAAAAATTGTCAACATATTTGGCTGGCTCTGCAATGAAAAGACAATGTTGATATTCAACACTGAAATGCTAAATCATCTGTCCAAGATTTCATTCGCAAAACTGGCCGGTTCTGGTAAACAATTTTAATTTTGCCTCTCCCGTAGTCACTGAGTCCTTTTGTTCTCTTCTCTTTGTCATTTTTTACTACGGTTGTTTCTTGTTTGATACAGGGCATATATTAGGTGAATTTGAATATCTGTGTAGGATATTTTATGTACCGGGTGTCCTAAAAAAAGTATACAGATTTGGTCGACCCTAGCAACTAGAATATAGCGTGAATCAATCTGGAATGATTTTCAAAACATACCTCGACAACTAACTTGAACATAGATACCTCGTTTGTTGATATCGGTACGTTGAGAGTGTCGATATTAATCTTCAAAAGACAAATTTGCCTCCACCTCCAAGCCAGAGATTTGACGTTTTGGCCAAAGCAAATTCTTGACGCAGATTGAATGAAATCAAAAAAATTTGAAGACGGCACAACAGATGTGTTTTCCAAAATACAGTTTATGTTAGACCTATCGTCAAGGGAGCTTCGAAATCAGCTTCATTCATCTCAATATCGACGATTGATTTTGCTCTTACTATTCATCGGCGAAAGTACTCCCTTGAGAATCAACACATTCGTGCAACTGTCGAATCATTCATTGAAAAGAATTTGTTATCAGATCTCTTGGGAGTCAAGACAGGAAGGTCTAGAGATATTTTGGGGGCCAAAAGATGTCTCATATCTTGTTGATGACCAACCTTGGAAAGCAGCATTGAAGATACGTCATGATCAACCTGATCTCAAGAGATCTGATAACAAATTCTTTTCAAGAAATGATTCGACGTTGTCAAAAGCGCGTTGAGCTCAAGGGAGTACTTTTACAGATGAATAGCATATGTGATTTCGGAGCTCCTTTGACGATAGGTCTCACATAAACTGTAGGCCTATTTTGTAAAACACATCTCACACTGGGCCCAGAATGCTGATTTTTGGAAATTTCATGATATTTTGCAGAAGGAAATAAAACTAATTTTCTACATACATGGCTTGAAGGATATTGTAAGATGGATGTAGAGACACTAAAAAATTAATTCTGAGTGACAATTGTAGTCCTGGAACCAAAGAGCAAATGTACCATATTTGGGCATTTTGCACAAAAATCTGAATATCGAATATAGCTTAAGAAGGACAAGACATCCGAAGCTGGTTTATAGCTCATTTGAAGCGTATTTTTAAGGTGAATTCAGAAACGTAAAAAAATTGCAGTTTGCTAAAATTTTAAAGGGCTCTGGGGCCAACAGACTTGAATAATGATTTCTAACAGTAAAATTCAAACGACCTTCATTTAAAAAATATGAACGGACTAATAATAAACCAGCTAGCACCTTGCCACAGGTGATCTATATTTTCAGAAAAGTATATGGTTTACAATTAATTATTCCGTTCATAGTTTTTGATATATTTCAAGTTTAAGGCGAAAAAATGACCACAAAATGTTTAAAACTCGGCCATTTTCCGACTATTTTCATGATTTTGGAGGAAAACCTTCATGATTATGAACAGCAGACCACATTTTATGATATTGTAGTTGATATTCTTTAAACTTTAATACATTGAAAGCAAATTTTAGTTTGGACTACAGCATTTGCAGCATGTCTGAGAAATTTCACTTATTTTCCAACATTTGCCTTTCATGACAAATTTGTTCATTTTCAAATTAATGTAGCTGTTTGTTGAAAATAGATAAACAAAAAATTTGAAAAGCGTTGAATAGCCCAGAATCTCAGCTTTCTTTACATGTCTAATATTTGATGTTTGAAAAAAATTCGTTTTCGCCAAATTTCCACCTGTGGGCCCACTGTGCATCTGTTGTGCCGTCTTCAAATTTATTCATTGCACTTCAAGAATTTGCTAAGGCCAAATCGCAAAAGCTTTGGTTTCGAGGTGGAAACAAATTTGTCCTTTGAAGATTAATATCTTCACTCTCAATGCACTGATATCAACAAACAAGGTATCTATGTTCAAGTTAGCTATCGAGGTATGTTTTGAAAATTATTTCGGATTGATTCACGCTATATTTTTATTGCTAGGGTCGACGAAATCCGTACACTTTTTTTAGGGACACCCGGTAGATGTTCAAATATACATATTTTGATGAAGGCACCTAATCCTACATTATGAGCATAGTGCACCTGAAAGGCCTGGCATCTAACATGAAACAAGCGTTAGTATCGATCTGTAGTTTGTAGTGATTGTTTATGAGTATTTATCTGTAACTGTATATTTAGTTGCAATTACGTTAAATATCTCTTTATGTTAAGACCACAGGGTAGTCATCGTCTATTGCTCCTTACCTGTAGTGTGGTATAGTCGCATAGTAATTAGAAAGTATAATAGTACGTAACCTTGTACTGAAACATTTTAGATGGATATATATATGAATATAAAAGGCTAACTAGGATGTGAAAATGTTGTTTGTTAAATAATTCACCTTTTAGGTACAGAATGAGGAAAATGCTGGCAATGGGCTTGTGTATCCCACGTTCGATCCTGGTCCATGATTCGCTTGGCATTGAAACTTAGACTTCGTTTCTGAAGGTGACAATTGCATTGGATCTAAACTTCAATGCCCAGTAAATCATGGATTAGAATCGACTATGGAATGCTTGTTCCCGCACAAACCTTTTACCAAGATATTCCCGATTTCTGTCTCTAAAAGATGAGTGATTTCAACACCCCCCAGTAACGACCCCACCGGACCTTGAAAATACAGCGGGGAAGTTACGAAATCATACATTTTCAGCAGGGATTAGAAATATCATGACGGGGAAATGAAATTTTAAGCTATTATCTATGATGGAACTCGCATAATTTTGACGGGAAAGCAAAAATATTAAGCGGGGAAACAACAAAAACAAGGCGGGGAAACTCTTTAACTCAAAACGTAGCGGGGAAAAGAGTTTTCTTGGCGGGTCATCCTTCAACATTGGCGAGGCAATGTTTTAGCGGGGTCGTTACTGGGAGGTGTATTTCACGAAACAAAATTTTCAAATCTAAATTTGCCTTTGACTGATAGATTGAGAGTTTAGCTTTGAATATCGGCAGCATATTCTTTCTTCCACAGCGCAGCAAACGTGTTGATTATTTTCTTGTTCACCCCAAAGTTTGTTTGAAGCTTTAAGAAATACTCCATACTGTGTATGAACTTTTAAAAGAGACAAGAATGTTGAATATTACTCCAACATCTTTAGGCTTGTACTCGAGTATTATTGGGACATCCATTACCAATCACAACAATACAAAGAGTAAATCAATCAGATCAAAGTCAACTATTTCAATTGTACCACAACTTTCACATGTTTAGATTCATCATAACTAGAGAAAATGATACGCTGCAAGCCTCCAAAATGTTTAAATCAATGTGATATATCTCTAAGGCCCGGGTTAAACGTCGCACTTCTCATGTGCCGAACCTAATATAATTAAGTTCAACGTTGGCACGGCAAAAGTATGACATTGAGTTAAACGTCGAGCCCAGTTGTGCCGTGCTTAATCAAAATCGGTTGAGATCTGAGTCTGGCGCTCTTTTTGTCTCTTGTGTGCATGCTTGGCCTCGTTTTGGAGCAACAGTCAATTGAAGATGATTTATGCTTTTGGTTCGGCACATTAAAAGCTCGACGTTTAACTTAAAGCCGCTCTTCTGCCGTGAAGTTCGACGAAACAAGTCGCGCCAAATGCAGCTTGCCGTGCCAAATTGAATCTGTCGAACCAGATCAAGTTAAACGTCGTGCTTCTCATGTACTTAATTCAGCAATTAGGTTCGGCACATGAGAAGTGCGACGTTTAACCCTGGCCTACATCGATGATATTCCACAGTCTTGATGGCAAAGAAAATTCAAAAATTTCTCTGAAGACTAGAACAATGACTTATTTACAGACAGTGTCTTCTCGTACTCTAATGATTGTTCGTGAGAGACCATTCAGTATGATCCATAGCTACTGATTTATCTTCTTGAAGAAATGCTCTAAAGTCAAGTCTCTGTAGAACAGCATTGAGAACCTTCTAAGTGTGTGCAAAATTTTCAGAGCATCCTTCAAAGTAGAAACTGTGGGGACATGATCGAAAAATTGAAAGTTGTAGCCTTGCAACATTTCTCGAATTATGGCACTTGAAATTTTCTTCTTCAAGATTTGAAGTATTGATTTAATTGTTTGAGAAAAGGCTCTATATTTTCCAACAATTCCTCATGTCAGTTAGTGCCGTGCACTTTATGAGCTCTTTTGAGCATCATCATAGCCTTTCAAAATGTTACCAGGTGCTACATTTTTGCACGTTTAAGTGAACTTCATCGGTCTTTAAAGTCTAAACTAAACAAATGTAGAGCTAAATTGGCACGTACCTCTTCAGAAAATTTCTGATGTCTCTCAATGACAAGAAGGAAGCAGATAGAAGTCTTGCGAAGTCTTCTGACAAAGAGAAAATCGTGATTTCTTAACTTAATTCGATACAGCACAAGCTTTTCTAAGAGCTTCAAGTGGCCACATCTATTGTCACATTGACTTTGAGGGTACTTTAAGCAGGAAAAGCTGTTTATCTTGCAAACTATCCAACTGTCTTAGCGAATGTATGTTCGTTGGTAGGTGTTAGTATTGTGAATTATTAATAAAGATAGTTGCTGTAGTTAATCTCCTTTTCAAGCTCGGCTGTGTAATGAAAAAGCTAATCTTAGTTCGTAAGCAGCTGAAAACGTTCAGCTTACCTTTCTACGCAGAATATCGAATTTCATAGAAATCCAACCTGATTAGTAAAATCCTATAAGACTTTAAGACAGACTTATTTTATTGTCGGAATAAAAATACCAGCGTGTAGTACATAAGGGAAATATCCAGTTTATTGAATTCATCATACATGTTTAATAAAGTCAGTTTATGTCAGACTGTGAGGTCAGTTTGGTTGTTGTACAAATTCCGGGTGAGACTCTGTTGTCGTAGTGTTTAGCCTGAAAAAGACATGCTTGTATCGGAATTGCAAGAATGATTTCTTTAGAAATTGATTAACTGAAAGATTGTATAATTTGCATAACATAACAAAAAGCCAGGATGTGCAAATCATCAACCACCTGTCCTTATAATGGACTGTTGCAAAGGGAGTACAGGTGCCCAGAAAACAATGCCTCGATCACGAGCCAAAATGTTCTGCTCAACAGAGCAAAAACTGCGTTAAATAATATCATCATTGATTTTGAGATAAAGAAGTACTTGGCTGCATCAGTTTTCTTGAGGTAATGAATCTGATGTTTGGGGTCCAAAGCAGAAAATATCAAGTGTTGCATTCAGGACCTCTTTTAGAGGAACAGGTATCAGGAGGCAATCATTTGTTTCCATAATAAAAACCGAAGAAAGGCTAATTGCTTCAGAAAGCAACGACAATAGATTTAATGAAGGGCCTTGGGGCAATTACCCACCCAGCTAGTACGTAAAAGACGCCCTGGTTGCCTTACTTAGGAGAAGCTAATCTGTTTGAAGAAGCTATTGCGTGATTCAAATTTCAGACTTGTCACACATGAGCGTGCAGTTTCTGCTCTGTCATCCATTAATTACATGATAAAAATGGCATTTTCCTCGAAAATGAAGGTGAAAAAGTACATCTCTCGAGCCTGTTAAGAATTTGGCTTACCTTGGCACTTGGAAATTTGGCTCCTTTAACCCTATGTTTAGACAGGGGCGTTTTCAGGCCCCCCTATCAAACATTCTTTGCTATCTCCACTGCTAGTTTAGATATGACCCTGCAACATACTTACACTTAGTAAAAAATTATTTGGTTCCAATTTTTTAAAATTTCATAGCCCATTGCTGTACCACGTGACCACCATATGAACTTATTTGGAAACAAGTCACGAAGAAAATCACTAAAAGCTCGCTAAGTATACACAGCTAACTCAAATAGTAAAGTTATCTACCGGGTGAGTCAGAAAAAACGTGGGGCTTTGTCGGACTGTGGCGGCGCATTGAGCCACTCGATCATCGCCAACTAAATTTTTTTCTTGCAGCCAACAGTCTAACTTAGATCATAAAACATTTTCCCCAATGAAATCAGCCTGTTAATGCATTTGTTAAAAAAGATTTACACGTTGCATTATCAGGGGATACTGAAAAAGTTAAGCCTGGGTCACACTCTCGGTCGTTAAGATCGTGCAGAAAGACCCAAGACAAAGACGCAGAGTTTGAACCCTTCGTCTTCTGGGTCTTTCTGCATGACTCTAACGACTCAAAGGACCTAGTGTGAACCAGGCTTCAGGAAGGTGATATCTGGAAGACGTCCCATTGCGATTTACAGAGCGTTGATCTGCTTGAAAGAAACTTCTTCGGAAGAAAAAGCAAGACGCATTATTGATGTTTTTCAAACATTCTGTATGCAGGGCAAGTTGTGATTAGACCTCCCAGGGAAGACAATACTATCTCCTAACTATCTCATTCTCCCCTGATGATACCACCTCTTCTCGAGAACGGGCTATTTGTAACGGACTTTGCCTAAAAAGCGCAGATATTTAATGACTATTTCATACTTCAATGCACGAACACAGGTAGTGAAATTCCACAGGATACTCCTGTAACTACAACCCTGATAAGTGAGTTCGTCATTTCTGACGAAAAGATACTAAATATCATAAGATCGCTTAACCCCAACAAAGCGCGTGGCTGGGATGAAATGTCTGCTAGGATGATAAAGTTAAGCGATGCTGCATTGGTTCTGCCTCTCAGGATAATTTTCGCAAATTGTTTAAGGCGTGGTTTATTTCCCGAAGTATGGAAATATGCAAACGTAGTGCCGGTTCATAAGAAAAACGAGAAAAATTTAAAAGAGAAGTACCGTCCTATCTCTCTCTTACCAATCTTTGGGAAAATACTTGAAAAGCTCATATACGATTCCCTCTACTCGCATCTTATATCACATCAACTGCTTAACCCAAATCAATCAGGTTTTCGTCCAGGAGACTCAAAAATCAACCAGTTACTCTCAATAACACATACGATATTTAAAGCCTTAGACTGTAATCCTCCTCTTGATGTTCGCTCCGTGTATCTTGACATTTCTAAGGCATTTGATAGGGTTTGCCACGATGGTCTACTTTATAAATTAAAACGATGTGGTGTCTCAGGACCACTTCTATTTCTAATCCAAAGTTTTCTCAAGGATCGAAAGCAAAGGACTGTACTGAATGGGCGGAGTTCTAATTGGGGAGATATTTCAGCAGGGGTACCTCGGGGCTCTATTCTAGGACCCTTGCTTTTCCTTGTGTATATGAATGATTTAGCTGTAGGCTTGAAGTGCAACGTTAAGTTATATGCTGATGATACATCATTGTTCACAGTGGTAGAAGATTCAAATACAGCTGCTAATGACATGAACCATGACTTGGACTTGATAAGTCAGTGGGCTTACGCATGGAGAATGTCCTTTAATCCTGATCCGCAGAAACAAGCTGTTGAATTAATATTTTCAAGAAAGAAAACTGAAATCGATCATCCAGCGATCTTTTTTAACAACATACCTGTGAAGAAAGTAAGTGAACATAAACATTTTGGGATCATCTTAGATTCAAAGCTATCTTTCTCAGCTCATATCAAATCTGCTATCTCTAAGACAAGAAAGGGCATTGGCTTGCTGAAATATCTCTCCAAATATCTGCCCAGACATACCCTAAATGAATCATACAAGCTCTATGTGCGACCCCATCTGGACTATGGAGACGTCATTTATCATATTCCTGAAAAAGTATGCGAATTCAGTCAAAACATCGTTTTGCCAAATTTAATGGAAAAGCCAGAGTCTGTTCAGTATTCTGCTGCTTTAGCCGTGTCAGGTACATGGAGGAGAACATCTCGAGAGAAGCTGTACACAGAACTTGGTTGGGAGTCACAGAGTTCCCGAAGATGGAGTAGACGCCTTACTCTATTCTACAAGTTTGTAAATAATCTTAGTCCTGGTCATACAGTAGATCCAATTCCCCCTTTTCATCAGTCGCAGTACTGCCTTCGTGATCAGGATGTCATTGGGCGTGTCAAGGCAAGGACAGAACAATTCAAATCTACTTTCTACCCAAACTGTCTATCCGAATGGAAAAAGCTTGAGCCTGAACTGAGACTTGCACCTTCTATCGCTGTTTTTAAGAAAAAACTTTTGTCAATAATCCGCCCCCCTGCAAAATCTGTTTATGGAATTCACAACCCTATGTAGTGGATTCAACGTGCGGCCCATAAACACATAACTCAAAGATGTATCTTAGTTTCCTTAAAGTGCAAATATTCAAAATGTATCAAACACAACTGAACTAAAAACTGTCAATAATCCATGTTTAGTTCTCTTTATTCTTCGTCCCCAACAAGGAAAGGAATAAATACGCTCACCAAAATCATGCCGACGTCAACTTGGGCTTGGGCTTGGGTCGTCGCTGCTCGAGACTAGGCCTAGCTTCAGTGGCTTTACGTAAGGAACGCGCTCGTCTTGTTTGTCTTGTGCTCTCTCTACAACTCTCCTCTACAACTCTCCTCTACAACTCTGTTGTAATAGTTTTACATGTTTACCATGGCTCCTTAGGGAACTGGATCAGCGCAACACCGCCAGCACACAGGGCAAAATGCACCCACACAAAAGGCAAGATACCTCAAGGGACAAAACGTTCTGGGGGTCTCCTGAGTCTTGTCGACTCCCTTTGTGATTTCCTTTGAGGTTTGCCAACATTCTCCCCACCTTGACGTACTACGTTAACATATCTTACTCCAGTAGGCTTAGTCTTGGTGGCTCTTTCAGGAACGTATGCCTTTGTTTGAACTATTTCATGATTTTCTGGATCTTTGTGTCCTTCGAGGAGGTGCAGTTTTTGAATAGATCTATTAAAGTTTCCTTTCTGTGTTTTGACTGTCACTGTCCGAATTAAACCATCTGCTCCTTCGTGAACTTCTGCCACCATTCCCAATGGCCAACTGCTGCGTTTCACATTGTCCTCTGAAATCAATACAACATCACCTTTCTGTAACGGAGGAACTTCATTTCTCCACTTTTGTCTCACGGTTAACTTTGGTAAATATTCTGCTTGCCATCTTTTCCAGAAGTGACCGATCAATCGTTGACGATAAAGATATCTATCAGTGATTGGAGCTTCACATTGCGTCCCATGTGGTATGTCTGGAACAGTCTTTAGTGCTCTTCCAAGAGCAAGATGTGCCGGTGTGATTACTTGTCCATCTTTGATACTTTCTCCAACAAAAGTCAAAGGTCTTGAGTTAACTGTTGACTCGATTTCTGTCAAAACTGTGTACATCTCTACATATGTAAGGAAAGCTTTGCCGAGAATCTTTCGTAATGGCTCTTTTAGTGAACGACAAATTCTTTCCCACCAACCTCCTCGATGTGGGCTTCGCTCCGTAATGAACTTCCACTTGATTCCTCTATTTGCTAAATCTGTTTCTACTCTCTGAGTATCAATCTTCTTCCAAATTTTCTCTGTCTTCGTTTTTGAAGTCTCCACAATCCATTGCAAGTCTTTATTCGCTCCTTTGAAAGTAGACTGGTTATCTGACCACATTGTGTTGCAGAGACCCCTCCTGTTATACATCCTCTTGAAGGCTTGCAAGAACTCGTCAGTTGTCATATCATTGGTTAATTCGAAATGAACCATTCGTGTTGATGCACAAGTAAATATGCATACATACGCCTTTTGGGGTACTGAACTTCCTTTCAACTTTAAGAACAAGTGTCCTGTGAAATCTAATCCAACATGTGTAAATGGTGGTGAAGGACTCGCTCTCTCTACAGGTAAGGGAGCCATTCTTTGCATCAGTGGTTTGGTAACTTGCCTTTTACATTTGAGACATCTGTGAATTACTCTGGTAACATTTCTGCGGCCTTGGATTATCCAGAATCTTTCTCTCGTTATGGCTAAAGTGGTTTCTGGTCCTGCATGTGTAGCTTCTCTTTCATGTACTGATTGAATAATCTTGTCTACGACCATATGTTTTCCAGGTAATATGATTTGATGCTTACTTTCTTCAGGTATCAAAGAAAACTGCAATCTACCCCCGACCTTGATAAGCTCCTTTTCATGATCAAAGATTGGAGACAGGCTATTCAACTTGCTAGTTTTCGGGAGTTGTACATCGTTCTTTAGTGCTTCAAAATCTCCAGCAAATTCTTCTCGTTGCACTGTTCTGTACCAATATTCTTCTGCTGACTTTATCTCTTCTGACGTTAAATCTTTTCCAAATGATTCCATCGGCTGGCTTGTAGCTTTACTTCTTAAACTCGTCTTAAAATTACGAACTGCTCGCAAGACGTAAGCAGTAACTCTTGCTAACTTCAAAAATTTCTCATATTTGGCTGGATCAATTACTCTTGATACAGACTTTGTAGTTGAATGGTTACAAACTGTAATTTTGATCATCTCTGTTTCTGACTCTGGAGAAACCTCGAGCTTATTTTCCGGCCAATTTTCTTCACTGTTCTTTAACCACGCTGGCCCATTCCACCAAAGTTGGTTATGAATAACTGAATCTAAATTCTCCCCCCGAGTTAACAAATCGGCAGGGTTTTCATTTCCTGGGCAAAAACGCCAACATTCAGGTGATACGTTTTCTTGTATCGACTGCACTCGATTCGCAACGAACAATTTCCAGTTTCTGCTTGGCCTTCGTATCCAGCTGAGTGCTACCAAACTGTCTGACCAACACACTATTCTGTCGACAGTCACTTTCAATGATTCCAATACAAACTTCAACAGTTTGGAAAGAATAAATGCAGCTAGCAACTCAAGTCTTGGCAAAGTCACTCTTTTAGTCGGTGCAACTCGGTTCTTGGACATGACTAACTGAACATTCACTTTTCCAGATTCGTCTTTCAACACGACGTACACTACTGCACCATAGGCTTTGGGACTAGCATCTCCAAATCCGTGGAGCTCGACGCTGTTGACATTAGTAAGATCACTTACAAAACATCTAGGAATGCGCAGATTTGATAACTCTTTCAAATCTTCTTTCCATTTATTCCATGAAGACATAAGATCTGCTGGTAACTTTTGATCCCAATTTAACCCCCGTGTCCACAGTTCTTGGTATAGGATCTTTGCTGTAACAGAGAATGGACCTAACCATCCCATTGGGTCGAAAAGCTTTGACGATATACTGATAAGACTCCTCTTGGTTCCTTGATCTTGAATATTTGTCAGTTTCTCTCCTTGATTGAACAAAAATTCATCTGTTTCTGTATCCCATGAAATGCCCAATGCTTTCAATGGGTCACCTTCGCTTTCAATCTCTATCACATTCTTCGTTGCTCTTTGATCTTGTGGTATACGGACAAGAACCTCTTTAGAATTACTTGCCCACTTGACTAATTCGAAGCCTCCAGATTTCATCATTCCCGTAGCTTCTTGATACAACTGAAACGCACTTTCATTATCTTCAGCTCCCGTTAAACAGTCATCAACATACATGTTCTCTTTGATGGTTTCTGATGCTTTTGGAAATGATTCCTTGCTTTCTTCAGTATGATGCTGCACAGTTGCTATTGCTTCAAAAGGGCTTGAAACATCTCCAAATGTTAGGCGTGTCATGCAGTATGTCTTTGGCTCTATCTTTGTATTAAAATCACGCCACAGAAATCTATGCACATTCTGATCTTGCTTTGCAAGCTTTATTTGCAAGAACATCTTTCTGATATCTGCCATTAAGGCGACACGATGAAGGCGAAACCTAATGATGATTGAAACTAAATTAGGTTGTAACACAGGTCCTGGTAGAAGACAGTCATTGAGGGAAACTCCATTCTTATTCTTCGAAGATGCATCAAATACCACTCTACACTTTGTTGTCACTTTATCTGAGCGAAAAACTGGATGATGAGGCAGATAGTTAATCTTTGTCTCTGAATTTGAATCCGTTTTGTCTGTTTCTCTTGCGTGCCCATCTTTCAAGTACTGATTTATTGCATCTTGATACATGCTTGCCTTTTCTTTGTCATACTGAAAACGTTTCTCTACTTTCACAAGTCTGCTAACAGCTTGCTGCCTATTGTCTTCCAAACCTGCACAATCTTCTCTCCATGGCAATGCAACTTCGTAACGTTCTCCATCATAGACAAGGCTATCTTTGAATTGTTGCATCGCACTTTCCTCGTCTTTTGTCAGCCTTTTTTCACTTTCATCGATTCCCAAAGATTCTAATTGCCAAAATCGTTTGAGATCGAGGTTGAGCTCTTCCTCTATTGTCTTCACTGTAGCAAAATTTGTCGTTGCTCTGTTGCTTGGATGATATTCTGATCCTACATCTAAGTTTCCTGAGATCATCCATCCAAATATTGAATTAGTTGCTATCGGACTGCTAGCATCTCTCTTCTTTAGTCCGCTTCTTAAGATCTGACCCCACTGATCTGAACCTAATAGAATATCAATGTTTGCTGTTTGTCTTGGGTAGCTATCAGCTAACTTTAATCCCTTTAAATATCGATATTTTGAAATATCGACTGGAACTGCTTCTAGCTGTGCACACACCTTATCCACCGCCCATGCACTTACATCAGCAGACTTACTGCCATCCAATGCTGTCAAAGTAAATTTGAACTTTCTCACTTTAATTGTTCTTGATTGACCACCATGCATTAATATTGTCATCAGTTTTGATGGTCCCTCAGATTGCATTCCTAATGACTCTGCAATATCCTGCTTTATGTATGAGTGATCACTTCCACTATCTATCAGAATCCTGACATCTGTTTCAGTGCCATTCTGAATTAACTTTGCCTTTGCTGTGGGTAGCAGCCTCATCTTGGTTTCTGAATCTGTTTTCACAATACCGTTTAAAACTCCAACATGGCTTGCTACTATAGCTTCTACTCTCTCGGAATAATTGACCTTCTCATCTTTAGTTACTTCTGTCTTGGGATTCGAACTTGCTCTGTGTAGTAATGTATGATGTTTTCTCTGACATCCCTCGACCATACATCCTTGGCTCATACAACATGAACTGTAATGCGTGGAACTTATAGGCTTCAAACAATTGAAACACAATCCTTTATCTTTAACTGTCTGTATCCTCTCATCAACTGATTTCTTCTTGAATCCAAAACACTTCTTTGATTCATGATTTTTCTCACAAAAACCACATTTATTTTGATTATTTTGGCCTTGATTGACAGTTTCTTGACTAGTTTGAGCTGCTAATGCTGTTGCTGATGAAAACCTACTGTCCCCTTGATCCTTGTTTTGTATACGTGGCCTATTTGACATTCTGGGATGAGTTGAACGGTTTGGAGTCGACTTCTCTATGGCCTCTTCAGACATTACATGTGATCGAAGAAAATCGAAGAAAAACTCTGCCGTAACTCTCTTATCTTCTTCTTCATTCTCTAGCTTGGAAAGTTCATACTCCCACTTTCTCCTTATGTCATTTGGCAGTTTACTTTGGAAAATTGGTACAAGAATTCTGTGACACACTTCAAGGTTTGGCTCATACTGCTCCAGAGTGTGATATCTATTAACCAAAGTGTCATACAAGTACCTCAGTGACTGTGCAGTCACCCTTTCTCTCTTCTCTATGTTTAGTATCGATTCGACCAAATGTTCAATGACTAAACGTTGTCTACCATAACGCTTCTTCAATGCATCTATGGCCTTTGAGTAATTTGAACTCGTAACTTCAATGTATTCAATGGCTTTTCTTGCAGATCCCTTTACATATACTCTCAGATAATTGAATTTCTCTCTCTCACTTAATGTATTGTTCTCGTGAATACAAGATTTGAACTGATCCCACCATGAAACCCATTCTATCATATTGCCATGAAACTCTGGTAATGTAAACTTGGGTAATTTCAAATTACTACTTGAATTTGATTCTCTGTATTCCTTCAGTGGTGTCCTATCCTCTACTGATCTCAACTCTGCTTCCTCATCCTTTGTTAATTGTGAAATAAGTCGTTCTGCCCCTTTTGATGCACGCAGGATTCGTTGTTGAAATTCTGTCCAAATTCTTATCTCTCTATCTACAATACTTTCATCTATCTGTAATGTAATGATTTCTTGGACTATAGACCCGCACTGTTGTTCCTTTTCATTCAGTCGACGTAATGAATTTTCCATCTCAGCTTTTGATACTTCACCCTGATCAAACTCAGAAATCTCTAACAGTATCATCTCTATCGCTGAACCATAAAATTTATATTTTCTGTAAAGTTGCTCCATCTCACTTGGATTTCTTATATCATCACTTCTTGTGTCTGCATTAACATTGGCTTTGTGCTGCACTGCCTCTAATATTTTCTTACTCCAACTATTTATCTTTAAATCCATTTCTTTCTCAATTTGATGAACAAAATTCGACTGTTTTTCCATTAAAACTTTCATTTCACTAATCTCTTGAAAAATATTCTCATGATCTTTGCTTTCTCCATGTCCGTTATCTCCATTATGTCCGGAAAATTCATATTCTCTGTGATCTGTTTCATACTTTGGTTCATCTGAACTAACTTGAAAACGAGGCTGTCCGGTATTTGAAAACTGTCCGGTTTGTGTGGTCTGCCCGTGGTGTTCCCAACTTTGCTGTCCATTATCATGCAATTGTTCATGTATAATCTTGCCTTCATCTCTTCTACCATCACTGCCTTTCGAATGTCCGAACAGATCAATGTCCCGATCTTCGAACTGTACGCTAAACAAATCCTGTTCCAATACTCTATTTCTATCGCGAATTGATGACGTCCTGTCCAAACGTGAACGTGCAGACTTGCTTATCTCTTCAACATTCGGCAACAAACGCGGTATCCTCGAAGGAGTTTTCAAGATCGACTCTGTTTTATCTTGAGACTTTTCACTCTGAACGGAATCCTCAGGAGAACCTCCTTGACTCGTGATTAATTCCCTTTTGGCGAACTTGTACAGCCTCTGTATCAGCTCTGCTTTTCTCCCCGTGGCTGGCAATGCGTTTTTCTCCAATTCCCTTCGGAGCTCCACGACATTCAACTTCAAAATATCATTATACAATTGATCTTCCGACGACATTGTCCCATGAGGAATACAGATAGCAAAATCACGAAAGACTGATCCAGTAAACAATTAAATAACGAATATGGCACGAGCGATTCGACTTTCAAACCAATATGTCCCAAATCTTTCTTCAATCTTGAGCGAGTAAACAAATCCAATGACAAATAGCAGGTACACAAACTGTCCAACGACCAATGTCCAAAGAATACCAATATCAATAGAATTAACTAACTAAGAAACTATCAGTTTAACTTAGCAAAATAAGTTACAAATTCTTTCAAATTTTTGTGTAAGCTCTTCTATCTATATCTTACACAATTATGAAAAACCAGAAAACAACTGCTGTCTTTCTAGTTTTCTATAGAGCGAAAAAAGCGCTTCGCGCGAAAAACAAGAACTAAGATGCAAGCATGAATTCAATACAAACAATGCAAACCATAACTGAATTCAAAGCAAACAAGTAGATACATCATGCAATGCAACAAACGAGAAAAAGATACACCAATGTAGTACGTAAAGTTCCCCAGCATATCAGCACATAACAAGGTACAACAACCCATCATTTCGAAATGATGCAAGTACCAGCGTAATAAGCCAAATTCAAAGGGAAGAACTTCACGCAATACCCCAATGAAATGGATAATTCATCTAATTCAATTAATAATCAACTACCCTCTGCTACTATGTAGTGGATTCAACGTGCGGCCCATAAACACATAACTCAAAGATGTATCTTAGTTTCCTTAAAGTGCAAATATTCAAAATGTATCAAACACAACTGAACTAAAAACTGTCAATAATCCATGTTTAGTTCTCTTTATTCTTCGTCCCCAACAAGGAAAGGAATAAATACGCTCACCAAAATCATGCCGACGTCAACTTGGGCTTGGGCTTGGGTCGTCGCTGCTCGAGACTAGGCCTAGCTTCAGTGGCTTTACGTAAGGAACGCGCTCGTCTTGTTTGTCTTGTGCTCTCTCTACAACTCTCCTCTACAACTCTCCTCTACAACTCTGTTGTAATAGTTTTACATGTTTACCATGGCTCCTTAGGGAACTGGATCAGCGCAACACCGCCAGCACACAGGGCAAAATGCACCCACACAAAAGGCAAGATACCTCAAGGGACAAAACGTTCTGGGGGTCTCCTGAGTCTTGTCGACTCCCTTTGTGATTTCCTTTGAGGTTTGCCAACACCCTAAAGGGTTTTCCCATCTTACTCAACTTAGAGTTGGTTTCAGCAAGTTGAATTTCCACAAATTCAAGCATAATTTTAGGGATACCATTAACCCAATGTGCCCAACAAGTGATGGCGTTGAGGACACGGAACACTTTTTGTTGCTCTGCCCTTCTTCTGATGTTCAACGTCAAGATCTTCTCGCTGGAATTGCTGAATTATTACGACCGTTTTTACAAATCACCAATCTGTAAAATGATGTCTTGGTACAGCTTTTACTATATGGTGATCAAGACCTTTCCTATGACTTAAACAGGAAAATACTCGAATTAAGTTTACGCTATATCCATGAAACTGGTCGGTTTGATTAAAAGTTCTTTTTGTGACATCAGTACTTAGCAACCACCAATCCCCTTGTTAAGTTCTTTTCCCTTGTTGATTCTTTTGCACATCAGATGTCAAGCATTTTCAACATTTGATCTACTATCAACTAAGAGTTTCGCCTGACGTTTGATGTGGAACAGAATCTACTGCATTTTCACCAGTTCTTAATCGTGTGTAGTGTAGTTGTATGCTAGTTTAACGTTGCGGGTTTTTTTTATTGGCCATGGGGTAGTCATTGTCTTTCGCTCCCAATGGTATCGTACTTGTAGTGTTGTATAGTAATTAGAATAGGTATAGTTAAATGTAATGATATATTGTAAATATTTATAATTGAATAAAAAAACGTGTACCTGTAACTTTTGCCAAGATAAAATGCAGGAGGGGCTTGGCAAAAGATTTGATCAGTTTGCCAGACTCCGATAAAAGGTCTTACGAAGTAAATTTTTTTTAAATGCTTAAATGACCGATTTCGATGGGGGAAAGGTTTACGATCTAAGTTAGCTTCTTGCCTGCACGGACAAATTTAGTTCACGACAATTAGGTGTCTAAATGCGATGTCACAGTCCGCCAAACGCCCCACGTTTTTTCTGACTCACCCGGTACACCATTCGATTTGTCTTGAAGAGGATTTCATTTGATGCATAGTTTGTTCAAATTTGCTTACATCAGCAAATATAGATATTCATGACATCATTCACCCTTATGACATAATAGTAGACTGATGACGATGAGCCCCTTGTATCCCTGCGGTAAACCTTGCTCAAGAGGGACTCATCATGAAACAGTAAAAAACTTGGCCCTATTTCTTCAGTCATCAATGGAATTAGGAAAGAATCACGGCTTCGAATCTCTATCCCATGGGGGTGTTTTCAATTCTTCAATCGAATCGAAAATTCTATCACATTTACACGTTAACAATGGTATTTCACAAATCTCGCAATCTGATTGGTACTGAAGAAATTGCTCAGTTTGGGCCTAAATAGGGCCAGGTTTTTCATAGTAATACTATGAGTCTCTATTGACCGAAGCGCCATCATCAAGTCAAAGAGCACAGGGAAACAAGAGACTCATTGTCATAAGTCTAACATAATAGCTTGAATAACTTAGTGTACAAGATCTCAAAACTTGCAGAAAATAGTCGTAGACTCCTTGTTACTTAGTATTTTCACTAATTAGAAGTCCAAAAGTTGAAAATAATCGACAATAGAAATCTCAATTAGTGTATACAATTGCTAATTGCTCTTAATTAGCAAGAGTTATTATTTGAATGAAAAGTTTCTTTGTAAATATCTTCTCCTACTCTTATCTGCTACTTTTGTCTACGATTCTGCCTGTTATCTTATGTTAATCTTGACAAATTTTGTATTTCAAGCCAATTGCCAGATTTTGACCATTTTTTGATAATTTTTAGTTGCCTAGTAATGAACCGCGTGACTGACTAAGCTCCATTGTTATATTTGCAAAGCTTATTGTCCAAAGAACAACTGAGCCGATTTTCATTGTTGTATCTTTTGCGGCTTCGGAAATAAAGAGAGGGCGACAAACGCCCCCTCCCGGTCAGAAATGCACAAATTTCATCCTGGTCCAAAGGGTCGATTAGGTAGGTAACTTTGCTTTTCGCTCCACTGAGCAGCGAGTAACCGTTTTGCATAACCACTCTTCTCAGAAAACAGTTAATTTCTCTAATACTAGCTAGCGGTAAAAAGGGCGTTCTTCTACACAGTCTTGGCAATCGAAAGATATGCAAATCGCAAGGTTTCCGTTAAGGCTGGCTTTGCAAATTATTTTGCAAAGCATTATGTTGATTTCAGAAAAGTGGATTTATCTCCAAACCTACTCAAAAAAGTGTTGGTTCTCCTTAAATTCGCTGCATCGTTAGCTAGATTCTTGATCTACATCTTTACTAAGTCTGATTGAACAAGCTAGGCTAGCTTTCTCGCAATCAAATTTTATATTTCTGTTTACTTTTCGACAGCGAAGCGAAGGGTAGAAGCTATGGCCAACAGGTTACCATGTTACAAATCACACTTTCAAACACTCAGCTTTAGCATAACTTTCTGAAATGTTTCCATTGGCAAATGAATTAACGCGATCTATTGAAGGTAAGGCCCCAAATCCTTACTGGTTCTCAGAACATTATTGTTCTGAAGCCTGGTCATCAGCAAGTTTTACATCACTCAGTAGGTTATCTAATTTGTACAACAAAGCTCTGAAAATGAAAGAAAGGTCACTGAAAGATCCTGCATCACTACAGGAACGTTTTAAGAGAAACATTGCCATTATGATGTTTAAATGTCTAAATGGACTGGCCCCTGATTATTTGACAGATAGATTTACATGTTCAGCCCAGGTGCATCAGAAGAACACAAAATCAGCAGCTGCGAAAAAGGTTATTGTGAAGAACACAAGAGGCAAGGCCTCATCTAGTTTCAGAAGAAGAGGAACCAAACTTTCGAATGACTTACCTGGACCAATAACATCAAAGAACAGCATTTTGCAATTCAAAACCAGTCTTTTAACGTCATAACTACAATGCACATTGCCATCTTATACTATTTTAATTTCTTACTGTAATACTGTATATTTATAGGTTTTTTTTGTTTTAGCTACTTTTACTTTTTAGTGGGCCCTACTGTAAAAAATTAACTAACACATTGTTAATTATCGTAGATTACCCACTTTAAATATATTCTATTATCATTATTATTATTATTATCATAACACGCGGAAATCATCCAACGTCACGAAAATCAGCCAATGACATCGTCGCTTCTAAGCCCTTGAGACAAAATCGGTCGTTCGTGGTGAAGTTTTTTTTTCAAATATAAAAATTTACAATGAGTTTTACGTTTAACTATACTTATCTAATTACTCTACAACACTGCAGGTACGATACCATGGGGAGCGAAAGACAATGACTACCCCATGGCCTGCGTAAAAAGACACGTAACATTAAACTAACTACAACTACGCTACAATCGACTAAAACTATTGAATCATGTACTAGGATTCTTTTCCACGCAAGATGTCAGGTCAGGGTTTCGATGACTTTGGATGATGTTGCACGTGCAACTCATTCAGTAGTAAAGGTAAAATACCTGAAGTCTGATGTGAAAAAGAATTTACAAGGAAAAATACCATTTACTTTAAAGGACTTGGTGGTTGCATAGGTTGCAATAGATCTCAATCAAACCGACCAGTTTCATGGATAAAACGTAAGGTCAATTCGAGTATGTTTCTATTCAAGTCATTGGAAAGGTCTTGATTACCATATAACAAAAGCTGGGTCAAAGCATCATTTGAAAGATCGGTGATTTGTACAAATGATCGTAATAATTCAGCAACTCTAGCGAGAAGATCCAGTCGTTGAACATCAAATGAAAGGCAGAGCAACAAATAGTGCTCCGTATCCTCAATCCCATCACTTGTTGGGCACATTGGGTTTATGGTATCCCTAAAATTGTGCTTGAATTTGTGGAAATTTAATTTGCTGAGACCAACCCTCAGTGGAGTAAGATAGGATAATCCTTTTGGATCGTGAATTCCAAACACAGATTTTGCAGGGGGACGGATTATCGACAAGAGCTTCTTCTTGAAAACAGCAACAGAAGGTGCATGTCTTAATTCAGGCTGAAGCTTATTCCATTCGGATAAACAGTTGGGATAGAAGCTAGACTTGAATTTTTCTGTCCTTGCCTTTAATTGCCCAATGACATCCTGGTTGAGAAGACAGTACTGTGACGGATGAAGAGGGGGAATTGGATCTACTATATACTCGGGGCTAAGATTATTTACAAACTTGTAGAACAAGGTGAGGCGTCTACTCCATCTTCGGGAACTTAATGATTCCCAGCCTAGATCTGTGTACAGCTTCTCCCGAGATGTCCCCCTCCATGTTCCTGTTACAGCCAAAGCAGCGGAATACTGAACAGACTCTAGCTTATCCATTAAAGTGCCCCTGACATGAAAAATAAAAAAAATTTCGAAATTGATTTTATGCTCTTATCCGAACAAGTAAACAACGCTGAATCGAATGATGTGATTATTTCCGGCATATTATGTCTATAAGTATGTTTTTTTAATCTCTAAAGTGTCAA
Organism: Aurelia sp. 3 sensu Dawson et al. (2005); assembly: GCA_964020215.1. Classification (NCBI taxonomy): domain Eukaryota; kingdom Metazoa; phylum Cnidaria; class Scyphozoa; order Semaeostomeae; family Ulmaridae; genus Aurelia; species Aurelia sp. 3 sensu Dawson et al. (2005). Next base: position 13,278,854 of record OZ026585.1, read on the forward strand.
TTTTCGTGATTCTTTGTGCGAATAAAAATGCGCGGTCAAAGAGGAATTTGAGGAATTTGTGACGTATTGAGTTGGACTCATCGGCGTGCGTAGTTAGATCACCACAGTGGGGCACTATGACTTGAGCATGGTGGACGCGAAGAAACGACCAAAAGGGGGCAATATGGTTGTGCTTGTGTATCGAATGGCATCAGCTGTAAGAATAGTAGCCATACCCAGCCATCCTCCACGGATAGTGATGCATAACTTCCAGACAATGAAGAGCAACGATTATTATCGTTACGATTTGCGAGGCAACATCAGTCTTCCATTCGTCAGCCTTGTGTTTGAAAATTTCAAGTTAACAGATTTTGCTTAAAGAATGGAAAGAAGAACTTCCGATATGACATGACCGCAGGGACTGAAGCTGGTGTTGTTCATTCCGTTGATGCAATTGGAAATGCTCTAAATGGGATGAAAGGCAACATTTGAGGAAGGTAGGATTGGCGTAAATAAATGCCAAGGGGCCTACTCTCTCTCTCTCTCTCTCTCTCTCTCTCTCTCTCTCTCTCTCTCTCTCTCTCTCTCTCTCTCTCTCTCTCTCTCTCTCTCTCTCTCTCTCTCTCTCTCTCTCTCTCTCTCTCTCTCTCGGTTCCCTCGTCCTTACCTGTAGGTAATGAACTAGATTAACTCCTCTGAATATCTAACGGCAACAATCATTATTGATGTAAATAATTTCATGGCGGGCAAGAGCTTCAAAGATACCCTTGTTTGTTTCATTACTTCCGCATTCCCTCTTTTATTAGGAGAAGGCAATCCTTCATTATTCAAAAGAATCAGCCGTGTGTGTTGTTTGTATCTTTTATATTTTCGTGGGGTCTTTGTTCGTAGACAACCAAACTTTTACTTGAAATACAAGGGATTGAATTCATTCTTTATGGTTGATTCGCTCTAGATTTGCTCTTGCATCAGTTCACCCATGGGAGAAGGGTCATGCAAATTGATGCAACATACTTCAGCTGTCCAATAATGCCCTCAAATGACGGTTTACACCAATAGCATTGATAGATCTTGTTTGTCCCCAAGAAGTCACGGACAATTAATTTAAACTGGCCAAGCGAAATACTGATTCATGTCAGGCCGTTAGATTGGGCCTAAGTTCAAGCCTGACAATAACATTAGCTACTGCGCGCGGCCTGTTGATGATGAATTCGGTTACTGTTTTGCACGGTTATAGATACAAGGCTTGGGGTGGGGGTGATACTGGGACGACTCACCATTCGTGAACAGGTCGCTTGTATCATATCATGCGACATGCGTTGAGGTTTTGAAAGGAATTCCATCAATATGTCTTCCTCTTCGACGCCATTGTCCACATCTTTGTCAAAGAAGGCACGCGGTTTTATCCTTGCATGGCTTAAAAATCGTTTCTAGGTTGCTGTTATCTTCAAAGCCTTCGTCAGTCGTGTGTGCAATGTCTTTTTGACATTTCCAGGACGAATTCGACATGTTTCTCTCCGTTAATGGGCTTTGTGTGATGCGTGATACTGGTGCTTCCACTGTTTTCATCAGTTGTTCACCTGGCATGCAATTTCTAAGAACACCAGAATACGTCACTCGCCCCAGACTCTTTTCAAATGACTAGCCCCTATAAAACCCCATAAAAAGCGCACTTCTGCCCCTCATATCGAAAAATGAATAATAGATATGGAATCAGCGATGTTTACTGCAACTATTTAGCTGATAAAAACAATTTTCATTTTTTCATGTCAGTGGCACTTTAAATTTCGCAAAACGATGTTTTGACTTAAATCACATACTTTAGCAGGGATATGATAAATAACATCACCATAGTCCAAGTGGGGATGAACGTAGAGTTTATATAATTCGTTTAGAGTATGCCTGGGCAGATAGTTGGAGAGATATTTCAGCAAACCGATGCCCTTCCTTGTTTTGGAGATAGCCGATTTGATATGAGCTGAGAAAGATAGCTTTGAGTCCAGGATAATTCCTAAGTGTTTATGCTCAACTACCTTCTTCACAGGTATGTTATTAAAAAGGATCACAGGATGGTCAATTTCAATTTTCTTCCTTGAAAATGTTAATTCAACGGCTTGTTTTTGTGGATCAGGATTAAATGACATCCTCCAGGTGTGGGCCCATTAACTAATCAAATCCAAGTCGTGGTTCATATCATTGGCTGCTGTATTGGAATCTTCTACTACTGTGAACAATGACGTATCATCAGCAAACAACTTAACATTACATTTCAAACCTACGGCTAGATCATTTATGTACACAAGGAAAAATAACGGTCCCAGAATAGAGCCCTGAGGCACCCCTGCCGAAATATCTCCCCAATTAGAACTCTGTCCATTCAGTACAGTTCTCTGCTTTCAATCCTTAAGAAAACTTTGGATAAGAAAAAGAAGTTGTCCCGATACACCACATCGTTTTAATTTATAGATTAGACCATCGTGCCACACCCTATCAAATGCTTTAGATATGTCAAGATACACAGAACGGACATCAAGAGGAGGATTACAGTCAAAAGCTTTAAATATAGTATGCGTTATTGAGAGTAGCTGGTTGACTGTCGAGTCTCCTGGACGAAAACCTGATTGATTTGATAGTTAAGCAGTTGATGTGATATAAGATGCGAGTATAGAGAATCGTATATGAGTTTTTCAAGCATTTTCCCAAAACAGGTTTTTTTTTCTTATATATATATGTCATTAAAATTTTACAATACATATTACGGTCTACACTACTTACAAGAATTACTTTACAATACTACTGGGACAAAAACCCCCGGGGAGCAAGAGGCTGTGTCTACCCCAAGGGAATGAACATAGATAAAAGAAAGAAAACTGCTTAAACGTAAAAAACACTTCTAAAAACAATACATACGGATAATAAGAACGATTTGACACTAAGGACGATTTGACACTAAGTCTGCTGCATATTAGAAGTCAGATCCATGTGATGGTGAGGAAAAGTACAGTAAAAACCTGCGTATAAGAACCTACAATTTTGCAAGTCAGCCTGATTAGGTTCTTATACATTGAGTATTTAGTGGGAAATTAGGCTGTTCAGGTTCTTAAATTGGTTCTTATTTCATTCAGGGCATCCAGGTATTTCTTTTGTTCAGATTGAAATTTCAAGCCCATTATTTACTGTCAGTTGAGAGGCACTTGAGTTCATGAGGCCTTATTCAAACAGCAGTTCGTGGAAGAATCGGGTTCCTGTAAACCGTGGAACGACATAACGACTAATAACGACATAACGACTAATAACGAGCTATCAAATTACAGTATCGAGTTGTCTGTCCAATTGGATGTATCCAAGGGACCACCATGAGTACGGAATGGACTGATCAGTGGATCTAGGGGATAGCGGAGCTCACGAATTTTGTTTCTTTGGAAAGCAAAGTAAGAAACAAGCAAGCTCATCAGTTCTATTCTTCTGTATCCCCTGTTTCGTGTAAATGTGTAAGTAGAAGATGGAAAGAATGGTCTCCTGTTTCCAAATCCTATTTCCTAAAGCTTTTTAATCCGATCATTTGGATGGTGTACTCTCTAGACTTGCCCCAAGTCTATTTCGTCAATCAAAAACATTAGGAAAAGGAGAAATCGGCAAAGGGACCTTTCAGATAGACTTATTACAGATGACATACCTTTCCAGATCGACCAATGACAGATGGCAAAGCAACAGTTATCATGCAGATTGCGCTCATTTTCAGGTAACTACACAAAATGTGTTTTGACTTCAGCTTCAGAAAAGTGAATCATAACAAAATGTTTATTGATAGAGTTAAGATAAGTTCATTTCCCAGTGTGAATTCACATATTAGTTGCTTTAAAGTCTCAATAGGCACCTTAGAACGTTTTTGAAAGTTTTGTTCGTTAATTATTAGATATTAGATGTTAACGTATTCTGTAGGAAAGTTTTGCAGCAAAGTATACCTATGATTAAAGAAATTATCCAGAAGCCTCGGACCTCAGCTTCTTTTACCGCCATGAAGCAGCACTCCGTACTAATCTCTTTGGTTTTATCTGGAGCATGAACATGCAATGTTGCTGCTCATAACTCCATTTTCAGATTACTAATTTCTTCCTACGATATGCCAAACTGTAAGTTGAAATGTCTAGAATGTAACTAGAGTGAATAGAAATTGTCAGATTCGAAACCTTTTTTTTTCTCTGTGTTCCATCAAACGTCAGAACTTTTTTTGGGACACCCGGTATTAGTTATGTTATGTTGCCAAATACTCTATTGGTTATGGTAAAACTATTGTCGAGCCATTAAACTGTTATGTTATTTTGCCAAGAACTCTCTCTCTCTCTTATGGTAAAACAATTATTAGGAAGCCAAGGAATGTTGCCTATATCCGTACCTGCAAAAGTCATTGTTGTTATGTCAGGAAAAAATTGTAAGGAGACAGGGAAGCATTCTTTCCATCTTTTACTTACACATTTACATGAAACAAGGGATACATAGGAAAAAAATTGATGAGCTTTCTTGTTTCTTAATTTGCTTTCCAAAGAAACAGACAATTCGCCAGCTCCGCTATCCCCTAGATCCACTGATCAGTCCATTCCGTACTCATGGTGGTCCGGTTGATACACCCATTTGGACAGACAACTCGCTACTGTAATTTGGTAGCTCGTTATTAGTCATTATGTCGTTATTAATCGTTATGTCGTTCCACGGTTTACAGGAACCCTGGAAGAATCAGAAATTTTGCAGAATACAATGTAAAGCTTTCAAAGTATCTTTAGAGCTCTTTGCTATTTGCAGATATGGCAGAATCAGTACCTATACGCTCCAAAACAAAGGAACTAGAGGTTTCTTCTAGAGGTTCCAGTTTGATGATGTCCATGAATAAGAACCTATTTCAAATCTCAGGCTGAATGGGTTCTTATATATTGGGGGTCTAATTTCAGAATTTTCAGCCTGTAGGTTCTTAATCACTAGGTTCTTATACGCGGGTTTTTACTGTAATGATGGAGAAAAACTTACATTGGAAGTTTTTTTTATTTTTCCTTTTATAGTGAAGTTTCTACTAACCTCACAAAAACTAAAATGGATGCTGAAACGTTGCAGCTGTTTGAAATATTTCTTGATAAATCGGTTGCAGAGATATCCGTTTAAATGTTTAGGAAAATGTCTTATTTGGGGCCGGAGCTACGAGCGATTACCGCCCAAGAAAAATTGACATTTCTTCGAAAACTTTACATAAATTGCTACAATAGAGATACATCGTTGACAATTTCACAGCATATGTACATTAGCCTGGGCAATAACCCAGATGCATTTGTTTTCCTAAGATCTAAAAATATTTGACGAATTTTAGTGACTTCCAAAAGGCTAGGCAAATGGGCCTACGCTCATCCTAGGTAGAAACCAATTCTTGGGCCTGGAATCGGCCAGTTATACAACCATGAGCAAGAAAATTCACTCACCGTTGACTCCAGCACTCATTTGAGCTCATTTATCCATTGGCTTACTTCGACAGAAAGCAAACAGATTTGTGCAAATTTGAAGAAGCTTCCACGTTCCATCTGTTACTAGGAAAACAAATGCAAGTGGTTTATTGCCCAGGTTAATGTACTTATTCTGTAAAATTTTCAACGTTATATCTCTATTGTATCAACTTATATGAATTTTCGAAGAAAGATCAATTTTCCTTGGCCGGTAAACGCTCGTAGCTCCGGCCCCAAATAAGATATTTGCCTAAACATGAAAAAAACTCTGGACGGGTATCTCTGCAACCAATTTATCAAAAAAATATTTTGAACAACTGCAATATTTTAGCATCCATTTCAGTTTTTTTGAGAGTACCACGAACTTCACCACAAACGACAGATTTGTCTCAGGGGGTAAGAGGCGGCGATGTCATTGGCTGATTTTCGTGAGGTTGGATGATTTCCGCGTGTTCTGAGAACCAGTAAGGATTTGGGCCTTATCTTGATCTATTGACAATGCTATATTAAAGTCTCAATAGACATCCTTGGAGCTCTTGTCAAAGTATCATTTCTTGAATGTTACCAGAAATTTCACAAGCTTCCGTTTTGCGTCCTTTGAGACTTTCATAAGCATTCACAAAATATCAATTTCTCTAAGAGTCCACAATGAACAGAGATATGAAACTAAACGTTTTACAAAAAAGGGTTCAACTCTTTCTTATGTCCGAATAAGTTGACCAAGGTGTCTACTCTTCGTTGTCGAACAGTAAGCGTAAATATGAAATTCGATTGCGAAAAAGCTAGCCTTGCTTTTTCAATCAGACTTGGTAAAGTTGTAGATCAACGATCTCACTAACGATATAGCGAAAGAGGTTTTGAAGATAAATCTAGTGGTTTTGCAGCTAAATCCCACTCTCATAACTCCCTGGCAAGGAGAAATGCACTTTCATAAAAGATAGCAATCTTTAGCCGATTTTTGCTCGAGGCCCATGGCCGGAAACCCTCAAAGCCTCATTTTCACGGACCAATCAGACGGCGAATATGTAGCCCTTAAAAAAATAATGACTTTAATCCTTTTCAATTTTGTAATAAACAAGATAATAGCGATGTTATTAAATGACATTACCCCCGTCAAGACAGGATAAGCGATAAGCGGAAGTATCGAATGATCGTTGTCATAAGATTCTCGTTGTAGACTGAAAAGAGAAGAGATATTATTCTTGTGAATTTTACGAAACCAAACCGTGTCTTTTATTATCTTAAAAACCTAAGATGTAGGCCACGTTAAATCTGGCACTCGTCAGATGGGAGAAGACATTTATTCGTTCGAGAATTCAGTGGATTTTGTGCAGAATTGAGAGGAGAAAACGGCTTGATTGCTCCTTGTTTACATACAGAAATCAAGATGTCTCGGCCTAGTAGTCCTAATTTGGAGGAGTTGGAATTAGAAGCAGACGAATTGGTTTTACTCTCGACAGTAGAAGACCTTCAGAAGCTTGCTCTAAAGTTAGGAATGGCAAAAGAATCGTATGATGGGCAAACAAGAGCAAGATTAGTCAAAGCTATTCGGAATTACTTGGCACAGAAAATGGATATAAATTTGTTTGGAATAGTGAAAGCTGAGTTGAAAAGACCACCGCCGTTAGAAGGGGAGGAGGAAGAAGAAGAAAATTTCGATGTAGAAGAAGAAAATTTCGATGAAGCTGAGGATTATGAAAGCCGTGAGTTAATACGTGCACGTAAGGAATTCGAGGATATGCAGAAAAATTTTGAGCTGATGATGCAGAAACGGAAAGAGCTGTGTAAGCGTGTGCAAGAAAGTCAAGGTATGAAAGATACCACTTCTCCTGCAATGAAAACAAATTTCGATCTTTCCAGTGCACTCCGAAGAGATTTTAAAATTTCAGGCCAAATTGGTATGCCAGGTCAAAAGGAAAAATTGTCTTTTGTAAGGCTAATCAGACAAATCGAAAATGGGCTTGCTAAAGGCTATAAAGAGTCTGAAATTGTTGAGGCAATTGTAAAAGCGATTTCCCCAGGTGTCCAATTAAGAAATTATTTGGAGACCATCCCAAATTTAACCCTGCCAAAAATTCGCAAAATTATTCGTTCTCATTTTATGGAAAAAACCTCCACAGAGCTATACCAAGAATTAGCCACAATTTCTCAAGGCCCAAAAGAAGATCCCCAAACATTCTTAATCCGCTGTTTGGAAATTCGCCAAAAGATTCTGTTTAGCAGCAAAGAATCAGGTGCCAAATTGAGTATACCCCTGATATGGCCCAAGGTTTATTTCTTCATGCTTTGGAAACAGGCCTAAAGAATGAGTCGATCAGAACCAGAATTCGCCCGTTACTGAAACAAAAAACCGTTTCTGATGAAGTTTTGATCGAAGAAATGTCAAAAGCTGTTGCCATAGAAACAGATCATCACAAAAAAGTGGGTTTAGCCAAAAACACAGCCAGCATCAGTATGGTAGCAGAAACCCCAAAAAGTCATGATTCTGAGGCCCCTAAGAATGAAAAGGCGGAGCCACAAAAAGGTAAAATGTGGGCGGCTCTTGAAGCGGTTCAAGCAGATTTAGCTACAATTAGAGAAGCATTGGCACAAAAAAATGTTCCAACCCCCAGTGGTCCAACGAATAGAGTAAATAAGGGCCGTGGTTGTGCTTCATGCCAAGAAAGTGGTTTAGGAGACCAGTGTGAACATTGTTTTATTTGTGGAGACCCAAATCATTTTGCTCGTGGTTGTCGCAAACAAAATCGAGCAAAGCAGGGAAACGGGAGACGGCTGCCCCCAAGGAGGGACAGGGAGTAGCCGAAATAAAGCAAGTGTCCCATTGTGCTTATTGTGGTGAGATGCCTTATGGGAAAGAAACTTTCCAGATGTGTAGCAGTTGTTTTTCGGTGAAATATTGTTCAAAACGATGCCAAAAGTTGCATTGGAACAATCATAAGACTCTTTGTTTGTCGATCAAGGAGCTTTTACGCCAAAACTCTGTTTCACGTGCTCAGACTATGGATGAAAGTAGTTTTGTAAGCCATCTCACTCCAAAGCAGACGTCCAAGATTGCCAAATTAGTAGGGAAGCGCTGTTTGATATCTTGCAGAATGAATGGAAAGGAGACTGATGCTTTGTTTGATACTGGTGCACAAGTCTCAATTGTCTCACAGTTTTGGTTGGAAAATAACCTTCCTAAGACAAAACTGCAAAACATTTCTGAAATTTTGGACACAGATTTGGATCTCAAAGCAGCTAATGGGACTAACATTCAGCACGTAGGATGGGTAGAGATTGACTTTGCCATGGCATCTGATGATATTCATGAAAACATCATTGTTCCATTTCTTGTTACCTCTGTTAAGCTTGATAACCCCATTGTCGGTTATAACGTGATCGAAGAAGCAATAAAAAGTAATGTTTCAGATGGCTCAGATACCAACACAAACCTTGTTAACACTGTTACAGCAACTTTTCATGAATCTGATAGAGAAAACATTCCAGCTTTCATTGAATTTGTGTATGAAAATGCCATCAACGATGATGACTTGTGTGTTTTAAAAACAAGCAAGAAAGCTCAGATTATCCCAAAAGGAGAAACAGTTACTGTTCGCTGCCGAGCTAATGTTGGAATTATAAAGAGCAAGACCCCTGTATTGTTTGAACCTGATTTAGCAACCACAGTTTCCAGTGGTCTTGAGTTTGCTCAAACATTACTTGTTTTATACAAAGGAAAATCACCACGTGTGTCGATCCAGCTTGCTAATCCATCAAATCATGACATTCTTTTGAAAGGTAGAACAATGCTAGGAACCTTACAGCTTGTCAAGTCAGTCACCCCACTTGAAGTTAGACATCGTGAAGTTGAAGAAAATTCGAAAACGATTCAAAGCGTTTCTGTAAATTTAGAGAACAAAACAATGAAAACAAGTCCTTCAAGTTGCAATTTAGATCTAAGCAAATTTGATCTAAGTTGTGCCGAATAAAGTCACTGAACTGGACAATGTTTTGTTTAGCTTATTATAATTCTTTGATTTGCGTTACATTACATCATCGCTGAAACATAATCTGAACACTTAACGCTTCTTAACCACGCTTTATAATCCCTTTATTCATTTATAATGTCTGTTTGTTATGTTGATTTTGAAATACAGTCCTCTGGAAGGCAAAACATGGCCTCAACTTTCTGTCGTCATCTAAACATCGGAATTTAACAGCATTTAAATTAAGAAACTAAACGAACGGCAGAAAATAATCCACACAAAAGTGTTCCACACGAGCCGCATGAGCCAGCCAAGCAAGCAAAGATTATGACCGAGGAAACAGAGGAAAACATAGGAGCCGTAGGCCGCGATGAAACAAGAAACACAGAATTTGCAACCGAACAGAATCAGCAGTTGAATCCCGATCATTTAGCCGAAATATGGGGAATACGATCAACAGAAGCAAAATTGAGAGAAGTACAACAAAAGAAGGAGGTAACAAAGATTACTTTAGACATGATCAACGATTCTTTGAGGGGAATTTTAGAACGAAAACGAAAACCGGAACTTGAACGAACAGTTTCTAGGATAACTGATAGGATTAAGGCCTTGCGGGAGCATAATACCGAACTCGAAAGCCTTATGATTCAAGCTGGGAATCCCCTCCCAGACGTAGCAGTTTTTAATTATCGAAACGAACTAGAATTAGACGTCTTTTTAGACATGCAGCTAGAAGTAGAAGAAGTGTTGAAAAGTTTGGAGCCCCCTAAGCAAGTAGGTAAAGGGAATGACCCAGAAGCTGAAAGGAAAACCTTAGATGCAAAATTGATTAAGTTGCCAATCACTAAATACGATGGGGACCCTTTAAAGTGGTTGGAATTTTGGGAACAATTTGATATCGCAGTAAACTCAAGAAACCTCGAAAGTGTCGTAAAATTTTCGTATTTACGAGAGTATTTATCAGGGAAAGCAGCAGCAGTAATTAGAGGTATCCCAATCAAAGCAGAGAATTATGAAGTAGCTGTAGAAAAATTGAAAAAAGAGTATGGAAGTGATGCTAAGGTGCGCAGCGCTCACATAAAAGCCATACGTGATATCCAGCAAGTGCAAAGCGTTTCAAACCTACCAAAACTGCGCCAGTTTTATGAAGTAGTGGCAACGAATTATGCTTCATTGGAATCGCTGGGGTACGAAAGTCACATCATGTGTTTGGTCGAGGAAACAATCATGAAATTACCCAGGATTGCACGGTACGAAATAACAAAAGGAGATCGCGAGTGGACAAAATGGGGATTTAAAGAATTTTTGGAGAGATTATGGGAATACTTAAGAGCATGTGAAGATATCGAGCCATCATTCCAACCAGAGAAGGACACAGGGAAACGAGAGTCATCAAAGACCTACCCAGTGAGACCAAGGCCAGAGAATGCAACGATTCTCAGCACAACAAGTCGTACAAGAAGCTGTGTCTACTGTAACGAAACAGGACATCGCTCAACAGAGTGCACAAAGCTAAAAACGCCCCAAGAGCGCAAGACATTCTTGCAACAAAACCACAGGTGCTACAACTGCACTGGCACAAGACATGTCACAAAAGATTGCAGAAGTACCAGAGCATGCACACATTGCAATGAACGTCACCACTCTTCAATATGTAGGAAACAAGGAGAGGTAGAGCAGAAGGAGCCAAGTCTTCACATCAGCAATGGCCCCGTTGCCTATCAAACCGTCCAGGCAAAAATTGGAGGCATCTTATGCCGAGCATTACTAGATAGTGGGAGTGGTCAGTCTTATGTAAGTAAAGAACATGCAAGAAAGCTAGATGTCAAGCCATGCAGAGAAGAATCACGTGTGATTGGGACAGTGAACGGTGACATGCAAGTTGAATGTCCAGTTTATGAGCTAGAAGTGCAGGGAGTAGGAGAAAGGTCTCAAACAAAGTTCACGACGCAGTTTGCAAGATTGAATATCAGTGTCTTATCAGCAGTACCAAACGTGCATCCCGAAATAGCAAAGGAAAATTACAGGCATCTTCAAGACATAAAGTTCTCAGACACATCATCGAAAGGAGTCCTACCAATACACGCTATACTTGGTGTTAAGGACTATGCTCACATCAAAATGGGAAACATAAGGAAAGGAAATGAAGGAGACCCAATAGCCGAAGAAACAGCACTTGGATGGACATTAATGGGACATATAGGGGAAGCCAAAGAGCAGAAAACACACATCAATCTAACCATTGACAAGGAGAGAACCATTCAAGAAGATGCAAAACGATTGTGGGACCTTGATGTTCTAGGAATCAAAGATGATGAAGAGGCATATGCAGAGTTTAAAGATTCAATCAAACAGAATGAAGATGGACGATATTGTGTTAAATTACCATGGAAACAAGGAAACTATTACTTGCCAGACAATCGCAACCTTGCTGAACAAAGAGTGAAGAGTCAACTGAAACGAATGAGCAAACAGCCAGAACTTCTCAAAGAATACGACGAAATCATAAAGCAGCAAGAAGAGAATGGAATCATTGAGCCAGTCCCAGATAAACCAGATGGAGATCGCATTCATTACGTCCCACACCACTGCGTTGTTCGAGAACAAGCCAAATCAACCAAAGTTCGCATTGTTTATGATGCATCTGCCAAAGAGAGAAAATATGCCAAATCTCTAAATGATTGTCTACACATTGGCCCAGCACTGCAGCCATTGCTTTATGACATACTGCTCAGGTTGCGACTTCATAGAACAGTGCTTATTGGTGACATCAAGAAAGCATTTCTCCAGATAGAGGTAGCGCCAGAAGACAGGGATGTCCTACGTTTCCTTTGGGTGGAGAATATCCTCGACGAGCAGCCAACAATTAGAGAGCTACGTTTCAAGAGAGTCATATTTGGAGCAGGCCCAAGCCCATTTCTGCTTAACGCAACGCTTCATCACCACCTCAAGAAATATGACACTGATCCAGCATTTGTTAAACAAGTTTTGAAGAGTCTCTATTGCGATGATTTCATTGGAGGCGCTGATACCCCTGAAGAGTTACTTGAACTAAAGACGAAGCTTGAGCAAAGATTGAAAGACGCAAAATTTGAGATGCATAAATGGAAGACTAACGATCAACTGATAGCAGAAGCATGCCTCACAGAAGAGGAAGGAACAACCAAAGTTCTTGGAGTTTCATGGAACACCGTAACTGACAACATGTCAGTTAACTATTCACATGTTTTAGAAAATGACCACAGTTTAACGCAAAGAGGTCTTCTCAAGACAACAGCATCAATCTTCGATCCACTCGGAATTGCAAGTCCAGTGACGATCATAGCAAAGATGATTTATCATGAAGTGTGTCTCGCAAAGGCTGGTTGGGACACAGAAATCTCTTCAGATCAAGTGAAATTGTGGGAATCATGGATCAGAAATCTTGCAAAGCATCCAGAGCTCGAATTCAGCCGATGTATCATCAAGCATCCAGATGAGCCAGTGCTAGATATCAAACTACACGGATTCGCTGATGCAAGTCTCAAGGCTTGTGCAGCAGCAATATATCTTCAAGTAACGCAACCAAGTGAAACGTACGTCCAACTACTGACAGCAAAGTCAAGAGTGTCAAAGCCAGGACTAACAGTTCCAAGATTAGAACTCGTTGCAGCCCAGATGCTCACCAAAATGATGAAGCAAGTACAAGAAGCACTAGAAGACATAAAAATATCAGAAGTACATGCATGGAGCGATAGCAAAACAGTGCTATTCTGGTTAAAGAACCATGGCGAATGGAAGCAATTTGTGCGTTTAAGAGTTGACCAAATCCTTCAAGAGTCAAACATCAAGTGGCATTACGTCAACACAAAGGATAACCCTGCTGATATAGCATCAAGAGGCATGCACATTCAACAATTGACATCAAATCAACTTTGGTGGAATGGACCACCTTGGATAAATGACCAAGACAGCTGGCCACATTTACCAGAAATAGAAGCAACCGAGGAGAGTGAAGTTGAAGTGAGACACAAGAGCACTACAGCAGCCACTGTAGAGGTGAAGCCAGAAGGTTTAGAAGCAGTAATCGATCTTCAACGCTACAACAGTCAGCATAAAGTTATTCGAATCACTGCATGGATCTACCGTTTCATCAACAATGCAAGAAAGAAAAGGAACAATCGAGTACACAGCAGTCTTAGCACTGAAGAGATCAGAGCAGCAGAAAGCAGATGGATGCAGCAAGTACAAGCAAAGATCAAACAACATGAAAGCTTCCAGCAATTAACGCAGCAATTGAATCTGAAGGAAGAAAATGGCATTCTGAGGTGTCATGGCCGTCTAGAGCATGCGGAAATTGAAACAAAGCCAGTCCTACTGCCACGTAATCATGCTTTCACAGAGTTGGCAATCAAAGATGCGCATCGTCGAGTATTACACTTTGGAGTATCAATCACCCTAGCAGAGCTACGTCAAAGATATTGGGTTCCAAAAGGTTGTCAAGCAGTGAAGAAGATCATCAGGGAATGTCAACATTGTGCAAATCTTTCCGCCAAGCCACTGGCAGCTGCAGCCACAGCATCATTACCTGAGTGCAGAGTAAAACCAGGACATGCGTTTGAAACTGTTGGTGTTGATTTTGCAGGTCCTTTCTATTGCTCGAACGGAAAGAAAACTACCAAGGCTTACATCACCTTGTTCACATGTGCCACTTCAAGAGCAGTTCACATAGAGCCTGTTCAAGACATGTCAGCAACAACTTTCAAACAAAGTCTGAAGTCACTCATCACCAGACGCGGTATGCCATCAAAGATGATATCAGATAACGCTCAAACGTTCAAGTCCACCGCCAAGTGGTTAAAGAAATTGAAGAAAAATGCTGCAGTAAACGATTTTCTGCAAGCCAAAGGTATCGATTGGCAATTCAATGTTGCGCGTGGACCGTGGTGGGGTGGTTTCTTTGAGCGTCTTATTGGACTTGTCAAGTCGTGTTTAATTAAGATCTTAGGCCGCGCAAAGATCTCATTCAAAGAATTCAAGGAATCGTTATTAGATGTAGAAGCCGTGCTAAACAATCGCCCGTTAACTTATCTGGATGAAGAATTGGGACCAGAAGCATTAACTCCTAATCATTTGATACATGGACGTCGCATACCAACATTAGCATGGGAGCAGCCAGATAGCAACGATGAAGCTGAGGCAACCAACAGATTGAAGCATTTACAGAAACAACTTGAGCATTTTTGGAAAAGGTGGAATCGCGAGTATATTGCAAGTCTTCGTGAACACCATCGATGGAACGCGAAGAAACCGCAGAAATCACTCAAGAAAGGAGCTATTGTTCTTATCCAACAAGAGGGTATGTCAAGAAGCAGATGGAAGCTAGGACGCGTTGATCGATTGATAGAAGGAAAGGACGGTGTAGTAAGAGGAGCAGTGCTGAAAGTAGTCACAAATGACCGAGTATATACAGTCGAGCGTCCATTGCAGAAACTTTGTTTATTGGAGCTTTACGCTGAAGAGGAGGAAGAAGAAACAGTCGAGAGGACTCTCCATGACCGGAATGAACTGTTACGCCGAAGTGCACGTGATGCAGCCGCTGCTGCCAAAGTTAGAATCGCAGACATTGATGAGGATATTACAGAAAATCAGGACTCGGTCTGATTTGGGGGGAGAGTGTGCCGAATAAAGTCACTGAACTGGACAATGTTTTGTTTAGCTTATTATAATTCTTTGATTTGCGTTACATTACATCATCGCTGAAACATAATCTGAACACTTAACGCTTCTTAACCACGCTTTATAATCCCTTTATTCATTTATAATGTCTGTTTGTTATGTTGATTTTGAAATACAGTCCTCTGGAAGGCAAAACATGGCCTCAACTTTCTGTCGTCATCTAAACATCGGAATTTAACAGCATTTAAATTAAGAAACTAAACGAACGGCAGAAAATAATCCACAAAGTGGTTTAACACCTGAACAATGCAGCAGTGCAACGCAAATGTTACTTGAAGAAGCTGAAACTTTTGGAACCAGTGATAGTGATATTGGCAGTATTGATGATTTGAAATTAAAACTTTCGCTAGATGATCCAAAACCGGTACAGAAATCCTATAATTCCATTCCGCGACCATTGTTTCCAGAGGTTAAACAACATATCGAAGATCTGCTAAATAAAGGTTGGATTAAGGAGTCTCGTTCAGCATACTCAAGTCCAGTTGTTTGCGTTCGTAAAAAGGACGGAGATTTGCGACTGTGTGTTGTTTTTCGTGAGCTGAACAAAAGAACAGTCACTGATCGCCACCCTTTACCATGTGTGCAGACAACACTTGAAAGTCTAGGTGGTAACTCTTGGTTTAGCATACTCGATCAAGGTAAGGCCTACCACCAGGGATACATGGATCCATCATCGCAACACCTAACGGCTTTTATAACGCCGTGGGGATTGTATGAGTGGGTGCGTATACCGTTCGGATTAAAAAATGCGCCAGGTGAATATCAGCGATTCATGGAGCGATGTCTCGGTGAATTAAGGGACACCATTTGTATGCCGTACCTTGATGACGTGATTTGCTTTTCAAAGACTTTCGAAGATCATCTTGATCATTTACGCAAAGTATTCCAGAAACTTCGAGAGCATGGTGTCAAACTTAAGCCAATGAAGTGCAAACTGTTTAAACATGAAGTTAGTTGTCTTGGGAGAATTGTCTCTGCAGATGGACATCGTTTAGATCCAGCAGGAATTGAATCGGTAAAGTCTTTAGCAGGAACTCCGCCTAAAACAGTTGGTGATGTACGTAAGTTGCTAGGATTGTTAGGTTACTTCAGACGGTACATCAAAGACTTCGCACTTATAGCAAGACCACTGTTTCAGTTGCTGAATGTACCAAAGACACCAGACACAAAGATAACCAACAACAGAGTACAACTTTCATCGAAGACACCAATCTCATGGGATTCATCACATCAGTCAGCCCTTGAAAGCCTAATCACGTATCTCACTACGCCACCTATTCTTGCATACCCAGACTACACAAAGCCTTTTGTATTGCATACCGATGCATCAGAGCAAGGCCTTGGTGCTGTTCTGTATCAGAAACAAGATGGAGTAATGAGAGTCATTGGTTATGGTTCCAGGACATTGAATAAAGCAGAGCGTAATTACCATCTACACTCTGGGAAGCTTGAATTCCTCGCGCTGAAGTGGGCAATCTGCGAACACTTCAGGGACTATCTATACTACGCCAACTCATTTACAGTATACACTGATTGGTATGCCAGGTTTAACCCTCTTACGTATGTACTCTCCACTGCCAAGCTGAACGCCACAACACATCGTTGGGTTGCAGAACTTGCTGATTTTAAGTTTGTCATCAAATACAGACCAGGAAAGGCTAACATAGATGCTGATGCCCTATCTCGCATCCCAATTGAAAGAGTCATGGAAGAATGTACAGAGACAACGACGCAGGACATCATTAAATGCGCAACAAATGCATCAATAACGACACCAGAGCCTGAGTACACATGGATTACAGCACTAACAACAGATGAAAGTGTATTAAATCATGATTCAGATCAGATCAAGCAATTGAATTTCAGTCAAATCAGTACTTGTGATTTCAAGGAAGCACAAAAGAAGGATACCATCATTAACAGAGTGATAGAATACAAAAATCGTGGAAGATTTCCTTCAAAAGAGGAGAGAGGTGAAGAGCCACACAAAGTAAAGTTACTGATGCGCGAGTGGAACAATTTACGTATAGAAAATGGTATCTTGAAACGAAAAAAGGGAACATTTGATCAGTTAGTTGTACCAAGGAAATTTCATCAAATTGTATTTCGTGAACTCCACGAAGAGATGAGTCATCTTGGAAGTGAGAGAGTAATTCAACTAGCTAGAGAGCATTTTTATTGGCCAAGAATGGTAGAAGATATCACACACTACGTAACAAAAGTATGTAACTGTTTAAAACAAAGAAAACCGCAAAGACCACAAAGAGCACCATTGAAGAGCATAGTTACAACAATGCCATTTGAACTGATCTCGATCGATTATATGCACCTTGAAAAATCGTCAGGAGGATGTGAATATATTTTAGTGGTAATGGACCATTTCACCAGGTTCGCCCAGGCATATCCGACAACCAACAAGTCAGGAACCACAGCAGCCAAAAAGATCTTCAACGACTTTATTTTACGCTATGGATTCCCATCTCGAATTCATCATGATCAGGGTGCGGAATTCGAAAACAATTTGTTCAAAGAACTAGAGAAACTGTGCGGCATTACACATTCCCGAACAACGCCATATCATCCTGAAGGGAATGGTCAAGTTGAGCGTTTTAACAGGACATTGCTGAATATGTTGCGTACTTTACCAGAAGAAAGGAAAAGTCAATGGAGTAACTACGTAAACAAGGTAGTCCACGCTTATAATTGCACAAGGAACGAAGCGACAGGGTACTCGCCATTTTACTTGCTGTTTGGTAGATCGCCACGCCTTCCAATTGACTTGATCTTCAACATCGAAAGAACAAAAGAAACCACAAATCATCTCGAGTTTGTTAACAAATGGAAAAGTGCTATGCAAGAAGCCTATTCGTTAGCTGCCAAGAATGCAAACAAGTCTACAGCTCGTGGACGCAATCAACATGACAAGAAAGCAACTTTCACAAAGCTATTACCAGGTGATCGGATACTAGTACGTAATGTTACTGAACGCGGAGGACCAGGAAAACTTCGTTCGTTCTGGGAGAAAACTGTTTATCGCGTGACAAAACAGCACGGAGACAGTCCTGTATATGAAGTAGTACCAGAAAGCGGAAACGGAAGAACAAGAGTGTTACATCGGAATATGCTATTGCCCTGTGATTTCCTTCCAGCTACAGAAACAACAACCGTCGTCAACCGAAGGAAACCAGACACAACTACGAAGAGAACATCAGAAAAGAGATACCCGAAAAAGAAACAAGATGCAACTTTAAACGAGAATCTTGATAATTCTGATAGTGAAGATGATGACTTTCCATGGTATTTCCCACCTCGTGTCACAAATGAGAACCAGAGTAACGAAACAGTTGTACAACGTCAACGTCCGAAGTCGAATACACCTATTGCAGTCATCAACAACACGCCACCCAGAGGTCCAACACCCGCAGTTCAAGTTGAGGATACACCGAGACCAACATTGGAAGAGGAAACTGAACCTTGTCAAGCCGAACATGCTGATGAATCGTTTACAGTCGTCAGTCCAGAACCGGAAATTGAAGTAAGACCCAGACCACGACGACAGCGACTACCTCCGGAAATGTTGACATATGATTACCTCGGAAATCCAACAACTCGTCCACCTATCATTTCATCATGTTATGCTAGACCAGTAAGACTTAACAACTTTGTTCAACCAGTACAACCGAACATATCATTTACGCCACCGTTTATTTTACCAGGATCGTTTGCGCCTATGAGAACATATTATCGACCAATTGTGCAAACACCGTTGTATTCGTACTGAAAATCGTTAACACTGGGAAAAGACCCTTTAACTCGAAATTACTCGTTAAACATTGTTCGTGTTAGGAAAGAGACCTCATTCAATGCTTATCGTTCACGTTAGGACAGAGACCTCAAAAGAACTCGTTATATTATCCAGCAATTATTTAACACTTTCAAAATCAGTGCGATAATCCACTGTAGACTGCGATTGATTACAATCATAACTTCGATATAAGAGAAACGATACGTTAACGAAAGGGAACGACAAAGAAGATGAACTATGCGTTAACAAGACAATCGATTTATTGGAGGATATGGTACAGTGATCGGATCAAAGGAACTGTTCTGTGAAACATTTTTCGTGGCCACCGTGAAATGGATGTTACTATAGATGAAGAAATCGAACAGACTCTAAAAAAATAACATATCGAATAGCTAAGCAAATGTCACGGAGGACATTTCTTTAGGGGGGAAGCATGTAGCCCTTAAAAAATAATGACTTTAATCCTTTTCAATTTTGTAATAAACAAGATAATAGCGATGTTATTAAATGACATTACCCCCGTCAAGACAGGATAAGCGATAAGCGGAAGTATCGAATGATCGTTGTCATAAGATTCTCGTTGTAGACTGAAAAGAGAAGAGATATTATTCTTGTGAATTTTACGAAACCACACCGTGTCTTTTATTATCTTAAAAACCTAAGATGTAGGCCACGTTAAAAATAAGCGAACAAAATTGGAGAAACGTGTGAAGATTTTTCCTAATTTTATCCACCTTCATCAAACGCAACCAGGACAAAAAACTGCTGGAAATTTCCCGAATTTTTCTGAAGATATCTACTTGCCAGATGCTTGGGTATCCAGGTTTGGATGCCGGCGCTTTATCGTATTAGAGTAAGGCCTGTCTTCATAAGGAGATAGAACAGATCCATTTTATGCGGTAATGCAGATTGAAATAGATTTACTAGGAATCGTCTTAGATGGATAAAAACCAAATGAACATTAAGCCTTCACGGCGCTTCCAGAAGAATTCCAGACTTTGAGAACTTTTTTATATGAGGGGGGCCAGCCTGCCTGACTGAATGAGCTGGCTCTCCTTGGCGGGATGATTTTGATTTGTGTTCTTATATGAGTGAAGACTATCCCTGCAAGGCGGGCTAACCTCGTATTAATGCATATTAGGATGTATCATGGGATTTTGAGAGCAATCGCTTGAAAATGACTTTGACATGTAAAACATGAACTCACGCCTATGTAATTCAATTTTCTTCGCCTCGGTCAACCGGGCCATCCTGCCTTATGCAGTTCATATGATTCCACTCCACCGCAGTGACGTGGTGGCCGGGTGGGCCGGGGGGGCACGTGCCCCCCAGCGACGTGAGAAGATGGGAGTCACCGAAGGCGCCCAGCGTTTTGAGGGGGCGCCAATTGCCCAAAAGCTGCGTTCACACTAAATTACGTCGGGATGCACAAATGCGACAGAAGAAAGTACGGGAGATATCTCCGTCTCAAATTTAGACTTCGGGCCTTTGGAGATACCTCGATGGAATTAGAAATTGAACTGTTCGATAGCGAAGTGATAGCAGGCTAATAGCTTGGCAGAAACGCATTTGATATGTTTTTTGGAAAACGCACTTTTTATCCTAATTTTGAGGCGTTTAATACCAGTGTGAACTAAGCTTTAATTCAAGCGAAGCCAGAAAAAGATACTCACAAAGATCTTACACGTCTGATTTCCTCGTAAAATAAAAAAAAACCAAGCTCGTCGGATGTAGTTGCCATCAACAGTGCGGAATTCAGAAACCCTTTGTCAATTTAAAAGAGAGATAAAAATTGGTACGGAGAAAACTGTTCCTGTAAATTATGCCGAATCTTTATTCCAAACCTGGGCTATTTATAATGACTAGGAAGTTAAGCGCTCGCTTCGCTCGCGCTTCAACATTCCTAGCTCCTGCGGAGAGCTTTCAAAGAATATCTGATGATCCACCTTGAACGTACAATAAGCACGCTAGCGAACCTATATGCACTGCTGTGGTGGATCACCATACAAAGGTGGGGAATTACGCTTGATGTGATGGATACACCATCCAAAGGCAGGGTATTATGCTAACATGGTGGGGTATTGTGCTTGATGTGGTGGATACGCCATACAGAGGCGGAGCATAAGGCCCCACCAAGTAAGCATAATAAAAGTAACCTCTGTATAACATACCCACCACATCAAGCTTCATACTCCATCAAGTTAGCATAATACCCCACCTCCGTATGGTGTATCCACCACAGTAGTGTGTATAGGTTCGCTAGCGTGATAAGTAGTTGTGGTTGTAGATTCTAGTTATGCACCCATCAAAGTGCTAAAGTGGAAAGTTTTGTGCAGTCTGTTGTTAAGCAGGTAGATTGTGACAGCCCCTTCTGTTTGTAAAATTAATTTCATGTTATTAAGTTCATTCACAGAGCAAAAATATTTTCTTGCCACATTTCACTCGCAAAAAATGGCTGTGATTCACCTCAACTGCCTATAGCGGCCTATGAACATCAGCTGCGCTACCCTGCATGCAGTCTTTCAGATTACTTTCATTGATTTCATTTTGCTGCACCAGGCATAAAGTAAACCTCTTTGTGATGCACAGAACTGTCCAGTTCTTGAAATCTATATAATATAAGTGTTACAAAAGAAAGACCGTAGGCAGGTGCGCAGTATCATAATCCTTTTGCCTTGAGTGAATTCTTATGAATATTCTTAATTTCCTGTGAATTCCTGTTAAAAATTCCAGCATGTCTCTTCATTTGACTCAAGAATTCCTTCAGAAAGTGAAGGATTCTTGAAAAATATGAAGAACTCAAAGAATTTTTGACAATCAATTTGATCAATGTGCTTGTGGCTTGGTAATATGAGCTTACACCTCACATTATATTAGTTCATTCTTGACCTGAATATACAGTATTTGCCTCAAACAATAAAAGAAATGCAGTGAGTTCTTGAATGTGTATCATGTTTCAGATTATCTGTAGAAGTTCTTCATAGCATATTTTTGTAAGGCTGGTCCTTAAATGACTGCTACATAAATTTTACCAATGAATCAAATGTAAATACATTGTTTTTGACTCATGACTGCAATCAATATGCGGTGCAGCTGTGGACTCCCATCAGATGGCCAAGATCTGTACCCAAGTATGATCATATCTATGACCAAGAAACACTCCTTCTCAGTGATAATAGCTTGTTTATCATCTTCACCTTATCTTTAATATCAAAATCTTGCTAATGCAATAGCAATAAGCCCCACATAATACTTTTGTCACCAAAATACTTTATTTTGCATTAAATGATCACCATGTTAATCTTTTGAAAAATAGAAGTCAATGTTCCTTAAAGTTTCCTAATGTGAAATAGTCTAGAAATTGGTTGCCCTGAAACCTTGGCAAGTTGGTAATAGTCTGCTCTGCTGGCCGGCTTAGAAAACTTTCATTCATAAGGTGTACAACTTTTGCAGCTACAACAAATGGTTCTTTGCATCTGATAGGGATCTATTTTTACCCTCACATCCTTTAAACTTTACTTGCACTTGCATCTTTCCCTTTCTTTCACTCACCACTACACTGAGGCCAAATCATGCATGCATTCCAATCTGGTCTCCAGGAACCTAAAGGACATGAAGAAAGTAAAATCCTAAATACATAGGGTATAAAGCATGTAAACCCTTGCAATATGTTCTTTGTTAGACTGATCTGGAAATATTTGTTCAATAAGTTTCAACAATGAACAAAAGGAAGCACTATGTATGGAGTATAACTTTTGACATCAATTTTCATGTCCATCAGCAAGAAGTACAATACATTGTTACATTACATATGGCGTAAACTGCAAATGATGTATTCACATTAGACTACCAAGATCGCATCGGATCACATAATATAGAAAACTGATAATGAAAATGGACCTATATGATCTCCTGAGCCACCAACCATCCCATCTCAATGATAACTGTTTGTTTATCAGCTGTACCCTATTTGTAGAATTCCAAATCTAATTGCAATATACCCCATTCAATTCTTTTGACATCAAAATACTATTTGCATTGGGGTCATCTTAATCTTTAGAATATGAAACCAACTGTTTATTCAAAGTGGATGTTATGCCAAAGAAGGCAGAAATTAGATATTCTTAAAATTTGGCAAGTTGTAATACTGCTCAGGTTACCCCAGGTCGAGGGGGGAGTAACTCCTAGGGCTTGGTATACATGTGCCTGCCCAGCTAATGGGTCAGTTTGCAATATTTTGCCAGGGTTATAGGTCATGTTTTGTGAATGTGACCCTCGTTATGGGGTCTGATTTACAGAAATTTTCCTTAGTTATGGTTAAATGCTAGCAATTTATAGCTATTTCTAACTATTATGACCAAAACTTTCGTAAAGAGGAATTTAGCTCTTAATATGATACAAAGCATAGTCTTTTCATGATACTTGTGGAAAATTTTGGCCAGTTTATGAGGTCACATTTCCAGAATTTTGCCCTGTTTATGGGATTGCCTTCAAAATTTGACCCTGGTTATGGGTCCTATCTCTGAATTCTCAAAGGCACATATATACCAGACCCCCTATGGTAGTTCCCCCCTTGCTCCAGGTCAACATAGAAGGTTTCCATTAATGAAAAGTGTACAACTTTTTGCAGCTTGCCGCTACAACAATTTGTTCTTGCATCTAATGACAGAGGACCTATGTTTTTACTCTTACAGTCTTTGAAAGTTTACTTGCAGCTTACCGCTAGTTTAGAACAATTTTATGATACCATACCATCAACAGCTTTGTTTGAAATTCCCATGAGGAACCTGTGTTGTAAACATTTCTTGAAATTTTAGGGATAAACCTACTTTGAGGCAGGAGGTTCTGACAGGGAGGCTGAAATGGCTAAACAAATGCAATTTTTGTATATCATTTTGCCAAATTTTCTCGGACAGAAACCGAAAAATTTCCTCCAAAGGGAGTGGGGTAAGTGGCTTCCCACAGGGGGGCTGTAGCTTCCTCTAGGCATCCCCTGGCGCCACCACTGCTTTGAGGCCCCACTATGCCATGAGGTTAATCAAATGAGGCTCCAAGCAATAAGATACATTGCATGGGGCCTAAGCTAAGCAAAGGATTTAAATCATTCAGGATTCAAGAGGCGTTTAGCTATGAAAATGTTGGCAGACATTACCTTTAATCTGCAATGTTTACGAATTTCGTTAGATCTGATAATGCTCTGATCTGAGTTAGGCCTGTTAAAAAGGCCGACGTTAGCAGTGATCTTCTGGGCAGCACTTGGCAGCCATTTGGCCCGTCAGCTTGCTCTCCATTTGCTCAGCACACGGCATGGAAAGTTGTGACCTTTGATGACCTTCCAGGAATCCCCAAAAGGCACCACATCGCATGCGCATTTACGATTTATTTCAGTGACGTAATATGCAAATTAGAGTGGCTATTGAGAACAAGTGCAAGAAATAATAGCGTGGACGCGCATGACATCGTGAGCCGTGGTGAGCCCCAAAGCTATTGTCTTTAGAACCAATCAAAAAATGAATAAACAAGGATATACATCGAATGGTCCCTTTGTCATTACATCGAATGCTGCCTTTGTCTTCCTATTGTGTTCATTGTTAAATTTACAATGGAAAACAAAAGAAACAAAGCTAATTGGATAATCGTTTACCTACCTTATATATATAGATTGTTTTTAGATATCCGGTTTTGATTGTATATTTTAATTGTATATTTTGATGACTTGTAAATATTTTATCTATTACTTTCTTAAGCCATATTGTAAATACATCTTGTAACGTTGGAATTAATTAGCTACTATTTTACTTTAGCTATCGCATCCTATTATCCAACGATAAATAAATTGCTAATAATAAAAGAAATAATAGGATCATAGAATGGAAGATGCTGCGGGCTTCAGCATCCAGGATGGGGCTCAGGACTTTGATATCATTTTTATTTACTTGAAGAACGTTAGCGTATCAATCGCGTTCTTTATCCTGAAAATTTACTTTGGAGTTGGAGTCTCACTTTCTTGGCGGGATTTAGAATCGCTAAATCTATTAGACGGAAAAGTGGATCCAGATGACTTTTCGTACAGGTGCATAGGATGAATATCAAGGGTTTGGGCATAAAGGTGAATATCTGTTGTCGCTAACTTTCCAGAAGAGAACGAAGACGAATCTTGCAAAATTGATTAGTGTTCCTGTTATAACAAGGCAATCTTCGAGATTTTGATGCCATATTCTAAAAATCTCCTAGAAGCCTCTCAATTTCATATTCTTTTTTGCAGCTAAAAGTGGTGAATTCTTCACTTCTTCTTCTTTTTCATGTTCCTTATCTTTCGACGTTGGATGACACAGTACTCTCCACATTTCTCTGTCCATTGCTATTCTTGTTGCCTGTTCATATCGCAAACTAGTCCATTCTTTGATATTGTCATACCAGCTCATCAGTGGGCGACCTCTGCGTCTCTCTCCATCAATGTACCCCTCTAACAATGTTCTGTATACGTTATTTAGCCGTATCAAATGCCAAAAAGATCTTAGTTTCCTTGCCCTCAATATGCTGATCAATGTTCGTCTTTCATCTTCTCTTTGCTAGACTCCTCTGTCGAATTCTTCACAGAAGGGGCATTTTCCAACTATGTGAAGATCATGGTCTCAAAAATTTTCGCTCGCTTCGCTCGCAAATGATTTAAGCCCATTGCAAACTGTTTGATTTATATTATTGGCCTATTTTTTAATTCAAAAATCTGTCGGATGGACATTTGATACTTTGGAGCTACCGCCTGCCCAAACCTTAATGCGCATGGCTGCCTGAGTTGTAATCCAGTTTAAGACATCTGGTCGTCTACAAACTAGACCTTATGGACTTGCATTTTACCTTTCCTGTCCTGTGAAAATCCAGGTTTTCCTCGTCTGTCGGACGGACTAGATAGAAAGCGAATTTTTAGTGCTTGTTTTTCAGTTGCATGTCTTTGCTGCCAACCAGTATTTTCTTGTGAAGTTTTGGTATCTATGAATAGCTCAACTCTTCAGGATTGCATTTCAATCCATCTCTTTGCATCAAATGGTTATTTACTTAGCATGAGCATACATTAAGTGTATGCAGTCCGTCTGTCGGACGGACACTGTCGGACGGACAAAATTTTCCTATCCTTTTGGCAGCGCCTACTTCATACTAGAGACTCATATACCTATATAGGGCTACTTCAAGTAAAATTCAGCATAATTCCATGTAAGAATTGGTTCTCTGCTCTATACTAGCTTAAAATTTCGTTGCCATTCAGCACTGTGAAAACAAGTTCAAAAATGGCACGTTTTTGATCAAAAATGAGTTTTTACGCAGCAGAAATTACACCTTACGATTTTTTCGTGAAAGTAATGATAACATAAGTTGCTTTCTGCCGCCTGCAAATACTGAAAACAGTTAAATTACTTTGCAACTCACAGGAAATCTGTTATTTACAAAAATACGATTTTCTCCGAGTGTGACCAATTTCAAAATAGGCCCCACAGTTATTCAATTTCAAAGCATTGTCTAAAGAATGAACAACCTTTGAATGGCCACGGCACGTTGTACAGCAAATAACAGTTAACTAGGCTTGCCGCGCGGCGCCTGCGGCGCCGCGCTGGCCCGCCGTCGTACCGAGTGATTCTTAGGAGTGGAATTTATTGCCAGTTGTCATTGATAGCTGTTAATCACATTATTCAACCGGCTCCGGAAAAATTGCTTTCTTTTGATACCCCGTTCCAGGGAAAGTAACTTAGGTAAGCGAAAACCGTACTCCGAAAAATGTCACATCTTCGTCGGTCCTCCAGGAAAACAATTGCCCCCCATCACAACGCGTCCTGCGGCCCTGGACTGTACAGTAACAGGAATTTCTACCAAGTCCTTACATTGTCTTTTGAGTTGACAATTGTATAGTATTTATTTTTGGTGTACTTCTGACTTGGTGCAAGGTTTGGTTTGTATTTGTTGCAATAAGATCAAATTACGTACTGTCCGTTTCCTAATGTCCGGCTCTACGTCGTCAGACGCATTTTGTAGATCCATCTTTCTGTAATGTTGTAAGAGCGATCGCCCCCCTCCCCCAATAACAGCTGCGTTCTTTTGCGTTATACGGCCCTGCACTGCACGGTAATAGCAATTGTCTACACAATGTTGTGAATGTGAAGTGTGCCATGTACTAAACTTTCGTTTCCTGTTTCTGAGGTGCCCCCATCCATCTCTGCTTGTCCAATCATGATCTCCTTTCTTTTTGCCGTTTTAATCCAATGAAATTCACTTCCTTGGCTCGTCTCGCAAAGCAGGATGGGAGGAGATATAAACGCAAGAAGGGCTCACCGGAAACACTCTCCCCCCTCCCAACCCTCACCAAAAAGTGCATATGCATTCGTCACGTCATTGTCCGTCTGTGTTGCGGGAAACCCTAGAATTTGGCAAGTTAGTCGTTAGCATTCTTTGCATTTATGAATATCTAGTGTCAAAGGATGCTTTATTTTCCAAATAAGACGTAAGACAAAGCGGATTAGGCTCAAAATGACTGCCAGATAACAAAGTATGGACTGCGACGTCACATGATCATGTGTTGATTACATATTGCTGTGAAGGAAACAGCATGACGCAATGTTTAGGTGTTGTGGAGGGGCTTTGGCATCAGGCACTGCTTGCATCGTGCATAATGGTAGGTCCTGGTGTGATGGTTTGGAAGACTTTCACATAAGAAACTGAGACAAAGATATGTTAGATTTAAGAAACTTTCCCTCTTAAGTCTGAGTTTAAATTGATGTCGGTGATAATCATTTATAATGACATACACATTTGGCTAACAAATACCTTTAGATAAACCCTATTCTGTTTAAACATATTTTGCAGGATTTTCCAGAAAACAAATAGAGATTGAAGAGGCATTTTGAGTAGAAAGGGGAAAGAATCATAGTCATAAGAAACATTTTAGGGTTGGGTGTGAAGATAAACATTAACTTTGTTTTAAGGGACTCGTAAGAAACTCCGAGCACTCAAATTTTGATAATTCTAAGAAACTTTCAATACTGACCCAAATTCTTAGTTTCTTATAAAAACATTTTGCGTAACATATCAAGGACATAAATAGCTGTCAAAGTTTTTTTTTGTGTAACAACCCAGCTCATGTTGAAGAACGGGGATACCCCCTCCTTGGAAAAAGAGGAAACCCTGCCCTTAAAACAGTGCTAAACAGTGCCCTTAAAGGGTTTGTGCAAGGATATAAGCCTGCATTTGCACAGAGCAGAAAAATCTAAACATAGCCCATTGAAATCGATGCCCCACACGTGTTATTAATGATCGATAGCTAAAGAAACAATGCTGTGTTTGCGCATTTTCTTTGTTCTATTTATAGAGAAGCATATCTACCATTGCACACTCCCTTTAAGAATGATAAATCTCATATTTCTCGCTCCCTGGAAAGCCATCCCCTCTCTGAATTACTCATATTTGTAGGGAGGAAACATAGCAGCGCCATCAAAAGACAAATTTTAGTCAAATCAACTGCGAAAAGCATTCTGAGGGATGGGAAATTTGGAAATTTGCACCCGACCCCCTCCAGCCCCCATGAAACCCCCGGAACTGAATCCCTCTCCAAATGGGTCCCAACCCATCCCAAGCAAATAGAGATCATGTTGGGATTTTTAAAAAATCTAATAACCCCTCAAATGGGTTTCGAAGGACACCGATTTTCTGACGCCATGAGTCGTAAGACAACAATGGAACGACAAAGGATTTCAAGCTCAGCACAAAGGGAAACAAAGGCCTCGCACAGCTAAAAGTAGGGTGTGGAAATGCTCACATAACCCCTTCACGGGAACGGTAACTGCCAAAACATGCCGTGATAAAGAGGTAAGGAAGGTTAGCCGATGTTTTGATGTTAGTATTGACATTGGTGAGGTTGCAGTTCTTGCTATCGAAATGTCTAAAGAGGAAGAAACTTGGAGGCGAGGGACAATGGGAATGACGCCACATCCGACTGCAACGAATAATATAGTAGAAGTTTTCTAGGGGGCGCCGAAACTGGCTGTGCCCCCCCAGCCAATGTTGAGCCACCACGCCACTGCTCCACCGGGATCCCGCCTACCCATTTTATCATTATTGTTATCATTAATTTCTTTAAAGTAGCAAAATTACTGCTAATTGAAGCCTTTTAAAACAAAACAAAAAAAGAGGGTTTAACAATTCTAACATAAAAGCGATCTTTATACACACATGTTACATATTTACAGGTGAGTTTCGAATTCCTTAAATACGTTTTTTAAATATAGAAATAGTAAGTGACTGAATAATATGTTCGTTGAGATTCCATGCCACAGTTTACATCCCAAGAAAAAAATGCTCTCTATTCCAAACCGAACTGTTCGGGCCTTGGGCATTTGTAGAAGATTTTTGCTACTTAGGTGATAAGGGGGATTCTTCTCAATGACAATTTCAGTCATGGAGCTTGGAAAGCTTGGGGTGATATGTGATTTAGTTTTGTAAATCTCTGTCATCAGCAACTGCATATTCCGTTTATGTACAGACACAAAACTATCTCTAGTCAAAAGAGAATCAAAGTCAGAAACACTTATCTTTGTATGCGATACTCAGTGCCTTTTTGTGCATGTGGTTGATCTTATTATCAAGATGTCTGTCCCAAAACATCCACACTAAGGGGCAGCCACACTAGGGGGCAGTAGCTGAGCTGTGATAGGATAAAAGCCCGCATGATATGTTTGGTTTTCAGTGTCAAGTAAGTAGGAAATACGCAAAAGAGCGTGAAGCTTTTGGCCTGCTTTTTTTCATAACGATTGTACGTGTGTCTTGAAAGAAAGTTGTTTGTCAACAGTTATACCCAGCAGTTTTTGCTCTGTGCTTTCTATGATAGTTGTATTTCCAATTTTTATTGATAAATCATCGGTCTTTCACCGAAAATCATCAAGTGGCACTTATCGCCATTTAGCTTCATGTAGTTATTCTGAAGTCATTCTGGAAGGATTAGGGTTTCGCTTTCTAATTTATTGATTACGTTTTCATGGTTGGCATCGCAGACATAGGTAGTTATATCATCTGCATAATTGCATATTTTGCAGTCGGTCACAAACATAAACAGGTCATTCAGATAGATATTAAACAAGAGAGGCCCTAGCACAGATCCCTGCGGTACGCCTACACTAGTCTCTATCCACGTGCTAAAAGCCCCATTCACCTTTACTCTCTGTTTCACCATTTAACAGATCTCGGCAGATCGGGCTTGCCTGTTACTCATGTAAAAGCAACCTGATTCGGCCAAGAATGCCTTTGTTCAGTCAGATCACGCCCAGGCTAGCCATCCCGATCAGGTAGGGCAGCCCGCCTCATATAAACTGCTTGCGTTTAGACCCATTGGGTATGTTCCTAGGCTACATATAAACAGGCTCTTATAAACTGTGGTTCATTCCCAGGGAGGGACTCCCTACTAGTATGTGATGCGGGATCAGACATTTTTTGGTTTCGTAAAACGTTGTCTAGTATAATTTTGTGAACGCTATTTGGTGCATAATTTTGGGGTTGCTAATGAGAAAATTTGACAAGGTGAGTGAAAGGCTGCGTCAATCACCAAAATATTGCAGGGCAGTTGCCGAAAATGCCAAAAACCTTCAGTTTTCATGTACCATTAAGCTATGAGTATATTTTTGGGTTCTAAAAATGTCCTAAATTTGGTTTGAGTCGATCCTAAGGACCTAAGATGTCCTAAATTTAGGTTATTTTTGGGTTCTTCCAAAATATACTGTGTCTGACCTCCCCCCCCCCCCCCCGTCACATTCTAATAGTCACAATCAGTGAACGTCAAGAAAAATATGCCGTAAACTCAACGATTTCTGGTAGAATACCGGGCGAACCCGAGAAAAGTTCCCACTTTTGAAAATTCACAGCATCAACAGTTCTTGAAGCCTGGTTTTCATTAAATCGTAATTCATCGCCGATCGTTGTCTTAGAGCATCGCTGATCATCGCCGATTTAATGAAAACCAGGCTTCACAGATTCCAATTATTCAAATTCTAATTGAAAGCTGAAAGCTCAAAGAATCTTAGTGACTATTTTTGCTGTCTTACCAGTACTAGGAACATCGGGAGATTTAACTTGATATAAAAGTTTCATTGTTGCAAAATGACTGAAAAAAATTCCTTAAATGGTAATAAATTGTAAGGACTCTCCTTTACACTGAATAATACGCAATGGGCATTTCATCTCTATCTGGAGTTGTAAGACATCAATTTTCAAACAAATACCAACAACTTTCAAACCCATGGGAGTAAGTGTTCAGTGGATATCTCTCACCCATAAACAATTACATCTTGTTTATTATTCCGCGTGGGGAAAGGGGGTTGTTAATTTGAAATTGTAAAATTTTAGGTTGTTCCAATATATTTTGTCCAGGATTGTAGAAATTGAATCATTCTAATATGTGAAGTACTCTTTGATGCTACGAATTTTCAAAAGTGGGAACTTTTTTTTGCTCACCCAGTATATTTTTTGACGCTAACAAATTCATTTTTTATGCATTAATGTCGCCTCAAAGTCCTGCAAAACTGGTCATTTAAATCACAAAAAAATCCGACGAGAAAGCAAAATTTTCCGACGCCCCCTCCCCCATTGGCTTCGGCCCTGACTTTCACATTGAAATTTGGGACGAAGCTTTCCCCTATCGATTTCACAACTGGATCTGGAAACCATAGCACACCGTACAAACCCCAGGCAATGGCAGATGGATCTAAGTTGCCGGCAAGAAAATGTATGTATGTATGTATGTATGTATGTATGTATGTATCATTTGCCACATAAAAATATATACAAGCTACTATAATAAATATGAAAATAGATACAATACAATACTTTAAGGTTAAAAGCGTAAGGGAAAACACCCCTAATTACAGAGGCAGAGATAGCATTAAAAGGTAAAGCTGACCTTATTTCCATAATGGTCCCCTTAGAGGTGCTGTATAACAA
The DNA here is from genome assembly GCA_964020215.1 of Aurelia sp. 3 sensu Dawson et al. (2005). Classification (NCBI taxonomy): domain Eukaryota; kingdom Metazoa; phylum Cnidaria; class Scyphozoa; order Semaeostomeae; family Ulmaridae; genus Aurelia; species Aurelia sp. 3 sensu Dawson et al. (2005). The sequence continues at coordinate 13,310,779 of OZ026585.1, forward strand.
AAATAAAGTACTATATTTGTTATCAGTACAAAAACACGGTTTGGTCGATGGAAACATGGTTGGGAGAGATGAGGAAGGGTCTTAGTAGAAGAAGTATATGTCATCTTCCTCTTTTTGTATTTGTTGGAAAAAACTTTCTTTGATCTTATGTTTGAATGTATTCGGATTTTTGGCTGATTTTAAGTCAGATGGAAGATTATTCCATATTTTCGGACAAAGGTACGATAAGCGTTTTTGTCCAGAAGTACTTTCACCAAATGGAAATTCTAATTTAAACTTAGATCTTTGAGTTCTTCGGCCTAGGTTGGCTGGATGGAATATCTCGGCACTGTAAGCTGGGGCAGTTCCATTAACCCTATTTTACCGGAGGCCATTATGGCCCCCCTTATTTATTTCTGTTTCTGTAGCTCCAATGCAGCTGAAACTTTCCAGAATGGTACCGACAACTATCAAGAAGCAAATTAAACAATTTTGGTCTTAATTGGTCTCGTGGTTTGTTGCTAGGTAACCAAAAGGTGTCAAGTGGTGACACATAAGCTTCAGTACTGAAAACAGAGAAAGTGCTAATAATTTTGGATTTTAATGTCTAAAAATTCATGAAATATAGTAAATATAAAGAAAATGTGATTTTCTATTGACTGAAAGTAAGTTTTTGAAAATTCATCATTATTCATTATGAATATGACGTCATCAAAATGGATGGCGTCGTAGAAATTATCTTTTGCTTATGTCAGCAAATATAACAAATTATATATCAAATAAAAGCTTTTCAAAGAACAATCGATTGGTACCAATCGATTGGTATTTATGACAATGGAACATTAAAAATTTGATAGGCTACTAAATTTTAGGAAAATTCGCCTTAGTCTCAGTGCTCTAGGTTCTTCCATCTGAGAGCTATAGTTGATAATTCAAGTGGGGTGGCCCCCCCCCGGGTAAAATAGGGTTAAAAACTTCATTACATCAACTCTGATGCCAAAGCACCTCAAAATTCAAGTTTACAATGATGTTAGCAATGAACAAAAGCTGCAAGTATCCAGATGAATGTTTCCTCTATCCAAGAATCAACAAAACTTTCACTGTGAACAAGGAGTTCTTCATTTTTAATGCCAGTCAGCTCCTACAAACTTCACCGCAGCAATGCAGCAATAAGAATTTCCAACTGACCAAGATGGCTTCCCTTGCTTCTAGGACTACACCTTAGCCTGTTTCAGAGTGCACACCTAAGCGTGCTCGCCCAACTCTGTCTCAAATTGTTATATGAAAGTCCATAAGTCCCAGTCTGAGCAAAAATTAAAAATGTTATTGTTGTTGTCATTGTTGTTGTAGTTGTTATTGTAGCGATAACTGAGACAACATCATGAGTCTAATCAAATACCAGTACCATTTCAATCAAATGCAGTCTTCCGTGTTTATCTTTTTAGAAACTGATGCCAATCAATGATGCCCTACATTCGTTTCTGCCGTAAAAGAGAAATTATCCATTTCATTTGGTCGTCTCTTTAATCAAACCATGACATTGCATGATTGCGTTTTGAAGCTTACCATCAACGGCACAGTGGCCAAGGGGCAAATTTTGTCCAGTTTTCGGCATTCACATGAATGTGAGTTGTAGGACGGTAGGTCTATTGATGCGAAAACAAGCTGCTTTAAAACTGATGCCAAAACTAGGTGCTTCAAAATCAATAAAGAAACTTTTTCATGAGCAATAAAAGAGTCTTTTGAAGTTGCAATTGTTTGAGATATCTGGCAGTCCATTCGAGATACCAAATGCTAACTATATTTTCATGTGATAAATTTAATTTTGGTGCCAAGGTTTCTTTAAATAACAGTGGAAAATGGAGGTTCCGTGGCCTATCTTGAGGATCAGGCTCCCTACCTCATTATTTGTATCCATTTTTCCAACCTCAAAGCATGTTATAGTGCAATTCCTGCTAACTGGCCTGTACAACATTTTTGTCACTAGGAAAATTCTTTCAACGTGAAAGATAGACTCACTTATAGATTGCTTAAGAGTCCATTAGCTGGACTGGAAGGGCTGCTAAGGTCCAGAGACGTGCCACGTCATTTTAGTACGAAATTGTTCATTAAAACCATGAACTATGCGGTGTGAACCTCGTGCTGCCTGTTCCAAACTGTTTATTCTGCATCACAGGAATCCTATTAATTCGTAGACGGGCCCACATAATATCGATAAATTTCAGCAGTTGTACAAACAAAACTTTCAAGGCCTCTCGATGTCGCTATTTTAAATCACGACTGTATGGACTAGCTTGTGAGTCATTCCTTCAAAGGGGACTTGGTTTATCCAGCTGATTAATTCATTTGCTCCGATTCACTCTATTGTTTTCTGAAGCAGAAATTTGAACGATATATCTCGTTGTATCCCTAGCTGTACAGGGAAAAGATTGCCAGATGCTTTGAGTTGATGTTAAACTAATAACATAAAGATTTCTCTTCAAGTATTCGAGGTTTTAACATCTGAACTTTAAAGCATAAGATGCCGTTAAGACGTTAGCAAGAGATAAAAGTTATGAAGTACTTCTATAGTGTTCCTGTTCCGAAACACAGAACAGTTTTTCGCTAAGGCTAAAGGAAATCCAAAAATGGTGCAGGCTAAAATTGTATCTAGAGATAGAGCTGCCATTTTATTGCAGAATAGTGCGACATAGGTTTCATTCGATTCAAAATAACTTACCAAGTAGAGCTTGAATCTGCTATTTTATAAAATTTTGGTGACTTGTCGACACCGGGGGGCGGGGGGTCCTTCCATAGTAAAGGTACTTGGGATGTGCCGCCCACAACGGTATACTTTTTTGGACCTATAGTCTAGGCAAAGGTGTGCTTTTTGGCAATTTTGGTCAAAGAAGTGTAAGAGCTCGGTAGTTTCTGTAAAGAACCAAATTTAAAAGAATTTTTGTCCTGAGAATGCGAAAATTTTGCAAGTTTAGCCTAGAAAACGCCCTTTCAGGGCACTTTTAATGGAGAGATTAGTCTAGCCAAGGGTATCAAGTTCACAAAAATTGGTCTAGCCAACGGTTCCATTTTGAAACTGTGGGCGGCACACCCCTACCCAAAATTTAGCTGAGAACCCCCCCCGTGCTTGGGGCTTCTAAATTGTATCCCATTTTGACATATTCTTACAACCTCATTGGAGAGATTGTCTACCTACATACCTGGTGACAGAAAGAAGACGCAAAGCGATGCAAGTAGGTCAATGCATCAAGTACCCCCTCCTCCCCACGAGTCTGAAATAGAATAAGAGAAGAAAATGCCAAGATAGACGGAAATAAGGAATTGCTTCCGAGAACATGTAGTATTTCTTTCTTTCATAACTTTGCTACGACTTCTGACTCAATGTCAAACCTATGCAGAGGCAATGCCTTGTAGCACGTAATATTCTGCCCAGCAATCAGCAATATACAGAGTGCTACAGAATGTAAAGCAACCCAACTATGGTTGCAAGCTTTGAAAAATTGTAACATTGAAATAAGTCTCTATGCTTTCTGAAAGTGCAATTCTTCTTCTTTCTAAACATCATGAAGTCACCAAAGTGCTCCAAATGGCAAACAAAGTGGTCCAATTAGTGGCACAAATGACCAAAAAAGGGAACTGCGTGGGATCGTCTTAAAATTGGCACAGGGCCTATTGCAAGCATTCTGATTATGAATAGGAATAAAGATTTTCAAAATGTTGTCACCAAGTGATCCAAATGGCACACAAAGTGGAACAAACAACCAAAGATTGAAATCGCATAGAATTATCTCAAAATTGGTAAAGAGTTTATTTCAAACATGGTGATTACGAATATAAACAAAAATTTTGGAAATATTTTCAACAAGGATAATATAAACAGCATACAGATTTCTTCATATTATGGCACAAATGACCAAAAAATGGAAGCTGCCTGAAATGACCCTGAATTGGAACAGAGGCTATTTCCATAATTCTGCTTACGAATTTGAATGAAGATTTTTAAAATGTTGCCTTAAAAGTGGTCCAAAACGGCATACAAATTGCACAAAATTGGAACAGACAATGACTTAAATTTGAAACTGCGTGAAATTATCTCGAAATTGGTACAGAGTCTGGAACACTTCATGTACTTGAACCTCGATTTTTGACAAATGCGACATCTAAGCCTTCGATCTTCACTGTCTGTTTCTGATTGAAGAAAATTCTGCTTTACTTTTGGATCCTGAACTCACTGTTGTAATAGGAGAATTGCTGGGTTGATCAGTCCCCAAAGCGTAGAATTTTCAGCACAATTGTGCGACCATGGAAGCAAGAGCGATTGGCCTTTCTGCACCCTGGTTGACATTGATTGTGTCCTTGAAATTTTTCCCGGTGCAACTCTATTGACAAGGAATGTGACAGCATTGTGGTTATTCCATTATGTTCTCTTTTAGGAAAATCTCATCACGAACTTTTCGCTTGGCTCAGATGTTCCTTGTGGCTTTTAGGGAGATGTTTCGTGTTTCCACGTTGAGTTGTAAATATCTGCGTTCCCAAAGCACTCTGGCATCGTTCAGCAAATTTACAATAGGAAATCCACTGTCCTTGATTGACATTCTGCCATTACCCTAAGGGCCTGACAGCAGCTGATCTACGATTTCATAGTTTTTGTCCTTTTGTGGATTGCTTACTTTGATGACCTGGTAGCACACAGTGTCCATCAAGATGCCCTTTGTTGAAACCCTTCTCAATGTCCAGCCCACAAAATGCTTTGCTTTGGCTGTCTCGTATGCGTTCCTTTTTGGCTGTCTCGTATGCTTTCTTCGTCAATGCTAAGTTTTTGCCCGAGAAAACCAGAACGTCTTTGCCGACATTTGTAGGAAAACTGCTCCATCATTAATATATTTGAGGAATGATAGGCTTCACTGTCTCAAGTTGGTAGAAAAGAGAGTTTCACCATTCAGAAGTGCCTCAGCATAGGAGTGAAGACGTCAAACATCCTGTCGAATTCTCGCAGTGTGCTGTGAAAGAGAACTGGGCACTAACCAGGTGGACTTTGGCGGGAAAATTGCTATCGTCTGTCGTCATCATTCATGCCTTCTAAAATCACAGCTACTCTCTCTTGTTACGTGATTAATTGTCACTCATGCTTTGAAATGGACTTGGAAAATTCTTCTGAAGATGATGACAGCGGAAGTGATCTCTTTTCTTCTGATGATGATGCATCGGAGTTCGACTTTGATACGGGGGGGGGGGTACTATACATATTTTGGGTACGGGGACGTGCCATCGGGAAGGGTATCGATTTTCACGATTTTGATATAAGGAACGGTATCGATTTTCACGAATTTGGTATAAGGAACAGTATCAATTTTCGCGCTTTTCACAATTGGTACTGGATCCGGTATCCATTTTCGGAAAATTGGTATAAAGTCGGGTATATATTTTTGAAAAGTTGGTATAAAGTCGGGTATACATTTTGGAAAAATTGGTATAAGGATCGGGTATGTTTTTGAAACCTCGATGGCACGTCCCCGTCCAAAATCTGGTCAAGTATCCCTCCCCCCGGGCTTTAATAGCGATTCAAGCAATTTTTATGACCCTGAAGGAATTTCGAGTGATGATGATGCAGATGGTTGCTGCCATGTAATTGGTCATGTTCAGTTTGGGTAGCAGAAGCTGGCCCATTTGGGTGGGAACAGTTGATCTGCCTCCACCCACTGCAAAAAATGTGGGCAAGTTATGCTGTCAGAGGCAAGGAAGTTTGCCTCATAACCTTACACCCTCTTTACTTGTACCGGACTGGTACACCCTGTTTAATCAGGGACCTTGGAATTCATGTCTTTGCCTTGAATGAGACTAAGCTCAATCCAGAATTTCCAAAAAAAGCTCCAAACGACCTGCTGGATCTTTCAATAAGTTGGAAAGAGTTCTCTCTTTTTGGACAAACAGGGAAAAGAAATAATCCTTTTAGGGGACACTAGTTGTGATCTCACTCCAAAACAAGCTGAACAACCCATGGATAACAGTTCAAAGCACATGCATGATCTCTATGAGTTGTCGAGCTTCAAATAGCTTATTGAGGAACCAGCTAAGGTTGACCGCTCTATGCTCCTCTGAGATTTTTTAGCATAGAATGGAGTCTCCTGGCAACTTCCCTTTCAGCCATCCAGCTAACTCGCCTACTCTCTCCTGAAACTGACGATCTTCCGTAAATATCTTTCGAAACCTAAGAGCCAGACCATATGTGATCGCCTTCCTCGTGTGCCAGGTGTGACAAGACTTCTTATGCAAATACTGATGTGTATCAGTTGGCTTACAAAACAAGCTTGTCGAAACAATTGCCCCTCTCCCAAGCAAACCTGAAAATCTAAAAAACTAATACCATCCCGTAATTGCTCGCTGGTTGATTTAATGATTGATGACAAACTTCCACTTTCCTTCCCCGAGCATGCAGATGACAAATGACTCAGCAATGGATCTCATCCAGTTGAGGGGCTTGTCAGCTGAAGCCTCCACCAGTCGGATCATGAAGTGATTGGCACAGAGTGAACTTCGTGCCAGTGGCCGTGCCCAATTCCTGCCCTTAGAACCCATCGCTAAGTCAAAATAATTATTCTCCAAAACCAAGGATGGCAACCCCATTAGGGTTGATCTTTCTCTTGCTGCCTGTGCATACACTCACTATTTTAGCACCTTTGTACGCAGTGTAAACGCAGTGTAACAGGTAGGAACCCGCTTAGGCGATTTTTTTGCATTGTATTTGAATTTCAAGATCTATGTGCATGCTTCTTTAATTTTGCAGAGTCATTACTGATGAAGGCTTGCGCCGAAAGCTTCAAAAGAATGTCTTTTTCTGATTTCCTGTAATGAATACGTACACCAGGTGAGTTAGAAAAAACGTGGGGTGTTTGGTGGACTGTCACGTAGAATTTAGCAATCCAATCATCGTGAACAAAATTTGTCCATGAAGCCAAAGGTCTAACTTAGATCATAAACCTTTTCCAATCGAAATGAGTCATTTTGTGCATTTGCTAAAAAAGATTTTATTTCGTAAGACCTTGTATGGGAGTCTTGCATGCTGGTGAAATCTTTTGCCAAGGCCCTTCCGCATTCCATCTTGGCAAAAGTTACATGTACACGTGGTATTATCAGGGGATAATGAAATAGCCAGGACGTGCTATTTTCTCTTATCATAACTTGCCCTGCCCGAAGAATTTGTTTGAAAGGCATTAATCGTGCGCACATCTTTGTCTTACGGAGATGTTTCTTCAAGCAGATCAACGCGCTCGGGTGGCCGAGTGGTTAAGGCGTCTGACTCGTAAGCCAAAGGTCAGAACGGCTGTAGGTTCAAATCCCGCGCTGGACAGTTTGGTCGCTGTCCGTAACTCTAGCCCGGGTTGACCAGAGTCATGTGAGGGAAATCTGGTAGCTGCGGCGGGTAGCTGCGGCGAACTGATAGTAAAACATCCGTGGCCCCTGCTGGAAATAAGTCTCTCAGACTTTCGCAGGCTAGCCACGTTAGATATAATACCTACGCTCTCCAGATCACGATGGGACTTCCTGCAGACAATACTTTTTCCCAAAGCTTGGTGTATAAATCTCAGAACATAACAAAGAATGGAAATATGATACTTTTATACATGTGATACATATGATACTTTTCATGATATCAAGATACAAACCAAACAAGAATAATCTTTGATAGAGCAGTTTTTGCAGTTCTCTTCATCTAGGCTTTCATCTCTCTCACAACAACAACAATTCAACAACAACCACAAAATCAATATGGCGGACATAAACCAACATGGCAGACATAACAACATTTCCCTTTTTGGATAACAGATGTACTTTGTACCTAGACAGTGGTCAAGTTTCTACTAGGCGCACTGGGTCTTTTGAGTCCTTAGAGTCGTGCAGAAAGATCCAAAAGACAAAGAACTAAAACTCCGAGTCTTTGTCTTCTGGGTCTCTCTGAACGACTGCAATGACTCAAACAACCTAGTGTGAGCCAGGTTCAACTATTTCAGTATCCCATGATAATACCAGATGTACCTGCGCACTGCAAGCTCTGGTAAGGTTAAAAGGCTACACAGGCTTTGTTAAATACTTTGCTTTTCAAGACTTGCATACAAGGTCTTACGAAGAAAATATTTTTAACAAATGCACCAAACGACCAATTTCGACGGGGAAAGGTTTATGATCTAAATTACACTCTTGGCTACACAGAAAAATTTAGTTGACATCAATCGGATGGCTAAATGAGGCGTCACAGTCTTCGAAACGCCCCACGTTTTTTCTGACTCACCCGGTATGTACAGTAAATATATAAAGTGTTTTTGTTTGCACTGAAAACAAGAAGTTCTGGTTGCTCGGTAGCTTGTTGAATACTTTATGCATATAAATATTTATACCCCGTGAGCCGGAAAAAAGTTCCCACTTATGAAAATTCATAGCATCAGGAGTATTTCACAAATCTGAATGATTCAAACTCTAGATTAAAGCCAAAAGATCGAAGTATTTTTGTGATTTTTCTGGCTATCTTACGATCACTAGAAATATAGGAAAATCTAACTTTTAAATTTAAATTCCATGGTTGCAAAATGACTGAAAAAGGGCTTAAAACATTGATCAAATCATAAAGGACTCCTCGCACTGAACAATGAAGAAAATGCCATTTCTCATAGCTGAGAGCAATCCTTGGTACATTTATTGCCATGGGATTGAAAATTTATAGTATTTATTTGAAAACCTACGTCTTATAACTCTTGAGAGTGGTGAAAGGTCCATTGCTTATTGTTCTGTGTGAATAGAGTCCTTAGGATTTGATCGATGTTTTAGGCCCTTTTTCAGTCATTTTGCAACTATGAAATTTTAATAAAATTGAATTTACCTATACTTCTAATGCTGGTAAGACAGCGAGAATGATCACAAAAATACTTCAGTTCTTTGGCTTTCAACTAAAACTTGAATAATTCATTTCTGTGATGTACCCTTGGTGCTACGAATTTTTAAAAGTGGGAGCTTTTTTTCTGGCTTGCCCGGAATACCCTGTGAGTAAGAAAAAGCGTGGGATGTTTGTCGGACAGTGGCGTCGCACTGAGCCACTCGATCATCGTGAAATAAATATTTTGTACAGCCAAAAGTCAAAGTTAAATCATAAACCTTTTCCCGATGAAATCGGTCTCTTAATGCATTTGTCAAAAGAAATTTTATTCGCAAGGCCTTGTATGGGAGTCTTGCAAACTGATGAAATCTTTGACAAAGCCCCTTCAGTATTTTAGCCTTGCCAGAGTTGCAGGTATATGCGGTATTATCAAGGGATACTGAACACTGCCTGGTTCACACTAGGCCATTTAGGTCGTTAAGATCGTGCAAAAAGATAAAAAAGACAATGACTTACGGTTTGAGTCGTTTGTCTTTTGGGTCTTTCTGCACAACTCTAATGATTCAAAGGAACTAGTTAAAACATGAGCGATGATGCACCGATTTTTTGGGAAAGGAGGGTAAAAATTGCAGAATTTCTTACCCATTAGCTGCCTAGTTATCCAGTCCACATAGCTGTTGGCCACTTTGAGTAGAAACGATCAGAATACCTTTTAGTCCTTAATTTTTTGCCCTTCGTTTCGACTTGTCTGCCTCTGTTTTACTTAGGCCCGAATGTGAATTGAAGTGCATACCTCCTTCTTAGCGACGCAAAACGAAAGCGTAAAAAGATCGGTGCATCATCGCCCATGGTTAAAACCAGCCTTTAGGAAGAAGTATTGTCTGCAAGAAGTCCCCCTATGCGATATACAGAGCGATGATCTGCTTGAATAAAACGTTCGCAAGACAAAGAAGCACGCATTATTAATGCCTTTCAAACATGCAGGGCAAGTTACGATAAGACATTCAAGGTGAGAAAATTCTATCTCCTAAATGCTTCATTCTTCCCTGATAATGCCAGGAGAACCTGTAACTTTTGCCAAGAAGCGGAAGAGGCTTGGCAAAAAGATTTCACCAGTTTGCAAGACGCCAATACAAGGCCTTACGAAGAAAATCTTTTTAGCAAATGCATCAAATGACCAATTTCGATGGGGAAAAGTTTATGATCTATATTAGGCTCTTGCCTGCACGGAAATATTTACGTCACGATGTTCGGGTGGTTAAATGCGATGTCACAGTCCGCCAAATGCGTCACGTTTTTGACTCAACCGGTAGATGGATTGATCTTTCTTTCAAAGGAATCTGTAAGAGCTGTCCATTGCAAACGAACATGTAGAGCTATGAATATTAAGTAGAGGATCAAGATACATTACACCCTTATGGTTGGTTTATTCATTTCAATATTCTCTATTGTTCCGATCGCCCATTTCTCAGGTGCATCTCATCAACTTTTGAGATCAATCAAAATTTGAAAATGTTGCTATCATGGATATTTGCATTTCACCATCATTGTTAGTTCAGTCGGTTTAGGCAGCAGTTTCTGCATGCTTCTACTTGAACTGTCAAAGCATACAAACATTGCATGAAAGAAAGTAGCCTCGTCTTTGTCATCGTTGACAAACCAGGGAGGAGCGAGTGGTTGCATTAATAAAAGCTGAGTAAATTTAAGGGTCAGTCTTTCTAGTTTCACGAATATTCTCCTCTTGACATTCAAAACTGCTTAACAAATATTAATCATGAAGTTTGCAAACTGAAAAAACGGTTTTAGCTCTTTTATGCGCACACAAGCGATAATTCTATTCATAGATTCTGGAAGTTAGATCACCTGTCAAAGCTGCCTCTATTTGAGACTGGTGATACCTATGCTTGATTCTTGTGCACAGTTATCGTGCGCAGATGTTTACAGCAATAGCGATTTTGAATTGACTATGACTATGTTCACATGATACCGGCACAACTAGAAAACGGTGAAAATGTGATGGATAGGCATCCACCTACAGATGGAAAGAGCACATTCTTTGCCGCCAGACTTTGTGAACGGTAGATTTTAAAAAGGGAGCTCCAATGGCACACCTTGTCGACATCATTGTGTGAAAACCTAAAAAGATGAAAAATGAACATTTGTCGACGCCTTCAAAATAAGACCGATCGATTCTTAAGGTGTAGATTCCTTCCTTGGCATCAGCAACTTGACGAGATTGCAACGAGTTCATTTCCATCAAAATTTTTACCGTTTCTTGAAGTTTTCCAGTATGATGTGATAGCTACCTAAAATTTGGCTAGCTACCGTCACATTTTTTACCGTTTTGAAATTTGGCGGCATCTTGTGAGCGTAGTATCAATCTTTGGTTATCACTGTGTAAGTCATAGAAAGTTCCTACGTTTGAAAATCACAGAAATTCGAAAATTTAATTTGATGACATAAACAACGCTATGAGAGTTAAACAGCTTTAGAGCACTAAATGTTTCCCCGTAATTTCGTATTTCTAGACTGTTAGACACAACATGAAATGATTTCCAACAAAACCATAGTTTATGGTTGTTTACAACATGATATCAAGCAAAAATCTGTCAGTTTTGTGCTTCATGATTTAGAAATTTGATGACGTCACAACCTGAAGCTGAAATATAAGATGCGCTTACCCTGGGCACCCTGGGTCTTCTTTTAGAGAAAGTCGGGTAAAGATGCGCTGTAATTTCAAAAATATTCAAAATTTCTGAAAGGTCTAACGGTAAGATTATGGATAGGTAGCTAAGGTTTCGGTTAGAAGAATTACATCACTGAAATTTACATCCATCTTTTTACACTCATTTAAAGAATTAGAAAACAATATTTTACATATCTAATTTTTAAGTTTTGCAAAGATTCGAGCCGTGTTACCGTTGAATTTGAAATTTCGTTGAGAAAATACCATTGCAAAAACGTGTATAAAGAAACAGTGAACATTAATGAAATGTAAAATATTTACTCCGAAGGACTGCCCTCAGCAAAGAAAGAACTTTTCTTCGGGCCAATCACAAAAAATTAAACAAAACTTGAACTAAAAAAGGAATAAATGGAAGCGTGCAGATTATATATTGACATCAACGCAACAATGATATTTTTGCAAATATTGACAAAAGGCATTCAAATATTAATCAATTTCATAGTAACTGAAAAGAAATAAAACAACACAAGAGAGTGTGTAAAGTAAACCAAATTGTAACAAAAAATCTCATGCTTGTTTCAATGAAAAACACTTTTCTTTTGCTAACAAACAATTTGTCCCTTCATAGAATTTAAAGAGGCCCTTCATATATGACAAGAAGCTTAGAATCGCACTCTTCAGTCTCATTTCCAGTTAAGTTACTCAGTATCATTCCCGTCTGCCTGTAGAAGAAATTGTGAAAAATGCAATAGTGGGAGTTGTAAGGCGCTATCAAAGCCCGTAAAATCGCCAAAACATTTCATATGAATTTCTGACACATTACCACACCTTGTCGGCTTTAAGCCCAATTTCCAGTCAGCGGAATTTTCCGAACGGGCGGAATTTTAGACAATAAAAAGTTGCTCAGCCGTAATTATCTATTCAATTTCAGAGCCACATTTTCTCTCGCAAACAAAAGAATTTCCGCCCTTTCCGCCCGCTCGGAAAATTCCACTGACTGGAAATCAGCCTTTATGTTGCAGTCGACTGCCGGGCTATCTTTATCAAAGCCCTGTATGTTAGAATCAAGACAATCCCAATACCTTAAGTCCGCAGGTACATAGACGTAGGAACCGGGGGGGCACTGGGGGCACATACCCCCAAGATTTCGCAATAAAACAAAGAAGTGCCCTTTTATTTTTAAAAAGTGCCCCCTTTTTCTTAAAAAAAGTGCCCTCGAAGTGTTGTGCCCCTCCAAGGTGCTGGTAACCTTGGGTCCCTGCGCAGGTAACCGTGAAAATGAGAGAAATTCCATCTAAACCAAATCGAATTAGAACTTTTTGAATAGCTGCATATTAAGGTTTTCAACCGTTTGTCTTCCCGAATCATATTCAGTCAACAACTGTAACATGGCAAAACTTGAGAGAAAAAAGGAACAGTGAAGCCGCCATTTTTGCGATCAAAAACAGTAAAGCCGTTCTAAAGCGGCTAAAAAACAGAGAGCTATCAGCTCCTCCAACCACCACAAACACATGTTTCTTTTTATGATATGCTGATATCTTTAAAGCATGATTGACACTGGAAGAATGTTGCTCTTCCCGTTTTCAACATGGGGCTAAGAGTAGCATGTTCAAAATCATGTTACCCACACATCTGTATGCATCATTATTTGTACAGGGTGTCTCCAAAAATTGTTCGACGTTTGATTAAATACTAAAAGTAACGATGTGCTGAATGGGCATTAGGTTAAGTAACCCATTTCCTTAGATTTTAAATTAATTTTGACACCAAAATCTTGCAAATTTATACCCCTCTAAAGTTCACATTTGTGCGAATATTGAAACCAGAGGCCTCCAAATGGCATTTTTTTGTAAAAGTCCAATGGTCCATCGTTTCTGTTGTTTGTCAGTTGTTTCAGGGCAAACCAAATGGGATCTGGGTAGGTTTTCGATAATCTTATTTTCTCAGGCATATGACTGCTTTGAGGAAAAAGATTCTGTCTGTCACCGATTAACAACATCTCGTAACTCAATGCATTTTTTAAACTACTGTTTTTGGCTACATGCAGTCTTGAGCAAATTTTCACGATGATTGTAAGGGTTAACTTACTTTAGAAGTTTTGTTTGGTTTGCTCTTGTATAAACGAGAGGTATGACATTGAATAACCTTCTTGTACCTCGATGTTCCAGCTTTCTTGCATTAAGTAGTCTGGGTTTCTAGTTTCAGCTGTCACAAGCAAGGGCAGATTTTGTAATACAATAGCATCAGTCGCTTTGGTTCACACCTCAATTCAAAGCGATTAGCGGATACAGACAAAAGAAATTCTCTCAAGCAGAAATTGAAAACAAACGAAGCCGCAAAATTGCCCTGAAACCAGTATGGTAAACTCTCGTTTGGTACGGGCGAAGGGAGGTTTTAAGAGATGTAATGTGCTCATAATGAAAGAAGAAGGGTAAATCTAAAGTTCTGTCTGGGGCATTTTGTTTATTTGACTCAAAAACCGAGCAGAGGGCATTGCAATTTTAGCACATTTATTGCTCAGATATACGCAGTCACTGCTCAGCTCCTGAATCAAGTAAACAAAATGCCCAAGACAGAACTTTAGATTTACCCTTCTTCTTTCATTATGAGCACATTACATCTCTTAAAAACCTCCCTTCGCCCGCACCAAACGAGAGTTTGCCGTACTGGTTTCAGGGCAACTTTGCTTCTTCGTTTGTTTTGAATTTCTGCTTGAGAGAATTTCTTTTGTCTGCATTCGCTAATCGCTTTGAATTGAGGTGTGAACCAAAGCAACTGATGCTATTGTATTACAAAATCTGCCCTTGTTGCTGTCACATGTCTTTTATCTTTGAGACCTCGTAACTCAATGCATTTTTAACCGAGTTGCAAGATTCTGATCTCTAAAATCATTTGAAAATCTTAGGGGCGGGGTTACGTTTCCATGAGCCAGTTCATCTTATAGTTATTTCTCAATATCTAATCTAACGTCGAACAATTTCTTTGAGACACAATGTAGATGTTACAAATATGCAAATTTTTGCCTAGCTTTTCTGGCCGCTGTTAGCTTTCGTTGCCATTTTAAAATTTCAGCCAGAGCGATCGCCAAGAAATTCAAAACGACGGCTGCCACAACATCATTGCCTACGGGTAAACAAGGGCTAAATTGTGGAAGAAGGTGCATTTTAAATTAATATGCAGACAAAGTGGTGGATTCTATTTTAAATCTAAACTATATGTATATACCGGGTGAGCCAGAAAAAAAGTTCCCGATTTTCAAAATTTATATCACCAAGAGTGGTTCACAGATTTGAATGATTCAAATTTGAGTTAAAAGCTGAAGGATTGAAATGTTTTTATGATTTTTCTCGGTGTCATACCGGCATTAGAAGTATCGGTAAATTTAAACTTTGTGAAAAGTTCATAGTTGCAAAATGACTGAAAAAGAGCCTGAAACATTGATCAAATTGTAAGGTTTCTCTTTACACAGAACAATGCGTAAATACTTATTTTGTTATAATAGACTTTCCAGCTATTCCGAAAAGAGCGAGAGTGAAAGTCAAAGGATGGATAGTTTTCTACATTCTGTAGAATTCTCGAATGTGCGGAATAGTGCTAGAAGCTCTAACGCCACTCGATCGAACCTCGCGTATAAAATATGTATAAAAGTAACGCTCGATCCAAGTTCTTTGTACAATAGCTAAAAAGGTTCGAAGGTGTTGTGGCGCAGTGGTATGTAATCCTATGACTTTGAAGCTGGATACAGTCAGGTGGAGTGGGCTCGATACTTGGTATGACCCAACCACTGGAGTGTCATGGCAAGGGGTCGCGGACTCGAGTAGGTCTGCTCTATTTCTGCAGTTCCAGCATTTGGAAGCGCAACTTCACATTCACATTCACCAAAAAAGGCCTATCTGTAATTTAACCACCAAACTTTCTGACTTTTAGTCAAATTTAATTGGCAATTAAATTTTGACATTTCATTGTTCTAACTCCGATCACGTAACCACAGTAATATCATATTTGGAGAGCAGTCAACGAAGAAATTCTTAAAACCTCCCTAGATTCTGCCTCGTTTGTCCGATTGATCTTAAAAATGCATCATTCGATTGCTTTTGATAAGTACTTTCATTTGCTATATAAACATTTCATTTTTGCTGACATCAGCAAAGTTTAATATCTATGACGTCATTGACATTCATGACGTCATTGCTCTAATGAATAAATGTAAGATATAAAAAATTGTGGCCTTTTTTGCGTCAACTTATTTATTTTATTACTTCTGAGTCCATATTTACTAGATAAAAGGACGAGACTTAGAAATAACTGCAAAGAAAATCTGTACATGGAGCAAACAGCTAATTAAAAGCTAATTGTGCTAAAAATAGAAACTGGAAATACCTCAAAAGTATGTATTTTAAATTTGCAACATGTTTGCTACAATTTGAGACAAACTTGGAGAAAATTGGATGAGAGGTAAGTTAAATAGAATTTTTCTTGCTAAGAAGGTAAAAAATTGCCAATTTTGCTTTGTTTTTGGTTGCCTAGCAACGAAACAAGTGACTAATTAATTTTCATTGTTATATTTTAATAGCCAATTGTCTAAAGAACAACAGAAATAAGTCTTATTGTTCTATCTCTTGTAGTTTCGGAGAAAAAGAGGGGGACGAAAAACGTCCCCCTAGTACAAAATTAGTAAAAAATCGCCCAGTACTAATAGGGTTAAGTAAAAGTCCGCATTATGATATCTATCTAAGCTCGCTTTTTATGTCATATATTCATTACTTATTTACACCTGTCTATCATTTTCATTTAAACCTCTAATTACTGATGCAAATATTCTAAAGTGCCCTAAAATGATGTACAATAATCAAGAGAACCAATTTGGGTCATTAATTAAAATAGGTCCTTCATTAGACCAGCTTTCATTCAGAAGTGAGCTCCAAAGCCATGACAAACGTCCAGTTTCCAACCAAAAGACAAGTGTTGTGTTAGAGGACGAACGAAATCACTTTTATGTCCCAGTTGGGTTTGATAGATAAAATAGATTTAAAGTGAAAATAAGTTTTTAGTTGTTTATCAGTAGGTTTGAACACTTTATTTTGCAACGTTTTTTATTTATTTCTTTCTTTTTTTTCACAGGGCCAATTGTAAAGCAGATGCATATTCTGAATTGTTACCCTGTATAAATAAGTTTAAAATGAAAATGAAATGAAAATGTGCATCTCTAGGGGATAAGAAATTCAAACAGTATTTCCATAAAGAAGTTCTTTCAAAATACCTTTTATCAAAAAAGCGATGTCATAGCTAAAATCGCAAATAAACATGAAAAGAAGAACGGGGGCAGATTTTGTAATACAATAGCATCAGTTGCTTTGGTTCACACTTCAATTCAAAGCGATTAGCGAAGGCAGAAAAAAGAAATCCTCTCAACCGGTATTTCAAAACAAACATAGCCGCAAAATTTCCCTAAACCAAGTTCGGCAAACTCTCGCTTGGTGCGGGCGAAAAGACCTTTTTAAGAGAAGTTATGAGCTTATAACGAAAAAAGAAAGGTACATTCATAGTTCTGCCTGGCGGATTTTGTCTATTTCAATCAGGAGCTGAGGAGTAACTGTTTACAATTGAGTAATAAATATTAAAGACTTGTAATGCCCTCTGCTCGGCTTCTTAATCGCGTAAAAAAAATCCGCGAGACAGAACTTTAGATTTACCTTTTTTCTTTCGTCTTAAGCACATAACTTCTCTTAAAAACCTCCTTTCGCCAGCATCAAGTGAGAGTTTGCACTACTGGTTTCGGGGCAACCTTTGCGGCGATGTTTGTTTTGAATTACTGGTTGAGAGAATTCATTTTGTCTTCCTTCGCTAATCGCTTTGGATTGAGGTGTGAACCAAAGTACCCTGGGTACCAGAGCCTCAAAAAAAAAAGAAAAGAAGAAAGAAAAATGAGGCTCTGGAACCATCTAAACATAGCCTTCTTCTGAGCTTTGAATCACTTCAAATCAAATCATATCGAATCACTCATTGGAACCGCTTAACCAAAACAACGCAAAATGGCGGCACGCAGCAGAGTGTAGTAAAGATTTGCAACGAAGTTCTCCAAGTTCGTGTCTTTTGTTGCAAGGTGTGGACTTGATCTTTTGACGAGAAGAGCAAAACCAGCTTTCGACTTCATCCTGATGGAAAACAAGCTTCTGAGAAGGAGTTTTTGCTTCAACTCGATTTTTCTTTCTTCTTTTCTTTTATTTTTGAGGCTCTGGTAGGCAGGGTAGAACCAAAGCAACTGATGCTTTTGTATTACAAAATCTGCCCTTGTTGAAAATAAGTGCTCGATTTGAAAATAAAATTATCAAACTAATTCGACCCTTCTCCTACAACGCAAAACTTCAACAAACCCGATCTGACGTATTCTTCACAAAAATTTTCCTTGTTGAACTGCCCAAATTTCTTCTCACTCAGCTGGTACAGTACCGCATGGGTATCTGAGCTACGTCTTCTCAATGCATTTTAAAAGCTTGTGCACGCAAGGACAATTTTTGAACTATGACGTTGTTGGTCCCCTTGTAATCAGAATCATTGAAATCATAATACACCCAACAGTTTTATTTGGCTGCTTTAGAAAGTAGGGGTTCTTAAATTTGGGATACAACCCGGGGTGGGTACTTCACTATGGGGTATAACGGGGAGTTGCGCCAGTTTTGGGTAGTTTTTGGCCTGAAAGTTCTGGGATTGGAAAATAATTTTACTGGAAAATCTATGTGGTTGGGGTATACCTTCATTTGGAATTTTCTGGGATTTGCTATACTCAAAATTCTGATAATGGGTGTTGAATGAAAGTACAACTGGATAATTTTTTCTAGAAACGCGTGCTCAGTTTCAAGTGAACAGATTTCAAGTATTTTTTGTGTGTTGAAAAATGTGCCCAGATCAGAGCATATTTCCAATGGACACTTAGGACCAACATTCTCGTTTCCAGCCCTCGAAAATTCAAATCTTGGCGGCAAACGACGGTTGAATTCTGGGATTGGCTATCAATATGTGACATATTCTGGGACTTTGTTGAGAATACCGAGGACTGCCCCTTTTGTCTGAGACCTTTGTTTTACTGGTAATGTTCAAGCAGATCAACAGCCGAGGAACTTATTACTATGCGCGAGAATCTCTTTGTTTCCCTGCTAATCATTGTTTGGATTGTGGTTGGATTCTCCGCCCGCATTCTTTCCACAGACCAAACATGCTTTCTGCGCATAATCACAGGTTTCCTTTTCGGGGGATAACCGTTGCTTGGAACGTTGATGATTCGTATCCCCAACAATCGGAGCAAATTTCGGGGATTGGGACGTAACAGAAATCCTTGCGGTGCACACCCCCGCATGAACTTACAGTGAGGTACCACTCCCCCCCCCCCCGGGTGGATACAATTGAGTCCAAAGCCAAAGATTTTATCGCACGGACTGACGGGATAGTTCGAATGCCATAAAATCTGCTTTTGGACATTTCTCCTGACAGGAAACACTTTAAAATGATACATTTCTGAAGATACTGTGTTGTATTTGCTTTTGGCGGACACTGCGTAAATTTTGGTGCGTTTAAGCCGGAGATTCTGGCCTTTGAATCTATCCCTGTCTCCAAGTCACAAATAAAGCAGTCACTTTTCAGTCTAGAGAAGTTGACGATAGTGAAAAACGAGGGCAAATGTTTTTAAATGTCTGTAGGTTCCTATCACGTACCCTCCCATCTTGTCATTAACAGATTAGAGGTTACTCAATGCAAATAGCCAGCCCACTTTCTCCGCCTTTAACAATCTTGAAACTCAATATACAAGGCCGATAAAATATTTCGATGAACTGACTACAACCACATTTCATGTACGTGGGAACCACTTTTCGACAATAGATGCGCGTTGACAAGGTTAGCAATCGTAAGAAGATTGTGGACAAATTCGTGGCTTAAATTTCATGGATTATCGTATCGTTGCGAGTTAACGATTATTTCAACCACATTATATGGATGTTATTTAGACTTATTTGGAATTTTGCACCTTGTTGGTATATCGGTGATCGGTGAGTTTATTGATGGAACTATTCACAGATGGCTGGATTGCAGATGAATTATTGTGTTCGGAAGTAAATAGACACTTTCGTCTGCGCGTCGTAATTTACCGATAGTATGCACGTCTATTTTTCATATATGAAGCTAAGATTTTCAAATATGAAGCAAAGAATTTGAGCCAGTGCTCAAAGTTTCTTAAATGATCCATTTTTGAGAGTTTCGTATATAAGCTTCTTACGAGTTTCTTGCGAGTTTCTTATGAGTTCTATGACAATGATCCAACCTTATTTCCTCTGCCTATCTGCAGCCTCGTGAAAACTTCAAAGCGAAGTTTTTTGAAGCCTCTCCAACACGGGGGGGGGGGGGGTCCTTCCATAGCAACGGTACCTGGGGATGTGCTGCCCGCAAGGGTATACTTTTTCAAACTTTTTAGTCTAGCTAAGGGTATATGTTTTGCCAATGTTAGTCCATTAAGTCTGGGCACAGGTATGCTTTTTGGTACCCTGGGTACCAGAGCCAAAATTTTGAGGCTCTGGTACCCAGGGTAGCTTTTTGCAAATTTTAGTCGATTTTGGTCTGGGCAAGGGTATGCTTTTTGGCAATCTCTGTCAAAGAGATGTCAAACTTAGGTAATTCCTGTAGAGGAACCCAAATTTTTTCAAATTTTGGTTCAGAGAATGCAAACATTTGGCAAGTTTTGTCCAGAAAATGCTATTCATGGCATTTATGATGTAGAAATTAGTCTAGCCACGGGTATCATTTTCACAAAAATTGGTCTAGCCAACAGTGCCATTTTGAAACTGTGGGCGGCACACCCCTGCCCGAAATTTAGCCAAGAACCCCCCCCCCCTCCGTGCTCTCTAACGCCTAGCTACATGCTCGAGCAAAATTATGCTGTCCAATCAATTGTTGGTAACGTTGATAAATTCATGTTCAAGCCATCATTTCTTCGACAAAAACTCTTACAAGCAAACCTGTAACTGATGAAGAACGAAAACAAGAATCCACCACTCACGGCAGCATTTCCGTCAAATGGCCTGTTGGAGGGCGTTTTACCACTAGATTGTTGTTACCATTCCTTTTCAACCATAAAATCAGCACACTAAACCCTAATACACCTTTTACATCTCACTAATGGAATGAGCCTATTTCGTTGATTTAATTCATTTAAACCTAATCCACATGGGGGGTGTTTTCCACCCCTCCCCCCTCGAGGTTTTTCTTGCCGTGTTTTTCAAAGACATCAATTATGTCCCCCAAACCTACGTGACTTTTACTAATTATCTATTTGCCACATTTTGACTAAGAAATTTTCAACAAATAGAGCTCACAGGTCACGTGACATGCCCATATTTGGAAGCAGGTAGCAAAAAAATCATTGTTTTCGATGATTTCAATGGAAAGGTTTGATCTTATTATGAAGTATTATACACCAAATGAATCAGTAAACGAAGAGCTTTCATTTGATACCAGAATTTCTGGAATTTGATGGCGTCAGCATTTTTTGATGATGACGTCATAAATGCCGCCATTTTGGGCTAATTGGCAAATTTTTTTAGTTTTTTCGAATTTTTTCAATTGAAAAGACTCCAATGATACGTTTGTAATAGGGTATCACCACTTTGCAGCTTCTTTTTGTCTATTTTTACAGAGAGCAAATTAATTGCACAAATGACGTCATAAAAATTGGCTAATTTCTGCCAAAATATCACTCTAAAATCATTAATTTCTATGAAATCATATTGTTACATCCAATTTGTGGCTAGAGTGAACCAAAAACTGCAAAATGGTCATGCCAAACCTTTAAATTCAAATTTAACTTGGAAGCCTGATGTTCACTGATTTTAAAATTCATGACGTCACTGTGACGTCATAAGGTGTGGCAGCCACACCCAAATTGAGCTACAAGCTAGAAATGACTTGATCTGTAACTGTGCCAAGTTGTATTGCATTCTGAGGAGTCTAAGGTAGTTTTCAGAAGGGGGTGAAAAGAACCCCCCCCCCATAACTGGTAGCTCGAAAAGAACCAATATGGATTAGGGTTAAAGTTGGGTTAAAGATCCTCACTTCCACTGACAACAGGAGCGTGACAATTCAAATTTCGATACTTTGGTTCTGAATAGCTATGGCTTATACCATGATTGCTTATACGTTATCAGTTTGTGGAAACGATTTGTGAGTTCATAGCGAGGTCACGTCGAACTGGGAGCTAGTTCTCAAGTCATAGTATTCACAATGCCGTAAAATTCGAAATTTGGGCCCTTATCAAATTGTCGATAGCAAAGGCATCTGTTTCCAAGGAGGAAAGCGAAGATAAACAATTAATTGAAGACAAGCAAGGTAATGAAATGCATTTATTCTTTTAGGAACATTTAGGCCTGGTACTGTGGACACAATCGACACTTAAATCGTGTCCACGACACCCATGGTTCATATAGAAAAGGGAGGAATTACTTTGTTCACTTCACTTTTATATTGACTCAGCCTTGAATTTCTCATCTTGTAGTATTATTACTTGGTATCTGTCAATAATTCAGCAGCTCCGTATCATCATGTTCCGTTGCAGCGTTTTGTAATTAGTAGGGTAAGACGGGGTAAAGTGAACTACTCAGAACATTCATGCTTTTCTCCGAACGTAGAAACGCTATGATAAAACATAATTTATGACAGATGCTTGATTATATGTGCTGACAGAAAATCAAAATAGTTTTGCTGAAAGGTTATTTCTGTTGTTGCGAAAAATCCCCTAATCCGAGGTAGTGAAAACAACTTTGGAAAATTGCAGTTTTAGGTTTTGCCCATCTTTTTTAGCCTTGATTTTTGACACCAAAACGAAATTATTTTACGAGATTTTTTGTTTGATTAAAAGCTCACACCATGTGATTCCTTTTTCCAGAAAAAAGATAACCAAGAAAGACTTTCTAGTTCGCTAGCATGGCATTTTGAAAGGCCCACCGTTCAGTCGAGATTTTGCCTTGACCGGGGTAAAGTGAACTACCTGCATTGCATGCATGAAACTTGAGTTTTGACGCATTCCAAGCTTCCTTCATGTGAGAAAGCGTAGCCTTTCCCAGATTTTCTCAAATTAAACCAATTTCTGCGTATTTCAACTTAATATGACTAATGTAGGGCTTCTTTGTTAGGCTTGCAAAGAATCATATTTCAGCACTAAATTTCAACACTTCACAAGCAATAGCAACTGATCTAATGAGAATTTCTTTACTTAAAGACTCCCTTCTCTGTGTAAAATTTTATATTCATAAAATTGATTCAATTTCAGTTTTTGTTATGAAATTGAAAAGAATCCTAATCTCCGCAAAGGGGCATCTTGGGGGAGAGTCTCTTACGACAATCATAGACAAAATAGCTTGGACAAATTCAGAATTTAAGATCTGACGATGAATATGCCCCTATTCATTGGAAAATTCTGTGTGAAAACATGAAAAAGCACGACTCTGGCAAAGGTGTTGTAGTCAAGGTTAAAGCACATGATAAAACATCAAGAAAGATCGGAATGTCTCCTTCACTTTTGCTTCATACATGAATATTTTGACTTGCTAATTTCAAAGGTTCTCCCAGGGCGTCAAAAATCTTTGCTCGGCCCTGTCTGAACTATTTTCCACTTAGAAATACATAGATTGATCTCCAAAGCAGTTCAAAGTCGATAAAACAACTGAGTTTTGACCATCACTCTACTGGTTCACTTTATCCCGTTTTGCGGGGTAAAGTGAACTACCCGACTGCTTGCCAAAAACACTGCTTGCCGAAAACACCAATCATCAAAAAATCAAAACATGCATCAGTATTTCAGCAAAGGCCACAATGTCACTTTAACGCAAGAAGATAAGATATTTTCATCGAAATAAAAATTTAGTTCTACGAAAACCTACAAAATAGTTCACTTTACCCGTCTTACCCTATTGGAAGCACAGCAGTAAGCATATTTCTTTTCTACATATACTACAGGGACTACTCGTCTTGGGAGGATGAATTCACCCGAAATGATTCTTTATGCTCGTAAGTATTGCTCGATTATCCTCTCTAGACGTTGCACACTTAGACTGCATTCACAAGATGCCGGCACATCTTGAGAACGGTGAAAAATGTGAGGGATAGGGCTCCTGTTTACAAGAAATTGGCAAAAATTTTGCCGGCAGAGTTTGAAAACGGTAAATCTTGAAAGCGGCATCGTATGAACATTCAAAAACCATGGAAACGGGGCATTTTTCAACGCTTTCAAAACGAGGCTGACCGGTTCTTAGGGTGCATGTGCCTTTCTTTGGCCCTGGGTTCTTGGGGAGACTGCAATGTGTTTTTTACTGTCTACCCAGGGTACCAGAGCCTCAAAATTAAAAATGAAAGGGAAATTTTTCTCTTTTTGTTGGCTCTGGTACCCAGGGGCACTTGTCAAGTTTCCCATTGTTTTCAAATAGACGATTATGCTAAAGGTGGCGGCGAGGAACTTTTTACCAAGATGCACTGCGTTCTTTAATCGAATTCCTATACAATCGTTAAGGATTCGTTATTCGAACGCAATGCATCTTGGTAAAAAGTTCCTCGCCGCCATCTTTAGCGTAATCGACTATTCTGCTAGCATCGGTGTGAACGATAGCTTTGCTACCGTCACAAGTTTCATATTTTTCAAAATATGACGTCCTCGTGTGAACGTAGCCGTAGAAGTGATTGTCGTAAGTCAGAAATATTAGGGAACTTTGATCATTACCTTGTACCATTTTTCAAGGTTTCTGAGGGGCAGTCATGAAACAGTAGCCTCTCAAACTTCCATAACGAAGTAGCCGTTTTAAGTCACGTTATTCTAAAATTCATTTAAAGGCATCCAGTATCAAATGATATTGTTTATGTTATTGCTTTGGTTGAGTCAAAGAGAGGCCCAGCCTTTAAAAGGCCACTGCTCCTTGAGTATATAAAAAGAAAACTGTGGTTCCTAGTTATGTTGAAAGGTACAGGTTGAGTGAAAGAAAGGCCCAGCCTTTGTAAGGCCACTGCTCCTTGAGTATATACGCCATGATATTTTGCAATATCTGATTGAATAGCTAACGCGTTCAATCACTGTTAGAACTTTTCCTGGCTGAAATCGGTGACTCCGTTCAGATTTTGCAGGGATTTTATGAAAAAGCCCCAGTTCAGAAACATTCTAAAACGTGATAAAATTAGGAGCAAGTTTCCCTAATATGTGACCCTCAAAGCAATGACTTAACCCTATCTCACCTGGGACTTTTGAAGCGGTCAATGCCTGGGGGGGGTGGATTCCACCCCCCCTGTTTTTCTCGGCCGTTCTTAGAAATATGAGGCCAAAAATTGGTAGAGATGTTAATTATCACGTAAACAATGAAACTGAATCATCAAAATCTAATTATCGATGTTGTTGTTGTTGCTAAAGCATCATAAGCAAAAACTAATTATATGACGTCATATTTTTGAAAGCATATTGAGAGTAAATATAATAAAAATTTTTTCGCAAATATCAAAAGTAGATATCAAAATATATATTTACTGCAAATTTGGGCTCAATCAGAGCAATGACGAAAGCACAGGATAAAAATAATGTTGCATCTCCACAGAGTACATAGCAAAACATCGGTTGCCATGGAAACATTTCTAAAATTAGAACAAATTTTTTTTACATTTTGAATGTAATTAGATAAAGGATCAAAGTCAGGAGATCTCAGGATCATTCCGCACATTCTGAACAAGACGTAGCCAAAAATACGGTTGGGGGGGGGGGGTGGAATCCACCTCCCCCAGGTGAGATAGGGTTAAGCACGCCTAAGCACGTTTCTTCTTCTTGACCCTATTGTACCCGGGCTCTTTGGGTCAGACCACTGAACGGGGGGGCAAAAAGTGCCCCCCCCACGATTATCTTCAAAACCATGATTAGTATGCCATTGTAACTTCGTACAATAGAAATAACGTCTATTAGAAGTCTATTAAAAAGTCTGGTGCTAATTGGTCACGTGGTTTGTTGCCAGGCAACCAAAAATAGGGCCATTTCGCTATGAGCTTCTGTTCTGAAGAGGCAAAGATTGCTAATTATTTCACTAAATAAGGTTTACAACCTGGATAAACAACTCAAAAGTGAAGAAAATATCACTGTCTATCGCTTTATCTCAAAATTATGAAATTTTATCCTTCTTGATTATAAATATGAAGTCATCAATTTGAACTACTTCATATATACCGGGTGAGCCAGAAAAAAGTTCCCACTTTTGAAAATCAATAACACCAAGACTGATTCACGGATTTGATTTATTCAAATTCTAGTTAAAAGCCGAAAGATTAAAGTATTTTTGTGATTTTTCTCGCTATCGTACCAGCACTACAAATATAGATAAATTCAACTTTACAAAAATTTCATGGTTGCAAGATGACTGAAAAATGGCCTAAAACATCGATCAATGCATCAATGACTTCTCACATAGATTAATGAAGGAAATGCAACTTCTCGTGGGTGAGATATATCCTCTAGGTATTAATTGTCTTGGGATTGAAAATCTTTCGTATTTGTTTGAAAATCAATGTCTTATAACTCTTGAGGGACGTGAAACGTCCATGGCCTATTGTTCGATTTGAATAGAGTCCTTACGATTTGGTCTATGTTTTAGGCCCCCTTTCCGTCATTTTGCAACCATGAAATTTTTATAAAGTTAAATTTACCAATACTTCTAGTGCTGGTAGGATAGCGAGAAAAATCGCGGAAATACTTCGATCTTTCGACTTTTAACTAGAATTTGAATGATTCAAATCCGTTAAGTTGTCTTGGTGTTATGAATTTTCAAAAGTGGGAACCTTTTTCTGGCTCACCCGGTATAACTTGCTGATTTCCGCAAATATGAATGATGGATGTATTAAACGAAAGAACTTTTTAAGGGACATCGTTTTGTACCAAACACAACTTAAGCAAAGTTAAAACAAAGAAGTTATGATTGTTTTTGTGATTTCTTATGTGACCACCTTCCAAATATGGATATCTGCTGGTCATGTGATTTAATCATAACAACGAAAGACCTAAAATTCAACTGCCAATCAAATATTAGGAAAATTCAAGGATGTTTCAGCTCCTTTTCTTTTTCATTTTCGATTTTTGCGTGGGGGAGGAGGGCATTTTTTAGGGGTTAAGGGAATGAAAAAGTCTTCCACCTGGTGTGAATGACTTATTCGGGGGAATTCCATATACTTCCAAGATGGCGAAATACATGAAAATTTAAGAAAGTTTCATCGGTACTAGGGAGGACAGCAAAGCGACAGCTTGCTCGCTATTTTCGCTCGTTTTGCAGGTTTTCGAAAGGGGTTTTCTGTTGCAAAATGTCTTAGGAACAGTGCATAGAACATGACCGGTGGAAAAAGTAAGCATTTTTGATTTTGTACAGAACTGGGTCAACCCGTTTTATAGCATAAAAATAAAGGCATTGCCATTTTACAAACTCAAGATGAAGTTTGAAATATATGAACTGTTCATTTTGAGGACGATGCAAGATGAGAAAGTGTTCATAAATCAAAGCAAAATTTCCTTTCCCGTTGCTTACAAGAACGATTCCGATTCATCAGTCATGTAGCTTCATCTAAAGGTCGATTTTTTCTTTGCCAAAGACTCGAAAAAGCAAGAACTATTTATATGGTCATCATCGGTATACTATATCACATCTGTTGTCAATGA
This sequence comes from Aurelia sp. 3 sensu Dawson et al. (2005), assembly GCA_964020215.1. Taxonomy (NCBI): domain Eukaryota; kingdom Metazoa; phylum Cnidaria; class Scyphozoa; order Semaeostomeae; family Ulmaridae; genus Aurelia; species Aurelia sp. 3 sensu Dawson et al. (2005). The sequence goes on from OZ026585.1 coordinate 13,338,013, forward strand.
ATACAGTGCACATATATTTTTAAGGAAAGGGTGGACGGGACAGTTGAATTTTTGAAATAATTGCACACGTGGCAAGCAGATTGTTTTGCAAGAATTTTTGTTCTCTACCGGCCATGCCATAGCTATAATAAATTTTGCACTGTCCCTTATTTCGACGGGAAAAATTGGAATATCATTAACGTCGGGAAATCTACTGAACCTAATTGGACATACTGGGAATAAACAAGACAGTTTTCATTATCATTGCTTTGATATTCAAGGAGCAGCATTTTTTCAAACTTCGGGCTTTTATATTGACCCATCCAGTATACTGAAAGCACGATGATTTTCAAGTTCCTTCTTGCCCTCTATCGTTATGATATTTCTTCTGCTCAGGTGAAGCCTAATCTTAGCTAAAGGGCAATAGATGACATCATTAAGAAAGATTTCCGCAAGCTATTAACGCTGTAAGAGTGAGAAAAAGCCCTCTCAAGTCAAACAACACAAATTTAGATAGGCTAAGTTGGCTCTCTTGAAATAGACCTAAACACTTGCTACCACGTTTTCCCTTCACATAGAAAGCTCAAGAGGCACTTTGCAGTGCGATTTTTTGATCACGTTCTGTTTGAACTTCTGAGCAAGACTCTTGAGGGCTGATTAGGTGGTCTAAGGCAGCGATCCCATCTATCCTACTCTTGGTTTTAATGAATACTTTGCAAGAGTTTTAGGCGTACACCTTTCAGCAAGTGTAAAGGCCATAACAGATCAATGTCAACAATATCCGGTAAATAGACAATTACACGACCGCCTGCCCAGTGCCATCCTGCGTAATACTGACAACCCAGCTGTGTGTACGGTGAATAGGTTCCATTAGCTTTATTTGAGCTGTATTTTACCACATTGACAACATAACGATCGGCCAGCGTCGTCAGTCTCATTTAACATTAAGAGCCAGCCGCTGAGAAGTGAAAGCATCTCCCCATCTAACGAATAACACATAGTGAAAGAAGTTGGCGCGAGAAGCATTGATCCTTCAACGAGGCAATCAAAGTAAAGAGGTGCTCAGTCGAATATCGCCACCTCCTGTCAAGTAGGTGTTTTTCTATGGACGAAAGACAAAACAGAGTGTTGAATCTTGAGCCTATTTCTTCATCATTTCTTGTGGAGGACATTTTGAGGCGTGGTGCAACAAGCGTTTTTGAAAGCCCTATGGAGAACCCTTCAGAAAAGATCAAGAACGAAGACGAAATTGACGTCCATACTGCAATGGGTTATGACGCTTTGACGGCATCAAGTGGCAATCAAGAATTCACTGGATTGAGCTGTATGGTTGCAGAGGCAGAAATCAAAGGGGCCAGAGAATTTGCCAAAGGTATAAAATTGCTCGAAAAGATGTTATATCAGATGCCTGGATTATTTTCTCTGAAACAAATTCGTAGTTGTTTCTATGCTGTTGCTAAGGTTTTAGACTCCATCGCCTGAAACATTGGAGAACTAATGAAATTTTTCCAAAGCTAAATGCAAAGTTTATCATGATTACGTTTCATTTTACCCTTTGATTAAATACAATGCAACTGCATTTTTGTACGCAATATGCATAAAACCAAGAGAGGTATCTACAACGGCCATTTCTTGAACTTTTTAAAACGCTTGCATTAGGAAAACAAGGTGAGACTGTGAAACTCCGAAAACCTTTTGCAAAACTTGGATGCTTTCTGGGAAGCTTGAACCCAATGACGCAAAATTTCGATCAAACGTTTCTTTAAAAGTTCATTATCAATATTTTCACTGAATGAATGGACGTTTGCTTCAAGTTAATATTGGCGTATAAACATTCCGAGTAGTTCGTAAAAACGTCGCTAAAGAACGAAAATCCATTCTACTTAATTTAAATAAGATTTTTAGTTTTTTCAAGACCTGGATCTCAACTGTTTTTCATGATCTTACGCGAGAACCTCTATTAAACGGCAAGATTTGAAGGGGTGAATACATTTCATTTCATTTCATTTATTTATTTACGGGGAGGGTAGCCCTTCGACACTGATGCCGGTTTTCAGGGGACCCTCCCATAGAATAAGATTAAACAATAATTACAAAGTAAATGTTAAGCATAAAAAATAGACTAAAAACCAATTTGCAATCCAATTTACAACGTCTGCTATACGATAATTTCGACTTTGTATAGTTTTATTTATGCCCCTTTAAGTCTGAAAACAGGAAGGCTCCAAGGTAGAGGAACCTTCGAAAAGAAAGCAATGGCTCAATAAACGCAGCCTGAAAACTTGTGTGTTTCCAACGAAAGAAGACGCTCGAAACACTAACATCCTAGCTCGAATGAATGAACTCTTTAAGAGGATTTTCCAGTTAATCCTGAAATGTTTTGCCTACCTACCTGGAGTGCTATATTTGTTTTTCGCCATCCCATTTCTCTTGATATCATTAATTACAGCAACGCTCCATATCTTTAAAAAGAAGATCAATCTATCTGGTATACCCGAGAAAGCATGTTTCCAACCGATTAGTAGAAGAAAGGCAGTTTTTTGTACACATCAGAGCCTTTGTTTTAACAGAAAGAATTATAGAGCAAGTAAACAGTTCGGAAATAGATGAAATGTATGTCACAATGTCACGATTGTAATTGTCTGCCTCCAAGTCCATACATTCGCTGTCCCTTACCTCCAGTGAGATTTTTCCAAAGCAAAGTATCAACAATGTTCAAAATAAAAGTATTTGTCTTGTAAACTCTCATGCTTCCAATTAAAATTACTGGTGTCGAAAGCACTATTTCCTAGTATTTTCCTACAAACCCCTACGAATTCTCTAGGTTTGTAATCGTGCTTCAAGTTGACCGTTCGTAGAGAATGTAAATTCATGATAGGGAGGGAATGATTAAAGTTTGGCAATTCTGTGTGGATGTTTGTTTCGTGAGGGTAGAATCAGCGCTTGGGAAGAGTTCCCATTAACTTCTGGTTGCATAGTTAACTTAGGAGAGAAGATTTACTCACTGAAATTACATCCAACAAAATATCGAAACTTTAACTCTATTCTAACTTATTTGATAAGAGACAACTTCTTCACGATGAATTGGACATCGAAATTTGCTTCTTCAGGATACACACGGGAAGCCTCACTAGGCTCTTAATTCATGCATCTACCTAAAAACAAACATTTTTTTGCAAGTTCCTTTACGAAAATTAATTTCCTTTTATAATCACTTCAAGATGCGATGATGCACTTTGGTACCGGAAGAGTGAATCAAAACAATCCCAGTTGGACGGCCACTACTCCGTGTGTATGAAGACGACAATGTTTGAAAATATATCATTTCATGGTGGACATGTTTTAATCAGTTTTAAAATTTACATGACGGAAATCTGCCATTCCGTTCTGAAGTCATAAAGGATTTTCTAGAAGGCGCCTCATCATGAACCCTCCAAAAACGGCGTGAAACTGCGATCATGTTTCTTTGATACTTCTGCTTTAAAGCAATGACTCGTTAATAGATTTGCATGTATTATCATCTCTTTGGGAGGATGGAAATTCCGTCCCAGGACGCATTATTCAAGTATTTCGTGCGTTTTCATCGTCTAAAGAGCATTTAATCCCGCCAATTTTATCATCCCATATGCTAAAGCCAGTTGACTTGCACTCACTTCACTTTAGCAGCTCACTGCCGACCGAGCAGAGGTCCGAAAAAGATAACGAACGGGACTTGGGTCAAATCTACTAACAACCAAGTTCCAGAACTAAAATGGAAAAAATCCAACGTGCTGGAGTTTTTGAAAGGTGAGGCATCAGGATTGAAAATTGAAAAGGTTATTAAAATTCGGCAATTCTGCTTTATTGTTCCAACGTACAAAAATGTTTTTACTGTCGGCTGCAATTGTTCTGAAATTGTTTTTAATAGGAGTCATACCTTCACTCGCTTTGACGTCATAGTAAGTAATTTTGAAGCCTTTCTAACTAAAAAGATGAGCACTACACCGTTTGTGCCTAAAACAAAAGATACTCAACTAATGTTTAATAGCCACAGTTAATTTAAATTGAAGAAACTATACCCGCAAACGTCGGACCAAACTTACCTTTTAAAAGTTAGTATACACTTATCTTTTTATAAGAAATCAATAATCTATTCCAGTACCCAAAGTTTCTTAAGATTATCAGATTTAGGTATAACAATCTTCATGCTCACTATCAGCGCTCTCATGAAAATTTTAAAGCAAAGTTTTTTAAACCGTTCCGATGTTTAGACATTGCTCAAGTTTGATACAGGAAACAGTGAAAATAAAGTAAAAGAAATAAGATTTATTTCATCGAAATAAATGGCTACTTAAGATACATTTGGTGATCTAAGAGTCGAGTTTCTTATAAGAAAATACTAACACATCAGTAGGAGAGTTAACAGAGCAATAAAGCTCTGGAAGCAAGGGGTAAAGCGCAAACCCTGTGAAATTTATCAAGTTAACTTTAGATAGTAATAAGCTAAACAACGGTATAACGAACAGAGTTGCAAAGTGTTTTATGCAAAAAGTGCATTTTCCAACCCAATAATCCCGAGAAGTAGATTCTTTGCGTGCGATTGGATTTTTTGTCGCTGACAGTTTGTCACTAACATGGATTTTTCAACATTTACTGTACTTGGATTCGTCGAGTAATTTTTTACAACGTGCTCAATCTTTTTATCTTGTCATCATGAGAATCAAAAATGAAACTGTTTGTTGCAATTAAATTTGTATTCTGGCTGCGATTTCCTAAACATATTCTGATTTGATTTTTCATGTAATTCTTGGCTGAAAAGCACTATGAATTTTGATCCACGCGTGAAATCAGATTTTTCGAGAAATCACGAAACGTCCGTGGAAGGAAGCTTGTATATTGTTTATTACTTGTATCCACTAATTTTCCTGTTCGGAAGGTACTTCAATGAAGTTTATCGGAAAGGCTTAAAAAAAAATGGCATATTGTAATTTGCCAAATTGCGAAATAACGGAAAATTAAAACAAACCCTGTGCTTTTTGTAATTTGCGAAATTGAATTTTTCTTCGCATTTTCAGCATAATTTCATCGATTTCAAACGCTAGGACACGAGGCAGCACTTTTGGACCAAAGTTGACCTCCAGATTGTGAATGAAATATACCATCACGAAACTTGGCAAATTTTCTCATTGTATTTGCGAATTCGACTTTTCATCGTATTTTCAGCGGACTTTCTTCGTATTCATGTGAAAGGACACAAGGCAGCACTTTTTGGTCCAAATTTGGCTTCCAGATTATGAATGAAGAATACTATCGCAATATTTGGCAAATTTCAATAATGCCTTAGCTCATTGCAATTGGTGAAAATCGACTTAATTCTCCGTATTTTCAACGGATTTCTTTAATTTCAAGCATTAGAGCATTTTAGACCAAGGTTGGCTTCCAGATTATGAATGAAAAATACTATCGAAATACTTTGCAAATTTTAATGAGGCCTTTGCTCCTTTTAATTTGTGTAATGTACTTTTTTCTCCGTATTTTCAGCATATTTTCCCCGATTCCAAGCGCTAGGGCACAAGGCTAACCACAGTTGGCTTTCAGATTGTAAGTAAAAAATTACCGAATTACACGAATTTATAAGAAACTAAGAATTTATACCAGCACTGAAAGTTTCTACAAATTATCAGATTTCCAATGGTCAATGTTCCATACGAGTTTCTTCGGAGAAATGTGGATCATTATAGATATCCGATTCATTTCAAACAAAACAAATGGAGAAATAAACATATCATAAAGTAAATCGGACAAACCTGAACGGCAACTCTGCCCGCTTTGGTCTTGATAAGGGGCACATCCTGAACAAAAAAGGGAAATTTCTGGTTTTGCTGCACAGTCTTGGGTGATTTGGCTTTAGTTGCATAATCGTGTCGAGAACATTTTCATAGAACTGCCAAGAAACTCCTAAGAAAATCTAAGTGCAGAAAATCTGATAATTTTAAGAAACATTCAGTTCTTGCTCAGATCCTTGGTTTCTTACAAATAAACGTTTATCGGTAATATGTTTGATTGACAATTTGGAAGACAACTTTGGTTTGCAAGGTGCTGCCTTATGGCTTAGCAATTGAAATCAAAGAGATTATGCCGAAAATACGAAGAAGAAAGTCGATTTCGCAAATTACAATAATCCCGGGCCTTGTTAACATTTGCGATCTGTTTTGATAGGAACGTTGGAAGCAAACTTTTGTCTCAAATGTGCTACGATGTCTCCGAACGCTTGCAATCAAAGAAAGTTTGTTGAAGATACGGAGAAAAATGTCGATTTCGCATTACAATACGCTCAGGACTTCTTGTACGCGCGAGTTTTATGAGAAACTGTTTATGAGAATCTCAACTAGATCCCCAAAAATTACGGAACTTCAGCAGTGGAAGGAGGACTTCGGAAACTATTTATTTCGACAAACGAAATCCTTAGCATAATTTTGCTCTACTTTCACTTGTTTCCATTTCCTATTACTTGGAAGGTACTTGAGTAATACCTAAACATTTGAATAGCTTCAAAATGTTTTTTGTTAAAATGTTCTCGAGGTAACAGGAAATGAACAAAAAACTCTTTATGGAACTTTTAAGAAACTCGTAAGAATCTCCGAGTACTAAAACTATGATTATTTCAAGAAACTTAAAGTACTGGCCCAAATTCTTGGTTTCTTATAAAAAGCACCTGTAATTAAAATAAGCCTGAAAATACTTTCTTCTGTAATTTTCACGAGGGCAAAGGCAGTTGATATGAAGAAATTTGAGATATCTTCGAAACTCATAAGAAATGCCGAGTTTTCAAAGCTGACAGGTTTGAGAAACTTTTGGCACTGGCCCTAATTCTTAGTTTTCATAAAAATACTTGTACATGTTTTTTATAAGAAACTAGGATCAGGCCATAGTACTAAAAGTTTCTTAATTGAACTTGAAATTTTGTCCATTTTAGTACTAAAAGTTTTGAATACTTAAAATTGGTTTCTTATGTTTTGAGTGCAGAAGTATCAATGTGGTCGCTAACACTAACTGCATCAACTGCATTATATAACTGCATTACATAACTGCGTTGTATAGGAATAAACAAAACATTACAAGAATAAACAGCGTTCTATTATGTTGAAAACATAAATGGATAGTTACTGTTACTCAAGAATAAGGGTTCAGCAATATATTTGCTATAATATCCATGCTTTTGACTTTTAAACGTTTTTTAGTACTACTCAGACATAGTACTAGAGTTTCTTAAAATTTTGGCCATCTTGGTACTAGTTTCTTATAAAAAACTGTGTACTCAAAAGCTCAAAGCCATAGTTTCCTCTAAAGATCAAGTTTGCTAGAGTTTGTTTAAAATTTTCACATGTTACTGATTGGTTTGAGATAATCAATGAAACAGAGATAGGTACACAGCCCACCTATAATTAATGTGGCTATATTTTGAAGCAAGTCATACACTGGTCAATCCAGAAACATTCAAAAGATGTCAATCAATTCCTACCCACTCGCACATTTATACTCTTTCGGTTCGTCTCATCAAAATAACACATTTTATCCTAAACGTTTTGGCTTTAAAAGCAATCTCTTATGTGTAAAGGTAATCTTTCTTGAGTGAGTTTTGTTTACTATGGAAGCCCTGCCCTTGCTTAAGTTCAAATAAGGCCGGTTCCTCCAGTTTTATGTTCTATTGCTTTTCCATCTTTATTGGCTGTTTAAGGCTAAGTTACTTCATTTAGTGAAACGTTCAGGAACGCCGGAGAGGGGGCGCCGGGGGCAAGCGCAAATCCTGCCCTTTTCTAAGAGGGGCAAGGGGGGTAAGAGTACCCTTTTAATGGAACAATATATTTTTTTAACAACGTTCAATTAAGTATTATAAAAACCATGAATTTAACCCTTACATTGAATAATCATTGCAACTTGCATTGCTCATACCCTAACATGCAACAGAGAAAATCATTTATATCAGTTAGAATATTCTTGATAGCATGTTAACCGAAAATCATTCCTCGAGAGGACCCCAGATCCGTCCAATTTTCCGTTCATTTCCCTTGTCATCGGTCTAGAGTGCCTTTGCGTTTCCCTTCGACGCCTTTGTGCTCCACTGCTCCGTCGTCCCTGGAACGTTAATGAATTGTTAGACTTGCTCCAAGTTTGGTAAAATTAAAATAGACTTGGGGCAAGTCTAATGAATTGTATGATATACACCACACGTATTTTTTTTATAAGAAAACTAAGAATTTGGGCCATCACTGAAAATTTCTTAACATTATCAGATTTTGAGTACTCAAAGTTCCTCACAAGTCTCTTAAAGGTTCCATAACAATCTTCATGTTCACTTGCTGCGCGCTCCTGAGGTTTTCAAAACAATATTTCTTTTTTCAACTTTCCGATGTTTAAACATCACTCAAGTACATTCCGAGTAATATGATAGAGAAAACAAGTGAAATAAAGGAAAATATGTCAGATTTCCTTTGTTAACAATATATTGTTTCTTAAGTTATATTTTCCCAGTACTGGAGTTTCTTAATTTTTTTGCGATCTGAAAATTGAGTTTCTCATGAGCAGGTTCTCATTAAAGATTTCGCGTAGCCTTTGTAAGAAAGCGCTAATAAGAAACGCTCATGGCCTCTTCGAAATATTGACATGCTCCACCAAAAGGGGAGGCTATTTAGATCAAAACTAAGAAACCTTGTTGATTGTCATAGATTAGCAGCCCATGCTTTGATACACGTATTTTTGAAAGAATGTACAAGTCATGAATGTTGAATACTCGGAGTTTCTTACGATTTTGTTGAAAACTCAACTACAATCTTCTTATTTACGCTGTGTTTATACATTACTCTAGTATACGTCTTAGTAATGATCCGGGAAGCAGGTGAAAATAAAGCAGAAACATGCGAAGGATTTCCTTCAGCAAAATGAATAGTTTCATAATTTGTATTTTTCCCAGCATTAGAGTCTTTTTTAACTTTTTGACAACCTGGAGGCAAGTCTCTTTAAGTAGCTTATTATAAAAAATTCACATAGTTTCAAAGGTTATAAATCCTCATATGAAGGAATCTGGCTTTCAAAAGCGGCGTGGTGTAAAACCATCGACCACCGACCACATCGATCAGTGCACCAACCACGTACTACTGACGACACTTACCATTGACCATACCGATCACTGACCAGCACCATCGGCCATCGACCAACCCTAATGACCGCCGAACATGAAAACCGCCGACCACATCGATCAGTGCACCAACCACGTACCGCTGACGACACTTACCACTGACCAAACTGATCACTGACCAGCACCATGGGCCATCGACCAACCCTAATGACCGCCGAACATGAAAACCGCCGACCACATCGATCAGTGCACCAACCACGTACCGCTGACGACACTTACCACTGACCAAACTGATCACTGGCCAGCACCATGGGCCATCGACCAACCCTAATGACCGCCAAACATGAAAACCACCGACCACCGACCAATAAAACCACTTACCACCGACCACATAGCACCAACCACATTATAACTTTTTTTCTTCGATTTCACGATTTTTAAACTAACACTTAACGTTTACTTAAACGAATTTCATCTATCTACAACATCTAAGCTCGATCTCTTTACAAGAAATTTGGTGAACGTGAACACTTCTTTCAAATTTGTTGATTATCAATGCTTTATTCAGCTCAAAAGGGCTTATTCAGTGCCTATCAAGAGATCAAAACAAGAAATAGCGAAATTCAGCTCAAAGCAAAGTCAGAACATTTGTCAGTTCGTCATTTTTCAAAGCATTTTGAGTCATTTTTGAAAATCAAGCAGAAAATTACAAAAGTTTCTCAGCCTTTAGAATCCGGTAGCACAGTTTCTTAACTTGAGAAAAACGGGACCTACCATTTCGTGTGAGCAGTTCCGAACAGAATAATCATTTTATTGAGAAACTTACAAAACAATATGTGCGTGTTGCTTCCTTAGCATATTTTACAGCGAGTGTTGCTAACCTTAGAGCCCAGGAGCCTGGAGCCGCTGGAGCCAGGGAGCCAGGGATTCTAGAGCCCAGGAATCCGGAGTCCTTACCGCCCAGGAGCCTAAGCCAAAGGAGTTCAAGAGTCCAGAGGCAAATTGCTGTTGTTGTTGTTGTTGTTGTTGCAACTTCTTTTTCATTGATTGATTATTCTAGTCAGCTATATAGACTGATTGCATATTCGTAGTTATCGCTATTGATAGACTGATGGACGCTCAAACTAGATTGAGCAAAAAAGGAAATGTTGTTGTTGTTGTTGTTGCTATTTTGCGATATCTGGGACTAGCAAACTAATCGAAATCGATGGATGCAATTAATAAAAAAAACCAAGCTAATAATTATTTACAATGCTGTTTATACAATATTTATGTGGGAACATTCCATTGATTTATTCTGTTTTTGAACATATTTCGGCTGTTCGTCGATTTTAGCTCCTCTGGTAAGCAGTTTCAAATTGGAGGTCCTAAGGACTTAAAACTATTTAAATGTAGCCTGATTTGGCCTATAATGAGTAATATTATTATAGGGTTTCGCGACGAATAGCTAGAGGTTCTAATTTAAAGAATATCTTTCATCAAGGATGGATTCAGATCATTCAAAGTTTTAACTATTGCCAAAGAAAGAGATCTAAGTCGGGAAACATGCATTGCATCGTGCATCGTTGCGACTTCAGTAGAAACATGAGCGATATGGCACCAAGTGTGTAGCAGTTTAAATTTATATAAGTAGCGAGCCACCTTAACTTATTGTTTTTGTTGTGTCTTGAACTTGTTTTTACTTCGTACACAACCACCTTTCAATGTTTCGTAATTTTGAAATTTTCAGTAGTGAGCCACCTTAAGTGAAGATCCACTTTAACTCGTGCGACTACTGAAAATTTTAAAATTACGAAACATTGAAAGGTGGTTGTGTACGAAGTAAAAACAAATTCAAGACACAAAAAAACAATAAGTTATGGTGGCTCGGTACTGATATTAATTTAAACTGCTACACACTGGGTGTCCTATCGCTCATGGTAGAAGATCATAATACGAATTGACATGATTATTGTAAAGAAATCTAAGTGCACGTTCTTGTATATCTGCTCGATTTTTTTATGCGTCGATTTTGCTGAACAGAAATGCCACATTTAGGGCAGTAATTGACATTTGAGTAAACAAAGCTTTGAACGAAGACTTTTATCTCTTCGAAACAAATATGATCCAGCCACAAAGGAGACGTCTTTCTTTATTATATCCTTAGGATAGATCTTAAACAACAATTTTGGGCAAGAAGAAACGAAGAAACATGAGAAAAGATGCTAGATTCTAACTGGCCTAAATGGGCCAGAGCGGACGAAAAAAAGGGGCTTGAATGCGGTAAAACATATCGTCATTGTTGCAGCCAGGTACAAAAGCTATTCATTTAAGGCATTATTGCTAACCCTCAGCTGGGTGAAACATCTCCATGTTAAAAGGGATCTGCTCTATAAACAGCTCCAAAACTTATCCGTTTTATAGTAGGTTTTTGTTGTAACGCACCTTCTAACAAGATAAGTTTGAACGAGCCGTCAAAGTTAGGCCCTGTAGAAATTATGAAACGAGAGCACCAAGAATGGTTCTTGCTAGAATTTAATGATTTACAGCTTCTTATGGCTTAATCGTACTTTTGCATTATGCCCGAAGCACCAGAGCATTCTCTTTCATTACAAGGCCAGAACTAGAGCACAGGTGACTCGAGTGAATAGTAGAAAGGGCCATACCTTGGAAAAATCTCGTCCCCAGAGTGAGTTTGTTGCTCTGCCTCTACTCTGGGATACAAGAGGCTGTTCAGCAATCTGATTGGCTAATCGCCATCTTGCACCACATAACTTCGTTTCTCGCGTGGCAAACGGCCGCGGCATGTCAAAATTCAAGGTAAAATGATATTCTTTACCTATTCCGACCATCATTTGCAATTTATTTCCAAAATTCGAAGAATAGCAAGCCATTTCATTTTCGAAGCTGCGGTGAAAGTTTCTCGAATTTGCAACTTAGGCCCATTTTCGCTCCAAACAAACCGAGCTTATTTTCGCATTAAACATACTTACCAACCCCAGGTTGTTGCTTAAATACCTTCAAAAAGGTTGAAATAAGGTCCTCCAAGTGTCTGTTTTTAGTTTCTCAATTTATCTTCTGCAGAATTTAGTGCTAAAGCAACGGCCATTTTCCGTTGATTCGTGTTGCCTAGGAACCGCGAAATCCATAATGGCTGCTAATGCACCCAGATTCTGGGTGCATTTGATCGAAGTGTACCAGGGTGTTCATTCGGCTTCGTGATTAGCATATGACGTAAGAACACCCTGGGAACGAGGTTGACCTTGGAAGGCAAATGATATTTGTAACCTTCATGACCAAAGAAGGTCTAAATGATAATCAAAAACCTTTGTGCATGGATGCCTTTGGCCTGAGTCGCCCTCGTCACACGGGTAGCCCGAGTTTCCGACATGGCCTTCGTCTAGCCTTCGTGCAGACTTTACTTCTGCTCAAGAGAAAACCTAGGGAAAAAAGAAAAACGAAGGCTAATCATCACTTGCTGTACTATTTGTAAATAGTTTGTAGAGACCAAAATGCAATCGATTATTATATATCTAATGCCCCATTCACACTGCAAGTTAAACCAGTTTGAAATAAACCAGGTTTTCGAATAAGGCCTTCTGATTGGTCAATCGGAAAAATCCAGTCATTTGATTGGTTGAAATTTAAACTGGTTTAGATAAAGCTGGTTTAACTGTGTCAGTGTGAATGCAGCATAAGTTGCTTAGGCCCCGTCAATTAATAATGTTATACATCCATCTTTAAAGGATTTACGCACATTCTATCATATTTTTTTATCCATATAAAATTCTTACAATACACGTTTACCTACCCTACATATCAATACTATACAACTGCAAAACACTACAGGGACAATACACGAGGAGCACAATGGCATGGCTACCCCATGTACTTGTTAAAGCTTGTTGAGAAAGATTATTTATGAATTTGTAAAACAGAGTAAGTCGTCTACTCCACCTTCGTAGACTTATCGATTCTATCATATCATATTAGTCGAGATAAAAAGCTAAAATTGTTTTCCCGTAATGAATAGATAAATCTTCTATTCAGTACAATTCTTCATGTCTTTGCTTTACGTAGGACGTTTAGCCATAAAATTGCAAAATTAGTTCAAGTCAGTTTTGACCAAACATTGGTTGATAAAAATGTTCATGTATTCATTATTCAAACCAATCAAGCATTAATTTATCCTTTTATTGATTAAGCTATGTACCATAACATTCAGCCAAAGGCATCTAATCTTTCTATGCTCATTGGTAGAAATGATACAGGTGCGCACTCTATTTTTTTGGATACTTTATTTAACGTTGGATAAATAATCTAACTTAATCATGGATAAATTCAATCAGCTAATTGATACCAACTGACTTTTCCACAAGGTCTTATTCATCCGACAAAAATAGAACTGGGAAAGATTACAATTCGGATGGCTTTTTCTTGAGCGCCAAAATGTTTCAAGCTATTGCATTTCAGTTTCATGCAAAATGTTGTCTGTGTTACACTTTCAACTGATTTTGTTGGCTGGTAAAAAGCAGCATCAGTCAAAGAGAGATCTTTTGCTAATAAACCATTTGAATACATCACATGTGACATTTTAAAAACTTGATTCGTTGGCACAAAGCTGTGTCAACCAAAATTTGAGATATATTTGTTAATGCACCTTTAAAATGTAGCGCACGGGTCATGTCGAATGACCTGATTCGCTGGCACTAAAGCAGTGTCAATCAAAAATTAAGGTGTTTTGTTGATACACTATTAGAAGGTAGCGTACGGGACATGTCGAATGACCTGATTTGTTGGCACAAAAGCAATGCCAGTCAAAAAGTGAGAGAATTTAGTGCATGGGACACCTCGAATGACGTTACTTGCTGGCACATAAACGATGTCAATCAAAAATTAGATCTCTTGTTGATACACGCAGTGCACGTGATATTTCTAATTGATTCGATTGGTTAGCAAAGGTGCAGCGTCAATCAAAGAGAGAGATCAAAGATCTTTTGCCGCAAAGCAACTGAGATGTGCGGAGAACGACGTTCGTATCTAGATCAACTCTTCATGTGGAATATCACAAGAAAGATCAGTTATACTGAAAACATGTTATCTGACAGATTTAACAAACAAATTTCTATAGAGTAAGACGAAAGGGGGACGAATTCTTTCGTTAAAGGACGATTATCCACTGTGTCATTAGGAATGTATTGCCAGTTCTGCCCGATCAATTTGCTGCCGGCAGCATGGTTTGGTGTCCAATTGCCTTGATTTCTGATATTTTTATTTCCAAGTCATATTGAGGGTAAGGCTATATTGCGAGGGCAAGGCGTGCGAAAAACCTATTATGTTCAGTATATTCATCGGTGATGCTGTCAATCAAAAAGAAACGCGAATGCTCATTATGCAACTGGAAATGCCACAGGAATGCAAACATCAAGTATCCAAGTATTCAGTTCTCAGCATTTTGACAGCAGTAAGTAACTGGTCGTAAAAATCAGCCTTCACAGTCAAATGTCAAGCTACGTTTCCATTACTCCATTTTCAAATGTCTCCGTTTTCATATCACTCCGTTTTCGGATGATCGTAAACCGTTTCCATTACTCCGTTTTCGCAGAGAGCGCCTGGCACGAAAAAGGGGGTGTTTCCATAACTCCGTTTTCGTTCGTTTTCATTTCTTTTGTTCGCACTCATTTTGAAACCGAGGATGTTGTATACATTGTTGTTTTAGCGTTTTCCAAAGACTCCGTTTTCGGTGTTTCCATTGAAAACGATGCGTTTTCAGATGTCTCCGTTTTCAAATCACTCCACTTTGAACAGCGTTTTCAAATGTCTCCGTTTTCGATCGTTTACTATGGAAACACCAACCCAAAAACGGAGACATTCCACTCCGTTTTCATACGAAAACGGAGCAATGGAAACGGGGCCTCACTTCCAGTGGAGATGAACATTCAGTGCACTTGAAAAGTTGAATGTATGGAAAACAGCGGTAGCTCATCGCGCAATGGAAACCAACCTTAACGTTTGCTGTATTAGTGACAAGGCTCACATTGATATTGATAATTTGGATTTTTGGTGGAAAAACACATAACCTAAGAAATGTCTTGTTGAAAATATCACCTCTGTAACTCCTACTTTTCTGCAGAAATTTGAGAGAGAAGGTCTTTCAACTCTTCCGATGAAGATTTTCACTGAAACCTTGTCATTCAACGTTTTTTTTTTAATGAGAGGTCACAAAGTTCATCACCAGAAAGTTTGAATCTAAATCGTCAATATTTCATCTTGAATAGATGATTGTTGACTAAGTTCATCAGCAAAGAGTGAATTTAAATTTTCGACAGTTGATAGACGATATTTGATTTTGACGCGATTAAAGGCAATGGCAAAATTCTTGCGCTGTTGCTCAGTCCATTTGATATTGACAACATGGCTAAATTTCTTGTGGTCCACCCAGAAAAAGGCGTGTTTTTCGTGGTTTATGCAAGGTACTAGTAAAAATATTTCCGGAATTATCCATGTTCTAACGTAAATCTCGCCCCTAAAATCCTACTAGGTCAAATAATTCCTGAATGTTGACATTGCCATCCCGAAATATAACAGTTTGTTCCCGTAATAGTACCAGTTTGCAGAACAATCGTCAATTTCAAGAGGGAGGGTTAATGTGTTTTAGAAAACCAACGGAATTCCTTGCCAAATACAAAAGCATTTGTCCTGGTTTGACAGGAGGAACGGTTCTTGTGGTTTATTACAGCAAAAATACTAGAATTCCTGCCAATTAAGGGGGACAGAAAAGAGCGATAAGGTTAGGTTACTAGGGTCATTTAACAATGTTTTACTTTCTTTCCGCCTCTTTTTTGTGCTTCGTGTATTCCCTTATCAAGCCTGGTTCACACTAGGTCGTTGGGGTCGTTGGGGTCGTTAAGGTCGTGTAGAAAGACACAAAAGGCTAAGACTCGGAGTACGAGTCCTTTGTCTCCTGGGCCTTTATGCAAGACACTAATGACTCAAAAGACCTAGCGTGAACCAGGCTTTAGTAGTAATTTGCAGAGTTTCGTTGTCAAATTTTGTCGATGTAGCATGATCCTCCGTTACATCTTTATCGTTTTCGAAATGAGCTAGATCTTGCGGACGCGGTCTGAACGAACTGAGTGGAAAGTTTGATACAAAGCCTCGCGATGGATTCCTTTCTGGCTTAGATTAGAGATGGTAATTGTCGCTATCAAGTAAAGTCAATTGCTCGCATACTTTTAACGAACTAATGTCCGCTGCTGGTAGGTTGCTTCTTGAACTCTGGGACACTTTTCCGCAAAAAAGTTTCGAATAAGTTTCTTATGTTTTAATGCTAAAGATAAAGTCAATTTCGACACAAGTGAATTCGCGTACAGTGTCAATACAGTTGCTAATACTGCATGTGTCAAAACAATTTTGAGTGCAAATTACAAAAGTTTCTTAGATGTCTTTATTTAGGAAGGGTAATTTTGAAAACTCGAGGTTACCTTCCCTCATATGCTGTTTCTATAAAAAAGTGACCGCGTGTCCATACATGGCATATGCTACAAGAGAAATCATATGTAAACTGCTAATTCAGAAACTCTCTTCGAAACTGACAAATGTTTGACGATTGCCCAGGCGCAATGGACACAAAATTGTTCACCACCCATGTCGAGCAACACATGTTTATTTTTTTGAGGCAGTTTAGAGTGGGCATTGTAAAATTGCCGTGCAGGTCTGTTTCACGCATGTTTATTCATTCAATCGATAATTTCTTCATGAGTTTACGCTTCGATTTCAAACCATTGTCACGAGTCCCTCCCATCACTCCCTAAAACGGCTAATGGGCCTAATGACTTTCTTTGAAATCAATTTGGACACCTTTCCACTAAAGTTTGCTCGTAAAGATTATCATTAGGCCGAATCGCATCTGTGCAAACAAACATCTCAAGGGCATTTCAGCTGGACACAGAGATATTCTTTTATGTGAATTTTTTGGTTGATATCAATAGCAATATTTGAATATGTAAGCCTTGAAAGCAAACTCAACATTGGATAATCAAATCTTCGATCATTTCGATTTAAATGTTTCATCATTTGACATAGCTGTACAATCGTTTGCATTAGCTTCTGAATAACTTGCAGACCCTGTATTGTCCAGTCTTTACTCCTATATCAACTTCAGGCTCAAATAAACGATGAAGTTAGGCCAATTACATTTTCATTAGACTTCACTTCTTTATGTGTCTAATCCAAACATATTTGTAAAACTCCTCCTGTTCACAGTGTTGATTCTTTGCGTTTTCGAATTAAAAGGTTTTATTAGATATCAGGATTTCATTTATTGTTACATGTATGAATGGGGATTGATTGCCTTAATGCACAAAAGCTGACTAACCTAAAGTTTAGAATAAAGCTGAGAAATTTAGAGTAGCACTAAGCACTTTAGACTTTACACAAGCCAACATTTTCAAACGCAGGAAAGGCGTAGAGATACTGAATCCATATTGTACATTGCGCACTGGATGCACGAATCCATGGGAGGTCAATTTTCAGGGCAATTCTATTGATATCATTAGGGCAAAGTAGAAACTCTAACTTTTATATTATAATTCACTTTCTTAGGGAGCTGAAATGAATGGATATTGTGGATAAATATGATTTAATGAAATGAAATGAGTGTTTCTGCAGCCCCTCATATGTACTATTGAGTTTTTATATGTACTATTCATCTGCTTTTTCAAAATAAAACCTTCATCTTTCTTTGATGATAATGACTGCCGATTTTGGAATTGGGGAGTCAATCAAACACAAATTCCGAGTCTGCCAAGTCTACCGTTTTCAGAATTGATACCAATCAAACACACCCTTACACAACCAAATGTTTCCAACAATTTTCTAACATTTTCATTGCTGAAAGTGTTGAGTTATTTCATTTTTGTTAGAGGGACTTCCAAATTTGAGTTTCTTAGCAGTCTTCATGTTCATGTCCACTATACTTGTGCCCTCTTGAATATTTCAAAACAAAGTCTTTTCAATCCATTCCATTCTCTAGGCATTTCTGCACTACATTCCGAGTTAAACCCATGGAAATAAAGAAAAAAGATGCCTAGGATTTTCTCTACCAAATTAGATAGTTTCTTAAGTTATTTTTTTGAAAGTTGTGTTTCTTAAAAGCTGTATCGTGTCAATAAGTACGTGTGTTGTCCATCATAGATTTATGACCTTTAGACCATCATAGGTCTGTTTACAATTGGCAAACCTGCTGTTTATGAAAATTAGGAAATTTTTCCGGGAAAGCAAGAAATAGGACTGAAAATGTTGTTCAATTTCCTTTGAATTACACGCACTTTTTATAAGAAACCGCTAATAAGAAACTCAAAAATATCAGATCGCCAAAATATTAAGAAAATCTTGCATGTTTTTCTGTATTCTCTCTCACTTGTTTCTTGCATAACATTAAGAACCTTGCTATCTTCAAAATAACCGATTAAATGTTGGAAAGGTGGTGAATGCAACTGCAGACTTCGTAAAACATTTATTCCGCAAGTTGGGTTCAACAGGATAGTCGTTTTTATATTGTAATTTATACTTATGTATATACATTGTAATTTTTTTTCTTAATCTCTTTAGACATAATAAAGTAGGCCTCAATTAGCTGTAATTTAGCTATTTGTTTTTCGGTTATCGTTATAGCCTACTTAGAATTAAAAAAATTAGTCGGGAAGCGGTCAAGCAATTTTCAAACATCGCAAATGCTTCAACATACTTTGTAATGAAATAATCAGGGGGGGGGAGCAGAGATCTGAGAATCTTAAGAATCCACAAACACCGACCAAAGTTCTTAGGCTCTTATCAAAAATACGTGTACACCTACAATTACAGTTACATGATGCATTGTTACTGGTACCGACCATTAGATCTGATTTGAATTTTGATTTAAACAGTTTGTACACGGAGTGAGTTTAGAAAGGTTCAATCGATTTGAAAATCAAATAAATTAGACAACAACTAGACAGATAAGATTACATTTAGATTACAAAACTCAATAACTTAGATCACAATTAGATTTTCTAGGCAATGTGAGATGGTTACGGTAAAAGAAATTAAGACCAATGCGTTTATGATTTTCAGACATTCCGAAATTGCAGCATACAGGCATAGGACATTGGGTGGCAACAGATCTCTAAACGGAGTGCGCATGAAGTTGAAAGGATCGGTGGCTCACAATATTTTATGGGAGAAGAAGTGTTGACCCTATTGTTTTAACTCGTTAGGTTTCAGCTTTGTTGAGAGCGAATCAACGTTTGGGGCTCACGTTGTCATGCGCATCTTTGCTATTGTACCCTTCTATTTTTCTCAACCGCAAGCTAATTTGCATATTGTGTCATTCAAGTAAATCGTTCCTGCGCATGTGATCTGGAGTCCTTTCTACGGGATTCGCTGAGGCCCTTAGCCTGTTCGTATTCACAATCCACAACAAATATTGGCAACAGTGGCATAAAAGACGGAAAGAAACTACTGAATGACCATCAATAAAAAACATGTCATTCAAAGCCTCTGGCGGTCATCGACAGCTAGAAATAATATTTTGACAATAGATTTGTTGATTAGATTGATCTTTAACCTATGAGGAAACTGTACAAATAAAACATTTCTTCTTTTAACATTGTTTCAATAAATGATACCACAGCTGTGACACAAAACTCATCCACTGTTCAAAGTTATAACACTGTTTGCAAAAGCTGTTCAAGAGAGAAAGTGAAACCATGGCTGCCTCTTGGACCATTCTACGTCATTCTTGGGCAACTGCGCATCATAATGGAACACTTGCCATTTTTTGGGTTTCCAACGGTTTTGGAATACTGAGCGAAGAGAAACAGTATCCTGGCAATTTTTATAGAGCTAAAAAAACGTTGAAAATACAAAATCGATACACTTCTATGTACCAGCCACAGAGGAGAAGGACACTTGGTCATCTGGTCTCCACTGCGGCTGGCACTTAAAATTCAACTATACTAGATACAATAAGAAAAAAACAAACAAACAAAAGATAAATATGAAAAGGAAAGGGGATTGCTGCTTTGTGTTGTGATATGATATACCGGCCGAGTCAAGATTTCCGCCGATGTGCGGTACATAAAAAATTTGGAGTAATCAAGCCATTTCCACGCGCTATGCACTCACCCCACAGCAAAAATGCCCACCAGGATGCAAGGACCCACCCCACCACATACGGTTAGGCAGAAACCTCACACCCAAGCCAACACCCTAATATATCTAGGTTGAAGAAGGCCCAGACACGAAGACAAAGGCCCAAGCCAACACCCTAATATATCTGGGCCTTCGATATAATATCTAGCTCAAAAATTGAGGGTATAGATGTTGGTGTTCCCCAAGGCTCATGTCTGGGTCCCCTTCTTTTCCTTATTTATATCAATGATCTGCCGCAAGCTGTCCAAAATTCAGCTGTTTCCATGTATGCTGATGACACAAGTCTGTGCTACCAGTCTTCGGACATAAATGTGTTGAACTGAACGAGGCCATTAATAACGACCTCAAACAACTGGATACTTGGCTTCAAGGCAACAAGCTCTCCTTAAATGTTGCAAAAACAAATTCCATGTTTGTCTCCACCAAGCAAAAGCATAATATCCTCAAAAGTCGAAATGAAGACTTGGATTTGAAAATTCGTGACAATGAGCTCGAAATAATCCAAAAAACAAAATACCTTGGTGTGCAGATCGACAACTCTCTTAACTGGAAGGAACACATCAAGACGGTCTCTACCAAAGTTTCTAGAGCTATTGGCTTTTTAAAACATGCCAAGACGCTCCTACCGAAGGAAACATTGAAGACTCTTTACGCAGCTATTGTCGAGCCACACCTTCGATATTGTTGCTCTGTTTGGGGTTGTGCCTGTTCGACTGAGCTTAATCAGTTGCAAAAACTTCAAAACCGAGCTGCAAGAATTATAACCAGCAGCAGCTTTGATACCTCAAGCAGAAAACTTATCGACCAGCTTGGCTGGTAGACCATTGAACAACTCATCGCTATTGAATCTAAAATAATGGTCACCAATTCCCTGCATAAACTGGCTCCCCAATACTTGTGTGACCTTTTCACCCGAAACTCAAAGTGCTCTTCGTATGTCCTGCGCAATTCAGAGACAGATTTAAGATTACCCATGAAAAAGTCAAGTAATGGGCAAAAATGCTTTTCCTATCGTGGAGCAAAAGTGTGGAACGAACTTCCTGCCGGTACCAAACAGGAATCTTCCCTGAATAGTTTTAAAAAATATATTTAGGAATGTTTCCTTTTCCCTTTTTTTTATGTTAGATTTTGTAAATACTGTATTAGGTTTTTATATTATGGTTTTTATATTGTAATTATTCTTTTTAGTATGTAATTGTATATTAATGTTTTTAAGTGGAGAGCCCCTTGTAAAACAACTCTGGTTGAAGGGCTACCCTCCTTAATAAAATGAAATGAAATGAACACCCCCACCACAGGGTGAGCCACAGCATGCGGAAACGCTTGGAAGATGATATCTTGGCAATTCATCTCACTGTCGCCATCCTCCCGTAGGATGAAACCTGGGAGGGTTGGAGGTTGGGCATGGCAACGATTACCCCGGGTAGAGTCTGGTACCTACAATGCCTACCAAAAGTCTTTGGCGGGAAAGAAGTGAAAATAAAGTGAAATATGCTTAGGATTCCCTTTGTGAAAACAAATATCTTCTTCAGTTATATTACCCAGATTTTGAGTTTCTCAATTTTTTGGCGATCTGAGACTTGAATTTCTTATATAAGCAGTATGTAGTTGGTAACAAGAAAGATAACTTACAGTTATTGAGCTTTGTTATTCTGCAAAAAGATGTAATCGTGCCTTATGCATTTTTTACATTTGGTGCAAGTATTGCATTTCATATGTTCAAATATTGCACTTGGAAAATAAGGCCTACAACAAACGTCTGTTCTGTGCTCCTGCCTTTAGGGAAATATCATTACACGAGTTTCAAAAAAAATAACTCGGTCGCAATGTTATGGCCGGGAAAAGATGCTTAGGAACAATTATATATTGAAGAAGATATTACTAATTTTTGATGGCACAACCTTTCGTTCTCATTCAAAGTGAGAAAGAGGTTTTGAGATGAGATATCTGGCTGGAAAATGAGATCTACTTTTCTGGACTCTGCCACTTCGTGGATTTGTAAAGTACGAGTTGCGAGTTACGAGTTGCTCCTGTTTTGCGAGTTGCGAGTTGCGAGTTGCGAGTTGCGAGTTAGTAGTGAAAAGTGCGAGTTGGTACATTTAAAATGCGAGTTGCGAGTTCCTTAAAAAAACTTCAAATTTTCATCTTTTGCAGCTGAAAATCTGCGATTTTTTGGACAGCCTTTATAAAATCAGGGATTTACAGAAAAGTTTGTAAATGTTCATCATATCGAATTTCAGAATTTGGCATGATTCCTAAAGGGATGAAATCATATAAGCAAATTATTTTCTTTGATATTATATGAGCTAGCTGTATGCTTTATGTTAAAAACAATCTGCAACACATAACCAAGGCCAGAGCGCATTAATTCTTTGACTGAAGTAAATGCAACAAGTCAGGCTGAAACTACTTCGGATAGGATGGCAACAATACCTCAAAATTTGGAAAGCGAAAGGGTCATACATAATTCACTGCAAGTTTTGAGCTCGAAAATTAACATGGACTTGCCAAGTTGCCTTGAACGATAACGAATTCCCCTTTGATTTTCTTTCAAGACACCTTTTAAGCAAGTTCCCAGTTTACAGTATTACAGTAATGTCTTTGAACGACAGGGGGAGTAAAGGCTGCAAATTGTAGAAGTTTCTTAACGTTTGAAGAATAGGCCCTAGTATTTTATAAGTGGCTTCTGATAAGGAAAGTTACGATGGCATAAAAATGCTTTTCATTGACTAAAACCCAAAAAAAAGTTGCAAATTGAAATGCGACTTTAGATTAACTTTTTTATTTGACGAAAAAGCTCTTTCTACAAAAGAAAACAGGCAACTCGCACTTTTGGTTTCAACTCGCACTTTTGAGTTTCCAACTCGCACCTTTCGTTCAACTCGCAACTCGCACCTTTCGTTCAACTCGCAACTCGCAACTCGCATACTGAGTGCAACTCGCAACTCGTAACTCGCACAATAAGTGCAACTCGTAACTCGTAACTCGCAAAATATAAGCAACTCGCATTTGCAACTCGCAACTCGCACTTTACCGTATCACGCCACTTCGAGGAACGATTAAAAAAGCAAAAGTTTTCTGTTCACGTTGCGTTTTACTATTTTGGCCCAGGGGTTGCTCCCTCCTCCATTAGTTTATCTATTGAGATAGCCTCTTCTTCTTAAGAAATTTCCTGCGTATAAAATTATTACACCATTGTTATCGTTTAGTATTTGGTATTTCTTTGCACTCAGTTTGATCCATTTCGAAATTATTTGTATGTAGTGGAATATCAAAATGAGAACCGGAATTGAAGTTTTACCAACCTTGAAACAAGTACAAGTTGATATAGTGATCTGTAGAATTGAAATCTTTACCGTAACTTTGAGCGCAACGAAGAACACAAAAAGTGAGGAACAAGGCGAAAAGGCAAACGAAACTTCCTTCTGTAGAGGGTCTTCCAAAAAAAACACGTGCGCTGTTTGAATGGTTATGTCAGAGCAGAACAGCCACGGATTCAATTTTGCCGCTATTAAAATTTTCAATAGATGATATTTCAAATAAGAGTTTGAAATATTGTATATCAGTAGCGGAGTGACAGGGTAGTGGTACCATGGTACCAGAGGGGTGGTACCTGGTACAACATTTTGTAAAGGTGATGGAACCTGGCATCAAAAATAAGGGTACCAGTACCAAACCTACATGAGCCAGTTCCAATAATTATTTCGTCAATGGATGTTTTTGGAATCCCAAGAACAAATTTGAGCTTTTAAGAATGCAGGCTGTGATGACACAGATGCGACGGAAAAGTGTTCAGGAGTGGTTGGGTCTTGCCCATTGGTCTTCTGAGGTACTGACGGAGACCTTTCTTAGGATTCCTCAGATTGACGATAAACTTTACTATATTAACCATCAGTTATTAGCTCCTTTCCCCAAAACTGGTGGTACCAATAGCTCCCAGTTAGGTGGAACCTGGTACTTTATGAGTTGGTACCCGTACAAAAGACCCCCCTCGGTCACCCCTACCGTGGGTACCAGAGCCTCAAAAAATAAAAGAAGAAGGCTTCTTTTATTTTTTTGAGGCTCTGGAAATCAGGGTAGGTCAGCCCCCCTCATACATGAGTGTTTGCTTAGTTGGTGATTCATGAAGCAAGAAAATCCAAATCATAATAGGTTACAGTAGCACTCCCAAGAATTTTTCGTGGTAAAATGTAAAGTTAAGGTCTATTTGGAGCTAACATTCAAGATATAAGGTTAAGTACGGAGATAAATGCTCTCTCGTCGTTGTTTACGTTCTTGCTCCTTCAATCAGAGTCATTGTCAGAATTGCTCAAACTTAGCAAGGAAACTCATTAGTTGAAGTCTCCTCTATTCACAAATCTGTAAATTTGGAAAATTAGATTCGTTGCTCCTTCACAGTAGCCATTCAAATGACCCACATGTTTTTTGGGACACCCTTCATAAAGTGAACCATTCCAAACTCGATATAATTAACTCTCTGAAAAGTGTTGCATGATCCAAGACAAATTTATCCCAATGCTAGTAGTATTCTTACTGAAAACAGGGGTTATTCCTTTATTTTGCTCGGCTGGCAAAGTATACCAGTTCTGGATCCTCGATCCAGACCTCTTTATCCAGACCTCTTTCCTGGCAAGTAAGAGGGTTTATTGCCAGTGTCGATATTCTGTTTATTCCTTGCTTTTGCTTTGCTTTCAATCGAAAAAATGTACGTTTTTGCAAGTTAAAACGCAACCAGAACTGTTGTGATGTCCCAGTGGTAGCTTGGTAAAGTAGAGTTTTGTCAAACCTGCCTGCCAATGGTGAAGAGGATCGCTAACTCTTTGCAACTGGAGACTGAAGGAATGACGAGATATGGTCACATTGAAAAGAAGGACGAGGACAAAGCATCGATAAGCTAAGCTTCTCAGTGCTGCCAAACAGCTGCGTTCCTATGCGAAATAAAATGACAAAAAGATGGCGGGTTGGTTACACTTTAACTTGCAATAAGGATACATCAAGTGTTTTCACTTGGCCTAACAAAGCTATTTTATTTTTCAGCTGTGGAAGATACATTTACAATTCAAACTGATAGTCCGAAATATGAGCACAAGGACATAGTATCAAAACAAGACAATTCTTGCATCACTACCAGCGTGTCAAGACAGAAAAAAAAACCACGGATTCTTTTTTCGCAGTCACAGGTCACTGAACTAGAGCAGAGATTTAAACAACAGAAATATTTGAATGCAAATGAAAGGGAACAACTGGCAAACAAGTTAAATCTAACGCCGACCCAGGTCAGGCATTATGCATGTCTTTATGGTGGCGGTCTGAGCAATATTCTTTGCAGTAATGCAGTAATGCAGATCGACTTGCTTGTGCCTAAGTTGCTTTTGAAATCGAGTTTGAAATGAGCTTATCATTTCAGTTTGCCGGTGATTGCTTGTTTCTCCTTCGCACTGGCCGATAAAGTTTGTTCATGTAAAGCACAAACTAGGCACCTGGCACCTTATAGACTTAAACACTTATGCGAGATTGGACGTCGCCCTAGTCATCTTGCAAAAAGAAGAGGTCGTCTTTCTTTCTTACAAGACGACCTGGGCAATTCCAGTACGAGTAGGTGCAAAGGCATTGGACTTGCTACAATCTACTATCTTTTTGGTCATAAGAACGAGTTATGGAAAAAGGAAAACAGACGAAAGAAGGAAAGATGGACTTGTAACTCTCGTGCACCCAATCGAGGCTACATTCAAATTTTTCTATTCACCGTACAAGATGTTGTCCGGTGAATAGAAAAATTTGAATGTACCCTCGATTGGGTGCACGTGAGTTATTAGCTTACCTTTCCTACTCTCCTTTTTCCTTTTTCCATTTTTTTTCTTTTTCCTTCTCTCGTTTTTATGACCAAAAGATAGACTTGTAGCAAGTGTAATAGGGCATCTAAGGAGGGAGACCCCTCTCCACCTCACAGCACATGACGGGTACAAACGAAATATTTTAAAGTAGATGGAACATCCAAAAATATCTTGAAGGTTTTGTATGCCAGATTTGCTGTTCATGGGGTTGCATATCCAGCCTCGATTTCAATGATATCATACCCAGATCTCTGCCGTGACAAGCATTGATTATGCTTAAGACAAGTGATGGATATTTAGCGTCTTGGTTGAAGATAGAACAAAAGAAGGCCATGTGTTTCCTTTTGCCAAATTGTATTGACGATATCTCTAGATCATCAAATACAATGGAATGCAATGGGCTATGTTTAGATTCTCCAAGCCCCTAACTTGAGTTGCCTTATATTTCTGTCACACCTTTAGTGTCTTTTAGTCATTGAAATACTGTGGTAGAGATTTAAGGAGCAAACACCTGTCACTTGGTACCATTAGTAACTTGGGATTTGGCCACATTAGGTATCAATTTATCGAAATGACCCAGACTGGAGTCAGCTGCTCTTCCTGGGGGTCACATGCTATTTGTTTAACCTCGTTTCCGCACTGTCTCCTTTAACGGAATACCTCTGTTATGAAACACAATCGATTTCAGCTGAATGAATGTAAAATTCTCCAATTGCAATTGTACAGCCTTGTTCACATGGCACCAATTAAATTAATCGTACTAGCGTCTATTTTATTCGCCCTAGTAAGAACTGCATATGGGCTGCTCTCGTTATCCAGCGCTTGAAATCAAAAGCGCCCGCAATGACAGCTGAACTTGTTCCTTAGCTCTAACCGCTGAAAAATCAGTTGCTTGCTATCAGAGTGATGGCTAAAGTTTTATGTTTTATCAACTGGGCATGCTCCTACGTGGTCGGAGCATTCGGGAGCTCAAATCGCTGGATATGGAGAACAGCCTTTAAATATAATCGCTCAAGACATGATCGTTGCAACTATTTAAGCGAATGTATCAAAATCTTTTGACATAATCGCTTTGAATGATCACCAGTTCAACATTCAAAAGAAAGTTAGGTTGGCTTCTTTTGCTTTACCTTCTCAAGACTTCCATGTGATTTGAGAAGCTCGTTTTCAAATTTGGGAAAGTTACATATTCGAATAGGCTTGAAAAATGGATGTGCATGTTCACCACGAAGAGGTCAAAAAGTATTTCAACGTATCAGATATCTGAATTGCCTGTTGATGTAGATAAGTTACGCGAATTTGGTGCAACACGAGTCATAGCACATTGCCTTTGCACAGCTATTTTAGATTCCCTTTAACCATCACAGTATGAATTAGGCTTCAATGAAAACCCTGGTTTTATCAACTTGAACTCGATGCCAAACAGGCACCTTCCCTTACCACCTTTGAGAGAAGAATCAAAAACAAACTATGGTCATCATTCCTATTTCGCAGTATCTATCTTCCTATTTGTAAATGTTTTTGCCACGGTCCCCTGAAAAGCAGTTCTCATGGACTGACGGGGCTACCGTGCCTAAATAAGTAAAAATGAAATGAAGTTCTATTTGAACACAAACGCATTAGGCCTAATTGATTATGAATAGATGACACTACTGTGTTGGCACTATGTACTGCGATTACCATGAGAGAATCAAAACAGGAGATAGCAAATGTCGAAGTCGTCGCCGAAAACAACACCGTTTGATGGGACGGTCTATTGCAAGATCAAAGATCTAAAGATCAAAAGACCGAAGCATGCAATTTAAGATCCATCTTGGAATCTAAGGTTACGGTCAACGTTTGTTACACGAAATTTAGTTTTCGCTCCCTAAAAGCCGAACCATTAACGAATGTTAGGTAAACTATACATCATTCGATGCAATAGGATTCTAACCATATCAAATTATTGGCAACTATTGCAAAAGGAAATTTTCAATGCAAATTTATTGCTTAAACGAGTGTACTACCTTAAAAGCTATTCTTGTGTATGTGTACACTTGCCTTTGAGGTAACAGAAGCTGACTTACATCAAAAGGAAGTGCAGATCCTAAGCTATTAAAGTGTGTCTGAAAGTTTCAAATCCCCCCCCCCCACCCTTGAAACTACGTGCTGTTAAAAATTAGCAAATGATTTTTTCTGCCCTCCCACATTTGTACTTGGCTATGAAGGACGGACCAGGATACATACAAAGAATTTGGGGCACACCTTCCAAGCTCTAAGTCTGGCCTGGCTATGTGCAAATTTTTGAGCCATTCGATTGGCTTAACCCTATTAGTACTGGGCGATTTTTTACTACTTTGTACTGGGGGGGCGTTTTTCGCCCCCCCCCTCTTTTTCTCTGAAACCACTAGAGATATAACAATAAGACTTACTCCTATTGTTCTTTGGACAATTAGCTATTGAAATGTAACAATGACAATTAATTAGTCACGTGTTTTGTTGCTAGGCAGCCAAAAAACAAAGGAAAATTGGCAACTTTTTACCTTTTTAACATGAAAAGTTCTATTTAATTTATCTGTGATCCAATTTTCTCAAAATTTGTCTCAAGTTGTATGAAACATGTTGCAGATTTAAAATACATACTTTTTAGATATTTTCAGTTTCTATTTTTAGCACAATTAGCTTCTAATTGGCTTTTTGTTCTATGTACAGATTTTCTTTGCAGTTATTTCTAAGTCTTGTCCTTTTATCTACTAAATATCGACTCAGAAGTAATCCAATAAATGCGTTAAAGTAAAAAAGACAACAATTTTTCATATCTTACATTTATTCATTAGAGCAATGACGTCATAAATGTCAATGACGTCATAGATATTAAATTTTGCTGATGTCAGCAAATGTGAATTATGTATATATCAAATGAAACTACTCATCAAATGCAATCGAATGGTTTATGTTTGAGATCAATCGGACAAACGAGACAAAATCTATTGAGGTTTTAAGAATTCGTTGACTACTCTCCAAATATCGTATTGTTGTGGTCACGTGATCATAGTTAAAACAATGAAATGTTAAAAATTTAATTGCCAATTAAATTTGACTAAAAGTCACAAAGTTTGATGGTTGAATTGAAGGCCGTTTTTGCGCAATGTAGAAAAGTGTGTTAGGGGGGCGAAAAACGCCCCCCCCCAGTACTAATAGGGTTAAGGGCATACAATAGCTTTTTCGTACCTGTACTTCGTGGATGTGTAAATCCTGAGAAGAAGGAATTTTACTTATAGGCACTAGCAAAGTACACATCGGAATCACATAAACCACACTACCCATATCAAGCCCATCAATTAGAGTCTTCAAATAATTACTCAATAAAAACAACCATACAAGAACGCACAATGCTATTTCATACAAACCACAAGGACTTAGGGATAATCGGCTTAACAGGTCAAGCGATTAGGTATGGATTTTGAAGAACGCAAACAAAAACTGTGATTAAAACATTATGGAAATCTTCGTGTACATGAAATTTCTTCCATTTTCAAAACTTCTGTGGACTTCAAACAAGGTATCATTGTGCGCCTTGAAAGTTCGGCTAACAGATAATGACGAAATCGAATACGGATATACCACCCAGAAAACGTTTACCATAACCTTAAAGGGAATAAACATAGCTGTATCTCGTAGCCGCTATAAATAGGCAAGAGAAACGCCCACAAATCCATTGTTTCTTTACCTACACAATGAAACACGATTGCGTCTAAGCTGTCAAGTACAATAGGTTATATTTTTGACCTGGCCCGGGCCAGCTTTTAACTATGTCGATTCCCTTTAAGATCCAACTTTCGGAATGTAAGATCCAAGTTTGTTTTCAAGTTGCCGTGAAAGCCAGCTACCTAAAAACAATAGGGGTAAGTTATATCTCTTGTAGTTTCGTAGAAAAAGAGGGGGTGAAGAACGCCCCCCCCCCCCTCCAGTAAAAAGTAACTAAAAAATCACCAGCGTAAAGAAAGCAGTGTTTCCTTAAGATGGACGAGTGCAAAGGAATCTAAGATTCCAGGTTAAAAATCTTGGTTAACTTCAGGCAATCGACTGAAAACACTACACCCCATCTCAGTTAAAAGTATGAGAAACCTTGGTAATTTGCACCAAAAAAATTTGACACTGTACAATAATAACAACTATTCTGACTTAAATTGAGTTCGAATAATGTTATAACTTGTTTTGAGATTTTACTGAGTAATTTGGGAGCCTTCTGACACTCCCTGCGTTAAAAATGTAAGAAACTCATCGGAAAGAATCGGTAGTAAAAGTTTCCTATACATACATTAAAATTTAAAGAAACCAACTACTGTGAAAATACACTAACTGCCTTAGTTTCTTGCAGAATGTGAGCGATCATATTTGTCGATAAAAACTCATAACTCAATGTAGACCCATATGTTACGCAGTTCCAGAGTCATAATATTGCAGTCCGGCCCTATTTGTTACTTCATTATTTCGCTGATTGGTTATTTTCGTAGAATACCTTTAGCCTCCCTTTCGATCCTAGTCTTATGTACTTGCCAAACTTGGAGCTTAAATTCCTAACGATGGATCTTAGGTTCTAAATTTGGATCTTAAATTCAGAAAGTTGGAGTTTAAATTCGAAACGTTAATCTTAGATTGCTACAGGTACATGTACCCCAAAAGCCACAAAAAAAGCGTGTGGCTATAATTTTCTTCCTACTGGTTGCTTTCAAAAATGGTTTTGTGTCAATGAAGGGCTGCAGAAAACGAGGTCTTCCCGTTGGGTATTATTATTTTTTACCTAAGATTGACCGAGTACGGATGTGACACAGTTTCTTGTTTTTCACAATATGTACCCCAAAAACCACAAAAGCAAAAACATGCAAAAGATTACAGCTGATGCACCTATCACTGTGATATTTGGGAAGAATTCATCATTATAAATCAGTAATGGATAGAAACTATAGCTGCAAACTTATTTTCAGTGGAAGTATCTAATGTACCACAAAACCCACATGGGGTGTACCCCAAAAACCACATTAGTTTTTCACTTATCAAGCCGTTTGCTGCATATCAATCTTCAAAAGCATTATTTTTCTTGATTCTGCACATATTTTGAAATATGCTGACAATCCGACCTAACAGAGAGGAACTGAGTTATTCATTTACTAGCAATTACAAAGTGCATGTTTTTTCCAAGTATAAAGTATCAAAATATTCGAGAATATCAATGTTTCTGGCAATCTTTTTCATAATTAATGAAAAGTTTTGATGTTTCTATTCCATGGATAAATTTTCTTTGCTTTTAATTTCACAACTGCATTCATTTCAGAGTCTACCAGACTTTTAACCACCTCAGAGGTTTCATTTATCACCCCCAAAATGTTTGAGAGAACCTCAAATGGTTTAACCTCAAAGTAACCTCAAATGAGAGTAACCTCAAATGAGAGTATATCCAAAATTAACGGAAGTCTTCTGAAGTGATTGGTTAGTTAATGATATCTGGACAGCAAATACCTATGTTGATTGACTTTTAGAAAGATATTTTTGTTACTGTGTAAAGATAGGGGCAATTTTAATTAACTGTCTGTTGATTGAATTGCATAAAATGTTTATCATTTTGTTAAAACACATACCATTTTACCAACTGTATGTTGATTGTCTTGAAGATGTGTTCGTTACTTTGCTAAATAATGGAAAATTTACTTGCTGTTTGTTTACAGACTGTCAGGAAATATCTGTTATTTTGTTAATTTTGTTAAAAACTTGACCATTCTAACCTTGACTTTCAGAAGATATTTTGTTATATGGATAAATACCTTATGTTAATTGCTTACAGAAAGTGTTAATAATATATAAATATATATGTGATTTTGTTGAAAATATATAATTTCATTTGGTTTCTCCGTGGCACACCCTGTACTTGCGTTTTCAATGTTTCAGTGAAATGTACCCCAAAACCACACAAAAAATCACCACAGTCAGGATGCTCATTCAATAGGTTCACTATATTGCAAGGTAACCATTGTGCTTTTCTGGCAAGAGGACACATGAAAGATACTGAAAAACATTGGTTTGCAAACTTAAAGTAAGAATTTGCGACTTGCTACTCGTTCATAGAAATAATCCGTAAAATTTCAAGTTCAAATTTTTGCGTTTGCACCTTATAATTTCCTTTGAATCCAATTTATTCATGGCAAACCTACATTTTGAGGTAGCCAAGTTACCTAAGCATCATTGATCAGTAAGAGTTTTATGTTGTATGTTGCTCTTCTATAGATATTGCCTTTCAACTGACCTTGTGGTTTTTGGGGTACCTTAGTTTTTGGGGTACATGTACCTGTAGCCCTGGATCTTCAATTCCAAGTTTTCATCTTGAATTCCGAACGATGGATCTTAAACTCCAAATTTGAAGCTAAAATTTCAAAAGCTAGGTCTTAGAATTCAAACTTGGATCTTAAATTCCATACTTGGGTGAATTCCGAGAGTTAGATTAAATTCCAAACTTACAGTGGATCCCAAATTGCAACGGTTGGATCTTAAAATACCAAGCCTGGACCTTGGGATCTTGGATTATGGATTAGATCATCCCCCTTGGATAGATTCACAACTGTTCATTCTCTGTTACGACTTCTTCGACGCTTTTCAAAAGAGAAACAGTTTGGTTTGCAAGTCCCCTTCTCATGAAAGATGGCCTAAAAAGTTATCAGCTCAAAACGTCGATGGAAACAAGGGCGAAAGAATTCACGTCTCCAAGGCTATTGGTTATACCAGGAAGAATGCTTCTTTTATCTTTAACAAACTTTATCGCTGTTTTCAAAATGGATGTAACCTGTTACAACATTTTCAGTCTTTATCAACTATTTTTGAAAACAATTTCAAAGTAAAATTGCTCATGGTGACAATGGGTAAGTCAATAAAACAATCCCCCCTTGGACAAATCACCACTCCCTGGATATTTGAGTTGATAATACAAATATATTTTTTAACAGAAGACAGGTTCAAATATATAGCAAAACTTAGTTGAGTGAAATCGGTCACTCGGTTCTGACATTACACTTTTTTTGTAAGAAATTGAGAATTTTGGGCCAGAGCTGAAAGTTTCTTGAAATATTTAGATTTTGAGTACTCAGAGTTTCTTACGACTTTTTTAAAGGTTTCATAACAATCTTCATGTTCACTACCTGTGCCCAGCAGAATGTTTATCGAAGCCTTTCCAATATTTGCACATCACTCAAGTACCTTCTGGAAAAATATGATACAGTAAACAAGTGAAAACAGGACAGCAATATGTCAAGGATTTCTTTTATCAAAAGAATTAGTTTCTTAAGTTATATTCGCCCAGTACTGGAGTTTTGGCAACCTGAGAGCTGGGTTTCTTATAAGCAGTTTCTTATAAAAAGTGCGTGTGTGGGCACTTTTTCAACATGAAACCTTCAAAGCAGGCCTTAAGTTACGACCAAATGTTCCTGATATTTCTACCATACAAGCAATGACTGAACACAATGTCGTACGTGTTATTCTCTCTGTTCTGCACCAGAGAAATTACAGTTTTGTCCTCCCCAATGGTTAACGCATGCTAAAAGATTTAAAAGTCATTACTTTGAGGCAACATATTAGCGACATTTGATCGTGATTTTAAGTCATTTTTGAAGGTTTCTTTAGCAGGCTTCAACGAGAAAATCCCCAGAGAGGGCGACTGAGTCAGGTAAATTTCATACTATATTTGAGCATGTATATTGTGAAATGGTATATTTGCAAACATCATTACTTTGATACCCAGGGAGCAGTAACTTTTCAAACGGGATGGTTTTTATTCACTCACCCCTTCAGGGTCAGAATGGTTCTTCAGTTTGTCTCAGAATTCTCTCCACGTGGTTCATAGATTTAAACAACCTTTCGATGCAAGCAGTAGTGTCATCTAGATCTTTCTGATCAAGCTGGTTCTTCCTAAGGAGGGACCGATAGAACATTGGCATAGCCTTTACCATCTGTATTGTTATTTGTTAAAGGGACAGGGTCACGTAATGTAAACAAACTTCTTTCGAAACGATGATTTTGCAGTATTTTTGATAGGCCATATCACAGCGATTTTCCACTACTTTTCTCAAAATAAAAGTGTAATTTTGAAGATGGATTCTTGTTCCTCGTAGAGAAACAAACGAAACACTCATATGTCGTATGATTGCAGAGATATTAGTGGATTTGTAGGAGTAACGTTAGTGTAGATTCTCAACATCCGCCAAAATGTGTGCATAACACAGTGGCCACGTGTGGGCAACAATATAGATTCTAGAGATAACAGGTTTGTCTACGGTTGCGTGACCCTGCCCCTTTAAGATCATTAAGGGAAGACATACCTATCATGCCCCTAATGGCATCATCTTTTCAAATATGTGTTTGTTAAATTGTTCATGTTTAGATTGTGTATATAAAGGGTTTCAAACGGGTAAGTCGTCAGAGGGACGTCATTGTTTACGACAAAAGCAACTTTGGGAGAGTAGCAACATTGGAAAGAAAGAATACAGTAGTGTCCTTCATATAAGAAACAACGTGTTCAATTTCAGGTTTGATGTGTTTCTTATAAATTGATATATAAACTTCAAATGAGGGTTGAGTTTCCTATTAGAAAAATGATGAACTATGATTGAACTACTCTGACACAAGCTCTATGATGGTGATGCATTTGTAACTGTAAATTTTCACTTCCAAGAAAAGCTACAATTATTACTAGAACGTGCTTTTTGCTTCAGTTGCATGCAAGACCCTTGTTTTCATCTTCAATAGATACAGTTTGATTCGATTTGAAATCTGAAAATATAAACCATTTTTATGCCAATACTCTTGAATAAGAAACAAAAGCATTTTCAGACCTGAGCCTGTTTCTTGTCAAAGGGGGTATTTTTGAAAATCAGGGCTCGTTGTTCTTAAATTTGTATTTCTTAGTTGCGGGACGCTACTGTAGAAGAATGTCTCAATGGTTTTAATGTGCTTTGGCCTAACTAATGACGGGTACGAATCAACATCTGTCAAATTATCTGCAACTAAAATCTCCTTGTATTGCAGATCAAAATATGGTTCCAAAACAAAAGATACAAATGCAAGAAGCAAAGCATCGAATCCCGAAATCGACTGGACTGGTTAAACTTCACATCAGGGAGACAAGTTCCAGTGCCTATTTTGATCAGAAATGGGCAACCTTCTTGCATGTCAAGATACTGTAATTCACCTCCTCCTTCAATATACCCTACCAATGGGGCTACGGAGCCATGTTATGACTCTTACGGTGGCATTGGGAACAATATTAATTACAATTATAATACTTACAATTATGGACATGCAGGTTTAACAGGGTCATATCATAATTATAATTCATATGGACATTCGCCTGGTTACAGTGGTCACACATCACCTTGGCATTACAAACTGTAAATTCAGTCCGAAGATTGGTGATGGGTCAAATCTGTACGCTGCAATTAGGCGTGGCTTTCACTCGGTACAACAAGATTGAGCTGGTGAAGGCTGGAAGATGTGCAAGAGCACATACCAAATGGTAAATACAAACAGAATAATGAAGCCTCAACGTTGGATTCTTGAAGATCAGTCAAATCCATTTGCTTTAGTCCCCCCAAAGACCTTTCCAGTCCCACATGGCTAAGTTATCTAAGAAAATAATTCCACATGAAACTAAGAAACTCAGCACTGAATAGTATGATTTGGTAATCAAGTTTTGAAGCCAGTGAATATGTGGAGTCTGAAAATAAGCTTTAAGCCAGGATACAAAAACATGGAAAGTTGCAACTGCCCACATTTACCGCCAGGTCCTTTTAATTTTCTTACATTTGCTGCATGGAAGATCTTTACCACCTCTACTTCAACATTGCTAACAGGGTCCATTTCCATCTCCGTGGTCCTTAGTCTCTTACCATCTCCATAACGCAATGAATCGATGTGCATCACAACTGTGACTATGGAACAGGAGTAAGATTTGTATTTGGGGCCATTCAATCCAACAGCTTTTTGGGAGATCATAATGCTTCGCAATCTGAGTTGCAAAATGCAGGAATGGAAGTATGAAACCACCATCCAAGGAAACTTACTATTCTCCAACCTTACCTAAGTCATTTAACTTTGAATCCTGAATCTCAATTCCAGAATAACTTCCCAAAGCAATCAATCATTTTGAAAAAATCCTCTTGAATCACTTGAGACAACGAGATTTGTATCGGTGAATTTGATTAGATTGTCATACTTTGCTGCAACAAAACAATTGATTCGGGTTAATCATCCTCTAAAACAGTTAAAGGACAGCTCATGATTTGTGCTCCTGGCTGGCACAGAAGAGAAATTAATTAGATGATAAATTTCTCCACTTGCAGAAAGACTTGGTAGAATCATTTGTTAAGTGTAAGTAGCAACTCTTCCTGAAGAATTGCTACAAAGTTTGGAGAAGTTATGAATAATAGATCGCTAAGTTCGTCAAAAGTTGTTTCAAAGGATCAAGTTTCGTCCCAAGATGTCCCATGTATTTATGTCCCAAAAAGGTTAGCATTATCAAAAAAGGGCTTAAAATTCAAATACAGCATTCTGGCAATGACTGCGAGTTGTTGACGAAATGCAAACCCTGTCATATGTCACGATATTTAGCATTTTGACTGTCGTTAGAGCAATTTGCGACGTTCTACTTCAAAAAGTTGATAGTGTTGTTTTGGTTCGTTTAGAATAATTTAATTTAATGTATTGACAGTTTTAAGGAGACGCAGATATGAGACTATCATAGGTTATTTTAATTTAGTAATTTGGCTGTAGCCTATTAAAGAATAGTTGGGAACAAAGCATACTTCAAGCCCATGAAAACATAATACATAGGCGCGTCCAAATTTAGTATCTGACGTCATGAGGATGTTGCTATAGGTCTTAGTTTGGTGGATTCTTTATAAAACCTTTCGAAATTGTTTCACTGCTTATCAACCCTTTCACCGCGCAACTAATAGGGTAAATAAGTTGTTATTTCTTGGCTGCCTCGGAAGTATATATTTTGACTTTGTGAATGGTTTGAAAGGCAAAATTGGAGTTAAAAGTCTCCGTTGACATAAGATTTTCAGGTTGCTATTGAAAAATTCCCGTATATGTGGTTGACTCCAATGCAGGACCAATACCCTATTTACGCCGACAAGTTGAACTGGTTTAAGCCACACCATGTTTTTACGCTCTAATTGGTCAAGACACAAACCGGAGTCATTTGATTGGTTGAAATCTAACCTGGTTTAGACAAAGCTGTTACAAATCTGTCAGTTCAAAAGAAGCATAATAGATGAAAGTGATATTTATTATTGAAGTTGTTGATTAAGATTGTAGAAGTTTAATGTTAGCACATGAAGAAATATTAACCATAAGAAAATACCAAAAAGATTAGGAAATATCAAGGAATGTGTCGGTACGTCGTCACTAGCTAGCAATCTTCTTCTTTCGATATATTATCATTTCTTACACAACCAGTGATTGGCTAAGCTATGTTTCAGGGCAAGTCTTTCGGTTTCCTTTTTTGCATTGGCTTGGTTACTGCACTGTCGAAATCCTCTCTTTACGATCACTATAGCTGCATGTCTATCGGGGGTAACTGGTGATATTGCCGAAATACGTCTTTCTTTCTCATGATGTCCGGCGGATTGTGTCAAATTTGTGTAACTACTGCGGAGGTGATGTACATTCCATTTTTCCATGCGTCATATAGTTGTATGGACTTGCTACAAGCCTCTCTCTTTTTTGGTCCGACTATTTCGGACCAAAAAGAGACAGGCTTGTAACAAGTCCAATAGTTGTATTGCATAGGCTTCAATTTAGCAAGGGTGTTAGGACATGGATGTTTTGATTGATATTTATTTACCCCCTTGTGTCTTGTTTTCTTGTATTATTTTCTGCTTTGCTTCGTCTTCAACTGACGTGTGCAGCTGAACGTGAGTCTTAGGCCCGAGCGCTCGTCACAAAACTCCTTTGCATTCCTGTGTCTTAGTGTGCCTCCACACAAGAAAGTTTTCAAGCCGCAAAGCCACAATAGAGATTTTCTTATGGCTTTGCGGTTTGAAAACTGTTTTCTGCGAAGGCACACTAAGACACAAGAATAAAAGAAAGTTTTATTGAGAGTACTTGGGCCTAAACTCAAGTTCAGTTGCTCATGTCAGTTGAAGACGAAAAAAAGCAGAAAACAAGACAAGAAAACAAGAACCAAGGATGAAAAGAAGGAAAAAAAATAATCATTCCAAACATCCATGTCGTAACATCCTTGAATTTAGAAAACGTGACTTTGTTTCAGCTTATAGGACAAGTGTTTGCTGATTTAAGGCACACCAAAATCAAAAGGCTGGTATTGCTTCAAAACAGCTCAATATGTTTTCGCAAAAAATACAAAATTGAGCTAAATTCTGCGAGAAAGGGAGTTGTTGCTGTATGTATGCAATTTTTTGCAAAATAGGTCCATTGCTTTGTTTACTGATGATACAATAACGCTGAGCCATTTCCAAATGTAGCAAAATGCAAATACAACGCTAGCAGTATCATTCAGAATTCATGTGACTTATAAATTTTAGGAGAACATAGAATGCACTATCACTTTATCGACTACCTTGCGCTAAAACTCAACAACCACTTACCCGATTCGGGTACCTGTAAACCGTGGAACGACCTATCGACCAATAACGAGTGATGAAATTACAGTTGTCTGTCCAAATGGGTGTACCACCCGGACCACGATAAGTATGGAATGGACTGATGAATGGATCTAAGGAACAGCGGATTTCACGAAGCATGAATACAGGATTCATAGGTTGACTGAAATGTATTGAAAAGGATTTGTTTTCAGTTTCTTACCCTCCTTTGTTCTTTGCAGTAAGCATTTGTTCTTGCAGTAAGGATTGCATTCACATTTTAACACCAAAGGGAGAGGTAATATTACACAGTTTTGTGAGCTTTCGGAGAAATAAAAAAATCATTTTGCCACCGTCTTATCTCAGCACACTAGCAGCTCTCAGGATCTCATACACAACAGAATTCCTTTATGCAGCCTATGAGCCATGAGCCCTCGGCCCTCGTGGTGACCTGCCGCAGTGACCTGCAAACATTTGACCTGCATTTTACACCAGCCGATTTCTGTTATCAAAATAGATAGTTTCTTAAGTTTCATTCCCTGTACAGGAGTTTCTTAATTTCTTGGTGGTCTGAATTGAGTTTCTCAGTTTCTCAGTATTCGCAATGGTCCATTATCATTTTGATCCATTGATCAGTCCATACGTACCGTGGAAACGATTTGAGTATTGGGGATCGCGTCCACAATACCTGGCCTAAATGTTCTTAAATCAATTAATGCATTTCGTTACCTTGCTTGGGAGCCGATGCCTCTGTTCTCGACACTTGATTTTGGCTTAATCGAAGACAAGAAAGGTAACGAAATACATTTATTCATTTAGGAACATTTAGGCCAGGTACTGTGGACACGATCAACACCCAAAATCGTGTCTACATATGCCAATGATTAGTTCATTCCATAGGTGCTCTGGTTGATACACCCATTGGAACGGATGGCTCGAAAACTATAATTTGATTACTCATTATTTGTCGTTAGGTTGATACTTCGTCCTACGGTGTACAGAAACCCCACCCGATTCATTATGACAATAGCTTAAACTATCATCTGAAGCCAGTCGTACGCAACTATATAAAGAACAAAACAATTAAACGAACAGGTCCTCCATAGCAGCCAAAAAATGGGGCACATTTATTCCTCTTTGAAGCACACTATGTGTGGATAAACTTAACTAATTTGCCACCGTAGAGGATCGCCTATATTATTCGTTTTAGATACATTTTGCAGCTATATTAGCTGCAGTTCAGTTAAAAAATATACTTGTTTATTTGTTAGCTATCATTTTTGCAAACTAGTTTGTTGCAGTGCTTATTCAGTGTATGTAAATATCAAGTTAAAGGCAACGCATTGATGTGAATTGAACAATTTGAAAGAAAACGATCTCGCTTGTCTTCATGTAAAGTATCTCTTCGTGATTTCGTGAGAAATGGCGATATTCTGTGCTACAAATTTAATTTTGCAATACAATACTGCCAAGAAATTTCAGTCAACTGACGCGATAGAACTCTTTGGAGGGGGGGGGGGGGGTCGCAGACGATTAAACGATAGAACTGTCAAATGATGTCCAAGCAAACGCAACAATTAAAACGAAAAGAAACTAAGAATTTGGACAAGTTCTGAAAATTTCTCAAAGTCATCAGATTTTGCGTGCTGAACGTTTCTTACGAGTTGAACAATGTTTGGACATTGGAAAGGGTTTAACAACTTTGTTCCGAAATCGATGTTCACGAGGGCACAGGAAGTAAACGTGGAGACTGTTATGGACTTCATAAAAAACTTGGATATCTGAAAATGTCATCATTTTATTCCTAGTCCACTCGGGGGAGCAAAAATGCTCTCCCCCAGCTCAAATCTTTGATCATAAAAACCAAGAGAAAAGAGGACAAAAAGCTGAAATATGAATGAATTTTCCAATTTTTAACTGACAATGAAATTTTAAGCTTTCGATTGTCATAATTCAAGTCAAGTGACAATCAGATTCCCGTATTTGGAAAATGGTCACAACAATAACGAAAACAATTGTAACTTCCTTGTTTTACCTTTGATTATTTATATTTGCTGATATAAGCAAATTATAGATTCTATGGCGTAATTCAATTTGATGACGTCATGTTTCGGACAAAGAAAGACTAAGTTTCAAAATGTGGATATAAATCGACGCAAGCGATATTTTCTTTACTTTGAAGTGATTTTTTAGGTTTTAGTCCTCATATTCTGAAATACTTAGAATTCGTTGCTTTTTAGTACTGAAGATTATAGCCACATGGTCCTAATTTTTGGTTGCCTGGCAATAAAACACGCGACCAATTAGCACCAGATTCTATATTTAGACTCAAAAAGGATTAAAGTTTTACTATACGAAGCTAAAATAGCATACCTATTATGATTTTAGAGATAACTGGGGGCATTTTGTGCCTCCCAGTGGTCCAACCCCAATCGCCCGAGTGGAAAGGTGAATTGACTTTCAATGCAGGCTCAAATTGTTACTTTCGTATAAAACATTACGCACGGGGATTTTACAGAGCAAATTTTGCGTTGTGGAAGCCTCACTTGCCAATTTCTTGAGAAAAACATCCATACATCGACTTACACACCGTTTTACGTACCACAATAATACTCTCCTCCGCGAGGTTTCTTTAATGTTTTTCTTTATTAGGTCCTTTGTTCCGTGGTCCGCGGAGGAGAGTACCACAATTAGCAAACGACATGCAAAAACGCGAATGCAATTTCACCAATGAAATCAATTTTCTGTTAATGGGTAGGATGTCACACTTCAGCCACATGGCCCGAACTCAACTTTGATTGACGTAAAAAATAGGCCTCTTAAATTTTTAATACTCTTGGAGGGCTGTGCGTAGATTGAAGACTGTCAAATAAATATTCAATACGAACATTAACAACTGCCACTATTTACTGATCACCAAGGAAAGGTTTCCTCCTATGGTTTGTCACCTCAGAATTTTCGTTTTATCCCACCAATATCTTCTTATAGGCAAATATATGAAACATTGGCGAAATCTCGAATACATTCGATGAAAAGGTATTTAGGGCAAATAATACGCTGTATATCCTTCAGCTGAAATGAATACACAGTTTGAACTTTGGTGGAATGTGACAATGTAATACGAGTATGAATTGTCATTGTCAAATCTAAGGAAACGAAACAGTTACTGTTGATAAATGGAATATTGCGTTTCTTTGAAGAAATCATTGAAATGAAAAACAAGCAAATGAAAACGTCGCAGCTGTGACATATATTGACCTCTACAACGAGGCCCAAAATCGAAGTGAAAACTAAATGCCAATACAAGACTGCTTGCAAGAAACTCAACTCTCACATCTTCACAAAAATTAAGGAACTTCAGTACTGAGAAAATATAAATTAAGAAACTAATCATTTTGATAATGGAAATACTCTTCATATTCTACTTCACTCCCACTTTTTTCCTTTATCATATTGCCCCGGAAGTACTTGAGTAATGCCTAAACATTGGATAGGCGTAAAAATATTGTTTTGAAATGTTCAGGAGTTGCTGAACCTGAAGATTGCTGTGAAACCTTTAAGAAACACGTCAGAAACTCCAAGTACTCAAAATCTGATAATCTATTCAGGGTATTCTAAAGAATTGTGCCCCGTTTGTGTAGCTGCTGTGGAGGAGCTGTAGATTGATTCAATCATACCAGTTTTACACAGCTGCATAGTTCAGGGTTAAACTTAGAGGATGAGACCTTTTATTAGTCAATCTGACAAGGGGTTGTTGATCTATGACAGAGAAAAGGCAAACCCAATGAGGGGTTCCTGTAAACCGTGGAACGACATAACGAGTAATAACGACTAATAACGAGCTATCAAATTACAGTATCGAGTTGTCTGTCCAAATGGGTGTATCAACCGGACCACTATGAGTACGGAATGGACTGATCATTGGATCTAGGAGATAGCGGAGCTCGCGAATTTTCTGTTTCTTTGGAAAGCAAAGTAAGAAACGAGCAAGCTCATCAATTTTTTCCCTCTGTATTCCTTGTTTCGTGTAAATGTGTAAGTAGAAGATGGAAAGAATGGTTCCCTGTTTCCAAATCCTAATTTCCTAAAGCTTGTAGTTTTCTTCTCCTGGGCCACTTTAAACAGTTTTAATCGAAGGATCGTGTACTCTATAGACTTGCCCCAAGTCTATTTCGTCAAGCAGAAAAATTGGGAAAAGGAAAAATCTTGAAAGGGACCTTCAGATAGACTAATTACAGATGAAATACTTTTTCAGATCGACCAATGACAGATGACAAAATGACAGCTGTCATGCAAAGAACTCTCTCTCTTATGGTAAAACTTTTATTAGGAAGCCAAGGAATGTTACCTATACCCGTGCCTGCAAAAGTCGTTGTTGTTGTGTCAGGAAAAAATTGTAAGGAGACAGGGAACCATTCTTTCCATCTTCTACTTAGGTAAAAAACTAACGAGCTTGCTTGTTTCTTACTTTGCCTTCCAACAGAGCGTCAGAAAATTTTTTATTTCCTGCGGACGAAAACTCTTTGCTATAAAATTTCCTGTCAGTTCTCCATCACAACAACTGAATCGATCAAAATGAAAACGATCAAGCATTGGATCAAAAGCCTGGATGAAAATTTTTGAGACGAACTTTTGCAATCATGAGCCAGAAAAAAGTGCCCACTTTTGAAAATTCATAGCACAAGGATTACCCCACGGATTTGAATCATTCAATTCTAGTTAAAAGCCGAAAGATCGAAGTATCTTTGTGACTTTTCTCGCTGCCTTAGCAGCACTAGAAGTATAGGTAAATTCAAGTTTATAAGAATTTCATGTTTGCAAAATGACTGGAAAGGAGCCTAAAATATCGATCAAATCATAAAGGACTCATCGCAGAGAACAACAAAGAAAATGCCATTTCTCTAGGATGAGAGCTATCCTTGGTAACTTTATTGCCATGGGATTGAAAAAATCTTCAATATTTGCTTGAAAATAAATGTCTTATAACTCTCGGGAAAGGTGACACCCCCATTTCTTATTGCTCTGTGTGAGGAGAGTCCTTGTGATTTGATAAATGTTTTAGGCCCTATTTTAGCCATTTTGCAACCACAAAATTTTTGCAAAGTTGATTTTTATCTTATTCTTAGTCCTGGTAAGAAGGCGAGAAAAATCACAAAAATGCTTCAGAAAAATCACAAAAAAGCTTTTAACTAGAATTTGAATCATTCCAATTCCTGTAGCTATGAATTTTCATGACGCTATGAATTTTCTTGATGCAATGAATATTCAATAGTGGGAACAATTTTCAGGCTCACCAAGTTTATTTTGACAAAACAGAGAAATGTTCCATCCCCTCATTTGGCAACTGCGCCGGTCAAGGCTTCTGTTGACGGAAAAGTGCGTAAATCTGCAATAAAAGTGACACATCCATTGTCGATTACAGTTAATCAACACGCTTTCCATTCATTTGGAGTGAGAAATCATACAGGAATTGGGCCTCTTGGTCATTTTATCATAGCAACAGCACCAGCTTTACAGTAAAACAACAAAGTAATTTTTGTTGCTTGGCCCCTTTCGGGGCCTTTAGAGGTCGGGGGCCCTTAGTTCTTGAACAAAAGGTAACTGAG
The DNA here is from genome assembly GCA_964020215.1 of Aurelia sp. 3 sensu Dawson et al. (2005). Taxonomy (NCBI): domain Eukaryota; kingdom Metazoa; phylum Cnidaria; class Scyphozoa; order Semaeostomeae; family Ulmaridae; genus Aurelia; species Aurelia sp. 3 sensu Dawson et al. (2005). The sequence continues at coordinate 13,382,345 of OZ026585.1, forward strand.
GCTGTGATATGCGATCAACTTGACAACCAAGTAGAAAAGACAAGGCACAAAAATCAATGGGCATATAGAAAGGGGACGTCAACAGAATCAGCTTTGCTCTATTTAAGCGAAAAATGGAAAGCTCATGTTACAGAAGGAGAGGTAGTAGGGGTACTTTTTGTGGATTTTAGCAAGGCGTTTGATTCCGTAGACCATGACATATTAAAGCAGAAAATGATTGCAGCAGGGATAACAGGAGGATTGTACAACTTAATTGAAAGCTACTTAGACGGAAGAAAGCAATATGTAGAAATCAATGATGTAAGGTCAGAAATGAGAGAAGTAAAGTATGGTGTCCCGCAAGGATCTTTATTGGGTCCTAGACTATTCTCTATCTACATAAATGATATAGCTGATAGTGTCAACAATGGAGAAGTGCACTTGTATGCAGATGATATCACTGCATACGTCACATCAAAATCAGTAGATGATTGCGTGAACAAGCTGAATCTGCTTGCAAGAGAAATAAACACATGGTGCAAAGAAAATAAGATGACCATAAATAGTAAGAAAACCGAAGCTATGATAATCAACAGAAAGAAGTTTACGGGGCCCCTAGTACCAATATCAATTGGAGATAATATCATTGAATATAAGGAGAACAGTAAACTCCTAGGAGTGTATATTGACAACAAACTAAATTGGGACACCCACATAGATAAGGTGTACAAGCAATTCTCACAAAAATTGTCCATGCTGAAAAAAGTCAAATTCCTGCCAACAAAAGTACTAGAGGAGATTTACTTTAAAACTGTAATCCCAACAACCACGTATGCAATGACTGTATGGGGCACCTGCACAAACAGCAAGTTCGAAAGGGTTGAGAGTCAGCATATAAGAGCAGCAAAATTGATCAAGAACATTCCTAGAACAGTTGATTCAAACAATGTCTTAGATGTTGCTTGCTGGAACAACTTGGGATATATGTATAACAAAAAGGTAGCAGCAGAGATGTACAAGATAATAAAAGGAGAAGGAGAGCATGCATTGAAAGATCATTTTACAATGTCTCCATACAAAAAGGATAGACTCCAAGTTAAAAGACTAACATCAGAGTTTGAGAGAAATATGTTAAGTTTTAGAGGGCCAGTGCTGTGGAATGCTCTGCCGGATACTGTGAAGGACGCTAAGAACATTCAAAATTTCAAATATGAACTAAAGAATAAAGCAATAACTGAACTGAAAACAACAACTTTCATTAAAGGAACAACAGTTACAAGGAACAAGGATTTGAAAAATTATATATATTATTAAGAATTTTAAACCAAAGATGTCACATTGTATTAGGATAGTCGTAATTTAAATCAAAGCAAATGTAAGAACAGTGTTAAATCATTCCTAATTTTACCATTTTAGTTATGTATACTTTTAATTTTGCAGGTCCACATCAGCCATCTTGAGGCTGCCACTTTTTAACCTGCGTAAACAAATAAATTATGATTGATTGATTGATTGATTGACTTTAGTCCGTTACGCCACTGGTAACTTTAGTTCTTGAACTAAAGGTAACTTTAGTCCGTTACGCAGGTGGGACTGCTATCAGTAAGCATTCTTCAAAACATTCTTGGGAAATCACCACAAAGATAAAGATATTTAATTTACAGATAATGAATTTCCTGTGAGCTTTGTCGAAATCCAAAATTTCCTGCGGACATTGTCCGAGCGTCCGAAGACATTCTGACGCTCTGCCTTCCAAAGAAACAGAAATTCGCGAGCTCCGCTATCCCCTAGATTGATCAGTCCATTCCGTACTCATGGTGGTCCGGTTGATGCACGCATTTGGACAGACAACTCGATACTGTAATTTGATACCTCGTTATTAAGGCCAATTTCCAGTCAGCGGGATTTCCGAGCGGGCGGAATTTAGACAATAAAAAATTGCTCAGCCGTAACTATCCATTCAATTTCAAAGCGACATTTTCTCTCATAAACAATAGAATTTCCGCCCGCTCGGAAAATTCCACTGACTGGAAATCAGCCTTTAGTCGTTATGTCGTTATTAGTCGTTATGTCGTTCCACGGTTTACAGGAACCCCAAAATGAGTCGTTGCTTCAAAAACAGTGTTTCTATTTTTCTCAAGCAATGTCAAAATAAAGTAAGTTTTGAAAGAGAGATTTCTAGCGTCATCAAAACTTTCGCCAAATCCTTAGAGGATTAGCAGTGTTGTTTATTCACAAGACAGCACTTTCTATCAAGGGTGTTAGGACACGGATGTTTTAATTGATTATTTATTTACCTTGTTTTGATCCCTGTGTCTTGTTTTGTTGTCTTGTTTTCTGTTCTGTTTCGTCTTCAACTTAGTGTGCCTAGGCACAACCGCTCTCAAGTTGTTTGAATACAGCTCCCTTGTATTTCTGTGTCTTAGTGCGCCTTCGCACAAGATAGGTTTTAAAACCGAAAAGCGTTGTGGCAAATAAATAATCAATTAAAACATCCGTGTCCTAACACCCTTGTTTCTATCCTTTAACCCTATCAGGCCTAGGGTATTTGATGCTCTAGGAAGCCTAGGGGGGGGGGGCTGATTCGGCCCCCCTAATTTACTTCTGTTCTGGACAACCTAGAGCCTTGAAACTTTGCATGTGTATAGAACAACTTATGATGAACCCAAAAATGAAATCTATTTTTAGATATGTCACGTGACCTTTCCATGACGTCACATTATTCAATTTTCAAAGTCAATAGGGTTCAGTACTAAAAATTTTCAATCGTTAATTGTGAGAAAACAAAAAGCATTAAGGACATCAGTCCAATTTGATTGTATTCTATGTCCAAATAGTATTTGCTCTGTGAAGAAAAATTAACAAAAAGTGATGACGTCATCACACAGGAATGCAAAGAATGCGCGCATGCGTAGTGCCAAAATCCGCAAAACCATATGTTCAAATTAAAAATGAGCTAATTTGTTGGATAGAGCATCAAAAGTAGTATGTATTCCTATCTTTTCATCATTTTATCACTTTAGCTGTAGATTTTATTAGGAATTATTCAAAATTTTACACATACATCTCTTGAAAACTGGTCGCGTTTACCCCCTGGAATGAATTTGATTTTTTCAAAAAATTAATTTTACATCGTAACAAAGATAAAAACTAAAAGTCAGAAAGTTTCAGTGTTGTAAATGCACTTGGTAAAAATCTACAGACAAAAAACTGCTAGGGGGGGCTGATTCAGCCCCCCCCCCCCTAGGCTTGATAGGGTTAAGAAATGTAGTGAAAATCTTAACTCTATCTGGACCGGGCTTTTCTGAACATCCTCAGGCCGAGGGGGGGGGCTAATTTAGCCCCCCTCAGAACTCCGCATTGATAAGGGCTAGAAAGATGAAACTTGGCTATCTAGTGTAACTTGATGTGAAAAGTCCGAATATCTAATTTATTTTACTATGATTGTTGTACCTTTGATGACGTCATCACATTTCTTTGTTTCTGGTCAAAAACAGTAGTTTTACTGATTTGACTGTAGAAACCTATTCAGAGGGAATATTACTCTTGTTTTAAGCTTGAATAACAGATAAAGCATCAATTTATCATAAAAACATAACTTAAAAAAAAATAATGAAATTTGTTATCTTATATTTATTGCCTAAATTCATTAGATATATGACGTCATGAATTACGTTATCAATAAGAAAATGAAAAAATTGGGCATTTTCAAAATTATCATGTTAATTGAGGGTTGCACCGAAAATTTCATTGAGTTATCTTCATTCTGTCAAGAATTATCTTAGTTTAAAGTTTTCAAGGGTTTGACCGTAAAACAAACAAAAATCTACAGCTCATCCACAGCAGCCACACAAACGGGGCACAATGTTTTGGGACACCCTGTAGAAACTTTCAGTACTGACCCAAATTTTTAGTTTCTTTATAAAAATATGTGTGAAGATGTTGTGATAAAACCTGGAATGAAAATGTTTACCACAATCCCTCGGCCTTCGGTCTGAGAGTACAAGATTCACTTGATTGGTCGATTTATCATATAACGCAAAAAATCATTATGCAAATCTTTTGTTTATACTATACAGCTATGAGTACAAAGACCAGCATGCCTTGCAGGAAGTCAGCGACTTGATCTGCACAGCTTCCAGAATAACTGACTGTACGAAATTCACAAAAACAAAAACAAACGATGGCAAAGAGGCTGCTGGTCTTTGCACTCCCTTTAGAATTTTCTTTTCGATTAAACAACGTCAACCAAATTGTCTAACGACTCGACATGAAACGGCAGAGAGAAAACTTATTCCTGATGATTTGCGATTTGGAAATCGATTAACTTTCATCTGCTACACGAGCGTTGGTTCTATGTTGGTAAAAATGTAACATTACTTTCAGCGATACTAAGAGATGTCTGCCCCTTTTGCAGTTTCACCCAATTCATGCTTTCGTGCAGGGAGCCTTCCAGCGTAAAGAGGGTTAAAAAGACAGAAGCACGGAGTTTTGTTGAGTTTCTGATACGGGAAACGGCTTGACCAGCACTTCATTGCAATTTACACCCATTTCAAGTCATGTGATCAATCTCTTGGTAAAACTCCTTTTGATTTCTCTAGCATATTTTGTTCCATGCAAATTTGTGCCATGAAAGCAAAAGGTAGACTAATATTGAAACTTCCCAAGAGTATGTTCACATGACTTAAAATGGATAAAACAAACCTTAGCCGATTAGATCTATTGATAGACCTAATCGGCCAAGGTTAGCTTTCCTATTTCAAGTCACGTGACCATACTCTTGAGAGATTTCACCATTATGCATTCACAGCACAACCTAGCATCGCAGGAAATATGTTCAAGAATTCAAAAGAAGTTTCACCGAGAGATTGATCGCCTGACCAGAAATGGGTATAAACAAACCTTAGTCTATTTTGTCTATTTCGTAACAAGTCAGTCGTTGAATTAACGCTCGTGCAGCGGATTACGCAAATCGATTTCGAAATTCCCAGATCACTACGGAACGTCTTCTTCTTTGTCAATTCATGTAGAGACTTTAAATTTAATCGAGGCTTTTGATCGTTTTCAGTACAGACACGCTTATAGCTAAAACAACGGATAACAGGAAAATCGTGCAAACTATCGCAGAACGTAATTCGGGCTTTTTGCTAAAGAACAAGTCAGAGATCTTCAGATCGGTCCAATGTTCGATTCATCGTGGCTTGCCAAAAGAGGATTGCTTTTTGGCTCACCCTGAATTTCTACCTACCTTCCGAAGGCAGTTATAGGATGCTGAGGAGCTACGCTTATCGAAGCTATGCCCTTGTCTTACATCCCGATTTGATCAAACCTTGTGATGCCTATGCGTCTGGAGTTAAAGAGAGTTGGCGATTCTCCTTACACAATATAGCACGTTCGACAGGTCGTGGACCTGAATCATCAGGCTTCTGCTCGAGAGCATTTTGCGCTTGAGATTAAAATGATTCCCATTAAGCGAATTTTCAGCTTTGATGCGTCCTATTGAAGACAAATATCGCTGCTATAAACGGCAACGACATAAATCCACTGAATACATCATTCCAAAGAATACTGAATCCTGATTAGAGAATAGAGACAGAGAGGAAAATGACGCTTCGCAAAAGTCAAACGAGTTCAATTTTTCTCTAGCTCAAGGCATGAGCAGCTCATGAGCAAAAAAATCTCTGGGTCAGCAGCATATTCGTCTTTTGTTTTGTTTTCAATTTGTTTTGAGTGGGCTTGTCAGGATTTCTAGCTACTGAAAGCTAATTTAGGCCCACTGTGCATGCCGCAGCCAGGCGTGGGACCCCTAGTTTAACGTCCCTTCCGAAGGACGGCGAGGTGAATTGTGAGGTAAGGCATCCGAAGTCACCCATCCGGAGTTTGACCTCACTCGACCGAGCTTAACTTCAGTTACCTGACGAGAACTGTTTAAGCCACTCGGCCACTCACCCCGTAAACACATGCTCTCGAGCATTTTCCACTCAAGCAGGAAATAATGCTCCACGGAAGTGAGCTTTTAGATTGCCAGTTAAGTACGCTACCTGTCGCTACCATGCTACCATAACAATACACGAATAGGCGAATTGAGAAAATAAAACAACTCTTGACGAATTGAAAATTCTTGAAAAGGTAAAAGTTCTTTCTTAGGCTCTACGGGTGTAGTTTTGACCGAACAGTAGAGTCTAAGGATTCACTAGAATCATTTTGGGAGACGCGCTAAACTGAGACGGCCATGACATCAACAAATAAACCGATAGCAGTAGGCTCTCGAAAAGCAGAATTCATATTAAATGAGAAGAAATACAAAATCTGAAAATATACCACCAGGACTTGAACCTCATGCATTACATGTCATTGATATGGGATGACGGAAAACAAAACATTTCGATTACAACAAATACATGAATTGATGTAATAGATTGTCAACATATTTCTTTTGGGACAGTGACAACGTATTTAGTGTAACAAAAAAATATTTTGTTCAGCAGTATTTTGCAAGAAAATCGTAGTTTTTGCCAAGTTACTGCCGGGTGAGTCAGAAAAATGCGAAGCGGTTTCCAATACTTATTTATTGAATATACTTAACCGCAAATTCGTTTCTTTATGTTCATTGCAAAGACAATACTTACAAGGGAAAAACTATTCGGTTAAAAGGGTCTTTCGTTTCCATAATTACGAGCATCAATAGACAAAATCGGCTAAGGTTTGTTTACACCCATTTCAAGTCATGTGATCAGTCTCTTGATAAATGATAGGGATAGGGAGATCTTGATAGGGATATCTTTTGATTTCCCTAGCTTATTTCGTGTCATGCAAAGTTGTGCCATGAGTGCTAAGAGTAGCATAATACTAAATTTCCCAAGAGTATGGTCACATGACTTGAAATGGGTAAAACAAACCTTAGCCGATTCGGTCTATGGCAAAATCGCTGTTTGCAAGATTCCTACAATAACCCTTCACTTAGATTAATATTCATGCTGAACTTCTAACTAAACTTTAAACTTCTGAACCATGATAAAAAACCATACATCTACCAATGAACTGAAACAAAGCACGCACTGTTTTAGAGCACAAAAGGGCAAAGTATTGCTATCTTCATTGTATCTCTAGGGGGATATCGATTCAACTGTTATTGTTGGGAAGCAGAAAGTTTTTAAAAGCGGTACAACCGCATCACAAAGCAAGCCATATCAGAGCATTGCGAATAAATGTGGAAAGAAATGGCCAATTTTGGAAGACTAAATTCATTTAGCTAATTCAACCTATTTCTGCAATATAAAAGCTAGAAAAACATGATCGGGCTTGCTTTTCACAAAATGTGGCTAGTTAAACGCTCATGCGTCTTCTCTGAATCATCCTGAACATCCTGCAATTTCACGAGAAAGTTCGAGTGCTACATAACAGAGAGCTTCATAAAGTAACGAACTTATATGGGGCATTATTGAAATTCAACTTGCTTATCACTTCTCATGATTTCTTCGAAGCCCAGGTAACCTGTCTATTACAAATTCTCATTAACACAAAGCTACATGATGCTAAAAATCAATTTGGATGTACCTGAATAAATTTAGCACCAAATTGCAGTCCAGGAACACGTTTGAAAATTATGGGGCCCTTGTTATCGGCTTTATCATGGCAGAATATCTGAGGTTTATAAAGCATTTAAGCGTGACAAATTATATGATTTAAGAATTATATGTCAAGGGCTTCTAAAGGTAGGATTTACGAAGAAAAGTGTTCCTTTTTCGTCGTCAGAAAATCAGTACCTATATAGACAGGAATGTGTAAAGTGGTCAAAAAGTTTGCCTGAAGAAATTAAAAAAAAAACCAAAATAACGGAACATGAACAATCCTAAAATACAATTATCTAATCAAAATAACATTGCAATATTTATCATTGAATTTTACATTATAAATGATATTCAGATGTATACAGGATGAAATTGCTTGTTATTTAGTTTTTTCCTGCAAGTTGGGCACTTTTGTTGTAGCCTCACCGCTTCTTTAATGCATCTATTACAAAAGAGGTGTCCACATGTTGTTGATACAAGTTGTCTGTGTCCATGTGTTATCTGAAACCAGATTTGTGAATACGCTTTACACTGTAACGGGTGAGGGACAAGTTACACCGGGTGTTCAAAAAAGTGTAAGGATTCCATTGTCTCTAGCGATGCGAATTTAGCTTTGATCAATGGCTAAAAACACTCTCGAATGTTCCTCAATGGTTAACTTTAAATATAGGTACCTCGTTTATTAATATTGGTGCTTTGAGAACAGAAATATCAATTTTGAAAGCTCCAATTGGCATCCATCTGCAAACGAGAACCTTAGTCCTATTACCTATATGTATTCTTGAAGTACAGAGAATGAATCAACGACAGCCTTGTCAAAAAAGGATTTTCCTATTCAGCTCTTAAGGTCTGGAATGAAATCCCAATAAGCTTCCTAACTTGTGCCAATTAAAAAAACAACCAAAAACACATTTGATCAGCCAGTTAAAACACGACTCCCTGGAAGATCAGCAAGGCCATTAGCCCTCGGAATTTTTCTTTTCGTATATGATTTTAATCAATAAACTTTCTTTTTGTAGTATTAGACTTATTAGCTGAAGGGATTTTGTGTATAAATAATCTAAAATGTAAAAAATGAAAAATGTTTCTTTTCCATTTGTTTTGAGTGGGCTTGTCAGGATTTCTAGCTACTGAAATCTAATTTAGGCCCACTGTGCATGCCGCATCCAGGCATGGGACCTCTAGTTTAACTTCCCTTCCGAAAGACGACGAGGTGAGTTGTGAGGTAAGGCATCTGAGGTCACCAATACGGAGTTTGACCTCACTCGATTGAGCTTAACTTCAGTCACCTGACGAAGACTGTATAAGCCACTCGGCCACTAACCCGAGCCTTGATAAAATTTGAAACACATTAGATTTTGTTATATTCTGTTTGCGAAAAGTCATCTCCAGTGTCACCAACAGGGCAGTTTCTTACCTCTTACCATTTCGTTAACTTCAGTTTTTAATTTCGATACACTGCAAGACTTTAAGGAATCTTTTAATGAAGGAGAAAGGTCTGGTTATCGTCGCAATTTCTATTCTTCGTTTCATTGTTATACTCCATGTTCGTGCCATTACAACGGTTTCTATTATTAATATGTCTGCTCTCAAACTACCAATACCAACAAACCATGCATCTATGTTCAAGTTAGCCATCAAGGAACATTTTGAGAGTCACTAGCCATCAATGAAAGGTATATTCCCATCTCCATGGACACAACTAGATCTGTATACCTTTTTTGAGAAACCCGCTATTTTGCGTTTGTTTGGTATATTTTGCAAGAAACCATACAGATTTACAGCGCAGAAAAAATACAGACTTATAGCTTTTCAATGAGAGCGCCACAAAAAGTAACCCCCAAGATGAAAAAAGTTCTGAAAAAAAATTGTCCAAATCTAACTAAACTCACGGAGTAAAAATTGCTATTGTACTTACAAGGGACTGAGGCTTTTAAAAGCGATGGTGAAATTATTGCAAACAAATTGCCTATCATCAAAAGCACAACTTGACCAAAGAAAGTATCCATTACAAGATATCTTTCCTCTCTAACCTTTTACTGTGATATATCCACCTCTGCTTGCAGCCTTTTTTGTAAAAATAGCCACAACACTAGAAGATACTGCTACAGAGTATAAGGTATTGAAAAATAATGATCGAAGATGTCGAACTTAGGAAAATTCACACTTTTAACATAATATCGTGCTACTAACATACCATGATATGATATCCTATTCAAAAGTTAGATGCAGTTCTTTCAAAAACTACAATGACCAATCTAAACTTTCTTCTCACTGCGACGAATTAGCAACAGCGTTATCTACATAATACTTTGGTGGGTCATTGTCGATGATCAGTGATTATGTTGCATTTTTTTGCAACTACTTCTTATGAAAAGCCCATTTGAAATGCAAATAGAAATGATTCCTACTCAATACTTGTATCTTTTTATGTACGTATTGCCATATCATATGACTTCAATGCTTCAGAAATTAGATATCTCTGGGGTGAATTAGATATCTCTGGGCGAACATACCCAGTCAGCTGAAATTTGCTACTCCGTTCATACCTACATGAAATGCTATAAGAAAGCAATTTCGTCAAAGAGAGAATTCAGACACTTCTACCTAACAACAATGACAAGTATGTAGATGCAAAATTAAATACATATGATTTTCCTTGTGCCGCCATACAATCAATATTTCATTGAAAAAAGCAGCGGATTGGGAGCTTCTCTTCTCAAAACAACAGAGAGCAACACATCTAATTCATATTGGACAGCTAGAATCATTATTTTCAAAATCATTGGAGGCCTACCCACTTCAAGTATTTGGTAGAGTCGAAATACAGTTTTAAATGATGTGAACTTTGAGAGAGAAAATTTGTAGAGTAGTTATTACAATTGCAAAATAGCGCATCAAATTTTGAATAACCCTCTGAGGTCCAATTCATGAAACTTGAATTGCAGGTATTGATTTATGACCGATCACAGACACACTACCAACCCAATATTCTCAGTTTTCTAGACAAAGTACAAATAACCGGGGAACCTGAAACAAAAATCTGCATTTACCCTTCAAATTTTACAGCAATAACCAATCAGATCACTTACCCGATCGACATCATCCATACAAATCGGGCATGAAATCCTTTTCACAGCAGGTGACTCACTCACTGGAGCAGTTTCTACAGAAGTTGATGGTTCAGGAGTGCTGAAAGAGAAGAAAACATAGTTAAAGAAACCCCAATCTGACATCATGGTTGCAGTGGTTCGCGCTAGGCCATGATGATTTATATAAAGATAAATAGCAATTAAAAAAGTTCCAGATTCAGTTGACGAAGTCTTATTCTTATTATGAAGGGTGCACCAAAAGTATTGTTCAACGTTTGACTAAAACTTAAAGTGCTCCTGACATGAAAAATGAAAAAAATTTCGAAATTGATTTTATGCTCTTATCCGAACGAGTAAACAGCGCTGAATGGAATGATGTGATTATTTCCGGAATATTAAAGTATGTTTTTTTAATCTCTAAAGTGTCAATTTTCGTGATTCTTTGTGCGAATAAAAATGCACGGTCAAAGAGGAATTTGAGGAATTTGTGACGTATTGAGTTGGACTCATCGGCGTGCGTGGTTAGATCACCACAGTGAGGCACTATGACTTGAGCATGGTGGACGCGAAGAAACGACCAAGAGGGGGAAATATTGTTGTGCTTGAGTATCGAATGGCATCAGCTGTAAGGATAGTAGCCATACTAGCCTGTGAACAGGCCTTTTTAAGCCTTTACCCAGCCATCTTCCACGGATGTTGATGCACAACTTCCAGACAACGAAGAGCAACGATTATCATCGTTACGATTTGTGAGGCGACATCAGTCTTTCATTCGTCAGCCTTGTGTTCGATAATTTTGAGTTGACATATTTTGCTTAAAGAATGGAAAGAGCAACTTCGGCTATGACATGACAGCAGGGACTGAAGCTGGCGTTGTTCATTCCGTTGATGCAATTGGAAGTGCTGTAAGCGGGATCAAAGGCAACGTTTGAGGAAGGTAGGATTGGCCTAAATAAATGCCAACGGGCCTACGTTTTGGTCGTCGTCTCTCTCTCTCTCTCCGATGCATGGAGACTTTTAATATCGGTTCCCTCGTCCGTACATGTAGGTAATGAACGAGATTAACTCCTCTGAATGTCTAACAGCAACAATCATAGTACAATCATTATTGATGAAAATAATTTCGGGGCGGGCAAGAGCTTCAAAGAGACCCTTGTTTGTTTCATTACTTCCGCATTCCCTCTTTTATTAGGAGAAGGCAATCCTTCATTATTCAAAAGAATCAGCCGTGTGTGTTGTTTGTATCTTTTATATTTTTGTGGGCTCTTTGTTCGGAGACAACAAAACTTTTACTTGAAATGCAAGGGATTGAATTCATTCTTTATGGTTGATTCGCTCTAGATTTGCTCTTGCATCAGTTCACCCACATGGAAGAAGGGTCATGCAAATTGACGTAACATACCTCAGCTGTCCAATAATGCCCTCAAATGACGGTTTACACCAATAGCATTGATAGATCTTGTTTGTCCCCAAGAAGTCACGGACAATGAATTTAAACTGGCCAAGCGAAATACTGATTCATGTCAGGCCGTTAGATTGGGCCTAAGTTCAAGCCTGACAATAACATTAGCTACCGCGCGCGGCCTGTTGATGATGAATTCGGTTACTGTTTTGCATGGTTATAGATACAAGGCTTGGGGTGGGGGTGATACTGGGACGACTCACCATTCGTGAACAGGTCGCCTGTATCATATCATGCGACATGCGTTGAGGTTTTGAAAGGAATTCCATCAATATATCTTCCTCTTCGACGCCATTGTCCACATCTTTGTCAAAGAAGGCAAGCGGCTTTATCCTTGCATGGCTTAAAAATCGTTTCTAGGTAGCTGTTATCTTCAAAGCCTTCGTCAGTCATGAGTGCAATGTCTTTTTGTCATTTCCAGGACGAATTCGACATGTTTCTCTCCGTTAATGGGCTTTATGTGATGCGTGATACTGGTGCTTCCACTGTTTTGATCAGTTGTTCACCTGGCATGCAATTTCTAAGAACACCAGAATACGTCACACGCCCCAGACTCTTTTCAAATGACTAGCCCCTATAAAACCCCATAAAAAGCGCACTTCTGCCCCTCATATCGAAAAATGAATAATAGGTATGGAATCAGCGATGTTTACTGCAACTATCTAGCTGATAAAAAAATTTTCATTTTTTCATGTCAGTGGCACTTTAAAGAATAACGATAAAACAAATGGAATCTATGTTGAGCCAGCGACATCCCTCATAATATTCACGTTTGATTCTTGTCAATGGTTTACTCGCCATTGAAATAAAATCATATTTCCGAAACTGATGACTGTATCAAGTTTAATGTCAATGGCATGTAAACGAACCAAACGTGGATATTTCCATCATGGGTCTGAGAGATGTAAACTTGCAAGATATTCACATCCAAGTTAACTTTGGACTGATAGATAAAAATTTCAGTTTGAATATCGGTCTCATATCGTTTTATTCCTCAGCCTGCAAAACTTTGATTATTCACTCGGAATGCGATAGTGTATCAGATGAGTAAAAAGTTTAGAAATATGCGTGCGTCTGTATTTATCATCGTTCAAACATCAACTTACCTGGGAATCGGTATAACATCTGGTACATCACTACTGGAGGTAGAATTAGTTCGATCATAGGGGCTAGTATTCCTTGAACGATGTAGTCTTCTATTTGCGCGATGCCCTGGTAAAGAATAGAAAAGGTATTGACACACAGCAAACCTAAATGACTAGAGTTGTTGTTTCTCCTGTCGTTAACTAATTTTCCCACGAATAGATAAATCCAGTTCCTCATCATAGACTAAAAAAGAAACCAATCAAATTCGAATGTAAACAAAACTAATCTAAATAAGCTCTTGTTTCATCTGGTCGCTCGATCAAGGTAGATAATTATAGTATGCATGGAGGATGAATGTGCAGCCTAATAAAGATACTTAGCATTCATTAACCTAAAACCCCACTCCTTCGAGCCGTCTACCGCTTAAAGACCCTGTGCTCCCCATGATCCTTTCTGGTCTGACAATGAATTTCATGCTGTATGAAAAAGATTATGGCCAATAGCAAGGCTTTACTGTCGTTTCAACCTTGAAATGAAAGCTGTGAAGTCATTGCTTTTAACTCAAACAAAAGACCTTCCCAAAAGTTATTGAAGGATTAGGGCAGCTTTTCTCCTTAGAGCTATTTTTTTTATTTGATTTGATTTGATTTGATTTGATTTATCTAACGGGGAGGGTAGCCCTTCAGCAGAAGTGCTGATTTTCAAGGGGCCCTCCCATAAATTAAAACTAAACTAAATTACAAAAATGACTAACATGAAAACTTCAGAATCTAAAAACCTAAGCCTAATTAACAATCTGAGAATCTATTTACAATATCTAATGTCCATTCAAAAATATATATAAAAAAAAGAAGAAACCCTGTATCGTCTGCTTAAATAAGCTAACGGTGGGTGCTTGCTTTGACTCAGCTGAGAGGCTATTCCATAACTGCGCTCCTCTGAAAGAAAAAAAATTTTTGACCGTTAGCTGTTTTTTTCAAAGGTAACCTCAGGTCCGTGTTTGTATTGCGGAGATTACGGGAGGAGCATGCTGAGTTTCTTGTGAAAAGGCTACTCAAGTACTGCGGAGCCAACCCATTGAGGGATTTGAAGACCATTGTCCAAGAATCAATTTTAATGAGTTCCTGAATGGTCTTCCAACCCAGCCTTTCAATAAGTGGTCTGCCTGGGGTGTCGTAGCTGCTGTTTGTTACAATTCTTGCAGCGCGATTCTGAAGTTTTTGCAACTGATTAATTTCAGTTGAACCTGCGCATCCACAAACAGAGTAAAAGTATCGAAAGTGGGGCTCCACAATACCCGTGTAGAGAGTTTTCAACGATTCTCTTGGTAGGAATGATTTGGCATGCTTCAAAAAGCCTACTGCCTTGGAAACCTTGGCAGAGTCCGCCTTGATTTGTTCTTTCCAGTCCATCAAATTTGATTCCCTTATTCTTTGGTCAAAGTGCGTTGTTTACAGTAACTGTGATCTTTAGTTGGTTTGTGCGCATACAAAGGATCATGGGGAGCACAGGGTCTTTAAAAGGTAATCGGTGATACCAGTGCAAAAGGGTTGAGCAAGAACTACCCTAGCCCAACCCAAAGACAGACAACAATTTGCCTCCCTCAGTGGTTGTAAACGAGAGAAATGAGAACTTTAAAGCTGCATTGGCAGATTTTCTGAAAGTAGTCGAAAGCCTGATTTCCACTAGGCGGTTCTTTCATGTGAAGCGACTTTTCTCTACCTAAATTCATGTGAATACAAAGTGATGCCTATCAGCAAATGCTTTGCAACTCCTCCAGCATATGCTAGCCTGTTCACAAAGTTGTGAATCCAACTTTGTGAATGACAAAAAAAAATTTGCAAGTCATCGAACTTCATTTTGCAGGGAAATTTTGTAAATTATGCTCATGATGAAGATAGAGAAAGCAGGTAGAGAAAGCTCGCTTCGCGTGAATAGAGGCGTTTAGTGGAAGTCAGAAATCAACAACAACCAATGCCCTTAGTGCTAGCCAAGTAATATGCGCATACAGATAAAGAACAAAAAAGGAAATCCTTTAGCATAGGGCTCGAATCTTTGCGAAATTTTAGAATAAGATGTGTAAAACTTTATTGCCTAATTCTTTCAAATGAATAGATCGAGAGGAACTTTGTCTCATTTGCCATAATTACAGAGAGAGCATTTTTGATATCGTGGTTAATGTTGAAACGGCAGCGTTTTTAAACCTTATGAAAGGATGCAGGAGATGAGGTATTGGAAGCTTTGACAGATATTATTTAACTGTCATAAATTGTGAACTGATTGAGGAATTTCAACTGACCAATGCAAGCAATACTCAGTTTTTGAAGATGTATGACATAGTACCAAGCAAAAGTCTGTACTTTTCATGATTTACGATTTAGTAATTTGATGACGTCACAGCTTCCAAACTGGCAGAAATTTTGAAAATGCTGTTAACTCTGAATATAACAACGATGTCACACTTTCAATTTATTCAGTTAAAAGAACCAGGCAATAACATTTGACACATCTATTTTAAAAGTCTTGCAAAGATTCGAGCCCTGTGCTAAATCATCGACGCATTTTTGCATTATTTCACTTGTTTCCTGTATCATATTACTGGGAAGGTACTTGAGTGATTTCTAAACACTAGAAAGGCTTCAAGTAAACTTTGTCTTGAAATGTTCAGGAAGGAACAGGTATTGAACATGAAGACTTATCGATAGAGAAATAGAAACTCGTAAAAGACCTATGAGTAATAAAAATCTGATAATTTCAAGAAACATTCAGTACTGGCCAAACTTCTTAGTTTCTTTTTTAAAAAAGGAGTATACCAAATGTAAATGGCTTTAAAGGACGATTACGCGGTTGGTATGATGGATAAAATGAAAGATTATGTGTTGATGCGTGGTGTACCATACTTCTTTCCAAGCTTTTCTTTGACCTTTCTCTGTGAAATTACAATCTGTGACAACAGCATCATGACTTCATTAAATCTAATGTCAAAACATTCCGCCATTACGTTGAATCTGAACGATGCTGTTTATCGTCTAATCTACAAAATGGCGACGAAGTTGGGCCTGACTTATGAAAATTTTTTAACAAACTGACGGCTGCTACGGATGTCAAAATGTGGAAAAAATAAAAATTGTTTTCAAGCAGTTGGGAAGGTTGTATTTTCATATTTATCTTATAAACCCTGGAATTTTCCTTTAAAGAAGATCACTTGAAATGAGTCAACAAGAGTAAATGCAGGGGAACGCCAGTTCTAAAAATAACTATCTGTATGTGATTATCTCAAAATATGCATGAAACAAAAGGCAGTAAGGATTTAAAATTTATAAAAAAAATTGATTCAAGTAACTGGCGTGGGATATAGCTATTGTTCTGTTTTTCACAACGGGTGGGCAAACAAAGTTACCCCGAAAAAAAAAATGAAAAAGATCTTGACAGTACGAATTTCATGAAATTCTTGTGGCACCAAGCAGAACATAAACTGCACCAATTGATTGGACGTCGGTTGGTTATCAGTTGCATCTACGGAGAAGTGAGGTATTGCAAAAAGATGGTCGCAAAAACCACTGTAACACAATCATCAACAATAACTCACCAACGCACTTCTTGATTCCTTCAATAATCTTTGTGCAAATAATGGTTTTCGTAATTCTTAATGGCGACGAGAATGGAAGTATCCAAAAATTCATCTGTTCGATCACTACTTCGAAAAGCTTCATATAGCAATAACTTCCTGGTAATTCAATGATCATTTTACAAAAACGATTCGACTAGATGTGGAAACGATCAGTGAATGGTTCGATAGAGAATATTATTCGTTTTAGAAACTTTCTTCGATCAAATTCTGCTTTTGACGATGATTACTGATTTTGTTACAGTGAATTTTAAAACTATCTTTTTAATAACTTCATTTCTATGTAGCTAACTACAGATGATAACATGTCAATTTTCACCCAAAGAGCTTATTGTACCGGGTGAGTAAAAAAAAAGTTTAGGCGTTTGGAGGGCTGTGGAATAAAAAGTGTGTGACTGATATTCAAAACTAAAGTGTTAGACAATCAGTCAAAGGCTAACTCAGAAGAGAAAAAATTTTGTTTGGTAAAATCAAGCATCATTAAGACCCAACAACAATCAAAGTGCTTGTAAGGGGTTTGTATGGGGATCGAGAATTTCACATTCCTTTCTGGTCCATGATTTATGTGGCATTGAAGTTTACATCGCGAGTTTGAGATACTGAATTCCAATTTCAATAAAAGGTAAATCATGGACCAGAATGGAATGTGAAAGTTTTGTTCCCAAACATGCCCTTTGCCAGCATTTTCCTAATTTTGGGGTCTGTAAGATGAGGGATACTACCAAAAAAAATTTTCTCATCTAAGTTGACCTTTGACTGATAGATGAACATTTCAGTTTTGAATATCAGTCACACACTTTTTATTCCACAGCCCGCCAAAGGCCTAAACTTTTTTTGACTCACCTAGTATGTTGTGTACTTAGTGCCACATGCATTTCATAGAAATCTTGCATTCACAAAATTTCTCAGAAACCTTTTATCTTTGGGGCTATGTTTTTGGCCCACTAGTTACATATCCGACAAAAGAAAGGAAATTACCTCTTTGTCGGCCTGGAATCTGAAAAAGAAGAGAAAAGGACCATAAGTAAGCAGTGATGTAACGGAGCGGTTTAAGAATATTTGTGAAATAAGTGGTTGAGCCGCTATACTTAATCATATTTGAGTTAAATCTTAGAAACCACGTATCAACTCTATAGGTTTTTATCCCTATTTGACTTATGGGAGGATGGATTCCTACCTTCATTTACACGTTGGTTGAGATATACAAAATGCCATTGAGATCTAGTAAGTGTTACTTTCTATCCTTTACCAATAGAACTGTAACAATTGGGACAAACAGAGCAGAAACTGCGCACGCATGCTCGAGGACGCGTAACTTTGAGCCCCTCTGGCTCCCTGCAACGGATTCTGAAATTAGGCAGCACTTAATATTTTCTTTATAGGGCCTTAAACTGTTAATTTATCATTTCGATGAGCTTATCTATTGAAACATTTCATTAGCTCAGATTGGTCGGTGACGTCATTTTACGCAATTTCTGCTCTGTCACTGGGACATTGTTCTGTAAGCACTGTCTCCACGGCAACCAAGTGGTTATGGTGCATTGTGCACGAAATATATTTTCTATCTCTTTAAATCTTTTCAAAGTGGTCGAATTAAGCCTAAAGTTGGGACTTAGATACTTATTATTTTTCGTTTCGTCATGAACAGTTTAGTCTTATAAACGTCTAACATGCTTTCATAAATATGATATCAATTGTAAATTTTTATATTGAATCTATATAAAAAAAATATGATATCATACAACATCATAATGATTATCATGTTTTAGCAACAACAAAGGCATCACTTATTGCATTATTGTTTCCAATATTCATCGTTTATATAATGAACAACCATTATGCCAAATTCATTTGTAATATCTCATATATAATATATTCAAATAATGTATGTTAAAATGGCACTTTTATGCAAACATAAATCACATCAGGTGTTTCCATGTACAAATCGCACTAGTATGATAGCTGTGTGTTTCAAGCTGTAAAATGTGTTCGGATTCAAGATTCTCACACAAAGTCATCTACAATTACGGGAAAGATCTTGATAAGTCCATTCCGAACATTCAATTCAATTGTTTAACATATTTGGTAAAATGATTGATGCGAAATGACCGTTGAAAGTTTAAGTGTGTCCCTCACAATAAAGGGGTGGTTATGTTAGCTATTTCCTCTTAAACTCCTTTCTCTGGGCGAATTCTAGCGCACTTAGAATAATCTATTTGAGATCAGCATTGGGCCAGATCATTACCAGGAAGGATGAACATCAGGAAACACCCGGTATCGCAGATACAGCACCTCCCAAAGGTGCAAAATAAAGACAAAAGAAACAACAGAAGGGCCAACTGCAAGACTGCATCCTGTGTCAATAATGCACCGCGAGCGAAGAAAAAATGCCTGAGCTGCGAGTGTGGGATTGCAAAGCGCCTTTGAATATATAATAAAAGCAATATATAAAAACAATAACTTTGCTTTCTACTGTACTTTCTAGAAAAAGATTGTGTCAACACGCCATCGTGATGTCACTAGTAAATGGCGTATGATTGCGTGAAACAACATCCATTTTTGGAATTTACAAGACAGACTGGTCAAGAACAATGGAGAGAGACAAACTAGCCAAACAGTAAAAATTCATTTCTATGTCAATGCGGGATGGCTGGATAATTTTGTGTAAGAAATCTGCCTTTGATTAAATTATCTCCGGTGAGACTTCATGGAAGGGTATGGGTATGAGTTATGGCTATACGTCCGTGATCATTTCCAAGCTTTGTATGATCCACTACAAGTTATCAATACAGTGCTATCAAAGGCTTGAATATAAATGCTATTTGTGACGTCCTATGACGAGACTGCTTGGTCCGTATGATGCCCAAAGATGTTCTTGTATGCAATTCAATAAAGACATATTTGTTGCATGTGGTACTATAACAAATTAAACGACAATATATTAATTAAAGTTTGGTTTTCATGTGTCGCATTTTATCCCATTTCATCACAATTTGTCTGATGTCCATAACGGCGACTGTCAAATTATAAGAATATCGTGAATCTTAATTCATCGGAGCTCGTCCTATTTAATCGCAGAAAACAAAATTTTTTGATTCGCTGTAATCAGTTGCGACGAATTGAGATGAATTACGACGAATTATGATGAATTAGGATATAATGGTTTGGTTGGTTTTCATATATCGCAAAATAGACCCGGAATTCCGATGTAAGGCGATGAATTACGATGAAATGCGAAATACGAAAACCAGCCTTAAGTAATTCTTATCACCAATAATATGGTACTGAAAATTCTTAGGTAATATACTGTCGTTCTTGTATGTAGCTTGCAGAATTGTGATTTCATTTGAGCAGCTATACGTGTGTGAAAAGGAATTAGCATAGAATTCTTACTTGGATTGGTGAATCATCTCCAGTTAAATCGACAACTGACGAGCCATAGCCTTTTGTCAAGTCAACCACCTCTTTTTGTCCTGGCGCTACGAGCAACGAAAAATACATCTATCAGGTGTCCAAGAGAAAGGTATACAGATTTAGCTGGGTCCAGCGATTAGAATTTAGCTTTAATCAATGATTGATCAATTTCAAAATGTTCCTGAATAGTTAACTTGAACGGATATATCCCATTTGTTGATACTAATGCTTTGAGAGGTCAAATATCAATCTTGAAAGTCAAAATTTGGCTCCTTGTATAAACCAGAGCTTTATTCTTTCGGCTCAAGCGAACTCCTGAAGCAAATGTGTTCAAGTGTCGAAGAACACTTCGAGATTGATTTTTAATTGAAAAATTTGTCATTTTCAGAAAAGCCGAGAAGAATACGTCAAAATCTTTCGTAATTCGACCGAAAACAGAATGACAAAAAGAATGGGTTTTCATAGAACATGGGTTCGTGCTCTCGGATCCCAACAGTTTTCAGAAGAGTCCAAAAGAATACGTCAATAATCTCTCGAAAGTATACCAAAAAATAGAATCACCACAAAATGGGCTTTCGTAAAGAATGATCTGAAGTCTGCAAAGTCTACCGTTTTCGGTAAAGTGGCACCAAAAGAATGGGATTTAAGCTCCTACCAACTCTACCGTTTTCAAAAGATGCCCAGAAGAATACACCCATAACATTTCTCAGCTTTTTTCAATCATTCTTGATTCAATCATTCTCATGCGGGATTGCTTACTTGCTTAAAACCAGTTACATAATGGATGACAGAAGGAATGATGATAATCTTGATCGTCCTTTATATTTTCAAATGATTTCATTTAATACTCTTCATGCAGAAATTCTCAAAACTCTTTTCATATACCCTATATACAGCAGAAGACAACAATGGGAATAAGATGGGCAGCAGTCATAGTAGGAATTTTCCTCAGGCCATGAATTTTTCTTCAGCATATTTTGCAAAAACAATGGTGAAACCTTACCTCATCAAAAAGAGAGGTCAAATTAGTCATTTTCTAGTGCTAAGATGTTTCACTGTCCACCATAATTAAAGAAAATTGACGGATGTATAGCGTCTTGTTAAAAAATAGAACAAAAGATGGGCGCCTGCAATCATTTGTATAATTGCTTTGATAATTTCTCGAGATCATCAAATACAATGGAATATAATAGACTAAATTCAGATCGCTCAGGCCTCTTGATTTAAGTTGTCATATATCTCCGTCATTTGTCTTTTAAAAATGGGGTTAGCATTTGGTTTACTTTCAGTTGAAGCGAATTTGCGCAAACTTTTTTGTGAGATTGTTTTGGATGCATACGTTTCAGATTAAGGGGTTTGTCAGTTGTTTGTAAAGATTTTTAATGCTGCACCAAGGCGGTTTCCAACGAATTGTTTTAAGCTTCCTGTAAGTATGCGAAATCCAAAAGACCAATGGGCATGGCATGTCACGAAATTAAAAATGATTTATTTCAAAACAAATTAGACACAAAATACCTTGGGTTGGTTGAAGAGCTTCCACGTCTATAACTGCTGCTGTCGTTGAATTCTCGCTTGAACTATTGGCTGCATATGATGCTCGTGATTCATTCGTTGATATCAAATTGGAAAGATCCCCTGCGTTATCATCACTCATCTTGCTATCTGATTATGATTTCATCTTGAACTGAAAATGAATCAGCAGAGTCTAAAAACAGGCTACATCAGTCCTTGGATACTCTCCCTCTACAAACCCCTTGAGCAGGGAAAGGTCAACGATCATAAGCTTAACCATGACTGTCACCCCCAAGATAAGACAGAGCCCCAAAACAAGGACACCATGAGAAGGGGAGCCAACTCCACTAGCTCAAAAACAAAAATATGCGCTTGAGTCAAGTCTCTTTCATGCATAATGATATAAGTAACAGTTTCTTCCATTAACATTATGTTTGCAGTTAGGGCCAGATCTGGATTTCAAGAGAATTAAATGGCATAAGGATTGTGTGTCCAGTCCTGCTATGTCAAACTCAGGAACGTACTCTGACAAGATCTCTTTGAGCTTCTTCAAAAATATGGCAGTGCAGGAGGAAATGTTCACTATACTGATTAGATACACCACACAGGCGGACAAAAGACAGTTGCATTTATGTCCGAAGTTTAGTTGCAATTCTGACAAGTTTCTATCATCGAAAATATCATTTATACTGTATCTAATTGAATTCTTATTGTGTCTTATCATCACCCAGTAATTCACGTTTGAACTAAGAAATTGATGTTGCGTTGTTTGTCATTATAAAGCAAATTGCACTCAAAAGGTGCATTTTGAAAGTAGGTCTTTGAGTATTAAGCAGTTCTTCCAGCATTTTTGTCATATAGCTTCCTATTTTTCCAATGATTGAAGCGTACGTTGTGCTAAGGGGGAATTACAGCAAACGAATAACTTGGGGGATTGGCGTTTTCAAATTATAAAAATGAAATTATACCTGAAAGGGTTTATGGTGGTCACTAGGCCTAGGCAGCAGATTTGTGAAAGGAGCGAGGAGTGGTCGGTGTTTTTAATCATTTCTGAGAAGATCCGGACAGAAGAAATCATAAGATTATGTTCCTCAGATGCTCAGGTAGGTCCAGTTACGTTTTCATCGCATTCCAACATGTGCATGCAGAGAAATCTTGCAAAATATATATATAATGATAAAAAAATGTTACAATGAAAAATTTCACGCAGCATCATGGTCTCAAAAACTGATCATAAATGTTTCGTAAATGCCAATCCAGTATCAATTTTTGGAATTAATGTCTCAGAATTATATAGAATTAGACAATTTGACAAATTTCTCAGATAGATCACGTTTACTTCAAATACTAACAAGATGTACACATAATATGACAAATTGAAGTTCTTGAATAATTTTGTGCATGGGAAAAGTGGCCTTTCCATGGGTTTATTTTGGGGAATTTTTATAAATTGATATTTGTCAAGGTGGTTGAGTTTATTGTTCAGGCCCTTAGGGGAGAGGGTCTGTAGTCGTTGAACCCAGTTATCCTCATGTACTAGTGCTGTAAATGTGTCATATCTTTGATGTTTTCTTTTTCAATTTTCGCAATCATTAAGAATCTTACGTCTCTTTCAAACACGTGATTTTGCTCTTTGAAGTGCTTTTCTTGGAGCTTGACACCAGATGGAGCTTGTCATATTGTGGAGCCTTTAAACAAGACTGATATATAATTATCAAGATCAAAATCTGATTAATTATTTATTATCAATAATAATTATCAATTATTATTAATTATAAAAGTCCGATTTAATCAGTCAGATTTGCCCATATATTGAATCTTATAATGGATGCATTCAACAACATGTATCACATTTCTGCAGTTGGACTTGTGGGAGATCTTGTAAAAAAGTTTTGTGGGAATTTCAGCTAGCAAATGAATTAGCTTTAATGAAATTTTTGCAGCATCTATTAGACTTCTTTTGGTGTTACAAGGTGAGCAATATTTTGCCATTCTATTGTTGGCTATTTTTCGTAAACTTTATCATCAATGATAGTGTTACAGCCAATTATTTCTCTTAGGTCTTTGCATCGACGAAATGCAATGATCGGGGGTGCCGGAGAAGGGCTTCTTCAGTTTTGGCTTTATATTTAAAATATCCCATCTTTCTCTTAAGATTTTGAAAATTTGGGGAGGTGTAGAGTTGAACGTGGTAACTAGGGGGATTCTTGTGGATCGTTCCTTGGAAACTTTCTTTAATGTTGCATTTCTTGGGGTTATGGTGGCTTTATGGATTGAACTTGGAGATTTTTTATGTGATACGCTCTTCAGAGTAAATTTTCTCCCATTTGCTTGCAGTTGCTGCTTAATTTGTCATCTTCTGCGAATTTCCTTCTTAGTCTAAGTGCTTGTGAACAAGGTAAACTGCTCTTGAGGTGTCTGGGGTGGGCTTATTCATAGTGTAGTCGGTAGTTGGGTGAGTCAGTTGGTTTGGTGAATAGAGTTGTTTGTAGTTTTCTGCTGTCATCTATGTAGATACGGGTGTCGATGAAAGGGATGGATGTTTCTGAGATTTCATAGTCATATTCTATTGACGGGTGCTAGGTAGGTAAGCATTTATATTTAAAGTCTGAGGGACTTATTTCCAGCAGGGGCCACGGATGTTTTACCATCAGTCCGCCGTAGCTACCCGCCGCAGCAACCAGATATCCCTCACATGGCTCTGGTCGACCAGGGCTAGAGTTACGGACAGCGACGAAACTGTCCAGCGCGGGATTTGAACCTACGGCCGTTCTGACTTTTGGCTTACGAGTCAGACGCCTTAACCACTCAGCCACGCGCTGCCTTGTGTTCAGTTCTTCCGTGAACGTCTTGAATTTTTTTCAGTGCCCTTATGAATTAATAGGATGATATCTATGTACCTACCGTAGTACAGGCAATCTTTACCTGCTGTCAGATAGATATCCTTTTCTTCAAATCGCATGTATATCACAGCATATGAGGGTCCTGCAGCCATGCCCATAGCACAACTTCTTGTCTGTAGGTAGCTGTTTCCATTGAAAGTGAAGCAATTGAGCATGAAAGCATGTCTCATCATGATTTAAGTAGAGAATCAGTTGCTGGTTCTTTATTGGCTTTCTTGTTTAAGGTATTTTTAAGGGCTAGTAGGACCTCCTCATGGCATATATTTGCGTAGAGGGATCTTACATCTAAGGTAACGAGCAGTGCATTTCTGGTAGTTTACCAACATTCTTTATTTCGTTTTAGTAAATATCTGTAGTGTTGCGGATATATGATCGTATTTGCTGCGCATGGGGTTGTACATAATGATTAACAAAGTTTGATATTTTTGTGGTGTGGCAGTTTGTCGACGCTACCACTGGGCAGCATGGATCGTTTTTTTTTATGAATTTTTCATAGTAAGTGGAATCTAGCAGTTTAGAGGCTAAATGCCCCCCCCCCCAAAAACGTGCATCTAACATAGATGAATGTTTATGATCCTAATTTTACATACAACAATTCACTGAACGAAGTCAAAAATGTTCTGCTGGTCAACTCAATATTTCTATTGTTCTAGGTGTTGTTGAGCTATGTTGAGAGCGTTTTAACACCCTATCCAACAATGTTCAGTCGGCGCAAGCGCACCAGACTCATTCTCTTCGCGCCAAAAATAAAAGAAAACGAAAGAAAGTTCAAAATACATTGAGAGCCAAAGTTTATGAATTGCTGTGGCAAATCGCTACGAAAGCATGGATGCAGTTGGCAGTGAAAGCAAATAAGCAGCAAGATTGCTTATTTGATACAACTGATGGACAGGCATCAAACTTAGATTCTTCATTTGATGTCTGTGGATGTAGTTGATCTACCTTCACCCCAAATCAAAAACAGGGAAAATGCCTGCTTTACTGGTGAGTGATCTGACTCGTGTCGTCAGCATCTTGGGTTTAAAAAAGGTATGGCAATTGCACCTCCAAATATTAATTGTTCTTGCGTGGTACAGGCCACCTAGTGACCCTGTTGCTTCTTTCGATAAGCTAGAAAAGGTCCTTTCCTATTTGGACAAGGAAGGGAAAGAAATAATCCTTCTTGGTGACACGAATTGTGATCTCACCACAAAACAAGCTGATCAGCGCATTGACAATGACACTAGACATGTGACTAGTCTGTATGAGCTGTTCAGCTTCAATCAGCTCATCAAAGAGCCAACCAGGGTCACTTTAGACACCTCTTCCATAATCGATCATATAGCTACAACTTGTGCCAGGAACATCATCAAATCTGAAGTGCATGAAGTTTCTATGAGTGATCATTATATGGTATACTGCATCCGTAAGTCTAATGGAGCAGTAGAAAAAGCCATAAAATGATCAAAACTCGTAAGATGAAAAATTTTAATGAGCAGGCATTCCTGTCTGATGTTGCTGACATAAACTGGGAACAAATGCTTAACGACACTGATGATATCAATGTGCTTGTCAACCATTGGACTAGCATATTCTCTCTCATCATTGACAAACATGCCCCATTATGTGAAATGCGTGTCTCCGAAAAGTACTGTCCTTGGATTGACAGAGAGTTAAGGGATCTTATGCGGACAAGAAATAAACTAAAACAATCTGCTGTCAAGAGTAAGTCTGCACTTCTGTGGGACTCATATAGGCAATTTCGCAATAAGGTCAACTCTCTAAATACCCAGCAGACAACAATAAGATCAGTACTACAACAATAAGATCTCTGCATGCAAGGGTAACATGAAAGAATCATGGAAAACAATCAATGAACTTCTCAATAAGAGGTCGAAGTCAGGTAACATTGTTAGCCTAAAGGAGTCTGGTTCAGAAACTGTTCACAGGAACGACATTCCTGACGCAATGAACAGTTACTTCTGCTCAGTAGGTAATGATCTAGCAGATAAAATCAGTCCAGTTCCTAACCCCCTTCTATCAGGTGACTTTGAAATGAATAAAACCAAAGCAAAGTTCAAATTCAGGACTATTGAGGTGTAGGAAATCAGAGATGCGTTTGCAAAGGTTAAAACAGCAAAGAGCTTTAGAACTGACGATATTTCCAGCTACTTCTTGAAGCTTGCTTTACCCTTCATTGAAAATTCCCTTGCTTTCGTGTTTAATACATCAATTGAAACAAGTATTTTTCCTGACTCATGGAAAATTGCTATGGTTACTCCTATTTACAAAAATGGAGATAGGGCTGAGAAGTCAAACTATTGCCCTGTATCAGTCTTACCTGTCATTTCAAGGCTCTTTGAAAAGCTTGCAACCAATCAGGTGTAAAAGCATATGGAAGATAATGGCTTGTTTTCATCTGGCCAATCTGTCTACTTACGCCTCCATTCTACTGTAACTCACTTACTTAAAAATACAGATGACTGGTACAATGGGCTGGATCTTGGTCGGCTTGTAGGACTAGTTTTCATTGTTCTTAAAAAAGCTTTTGACACTGTTGACCATGATATTCTCTGCCAGAAATTGGTGCACTACGGTGTCCAACAGCGGGAACTCGCATGGTTCAGATCATACCTGTGCAATCGAAAACAATTCTGTCGGGTGAACGGGTGTCAGCTCAAAAATTGAGGGTATAGATGTTGGTGTTCCCCAAGGCTCATGTCTGGGTCCCCTTCTTTTCCTTATTTATACCAATGATCTGCCGCAAGCTGTCCAAAATTCAGCTGTTTCCATGTATGCTGATGACACAAGTCTGTGCTACCAGTCTTCGGACATAAATGTGTTGAACGAGGCCATTAATAACGACCTCAAACAACTGGATACTTGTGGATACTTGGCTTCAAGGCAACAAGCTCTCCTTAAACGGTGCAAAAACAAATTTCATGCTTGTATCCACCAAGTAAAAGCATAATATCCTCAAAAGTCGAAATGAAGACTTGGATTTGAAAATTCGCGACAATGAGCTCGAAATAATCCAAAAAACAAAATACCTTGGTGTGCAGATCGACAACAATCTTAACTGGAAGGAACACATCAAGACTGTCTCTACCAAAGTTTCTAGAGCTATTGACTTTTTAAAACATGCCAAGACGTTCCTACCGAAGGAAACATTGAAGACTCTTTACACAGCTATTGTCGAGCCACACCTTCGATATTGTTGCTCTGTTTGGGGTTGTGCCGGTTCGACTGAGCTTAATCAGTTGCAAAAACTTCAAAATCGAGCTGCAAGAATTATAAGCAACAGCAGCTTTGATACCCCAAGCAGACCACTTATCGACCAGCTGGGCTGGTAGACCATTGAACAACTCATCGCTAGTGAATCTAAAATAATGGTCTTCAAGTCCCTGCATGAACTGGCTCCCCAATACTTGTGTGACCTTTTCACCCGAAACTCAAAGTGCTCTTCGTATGTCCTGCGCAATTCTGAGACAGATTTAAGATTACCCATGAAAAAGTCAAGTAATGGGCAAAAATGCTTTTTTTTATATTGTAATTATTCTTTTTGGTATGTAATTGTATATTAAAGTTTTTAAGTGGAGGGCCCCTTGCAAAACTCTGGTTGAAGGGCTACCCTCCTTAATAAAATGAAAATGAAAAAATGAAAATGACTTGTGAAGAAGGGAAGGTCAATCTTGGGATTGAATCGCTGCGCCTGAAATCATGCAGTAAGAAAGTTGTCAGGCAACTAATGTCAAAGGGGAAGAAAGCTAAAATAGCAAAAAGAATTGTCAACAAGTCCAAAAACCATCGATGAGCAAATGTTGAGTCAAATTGTTGACAGCGTTTTAACACCCCCACTCAACACCACTCAACATCACTAAACATCGCTCTACAAATGTTGAGTGATGTTCAGTGCAATGTTGAGAGCGTTTTAACGGGGCTTTACCCGTATCTCGGAGCTATCTCGGCCTATGAGTTGACCCAAAAAAAGTGACCCAGCGGAATCTGTTATAGAAAAATGAGTAAGAGGCTAATTGAAACGCTTCAAACGTCTTTTAGTCATTAAAGGACTACCCTATATTATGAGTATTTTTTGCATTTTTTTTCGGCACAGTAAACTTTCCTAATTAACAATTTTGAGGAAAATTGCAATTTTCAAAAAGTCGTCAAAAATAGGGGATCGATTTACAGCCATTTCAGATCTTCAAAACGATGAGGAGCGTGTTTTATTTCAGGCTGGGAATAAGCAACTCAATCAAAAGTTTCGAGAGAAAGTTTATAGTCCCTAGATACCTAAGAAATTCTTGTCTCAAGGGACAAGGATTCTCCTGCTCTTCTAAAAAGAATTCTGGAAGATTTCAAATTGTGTATAAAGTTGAATTCCTTTGAAATTCTAAGAGTTTTTGTAAGAAATTCTAAGACCTTCACAAATTGAAGCACAATTTTCAGGATACCATAAATCCAATGTGCCCTTCTAACGATGGTATTGAGAGTACGGAGCACTTTTTGCTGCTTCGCCCTCCGTTTGAGGTTCAATGGCGAAACCTTCTCGCTGGAGTTTTTGCATTACTACGACCATTTGGATATGTTCGAGGGGCAAATCACTTCAGGAATCTCGTACACCTCTCCCAAGAATCCTTGGGAATCCTACGGAATCTTTGAGAATCTTTGCGAATCTTGAGAATCTTTGAATCTTCTGTAATTATGAAGAAACTGTGAAAATCTGATTTAAGTTTTGCAAAATCTTGGGAAATCTTGAAAATTCGTTGACAGTTTCTGGAATCTCAAATCGCTAAGAATCATTGTTTCAAAATAGTTCACCCCAATTGCAAAAACGCGCACCATCCAAGGTGTGAACCTTACTTGTTGTGGTTACAGTTGCTAGCCTATGCGCATGCGCCTTTCACATTTTTGTTGCAACTCCTGGTACATGGTACATGCTACTACTGTGAACGAATGTGCCTTCGATACTACCACCTTTACTGTTTTTCAAAGATACTACCTTAACTGGGTGTGAAGTGAGCTACCTCTCCGGAGGAGTGAACAAGCGCAGCTAACTTTGCTCGCTCACTCCTCCGGAGAGGTAGCTAATAAGTTAAGGTGGTAGTATCGAATAAGCATTTCGTTCAAAGTAAAGGTGTCCACAATGCTCCATGCAAAAACATGGATGAACGAGGGTAAATTTGAAAAAATTCTGGTCAACCGTAATTTTAACCCTTTTGTTGCTGTTGGCCATTTTCACATTGAAACTGGCAGTGCTGCATCAAAATTCACTGAAACAGCAACCAACGATGGTTCACTTTTCTGTTTCTGATTCGTAAATCACGGGTCACGTAAAACAGGTAAATCACCGTTCATATAATGGGTGCCGGGACGTCGCAACTGTATTGCCACCGAAGAAAACATTGTCTGTTGCGGAGGAGGAGTCAGCTTAAGTTTCATGTTACCTCCACAGAAGCAAATGAATGTTCCTCCGCAGCAGCATATATGCTGTAAGATATTTAAGATGTGTAGCCTAATTTCGTTTGACTGTGTGCCAGTCAGGGATCCTGACGCTGCCTCATTGTTAAAACAGAGAAGTTGGGCCAACAGAGCGCTTGGATATCGACAATACGACTGCAAAAAAGCAATAAAAGGGCAAATACAAGATCTGAAAGAATCTCGGAATCCCATCAGGAATCCTAGGAATCTTTGGCAAAATTTGGAAGAATCCCAGGAATCTTCGAGAAATTTTGTGAGATTCCGGGAATCTTGGAATCTCGTACGCTATTTCGAGGAGTGATTTGCCCCTCGGATATGTTGATCTTTCAAATAAAGTTTTGACGCACCTTTTATTATTTAGTGATAAAGGCCTCCCAAACGACGTCAACAGAAATGCACTCAAGTTGACTCTACAATACATTCACGGAACTGGTCGACTAAATTAAGCCAGATGCAACTAAGCCACCACACTGTGATCCAGAATTGCAAAATAAGGGAATAAAGTCGAAAAATGAAGTTTGGAATATCAAATCCTTTTTACATCATCTTTATTGAACACACCCTGGGGGTCAATGTAAAAAAAAGATATTTAAAATCGGTCAAGGGATCGTCAAGATATTGATTTTTGGACTTTGGCCTAATTTGTTTGTTTGTTTACATTACTTTTTCCGGAATAGTTCTGTTTTGAGGCCAGTTTTTAAATCCTCATTTCTCCATCTAGGAAAGTCCGAAATTCTTCATTTTTGTCTCACTTGAAACTACTGTTCATGTACTTCAAAGTAATGTCAAGACATGTTTTAATTTCTTCACTTTTGGTACTTCTGAAAGCAATTTCATAATGGCGGGTTTTCGAGAAATTAATGGGCTTGAAAAGTTAATTGTGAAATTGAACACTGAATACAAAAAAATTGTATCAAATTGCATGAACCAAATGAATTCTATGATTTAAAGCAACTTCCCCTGCATCTTTTTGCCAAAGGGCTTGTACAAATTCGTGGCCATAAAAATTTTCTGACCGCTCAAAATTTTTCGGTGGCCACTTTTGTGTTCTTTATTTTATCGCACATTTTGAACAAATCTTAGCACATAGGCCCACTAAGTGAATTTACAAAGACCAACCATCATTCATGTGGTCCAGAAACAAGACAAGCAACATTTACACCAGCTTACAAAGTGCAACGTTGCTTAAAATTGGTGATTTACAAGTTTTTCGATTTTTATTATGACGAGGAATGAGCAAAAACGCTATTTTTCGCAAAAAATCTATCTAAAGGGGCGCAATTAGGCTACAAGCAAAGAAATTAATTGAGTTGTACTGTAAAAATCACATTCTAGCAAGGAAAAACATCAAAATTCAGAACTGAAAATTTTTCGTCAAAAATCCTTCAAAAATGCATAAAAATATAGGTTTCACCTGAAAATTTGAAGGGCTGCAGATTTTTTATGGCCACGAAATTGTACAAGCCCTTTGACAAAAAGATGCAGGGGAAATGGCTTTAAATCATAGAATTTATTTGGTTCATGCAATTTGATACAATTTTTTTGTATTCAACGTTGAATTTCAAAATTAACTTTTTATGCCCATGGATTTCTCGAAAACCTGCCATTATGAAATTGCTTTCAAAAGTATCAGAAATGAAGACATTATAGCATATTTTGAAACTAATTCGAAGTACATGAATAGCAGTTTTATGTGAGACAAAAATAAAGAATTTCGGACTTTCCTATACGGAGAAATGAGGATTTAAAAACTGCCCTCAAAGCAGCACTATTCCGGAAACGGTAATGTAAACAAACAAACAAATTAGGCCAAAATTCAAAAGTCAATAACTTGACGATGCCTTGACCGATCTTAAATATCTTTTTTTTACATTGACCCCCAGGGTGTGCTTAATAAAGATGGTATAAAAAGAATTTGATATTCAAAACTTCATTTTTTCCTATTTCTTCCCTGGCCTGGATCACAGTGCACCACACCATGTTCATTCTTGTAAAGTTCCCCTGTCATAGAGTCTTCTTTCGCTGTTCCATTGTTGGTATATAGTTTCTCGCCGGAATTGTATATATATTTAGTTGTATTTTTAGATGAATATTTTTCATGTGAATGGCCCTGGGGTAGTCATGATCTTTTGCTCCCCTTGGTATCATTTTGTAGTATTGTATAGTAGATCGTTTGTAGTCGTAGGTAATTCATAAGTTGTAAATTTTTATATTGAATTTATATATAAAAAAAAAAGAAAAAAAATTCTAAGAGTTCACAAATTCCCAATTCTAAGGTACATGGGGACTATAAACTTTCTTTGGAAACTTTCAACTGAGTTGCCTATTCCTAGGTAGGTAGGTAGGTATTCATATTTAACGTGGCTAGCCTGTGAAAGTCTGAGAGACTTACTGTATTTCCAGCCAGGGGCCACGGACGTTTTACCATCAGTTTGCCGCAGCTACCCGCCGCAGCTACCAAATTTCCCTCACATGGCTCTGGTCAACCCGGGCTAGAGTTACAGACAGCGACCAAACTGTCCAGCGCGGGATTTGAACCTATGGCCGTTCTGACCTTTGGCTTACGAGTCAGACGCCTTAACCACTCGGCCACACGCTCATCATCGTCCTGGCCTGAAATAAAACACACTCCTCATTGTTTTGTAGATCGGAAATGTCTGTAAATCGATCCCCTGTTTTGGACAACTTTTTGAGGATTTCAGGCATGCCATTTTCCTCAATATCCTTAATTTGCAACATTTACTGAGCCAAAAAAAATTACAAAAAAGTTCAAAGTGTAGGATAACTTTTTAGCCACAGAACAACGTTTGAAGCATTTCCAGCAATCTCTTACTTTTTCTTCTATAACAGATTGCGTTGGGTCACTTTCTTTGGGGTCATCTGGTAGTCAATTTAGGTAATTTTATCATGATCTTTGTCACTGTGTTTCAAGCAAGGCATGTTGTTGGGTCTGGAGAATCTCCTGTTTATTTGTCCTGACTTCATTGTTGTTACCAACAATAACAATGTTTGTAATGTAATGTAATACCAACAACATTTGTTGTTTTATGCACATCTAAAACAGCAATGAAATTCTCTGTGAAATTAGCTTTGAAATTGTCTGTAAAATTAGCCACAGGGCTGAAATTTGCCAGTGATTTTTCAATTGTGAAATCCACCATAAGTTGATAGTGAATTCAGCACGATGTTAAATTAGACATTTAGCCACCCCCTGTGAAACTCATTGCAAAATTCACCATTGAATTATATATGTGATGTGTAAAATTAGATGTAGTATTCTATGGATGATTTATTGATAATTTTACCATCATATTTTAGTTCTGTGGGCATGTTGGTGATAAGTCTCTATAATAGGAAGGGGTAGCAGGGATGTGGCCATGTCTAGAACGATCCCCACCACATTAGTTTCATATTGACACAATAGCAGTAGCAACACTATGAAGTGTGCCTTTCTCCAAGAACTTCATAAGAAATTCTTTAGAGATTTAGAAAGTGATATAATGTCAGTTTACTTCAAGGCATTCGTGAGTATGATGCACCACTTGCAGGGACATTGTTTTATGTTCTGAGCATGTGCAGTAGTGCTACGAATTTGCCATGAAAATCTTCTAGAGAATTTCACCATGTGTTGAATTTCACATAAGTAAAATTATGAGATTGATTTGGTCAATAGAAATTTTCTAGTGAATTTCACAGTGTGAAAATTCACAGTGTGTCAAATTTTCCTTCTCAGTAAAATTGTACAGTCTATTTTGATACTGGCAAACTTTACAGTGAATTTCATGGTGTGGCAAATTTTACTGCAATGAAATTATATAAGTTGGTTTTGTTGGTTGATTTTACATGGAATTTCACAGTATGTTGAATTTCACTTCTTAGTAGAATTGTAACTGTCAATTTTGATACTGGTAAATTTTACAGTGAATTTCATGGTGTGGCATAATTTTACTGTAGTGAAATTAGGGGCCGCATACAAATCGATTCTTTCACGCATAACATCCATTGGACGTTTTCAAAATACCCCCCCTCCCCTCAAAACGTCCATTTGAAAATCGATGTAATTTATCCGATCATCAGAAAATTTCAAACTGTTGTTATGCTGCATATCAAATGGGCCTAAGTTCATTTCATTTCATATCATTTTCAATTTTTTAGGAATGGTAGCCCCTCAGTTAGAGAAAACTGATTGGCTTTCCATGACCATGCTCAACAAAAACGGACAAGATATGTCACTACTGTCGAAATCCTAACAATGTATACAGCAAACGAAAGCTGCAGAATAAAGTTTCTTGCAGAAAATTCTCTGGAAAATGTCGATAAAACAAAATTTTGAAAACTTCCAGTCCTTTTACCCCATCCCCCCCAAACGTCCATTGGACGTTTTGCGTGAAAGAATCGATTTGTGTGTGGCCCCTTATATAGAGAACTATCGCCCTTATCAGACCACTTTTCAGAAAACTAAGATTTTCGGAGAGGTCAAAGAAGTTCTGGAAGAGAACTCACCTTGAATAGGCTTCTCAACTTGTGCTACAAACCTCAAAGTGAGATCTATGCCATTCGTTTCCTTGTTGTCATGCTGGAACCACACAAATACGGACAGGTCTGAAACGCATAAATTAGGCCGTATCGCCCTTATCAGACCACCGTAGAAGAACGATGAATTTAGCACATCAAAATCTTTTCACGGCCGTTGACAGTTCAACAAAGTATTCTTTACTTTCACAGGAAGCCAGAAAGTTACATGACCAATTCCAATTTGATTGAAAATGATTTCAAAATATTGTTAATTTCACTCCTGCTTTTAACTCTCTAAGCCTTGACCTCAGTCAACTCTAACCACACGATGTGTCAATAGTATACAAAACTAAAGGGTTTCACGTGATGGACGCACCTGGGCGGCATAATGTCAGTTGCAGTGCTCTTCCAAAAGGAGCCTTAGGTCTCGCAATTTGTGTGCGACTCTGGAAATGTCTTTGGATATGAAACGAGAAGAGTTGGAGGAAACATTCCTGAAGACTGTTCTATTTTAACTGAAAGACATATTGAGAAACGACACAAAATAGACATGGTGTGTGGAAACATCGAAGGAAATGTGAATTGTACTTACACCTTCGTTGCAGGTAGGTCAACTTCAAAACTTAATTGCAAGTCTTCTGAGCAAAATAAAACAGCGAAAGCGAAGAAATATCAAAGAGATGACATCAGCAAACAACTTTCGCGCGCTTTTTGGATTAGCTAGGCCCAAGCTCCCTTTTAAATTTAACATTTTATTCAAGGCCGTTGCACAACACGGAATCGATGGTGGTCTGATAGGGGCGATATTACTCTAGTTGATTTTCTTGGTTGATTTTACATGGAATTTCACAGTCTGCCTAATTTCACCACTGGCTAATTTCACCACTCTTTTTACCTGTGATGTTTTGGTTTTGGCTTAATAGGCTTCACTTTGGGTTTGCATTTGCTTGCAATCTAACTGGTCTGAGACTGCTGAGAGACAACTCAGTAATTAAAGCAGCTTTTATTTCAGTTGTCTTTCGCCTTTCACCTCAGCAGTTTGAATCGACTTAGTAATGCGTTTCTCTGTGCACTTTACATCATAATTGATCTAAATAAATGAATAAACTTGAGGGGCCTGAGACCGCCTCCCAAAAAATCCATTTTGCCACGCCGTTCCGTCACCGACAGCGGAAATTGCCATCTGGAATCTTTTAAGTTCGCGTGGCTGTGTCTTGGCATGGCATGGTTGGCATGACATAAGAACAGCTATGTAACATACAACTTCTAGCCTAAGCTCCATGTCACAAAATGGCTTTCCTTTCAACAGACGGTCGGTCGGACGACACTAACCAAACATTTTTGAGACGGTCGCCTTACCTTTCTCATTCCTCTGCCAAAACCTTGTTATCTGGAAACTTTAGCGCCATTATTTCGTCAAGTTGTCCAAAATGACATCATCAAAATAATTAATAACTTGCTCCAATACTCATTTCAACAAGAGGCTTACACTCTTTCAAAAACGAGGCTGTGCAACAAAGAAAATCGGGTATTACTTAAAATAAATTATCATAAATTATCATGAATTAGTAGAATGGTTCTTTTCAGTACTCTAAGGTATTTCTTGGCACTTCATGCTTCTTAGTTCTTTATGGTTCTTTACAGTACTTCTTGGTTCTTTATAGTTCTTTATCGTTCTTCTTGGTTCCTTATGGTTCTTTACATTACTTCATGACTATTTATGGTTCTTTATAGTACTTCTCAGTTTTTTATGGTCCTTTATGGTACTTCCAAGTTCTTTATGGATCTTTACAGTCACGGGGAGGGGGGTTCTTCCATAGTAAAGGTATCTGGGGATGTGCCGCCCGCAAGGGTATGCTTTTTCAAACCTTCTAGTCTAGCCAAGGGTACACTTTTTGCCAACTTTAGTCCATTTAGTCTAGCCAAGGGTATACTTTTTGCTCGGGGGGGGGGGGGGGGTAACTCAACCTATTATGTGATGATGGGGACGTGCCATTTTGCCCGAAAAATTGGTATCCATAATTCCGTAAATTCTGGTGGATTTTAGGGCCATAATTCCACAAATCGAATAAATATCTGGGCCATAATTCCGTCAATTATGAAAAATCCCCTGAAAAGGACACTCATAATTCCGTGAAATGTCAAAAAATTGTGAAAATGATACCCATAATTCCGTAACGGTTTGAAAAAAGTACCCCTAAAAATGGCACGTCCCCGTACCACGAACAGTACTAAGGTACCCCCCACTTTTTGCCAATTTTCGCCCATTTAGTCTGGGCAAGGGTATACATTTTGGCAATTTGGTCAAAGAAATGTCAAACTTCGGTAATTCCTGTAGAGAAAACCAAATTTTTTCAAATTGTGGTCCTTAGAATGCAAAAATTTGGCAAGTTTTGCCGACTCATTGCACTTTTGATGTAGATTAGTCTAGCCAAGTGTATCATTTTCAGAAAAATTGGTCTAGCCAACGGTGCCATTTTGAAACCGTGGGCGGCACACCCCTAACCGAAATTTAGCCGAGAACCCCCCCCCCGTGTTTACAGTAATTCATGGTTCTTTATGGTTCTTTACAGTACTTCTTAGTTCTTTATGGTTCTTTACAGTTCTTTATGATTCTTTATGGTTCCTTATAGTACTTCTTGGTTCTTTATAGTTCTTTATAGTACTTCTTGGTTCTGTATAGTTCTTCTTGGTGCTTTATGGTTCTTTATTGTTCTTTATAGTACTTCTTGGTTCTGTATAGTTCTTCTTGGTTCTTTATGGTTCTTTACAGTTCTTTATGGTTCTTTATGGTTCTTTATAGTTCTTCATGGCACTTCATGGTTCTTTATAGTACTTCCAAGTTCTTTATGGTTCTTTACAGTTCTTTATGATTCTTTATGGTTCTTTATAGTACTTCTTGGTTCTATATGGTTCCTTATAGTACTTCTTGGTTCTTTATAGTTCTTTATAGTACTTCTTGGTTCTGTATAGTTCTTCTTGGTTCTTTATGGTTCTTTATAATTCTTTATAGTACTTCTTGGTTCTGTATAGTTCTTCTTGGTTCTTTATGGTTCTTCATGGCACTTCATGGTTCTTTATAGTACTTCCAAGTTCTTTATGGTTCTTTACAGTTCTTTATGATTCTTTATGGTTCTTTATAGTACTTCTTGGTTCTATATGGTTCCTTATAGTACTTCTTGGTTCTTTATAGTTCTTTATAGTACTTCTTGGTTCTGTATAGTTCTTCTTGGTTCTTTATGGTTCTTTATAATTCTTTATAGTACTTCTTGGTTCTGTATAGTTCTTCTTGGTTCTTTATGGTTCTTTACAGTTCTTTATGGTTCTTTATGGTTCTTCATGGCACTTCATGGTTCTTTATAGTACTTCCAAGTTCTTTATGGTTCTTTACAGTTCTTTATGATTCTTTATAATTCTTTATAGTACTTCTTGGTTCTGTATAGTTCTTCTTGGTTCTTTATGGTTCTTTACAGTTCTTTATGGTTCTTTATGGTTCTTTATAGTTCTTCATGGCACTTCATGGTTCTTTATAGTACTTCCAAGTTCTTTATGGTTCTTTACAGTTCTTTATGATTCTTTATGGTTCTTTATAGTACTTCTTGGTTCTGTATAGTTCTTCTTGGTTCTTTATGGTTCTTTACAGTTCTTTATGGTTCTTTACAGTTCTTTATGGTTCTTTATGGTTCTTCATGGCACTTCATGGTTCTTTATAGTACTTCCAAGTGCTTTATGGTTCTTTACAGTTCTTTATGATTCTTTATGGTTCTTTATAGTACTTCTTGGTTCTATATGGTTCCTTATAGTACTTCTTGGTTCTTTATAGTTCTTTATAGTATTTCTTGGTTCTGTATAGTTCTTCTTGGTTCTTTATGGTTCTTTATAATTCTTTATAGTACTTCTTGGTTCTGTATAGTTCTTCTTGGTTCTTTATGGTCCTTTACAGTTCTTTATGGTTCTTTATAGTTCTTCATGGCACTTCATGGTTCTTTATAGTACTTCCAAGTTCTTTATGGTTCTTTACAGTTCTTTATGATTCTTTATAATTCTTTATAGTACTTCTTGGTTCTGTATAGTTCTTCTTGGTTCTTTATGGTTCTTTACAGTTCTTTATGGTTCTTTATGGTTCTTTATAGTTCTTCATGGCACTTCATGGTTCTTTATAGTACTTCCAAGTTCTTTATGGTTCTTTATAGTACTTCTTGGTTCTATATGGTTCCTTATAGTACTTCTTGGTTCTTTATAGTTCTTTATAGTACTTCTTGGTTCTGTATAGTTCTTCTTGGTTCTTTATGGTTCTTTATAATTCTTTATAGTACTTCTTGGTTCTGTATAGTTCTTCTTGGTTCTTTATGGTTCTTTACAGTTCTTTATGGTTCTTTATGGTTCTTCATGGCACTTCATGGTTCTTTATAGTACTTCCAAGTTCTTTATGGTTCTTTACAGTTCTTTATGATTCTTTATAATTCTTTATAGTACTTCTTGGTTCTGTATAGTTCTTCTTGGTTCTTTATGGTTCTTTACAGTTCTTTATGGTTCTTTATGGTTCTTTATAGTTCTTCATGGCACTTCATGGTTCTTTATAGTACTTCCAAGTTCTTTATGGTTCTTTACAGTTCTTTATGATTCTTTATGGTTCTTTATAGTACTTCTTGGTTCTGTATAGTTCTTCTTGGTTCTTTATGGTTCTTTACAGTTCTTTATGGTTCTTTACAGTTC
This sequence comes from Aurelia sp. 3 sensu Dawson et al. (2005), assembly GCA_964020215.1. Lineage (NCBI taxonomy): Eukaryota > Metazoa > Cnidaria > Scyphozoa > Semaeostomeae > Ulmaridae > Aurelia > Aurelia sp. 3 sensu Dawson et al. (2005). Next base: position 13,421,683 of record OZ026585.1, read on the forward strand.
TTTATGGTTCTTTATGGTTCTTCATGGCACTTCATGGTTCTTTATAGTACTTCCAAGTGCTTTATGGTTCTTTACAGTTCTTTATGATTCTTTATGGTTCTTTATAGTACTTCTTGGTTCTATATGGTTCCTTATAGTACTTCTTGGTTCTTTATAGTTCTTTATAGTATTTCTTGGTTCTGTATAGTTCTTCTTGGTTCTTTATGGTTCTTTATAATTCTTTATAGTACTTCTTGGTTCTGTATAGTTCTTCTTGGTTCTTTATGGTCCTTTACAGTTCTTTATGGTTCTTTATAGTTCTTCATGGCACTTCATGGTTCTTTATAGTACTTCCAAGTTCTTTATGGTTCTTTACAGTTCTTTATGATTCTTTATAATTCTTTATAGTACTTCTTGGTTCTGTATAGTTCTTCTTGGTTCTTTATGGTTCTTTACAGTTCTTTATGGTTCTTTATGGTTCTTTATAGTTCTTCATGGCACTTCATGGTTCTTTATAGTACTTCCAAGTTCTTTATGGTTCTTTATAGTACTTCTTGGTTCTATATGGTTCCTTATAGTACTTCTTGGTTCTTTATAGTTCTTTATAGTACTTCTTGGTTCTGTATAGTTCTTCTTGGTTCTTTATGGTTCTTTATAATTCTTTATAGTACTTCTTGGTTCTGTATAGTTCTTCTTGGTTCTTTATGGTTCTTTACAGTTCTTTATGGTTCTTTATGGTTCTTCATGGCACTTCATGGTTCTTTATAGTACTTCCAAGTTCTTTATGGTTCTTTACAGTTCTTTATGATTCTTTATGGTTCTTTATAGTACTTCTTGGTTCTATATGGTTCCTTATAGTACTTCTTGGTTCTTTATAGTTCTTTATAGTACTTCTTGGTTCTGTATAGTTCTTCTTGGTTCTTTATGGTTCTTTATAATTCTTTATAGTACTTCTTGGTTCTGTATAGTTCTTCTTGGTTCTTTATGGTTCTTTACAGTTCTTTATGGTTCTTTATAGTTCTTCATGGCACTTCATGGTTCTTTATAGTACTTCCAAGTTCTTTATGGTTCTTTACAGTTCTTTATGATTCTTTATAATTCTTTATAGTACTTCTTGGTTCTGTATAGTTCTTCTTGGTTCTTTATGGTTCTTTACAGTTCTTTATGGTTCTTTATGGTTCTTTATAGTTCTTCATGGCACTTCATGGTTCTTTATAGTACTTCCAAGTTCTTTATGGTTCTTTACAGTTCTTTATGATTCTTTATGGTTCTTTATAGTACTTCTTGGTTCTGTATAGTTCTTCTTGGTTCTTTATGGTTCTTTACAGTTCTTTATGGTTCTTTATGGTTCTTTATAGTTCTTCATGGCACTTCATGGTTCTTTATAGTACTTCCAAGTTCTTTATGGTTCTTTACAGTTCTTTATGATTCTTTATAATTCTTTATAGTACTTCTTGGTTCTGTATAGTTCTTCTTGGTTCTTTATGGTTCTTTATGGTTCTTTATAGTTCTTCATGGCACTTCATGGTTCTTCATAGTACTTCCAAGTTCTTTATGGTTCTTTACAGTTCTTTATGATTCTTTATAATTCTTTATAGTACTTCTTGGTTCTGTATAGTTCTTCTTGGTTCTTTATGGTTCTTTACAGTTCTTTATGGTTCTTTATGGTTCTTTATAGTTCTTCATGGCACTTCATGGTTTTTTATAGTACTTCCAAGTTCTTTATGGTTCTTTACAGTTCTTTATGACTCTTTATGGTTCTTTATGGTACTTCTTAGTACTTTATGGTTCTTTACAGTTCTTTATGATTCTTTATAATTCTTTATAGTACTTCTTGGTTCTGTATAGTTCTTCTTGGTTCTTTATGGTTCTTTACAGTTCTTTATGGTTCTTTATAGTTCTTCATGGCACTTCATGGTTCTTTATAGTACTTCCAAGTTCTTTATGGTTCTTTACAGTTCTTTATGATTCTTTATAATTCTTTATAGTACTTCTTGGTTCTGTATAGTTCTTCTTGGTTCTTTATGGTTCTTTACAGTTCTTTATGGTTCTTTATGGTTCTTTATAGTTCTTCATGGCACTTCATGGTTCTTTATAGTACTTCCAAGTTCTTTATGGTTCTTTATAGTACTTCTTGGTTCTATATGGTTCCTTATAGTACTTCTTGGTTCTTTATAGTTCTTTATAGTACTTCTTTGTTCTGTATAGTTCTTCTTGGTTCTTTATGGTTCTTTATAATTCTTTATAGTACTTCTTGGTTCTGTATAGTTCTTCTTGGTTCTTTATGGTTCTTTACAGTTCTTTATGGTTCTTTATGGTTCTTCATGGCACTTCATGGTTCTTTATAGTACTTCCAAGTTCTTTATGGTTCTTTACAGTTCTTTATGATTCTTTATGGTTCTTTATAGTACTTCTTGGTTCTATATGGTTCCTTATAGTACTTCTTGGTTCTTTATAGTTCTTTATAGTACTTCTTGGTTCTGTATAGTTCTTCTTGGTTCTTTATGGTTCTTTATAATTCTTTATAGTACTTCTTGGTTCTGTATAGTTCTTCTTGGTTCTTTATGGTTCTTTACAGTTCTTTATGGTTCTTTATAGTTCTTCATGGCACTTCATGGTTCTTTATAGTACTTCCAAGTTCTTTATGGTTCTTTACAGTTCTTTATGATTCTTTATAATTCTTTATAGTACTTCTTGGTTCTGTATAGTTCTTCTTGGTTCTTTATGGTTCTTTACAGTTCTTTATGGTTCTTTATGATTCTTTATAGTTCTTCATGGCACTTCATGGTTCTTTATAGTACTTCCAAGTTCTTTATGGTTCTTTACAGTTCTTTATGATTCTTTATGGTTCTTTATAGTACTTCTTGGTTCTGTATAGTTCTTCTTGGTTCTTTATGGTTCTTTACAGTTCTTTATGGTTCTTTATGGTTCTTTATAGTTCTTCATGGCACTTCATGGTTCTTTATAGTACTTCCAAGTTCTTTATGGTTCTTTACAGTTCTTTATGATTCTTTATAATTCTTTATAGTACTTCTTGGTTCTGTATAGTTCTTCTTGGTTCTTTATGGTTCTTTATGGTTCTTTATAGTTCTTCATGGCACTTCATGGTTCTTTATAGTACTTCCAAGTTCTTTATGGTTCTTTACAGTTCTTTATGGTTCTTTACAGTTCTTTATGATTCTTTATAATTCTTTATAGTACTTCTTGGTTCTGTATAGTTCTTCTTGGTTCTTTATGGTTCTTTACAGTTCTTTATGGTTCTTTATGGTTCTTTATAGTTCTTCATGCCACTTCATGGTTTTTTATAGTACTTCCAAGTTCTTTATGGTTCTTTACAGTTCTTTATGACTCTTTATGGTTCTTTATGGTACTTCTTAGTACTTTATGGTTCTTTACAGTTCTTTATGATTCTTTATGGTTCTTTATAGTACTTCTTGGTTCTTTATGGTACTTCTTGGTTCTTTATAGTTCTTTATAGTGCTTCTTGGTTCTGTATAGTTCTTTTTGGTTCTTTATGGTTCTTTATTGTTCTTTTTGGTTCTTTATGGTTCTTTATGGTTCTTTATAGTTCTTCATGGCTCTTTACAGTTCTTTATAGTTCTTCTTGATTCTTTATGATTCTTTATAGTACTTCTTGGTTCTTTATGGTTCTTTACAGTACTTCATGGTTCTTTATGGTTCTTTATGGTTCTACTTGGTTCTTACCGCTGAGGTCCGAGAACCGTAAAATGTACTGAGAAGAACTATAAAGTACCGAGAAGAACTATGGAGGACTGAGAAGTACCATAAAGTACTGAGAAGAACTATGAAGTACCGAGAAGTACCATAAAGTATTGAGAAGTGCCATAAAGTACTGAGAAGAACCATAAAGTACTGAGAAGAACTATGAAGTACCGAGAAGAGCTATAAGGTACCGAGATGAACTATAAAGTACCGAGAAATGCCATAATGTACTGTGAAGAACCATAGAATACTGGAAAAAACCGCTGAGGTCCGAGAAAGACTATGGAGGACTGAGAAGAACTGTAAAGTACTGAGAAGAAGTATAAAGTACCGAGAAGAACTATGGAGGACTGAGAAGTACCATAAAGTACTGAGAAGAACTATAAAGTACCGAGAAGAACTACTAAGTACCGAGAAGTACCGTAATGTACTGTCAAGAACCATAGAATACTGGAAAAAACCGCTGAGGTCCGAGAAAGACTATAGAGGACTGAGAAGAACCGTAAAGTACTAAGAAGAACTATAAAGTACCGAGAAGAACTATGGAGGACTGAGAAGTACCATAAAGTACTGAGAAGAACTATAAAGTACCGAGAAGTACCATAAAGTACTGAGAAGTGCCGTAAAGTACTGAGAAGAACTACAAAGTACCGAGAAGTACAAAGTAGGACTGAGAAGTACCATAAAGTACTGAGAAGAACTATAAAGTACTGAGAAGTACCATAATGTACTGTGAAGATCTATAGAATACTGGAAAGAACCGCAGAGCACCGAGAAGTACTTTGGAGGATTGAGGAGTATGAGAAAGGAGTATGGTGATCTTATAATTTATGTAATGCTTCCTGTGAAGTGACTTATGCCGAAATGTATATTAATGTACTTAAATTTATTTCAAGATCCGATATATTTGCGTACTTCCGAAAATGGTTCGTTCAGAGGGCTCCAATCAACCTCGTTCCCAGGGCCGCCATTGTCTTCCTTAGGATTCCTTAGGTTATCGATGTCGCAGTACTGACGCAGGAAGCTGGCCCTTGGAACCAGGTTGGGCTCCAATTCCTTTTTTCCGTTGAATCTCATCAGTATGTATACCATTCGGTTTTTTTCGACGAGTACTTTCATTTGATATATGATTCATCTAAATTTGCTTACACCTGCAATTTATAATTTCCATGACGTCATAAAACTTTATACTGTCATATTTCTTATGAGTTAGTAATTTCTGTATGAAAAATCATATAATGATTTGAGATATTGATAAAAGTACTTGATTTCATCCAATATATGCGAAATCGATGAAGTTTAATCATTATCATTGAGCAAAAAACTTTTCATTGAATTGGATTGTCTTATTTGATGTTACTAATTTTTAAACCACAAATATTCATATGAAACTATGTGAAACCTCAAACTAAGGCTATCAAGTAAGTATCTGGATAATTTTTAGCCTATTTTAGCCAGTTACTTGATGGACTTGCCACAAGCCTTTCAGTTTTCGCATTTTCCAGACTATTTCGGGCAAAAAAGAGTGTGTTGTTGTTGTTGTTGTTGTTGTTGTTTTGGCATTATTTTACAGCGATTTATTACTTCTTTTTCTCGTCAGCTATTTACATATGTACAAACAAACTAATCAAATCGATAGACATAATCAATAAAAAATAAATAAAGCTAATAACTATTATCAAAGCTGTTTATACAATATTTACAATAAAAGGACAGGCATTGCAGTTGCATATGGGACCATTCCATTAAGTTATTAAAGGGTTTGTGCAAGGCTAAAAGCCTGCATTTGCACAGAGCAGAAAAATCTAAAAATAAACCATTGAAATCGATGGCTCACACGTGTTGTGGATAATTGATAGCTAAAGAAAGCATGCTGTGTTTGCGCATTTTCTTTGTTCTATTTATAGAGAAGCCTATCTACCATTGCACATTCCCTTTAAGCTCTTGAACATATCGAGGCTATTCGCCGATTCTAGCTCCTCTGGTAAGCAGTCCCAAATCCGAGGTCCTTAGGATTTAAGACTATTCGTGCCGAAAGTAACCTGATTTGGCCTATAATGAGTAAGATTATGAAGATTTCGCAATGAATAGTTAGAGGTTCTAATTTGAAAAAAATTTTTCATGAAGGATGGATTCAGATCACGCAAAGTTTTAAAAATTTCCAAAGAAAGAGATCTAAGTCGGGAAACACTTTTTTTGTCGATATTTTTGCTACTGGATTTGTCTTTTTTATCATATCATCCTGAGTATCCTGAGATTTAATAAAACGAAACCATGAAACTGTTCGTCATGACACTTGCAATAAAATCTATATTCTGGCTGCGATTTCCTAAACATATAGTCCCATTTGAAAAAAGTTTGGAGAAAATTGGTCTTCATTGATTTTCATGTTAAAGATGTATAACTTTACCAATTCTTCTCTTGATTCCTATCAATGAATCACGTGACTAAGTAATTGCCATTGTTGTATTTGAAAGCTAATTGTTTAAAGAACTATTGCGGGGTAAGTCTTATTGTTACTTCTCTTGTACTACTTTTAGAGAAAAGGTGGGAACACTCCCCCAATATTCCCCAATATGTAGTGACTAAAACATCATCCAGTACAAATAGGGTTAACATTTAATTTCTTATCAAGAGTGATACTAACAGGTGTAACTTCTCTTTAAAGCGGTGCAGTGCACATTGACTATTTATTTGCACATTCTTTGCGCAAAGATTCTTCCGTATTATGAATTGCCTAAATATTCAATACCCATAAAAATGCAAAAAAGTCACAAAAGACTTCTATTTCTTGGCTTTCAAGCAGAATTCGATTCATTCAAATCCACCATCGAGTACCCTTGGTCTACAGACCCTGGTCAAATCAATTTCCAAACGTCGGAACTTTCTTCTAACTCTCGTGGTAGCAGTGTAAGGTAGTTTGAAGGAATTGTAATTTGTTACCAAAACAAATTGCTAATCAGTACTTTATTGAAATAAAGGGAATGAGAAATGAGCATGGCAGACAATCATCACAGTTCAAGGATCTCATAATATGGAATTCGTTAAACAAAGAACTAAAGGAGCAAACAAATAGAGAAGCTTTAAAACGTCAGTCAAAGCTCAGATCTGAAAACATTAAATAAATTGTCTCTTGGAAAAGAAACAAGTTGTAGAACAAATAGCGATGAAACTTATGTTAATCATTAGAAAAATTGTGCCAAAATGAACAAGACAGTTCTCTAATATCAGGTTACAGAAAATTTGAACATTTACTTCCATTTTTAACAAACATTTGCAATTAATTAGACTAGCCTTTAATCTTCTATTTAGCAGGTTCGCATCAGCTTTTTTTGCTGCCAATATTAGACCTGAGTGAAATAAATTATGTATGTATGCATGTGTGTGTAACATGTCTTTCAATTCTTGATGGAATAAAAATTTATAGATAAGAATAAGCGTTTCCAGATAAGCAATAGCCTCGAATAGAAATCGAGGTAGTAGTATCGAATAAACATTTCATTCAAAATAAGGTGCCCGCAATGCCTCATGGAGTACTTCGGGGGTACTTCCTCATGGTATGTGAGTAAATTTGGCATATTCTAGCTGGTGAGTCACAAAGGGATGGCGTTAGAGGTAACTGTCCACCGAATGTCATAGCAATGATACCTTTCATTTCCACGGCGAATAGCAGGGGAATTTAATCAAAGCAAAGTTTGATCAAATTAGATTAAAGTTGTACTATTCCGAACTTTCCAGGCTGGAATCGGTCATTTTCTTCCAAAAATATGAGGGGTTTCCCAGACAAGGCCCCTAGAAAAGCTTCAAAAATTGCCGAAAATTTCGACCAAAGTCGTCAAGAATCCTACATTACAGCAATGACCTGCTAGTGCTTTATAAAAAGTTTACTATTGAGTAAACGAGCAATCCTTCCTAATAAGGAAATTAGCCATGGGTAGTCTATTCTCCCAGGAAGAAAACATGTGCCAACACTTGTAAATATCATTTTAGTTGGAAAGAACACGGACAAATGGTCATTTTTATCACTCTTTTTGTATGCTTTTATGCATGGCAGAAACCACTTCTTGGTCATTATATTAGCGCAATGTATGATGCAAAAGACGATCAATATTTGTGTCACCTTCATCATGTTTGGCTTCTAATTTGCGAACAGAAGTGATCAAAAGTCGGGAATGCATTATAACAGCAATGCTCTGTCTAAACTTGCAAACAAACTGCATTAGATACAGCTATCTGTGATATTTTCTTTCAAAAACGACTCAAATCATACTCATTAAAGATTCATCGCCTTCATGCGTCTTGTAAACGCCCTTTCATACGGCCGATTGATATCTAAATTCAAAGTCCAAGCAGAAAGTGCCATCAGATAATGTATTTTTCTTGGTCCCATGAATTACCATTTCTTCCTGGTCTTATTCATGCTACCTTTATTAATTAATGCTGATAGACCGTAATTCATTCAATTTCAGCATGATATAGTCATTAGGAAATTGTAGTTAGGCGGTTGGTGTGCAAAGTTTTTCGTCACCTGCATAAAAACATGAAAAACAGAATACCGGCACAATGAATTTCATTTTCTTATTTTGTAAAATGAGATAAGTACGATAAAGTCATTGAATAATTGAATCCCATAGTCACTTGGGTGTCATATTCAGAGGAAGTAAGACATAAAATTCTTCATATTTTTTCAAGGTAAGACAAAGATTTCTTTATATTTTTCTGAGAGTGACTTACCTAGCATTGTTTTGATTCAGTGCCAGAAGGAATAAAAGGGAGTAGAATAAATAAGAACGAATGACGAGAAACTCACTACCAGTCAACATTTCCGTTGTTGTTAGATTTGTGAACTGATCCGTTTGAACTTAATTCAAATTAATTTGCCTACAGGATGTTCTAAAACAAGTGTTCCATGTTTGATTGAATATAAAGAAAAAAACGATATGATGAATGGACTCTACGAAGAGGTTGTCCGATTCCTGAAATCTTTACTGACTTTAGACTTTCATGTTATAATTATTTTTCAATATCTAATATTTTTTCTATTGATTTATATTATTACAATAACAATTTTAATTTCTTCCATACAAATTCTAATTACTACTACAGGGACGATAACATGGGGAGCGAAAAGATAATGACTACCCCGTGGCCAATAAGAAGACAAGCAACATTAAACTAACAAACAACTACACTACGATTTAAGAACTAATGGATAATGTGCTAGATTCCGTCAGACATTAGATGTCTGGTCAGGGTTTCAAAGAAATAAAATGTGGTCACGAGCACGAGTCGTTTGACGTTGAAATTTGGTAAGAATGCCTGACATCTAATGTGAAACAGAATTACAAAGAAAAAGAACATTTACTTTAAAGGACTTGGTGGCTGCTTGGTACGGACGTTGCAAATGATTTTATTCAAACCGACTAGTTTTATGGATGAAGCGCAAAGTCAGTTCGAGTATATTTCTGTTCAATTCATTAGAAGGGTTTCGATCGCCGTTTAATAACAGCTGCATCAAAGAATCATTTGAGAGATCGGTAATTTGCCTAAATGGTCGTATTAATTCAACAATTCCAGCGAAAAGATCCCGACGTTGAGCATCAAAGAAGGGCAGAGCAACAGAGAGTGCTCCGTATCCTTAATGCCATCGCTTGTTGGGCACAGCTTGTTGGGCACATTGGGTTTATTGTATACCTAAAATTATGCTTGAATTTGTGGAACTTCAATTTGCTGAAACCAACCCTGAGTTGGGTAAGATAGAATAATCCTTTTGGGTAGAATAATTCCAAACACAATATCGAATCAAACGTCGGACACATCTTTGGGACATCCCGTAGTCGGCGAACAGGCGGCTCATAACCTTACTTACTTACTTACTTACTTACCTGGACAAACATCATCACTTTTCCATGTATGTCAAGCAAAAATGGATAAAGAATGCATCACTATCGAAGATTCTTATTATAGTTTAAGGAATCCAGAGAGTATACGGGCTGACCTAAAAAACCTTTACAAGCCAGATAGTATATTGCTTCCAGAAAGCAAATGTTATGAATAAGTTATCATCATGCAGCTGAAGTGCTGAGCAATCATTTGAGCTGTTACTTGTACACTTTAAGTTCTGGCTACCCTAAGAAAGACTAGCCTGCGTGCAGACTTTACTTACCACTGTGAATGAGAGCTAAGGCAGAACTTGTAAAATCTGCGAATTAGCGTCCATTATCGAGTTCTGACACCTTGCGCAATAATTCTAATCTTTTGTCCAGGTATTGTCTTTTAGCCAATCAGCATCTGGTTTGAGATTCTAAGGACCCAAACAAAAGTTGACAGAATTGTCTTGCGTTTCGAGAACCTTTGTGATCATTGTTTGAAAGACAACAAACCGTCATCGTAACGTGAAGATTGAGGAACGTGCCGCGGTAAACAAGTTCGACGACAAAGTTTGTCCAGTTTGTCTGTCTTCGGGACTTGGCAACTTTGGGGTTGAAACTATGTTTTGAAAGGAATTATAAACAGACAAGCATGTTCTCACTGTAAAGGAAGTCTACAACGATCAAGAGGAATTCTTCGAAAGTTTCTCCGAGGACAGAACATTTACTCGACTCGTTTACTTTAAACTTAGGCCTGTGATCGTCAGATGTGGAATGATGTGTTGCTAGTACCGTTAGCTTCTTAGATATTTGTCAGCAAGTAGGATTTTTGAATTACTGGTGAGTTCTTTATCCTTATTGCCTCTGCAGTTTGTAAAATTGTAGGCACTGAAGTTGTGTGGGTGGGATTCTCTTCACATGACGGGATTATTTCTTCCCGTTTGCGGGGTCAATTCATTGCGCAACATTGAGCTCCTCTTCGCAGGAGGGACTTGTCGTTCAGAACTCAATGATGGACGCTAATCCGCAGACTTAACAAGCTCCACCCTGGCTCTCCTTCCCACTGGAAAGTAAAGTCTGCACGCAGGCTAGCGAAAGACCAGTGTCAGATATAGTAAGTAATTCATTGAATTTCATACGTCTAACGTCCCCCTTCTTTTCCAGTCCACGTTTTAGAAGATTTCGAATTCCAAATTTGCACGGGAGAAAAATCGGTATGATGTAAAAACCGGACCCTAGGAACCCAGGACCCTAGGACCCCTGAGACCCATAGGACCATTAAGTACTGAAGATGAAAAGGACCCTTAACACCAGAGGGCCATCACCACACATAAACAATAGACCAATATCATCAAGTGCCAAACAAGAGGTCGCGTATCATAAACTTCCTCTCTTGTATCCCATGAACTTCCGCTCCTTTGAAGCAATGCCAAGAATCAAGCAGACAGCTCGCAATATAGCATGACGGGGGATGCTCCAAATATTCTAAAAGATAGTTAACATAACATATTGAGTGCTGAGGGTTGTCAAAGACGGAAACTTCTTAAAAAAAACACCGGAGGCCGAGGGTCAACATTCTGTTTTCATGTGAAACTAAGGAGGATGACAAGATCATTCATTGCAATGACATAAGTTTTAGCTTTATTCTCTTGAATTATACATTTTTTCTTGTAACACTTTGCATCTCATAGCCAAAACTTGACCTTTCTTCTTCGAATTAACTTCAGATCGCAACTTTCTTAATATTTTTGGTAGCTGCTACGGCAGCTCTCATGGGCTGCTTCTTATAAGGCAATTGAGTGTCCACCCCAAACGAAGTTCGCGGTCTAATCCCTTTCAACTGCAAAACTTGATATACTTGATATACCGGAAAAGTTCTAAAATTAAGCACATATTAAGCTCTTCTTCAACTCTTTGTTTCATCTTTCTTGGCGAAGAGAGATGCGAAAAATGATCTGAAAGCCTATTTATTTCAGCATATGATTCCACTTCGAAAAAATCCAAAGCAAACAACCCAAAGCTAAAATCAAATTGCTGCTAGGTACTTGGCAATGTTCTCGGGGAATGACGGGCCAGAGTCTAAACAAGATGAAAAGCTTGCGGGGAATAGCCCTACAAAACATAATGGCAAACATAGGTATCTTCTATAATATGTTTTGCTCCCGCGTCGCACTACTTCGAGAACTCTCTGCATGGTTACTGGCATTGATTCATAGAAGCGGAAGTTCATTGCATGGATTGAAGAGAGGAAGTTTACGATACGCAACCTACTGTTTGATTGCTTGATGACAATGGCCTATTGTTTATGTGTGGTGATGACCCTCTGGTGTTAAGGGTCCTTTTCATCTTCAGTACTTAATGGTCGTAGGGGTCTCAGGGGTCCTAGGGTCCTAGGGTCCGGTTTTTACAACATGCCAGAAAAACCTTGAATACGGAAGAGAATCCAAAGAAATTTCTACGTGAAATAAGTGACAATGAATTAGAGACATGTCAAGGATTTCCTTTTATCAAATTAAACAGCTTGCTAGTAAGTTATATACTCCATGTGCTAGAGTTTCTCAAATTTTGGAAATCTGAGAACTGAGTTTTCTATGAGCAGTCCAAAAAAGTTACTAGTAGCAGCTTGTCTCCAAAATGCTAATTTTTTTATTCCAGCATTTTAGATTCCAAAGATCAATAACTTCCATAAGAAGCAGCCATGATGAACTTGTTAACGCTATTGGTAACGCTTTCTGAGATGTTGTCATATGCATCAAGTGGCTCATTTTACAAGCTCCTAAATGCGGAGGAAGACACATTCAGTGCCACTGGCACACTTTTCAACGAGAAGTTTTACCAATGTGACAGTGAGGAGAGTTGCACTCATGTTGCGAAGTTGATAGACGACAATGAATTCAAAATGGTTTATGGAAATGAAGCATTGAAGAACCTTCCGCAAGCTGCCTTAATTTGGGCCAAAGTTAATAAAGCAGTGGTTGTGCCAAAACAGGGTCAGTATAGATTTTTATCTGTCAAAGAATATCTTGGTTTTCAAAGTACCTCTATCAAGTAAAATTTTCTACTATAAATGCAACTGACTGTATCATATCCCGATACTTTCAATGAAGCGCAGGGGCGGATCCAGTGGGAGGCCGGGGGGGGGGGGGGGGTAATGGCCCCTCCAAAGTGTAAGAGTTCTGGCAAAAGCCGTTTTCTTTTATAGATGAACGAATGAGTTTCAAACTTTACTTCCTAATATAACCCCCAAATAACCATTGCACAGCTGCACGATAACTCGATTAACAACAAGCCCGTCTAACTGAATCACGAACTAACTTAGCTACTATGGATCAAAGATTTGAAAAATATACGAATCTGAATCTGGACAAAATTTCATTGCGTGAGGTCGAGATTGAAAATCATTAATTTCATTCACTTAGTCGGCAGGAGTAACTCAGGATCTTCCAGTAAACTTTGTTCTTGAAGTTTATTTCATGATAAATTTGTTCTGTTAATGGTGATAAAGACTCATGTCTTCTGTTATGATAGTTATATAATGTTGATCAAATCACCTTAATATCACTGCAGGGAGAACACACTTGTGAATACAAGTGAAGCTTCTAGAAAGTGACTTATTTAAACGAAGAGAATTTCGACAACTTACTGGAGACTCCAATATGGGAACTTACCATGGACTTTTCACGTAACTATGAAATGCCTTTGAATTGTGGATTTGAGATATACTTCATTTACTATGACAAATTTTCAATTCCATGTTGGTGGAGCTTATTTCTGCGATAGACATACACATCTAATGGTCCCTTACTTTCTCAACTGATTGTCCGATAGGTTTTGCTCTAAAACGCCAGTTTGTATTTCATGAGGAATGAAGATTTAAGTGATAAGCTAAATAATCTAAGAGGAAGCTAAAGTGGCGCTTGCCACGTCTTCCGAGAGTCTGAAGGGTGTGGCCGCAACAATTTTTCCTTGGAGCTTCGCCCCTAGACCCCCTTCACAGTGCCCTCCCCAAACTCCAAGGCTGGATCCGCCCCTAATGAAGCGATGTCTTTGGCTGCATTGATATCTCTACCAATGCGACTGATTTCAATATGCCTCCTGAACAAGTTTAGCCTCATTTTGACTCGATATGGCCTAAATAACCTGCTATCGTTTTCTCAAAGCCAGCGAAGAGCCATCGGGGGGGGGGGGTAACTCAACCTATTATGTGACGGGGACGCACCATTTCACCCGAAAAATTGGTACCCATAATTCCGTAAATTCTGGTGGATTTTAGGGCCATAATTCCACAAATCGAATAAATATCTAGGCCATAATTCCGGAAATTATGAAAAATCCCCTGAAAAGGACACCCATAACTCCGTGATATGTCAAAAATTGTGAAAATGATACCCATAATTCCGTAATGGTTTGAAAAAAGTACCCCTAAAAAATGGCACGTCCCCGTACCACGAACAGTACTAAGGTACCCCCCCCCCCCCGGGGAAGAACCTAAAACGCAACCACACAGTTTTCGAGAAATGCTTTTTCGTACCATATAAGTTGATCTATTAGTCACTGTCCATGTTAGATGTAAAAATTTTGGTTGAAAAGATAATTCATCTTTAGACCCGAAAATTAGAAAAATGGTGGTAGGTAGTTTGTTTGGGGACATTTGACCTTCATTGAAATTTAAATACTATTCCTAAGACTGACAATTATATTAAAGTTAATATTCAGTGGCCAGTAAGCCACAGAGCCTCATTTTTGTCAATTTTGGAAAAATTTGTTATTTTGATTTAGGTATTTTTGATCATTCAAATACATGACAATTTATCAGACTGTAGTGTCATAGATCAAAAAGGAGAATCAAAGAAAGAGAATTCTTCACACTATTAGCACTTTCCTGGTATACTTAAAAAATAAGAAGCTGGTAGCACTTAAGAATTTTACTAAGAGAAAGCCGTTGATAGGAGAATTGATATTTTAATCTTGAAATTTATTGGATCTTTGATGCAACGTTTTAAAAGGAGAAACTTTCCAAAGAATTTTTGACTCATCTCATGGTTGATAACCAAGTTAAACTACTGGGTGACAGAAAAAAATGTGCCCCATTTGCATGGAAGCTGTAGAGGAGCTGTAACGCTGAATAGGCAAAGCTTTAACTTTGAATTTTGGACATTGTTTGTGACAATCTGACGAGTTATTACTGACTTATAGCAAACGAAATGCTAAATACGTGATTGCCTCTCAAAAAATGATCTTCTGCTGTTCTCCAGCAAGTTCAAAGTAAAGCAAATTTTCAAACATATTGTTCAAATTTTCAAATTTTTTACATTTTCAAAGAGGTAAATAGTGTTGTTTTTCCATAAAGATGACACTTTCACAAATTTAGAAAAAATTTACGTATGTACCACGAGTGCCCTTTCTTCGAGATAATGTGCTGTTTTTAAGCAGCCATTTACTTTGCCTTTCCTCTGCAATAAATGAGCAACTACTTGTCAGGATTAAACTAGAATTCGAAGCCATGTCTATGCAACTGCTTAAACTGTGACAACCAGAGCTGCAGCACTTTAATCAGCTCAAAGAACCATTGTAAATATTTTTATCCTTTTATTTTATCGAAAAATTGTAAATAGGAAATTTCATAAGTTTCAGTTTGATTTATTATTTTTAACAGGACACACGTTGATAACAACGATGATTCGTTGAAGTGTTTTATCCTGTATAAATATTCGTATATTATTATTATTATTATTAGCTCTTTCACGCAGCGACACAGACAAGCGCAATTCGTTAGGACAATACGTATACTTGCTTTCTATTCAGAAATGACTCTACTTTCAAGAGGCAAAGATACAAAGCAGTCATCAACTCATGGTTTAGGAGCGAGCCACCACGCTGTTGACGGTAACAGAGATAATGACTATTTCAGAAAATCTTGTTTTCATACTGCGGATATCCCATTGCCACACTGGTGGCGCGTTGATACTGGCCAAAGATCAATGGTACACAACGTCATAATCACAAACAGAGGAGAGTGCTGTCAAACTAGGCAGAGAAACTTCACCATCAGAATTGGATTTGATGATCAGAATGGAGCTAATCCTATCTGTAGAGAGCATGTTGGCATTTCAACTAGCATCACTGTCGATTTCAAGTGTAACAACCTTCTCGCTGGACGATATGTCTACATTGAATCATCCATAAAGGAAGCATTTGCACTATGTGAAGTGGAAGTTTACGGGTACTACTTTTAACTGCCACAATTGACAGCTACAAACATGACTAGCAAACCTATCTAGTTTTTTCAGTAAGTATTTGGTAGTAGAATTATGTTAGAAAGAAGATATTGAGAGGCCTTGTTTTTTGCCAGAATATGGAGAAATGCAATAAAGTTAGTCTGGTTATCAGGCTACAAAGAGTTAAAGACTTCATCGATGATAGCCCTGTATAATTATCAAATAGTTCCCTTGATTATTTTAGGTGATTTAACATCTAATCTTAGTACATCTCTGTGTTACTGAATCGTGTAAGCATCGTGTAAGCATTACTGAACCACTGAACCATTCTCCGCAACCTGTGGTTGACGAGAATGTTAAAAATTTCTTTCCATTTCAACTTAAACAATTTTCAACGACAACAAGTCTACATTCTACATTCCTGCCAAGATGTCAAAAATTTGGCGCAGGTAAGATGCCGGTCGCATGCACGAAATGTTTGTCGGAACAGCGCTCAAGTGACAATGAATATGGCATTTAATTCATTTTTCAACTTTGCAGTAAAGCATTCTCATACACAGTTAGGCACATTTCTTCAGACGATCCATGTCAAAATTGAATAAAGATGAGGGAAGTAACATTGGGTTTCATGTGGCTGCGGGGCATCATCAATTTCATTTACTTCTCTTTATATTTGATCAATATCATCTTAGATGTCTATCGTGATTTCGAAAAATTGGAAAATATGTTCCGTATTTTCGAGAAATTGGAAAATATTTTCCGTATTTTCGAAAAATTGGAAAATTTTGTCGGTGTTTTGGAATTTGGCATAGGGGAAATATGAAAAGTCGGACAAGTAAAGAATGGAAACGGATTTCCGACCTTTTTCGAGTTTCCGAGCTGTCCGCGTTTGCGCCCTGGCCAACCAACAATACTGAAATTCAAGTCTTTGATCGATCATGCAGGGTGTCCTAAAACGCTTCCCATATGAGAGCTACCATAAGATTCAATTTGAAACCCGTCATACAGCATAGAGCTCAAATCTTTAAAAAGACGGGTGTAAAATTCTTCTTTATTTTTCTTTGAGTCAAAGTGCTTGAAAGGAACTTTAGGTAATTTGCTGTAAATCTGCCGTGGCAATTTTTTGATATCGTGATTAGCTTTAAAATGGCAGCATTTATTGATTTCGAAGTTGTGACGTCATCAAATTTCTAAATCCCTAACCAGAAGAGGTACAAATTTCTGCTTGCAATCATATTGTAGACCTTCATAAACTATGGTTTTCTTGAAGATTGCGTCAATTTTCCTCAAGTAATTTAGGAGTTACGATGATTTTAATTTTCTCAAAATTTTTGATGGATTTTTACAAAAATAATCAAAATGCCGCCATCTTGAAAATAATCAAGATATTAAAGAATTGCCATGGCAGATTTACGGCAAATTACCTAAAGTTTCTTTGAAGTCATTCAATTCATGGAAAAATTTGATACAATTTCACACCCACCTTTTTGAAGATCTGAAAGATTTGAGCTCTATGCTCCGTCATACAACTTTCTCTTTATCCCTTTTGTCAATATATTTCATTTTGTTCTATTTGATTTGATTTTTCTAAGATGATAGATTGTTTCTTTTCATTGATCAAAAGGAAAAAACCTACACGCGTTGAAAACTTCGTCCTGAGCTTGAAAGGTGACCTGAAGCAAAAATTTTACTTGTGCAAATGATCGGCACTGTCGAGTTATAAACGAATCCTCCTTAAGATTCATTTCCACTAATTTTCAGTATAAGTCGATGGCGTCATTTTGTTTCCAAATTACTGTGGTGATGTATAGAAATATAGGTGTATTCCATCTTTGAAAGGGGGCAGATGATGGAAAAATGTCCTGCTGAGCTTAATAATAAAGATGTCTCATGACTTGAAACGATGTTTAGACATGCATTTTAACTGAAGAAAACTTCTTTCAGTAAATTTCCTTTTGGAAATATTTTAACTCTTGTATGTCATCAGCCATTCCTACGAAAAAGTGGATAACTCGAAAATAAAACAAGATATCAAAAAATTTTGAACGACATTCGCTATCATTCAACGGTGTTGTTCATTGTTTGTCGGGGATTCGTGCATTCGTGCAGTGGATAAAGCAGTGTCCTTTGTCAATCTATTGCACAGATGCGTAAGAAAGACCCAGAAAAACAGCGAAATCAGGAAATGCAACTTCAAGTGATCTTCAAGTGAGGTTGTAATACAACGACTGGGAAAAATAGTTTCACATCCAAGGAAAAAATAATTTGGAATCCTATCGACCCAGACCTTATTAAGGACGCAGATTTCATGTTGGCAATTGGAAATTAAACTACAGAATGCGCAAAAAACTATTACACAAGCAAAAGTCACCAAAATTTGATTTCAGTGCCGACCTTAAAAATCCTTGTTGCAAAAGACAAAAGACCAAATTTTTTAGGTCTTGCTAACCTTGTGATGGATTTCAAAATTGGCTCCTTTCGCGGTTGCTTGGTTTTGAAGCATGCTGCAAAAAGCATTGATGATGACTAGATTAATTTCTTTTTGGATATCAAGCTCTTACTTTGGTCATAATCATCAAAGAGAGAAGCAAATTACCATTGTCGATATGAAGGATGATAGAAAATATTATAGACCATGGCTATAGACCATGGCTCGTAGGCACGATTTTCGAAGCTGCTAAACGGTGATTTGAAGTGAAAATTTCTTCCGATGCAAATGAAATGGGATGTCCAAGTCAGACTTAAGGCACTCTTTAATAAGTTTTGTCAGCAAATAATTTTTGGGCCCAATGTAATTTTTTGTAGTCTGCTTCTATTTAGGTTCTTTGATTTTGGGTCAACAGACAGACCAAGTTTGGGTGTCTTTGAAAAATAGATAAGGAGTTTTATTGAGTTTTAACGGATCCAAGGTAACATATCGATGAAAAAAACGGTATGTTTGTTCTTGATTAACTGACAGTGAACATGCATGAATTTAGAAACACGTTTAAGCCAGCGTGAATCAAGACAGGATCATCGATAAGGAAATTCATAGAAGAGGGGAAGGGGTATATCTCGGTGCGAGCGCAGGTAGGAAAACTGGGAGCCAGGGGGCTTACCCTGGGAAAATTTTTCATGACCATACACTTCAGATCGTTGGAAAACGCCCAATCTTTGGAGAATTTGCTATAAAACAAGCACAAGATCACGACTGATGGCGTTCTTTCCCAGAAAAGTTTGAAGAAAAGAAATTTCATATAACAACAAAATAGATTCATTGGAACTGCATAATATCCAACGTAATAGCTTGCTGAATTCTGATAGTTTCCTCGCATATAGATAAGTTTGATTTCCATAGCCTTGTTACTTCGTCTCTTAAACAAATAAAAGGGTAACTTGGATCATCTCATTAAAAAATCTTGCCGGCCCACTGTAACAAGCTGTTTTCATTTAAACCGTATCTGACTGAGAAAATACTACGTTCGTCTATTTGATATTTTGTGTCTAAGGATATTATGTAAAGTTTTGAGTCTGTCACAAAACTGCCTCCTTGGGTCTCCATCAAACGCAAAATTTTGGTTCGGATCTACACAAATGTCTACGTGGTTTGGGTCTGACTCGGACATCCCATAATTTCATTTCTAGGTTTGAATTGTTCAAAGAATCTTGACAAAATATTTGTCTGTCGGATCATTGTTTATAATGTTTTTAACTATGTGAAAATAGTTGCAAAGATTGTTTTGAAATGATTAATTTCCTTACGACAGGATATTACCTGACAATGCTAAGAAACTAATTACAGATTCTTGCCTCTACGGTAAACTACAAAAGTTAAAATCAATATTTCATTGCTACTTGTTATTATGACTTTCTGAATCAAACATTCCACCATCCACATGAAGACTTTCTAGTACCGACTGCAGAAGGCTCAATGGTGTCGTGGGAGCATAGTTTGGGGGAGAGGGCAAAGTTCAGGATTTTCCGACAAAGAGGCATTTTCTGACAATATTTGATTGGGAATATAACGGATTGCAGTGGCCAAATCTCTTTAAACGCTCTTCATTTCGAGGTGCCATAAATGTGAAGAATCTATAAAAGTACAGGGCAACCTTTTTGAGACGAGATTGGTGTTGGCAGTGAGGATGAAGCAAGGTGCAAGCGGAGGAAGGAAAAATAGGGGTCCGGGGCCAGGGGCGGATCCAGACCGATGCAACCGATGCAAATGCATCGGTCAGTCCCACATGATCGATAACCTAGAAGTCTGTGCACAAGATTTTTTATCAGACGCAAATCATTTCAACTTTCCAAATGCCCCCTTCTCTTTGTTGCCACTGCTTCTACGTAGCAACCTCATAACCTCAGACTCAGGTACAAAAGCCATGGCCGACAATTAGACCCATTATCCAAAAGAATAAAGCCTGGTTTCCATTAAATCGCAAGGTTCTCACAGTTCTCACATTTAAAAAGAAACTGAAGGACTACTTGCTACACTAGCATTTAACCCAAAGCACGATCCCTAGGAAGAGCAGCACTTACCACGGTTACATTCCATATTATTCTTTGTAGATATGATATAGTACGTTGTTCTTTTTTTTTTTTTTTTTACTTTTCTTTTTACTATTGTTATTTTTCAAACTATTATCTTGTTGTTGTATAAGCTGATAGGGATTTGTGGATAAATATGGGCCAGGCGGAAAACACGGAGTTGTCGGAGACGTCGGAGATGTCGGAGATGTCGGAGATGTCGGAGAAAATCTCGGAGAAAATCTCGGAGAAAATCTCGGAGAAAATCTCGGAGAAAATCTCGGAGATGTCGGAGAAAATCTCGGAGAAAGCTCGGAGATGTCGGAGATAATTTAGGCCTAAAATTGGAGTGATGCCTCCCGGAATGCAAGGAAGAAATATCATTTGTTTTGTTAGTGATAAACAAATTGTATGCTGTTTTCTGTTTTGTTTGTAAGGATCATAACGAAATCTACAAAGGGTGTCCTTTTTGGCTTCTCCTCTGATGAAGACATGGGTTTTGTTACTAGGGACGTTTTGGGAATGGGCGCTTGCAATAAAATGCCCACAGCGCGAATGCACATCACAATTCTTGAAACGAAGGCCAAACTCTTTGATGTCTTTAGGAAACATCTTGGAATTGAAGGGAGGGACAAACATGACAGTTTAGAACCAATATAGTACCTTACCTTTTTTTCTCCGTGAAGGGTACATGACTTGCGGATGGACGGGGGTCTGCTGCCCGGTTTTCAGAAAGGTACCCTCTTCTAATTAGCGACAGTTGCCATAATACCCACTTTTATGATGAATTTTGGCGGAAAACTACCCATTTTTGACGGTTGTTTGCCAATTTCTAGAAAACCCACCTATGTTTAAGGAAAATCTCCAATGGGATCGCCACATTGAACATGTTAAGGCTAAGGCACTGCGAGCTCTCGGTCTTATTAAGCATGCCAAGAAATTTCTTCCATCAGGTGATCTGCAGAAAATGTATAGAGGAATTGTTGAGCCACATTTCAGTTATTGCTGCTCGGTTTGGGGTTGTTGTAGTGAAACCAAACTTAATTCTCTCCAAAAGATCCAGAATAGAGCTGCAAAAATAACTACAAATAGTCCATACGATGCTTCTGCTGCCCCTCTGCTCCAAAATCTTGGCTGGCCATCAATCAAAGATCTTATCAGAAAAGAAACAGCAACGTTGACCTATAAGGCATTGAATTCACTTGCTCCTCAATATTTAGGGGAACTTTTCAGTAAATGCTCAGAGGGCAGTGATCGCATTCTTCGCTCTACCGAAACAAACTTGCAGATACCCCTGCTAAGAACAAGCACAGGCCAAAAAGCATTTTCGTATCGTGGAGCAAAATTATGGAATGAGCTGAATAGGGAAACTAAATTGGCATCGTCCCTGGCTACCTTTAAAAAATTCATATGAGAGGTACATTATATTTTCATTTTTAGTTCTATTATGCTCGTTTGTACATTATATATATATATATAATTCTCTTTAATTTAGGCTTTCTGTTTTTGCACAGGTCAATTTGTAAAGCAGTTATCTTTTACTGAAATTTTGTAACCTGTATAAATATTTAAAAATGAAATGAAATGAATGAAAATCTGCCGAAAAAGGGACCCCGGTTTAGAGAATTTTAGAGCCACAAACCCACCCATACGGGCGGCTCACACCCGTACCCTAAATGTTACCCCCCGGGCTTTTGTCCCAGACTTGCAGGTAGGAGCAAATCTTTGAATCAGCACGAAAGGTTGGGTGTAAAATTCTGTGATCTATTCCTTTTAGCTTGAAAGAGCCTTTATCTACTTGCCTACTGTATAATTATACCGTTGGACTCTCCAGAGATTTTGAACATTTTTTACAATTTACAGAGTATTCAAATAATTCTACTCGTTTAAGAATGTGACTTCATCAAATTTTTATATCGTAAACGGAATTTTGCTTGATAATATGTTGTGGACATTCGTAAACTAATGTTTGCTTGAAAACAAAAGTCTTAAAGCCATTGGACCTCAGATCTGGAACTGTTTACCAAATGAAATAAAATCAACTGACAATCTCAACAGCTTCAAACGTTTGATTAAACAATGGGATGGTCCTTCTTGTAAATGCAGCGCTTGTAAATATAATCATACCCTATAAATTCTGTCCATTCAAATCCAAACTGTTTTTAGTATATATCATTGTAAGTATTTATTTCCTTGGTTATTTCCTTTCATTTGTAATATAGTAGATTAGTTTCGATTTAGATTAGTTATATATGTATATATTTGTATGTATATATGTATAGCTAGATGAAAAAAATTCGAAGTAAAATAAGATGACAAACAAAATTTCTCATCAACCAGCTGAGCAATTACAACGGTTTCTTTAGGTTTTTTGAAAAATTCTCTGAAAATATTGAACATCTCAGATAGAATTACGAGAAGTTATGACATCTCCGAGATTTTCTCCGATCACTCCAAGATTTTCTCCGACATCTCCGACATCTCCGAGATTTCCTCCGACATCTCCGAGATTTTCTCCGATCACTCCGAGATTTTCTCCGACATCTCCGACATCTCCGAGATTTTCTCCGAGATTTCCTCCGACGTCTCCGACATCTCCGAGATTTTCTCCGACGTCTCTGACATCTCCGACATCTCCGACATCTCCGACGTCTCCGACAACTCCGTGTTTTCCGCCTGGCCGATAAATATGATTAAATGAAAAATGAAATGGTGTTGCAAAGTGTCGCAAGTGTCGCAGAGTGTCGCAGAATTTTGGTTCTGCAACACTTTGCGACGAATGGAAACTGCTGTACTAAAATGCTGCGACACTCTGCGACACTCTGCGACACTCTGCGACACTCTGCGACACTCTGCGATCGGTGTCGCAGAGATAGAAAATTTTCAATCTCTGCGACACTTTGCGACACTCTGCGATCAATGGAAACACCAGTCCTAATATTCTGCGACTGATTGCGATCCGAGAACAATAGACTCATGCGATTTCATTCTAGCTGTGGGCACGTGATGTTATTGTCATTGAAACATGGCGCCAAAATTCTGCAACACTCTGCGACCAATGGAAACATCGTGTCGCAGGGAGTTACAAAATGCAGCAAGCCAAATTTCTGCGACACTCTGCGACACTTTGCGACACTTTGCAGCTATGGTAAATTCCTTTATTATTCTAATCCCCTATTCAAAATGTGTGACGCGCGTCTCGACAAAGGCAACAAAAGTTAACGCATAAACAGGAGAACCTTGCGTAATCATGTTGATGAGTGCATCGGTGTCAATCATAGCAGCTTTGACAGCTCCTTTCTTCTCAACAAACGATAGCCAAAATGCATCGGTCCCCAGACCCCTGAGTGGAGAAAAATCAGCGTTTTGCACCGGTTGACCGATGCAGTCCAAAGGTTAACATTGAGCAATAGATAGCCCTACTATCTTTATTGTTGTTCGCTGTTTTTGTTGTCTCGCTTCCTCTCGTCTGTATGAAAAGTGGACCTAAACTCATCTTCAACGTGTTAGAAGACCAAATTGCGGTTGACTGGATAAGTCAGTCCGCAGAGGGAAACTTTTCTGACAATACCAAGTCAGTAAGTAAACAACTAAATCTGGCCTGTTTAGGCCAAGATGTAAACAACACTTCGAGAAGCACTGGCTTGAATAGCTCTGATCTGAGGTACATGTTCATATCCTAGTGCCTGAAATAACCTTCAAAGCAAGGTCTTTCGGCCAAAAAAAAAATTGTAAAAAGGGCGTTGCCTATGTTTTCCGAGTTTCTGAAGGGCGTGGTCACCCAAAAATTTCCTGGGGGCTTCGCCCCCAGACCCCTCATTTGCATCGGTCGCTCAAATATCTGGATCCGTCCCTGAGACGATAGATTTACAGTTTGGTATGCTTGCGTAGACTGACATGTCCTACATTTAGTATCGTGCTTCCTTTTAGGGATGCAAGACCAGAAATTTCCCAAAGTAATTATTCTTGAGGCTTGAGTATGCATGAAATTATTGCCAAGATAGAGCTATTTTTAGTTTCAGTGAAAGTATGCTTTTGAGAATGTCGATTTGGACTTACGTGTGCCGAAGGAAATTATAAACGCGTTTTTTACTCTAAAATTTAAAGATTAACTGATTTTAAGTGATTTTGAGGTATACTTTCTTCTAATTTCCCCAGGGGGGGGGGTCATGGAAAAAATTTTCGACACAGAGGCCGAAAAAATATGCACGGGGGTAAAATATACCCAATTACCCATTTTTTGCCATTTTTTTCCAAAAATGCCACTTTTTTCCAGACAAAAATGATGACCCACCCCTATTTTTGGCAAATTTTGTAAAATGCTTTTGCCTATGCCCTAACTTTTTATAAGAAACCAAGAGACTTGAATAATTCCAATTGCTGGCATACAGGTGTTGCATGAGAAGAAATTGAGAATTTAAGTCCTAGGCCTAAAATACTCTAAAACTCATCAGTACCAGCCATACATCCTCACGGGTCAACGTCTGCTGTAACAAGTCTATGTAAACAGTAAGATGATAAAAAAGAGTTTTGTAAAATACAATTTTGTTAAACAAATACAGTAAGAACCCGCAAAATAGAAACCAGTTTTTTCAAAACAGCCTGTTAAGTTTCTTATTAACCCTTTCACGCCCGGCAAAATTAAGCTTAACAGGAAAACCTAATGTAGATCGTCGTTTTCCAGGGGGTATCATAATCAATTATTCACTAAGCAATAGATAACTGCAATGTCCATAACCTTCCAAATCAATCAAAATTCTAAAAGCTTTACGCCCTGAAAAATTCGCAATTTTCAATGAATACTGTTGGGCTATATGGCCCTTCCGGGGGTGAAAGGGTTAATCGGGCATTTATCAAGGAAAGAGGCTGAAGGGTTTCTTATGATATGGTTAAGAAACCTTCAATGATTTCAAGTTAAATATCTTTACATAGATACATACTGTATACACACCCACAGATAGAATCATTTGCTATTTGTCTTAAAGCAGGTTGCGTAAAAACGCCACTGCATGAATTTATGCATTTGAAGTGACCTAATCATAAATTGTTTAGCCATGATGAAGTTCATTATATATATATTTGGGATCCTCCTATAAGAAACCTTCCTAAAATCAGGCTGAGAAGTTTCTTATATGAGGGCACCATTTCTCAAAAAAATCAGCCTGGGGTTTCTCATAAAGTGGTTTCTATTTTGCGGGTTCTTACTGTAATTCAGTTTTGTTATTTGAAAAATGTACCAAAAGTAGGATTGCATGTAATTTCTGTTCATTTTGTAAAATGATAGTGTTTTTTGGGCAGCAACCTGAAGAATAAACATGGATATTACAACTTTTCTGAAGTCTAACTACTAAAATAAACAAGGATAAGCCAATATTCATAGTCAGGAAAAAAGTTTCCAAGAAATGGAAAAAAAAAATTTTCGCGAAAAATAGACCCACCCACCCCCGGCCTCTGTGTCGAAAATTTTTTCCATGACCCCCCCTGATTTCCCAGGAAGACTTTCTCACAATCATTCACTAGCTTTGCACCTGTTACACCTAAGCAGCTAATTGAGACCATGGGAAAGTTCAAGACCTCTCAGGGGTCCGGCCTTGACTGTATCTCAAGCTTTTTTCTTAAGGTCGGGATGCCTGTTTTGGCCGGGTCTCTGAGTCGGCTCTTTAACATGTCTATGTCTCTCGGCATTTTTCCAGACGATTGGAAGATAGCTAGGGTTGCACCTATCTACAAGGATGGCTCAGAAGATGAAAATTCAAACTATCGCCCGATATCTGTTTTACCGGTCATCTCTCGCCTTTTTGAAAAACTGGTTTATGATCAATTTTACGGCTTTCTAAATGTGAATAAACTTCTATTCTCACAACAATCTAGTTTCAGGTTACTACATTCTGTACTGACCTGTCTCTTAAAATGTACCAATGACTGGTATCTCAATTTAGAGAACAGTGAATATACAGCCGTCACCTTTATTGATTTAAAGAAGGCTTTTGATACTGTGAATCATGACATCCTTATACAGAAACTGGAGCATTATGGGGTTCAAAACAAAGAGATACGCTGGTTCCGCTCGTATCTAACTAATAGAAAGCAGTGCTGTAAGGTAAATGGGCAACTTTCAGATCTCGAATCAATAACGACAGGAGTTCCTCAGGGCTCTTGCCTAGGACCTCTACTTTTCATAATATACGTAAATGATCTTCATTTCTCTCTGAGACACTCAGATGTTAACATGTACGCGGATGATACAAGCCTTTCTTTCTCTTCAAAGTCCATTCAATTGATAAATGAATGCGTCAATGAGGATCTTGGATACCTTAAATCCTGGCTTAATGCAAACAAATTGTCCCTCAATGTGACCAAGACACAAAGTCTCGTGATAGGTGGTAGCAAGCGTTTGAACGACTTAGAAAAGGTAGGGGGTGTAAAGCCTCAATTTAATGTAGGGGAAGAAACAGTTTCTATCATAAGGAAGGCAAAATATCTGGGAGTTATGGTCGATCAACACTTGAACTGGAAAGAACAAATTACTACCATCAAGAAAAAAGTTTCTAGAGGAATAGGGATGTTGAAATACTCCAAAAAGTTTCTCCCTCTTCTCACAATACAAAGCATGTATAAAAGTCTTGTGGAACCATATCTTAGATATTGCTGCCCTGTATGGGGAAGCTGTGGCTCCACAGCAATAAACGAACTACAAAAACTTCAAAATCGGGCTGCAAGAATAGTTACTAATAGTAGATATGATGCTTCTGCAAAGCCTATCATCAAGAAACTTGGATGGCACACTGTTAGTGAAATGATTCAAATGGAGACTTTGAGTATGGTATACAAATCTATCAATGATCTGGCTCCCACTTACCTTACAGAAATGTTCTCCAGACTCTCGGATTCAAGTAAGAGAGAATTACGCAATACTAGATCTGATTTAGAAATTCCCATGCGAAAATCTGCAAATGGCCAAAAATGCTTCTCATATAAAGGTGCGACAATGTGGAATAGGCTAAGCCAAGAATCAAAATTGTCCCCGACATTGAAAACTTTCAAAAAAAGCATAGCAAACCATGCATTTAACTAATTCTCTCTTACATCTTATCTACTAGATGCATGATCATACCTAAATTTTTATACACTTTGTTAATAGCTGTATAGATCTTATTTCTTTTTCGATTTACGTGTAAAATTATATATTTTCTTTTGTAAGTTATTTTAACAGGGTACATTGTAAAACAGTGTAACTGAATGTTTTACCCTGTATAAATATTATAAAATCAAATCAAATCAAATCAAATCAAACTAAAAAGGGCACTTTCCAACAATCTATACAGTAGTAATCATGGAAAATTTTCCCGGGGGCAGGCCCGCAGGGGCGGATCCAGATATTTGAGCGACCGATGCAAATGAGGGGTCTGGGGGCGAAGCCCCCAGGAAAATTTTGGGTGACCACGCCCTTCAGACTCTCGGAAAATATAGGCAACGCCCTTTTTAGTGGCCCCCCAAGCGATCAGGCGTGATGAACAAGGACAGATAATGTTTTATTCAAATAGCGCGTTTGTTGACATTTATCAGCTGAACCAATCAGATCACTTTATTTTCTGACGTAATTCTGCATGACGTCACATGTAAACAAGACGAACCAAGGAAGCTGTGGGGACGCTGGAGGGAAACCACCATCCCTTCTACTGATTCGGTGCGTCTGGCTTCGGGTCCCAACTCCAGGATTTGAATTTATTTTTGAAAAATAGTGTTTTCTCCACATTTTCCTCCAAGGCATTTGTGATGTATTGCTTAGATTGGTAGAAATAATTTTTTGAATCTCGGCTACAAAACAGCCCGCGCGTCTCCATCTTCCTTTTAGGCCCATCCGTGAACCGTGGTTACAAACGCAGATTCTTGGAGTTCTATACTTGTTTCAGATTATTAATCTTGAAGAAAGTAAGAAAACTCACCCTGCTATAAAATGACAACGGTAACGCCTTTCCTGTACCGCCTGAAACGAATTCTAGGAGGTTGCCGATACTCCGGCCACTGGCCGGAGCTTGGCCGGAGCCTGGCCGGAACCAATGAAAAAATATAAAAAGTGCTCTGGCCGGAGCCAGTTTTTGGCCAGAGCACTGGCCGGAGCTGAAACATTTACCAAGACAGTATTGCAAAGAAATGGTGTCAAGCCTTCGATTTTGACCCTTCTGTTTCGATTCTACCTTATATTTCCTAGCCTGATATAGGCCTGTTCACAGGCTACTTATTTCCTTAATCAATATCTTAAATTCTTCTTTTCATTTCTTTTTAATCTCATGTTCAAATTAAAACTTGAAGCTTAGTCACCTATCGAAGGATCCTGAAGCACAAACAAAGTCAACTGCTAAGGCCTGTTGACACCCAATAAACGATTGAACTAAAGATGGCCGATTTCACAGTGATGCTCGATTTCTTCGATACCAAAATGGATCTTGGTTAAAAATTGCTCGGCGCTATCTTTAGCACAATGGTACATTCAAGTGATCAGCCCTTGACAGAACCCCTGATTTCTTCCAAACATTTTCCATGAAAAAGTGAAATACCCCTTCATATGCTGTGCAGTATAATCTGATGCACCAGCCAGACTTCCAATACTGCCATAACACATGCATATTTTCAAGCAACTTGGTTCAAAAACTTTCAGCAGTCAGACATCAATCGAAGTTCTAGCACTAGATTTTCTATTTCAAGCTGAGTCTGTGCTTTTTTGGAGGTCAAATATTTTGAAATGATGCTTTCAACTGTGTTGTACAAAGAAGATTACACCAGAAAGTCTTAATGCTAAAAGGTTCTCTCAATTTGTTGGCATCTACAAATCATTTTGGAGAAAAGTGGCCGGAGCTTGGCCGGAGCCTGGCCGGAGCTTGGCCGGAGCAGAAAAAAAATACAAAAAGTGCCCGAATAATCCGGCCATAGCTCCGGCCAGGCTCCGGCCAAGCTCCGGCCAGTGGCCGGAGTATCGGCAACCTCCTCGAATTCTCA
Organism: Aurelia sp. 3 sensu Dawson et al. (2005); assembly: GCA_964020215.1. Taxonomy (NCBI): domain Eukaryota; kingdom Metazoa; phylum Cnidaria; class Scyphozoa; order Semaeostomeae; family Ulmaridae; genus Aurelia; species Aurelia sp. 3 sensu Dawson et al. (2005). The sequence goes on from OZ026585.1 coordinate 13,450,973, forward strand.
AGGCTGCAGGCAGCCGGGTGTCGGGAAGTGGGTGTGGCAATCCTACCTCGTCTTGAGTGAGAGTCGAAAATAATATTTCTTCCATGTAAACAAGCATGGTAGCTACGGAAAGAACATGGTGAAATGGTTTGTTCTCTGCCTTTTCTGATCCTTAGAGCTTTCTTGAGCAAAATAAAAGACAGTTGTCGAGAAATGATAACTAATGAGTCAGGTCGAACAAGCTTCATTCGGATGCATTGTAGGTTTTGATTGGTCTACACTTACGTCCTGAGATCTTCTGAAAAACTGTGTATGTTGGTTGCTATCAGCCAGGTCATACTCTTCCTCGTCCATCTCCTCTCACTTTCACAAAGTTGGTATAAAATTTCTTTGATCAATTTCATGGGAATGTTTTAACCATGGGTTACTATTTCAAAGATTTGATTGGTCAACGTGAAATTTTGGCGGGAAAACAAGGGATGCATCATTGTCAGTGATCAAGAGCCTGCTTTGCTTGATATCATAAGATTCACGATTATGCCACAATAAATTGAAGAGAAAATGCCAAAACTAAAGAAACAATGCAGGAATCCTCTGCACGATGAATGGTCTGTTGAAGAAGAAGATTGGAAATTGGTAAATTTACGAGCTCGTGGCCTTGCTGAGCTTTGGAATATCTTCAAAACTTTCTTCCAAATTAGAGGGTTTAGGCCAAGTAAATTGGGCGAAAGAATCTGCAGTATCTGCCTGAAAAGATGTTTTGAGAAACCTGAGTTCCTGGAACACATGACACCTGCACAATGCACAATGTTGAAAAAGAAGGTAAGTCTTGTAAATGGGATGTGACAAAACCCAGGGGGCTACTCTGGTATTTAGGATATGGGTGCTTAGGTTAATGTTTTGGGTCGAAAATTTTCGATGAAATTATTTTTAATTAAAAACCTATAGAAAAACATGATTTGCAAGCAAAATCAAAGCCAAACAACAATATCAAAATACATGAAATCTATCTATTCAGGACATTTATCCATATACTTTGGATGTTTACGACATACTTTTCAGACATGTAGGTCAAGAAAAACTATTTTGAGTCAATTTTTATGCCAGAAGTTATTTTGGTGTTTTGATGTTTTGTACCCTCATCACCCATATCCTACCAATACCAGAGAAACCCCTTTAAGGGGGACAACAGCTCTACAAAACCTTTTGTTAGACCTCTCATATTTCACAAAATCAGCAATGACCCCTTGGACCAAGATTACACATGTCCTTCAGGAAAAATCAATAATTGTCACACCTGCAATTACAGAAATATAACACACAATTGTTTTTGAAAATTTTGATAATGAAAATAGCTTCTTACAAATTCTCATACATAGTACTGGAGCTTTTTTGAAATTGTGGCCATCTTTACTAGTTCCTTATAAACCAGTTTCTTACAAAAGATGTCTACCCTCAGAATCATGGTCAAGAAAAATGAATAAGCAATCACCGATAAAACGCTGCTATTTTCTTTCTTCAGTTTTAGATTAGAAATAGTTCATACTGTTCAAAAGAGTTTACAACTGTACTGCCCCTTGAATTTCCCCCTTGTTTTTGTGACAGACATCCAATCATGTTTTATTTATTTTCTTTCTATTCAGCTCAAGAAAGTAGTAGCAGATTTTGTAGAGGACAGTGATCAGTTACAGATAGACAGTGACACCAAAGACAACATAGATAACCAAGTAGTTTTAGAAATAGATAGTCAGCATAGCACAGAGTCTACAATTACTCTCAGCCAACCTAGCCAGAAATTGTGGACAGATTCAGATGATGTTGACAGGTTTGTTGACAAGGAATGCCAAACAGTGGAGGGTAAGTTTCTACCTAAAGATGAATATGACAAACTACTTCAAAGAGGACTAGAACAAATAGATAGTCAGCAAAGCACAGAATCTACCATTACACTCAGCCAACCTAGCCAGATGTTGTGGACGGATTCGGATGATTTGATTATTGCTGATGGTAAGCCTGTTGATAAGGAATGCCAGACAATAGAAGGTACCTTTCTACCAAGAGACGATTTTGAAAAATTACTTATAAAAGCCCAGCAGTGCTGCAACTTTAAAGAAGAGTTGCAAAAGATTAGACTTGCATTGCCTGTAGGATCAGAAGCACCAGAGATGGATCCAGATGCTTTTGAAAGCTTTTGTGAGCAAGTTGGAGCTGAGAAGTTATTTTCTTCCATTTACAATGCCATGATTTCAGAGAAAATGTCAAAGAATCGAAAGGAACTCACCAAAGTTCGCACCATGGTCATAATCTACATGATGGTTTATGGGCAATCACAGAAAGCCAACTCTTTCCAAGTGACTTTGTCCAGGACATTACAACAGTTTGGCATTTCAGAACAAGGACTGATGTCATTGCGGAATTTAGGAATAGCTGCCCATCCCCACACAGTAAAATCAGCAGCAAAAACTTCTGCCTCCTCCCATTTTGACAATCTGTCTACCTTCTTTGAAAATGCAGTACAGAACAACCACTTTCTTGCAATATTCATTGATGATTATCACAATATTCACACTAAGCACCGCCCTGAGAGTAAAACACAGACTCAAGCAACTCACATGACTACTCTTCTGGTTAAAGTTTTCCCAAATGTGCAAGCAATCGAGAAAGATGGAAACCTACCTTGTCTCAGCAAAGATCCAGTTGAAGTAGATGTTCTGAAGAATATCCTTGCAGAAGGTATCCCCTCCTTATCAAAGAGTTATGCTCAAATCATGCCGGACTGGGTAGTATCAAAATATTTTGATCCAGAAGCTCAAAGAAACAGACTTGTTGTCCATGATTACCAACAGACTGAAGTTCGCAAAATGAGATGTATGGATCACTGCAAGCTGGTGGACTGCATTGAATCACCTCTTAAATCTCTTTCTGATATCCTCTCTGCTCTTGAGCACATGCTTGTAAATGGCCTTTCCATATACCTTGATAAGTTCTTGGTTCCATTTGTTGGTGACTGGCCAACTCAATATTATATGCGCCAGTTAGCATATTCTGATGATGTCACCATACCTGCACTTTGCAAGAGTATAGCTCCATTGATTGGGCCATTACACATCTCTATAAATTCAAGAGAGTGTGTCTTGATGATTTTCCATCACATCTTTGCTGATTTATATTCTTTTCTCTTTGGCAGTAAAGCCAAATTAGCCAAAAAACCAAAGCCATGGCGGATATCCCTCTTACTAGAAGTGATATATGGGGGATGGACTCTCATTCGTGATATGGTTCTCCCTGTTTTCTCTCAATGCAAAGATATACAGTATCTCACTCTGCTAAACCTTCTTGATAATCATGTTCCACTTGTACTGAGCATTTACTCAATTGTCTTTAAGTGCAATAATTATGAGCAATATTGCCAGTCACTGTTACGATGCTGGGTGATGTTCATGGTGTTCCAAAGGCGTCATTATGACAAGGCTTTGCTGGTAGCTCTTTCTATGTTCAGATACTGGAAGGACAGAAACCACCCATTCTTTGAAAAAATGCTCAGCTCCCTTGTAGTATTTGATGAATATCCTGTGGAGAATTTTCATTCAGTTTTGCGGGCAAGAACCAAAGAAGGTAACACAGGAGACCAAATCAACTTCAAAGCTAAAGAGATTGATGCCTGCAAACACGAGCTGCACTCCTTCAAGTCAAGATTTGTTCCACCAAAGAAATTCAATTTTAGCAACAAGAGGATCAGTCACCTGAAAGTCAAAGCAGCAAAATATCTGGCAAAAAAGTTTGAAGTCATTCATGATAACCTTGGAGCTGCAACTGTTCAGGAGAGGGTTGCAAGACAGAGAAAAGATGTGGTGAAGTGGAAGTTGCCAAATCTATTTGGTGATAATACTGTAACAAACAAAGTCCTCCCTCTTGGTTTTATATCACAGGAAAATCCACCATGCCCTGAAAAGTGAGATTTTTACCTTTCTTACATAATTTAAAGTAGCGGGGGGGGGGGGGGCTGACTAAGTTCAATGCAGTCAAATTTTTTATCAGAGAAGACAGGTAACTAAAAGACAAAACTCCTTCAGTTGTTCCGCTGTCGATCAAAGTTTAACTTGAAACCTGAAAATTCTACTTTCTCCTTCTCAGATTTTACTTTTTTACTTCAACCCGAGGAACTTGAAAGTTCTTGGGCTGACGTAAAATCCAGGGAGGGTGGAAACTCCCATATTTGACCTGGGATGTGCCTCTCGACAGGATGTCCTTTCATGTTGAAATCATGGGACAGTGTGTTAAAATTGATTAAAAAATATTGGGGCAGGGTATCATTTAGGAAGGAAACTCTTTTGGAACAATTGGCTAATGCTTTTGGCAAAGTTGCATGGAATACTGTTACTTTTGGGGGCATTTTTTATGTTATAGGGACAGGGCATGGAGAAGCTTCCGTATGTCCCTGTCACTTCCTAATCATCAAGTACCCCTCCTAGGGGCTGGAAAAAGTGCTATTTCTTTTATTCAACAACTACTGTTCAATAACATATCCTAACTACCCTTCAGCAGTTTGTTGTAAATATATTCACTTCTTGTTGCAGTGAAGGTTGATATTTAGTTGTTGTTTCAAAACAAGAATACAATAATGACTGGGGGGGGTACAACCAGCCCTTGAAAAGTGATGTTGACTAAGTAGGCAAAAGATTCATATGGGAGGAACGTAACTATTTGACAAATGTTACAACAATTCTACATTTGGGCACTGCCACATAAGATGCAGTAGATTACCAATATTTGCACCTCTTTTAAATCATACTACCCATGAAAGTTAAGAATTTTACTCAGAGCAAGGACAACCATAAAACATTTTAAGTTTGATTATGTTTTTGTATAATTTCACATAAGTTCCTTTGAATTGTTCAAAATTTCTCTTTCTCTCTGTAAAGTCATTTTAGTTGTTTTGGTATTCCAGAGTATGAAGACATTCTCAAAACCCAACAACTAAAAATCTGTTATGATAAGATACAGGTTTAAGAGAGCTAACCCAGGGGGGTACTCCCATTGTGGCCTGACAGGGGGTCCAATCAGGGTTAAAAAGGCCCAAAGCAAAAATTTTGAAAATTACCCTCAAATGGTGGTATCTTTTTACAAAAACCCTCAAATGGAACTTTATGAACCTGAAAACTTTGTCATCCCGGTAGCATTTAGCGTTGAAAATTTTACTTTAACAGTTTTTCATAATTTTTTATTGCAAAACTGTTGTAACAAAGTAAGAAAATTTCAGAATTCATTTACAATTATTGTACCAGGTTGAAACCTTATAAATGGCCAGGAATCTTAGAATACCCCAACTGGTAGTATGTGGTTGGCAAAAAGGGCCATTTGGTAGCCATTTGGCAGACCCTCAAACCGAATGGACCCCCTGAGAGGCCATAATGGGGGAGCCCCCCCCCCCCCGTGGCTTATTATTATAGCCCCTGTGTGTGCAAATATTCAAGTGAATAGGAGTTGTACCTCTTGTCCCACGCAGAAAATGTGACAAGCTTGATTGTAGAAGAAGGAGTCCTCTTTGGAAAATCCACTCAGCATGTGGTCACTCATTTCATGTCGAATGTAACCTGCCAAATATCAGTGTGTGCTCCGTTTGCCATGCAACCCTCGAGGCCAAGATGGAACAGCTAGCAAAGGCAGCCAATTCAGCAGTACGCAACTGTTTCTGGGGCGGCGACGACGACGGTGAGGGTGAAGTTGATGATAATGATGATGATGAAGCGGATGAGAGAGAAGACGAAGTCATGGATGTTGACGGTGTCGTCAAGCTAGCCCTCAATTTCTAGCCCTCAATTTTGTTACGGTACCGTAGAACGTATGCGGTTTACCGCATCCGGGCAGGCTATATGTTTGGCTGTTATATTATGATTTAGACATTCTTGAGAACAGTACATGTCATCTCGTTATTAAATACACATTTTCTGGTAATATTTGTCGACCAGGAGTTGTTTGAAGTACGATTAATTCTTACCGCGTTGCCCAACCGATGGGCCTAAGCAGGATTGATAACTTGCATCCACAATTGGCGAATTTCACGATATTTCGATGCAGAAACTGTCCATGTTGACCATCAAATGAATGTTTTTGACTGTTTGCTTGGATATTTCCATGATAAACATATAAAAGGCAGGCTGATAAAGTTCCCTCACTCCTAGTGTAACTCTTCAACTGACGCGCGTCGGAGGTGATTCCTACGATCAGGATTAGACATGACATGAGCCATCAATCACTCAGGATTTGTATTCTCATGCTAATTACAAGATACCCTTGGAACCCAGGGTAATTACAAGACTGTAAATGGCAAATACGTCACTTCTAAGGGGGGAGCAGAGGAGGGGAGGGGAGGAATAGGAAGGAATGGAGAGGTAGAAAGAGATGGATCAAAGAATTTCCAATATTTTTCGATTTTTCTTCAAACACCAGCGATGTCCCTTTTTCTGTCCCTCATTGCGAGTGAACCACCATGCAGTCCACCTTCTAAATAAAATTTCCAAATAGATCATAGGATGGATAACTCGATTTAAGAATCAAATCGGTGGCACAAAATTATCTAGTACCCAGCCCTCACCCCTTTTCCTTAGAGACCGTCGGTTTTTGGTCGAAAACTGAGAAAATATCACTTTTTCCGTCCGATATTACAAGAGACACAGCATCGATCCCAACTTCAAAGTATCATTTCTGAGTAGCTCATAGGTTGAATAACTCGATTTAAAAATCAAATCGGTGGCACAAAATTGTCTAGTACCCAGCCCTCACCTCTTTACTTAGGAAACCATCGGTTTTTGGTCAAAAACTGAGAAAATGTCACTTTTTCTGTCCGTTATTACAAGAGACACAGCATCGATCCCAACTTCCAAATACCATTTCTGAGTAGCTCATAGGTCGGATAACTCGATTTAAGAATCAAATCGGTGGCACAAAATTATCTAGTACCCAGCCCTCACCCCTTTTCCTTAGAGACCGTCGGTTTTTGGTCGAAAACTGAGAAAATGTCATTTTTTCGGTCCGTTATTACAAGAGACACAGCATCGAGCCCAACTTCAAAGTATCATTTCTGAGTAGCTCATAGGTTGAATAACTCGATTTAAAAATCAAATCGGTGGCACAAAATTATCTAGTACCCAGCCCTCACCCCTTTTCCTTAGAGACCGTCGGTTTTTGGTCGAAAACTGAGAAAATGTCAATTTTTCGGTCCGTTATTACAAGAGACACAGCATCGAGCCCAACTTCAAAGTATCATTTCTGAGTAGCTCATAGGTTGAATAACTCGATTTAAAAATCAAATCGGTGGCACAAAATTGTCTAGTACCCAGCCCTCACCTCTTTACCTAAGAAACCATCTGTTTTTGTTCGAAAACTGAGAAAATATCACTTTTTCCGTCCGATATTACAAGAGACACAGCATCGATCCCAACTTCAAAGTATCATTTCTGAGTAGCTCATAGGTTGAATAACTCGATTTAAAAATCAAATCGGTGGCACAAAATTATCTAGTACCCAGCCCTCACCTCTTTACTTAAGAAACCATCGGTTTTTGGTCAAAAACTGAGAAAAAGTCACTTTTTCGGTCCGTTATTACAAGAGACACAGCATCGAGCCCAACTTCAAAGTATCATTTCTGAGTAGCTCATAGGTTGAATAACTCGATTTAAAAATCAAATCGGTGGCACAAAATTGTCTAGTACCCAGCCCTCACCTCTTTACCTAAGAAACCATCTGTTTTTGTTCGAAAACTGAGAAAATATCACTTTTTCCGTCCGATATTACAAGAGACACAGCATCGAGCCCAACTTCAAAGTATCATTTCTGAGTAGCTCATAGGTTGAATAACTCGATTTAAAAATCAAATCGGTGGCACAAAATTGTCTAGTACCCAGCCCTCACCTCTTTACCTAAGAAACCATCTGTTTTTGTTCGAAAACTGAGAAAATATCACTTTTTCCGTCCGATATTACAAGAGACACAGCATCGAGCCCAACTTCAAAGTATCATTTCTGAGTAGCTCATAGGTTGAATAACTCGATTTAAAAATCAAATCGGTGGCACAAAATTGTCTAGTACCCAGCCCTCACCTCTTTACCTTGGCAACCTTCGGTTTTTGGTCAAAAACTGAGAAAATGTCACTTTTTCTGTCCGTTATTACAAGAGACACAGCATCGAGCCCAACTTCAAAGTATCATTTCTGAGTAGCTCATAGGTTGAATAACTCGATTTAAAAATCAAATCGGTGGCACAAAATTGTCTGGTACCCAGCCCTCACCTCTTTACTTAGGAAACCATCGGTTTTTGGTCAAAAACTGAGAAAATGTCACTTTTTCTGTCCGTTATTACAAGAGACACAGCATCGATCCCAACTTCCAAATACCATTTCTGAGTAGCTCATAGGTCGGATAACTCGATTTAAGAATCAAATCGGTGGCACAAAATTATCTAGTACCCAGCCCTCACCCCTTTTCCTTAGAGACCGTCGGTTTTTGGTCGAAAACTGAGAAAATGTCATTTTTTCGGTCCGTTATTACAAGAGACACAGCATCGAGCCCAACTTCAAAGTATCATTTCTGAGTAGCTCATAGGTTGAATAACTCGATTTAAAAATCAAATCGGTGGCACAAAATTATCTAGTACCCAGCCCTCACCCCTTTTCCTTAGAGACCGTCGGTTTTTGGTCGAAAACTGAGAAAATGTCAATTTTTCGGTCCGTTATTACAAAAGACTCAGCATCGAGCCCAACTTCCAAATACCATTTCTGAGTAGCTCATAGGTCGGATAACTCGATTTAAGAATCAAATCGGTGGCACAAAATTATCTAGTACCCAGCCCTCACCCCTTTTCCTTAGAGACCGTCGGTTTTTGGTCGAAAACTGAGAAAATGTCAATTTTTCGGTCCGTTATTACAAAAGACTCAGCATCGAGCCTAACTTCCAAATACCATTTCTGAGTAGCTCATAGGTCGGATAACTCGATTTAAGAATCAAATCGGTGGCACAAAATTATCTAGTACCCAGCCCTCACCCCTTTTCCTTAGAGACCGTCGGTTTTTGGTCGAAAACTGAGAAAATGTCATTTTTTCGGTCCGTTATTACAAAAGACTCAGCATCGAGCCCAACTTCCAAATACCATTTCTGAGTAGCTCATAGGTCGGATAACTCGATTTAAGAATCAAATCGGTGGCACAAAATTATCTAGTACCCAGCCCTCACCCCTTTTCCTTAGAGACCGTCGGTTTTTGGTCGAAAACTGAGAAAATGTCAATTTTTCGGTCCGTTATTACAAAAGACTCAGCATCGAGCCCAACTTCCAAATACCATTTCTGAGTAGCTCATAGGTCGGATAACTCGATTTAAGAATCAAATCGGTGGCACAAAATTATCTAGTACCCAGCCCTCACCCCTTTTCCTTAGAGACCGTCGGTTTTTGGTCGAAAACTGAGAAAATGTCAATTTTTCGGTCCGTTATTACAAAAGACTCAGCATCGAGCCCAACTTCCAAATACCATTTCTGAGTAGCTCATAGGTCGGATAACTCGATTTAAGAATCAAATCGGTGGCACAAAATTATCTAGTACCCAGCCCTCACCCCTTTTCCTTAGAGACCGTCGGTTTTTAGTCGAAAACTGAGAAAATGTCAATTTTTCGGTCCGTTATTACAAAAGACTCAGCATCGAGCCCAACTTCCAAATACCATTTCTGAGTAGCTCATAGGTCGGATAACTCGATTTAAGAATCAAATCGGTGGCACAAAATTATCTAGTACCCAGCCCTCACCCCTTTTCCTTAGAGACCGTCGGTTTTTGGTCGAAAACTGAGAAAATGTCAATTTTTCGGTCCGTTATTACAAAAGACTCAGCACCGAGCCCAACTTCCAAATACCATTTCTGAGTAGCTCATAGGTCAGATAACTCGATTTAAGAATCAAATCGGTGGCACAAAATTATCTAGTACCCAGCCCTCACCCCTTTTCCTTAGAGACCGTCGGTTTTTGGTCGAAAACTGAGAAAATGTCATTTTTTCGGTCCGTTATTACAAAAGACTCAGCATCGAGCCCAACTTCCAAATACTTATTCCTTTGACCGTCATGTACTGGAATGAGGCATCCGTAAGACTTTTCCACGATCTTGCGGATCACGATATCATTTCATGGGATGCGACAGGCAAGATTGTGCGCTCTTCTTTAACAAAAAGGAAATTATTTTATTATGAGATTACCGCTCGCCATCCAAAAAAAGGGATGATCAGTGTGCCATTGTCCGTTATGATTAGCGACACCCACACTCTCCCCATTTTGCAAAACTGGCTAACTGCATTCAGACACCACGAAAAGGAAATTTTTGGTTCTAACAATTTATCCAATCCAGTTCAATTCAATAGCGATAGAGCATTGGTACTGATACTTGCTGCACTAAGTGTCATCAACAGAGAAAACATGGCCGAATTTTTAGAGAGAGCATGGAATATAGTAACTGGACAGGCATCTTTAAGAGAACTCATGAAAATGAATGTACATGCATGTGCTTTCCATTTCATGCGAGATGCGAAGAAGGTGATCAAGAAGTATTTTACTCGCAAGAGATCAGTTAGCATATATATGTGGGCATGCAGTCTGATGATGAATGCTGCATCCCTAGAAGATCTTATCGATATTTTTGCACTCATTGTGCGAATATGTTGCACCAAGACGGTCTGCAAAGATCTGGAAAGAGACCTTACATCATTGCATGATCGAATAGAAAGGTTTGAGACAGTGCTGAAAGAGAATGGGGTGCAAATGGAAGTGGAAGACTTGCACGAATCAGAGGTGGACGTAAATGATCGTCTTGGAACTGAGGAAGAGATGCTAAACAGATCAAGTGACTCGAAATTCCGTAAAGAGTTTGAAAAGGTCAAGCAATATAATGCTGAGAAATGTGCAAATGATGAAAGCAGAACAACCGGCTCCGAGTTAAATAGCCTCTATGAACCAGAGCTGGCAAATAACATTTGCAAGAATCTTATGCCTACAGCACCCCTGTGGTCAGGATTGTTATTAAATGATTTGTCGAGACATGGTGACAGCAAACCATACCAAGACTACAAGGATAAAAGAAAAATGGGAATCACATCAATCAAGGATCGATATAGGACTTTCCTAAACGACAATAAAACTATTGGAGGATCGGAAAGAAGAATGGGGATAATGTATGAGTTGCAGATGAACTCGCGGAGTCGGATTAGACTAGATGATTTCTTTAGGACAGTGCACGAAGATGTGATTGGTTTACAAAGAACTTTTGCAGATCAATATCGCAGTTCTTCGACAGGCAGGAAAAGACCAAAGCAAACTGTCACTGAGTCATGGGATAAGAAACGTAAAGGGAATCCCTATTCTAAGAAAGATGTTGGCTATTACCAAGCAGCTCCACCATCTAGAAATCCAGTTTCACTCAAGGATTATCTTCCATGGCCAAAGTAAATGCAGACGACAAAGCAACTTCCCACAAAAAAGAAGAGCACTTTCAGGATGTCAATATTAAAGGGACTAAGAGAAGACATGTTCATGACGACACCAATCTGGCATCGTCCTCGAAGAAGATGAAGGTAGACGATGATGCAGATCAAAATAAAAACAAAGTGAATGATATGAAATACAAAGATATATTCGATGATGAAGATATAACTATGGATGAACATGAATTCCACAAAGGTAGAGAGCATGAAAGAATGTTCACCGTAGGAGACGTTGTTATCCATGAATATAACGTTCCATTGAAAAGGATTTATCCCGGTCTTTACCAAATGGAACAAATGAAGGAAACAGTGGAGGTCTTACAAACTGTCCTACGACGTCTTCTGATAGGTCTGCCGAACTATCACAATAACTGTTGGCTAAACGCTGTTCTGCAAGCAATGTGTTCTATCATACACAGTTACAAGTTTCTAAAACTGAACCTGGACTTTACAATACCAAGCTACCCACTGGCCTGTCAGTCGCTATTTACTCACCTGAGGCGATTCACTGCAGCCAGCACGAATCTTAGAGAGAAACAAGTGGATTGTCTGAGAATGTTGGAGAGACTAAATAGCACAGATTTCAGATTTGGTCTGCAACACGATGCACATGAAATAATGGGCAATATTGTCAACTCAGTGAATGCAGAACCCGACGTAGATATCTGGCAATTAAGCTTTGGAGAGATGTCAACTTGTTTCAGTTGTGGTAAAGCAGAGGTGATGCAAAGAAACCTCGGAGTATCCGTATTAGTGTTAGAGAAGGAAGGACTATTAGGTGAGACGCATTCCATACAAAGCGCTATCGAAAATTTCTTCGCAGACGAACAAATCAAAGATGTGAAATGCGAATGTGGCGGTGAAAGCGGAAAGGGGTACGCAAAGGTTGTTACCAAAGCACCTACCGACTTAGCCATAGTTTTGAATCGCTACAACTTCAACAAGGAATGGAATATACAACAAAAGTGCAGAAGATCTATTTATCCTTCGTACATACTCAATTTGGATCACCATTCAACCAACGGTAAAAAAGGAACGGGTGAGCTGTTCGCAACTACTGATGTGGGCAAAATTAGCACCCAGTACAAGTTACGGGCATGTGTTTTACATCACGGAGATACAACGACTAGCGGTCATTATACCGCATGTACATATGTAAATGAAAACGTTTTGATACAATACGATGACATGTCTGCTAAAGTTGTATCTGCAGGTCAACTTTCATCCATTCAATCAGATGGCTATATATTCTTGTATGAAAGACTAGACCAAATTGACGAGTTTGTTGAGAGGTTTGCACCTGCATTCTTGGCTGCAGCATGTATAGATAACATTCCAATGGCTGAGGGCTTTACATCTAAAGTCCCTCTGGATGACTTCAAGGATATTCGCGATCGATATCTTGGTGGCGAAATGGAGAAAAGTGCGTTCCACTCTCTTCTACTTATCACAGCAAGAGAATACTTCCAAAGAGTGCCACTTTACAACAACAATTGGGATTTCGATGCACTGTTCTACGATGCATTGAAAGAAGTTAACACAAATTACTGTAGGAGCACTGTCAGTATCGAGCAAAGAAGTTGTTTGTCATGTGGTAGCGAAGATGCGGAAATGATTGTTGAAAATGAGCTCCAAATCACTGATTTAGATTTTCATAAAATCGAAAGAGCCTTCTTAAGGGCAAAAGAGAAGAGAAAATGCAAGAGCTGTACAGAGTCTAGGACTTTTAAGCCAATATTGACGTTTTACGATGTTCCAGACACACTAGTTGTTAAATGTCGTTCGATAAGCCCAACACAGGAGGTAAAGCAGACATCACTTGGGAAGGAGTTGAAAATCTACGTGAATAGTTCCCAAGCAGTGAAATATAGAGTACACTGCATCTTTTCGGCAACAAGTAGGAAACTGTTTGTTCGAAATGGCGATCAGGTTATAACATGCGATGCATCTGAAACAAATCTGTACTCCATTGCAGAGTATGGAGCTTACATTGACGGAACAAGGAAACAATTTGGAAAAGGAGAGTACACCATCATCTTAGTGAAAGTGGATAGGTTCAGCCCAGCTAATCTCGAAAACAAGAGGGTAAAATGCAGGAATGACTTAGAGCATGCACGAACTCTTAACGATAGCGAAAGTAATGGCTATTTCTTGCCCTTGCCAAACGAAGATGTAATCATAACTGAAGGGCTGTTGAACACTAACGTGGCAGTTCATGGAAATTCCTTGAAACAAGTCAGAGAAGGTGGAAATCTCAAAGGCGATGTCATTGATGGGTTTATGCTTTTGATTGCAAATGCTGCAAACGAAGAGTTGGATAAGCCGATATTAGTGGTACCCAGCTTACAATTGAGAAGTTATGTGCGCAAAGGACATTCATCGGAGCACTTTGACCGTATCAAGAGGCAGAAGACAGAAATCATTGACAACCAATACCAATATGCAATAACAGCTTGGTCACTCGATGATATACACTGGATAGGAATGGTTGTAGACATTCATAAAGGCATCCTTACTTACATTGATTCTTTGGGCTCCAGACCAGTACAATCAGCCATAGACAGTTTTTGCTTTTACATGAACGTATTCGGAGTCTTAATCAAGGGTGATCCAAAGCAAGTCAAATATCTGTCAATCATGTCCCAAAGCAACAATTTCGTGAGACAGACAGATAGTGTCAGTTGTGGCATGTTCGTGTGCATGTACTTGCGATTTATTATACTCAGCAGAAACCGCATGCCTATCAATGTAAATGTGAAATCCGAGCGAATGCTGATCTACAATGCAATCGTCAAGAAAAAGCTCGATTTATCCACAGCAATGAATGAATTGGAGATGATAGAATTCCTGAAACAGATACCGGTTACCGAGGACCGAGAATACCAGCATGTCGACTTGGAAAGCAATGATGTCGTAACAATTACAGACCTGGAAGCGAATAAGCAATGCCTTGAGGAATACCAGGAGATATTTGAAAGGAAATACCTGAACTTTACTTGCCGACAAATATATGACAGTGTCTTATCCTCAAGATACGTAGTTAGCGAAGAAATGCAGAGATTAAAAGAAATGTGTTCAAACCGATCTTCACCATACTTGAAGCCATTTGCAACAGATATCAGATACATACTTCAGAAGAATGAGAATGTTTTGACGAAACGAGCAGATCAACTTAGAAGATGCCATGTTATGAAACTTACAAGAGAGGATAGTATATTACCGGAACTAATTGAGATGGAATTAAATAATTGGATTGGATGCAGAGGGAACGCTGGAATAAGAAAGACAGGAAAGTGCCACAAGCCAGTTCCAGTCATTGAAAACTGTTGCACCACTGGCAGCCCGCGCTGCAGAAGCATTTTAGATTTCATCAACTCTGTCTTGACGCCATCTTGTTTGGTGACGTTGCTTGCAAAAAGGCATAAAAGATCACGAGAGGAAATATTTGATGAAGTATACGGCAAATATCTAAAAGGTGAGTAGATATTCATGTGCGCCGAGATTTTCATTGCTTCGCACTGTTCGATTCAAGATACTGGAAAATGAAAAAATCCAATAATTTTGAAATTGATTCAGCTAAAAATTGTGCATTATTCCACAAAACAATAGTTTCCACAAGTGCTGTAACAAGCAGACGACACAACAAGGAACATTTCCTGAGGGTGGGGAGGGGGGGGGGGTAACTACCATATATGCAGTTAAGGGATGTGCCATTTTTTGGGGTGCCTTTTTTCGAGCAGAAAATAAATTTTGAGGTATTCTTTTTTGGTAAATCACAAGTAATTAAATTACTCTATAGGACATTAATTTTGATCAATTTTCACTTACTCGGTAAAATTTTGGATGGCTTTCACAATTTTAGGATATACATTTTCGATGGCATGTAAATTGTGGGGGTATCGTTTCGCGAAAATTTATAAATTTTAGGGTGCGATTTCAGAAGTCAAATGGCACACCCCCGTTACCCGTCTATTGAAGTTACCCCGTCGTCCCCTTCCCCGGGGGAACCTTTATGCTTTAACTTCACTTTCACTTCAGAATATTGTATAAAATTGAGTTAAAAACAAGTATCCATACAAGAGTAACGTTTCCAAACAAAGGAAAGGATCCGTAACGTGCTAGCAACAGTCATCTCCCATCCTTCATCTGCCATGCCCCCTCGTACCTCAGTCGGATGATGTAAATATGAACGTCTCAATCTTTCCGTGCGTATCGAGAAAACTTGAAATGATCCAGCTTTTGCCAAGCCTTTACTTTACAGTAACTATCATGGTTGTGGCTGTGGGAGGTACCGAAAGAAGTGGTTTCTATGGAAGTGTGGTGTCCATTTAGTCACAATGTGCCGTAAGGTTGCTGCAGCCATTGCCGGAACCACTGCCACTGGCATGCCGCACACATAGAAACCTTTTTTCGCTACCGCTAGCAACCTTTACCATGGTTTGAATGAGGTATAGTGGGTTTAGCAGATAGATGATGGCAGAGGATTTCCGCTACCAACGTTACACCTCCTAAAGGCTGTATCAAAAACAGGTTTTAAGTTGAAATGGATGTGGCATGCCTGCGGCAATGGTTTCGGCAATGGCGGCAGTAACCTTACGGCACCTTATAAAGAACGGAGCTACACATGGTGGTCTTGTTTAGACATTGTACAGAAGAACGACAAGAGCTATATAAAGATCATACAAAGCTATTGATCATGAATATATTGATCCATTACCCGTAGCTAAACTGCTGTAGATCTACTTGAAACGAAGATATATCAAACACAGTCGAGAGGTACAATAGAAAGAAATTATTTGTTGCATTCAAGATCAGCGTTTCACAGGAAAACTCCCACTTTCATAATGAGTGACGTCGGATAAAAGAAAATAAGACAGCAAACTAAGTTAATATAAGTCGAGGGTTAAAACAGCAGCCCAGTCTCTTTTGTTATTTGATATTCACAATAGAACCTGCAGCAGTTAATAACTTGATATGGCAGCTTTACGCTTTACAAAAGTGACCTCCAGGGATGAGATGAAGAAAGTGATGTGACAAATACAAACATGAAGACAAAAGTTCCATGCCTGCTGCATTTCAAATAGGGAAGATTGCAGTTATAAATTTGCTGACACGTCATAGTATAAACTTATACCGTGTCTCTCAATCAAACTGCAGGGTTTTAATGAACTATTGTGAATAACAAATGACTTTCCTCCTGGGAAAACAAAGTAGGACAACTCGAACATGGGCAATACCTTGACGTGGTGTTCGAGCTTACCTCCACAGAATATATAAGATTTGCCTTATCATTTCCATACACAAAGAAATAAAATAATGATAGCAATCTTAGTTAAAAGCAAAATTTCAACAATACCAACATGATATAAGGCAGAAACGAAAGCCAATCATTATATTCTGTGGAGAACCAAATTTGCCCACTTGGTAAAGCCGAGCTGCCTAACTCAAACATTACATGAGAAGCTGGGAAGCTTGCGAACAACAACAGCACCAATGGGAACACCACATGCGATCAAAACATCTGCAAAGAACTTTGAAAATTTAATGAAATGGATTTTAATGTCATTCATTGTAAGCATAGCATCACGTTGAATCATTGTCGTTTATTCTCTCTCCCATACCCTTTCATACAGAGTGCCATTTGCTAGATATTTCAGCTATTAGCTCAAAGATGCTAAATCGAACGGTATTTCTATGCATTTTATGTGATTTTCAAATGTGAACGACTAAGAAGGAAATAGTATTTAAAAAAATGTATAGAGGTATTGATCGCTCGGGAATTATTTGTAATATTGCTGAAAGATCTATTGCAGCATGATCTGTCTCTATCAGTTTTTGACAAAAAACCGAAGGTTGCCAAGGTAAAGAGGAGAGGGCTGGGTACTAGACAATTTTGTGCCACCGATTTGATTTTTAAATCGAGTTATTCAACCTATGAGCTACTCAGAAATGATACTTTGAAGTTGGGCTCGATGCTGTGTCTCTTGTAATAACGGACAGAAAAAGTGACATTTTCTCAGTTTTTGACCAAAAACCGATGGTTTCTTAGGTAAAGAGGTGAGGGCTGGGTACTAGATAATTTTGTGCCACCGATTTGATTTTTAAATCGAGTTATTCAACCTATGAGCTACTCAGAAATGATACTTTGAAGTTGGGCTCGATGCTGTGTCTCTTGTAATAACGGACCGAAAAAGTGACTTTTTCTCAGTTCTTGACCAAAAACCGATGGTTTCTTAAGTAAAGAGGTGAGGGCTGGGTACTAGATAATTTTGTGCCACCGATTTGATTTTTAAATCGAGTTATTCAACCTATGAGCTACTCAGAAATGATACTTTGAAGTTGGGATCGATGCTGTGTCTCTTGTAATATCGGACGGAAAAAGTGATATTTTCTCAGTTTTCGAACAAAAACAGATGGTTTCTTAGGTAAAGAGGTGAGGGCTGGGTACTAGACAATTTTGTGCCACCGATTTGATTTTTAAATCGAGTTATTCAACCTATGAGCTACTCAGAAATGATACTTTGAAGTTGGGCTCGATGCTGTGTCTCTTGTAATAACGGACAGAAAAAGTGACATTTTCTCAGTTTTTGACCAAAAACCGATGGTTTCTTAGGTAAAGAGGTGAGGGCTGGGTACTAGATAATTTTGTGCCACCGATTTGATTTTTAAATCGAGTTATTCAACCTATGAGCTACTCAGAAATGATACTTTGAAGTTGGGCTCGATGCTGTGTCTCTTGTAATAACGGACCGAAAAAGTGACTTTTTCTCAGTTCTTGACCAAAAACCGATGGTTTCTTAAGTAAAGAGGTGAGGGCTGGGTACTAGATAATTTTGTGCCACCAATTTGATTTTTAAATCGAGTTATTCAACCTATGAGCTACTCAGAAATGATACTTTGAAGTTGGGATCGATGCTGTGTCTCTTGTAATATCGGACGGAAAAAGTGATATTTTCTCAGTTTTCGAACAAAAACAGATGGTTTCTTAGGTAAAGAGGTGAGGGCTGGGTACTAGACAATTTTGTGCCACCGATTTGATTTTTAAATCGAGTTATTCAACCTATGAGCTACTCAGAAATGATACTTTGAAGTTGGGCTCGATGCTGTGTCTCTTGTAATAACGGACAGAAAAAGTGACATTTTCTCAGTTTTTGACCAAAAACCGAAGGTTGCCAAGGTAAAGAGGTGAGGGCTGGGTACTAGACAATTTTGTGCCACCGATTTGATTTTTAAATCGAGTTATTCAACCTATGAGCTACTCAGAAATGATACTTTGAAGTTGGGCTCGATGCTGTGTCTCTTGTAATATCGGACGGAAAAAGTGATATTTTCTCAGTTTTCGAACAAAAACAGATGGTTTCTTAGGTAAAGAGGTGAGGGCTGGGTACTAGACAATTTTGTGCCACCGATTTGATTTTTAAATCGAGTTATTCAACCTATGAGCTACTCAGAAATGATACTTTGAAGTTGGGATCGATGCTGTGTCTCTTGTAATATCGGACGGAAAAAGTGATATTTTCTCAGTTTTCGAACAAAAACAGATGGTTTCTTAGGTAAAGAGGTGAGGGCTGGGTACTAGACAATTTTGTGCCACCGATTTGATTTTTAAATCGAGTTATTCAACCTATGAGCTACTCAGAAATGATACTTTGAAGTTGGGATCGATGCTGTGTCTCTTGTAATATCGGACGGAAAAAGTGATATTTTCTCATTTTTCGAACAAAAACAGATGGTTTCTTAGGTAAAGAGGTGAGGGCTGGGTACTAGACAATTTTGTGCCACCGATTTGATTTTTAAATCGAGTTATTCAACCTATGAGCTACTCAGAAATGATACTTTGAAGTTGGGATCGATGCTGTGTCTCTTGTAATATCGGACGGAAAAAGTGATATTTTCTCAGTTTTCGAACAAAAACAGATGGTTTCTTAGGTAAAGAGGTGAGGGCTGGGTACTAGACAATTTTGTGCCACCGATTTGATTTTTAAATCGAGTTATTCAACCTATGAGCTACTCAGAAATGATACTTTGAAGTTGGGCTCGATGCTGTGTCTCTTGTAATAACGGACAGAAAAAGTGACATTTTCTCAGTTTTTGACCAAAAACCGAAGGTTGCCAAGGTAAAGAGGTGAGGGCTGGGTACTAGACAATTTTGTGCCACCGATTTGATTTTTAAATCGAGTTATTCAACCTATGAGCTACTCAGAAATGATACTTTGAAGTTGGGATCGATGCTGTGTCTCTTGTAATATCGGACGGAAAAAGTGATATTTTCTCAGTTTTCGAACAAAAACAGATGGTTTCTTAGGTAAAGAGGTGAGGGCTGGGTACTAGACAATTTTGTGCCACCGATTTGATTTTTAAATCGAGTTATTCAACCTATGAGCTACTCAGAAATGATACTTTGAAGTTGGGCTCGATGCTGTGTCTCTTGTAATAACGGACAGAAAAAGTGACATTTTCTCAGTTTTTGACCAAAAACCGAAGGTTGCCAAGGTAAAGAGGTGAGGGCTGGGTACTAGACAATTTTGTGCCACCGATTTGATTTTTAAATCGAGTTATTCAACCTATGAGCTACTCAGAAATGATACTTTGAAGTTGGGCTCGATGCTGTGTCTCTTGTAATATCGGACGGAAAAAGTGATATTTTCTCAGTTTTCGAACAAAAACAGATGGTTTCTTAGGTAAAGAGGTGAGGGCTGGGTACTAGACAATTTTGTGCCACCGATTTGATTTTTAAATCGAGTTATTCAACCTATGAGCTACTCAGAAATGATACTTTGAAGTTGGGATCGATGCTGTGTCTCTTGTAATATCGGACGGAAAAAGTGATATTTTCTCATTTTTCGAACAAAAACAGATGGTTTCTTAGGTAAAGAGGTGAGGGCTGGGTACTAGACAATTTTGTGCCACCGATTTGATTTTTAAATCGAGTTATTCAACCTATGAGCTACTCAGAAATGATACTTTGAAGTTGGGCTCGATGCTGTGTCTCTTGTAATAACGGACAGAAAAAGTGACATTTTCTCAGTTTTTGACCAAAAACCGAAGGTTGCCAAGGTAAAGAGGTGAGGGCTGGGTACTAGATAATTTTGTGCCACCGATTTGATTTTTAAATCGAGTTATTCAACCTATGAGCTACTCAGAAATGATACTTTGAAGTTGGGCTCGATGCTGTGTCTCTTGTAATAACGGACAGAAAAAGTGACATTTTCTCAGTTTTTGACCAAAAACCGAAGGTTGCCAAGGTAAAGAGGTGAGGGCTGGGTACTAGACAATTTTGTGCCACCGATTTGATTTTTAAATCGAGTTATTCAACCTATGAGCTACTCAGAAATGATACTTTGAAGTTGGGCTCGATGCTGTGTCTCTTGTAATATCGGACGGAAAAAGTGATATTTTCTCATTTTTCGAACAAAAACAGATGGTTTCTTAGGTAAAGAGATGAGGGCTGGGTACTAGACAATTTTGTGCCACCGATTTGATTTTTAAATCGAGTTATTCAACCTATGAGCTACTCAGAAATGATACTTTGAAGTTGGGCTCGATGCTGTGTCTCTTGTAATAACGGACAGAAAAAGTGACATTTTCTCAGTTTTTGACCAAAAACCGACGGTCTCTAAGGAAAAGGGGTGAGGGCTGGGTACTAGATAATTTTGTGCCACCGATTTGATTTTTAAATCGAGTTATTCAACCTATGAGCTACTCAGAAATGATACTTTGATGTTGGGCTCGATGCTGTGTCTCTTGTAATAACGGACAGAAAAAGTGACATTTTCTCAGTTTTTGACCAAAAACCGAAGGTTGCCAAGCTAAAGAGGTGAGGGCTGGGTACTAGATAATTTTGTGCCACCGATTTGATTTTTAAATCGAGTTATTCAACCTATGAGCTACTCAGAAATGATACTTTGAAGTTGGGCTCGATGCTGTGTCTCTTGTAATAACGGACAGAAAAAGTGACATTTTCTCAGTTTTTGACCAAAAACCGATGGTTTCTTAAGTAAAGAGGTGAGGGCTGGGTACTAGATAATTTTGTGCCACCGATTTGATTTTTAAATCGAGTTATTCAACCTATGAGCTACTCAGAAATGATACTTTGACGTTGGGCTCGATGCTGTGTCTCTTGTAATAACGGACCGAAAAAGTGACTTTTTCTCAGTTTTTGACCAAAAACCGATGGTTTCTTAGGTAAAGAGGTGAGGGCTGGGTACTAGATAATTTTGTGCCACCGATTTGATTTTTAAATCGAGTTATTCAACCTATGAGCTACTCAGAAATGATACTTTGAAGTTGGGCTCGATGCTGTGTCTCTTGTAATAACGGACAGAAAAAGTGACATTTTCTCAGTTTTTGACCAAAAACCGAAGGTTGCCAAGGTAAAGAGGTGAGGGCTGGGTACTAGATAATTTTGTGCCACCGATTTGATTTTTGAATCGAGTTATTCAACCTATGAGCTACTCAGAAATGATACTTTGAAGTTGGGCTCGATGCTGTGTCTCTTGTTATAACGGACAGAAAAAGTGACATTTTCTCAGTTTTTGACCAAAAACCGATGGTTTCTTAAGTAAAGAGGTGAGGGCTGGGTACTAGATAATTTTGTGCCACCGATTTGATTTTTAAAGCGAGTTATTCAACCTATGAGCTACTCAGAAATAATACTTTGAAGTTGGGCTCGATGCTGTGTCTCTTGTAATAACGGACAGAAAAAGTGACATTTTCTCAGTTTTTGACCAAAAACCGAAGGTTGCCAAGGTAAAGAGGTGAGGGCTGGGTACTAGATAATTTTGTGCCACCGATTTGATTTTTAAATCGAGTTATTCAACCTATGAGCTACTCAGAAATGATACTTTGATGTTGGGCTCGATGCTGTGTCTCTTGTAATAACGGACAGAAAAAGTGACATTTTCTCAGTTTTTGACCAAAAACCGAAGGTTGCCAAGGTAAAGAGGTGAGGGCTGGGTACTAGATAATTTTGTGCCACCGATTTGATTTTTGAATCGAGTTATTCAACCTATGAGCTACTCAGAAATGATACTTTGAAGTTGGGCTCGATGCTGTGTCTCTTGTTATAACGGACAGAAAAAGTGACATTTTCTCAGTTTTTGACCAAAAACCGATGGTTTCTTAAGTAAAGAGGTGAGGGCTGGGTACTAGATAATTTTGTGCCACCGATTTGATTTTTAAAGCGAGTTATTCAACCTATGAGCTACTCAGAAATAATACTTTGAAGTTGGGCTCGATGCTGTGTCTCTTGTAATAACGGACAGAAAAAGTGACATTTTCTCAGTTTTAGACCAAAAACCGAAGGTTGCCAAGGTAAAGAGGTGAGGGCTGGGTACTAGATAATTTTGTGCCACCGATTTGATTCTTAAATCGAGTTATTCAACCTATGAGCTACTCAGAAATGATACTTTGAAGTTGGGCTCGATGCTGTGTCTCTTGTAATAACGGACAGAAAAAGTGACATTTTCTCAGTTTTTGACCAAAAACCGAAGGTTGCCAAGGTAAAGAGGTGAGGGCTGGGTACTAGATAATTTTGTGCCACCGATTTGATTTTTAAATCGAGTTATTCAACCTATGAGCTACTCAGAAATGATACTTTGAAGTTGGGCTCGATGCTGTGTCTCTTGTAATAACGGACAGAAAAAGTGACATTTTCTCAGTTTTTGACCAAAAACCGAAGGTTGCCAAGGTAAAGAGGTGAGGGCTGGGTACTAGATAATTTTGTGCCACCGATTTGATTTTTAAATCGAGTTATTCAACCTATGAGCTACTCAGAAATGATACTTTGAAGTTGGGCTCGATGCTGTGTCTCTTGTAATAACGGACAGAAAAAGTGACATTTTCTCAGTTTTTGACCAAAAACCGATGGTCTCTAAGGAAAAGGGGGGAGGGCTGGGTACTAGATAATTTTGTGCCACTGATTCGATTCTTAAATCGTATTATCCATCCTATGAGCTACTCAGAAATGATACTTTGATGTTGGGCTCGATGCTGTGTCTCTTGTAATAACGGACAGAAAAAGTGACATTTTCTCAGTTTTTGACCAAAAACCGAAGGTTGCCAAGGTAAAGAGGTGAGGGCTGGGTACTAGATAATTTTGTGCCACCGATTTGATTTTTGAATCGAGTTATTCAACCTATGAGCTACTCAGAAATGATACTTTGAAGTTGGGCTCGATGCTGTGTCTCTTGTTATAACGGACAGAAAAAGTGACATTTTCTCAGTTTTTGACCAAAAACCGATGGTTTCTTAAGTAAAGAGGTGAGGGCTGGGTACTAGATAATTTTGTGCCACCGATTTGATTTTTAAAGCGAGTTATTCAACCTATGAGCTACTCAGAAATAATACTTTGAAGTTGGGCTCGATGCTGTGTCTCTTGTAATAACGGACAGAAAAAGTGACATTTTCTCAGTTTTAGACCAAAAACCGAAGGTTGCCAAGGTAAAGAGGTGAGGGCTGGGTACTAGATAATTTTGTGCCACCGATTTGATTCTTAAATCGAGTTATTCAACCTATGAGCTACTCAGAAATGATACTTTGAAGTTGGGCTCGATGCTGTGTCTCTTGTAATAACGGACAGAAAAAGTGACATTTTCTCAGTTTTTGACCAAAAACCGAAGGTTGCCAAGGTAAAGAGGTGAGGGCTGGGTACTAGATAATTTTGTGCCACCGATTTGATTTTTAAATCGAGTTATTCAACCTATGAGCTACTCAGAAATGATACTTTGAAGTTGGGCTCGATGCTGTGTCTCTTGTAATAACGGACAGAAAAAGAGACTTTTTCTCAGTTTTTGACCAAAAACCGATGGTTTCTTAAGTAAAGAGGTGAGGGCTGGGTACTAGATAATTTTGTGCCACCGATTTGATTTTTAAATCGAGTTATTCAACCTATGAGCTACTCAGAAATGATACTTTGAAGTTGGGCTCGATGCTGTGTCTCTTGTAATAACGGACAGAAAAAGTGACATTTTCTCAGTTTTTGACCAAAAACCGAAGGTTGCCAAGGTAAAGAGGTGAGGGCTGGGTACTAGATAATTTTGTGCCACCGATTTGATTTTTAAATCGAGTTATTCAACCTATGAGCTACTCAGAAATGATACTTTGAAGTTGGGCTCGATGCTGTGTCTCTTGTAATAACGGACAGAAAAAGTGACATTTTCTCAGTTTTTGACCAAAAACCGAAGGTTGCCAAGGTAAAGAGGTGAGGGCTGGGTACTAGATAATTTTGTGCCACCGATTTGATTTTTAAATCGAGTTATTCAACCTATGAGCTACTCAGAAATGATACTTTGAAGTTGGGCTCGATGCTGTGTCTCTTGTAATAACGGACAGAAAAAGTGACATTTTCTCAGTTTTTGACCAAAAACCGAAGGTTGCCAAGGTAAAGAGGTGAGGGCTGGGTACTAGATAATTTTGTGCCACCGATTTGATTTTTAAATCGAGTTATTCAACCTATGAGCTACTCAGAAATGATACTTTGAAGTTGGGCTCGATGCTGTGTCTTATGTAATAACGGACAGAAAAAGTGACATTTTCTCAGTTTTTGACCAAAAACCGACGGTCTCTAAGGAAAAGGGGTGAGGGCTGGGTACTAGATAATTTTGTGCCACCGATTTGATTTTTAAATCGAGTTATTCAACCTATGAGCTACTCAGAAATGATACTTTGAAGTTGGGCTCGATGCTGTGTCTCTTGTAATAACGGACAGAAAAAGTGACTTTTTCTCAGTTTTTGACCAAAAACCGATGGTTTCTTAAGTAAAGAGGTGAGGGCTGGGTACTAGATAATTTTGTGCCACCGATTTGATTTTTAAATCGAGTTATTCAACCTATGAGCTACTCAGAAATGATACTTTGAAGTTGGGCTCGATGCTGTGTCTCTTGTAATAACGGACAGAAAAAGTGACATTTTCTCAGTTTTTGACCAAAAACCGAAGGTTGCCAAGGTAAAGAGGTGAGGGCTGGGTACTAGATAATTTTGTGCCACCGATTTGATTTTTAAATCGAGTTATTCAACCTATGAGCTACTCAGAAATGATACTTTGAAGTTGGGCTCGATGCTGTGTCTCTTGTAATAACGGACAGAAAAAGTGACATTTTCTCAGTTTTTGACCAAAAACCGAAGGTTGCCAAGGTAAAGAGGTGAGGGCTGGGTACTAGATAATTTTGTGCCACCGATTTGATTTTTAAATCGAGTTATTCAACCTATGAGCTACTCAGAAATGATACTTTGAAGTTGGGCTCGATGCTGTGTCTCTTGTTATAACGGACAGAAAAAGTGACATTTTCTCAGTTTTTGACCAAAAACCGATGGTTTCTTAAGTAAAGAGGTGAGGGCTGGGTACTAGATAATTTTGTGCCACCGATTTGATTTTTAAAGCGAGTTATTCAACCTATGAGCTACTCAGAAATAATACTTTGAAGTTGGGCTCGATGCTGTGTCTCTTGTAATAACGGACAGAAAAAGTGACATTTTCTCAGTTTTAGACCAAAAACCGAAGGTTGCCAAGGTAAAGAGGTGAGGGCTGGGTACTAGATAATTTTGTGCCACCGATTTGATTCTTAAATCGAGTTATTCAACCTATGAGCTACTCAGAAATGATACTTTGAAGTTGGGCTCGATGCTGTGTCTCTTGTAATAACGGACAGAAAAAGTGACATTTTCTCAGTTTTTGACCAAAAACCGAAGGTTGCCAAGGTAAAGAGGTGAGGGCTGGGTACTAGATAATTTTGTGCCACCGATTTGATTTTTAAATCGAGTTATTCAACCTATGAGCTACTCAGAAATGATACTTTGAAGTTGGGCTCGATGCTGTGTCTCTTGTAATAACGGACAGAAAAAGTGACTTTTTCTCAGTTTTTGACCAAAAACCGATGGTTTCTTAAGTAAAGAGGTGAGGGCTGGGTACTAGATAATTTTGTGCCACCGATTTGATTTTTAAATCGAGTTATTCAACCTATGAGCTACTCAGAAATGATACTTTGAAGTTGGGCTCGATGCTGTGTCTCTTGTAATAACGGACAGAAAAAGTGACATTTTCTCAGTTTTTGACCAAAAACCGAAGGTTGCCAAGGTAAAGAGGTGAGGGCTGGGTACTAGATAATTTTGTGCCACCGATTTGATTTTTAAATCGAGTTATTCAACCTATGAGCTACTCAGAAATGATACTTTGAAGTTGGGCTCGATGCTGTGTCTCTTGTAATAACGGACAGAAAAAGTGACATTTTCTCAGTTTTTGACCAAAAACCGAAGGTTGCCAAGGTAAAGAGGTGAGGGCTGGGTACTAGATAATTTTGTGCCACCGATTTGATTTTTAAATCGAGTTATTCAACCTATGAGCTACTCAGAAATGATACTTTGAAGTTGGGCTCGATGCTGTGTCTTATGTAATAACGGACAGAAAAAGTGACATTTTCTCAGTTTTTGACCAAAAACCGACGGTCTCTAAGGAAAAGGGGTGAGGGCTGGGTACTAGATAATTTTGTGCCACCGATTTGATTCTTAAATCGAGTTATCCGACCTATGAGCTACTCAGAAATGGTATTTGGAAGTTGGGCTCGATGCTGAGTCTTTTGTAATAACGGACCGAAAAAATGACATTTTCTCAGTTTTCGACCAAAAACCGAAGGTTGCCAAGGTAAAGAGGTGAGGGCTGGGTACTAGATAATTTTGTGCCACCGATTTGATTTTTGAATCGAGTTATTCAACCTATGAGCTACTCAGAAATGATACTTTGAAGTTGGGCTCGATGCTGTGTCTCTTGTAATAACGGACCGAAAAAGTGACATTTTCTCAGTTTTAGACCAAAAACCGAAGGTTGCCAAGGTAAAGAGGTGAGGGCTGGGTACTAGATAATTTTGTGCCACCGATTTGATTCTTAAATCGAGTTATTCAACCTATGAGCTACTCAGAAATGATACTTTGAAGTTGGGCTCGATGCTGTGTCTCTTGTAATAACGGACAGAAAAAGTGACATTTTCTCAGTTTTTGACCAAAAACCGAAGGTTGCCAAGGTAAAGAGGTGAGGGCTGGGTACTAGATAATTTTGTGCCACCGATTTGATTTTTAAATCGAGTTATTCAACCTATGAGCTACTCAGAAATGATACTTTGAAGTTGGGCTCGATGCTGTGTCTCTTGTAATAACGGACAGAAAAAGTGACATTTTCTCAGTTTTTGACCAAAAACCGAAGGTTGCCAAGGTAAAGAGGTGAGGGCTGGGTACTAGATAATTTTGTGCCACCGATTTGATTTTTAAATCGAGTTATTCAACCTATGAGCTACTCAGAAATGATACTTTGAAGTTGGGCTCGATGCTGTGTCTCTTGTAATAACGGACAGAAAAAGTGACATTTTCTCAGTTTTTGACCAAAAACCGATGGTCTCTAAGGAAAAGGGGGGAGGGCTGGGTACTAGATAATTTTGTGCCACTGATTCGATTCTTAAATCGTATTATCCATCCTATGAGCTACTCAGAAATGATACTTTGATGTTGGGCTCGATGCTGTGTCTCTTGTAATAACGGACAGAAAAAGTGACATTTTCTCAGTTTTTGACCAAAAACCGAAGGTTGCCAAGGTAAAGAGGTGAGGGCTGGGTACTAGATAATTTTGTGCCACCGATTTGATTTTTGAATCGAGTTATTCAACCTATGAGCTACTCAGAAATGATACTTTGAAGTTGGGCTCGATGCTGTGTCTCTTGTTATAACGGACAGAAAAAGTGACATTTTCTCAGTTTTTGACCAAAAACCGATGGTTTCTTAAGTAAAGAGGTGAGGGCTGGGTACTAGATAATTTTGTGCCACCGATTTGATTTTTAAAGCGAGTTATTCAACCTATGAGCTACTCAGAAATAATACTTTGAAGTTGGGCTCGATGCTGTGTCTCTTGTAATAACGGACAGAAAAAGTGACATTTTCTCAGTTTTAGACCAAAAACCGAAGGTTGCCAAGGTAAAGAGGTGAGGGCTGGGTACTAGATAATTTTGTGCCACCGATTTGATTCTTAAATCGAGTTATTCAACCTATGAGCTACTCAGAAATGATACTTTGAAGTTGGGCTCGATGCTGTGTCTCTTGTAATAACGGACAGAAAAAGTGACATTTTCTCAGTTTTTGACCAAAAACCGAAGGTTGCCAAGGTAAAGAGGTGAGGGCTGGGTACTAGATAATTTTGTGCCACCGATTTGATTTTTAAATCGAGTTATTCAACCTATGAGCTACTCAGAAATGATACTTTGAAGTTGGGCTCGATGCTGTGTCTCTTGTAATAACGGACAGAAAAAGAGACTTTTTCTCAGTTTTTGACCAAAAACCGATGGTTTCTTAAGTAAAGAGGTGAGGGCTGGGTACTAGATAATTTTGTGCCACCGATTTGATTTTTAAATCGAGTTATTCAACCTATGAGCTACTCAGAAATGATACTTTGAAGTTGGGCTCGATGCTGTGTCTCTTGTAATAACGGACAGAAAAAGTGACATTTTCTCAGTTTTTGACCAAAAACCGAAGGTTGCCAAGGTAAAGAGGTGAGGGCTGGGTACTAGATAATTTTGTGCCACCGATTTGATTTTTAAATCGAGTTATTCAACCTATGAGCTACTCAGAAATGATACTTTGAAGTTGGGCTCGATGCTGTGTCTCTTGTAATAACGGACAGAAAAAGTGACATTTTCTCAGTTTTTGACCAAAAACCGAAGGTTGCCAAGGTAAAGAGGTGAGGGCTGGGTACTAGATAATTTTGTGCCACCGATTTGATTTTTAAATCGAGTTATTCAACCTATGAGCTACTCAGAAATGATACTTTGAAGTTGGGCTCGATGCTGTGTCTTATGTAATAACGGACAGAAAAAGTGACATTTTCTCAGTTTTTGACCAAAAACCGACGGTCTCTAAGGAAAAGGGGTGAGGGCTGGGTACTAGATAATTTTGTGCCACCGATTTGATTCTTAAATCGAGTTATCCGACCTATGAGCTACTCAGAAATGGTATTTGGAAGTTGGGCTCGATGCTGAGTCTTTTGTAATAACGGACCGAAAAAATGACATTTTCTCAGTTTTCGACCAAAAACCGAAGGTTGCCAAGGTAAAGAGGTGAGGGCTGGGTACTAGATAATTTTGTGCCACCGATTTGATTTTTAAATTGAGTTATTCAACCTATGAGCTACTCAGAAATGATACTTTGAAGTTGGGCTCGATGCTGTGTCTCTTGTAATAACGGACCGAAAAAGTGACTTTTTCTCAGTTTTTGACCAAAAACCGATGGTTTCTTAAGTAAAGAGGTGAGGGCTGGGTACTAGATAATTTTGTGCCACCGATTTGATTTTTAAATCGAGTTATTCAACCTATGAGCTACTCAGAAATGATACTTTGAAGTTGGGCTCGATGCTGTGTCTCTTGTAATAACGGACAGAAAAAGTGACATTTTCTCAGTTTTTGACCAAAAACCGAAGGTTGCCAAGGTAAAGAGGTGAGGGCTGGGTACTAGATAATTTTGTGCCACCGATTTGATTTTTAAATCGAGTTATTCAACCTATGAGCTACTCAGAAATGATACTTTGAAGTTGGGCTCGATGCTGTGTCTCTTGTAATAACGGACAGAAAAAGTGACATTTTCTCAGTTTTTGACCAAAAACCGATGGTCTCTAAGGAAAAGGGGGGAGGGCTGGGTACTAGATAATTTTGTGCCACTGATTCGATTCTTAAATCGTATTATCCATCCTATGAGCTATTGGGAAATGATATTTGGAAGTTGGACTGCATGCTGGTTCGCTTGGAAAAACGGACAGAAACATTGACCTTGTCGGTTTTTGGGTAAAAATCAAAAATTATTAGAAACTCTCTGATCCATCTCTTTCTACCTCTCGATACCTTCCTATCCCCCCCCTCCCCGCTCCTCTGCCCCTTTTAAGTGACGTATTGGCCTGTTTCATCTTTTAATTAGCATGAGAATACAAATCCTGAGTGATTGATGGCTCATGTCATGTCAAATCCCGACCAAAGGAATCACCTCCGACGCGCGTCAGTTGAAGAGTTACACTAGGAATGAAGGAACTTTATCAGGCTGCCTTTTATATATTTA
Organism: Aurelia sp. 3 sensu Dawson et al. (2005); assembly: GCA_964020215.1. Classification (NCBI taxonomy): domain Eukaryota; kingdom Metazoa; phylum Cnidaria; class Scyphozoa; order Semaeostomeae; family Ulmaridae; genus Aurelia; species Aurelia sp. 3 sensu Dawson et al. (2005). The sequence goes on from OZ026585.1 coordinate 13,481,539, forward strand.
TTCATGAAATATCCAAGCATACAGTCAATAAAATTAATTTCTTGGTCAATATGGACAGTTTCTACGATGAAATATTCTGAAATTCCTCGATTGTTGGTGGAAGTTCTCAATCCTGTTTAGGCCCATCGGTTGGGCAACGCGGTAAGAATTCATCATGCTTCAAACAACTCCTGGTCGACAAATATTACCAGAAAATGTGTTTTTAATAACGAGATGACATGTACTGTCCTCAGGAACGTCTAAATCATAATAACACAGTCAATCATATGTTCTGCCCGGATGCGGTAAACCGCATACGTTCTACGGTACCGTAACAAAAATTAAAGGCTCCCATTAGCCATGTTTGAAGAATGAGATCATGCATGTAGCTTGCTTCATGTAGTAAAGAATATTCATCTGCAATAGCAACTGTTTAATGTAGGATTTGATAAGCGTCAGAATTATTACATTGGATGTATCGAAAAGCACATGATACTGACAAATTCTTTACTTTTGCCAGACTAGATTTGCCACTGCAATAGTGCCACACCTGTTTCTTGATTGTATTATATGGGTTGGTTGGTTTCCTTGACAACAGTCGTCCATATGAAGATTTCAAGCAGTAAGGGAACATTGCCAGGTCAAGCTTGCAAATAGCAATTTAATGACTTTGCAACTCTGTTGATGATTTCATTAACAGCGAGAGTTTGTTAGGAACACGTAGTAATTAGCCTTAATCAGGAGAAATCGATTGGCAACTCATCAAAATTTGATGGAGATTTTATTTCGTTCGATTGTTTTGATTGCATACAAGTATATTCTTTCTGGTTTGCCTAAAACCCCTTCCAGAATGTTTTCATTCTTAAAACATGAAACATAGCTCAAGAAACTACTTATTTTGACAAAGAAAATCCTTAACCTACACTTAACTTTATTTTCACTTGCGTGCTGTATCACTTTGCTCAGAAATTACTAGAATAATGTCTAAACACTGGATAGGCTTCAAAAAACATTGCTTTGAAATTATCCCGAGGGCACAGATAGTAACCAACATGAAGATTGTTATGGAGCATTTATTAAACTCGCAAGAAACTCTGTCTACTCAAAATCCGATAATTTTAAGGAGTTAAGGAGCCCAAATCCTTAGTTTCTTTCTTTAAATACGTGTAGATGTAGGGAAAAATGATGGCGGCCACTACAGCCGAATTTTTAATTTAGCCAGACACCAGCTGCTACCTAGTCAGTGCAACACATGTTTCTCGATAGCATAGTATGAGTCGCTTGCCCCTTGACAGCAGTCGTCCAAGTTGAAGATTTAAAACAGTAAGGGAACTTTGCCAGGTCACAGAGGTCAGATTTTGGAAAAATTACCTTTTAATGAGTTGGCAGCTGAACTGATGAATTCATTAACAGCGAGAGTTTGGCAGCTCAACTAGATTCGATTGTTGACCCAAATATCTCTGAATTGTTTTGATTGTATGAATTAACAATGCCTATAAATACCTCAAATGCTTTATTGATTGTTTGGATTGTGTGTAGGAATAATGCCTATTGTTACAACATTCCTGATTCCTTCCACTATAGGTAGGTAGGTAGGTATATAGTTATATAGGTGTATTCCTTCCGGTTGGAGCAAAAGCCCCTCCATAATGTTTTCGTTCTTCAAACATAATTAAAGGCTCCCATTAGCCATGTTTGAAGAATGAGATCATGCATGTAGCTTGCTTCATGTAGTAAAGAATATTTATCTGCAATAGCAACTGTTTAATGTAGGATTTGATAAGCGTCAGAATTATTAGATTGGATGTATCGAAAAGCACATGATACTGACAAATTCTTTACTTTTGCCAGACAAGATTTGCCACTGCAATAGTGCCACACCTGTTTCTTGATTGTATTATATGGGTTGGTTGGTTTCCTTGACAACAGTCGTCCATATGAAGATTTCAAGCAGTAAGGGAACATTGCCAAGTCAAACTTTGCAAATAGCATTTTAATGACTTTGCAACTCTGTTGATGATTTCATTAACAGCGAGAGTTTGTTAGGAACACGTAGTAATTAGCCTTAATCAGGAGAAATCGATTGGCAACCCATCAAAATTTGATGGAGATTTTATTTCGCTCGATTGTTTTGATTGCATACAAGTATATTCTTTCTGGTTTGCCTAAAACCCCTTCCAGAATGTTTTCATTCTTCAAACATGAAACATAGCTTGAGAAACTACTTATTTTGACAAAGAAAATCCTTAACCTACACTTACTTTATTTTCACTTGCGTCCTGTATCACTTTGCTCAGAAATTACTAGAATAGTGTCTAAACACTGGATAGGCTTCAAAAAAGGCTTGTTTTGAAATTATCCCGAGGGCACCGATAGTAATCAACATGAAGATTGTTATGGAACATTTAAGAAACTCGTAAGAAAATCTGTGTACTCAAAATCCGATAATTGTAAGGAGTTAAGGAGCTCAAATCCTTAGTTTCTTGTAACAAATACGTGTAGATTTAGGGGAAAGAACGGTGGTGATCACTACTGAAGAATTTTTACTTTAGCCAGAAACCAGCTACCTTGACAGTGGAACACTTGTTCCTCGATAGCTTAGTATGAGTTGCTTGCCCCTTGACAACAGTCGTCCATGTTGAAGATTTCAAACAGTAAGGGAACTTTGCCAGGTCACAGAGGTCAGATTTTGGAAAATTACCTTTTAATGAGTTGGCAGCTCAACTGATGAGTTCATTAACAGCCAGAGTTTGGCAGCTCACCTAAATTTGATTGTTGGCCCAAATATCTCTTAATTGTTTTGATTGTGTGAATTAACAATGTCTATAAATACTTCAGATGCTGCATCTATTGTTCCGATTGTGTGCATAAATAATGCCTATTGTTACAACATTCCTGATTCCTTCCTCTATAGGTAGGTATATAGGTATATAGGTAGGTGTATTCCTTCCGGTTGGAGAAAAGCCCCTCCATAATGTTTTCATTCTTCAAACATAAAAAGCCCCTCCATAATGTTTTCATTCTTCAAACATAATTAAAGGCTCCCATTAGCCATGTTTGAAGAATGAGATCATGCATGTAGCTTGCTTCATGTAGTAAAGAATATTTATCTGCAATAGCAACTGTTTAATGTAGGATTTGATAAGCGTCAGAATTATTACATTGGATGTATCGAAAAGCACATGATACTGACAAATTCTTTACTTTTGCCAGACAAGATTTGCCACTGCAATAGTGCCACACCTGTTTCTTGATTGTATTATATGGGTTGGTTGGTCTCCTTGACAACAGTCGTCCATATTAAGATTTCAACAGTAAGGGAACATTGCCAGGTCAAACTTGCAAATAGCATTTTAATGACTTTGCAACTCTGTTGATGATTGCATTAACAGCGAGAGTTTGTTAGGAACACGTAGTAATTAGCCTTAATCCGGAGAAATCGATTGGCAACTCATCAAAATTTGATGGAGATTTTACTTTGCTCGATTGTTTTGATTGCATACAAGTATATTCTTTCTGGTTTGCCTAAAGCCCCTTTCAGAATGTTTTCATTCTTAAAACATGAAACATAGCTCAAGAAACTACTTATTTTGACAAAGAAAATCCTTAACCTACACTTAATTTATTTTCACTTGCGTCCAGTATCACTTTGCTCAGAAATTACTAGAGTAATGTCTAAACACTGGAAAGGCTTCAAAAAGCCTTGTTTTGAAATCATCCCGAGGGCACAGATAGTAATCAACATGAAGATTGTTATGGAACATTTAAGAAACTCGTAAGAAACTCTGTGATCTCAAAATTCTATAATTTTAAGGAGTTAAGGAGCCAAAATCCTTAGTTTCTTATAAAAAATACGTTTATATGTAGGGGGAAAATGGTGGAGGACACTACTGACGTATTTTTACTTTGGCCAGACATCAGCTGCTACCTAGTCAGCGCAACATTTGTCCCTTGATAGCTCAGTATGAGTTGCTTGCCCCTTGACAACAGTCGTCCATGTTGAAGATTTCAAACAGTAAGGGAACTTTGCCAGGTCACAGAGGTCAGATTTTGGAAAATTACTTTTTAATGAGTTGGCAGCTCAACTGATGAGTTCATTAACAGCCTGAGTTTGGCAGCTCACCTAAATTTGATTGTTGGGCCAAATATCTCTGAATTGTTTTGATTGTATATATTAACAATCCCCATAAATATCTCAAATTCTACGTTGATTGTTTCGATTGTGTACATAAACAATGCCTATTGTTACAACATTCCTGATTCCTTCCACTCTATATAGGTAGGTATATAGGTGTCCTTCCGGTCGGAGAAAAAGCCCCTCCATAATGTTTTCATTCTTCAAACATAATTAAAGGCTCCCATTAGCCATGTTGAAGAATGAGATCATGCACGTAGCTTGCTTCATGAAGTAATAAATATTTATCTGCAGTTGCACCTGTTTAATGTAGGATTTAGTTTATATCGGGATGGCAATAGCCTAGCCAGCCCACTTCAAGGAGACCAGATTTCTTGATAAGCGTCAGAATTATTACATCGGATGTACCGAAAATAAGGATGGCACATGATATTGCCAAATTCTTTACTTTAGCCAGACAAGATTTGTCACTGTAATAGTGCCACACCTGTTTCTTGATAGTATTATATGGGTTGGCTGGTTTCCTTGACAACAGTCGTCCATATGAAGATTTCAAGCAGTAAGGGAACTTTGCCAGATCAAACTTTGTAAATAGCATTTTAATGACTTTGCAACTCTGTTGATGATTTCATTAACAGCGAGAGTTTGTTAGGAACACCTAGTAATTAGCCTTAATCAGGAGAAATCGATTGGCAACTCATCAAAATTTGATAGAGATTTTATTTTGCTCGATTGTTTTGATTTTATACAAGTATATTCTTTCTGGTTTGCCTGAAACCTCTTCCAGAATGTTTTCAGTCTTCAAACATGAAACATAGCTTGAGAAACTACTTATTTTGACAAAGAAAATCCTTAACCTACACTTATTTTATTTTCACTAGCGTCCTGTATCACTTTGCTCAGAAATTACCAGAGGATGTCTGAACATTGGAAAGGCTTCAAAAAGTCTTTTTTGAAATTATCCCGAGGGCACAGATAGTAATCAACATGAAGATTGTCATGGAACATTTAAGAAACTCGTAAGAAACTCTGTGTACTCAAAATCATACATGTTGATGTAGGGAAAAAATGGCGGAGGACACTACTGACGTACTTTTACTTTAGCCAGAAACCAGCTGCTACCTAAACAGTGCAACACTTGTTCCTTGATAGCTTATAGTATGAGTTGCTTGCCCCTTGAAAACAGTCGTCCATGTTGAAGATTTCAAACAGTAAGGGAACTTTGCCAGGTCACAGAGGTCAGATTTTGGAAAATTACCTTTTAATGAGTTGGCAGCTCAACTGATGAATTCATTAACAGCCAGAGTTTGGCAGCTCACCTAAATCTGATTGTTGACCCAGATGTCTCTGAATTGTTTTGATTGTGTAAATTAACAATGTCTATAAATACTTCAAATGCTTCATCGATTGTTTCGATTGTGTGCAGGAATAATGCCTATTGTTACAACATTCCTGATTCCTTCCTCTATAGGTAGGTATATAGGTATATAGGTAGGTGTATTCCTTCCGGTTGGAGAAAAGCCCCTCCATAATGTTTTCATTCTTCAAACATAATTAAAGGCTCCCATTAGCCATGTTTGAAGAATGAGATCATGCATGTAGCTTGCTTCATGTAGTAAAGAATATTTATCTGCAATAGCAACTGTTTAATGTAGGATTTGATAAGCGTCAGAATTATTACATTGGATGTATCGAAAAGCACATGATACTGACAAATTCTTTACTTTTGCCAGACAAGATTTGCCACTGCAATAGTGCCACACCTGTTTCTTGATTGTATTATATGGGTTGGTTGGTCTCCTTGACAACAGTCGTCCATATTAAGATTTCAACAGTAAGGGAACATTGCCAGGTCAAACTTGCAAATAGCATTTTAATGACTTTGCAACTCTGTTGATGATTGCATTAACAGCGAGAGTTTGTTAGGAACACGTAGTAATTAGCCTTAATCCGGAGAAATCGATTGGCAACTCATCAAAATTTGATGGAGATTTTACTTTGCTCGATTGTTTTGATTGCATACAAGTATATTCTTTCTGGTTTGCCTAAAGCCCCTTTCAGAATGTTTTCATTCTTAAAACATGAAACATAGCTCAAGAAACTACTTATTTTGACAAAGAAAATCCTTAACCTACACTTAATTTATTTTCACTTGCGTCCAGTATCACTTTGCTCAGAAATTACTAGAGTAATGTCTAAACACTGGAAAGGCTTCAAAAAGCCTTGTTTTGAAATCATCCCGAGGGCACAGATAGTAATCAACATGAAGATTGTTATGGAACATTTAAGAAACTCGTAAGAAACTCTGTGATCTCAAAATTCTATAATTTTAAGGAGTTAAGGAGCCAAAATCCTTAGTTTCTTATAAAAAATACGTTTATATGTAGGGGGAAAATGGTGGAGGACACTACTGACGTATTTTTACTTTGGCCAGACATCAGCTGCTACCTAGTCAGCGCAACATTTGTCCCTTGATAGCTCAGTATGAGTTGCTTGCCCCTTGACAACAGTCGTCCATGTTGAAGATTTCAAACAGTAAGGGAACTTTGCCAGGTCACAGAGGTCAGATTTTGGAAAATTACTTTTTAATGAGTTGGCAGCTCAACTGATGAGTTCATTAACAGCCTGAGTTTGGCAGCTCACCTAAATTTGATTGTTGGGCCAAATATCTCTGAATTGTTTTGATTGTATATATTAACAATCCCCATAAATATCTCAAATTCTACGTTGATTGTTTCGATTGTGTACATAAACAATGCCTATTGTTACAACATTCCTGATTCCTTCCACTCTATATAGGTAGGTATATAGGTGTCCTTCCGGTCGGAGAAAAAGCCCCTCCATAATGTTTTCATTCTTCAAACATAAAAAGCCCCTCCATAATGTTTTCATTCTTCAAACATAATTAAAGGCTCCCATTAGCCATGTTTGAAGAATGAGATCATGCATGTAGCTTGCTTCATGTAGTAAAGAATATTTATCTGCAATAGCAACTGTTTAATGTAGGATTTGATAAGCGTCAGAATTATTACATTGGATGTATCGAAAAGCACATGATACTGACAAATTCTTTACTTTTGCCAGACAAGATTTGCCACTGCAATAGTGCCACACCTGTTTCTTGATTGTATTATATGGGTTGGTTGGTCTCCTTGACAACAGTCGTCCATATTAAGATTTCAACAGTAAGGGAACATTGCCAGGTCAAACTTGCAAATAGCATTTTAATGACTTTGCAACTCTGTTGATGATTGCATTAACAGCGAGAGTTTGTTAGGAACACGTAGTAATTAGCCTTAATCCGGAGAAATCGATTGGCAACTCATCAAAATTTGATGGAGATTTTACTTTGCTCGATTGTTTTGATTGCATACAAGTATATTCTTTCTGGTTTGCCTAAAGCCCCTTTCAGAATGTTTTCATTCTTAAAACATGAAACATAGCTCAAGAAACTACTTATTTTGACAAAGAAAATCCTTAACCTACACTTAATTTATTTTCACTTGCGTCCAGTATCACTTTGCTCAGAAATTACTAGAGTAATGTCTAAACACTGGAAAGGCTTCAAAAAGCCTTGTTTTGAAATCATCCCGAGGGCACAGATAGTAATCAACATGAAGATTGTTATGGAACATTTAAGAAACTCGTAAGAAACTCTGTGATCTCAAAATTCTATAATTTTAAGGAGTTAAGGAGCCAAAATCCTTAGTTTCTTATAAAAAATACGTTTATATGTAGGGGGAAAATGGTGGAGGACACTACTGACGTATTTTTACTTTGGCCAGACATCAGCTGCTACCTAGTCAGCGCAACATTTGTCCCTTGATAGCTCAGTATGAGTTGCTTGCCCCTTGACAACAGTCGTCCATGTTGAAGATTTCAAACAGTAAGGGAACTTTGCCAGGTCACAGAGGTCAGATTTTGGAAAATTACTTTTTAATGAGTTGGCAGCTCAACTGATGAGTTCATTAACAGCCTGAGTTTGGCAGCTCACCTAAATTTGATTGTTGGGCCAAATATCTCTGAATTGTTTTGATTGTATATATTAACAATCCCCATAAATATCTCAAATTCTACGTTGATTGTTTCGATTGTGTACATAAACAATGCCTATTGTTACAACATTCCTGATTCCTTCCACTCTATATAGGTAGGTATATAGGTGTCCTTCCGGTCGGAGAAAAAGCCCCTCCATAATGTTTTCATTCTTCAAACATAAAAAGCCCCTCCATAATGTTTTCATTCTTCAAACATAATTAAAGGCTCCCATTAGCCATGTTTGAAGAATGAGATCATGCATGTAGCTTGCTTCATGTAGTAAAGAATATTTATCTGCAATAGCAACTGTTTAATGTAGGATTTGATAAGCGTCAGAATTATTACATTGGATGTATCGAAAAGCACATGATACTGACAAATTCTTTACTTTTGCCAGACAAGATTTGCCACTGCAATAGTGCCACACCTGTTTCTTGATTGTATTATATGGGTTGGTTGGTCTCCTTGACAACAGTCGTCCATATTAAGATTTCAACAGTAAGGGAACATTGCCAGGTCAAACTTGCAAATAGCATTTTAATGACTTTGCAACTCTGTTGATGATTGCATTAACAGCGAGAGTTTGTTAGGAACACGTAGTAATTAGCCTTAATCCGGAGAAATCGATTGGCAACTCATCAAAATTTGATGGAGATTTTACTTTGCTCGATTGTTTTGATTGCATACAAGTATATTCTTTCTGGTTTGCCTAAAGCCCCTTTCAGAATGTTTTCATTCTTAAAACATGAAACATAGCTCAAGAAACTACTTATTTTGACAAAGAAAATCCTTAACCTACACTTAATTTATTTTCACTTGCGTCCAGTATCACTTTGCTCAGAAATTACTAGAGTAATGTCTAAACACTGGAAAGGCTTCAAAAAGCCTTGTTTTGAAATCATCCCGAGGGCACAGATAGTAATCAACATGAAGATTGTTATGGAACATTTAAGAAACTCGTAAGAAACTCTGTGATCTCAAAATTCTATAATTTTAAGGAGTTAAGGAGCCAAAATCCTTAGTTTCTTATAAAAAATACGTTTATATGTAGGGGGAAAATGGTGGAGGACACTACTGACGTATTTTTACTTTGGCCAGACATCAGCTGCTACCTAGTCAGCGCAACATTTGTCCCTTGATAGCTCAGTATGAGTTGCTTGCCCCTTGACAACAGTCGTCCATGTTGAAGATTTCAAACAGTAAGGGAACTTTGCCAGGTCACAGAGGTCAGATTTTGGAAAATTACTTTTTAATGAGTTGGCAGCTCAACTGATGAGTTCATTAACAGCCTGAGTTTGGCAGCTCACCTAAATTTGATTGTTGGGCCAAATATCTCTGAATTGTTTTGATTGTATATATTAACAATCCCCATAAATATCTCAAATTCTACGTTGATTGTTTCGATTGTGTACATAAACAATGCCTATTGTTACAACATTCCTGATTCCTTCCACTCTATATAGGTAGGTATATAGGTGTCCTTCCGGTCGGAGAAAAAGCCCCTCCATAATGTTTTCATTCTTCAAACATAATGAGGGCTAGAAAAGTGAGGGCTGGCTTGACGATACCGATGTTGACGATGATGATTTTGATAATAATGACGGTCGTGAGGAATCAGACAAGGAGGAAGCTGAAGTTTGTCGACTTGTTGCAAAGATCTCCGGATGGTGTCGAGCACAAGCTCCTCATAATTGAATCTTGTGTAAGTTACAAGCGAGTTGTAGTAAGTGATGATACTCAACTTAGTTTCTTTGCATTACTCCATGATGCAAGCTATATTATTTTCGACTCTCACTCAAGACGAGGTAGGATTGCCACACCCACTTCCCGACACCCGGCTGCCTGCAGCCTTGAGAATTCGTTTCAGGCGGTACAGGAAAGGCGTTACCGTCGTCATTTTATAGCAGGGTGAGTTTTCTTACTTTTTTCAAGATTAATAATCTGAAACAAGTATAGAACTCCAAGAATCTGCGTTTGTAACCACGGTTCACGGATGGGCCTAAAAGGAAGATGGAGACGCGCGGGCTGTTTTGTAGCCGAGATTCAAAAAATTATTTCTACCAATCTAAGCAATACATCACAAATGCCTTGGAGGAAAATGTGGAGAAAACACTATTTTTCAAAAATAAATTCAAATCCTGGAGTTGGGACCCGAAGCCAGACGCACCGAATCAGCAGAAGGGATGGTGGTTTCCCCCCAGCGTCCCCACAGCTTCCTTGGTTCGTCTTGTTTACATGTGACGTCATGCAGAATTACGTCAGAAAATAAAGTGATCTGATTGGTTCAGCTGATAAATGTCAACAAACGCGCTATTTGAATAAAACATTATCTGTCCTTGTTGGCGTGATGCGAGATTAGCTGATTTATTGCTCGTGATGGCGTGAAAGCTGCTTTTTCCGCACGTTATGGCGTGATCCACGTTGCTTGCTTGCGCGTGAAAACTGATTTTTGAACGCGTGATGACGTGAGGACTGAATACGAAAAAGTGTTGCTAAGGAATTGGACATTTGCTATCTGCGGCTCCCTAGGAAGTACTGCGCAGCGATGCATTGTTATTAGATGAGATGGCCGAACAATGACAGGGCGATTCGTAATCTTATCTCAAACACTACGAGAGAATTTCTAAACTTTACCCTCAAAATGCCGGTTACTTTTTTCTTGGAAAGATGACAATTTTCATATCAAAAAGACCCGCCAAGTGTACTCTCTTAGCCTCGATGTGTACTTTTTTGATATCGTGTACGAGGCAGATACAATATTGCAGATACTGAGACCTGTGCTTGTACGATGAAACGTACGCCGTACTGAAGCACTTACGACTGCCGAGGACTTCTAGTTTTAAAATCAAAATTGCCAGTTCGAATTTTGCAGAAAATGGAAAGAAAAGTAGACTAACGGAATGAAGAAGAGTTTATTGTGCCAGAGCAACGTGTACTTTTCAAAAATGATTTAAGATTTTGGCTCAAGGGATGAAAATTGCAAGAAATTTGCTGAAAATGATCGCTGCGGCCTATGCAAAACAGTGGGCGTTGCGGGTGAGTGAAAGCTATTATCTTTTGTCCAAGCTCTTTTCCACATATTTTGTGACGACGGGATGAAAGAATTAGAAAAGAACGCAATGAACAAGATATGGTAGACCTGTAGAGCATTACCTAAGAGAAACTGATTTGGAAGAAAAAGGAATAAAGTGAATGCAGATGTTGGCAATTATTGCCAAAATGGCGATAAATTCTATGCAAAGTTTTACGCCAACCTGATTCGCGTAAAATCTTTTATATCACTGACGCGAATGAACAGGCTAATCAAGTTCGCAATGTTACAACACCACTATGTGAAACTTTACGCCAACCACTTTCGCGTAATGATCGATAACCCTGCGGGCAGTTTTCGCCAATCTCGCCTGCGTTCTTGGCAATGCAATTTGCATACTTTCCACAGGCACCCATATACGCCAACGTTATTCGCGTAAATTAGCACATACCTTGTAATGCATCACCATGCCATTTCTATGTATGAAGCGGTGATGGGGTCAAAAATATTTCGTCGCCGCAATAGCCATCCATCGTTGAAATGGTCATTCATCGTTGAAAACGTGTCCACCGTCGCAAAGTGATTCGTGACTGAATAAGTAATTCGTCATCATAGACTGATTCGTCGTTGCACAGTAATTCGTCATTGCAGTTGTTATTCGTCGCTTCAATCCTTAATCGTCATCGCAAAGCAAGTCGTCATGATCGTCATTCGTCGTCGCAATCATCATTCGTCGCCGCAAGCATCATTCGTCGTCGCAAGCATCATTCGTCATCGCAAACATCATTCGTCGTCGCAAAGTAATTCGTCGTCGCAAAGTATTTCGTCGCGGCCTTGGCCTTTCGCTGTCAGCAAGCATTGCCAATTTGTGTTGTGCTGGTAAAGCAACTGAAACATGTCAGCAAGAAGAAAAAAGGAGTTTTATTCCTGATCTTCATTTTCTGTTGATATCAAATGCAGGGATGGAAAAAATGTTTTAATTTCTGGGACCAAAACAAAGTCTTGATAATATTTTCTGCGAGAATCACTCCAAAAAGTATCCCTCTTTTAACAAGTCACAACATGTAATGAATCGGACAAAAATGAAAGACTGATAATCAATCTTGAATCACAATATTTAATGGTACTTGTTGGACACATTTTGTTTAGGTTTCATGCAGCTAACCACTTCCTCCATACTTAATATGAACGACATATTTTTTTCTGAAATTCCTTGGTCTGGCAACAGCCTAAATTTCTTCGTCTATGGCTATAAACAAAGAGAACCTTTAGGATTTTGACCTAAAATTGACATCCCATTTCTCACTTTTCTGTCTTTATCCCTTTCCGTTTGTCTTTTCATTCTTTCTGGAGACCTGAAAAAATTTCTGGGACCATTGGTGCCATGGTCCGCTATTTTTTCCACCCCTGATCAAATGGCCTATCAGCTACTTTTATTGATGAATTAGCAAATTTACCATATGACAAGACAAGGAAAGATGCTTGCAGAGAAATATGCTCGCCCCATATGAAATTATTGCAAAGAAAAACAACTTCCCTGTCACCGTTTTGATAAAAATGTTTCTGCCCTATATTCATGAACAACAGATGTTGCTTAACCCTTTCACCCCCTCAAATTTTTTCAGGGGTAAATTCAGCATTTGGAATTTGATTGATTTGAAAGGTTATGCACTTTGCATTTATCTATTGCTTACTGAATCACTGATTATGATACCCCCTGGAAAACGACAATCTATATCAGGTTTTCCTGTTAAACTTAATTTTAGTCGGGCGTGAAGGGATAAGCCTGAGATTTTCAATTTCACGAGGGAGGGGAGTTCTCAGCTAAATTTCGGGTAGGGGTGTCCCGCCCACAGTTTCAAAATGGGACCGTTGGCAAAACAATTTTTGTGAAAATGATACCCTTGGCTAGATTAATTTCTCCATTAAGAGTGCCCTGAAAGGGCTTTTTCTAGACAAAACTTGCCAAATTTTAGCATTCTCAGGACAGAAATTTTTTTCAAATTTGCGTTTTTACAGAAATTACCGAATTTTTACAGTTCTTTGACCAAAATTGCCAAAGAGCATACCCTTGCCTAGACTAAACTCGACTAAAATTGCCAAAAAGTATACCCTTGGCTAGACTAGAGGTCCTTAAAAGTATACCCTTGTGGGCGTCACATCCCCACGTATTTTTACTATGGAAGAACCCCCCCCCCGCCCCCCCCAGGGGTTCCTGTAAACCGTGGAACGACATAACGACTAATAACGACATAACGACTAATAACGAGCTATCAAATTACAGTATCGAGTTGTCTGTCCAAATGGGTGTATCAACCGGACCACCATGAGCACGGAATGGACTGATCAGTGGATCTAGGGAATAGCGGAACTCGCGAATGTTCTGTTTCTTTAGAAAGCAAATTAAGAAACAAGCAAGATCATCAATTCTTTTCCTCTGTATCCCTTGTTTCGTGTAAATGTGTAAGTAGAAGATGGAAAGAATGCTTCCCTGTCTCCTTACAATTTTTTCCTGACACAACAACAACGACTTTTGCAGGTACGGGTATAGACAACATTCCTTGGCTTCCTAATAATAGTTTTACCATAAGAGAGAGAGTTCTAGGCAAAATAACACAACAGTTTAATGGCTCGATAATAGTTTTACCATAACCAATAGAGTATTTGGCAACATAACATAGCTAATACCGGGTGTCCCAAAAAAAAGTTCCGACGTTTGATGGAACACAGAGACAAAGGTTTCAAACCTGACAATTTCTATTCACTCTAGTTACATTCTAGACATTTCAACTCAACTTACAGTTTGGCATATCGTAGGAAGAAATTAGTAATCTGAAAATGGAGTTATGAGCAGCAACATTGCATGTTCATGCTCCAGACAAAACCAGAGAGATTAGTGCGGCGTCCTGCTTCATGGCGGTAAAAGAAGCTGAGGTCCGGGGCTCATGGATAATTTCTTTAATCATAGGTATACTTTGCTGCAAAACTTTCTTACATAATACGTTAATATCTAATACCTAATGTCTGATAATTAACGAACGAAATTTTCAAAAACGTTCTTAGGAGCCTATTGAGACTTTGAACATTTACACGAAACAGGGGATACAGAGGAATAGAATTGATGAGCTTGCTTGTTTCTTACTTTGCTTTCCAAAGAATCTCAGGACAAGTACAGCGATAAAAACATGTTGTTGGTTGCTTCATATTTAAATCATTTCAATTTCATTTTCATTTTGACAAATCCATGTTTTGATAATAAGAAGCGTCCAATGATAATTAAGTTGACAAGTCCATGATAAAATAAAATTAATAAGTGAATGACATAAATCGAGTGGCTAAGCCATATTAGTAGAACGTTTCGAACCTTCCAAGGTCCATCCTCAGCAAATTGACTGGGTGGAATTGCGATTATATACTAATTAGATACACGCTTAAGGGAGTAGGGAATAATACCAAACATGGGCAAAATTGCCATATAAAGATAAAGTGTGTGCGAAAGGGGAGAAAAACAACTAGGGAAAACCAGTAAAACCAGTTATACTGGTGGAAGTACGAAAAACCAACGGAGAAAAACAACTCAGAACAGTACCAGGGGGATTGATGATTGCTGAGAATTAAGGGAAGGATGGTCCCGAAGGATTAAAAGACTTAGTCCATGAGATTGGGCAAATTAGAGGCTCCGGGCGAGGGAGTAAAGGAGATGATGTTTTTTTTGCCTTTTAGTTAGTGCTGATGACGAAAAAGTATGATAGGCTTCAGGGGGTGGTAGCTTTTCATGATTTTTGGTGGGCGACATTATTCCACAATCAAAGCGTTGTACATCTGAAAAATGATGACTTACAATAAACATGTACATTAGATAAGTACGAACTTTGATAAATGATTATAGTAAACTAGCAACTTGATAATGTCATGTTCATGTTCAAACGTTAATGAGTACTAATGCTTCAATGTGTTCATTAATAACTATCTGTTGCCATGGCAACGCTGATGCTTCAGGTACTTTCTCAATGTCCCAAATTTTGCGATGAAGTTACATTATCCTCGATGGAATTTTTTAAAGTTAATCAGTCTACCAACAATTAAAGACTTGGAGAAATGTTCGATTTTTCCTTTCTAAGGCTATATCTCAATTTCGTTGGCTCAAATTAACCAAAAGTAGACAAATGCAGCCATTTTACTTCTAACAGCTCAACGATATTTGGCAGAATTCACTCGATGTCTTCAAACTCACTATCACTTTCTTCTTCAGAATCACTGGCTGCATTTGTAGCCAAAAACTTATTCTGACACTCTCCACACAAGCAAAGATCCGTACAGTGCATTCTATTGTCGATGCAGCTACATTTTGTTGGCTGGCATGTACGCTTGCAAGAGCAGGACAGGAGAGACAGAACTTCGTTTGTCATCCATCTAATCTTTATTGCCTCATTTTCAAAGTACCAGCCGTGGTTGTGAATTTCAGGGTACGTTGGGTTGCTCTCAAAGGCAAGCCTCCAAATTCTTGCTTGGTAGTTGCATCGAAGTATATGCTGTTTGAGAGCATTGTGACAAGGCGGTAGCTGCTCAGACTTGACTTTGCCATTTTTACTGCAGTACATCTTATAACGCAACTCATTGACTGTGGACTGCTTCTGGCCATACAGCCGGCACACAAACTTCTGCAAATCATTAATTAAATTGTCATCAACAACCCAAGATGATCCCAGCCTTGAAAATGCGGCCACAAATTCTCTTTCCTCTTGCAGTAACTTCAAAGCTCTTAGTTTGCCTTTACCAGCAAACGCACTCACAGTATCACATCCTGTGAAGCAATAAACACCAAGAAGAGATCTTTTGTATTCTCTGTTGCTGACCCCCAGCTTGTTTGCATGAATGCTTGCTTGACTTGAAACATTGTCGATGCTGATTATTCTTGAGTTGTTTCCAATGCCTGTCTCGAAATAAAGATGGCCATGTAGTTCTGCTGAGAATGCAACTGCCATAATGTAGACGTCAGTATCAGGAGAATGTATGGCAACATTGGAATAGCCATTCATCTCTGCATGCTTCACATGAAGAAAGATTCTTGTGTCTGCTTCCTCTTGAATGCTATGCAATTCTTCCACCTCATGACATCCAGCTCTAGTGATCTTGAAGCAACTGGCTCCCTCTGTGACATACAGCTCCTTGTTGCTAAGTCGGCTGACGAAAACGGGATCTTTGAGTTTGGCGACCAAATACCTCATTAGAAGCGTCTTGTTCTCACTTGAAGACAGGAAGTTCTTCCACTGCTTTACTTTTGAATTGTCGAGCAAGGTACCAAAATGCAATGAAGATGTTCCGCGACGTTCTCTCTCAGCATTCTTGATGGAATTCTCAATGTAAACATCGAAGACAACATCAATCCGTTTACTTGTAAAACCTGTTTGCAAAATTGATCCACTGAATTTTTGTGCTATATCTCCAAAAGTATTTGATTGGTCAATCTTTAACTTCTGAACGACTGCCATGCCATCTAAAAGTGTTGCTGAGTTTTGGGGTACTGACTCGACATACTCGATGTTCTTTTCCAAGGCTGTGGCTATTACAGCTTTGTTAGTTTTCCTGAGCATGCCAAACTCATCACCTAAGCTCCAAGGAATCGGGCCAAGAGGAAAGGAAAACACTTCCTTCAGGTCGATATCCCTACTTTGACCAATCACCGCCATCCTACCAAACAGTTCTCTGTCTGCCTTCAGCACTATCTCTTTTTGATTGACCTTCAATACTTTCTGTGGTCTTAAAGTGCTAAATGTTTGCAAGTTCTGCTTCTTTAATGGGTCAAAGAATTCTTTAATGGGCTCTGCTCCAAGGCGCTCTGAGCGGAAAAGCTCCATGGCATCTTTTCCATATGTGATGGCATTCAGTAAATGATCTCTGATGGTTGGTGTTGCAGCGAGGCCAGACGTAATGCTAATCAGCTCTTTTTGCTCTGAAAATGGATTAACAAAAATTTCTTCCAAGTTTTGCGTAATCTTTGAAACAGCATCGTCATCCTTTTTGATCCTGCTTGGAAGTAGGTCATGGTGAATAAAGGAGGATGGCTTGTAATGTAGATGGCTATGTAGAACAGCTCTGAATATTGCTCTTCTTCTTGAATTCAGTGTCCATCTTTGGACCGCGTTATTATTTAACGAAAATCTGTTGATTCCTCCAGGTGTTTTCGTATCTTTGTTGATTGTGTTCTCGATCGTCTTGTCTGCATCATTTTTGCCAAATGGATTGTTGTGACTCAACTGTACAGCAAAGTACCCTCTTGAAAAGAAATCGTGAATTTCTGGATGAGTTGTCGGCAAATTTAGCATGTCAGAAAGATAGGGCTGCAAGTATCTTGCATAGTTGTGTCTGTCATAAGCAAATGCCCATGGAACAACTTTCTTGACACATTCCAAATGCAACTGCCAGTCACCAGCTCTTTGCGCATAAATCAGATTTAAAAGCAGTTCCACCATGTCAAGGTACGAAAACCAGAATTTCTGTAGGTCTCCTTTGCAGACTTCTTTCTTGTAATCATTGAATCTATCTTGAATGCTTTTATAAAGGGTACTTTCAAGAGTCTCTTCAAATGATTCTTGATCCAGGCCGTTGACCATTCTCTGCAACATCTCATCAAATTGTTGCAGGCTACTATCATTTTCAATATCATTGTCTCCCATTGCATGGGCTTTCATCCCATTACACAAAATTCGCATCAGTGATTCATACATAAGCTTATGCATGCGAACTGCTCTATTGTACATGTGTCCTGAGAGGGCCTTGTCAATAGAACCTTGTGCTATGACATCTGACTGAACCATAACATCCCGAAGACCAGCATCACCAAAACGCTTCCCAATGACTCCAAGGTACATCATCATCAAGTGGAAGTTTCCAAGCATCAATACAACATCCTGAAACATTGACTTTTTCTTCCAAACGATTTCACATGCCTTTGAATATATAGCTTGATCAAACACACATACGATAGATGGCAGCTTCAGCTTTTCCATAATGCGGCATGATCTTTTCAAAATTTCGAATACAGTTGACATCTCAGTTGTTGGGGCATTGATGCTTTCGAAGTATCCAATAGTGCTCTCAAGAATGACGATGTTGTCTCTGACAGTGATGAAGAACCCTGTCCAGCTTGGAGCAACTTGCTTTGGGAGATTGACACAGCGTGCAAATGACCACAACAGATATTTCATAGACTGAGATTTCAAAAGGTCAGAGCTGCTTTGGTCTGGAAATGTTAATTTTCCTGGGCCTTCTCTCTTTGAATGCAGGTATGGTTCCAGTGCACCAAAGTTTCCTGACGGTAAAGATCTTCGACATCTCTTTAATTTAGGCTCTCCCCTAATCAATCCTTGGGTGTCAGGTGTCTTTAGCTGTACTCCAATTCCATTGCACCTGTGTGATGTGCCTGAACCACTTAGAGTCTCTTCTAAGTCGTCAATGTTATCCCACACAGTTACTATTTCATTCTCAGCAGAAAATTCCTCGGGAACAAAGACATTCTCGGGATTGCTTTGGGCATCTTCCATTAAGCTGATTGCATACTCAGTTTCAAGCTCTTCAAGTAGAGTGTAGCTCACACCATGTCCATATTTGCAGAGGATGTTGATGACTTCAGTTGAATTTGTGAGAGATTTAACGCATGATGGTAACAGTATGCTCTTTTGTGTCTTGCATTTGCCTTTAGAAACCCCGTATATGATATCTTGTGCATAGGAGCTTCTTAGCCGACTTGCTCTTGGACTGATGTCTTTTTTCTGACTTCCCGTTAAGAGAACGGTAAAGAATAGACCAAGCCCTTTGTTTATCCTCACTTTCTCAGGAGTGAGGTCCTGCTCGCGTGGTGGCCAAGGTAACGTATCTTCCATGCTTAAAATTTCCTTTCTGATTGCATGTGCTGCACTTATGATCTGCTTTTCCTCGTCGTTGCTTCTGATCATTGCATTCAATTCCCTTTCTGTATTGTAATTCGTTCTGATCAATGTTTCAATGTCGCTGTCTTTACTAAAAAGCAAGAACTTTCCGTTAGCATCCTTTGTAAAGCGCACATCAGCACAATTTCTTTCAAATGACCGCTTTAAATTGTGAAGAGCAGTTTGAATAGTTGCCATATCAACATTCAGTAGCTCAAGCTCATTCTGCATTACCGCTCGCACAGCTAAGAATTCTATTGTTTGTTGCTCCTTAAACTTTTGATACACATAATCCTTGGCTTTATTAAAAGAAATTTATCTTGGATCTTCTGCTGGATTTGCATCATCACGTGTGTTTGGCATTTTGTAAAGAACTCGTGTGTAGTTCCTATAGCATGATTGATGGTAGAAGGCTTCACTGGCATGTAACTCATTGGCAGTGACTGATAGCATTCGCTGATTGTTTCTTTGCTTTGCAGCTCCTCTTACAGTAACATCAGCTCTCAATTCACAACTTCTTATCAGCTTTTCTCTTGTCTTGGATTTCTTCATAAACTTTGTATCCTTCTCACAAAATATGCAAACTGTAGGTAGAATGGCTGAAGAGGAGCTAGTTGCACACTTTTTACGAAGGCTTGTCCTTTGCGATGCAAAAGCATCATCGGTTTGTTCTCTTTTCGAGCTTTTGATTATTGCTTCAAGTGAAGATTTCATTGTAAACATCTGTCTGCATGATCGATGATAGGTTATCGAAGGAAAGGAGCCATCTGGAGTTTCGTCAGCCAGCTGCAAGGTTGCAGCATGCCCTCGAACTTTGGCTGCTTTGAGTAACGTCTCCCACGACTGCCCATCTCTCAATTTTGTGAGTGGTGACTGGTCATCTGTACAATGTATTATGCACCCTGAAAGATGGTTTCCATCTTCTTCATCAGCCATTTCTGTTTGGTTGATTAAGAAAAGCATGAAAAAGAAAGTTGCCTAGCATATGCAGGGCATATTCATCACATTTAAGGACAAAATTCCTCGCTAAACCAAAATTGACGAGGTCTCTTACCACATCCCTGACAAGGCAATGATTGTTAAGTGGAAATTTTAGCAAAAATAGAATAGAGATTGCCATTTATCCAAGAGCATTTCGGTCTGGCAAGCTAGTCATCGCTGGTACAAATATTTCTAGATGATTATACAGATCAAAATTTAATGGCTTGAACAACATTAGAACAGAGCATCATGTTGAATATCTTATTCAATGTATAATTCTTCATGAAATTATCCAAAAAGTGTACCAGATATAAAACTTACAGCTTTACCGATCACATTGGCGCAAAACTTCTCAATTGGTACACAGCTGATTCTCTGTTGCCTTTCGAATACATCATTTGAAAATAACTCAAAAACAGAACTTAGGCCATTACGAAACGTTGGTGAACACGTGTTTCGCATGCTAAAAGCAGGTACTTCATGTAAGTATAACACAAAATGGCAGAAAAGTTAGCTTTCACACAATTCATGTGCAATACATCAAAACATTAAATTTTCTCAAAAGTGATCAGTAACAGTTAGGTGAGCGTTGAAAATTGTTATTGTTTACAACTTCACAATCTGTTACTATGACAACAAGATTTTCAAGCATATCTAGCCTTCTTGGTAGGCTGTCTGAGATTAGTAGCCTTTAAACTATTTCATATCAAAATTATAAAAAACTTCATAAAATTTTCTGAAGAAATGCTCCTTTCTACTTGAAAGAGACCAACTCCGTTCTTTACTTTAAATTCATGCTATAAATGTTTTTTCCTCAATTAAAATATTGCCTCAAAGTCACAAAAATGATGAAAGTAGTGAATATAATGAATATGGTTTGAATCAAATACTCAGTTACTACCAAGTGGAAACAACTTGTTACTTATATTTATATATTATGGGATACTCCCTTTATGACGTCATCATGACGTCATGCGCCATTTTTTAAATGAAATAACTCAGTTTGAGTTTTACATATCTAGTCTATACATGGAATCAAGCGTCCATGCCAATCAGTCGACAGGTCAATGAGTTACAATCAAGGTTTGTTATTGAACCTACTGCACTTCAGGCAGGGCCATAAAGGCAAAGGCTGATGAAATTAAACACGATTTTTAACATAATAGCTACCATTTTTATCAACCTATCATACCTCATTTTGATCAGCAATAAATTCTCTACAAGAAAATGGCTGTTAGAATTACTCCCCTTGCTGGAGCCTTCAACCCAAAAATTTGCTTCTGATCTCATGGACTAACTTTCATGAATAAGAAGGTCAAAAGAATTCTCAGCTTTCCAAAGAAACAGAAAATTCCCGAGCTCCGCTTTCCCCTAGATCCACTGATCAGTCCATTCCGAGCTCATGGTGGTCCGGTGGATACATCCAATTGGACAGACAACTCGACACTGTAATTTGATAGCTCGTTATTAGTCGTTATGTCGTTATTAGTCGTTATGTCGTTCCACGGTTTACAGGAACCCGCCCCCCCAGGTGTTCAATTTAAATAAAATTTCTTTCCGAGTGAGCCTGATCACAGGCTAATGTTGTATAGTACCACCAATAAAACCATAACAGAAATAAGCCTTATCCTTAAGAGTCTTTGTCAAGGAAAAAATTGATATTGTAATAATGAAGAGATATGACTGATGAGTCATTCTTTGAAACAACTGGCAACGAAAATTATTACACAATCCTTCCAAGTGTTTCTCATCTTGCATGATTGACAGTTTTGTCATCAAACATGAACAACTTTATATTTCAAGCCTCATTTTGAGCATATGAAATGTAACTGGCCGTAAATGTTTGCTTTATGAAAAGTGGTCACCCAGTTATGTTCAAGCTCAAAAAATTATTTGCCCCATTATGTTTTGCAACAACCAACTTTTTGCTGTCTCTAACAATGAATAAATAATAATTCACCATCAACAAGAAATTTACTTTGAAGGATTTAAAGGGCGCAGACGTTCAAAACAAATACAAGGATATTTGTCAGATACAGATTCAAATTTTTCGGAATTTGATTTCCACCCCTTCACGGAATCTGTGAACTCGTAAGACAGTTTCCATACTTCCAAACGTTTTCATTGAAAACAGAAAAAATGCAAAGGTCATAAAGCAAAATACAGCCATATGGATAAGAAAAATAAAGATCACGAATAAAACTTTTTCTTTTCACCAACATGTTTCAGTTGTTTTACTAGGACGACGCAAGTTGCCAATATCCTGCAATTAACCTGCCACCATGCCTTGCCAAAAGCAAAAGGCCTAGGCCGCGACGGAGTACTTTGCGACGGCGACGACGAATGATGTTTGCGACGACGAATGATGATTGCGATGACGAATGATGTTTGCGACGACGAATGATGATTGCGATGACGAATGATATTTGCGACGACGAATGATGATTGCGACGACGAATGATGCTTGCGGCGACGAATGATAATTGCGACGACGAATGACGATCATGACGACTTGCTTTGCGATGACGATTAAGGATTGAAGCGACGAATAACAACTGCAATGACGAATTACTGTGCAACGACGAATCAGTCTATGATGACGAATTACTTATTCAGTCACGAATCACTTTGCGACGATGGACACGTTTTCAACGATGAATGACCATTTCAACGATGGATGGCTATTGCGGCGACGAAATATTTTTGACCCCATCACCGCTTCATACATTTCTGTAAGCTGGTTTTCGCGTAACGATCCATAGCTTATGGGCAATTTCACGCCAACAAGGAATTTTGAGGGGGTAGGGGATTGTAAATCCATTGTGGTTTTCCTACTTTGTCTTGGTCATATGATACCCCTCTAACCTGGGGGGGGGGTGGATTCCACTTACCCAACCAACCTTTTCTTTGCCAATGCTAAAACGTGCAAAGCAGTTACCCCAAGATTCCACAACTTAGGTGGTGACACCAAACGTGAGAGTACCTCATTAACGATCAATAAACAGGGGTCCATGGCAAAATATGGTGTCTCTGAAAAGCAACGCAGACAAAATTAAATTTTTGGGTGGGGGTACTATACATATTTTGGGTATGGGGACGCGCCATCGGGAAGGGTATCGATTTTCACGATTTTCTCAATTGGTATAGGGTCGGGTATGCATTTTCGGAAAATTTGTATAAATTCAAGTATCTATTTTTGAAAAATTGGTATAAAGTCGGTTATACATTTTGGAAAAATTGGTATAAGGTAACTATGGTTGTCGGTGGTGTTCTCTCTACCGGGGTCTCTGCAGCTCAGCACTGTTGCCAGTGCTGCCCTGACGTCCAATGTGAAACAGATCCTAGTATGTATCTGGATGTATTCGTATAGCGCATTAACTGACTTTTTTGTTTGTTTGTTTCCTGTTTCGTTTGTATGTATTTGTCAGTAAGTTAGTTTAGTGTTCCATGTAATGACCCTTTGGGATAGTCATGGGTTCTTGCTTCCCAGGGTCAACATCCTTGTTATGTAGTTCAGTAGTTTGTAAGTATAGTCTTAGGTACCTCATTTTTGTAAAATTTGTATATTGTATAGAGAAAAAAACAGCTACATGAGAAACTCTGTACCAGCCCGCACCTTAATAATAACCCATTCACATTGATTCACCTTGATGACTGGCCTGATCTGAAGAACCTTAAAATTCAGCCAATCAAATGACACTGATTTGTTAGATCGACTGATTTGAAACAACTTTGAATAACTTGCTTTAGTTTAACTAGCCATAGTGAATGGGCTATTAGTTTGTTATTACGAGATATTTTATAATGATTTGTTCTGTTAACTTTGTTAATCCCATTTTAACCGGCCCCTTGATTTCACCTAACTTTATGGTCCTCTTTTGATTAGTTAATTAATCAAGGACCAAAAATTTCCGTATGAAACTATATGAAACTTCGTAAGGCTATCAAGCAAGTATCTTGATACTTTTTTGCCGCTTTCATCCAATTATTTTTTAAATAAGCATCTCTTACTAACAGCTCGATTTGGCCAAGATTTGCACTGTTTTTGGTTGGCAACCAATCATGTGATTAAAAATAAATTTGATGATAATTTTGGATTTTCCTTTGTTCAATCATGACATAGTCCAAGTTTCGTTGTCATAGCCTTTTTGCAAAGGTGAGTTGAAAAATTCCCCTCCCAATGGAAAATCATTAAAATTTCATCCGGTTAAACAAGGGTCAAGAATCTAGCTTGTTAAATTCATTTCTGCTTATATTCATTAGCATTAACTGGTACTAACCAATATGCTATCAAGTTAAATTGATACCTTTAAGATCTTGAGTTTAGGATTTCACATATTTTGATGGCTATATACTTGGGTACAAGGTTAAGAGACTAGAAACAACATATAATCAAAATTTCTTGGAAAATGGAACAAGAACGAACAACTTTCTTTTTTGGAACATTGTGGACAAGATAACTCGTTCCATCTCAAATTGGTCTTGTGTTGAAATCACTAATTGAGTGAATTACGGTAAATTTCAGAGTTATAATTTTTTGTTGAGAAGTTGTCGTTGATATTTTCATGCAGAAAAAACAAAAGTATTTGTTCTTCATTGAAAAGCTTCTCATGTCTGGCATAAATCCCGATGACCTATGTAACACTTTTTTGCCATTTGTTTCTCTACCTCCTGATGAAGTATATGTGACGCTTTTATGCCAATGAGGTTGGCATAATTTCCTTGATAACCTATGCAACTTAGATGTAAACAGTTACTGCCAATAACGTCAACAAAAAATAAAACATAGGAGGAACCTGGTTATGTGAAGCTTTACGCCGACATGAACGAAACTAGTGAGCATATGTACAATGCGACATTATATGCCAACCTGGTTGGCATTCATCCCCGTAGGAGTAATGCGATAGTTTTATGCCAACCTCGTTGGCAAAAGTTTTGTGCTGTTGGCGTATTTTGTCAGATATAACATGAAAGTACATTTGGCGTAAAATGTAATGATATGATACATCGATAATGTTGGCAAAATTTGCGATTGTGTATGTTCCGAATAAACCCCGTTAGAAAGTCATCGTCCCATATTTGCCTGTAAATATTGGCAACTTAGATATTTTTGGGACACCGTGTTTGTGAATGAATCTTACTGCAATAGTTATGCTCAAACTTCATCAGCTCTTCTAAAAATTTCATCTTTGGAAAAGATAACTGAGAAATTGTGTACGTGAACGTGATATGGAAAATATTTCAGCGTGATGGCGTGAAACGGCAAAAAAATTGACGTGATGGCGTGATGAGAGGCCCCGCTTGGGGGGGCCACTTTTTATAATTTTTTTTTGGCCGAAAGACCTTGCTTTGAAGGTTATTTCAGGCACTAGAATATGAACATGTACCTCAGATCAGAGCTATTCAAGCCAGTGCTTCTCGAAGTGTTGTTTACATCTTGGCCTAGACAGGCCAGATTTAGTTGTTTACTTACTGACTTGGTATTGTCAGAAAAGTTTCCCTCTGCGGACTGACTTATCCAGTCAACCGCAATTTGGTCTTCTAACACGTTGAAGATGAGTTTAGGTCCACTTTTCATACAGACGAGAGGAAGCGAGACAACAAAAACAGCGAACAACAATAAAGATAGTAGGGCTATCTATTGCTCAATGTTAACCTTTGGACTGCATCGGTCAACCGGTGCAAAACGCTGATTTTTCTCCACTCAGGGGTCTGGGGACCGATGCATTTTGGCTATCGTTTGTTGAGAAGAAAGGAGCTGTCAAAGCTGCTATGATTGACACCGATGCACTCATCAACATGATTACGCAAGGTTCTCCTGTTTATGCGTTAACTTTTGTTGCCTTTGTCGAGACGCGCGTCACACATTTTGAATAGGGGATTAGAATAATAAATGAATTTACCATAGCTGTTTGGAGGACACTTTATTCTTTTGGATAATGGGTCTAATTGTCGGCCATGGCTTTTGTACCTGAGTCTGAGGTTATGAGGTTGCTGCGTAGAAGCAGTGGCAACAAAGAGAAGGGGGCATTTGGAAAGTTGAAATGATTTGCGTCTGACAAAAAATGTTGTGCACAGACTTCTAGATTATCGATCATGTGGGACTGACCGATGCATTTGCATCGGTTGCATCGGTCTGGATCTGCCCCTGTATCGTCTTTCAGTCAACAAAACTTATTTGAAAACATCCGAAAGCTCACGAAAAACTTCCAAGAGTTGCTGACCAAAAAAGTTTCATCCGAAATTTATTCGTTTGATTTTTTTGTGCTTGGTACCTCCTTTTTCAAATAGATTAAAGGCTCCCATTAGCCATGTTTGAAGAATGAGATCATGCATGTAGCTTGCTTCATGTAGTAAAGAATATTTATCTGCAATAGCAACTGTTTAATGTAGGATTTGATAAGCGTCAGAATTATTACATTGGATGTATCGAAAAGCACATGATACTGACAAATTCTTTACTTTTGCCAGACAAGATTTGCCACT
Source organism: Aurelia sp. 3 sensu Dawson et al. (2005) (assembly GCA_964020215.1). Classification (NCBI taxonomy): domain Eukaryota; kingdom Metazoa; phylum Cnidaria; class Scyphozoa; order Semaeostomeae; family Ulmaridae; genus Aurelia; species Aurelia sp. 3 sensu Dawson et al. (2005). The sequence goes on from OZ026585.1 coordinate 13,508,117, forward strand.
GCAATAGTGCCACACCTGTTTCTTGATTGTATTATATGGGTTGGTTGGTCTCCTTGACAACAGTCGTCCATATTAAGATTTCAACAGTAAGGGAACATTGCCAGGTCAAACTTGCAAATAGCATTTTAATGACTTTGCAACTCTGTTGATGATTGCATTAACAGCGAGAGTTTGTTAGGAACACGTAGTAATTAGCCTTAATCCGGAGAAATCGATTGGCAACTCATCAAAATTTGATGGAGATTTTACTTTGCTCGATTGTTTTGATTGCATACAAGTATATTCTTTCTGGTTTGCCTAAAGCCCCTTTCAGAATGTTTTCATTCTTAAAACATGAAACATAGCTCAAGAAACTACTTATTTTGACAAAGAAAATCCTTAACCTACACTTAATTTATTTTCACTTGCGTCCAGTATCACTTTGCTCAGAAATTACTAGAGTAATGTCTAAACACTGGAAAGGCTTCAAAAAGCCTTGTTTTGAAATCATCCCGAGGGCACAGATAGTAATCAACATGAAGATTGTTATGGAACATTTAAGAAACTCGTAAGAAACTCTGTGATCTCAAAATTCTATAATTTTAAGGAGTTAAGGAGCCAAAATCCTTAGTTTCTTATAAAAAATACGTTTATATGTAGGGGGAAAATGGTGGAGGACACTACTGACGTATTTTTACTTTGGCCAGACATCAGCTGCTACCTAGTCAGCGCAACATTTGTCCCTTGATAGCTCAGTATGAGTTGCTTGCCCCTTGACAACAGTCGTCCATGTTGAAGATTTCAAACAGTAAGGGAACTTTGCCAGGTCACAGAGGTCAGATTTTGGAAAATTACTTTTTAATGAGTTGGCAGCTCAACTGATGAGTTCATTAACAGCCTGAGTTTGGCAGCTCACCTAAATTTGATTGTTGGGCCAAATATCTCTGAATTGTTTTGATTGTATATATTAACAATCCCCATAAATATCTCAAATTCTACGTTGATTGTTTCGATTGTGTACATAAACAATGCCTATTGTTACAACATTCCTGATTCCTTCCACTCTATATAGGTAGGTATATAGGTGTCCTTCCGGTCGGAGAAAAAGCCCCTCCATAATGTTTTCATTCTTCAAACATAATTAAAGGCTCCCATTAGCCATGTTTGAAGAATGAGATCATGCATGTAGCTTGCTTCATGTAGTAAAGAATATTTATCTGCAATAGCAACTGTTTAATGTAGGATTTGATAAGCGTCAGAATTATTACATTGGATGTATCGAAAAGCACATGATACTGACAAATTCTTTACTTTTACCAGACAAGTTTTGCCACTGCAATAGTGCCACACCTGTTTCTTGATTGTATTATATGGGTTGGTTGGTTTCCTTGACAACAGTCGTCCATATGAAGATTTCAAGCAGTAAGGGAACATTGCCAGGTCAAACTTTGCAAATAGCATTTTAATGACTTTGCAACTCTGTTGATGATTTCATTAACAGCGAGAGTTTGTTAGGAACACGTAGTAATTAGCCTTAATCAGGAGAAATCGATTGGCAACTCATCAAAATTTGATGGAGATTTTATTTCGCTCGATTGCTTTGATTGCATACAAGTATATTCTTTCTGGTTTGCCTAAAACCCCTTCCAGAATGTTTTCATTCTTAAAACATGAAACATAGCTCAAGAAACTACTTATTTTGACAAAGAAAATCCTTAACCTACACTTAATTTATTTTCACTTGCGTCCAGTATCACTTTGCTCAGAAATTACTAGAGTAATATCTAAACACTGGAAAGGCTTCAAAAAGCCTTGTTTTGAAATCATCCCGAGGGCACAGATAGTAATCAACATGAAGATTGTTATGGATAATTTAAGAAACTCGTAAGAAACTCTGTGATCTCAAAATTCTATAATTTTAAGGAGTTAAGGAGCCAAAATCCTTAGTTTCTTATAAAAAATACGTTTATATGTAGGGGGAAAATGGTGGAGGACACTACTGACGTATTTTTACTTTGGCCAGACATCAGCTGCTACCTAGTCAGCGCAACATTTGTCCCTTGATAGCTCAGTATGAGTTGCTTGCCCCTTGACAACAGTCGTCCATGTTGAAGATTTCAAACAGTAAGGGAACTTTGCCAGGTCACAGAGGTCAGATTTTGGAAAATTACTTTTTAATGAGTTGGCAGCTCAACTGATGAGTTCATTAACAGCCTGAGTTTGGCAGCTCACCTAAATTTGATTGTTGGGCCAAATATCTCTGAATTGTTTTGATTGTATATATTAACAATCCCCATAAATATCTCAAATTCTACGTTGATTGTTTCGATTGTGTACATAAACAATGCCTATTGTTACAACATTCCTGATTCCTTCCACTCTATATAGGTAGGTATATAGGTGTCCTTCCGGTCGGAGAAAAAGCCCCTCCATAATGTTTTCATTCTTCAAACATAATTAAAGGCTCCCATTAGCCATGTTGAAGAATGAGATCATGCACGTAGCTTGCTTCATGAAGTAATAAATATTTATCTGCAGTTGCACCTGTTTAATGTAGGATTTAGTTTATATCGGGATGGCAATAGCCTAGCCAGCCCACTTCAAGGAGACCAGATTTCTTGATAAGCGTCAGAATTATTACATCGGATGTACCGAAAATAAGGATGGCACATGATATTGCCAAATTCTTTACTTTAGCCAGACAAGATTTGTCACTGTAATAGTGCCACACCTGTTTCTTGATAGTATTATATGGGTTGGCTGGTTTCCTTGACAACAGTCGTCCATATGAAGATTTCAAGCAGTAAGGGAACTTTGCCAGATCAAACTTTGTAAATAGCATTTTAATGACTTTGCAACTCTGTTGATGATTTCATTAACAGCGAGAGTTTGTTAGGAACACCTAGTAATTAGCCTTAATCAGGAGAAATCGATTGGCAACTCATCAAAATTTGATAGAGATTTTATTTTGCTCGATTGTTTTGATTTTATACAAGTATATTCTTTCTGGTTTGCCTGAAACCTCTTCCAGAATGTTTTCAGTCTTCAAACATGAAACATAGCTTGAGAAACTACTTATTTTGACAAAGAAAATCCTTAACCTACACTTATTTTATTTTCACTAGCGTCCTGTATCACTTTGCTCAGAAATTACCAGAGGATGTCTGAACATTGGAAAGGCTTCAAAAAGTCTTTTTTGAAATTATCCCGAGGGCACAGATAGTAATCAACATGAAGATTGTCATGGAACATTTAAGAAACTCGTAAGAAACTCTGTGTACTCAAAATCATACATGTTGATGTAGGGAAAAAATGGCGGAGGACACTACTGACGTACTTTTACTTTAGCCAGAAACCAGCTGCTACCTAAACAGTGCAACACTTGTTCCTTGATAGCTTATAGTATGAGTTGCTTGCCCCTTGAAAACAGTCGTCCATGTTGAAGATTTCAAACAGTAAGGGAACTTTGCCAGGTCACAGAGGTCAGATTTTGGAAAATTACCTTTTAATGAGTTGGCAGCTCAACTGATGAATTCATTAACAGCCAGAGTTTGGCAGCTCACCTAAATCTGATTGTTGACCCAGATGTCTCTGAATTGTTTTGATTGTGTAAATTAACAATGTCTATAAATACTTCAAATGCTTCATCGATTGTTTCGATTGTGTGCAGGAATAATGCCTATTGTTACAACATTCCTGATTCCTTCCTCTATAGGTAGGTATATAGGTATATAGGTAGGTGTATTCCTTCCGGTTGGAGAAAAGCCCCTCCATAATGTTTTCATTCTTCAAACATAATTAAAGGCTCCCATTAGCCATGTTTGAAGAATGAGATCATGCATGTAGCTTGCTTCATGTAGTAAAGAATATTTATCTGCAATAGCAACTGTTTAATGTAGGATTTGATAAGCGTCAGAATTATTACATTGGATGTATCGAAAAGCACATGATACTGACAAATTCTTTACTTTTGCCAGACAAGATTTGCCACTGCAATAGTGCCACACCTGTTTCTTGATTGTATTATATGGGTTGGTTGGTCTCCTTGACAACAGTCGTCCATATTAAGATTTCAACAGTAAGGGAACATTGCCAGGTCAAACTTGCAAATAGCATTTTAATGACTTTGCAACTCTGTTGATGATTGCATTAACAGCGAGAGTTTGTTAGGAACACGTAGTAATTAGCCTTAATCCGGAGAAATCGATTGGCAACTCATCAAAATTTGATGGAGATTTTACTTTGCTCGATTGTTTTGATTGCATACAAGTATATTCTTTCTGGTTTGCCTAAAGCCCCTTTCAGAATGTTTTCATTCTTAAAACATGAAACATAGCTCAAGAAACTACTTATTTTGACAAAGAAAATCCTTAACCTACACTTAATTTATTTTCACTTGCGTCCAGTATCACTTTGCTCAGAAATTACTAGAGTAATGTCTAAACACTGGAAAGGCTTCAAAAAGCCTTGTTTTGAAATCATCCCGAGGGCACAGATAGTAATCAACATGAAGATTGTTATGGAACATTTAAGAAACTCGTAAGAAACTCTGTGATCTCAAAATTCTATAATTTTAAGGAGTTAAGGAGCCAAAATCCTTAGTTTCTTATAAAAAATACGTTTATATGTAGGGGGAAAATGGTGGAGGACACTACTGACGTATTTTTACTTTGGCCAGACATCAGCTGCTACCTAGTCAGCGCAACATTTGTCCCTTGATAGCTCAGTATGAGTTGCTTGCCCCTTGACAACAGTCGTCCATGTTGAAGATTTCAAACAGTAAGGGAACTTTGCCAGGTCACAGAGGTCAGATTTTGGAAAATTACTTTTTAATGAGTTGGCAGCTCAACTGATGAGTTCATTAACAGCCTGAGTTTGGCAGCTCACCTAAATTTGATTGTTGGGCCAAATATCTCTGAATTGTTTTGATTGTATATATTAACAATCCCCATAAATATCTCAAATTCTACGTTGATTGTTTCGATTGTGTACATAAACAATGCCTATTGTTACAACATTCCTGATTCCTTCCACTCTATATAGGTAGGTATATAGGTGTCCTTCCGGTCGGAGAAAAAGCCCCTCCATAATGTTTTCATTCTTCAAACATAATTAAAGGCTCCCATTAGCCATGTTGAAGAATGAGATCATGCACGTAGCTTGCTTCATGAAGTAATAAATATTTATCTGCAGTTGCACCTGTTTAATGTAGGATTTAGTTTATATCGGGATGGCAATAGCCTAGCCAGCCCACTTCAAGGAGACCAGATTTCTTGATAAGCGTCAGAATTATTACATCGGATGTACCGAAAATAAGGATGGCACATGATATTGCCAAATTCTTTACTTTAGCCAGACAAGATTTGTCACTGTAATAGTGCCACACCTGTTTCTTGATAGTATTATATGGGTTGGCTGGTTTCCTTGACAACAGTCGTCCATATGAAGATTTCAAGCAGTAAGGGAACTTTGCCAGATCAAACTTTGTAAATAGCATTTTAATGACTTTGCAACTCTGTTGATGATTTCATTAACAGCGAGAGTTTGTTAGGAACACCTAGTAATTAGCCTTAATCAGGAGAAATCGATTGGCAACTCATCAAAATTTGATAGAGATTTTATTTTGCTCGATTGTTTTGATTTTATACAAGTACATCCCTTCTGGTTTGCCTGAAACCTCTTCCAGAATGTTTTCAGTCTTCAAACATGAAACATAGCTTGAGAAACTACTTATTTTGACAAAGAAAATCCTTAACCTACACTTATTTTATTTTCACTAGCGTCCTGTATCACTTTGCTCAGAAATTACCAGAGGATGTCTGAACATTGGAAAGGCTTCAAAAAGTCTTTTTTGAAATTATCCCGAGGGCACAGATAGTAATCAACATGAAGATTGTCATGGAACATTTAAGAAACTCGTAAGAAACTCTGTGTACTCAAAATCATACATGTTGATGTAGGGAAAAAATGGCGGAGGACACTACTGACGTACTTTTACTTTAGCCAGAAACCAGCTGCTACCTAAACAGTGCAACACTTGTTCCTTGATAGCTTATAGTATGAGTTGCTTGCCCCTTGAAAACAGTCGTCCATGTTGAAGATTTCAAACAGTAAGGGAACTTTGCCAGGTCACAGAGGTCAGATTTTGGAAAATTACCTTTTAATGAGTTGGCAGCTCAACTGATGAATTCATTAACAGCCAGAGTTTGGCAGCTCACCTAAATCTGATTGTTGACCCAGATGTCTCTGAATTGTTTTGATTGTGTAAATTAACAATGTCTATAAATACTTCAAATGCTTCATCGATTGTTTCGATTGTGTGCAGGAATAATGCCTATTGTTACAACATTCCTGATTCCTTCCTCTATAGGTAGGTATATAGGTATATAGGTAGGTGTATTCCTTCCGGTTGGAGAAAAGCCCCTCCATAATGTTTTCATTCTTCAAACATAAGCTGCTACCTAGTCAGCGCAACACTCGTCCCTTGATAGCTCAGTATGAGTTGCTTGCCCCTTGACAACAGTCGTCCATGTTGAAGATTTCAAACAGTAAGGGAACTTTGCCAGGTCACAGAGGTCAGATTTTGGAAAATTACCTTTTAATGAGTTGGCAGCTCAACTGATGAATTCATTAACAGCCAGAGTTTGGCAGCTCACCCAAATTTGATTGTTGGCCCAAATATCTCTGAATTGTTTTGATTGTGTAAATTAACAATGCCAATAAATGCTTCAAATGCTTTATCAATTGTTTGGATTGTGTGCATAAATAATGCCTATTGTTACAACATTCCTGATTCCTTCCACTCTATATAGGTAGGTATATTGGTATATAGGTATATAGGTGTATTCCTTCCGGTTGGAGAAAAGCCCCTCCATAATGTTTTCATTCTTCAAACATAAATATTCCTTCCGGTTGGAGATTAAAGGCTCCCATTAGCCATGTTGAAGAATGAGATCATGCACGTAGCTTGCTTCATGAAGTAATAAATATTTATCTGCAGTTGCACCTGTTTAATGTAGGATTTAGTTTATATCGGGATGGCAATAGCCTAGCCAGCCCACTTCAAGGAGACCAGATTTCTTGATAAGCGTCAGAATTATTACATCGGATGTACCGAAAATAAGGATGGCACATGATATTGCCAAATTCTTTACTTTAGCCAGACAAGATTTGTCACTGTAATAGTGCCACACCTGTTTCTTGATAGTATTATATGGGTTGGCTGGTTTCCTTGACAACAGTCGTCCATATGAAGATTTCAAGCAGTAAGGGAACTTTGCCAGATCAAACTTTGTAAATAGCATTTTAATGACTTTGCAACTCTGTTGATGATTTCATTAACAGCGAGAGTTTGTTAGGAACACCTAGTAATTAGCCTTAATCAGGAGAAATCGATTGGCAACTCATCAAAATTTGATAGAGATTTTATTTTGCTCGATTGTTTTGATTTTATACAAGTATATTCTTTCTGGTTTGCCTGAAACCTCTTCCAGAATGTTTTCAGTCTTCAAACATGAAACATAGCTTGAGAAACTACTTATTTTGACAAAGAAAATCCTTAACCTACACTTATTTTATTTTCACTAGCGTCCTGTATCACTTTGCTCAGAAATTACCAGAGGATGTCTGAACATTGGAAAGGCTTCAAAAAGTCTTTTTTGAAATTATCCCGAGGGCACAGATAGTAATCAACATGAAGATTGTCATGGAACATTTAAGAAACTCGTAAGAAACTCTGTGTACTCAAAATCATACATGTTGATGTAGGGAAAAAATGGCGGAGGACACTACTGACGTACTTTTACTTTAGCCAGAAACCAGCTGCTACCTAAACAGTGCAACACTTGTTCCTTGATAGCTTATAGTATGAGTTGCTTGCCCCTTGAAAACAGTCGTCCATGTTGAAGATTTCAAACAGTAAGGGAACTTTGCCAGGTCACAGAGGTCAGATTTTGGAAAATTACCTTTTAATGAGTTGGCAGCTCAACTGATGAATTCATTAACAGCCAGAGTTTGGCAGCTCACCTAAATCTGATTGTTGACCCAGATGTCTCTGAATTGTTTTGATTGTGTAAATTAACAATGTCTATAAATACTTCAAATGCTTCATCGATTGTTTCGATTGTGTGCAGGAATAATGCCTATTGTTACAACATTCCTGATTCCTTCCTCTATAGGTAGGTATATAGGTATATAGGTAGGTGTATTCCTTCCGGTTGGAGAAAAGCCCCTCCATAATGTTTTCATTCTTCAAACATAAAAATGAAACCTTTTGCAAGGCCACTTTTTGGCGGCAAAAACTATTTTCGCAGAAAAATCACTGCTTTTTCGAACGAAAAACATAGTTTTTTGACATAGTTCTTTTGCCGAAAAACCTACTTTATCAGCTTGGGTACTTGACCGAACAAGTGAGGCTTTCGGTTGTTTTTCACTTCCTATCGATGAGCCATATGAAATATAAGAGTTTATTAATTTCAATTGTCCGACAAGATTGGAAAATTGCCGAAATTTGCGACAAAATTTTCACAGGGTGGACCATGCCCCCCCTGGTCCCCCCGGCCACGATGCCACTTAGAAGGCTATAATTAAGCAGCAAATATTGATCTATTCAGAATTCTTCTCTATAATCAGCTACGTCACTACGTAATCCCATGTTCGCAATGACCAGTGGCGCATGCGCTCGCTTCTCATGTGATTCCTCCGTTCCTGCTGATCATAGAGAAGAATTATAATCAAACTTCAACTTACAGGTAAGTCTCGTTTAATTTTTAAATTTTGTGAAGTTTCAAATCATGGTCGCTCTGTATTTATGGGGTAATAATGCGTGATCATCACCGCAATGATGAAGTAAGTAGTTTCATATAAATTTACAATTTAAGATCAAAATTTAAGTTGCAAATCCCTCTCCCCTCCACATTCAGTTTTCGTGATGTATCGAGGAAGGCTGTCAGAGTTTCAACATTTATTGACAAGAGGGAACGGGGGGAAGGGGGGCCAAAGGAAACCAATCAGGTTAATGCATCGGAAAATGTCCATGATTGTGGTTGAATCATTCCAAAACCGAGAGGGGTGTTCTCAAAAAAACTTTAACAAAGAAACTTGACTTATTTTGGGTTTGAATTTTTAAATTTTACTATTATGCGGATTAGGACTCCTTCGACGACAGAGCAGAAACTGTGCACGCATGCGCGAAAATTTGCAACTTTGAGCCTCCTTAGCTCCCTGCAACAGATCCCAAAATTGCGCAACACTTGATATCTTTCTTCCTGGAGCCTTCAGCTCTTGATTTATCATTCAAAAAGTTTATCTGTTCAAACACTTCCTTATCTCAAATTGGTTGATGACGTCATTTTGCGCAATTTCTGCTCTTAAGATCTAAAGATTACGCACTTCACCTTCTGATCGCCAACATTAACATATACCACAAAAGGGTGATATTTGAGTCTCGAAAACTGTGAGCAGCGTCTCAAACTTTATGTAAACAGCACATTCTTAGTGTTTGTCTTTTGGATGCGTTATTTTTCTATCGCTTTTTCAATTTTGCGTGTCATACTGCGAAGTACTCATCACCCAAGCCCTTATTAGTCAATCAAGCGCTGGACTGTGCTCCCTTGGCTTCAACATCACTTCCAGGGCTTGTCTAGCCATGGGTGAGAGGAAACAAGATGTTTGTATGTTTATTCTTTAACAAAATTTATAAACAAATGTACATATCATTAAAAAACTAAACATGTAAACATCTTGTCTTCTCTCACCCATTGTCCAGCAACCTGTTTCCACTCCAGTATGTCCATACAGTGCGTTACTTACCCTGGGTGCAAGAGCTTAAAGAAATCTTTTTTGTTGAAGCTCTGGTACCCAGGGTATGCGCTACTGTACACTTTTCGACATGTAAAATTTTGAAACCTTTCACTCAAATCAAAGACACTGATGTGATAGACCTTGATGAGTAGATTCAGAAAATGCACTTGTCTGTCTCATTTAATGAGTCACTAGGGCTGTAGGAAGTATCCAAGTATTGCTGGGGGCAAGACACTTCAAGGGTACTATTTGATTAAGGTAAGGGGGCACTGTCTCAAACAAAGACACTTTATCGTTACAATTGCATAATCTCGGAGGTATTTGCCCATAGTGCGATCCCCTGAATGTCAATGAAGAGTTGCCGTAGATGGAAGTCAGTGCCCGTCTGAAATCATTCACATGCTTCAATCAAGGTAAAACGATACCATTTGTAGCATTCTAGGCCATGTGCGCTGCGTCTTTTTGAGTGAATACTATTCGTCAGAAGTGCTGGCGGCAGATGTCGAAATATAGGGGTAAGTGTCCAAAAATGCCTAATTTTTTATTCAAAGTTTCAAAATATAGATAATAACAGTTATTTAGTAGAAGGTTCCACGAAAAAGGCGAAAAACCGAAATTGTGAGTATAAATTCCAATTTTCCGCAACGGCGTAGCAATACAAAAACTACAAAAACCGTATAACGCACTGATTTTCTTGCAACAACTGTATTCCGCATCCAAAACAAGTCCAAATCCGCCTAACCACCGCACTATAATAGACCCCCAAGTATTGCCAAATATGAATTTGCATTAATTCTTTCTGCCACAAAACGTTTGCTTGGAAGCTGACAAATAACATGACATGAAAAATATCAAGGGGGAGAGTAAGTCATAGTCTTCGCATTGCAGATTCTACTCGGGAGTATTCAATGTGCTTTCCATTCTAAAGTTTTCTTTGTAATGCCAAAATTTCCATTTTGGTCTATAAGGCTTTTTGTTATTTTGGTCCTAAGTTTGTATCACTTCCTTCTTGTATTATTTCCTCTACAGGGTGTCTCAAAAAAATTGTTCGACGTTTGATTAAATACTAAAAAATAACGATATGCTGAATTAACCTTTGGTCAAGTCACCCTTGTCCTGAGATTTTGAATTAATTTTTGACACAAGAATCTTGCAAATCAGATAAAAATTCATGGGATTACAAGCTTTTGAAGTTCAAGTTTGTGCAAAAGCTGAAACCAGAGGCCTCGAAATGGCATTTTTTGTAGAGGTCCCATAGGCCGTCGTTTCAGTTATTTCTCAATTGTTTCAGGGCGAACCAAGTGGGATTCACACAGGTATTCGACAACCTAACTGTCAAGCATATGGATGCCTTGAGGAAACAGATTCAGTCTCTCGCCGATTTTGTTTTGAACCACTGTTTTTGGACCTATGCAATGTTAAGGAATTTTGAGAATGATCACAAGAAATAATTTACTTTAGAAGTCGTATTTGGTTTGCTCTGATATCAACGAGAGGTATGACATTGGATAAGCTTCTTTTACATCTGTCTTCGAGCTTTTTGCAATACAAGTAATCTCGGGGGTCTCTGGTTTCAGCTATCGCATATTTTTGATCTTCGAGAGCTCGTAACTCAGTGAATTTTCAACCGATTTGCACGATTTTAGTCTCTAAAATTATTTCATAATCTTAGGAACAGGGTTATCTTTCCATGAGCCTGTTCATGTTGTCTTTATTTTTCAATATTTAATCAAACGTCGAACAATTTTTTTGAGACACCCTGTACGATACCTCCATGGAAATTCTTCCATTTCCTGGAATAATAGAATTTCCTTTTTACTTACTTTTCTAATGGACCTAATCGGCTGAGGTTTGTTTTACCCATTTCAAGTCATGTGACCATACTCATACTCTTGGGAAGTTTCAGTATTATTCTTTCTACTTTTTGCATTCATAGCAGAACTTCGCATGGCACGAAATATGTTAGAGAAATCAAAAGGAGTTTTATCAAGAGATTGATCACATGACTTGAAATGGGTGTAAACAAACCTTAGCCGATTTTGTCTATTCGAATTATAATATCAGACAATCAGGCAGATTCAATGACGGTTTACCTATCTAGACTTGAAACTGCAAACATAAAGATGTTTGTACAGGGTTAGCCAGAAAAATGGTCCAGCGTTCTGTGACTTATTTCACCAAGAGATCAAATTCTGGTTGAAAGCCAACACACCACGCTACTTTTTGATTCAGCTCGATTTGATGTTAGGAAACTTACTTGGTTGCCCAATTTCTGAAAAAAAAACAAAAAAACTTGATCTCATCGCAAGGAGTTTGCCCACACTGAAAAAGACGCAAGGGCAGTATACCTCTCTCGGAAGTTATCAGAAATATCATTTCATACATATACTGAGGATTGTGAACACCATATGGAGGGTGTAGAAGGGGTTTTGACTAGCTGACTAACAGGCTGTTTTCCCCACTGACTAATGACTAACTTCGTTAAAAAGCCAAGACTAATGACTAACTACATTCTATAGTTGACTAATGACTAAAGCCTATTTTTTACTGCATTATGTCAAAAAAACAGTTGCAAAAGAAGCCAAAAGTGACTCAACCATGCCTTTTCGGAGACTAATATAAAAGTTCTAAATCGTGTATATCAACGGGCATAGGAAAAGACAATGTTTATCACACAAAGCAATACTTGTTGGCTTGGCTGAATGTTCCCATTCACCATTCTTCTTCCTTTCCCTTTTAACATCTTGGGAATGGAGCCAGAAAATATTTGCAGCCGACGGTCAAATGTTTTTTCTTTCCTGCTTCCATTCAGCAAATCTCTCATACATCCCCTACATCTCATACATCTCATACATCTCTCATACATCTCTAATCTCTCATACATCTCATACATCTCTCATACATCTTGACCTTTCAAGGTGCATGACGAAAACCAAAACCATGTTCAGTTACCTTTTACTGGTTCTACTTTTGTTGAAGCTTAAAGCTTTTGGTAAAGGAAACATGTGTTTTATTACATGCAGTTATGATATGATTTGCGCCATGCTTCACGACTAAAACTAACTGGTATTGGGCCATTTATTAGCAACTAAATCTCCTTCGAAATAATGGAAGAAACGGAGCAGTCAAAAAGGAACTACAGTAGATGATGTTGATGGAAAGTTTTGAGAGGATGATATGCTTTTCCTGACAAAGAAATAACAATCATCCCAAGTGTGAAGTTTATGTCTTTGCATATGCCATGCATTTGTGTCTACATTCAAAAACAAAATTCGAATTGAACAAAGTTCATATTAGGTTTTTAAAGTACTTAAACGTTCCTATGGACTCTTAAAGTTTAATAACAACTCCCAACTGTTCTTACTACTTGCTATGGCCTGTGCGTAGCTTAATTTTTGGGGGGGGAAGTTAGGCTGCACACAGTGGCGCAAAGGAAACAGTCAGGACCCTTAAGGGTTTTGCCGCTCGCCCCCTCCCCAGTTAAGCATTTGTAGATGATATGATAGACACATAAAAAGCCATATCCGGTTTAAGCTTGGGATGAATTAGTTGTACAGTAAAACATAAACAATTGCAATATTTTACATTCAACTGACGCGTCCATTTTCGCAAAACAATAACTGTAAAAGTTTCGTACAAATGTAGATTCTTCATTCTATTATCACAGAGCAGATTACAACTGCCAGTCAATCAACATTACTTTCCATTCTCTTGGATTGTCATCCACAGCACTGGCTTGAAAATAAGACAACAAAGGAAAGCTTTGCTGGGGGCCAAGGAGAGGCCCTTTTAGTTGGAGGCCCTTAGTTGTTGAACTAAGGTGCCCTAAACTGCATTACGCCACTGGCTGTACACAGGCCACTTAGTGAGAACTTGGGGATATTTTCAAGAGTCAGTGTGACCCATAGTTCTTTGGCGCGAACTGAAATTTCAAACTGCTAAAGATTACTCTCCTCCGCGAGGTTTCTTAAATTTTTTTCTTTATTAGTGCCGCTATTCCGTGGTCCATGGTTCCGTGGTCCGTAATTTTGCGTAATTTTCCTTTCCTCCCTCCTCTTCCCTTATTTTTTTAAAAAACCTTGCGGAGGAGAGTAGCTAAAGATCAAAATTTGCCCTAGTGGAAGCCATTGATACATATTGCAGTAGTTTAACTGAATAAAGAGCTACCTTCCAGTTAAAAGTGTTCCATGAATTCAATTGCTACACTGTGCATCTATGGTTTCAGTTTAGGCGAAAATTTGATTACAAGGTCTCCTCAAGGATTTTTACTATACTGTTCTACTGGAATCATGCTTGAATCAACAAGTGCTCAACAATTTTGAATCAACAAATTTTGTGCGTTGTCTTGCCTCACTGCATTCGACCAAAGTATAGTTTGCTTCTGTTTTCGCAATTCTGTCTGCTGGTGCTGTGCTGATATTTCCGTCCAATACAAGTAAACGGAAAGTGTATTCCCAGAAATACAATTAAAAAATTTCAAGAACCCTAGACAATCTCATAAAACTTTGAAGGGAGATTAATTTCGTTCAGCTTGCTTCCTGGGTACGCTGTGACATTTGTTAAGTAAAAGTTTCCTTGCAATTAGGTTTCTTTGTACATCAAGCAACGACTGTGTTTATGTTTCTGTTTCCATGACCCTCAGACTGCCGGCAGATCAGATATAAGAAATTTATTGTTGCAAACGCTTTTAAGATGCACGTTTCCGTGTCGGCAGCGTCATGGGTGAGAGGAAACAATATGTTTATCCCTGCAAACGAGGACGGCCTCACTTCTATAGAAAACAAAGATTAGGCCATGTTTGCCATGGTTGATTCGAACTGAGACTGGAAGAATGAAAGGCAGACAAAAACGACGATAAGGACACGTGTATGACTTGTTTATACATTTTATCGAAGAATAAAATTTTTTGTCTCCTCTCACCCATTGTTACGACAGCCAATAGTGCTATATATTCAGGAGATTGCTTCACGCAGGCTAGGAGAACGGCACTTTGAACGTTTGTTCATTGTAGTGCAAATATCACTCTCGGTCAGGCAATGAGTTTTTCACTTTGTTGGTGACAATTTTAGATAGGCCATGAAATCTCATGCAAAGAAGATCCGTCTACTTGCCGTCTGAATTGAACGAAACTCTTCAGTCCCAGATCACATCGTTCGAGACATTCTCGGTTTGCTTCGGAAAAGAAATTGGATTGAAATAGGCCTATAAAGACCCGGGAGGGGGGGGGGGGTAACTACCATATATGATGGTACGGGATGTGCCATTTTTTCGGGTGCCTTTTTTCCAGCAGAAAATAAATTTTGGGGTATCATTTTTGGTAAGATCACAAGTAGTCATAAATTTTGGGATGTCATTTCAGAAAATTAACTATTTAGGGAATTGATTTTGATCAAATTTCACTTACTTGGTTACCATTTTGGATGACTGTCACAGTTTTAGGGTATACATTTTTAATGGTCTGTAAATTTTTTGGGGTATCATTTTCGCGAAAATTTATAAATTTTAGGGTGCCTTTTCAGACGTCAAATGGCACATCCCGTCACCCGCCTATTGAAGTTACCCCCCCCCCCCTCCCGAGTATAAAGATGACTCTAGGCTCGTCAAAAATAATTCTAGAAACTGCAGTGCTTGCAAATTCTTATAGCAGTGCAATTTTGCTATTGTGTTTTCTCGACTTTTTGTGATTTTTGCAATGTTTTGAGTTTGTAGGATGAACAGATGAAGGTGTACGCTAAAGTCAGTGATCCACACGAGTAAAGAAACAAATTTCTACAAGGACACATCACAAATCGAAATGATATTAGTCATAGAAGATATTCGCTAACAAACCAGTATTCTATATTTCTTATGGCTACACATCTAATTTATTCATTTACATTATCAGTAAGGATAAACACGTAAACAAATTATACAAATAAACAGTCATTTCAAGAATGTTTGTTTGTCAGTTTGCTATGCAATTGGGCAACAAAGGACCAGCCTTGGCCAAGGGCTAAAGATAACCACACAGCGAAAGCAAAATGATTCTGCATTCTTTTGACTAACAAGATTCGAGATCTGTGCAGATTTCGGAGGAGGCCAGCTCCTCTGAAGATTGAATACAGATCGAAGCACGATACGGGGGCTTCAGGGTTGTTTTAACATGGAAACAAACGATTTCTTTTCTTCAAGTCAAAATTTCCCGGCTTGCCACTACAAAGAGGCAACTTTTCAGAACCACAACTTTCTGACGACTGTTAGATTTCGAGACTGGTTGGTACCGCTAAATACTCTGAAAATAACACGGGAGGTCGCAAACATGGGGAAGGAACATATCCACTTGGGGAATAAAAGATGAGGAGCCTAACAATATCTTGCCTATTAAATGAAAAATAACTCAGATTTGAAAATAATAACAAGGAGGATGGCTGTATAGTAGCAATAATACTGCAATTACCTCCTCTATTAGACTACAGACATCCTTCTCTTAGACAGGATATCAATTGCATATCCCCAATGAGTGCCAAAATCCGTGACGTATGAACGTAATAACTTGATTTCCTTCTGATGCCACGAGAGCTGGAATGTTGCGGCCATTTATTCTGCAGTTGATGTTGTGGAATCAAGTGCATAACTGGTAACTACTGCATTTCTAATCCTTGGCGTTGGCAAGGCCCCGTAAGTTCCCCTCCTCGTGCACGCCACCAGATGAAAAGCTGAGACGACGAAATTTTCGTTCTGATTTAAGACATTCAAAACCAATATACGCCCTAAAGCATGGGCTACATTATTTACTAATTTAGTATATAGATTTATGTTCGACTTTCTACTAAAGGCAGGATATATACATTCCCGCTTACTTATCACTGCTAGAACTAACGTAACTATAACTACAGATTTCTTTCTTGAACTTAAATACCAGCCTTGTGAAACTCCTGACGCCACAAAATCCGAAAAACCCTTTCCCCGCAATGGCACAACATCCGACATGTCCCAAGCTCCCACATCACAGTTGCGCCTGCAACACAGCGGCACAGGAAGAAACTAACTTTCTAAAAGCATTGCTTTCAAACGTCGTTCAATCTATTTGAAAATGTCGGTTTCCAACTCATTGGCTTTATACTAAAGTATAAAGCGTTACCAAATGGCAGCTTGTTTCACTTGTATTTCAAATCCACTATTTGCATCGCGAGATATTCATCAAGTCAATTTGAATTTATCCCAGTCTCTTACATCCCATCTCGTCCCGACTATAAAAAGTCAATATAATTCTAAAATCAAGGGAGGATTGAAACCATTCCGATTTCTTTTCAGAGACTGATGATGGGTTCAGTGGGCTGGGATAGCAAAGGAGATACGAACAAGGTTTCACAAAGACCTTCAGCGTACTAATCTTTTAATCTCATGCAAAAAAGAGTTAACCCCACAGGCCAAATATACCTGGATGGTGTGTCCTCTTTGCTGGCTCATGATGATCTCTGTAAACAACATACCGCGTCGCTTGTTCATTCTGAGTTTCACTGCCTTTATTTTCTTTGAGATACTGTAGAAATAATTCGCCATATTTTGCATTTGAATTTGTCTCACCAAATGGCACATGTATTTGCTTTTCAACAACAGTGTTACCTTCATCTTCAAATGTGACAAATTCAAGGTCAACTGATGTCTGTTCCTCATTTTGGTTTCGACTGTGTTCCGCAAAGTTGTTTTCATTGAAATGGTGCATTCCTTTGTTATGAATGTGATGTTGGTCGATGTAGAAATGTGAGTTAAAGAACGGCCTGCTTTCCACTTGTATCCGAATCAGGCAAGCAAAAACAAATAGTAACAAGTTCTTTGATAAAGTTATTTTGTACATCTTGCTATCTTGCTGCAAACTTGTAACAAGTAAAAATTGCTCAGTTTATTACCAAGCTTTCTCTTTTCTCTAAAATTCCCCTTTAGTCAAATAACTTCCTCTGTACCGAAACGTTGGTTTCTAACATGAATGAAATACTTGAATAGATTGTTGGCAGTTCTAAGCAGTTCTTCGGTGATTTTACAGGAAAGTGGCAGTATTGTTTTCTGTTTGTAGATACTATGGAACGACAGCAACACCTATGTAACTGTATCACAAAATCTTTGTGGCAATTTCATAACGTAAGACAATGTTTCCTCTTGTGATTTCCCTCGATCAGACCACGCTTCGGCTTCCTCTCGCAACGACTGCTTTCAAAATACTGTAAAGATGTGAGCACGCGCATTTCTTTTCTGAGTGATCGTTAAATCCCTTTTGTCTGGAGGAGAAAGAGGGCAGAGACTGTTGTTGCTGCCTCCTCCCTCGCAATTCAAGCCACAATGAGCTCTGTCAAAGCAAATATTGAAAAGCTACATTTACATTAATTTAAAATTTAATAATATAATCATGTATTGACAAATTGTTTACCATTACCAGAAATCCCTACTTTATTTGCTCCACGAATAAAATTACTGAGGCTTTAATGAACAATTGAGGTGGAAAAGCATCAAGTTCTGGTCTGGTCACCAACCGCGTACCCTGTGCACAAACTAATTCCTCGATTCTTATGTAAAATCTGGAACATCATTACGTGTACATCATTCCGAATCGCAGGTCAGAGAGGAGTAATCCACAACTTGGAAACGGCAATTCATCGTCATCTAGTGATTTTTCCATTGTTCTCTGCCTGTCGATCGCTTTTTTCATAATTTCCTCAACTTCCTACCTTTTATGTTGTCCATCCACAGCTTTTCTGGTAAGACAAATAGCTGTTACTAAACAAGACCTCACTGTTCGCAATATCGTTGCAAAGCTCAACCGAGGAAACATCCAGAGCCATAAGGTCCAATAACTGTATGATGGTACACTAGGTACTGGCATAACGGAATAACCAGACCCAGGACCAATAGGACCGGACCCTAACGGACCGGACCCCTATGAATGCCAATTCCTTTCCGTCGTGAGTTTGTAATGACGGTACAGAAGTTTCCTTTCGAAAATGGAGACAAGACTAATAAAATCATCGCTGAATAGAAATACCTAAACTCTGCATACCACATTAACTGCAAGAATGCACAATCTGCTACAATGATCATCTAATCAACAGACAAACTTCCAGTTGAAAGGAACGAAGACCCACGAAGGTCCACGCATGATTAACTCCAGCAAGGCCCTGTAACTCACTTCAATCTCCCAAGGACAAGATTCTCATTGACATTCAGAACAAGAATTAGATAACATACAATGCCAAAATCTAATGCAAAACAAAACTGCCACAGTTAACTGTCTTATCTCTCTTCATTTCAGGATGATACATTGTTAAACCTTTGGGGGCTTTCTAGGAACCAAGAAATAGGCTCTAGTGTGTAAAAAAGCAAGTAGCCGATTATCAATGTACCGAATCAGTCTTCAGGAAACATGGGAATGAATGGGTATTCTGCCGGGTCCGGTCCGTTAGGGTCCGGTCCTACTGGTCCTGGGTCTGGTTTTTCCGTTATGCCCTAGGTACTTAGTAACATGGATTCAATGAGTTCTCAGAACTGCACAGTGGGCCAGATTACGATTTTTTTGGACATAAATCGCATAAGGCATAAAATGGTAAAGAATGCTATAAAAGTTGGAAACTTACGAAGAAAAACTCGTGAGGACAAAATTTCTTTGCTTAGTTATTTGTGCAGTTGTCGGAAAATTCTTCTAAGTCCTTATTTGAAACAGCCAAAATCAATGCATCAAATAACTTCTGATAAGTACGTACCCATAATAAGGAAAGCAGAATTAATGACTATAAATCTATAATCTGAAATGATTCTTAAACAAGGACAGGCTTTGAAATAGACTTGGCATAAAAAATGAATAGAATTTGACATCGATCTGAGAGTTATTCAACAGTGCCCTATTCCCTATACACCTCAATTTTGCCGTGGCAATAACCATCGTTGTATTTTCTACGGCACCTCTCGGCAGCCAAATGTAAGTCAAACGGTTAGAAGATGCTTCAGTGCTTGTAAATATGCAAAGAAGACGTTTGGCGTTTACAAGCGAAATTTTGAACTTAGTTTTAAAACACAGCGTACAAAGTGCAGCAACGTGTTTCTAAAGTACTTTGAACAAAATCACAATTTTGGAATAGGAGTCTGTGCTCAATCGAAATGCAGTCAGTTACACTTAGATCACTGCCTGTGAACGTTATGAAGATGCTATCGAAATGCCGCTTGCAGACCAATCGGTGCCTGAAGACGCAGTTGGTAAAATTGAAGTTGAAAACAGTTAACGGCTTGAAGTATTCAATAACAGTTAGCATCCTGTGATTTGAAATTGATTAATTAATAGAAAGCAATTTTTTCGATAACGTTGAATGTGATTTCCTTACTCGATGAGGCATATGATATCAATTTCCACTGATAAAACTATTATTTAAATTTTTTCATTTTTTTATTTTTGTCCACCCTCTGGCCCACTGTGAACTGCCAGTATCCGCAGATGCTAGGTCATGCGTCCTTGTTCCTTTCCCCGCGCACTGAGAATAAACATACACCTATTTTCCCCATATGAAAAAGCTTATAAGAAACGGTAGGCTAGATTTTGCTGAAATGTAGAAACTTAAAAGCTGAGAAACTTTCGTAATTTGCAGTTTTAATTTCAAAGTCATTCAAGATAGTTATGGCATTGAACACTGCTGGATGCTACCAGACTACATTTGACATGCAGATTACAGTATTTCTAAGTGTGATTTCTATTAATAATTGCTTTAAAATCTAACTACTTCTCTTGGAAAACCTTAAAGGGTCTGTTTCATCCAGCATGCCTTGCACGTGTCGTCCCTTGGATTGCCTTTGTTGTCGCCATTATCATGGCCCATGAAAATGGCGACAAACAAAGGCCAACCAAGAGACGACACGTGCAAGGAATGCTGGATGAAACAGACCCTTTAAAAAATTCATAAAACATTTTACAAATATCAATCTAAACTTTAGAAGCAAAATGGCCCAGAATTTAAGAAACTTGCTACCAGCCCCGGACCTCAGTTTCTTTAAAAAGATACGCGTAGTATGATTTTGAGCACTCAGAACTTCTTACGAGTCGGGATTTTAGGACCCTTAACGAAGTGAATCGAGACGAGCCCTTGATTTGTTTTATACAGATGTCAACTTCCATCTATGCAAAAGGCAAAATTAGCAATTAGCTGTCGCGGATCTAGTGGGGGGGGGGGGGAGCGGCGGCGGTAAGAGTTCTCGTAAAAACATTTGTCGTTTATAGATAAACGGATAAGTTCAAACCTTTATCTCCCAAAATAACGATGACACAGCTGCACGATAACTCTGCTACCGAAAAGACAGTCTAACTCTAATTAACTCACGAGATGACTTACTGTTGATCAAAAAGCATGAGAAAGAGATGAATTTGAATTTTAATAACGATAAACAGAATTTCATTGTGTTTTTTTTTCAACTTATTTTAATTCGATTCTTGCCTAGCTATACATATTTACATATATACAACTAATCTAAATCTAATATACAAATGAATAAATAAAGGAATGAAGAAATTAATTGATAAAAGGCATATATGGACAATATTACATGGTAGAACTCGAGGGGCAAATCACTTCTCAAAATAGCGTACGTGATTTTTGTGATTTTGAAATCACATGATTTTCTTTCTGTGATTTTTTGTGATTTTAGTGATTTCTAGTGATGTTTTCGTGTGATTTTTCAGTAATTTGTCAGTGATTTGTGATTTTTGGTGCTTTCTACATGCGATTTTTCTTGTGATTTTGTATGTGATTTTTTTGTGATTTCAAGGGAGGTGTACGAAAAAAGAATCAGTGAATTGCCCCTCGGTATAACTGAAGTGACAGGCATTACATTTACAGGTCAGGCCATCCCATTGTTTCATCAGATTCTTGAAGCTCTTTAGATTTTCGGCTGATTTTAATTCATTTGGCAAGCAATTCCATATTTTAGGTCCAATGGCTCTTAG
Organism: Aurelia sp. 3 sensu Dawson et al. (2005); assembly: GCA_964020215.1. Classification (NCBI taxonomy): domain Eukaryota; kingdom Metazoa; phylum Cnidaria; class Scyphozoa; order Semaeostomeae; family Ulmaridae; genus Aurelia; species Aurelia sp. 3 sensu Dawson et al. (2005). Next base: position 13,529,853 of record OZ026585.1, read on the forward strand.
GCTATTCGAACCAAAGGTTACTTGATTTGGCCGAAAATGATTCAAATTCTTCGGATTTCGCGACGAATAATTTGAAGTCCTAACACCAAAGATATCATTCATAAATGTTGGATTAAGTTTTTTTAATGTTTTGAAAATCTCAATACAAAGCATTCTTTGACGAGAAACCAGCATTGTGGATCTATTTGATTTTAGAAGTAAGTCATCATAGGAGCTTACATGATCATTATGCAGGAATCTCAGCGCACGTTCTTGTATCTTTTCGATTTTCGATTTTTTCGATGTGTGAGATCGAGATTGAAAACCTTTTGTTTCATTTACTTTGTCGATGTATCAGAGTGATTCAGGACCTTCCAGTGAACTTAGCTGTTGAAGATTGATGATACTATTGATTGATTGACACTATTGATGATAACTGTCGCTCTTTTAATGGTGAGAAAGACTCTATCTTCTGTTGTGATTGTTATTTTCTTGTAGAAAGTAGCAATTCAAGCCATGAGAATTTTGATAACTGGTGACTCGAATTTGGGAACTTTGAAGCGCCTTTGACTTGTGGATTTTAAGTATGTGTCATTTCTCATGCCTAGTTTGCATTTCCATCGTGGTGGAGCATCTTTTCGCGAAAGGCATTCTCTAATTGGTGCTCATGATGATAAAAATATCATGGTCCGTTACTTTCCCAGCCCGTTAACTCTTGCACAGAAATACCAGTTGTATTTCAGTAGGAATAAATTCTAAATGATGAGCTAAATGATCTAAGATGAAGCAAATAGGGCGTTTCCCACGTTTTCCGAGAGTCTAAAGGGCGTGGTCACGGAAAATATTTCTCGGGGCTACGCCCAGATCCAATATCCCTTCCATGTGGCCCTCCCCAAACTCCAAGGCTGGATCCGCCCTGGCAGTTAGTACTATCTCATTCACCCTTATTCACCATCTCCCATCTCCACCTAAGGGTGGAAAACAGAACGGTACTTAAGAATCTTTTAAACACTGAAAGTTGTGCATGACTAGCTGTGTGTTTTACAGGTCGGAATGGCTTTATGAAAGAAATGAAAATCGAACATCTAATGCAAAGCTGCTGATGAACAAGATCTCAAGAAATAAATCCAATATTGTCTATTCGAGATTAACTGCAGCCCGTTTCAAAAGCACAGTGGATGAAATATCTGCGGACTGTTTGAGAAGAAACGTTTACAAAGCAAAAGTATGTTAATCATGTATTGAAGCACCTAATCGATGTGCCGCATGACACTAGACCACCACTGATGTCAAGTCACATTTCTTAGTAAAGGAAAGCGCAGACTCAATTTACAATCTTCCCCATTTCGCTCAATTTACAATCTTCCCCGTTTCGCTATTGGGTGGAACTAATACCCATGCTGCTAAACCTGGGTCGCATTAGTGGTATCATTTCCCTTCGCTTTCAGAAGAGGATCTGCCTCGTTCTGATGGACATGGCTTAATTCTGATGAATGATTATTTTCTGAATTGCTGCATCATAAAATTAGGGCCAGTACTTAGGAGGGTGCTTCTTCGAGCCATTATTGCGACTTATCAAAGACAATGTTGAAGCGACGCCATAACAGAAGCAACACAAACAATATGAATTCAACAAGCTAAGCTGTCGAACCCAGATCTGCCTCGTTCTAATCAGCATTGCTTGGATAAATAATATGTCCTAACCTGGGGCACCATGAAATTAGTAAGTGTACTTAGATTATCTTCCGCAGTAAGGTTGTCTCTGAAGCAGCAGCAGCAACATCATTAACCCAAAAGAAGCCAAGAGATAGCCAGGAAATGAAAACTAGTTTTAGTTTAAAGGAACTACCGGCAGGTACCAAAATTGATAGGACGCCATAAAGTTCTGAATCTGAGAAAATATCAACACACAAGAATTTAACTCCAATTTACAAAAAGGCTTTAAGATGCTTAAATTAATGGAAATTATCGAAAATTCAATGAAAACGACATATCTGAGGAAATTAATGTTGAAAAGAGACAAATATTGTTTGCAGAAAATGACTTTCACTCTAGACTTAAACAGAACAATTTGACAAGTTGAAACAAACTAAACTTCAAGTGAGAAGCGTAATATCTTTGTGAAGGATGGGCAAAGATTTTCACGTCCCAGATTGGCAGAAAATTCAAATAAAACAGTGACAATGGTCATATTTGTGCATCTTCATCAAAAGACAAACTAACGTCGTTGCAAAGTGAATAAATAAAGTTTGAACAAAATTACTTGAATAATGACTATGCTTGAATCTTTTCGGTTTGGTTACATTGATTGATTGAATGCATTCAGAGATGTGGAGTCCTTTTTCAGAACGCGAATTGCTTTATCTTTTCTGAAATCTGAATCTTTTGTTTTTCCAAATTATCCATGACACTTAATTAATATTGGAGACGAACTGCCCTAACTTCTGTTTATTGTAGGATAGCCCCATGTGCATGTGCTGCAAAATAAAGTTCTTGGCAGAATGTTTCAAAGTTTGTTCTAGTAAGTTCTGTCAAATTGCCAATATGCTCTTCATGACTTTTGTTCAAATGGTCAATGCTAATCGATAAACATGCTGTTCCAATATCTACCAAGGCAAAAAGCTGTCCAAAATCACAAAACTTAAGACATCAAAAATATTGTGGGTATTATAAAATGTATGTAATTTACCTTGATCACAGCCGCAAAGAATTCGAACAGTCAGCTCAGTATCGAAGCATTGATGAAGACGAACAAGATTTATCATTTACGCTTTTTGCTTCTATTCTATGAGGTTACCAAGAAGTCTAACTTCGGAATTTGTTCTCACAAGATAGGTATTGCCAAGAAAGCAGTTTGGACTAAAACCACGGGGGGGGGGGTTCTAGGCTAAATTTCGGGTAAGGGTGTGCCGCCCACAGTTTCAAAAAGGTACCTTTGGCTAGACCAATTTTTGTGAAAATGATACCCTTGGCTAGACTAATTTCTACATTAAAAGTGCCATGATTTGGCATCTTCTAGACAAAACTTGCCAAATCTTTGCATTCTCTGGACCAAAATTTGAAAAAATTTGGGTTTCTTAACTGGAATTACCGAAGTTTGACATTTCTTTGACCTAAATTTCCAAAAAGGATACCTTTGCCGAGACTAAATTGGTTAAAATTGGCAAAAAGTATACCCTGGGCTAGACTAGAAAGTTTGAAAAAGCATACCCTTGCGAGAGGCATATCTCCAGGTACCTTTACTATGGAAGAACCCCCCCCCCCCTACAATGCCTGCCAAACGTTTTTGGAACTTTGGCCCTTTCTTCATAATCCGCATTTGTAACCATGGCGGTCAGGTTTAAGTACTCCCTCACCCCCACAGCAATGTTGATTGGAAGGTTATTGTCCCAGTATCCCAACAGAGTCGCGGATCGTTGTGTTATCCAAATCTTTTAACCAAAAGCAATATTGTCCTAAGGGGGGAGGGGGAGAGGGGGAGAGGGGGAGAGGGGGAAATCGCAAAAAAAAAACAAAGCAAAATTAGCATGGGTGCTCCAAGACTTTTTGCAGGTATTGTAGTTTGGATTGAAGCCTAAAACTTGATCTTTAAATCGAACTTTTCCATGCGATGAAAGTAAAATAAGATAAGTAATAACAATGTTTATACAGGATAACCGCTTCAACACACAAATGCTGTTGCTGTTATCAATGAGGGCCCTGTATAGCTTTGTCTGCAATCTTTCGGGACAGCTGATGGCATGCTTCCAGAGTATCTGCTCAAATTTTTTCTTACATACGTCAAAATGCTTAATCTACCACATAGAATAGATTCTTGCCTGTCTAGCAGGCAGATTATTAGTCACATAAAAATTCGAGAAGATCCACCAACAAAATCTGATCTCCTGAACAACAAATGCCAGTCTGCAGGTGGCAAGCAAATCCTATTTTCATACTCTCTTGCTGCCTACTGGCATGAAAATGGTAACTTAGGATAAGCTATTTTAAGCTCTGAAAGAGAAAAATTCTGTGTGTTGTTATTACGTCACGGAATTCGCTAAATGCAAGTCATTACCAGGTAGGAAGCGGGGGATCTTTTGTGATCCTCCCTTTCGCTTTCTGTGATCCGAAAGGCAGTGAACTATCGTTTTTCTGCGCTGCTGTACTGCTATACATTGTGCGTCATAAGGGGTCATACTTCCTACGTCATACCATACATGTCTTTTCACATGAATTTGCTTGAAGAACCTTCTACAAACAACAACGTGTCAGAGAAAGAGAGATGATGTAATGACAGTTTACTTCAATTGCCAGACGAGGAATCACATCCAAATATGGCGATAGGAATTTTTGGGCCTCGGCTCGAAACATTGTGCATAATCACTATCCTGGAGTGATGGTCGTATTTTGAATACATTTAGCGAACATGCGAAATTTCGGCTTTTCGTTGTTTCCTGAATCCGTAATAACTTTATGGTGACAATGATGTCATCACTAAACATCCATTGAAAGCTGCTGCCTAATGCTTGGTTCAGTATGTTTTCTCGTTAAATCTGAGAATTCCCTTTCTATGGAGGAAGCCCAATTTTCTTGGTGAAAGCGGTGAAAGCTTCAGACGGACTATGATACTTAGTACATTTCTGGAATTCTCTCATGCCCAATAAATCTCCTTATCAATGTTTACAAAATTCTAACACAAAACAAGTTTATCTAGGAAATGTTAAAAATGACTATACCCTTGGAATGATTTTTTGCTGCATTTAAATCCTGATCTAACATGCTGTCAGCCTTAAAAGATTTAATCAAATCAAACCATACCTTCTCAAAAATATATTTATTGTGAGTGGGTTACCATACAAAGAACCATTCAGCTGTTCTACAAAAGAGTCTGGATCGAACAATCTTTTGAAACGAAAGGTGTACGAAAGGTAGACTTATGACGACGAGTCTCTTGTTTACCTGTTCTCCTTGACATGTTGATGGCTGGCGCTTCAATCAACAGAGACTCATAATACTACTCTGAAAAACCTGACCCTAATTCCTACAGTACCAATCAGATTGCGAGATACGTGAATTACTATTGTTACGGTGGAAATGTAATAGAATTTTCGATTCGATTCAAAAATTTAAAAAATCCCACGGGATTGAGATTCGAAGCCGTGATTCCATCATAATCCCATTGATGATTGAAGAAAATAGGGCCAAGTTCTTCAACCTCGTTCCCAGGGTGTTCTAACGTCATACGCTGATCACGAAGTCGAATGAACACCCTGGTACACTTCGATGAAATGCGCCTAGAGTCTGGATGCATTTGGAAGCCATTATGGATTTCACCGTTGGCTAGGCAACGCCAAGCGACGGAAAATGGCCGTTGCTCTGGCGCTAATTCTGCAGTAGATGAATGGAGAAATTGAAAACAAACACTTTGAGGACCTTATTTGGACCTTTTTGCAGGTAGATATACAATAATCTGGCGTCGGCAAGTGTGTTTAATTTGGAAGTAAGCTCGGTTTGTTTGGAGCGAAAAAATGGGCCTAAGTTGCAAATTCGGAAAACTTTCACCGCAGCTTCCTTAATGAAATGGCTCGTTATTCTTCGAATTTCGGAAATAAGTTGCAAATGACGGTCGGAATAGGTAAAGAATGTGGTTTTACTTCGAATTTTGACATGCCGAGGTCGTTTACCCCGCGCAAAACGGAGTTACGGCGTAAAATGGAGAACAGCCAATCAGATTGCCGAATGGCTTCTTGTATCCCATCGTAGAGGTAGAGCAACGAACTCACTCTGGGGACGAGATTGCAAGTTCTTCACTATTTTATGAGTCCCTCTTGAGCAAGGTTTACCACAGGGATACAAGCGACTCATCGTCGTAAGTCTTTACGAAAGGTTCAATTGAGTTCAGGGGCATTTAGTTCTCAAAAGATCTTGTACACCTTCTCGTACACCATCTGAATGCTCAAAATCTGTCTTTTTTACAAGGAAAATCCCTGAAAAATGCATGGAATCCTGTTCTTCTGAAAACATCCCGTACACAGTGGCGGAGCCAGACAAAAAATAATCAGGGAGTAAAACTTCAAAATTGTCCGACTGGGAGGGGGTAAAAGGGTATACCCAGACATTTTTATTACATTTTTCCATTACAAGTTAAGTCAAACTTTTGGAATAGATGATGTATTTACCCCATTATTACCCTTCTCTTGCTCGAAATGCCCGTTGCATTGAGTGGTGTTGGACCTTCTATCCCATTTGTGCACTGCACATCCAAAATTCCACATAATTTAATTTTTCTGTAGTTATTGTTTTGTTTGTTTGCCATACTATCAAAATGCTCGCACTACTTAGTTTTAATTGTCGAAGCTTTCGCTCTCATTATGGAAACAAGGTCGCATTGACCTATAAATACTGTCCTTGCCATCTTTTAAAATGGGGTGTTCTTAAATTAGATTTTCAAATTAGTTTTGCCTGTAATTATGTCAAATTTATAGGTATTGTAGTTAGGTTTCTTTTCTTTGATTAATAGTGTATATATATATATTCCTTTTGATGGCAAAATCATACATACACATTCACCTTTGAGGCCTCAATCAGTGACATCGATGGAACACCTCATATTTGCTACTACGGAGGAGTTAGCGTACCTCCTCCGCAGAAAACATACATGTTTTCCTACGCAGCAGCATATACACAGGAACATAACTGCGGTGTCTGATTACCCATAGGCAAACAGACATAAAAATAACTAATCTTGGATTCAACACTCGGGATAAAATGAATGCTTTGGCAGTTTCTGCTAAGAGAAGAGATACAGCTGTAATTTTTCTTTATGTTGTTTGTTAAAGAACCAAAAGGTCCCTCAGAGCGAACATGTACCCCTCTGTCGAGAATAGATTGTCCACAATTTATTTTCTTAAAACGCGCTTAGTCCAGCTACTTACACGTAGTTTTTCATGCCTTGAAAAATGATCAGTACACTATACGTTGATGAAATGTCAGAAAGCTCGCGATAGAGGCGATACCATCACGACCAAAGCCATACCAAGTTCTCATTTTCCACAAAACTTTCGTTTTACATCATTCTCTGAAACAGCATTTAGAGAAATTCGTCGAAGCTTTACCCAATGCCCAATTCATACTTGTTGGACAGATAAAGATTGGACTGCATTGGGTAATTCTGGAATTTTGTCACTCAGTTGATTTCCAGTCATACAGAAAAGTCATTCATTGATGAAGCAGTCTTTTTCTTATCTTTATCGACTCACTTTCAACGCTACACTAAGGGATATGATAAAGTTTTCTTGCTTCTTTTATTGATGACTTGATTTACGTGTCTTCCAAGCTTGTTCCCATGACATGCGGAAATTTTCTTGTGGAAACATTTGGTTGGTGACTAGACCGTTTGTCTTGTGCGCATCCTCTCCAATAACAATGCATGCACCCTAGAGAAACGAGCTAGTCACCGACAAAAATTACTGCAAGTGGTGGAAAGCAGTAAGACTGCATGCAACCTACCAGCCTAAAAAATTGCTCCGTGTTTCATGGTATGTTGGAGCAAAGGATATTTACAGGTTCACAGGATCTGTCTAGAAAACTCATCTCAGTAATTCGAGTTACAGCATGTACCGCGTAGGAGGTCGATAAAGCCTGAATAATTTGAGACTGTTTGAAAATGGGCACATTATCAGCAGACACATAGATAAGGATTGAACATATTGAGTATGAACTCAATTAAATAGCAATGCATTTTTAAGAAATGGCAGCCCCCTAAGTGCTTGAATAACTCGTTTCCAGGCAACTCTTGCCTTGAATATTTCAGGAAATAGCAAGAAATTATGAATACCCTACTGACTCCATTTCGGATAAGATGGTATTCAGCGAGGAAGTACCTTATCATTGGACAAGAAATTGATGGCCTTGCATTGTGTTTGTGGTATGTGCTAGAAGCAGTGAGCACTGACAGACTATTTGTGGGTTGCTGCTTTTTCGAAACAGCAATAGACCTTTTTAGCTATTCTGAAAAGAATCACAATCGAACGGTATTTCGCTACATTTTGTCGAATTTTCGAATCTGCACAATACTGATAGAAGCTCTTAGACTTATGCCTTTTCGTCCCTTGTTTTCCTGCGTTCTTTGATTTGCTGATATCACTTGGTCAATAGGGACTCATAATATTACGCTTAAATAATGGGCCCACTTTTTCAAAATGGCCTAAACAGGTGGGAGTTATCGTACACACAACAAAATCGCTTCAAAATCTGGTTTAAAGAGCTCGAACATAAAAAAGGAAACTTTTAGTACAAAGAATGATGTTGTCTTGACGTACAAAACGCAAAATGCCTACCTTTCAGACAGTAATCTTCCTCTGTAGAAGCAAAATAGATCCAACGAAGCTGCGAGAACTCCAGGCTTCTTCAACCGTTCTTTAAGAGCAACAACAACAACATTTTGAATAGCGGTCCCTGATTGGTTAAAAACTGAATTCTAGCGATTTTATTGGTGAATACGGAACCTACGCGGGCCTAAAGTGGACCCACTATTTCAGAGTATTGTTATTAGTCCCTCTTGACCAAGGAACGCAGGGAAACAAGGAACGAAAAGGCATCAGTCTAAGAAGCTCTAACGCCACTCGATCGAACGTCACGTTTAAAAATGTATAAAAATGACGCTCGATCCAGTTTCTTTTGCAGAATAGCTGAAAGGCCTATTCTCCCATAAAGACTCTGCGAAGGCGACACGCAGTTCCATGAAGTTCACAAGCTCCTCAACCTGTGCTAAGCCTATTCAACTGAACGAATGTTATATTTTCAGCAACAAACTCATTCATTGATGGTCATCCCTTGGCAGTTGGCAGTAATCCCCAGACAATCAAGCAATTACAAGTCTAATCGCATGTTTCCGCGAATCCCAGCTTAAATTCAAATTATGCGCATTACCATCGTCCGCTCCCTGACGTTCTTTTCGAAAATAAGAAAAAGCTCATCCTTGACCCTGAAAAGCTAAGAGAGTTGATTCATTCCTTATACTACGTCAGTGTTCGTTTAATTTGAAAAGTAATGGTGAACAGATTTTTATAAGAAAGTAAGTGCTAGGGTTGGCAAGTAGTATTTGAAATCGAAAGACATGTTTGATAGCATAAGTTTCCAATGAGTTCTTTCTGCCTGCAATGTCTAAGGCAAAGTTGATTTATTTTTGTATAGGGGCTTTCACAGCATAATTCGCGCTCAAAACATTTAGAAATAGCTGCTTTTACTGAACAGTGTCAAAAAATTGTGAGTACAAAGCACAACGGGTTCTAAGCTGCTTTTAATTCAAGTATGGTATATAGCTTCTTAACTCTTTCTGACCTGGGCGTTTTGAAACACTCAATGCCGGGGTTGCGGATTCCACCCCCCCCCTGTTGATCTCTTCTTTTATTTGAAACATGGCAACCTAACATGGCACGACGATTGTTCATTACATAAACAACGAATCCTTAAAACATTAGTTTAATTAGCAATGTTGATGTTGTTGCTACAGTTTGATTATCATTATGATGTTATATGACGTCATAAAGATGAAAGAGTGTTAAAGGTCGTGAAGCTTTACTTTTCGAAAAGAAGTGAAATAGATCAAACCAAATGTCAATTCATAGTGTAGACTTAATTAGACCAATTAAACAGGATGAGAAAGATACAGAGTACACTTTTCACAAAGTATGGGACGACAATTTGGTTACCAAGATTACTGTGATAGATAGTTAAACTTACTAAATCCCAGAGGCATTCAGGAAACATGGAAAAACTTATAAATGAAAATGAACCAGAGCTCCTTCCCCAGGTCAGATAGGGTTAAGCTTTGGAAAGTTTGCCATTTTCTTACAAAAAACAAACAGTGAATTGTGTTGTTAACGTGGTTGCAGGGTAAACTTCTATGATCTTTAGTCAGTTTGAAAAACTTTCATCTTTGCAGAAATTGTGCACTACACATAGAGAACTATCGCCCTTATCAGACCACTTTTCAGAAAACTAAGATTTTCGGAGAGGTCAAAGAAATTCTGGAAGAGAACTCACCTTGAATAGGCTTCTCAACTCTTGCTACAAACCTCAAAGTGAGATCTATGCCATTCGTTTCCTTGTTGTCATGCTGGAACCACACAAATACGGACAGGTCTGAAACGCATAAATTAGGCCGTATCGCCCTTATCAGACCACCGTAGAAGAACAATGAATTTAGCACATCAAAATCTTTTCACGGCCGTTGACAGTTCAACAAAGTATTCTTTACTTTCACAGAAAGCCAGAAAGTTACATGACCAATTCTAATTTGATTGAAAATGATTTCAAAATATTGTTAATTTCACTCCTGCTTTTAACTCTCTAAGCCTTGACCTCAGTCAACTCTAACCACACGATGTGTCAATAGTATACAAAACTAAAGGGTTTCACGTGATGGACGCACCTGGGCGGCATAATGTCAGTTGCAGTGCTCTTCCAAAAGGAGCCTTAGGTCTCGCAATTTGTGTGCGATTCTGGAAATTTCTTTGGATATGAAACGAGAAGAGTTGGAGGAAACATTCCTGAAGACTATTCTATTTTAACTGAAAGACATATTGAGAAACGACACAAAATAGACATGGTGTGTGGAAACATCGAAGGAAATGTGAATTGTACTTACACCTTCGTTGCAGGTAGGTCAACTTCAAAACTTAATTGCAAGTCTTCTGAGCAAAACAAAACAGCGAAAGCGAAGAAATATCAAAGAGATGACATCAGCAACAACTTTCGCGCGCTTTTTGGATTAGCTAGGCCCAAGCTCCCTTTTAAATTTAACATTTTATTCAAGGCCGTTGCACAACACGGAATCGATGGTGGTCTGATAGGGCGATATTACTCTATGTATGGATGTTATTATTTGTATTTGGTCGACAGTTTCATTTCAACATTCTAAATGCATTAAGATTGTTAGTAAAGTAGCATAGATCCTTCAAAGCAATGCTTTAGCAATGTGCTTGGTTAGTTTTTGCCCCACCAGAGAAAAGAAAATTTTATTCCTTTATGGAAATCTAAATCATCCTGCAATCACCTCATCCTACCACGTGTACTAAAACCTTAAAAATATACCCAGGAAAACTAAAAATTTGAGGGAGAAGGATTCCACATTGTCGGCAAAGAACTTAGCTTGGGAACGCAAAGTTTTGATATCATTTGGAAACATTTCCTTGTCAAGTTGTCAGGAGGTAAGGACGACTGCTAAAACAGAAGGAAAGTGAATTCAAACATGCTCAGACAGGCACCTGGGTCAATTAATTACCAAATTGAGGCAAGGGTATGGACAGCATCGAGGCATATTTGAACCGAAATTTTGAGACCGACGTTTCCAAGCAACAAATAAATTAAATCATTCAATCATTACAATATCAAACTTACGGAGTCTTACTAGGACTAGTTAAGCCAACTACAATGGTATACATGCAAAAACTTACTTTAAGTTACCAAGCATTTGATCTAGCAAAATGAAAATAAATTCCGATGAAGTTTAGGCGTTTGGAGGGCTGTGGAATAAAAAAGTATGTGACTGATATTCAAAACTGAAATGTTGATCTATCAGTCAAAGGTCAACTTAGATGAGAAAATTTTGTTTGGTAGTATCCCTCATCTTACCGACCCAGAAATTAGGAAAATGCTGGTAAAGGGCATGTTTGGGAATAAAAATTCCACATTCCATTCTGGTTTATGATTTACCTTCTTTTGAAATTGGAATTCAGCATCTCAAACTGGCAATGTAAACTTCAATGCCACATAAATCATGGACCAGAATGGTATGTGGAATTCTCGATTCCCATACAAACCCCTTACAAGCATTTTGATTGTTGTTGGGTATTAAAGATGTTTGATTTTACCAAACAAAATTTTGTCATCTAAGTTAGCCTCTGACTGATAGATTAGTATTTTACTTTTAATATCGGTGAGACAGAGCTGAAACGGCGCACGCATGGGTAAACTCGTAACTTTGAGTCCCCTTAGCTCCCTGCAACAGACCCAAAATCACTCAACACTTGATATTTTCTTCCTAGAGCCTTGAATTCCTGATTTATCATTCCAAAAAGCTTACCTGTCCAAACACTTCCTTATCTAAAATTGGTTGATGACGTCATTTTACGCAGTTTCTGCTCTGTCTATCGGTGAAATACTTTAACTCCACAGCCATCCAAACGCCTAAACTTTTTTTGACTCACCCGGTATATGAAAATAATAATAATAAAAGCACTTATATTGCGCCATATATCCACAGGGCTCATAGGCATATTACAATTACAAACACTAAGACTAATTAAAAATATGATTAAAAATTCAAAAGTTTACAATGTTTCACTCAAAATCTAACTTAAACAATCCATTCAATAAAAATGCTGTTCAAATAAATGGGTCTTCAAACGAGATTTAAAGGTTTCAACTGTTGTACGAGCTCTAATCGAATAGGGGAGTCTGTTCCACAGGAAAGGGGCAACATTTACGAAGGCACGATTACCAGCAGTTGCTAATCTGGTTTTCCCTACTTCTAATAGCAGATCATCACATGCAGATCTAGTGCAACGAAAAGCCTTACGCAGTTTCAACAATTCCTTAAGATATTCTGGTGCTACATCTTTTAAACATTTAAAAGTTAACAGAAGTATTTTGTATTGTATTCTACTTGTAATAGGCAACCAATGCAGTTGCTTCAACACCGGTGTTATGTGACAGCGTTTGCTGTCACCCTTTAATATTCTTGCCGCAGCATTCTGAACCTTTTGTAGCTTTTGTAATTCGCATATGTGTGAACGTTTGAAAGCCAGCAGTTCTCAAACCATCCATCATCTCCTGATAAACGGATAAAGCTTGTGTGTAGCTAACTTGTAAGCTTAGACTAGCAATAACATTCAGGGGAAGACTAGCCATGTTGCTGAGCTGGAGTCCTAATTTTGAACTAACTTACGGTAATGGAACAAACCGAAAGCAACGAAAGTGGTAATGGAGGCCTCTGAAGTAACTGTTTCAACAGTGAGTTTCGTTTGTCAATCATTAGAAATTGTCCAATGAGTGCAACAACCCCTTGATATCTATGGTATGAGTAATGTGAAATAAAACTTGAATTCGTCTTGTTTGTGTTTAATACAATAAATACACTATTTCTACAAATTACATTAGTGAAAAAAAATACCGGGTAACTCAAGAAAATGTCCCTCTGTTTGAAAGCTAATTGCAGCAAAATTAGATGCGAAATAATTTCAGATGTGGAGGTGTCTAGAGATATGGATACTAGTCACGTACCGATAAGGTTTTTAAGGTATTTCGAGAAAAACAGAATGTGTGTGTGTGTGTTGTGGAGATGCTGGAGTTTTGGACGTAATATAAGTTTTGTCGAGATTGATGGATGACAGGTTTATGGGAATCGATAGAAGTTAGAAAATGGATACCTTGTCTTTTCATCATCGTTTTACTTGTAAACAGTCAGTTGTGGACTTCGTTGCACATGATTCAATTTTTCTAATAGCTGAAAGACTGAGGTAACTTTGATATTTCTTGGTAATTTTCAAAGTAGTCAATTTCGGTCCAGCTCAAAAAAAGGCTTAAGAAAATCAGTCTTTCACGCCAGCCAGGAAAAGAGCCTAAAACGCATGGCTAAATCTCCCTAGTTGTTTGAAATCTTCTCCAAATCCCTTTGAGAATTAGGATGACTACTAAAATGAAGAACTGAAGCTTAGATGGAAACAGATATTGATTTCTTTCTTATTGCTCTGAAATAAGGATCATAGAAATAGCAAACTGACAAGTCAGGCTTCTTTCTTTTCGAGATGTATTTGATCATGCGCCTTAGGCCACTTTCTTGATGTTATGCAGATGCAAAAGTAATAATTTTCAATCTTAAAAGTTCACAACAAGACTGCTATCTTAGGAATTACTAAAAAATACCAAAAATACTTTTACCATTACAAAAATGTTTTTGATAGTTATAGCGCAAGTATATTTGCTGCAATAATTTTTTGATCAGTTCAGTCAGCCGGTAAATGTTTGATCAGACCATTGTTATGTCCTTGTTATGTCAATGTCCACCTCGGTGCAGCATCTTAATGGGCTTTATACCATATGCGTCGAGTTGACAAAGTGGATAAGTTGAACCATTTCCAAAAAATGCATCAGGTTCAAACGTGTGACTTAGTTGATCGTTATTTCTTAGATGATGTCCTACTTGGTGCAAAACCGAATGCAAGGTTATAGCACAAATTTCATAAGGCGGCATTATTAGCAGTGGCGTTGCCAGGGCAAGTTAAGTGAGAGGGCATTAAAATGAGGGCAAGATTCTTGAGGACATGATTTTTACTCCGGCCCACAACACTTTCACCAATCCCATGTTGGCCGACCCCTCAGTTGTTGATTTTTTTGTAAAAATTCTTTTCACAGATCGATATCCCAGTAAAAGTATTTTCTCTGGCTGAGAATGCTTATCGTTGCCTAGACTTACCGAAGTCTATTTCGTCAAAACTTGTGGAGGGGAACAGCGAAATCGTATTTTGCATTTAAACAGACTTAATACAGTTGAAGAGAAATACACTTGTGGCAAGTCTAGCCACTGTCGTATCATTACCATTTCGTAACTGCTTTCCATGAATCATCACCTTTTTGGGAAATTTTGCTCAAACACGCTTACCTTGTCTTCTCACAACATTTCGCACGATCCAATTTGCCTGCTTCCAAGTCTTGACAATTCTGTGATAGTTTTTCTACGAGAATGGTTTTGAAACCTTTTTATGGTACACATTTTTAGGTATCTGTTTTTATACAGTTTAATTTTAATGACTTGTAAATACTTTATCCGTCATTGTATGTAGTATTTGCATTCTGTAATGTTTTTAAGTTGGAATTAATTAGCTAACTACTTTTAGCTACTTTACTCTTATCCAACTGTAAAGAGGTTGATAATAATAATAATAATTGAACGGTAACCTTTTCGTTACTTAGAACGACTTTCGTCGTTTTACTAATTCAGCATTTCTTAAAAAGGCTGTTACCCTGCCCTACTTTACTTAACCAAAGCTGCTCTCTCCTTTCTTTTGAACGATTCTCGAAGACCATCTTTTGATAGAAATGGGGGATGCCCTCCACCATACCCAACCCGTGGCTACGTCACTGACTACTGAATGAATAACAAAAACATTTCTACGAATTGCTTCAGTGCGACGATAAATTCTCGATCATCGTTCTTTATCGGTAATGTTCCACATGATACAACAAGTGACTTTTCATTCACGGGCTCCTTTAAGCCAATGTCCTCTTTGGTGCACTATGTGACGGTTAATTTCCTGCTAGCTGCAACACCTGACCATACGCTTCACGAATGCGTAAATCATCTGCACAAGTCTCGCCATGATAACGAGAGAGGTTACCAATAATGCGATGCATGGAAAAGACAGCTGCATGATTACTTCAATGATATCCAAGGTTGACAAAATAGTAAGGAAAGGGCCTGTTAAGGCAGTGCCTCCAACATAAATATACGCATAGAAAGAGTTGATAACGGCACTGACAAAGAGGAATAATAGACAAAGACAACTGAGAGCATTGAGGAAAGTATTGTGGAAAGGCTTGATAATAATGTTGAGATTTGTGATGAGAAATATGGCAAAAAGTAATGATAAAGATCTTGTCATTGGGTTTATCAAGAAAGCATGCAACATCAACAACAGAAGCCTCTCCAATATCAGCATGGGCTCCCATGGTAATCTTCTTGATGTCTTTCCAATATGGCGGAAGGACCCTCCAAGTATGCTATTGATCTTTCTCCTGAGAACGTCATCTTTGAAATGTTTCTCTGGGCTAGAAGTTCCAGGAACTGACTCAGCATCAGTGATCATGTGGTAGACATTTTCCTGCTCTCTTCTGTCTCTTTGGTCCGTCTTCGTTTTGCACAATGTTGATTTGAACAGCAAATACAAAGCAAATGGCAGTGGGAACATCAACGCTGTGTAGAATCTACTGACAGACAGAGTATTATCGATCAATGACTTTGATGCCATATAGAGTGAAAACACAAGTGGAATTGACCAAGTAATAACAAGTGCCAACAGAACATACTGCCATGTTTGATAACAGGAAACATTTCCATCGATGTATAAGATCTGTTTGTTATCCGCCATAGGAACACATGTCAAAAGAGCTAGAATATGGGACGTTAAAGTCGAGTAGCCAAGCAGAATGATTTGCAGCGAGGCAACTTGTAATGACGTCTTGAACGCCTGAAGAAATCTTACAATGGTCAGCTTGTGTGACAGCTCGATGATGACAGACACGAGGATATACTTGACGGCCAAGACGAATAGCATCATCAATGGAAACAATGCTTTGATGAGATTTTTCTGCACAGCACTCAAATTAATTATCGGACACCCCAAATCAGTTGCACTTAACGAGGAAGGTTCAAAGTTGAAGAAACTTCTGAGCAATTTCTTTAATGTATCTGTAACGACGCATTGGATATCTGACCTGTAAAGGAGTAACAAATCATTCATCTGGTAATAGAAGAAGAGAATTTTGATCACACCCCCCGTGGTTGAGTTTTCATCTTTATCGTTAGATGTTGAACCATCTTCGACTTCATTTAACTGCTCATTTTCTCCACGGATGGTTTCTTCAGCTCTGTTCCCTGCATCATGGGTACAGTTGCGGCTCTCCTGTTGAAGATGTCTCGATTTGAATGATGATTCTCCATTATGAGGAGCCTTATCTTCTTGCCATTCATCCATTTTACTCACTTCAGCAGCTGTCTTAGCACTTTCTTTGCATGGCTTCCTCGATTTGTTTGAGAAAAGCATCTTGATTATACTCAGCACTGCCTTTGCATTAAAAATTCGCACAATTACTCCAAAAATCTGTTGGAGGTATGCAATTAAAAGCACAAATACGACAGCAGCTATGGCCAACAAACCCCAAAACTGACCAACTTTGCAGCTCTTCATTTTCACGCAGTGATTAGCAAAAAAGCTGAGGTAATAACCAGTGGGACACTTTCCACATAATGTTCCGGTTCTGTTGCCATTACATGAACTTAGACTTTTACAGGTCTCTTTTCCTTGGCAACAGTAACCAGGTGGGCAACTAATCATCTCTGCCTTACCATCGACGACATAACCCCAGAAATTTCTTTTTGGCACAACAGAATGGATGCAATGTGCTCCAAAGGGGCATGGATGGCATTTTGAAAAATGAATTTTAATGTGCTTCCCATCTAACTTTTGCACCTTCGCATACGAATTTTCAATCGTGTATTTTGTCTGAGGGCATACAATGCAATTAACTCTCAGGGTTTTTGATTCACTATTTCTGCTCCCTTCATACGGTTTGATTGAGTCCGTTTTTATAGTAGTGTTAAATTCTATATTCGAGCTTAAAGGGCACTGAAATTGATTTAGTAACTGTGAATGCCAATGCCTATCTGCACTCGCGAAAATGATCGTCCTAGATCTCCTTGCTGTTCCCGCTAGAATGACTTTCACATCCCGTGCAGTTAAAGCCTTGCTTTGAGAGTACCACATTGTCCCTTGAGAAACACCACGGTGAAAATCATCTGCAGTTTGGAAAAAAGTACAATTTCTCACAGTCATTTTCAGAAAATTTATTGCGTAGATGGAGTCTCCAAAACAGGACGCTCTGTTATTTCTGAAGGTCACATTTCTGAAGTGAAGTATGGTTCTACGAGTGTATCTTCCATTGAGCAGTATGGCTCCTCCGTTTCCAGAGAGAATATCTCCTCCACAAATTGATGGTGTTAATGCTTTATTTTGCTCAAAAATACAACTCTCAAAATTGGCCCTTGTTTGCAGAGCCATAACACCTCCTCGACGCCCTGTGTTTCGAAGAAACGATGAACCGGACACCTCTAGTGTTATATATCCACCAATAAGTAAAACTGCAGGATAGTTGACAGCTGATTTTATTATGCGGTGGCGAAAGGAGCAGTTAATGATTAGAAAAGTTACTTTAAGAATGAGTCGCGGAGGCTTGTCATGACTCCATACGATAAACAAAGGGTTGCTATGTTGGCTTTTTAAATTTGATGCGAAATTATTGTTTTTCATGAAGAAATTGATGTAGCATGGCTCACGACGTGTTTCTTTCTTCATATGTCCCATTTTGATTGTAAATTTCACGTTGTAGATGCTTGAATTTTCAATTTTGACCGTAACTGCAGAAGTATTATTGGCAGCAATATTTGATTCAAACAACCCTGAATTCGTGGAACCATTTACTGAACAATTAATCATTTCGATAAAAAATCTCTGTAACTTCCAACGTATCAGAATGTACATTGAATCGGCACCAGCAGAATTTTCGTCAAATTTCAGCTTACAACGATGAATAAAAAACTGAAACGAGACAACGTCGAACCAAGATGCAGCCATAGTCAACAAATGGACATTGTGAAAATTCAGATCTCGTATCATCACCGTACAATTTGAATTGTATGTGAATCGTCCTTTGAACGATATCAACTGATTATCTTTCGTATTTACAGTTCGCACAGTGGCAATTCCATCATATGATGTCATTGTAATGGCACTAAAACTGCTGAGTTCTGCTTTGATTGGCCGTAAAATATTCACAACTCTAGGCTTACCATCAATTCTGATAACATCATTGGTCAAGGCTTCTTTCTCCGCAGCATAGATAATTGTTTCGCAGGGGTTTTGAAGTTCTCCGCAGCCTGGAATATCATGGCCACTTGGTGATACAAATATATCCTTGCACTGGAAATCTGTGACGAGAGAAATGATGATTCATGAAAAACTGAAATGTTTCGCGCGATTTCAACGACAATAACAGAATTCAAGATTTACAAGGCTGCTACTCTTCCAATCCTATGTATTTGGCATCATATGGCATTTTTGTACAGATTCTGACAGAAGGAAATTGAGAGAATAGCACGTACGTGTTGGGATGCGTGTTGCAGTGAGCAGCTTTTTGTTATAGTGAAAGGCAGCCCATCCTTTGTTAATACGATGGCAAACTGGCAATGAGCTATCTAATTCAGCAGAAACGGAGGCGGGGTATTATGATAACTTGATGGGGTATGAAGCTTGAAGTGGTGGATACGTTATACAGAGCAAGCATATCGATACCAACTGGGAAAAGCATATCGATACCATCAAGACCAAGGCTAATCGAGCCCTTGGACTTATTAAGTATTCTAAGAAATATCTTCCATCTGACGTACTCAACAAAATGTATAGAGGGATTGTTGAGCCCCATTTGAGCTACTGTTGTTCCGTTTGGGGCTGCAGTAGTGAATCAAAGCTTGACGTCTTGCAAAAATCCAAAATAGAGCTGCCATGATTGTAACTGGCAGCCCATACGATGCGTCTGCTGTTCCGATAATTCAGAATCTTGGATGGTCAACTATCAGTAATCTTGTAAGAAAGGAGACAGCCACGCTAACTTACAAGTCTTTAAATTCGCTTGCACCAGACTACTTGAGAACATTATTCGCAAAATGTTCGGATGATAGAGAACGGTTTCTGCGTTCATCAGAAACTGATCTTAAGATACCGCTGCTAAAAACGATCAATGGCCAAAAGGCCTTTTCTTATCGAGGTGCAAAACTGTGGAACAGTCTAGAAAGAGCTACTAAATTGGCCCCCTACTTGAAAATCTTCAAAGATCATCTATAGTCGGGGACAACTCTTATTTCATCTTTACGTTCTCTTTTTATAGCCTTAGTTAGGCATACCGGAAAAAGAGGACCCAGGACCCTCACCAGGACCAGGACCAGGACCCGGAAGAGGACCCGGAAGAGGACTCTAAGGAGGACCCGGAAGAGGACCCTAGGGAGGACCCGGAAGAGGACCCTAAGGAGGACCCAGAAGAGGACTCAAGGGAGGACTCCAAGGAGGACCTTTACCAGGACCCTTTGGAGGACTGTTGCGATTAAAATGTTTCTTCTTTTGTAACTTCCAAAAATAGAGTTTTGGCATTGGACCTCACATTAACCATTGATTATATATTGTTTTGGGT
This sequence comes from Aurelia sp. 3 sensu Dawson et al. (2005), assembly GCA_964020215.1. Taxonomy (NCBI): domain Eukaryota; kingdom Metazoa; phylum Cnidaria; class Scyphozoa; order Semaeostomeae; family Ulmaridae; genus Aurelia; species Aurelia sp. 3 sensu Dawson et al. (2005). The sequence goes on from OZ026585.1 coordinate 13,549,833, forward strand.
GCGAACTCCTGTCATACACTCTTGATCCTAATAAATACATTAAAAGCATTTGAAATAACAATGAGAGCATAAGAAATCGAACTTGTAAGAAACCTCGGCTGCCAAAAAGGACCTAAATTACGGAAACTCATATTTGAGTTTCTTGCGTGATATAAGGGGTGGGACAAAAAGAATGCGACAACACGTTCAAATGCACGTATTTTTGATAAGAAACTAAGGTCCGAGGCTGGTAAGCAGTTTCCCAGATGTGGGGGCCTTTTGTGTCACCAAAAGTTTCTTACGTATTTTTTATATCTTTAATGACGGAAGTGCAGAGATCTTTCAGTTTTGTTAAAAGTTCTCCCAAATTAAGATTCAAAACAACTAAAGAACATAATTTGCACTCAGAATGATGTCCAAACAGTTGCTATTTCTGCTCAGTCTCCAAACACTTTTGGGTAACCTGGGAAAATTAACACTCCAACTGGCAAAGATTTTGTAGCTTTTAATTTCAGGTAGGTTTGCTCCTTTATTTGCAAAAAACTGAGTTTTCCGTTTCTTCTAAGCTGTTTCTTTTAAAAGATATGTGTATTATTCTTCTACAATTCTGAACAAAAGATCGATAGATTTGTGAAGTGCAGAAGCAACCTTCCCGCGGAGGAACATATACCGGGCTAAATGTATTCACAGGGACACTATGAGGGACGCAACGACTATTTTTTCTATTTTATCTTTTTTATCCATGGTAGCCCCTCAGTCGAGGACTGATTTACAGGGGGCCATGCTAAAATATACAAAAAGAATATTCAATCAAATTAAGGTAACAAAATAAAACTCGATAACAGAATTACAATCGTTAAAGGAAATTTCAAACAGATGTACGTTTTGAAAAAAGGGAGGTTTCGTTGATTCTTCGAGAACAGATGATCATTTTATGGCTTTCACAAAATCTTTTAAAGTTGACGTATTTTTTGTCATTTTAGAAAAGCCATTCCAAAGTTTTGCATCCTGGTAAGAGAAGCATCTCTACCGAGAAGCATCAGACTACTGCACTGTGATTAAATTCTGCATTTTGAGTCAGGGGAGCATAAGTTCCTTTCAAAGGATTCAAATATCTAGAGAAAACAAAGAAATTTCTAGACGATGCCGAGGATTTCTTGAGAAACCAACAGGATTTCTGTCATCATTTTACAAGATTTCCATGAAGACATCTGATTGCAAAATTCAGTTCTGGACGTTTTTGTGTCAGAATCTTTTGCAGTCACATTGTTGATTATGTATTTGACTATTTTGATCTTTGACTTTATTAAGGAGGGTTGCCCTTCAACAGAGTTGGTTTACAAGGGGCCCTCCACTTAAAAACATTACTAACAATATACAATCTAAAATTACCGAATAAAAAGAAAAATTACAATATAAAAACCCTAATATAAAAACCTATTACAAATTTACAGTCTAATTTAAAGGAAAAAAAAAGAAAGTCCTAAATAGATTTTTTAAAACTATTCAGGGAAGATGCCTGTTTGGTGTCGGCAGGAAGGTCATTCCACGCTTTTGCTCCTCGATAGGAAAAACATTTTTGCCCATTACTTGACTTTTTCATGGGTAATCTTAAATCTGTCTCTGAATTGCGCAGGACATACGAAGAGCATTTTGAGTTTCTGGTGAAAAGGTCACACAGGTATTGGGGAGCCAGTTCATGCAGGGACTTGAAGACCATTGTTTTAGATTCACTAGCGACTAGTTGTTCAATGGTCTTCCAGCCCAGCTGGTCGATAAGTGGTCTGCCAGGGGTGTCAAAGCCGCTGTTGGTTATAATTCTAGCAGCTCGGTTTTGAAGTTTTTGTAGCTGATTAAGCTCAGTCGAACCGGCACAGCCCCAAACAGAGTGATATAACTGTGTGATATAGTATTTTAATCTTTTGTCAAACATGATGTTTTTTTACTTAAGATTTAATTGACAGTTATATCAACAAAATATCCTCACGAAAACACTGCGAACCTCCTCAAGTTCACGCAAACCTTCGATCACAGGAGAAACAAGGCAGCCGATAAACATGCTTTGTGCGCCAAGGTTCCCGACTGCTGAAGCTTTGGAGGTGGATGCTTTTTCTCCTTCGATTTCTACATTCAATTACGATGCAGTCATTATCGGGATCAGGAACGTAGGTACCCTGGGTACCAGAGCCTCAAAGAAAAACTAAAGAAGAAAGAAAAATATTTTTCAAAATGTCTGACTCATTTTTCTTTCTTATTTTCTTTTGAGGCTCTGGTACCCAGGGTAGAACGTAGGAAGCATCTCAAACTTGGGGGGCACGACGCTTCGAGGGCACTGTTTCCTTAAGAAAAAAGGGGCATTTTCTAAAATAAAGGCATTTTCTAAAATAGAAAGGGCACTTTATTGTTTATTGCAAAATCTTGGGGGGCACGTGCCCCCAGTGCCCCCGGTCAAACGTCTATGATTGGGAAGTTTTATTTTTTGGGCAAAGCTGAAGCATGGTATCTACAAACCATGCGTAGGCTAATTACATGGAAGCGCGAATTGAAATAGAAACCTAGCAAGGAATTTGAGGCTGTATTCTTTTGTGCAACTCCTTGCATTACGCAAGGAACTCAGATATCAGTTTCTACAATCTGGGTCATTTTTACAGCCAAAGATTTCTTAGAAGTTTCTTAAATTTTTTATGCTCTAACTGCTATTTCAAACGCTTTCAAAGTATCTATTAGGATCAAGAATGTATGATAGGAATTCGCACCCAAAACAATATATAATCAATGGTAAATGTGAGGTGCAATGCCAAAACTCTACTTTTGAACGTTACAAAAGAAGAAACATTTTAATCGCAACAGTCCTCCCTAGGGTCCTGGTCCTCCATAGAGTCCTCCCTTGAGTCCTCTTCCGGGTCCTTCCTAGGGTCCTCTTCTGGGTCCTCCCTAGGGTCCTCTTCCGGGTCCTCCTTAGAGTCCTCTTCCGGGTCCTCCCTAGGGTCCTCTTCCGGGTCCTCCCCAGGGTCCTCTTCCGGGTCGTCCTTAGAGTCCTCTTCCGGGTCCTCTTCCGGGTCCTGGTCCTGGTCCTGGTCCTGTTGAGGGTCCTGGGTCCTCTTTTTCCGGTATGCCCCTTAGTTATACATAACATTGTAAATGAGGTTAGGTTAGTAAATTGTAAATTAGGTTAGGTTAGTAAATTGTAAATTACAGGTGCATGTACCCCAAAAACTAAGGTACCCCAAAAACCACAAGGTCAATTGAAAGGCAATATCTATAGAAGATTAATATACAACATAAAACTCTTACTGATCAATGATGCTTAGGTAACTAGGCTACCTAAAAATGTAGATTTGCCATGAATAAATTGGATTAAAAAAGAATTATAAGGTGTAAAAGCAAAAATTTGAACTTGAAATTTTACAGATTATTTCTATGAACGAGTAGCAAGTCGCAAAATCTTACTTTAAGTTTGCAAACCAATGTTTTTCAGTATCTTTCATGTGTCCTCTTGTCAGAAAAGCACAATGGTTACCTTGCAATATAGTGAACCTATTCAATGGGCATCCTGACTTTGATGATTTTTTGTGTGGTTTTGGGGTACATTTCACTGAAACATGGAAAACACATGTACAGGGTGTGCCACGGAGAAACAAAATGAAATTATGTATTTACACTTTCTGTAAACAATTAACATAAGGTATTTGTCCATATAACAAAATATCTCTTCTGAAAGTCAAGGTTAGAATGGTCAAGTTTTTAACAAAATTAACAAAATAACAAATATTTCCTGACAGTCTGTAAACAAACAGCAAGTAAATTTTCCATTTTTCAGCAAAATAACAAACACATCTTCAAGACAATCAACATACAGTTGGTAAAATGGTATATGTTTTAACAAAATAATAAGCATTTTCTGCAATTCAATCAACAGACAGTTAATTAAAATTGCCCATATTTTAACACAGTGACAAAAATATCTTTCTAAAAGTCAATCAACATAGGTATTTGCTGTCCAGATATCATTAACTAACCAATCACTTCAGAAGACTTCCGTTAATTTTGAATACCACTTGAAAGTTACTCTCATTTGAGGTTATGGTGCAGATGGAACAAACGGGGCTTCGCTGTTCACATCAGCAACGACATTGAGGTACTTTGAGGTTAAACCATTTGAGGTTACTCTCAAATATTTTAGGGGTGATAAATGAAACCTCTGAGGTGGTTAAAAGTCTGGTAGACTCTGAAATGAATGCAGTTGTGAAATTAAAAGAAAAGAAAATTTATCCATGGAATAGAAACATCAAAACTTTTCATTATTTGTGAAAAAAATTACCAGGAAAATTGATATTCTCAAATATTTTGATACTTGGAAAAAACATGCACTTTGTAATTGCTAGTAAATCAATAACACAGTTCCTCTCTGTTAGGTCGGATTGTCAGCAGATTTCAAAATATATGCAGAATCAAGAAAAATAATGCTTTTGCAGATTTATATGCAGCAAACGGCTTGATAAGTGAAAAACTAATGTGGTTTTTGGGGTACACCCCATGTGGGTTTTGTGGTACATTAGATACTTCCACTGAAAATAAGTTTGCAGCTATACTTTCTATCCATTACTGATTTATAATGATGACTTCTTCCCAAATATCGCAATGATAGGTGCATCAGCTGTAATCTTTTGCGTGTTTTTGATTGTGCGGTTTTTGGGGTACATATTGTGAAAAACAAGAAACCCTGTCACATCAGTACTCGGTCAATCCTAGGTAAAAAATAATAATACCCTACGGGAAGACCTCGTTTTCTGCAGCCCTTCATTGACACAAAACCATTTTTGAAAGCAACTAGTAGGAAGAAAATTATAACCACACACTTTTTTTGTGGCTTCTGGGGTACATGTACCTGTAGGTTAGGTTAGTAAATTTCTTTTGTTATTAGTATTAGTGCTTATTTTTATCTTTTAAAACAGGTCAGGTTGAAAAACATATATATGTATGAACCTTTAACCTGTATAAATATTATAAAATGAAAAAAATAAAAAAAAGATGAGCTTACTTTTTTATGCTTACTTAGTGGGGCATTATGCTCCGCCTCTTTATGGCGTATCCACCACATCAAGCATAATACCCCACCACGTTAGCACTATGCCTCGCCTTCGTATGGCGTATCCACCACATCAAGCATAATACCCCACCACGTTAGCATGATACCCCATCTCCGTATGGCGTATCCACCACATCAAGCGTAATAGCCCACCTTTGTATGGCGATCCACCACAGCAGTGCATATAGGTTCGCTAGCGTGCTGATTGTCCATTCAAGGTGGATCATCAGATTTGAAAGCTTTGAAAGATTTGAAACCTCTCCGCAGGAGCTAGGAATGTTGAAGCGCGAGCGAAGCGAGCGCTTAACTTCCTAGTTCAGCAGAAACCTGGAATCCGAGGTATTCAAAATTCTCAACTTGTTCTATTGCTTCGTTATTGATAAAAAGATTCAATGGTTCTTTATTCTTTGATGTAGAGAGTAACTTTGTCTTCTTGATATTTATATTTAGGCCGACACTGTTGGAATTGAAGGCTAATCAAACAATCTAACAATCTAATTCCACCGTGTCAACAGTCTCATGTCGTTGGGCGAGTAGGGGCAAGGACAGAAAAATTTTTCAGTCTACCTTCTATCCACACTGCTTATCCGAATGGCATAAACTTGATCCAGAAATTAGAACTGCACCATCTACTACTGAATTCGAGTCTAAGTTGCTATCCAAAATACGCTTTCCAGCAGAATCCGTTTTTGGTATTCATGACCTAAAAGGATTATCCTATATTACTCAGCTAAGGGGTCTTAGGGCCTGTTTATATCAGGCGGGCTGGCCCGTTTAGCGAGCCGGCTCACCTTCAGGTGAGATCCTGCTTACCTGGTCTGTTCCTTCAAATCATGCATAAAAATGGTATGGAGAGAATTGTTGCTGTAAAATATGTAAATAGGGTATTTTAAGTATTACGTTGGCTGTTGATGAACTGTGATTTATTTTGTTTTTGTAAATAGTTGGTCTTTATTAGTTCTCATATTAGAGCTATTTTGTAAACCAACTTTAAACAATTTTAAAATAATAACAAAATGATAATCACAACTTTGTAAACATCAGTTTACGTTTTTAAAATATGCATGGAGATAAATGGAGCCACTGTATGCCCATCAGCCAGTGTAAAACTTCTAGGCATTACAATCGATGCTGGTCTTAAATTTGACCAACATGTCAAAACCCTGTGCCAAAAAGTGAATAAAATTGTGACAACATTTTCTAGGGTAGCTAAACTGCTAGATCTAGACAAGGTAAAATTGCTATACAACTTCTTTCTGCTGTCAAATTTCAACTACTGTCCTCTAATTTGGATTTTCTGTGGAAAGCGATGTAATAAGGAGATAAAACGAGTGCATAAACGTGCACTACGTGCACTGCTTGGTGATTGTGAATCCACTTTTGAATGCCTCCTCACCAAGAACAATGAAATAGCAATCCACACGAAAAATTTACAGAAATTAATGACGGAGATATATAAATCATTAAATCATGAAAGTCCATCATTTATGGGAGAATTTTTCGTGCAGAGGGAACTGACGTATGATCTACGAATCAAAAACACGCTACAAATTCCGCCTAGCAAAACGATATCTTTTGGCATAAATTCTTTAGCCTTCCGAGGAAGCATCCTCTGGAATGCCATGCCTGATACAATAAAGAGTGCTGAAAACGTATTCAGATTTAAGAAAGGCATAAAAAGGCATAAAAGCCTGGAATGGAGACAAATGTAGCTGTAATATATGTAAATAAGTAGATCTATATTTCAATTTTTCTTTTTCTTGTATGTAAATAGTTGGTATTAATTAGTTTGTACATAATTAATTATGTATATTAACTATTTCCCTACCAACTGTAAATAAAGATATTATTATTATTATTATTATTATTATTATTTTCATGTTTGCCGGGCTGGCCCGCCTTGCCGAGATCTCGGTTATCGACTACCGAGATCCCACCTCAAGCGGGCTGACTTTTCTCATACAAACAGAAGAAACGGGCCAGGCCACCTGTGACGCACGTGCAGTATCACATTTGCCGCCGTGAGTCAGAAACATTTCCTTGTTCTTTCAATTTTACACAAAAGAATGACGGCACGTGGCTACTAATAGCCGGGCTGGCTCGTCGCTGGCTCACTTTCAAATCTCTCATATAAAACCGGGCTGGCTTGTTGGCGAGCCAGCTCGCTAACGGGCCAGCCCGCCTCATATAAACAGACCCTTAGCGCACTGAACGTTCACAAATTAAAGCATTATTTTAGAGAAAAAAACATCCAATGTGCCCCACAAATGATGGTGTTGAGGATACTGAACACTGTTTGTCGCACTACCCTCCTTTTGATGAGGAACGACGTGATCTTCTCGCTGGAGTCTCTTCGCTCAAACAAGGTTCTTACAGAGCTTTTATTATAAGGTGATAAAGACCTTCCCAATAACGTTAATAGAGACATATTACAATCAACCTTGCAGTAATTCTATAAAACTGGTAGATTTGATTAAGACATTTCCAAAATTCGTTACATGCCATCGCCTTCCCCCGTTTACTAGTAATTTATGAGTAGATTGCATATTGTATTTAGTTGTAATTGTTATCTTGTCATGTATTTTCATTGTCCTGCATTTTAATCATCTTTTTTATACATTTATCTGGTGAGTCAAAAATAAGTTTAGGCTTTGGAGTGCTGTGGAATAAAAAGTATGTGACCGATATTCAAAACTGAAATATTCATCTATCAGTCAAAGGTCAACTTAGATGTCAAAATTTTGTTTGGTAGTATCCCTCATCTTGCAGACCCAGAAATTAGGAAAAATGCTGGCAAATGGCTACCCTGGGTACCAGAGCCTCAAAATTTAAATGAAAGGAAATTGGTAAGAGGAAAAGAGAGAAGGAAGAAAGGAGGCTCTGGTCAGATGATAACACAACCTCGTTTTGGAGCTGATCAGCGTGATTATGAATCACTTCGATCACCTTTTGCGCAATGATTGTAATCAATAAACACCTTCATCATTCATACTATTAATCACATATTTTTTTGTTATCTGAGCTTTATTATGGCGAGAAAAGTTTCATTGTTGTGGAGCTGGATGTTTGCTGAAAGCTTCCCGTAATGCTAAATTCGTCTGACCACAATAACTGATTTCAATTGCTTCCAGCCTTTTGTAACTATCAACATGGAACTGAAGTCTGTCTCGCGAGATTCAGACAAAATATCCTAAATTCAAAACTACAAGTATTTATCATAAAAAATTGCACTGTACCGTCTGCAGTTGTTAAAACACTTATGCGAAAACCAAGGTCAAGTCACTTATCGGATACCCTGGGTACCATGATGGGGAAACCAAGGTCAAATCCAAACGTCGTGTTGTGTTGACAACTGTCTTTGCTCAAACAAACATTGAACAACTAAAAACTGCTGAGAAGAATGATATGAAAACAAAGCCATCCTTGATATCTCCCAGTCTCCGATAGAATGCGAAATAACCGCTACAGTTTCGCTGCGAAATAACCGATACAGGAAGTATTTCTTGGGTACCAGTAGGAAAAGTTTATCGCAAGAAACGGGTTGAAGGCAGAAAATGTCACATTTCGGTAGGAATCAATCTGAAATCCAAAATCTACGGTCAACGATGCGACGATCATCTTGTGAGAATTATCCTCGATATTTCAAGTAAACACAAATCATATCACATACATTAAGGAAGATAATAAGGTTCCTACCAGTTTGGAATGCAGTCCTCATCAGCAACGATTACTCTCTTGCCAGTTGTGCCCATGATCTCAGTGATATAGCGTGACAATCACAATATCACGGCTAACTTCTCGAAACTGCTCTTCCTTCTTGTCCCTTGCCTCAACTGGGCCTAAACTTTCAACCAAGTTCACTGGGCGAATGAAATCTCAACTTCAAACAGCAACGACTTTTCCGTGATAATGAAGTTATTGTCTCAAACTGTTGTGGAGTTAAGTTCCTATTTTGGCTGAAAAGCTTTCCACTTATTACGGACTTTACTGCTCGCCTCAGAACATTCGCCATTGTTGTGAAAGCAAACCGTCTGAATCAATTTTTCTGATCAAATCGAAGTCTTGTCATGTGACTCACGCTATCCAATCAAATCTCACACAATCTATATACCCGATTGGGTATATAGGCTTCTCATTGGTCAATTCCTACAATGGATGTCACTATTTGACCAGAGCCAACTTTTTTTCCTTCCTTATTTTCATTTTTTCTTTTTATTGTTTTTTTGGCTCTGGTACCCAGGGTAGCAAATGGCATGTTTGAAAACAAAAATTCCACAGTCCATTTTTGTCCATGATTTACCTTCTATTGAAATTGGAATTCAGCATCTCAAACTGGCAATGTAAACTTCAATGCAACATAAATTATGGACCAGAATGGAATGTGGAATCCTCGATTCCCATAAAAACCCCCTACAAGCATTTTGATTGTTTTTGGGTGTTAAAGATGTTTGATTTTAGCAAACAAAATTTTGTCATCTAAGTTAGCCTTTGACTGATAGATTATCATGTTATTTTTTAATATCGGTCACATACTTTTTATCCACAACAGCCCTTCAAACGCCGAAATTTATTTTTACTCACCCGGTATATGTGTGAACGTTTGAAAGCCAGCAGTTCTCAAGCCATCCATCACCTCCTTATAAACGAATAAAGCTTGTGTGTAGCTAACTTGTAAGCTTAGACCAGCAATAACATTCAGGGGCAGACTAGCCATGCTGCTTGGCTGGGGTCCCAATTGCCCACGTCTGCAAGAAGCTCGATGGATCCCTTCTATGCTAGAAAGCAATGTTGCAGATACCAAATTTTGATCTAACTTACTGTATAAGAACAAACCGAAAGCAGCGAAAATCGTTGGGTATTAAAGATGTTTGATTTTACCAAACAAAATTTTGTCATTTAAATTGACCTTTGATTGACAGATAAACAGTTCAGTTTTGAATATCAGTCACATACCTTTTATTCCACAGCCCTCCAAACGCCTAAACTTTTTTTGACTCACCCTGTGTATGTTAATGGCCTTTAGGTAGACACTGTCTTTTACTCCTCGGGGTATCGTTGTAGTAGTATTGTAGAGTCATTTCTGTAGGTAGTGTAGTGTAGCTTGTAACATTTATTGTAACTTCGTTTCCTCCTATCAGTGCTTATCGTGTGAAAAGAGCCCACAATATCACTATCATTTTCGTCGTGTTTACATTGTTAAGAACCTTTTGTCGTCTAATAGAACGATTCTTTTTCAAGAAGGATTTTGTGGTACAATATTTTGATAGTCAAGTCTCCGTCATTCTACATACATTAATGGAAATAACCGCAAATAATTTATGTTCAAAGTTTTAAGGCTTCCTGGACACAACAAAGAATAATAAAAAAGATAAGTGACAAAATTAAGAAGTTTTTGGTCTGAATAGATTACTTTAACGGTAGAAATATGGGTCCGTCGCAAGATCTCCATGAAAATGACAAACATTTTAGAATGACTTCAAAATGTATTGATCTTACTTGAACCATGTGGATGCTGTCGGGGGCTGCCGCCCCCAAACACGCACTACTTCATTGGGCATACTTCAATCTACCGCACTGAGTTCAAGCAAGGGCTCTTTCCTGGTTGTTTAAGGGTATCCCTTCAAAATATACGGATGGTGAAATTCATCAATCATAAAACAGTCGTTGCTAAGGAGTTGCTATGGAGAAGTTTTCCTGCCTCTTTTATTTCGATACTTCATTTTGGACATAAAGCGTTGAGATAATTGAAAGAAGCTTTGGGATTGTGTTCAGTATAGGTTATAGAACATTCTTACAAGAAAATATGTAAATCAGCTTCTTGAACGTTCCTTGAGATTTTAGTGGTTTTCTGCTAGGGCGCTGAGTCAACATAAGTACTTGAACGCTGAAGCTCCTCTGAACTTTTGCTGACAAACCGCTGACGGCTCTTTGCTATCACACAATAGTGGTAACAGCAATAGAAATGAGAAACAGATACTCTTTCATTCTTCCATTTTTCTCAGGAATTTCTTTAATTTCTTTTTCGATAACAATTAAATGTCCAGTTCTGTTGATGATTGAAAAGAAAAGAAGTTGATATTGGTCATGAGTGGGATGTAGACTAATGGCCCTCCAAGTTACAGCTTCCCAGTAATTGCGTCTCTTAACTTTTTGGCTATGAGCTGAGTTTTATATATTTCTTTTTGATGACAAGGAATGGGACAGTGACTTTGAGACAGATGAAATTACTAAACATTCAGACGATAGCCCTGTCCACAAGTTGCTCGAAATTTCTCGGAAATTTGCTCAAAAAGTTGCCAGTTTTTCAAACGGTTGCCCAAAAGTTGTTCATTTATTGTCATTTTTTAAGGTCATATGCTATAAACATATGAATAACTGAGATCTATGCATAAGATTAGCGGCACCAAGGATGCTCTTTGTTTCAGCTACAGCAGTTTCTTGGAGATTTGAGCCTTCCACGCTAATGTTATTAGGCCCATCAGACACATCTTCAGAATTTTAGCAAGAATCATTTGTTGATCATAAACAACAACAACAATAACAACAATAAATAATAATTGTAATAATTGACGAATAATAATAATCATCATAACCATAATCATTATCATCATGATCATCGTGATCATGATCATGATCATCAATATTATTATTATCATTATCATCGTCATCATTATCATCATCATCATAGTCAGAAATCGCTAATTTTAAAGACCAGCTTTTCACAAATCAAGGTGTTGAATCCCAGCCTGACCAGAAAACAGATGCTTTATATGTCTAATTTTTTCAAGGAATAAACAAAATATCATTGAAATTCTTGTGATATTGCTAAAATAAGGACAAGTTGCTCAATGTTGCAAAAGTTGCTGAAATTCCTAAAAGTTGCCTCAAATACTGCAAGTTGCCGGAAAGTTGCCGAGCAACTTGTGGACAGGGCTATCAGACGCACACAACTGAATTGTTATTTTAAATTAATTGTGTATTTGTTCAACTCCTTACTACTGTAAATTGGACTCTTTTTGCATTTACTCCATCAAAAATCGGAAAGGCAATATTGCTCGCCATGGACTATCTATTATGGGCATTGTTCCTGCGGTGTTGCCTAGTAACTTTAGATAGGCATAGTAGAAAGTAAGCATTGTTGTAATTTATTTTATATGTCAGTGTTTTTTTTCAACTTGGCAAACAGCGTCCATTCGAAAATTCTGAAAATCAGTTTTTTTTGTCCTAAAAAGATCAATTTTGACTTTAACGGACTATATCTCTGGACAAAGACAGGTTTTGTGGCATTTTAGATTATTACGTTATTGGGAGGAGCATATTTGGATTCTATATTCCAAAACACCTTAGTTTACAAAATTTCGATTTTGGACCCTCTCAAAATTGTTTTGATAATTTTCTATTTTTGAAATACTAACTAAGATACCTGAATTTTCAAAATCTGGTCCGAGGAGCACCAAAGGATGAACGATTCCATGGGAAATCACAATGAAAGACAAAGAAATTTAGTCAGTCGGTTATCATTAGAGAATATAACCTTGGATTATTCAAAAAGGTAATGTTGTAATACAGTGAAAAATCCAAACAGCATATTGAAAGCTATTGGAGCACGTAAGGATGCAAATTCCATAAAAGAAAAGCTCATTTCTGCAGAAGTTTCGTTGATTTTTATCGTAAATAGTTAACCCTAATTTAACCGGGTGAAAAAAAGTGATTTTCTACCGGAAGGGGGGGGGGCGTTTTTCGTCTTCTAAACTATTATTATCTTCAAAACTATACTAGCTATGACAATGAAACTTGCACTGTGTCATAATTGAACAAAGGAGAATCAAAAAATAGCATTCACTAATTTCTAATCCCGTGATTGGTTGCTAGGCAACCAAAAAATAGGGCAAATTTTGACGAAATTGAGCTATTAGGAAAAAAACTAGATTTACATTAAATAACTGGCTAAAATAGGCTAAAAAGTATCCAGATACTTACTTCATAGCCTTAGTTTGAGATTTCATTCAGTTTTATGTGAATATTTGTGGTTCCTAATTAATGAACTAAATAAATAACGGTAATTCGATTCAATGCAAAATTTTTTCCGCTATAATAATGCTTAAAAATGATCAGTTTCACATAATTTGGGTGAAATCAAAAAGTCTTATCAATATCTCAAGTAATTACAAGATTTTTCATATAAGAATTGCTAATTCATTAGAAATATGACGTCATAAGGATTTATGACGTCATAGAAATTACAAATTACTGACGTCAGCAAATATAGATAAATTATATATCAAATGAAATTACTCATCGAGACAAATCGAATGGTATATATATTGATGAGTTTTGACACAAAATGAAGAAACTAGGGCAGTTTTCACGATTTTCTTTGTGACCACTCTCCAAATATGGGTATCTGATGGTCACGTGGCCTAACAATGGGCATTGAAATTTTTGTTTTCTGATTGCCAGTTAAATTCTAGGAAAAGTTAAGGAGTTTCAGTCCCATAGCTATCATCGTTTAGGAGCTATTAAAGAAAGTTTGGGAGGGGGGCAAAACGCCCCCCCCCTGTTAAAATAGGGTTAAAGAACTTTTTAAGAGAACTATGTTGCAAATATAAGATGATAAAAATGCTTGTAAACTGAACTTAAATGACTTGAGGCTTAAGAATACGTTTGCGAGCGATTTTTGATAGAATATTCTACGATTCAGTTTTATCTTTTGCCATTAATTGGATTTCAAATAAGATGAAAAAGACAACAATTTCTAACTTTTAGAATTCATTGATTTCAACGGAATGTTTCCTTCTTTGGAGATCCTTTTTTAAACAAAATTTTGATTTTACGAGCAAGTTATAGCCTTCTACATTAGTTTAGTAATGTCAAATGATTGCCCAAGCCTTGTATGATTTGAAATTCCTAATTTAATGTCAAAGCTTTAAAAGAAAAACTGGAATAACGCATCCTATAAGGCTCCAGAAGAGCTGATTCTTTTGGCAATTTGTTCCCAATTCATGTTATTATTGTTTTGAATTCTTTCAACGGCTCATTATGGTATTCAAACGATAGAATACGATTTTAGATGAAAACGGCAAAACATACGATCGTTTCTTATGTGTTATTTTTGATTGGAATTACGGCATCCTTGATGGCTCTAAAGGGAATAAAATAAATCAATATTTTTCTGCTCTGATACGTCTTACTAAAAAGAAATTTGACACTCTTGTGACTTCCACAGATGAATCTCATGAGCTGGGTGCTTTTGGTAAAGTTAAATATGATGCGTTAAATGGAATAAGTCTTCCTTGTGTGCTCCAATCCAAATTTTTTTTTGCGTCAAAATGTGGGCAACGACTTCCGACAAAAGTGTACAAAATTTCATGAAAAGAGCACCACATGGTGAAAAGTTATATCATATGGAATATTTCAACCATACCACAAGTGGAATATTTCCATCCTTTGGGGCTCCTAACTTCAAACCTACATAACTTACGATCAGAAACTGCTTTTGGAATCGGGAAAAAAAGCACGGAATATTTAATCCTTCGTTAATATGATGAAACTTTGGTTTTATATGGCAAGTACTTGCTTTGCCACTCAAATTGCGTCCAAAAATTTGTTGAATAAAAGGACACTTTTTGCCAAGTTGAAAAAAAAACACTTATATATGAATAAAAAAAGAGTATATTCAAACTATTGAAAATTATTGTTTTTCTTTCATTGAGATATTGTATGTCCTTCATTGGGATTTCCTGGGCTCATCCATTAGAACACTCGTAATCTTATAGCAGAGCTTCATTTCCTATCCAAAAGAAATTTTTTGACATTGTCATTTGTCAGGCCCCGTTCACACTACTCCGTTTTTGTACAAAAACGGAGAGAAAAACCTCCGTTTTTGTGAAAGTGTTCACACTGATCCGCACAAAAACGCCACAAAAACGGAGGTTTTTGAAAACGCTGTCAAAAGTGGATATCCACAAAAACGGAGGTTTTTGAAAACGCATTTGATCAATGTGAACGCACAAAAACGGAGGTTTTTGAAAACGCTTCAATATTCAACAATGGGTTTCACAAAAACGGAGCAATGTGAACGCACAAAAACGGATGTTTTTCGCTGCGTTTTTGTTATCGGGCAGATCAGTGTGAACGCACAAAAACGGAGGTTTTTTTCACCGTTTTTGTACGAAAACGGAGTAGTGTGAACGGTAGCTTCGATGCAACAAAAACGGATACTAACAAAAACGGAGTAGTGTGAACGGGGCCTCAGACAATTAAATTTTAAGACCACTTAAAAATTCGGACACTTACATTTTCGGACAATTGTATTTTCCGGCTACTCTTTTATTCGAAAATTGGAGCGTACTAAGTGATGAAAAGGACTGAACTTTGGAATTGTTGTGCATGGACTTAACCAACAGTACCGTCCTTTACGCCACTTTCAATGCTCTTTCTTTAAAACGAAACCACAGTCCAGACAAAACCAACATGTTTGTTTGTCAAAATATCTTGGCACCATTGTTCTTCGCCCAGAGTCTCGCTTGCCATACACGTATTTTTTCATAAGAAACTAAGAATTTGAGCCGGTATTGAAGGTTTGAGGTGCTCAGAATTTCTTACGAGTTTCTTGCGAGTTCAATAGCAGTCTTCATATTTACTTCATGTGCCGACATGAAAATTTCGAAACAAAGTTTCTGAAGCCTCCCAACGTTTAGAAATTACTCAAATACCTTCCAAGCAATATGATACAGGAATTAAAGGAAAACAGAGTAAAACTATCCTAATGACTTCCAATAATGAAATGAAAAGCTTATCAACTTACATTTTCCCAGTACTGGAGTTTTTACATTCTTTAGTGAGCTGAAAGTTGATTTACATTTAAAATTTGTCCACAGCCTGAATTGTTAGATGATGAATCAAGGCAGGACAGCAGGGTTATGTGAAATACCAAGACTTTGGGCTGAATTATTTTACATACTTGTTAGATTATGTTTACATACGATAATATCAGCAGCTCTAGATATCTTTAGGGTCAAAAGTTTTCGAAAGGATTCAAAAGGTGTTAAACGAAGGGCGCAGCTGAGTTACAACAATACAAACAAATGCTTTTCACCCTCAAAAGCTACAACGAAAGCATACTAAAAGTCTGAGGCCATTCCTTCCACATTTTAGCCATTTAGAAATTAGTTTTAAGCACCCCCTCACCCCAAAAACAATGTTGATTTTATCGTCACAGAACGAGCAACATTGTTCAGAATAATATTGTTTTGAGGGGAGAGGGAAAAATTGCAAAGCAAGACGAAATTAGCAAAGTTTCTTCCAACACTGCTGGCCGGCATCACAGCTCATGTAACATATCATACATGGAATAGTCACATTCTTACTCTCAGAGTTGTTCAGATATTATAAAGAAGCTATTTATGATATCTTGTTCAGATGTTATAAAACACGATACTTACACTTGCAGAATAATGCAAAGATAAAGCACCAGTAGGCCAATCTTAATTTAAAATGCACGAGCAACATCTTTTCGCGACAAACAGTCGTCAGTAACTCAGTAGAGTCAGTGTTGCGCAGGTACTGAAGACAGAGACGAACAAAGGAGCTTTCACTTCCTTATGATATCAAATAAGATTCAGCAATCAGATATATATTGGGAATTTATTTACAGAAACTTTTGTTTTCTTGGAATGTGAGCCTTGAAAGTGAATACGCTTTGGGAGGGGGTACATGGCCTCTTAATTAGAGCATCACTCTAGCAAGACATAACGTAGTTTTCATCAGGGACGGATCCCTCCCAAAGTTCAAGGGGGAGGGGAGCAATATGGAGAGGTGGCGCCAAAAACCTGATGAAAAGTGAGCACGCCCAAATTTTTGGGACTTTGTTCAAGAAAATTCTCTGGTTTTTCTTAGTTTATATGTTTCCCCGCATTCAGAACGAAACACTGAAAAAAGGGTGCATTTGGGTCAGGATAAGGGGCGCTGTTCTAGCCAAAAATGGTGCCCTAAAGCTGAGTTTTCATCGTGAAGGGGCAGTTGCCCCCATTTGCCCCTAAGTCCGCCACTGTTTTTTAAAATCAAGGTCTCTTACGAGCTTCTTACTATTTGCACAGCAATTCTCATGCTGTCAATTTAATATACTATTTCAAAGTACAAATTATTTTATCAAAAATGTTTATTCTACAATAAATATCGTACAATACGCCTACATTAAGATTGTGTTGTGCATAAAGAGTGCATACTTCATAAGAGCCTTAGAGATGCACGTTTTTATGAGAAATTAGGATCAGGCCACAGTACTAAAAGTTTCTTAATTTAACATGATATTTTGTCTATTTTTTAAGTTTTAAAACTTTTTAAGTGGTTTCTTATTTTTTGAATGCAGAATTATCAATGTGGTTGCTAATGCTGCTTTAGATATGTTTCTTGACATGTAAAACATCATGTAGGAATAAACAGTGTTCTATTATGTTTAAAAGACAATTGGTTAGTTGATATTGCTCAAGAATAAGGGATCAACAATATATTTGCTATATTATCCATGCTTTTGACTTTTAAAAGTTTCTTAATACTTCTCAGACATAGTACTACAGTTTCTTAAGGTTCTTGTCATCTTAGTACTAGTTTCTTATAAACTAGTTTCTTATAAAAAAACGTATACTGCATACCAATTCGACCAAGGTATGTGCCTACCCAATTCAAGTCCTTGATAAAAATCATTTGATTTTTCAACATATTTCGTGACTTGTAAGCCTCTGCGATTAATTGCAAAATGGAGACGATGGTAAGGAAAGGGTAATTTGGGTCCAAATTGAGCAAGGCTTTTCCTTCCATTCTAGAATGATTGGTGTATCATGCAGCAATAAGATTTGAATATTTCGTAACCAGCCCCCCCCCCCCCGGGATAAACTAAAAAGACTCGAAACTGAAATGGTTGTTCAATGAGTGAATCATAGAGCCTCAATGTGGACTGTACTATCTTATGTCTTTTATCATGTAAATAACAGCATTCTTTGTTATAGTATCACCGCAGTCTTGGCTTCGAGAACAAAAGTCTTGGGCTGGCTTTGCATTAAATTTATCGCTCATTAGATTTTCATTTTTAGTTCCAAGAAGTGTTTGGAACAGTGTATTTTTCCATAAGAAACTGCTGCTTATGAGAAACGCAACTCTCAAATCGCCAAAAAGTTAACAAACTACAGTGGGAAAATATAGCAGTAAGGCACTATATGTTTTGGCAAGAAGGAAATCGTTCACACTTTATTTTCACTTGTTTCTTGTAGGAGCGCGTGGCCGAGTGGTTAAGGAGTCTGACTCGTAAACCAAAGGTCAGAGCTGCCGTAGGTTCAAATCCCTCGCTGGACAGTTTGGTCATTGTCCGTAACTCTAGCCCGGGTCAGCCAGAGCCATGTGAGGGAAATCTGGTAGCTGCAGCGGGCAGCTGCGGCGGACTGATGATAAAACATCTGTGGCCCCTGCTGGAAATAAGTCTCTCAGACTTTCGCAGACGTTAACCCTAATAATACCGGGCTTTTTGGACCCTTGTAGTACCGGGGGGGGGGGAGGCATAAAGTGCCCCTCTCCGTAAAGTCGCCAATATTGCAGATATGAGAGCGAAACTTTGTAAAATGGTTACAGTAACAAAATCTACACAATAGGCTACTTTTTTCATTTCTAATTACATCTATGACGTCACAATGACGTCATAATTTAGGAAAATTGCAGTATTTGCTTGCTGTTGGCAATATTGACAATATTTAAGTTTTTACTTGACTATTCTTTTTTGAATGGACTAGAATGTATCACAAAGCATCAATAAGTAAAAATCCGCGGTATAATATCAGTTCAAGTTCATTATTTATATCATATATTCATTATTTGTTTACAACAGTTTGTCATTGTTTAATTTAAACCTCTAATTGCCAATGCAAATACTCTGAAATGCCTTAGAACAATGTATAGTAATTAAAAGAACCAATTTCGGTCATTAGAATTTTTCTAATACATTTGTTATCATTTATATGACGTCACAAACATTGATGACGTCATTAAGTTTAAAATTGCTGATGTCATCAAAAATGAATAAAACTATATATCATCTGAAATCTCTCATAAAGATTTATCGAATGGTAGTATTCTCAATGATCTGTTATCATTCTGGAAAAAGTAAGAGTCCCTTCTTTCCTTTTATTGCTGACCACGTGTTGAAAAAACGTTGGTCACGTGATCAGTGTCTACCATTTTGAAAAATTTTTTGAATTCTTAATTAGTATATTAAATTTGAGGAAAAGTCACCAAGTTTCAGCTCTGTATCTTTCGAACTGACCGCACGGCATCAAATAATCTGTGCCGCGGGCACTTTGTGCCCCCCCTGTAGTAATAGGGTTAAATATGATACCTACGTACCTACCCGTCATGACATGGGTACTTGAGTAATGCCAAAACATTGGAAAGCCTTCAGAAACATTGTCTTGAAATGCTCATTAGGGCACACGTAGTGAACATTACAATTATCATGAAACCTTAAAGAAACTTGAAAGAAACTTTGAGGGCCTTTGAGGACTGAAAATCCATTAATTTCAAGAAAACTTCAGTCCTCGCCAAAATTCTTAGCTTCTTATAAAAGTACCTGTATTAGGTCAGTTCGAATCAAAACAGATGACATCGTATTCTGCTTGAAAGCAAAAGAAACAGTAATCACTTTCTGCATGTGATTTCCATTTTCTAAAGAACTTTCGATGTCAAAGTCGAAATTAATTTTATTTTACCCAGGCAAATCTATTTCGATTTTCTACCAGCGCAGTGTTTTTTGGCCCATAATCATCCTTACAAGTATAACAGCTGAAAATTTTGAGGGAATCGAGCTATTTGCCACACAGGTCTATTTTGGTGCTATGATTGGATAAGATCGGCGAAAACTATCCAAATACCTGCTTGATAGATATCCTTACTTGACAGCTTCATATGGCTTCATATGGACATTTTTTGGTTCCTAAGCAATCAACTTATTGATGAATGCAAGGGTGTTAGGACACGGATGTTTTGCTTGATTATTTATATACCTTGTTTTGATCCCTGTGTCTTGTTTTCTTGTCTTGTTTTCAGTTCTGTTTCGTCTTCAACTGAGTGTGATTAGGCCCAACCGCTCTCCAGGCACACTAAGACACAGAATACAAGGGAGCTCTATTCGAATAACTTGAGAGCGGTTGGGCCTAATCAAGCTTAGGTGAAGACGAAACAGAACAGAAAACAAGACAACAAAACAAGACACAGGGATCAAAACAAGATAAAAAGATAATCAAACAAAACATCCTTGTCCTAACACCCTTGATGAATGACCAACCAGAATCAATGAAAAGTGTATTGTTCTATAGTGACAGTTAATCAAGCACCATCCATTTCGCATATTTTTGGTAAAATCAAGTAACTTCATCAAAATTTGAAATCATTCCATGATTTTATATACAAACTCAGTGACTAAGTGGAAATATGACATGACATCATACATATTTAAGAAATGACTGAATTAGTAAAGTACTGATGTCAGCAAACAAAGATAAATCATGTACCGGGTGTCCCAAAAAAAGTATCCGGATTTGGTCGACCCTAGCGATAAGAATATAGCGTGAATCAATCCGAAATGATTTTCAAATCATACCTTGATAGCCAACTTGAACATAGATACCTCGTTTGTTGAATTCGGTGCACTGAGAGTGAAGCTATCAATCTTCAAAGGACAAATTTGCCTCCACCTCCAAACCAGAGCTTTGGCGCTTTGGCCTAAGCAAATTCTTGAAGCTCTGTGAATAAATTCAACAAAATTTGAAGACGGCACAACAGATGTGTTTTCCAATATACAGTTCATGTGAGACCTATCGTCAAGGGAGCCCCGAAATCAGCTTCATTCATCTTAATATCGACAATTTATTTAACACTTACTATTTACCGGTGAAGTACTCCCTTGAGCATCAACACACTTTCGACATCGTCGAATCATTCCTTGAAAAGAATTTGTTATCAGACCTCTCGAGATCAGGTTGATCATCGCGTATCTTCGACGCTGATTTCCCGGATGGGTCATCATCAAGAGAGGAGATATCTTTTGGTCCCCAAAAGATCTCCAGACCTTCCTATCGTGGCCCCCGAGAGATCTAATAAACAATTCTTTTCAAGGAATGATTCGACGATTTCAAAAGTGTATTGATGCTCAATCACCGGTGAATAGTATTTGTAAAATAAATCGTCGATATTGAGATGAATGAAGCTGATTTCGGAGCTCCCTTGACAATAAGTCTCACATAAACTGTATTTTGTAAAACCCATCTGTTGTGCCGTCCTCAGATTTTGTTGTTTTTATTTACAGAGCTTCAAGCATTCGCTTAGGCCAAAGCGCCAAAGCTCTGGTTTGGAGGTGGAGGCAAATTTCTCCTTTGAAGATTGATATCTTCACTCTCAGTGCACCGAATTCAACAAACGAGGTATCTATGTTCAAGTTGGCTATCGAGGTTTGTTTTGAAAATCATTTCGATTTGATTCACGCTATATACTTATCGCTAGGGTCGACCAAATCCGGATACTTTTTTTTGGGACACCCGGTATAAAAAGAAAGTGCTCACTGAAAAAATTGGACTGTACATGTAGTGGATTGGGAAAGTGCCAGTTTCGAGTTTACGAGTTGCGAGTTGAATCTGTTTTGCGAGTTGCGAGTTAGTAGTGAAAAGTGCGAGTTGGTGCATTTAAAATGCGAGTTTCCTTAAAGAAACTTCAAATTTTCATCTTTGACAGCTAAAAAACAGCGATTTTTTGACAGCCTATGTAAAATCAAGGATTTACAGCAGAGTTTCGTAATGCTCATCATATCGAATTTCTAAACTTAGCATAATACCCATAGGGTATTATGGTTTTGCTTAATACCCTACAATATAGTACAACATAGGTTTTGCTTGCGATCTCAGGAGAATTTCGGGAAGAAAAAAATATGATGAAGTCATATAAGCAGATTATTTTCTTTGATATTATATGAGCTGGTTACATGCTTTATGTCCAAAACAATCTGCAACACATAAGCAAGGCAGTTATTTGACTGAAGTAAATTCAACAAAACACGCTGAAACTATACTTCGAACAGGATGACAACAATACTTCAAAATTTGGAAAGCAAAAGGGTCATACATAATTCACTGCAATTTTTGAGCTAAACAATTAACATGGACTTTCACAAGTCGTCTTGAACTACAACGAATTCTCACTTGATATTCTTTCAAGACAACTTTTAAGCATGGTCCCAGCTTACAGTATTACAGTGATGTCTTTGAACGACAAGGGGAGTAAAGGCTGCAGATTGCAAAAGTTTTTTAACGTTTGAAGAATAGGCCTTAGTATTTTATAGGTGGCTTCTGATAAAGAAAGTACGACCGCCTAAAAATGCTTTTCAAAGAAGAAAACCCACAAAAATGTTGCAAATTGAAATGCAACTTTAGAATACATTTTTATTTGACGAATAAGGCCTTGCTACAAAAGAAAACTGGCAACTTGCACTTTTGGTTTCAACTCGCACTTTTGACTTTCCAACTCGCACCTTTCGTTTAACTCGCAACTCGCAATTCGCATAATAAGTGCTACTCGCAGCTCTTAACTCGCACAATAAGTGCAACTCGTAACTCGCAAAATATAAGCAACTCGCAAGTCGCATTTGCAACTCGCAACTCGCACTTTACCATATCACTACATATGTATTGCATTGCTGAGAACAAAGACAGAAATTAGGGCCACTTAAAAAGATTTTCTCTACCACTCTCCAGATATGGGCATCTGGAGATCAAATGATTAAGCCACAGGCAATGAAATTTTCATTTCCTGATTTCCAATTCAATTTCTACATGTAAGTCAAAAAGTTTTACCATAGCTATTATCGTTTTTAGGACCTATTCAAATAGTCACATCCATCAGTTAGAAAAGGTTAAAACTACAAAGGCTTTCTGTTGAAACTAAACTCTTGTTGAGCTTTTGTTGAACTCTCTTAAATAAGCCGCAGAAGAAGTAGTTTTCTGGGCTATGATATACTTCATCATACAGTAGTATGCTTTAACCCTATCTATCTCACCTGAGGGGTGGATTCCATCCCCCCAACTGTATTTTTGGCTACGTCTTATTCAGTATGTGCGGGATGATCCTGACATCTCCTGACTTTGATCCTTTATCTAATTGCATCAAAATGTAAAAGAATTTTTGTTCTAATTTTAGAACTGTTTCCATGGTAGCCGATGTTTTGCTATGTACTCTGTGATATGCAACTTTGTTTTTATCCTGTGCTTTCCTCATTGCTAGTGATTGAGGCCAAATTTGCGGTAAATATGTATTTTGATATTTACTTTTAATATTTGCGAAAAACATTCTATTATAATTACTTTAAATATGCGTTAATATCTATGATCTAAAAAATCTTCTTGCTGTGTGTAGTGCAACAATACAAAGGCAAACAAATAAATAACATAAAATATAAGCTCTTTGATGTGAATTGAAAGTAGCGACGTTTCGAGCATAGCCCGTTATCAAGCAAAGAAATATTAACCCTATTATGGTTGGGAGGGGGGCAAATTTGCCCCCTTGTAGATTTTCTTTAATAACTCTGCCAGGAAGAATTTTATTGCCATGAAACTCCTTGACTTTTTGCAACTATTTATTGTGCAACTTCTCAAAAAGTTTCATTGACATATTTAGTCTATGGGCTGAGACCTGAAAATAAGGGTTGTTGGTACCACTTGGAGGGAATAAATGTGTTAGTGATTTTTATGAAGTTCAACATGATACAAAACACAATTCACATGATAGACATTTCTAAAGTGGGGCAATGTGCTTTTTTGGGGGGTCATTCGAAGGGTACTTTTTTGCTGAAATTTCAATACGCACTTATTTATTAGTGCCTTGTAGATGCGTTTACTAGCTTAGGCAAATGATTTACAACGTATGATGACAGCATCAAACATGGCAGCATGGCAAAGCATTGGAGAGCGTGAAAAATTTGTGATATGATACAAATGCGGAAAATGCCTGGTTGTCATGGCAACAAATATTTGATTTATAACTGGGGAACAGAAGCACCCAGGGGTTTGAATTGTGATGCACCAGCAACATTGATGTCAACCGTTCATGAAGTCTTATGTCAGACAGTAAGATTTATGGAGGCACTTTCCTTTGAGACCACTGTGATATTTCTTGGCCAAGCACTATATGCTAGGGCGTTGAAATTGCTTGGGAGCATACCTATATGTTTCAAAATGACAATTTTCGGCTCACGCCAATCCATACTGCATGAACACTGAAAAAAGCCTAACCATTGCAAAGTGATTTGGCGATGCATGCAGGCCTGAGGGACATATTTCGCATATTCAATCTTAAAAGCCGAGGGATAGGTCAATGGTAATTCTCGTTGGGAAGTAGTATAACCGTGCTGTTAGATTCCATTAGCTATTTTGATATGTTTGATAAGTTAATTATGAGTCCTGCATGACAATGATCTGGGATGGGAATGTTTTCTTTCTTCAATTCAAGCTTGTGATGAATCAAGGGAGAATATTGCAGCAATTGCTGTCCTCTGCTGTCCTCACGTCTTATGGTAGAGTGAAATGGACAAAAATATGCTTCAAACCCTCTGGAGAGTGAGTCTCTTGTCTATGTCGACACACTGGGTCAGTAATTTATTGATGTCCTCAGATGCCAGACTGTCTCACTTTTGGATGATTAATGTGGATTTGGTTATCCTTGGTTCCCATACTGCTTATTTCGATAAGAGCATTAAGGGAGGTCATTGCGCTTTGCACCTTACATCAGTTGAGTATGACCGTACCAATTATGGACGATATCCGCCTTGGTATCTTCGAAACATGACGAGTCTAACTGCGACAAGTCTATCTGCGACACATCCTGATGTTGATCAATATCTTGAAGTTGGTGGATTTTTAAGCACAGATCAGTGATCTAAATGCATTTTGAAGAATACCCTTGGACCAAACTAGCTGCTGGTTACCAATGTTTATGGAGCTTAAGAGAAATGGTTGATATTAGTTAAGTCAGCTCTTCACATCCAGGTTTGCGCTAGGGCCAAATAAGTAAAGACAAACTAGACGTGAAATCACTTGTTGGCATGGTAACAAACATGTGGAGAAGGTCTCCTTTTGCCATTCCTGGTGAACAGCCAAGTAGATTTCAACTGGGCCGTCTCCACCACAAGATGTTGTCTTCGATTTGTGCGGTGCCGAATAGAGAGCAAATCTTGTTTACGAAGCGTTTCAGACATTACATGAGGATAGAAATTACATGAGGATGGAAGTGAGAAGTTTTTAGAAAGGATTTCACGGCTTAGATAAACTAGGTTACTTTAGAAGTTAGCAGGAAGTCTTTCACAGTTAAAGAAAAAGCATATATTTAATATCTATAGACATCTGTTGGAAAAGATGGCAATAATTGCACAAATACGCCAATGAAATATAAAATATTTGTTCAACCCGTCCTTTAGGCCCAGATCCAGTTTCGTGGGCACTGACCACAAGTGAAGGGTTTTTAAGGAAGACAGTCAAGTTGAGCTAAAATAGCTATCATCGGCCACAGAAGACTTTCTTTTACAGCTGCCAGCATCATTGAGCACTAAAGATGCTTAAAACAAATGGATAATAACACAACCTGTTTGCATAGGCCGTAGGACAATTATAGATGTGTCCGAAGAAGCTGTATGAGTTCGAAGTGTTCCAATGTCACTTATATGGAGAGGAAAGCATGACGTACATGAGCTACATTATACAATGTTCTGCACCAAGATGGTCCAGTTTGAGTCACATCAACTATGTCCATGCAGACATTACTTGTTGAATCCCGTACCCTGTGCCACCTATCAAGCTTTGTGCGGAAGTCATGTTTGGAAGGTTGTAAAGTCATTCCATCAATAATTGTACATGGTTTGAAATATGAAGGAGAGAATGATGCCTAATAGCGTGAATCCAGCACCAAAGGATGTCCTTGAGCAGGAGTGGCGCAGAGCAGGTGACCTCCCCTCCTGCCCTCAAAAAACTGGACCAAATCTGCTATTTTCCTATTCTTTTGTCCTCAAACATGCAGTAATGCCCCTAAAATGCGTCTCATCCGGAGTTCCTGTTTTTGAATTTATTTCACGCCACTGCTTACAGTCTTGAGTAAATCCAATAGCTGCAGTTGTGCTCCATATGGTTTGAGCTTCTAACTGGACCTGATAATGAAGACGCAATGCAAGTACAGACATCACGAATGCATAAATTTTATGAATTCACCCGTTAATGTTGACATAGGGTCAACATAAAAGCGTGAATCCAGGGTTAACATACTTGAAAAATGTGCAGTATTTGACAGGTGGCGGTTTGGGGTGAGCATTTTAACCTATCTAACCTTGCTATATCTCGTAGCTGCTATAAATAGGCTAAAGAAGCAATAGTTTCGTTAGTATCAAATTGAAATGGCATCCTGCAAAGTTGTCAAACGCTACGGATTACATATTTTACCGTGGTGCAGGCCTGCTTTTGAGTTCCCTTTACCATGCTCTTAAGACTTTAGGGTTAATATCTTTAGTTGGTTTGTATTCATTTGTTGTTTGTGAAAAATTTTTGACTCAGTTTGGAGCAGGGACCATTTAAAGCCGCAGAAATATTCCTTGAATGCCTCGTTGCTAGGGAGTATCTAGGGTGTGACGTCACAATATTTGTACCCAATGATAAAGCTTTAGAACTCAAAAAGAGCATTTAGATGTTTCAAAATTAGTTACATTCATCTTTGCAAGTTATTTTGGCCGCCATTCATTTTCTTTATCAATTATGAACTGCAAGTCTTTCAGTGTAGCACCCTTCCTTTGAGAGTATAGTCCTAAGACATATGAAAATTTGTACCCCCGTCTTTACGGCAAGCCCCATTTTAAAAATGTCTATCATACTTTTTCTGTTTGTTAGGATCATATACTTGATAAAAATCACCATCAACGTTATTCCCGCCAAGTGGTACCAAAAAAGGTCCTCAGCCCATATTTTAAAAACGAGGGGGCGGGAGACAATTTTCTGGGACGGATGTGAGCTCGGGCATAAAGCCCTTGCTTGAGGTTTAAAACAGAAAATACACTGCAAATTCAGCGAAGAATAACTTCAAAACTTCATCAAAACACAACTCGTACAAAATCGATGAATGAATAATCTATGTCAGTCAAGTTCCGCTTTTGATCCTTTTGTTTCCTTGTCTCGTTCTGCGACGGGGGTAATGTTTATGTTACGAACAATGGTTATGAATATTATTAATACAAAATAAAAATAGAATGGGGCCCAGTTTCTAGTCTTTCTCACATACGCCCCTCGTTCGAAAAATGTTCTCCTGAACATTTGGCTGCGGCTAATGCGAATCTGATTTCCACTCACGAAGTCTTCCTCAACTATCCTTGCTGGAGACGGCCAATCTCGCACTGAAAACTTTACTATATGACTTCCTCCTGGTGACTGTACACAATCGAAAATAGTAGTTCAATAACTAAGGTATCCGATGAAAATATCTGATGAAAATATCAACGACTTCGCGTTGCTTTCGGAACTTGATCATCTTGACGAGTATAAAGCAAATGTCATTATCAGCATGAAATAAAATGTAACTGAGTCTTGTGGCGAAGCTAACACGTAACTGTCACGTGACGAGGGTAAATTTGATTCTGCATAACCGGTGAATAGTACCATGGGCAAAATGCTGGCATGTTGAACATTGGAAAGTTTGACATGACTTGCAATGGTCAAACGCTAGCATGTTGTATGTTCGATGGGGATCCAAACCGGTCATAGTTCAGCATAATTGGTGGGTTGCGAATGCGCAATGGTCTTTGGTGTTGATTATCTGCTACTGCATCCGATGATTCTGATGATACTGAAACTGATAGACTGAACGTTGGAGCTAAGGGCGATAATCCTGACTGCGGTGGCGAACTCTCCTCAATGTTGCTTGGCAAACTGGATTGGTCTGCTTCATGTTCTTCACCAGCCGTTTCGTTCAGTTGGGTAACTTCTTGATTATCTTCTTCAGATGAGCTGTTGTCTGTAACAATGGGTTCGGGCTGAAAAGCAGGCAAGAACATTGGAAGTTCTTCCGAATCAGTGTCACTTTCATCTGTAGCGTGTTCTGTCACTCTCGGTTCTTTTGGCTTGGGTGTACGGACGTACTGTTTGCGTTTTGGTAATTCTTTCGCAGCATCTGTATCCACTAGCATGTTACAGGGCAAGAGTAGGTTCCGGTGTAGTGTACGCTCTCGTCCCGTTCCAATCTCTGGTTTCACAACATAGACAGGACCATCTTCTTTCCGACTAACAACTACATGTACTTTGTCTTCCCAATACGAGCGAAGTTTGTGTGGCGCCTGTCTTGGTGTTAAGTTTCTTACAAGAACACGATCACCAACTTCAAGGGAAACATGACGCATCCTTTTGTCGTAATGAACCTTTCCCGATAACCGTGATTTTGCTGAATTTTGCGATGCAATACGATGTGCTTGGCTCATTTCTGAGTACCATTTGCTGACCGATGGTGTCATTTTAGGTAGGTTGTCTGTAGCTTCAGGAAACATGGCATCGATAGGCAGTTTAGGCTTTCTTCCGAACATCAAAAAAAATGGTGAATATCCAGTTGCGGAATTTCGGGTGCTATTATATGCATGTGTCATCTTGTTGAGAGCATCCTTCCAATTTGATTTTTCCTTGTCAGATAATGTTCTAAGCATACCGATTATCGTTTTGTTGAAGCGTTCTGTTTGACCATTCCCCTGTGGATGGTAGGGTGTAGTACGCAACCGCTTGATACCCATTAATTTCTCCAATTGATGGAACAGCTTGTTCTCAAATTCTTTCCCTTGATCATGCAATATCTTGTCGGAAAAGCCAAAACGTAGAAAGAAATCGTTAAATAGCTTATCGGCTGCAGTCTTTGCTTCCTTGTTTCTTGTTGGATAGGCTTGAGCAAAGCGAGTGAAATTATCAACAATGACTAGAATATACTCGTAACCACCAACACTGCGCTCCAGGTGCAAAAAATCAATCGAGATTAACTCTAGCGGCATGGTTGATACGATGTTCTGCAGTGGTGCTCTTGTGTGCTTGTTTGGAGCTCTGTCTTTCAAACACGGGCAAACTTTGGTGACATATTCAGTGATCTGGGTATGCATGCGTGGCCAGTAAAATCTCTCTCTTGTCAGGTCAAAAACTCGATCCGCTCCCAAATGGCCCATGTTGTTGTGGAGTTCTTTCAAAACTAAAGGACAATACTTTGCTGGTAATACAAGCTGGTCCAAATCTACTGAGCGGTGTCTCAATATTCCAGCTTTGCTGAGGTACAATCGGTCCCATTCACGAAGCAAGATTTTAACGTCTGGCGATTCTGTTCTGATTTCATCTGCTGATGGCTTTTGATTCTGTTGTTTGAATTTGAGCACACGTGATGTAACTGGGTCTTGCAACTGTGCATCCATGATGTCGCTATCACTAAAAGAAGTAGCATCTTCACAGCTTGCAACAGGACTCTTTTGATTATTGTCTGCATTCACAGCAGCAATCCAGGTGGAATTTCCTAACTCTCCTACTTTTATGCCATTGATAATTGCGTCAATTGTATCGGTTGAGGTTTCTTTTGAACAGAGTTCTTGGTAATGAAGAGGTATCCTTGAAAGGGCATCTGCATCACCGTTACTTGTACCCGGTCTATATCTGATCTTAAAATTAAAGTCTGCCAGCTCAGCAATCCACCTATGTCCAGTAGCATTTAGCTTTGCAGTACTTAGGACATAGGTGAGCGGGTTGTTGTCAGTATAAACAACAAAATTAGGCGCGTAGTACAAGTAATCACGAAAATGATCACATACAGACCACTTCAATGCGAGGAACTCAAGTTTACCAGCATGCATATGGTAACTTCTCTCAGCCTGTGTCAAAGATCGCGATCCATATCCAATAACTCTCAGGACACCGTTCTCATCTTCTTGGTAAAAAAATGGACCAAGTCCATCTTTGCTTGCATCCGTGTGCAAAATAAACTGACGTGTGAAATCAGGATATGCTAGGATTGGTGGTGAGGTCAAGGCTTGGATCAACGACTCAAGAGAAGCTTGATGAATGTCCTTCCATTGAATCTGGGTGTTGGATGGTAATTGACCTCCTCTGGCGTTGTTTGGTGCTCGTTTTCTTTGGTTACTGTATGGTTTCTCATTAGCATCTGCTCGCAGCAAGTCTGTCAATGGCTTAGCAACCTTGGCAGATCCAGGGATATACTTTCGATAATAACCTACTAGTCCCAAGAGCTTACGAAGTTCACCAATGGTTCTAGGTGGTTTGTCTTGAAGCGATGTTATTGCTTCAATGTTACTGAGGTTTGGTTTGTAACCATTTTCAGAGACCACATGTCCAAGATAACAAACCTCTCGCTGAAAAAACTTGCACTTACTGGCTTTCAATTTAACACCACGGCTACTAAGACGATTCAGGACAATTTGTAAGTGTTGAACATGTTCTTCAAAGCTTTTACTGAAGACAATGACATCGTCTAAGTATGGAACACATATCTCGTCACGAAGTCCACTCAAACAGTCCTCCATAAAACGCTGAAATACAGATGGGGCATTAGTTAAACCAAAAGGAATTCTTTTCCATTCGTACAAACCCCATGGTGTTATGAATGCAGTCTTATGACGGCTTTCTTTCTCGACATAACCTTGA
Organism: Aurelia sp. 3 sensu Dawson et al. (2005); assembly: GCA_964020215.1. Lineage (NCBI taxonomy): Eukaryota > Metazoa > Cnidaria > Scyphozoa > Semaeostomeae > Ulmaridae > Aurelia > Aurelia sp. 3 sensu Dawson et al. (2005). Next base: position 13,580,634 of record OZ026585.1, read on the forward strand.
TGGTATGCTTTATTCATATCAAGCAATGTGAACCAGGTGTTCCCTCCTAAATTTTCGACTGTCTGTTGAATCCTAGGCAATGGATGTCTATCAGGAATTGTTTTTTGATTTAGCTGACGGTAATCAATACAAAGTCTAAGGGTACCATCTTTTTTTCTGACGCAAACAACTGGCGATGAATATGGTGACTGTGACTTACGAACAAAACCTCGGTTCAGTAGATCCTCAATGTAACCTTTTACTTCATTAAAAAGTGGTTTTGGGACATTTATGTATGACTTTTGAACGGGAATGTTATCAGTCAAGTTTATCTCTAACTGCAAATCTGGGATGTTCCCTACATCATATTCATTGGCTGAGAAAACATTTGATTCCTTTTTGAGCATGTACAAAACAACTTCCTGCTGGTCTACGGTAAGGGTGTCAAGATTAACTGATTTCAGGATGTCATTATTGCTTGACACATTCCCAGAAACTGAGGAAATATCAGCTGACTTACCACCACCTACATTTCCTTGCGTTACCTCCAATTCAGTTACAGAACGAACTCGTTCCAGGCGGCCTATCTCTAAGCGTCCCTGCAATTTAACATCATGATTAGTGTGGTTGGTAACATGAATAGATACCCGGTTTTCATTCTTTTTGAGCAAAATCAGTTCTTGAAAAATGTCAAGTCCGCTGGGCCATGTTTCAATGTCGTTTGGCTCAAAGAAAAACAACGTTGCTTTTGACATTGGCTCCACATTTACACGACAGGTAACCTTTGACGAAGAATTCTTTGCAATGATCAATGGATTTTTGGATGTTTTTACAGTCAAAGGAGACTCATTTTTGGTTTCTTTTACAATGTCAACAAAAGCAATGACATCCTCATCACTGACTTTGCTTAATGACGTTTTTAAACATGCCATGAAATCAAGTGAATTATCAGAATGACTGTTAATCATCTCCTCCAAAACATTGTAACCAATGATCACATTGTCTATAGTGGTATTGGTGACTAACATAGGCACTTTGAGGTTATTACTTGTCCCATCTTGTAAACTAAATGATAACACAACATATCCACTGTATGGTAAAGCGGAACCATTTGCTGTTTTAAGATCAAGGGCTGTGTCACTGCCTAAAAGTTCTGACACATCATGAATTTCTTCTTCAGGGAAATGTTCAGCCAAAATTGATTTTGAAATGATTGAAACTTGTGCTCCTGTGTCCAACAGTGCCTGCATTTTAGTACCTTGAAGTGAGCATGTAATGAGACACTTATCACCAATAAGTTTCACAATTTTTTGATAGTTTTTATCACTTAAATGTGATGGTTGCAAAAGGCTGTCATGAGAGTCACCAATTTGGATTCTAACTTTGTTTACTTGTTTTTGCTCCGAACCAATGACATCACACAGTGGCCCATGTTTCTGCCAGTCCCTTTTCTGGCATATTTTGCTACAATAAAATACAGTTTTACACTGGTTGCATGTTCCAAAAGGCATGTCCACAGTTTCTTCTTTCAAACAAAAATGACACTGGTGGGGCGTTTTAACAGATTCAGCTATGGGTTGCCCCTGGGTTGCCATAGCCCTCTCCCGTTTTTTGGCGCGTTTCTGTTCCTACAACCATATGCAAAATGACTTGAATCACCACAAATAAAGCAATGTTCACACTCTTCAGGCTTATTTTGGGCTACACAAGACTCACAACCTCTTGGTGGGCGCTTGGGGGGTCGTGGCTTAACTTCAGACTCTTTGGTGGGTTTAGACTTAAATTCTTCAAATGATGCCTTCAATTCTGATAACCCTGCTTGAACAGCATTTAAGGTGGCTTCCAATGACTTTTGACTTTCAGGGGGTTTCTTTTTCTCAGTGTGCTGAATGCAGGGCTCTTGGGCTGGTGCAACTTGGGTGATATTTTCCACTCGACCAATGGTATACTTCTGGCCCTTCTTCCCCAATTTAGCCTCCCTTTCTTGCTCTTCAGAAAAAATTACGTTCATTTCTGCAATCAATTCATCATCAGGGATGGCTTGGTTTTGCAAAAAAGGCCTTAATTTTGAACGCACAGATTCATCCCTCAGTCCAGTTTCAATTGAATGAAGGAACAAATTTTGAATGAGACTTTGGTCGTATTTGATCTTGGAATCAGCCTCTTTACACGTAAAAATCACCCTTTGGCGCAACTCAAGAGCTCTGAAAAGAAATGCCTGGGCATCTTCATTAGGCGCTTGTGTCAAAGTTGAGAGGGCCTTGTCCAATTCAGTGGAAGATTTCTCCCTATAATGTGAGCGAAGAATTTTACGCAATTTTGAGAGGGGCAAATCAGGGGCAACTCTAAAAAACTTCTCAATGGTAACCCAGGACTAATAGATCGAATTATTGCCTCATTTACTTCCACTTCACTATACCCTTTTGCAAGGGCCCCTTCAATTTGATGTACCAGGGAAATAAAATTTAATTTATTGGTCTCCCCTGGTTGGCCTATTGTTCCTGAGATTTTAAATTCTCTCCTTAGCAAGGAAGGGGCCATCGACTTTCGATTTTCATATTTTTTAACGGCACTTGGCCGTTAAGATCGGAACCCCCTCCCCCCTCCCCGTTAACGGCCTTCTACCAAACGGGCCTCCGATCGGCCTAAAATCTTTGGCCTAAGTAAGACTTGGGGAGCAGCAAACAAATGTCTTGTGGAACATGCTGGACTTCAACCGAAAATACGCCATATCGGGAGGCATAGTTTAACTGTTCTATTCTACACTCTATATGTTATTTGTAAAGATTTTATCTACGCTTTTAAAAAAATTCTCTTACGGAGATTTCCGTACGATTTTTTATTTTCTTAACGGCCTAAGGGTAAGACCCCCTCCCCCCATAACGGCCAATTGCCGTTAAAAAATACGAAAATCGAAAGTCGATGGCCCCGAACTATGATTAGGCTCTTTGAATCTCATATCTGTAATCTCTCGTACCTGGTCTGGTTGTTTTTTCACCTTCAAACTCAAGTCTGCAACTTTTCTCGTAACTCTTGTTGTTCTTTTACCAATCTTTCCAGTTCCTCCTTAGCTGCCGTATCGTCTTGTTCTTCCTCCCTTTCTTCTTCGTCTCCTTCCAAATCGGGCATGCTAGGCTCCCTGATAATCCCTGCGATGGTTTCCAAAAATAGACGAATGACACTCTCCTCTGCACCACTGGTTTTGGATTCGATTGCAGCTCTCACCTCCTTTAAAAGATTTCGTTTGGTCTTCCCTTCCTTTGTGACTTTTAAATGAGTACACAAATGGGTCAAAACATCATCTTGCAACGTGTAAAGCTTGCCTAAAATCGCAATTTCCAGCTGGTCAAGGTCCATCATCTGTTCCATTTTCAAAGTAAACAACAACGGCCTAAGCAGCGAGACAAAACATCACAGACAGTTGATAAGTGAACAACACGCTCGCCAAATGCACTCCAAGTCGCGTGATTTCTTCTTTAGTCGGAGGTGCCAAAGTGTGAGCTCGGGCATAAAGCCCTTGCTTGAGGTTTAAAACAGAAAATACACTGCAAATTCAGCGAAGAATAACTTCAAAACTTCATCAAAACACAACTCGTACAAAATCGATGAATGAATAATCTATGTCAGTCAAGTTCCGCTTTTGATCCTTTTGTTTCCTTGTCTCGTTCTGCGACGGGGGTAATGTTTATGTTACGAACAATGGTTATGAATATTATTAATACAAAATAAAAATAGAATGGGGCCCAGTTTCTAGTCTTTCTCACACGGACCCAGCAAAAATTCGCAAAATTTTCAAATCACAGTTATCGCGAAAAAAATGAGCAGAAGTGGATTTAATGTTATCTTTATTTTAGTTTAATTTAATTTGTAATTTAGTGCTATTTGATGCATTCTATCACAAGTATCATGCTTGGATGGAGAATGTGCTCCAGATTTAATTTCATCGCGATTTTCCTGATTTTGGCCAATTTTGCCACTTTTCTTGAACACACGAGGGAAAATGCTGACGTGAGCAAAAATGATGGCTATTTTAGGTTGATTTTTATATTTGCAGAAAGTACATTCCTGAGGCTTTAGCACACCAAATTTGGTCGCTCTACCTACACATTACCAGTCAAGAGTTAGGTAGGGGGGGGGGGGCTTTTTTGCCCCCCAACCAAAATAGGACTATGAAATAGCGCAACCACTATAGAGTTAATAGAACCGACACTAATCAAGCAAAGGAAAGACAGATTCGAAGAATAAGGATAGTACCCAACCAATCAGTTGCATTAATTAGCGTGACTGACTTAGCTTACTTACTTGCCTTACCTTTCTTCCTTTCTTACTGACCTGGAGCCCCCTCTTAGATTACAAAGTTGGACTTTGCAATCAAAAAGATATTTTGACCGGCATCCAAACTTGTACCCAAACGTATGTATGGAGGGTAGATTTCTTCAAAAAAATTCGGGAAATTTAAAGCAGTTTTTTGTCCTTGTTTCGTTTAATAAAGGCATGTAAGATTTAGAAAAAACTGCACACGTTTCTTTTGTCTTCCTCACTTATTCGCCGTCTAATTGGTCCGTGAAAACGAGGCGTTTGTGGTTTCCGGCCGGCGATGGGCCACGAGCCACGAGCAAAATTCGGAACCATAACTAACCATTTGATTCCTTTCTTCGCTACAACAGCAACAACAGAGGTGATAACAGCAACAACAACAACACCAAGTGAAATTAGAGGACTTTATGTAATGAGTCTTATTCGCCAGAAGCGGGAAAGATTTCAAGATGGCCGCCGCGACACCACATATCAGGCAGTTGGATGAGATGGTAGTAAATAGAATAGCCGCAGGGGAGGTCATTCATCGGCCGGCAAATGCAATAAAAGAAATGATCGAGAACTGTATTGATGCTGGATCGAAGTCTATTCAAGTAACACTCAAATCCGGTAAGCCTACGCAGGATCTCATTCTCAAAAGGGGCCGATGCTGATGGCAGCCAAGCAGGGGCAGTGGCGGCGTGGCAGGGGGGCCAGGGGGGCCATGGCCCCCCCTCAATGGGAGCGCCAGTAAAGAAGAGGGGGCGCCAAAATTGCTTGTTTATATTATTTAGTTGAGAACATTAATACTGATCTTACGTGGGCAGAACTGTCAATGACTGTAGAAAAGAAATTTTAGAGCGTCGTTAACATCTTTGCAAGAACATCTTGATAAAGAGGGCCTTCATTCTGATTTCAAATAGAGTGCCAATCGCTCTGAACCGCCATCTAAACGCTTTCTCTGAGTTTAGGCCTGTTTCTGAACTTACAGAAATAGTCAAGACTAGAACTAGTAAATGGACATAAACTGTGAAACTAGATCCCTGGCGCATTATCCTCTTGCACTCGTATTAACTTGGTCCCAGTCATTTCTTCTTATGCTGAAAAGAACTTTTCCGATGCACTAGAAGTGTAACAGTAAGTATTCGTTCATTTCTCTATTTATTTTATCCAGCGACATTTTCTGCTTTGATTCATTCACTATCAAAAAATGCTGGCGATTGTGAAATAACTTATCTCCAACATTTTTCAGCCTCTTTCAACGTAAAGTTTGAAAGGTGCTTCGAGTTGTCGATTTCTGTCTTTTCTGGGGATTTCTATACAAAAGCGATTCGATTGGCCAAAAATACCCCTGAACTGCCATAGTGTGTGATAACGGTCTCGTTTGATTGCAGGATAACATTTTTACATCCTTCAACTTTCGTACAGTTGAGAGAAGCATTTTTAGGACGCTATAATGCTGGTAGTTCATATGAGGGCTGAAACGGGGCAGGAATGGGAGCTTTAATTCTCGATAAGATCAAAAGTGCAATGAATGTTAAGATACATTGGGGAAGTGATCATGGCATTTCCAACTGTACAGTAAACTTTTCTTCCAGATTACTAATTGCAGTAAGATGAAAGGTGGCGGTTCAGGGTGATACAGTTTATTTAAGCCAATTTTTTCCGTTGTTCCTTTGAGTTATGACTGTACTTCAAAACGTGGGATTTTAAGTTGATAAAGTGATACAGCAACACTATGAACTGAAGAATCTTTTGGTGGCAAATAGCTTTCCTCAAGTCCCTATCATAACGCACAAGATAGGTATTTATGGCAAAGGTGACGGTTCAGGGCGTACTCTAGTGACGTGGCTGCGGATGGAGATGGGATGGGAAGGGGAATTTACCCCAACTTCTGGCGAAGGTGAAGATAGAGTTGCTGTTGTCAGTGCGTAGCGCCTTGACCACAGAGGTAGTAAGCAAAGCGCTAGTCGAGTCAGCGACCCCTTGTCATGACGCTCAGTGTGGGGCTCTACCAAGTATCGAACCATGTCTGCCTGACTGATCTGGTTGCAATGTCAGATAATTACACAACTGCATCACCACACCTTCGACGCATTGTCAGAAGCAAGCCCGCCAAAAGCAAGCCCGTCCAAAGATGGTCCATGAGATCCTTGAAAATGGGAATGAAGTAGCTGAGTATAGATAGGGAGAGGAAGGGTAAGAATCTTGCTCAGAAATACTACATCGTGACTGGGAGACTCGTTCCAAGCCAAAGTAAAGGTTGCCTTTTCAAAAAATTTTCCCAGGCAAACTATCACGGAATCGTTCTATGAGAGTCATTTATGATGCAGACAAAGTAGAATGCATTTGCGCAAAGATTTGCCTTGCATTGTACTTCATAGAAAAGTGGTTCAATTTCCGTGGGGATGCTCAGTCGTACAATAAAACTGTTACAAAATGGGTACTAAATGCCGAAATCTTATTTTATTACCACTAACATCGGATTGCTGGAAGCATTCTGAGCAAAAGTAGAGGGCGTGTCCTCAAAGATTCTCCTGGGGGCGAAACTCCAAGACCTCCTAATTTTCCTGCTTATATTCATGTATGATGTTTTAAATACCAAGAAAAAAGTCTGTAGCAGTGTTATATTGACAATTCATGCATCCAAAAGCTAGGAGACAAATTAAGAAACATTAAGCGATAAAATGTATAAATTTTCATGCTGAATTGAAAAATTCGTAGCACTTTGGCCTGATCCAAGTTTCTTATTAAACAATGTGTACCAGAGTGAGGAGCTACCGAATGCTGTTGCGGTACTATTCTTTTTCCGAATAGCAATTACGAAATATACATTTCACGATAAAGAAGGTAAATTGTTATGCTCCCAATTTCAATCAAGTCTATTAGTATTCATGAAATTTGAAAGTTAAATTACAAAAACTCGTTTCACATATAGCATGCGTGTGTTTGTGGAAACACGCTACATAGGGGGGGGGGCGCCAAAATTGACTTGGCCACCCCAAGAAAACCATAGCCACGCCACCACTGAGCAGGGGGGGGAATGACTGGGAAATGAAGGAAAATGAGCTCTGAGTCACGTGGCCTTCGACCCAAGCGCATAAAACATTGAATTATTCTTTAAAAAGTGATTTTGTTTTGAAAGAGTAGGCCACGCACAACCAAATTGTTCAGTTACATTAAAGTCTATTTATAGACAGCCAGGGAATCGGGCCCCTTTCCGCCAAAGATCTGGCGGACAGAGTCACTCTAAACAATAGAAATGACAAGAGAACAAAAGAAAATGGCGTAAGTCTTTGGCGGATGGCGTACACCGATTCCACCAGGGATAGACAGGGAATATTGTCTAGCAATCTAACAATCATGCTAACCTTTGATTTTGTGCGCTGTTTCTACCAAATCGACCATGGAGATCAAGAATTCATCCGGTACCTTTTTTATTTTTAACCGGAAGTGTCATTTTTGGTGACGTCAATTGCTGACATTTTAAGGACAAATATGACAATAGTTTTTCACAGTTATCTTTAATCAACTTATAAATGACACAGTTGAATTCAGCTTGATTAGAGCTTTCGATTGATATATGTTTTTTTGTATTTTGATGAAGTTTTAAAAATAGTTATGACATCATCAGTCCCATGATGTCATAATTGACATTTTCTTACAAACATGTAAACTGAAAATTTTTTGTTGAATTTTACCAAATCGATCATGCTGATTCCGAATCTGCAGTTGCCAAACTGTTATTGCATAAGGAAATGCCTTTTTGACATATATCGTTTTCCCATTGTCTAAAACATTTGGAGGAATTGACATATGTCAAAAAGGCATTTCCTTATGCAATATCTGTTCGGCAACTGCAGATTTGGAATCAGCATGATCGATTTAGTAAAATTCAACGAAAAAATTTCAGTCTACATAATTGTAAGAAAATGTCAATTATGACATCATAGGACTGCCTGATGACATCATGATTATTTTTAAAACTTCATCAAAATACAAAAAATTATACATCAATCGAAAGCTCTAATCAAGCTGAATTCAACTGTGTCATTTATAAGTTGATTAAAGATACCTGTGAAAAGCTATGATCATATTTGCTCTAAAAATGTCAGCAATTGACATCACCAAAAATGACACTTCCGGTCAAAAATAAAAAAGGTACCAAATGAATTCGTGATCTCCATGGTCGATTTGGTAGAAACAGCACACAAAATCAAAGGTTAGCATGATTGTTAGATTGTTAGACAATATTCCCTGTCTATTAAAGTCTATATCTGTCACATGTTTTGATTCAAAATGTATGTAAAATCTTTTCGGAATTTTTACTTTAGCTCCTGCTGAATCGGAATTTTTACTTTAGCTAGCCAATCAATGGGTCGAGTGATGAATTTGAACCAAATTTCCAGAAATTTCTCACTCAAGAAAGTAAACTTAGGGGCCGCACAATCGATTCTTTCACGCATAACGTCCATTGGACGTTTTCAAAATACCCCCTCCCCCCAAATCGTCCAATTGAAAATCGATGTAATTTTCCGATTATGAGAAAATTTCAAACTGTTGTTTTGCTTCATGTCAAATAGGCCTAAGTGCTCATGAAGTCTTCAGCGACGTGCTTGCCATGACCATGCTCAACGAAAACGGACAAGATACTATGTCACTACTGTCAAAATTCTTGCACACTAACAAAAAATACAGCAAACGAAAGCTGCAGAATAAAGTTTCTTGTAGAAAGTTCTCAGGAAAAACGTTGATAAAACAAAAATTTTGAAAACATCCAGTCCTTTTACCCCCTCCCCCCAAACGTCCATTGGATGTTGTGCGTGAAAGAATCGATTTGTGTGTGGCCCCTTAGGGTGATAGGAAACCAAATATTTTGACTACAACTCGGTTCCTAAATTTTGTGACATCCTCTATCTTAGTGAGACGAATCTGCAATATATATCCAGTTGTTTAGTCCAAATCTTTGCATTATCATACCTTTTTCGCGTAGCATGATGGTCTGCCATGATGCTCCACTTGAAATTCAAAGTTCAGTTTGACCTTCATGTTGCCAACTCAGTGCGTGAAAATTGCAAATGGCGAAGTTGTAGGGTAAGAATCCACTCTTAGAGACCATCAACATTTAGATTTCGTCTGTCATTGTGGCCATGATTGTCCGATCCCGCTCCCCTACCCCATCACAGCCTGAATCGTAAATGGTGACAGACATTTGGGCCTGCTCAGGTCTTGAAATGAGCAAACGTTAGCAAGATAGAATAAGAGAACTAGTTCTCTTATTTTATCTTGACTTTAGGTACTTGGATGATCAAGACTTGATCAAGCTCCTAGATTATTTTTGCCTTTGTAGGAGACCAGGGAAAGGAAATGGATAATTCTGGAAAAAACGAGCTACAGTTATTGTTCTGCCTGAAAATTTCAGTTAAAATCACATCAATCATCGAAAAAGAATCAAGCAAAATATAGGAAGGCCAGCATTGTTGTTTGAACTGGGCTGCATGTCGAATAAGATGGTACAGCCTTGGAATGCCACCTACAAAGTTTGCACCAAACGTTTGTAACCTGCTGCTCTTCATTGATAGCTTTAACTACTGACCAATCCCATTGCCCTTTCCCAACAGTTGAACAGCCATGATTCTGCCATATGGTCAGCACCAGCGGACCATGCAGCTATTTTCACTTTAACATGTGTGTGCACTGAGCATGAGCATGAGCAAATTGTTGAGCATAGAAGCAAAGCTGCTTGTAAATGGCCTGGACAATGTGGTGAATGCTACTTTGGAAGCAAGTGAAAATTTTACTAGTCAATGGAGAGAAGGAAAGACAATTTACTGTAGTTTTACAGAGATAAATGGAAGATTTGGGCTGAAAATTTTATTTTCTCAAACATGATAGATTTTGTGAAAAGATTCCCTCTATCAGTAAAAACAGCTTCTTCCAAAGTTTCGCTCACAATCCTTCATAAAAACCAAACGCATGAAGCACATTGTTGTCTACTGTATGTGCCGTGGTTCCAAAGTAGTTTGCCTTGTTTTCAAGTGCAACAGTCTCCATTCCAGTATTTCTTGATATCAGCTTAAAAGATATGACATTAACCAGCCGGCAAATGGGGAGACAGAAAATCAAGGACTAAACCTTTTTGAAACGGTTGCCCCATTTGCGTAGATGAGAATAAACAGGACTGATATTGGAGAAGTTAAAATCATTTATTTCTTCATTAAACTCAGCTTCATCCTGGAAAGACAAATAATCACAGATTTTATCTGAAACCCCTCCCCTCATCACGGCCAGAAGCCCCAATGAAAGACGAAACCTAATTGTTGATGGCCCGTTACAATATCTACATACAATCTACATGAATGATCAGTAAAGCCCGTATGGGGGCATCAAACTGATCAGGATCTTGATATTGAGCCTCCAAGCATATGCTAATAGCATAGTAACATAGTATGTTACTTGAGCTGAAAGAAAAGAACAATGCAGGGTAGAATTATATCCAGGACCGTTGAGAAGAGGGTTGCTCATTTTCAGATCATTTGAGGGTTGCCCTTCAACAGAGTTGATTTACAAGGGGCCCTCTATAAAAAAGTAAATAGCAATATATATTCACTTATAAATCTAAAAGGAACTAATTACAAGTATAAAACCACTATGTTAAAAACCTAATTATTACAATAGAATTTTTACAATAAAAGAAAATGACTTAGCTCTAAATAGAAAGTTTAAAACTATTTAGAGATGATGCCTGCTCAGATACAACTATTTAGAGATGATGCCTGCTTAGACTCAGCTGAGAGGCTGTTCCATAATTTTGCTCCTCTGTAGGAAAAACACTTTTGCCCATTTACTGAGTTTTTCCTTAGGCAGCTTCAGGTCTGTCACTGTATCACGGAGCGTGGGCGGAGCATTGCGAGTTACTGGTGAAGAGGCTACGCAGGTATTCTGGAGCCAAGTCATGCAAGGATTTGAAAACCATTGTTTTAGTTTCACCATTTATAAGCTCCTCGATGGTCTATCCAAGCTCTTGGATTAGTGTTCTCTTGGGGAATCAAAACTGCAATTGGTTATCCGGGACTTAGGAAGCATCTCAAACTTGGGGGGGGGGGCATGACACTTTGAGGGCACTATTTACCTTAAGAAAATTGGGGAAATTTCTAAAAATAGAAAGGGCACTTATTTGTTTATCACAAAATCTTGGGGGGAAGTGCCCCCATTGCCCCCTGTTCCTACGTCTATGTTGGTTATTACCTTGCAGCTTGATTTTGAAGTTCTTGCAACTGGTCAAGTTCCATTGAACAACAACAACCCCAAACAGAGCAACGGTATCAAAAGTGGGGCTCCACAATACCTGTGTATAGAGTCTACAAAGTTCCCTTGGAAGAAAGGACTCGGCATGTTTCAAAAAGCCAACAGCTCTGGAGACTTTAGTGGAAACTGCTTTGATTTGCTTTTTCCAGTCAAGAGAGCTGTCAATCTGTACACCAAGGTACTTGATATTTTAAACTTCTTCAAGTTCATTACTGCAAATTTTCAAAACCATACTTTCATTTTGACTCTTAAGAATTTCGCGTTTCTGTTTAGTAGAAAGAAGCATGGAATGCGTTTTTGCAACATTTAAGGTAAGTTTGTTACCTTGTAGCCAAGTGTCTAGTATTGTAAGATCAGTATTGATAGCTTTACTCAGCTGAGTCATATCAGAGGATTGGTAACACAGACTGGTATCATCAGCATACCAGAATCTTGGATGGCCTATTGGAGATCATCGATATAGATTAGGAAAAGTAGGGGTCCAAGACACGAGCCCTGTGGCACACCAGTTTCCAGGTCCCCACTTTCCGAATCAACGCCATTGACTCTGCAGAACTGTTTATGACCAGAAATATCTAGGATTTAAACCAGGAAAGTTCCCTGTGGTGAATACCTTAATGGGCAAGTTTTTGGCAGAGAATTTTGTGGTCTACGGTTTTTTATTTCAATGAAAATCAACCCCACAAACCTTCCAAGATTCAAGCCATTGTACCAGTCATCAGTATTTTTCAGCAAGCAAGATACTGTGGAAAATAGGTGCAAGAAACCAGATTGCTCACCAGAAAACATACCATTTTCCTTCATATACTGGTACGGCTGGTCAAAAATGAGTTTTTCAAGGAGCCTTGAGATGACAGGCAAGACTTACATTGGTCTGTAATTAGACTTTTCATTCTTATGGACCCCTGTACATGACTTGCGGATGGACGGGGGTCTGCCGCCCGGTTTTCAGAAAGGTACCCTCTTCTAATTACCGAAAGTTGCCGTCATACCCACTTTTATGATGAATTTTGGCGGAAAACCACCCATTTTTGCTATTTTTCGCCAATTTCTGGATAACCCACCCTTGTTTATGGAAAATCTGCCGAAAAAGGGACCCTTGTTTAGAGAATTTGGGGCCCAAAAACCCACCCATATGGGCGGCACATACCCGTACCCTCAACATGTTATGTACCCCTCCCCCCGGCTTATGGAGTGACTCTAGCTACTTTCCAAGGGTCTGGAAACTGGCTTGTTTCAATGGAAGTGTTGGAAAAGAAGGCCAAAATTTTCTATAAATAGCAAAGCAAGCTTCAAAAAGGAGCTAGAGATATTGTCAGTCCTAAAGTTCTTTGCAGTCTTCACCTTGGCTAATACAGCCCTGATCTCTTGAACTCCAATAGTCTTGAAGCTGAACTTAGCTTGATTTTTGTTAACACCTGACAGAAGGGGGTTGGGAACTGGATCAGTCTTACCTGCATCTCCTAATCTTAGTCTCACATAAGAGATAAAAAGACTTTCCTTCAAAGATTTTGTTTTCAGCAGTGTATAGCAGGTCGTTTCCACCTAAAAGCAATGTTTTAGTCAGTGAATTTGAGGGCGTGGTCCAAGAGAAAACGGGTGTGGCCAAAACTTCTTCGGCCCCAGAGGGCCCCTTCTGCTCCCAACCCTGGAGCCCGGTCCGCCTCTCGACGGCCCTGATTATGTCCATTTAGAACTCTGTGATATATGCTGTCATGTCAAATTTCCAAACCCTGAATGGCTTGACCAGCACAGTGATGGGAAAAAACTGGGGAAAAACATTTAAAAAAATCGGCAAAAAAGAAAGAAAAAATGAAAGAGAGAAAAAAATATAGAAAGATAACATAAACTTACAGATTAGTGTGCGACATTCCGTGACAACAAAAATAACTTATAACAAAGATAATTTTGCCTATTCAATATACTGTATGACAGCCTGGAAAGTTTGTACTCTGCGCACAATATCTTGCTGCGCAGGAACATAAACTGTTTTCAACCTTTTTTTAGTTTTCTTGAGCGGGTTTTCAAAACATCTCAGAATGGGGGGGGGGGTAGGTAAGGGTGGATGATTGTTACATCGCGTTGTTATTTCGTCCAATATTTGTGGTTTGGAGCATACTTTTAACCAATTTTTACTCGAATCAATTATCATCTGAAGGCAAAAATTTTAGAGCTGGGTAAAAGTTTTTTATGGGCGCACCGTCATAAATAAAAACTTATGTCAAGTACCCTCCGGGCCCTAAGACACTCTTTTTAAAGTTTTCAATCAGAATTTGGGAGAAGCATGCGAATCAGTTTCAGATCGTTATTTAGAGAAACCAGATTTTCGAAAATCAAGCATCCAAAAATTGTGTGTGCCTTTGGCATGCCCAATTTTTATTGTACTTTTGGTTCCGGGGGGGGGGGTACATAACATGTTGAGGGTACGGGTATGTGCCGCCCATAAGGGTGGGTTTTTGGGCCCCAAATTCTCTAAAAAGGGTCCCCTTTTCGGAAGATTTTCCTTAAACAAGGGTGGGTTATCCAGAAATTGGCGAAAAATAACAAAAAATGACTGGTTTTCCGCCAAAATTCATCATAAAAGTGGTTATGACCGCAAGTTTCGGTAATTAGAAGAGGGTACCTTTCTGAAAACCGGGCGGCAGACCCCCGACCATCCGCAAGTCATGTACCCCCCGGGCTTTTGGTGCTCTCCATCTAGGTTGCAGAAGCGGTGGGAAGAGGTGGCAGGGGGGGGGGCGGTCACCCCTCCAATGTTCTCCAAGACCACTTTTCTAATTCTTTTAATTCCGGCGTAAAAATTGGGGGGGGGCTTGCCTGGTAAGGCCGATGATCTTGGCAGTGCTAATGTGTAAAGGTTTCTACAATCTTACCATTTTAATTGCATTTTCCATAATTTGATTCAAATTATCGCACACCTAGTGATTACGTTTGTTTAACTCCGAAGAAGCCTCGTATGGCAAGGTGAAATATCAAGAACAACAGTGCAATATATGAGAAGACAGGATTTCTAAAGCTCAAATATATATAATCAACATTTAACCATGAGCGATAGGACGCCCTGTGTGTTGCAGTTTAAATTCATATCAGCAGCGAGCCACCTTAACTTATTGTTTTTTTGGTGTCTTGAACTTGTTTTTACTTCATACACAACCACCGAAGATAAGGCTCAAATCCTTACTGGTTCTCAGAACACGCGAAAATCATCCAACCTTACGAAAATCAGCCAATGGCATCGCCGCTTCTAGCCCCTTGAGACAAAATCAGTCGTTTGAGGTGAAGTTTCTAGTTTCCTCACAAAAACTGAAATGGATGCTAAAATATTGCAGTTATTTGAAATATTTTTTGATAAATCAGTTGCAGAGATATCCATCCAGAGTTGTTTACATGTTTAGGCAAATATCTTATTTGGGGCCGGAGCTACGAGCGTTTTCCGGTCAAGAAAAATTGACCTTTCTTCGAAAATTCATATAAATTGTTAGAATAGAGATATATCGTTGAAAATTTCACAGAATATGTACATTAACCTGGGCAATAACCCAGATGCATTTGGCTTCCTACGATCTCAAAATATTTGACAAATTTCAGTGATTTCCAACAGGCAAGGCAAATGGGCCTACGCTCATCCTGGGTAGAAAGCCATTCTTGGGCCTGGAATCGGCCAATTATACAATCCTTAGAAAGGTAATTCACTCACCGTTGACTCCAGCACCAATTTGAGCTCGTTTATCCATTAAATTGGGGCTAACATCGACAGAAAGCAAGCAGTTTTGTGCGAATTTGAAGAAACTTCCACGTTCCATGTTATGTCCAAAAACGCAACAACTCTCCTCCACTGTTGACAAACACTCGAGGCAGTGGTGTTGCAACTCAAGGGAAGTATGATGTCATTGCCCTGCCCTCCTGGGAATGTTTAAAAATGTCAAAATTATTTTATATTACAAAGGACTTTTTTAAATAGCTCTCCATTTTACATTTCTCGTATATTTTCAAAACAAGGGTATTTCATGTTTCAACAATGTAAAACTACATTTTAAACATTCAGGATTGCAGAGCAATGACACAATACTTCTCTTGAGTCGCAACACCACTGCCTCGAGTGTTTGTGAATAGTGGAGGAGAGTTGTTGCGTTTTTGGACATAACATGGAACGTGGAAGTTTCTTCAAATTCGCACAAAACTGCTTGCTTTCTGTCGATGTTAGCCCCAATGTAATGGATAAACAAGCTCAAATTGGTGCTGGAGTCAACGGTGAGTGAATTACCTTTCTAAGGATTGTATAATTGGCCGATTCCAGGCCCAAGAATGGCTTTCTACCCAGGATGAGCGTAGGCCCATTTGCCTTGCTTGTTGGAAATCACTGAAATTTGTCAAATATTTTGAGATCGTAGGAAGCCAAATGCATCTGGGTTATTGCCCAGGTTAATGTACATATTCTGTGAAATTTTCAACGATATATCTCTATTCTAACAATTTATATGAATTTTCGAAGAAAGGTCAATTTTTCTTGACCGGAAAACGCTCGTAGCTCCGGCCCCAAATAAGATATTTGCCTAAACATGTAAACAACTCTGGATGGATATCTCTGCAGCTGAATTATCAAAAAATATGTCAAATAACTGCAATATTTTAGCATCCATTTCAGTTTTTGTGAAGGTACTAGAAACTTCACCTCAAACGACTGATTTTGTCTCAAGGGGCTAGAAACGGCGATGCCATTGGCTGATTTTCGTAAGGTTGGATGATTTTCGCGTGTTTTGAGAACCAGTAAGGATTTGAGCCTTATCTTCAACCACCGTTCAATGTTTCGTAATTTTGAAAATTTTCAGTAGTTAGCCACCTTAAGTGGAGATCCACCTTAACTTTACGAGTTAAGGTTGATCTTCACTTAAGGTGGCTCACTACTGAAAATTTCAAAGTTACGAAACATTTAAAGGTGGTTGTGTACGAAGTAAAAACAAGTTCAAGACACAAAAAACACAATAAGTTAGGGTGGCTCGCTACTGATATGAATTTAAACTGCTACACACTGGGTGTCCTATCGCCCATGATTTAATCTAAACAATAGTAGTGTTCCAGCCTTCACATTTTCTACTTACCTTGATGCGAGCATCTTGGTCCAAGCAAGATCTACAGATCCATTGCAAAGGATCCGATACACAGCCTGCCATTGTAGCTTTTTCTCAATACAAGTTAAGGTTACTGCCCACCCTCAAGACAGTCATTTCAGTTTTTTCCTCCCAAGGACCGCGTTGTGCCCGGATGAAAGTGAACCCATACATCATTCGATGCATAATTTGATGACGAATACGCCCATGTCAAAAGCCAGTTGATAGAAGTATCAGTAAATATTTTATTAACGAAAACATGATTTTAAAATACCCTTCCTTCATTTGCTATTTAGGACCCCCAGCAACACCGTAGAATCACAAAAATAACTTAAGCCGAAAGATCACGGCTTTGTTTGTTAAAGTGTGTCCCACATTTTTGATATCGTTTCTAGTTTACACGCAATGGCATCCCAAAAAACGGCATCATGATTTTTGTCCCTCTCTGTAGTTCAGCTCGGTCTAGAATCCAGACCGGTGGATCGATGAAAAATTGCAGACACACTTTGGCAGATACATGCATTGTCTCCCACTGTGCCAAATTTCTCGCCAATAGATTGGCCCTGGGGGTCCTAAATGAAAAGTTAGTACCTACTACTAGACGATTCTCCAGTTCCGAGAAATCTGGCTTTTTGTAAAGGCTCCTAAAAACGTGACTTGCAATGCTGATCAGACCACAAAATAGACGGGGTCAATGCGATTAGCAGCATGGAGCTTGTAACTAGATACTTATGTAAATAAATCGAAGGCATACCGGAAAAAGAGGACCCAGGACCCTCACCAGGACCAGGACCAGGACCCGGAAGAGGACCCGGAAGAGGACTCTAAGGAGGACCCGGAGGAGGACCCTAGGGAGGACCCGGAAGAGGACCCTAGGGAGGACCCAGAAGAGGACTCAAGGGAGGACTCCAAGGAGGACCTTTACCAGGACCCTTTGGAGGACTGTTGCGATTAAAATGTTTCTTCTTTTGTAACTTCCAAAAATAGAGTTTTGGCATTGGACCTCACATTAACCATTGATTATATATTGTTTTGGGTGCGAACTCCTGTCATACACTCTTGATCCTAATAAATACTTTAAAAGCATTTGAAATAACAATGAGAGCATAAGAAATCGAACTTGTAAGAAACCTCGGCTACCAAAAAGGACCTAAATTACGGAAACTCATATTTGAGTTTCTTGCGTGATATAAGGGGTGGGACAAAAAGAATGCGACAACACGTTCAAATGCACTATTTTTGATAAGAAACTAAGGTCAGAGGCTGGTAAGCAGTTTCCCAGATGTGGGGGCCTTTCGTGTTACCAAAAGTTTCTTACGTATTTTTTATATCTTTAATGATGGAAGTGCAGAGATCTTTCAGCTTTGTTAAAAGTTCTCCCAAATCAAGATTCAAAACAACTAAAGAACATAATTTGCACTCAGAATGATGTCCAAACAGTTGCTATTTCTGCTCAGTCTCCAAACACTTTTGGGTAACCTGGGAAAATTAACACTCCAACTGGCAAAGATTTTGTAGCTTTTAATTTCAGGTAGGTTTGCTCCTTTATTTGCAAAAAACTGAGTTTTCCGTTTCTTCTAAGCTGTTTCTTATAAAAGATATATGTATTATTCTTCTACAATTCTGAACAAAAGATCGATAGATTTGTGAAGTGCAGAAGCAACCTTCCCGCGGAGGAACACATACCGGGCTAAATGTATTCACAGGGACACTATGAGGGACGCAACGACTATTTTTTTCTATTTTATCTTTTTTATCCATGGTAGCCCCTCAGTCGAGGACTGATTTACAGGGGGCCATGCTAAAATATACAAAAAAATATTCAATCAAATTAACGTAACAAAATAAAACTCGATAACAGAATTACAATCGTTAAAGGAAATTTCAAAAAGATATACGTTTTAAAAAAAAGGGAGGTTTCGTTGATTCTTCGAGAACAGATGATCATTTTATGGCTTTCACAAAATCTTTTAAAGTTGACGTATTTTTTGTCATTCTAGAAAAGCCATTCCAAAGTTTTGCACTCTGGTAAGAGAAGCATCTCTACCGAGAAGCATCAGACTACTGCACTGGGATTAAATTCTGCATTTTGAGTCAGCGGAGTATAAGTTCCTTTCAAAGGATTCAAATATCTAGGAGAAAACAAAGAAATTTCTAGACGATGCCGAGGATTTCTTGAGAAACCAACAGGATTTCTGTCATCATTTTACAAGATTTCCATGAAGACATCTGATTGCAAAATTCAGTTCTGCACGTTGTTTGTGTCCAGAATCTTTTGCAGTCACATTGTTGATTATGTGTGATACAGTATTTTAATCTTTTGTCAAACATGATGTCTTACTTAAGATTTAATTGACAGTTATATCAACAAAATATCCTCACACGAAAACACTGCGAACCTCCTCAAGTTCACGCAAACCTTCGATCACAGGAGAAACAAGGCAGCCGATAAACATGCTTTGTGCGCCAAGGTTCCCGACTGCTGAAGCTTTGGAGGTGGATGCTTTTTCTCCTTCGATTTCTACATTCAATTACGATGCAGTCACTGCCCCAAATATTATCGGGATCAGTAACGTAGGTACCCTGGTTACCAGAGCCTCAAAGAAAAACTAAAGAAGAAAGAAAAATATTTTTCAAAATGTCTGACTCATTTTTCTTTCTTATTTTATTTTCTTTTGACGCTCTGGTACCCAGGGTAGAACGTAGGAAGCATCTCAAACTTGGGGGGCACGACGCTTCGAGGGCACTGTTTCCTTAAGGAAAAGGGGCATTTTTTAAAATAAAGGCATTTTCTAAAATAGAAAGGGCACTTTGTTGTTTATTGCAAAATCTTGGGGGGCACGTGCCCCCAGTGCCCCCGGTCAAACGTCTATGATTGGGAAGTTTTATTTTTTGGGCAAAGCTGAAGCATGGTATCTACAAACCATGCGTAGGCTAATTACATGGAAGCGCGAATTGAAATAGAAACCTAGCAAGGAATTTGAGGCTGTATTCTTTTGTGCAACTCCTTGCATTACGCAAGGAACTCAGATATCAGTTTCTACAATCTGGGTCATTTTTACAGCCAAAGGTTTCTTAGAAGTTTCTCAAATTTTCTATGCTCTAACTGCTATTTCAAACGCTTTCAAAGTATCTATTCAGATCAAGAATGTATGACAGGAATTCGCACCCAAAACAATATACAATCAATGGTAAATGTGAGGTGCAATGCCAAAACTCTACTTTTGAACGTTACAAAAGAAGAAACATTTTAATCGCAACAGTCCTCCCTAGGGTCCTGGTAAAGGTCCTCCTTAGAGTCCTCCCTTGAGTCCTCTTCCGGGTCCTTCCTAGGGTCCTCTTCTGGGTCCTCCCTAGGGTCCTCTTCCGGGTCCTCCTTAGAGTCCTCTTCCGGGTCCTCCCTAGGGTCCTCTTCCGGGTCCTCCCCAGGGTCCTCTTCCGGGTCCTCCTTAGAGTCCTCTTCCGGGTCCTCTTCTGGGTCCTCTTCCGGGTCCTCTTCCGGGTCCTGGTCCTGGTCCTGGTCCTGTTGAGGGTCCTGGGTCCTCTTTTTCCGGTATGCCCTCAGATTCTAAATAATCGATTTACGTAAAAAACTGAAAATGACATTTTTGGTCATTTTAACCAGGGCAGTAACCTTAAAGTGTTTCAAACTTCTTGGTTGCGAAGTTCAAATTCTTCACAAATAATTTACAATCTCTTAAGTCATAAACATGCTTTAAGCAAACTCACAACAATCTGTGCGGACCTTTGCTGCAAACCAAATGAACACAGAAGACAAACTCTATTGTTTCAGTTTATGGGATCTGAATCCCAGGTAGAAAGAAATTTTGAGGAGCAATGTCCAAATGCCATCATTAGTAAGTTAAGAAGGACTTTTTTGGACTCCTATCACTCAACCATTTTACCATTTTACCTTTTAGGAGGTTTAAAGTTAATTCAGATCCAAGACGATGGCTGTGGAATCAGAAAGGAGGATCTTGAAATAGTGTGCAAGAGATTCACTACAAGTAAACTTGAGAAATTTGATGATTTGAAATCAATTCAAACATATGGTTTTAGAGGGGAAGCATTAGCCAGCATAAGTCACATTGCACATGTTACAATTACGACAAAGACAGCACAGGGAAAATGTGCATATAAGGCCAAATACCAAGATGGCAATATGATAGGTAAACTTGTTGATTCCTACTCATGTTGATCCCCTTTCAAATACCGGGTGCGCCAAAATAGACTACAATTTTGACAGGCCACGATAAATTGTATATTAGACCACAGTAACGTAGCCAAGGGGGCATGGGGGCAGCCGCTCCCCCCCCCCAATCATCACCAAAGATCAGTTTTTTAATTCTGCCAAATCCGTGGAGAAACTGGAGGAGGGGGGTGCAAGCTACATTTCACTTGTGGCAGCGCAGTTTTTCAATGTTATAAAGAGTACATGAATTAAATTCTTGCACTAATAAATGATATCTTGGCAACATTTATGGCAACGAATGCATAAAAAATGTTCTGCTCGCTTTTCTTGAACGTCCGTACATGCATCACTGTATCACTTTGGTAGCACTGCCTAGCTTGCTATCGTGTCCAGGAAAGGCATGCAGCTTCATTATCTTGAATGAATTAGGCACCCCTTTAACTTTATATGTGTATGAGTCTATTTGGCACAGAACGTAAAATCAATTAATCACTTATCAGAAGTTTTTCTCGCTCCGCCGGCACTTCTATCAAGACTTCTATGTGTAATTTCGGGTTTAGCAACATGCTGCTTCTGCGCGTGCTCGTTAACGATTTCTGCACTTCCCCATGTATCCAGCATTGCAAGAATTATGCATCGAACTTAAACCTTCTTTAAATTCAAACGAGAGCGTATCTCTTTTATAATGATGCGACATTTCAATCATACAATAAAACAAGCCCCGGGACCCCCATAGTTGCTCGCTGCGCTGGCACTTTGCCCCCCCCAAAAAAGATAGTGACCTGGCTTCGCCACTGTGGACCGATGTTGAAGATTCATGTATTGATCTTTAGCTAAGATCCTGAAATAACTGCTAGTATTTTTGTACAGTTTTTAGTTTTCTAAACGTTTATCCAATTTTCTAAAGACTCCTTAATGGCAAAGAGAGAACGTTTTCGTGAAGATTCGGGACTTTAGAAACTGATCAGTACTAATCCAATGCACGAGTGTTATTCCTATGTCGGATGGAATGTAAAAACACTTTTAATGATACAAAGAAATGTATTTCCTTCTGACAGTTTATTTAACTCACACTTTTATGCATGTAGTGCGTTCCTGTGTCAAAGGAGTTAAAAGACGAACAGTGGTGAAAGCAACATGATGAGGTCAAACAAGCATGGAGTTTTAATCAATTTCTAACTCTCAAAATTACCACGAAAACGTTCTCCCTTGGGTCCGTTCATGTTGAGCCTTTAGAAAATTTGATCAACGTTTCTTGACCGTTTTCAGTGTATTTTTTTTTAATCGAAGAAGGCCGAAAGAATGTACAAACAATATCAGCTTCAAATTGAGGATCTTAGCTAAAGAGTAACTCATAAATCTTCAAGATCAGTCCAGTATATGATTTATCTTGGCCTGTCAAAAGTTCGTAGTTTATTTTGGCGCGCCCGGTAGCTTTAGAGAAGTGTGTGTTTTTGAAAGTATTGAAAGTAAATTAATATGTTTACGTCCCAGATGACCTTCTTCAACCACTTTTACCTCTTCTTGAGAAGGAAGTGGTAGGCTTGAATCCCATGCCAACCGCTTGAGATACCATCAGTTGTGTCCATAACTTCTGTATATTCATATTATTCCTTGATTTATTCAAGATTTATTCCTTGCCTTTGGTCCATCCAAACATCAGTTGCATAAGTCCAGGCACCTGACTGAGATCCAAACAACAATCTTCAGCCTTGACACAGAATTGTCAAAGTTAAAAACTTCCTGAAAACTATAGGTTTCAAACAGTTGCGCTTATTGAGCACTCAATGAAAGATTAGTCGTCAGGTAATGTGGAGAGGACTTTCTCAGATTTTCGCACTGGGCCGTGGGGGATATAAGGGACCTAGTAGGTGTGGCCTGAAAAATGAGAGGATTTCTTTGCAATTCTTTGATCTCTGACCAACATAAAAAATTGTGTTGCGCTTGTAGCAAAGTCTAAGTCACTTTCGTTGAAAACAACGCGTATTACTGATTATGGCATTATTAAAATCGTTATGGCCAAAAGGGGGAACACTAACCCTTTTTTCCAAAATTTTACCTTACCCCAAAATTTGGATTTTCAATGGAACATTGATGCAATTACGCAGATGATACTACTATCTTTGCGTGTGGTTCAGAGCTGGGTTCAGTCTTAGGATCACTTGAAGGGGGTGCCGCTTTGTTATCTCTTTGGTTTGAAAATAACTATATGAAGATGAATGAGGATAAAAGCCATCTGCTTGTCTTTGGAAATAAAGATGATGAGGTAACTGTAAATATTTCTGGATCTCTGATAAAGGAAAGTGACGATGAGAAACTTCTTGGAGTGACACTCGATAAGACACTGAATTTCAAAAGTCACGTTAATAATCTTTGTAAGAATGCACGCCTAAAGCTGCATGCACTGGCACGAGTGTCAAGATACATGGATACCGTTAAAGCTCTATTAAGCCCCCCTCTCTATTAAGCCCCCCTCTCTAATAATCCCCTCCCCTGTGAGTCAAAGTTTGAAATAAGCCGCCCCTCTCTTTTAAGCCCTCCCCCTTATCCAAAATTCTAGAATTTACCAAATATTTTCCATTCATTTAGCTACACTACCTTCCATGTTAATTTTGGCACGTTTTGGAATAAAAACTGTGTCGAATTTACGTATTTCAGCAGTAAAATTGTACCTTGATTCCGCAAACTATGGGATAAAAGAACTGAAAAGCTACCAAATATATCCTTGCCACTTGATTTTGTGAATAAGCCCCCCCTCTCTAATAAGCCCCCCTCTCTATTAAACCCCCCCCCCCTCTGGAAGGTCCGAAATTAAATAAGCCCCCCCGGGGGCTTAATAGAGCTTTTACGGTAAGCCACAGTAAGAGTTAACAATGACCTCCTTTGTAATGTCACATTTCTGTTATTGTCCACTTGTTTGGATGTTTCATGATAAGAGCCCTGAGAATCATACACAAAGATAGTACTTCCAATTTTGAGGCATTATTGATTAAAAGTAACTCAGTATCTGTTCATCAGAGGAATTTATAGCTGCTCCTAACTGAGATTTATAAAACCGTAAACAACTTGAATCCGTCTTTTATGGCAGAGGTATTTGTTACCAAAGATGTGCCATACAATCTACGTGGCAGTAATAATCTTGCTTTGCTTAGAGCAAGGACAAATTTGTATGGCATTGATACTATCAGATTTGTAGGTCAAAAATTATAGTAGACTCTGCCAAGAGAAATCAAAGAGTTC
This sequence comes from Aurelia sp. 3 sensu Dawson et al. (2005), assembly GCA_964020215.1. Lineage (NCBI taxonomy): Eukaryota > Metazoa > Cnidaria > Scyphozoa > Semaeostomeae > Ulmaridae > Aurelia > Aurelia sp. 3 sensu Dawson et al. (2005). Next base: position 13,604,757 of record OZ026585.1, read on the forward strand.
CAGTCATTGGAGATTTTTAAAAGAAATATCAAAACTATCAGAAATTTTGACTGCAGCTGTAAATTGTGTAAAAATCTTATTACGAATTTAGGTCTCTTGTAATTAGGTTTTCTGTTTGTAATTAGGCTTCTCTTTGAACTATGTATAGTTGGCCTTAATTAGCCAGCGCTATTTTATCTGCCAACTTAAAGGTAATGTGTCCATGTAAGTACAGCAGCTCTGCGGGGGGCATGCCAATTTCACGTGAAATTTCATGTGATCACTCAAGCAAAAGCAATTCAGTGACAACGAGTTTTAATACAAACAGACTTACTTGCGGTTGCTTTTCCAGAACTAAACCACGTCAGGAAGCCTCGTTATGAAATCTGACTTTTGATTTGCATGTGATCAGTTAAGTTCTACCAATCACAGCGCGCTACTGAAGGTTTCTTCATCAGCGTCTTGTCTGCATATTTTGACAATGTGTATACACAGCTGTACTTACATGGACACATTACCTTTAAAATAAATCATTTATTTATTATAATTATATATATTATGCAGTCAATAGGGCCCCTATGGCTGTATGGAAACAGCATCAAAATCAAGACTATCGCTGCTTCTAAAATTCTATGAGTGAAAATCGATGCGCAGCTTTTCACCTTGAAAAAGAGAGAAAATGCTCATCTTTGTCGAAAAATTGCGCACCCGCGGAAAGTGGGAAATATTTTCGTTTTCATTGCACTTATGATAGAGACATTGACTTTGCCGGCAAATAACCGGTGAGTCAGAAAAAAGTTCCCACTTTTGAATATTCATAGCACCAAAACTACTTCATAGATTTGAAGCATTCAAATTCTAGTTAAAAGCCGAAAGATTAATGTATTTTTGTGGTTTTTGTCGCTGTCCTACCAGCACTAGAAGTATTGATAAATTCAACTTTTCAAAAATTTCATGGTTGCAAAATGACAGAAAAAGGGCCTAAAAAATCGATCAACTCAGTTCACACCGAACAATAGGCAATGGACGCTTTACCTCCCTCAAGAGTCATAAGACATCGATTATCAAACAAATGCAGAAGATTTTCAATCCCATGGCAATTGATGTGCGGATGATATCTCACACCGATGAGAAGTTGCATTTCCTTCATTATTCTGTGCGAGGAGTCATTTATGCTTTGATCGATGTTCAAGGCCATTTTTCAGTCATTTTGCAACCATGAAATTTTCGTAAAGTTGAATTTACGTATATTTGTAGTGCTCGTATGGCAAAGAGAAAAATCACAAAAATACTTCAACCTTTTGGCTTTTAACTACAATTGGAATCAATCAAATCTGTGAAATACTCTTGCTGTTATGAATTTTTAAAAGTGGGAACTTTTTCTGGCGCACCCGGTACAATAATCTTAACTGATCTGTTACTAAATTCGGCGGCAATGAGAACGACAAAATCAGGGACATGATAGTGACGTTAGTTGATGACAATCTTCTCTTTGTATTTCTTTCTCTGCTTGTCTCTTGGGCTTCCTACAGTCTATCTCGTACACCATTCTAAAAAAGGAATAATTCCAGCGATGCCAAATTCCTGTAATGACATTTGGAGCTGAGACATGGAGCCTAACGAGTCTGTTAAAGATATAAATTATTTGTTGCAATACAAAGAGTGAAGAGATCTATGCAAAGTATAACAAGGCAAGACAAATGGGGAAATGAAGATGTTAGAGCACATACTAAAGTAGGAGACGTCTTAGAGAAAGCAGATGAAATGAAAAGGCTGTAGGCTGGGCATTTAGCAAGGATGTGAAGGGCTAACTTGGCTGAGAAATTGACCGAATTGTGGCAGAAAATGTAAGAAAGTGACAAAATGTAGCATGGATGAGTTGGATGCAACGGGCTCAAGAACAGGAGACCTGGAGAAGTTTGTGGAGGCCATCAGCCTGCAGTGGCCTGAACGGCGGATCATGATGATCTCTTTTATAGCTTAATAAAGTGTTACATTATATACAGGTATTGCAGCCTGCTCTACCTACAAGAATTACTCTAGAATACTACTAGAACGATGCTAATTGGAGCAAAGGCTGTGTCTACCTTCATTTCATTTTTCATTTCATTTTATATTCTTTATACACGGTAACCCCGTCGGCAAAGGCCGCTTTTCATGGGGCCGTGACGAAAACTTAAAGTCTAAAATTTACAAGTAAAATATATGAACAAACGAAACTAAACAATCTAATTACAAAGTTCTAGTAAAATTAAAATCAATATTTACATAATTTTCATATCGTGAGTGGCATGACACAATCAGACCGGACCAGAGCCAACCGGACCACATGCCCACCCTGAAATAAGACACCATTTACAGCACCTCAAGGTAGGCAAAGAATCCGACCGACCCCAGTCCAATCCAACCGCATCCCGCCACCCACGATCAAATTAAAGACGATGTTTAAAAGCATATAAAGAGGGTGCTTGCTTAACCTCAGGTTCAAGGCTGTTCCACAGATGTACGCCACGATATGAGAATGATTTTTGCCCATTACTGGTTTTATAAAGCGGAATGCGTAAGTCAGTCTCCGAGTTTCTCAACTTGACAGTGCGCCGTGAAGAGTTCTTTGAAAAGATATTTGAGAGATATGTAGGTGCAAGGCCATTTAAAGATTTGTAAACGATCGTCGCTCATTTTTTTTTTCATTTCATTTTCAAATTTTTAAGGAGGGTAGCCCTTCATCAATAAAAATGATGATTTACAAGGGGCCCTCCACTTAAATACATACAAATTAAAATATATTGAAAAAAAAACTAAATTAACCTAATTACAATTTCATAAATACTAATAAAATAGCCTAAGATCTAAAATGAATATTTACAATAAAAAGAAATCCAAACACATGTATACACCTACTGATTGTCAACACGTTTGAATTTGTAAATTGTGGAAGCATTCTTATGCTCAGCTGAGAGGCCATTCCAAGATTTAGCACCCCTAAAAGAGAAGCATTTCTGCCCATTTGCTGACTTTTTCTTTGGTACTCTTAGATCTGTTGCTGAATTCCTCAGATTCCTTGAGGTTAGCTGGGATGTCTTTGTGAATAGATTGGACATGTATTGTGGAGCAAGACCATGAAGGGATTTGAAGACCATGATATTAGACTCACTACTGATTAGCTCATCAATGGTCTTCCAGCCAAGTCTTTTTACAAGTGGCAAGCCCGGTGCATCATAGCGACTGCCAGTTATAATGCGTGCAGCCCGGTTTTGTAATTTTTGCAAATGGTTAATCTCAGTCAGACCACAACAGCCCCAAACAGAACAACAATAGCGAAAATGCGGCTCCACAATACCAGTGTACATAGTTCTCAGAGTCTTTTCTGGCAGAAATGATTTTGCATGTTTCAAAAAGCCAATTGCTCTTGAGACCTTTGAGGAAACTGTCTTAATGTGTTCCTTCCAATCCAACTTGTTGTCAATCTGCACTCCAAGATATTTTGTTTTTTGCACAACTTCAAGTTCGTCATTCCGAATTATCTGTCTCTCGACTGTCTCTCGTTTTATGATTTCAGCGATATTTGGCCACTTTAACTGTTGTATTAGGGCATCAGCAGGTGCATCATAGCTACTGTTTGTTACAATTCTGGCAGCCCGATTTTGTAACTTCTGCAGTGTAAGCCTTCTGGATTCCCCACAGCTCCCCCACACAGAGCAACAATAGCGGAAATGCGGTTCTACGATTCCTCTATATATTTGATTAAGAGTTTCTTGGGGTAGTATTGTCTTGGCATACTTTAAAAACCCTATGGCACGGGAGACCTTAGCACGCAATAATCTAGTGTGCTCATCCCAAACAAGGTGTTGATCTAGCTGAATTCCCAGATACTTAGTTTTCTCAACAATCTCAATCTGCGAGTCACCTATAGCAAAGGAGGGGGACTGAACATTTCCTTCAGAGATCTTTTTAAGATTAGGTCGAGATCCTATAACCATGGCTTGAGTCTTAATAACATTTAAAGACATTTAAAGACCTTGAGGCAACTACATAGAGATAAGAAAGTACTTCAATTAGGCAGTCAAAATAATACAGGAGAGAAGTAAGAACGATTTAAAGGGAATAGTCATAGCCATATCTCGTAGTCGCTTTAAATAGGCAAGGGAAACTCCCACAAATCCATTGTTTCTTCATGGGAGTTGTGGACACAATTTGGGTGTTGATCGTGTCCTTAATACCTGGCCTAAATTATCTTTAATGATTAAATGTATTTCGTTACCTTGCTTGTCTTCAATTCACTGTTTATCTTCTCGTTCTTGTCTGGGAGCACATTAGCTTGCTATCAACGGTTCTGCATGGCCTTGTGGCCTAAATGTTTTGAACTGCGCTGCGATTCGAAAGCCGTGACATGAGAACTAGTTCCCAGATCGACGCGGCCATCTAACGACTCATAGGGAACTAGTTCTCAGGTCATGGCTTTCGAATCGCAGCGCAGTTCAAAACATTTAAGCCACAAGGCCATGTAGAACCGTTGATAGCAAGCTGATGTGCTCTCAGACAAGAACGAGAAGATAAATAGTGAATTGAAGACAAGCAAGGTAACGAAATACATTTAATCATTAAAGATAATTTAGGCCAAGTATTGTAGAACCAAATTGTGTCTAAAACTCCCATGGTTTCTTTAGCTACATACTGAAACCGGATGCTTCTAAGTTGTGTTGTCGAATACAATAGATTTTTTTACCTGGCCCGGGCTAGCTGTTAACCATGTCGATTCCCTTTAATACCTACATGTGTGTGGCTAATGTTAGATGTCAGATCAAAATAGCTGTAAAGAAAAGTAACCAGTGGAAAAACTCAAAGTTTCTTTATATATTCAATGCCACCTGCCATCTAATATGAAGCAGACTTTACGAACGAAAGAGACGATTTACGGAGGGAGACTATGTGGTTACGCAGTATACATGCATAGTTTGGAAAATGACATTTCTCAAACTGACCATGATGATGATTTTGATCATGATCACGAGGTAATTAAAAAGCAATTTTAAAGAAACATTTTGAAACAAATTTTGTGCCAGCTGACTATCCCGTACAACTGCCTGCAAGATGTGTGTTCTTGTCTCGGTTTTCTGGATCCCTACTTGGCCTGTTAATTAGCCTCACTCGCTAAGTAGACAAATGAAGCGTTGACATCAATTGACAGATCTGTTGGGGCAGAGTTTAAAATTTAAGAAGAATGTTAGCCGGAATTTAGCAACTGTTTGTTTCAAATTGTAGATACATCAATTTGTGCTTTGTTAAAGTATACATCCTTCTGAGTTCATTTTTGAAGTCAAATGTAGGTGATTTTCCTAAAGATCGATCTTACTTTTTATTCATCTAATAGAATTTTATATCTTGAACAATTTTGATTATTGAAGATGTAATCCTCTGTGGTGTAATCAGTGATGTAATCCAATCAGAGTAGTCATGCAGAGTGGCTTCGACACCCTGCGCTTGGCCTTAAAGACCCATTGGTAACCATGATTCTTCGTGGCGCCAAAGTCGACTTTCATATTATCTGAAAGTTCTTTTTTGCCTATATTCCCTTTGTTTTGCTTTTCATTCGGTGCACAAAGGGTCATAGTTAGCAATGGATCTTTAAAACCGGTTGCTAAACTTCACGATCACTTCACCTTTACTATATAAATTTTTAGAACCATAGTAGCTCAGATTTTTTGCAACTTTAAGCAACAACACGCACACTGCAGCTTAGAACGGACCGTTCTGGTGCTCAACTATGACACTTCCATTGTCCTCCAGCATTGAAAATGGGGTGGGCCGGTGTTCCTCCAAAGTTCCTCCAAAAGCAAAGTGTCTCAGGAGTTTTTGCGGGGATTTTAGGTCAGTGGGGTGAGCCAAAATGTTGTCTTTCCTTGTCCTCTAAGTAAATAGTTAGATTACAATTCTAGGCATTCATTTTATCACAGGTGATGCAAAAGCATGCGCTGGCAACACAGGCACTCAAATAGTGGTGGAAGATTTGTTTTATAATGTCTCAGTTAGAAGAAAAGCTCTGAAGAGTGGTAGCGAAGAACATGGTAAAGTCATGGACGTAATAAGTAAATATGCTATACATAACGAAGGTATTGGCTTCACTTTGAAGAAATACGGAGAAAGTATAGCCGATGTACGAACGCTATCAAAGTCATCAAAGAAAGATAATATACAAACGATTTATGGACCAACAATTGCGAAAGAATTACTTGAGGTTAATGTTGAAGATGCAAAGCTTTGTTACAAGATGAATGGCTTCATATCAAATGCCAACTTTTCTGTCAAGAAAGTTATTTTCTTGCTGTTTATCAACAACCGGCTTGTTGACTGCACAAATCTACGTAAAGCAATTGAAGTTGTTTACGTTAATTACCTACCAAAAGATAAACATCCATTTGTCTACATGAGTTTATTTATTACCCCAAGCAATATTGATGTCAATGTTCATCCAACCAAACACGAGGTTCACTTTCTGCATGAAGATTTGATTATTGAAAGTATTCAAAAGGCAGTTGATGCAAAGCTGTTAGGTGCTAACGAATCCAGGCATTATTACACACAAACCCTCATTCCTACATTTGGTTCAACATTGATAGCTGGTGAGTCTTTGATCTGACATGCTGTGCTCCATTTGTGTGGCATTTGTGGATGAGCTGTTCCTTCAATTGCCTCGGGTTTACACAGTTGCGTACATCAGGCCTCAGCTTAAAGTTTGAGATCCAGTTTGAGTCAATCATACAAGTAATTTTTGATTTATGGTAGGGGAAAGGTAAAATAAGTGCTTGATTCATTAGCATCGCTTCTATTGTTCTCCGCCAATGACAAAATCATAGCACAGAGGGCTTTAACGTCGTATTAAAAAGATCTTTTTGCATGTTTAAAACGTTGACAGTGTCTTCTTGTGGCTAAACAACACAATTAATTCTTTAACAATGCAAACAATATATGAATGCAACGCTAGAACTCTTTCTTTGAAACTCTGCTTAATTATTGGCATTGCCGGAGGGCAATAGGGGTACTGTTTTTAGACAGCCTCTTATTTTCCCTTTCCTCTCCCATGAATCGGCGACCAGTTGTCGGAATGACTCAACGGGTTTCTCGGCCTTGGGGCCTGGCCTGTGTGAAAACCGAGACAATTGAAGCTACTGTTCCTATACAACATCCACACAAACGGGGCTCATATTTTTTTGGACACTTTGTATATCAATATGCCATGCGGTGCAACTGTGTGTTGTGTTAGAAATAGATGCTAGCTGGGGAAGGGAGTATTCCTAGATTTCAATACGGTGAGGTTCATGTAGAGTATTTGGTGATGAGACATTTACAGTAAATCGAGGTTAGCAGTCAGTAAGTCCATGAAAAGGCAGCTTTTGACAAAGAAAACTGGCTGCATTGTCAGTTATCAATGAAAAGTATATGGTGTACCAAGCCTTCATGTACGTTATTTGGTTTCTATGAATTGATGATAATTATCCAAGTTTCAATGAATAGCATGTATGTCCTGGGTTCTAGCTGCGATCTACCATAAATTTATTGGGGAAGAAGTATGCATGTAATATTTTGTCATTCAAAGTAAAGTTTAAAAATATTTACAAAAATGTAAGAAAAGAAAAGGTCAAATTGCAATATCTACAAGTATAAATCAATTTATTGGCAAAGCTCTAAAAATCTATTTAAAACACCCCCAGTGTAATATGGCAGGTATGGCATTAAAAGGTCAGTGTGACTTTATATCCATAATGGTCCCTCCAGATGTGACTGTTAAAGAAAAGTGCCTATGAAGAAAAAAAAGAATGATTATCTTTAAATTTGAGAAAAATGCTGCATCTTCAAGAACGTTGATGGAAACTTCTATTGCAGCTTTTATGATTTAGATTAAATATATAGGGGCCATTTTCCTGAGATTCGAAGTTTTTAAAGAATTCGTCCTTAATCTTATGCTTGAAGCTGTTGACTTTCGTAGCAGATTTAGGTCAGAGAGTAGAGTGTTCCAGATTTTAGGTTCTAGATAGCAAGAGGCAAATTTGACCTGGGAAAAGAAAACGTCCACGTTACAAAAGCTCCTTAACTTTTCAATGTGGGCAACAACGGCTTCTCAGTTTTGAAAAATTGAGCCAAAATTTTCTTATAAATGGCTAGTGCATGACAAAGAGAATTTGGCATGAATGTTATTGCTATTGGCCTTTGGACAAACACTTTTTGTTGGCAGGATGGATCAGTACTCATAACAGGAAAATAAAAAATGGCTATCTCTAAAAAGGGGAATGGGACGGGGAATGGAACGGGGAATGGAATGGGGAATGGGATGGGTTCGGGGAATGGAAAAGTTATACAGTATATAAAATAGTTATATATGAATGATATGAATAAATATTTATACACGAAAAAATAAACCCTTCAGCAGCTAATAATATCTATGTACAATCTTATAAAAAATAATTTTAAGGGCAATGCAGTTCCTAAATTGTTAAAATTGCTGTTCTTCCAGGGGGTCGTGTTTGAAGTTAGCGTTTTTGATCAGCCAGTAGGTGTGCTTTCAATCGTTTTTTAAAGCAACCGAGAGTTGGGGCCTCTCGTATATCAACAGGCGTATCGTTCCACATTTTTAGAGCCGAATATTTAAAGCCCTTTTTTGCATGCTCAGTATTTAGCCTTGGGATCTGAAGATCATGGCAGTTTCTTGTTACATAACTTGAGTGCATAGATCTTAGCTCAAATTTGTCCCAAAGGCTTTCAGGGCTTAGTTTATTCATAATCTTATAGGTCATAACTGACCGATCAAAGGAAATAAGATTATTGACGTTCAGCCAATCACAGGACCAGTTGTCTTTTAATCTGGCACTTTCGATTATCGACTGGGCTCTATTTTGTAATCGTTGGAGAGTTTCGAGTTTTCTTGTTGGAAGACTGCCCCAGATTACATCTGCGTAGCGTAGGTGACTTTCAACAATAGCGTAATATACACTACATAGCTTCGACTGAGGGAGGATATTTTTCAGTTTCTTCAGTGAAGCAAGTCCCCCACAAATCTTGCTCTTAACAGTTTTAAATTGCTCGTCCCATTTCAGATTTTCATCAACCATTACTCCTAATGATTTAGTTTTGGAAACTCGTTTGATTTCAGAGTCATTCAACTTTAACCCATTCGGTATATTTACATCTTTTGTTTTCCGAGGGTGGCCTATAATCAAGTACTCTGTTTTGGAGGGGTTAGGACTTAGCTTATTTACTCTCAGCCATTCAGAAATGTTAAGTAACTCCTCTTGCGCATCCGCTACTAGTTTCTCGATGTCATTTGATGCTATTGTCACATTAGTATCATCAGCATAGATGTTTGCCTTCGAAAATTGTAGGCTTCGCTCAAAATCATTAAGATATATTATGAAGAGAAGGGGGCCTAAGCAAGAGCCTTGGGGTATGCCACATTGAACTTCTCTCGCTTTAGATTTTTTACCGTTTAGGGAACAGTATTGCTGTCTATTATCAAGGTATGATTTGAACCAGTTTCCAGGGATCCCTTTGATCCCGTATGCTCTCAGTTTTTCAATCATGATTGTGTGATCGACCGTATCGAAAGCTATCTTAAGGTCCAGAAAAATCGTCAAATTCAGTTTTTTGCAGTCGATGTTTTCATACCAAGAATCGGTGCTAGAAATCAAGGATGTCACAGTGGAGTATAGTTTTTGAAATGCAGATTGGTTTCTTGTGATCACTTTCTTTGCCGCCAGGAAATCAAAAAGCTGGTCATGAACTATTCTCTCCAAGATCCTCGAGAAAACCGAAATGACTGAAATAGGCCTATAATTATTGACATCTTTCATAGCGCCTGACTTAAAAATGGGAGTTAAAAGTAAAGTAAAGTAAAGTAAAGTAAAGTAAAGTAAAGTAAAGTAAAGTAAAGTAAGGTAAGTAAAGTAAAGTAAGTAAAGGACTTAAAAGTAAAGTATATCATTGCAGAGTATTTCTATAGATACATCTCTTCACCAAGTTGCAAGTCAATAACACTTATACTTTTGCTACAAATCAAAAAATAAACTTTGCTTTTTAAAACAAAGGGGAATGGAATGGTTTTCGGGGAATGGAATGGTTCTCGGGGAATGGAATGGTTTTCGGGGAATATAAAAACTACTGGGTAGAAAGTTGATTTCAAGGTATCATTCGATGCCCCTTATTCTCAGCAATCCAAATTTGCCAATTTCGCATCGATACACTGAACTGTTACACCATAAACTTACTGTAAAGCTCAGCTAATAATTTCTTAAGATTTGAATTGGCAATATCAGCCAGATTAGCGAAGGAATTCTTTTAAACAAAGACAAGATAGCAGCTGTCTCGTTGATTCAAAAGAAATGAAATGACAAATTAGAATGACGTAGATACATGTTCCTGGGAATTTTTTGGCCTTTGTTTTCGCAATCAGGGGTGATTCAGCCAGGGTATTCAGATCAAATTGAATGCAAACTGGCATTGCAGCCGTAGTCATCGCTACTATATGTATGATAAAATGTACCCCCCCTCCCAGAATTTGCAGGGCATTGTGTGTTCTCCATGAAAAAACGTTTCGTCAATGCGTGCAGTGCATCTTCACTTCACACACTGGCCTTTAGTTGTAATTTTCTCAAGTCACTTGAAACTGTTTTGAAATTATACATTAATAGGACGTTATATTTGGACGTCAGTTTCAATGCAACTTGCGTTGAGCTCTTACCAAGTTATTTGAAAGCTCTCTTGACAAAATAAGAAACACGTAAGAAACTTTGGTTTTTAAAATGAACCGAAAATTTAAGAAACTGCTTGCTAGCCCGGGGCCTTAGTTTTCTATAAAAGAAATACGTGTACACGAGCAAGAATGTTGAATTGATAGATTTCGTGGTGATAGCTATCTTATTAGAAAAATACAACAATTTAACAGAAAAAACATCGAATTCTCCATTTATTCCTCAAGATTCTAAAACATTCAGGTACAAGCATCAGTTATACCAGGGGCTTTTTACTTGTCAACAAGCATTGACGAAACGTTTCTTCATGGAGACCACACAATGCCCTGCAAATTCTGGGAGGAGGGGGGTACATTTTATCATACATATAGAAGCGATGACTACGGCTACAATGCCCATTTACATTCAATTTGATCTGAATACCCTGGCTGAATCACCCCTGATTGCGAAAACAAAGGCCAAAAAATTCCCAGGAACATGTATCTACGTCATTCTAATTTGTCATTTCATTTCTTTTGAATCAACGAGACAGCTGCTATCTTGTCTTTGTTTAGAAGAATTCCTTCACTAATCTGCCTGATATTGCCAATTCAAATCTTAAGAAATTATTAGCTGAGTTTTACAGTAAGTTTATGGAGTAACAGTTCAGTGTATCGATGCGAAATTGGCAAATTTGGATTGCTGAGAAGAAGGGGCATCGAATGATACCTTGAAATCAACTTTCTACCCAGTAGTTTTTATATTCCCCGAAAACCATTCCATTCCCCGAAAACCATTCCATTCCCCTTTGTTTTAAAAGGCAAAGTTTATTTTTTGATTTGTAGCAAAAGTATAAGTGTTATTGACTTGCAACTTGGTGAAGAGATGTATCTATAGAAATACTCTGCAATGATATACTTTACTATTTTATATACTGTATAACTTTTCCATTCCCCGAACCCATTCCATTCCCCATTCCATTCCCCGTTCCATTCCCCGTCCCATTCCCCTTTTTAGAGATAGCCAATAAAAAATACACTCTGGGTAATAAACATACCGTATAAGAAGTTCGTAAGGAACTTCTGGTAGCAAGTGTCTCAAAAGTCGAGCAACCACCTACCAGCCCTTGGCCCAAGCTTCTCTGGGAAATGAGTGTAGTTGTAAATCATTATACCGTAGAACTGACGAATTTCTTTTCGAAAGTTTCTCTTTCCCTCCTCTTCGTGATGAAGGGCCTAACTTCGTGCGTTTTATGAAACGGCCTATATGCAAGAAAGAGTAGAAAATAAAAAGTGCAAATAACATTTATTCCAATTTAATAAAAATAAATTTAAATTTAATAAATCCAAAACTGCTTCCAACATTTATTTTTTTGTTTTTCTGCTTCCAATTTATTTGTTTACACCGCAGCTGAGAGTCGGCATTATTTCTTTTCAGGAAAGTGTACAGTTATGTGTCATGGCGTTCGAGAACATCTCCTGTTTGTATCCATTGATTCCAAGATATGACATATAAACTCTCTCTCTCTGGCCGTGGCCACATGCGCGCGCATAAAAAACATTTCTGCCTCTTGCTGTTCTAGGTAGGAAGACAGACCAAGAAATATTGCTCAACCAAAACAATGCCAATCTGGTGCATTTTGTTCCAAAATTCAGATTGTGCCAAAAATTGCATTTTTGATCAATTGTTAAAGTTTAACAGCTACATTTTATTCAATGCTTTCAGGGTCCTGAACTTGACTGACAGTTTACGCAGAAATTGAACGACAACACGCTTTATATCATTTGTCAATTTGTGTTGCCATAAGGAGAAGAAGGAGGATTTGAAGCAATCTTTCATAAATGCATATATTGTTTGTAACTCCTGGAGAGCGGGGAAGTAGGCTCATTTCACTGAAGTTTACATGCACGCTTTTCTTTGTCTTTGTGTTGTACAATATTGTCTTCAAACATTGCATCTAAGTTGAAAAGATAACATCTTGGAGTCGCAATTGAAACCTTGATCAGCTTACAGCGTTTCTTATTATTTTTGAACATTCTACTTTAAAAGTTCACCAATCAGATAGCCCATGAAAGTGTTTGTATTGTCGATGAAAAAGATGCAATTAGTGCTACAGATATATTTACCAGAAGATCATGATATTGCCCTTATGGACAGAACGCTCTAAGACGCCTTATTGCAAATTGGGCACTGCAATGTCATTTGAAGGGTTTTCTCATTCTTCTACATGCGTGTCAAAGAAGTATTTTATATCGAGTGCCAAATCGATTTCTCCAAAGAAGATATTTTCACTCGCTTTGTCACTCTGTATATATCATTTGATTATTTGAACTTCAGATATTACTGAGAGTGCCGCTGAGGCATTGAATGAACAAAGGAAGAACAAGGACAAGGTATATGCGCACCAAATGGTGCGAACTGATGCCCGGGAACAAAAGATTGATGCCTTTTATGAGAAAAGTGTTGCAAGGTATGTGCTGTCGGTTAAATCTATCAATTAAAATTGAGCTTTTGCGGTTTTTTCACAGTCTATCTGCCACTACGTGAATTCGTGTTTTCCTAGGTAAGATGCTACAATTGCATCAACTTTTCGTCTCCGCAGTTTTGAAGTTTTAAAAGTGCAATTTTTGGGAAAAGGTTTATCTGAAAAGTTTTTGTCGGCATTACCCTAAGATGTGCCCCAAAATCTTTGCCTAACTTTCTTTCTTTGTTTAGTACTAGGCTGATGCTATGCAGTTCGAATCCATTCCAAGTGAAAGATTTGATCAATAAGCTGCAGAAATAAAATCGTTTCTGAAAAGTATCTGAACTTTTTGGTCCGACATCATTTGTCCGTCACATTTCTGTCCAAAGCGCTTGATGTTGATGCACGTAAAATAGTAAGAACAGTCAATCTATAGCCTCGTTCAAACGTAAGATCAAATCATGGAATGGAGATGATTGTAACTGTAATATCTGTAATTAGCTGAAACTGTAAATATTGTATTTTTGTAAATAGTTGGTTTGAATTTGTTGCTCTATTCTTAGGGTGAACTATGTTGTTGTACCCAACTTTAAACGAATTCTTTATTATTATTATTATTATAGTTTTCGTCGTTGCTCTTTAGCAAGAATTTGTAAAGTCATCATTAAACTCTGCTATCTCTGCGTTCTATCTGTTATATTTTCAGATGCTATAGCTTTTGATCTTCCTGGGCATTACCAGACATAACACTGTGAGGTCTTTGCAAGTTTGGTCTGGAATATTCTCATCGATAATGTAGCACACGCTGTAATTGTTTTGTTTCATTTAGAGGCACCATATTTTCGAAACTTCTGCGTACAAGACCAATTGAAAAATTTTCATGTGATTGATGCTAAAAGATTTTACTGTCGAGTGGCTTATGCTGAAATCTTAGTATATTGCAACATCCTAACATACAGTAAAACATACAGTAGCCATAGCGAATGTTCTTAATTTTAGGATTTGAAATTTAAGAACACCGTGTAATTCAGAGAGGAAATTTGCCATGTAAACACTCTTACTCAAAGATTACAAGCTTTGTGTATCAGGCAATTTGAATTATCTTCTTTCCATATTCAATGCAATAATTACACAGTTTAGAACGTTTTTGTCCAGAATTTTATGCTGAAGGTTCTTGAAAGTTGTGGTTCTTATGCAGGTTTACTTTGTATGCTATTCGCAGTTGTGAAACGTTTATATCGTTGAGAGAAATGTATGTCTATGAGCAGAATTGGACGACCCATTAATCCAAAAGTTTTTTTTAAAATAGCTATGAAAGATTCTTCTTCCGTCTTCAAAACATTTGCATTTGCTCCAAGTGAGGAGCAACTTAAAGTGTCCCATTTTCACGTACACATTGAGGAAAAGGAACGTTCATAAATCTAATTGTACCTATGTTTTACGACTCTCAGAAACTAGAAGAAATATCACAAAAATACATCAGACTTTTGGCTCTCCGCCAAAATTTCATCCATAGCAATTCTGAAGGGCTATCTGTATTACAACTCGGCAAATAGTTGAACTTATTTTTTTGGTCTACCTGTTAGCTATGAAGGATTCTTCTTCTCTTCCCAGCACATCTACCTTGACTTCTGACACATCTAAAAGTGCAACCGAATCGCCAGCAGACTGCAGTGAAGTTGTGACTATTGCTGATGACGAATCTCTAGATTCCGATCCCGTGATAGACAGATCTAAGAACAATCAGATACCATCAAAACCAAGTAAGACTTCTTTATTGGAATGGCTTCTTCAAATTTATAAGTGAAGCCCCTTGTCTCCCTGTGCTCTTGCGGGCTTGATGACATCTCCTCGGTCAACGTAACTTTTGTCAACCTGTTGGACAAAGTTTTCTAAAGGGATGCAAGGGACCAAAATAATCAGTGTATGGCTTCTTATATTGGGTAAGGAAATGACATCTGGGACGCGGGAGCTTGTTTTTCTTCGCCTGTAGTATTCTCTGTTTTTGCATAAAAAGTGATTACTACGCATGCCAAGTACTTCCCACCCCTCCTACTCCGACAACAGGAGCATCTTAAGGTAAAAGGTGCGGCACTTCAACTGTTTGCTGCGTTGGCTTTTTGCTAACTTTGAAGATAGAGTTTCTGGCCCCGTTCACACTACTCCGTTTTGTACAAAAACGGAGAGAAAAACCTCCGTTTTTGTGAAAGTGTTCACACTTATCCGCACAAAAACGCCACAAAACGGAGGTTTTCGAAAACGCTGTCAAAAGTGGATATCCACAAAAACGGAGGTTTTTGAAAACGCATTTGATCAATGTGAACGCACAAAAATGGGGGTTTTGAAAACGCCCCAATATGCAACAATGAGCTTCACAAAAACGGAGCAATGTGAACGCACAAAAACGGATGTTTTTCGCTGCGTTTTGTTATCGGGCAGATCAGTGTGAACGCACAAAAACGGAGGTTTTTCTCACCGTTTTTGTACGAAAACGGAGTAGTGTGAAAGGTAGCTTCGATGTAACAAAAACGGATACCAACAAAAACAGAGTAGTGTGAACGGGGCCTCTGTTGGAAGAAAATTTCGCGATTTCGCATTTTTGAGGCGATTGGTAGGATCAATTAATGCAATCAAATGTCACATAAATAAATATGTGAAGGATTCCACCCACGAAGGTTCATTGACGCAAAGTTTCTTTCGACAGGTCTTCCGTGCAAGTCTCCCTGACGAGATGTACACAAATGGACATCTCTACCTAAAAAAGACTGTTCTCGTTTACTATCAAGATGTATGATAAGCCTTGCTAATGTTATCTTCAAGTGTTCAAAAATGATTAAAGCGAATCCACGAAGTAGCCGTGAATTGGTATTCATTTGAAATATATTTCTTTGAGCCAACTGCAAAAGTGAATTTGAAAATGTCACGGTTTTTCCTGGCGAAATTTTAAGTTTTTCGTTTACCGGATGTCTCAAAAAAGTACCCCCTTTTGTGCTGGAAATAGGAACGAACGATAAGATATTATTACTCTCCGAGTGGAGCGCTAAATTTATCAATCTTCAACTTAGATTCACATAACTTGCATTTAAAAATCGTCCATCAAACACCGGAGATACAAGCTTGCAAAGTCAACATTTACAGTACACTTGCAAGCTTGTGTAGGTTTTGTAAAAGGGCCTAGCCATGATTACTTATCAACGCATTTAGTACATTAATGCGCTTGTTATAATATGTAGAATGCCTTTTCTTTTCTAGCTAAAAGAAAGCGCGAAGAGACGACCACTACTTCTTTTGTAGCTCCACGGAGAGATATTCGCTTGACAAGTGTTAAGAATCTCCGCAAGGCCATTGATGAAAAGGAACATTCTGCCATGAAAACTTTGCTGGAAGACCACATTTTTGTCGGCTGTGTTGATAGATCTCAAGCCCTTATACAGCATAGTACAAAGTTGTATCTTGTGAACACTGCGATGTTATCGAAGGAACTCTTCTACCAAATAATCATCTTTAATTTTGGCAACCTTGGTTACATGCGGTTATCAAGTCCAGCTCCTATTTACGATTTAGCATTGCTTGCTTTAGAAACAGAACAAAGTGGCTGGACACAATCAGATGGGCCTAGAAATGAGCTTGCTAAATATGTCGTGGAACTGCTAAAATCGAAAGCTGAAATGCTGCTGGATTATTTCTCCATTGAAATTGATCAAAATGGAAATCTTCTAGCTTTGCCTTTGCTTTTGAAGAAGTTCAACCCTGATGTGAACAGACTGCCAATGTTCTTACTGCGGCTTGCTACTGATGTGAGTTTCTACTTTATTTTCTTAATTACGACCTGGTGTTTGAAAGCTTATCGGACCGGCAGCGGCGTAAATTTCCATGTATTGTTTATTCTTAGCAATGAAAATGAAGAAAAGTGCGATGATCATGTATTTGAAGTTAACATTTGCCTTGGATATACATTGGAATATACCTAGTCCTAACTTATATTCGGGAATCGCCCCTCCCCGCTCTCATTGGCTGTTTTTAGTACATTTTTGTTCATGACGATGCGGTGGTGAGATCGATTTGAAAAAAGTTAATGCCTAAAAATTCCTTGATTTTCTGTTATAATGTACTGGGTGAGCCAGAAAAAAGTTCCCACTTTTGAAAATTCAAAGCACCAAGATTACTTCACGGATTTGAATCATTCAAATTCTAGTTAAAAGCAAAAAGATCAAAGTATTTTTGTGATTTTTCTCACTGTCCTACCAGCACTAGAAGTATTCCTAAATTTAACTTTATAACAGTTTCATGGTTGCAAAATGACGGGAAGAGGGCCTAAAACATTGATCAAATCGTAACGATCCTATTCACATCGAACAATAGGCAATGAGCGTTTCACTTCTCTCAAGAGTTATAAGACATCGATTTTCAAACAAATATGGAAAATTTCAATTCCATGGCAATTAAGGTCCAGAGGATATCTCTCACCCATGAGAAGTTGCATTTGCTTCAATATTCTGTGCGAGGAGTCATTTATGCTTTGATCGATGTTTTAGGCCATTTTCAGTCATTTTACAACTATGAAATCTTTGTAAAGTTGAATTTACCCATATTTGTAGTTCTCGTGAGACAAGGAGAAAAATCACAAAAATACTTCAACCTTGTGGCTTTTAACTAGAATTTGAATCATTTAAATCTGTGAAATATACTTGCTGTTATGAATTTTCAAAAGTGGGAACTTTTTCTGGCTCATCCTGGTTCACCCGGTATCTCAACTGGATAGGCTGGCAAAACAGGCGTTATCCTCTGAGAACAAATATTTACTCCAGACCAATTTGAATCAACAAACAAATCAAACTTTGAGATCATATAATTTACGAAAACACCAATGAAGGTGTTTTGCCGTCGTAAGAATTTTAATCTTGATTTATTATCTGTAGGTTGACTGGGATTCAGAGCAAGAATGCTTCCATACCCTGGCCTGTGTTTGCAGCACATTCTTTGCGTCTGGCCAGAACGAACTCGACATTAAACCTCTCGACAACGCAGAGGATTCATCTTTATCTGGGGTCAAGGGTGACCAAGGCGAGGCTATCCCGAAAGAGCGGCCTTGGAAATGGACAGTTCAACATGTTTTGTTCCCGGCAATAAGACATGGACTTGTCCCTCCACGGAAGCTGTCAGAAGATGGCACAATTTTACAAATTGCCAACCTTCCCGATCTTTACAAAGTATTTGAACGATGTTAGATTAAGGTATGATATTTAATTTATTATTTGCTTTCTGCTACAGTTTAAATTGATATCTGGAATGCCTGTTATTTTGAACATGTTTTTTTTATTGAACAGAGCTTCACTTTACCAGATTTTATTCCAGTTTAACATAAAATGTCATGACGCTTGCCATCCCTTTGCTTTTGCGTTGAACTCCGATTTCCTGTCTTTGGTATTTGCTTTATAACCTTTATAACTAGCGTACAACATCAGGTGTGAGCTTCAGTTCGCCAAGAATGAGCTTTAATTCACCAAGAACGGCCGTCGCATTCCCAAGTTACAAATGAACAAGTGCAAATGCGTCCTTTGTACGACTGTAAATCACGCCTGGAAGTATGATCAACTGTTTTCATCATTCTGGCAATTATTATTAAGCAACTTATTTATTTAGCCTTGCAATGATGATAGCATACTGTCAGAAAGGGATGTCCTCTTAGAAGATGGAGAGAGCTTCCATGGGGAAACGTAGGCTCTGCGTTTCGCGTTTTCATTTCATTCATTTTACTTTTAAAATATTTATACAGGTAATAAGTTTCATATACATGTTTTTCAAACTGACCTGTTTAAAATAAAACAAATGAAAAGAGGCTAAACTAAGGACAAAAGAATTTCATAAACCTAATTTACAATGTAATACCTAATAATACCTAATTTACAATAAAATAGAACAGACAAATCAAATAGAAATTAAAATTACACCACCCTCTATATTCGTTCCTTGAAAGTTTTTAGGGAAGGTGCCAATTTTGCTTCTCTTGGTAAACTGTTCCAAAGTTTTGCACCGCGATATGAAAAGGCCTTTTGGCCATTAGCAGTTTTTAGCAACGGTAACCTAAGATCAGTTTCCGTTGAACGCAACGACCTTTCGGTATCATCTGAATATTTTGTGAATAGTTTTCTCATGTAGGCTGGGGCAGGCGAATTCAAAGACTTATATGTTAGCGTGGCGGTCTGTTTTCTTATAAGATTACTGATAGTCGGCCAACCAAGATTCTGAATTAGTGGATCAGCAGAAGCATCGTATGGGCTATTTGTTACGATTCTTGCAGCTCTGTTTTGAATTTTTTGCAAGACGTTAATTTTTGATTCACTACAGCAGCCCCAAACAGAGCAACAGTAACTCAACTGGGGCTCCACAAGCCCTCTGTACATTTTGTTGAGTACATCAGATGGAAGGTAATTCTTAGAATACTTAATAAGTCGAAGGGCTCGATTAGCCTTTGTCTTGATAGTATCGACATGTTTGTCCTAGTTTAGTTGACTATCTACTTGAAGAACACCTAAGTATTTTGTATTGGCAATCATCTCAATTTCCTGATCACCTATTGAAAAAGATGGTTGAGCATCAGACTGGCTATCTATCTTACGTCTATGGTAATGCATCGTGCCTTTTTACTATTGTAAAGTGCAAATAAAAACTTTGGCTGGGCCATCACCAAGAATCTGAAGTATTCACAACCACCTTTTATTATTCAAGGGTGATCAATTGTATGAACCTCAAGGCAAGAAATCAACAAAACTAAAATTATCTCTATGTCCTGGAGTTGACTAATTTTTGCACTGGTTTATTTATCTGGAGAGCAATATGAATCGTTTCACAACATGCGCTAATGTTTTTTATGTCATTTCAATGTTGATCTTTTACATAATGTGTAGCGTCTTTCTCTTTAATCCACGCAAGTGTCGTTAATTTTGTTTGCCTTTGAAGAACAAAAATGAGCGAAAGGTTTATATGATTACTGGGTGTGTGCGAAATTTCATTAGGCGCCTCGTATAGTGTAAAACTGCATTAATTGATTGTGTAAATAGAGAGAGACTCATTTTATGCAAAGTGCTGCTGATATACGTTGCTTCGTAATCAGATTTCCAGTTGTTTGCATTGCAATTATTCCGGGTGAGTGAATGAAAACGTTGATAGGTTTGGTGGGTCATGCAGTAATGAAAGTACGTGGTCGATATTCAAAACTGAAATATACTCCAAGGCTGACTTAGATGTGAAAACTTTTTTGGTAAAATCTCTCATCTTTTAGATCCATAAATTAGGGAAATGCCGGTCAGGGATTTTTATGGAAACGAAAATTCTACGTTCGATTTTGGTCCTGATTTACTTGCAATAGACGATTACGCTAAAGATGGCGTCGAGGAACTTTTGACCAAGATGCATTGCGTTCGAATTACGAATCCTTAACGATCCTATAGGAATTCGATTAAAGAACACAATGCATCCTGGTAAAAAGTTCCTCGCCGCCATCTTTAGCGTAATGGTCTATTGAAATTGAAATTCTATCTTTTACAATGACAATTGCTTTGAATGTGAATTTCAATCGTAAGTAAATCACAGCCCAGAATTTACCATGGAATTCTCGTCCCTTTCTATGCAAACCCGTCACCAGCGTTTTCCTAAACTTCTCAGTCTAAATGGAGAATATTTTTACGAATACGTATTTTTGGAGAGTATCTAAGTTAGCCCTTGACTGATAGATGAGCATTTCGGTTTTTAATATTAGCCCTACACATCTTATTACGTAGCCCGCTGGACTTGCTACAAGTCTATCTTATAGTTATAATTCCTTCTCTCGTTTTTATGACCAAAAGATAGACTTGTATCTTTTTCCTTTGTTTTCTTTTTCCTTCTCTCGTTTTTATGACCAAAAGATAGACTTGTAGCAAGTCCAGTAGCCAGCCAAACGTGTGAACTTGCTTTTACTCATCCAGTAAACAATTTCAGGTAAAGAACTTTCCTCTCAGAGCAGCAACCTTCAACTCCATTTCTTGACGTTTGCAATTGACTAAATTTGAATTGACCAGAGTCGCTGAGAAATTTTGAAAGATCTCCGTAGTTCCTTTTTCTTGGAAATAAAATTAGTCCCATTTATGTTGGTGGATACTCAAAGTAGAAATCATAATCTCTAATTTAAACTTTGGTGCAGAAATTGCGAAAATCGGTGTAGGAGACGTGGTTTTATGATCATTTTCAGTTCCCAAAGCAGATCATTAAAAAACTAAGAAATCAAAAGCTCCCAGACAATTTACAAGTTAGCAAAAAATGTATTGTAAGATGCTGTTTATACGAGGAGCGCGAGGGCTGGATTTTAATTTGCGTTTGGATGGAGTTTAAACTTTCATAGAGATCATACATAGAGTGCAACGGCCATTACTTCACAGCTAAGAAATCTGAGACGTCCCATGTAGGCTGCTAGCCAATCTTTTAGTCTTCTAAAATATAGTCAAGACACTCGAGTTTTGGCAAGCCACCTGGACAGACGTCTCCATTCCTTAGTTCTAAAATGATGACAGTTGTATTCTTTAATTTCTATGAAAGCTTAACAAGCCTTTTATCAATTGCTAAACGTAAGAAAATCCTTTGCCAGTCCTTCTTATCCCACAATATTGAGATAACTTACCTGAGATTATGCTGGATCTAAACCTTGTGGTCGAAAATCCTGCCTGAAAACGAATGATTTGAAAAGCAGTTTGAGAATGAATTTAGTAATGAGGGGTACTTCGGGGGGTCCCAATACCGCAATACCGCACGAAAAAGGTGCCAAATACCGCAATACCGCATCGAAAAATAGCAAAATACCGCAACAGTTGAAAAATGAAAAACCACGCTGTTCATACAGTATACTGTTTTACTGCTTTGTTGCGAGATGGACGCTTAGCCATACTACATATATACGTCTTGTATATTGGATTGTGTTTGTCATGGGATCGCTGTTGCAAGCTTTCGAATGAATTTCTACTTCTCAAGTAAATTCTAACGCAGGATACAACATGTTTGGGTTAAAGGGAATAGGCATAGGTATATCTCATAGCCGCTATAAATAGGCTAAAGAAACGCCCAAAAAATCCATTGTTTCTTTAGCTACACAATGAAACCAGATGCATCGAAGCTGTCGAGTATATTAGACTATATTTTTGACCTGGCCCGGGCCAGCTTTTAACTATGTCAATGTGAAGACCTCAAACAGAAACTTTGATTAAAAATCATGGAAACCTTAGTCTACATGAGATTTCTTCCATTTTCAAAACTTCTGTTGGCTTCCAAGAAGGTATCATTGTGTGCCTTGAAAGTTCGGCTACCAGAATATGAAGAAATCGAAAAAGAAATGGATGTATTCAACCAGAAAACGTTTACTGCATCCTTAAAGGCAATTTGATTCTGATTTGTATGCACTTTTTCTAAATCCAAAGCTGTAGTTTGATCTTCTAGATCGTAGCATGATGTAGTAAGAAATCAAAGAACTGTGAATGTATGCAGTAAAATTACAATTTGATCTGAAAATTGTTAGAAGAGCGTTAGACCATAGACAAGAGAGCCAAGCCTCCGAAATCATATGACTAAGTTAGCATTAGTTCTGAAGAATCAAGCTTGCTAGAGATTCCATAGCTGTAGGATTATCATAGGTCATGGACAGAGATTTGCATTGTTCAACATCTCCAAGTCAATGGAAAAAGCAGCGCTAAAGAAAGGAGCCAGTTCTGAAATGGGAAATCATACCCCTCTTTCACTATTAAGTATTCCCAGCACAAAGTATATGAGGGGATCAAAGGCCAGGGTATAGACAAACACGTCATCGATAGAGGTCTGGCAAGCTCAATATCATGGGGTTTTGTAAAAGGAGGATCAACTGAATTATTTCCCAAGTTACATGAAGGATCCTTTTCCACCTCAGCGACCGTTGCAATACTGTCTTCGCAACCAAGATGTCATTGGGCGAATAAAGGCCAGAACAGAAAAATTTCAAAGTAGCTTCTATCCTCACTGCTTATCTGAATGGAATAAACTTGATCCTGAAATTAGACTTGCACCGTCGGTTGCTGTTTTTAAGAAAAAACTCCTCTCAATAATCCGACCCCCTGCTAAGTCCTTTTTTGGAATACATGACCCAATAGGTTTATCCCACCTTTGTCAATTGAGGGTTGGTCTCAGCAAACTAAAATTTCACAAATTCAAGCATAATTTTAGGGACACTATAAACCCATTGTGCCCATCGAACGATGGCATCGAGGATACGGAACATTTCTTGTTGCTCTGCCCTTCCTTTGCAGTGCCGCGAAGAGGTCTTCTCACTGGAGTGTTAGCTCTGTTACGACCATATGGGTATGTCAACAATTCTAACGAGGCCCTCATGCAAGTCTTTCTGTATGGTGCAGTGGCGTGGTGGCCGGGGGGGGGGGCCAAGTCTTTCTGTATGGTGCAGTGGCGTGGTGGCCATCGACGTGAGAAAATGGGGGCGCCAAAGGCGCCCAGCGTTTTGTGGGGGCGCCAAATGCCAGAAAGCCTGATTCACACGAAATCACGTTTGGATGCACAAATGCGACAGAAAAAAGTATGCGAAATAGTTTTGCCTCAACTATAGACTTCTAGCCTTTAAAGATGTTTTGATGGAATTAGAATTGAACAGTCGATAAGGACAAGGTAGCTCACCAATAGCTCACCAGAAACACGTTCAAAATGTGTTCGGAGAATACAATTTTTATCGCAATTCTAAGGGCTCTAAGGTGTTCAATTCCAGTGTGAACTTAGCTTTTAAAGCTTTTAAGCTTTTAATCTAATAAATCAGGCCAAGCCAGAAAAACATCTTCGCAAAGATCTTCTGCGATTGACTTCCTTGTAAAAATCAACATATAAGCCCGTTCGTTGGGCTTCAGTATCCAGAATGGGGGTGCAAGACTTCGATACCATTTTTACTCATTTGAACGTCACAATGGATCCAGATGACTTTACGTAAAGGTGGAAAGGATGAATATCAAGAGTTTGGGCATAAAGGTGAATGTCTATTGTCGCTAACTATCCAAAAGAGAACGAAGGGAATCATTTAAGTTTTATTTGCTTACTTCATAGTCTTCGAGATTTTGATACTCTATTTTCCAAATTTTCCCCGAGAGCCCTCATTATTTCAGATTCCTTTTCACAGTAAAATGGTAAATTCTTCACAGAGGGAGCATTTTCCAACGATATGAAGAGCATGGTTTCAAAAATTTTCGCTCGCTCCGCTCGCGAAAAGATTTAGGCCCGTCCCAAACTGTTTGTTTTCGATTCCAACGGGATTATAACAAATATAGTTATTCAATTTCAAGGTATAGTCTAGAATTAACCACCTTTGAATAGCCATGGCACATTGTACAACAAACAACAGTCACAGTTTTGTAGGGGGGCGCCAAAACTGGTTGTGCCCCCCCAGCCAATGTTGAGCCACCACGCCACTGCTATGGTGATAAGAACCTTCCTAATGACCTCAATAAAAGCATATACTTCTTCTTTGATTAGAATATATCAAATTCCATCCTAAGCTTTTCAACCACCATAGCCTCTTTAGCAAATTTTTGTTTTTGTAGTCACGTGTATTGTTTGATTTATTCTTTCTTTCGTCTCGTTTTAACGTCAGTAGTTTTTACCTGCATGTTTTGGCTGCAGGGTAGACTAAATGCTTTTGCTCCTTGCGGTATCGTTCTAGTAGTATAGTAGAGTAATTTTGTAAGTAGAGTAGTTAGTAAAGTAATTTTGTTAGTAGAGTATTAAGTAAAATATCATTGCAAATTTTTATTGGAATAAAAAAACTGAATTATTGATGTTAAATCTGACTGAAGTCAGGAGACAGGCATCGGGTGAAAGATGATAGTTATATCAACATGATAGTTATAGACTTCAAAACGCCGTTCATTTGATCTGCCATAAGGCAATGATAGCTCTGAAACGCTACAATCGTGGCCAAAAGTTATTGGACGATTGATCAGAACCTCGATATTCACTAGAAAAAGGCCCCCCCCTTCCCCCATGTCAATGTTGTTGTAAGAGATTGTACGTTAAATCAGTTCATAAACCATCTGGTCATGGAAAACTACAACATTGACACCGGGGGGAGGGGTTTGGAAAGCAACAGAGGGCTAAAACTGTAAAGAGGTTGTATTTATTTCCTCTTCAGTAGCTGTCCAGTAACCTTTTGGCCACGATTGTCTCCAGAAGTGGAGGTAGATATTGCCTCACAACTGTTCATATGAGCCACAAAATATGCCCAGTTATCAATGAATTGGTGGCTTTTACAAGAATTTTGAAAATTTTGAAAATTTTATTCATTTTAAAAATCGATCTGACGTCATAGCATCTTGACGCAAAAGCAAACTTTGCCTTTGAAGACAACGATTGTAGAAAGAAAGCATATCCTCGGAAATTCTCCGCTGATAAAAGACTGCACATGCAGCATTCACAAAAAAGGCAAAATTCAAGCATCAGAGATGAAAAACAATGCTTAATAGCTTGTTAGCAACGGCCAATATTGAAACAATGCCCATTATTCGCGGATACCCGCTGTATATAAGGACTTTGTGATCTCTATAACATCCGTGCCACGAGTTGCCACGAGTTGCCAAATCGAGTTACCATTTTACTTGTAGGCTTCAGTATGGACTTCAACGAGTTACCACGAGTTACCATTCTTTTTTTTAAATAATATAGTATATTATTTATAAAAAAAGAAATGGTAACTCGTCGCTTCCCATACTGAAGTCTGTAGAAAAAATGGTAACTCGTTATGGTAACTCGTGGTAACTCGTGGACAGCCTGACAAAGGTAGCAAAGTGTCGCTTGAAAAGTTGTCCTGAAACTGTTAGGAGCAAGTCTAGGTATGATTGTTAGCTGTAACTAATCATGTAAAGCAATGGGGGCAACTTGGAATGTACATGTGGTTCTGCACTGTTATTTAATGAATGAACTCAAAGATTGTGCATTGACTCAAGGAACTAGAAATTTCTTCTTACGCCGTTCAATCCCGTCGTTAGTGGATATATCGTAAGCCCCTTTGCTCAAACTGTAACTCTGGAGACTACTTAACAAACTAACATGGCTTTCATCATGGTATCATCCGTATTTTCGGTGTAAGAGGAGCAGTTCCTAGCATAGCATCAATATCTCTACATTCAGACAGTCTCCAGAAGTGAAAATAGATATTGCCTCACAACTGTTCATATGAGCCACAAAATATGCCCAGTTATCAATGAATTGGTGGCTTTTACAAGAATTTTGAAAATTTTGAAAATTTTATTCATTTTAAAAATCGATCTGACGTCATAGCATCTTGACGCAAAAGCAAACTTTGCCTTTGAAGACAACGATTGTAGAAAGAAAGCATATCCTCGGAAATTCTCCGCTGATAAAAGACTGCACATGCAGCATTCACAAAAAAGGCAAAATTCAAGCATCAGAGATGAAAAACAATGCTTAATAGCTTGTTAGCAACGGCCAATATTGAAACAATGCCCATTATTCGCGGATACCCGCTGTATATAAGGACTTTGTGATCTCTATAACATCCGTGCCACGAGTTGCCACGAGTTGCCAAATCGAGTTACCATTTTACTTGTAGGCTTCAGTATGGACTTCAACGAGTTACCACGAGTTACCATTCTTTTTTTTAAATAATATAGTATATTATTTATAAAAAAAGAAATGGTAACTCGTCGCTTCCCATACTGAAGTCTGTAGAAAAAATGGTAACTCGTTATGGTAACTCGTGGTAACTCGTGGACAGCCTGACAAAGGTAGCAAAGTGTCGCTTGAAAAGTTGTCCTGAAACTGTTAGGAGCAAGTCTAGGTATGATTGTTAGCTATAACTAATCATGTAAAGCAATGGGGGCAACTTGGAATGTACATGTGGTTCTGCACTGTTATTTAATGAATGAACTCAAAGATTGTGCATTGACTCAAGGAACTAGAAATTTCTTCTTACGCCGTTCAATCCCGTCGTTAGTGGATATATCGTAAGCCCCTTTGCTCAAACTGTAACTCTGGAGACTACTTAACAAACTAACATGGCTTTCATCATGGTATCATCCGTATTTTCGGTGTAAGAGGAGCAGTTCCTAGCATAGCATCAATATCTCTACATTCAGATGTCTCCAGAAGTGAAAATAGATATTGCCTCACAACTGTTCATATGAGCCACAAAATATGCCCAGTTATCAATGAATTGGTGGCTTTTACAAGAATTTTGAAAATTTTGAATATTTTATTCATTTTAAAAATCGATCTGACGTCATAGCATCTTGACGCAAAAGCAAACTTTGCCTTTGAAGACAACGATTGTAGAAAGAAAGCATATCCTCGGAAATTCTCCGCTGATAAAAGACTGCACATGCAGCATTCACAAAAAAGGCAAAATTCAAGCATCAGAGATGAAAAACAATGCTTAATAGCTTGTTAGCAACGGCCAATATTGAAACAATGCCCATTATTCGCGGATACCCGCTGTATATAAGGACTTTGTGATCTCCATAACATCCGTGCCACGAGTTGCCACGAGTTGCCAAATCGAGTTACCATTTTACTTGTAGGCTTCAGTATGGACTTCAACGAGTTACCACGAGTTACCATTCTTTTTTTTAAATAATATAGTATATTATTTATAAAAAAAGAAATGGTAACTCGTCGCTTCCCATACTGAAGTCTGTAGAAAAAATGGTAACTCGTTATGGTAACTCGTGGTAACTCGTGGACAGCCTGACAAAGGTAGCAAAGTGTCGCTTGAAAAGTTGTCCTGAAACTGTTAGGAGCAAGTCTAGGTATGATTGTTAGCTATAACTAATCATGTAAAGCAATGGGGGCAACTTGGAATGTACATGTGGTTCTGCACTGTTATTTAATGAATGAACTCAAAGATTGTGCATTGACTCAAGGAACTAGAAATTTCTTCTTACGCCGTTCAATCCCGTCGTTAGTGGATATATCGTAAGCCCCTTTGCTCAAACTGTAACTCTGGAGACTACTTAACAAACTAACATGGCTTTCATCATGGTATCATCCGTATTTTCGGTGTAAGAGGAGCAGTTCCTAGCATAGCATCAATATCTCTACATTCAGACAGTCTCCAGAAGTGAAAATAGATATTGCCTCACAACTGTTCATATGAGCCACAAAATATGCCCAGTTATCAATGAATTGGTGGCTTTTACAAGAATTTTGAAAATTTTGAAAATTTTATTCATTTTAAAAATCGATCTGACGTCATAGCATCTTGACGCAAAAGCAAACTTTGCCTTTGAAGACAACGATTGTAGAAAGAAAGCATATCCTCGGAAATTCTCCGCTGATAAAAGACTGCACATGCAGCATTCACAAAAAAGGCAAAATTCAAGCATCAGAGATGAAAAACAATGCTTAATAGCTTGTTAGCAACGGCCAATATTGAAACAATGCCCATTATTCGCGGATACCCGCTGTATATAAGGACTTTGTGATCTCTATAACATCCGTGCCACGAGTTGCCACGAGTTGCCAAATCGAGTTACCATTTTACTTGTAGGCTTCAGTATGGACTTCAACGAGTTACCACGAGTTACCATTCTTTTTTTTAAATAATATAGTATATTATTTATAAAAAAAGAAATGGTAACTCGTCGCTTCCCATACTGAAGTCTGTAGAAAAAATGGTAACTCGTTATGGTAACTCGTGGTAACTCGTGGACAGCCTGACAAAGGTAGCAAAGTGTCGCTTGAAAAGTTGTCCTGAAACTGTTAGGAGCAAGTCTAGGTATGATTGTTAGCTATAACTAATCATGTAAAGCAATGGGGGCAACTTGGAATGTACATGTGGTTCTGCACTGTTATTTAATGAATGAACTCAAAGATTGTGCATTGACTCAAGGAACTAGAAATTTCTTCTTACGCCGTTCAATCCCGTCGTTAGTGGATATATCGTAAGCCCCTTTGCTCAAACTGTAACTCTGGAGACTACTTAACAAACTAACATGGCTTTCATCATGGTATCATCCGTATTTTCGGTGTAAGAGGAGCAGTTCCTAGCATAGCATCAATATCTCTACATTCAGACAGTCTCCAGAAGTGAAAATAGATATTGCCTCACAACTGTTCATATGAGCCACAAAATATGCCCAGTTATCAATGAATTGGTGGCTTTTACAAGAATTTTGAAAATTTTGAAAATTTTATTCATTTTAAAAATCGATCTGACGTCATAGCATCTTGACGCAAAAGCAAACTTTGCCTTTGAAGACAACGATTGTAGAAAGAAAGCATATCCTCGGAAATTCTCCGCTGATAAAAGACTGCACATGCAGCATTCACAAAAAAGGCAAAATTCAAGCATCAGAGATGAAAAACAATGCTTAATAGCTTGTTAGCAACGGCCAATATTGAAACAATGCCCATTATTCGCGGATACCCGCTGTATATAAGGACTTTGTGATCTCTATAACATCCGTGCCACGAGTTGCCACGAGTTGCCAAATCGAGTTACCATTTTACTTGTAGGCTTCAGTATGGACTTCAACGAGTTACCACGAGTTACCATTCTTTTTTTTAAATAATATAGTATATTATTTATAAAAAAAGAAATGGTAACTCGTCGCTTCCCATACTGAAGTCTGTAGAAAAAATGGTAACTCGTTATGGTAACTCGTGGTAACTCGTGGACAGCCTGACAAAGGTAGCAAAGTGTCGCTTGAAAAGTTGTCCTGAAACTGTTAGGAGCAAGTCTAGGTATGATTGTTAGCTATAACAAATCATGTAAAGCAATGGGGGCAACTTGGAATGTACATGTGGTTCTGCACTTTTATTTAATGAATGAACTCAAAGATTGTGCATTGACTCAAGGAACTAGAAATTTCTTCTTACGCCGTTCAATCCCGTCGTTAGTGGATATATCGTAAGCCCCTTTGCTCAAACTGTAACTCTGGAGACTACTTAACAAACTAACATGGCTTTCATCATGGTATCATCCGTATTTTCGGTGTAAGAGGAGCAGTTCCTAGCATAGCATCAATATCTCTACATTCAGACGTCTCCAGAAGTGAAAATAGATATTGCCTCACAACTGTTCATATGAGCCACAAAATATGCCCAGTTATCAATGAATTGGTGGCTTTTACAAGAATTTTGAAAATTTTGAAAATTTTATTCATTTTAAAAATCGATCTGACGTCATAGCATCTTGACGCAAAAGCAAACTTTGCCTTTGAAGACAACGATTGTAGAAAGAAAGCATATCCTCGGAAATTCTCCGCTGATAAAAGACTGCACATGCAGCATTCACAAAAAAGGCAAAATTCAAGCATCAGAGATGAAAAACAATGCTTAAGAGCTTGTTAGCAACGGCCAATATTGAAACAATGCCCATTATTCGCGGATACCCGCTGTATATAAGGACTTTGTGATCTCTATAACATCCGTGCCACGAGTTGCCACGAGTTGCCAAATCGAGTTACCATTTTACTTGTAGGCTTCAGTATGGACTTCAACGAGTTAC
Source organism: Aurelia sp. 3 sensu Dawson et al. (2005) (assembly GCA_964020215.1). Lineage (NCBI taxonomy): Eukaryota > Metazoa > Cnidaria > Scyphozoa > Semaeostomeae > Ulmaridae > Aurelia > Aurelia sp. 3 sensu Dawson et al. (2005). Next base: position 13,635,433 of record OZ026585.1, read on the forward strand.
CACGAGTTACCATTCTTTTTTTTTAAATAATATAGTATATTATTTATAAAAAAAGAAATGGTAACTCGTCGCTTCCCATACTGATGTCTGTAGAAAAAATGGTAACTCGTTATGGTAACTCGTGGTAACTCGTGGACAGCCTGACAAAGGTAGCAAAGTGTCGCTTGAAAAGTTGTCCTGAAACTGTTAGGAGCAAGTCTAGGTATGATTGTTAGCTATAACTAATCATGTAAAGCAATGGGGGCAACTTGGAATGTACATGTGGTTCTGCACTGTTATTTAATGAATGAACTCAAAGATTGTGCATTGACTCAAGGAACTAGAAATTTCTTCTTACGCCGTTCAATCCCGTCGTTAGTGGATATATCGTAAGCCCCTTTGCTCAAACTGTAACTCTGGAGACTACTTAACAAACTAACATGGCTTTCATCATGGTATCATCCGTATTTTCGGTGTAAGAGGAGCAGATCCTAGCATAGCATCAATATCTCTACATTCAGACAATCGTGGCCAAAAGTTATTGGACGATTGATCAGAACCTCGATATTCACTAGAAAAAGGCCCCCCCTTCCCCCATGTCAATGTTGTTGTAAGAGATTGTACGTTAAATCAGTTCATAAACCATCTGGTCATGGAAAACTACAACATTGACACCGGGGGGAGGGGTTTGGAAAGCAACAGAGGGCTAAAACTGTAAAGAGGTTGTATTTATTTCCTCTTCAGTAGCTGTCCAGTAACCTTTTGGCCACGATTGTAGGCTTGTTGAATATCAGAAAACTTACACAACTTGATAATGTTTTATTCACCGAACTGAAAACAGTAAGTTAAAAATGAGGGTCAGAGATTTCAATAAGACGAAGGTGATTTCACAGTGAAGTCGTGGTTTTAGCGACAACCGTTGGGACTGCAGGAGTAGAGAAGACGTAATCGTATCCACGACCCCTTATCGTGACGCTCAAGTAGTGGGGCTCTACCTGATATAGAGCACTATCCGCTTGACACATCCTGCTGCTAAGTCAGAGGATTGTACCACTGCGCCACGACACCTTCAAGAAGTTATATGCAGAGTGCCAGAAGGATCAATGCTTGGCCCAAAGCTCTCCAGCATTTATATAAAGATTTAAACAAATGATTTAAAGTATAAAGTTTGAAAATAGCTTTAAATAATGAACTCATCGTGCTAAACCCATGAATGTAGCAAAGTTAACTCCTGTAAAAGAACAGCAACCAAAACCTGCCTGTAACTGGAGAGAAAACGTTTGAATCGTCCAAGTGAACAGCACATTACTCTTAAAACTTAAAAAAAGGGTAAAATAAGTTAGCAGCTGCAATAAAGAGCAATGTTGAATAGCTGTTTGTATTGTTACCGAAATGACGAGGGTGCGACGAAACGCGTTTTTGTCCATTCAGCGTTATGTTGTTCTTTATTGCAGTTACTGAATTATTTTTCCTTCGAGGAGGGGTATTTGACCTAAATTTGTACTGGGGTGTGCCGATGAAAAAATCTTTTTACCTTGTTCTAGAATTTTTCCTTCAAATGATAACCGACTGCAGGAAAAATTAGCAAAAATTATTCTCCAAAACACAAAGGTTAGACTAAAAACAACCCGATCTGACAAAATTTCCCTTTTGACGTGTTTTGACAACCGGCTGCTGAAGAATTACCTTCTTTTTTGATAGCCCGCTCCAGAACAAATAGTCGAAAACGATATATACCCTGAAAAACGGCACACGCCCGTCGGACAAATATACTAAGTACCCCCCTTGTTTTTACCTTAAGATTAATTCGTTTTTTTCTTGCATGAATGGTCCAAAAGTTTTCTCTCTAGTTACTTGTTTATTTTGGTAGTTGTCCTTTCCCAGGAGCTAACAGTCTTCCTTTTACACTTTACAGTGTTTTTGTTGCGCCTAAAAGGTCCAAAAGTTTTCTCTCTAGTTACTTGTTTATTTTGGTAGTTGTCCTTTCCCAGGAGCTAACAGTCTTCCTTTTACACTTTACAGTGTTTTTGTTGCGCCTATGGGGTTAGTATGATGAGTCCGTTTTTCAAGGCTATTTTCAAATTGATGTAAATGATGTACAAGAAATGCAAAGGTGTGGTAAACTGTCTAGCCTGGAAGAGGGGTACTTCGGGGTTTGCGGTATTGCGGTATCGGGTGTCATTTCTGCGCGGTATTGCGGTATTAAGGGCAAAAATTGGCGGTATTGCGGTATTGAGTTTTTACAGCGCGGTATGCGGTATCGTTAAAAATCAGCATGCACAGTTCATGAAATACTATTTTTCTGACAAGGAGACCATCGTCTTCAAGAGGAATTCATGGAGGAAAGGAAGTCAAAGGAGAATGGGCATTCCCTTTGTCTTTCTCCACCTGTTCATCCTGGAAATAGACATCCTGCGGAGGAGAGAAATTTATTTTTCATCTGAAAACTTAGTGGCGACAAAATTTTAACAAAGAACCTTATTTTGCTTTGGAAAGTTTTAATGTTGATTCATGTTGCATTTGAATTCATTCGCACCACAGATCTACCAACAATATAGCGTTGTAATGTAAGCAAGACGGTTTCCAGATTAGAAAGTTTACCACACCTTTGCATTTCTTGTGGATCATTTACATCAATTTGAAAAGTCTTGAACAATGAACTCATCATACTAACCCCATAAGCGCAACAAAAACACTGTAATGTGTATAAGGAAGACTGTTAACTCGCTGGAAAAGGAAAACTACCAAAATAAACAAGTAACTAGAGAGAAAACTTTTGGACCTTTTAATTCATGCAAGAAAAAACGAATTAATCTTAAGGGAAAAACAAGGGGGGTACTTAGTATATTTGTCCGACGGGCGTGTGCCGTTTTTCAGGGTATCGTTTTCGACTATTTTTTCTGGAGCGGGCTATCAAAAGAAGGTAATTCTTCTGCAGCCGGTTGTCAAAACACGTCAAAAGGGAAATTTTGTCAGATCGGGTTGTTTTTTAGTCTAACCTTTTTGGAGAACAATTTTTGCCAATTTTTCCTACAGTCGGCTATCATTTGAAGGAAAAATTCTAGAACAGGGTAAAAACATTTTTTCATCGGCACACCCCAGTACAAATTTAGGTCAAATACCCCTCCCCGAAGGAAAAATAATTCAGACTGCAATAAAGAACAACATAACGCTGAATGGACAAAAACGCGTTTCGTCGCACCCTCTTCATTTCGGTATCAATACAAACAGCTATTCAACGTTGCTCTTTATTGCAGCTGCTAACTTATTTTACCCTTTCAAGTTTTAAGATTAATGTGCTGCTCTCTTGGACGATTCAAACGTTTTCTCTCTAGTTACAGGCAGGTTTTGGTTGCTGTTCTTTTACAGGAGTTAACTTTGCTATATTCATGGGTTTAGCACGATGAGTTCATTATTAAAAGCTATTTTCAAACTTTGTACTTCAAATCATTTGTTTAGATCTTTATATAAATGCTGGAGAGCTTTGGGCCAAGCATTGATCCTTGTGGCACTCTGCATATAACTTCTTTAAGGTGTCGTGGCGCAGTGGTACAATCCTCTGACTTTGCAGCCGGATGTGTCAAGCGGATAGTGCTCTATATCAGGTAGAGCCCCACTACTTGAGCGTCATGATAAGGGGTCGTGGACTCGATTACGTCTTTTCTACTCCTGCAGTCCCAACGCTTGTCGCTAAAAACATGACTTCAGTGTGCAGTCACCTTCGGTTTAATGAAATCTCTGACCCTCAATCTTAACTTACCGTTTTCATTTCGGTGAATAAAGCATTATCTAGTTGTGTAAGTTTTCTGATATTCCACAAGCCTAGCGTTTCAGAGCCATTATTGCCTTGTGTCAGATCAAACGAACGACTATTTGAAGTCTATGACTATCATGTTGATCAATATCTTTAACCCGATGCCTGTCTCCTGACTTCAGTCAGATGTAACATCAATGATTCAGTTGATCCTCCTTTTACAAAACCCCATGATATTGAGCTTGCCAGACCTCTATCGATGACGTGTTAGTCTATACCCTGGCCTTTGATCCCCTCATATACTTTGTGCTGGGAATACTTAATAGTGAAAGAGGGATGATTCCCCATTTCAGAACTGCCTCCTTTCTTTAGCGCTGCTTTTTCCATTGACTTGGAGATGTTGAATAATGCAAATCTCTGTCCATGACCTATGATAATCCTACAGCTATGGAATCTCTAGCAAGCTTGATTCTTTAGAACTAATGCTAACTTAGTCATATGATTTCGGAGGCTTGGCTCTCTTGTCTAACGCTCTTCTCTCAATTTTCAGATCAAATTGTAATTTTACTGCATACATTCACAGTTCTTTGATTTCTTACTACATCATGCTATGATCTAAGAAGATCAAACTACAGCTTTGGATTTAGAAAAGGTGCATACACGTCGGAATCAAATTGCCTTTAAGGATGCAGTAAACGTTTTCTGGTTGAATACATCCATTTCTTTTTCGATTTCTTCATATTCTGGTAGCCGAACTTTCAAGGCACACAATGATACCTCCTTGGAAGCCAACAGAAGTTTTGAGAATGGAAGAAATCTCATGTAGACTAAGGTTTCCATGATTTTTAATCAAAGTTTCTGTTTGAGGTCTTCACATCGACATAGTTAAAAGCTGGCCCGGGCCAGGTCAAAAATATAGTCTAATATACTCGACAGCTTCGATGCATTTGGTTTCATTGCGTAGCTAAAGAAACAATGGATTTGTGGGCGTTTCTCTAGCCTATTTATAGCGGCTATGAGATATACCTATGTCTATTCCCTTTAACCCAAACATGTTGTATCCTGCCTTAAAATTTACTTGAGAAGTAGAAATTCATTCGAAAACTTGCAACAGCGATCCTATGACAAACACAATCCAATATACAAGACGTATATATGTAGTATGGCTAAGCGTCCATCTCGCAACATAGCAGTACAACAGTATACTGTATGAACAGCGTGGTTTTTCATTTTTCAACTGTTTGCGGTATTTTGCTATTTTTCGATGCGGTATTGCGGTATTTGGCAACTTTTTCGTGCGGTATTGCGGTATTGGGACCCCCCCGAAGTACCCCTCCTGGAACCGTCTTGCTTACATTACAACGCTATATTGTTGGTAGATCTGGGGTGCGAATGAATTCAAATGCAACATGAATCAACAGGAAAACTTTCCAAAGCAAAATAAGGTTCTCTGTTAAAATTTTGTCGCCACCAAGTTTTCAGATGGAAAATAAATTTCTCTCCTCCGCAGGATGTCTATTTCCAGGGTGAGCAGGTGGAGAAAGACAAAAGGGAATGCCCATTCTCCTTTGATTTCCTTTCCTCCATGAATTCCTTCTTGAAGATGATGGGCTCCTTGTCAGGAAAATGGTATTTCATGAACTTTGGATGCTGATTTATAACGATACCGCATACCGCGCTGTAAAAACTCAATACCGTAATACTGCTAATTTTTGCCCTTAATACCGCAATACCGCGCAGAAATGACACCAGATACCGCAATACCGCAAACCCCGAAGTACCCCTCAGTAATCACTGAAATATTGTTTGTCTCATGAGCGAAGATTCGCCGTTATTTTGAGTATTTTTAGATATTCAGTCTTGCAAAGCAGCCGGGGAATCGCTAGCCTGTAGGAAATTGTCGGAACATTGTAAACAAGAGAATGCAGCTGATGTGCTCAGTTGTATTGATGTATAATGATCATTGAGAGTTGTTTCATTTCCACTGGTCGTTTTGTTGTATTCCCCTTTCCTTCGTTTCAACTTTGATTTGAAATGCCAATAAGTTAATGCTGTTGCAACTGGGCTAAAATTTGTCTGATCAAGGCGTTTCCACTAACCCGCAAGTGGGTGAAAAGAAATTACACGGACGGGTCGACTCTGAGTCCCGTTTTCTAAACTTTTCCGTTTTTAAAGTGGGTTATAGGGAATGTAACGTAAAGACACATAACCTTTAACCCGTTTTAATTTCAACCCTGGCTAGTCAAAGGGAAAGCCATATTATGAGACAAAAAGTGGAGTTAAATATTTCTGAGAAAAGAAATGAAACAATGACATTGCATGAGAGACGAGAACTGTTCATATGGAAATGAAACCATTACAATGCATGAACACCCTACATTCAGAAAAGAAATGAAGCCTTTACATTACAAGAAAGCTGTACAGTGAGGCAGGTGTGCTTTCAACACTCGAAAACGCCTTGCATTCCTTCGAAACCTTTGAGTGCAGATTTTGTTTTTAAATCATGTGTTGTTATTCATAATTAATGTTGTAGTTCTCGCTCCCACTCTAACAGGTACCGATCATATGAAAACTCCTTAAATTTTATGACCGACAATGCAAGAAGTGACTTGTATAGACAGGTTGTTTGCATTTGCATTATCAGGGGCCATAAATCGATTTATTTTCATGTGTACGGTTCAAAGGTGCTGAGTAGAGAAACCTAGCAGAATCGAAGAGAAGAAGCGCGAGACAGGTTTGTACATGAAAATTTGAAATATTCATCTTCTTAGGTAAGGATCAGTCCATTCAAGTGTACTTAACCTAAGAAGACGAACTGAATAATCCCATAGGTAAACTCAAAGTAACGGAGTGTCTGACCTTTATGATTGAAAGGTAAACATTTGCCTACAATATATCGATAGCTGTCCTGCAAAGTTTAAGTTCTTGGTTAAATTAATTCATAGTTAGTTTGAGAAAGTTAGTTTCTTTTCTGGCGATTCTGTCTATCTACTTTGATGATTTGACCACGCGCTGAAGACTTTCTACAATTGAAGACTTCAATCGCAAGAGCTTTTTTTAAGAATTCAATTTGAAAATTTACAATTTACAAATTACCTACGACTTCGAACGATCTACCATACAATACAACAAAACGATACCAAGGGGAGCAAAGGATCATGATCGCAAGAGTTGTTGAAGGACCCCTAGAACTATTCTCTAATTTTTATTGTTGTTGCTGTATTGATGGAAAAGTCACCCGTTTCTTTCCGTGCGCTATACTTGGAGTTTATTAGAACACTATTCCTTTGTCTTGAAATTACTCTATAAATTCCACATATTACAGTGCAAGACAGAATGGAAATGTTATGCTTTGAATTTTCTAGACCAAACGAATGAAGTACGGTAAATAGATTTCCTTTGCTAATTGTTCCTTGGTTTGCAGTTGTTCTTAGAGTTAAGTTGGAGCGCTGGAAGATGAACGTTGATGTCCAATTAGTTAGCATCCCTGTGGGAATTACGTAAAACCCTCGGTGATTTTTGGAAAGTCTCAATTTTGATGAATTGAATGATCCCATGGTTACAAAGCTTTGCGAAAGACTGTTGTTGAAAGGGATTCGTACTTATGAAAATATTTAACATTTCGTTCATCTTACTTTCAGATTGTTATGAGAAATTTTGCAGCGGAGAACAGATGAAGAACAGATGACGGAGGATGAAAATGACGTCCTAGTCGAAAAGAACAGATGAAGTCGAAAAAACACAGACCTAGATGAAAAGTTCTTATAATTAGTAAACGCGAAATTCTGAAGCGCAGTTTGCAGTCTTGAAGTTCTCAATTTCAAAATGGATTCAAAAACGGCCTTCCTTAGCTTTCTCGCGAGAATAAATGATGGATATGTTTCTGGTCACACAATAAATAGTTTGATTACAGACACTGATTATCAACGGCTGACAATCAAAAACGGAAAAGCCGTTGGAACACCACTTGGAAATTGCCATATCTTACCAGGGTACTGGTTCACTGTCTTAATAGCACCATTTGAAGCGCTAGACCGAGTTATCGATTGTGTGCAAATCGAACGCGAACGAAATATTGAAAACAATAATAATGATGATTTATGGCAGTTAGCGGATAACATAAAGGCAGAATTTGAGCAACTGTTGTTGTCAGTGTGCCCACCTATCGATGTTCGAGAAGATACGTTTCCTAATAAAAAGCCCTTGGTGCATATGAGAAATGCCATTGCACATGGTTGTTATGACCTCAGTGAAGTTAATGGTAACGTTCAGGTTACCTTTACTGACTACGATCAATTGTGTGGTTACTATTTCACAGCAAGTATTGCCGTGACTTTACTGAATAAATTTGCAAGCGAATTTCTATTGCAAATGAGTGAGTTGTTATATCCAATGATAGAGAAACACAAACGGATTTCTAAGATGGTACAAAGAGTTGCCATGAAAACCATGTCTTCCTAGATTCTTCTTCGTTAATTAATTAGGTGCTCTAGTGCAGTATGTCAACGTATAAAAGTATTTGGTTTACCGTTAATTGTAGTTAAGTGTTTAGCTAAGTCAGTGTTTGTTTGAGGGCTAATTTAGATGTACTGCATCTTCCCGCCTACGAAAAATTTGCAATCCAAACTACGATCCTAACGATCTGAGTCCTTAAACGATGGTCCTGCACCTAGCTAGCCCCTGCATACGATAAACGGACAAGAGACTGTAATTCAGAGGCGGAAAGGCTGAGAAATTCCAGGGTTGCTATCTCAAAAAGGGCCCGGAGTTCGCGGGGTATCATACCCCCCACCCTTGAGCAGTGGCATGGCCAGGAAAGATGAGCTACGGGGTAGGGAAATGCTGGAGTGGGGGCAAATCCCCAAGGAAAATTATTGCTATTATAGGGAATATCCTCCCCTCTCCCCTTACGAGAAACTGACAGCCTAATTTTTTCAACTTCTTATGAATGCTGAAAGTAGTGAAACAGTTTTTCTTACAAAGCTGAATATGAAAATCTAGCACATGAAATGGTATACAAGTACTTACAGTTTTCAACCTTTAATTCATTGGACCGTTGTAAAGTCACATTCAGTGTGGTCCAAGAATTCGGAATATACCATTTGAAATAAGGGGGCAGTCATTTTAAATCCTGAGTATCGGGGCGGAGGATTTCTGGCAGGGTTATGAAATTTTCTCCCGTTATTTTGTCGGGCTACGAAAATTGAAGAACAAGTTTTATGGGGTACAAAGCTATTTTGCTTGAAACATTTTTGGATGATATCAATGATCAAATATTGAAAGAAAAGTTAACAGACATAGAAATGATGAATCGCTTGACCGGTGTGAAAATCACATAGGACGATGCTTTCAGTCCATATATCAATGTTTTATGCACATAGACTTCATGGATGGGGTACTAAACCATTTTGCTGAAAGATGATGAGGTACGAACAATTTTTGTATGTTCAAATGGGCAATTAAAGTTTCTCTAGTTGTTGGAAAGTATCCTCCACCCTGGTACCCACGATTAAAAGCTACCGCTCCCTAAGACATATGAAAGGAAAGTTTCGTATGGGACAAATAACAAATCTGCAAGCATCGTTCAAAAAAAGTTTGTTACATACAAAAACAAGACAGCCTGCTTTAAAATGTTGAGATTTTTATCTGCGGGGTATTGCAGTATTTTTGAGGAACTTATCTCCTGTCCTGCCCTCGTTGATTATTTTCGTGTCAGCAATGAGACAGGGTTGCTCATTCTAAGGTGGTAGTATATAGAATTACTGTCTATCACAATTTGTAGTCATAAATTCTGTACCAGTCGCAACGAATGTCTGGTTTACATACCCTATGTGCGAGGCTTTTCAGGGCTAGAATCGTACAGTTAATTTTGAACGCTTGACGGAAGAACAAGCGATGTTGATCAACTAGGCCTATTTTCAACAGAAATAAAACCTCTAGAAAACGACTGCAAATTACTTTCGAACCTTCTGTGAAATGCACATATTAGCTGAACAGTATAATGATTCAGTACTCACCAAGCCAAACAATGATTGTATTCTGTTACGACATCGTGTCCTCGTTATAGGCCTAGAATTCAAATTCTGAATTGCGTTTGAGCGACTCGTTGAGAAAGTGTGCACCTTTTTGCTAGTCTTTGAGATAATATTCAGCATTGTGATTCTGGAGAACTGGTGCATAATTCATGATGTACATTTCAGAAAACGGCAATAACTGAAATTTGACGCTCGCGCTTTTCGTCTACCTAGTTGGTCGCTCTACAAAATCAAACCAATTCAAAGAAACTGGCTAGAAAAACGAAACTTGAGACCTGCTTGGCAAAAGAACTGCCTCTCCTTTGACCAAGTCGCAAAACATTGCTTGAGAAGCCAGCTCAGTTCCCTCTTGACGGAAAATTCCGCTCGTAATGTTCCTAGCACCATTCCGTTTGAACATTGAATGGGTTTCTTTTTTTGAATGACGCCGCTTGTCCACCAATCGAACAGCTAGAAAATGTAGTTGTTTGCAGGATTTTCCACCAACTAGAAATAAGGCGTTATTCTGTTTCTCGCGCGATGCTTTACAACGTTGCCAAACAGGAAATATAGGTTGGCAATCACTCTCAAATGTTTGACAAACGATATTCATTAATTTGAGCAGGACTTACCATTCATAATCGGTCATACCTGCCCAAAGGCCACTGAAGATTTCACAAAATCCTTTTCAAGAATTTTTGACAGGGCGACCTCTGCTGTCTGTGCAGTTTGTTTAAAGGATTGCTCTGTAGTGGCATTGTTGTAATGTTATGTGTACAATTTCATTTAAGATCGTTACCTCATGTAGATGTGTTTGACTACATTTCTTTCAACCACCCTGCCCCTGCGGTTTTACTGTTGAACGGGGTCTGATTCAGGTTTGTTTGGGGTGGGGAAATTCAATATTGTGGGGATAGAATCTGGGAGTAAGTATTTCTGAAAAACATGAGTTCTGAAAGGTCTTTAATATCAAGAGGACGTCCTTCTCGACCAACTCAAGTCCTTGGCAGTCATTTTTCTCAGAAATCGCTCGTGTTGGGCCGCTAAAGCACTGAAATAACCCCCCCCCCCCTCTCCAAAGTACTTAGTCACCTGCACAGTTCCAAGTGGACCCTGTAGGATACTGGGTAACATCCATCCATCATAATACATTGTCGTCCCATAGTCGTGCATTATGGTGTTCAGACATATTTCAACCGTGCTACGGTGCGCAACGATATTAAAATTTCAAGCAACTAAATTCCATAGCCAAATTTCTTCTTCACGGCAAAAGCAAGACATTTTGATAAATGATATACAATAAAAGCACTCACATTGCATCGCAACTTTTCGCCAAGTTTCTGCCTTAAACTTTTTTGCAGTAGATTGCGAAGTTTCCGTTAAAAAAGGCTTGTCTGTACTTGAACAGCTGTATTTGACAGTCTCCGAAGAGTACATTTGTGACGAGACATAATTTGTTCGCTTACTAAGCTAAAATGTAGCTCCGTATTACTGTGAAAAACTAAGCGAACTTCTGCATTCGTATTGCATTCTTATTGTGAAAAACTAAGCGAAGTGTTTCGCTTCCTTTTGCAACTCCATTCTTATTGTATAGAAGTAAGCCAAGTGTTTCGCTTACTTTTTCACAATAAGTACGCATTCTTTTTGTGAAAAACTAAGCGAAGTGTTTCGCTTCCTTTTGCAACTCCATTCTTATTGTATAGAAGTAAGCCAAGTGTTTCGCTTACTTCTTCACAATAAGTAAGCATTCTTTTTGTGAAAAACTAAGCGAAGTGTTTCGCTTCCTTTTGCAACTCCATTCTCATTGTATAGAAGTAAGCGAAGTGTTTCGCTTACTTCTTCACAACAAGTAAGCATTCTTTTTGTGAAAAACTAAGCGAAGTGTTTCGCTTCCTTTTGCAACTCCATTCTTATTGTATAGAAGTAAGCCAAGTGTTTCGCTTACTTTTTCACAATAAGTAAGCATTCTTTTTGTGAAAAACTAAGCGAAGTGTTTCGCTTCCTTTTGCAACTCCATTCTTATTGTATAGAAGTAAGCGAAGTGTTTCGCTTACTTCTTCACAATAAGTAACTATTCTTTTTGTGAACAACAAAGCCGAAAATTTTGCAACTTCCATATCATAGACTTGTTCCAAGTTTATCTCGTCAACTGGCAGATTGACTTATTACAGATGACGAAATGGGCTTGGGGCAAATCTACTACTTACCCTGAATAATATTTTCTTAAATCGTGTATAGCGATTCCCCCTCTCTGTCCCTCCCCCCTGGATGAAGAAGCAGACTATTGCGAAAAAGAGATGTTGACAGGAAGGATTTATGGATTCATGTAAACTAACAGAACAAAATGAAACAGAATAGTGGTATCATCATAAAAAAGAATATCGAAGGATAAAGCACAAACAGCATTGGTATATTCAACCATTAAAACTTTTCAGGTCACTATTCAGTCAGTTGATAAGGTCCACGTGACAAATACTTACGTTGAAAGAATCGTTGAAACAAATTGCGAGAAATAAGCCCCCATGTGGTATTTGCCACGATTACTTGAGTGAATAGAACTTTGATCATAATGTTGAATAACATGGTACCAAATAGACGTGAGTGGAGCAAAATTGCTTCTCAATTTGCTTCTCAATTTGATGCAATTGTCTTTGGTATATAAATGCCTTTCCTGTTTGTTCATGATAGAAACTGATCTTTTTCAACACCGAAAATGTTTGAGATTTGTGGTGACTCAAAATTCATGATGAAATACTGCCAATTGAATTTATTCGCGGATATGTTCACCGGATATCTCATTTGAGAGAGACTGAAATAGAAGTGTAGACATGTATGTAATAACTAAATAATCAAATAAACAAATGATACAATGATAATGAAAATTATAATAATGATAACAACGATGATTATAATAATAAAAATCCCTATCGAATGATGTTCAGTTTTGATGGAAAGCGTCACCAGTCATAAAACTTCATAATTGATATTTCTTCATTGGAATAACTTTTAGTATGAAATCAGGTCATTTTACCCATGCTTGTCAAAAAGTATTTTTTCAGTGTAATAGCTGTTGGTCAAGTACTTGCGGTCAACAAAAGTATTTGAAAGTAGACAAAGTGACTATAAGAATACGTCGTCAACCAAACAACTCCACAGTTGAACTGGTGGAAATGGTGCATAACATTAAAGACATAGCAGATTGTCAGGACTTTGGTATATGTCTTGTCCATTAAAGTTAATATGTCAACAGTGATACAGCAGAACGGCAAAAGGGCAAATCGCAGATGTGGGACCTCTAGAACAACTCAACAAGAAAGTACTTAGAAATTTTGGAATACTACTAAGCAATTCTTCGCTGTAGGAAAGTTGCTGATAATTGCATAGTTTTCCACACCAACATCTGAAATATTGAAAATAACTCGTTAGTTTGGCAAGTATGAGGAAAATTCTCGTCAAAGAGGACGCTATAGTTAAGTTTTCACCATGAAGGGCCCCAAATCCAGCATTAACAAAACATTAAAAAAGAACCCCTACGGAGTACAATAGTGTTCGTATAAAATCTGCAATGATGTGATATGCACTAATCTGTACATATGCATGGATCATGATTAGCAAAGGATATGACTTATCTCGCTTCTCGCAATTTCCATGCTTCACTGTAGGATACCATTTTTCAGCAAAACTTTAAAATACTCATCTAAAATGTAATTGCCAATTTCTATCAATGAATTGTTGAAGCAAAATTTAGGTAATTTACTATAATTCCATGAGAGAATTTTTGATGTCTTTGTTACTGTTAATTTTGGAGTTTTGTGTCGTAATCAAATCGACTCAAATTGATAAAATGAGGCCCTCTTGAAAATTCTACTGGTTTTCTTCAATCAATCTATAATTCATTTGCACGTGATTGTTCCTGTCGCTTCCATCGATGGCAAATTTTCCAGCGACACAAAGGACACAATTGACGGAAGCGACTGAGTGGTTTCCATATAATCGCTGCTGTCTCGCAGTTTCCATCACAGATCCAAACAAGTCCAAACTTCGCTTAGTTTTTCACAAAAAGAATAGTTACTTATTGTGAAGAAGTAAGCGAAACTTTCATTCATTCATTCATTTTTATTTATTTAGGCACGGTAGCCCCGTCAGTCCATGAGAACTGTTTTTCAGGGGGCCGTGGCACAAACGTTACCAGTTTACGATTTGATTCTTCTCTTAAAGGTGGCAAGAGTTGGTGCCTGTTTAACATCAAGTTCAAGAGTATTCCAAAGCTTAGGTCCACGAAAAGATATAGCCCTTTGCCCATTGTTAGATTTTCGTAAAGGTATCGAAAGATCAGTTTCGGTGTTTCTGAGTTCCCTGACATTTCGAGTCGACCCTTGGCTTACTTCTATACAATAAGAATGGAGTTGCAAAAGGAAGCGAAACACTTCGCTTAGTTTTTCACAAAAAGAATGCTTACTTATTGTGAAGAAGTAAGCGAAACACTTGGCTTACTTCTATACAATAAGAATGGAGTTGCAAAAGGAAGCGAAACACTTCGCTTATTTTTTCACAAAAAGAATGCTTACGTATTGTGAAAAAGTAAGCGAAACACTTGGCTTACTTCTATACAATAAGAATGGAGTTGCAAAAGGAAGCGAAACACTTCGCTTAGTTTTTCACAAAAAGAATGCTTACTTATTGTGAAGAAGTAAGCGAAACACTTGGCTTACTTCTATACAATAAGAATGGAGTTGCAAAAGGAAGCGAAACACTTCGCTTATTTTTTCACAAAAAGAATGCTTACTTATTGTGAAAAAGTAAGCGAAACACTTCGCTTACTTCTATACAATAAGAATGGAGTTGCAAAAGGAAGCGAAACACTTCGCTTAGTTTTTCACAAAAAGAATGCTTACTTATTGTGAAGAAGTAAGCGAAACACTTGGCTTACTTCTATACAATAAGAATGGAGTTGCAAAAGGAAGCGAAACACTTCGCTTAGTTTTTCACAAAAAGAATGCTTACTTATTGTGAAAAAGTAAGCGAAACACTTGACTTACTTCTATACAATAAGAATGGAGTTGCAAAAGGAAGCGAAACACTTCGCTTACTTTTTCACAAAAAGAATGCTTACTTGTTGTGAAGAAGTAAGCGAAACACTTGGCTTACTTCTATACAATAAGAATGGACTTGCGAAAGGAAGCGAAACGCTTCGCTTAGTTTTTCACAAAAAGAATGCTTACTTATTGTGAAAAAGTAAGCGAAACACTTGGCTTACTTCTATACAATAAGAATGGAGTTGCAAAAGGAAGCGAAACACTTCGCTTAGTTTTTCACAAAAAGAATGCTTACTTATTGTGAAGAAGTAAGCGAAACACTTGGCTTACTTCTATACAATAAGAATGGAGTTGCAAAAGGAAGCGAAACACTTCGCTTAGTTTTTCACAAAAAGAATGCTTACTTATTGTGAAAAAGTAAGCGAAACACTTGGCTTACTTCTCTACAATAAGAATGGAGTTGCAAAAGGAAGCGAAACACTTCGCTTAGTTTTTCACAAAAAGAATGCTTACTTATTGTGAAAAAGTAAGCGAAACACTTGGCTTACTTCTATACAATAAGAATGGAGTTGCAAAAGGAAGCGAAACACTTCGCTTAGTTTTTCACAAAAAGAATGCTTACTTGTTGTGAAGAAGTAAGCGAAACACTTGGCTTACTTCTATACAATAAGAATGGACTTGCGAAAGGAAGCGAAACACTTCGCTTACTTTTTCACAAAAAGAATGCTTACTTATTGTGAAGAAGTAAGCGAAACACTTGGCTTACTTCTATACAATAAGAATGAACTTGCGAAAGGAAGCGAAACACTTCGCTTACTTTTTCACAAAAAGAATGCAATACGAATGCAGAAGTTCGCTTAGTTTTTCACAGTAATACGGAGCTATATTTTAGCTCGTTCCCAGGGTGTTCTTACGTCATACGCGGATCGCGAAGCCGAATGAACACCCTGGTACACTTCGATCAAAGTAACTCTCGTGTCATGACTTTAAATCGATACTATTTTCACACGCAGGTAGGTTCGACAACGACAAGACAAACTTAACCAAACATAACGATATATTCACTCAAAGCTTCCATTACTTCGACACGAACGTTGTAAAAAAGAATAATCCAATAATCTGAATTCGGGGATTCACATGATTGCCTAACAATAAGTTTGACGTATACACACAGGGGTACCACATTAAGGTAAGTAAAAGGTCACAGCCCAAAGGTCACAGCCCTACACCAAACGACGGAAAATGACCGTTGATCGTTGATCTGGCGCTAATTCTGCAGAAGATGAAAGGACGGATTGAAAACAAACACTTTGAGGACTTTACTTGAACTTTTTTGCAGGTATTTAAACAATAATCTGGGGTCGGCAAGTGTGTTTAATGTGAAAATAAGCTCGGTTTGTTTGGAGCGAAAATGGGCTTAAATTTACAAAGCCTCATTTTCATATCGAGGTCACTGTCTTTGAACAACATTACCCCCTGAAGAATTTGTTTAACGGTTACCAGGATACAAAGCAACTCAGAAGACCGTTCAAAGATGGCAGCTCGAAGCAGCGACAGCCCCAAAGGGGAATGTGATTTCATACGGAGGGAGACTGTGATCTTGAAATGTTCTTGAAAACTTGCGGAAGATCCTCAGTTGTTCTCGCATTCTCTGATGTATCGCTTTTGTATCAAATTTGAAACATCAATTTCTGGCACTACAATGATCTCTTTCCGTTGCACGACCATGACACGTCTCACAAGAAATTTTACTCAAAAACAAGGCTCAACAAATGTTTTCCAGCAATTTTCCTTGATTTGGCTTTTAAAAGTTTTAAAAGTTAATAGATGAATTTACATTGAAAATTATTTTCCATATCATAAGCAAAGACTACATAATGACATACCTGTATGAGCTATGTCAAAAAGAAAAAGGAAATAATTGCACTACTCATTTGTATTTGAAGAAAATTCACGTGAAAGAAGACTTTTCTGAAAATTACTTTTTGAGAGCAACATACCACTTGAGAGGGGTGGCCAGGGGAGGATATGAGGGACAATTGCCCTCCCACTTTTAAAAAAACTGGCACAAACTGTAACTGAAAAATGCAATAAAAATGTCTGGGTATACCTATTTGCCCCCCCCCCCCCAGTCAGAAAATTTTTAGTTGTACCCTCATCCCACTAAGTTTAGTCTGGCCACGCCGCTGGAGAAAACATTAATCAAATGGTAGTGTTATTTTATACAATTTGTGTTTTACATTTTTTAACTGTGAAAGAAGATAAATCAGCTAGGAAACCTAAATGTGCTCGGGCAGGCAAATGACGTCTTTCCATTTGCGAAATTCTATCAATTTAAAAAACAATTTTCACCTGAAATTGGTGTCTCGATCTCAGAAAATTAAAGCAATTCACAGTTTATTCTTTTTGGGACAGTTGAATGTTGAGTTTTATTAGACAAAGTGCTAAGATCTTCCTCTCAAAAATATTACGCAGCAAAAATGAACACAAGTCAAAATTGAAAATTTTTAAGTACTTACATGCTCCCATTTCTCAGCAACTTGGGTTTCCTGGCCAATTTATTTAATTATTCAAATTTGTACATTATCCTTCGAATCTTCTTTCAAAAATAAAAAGTCCTGCACAAAGTGCATGAAGTTACACAATTTAGCCGACATTTCTGCCAGTCAAAACATTATCCCATCCTGATCTCTGCCAGCGCTGTCATCAATTTTGCTTCCTTCAAAATAAGTCCACTATTTCGAAGTTTTCATCTCGTAAAGTCACAAAAATATTGACATATCAAGAGGCGGGTGACAGGGTAGTGGTACCATGGTACCAGAGGGGTGGTACCTGGTACAACATTGTGCAAATGTGGTGGAACCTGGTACCAAAAGTAGGGGTACCGGTACCAAGCTTATATGAGTCGGTACCAATAAAAATTTCATCCTTGGATGGTTTTGGAATTCCTAGAACAAATTTTTAGTTTTTAGCAGTGCAGACAGTGACACAGATGCCACGGTGACGTGCTCAGGAGTGGTTTGGTCTTGCCATTGGTCTCAGGAGGAACTGACGTAGACCTCATTTCAGAATTCGTCATATTCATGATAGCTCCTTCCCCCAAAATTGGTGGTACCAATACCTTCAATTTGGGTGGAACCTGGTACCTGATGAGTTGGTACCGGTACCAAAGACTCTTGTTGGGGATACGAATCATCAATGTTCCAAGCAACGGTTATCCCCCGAAAAGGAAACCTGTGATTATGCGCAGAAAGCATGTTTGGTCTGTGGAAAGAATGCGGGCGGAGAATCCAACCACAATCCAAACAATGATTAGCAGGGAAACAAAGAGATTCTCGCGCATGGTAATAAGTTCCTCGGCTGTTGATCTGCTTTGAACATTACCAGCAAAACAAAGGCCTCAGACAAAAGGGGCAGTCCTCGGTATCCTCAACAAACTCCCCCTGTCACCCCACTCTATCAACTCAACTTTGGATTCTGGTGATCAGATAAAGAAATGACGAATATTTTCCCGCCAAACCAGTTTGATTTGAGGTCTCGGTTGGAGAGAAAACCTTTTGTTTTGTTACGAGGCAAATAGGCAATAGGACATTTCCGATGCCATCTTGAAGTTGCTGAATGAAAGCGAAGCAGAATGTAATTCTGGTTTTCTGGGCTACACTCAGTTGTTGCAGATACAAATCTTTTCTCTCCTCGCACAAAATTTCAACAAACAGCGCTTTGAAACTCTTACTTTGACACGACGTCGATCTGCCACAGCTTTGCGATGATTTGGGCCGCCATTCCTCCTTCACACCACATAAGATCAAACGCAAAAGACGGGGGCTAGCTATGCAGTACCCTGGGTACCAGAGCCCAGGGTAGCTATGCAGTTTCATGAGAAAAAATCGCGCTCTTAGCCAATCAAATTACAGCATTGTTGTAATAATAATGATAATTTTGCGACAAAAAGTCGTAGCAACTTTACATCTCAATCAACAGTTAGATTATAAGGCTTGGAATAGGTAAAGAATGTGGTTTTGCGTCGAATTTTGACATGCTGAGGTCGTTTACCCCGCGCAAAACGGAGTTACGGCGCAAAATGGTGAACATCCAATCAGATTGCCGAACGGCCTCTTGTGTCCCAGAGTAGAGGCAGAGCAACTCACTCACTCTGGGGACGAGATTGAGCTTCGCAATCACAGAGCAAGACCTCGGGGTTATGCAGTTTCCTGGGGTCCCTGTGGTTGAATGCAAAGAATAGCAGTTTTTATTTTTATTCTCGAAAGATTCGATAAAAATAAGTACAAAATAGAATACGCGAAGTTAAAAATGCTCAGAAAGAACAAATCCTACATTCAATGTCCATAAGAGGCTTTATAGTTAGAATAGACCTTATAGCTATTCTGCAACTTACGACATTTTGATGCATTTTGCAAGTTTCGAATGCACACACAGAAATAGAAGATCTAACGCCACTCAACGGAATGCTTCGCATAAACAGTTTTTTAATGGCTAAAAGCCTATTGATCGTCATTGTAAACTAATTCAATGTTATTTCTAACATACCGTCAGCTGATCATTTGTGAGAACATAAAATAGCAATTTGGAAGGGCTGGTAGATTTAGGTTGCTTTCACAATCCTCCGTTTTCAGTTCTTTTCGTTTTTGTTTGAAGAAGGTGCTGCCCGTTCAAATTTCCCATTTTCCATCGAATGTGCTGTAAATATGACCGACGTTCACACTGCTCCAACAAAAAGGCGTAGTCATTCATTCTTCTTTTCAAACAAAGCTTTTTGTCAGCAGCGAGAGAGGAGGCACCAATCGCAGTTTTGAATGCCATTAAAATCAACGGCATATACAAAGGAATATAAATCATTTTCAAGTGCCTCCGTTTATGCGTTCACACTGAAAATGCGTCGTTTTCGAATTGATCTGTTTTCATTAGTGTTTTAGATAAGATTCGTTTACATTTAAAAACGGAGCAATGTGAACAGGGTCTTAAATTACTAGGGTAAGGTGGGGTAATGTGGATCTACTGAGATTTACATAGGATTTTGATATGAGTCGCGTTGTGCAAGAATTGGGAATGGCTCCCGAATCAAAACCAAAATTGAGATAATACTGCAAGCAAATGGATGATACATCGACAACAGCATAAGGTACACGTTTTTGTTCATGTTTTAGTGGTTTCAGAACAAGACACAAGGATTCACTTCTTTTAAATATCATTTCGAAAGAAACTTTGTTTACATTTCCATCTTCAAGAATTGGCCTTAGTATGCGCCGGTGGTGGTACGATTTATTTTCAATTTTTCTCTGTGCAAGTTTTCAAGTCTTTGGCTGCGAAACTCTGAAAATTCAATCACAGTTATCCATAAAAGCATTCTAAAGCTTCATTTTTGTGAATTTACAATACTCCTGACGAAACAGATACCGTTTTTCTCGAATAGACCCAAATTTCCCGCCGACAGGTTGAAATGACACACAAAAATGAGGAAAATAAAAAATTCTAAAAAAATATTCAGAATTCAAATTAAAGAACGGGAACAAGTTTCCAAGAACGAAAAAAGATTCAATGTAACGAAAAAAAGATCTTCAATGTTTCCAATGAATTTGTGAGAATGCTCTATTTGTTTCGAAAAATGCCCAATTTAGACCCAAATTACCCCACCTTACCCTATTCACCAAAATTCTTAAATCGCCATGGAATACTAAGGGAATAATATTTTGACAATAAGTGATGTGTTTAACTTAAATTACCATTCGCAAACCGAGTACCTACAGCAAATAGCCAAATTTATTTTCAGTTCAAGAGCACTCGTCAACACGCCCTTCCCCTTCCCCAATTTCCAGTCAGTGGAATTTTCCGAGCGGGCGGAATTTTAGACAATAAAAATTTGCTCAGCCGTAGCTATCTATTCAATTTCAGAGCGACATTTTCTCCCGCCTTACAATGGAATTTTCCGCCCGCTCGGAAAATTCCACTGAATGGAAAGCAGCCTTTAAGCAGGCAGATTTTTACTCTTTCATGCAGATAAATGCTTTGAGGAACATTGTCTCTTCTTCGTTAAGGTCTATGACTGACACGAGAAAGTGAGGCAATATCTCTTCTTAATTCATATAAAAAACTGGAAGCATAACAAACACTTTTAAAAACAAACAAAACAAATAACATATTTTGCTTCAAACTTGAAGCTTAGCTATCAAGCTGCAGATAATTATGGTTGGAAATTACACCAGAGCATGATAAAGCACGGACCAAGTGACGGTTCATCACAGGGGTTTCTAAAAATCTATTTTTTTGCAATAACGCTTCTGCACTCTTTTCAAAGCAACGAGTACTACGGTAATGAAATAAGACACAAAGGGACATCGTTTTTTTCACGTAAGCTGGAGCACTGACGTAAACCATAGGCAACTTCAGCAAAATAATCTTCGCTAATTAATTTATCAATGAAATGTTACGAACGAGTTGCGCTGGTAACGATATCTTATTTATTTTCTTTGAAACCCTGACCTGAAATCAAACGTAAGACAAAATCTTGTATGGTCCATTAGTTTTTAATAGCGAGCAGTGTCGTTGTATGCCAGTTTAACGTTGCATGTCTTTCTTTTTATTGGCCATGGGGTAGTTATTGTCTTTCGCTTCCCAAGGTATCATCCCTGTGGTAATTAGACTTATAGTGGAAAGTAAGATTGTAATTGTAATATTTAGCATGAATACGAAGCAATCTTTTCACCTTAAATCTAAATTCCTTAGAAAAACTTTTGATGCTAAAAAATTAGGTTCGCTTTCTGGAGTACTATAACCCTTTGCCTTATATTTCTCTTTGTTTCTTCAACTCAAACATATTTGCGGCTTGCCGCTCAATACTCCCAAAGAATCAAAGCATCGCAATATCTGTCTTTGGAAATGTATGCAGAAATATGTCTCTGATTCTATGGAATACAACTGAATGATTGAATTTGTCTTTCAAAAGAATATGGTCTGATTTCGTTATTGTCTTTGTTATTGGTACTGATTATGCGATGTAATGCCCCCAGAGCCGAGTTGACTGCAAGAATGAGCGGTCGTGAGACGGATGGGGAAAGGGGGGCAAATGCATGTTGTACTGTCAAAAAAACCAAAAATACCTATTATTTACTTTCGTTCCATTCCATGTTGGTGTAGTATGTTTCCGTTTCGCAAAACGCCGCACTTAAAAGAGTTGGCCTTGAATAGGCCAGAGTGATCGGGTAATCTGAAAACGGGTGTATCGGCTTTACCAAACTGTGCAAAGATGAATTGAGCACTGGTTTCAATGACTCACCCATCATTTAAAACTCAAAGGCTAACGTTATAAATTCAAGGTTAATTTTCAATGGCAAGTTAGTTTTTGGAAAGTCTCGAGAAAAGCTAAAAAAACTCTGACTAATTTCATTCCATTCCCAGCTGTAATACTAGAACATGGCAGCATGATCTAGAAAGGTTGAATAACCAACTCATTTACATGTACTTTACATAATGTAAGAGGTCCATATTGGTCATCTGGGTTCGCTCATACTCAATTACTTTTTGGAACTGAATCTTAAGAAGAAAGCTATCGAAATGTCTAGATCTCATTGTAGCATTTTGAAAACTAATTTAAAAGCATAATAGAATGTAACTCTAGAATGGTATGATGGATTTTAGTAAAGAAAATGGCATACGAGGGGCGTTCAATAAGTTTTCTGATGTGATAAAGAAATACACTCTAACTAAAATTTTTTGTTTATATCTTTTCAAAGTACTCTCCAGCATTGTCTATACACTTTTGCATGCGCTGGAACCACTTCTGGAACATGCTAGCCCACTCTGTTTGTGATATGGCTTGAATGTGTTCCAAGAATGCTTCCACTGCAAGATCAGGTGTATCAAATCTCACCCCACGGAGTTTTGATTTCACCAAAGGGAACACGAAGAAGTCACACGGGTCCAGGTCAGGACTGTATGGTGGATGCTCCAATTGCTTGATTTTTTCCACTTGCAGAAACTCCTGCGTAGCAGCTGCCCTATGCGCAGCAGCATTGTCATGGTGAAGCAAAAGACCACGATGCCGAGTTCTTGGGCGTCTTTCAGCAACTGCAGCAAGTACACGAGGCAAGCATTCCTCCACATACCAAGCAGCAGTGACTGTACGCTGGGTAACAAGTGGAATAGTTGCCACATGACCAGCGCGAGACACAAAAACAGCGATCATTTGTTTCGCCACAGTACGACTACGGACAAATTTCTGAGGGGGCCTCTGTCCTACTGGGATCCATTGCTGAGATTGCTGTTTTGTTTCTGGATCAAAGCAATAAACCCATGTCTCGTCACCACTTACGATCTCCCAAACAGCATTTGACTTCCCTCTGTCAAACCTTTCAAGCATGGAACGGCACCATTGCACTCTGTTCCGCTTCTGTTCTACCGTCAACATATGGGGGACCCATCTTGCAGATACCTTACTTAAACCAAGGGAGTCGTGCAATATGTTGCTAACACTTCCCGATGAAATCCCCACTTCCTCCGCTATCTGAAGCACGGTAACTCTTGCATCTTCCTCTACTAGCTTACGCACAGCAGCTACCTGAACATCAGTTGTTGCTGTTGCAGGGCGTCCTGACCGGGGGTCATCTTCTAAAGAGCGTCGGCCTCTTCGAAATTCAGCAAACCAGTCATAGACAGTTGTCCTTGATGGTGCTTCGTTGCCAAAAGCAGCTTTAAGTCGGTTATGGCTTTGCTGTTGATTTACACCACTTTTGAAGTCATAGAAAATCATTGCGCGAAAGCGGGTACGTTGAAGTTCCATGGCTGCAAATTGAAAACGGCGAACTGCTCATTTTCAAAACTCAACTGTGTTTTAATGTTTGAAGTTATAAAAACATAACTCTTCAAAAGGTCATATTATAGATACATAATCATTTCTTAAGTTGAAATTTACACGCGACCGTTGTACTTTTCCCACATCCAGAAACTTTTTGAACGCCCCTCGTATTTAAATATTTTAGGCTTTCTTTTCAAAATTATTGTTACTTGATTCAAAATAACTCGTTCTAGTACACTTAGGTCCACGCCGATAAACCATTTTGGAGCACTCAGTACCCTATTTGAGTGGAGCCCTTGCGGTCACTAGGAAGCATTTTCTATGCCCTGGAAGAACTTCGATTCTTACCAATGCTGTTTATATACTTTTAGCTATATCGATGTGAACTATCTAGCCACACTTGGCTCATCGGGTTGTATTTGTAGTTCAATTTACATTTGCTGTTCTGAGAGGTAATTTGCTTCTTTCGCTTTTCTGCAACTGTTTTGATGCAATATTTGGCGACGGATAATTCTCTTTATCTGTGACAATTTCATTTCCAAGCTGTCAAGCAAATTACATACGATTAGAACTTATTAAAACATATATATACACAGTGTCCCCAAAATTGTGCCCCGTTTGTGTGCCTACTTTGGAGGAGCTGTAGATTCAATTATTTCACTTTTACACAGGTCAAGCTTCAGCTTAGAGTTTGATACCTTATTTGAATCAATCTGACACGTGGTTGCTGATTTATGGCGGAGAAAAGGTAAAATTAGTGGTTGCTTCAAAGACAGCACTTCTGTTCTTCTCCCGCAATGTCAAAATAAAGTAAGTTTTCAAAAAAGGGTTCTTGCATTGTATTAAAATGTTCACTCATTTTTTAAAAGGTAAAAAGTACTCTCTTATGAATAGACAAACAACACTGCTAACCCTTTTGAAGATTTAGCAAAACTTTTAATACGACGCTAGAGCCCTTTCTTTGGAAACTTATACTTCATTTTGACATTATTGCTTGAGTACAATAAAAGTGCTGTTGTTGAAGCAACTACCTATTTTGCCTTTTTCTCTTCTTTAAATCAGCAACCACTTGTCAGGTTGACTCGTGGGAGGTCTCAAGCTCTAAGTTGAAGCCTGATCTATGCAGCTGTGTAAAAACCGAGATGATTTAACATACAGCTCCTCCACAGTAGCTAAACAAACGGGACACGATTTTTGTTTTGGGACACCCTGTAGTTATAGTTGATTTGTCAAAAAGCTATATTCAGCGAAAAAGAAAACGTGACTTGTAACGTTGCTTAGGAAACAGTGCACTTAAAGGGAATCGACATAGAAAATACCGGCCCTGGCTAAGTTAAAAATATAATCTATTGAAAATGATAATTTTGACGTGTGGCTTCATTGTGGAGCCAAAGAAACAATGGATGTGTAGGCGTTTTCTTTAGCATATTTACAGCGGTTACGAGATATAGCTATGTAGATACAGAGATATAGATTCCCTTTAGGAAAGCTGCATAAGTACACTGAAACAAGGATGCTTCTATGCACCAATTCTGCAAGTAGAAAGAGGAATTAAAGGGAATATAAAAACATCTTACAAAGACAGCCGTTGACACATCCTGCACCATGTTTTGGGTAACTTGTCTCTGTGTCGGAAATTCTAATATCTGATAGACTAGAATCTGACCGCAAGTGTTTAGAGCCACTTTTATATTCTTATGTTCCCTTTAACTGTTTATAGAGCAACAGCCCCTCGTTAAAAATAAGATGTTGAAAGTCTGGCTGTTCAGTCCCTGACTATTTTGGTTAAAATTTGGGATCTGTGTTTACCAATACTGCCTTGACAGTTTTCAAGTAGTAAAGTTTCATATTTAGGCTCTCTGAAAATTTAGTTTCTTGCAAAGATTTCGCATGGAAACGATATCTTTGAGCAGTATCGCAAATCCTCACAACAGTAAAAACGTTACCTTTGCTTTCTCAGGACTCTTTGAAGATTCTTCGTGCTTGTTTTCTGTGCTGTCACAAACCTTATCTTCGTTGTGTTCATCCTTTATGGGAACAAATAGAAAATAAGTTCCTCATTGTTTAACAACAAAAAATAGAGTTACCTCAAAAGAAATAAATTGAAGCCCACTTTGAAGTACGAAAAGACTGCAATACAATTTCATTTCATACAACTTAAGCAGATTACACTGAGAGCATGTTTGATGGCCATATTGTTGCAACATAAGCAACAATTTAACAGTGCATTTAAGAAACCTTTTCCGAGGGTTACCAACAATTTTTTTGGGGATATCTTGGCTATGAAATTTTGTGTTTTTCGCATCGGGTCACATCAATTTGTGGCTTTCTGTTGAATACTTTGTGACATCTGTCTTAGTCGTCAAATAATTCATTTCTTGTACCGGGTGAGTCAAGTTTACGCGTTTGGCGGGCTCGGCTCTGGAATGAAAAGTATGAGGCCAATATTCAAAACTTTTTTCTTTTATATATATATATATATATTCATCTAAAATTTTACAATACATGCTACACCTACATCCTACTATACTTCCTAATTACTAAACAAACTATACAAACACCACAGGGACAGGACCACAAGGAGCAAAGGACAATGACTACCCTGTGGCCATTAACATAAAGACATGTAAATATTAACTAAATGAAACCTACAAAACACTAAACATACGATTAATTACTCGAATCCGTTTCACATTGGATGTCAGGCCAGCATAAGTAAATGTGCTGAACCGTCATTGGTTTAGCATGGATAAGTTCCCATATTTTGCTTCATGTGCCTAACACCAAATGTGAAACAGACTTACAAGAGAAACGGGGAAAAGTGTACCTAGTGGTTGTGTGGCGTAAAAGGAAAGTTTGAAGTTATTCAAGCCGACCTGTTTTGTGGATGAAATTTAAAGTACGTTCGAGTATATTTCTGTTTATGTCATTAGAAAGCTCTATTCAAAACTAAAATATAAATCTATCACGCAACGGCTAATTTAGATGAGGAAATTTTGTTTCGTAAAATCACTCATTATTAGGATTCAAAAATTTGAAAAAATGTATGTAAGGGGTTTGTATGGGAATGAAGAATTCCATTTTCCATTCTGGTCCATGATTTGTGAGGCAATGAAGTTCACATTGTCAGTTTAAGAAATAGACTTTTGATTCCAATTACGAATAAATAACGGATCTGAATGGAATATGGAATCCTGGTTCCCAAACATGCCGTTTACCCGCATTTTCCTAATTTCTGGGTCTAAATTATGATTGTGTTTACCAAACAAAATGTTCTCCCAAACAAAATGTTCTCATCTAAGTTAGCCTTTGATTGATAGATTAAGATTTCAGTTTTGAATATCGGCCTCATACCTTTGATTTCACAGCGCACCAATTTTAAAAACTTTTTTTTGAGTCACCCAGTATGAAAGACTCAACCGACTTTGCTCGCAAAATTACGTGATTGATACATTACCTCCTCTTCATCATCCAGTTCGAGAATAGGCAAATCATTCTCTTTTCTAAATCTCGCGATCAGGACATCGTGATCTTCAGTTGTCGCAAGGTCTCTAGGATAATTGAAAGGTCTTCTCTGCGGTGTAACGCCTAAAAACGAAACAGATAACTTTATCCTTGACTGTTATTGGTACTCGCCAAAGAGGGTTAAATGCATTTATCTCTCAACGTTTGATTCAACGCCAAATAGAATCCTTCGGATGAAGGATGAATCCTTTGACGATCCTTTGATAAAAATTCTGCATACAAAGTGCCTTTAAACAAGAACCTTTAAGAACTTCTACTCTCTTAAATTGATAAGTAGCTTTGAAATAAGAATCTAAGTCAGACTGGCTGTCGAAAATAGGCTTTTACACGCGGGAATTTACTGTGTGGATTAAATGACAAATAATTCAATAATGTTTCCAGCAGGCATATCATTGGCAAAAGAAAGATTGTACTTTCCGACAGCATACATTACATCTACTCAAAGCTTTTTAGTTATAGGTAGGTTGCACTATTTCCAGAACATCCAGTATAACCCACAGGAATAAAATTGAACTCGATGTTTCCTTCAACAAACTCGTACAAGATTGAACTTTGGAGATCAACTACAAGATCATATTGGTTTGGTCATTTCAGTTGGAGGGACTTTTCGTTTGGCCAATCGTGTCTAAAATCTTTCTGTGGAAGGGAAGACTGTTACGCACATTCTTCGCTACAAAAGCAAAATTCAAAACTAATTTTTTTTAAATATATTCATCTAAAACTTTACAGTACATGTTACACCCTACATCCTACTATACTTCCTAATTACTATAAAAACTATACAAACACTACAGGGACAGGACCACAAGGAGCAAAGGACAATGACTACCCTGTGGCCATTAACATAAAGACATGTAAATATTAAAGGCATTGAGTCCGTATAAATAGCACTCTCATGACCAATATCAACTTCTTTTCAATCATGAAACAAAAGTTGTCATTTAATCCCTATTGAAATTAAGCCAAAGAAGTTCCTCAGGATAATGCAAGGATTAAGAAGTCTTTGGACTCCGCTTCTAATGACCTTAGCATTTTTGTGCGATAACAAAAGGCAGTCAGCGGTTTGTCAGCAAAAATTCAGGACAGCGTTAACGCTCAACTATTTATACGGACTCAATTCCTTTAACTAAATGAAACCTGCAAAACGCTAAACATACGATTAATTACTCGAATCCGTTTCACATTGGATGTCAGGCCAGCATAAGTAAATGTGTTGAACCGTCATTGCTTTAGCATGGACAAGTTCCCATATGTTGCTTCATGTGCCGAACATCAAATGTGAAACAGACTTACAAGAGAAACGGGGAAAAGTGTACCTAGTGGTTGTGTGGCGTAAAAGGAAAGTTTGAAGTTATCCAAGCCGACCTGTTTTGTGGATGAAATTTAAAGTATGTTCGAGTATATTTCTGTTTACGTCATTAGAAAGCTCTTTATTACCATACAATAAGTATTGACCAAGAACGTTGTTTGGAAGGGTGTCGATTTGGACAAATGGTCGTAACAATTCCGAAACTCCAGCGAGAAGATCTTGCCGCTGAATGTCAAATGAAGGGCAAAGCAACAAAATATGCTCCGTTTCCTCAATGCCATCATTCGTTGGGCAGATTGGGTTTACCTAAAGTTGTGCTTGAATTTATGAAATTCAGTTTACTAAGACCAACCCTTAGTTGTATTGTAGAAGATAACTCAAGCCTATTGGATCATGAGTACCAAAGACAGACTTTGCACTGGGGCGAATTCTTGATAGAAGCTTTGTTTTAAAAACAGCAACAGAAGGTGCAAGTCTGATTTCTGGATAAGTTCATTCCAGTCAGAAATCCAGTTAGGATAGAAGCTTGATAGAAATTTTTCTGTTCTTGCCCTTATCTGCCCAACAGCATCCTGATTGTGAAGAAAGTAATTTGGCTGTTGAAGAGGTGGGATTGGCTCCTTTGTATACAATGGGGTGAGGTCATTTATAATATATATATATATAAGGCAGGTTATCGATTATCCAATTAGCTTTCTTCTTTTGTTTTCGATTGTGAATTTAACAATAAACACAATGGGAAGACAAAGGCAGCATTCGATGCAATGACGAAGGGACCATTCCATGTATATCCTTGTTTATTCATTTTTTGATTGGTTCTAAAAACAACAGCTTTGGGGCTCACCAGGGCTCACGATGTCATGCGCTACGGCGCTATTGTTTCTTGCACTTGTACTCAATAGCCACTCTAATTTGCATATTACGTCACTGAAGTAAATCGTGAATGCGCATGCGATGTGGAGCCTTTTGGGGATTCCTGGAAGGTCACCAAAGGTCACAACTTTCCATGTCGTGTCCCAAGCAAATGTCGAGCAAATGGCTGCCAAGTGCTGCCCAGAAGATCACTGCTACGTCGGCCTTTTTAGCAGGCCTAACTCAAATGAGGGCATTATCAGATCAGAAGAAATTCGTCAACATTGCAGATTAAAGGTAATGTTAGCAAACATTTTCATAGCTAAACGCCTCTGAATTCTGAATGATTTCAATCCTTATTTGCTTTGCTTATTAGGCCCCATGCTTATGCTATGTATCTTATTGCTTGCAGCCTCATTTTATTGACCTCATGACATGGTGGGGCCTCAAAGCAGTGGTGGCGCCTGGGGAGGCCTAGAAGGAGCTACAGCCCCCCTGTGGGAAGCCACTTACCCCCCTGTTGGAGGAAATTTTTCGGTTTCAGCTCAAGGAAATTTGGCGAAATGAATTATGTACAAAAACTGCACGTTTAGCCATTTCAGCCCCCTTGCCAGAACCTCCTGCCTCAAAGTAGATTTATCCCTAAAATTCAAGAAGTGTTTACAAGACAGGTTCCTCATGGAAATTTGTTGTTGGTATGGTATCATAAAATTGTTCTAACCGTTTTTACCAACAAATGCATATGCAATGGTGAAAAAAAAACAAATTGACGGAATTAAGCTGCAAGTAAACTTTTAAAGACTGTAAGAGTAAACATAGATCCTCTGTCATTAGATGCAAGAACAAATTGTTGTAGTTGGAAGCTGCAAAAAGTTGTACACTTAATTAATGGAAGTTTTCCAAGTTGAACTGGAGCAAGAGGGGGGGGGGGGTAACTACCATTGGGGTCTGGTATATATGTGCCTTTGAGAATTCAGAGATAGGACCCATAACCAGGGCAAAATTTTGAAAAGCAACCCCATAAACAGGGCAAACTTTTCCACAAGTATCGTGAAAAGACTATGCTTTGTATCGTATGAAGAGCCAAATTCCTTTTTATGAAAGTTTTGGTCGTAATAGTTAAAAATAGCTATAAATTGCTAGCATTTAACCATAACTAAGGCAAATTTCTGTCAAGCAGACCCCATAACCAGGGCCACATTCACAAAACATGACCTATAACCCGGGAAAAATATCACAAACTGACCCATAACCTGGACAGGCACATGTATACCAAGCCCCCTATAGGAGTTACTCCCCCCTCGAACTGGAGTAACCTGAGCAGTATTACAAATTGCCAAATTTTTTACGAGTATCTAATTCTACCTTCTTTGGCATAACAACCACTTATAACAAACAGTTGGTTTCATAGTCTAAAGATTAAGATGACACTGTTTAATGCAAAATAGTATTTTGATGGCAAAAGAGTTACGTGTGGTACTGCAATTAGATTGCAAATTCTACAAATAGCGTACAGCTGATAAACAAACAGTTATCATTGAGATGGGATGTGTGGTGGCTCAAGAGATCATACGTCCATTTTCATTATCAATTTCTGTATGCGATCTTGGCAGTCTAATGTGAATGCATCATTTGCAGTTTACGCCATATGTAATGTAACAATGTATTGTGCTTCTCGATGATAAAAATGAAAATTGGTGTCAAAACTAATGTTCCATACAGTGCTTCCTTTTGTTCATTGTTGAAATTTATGGAACAACTATTTCAAGATCAGTCTAACAAAGAACATATTGCAAGGGTTTACATGCTTTATACCCTATGTATTTAGGATTTTACTTTTTTCATTTCCTTTAGGTCCCTGGACACCAGATTGGAATGCATGCATGATTGCGCCTCAGTGTAGTGCTGAGTGAAAGAAAGTGAAAGATGCAAGTGCAAGTAAAGTTTAAAGGCTGTGAGGGTAAAAATAGATCCTTATCAGATGCAAAGAACCTTTTGTTGTAGCTGCAAAAGTTGTGCACCTTATGAATGAAAGCTTTCTAAGCTGGCCGGAAGAGCAGACTGTTACCAATTTGGCAAGGTTTCAGGGAAACCAATTTCTAGACTATTTGATATAGGAAACTTTAAGGAACATTGACTTCTATTTTTCAAAAGATTAGCATGGGATCATTTAATGCAAAATAAAAGTATTTTGGTGACAAAAGCATTATGTGGGGCTCATTGCTATTGAATTAGCAAGATTTTGATATCAAAAATAAGGTGAAGATGATAAACAAGCTATTATCACTGAGAAGGGGTGTTTCCTGGTCATGTGATCATACGTGGGTGCAGATCTTGGCCATCTGATGGGAGTCCACAGCTGCACCGCATATTGATTGCAATCATGAGTCAAAAACAATGCATTTTCCTTTCATCCATTGGTATAATTTATGTAACAATCATTGCAGGATCAACCTGACAAAAATATGCTGTGAAGAAGTTCTACTGATAATCTGAAACATGATACACATTCAAGAACTCACTGCATTTCTTTTATTGTTGCAATATTATGGGGCAAATGTATTAAGGTCAAGAATGAACAAATATAATGTGAGATGTAAGCTCATATTACCAGACACAAGCACATTGATCAACTTGACTGTCAAAAATTCTTTGAATTCTAGAATCCTTCACTTTATGAAGGAATTCATCAGTCAAATGAAAAGACATGCTGGAATTTTTAACAGGAATTCACAGGAAATTAAGAATGTTCATAAGAATTCTCTCAAGGCAAAGAATTATGATACTGCGCACCTGCCTATGGTCTTCCTTTTGTAACACATAAATGTAGATTTCAAGAACGTGCATCACAAAGAGCTTTATTTTATGCCTGGTGCAGCAAAATGAAATCAATTAAAGTAGTTGTATCAAACTGTTCAATCCAAACAAAAACAAAACAAAGATGCTATGTAACCTGATTTTGTTGTGATTCAAAAAAATTTTCTAGCCTGGCAGTAATTACCTGATACTACCAATGATTTATTGTCAAAATGTAAAAAAATGTTCACTTGGCCAAATGAGCAGTCTTTCTATTTTCTTGTTTTTTCAACGTATACCACAGAAAGACTGCATGCAGGCTAGCGCAGGCCTGGCATTGCTGATCTTCATGGGCTGATGGGCAGTTGAGGTGAATATTGCAAGAAAATATTTTTGCTTTGTGAATGAACTTAATAACATGAAGTTAATTTTACAAACAGGAGGGACTGTCACAATCTACCTGCTTAACAAAAGACTGCACAAAACTTTCCACTTTAGCACTTTGATGGGTGCATAACAAGAAGTTTTAGCATTCTCCAAAACCACAACTACTGATCGATGCACTACTGTGGTGGATACACCATACAGAGGCGGGGTATTATGCTAATGTGATGGTGGATACGCCATACGGAGACGGGGTATTATGCTAACAAAACATGATGGGGTATTATGCTTGATGTGGCCGATATGTTATACAGAGCTTACTTGTATTATGCTTACTTGGTGGGGCATTATGCTCCGCCTCTGTATGCCGTATCCACCGCATCAAGCATAATACCCCACCACGTTAGCATAATACCCTGCATTCGGATGGCGTATCCACCACATCAAGCATAATACCCCACCACGTTAGCATAATACCCCGCCTCCGTATGGCGTATCCACCACATCAAGCCTAATACCCCACCTCTGTATGGTGATCCACCACAGCAGTGTGTATAGGTTCTCTAGCGTCCTTATTGTACATTCAAGGTGGATCATCAGATACTCTGTGAAAGCTCTCTGCAGGAGCTAGGAATGTTGAAGCGCAAGCGAAGCGAGCGCTTAACTTCCTAGTCTTATAGAACAAAGTAAGGCGTCTACTCCACCTACGAGCACTTAGTGACTCCCAGCCAAGCTCTGCATACAGTTTTTCTCGTGATGTTCCCCTCCATGTTCCTGTTACAGCAAGAGCAGCAGAATATTGAGCAGATTCTAATTGTTCCATTAAGTTTGGTAAAATTATGTCTTGACTGAAATCATCCTCTTTAGCTGGAATATGATAGATGATATCCCCGTAGTCCAGGTGGGGCCGAACATAAAGTTTGTATAATTGCAGCGTTATTGCAGCGTTAGCTGCATTATAAATCAAAACAATTAGCAAGGTGCGATATCTCTGTCTCTTTCTTTCTTTCTTTCTTTCTCACTTTCTTTCTTTCTTTCTTTCTTTCTTTCTTTCTTTCTTTCTTTCTTGCTTTCTTTCTTTCTTTCTTTCTGTCGATTTGTGGTCAAATCAATTCAGTGCCAGTCTCGTCTCCAGAGTGAGTTCGTTGCTCTGCCTCTACTCTGGGATCTGCATGGAAATTCCGCGCGGAGTCAACTGTCCGCACGGTTTTGCGCGTAGTAAATGGCTTCGGGGTGTCAAAATTCGATGTAAAACCACATACTTTACCTATTTTGATCATCATTTGCAATTTATTTCCGACATTCGAAGAATAACGAGCCATTTCATTTTGGAAGCTGCGATGAGAAAGCTCCTCTGTTTGCAACTTAGGCCCATTTTCACCCCAAACAAACCGTGCTTTTTTCACATTACCACACTTGCTAACCCCAGATTAATGTTCAGATACCTTCAAAAAAGCTTAAATAAGGTCCTTAAAGTGTTTGTTTTGAGCTTCTCGATTTATCCACAGCAGAATTATTTCCAGAGCAACGGCCATTCCATCGATTCGATTATAGCAAACCGTGTTCGGCATCTTGATCAGCGCATGACGTAAGAACACATAATATTTCAAAAGAATCAGCAAGCTGTGAAGTCTCTCCGAGTCTCTCTTTGTGTCGGTTTGTGAAAACATCACAATCCTGCTATTTGATTTGCTCCAAATAACCTATTTTTATCACAAAATAACAAAAACATCAGAGGCGCTGTTATCAAGAATGAATGAATCATTATCTAGAATGAATGCGTGTTTGTGTGACTTCGTCATGGTCTTCAGACAGTGGGCAGGAAGAGTGGCAAAAACAGACTGAAATGGTTGCGTAGACAGGGGAGGGGGGCAAAGGCATCTTGTAATATCAGCAGAATGAGAAAGGCCTATTTCTGTTATTCTATTTTATATGATGGTGCAGTTTGTTCGCATTTCCCAAAACGCTGCACTCACTAACTAAAGTTATTGCTAGTTAACTAACTAATTTTATAAAAACTAATTTAGCGACGCATGTAAACATTCCTAAAGAGGGTGTCCCAAAAAAATTTTTCCCGTTTGTGTAGCGGCTGTGGAGGGGATGTGGCTTAATTGTCAGCGTTTACTCGGTTGCAAAGGTCAGGCTTCAATTTAGCACTCGAGGCCTCGTTTTGGGTCAATCTAGCACGTGGATGCCGATTTATGGCAGAGGAAATGCAAAATGTGGTTGCCTCAAAAATATCACTTGTATTTTTGTCAAGCAATGCGAAAATCAAGTGAGTTTTGAAAGAAATAGTTCAAGCACTGTTTTTAAATTTGCCTACACTTTTCAAAGGGTTGATTTTATTGTCTTATGGTTAAAGTGGAAATGAATCGAAATTTTTTCTTGCTCGTTTCGACCAAATCAGCATCGTAGATTTCATTTTTCTTGGTTTCATTTTCATATTCCTTCTAGTTTTCTCGAAAATTAGAATTGAAAACGGCATTTTCATTCAAATTGTGGCGCCACATGAACGCGGTCAGGACGCTTGGTACCAGACCTCTCTGACGTCAAGTGTTTTACAGCGAGATGAATGAAGGAAGCATATGACTTGTTACTATGTATTGAGACCAGGGGTGCACAACTCAGAGCAAAGACACTCAAGGAAATAAACTGGTTGATGAAGCATTCTGACCATTTCTATGATTCTGACGTACAATTCTACAATTCTCAAATCCTGCTATTCTGATATTTCATTGAGAGGAATTTATTCACTGATTCACTGAAGCTCTCAATGTCATGCAGTCATGATTTTTTGCAAGCAATTTTCTTTCTAAAGAACACATAATTAGTATTAAGCAAGGTTTGTTGTTTGTTTATCAAATCTGTCAGGCACTATTAAACGTGTTGAATCCTCCAATTAGTGATGGTGCAATACTGTATAATCAAGCACAGCATTATGGCATAACGGAATAACCAGACCCAGGACCAATAGGACCGGACCCTAACGGACCCAACCCCTATGAATGCCAATTCATTTCCGTCGTGAGTTTGTAATGACGGTACAAAAGTTTCATTTCAAAGTGAAGACAAGGCCAATGCAATCATCGCTGAAAAGAAATAACTAAACTCTGGATACCACATCAACTGCACGAATGCACAATCTGCTACATTGATCATCTAATCATCAGACAAACTTCCAGTTGAAAGGAACGAAGACCCACGAAGATCGACGCATGATGAACTCTAGCATGGCCCTATAACTCACTTCAATTTCCTAAGGACAAGATTCTCATTGAAATTCAGAACAAGATTCAGATAACATACAATGCCAAAATCTAATACAAAACAAAACCGTCACAACCAACTGTCTTAGCTTTCTATATTTTAGGATGATACATTGTTACCTCAGGGGGGGGGGGGGCTTTCTAGGGACCAAGGAATAGGCTCTAATGTGCAATAAAGCAAGTAGCCCATCATTAATCATCTGGAAACATGGAGATGAATGGGTATTCCACTGGGGTCCGGTCCGTTAGGGTCCGGTCCTACTGGTCCTGGGTCTGGTTTTCCGTTATGCCCAGCATTATCGACAAAATTAGGGCATAACGGAATAACCAGACCCAGGACCAATAGGACCGGACCCTAACGGACCAGACCCCTGTGAATGCCTATTCCTTTCCGTCGTGAGTTTGCAATGACGGTACAGAAGTTTCATTTCAAAAATGAAGACAAGCCAATACAATCATCGCTGAAAAGAAATAACTAAAACGCTGGATACCACATAAACTGCAAGAATGCACACTATGCTACATTGCTCATCTAATCAACAGACAAACTTCCAGTTGAAAGGAAAGAAGACCCACGAAGATCCACGCATGATCAACTCTAGCAAGGCCCTGTAACTCACTTCAATTTCCCAAGGACAAGATTCTCATTGACATTCAGAACAAGATTTAGATAACAAAACTACCACAACCAACTGTCTTTCTTGATTTTAAGATGATACATTGTTAAACTTCAAGGGGCTTTCTAGGAACCAAGAAATAGGCTCTAGTGTGCAAAAAAGCAAGTAGCCCATTATCAATGTACCCAATCAGTCATCTGGAAACATGGAAATGAATGGGTATTCTGCCGGGGTCCGGTCCGTTAGGGTCCGGTCCTACTGGTCCTGGGTCTGGTTTTTCCGTTATGCCCAAAATTAGAGAGTTTTGGGATGTCAAGAAGAAATGCGAAGGGCGAAGGTGCTGTTTTTGTTTGTGACTTGCATTTGCAGGGTAATTTAGGCCAACCAGCAGTTAGAAGACTGTGAACGCAACTTGTATCAACTTGTATGGAGACATAGAATGAATTTTGGTTTAGCTCTCGGCAGCAACTGACCTTGCCTGTGCTCGTGCTCTCTGCATTTCGATGCAAGTGCTTACTCGATACATTTTGGTTGATATCGACACCAGTAACACAAAGCTTTCCTTGTTTGTGACATGATGCACTGAATCGTTGATTTCCCAAACAAATCAGAAGAGAAAACACCTCGGAGCGAGATAAAGGTACGGTTATTAAGGGCCTGTTCATATGGAGGCGAGCCAGCCCGCTTACCGGGCTGGCCCGGTAGGCGAGACAGTTTTTATCTTGTGTTCATATGGAGAAATTCCAGCCCGCTTGCCGAGACAGAAATTTGACACGTGTCAAAATGAGACACGTGCCCATTGTTTAGAGACGCAACGCATGAGCAATAGCGACATTTTCGTCTCGGTAGCCGGGATGGAGTGTTCATATGGGAAAATTTTCATCCCGCCTACCGAGATCTCGCCATTACACCAGTGAGATCCCGCTAAGCGGGCCAGCCCGCCTACTCATATGAACAGAAATCAAATTTTGTATTGGAATTAGGGATGAGGTGAGATCTCGGCAAAGAGCTCCAGCCCGGTAAGCGGGCTGGCTCGCCTCCATATGAACAGGCCCTAAATGTAATTGTTTGATCAGCCCACCATAATACTAAAATTCTCTTCATTTTGCATGAAAAATTGTCATTACTTTGTACAAAATGCTTCTCTTGATTTGTTGAAGTTTATGATATGGGTTCATGTGCTATGAGGTTGATGAGTTTTCTGAAACATTTTGAAAAGGTTCCAGTGACAGATAAATTTACTATACAACATTCGCTGATTAATGACAGACGAGTTTATTCTATAAATCTTGCAATAGAGTATCGAAATTGCGACAGTCGTGTCATGTATCAGCTTCGTTTTCGAGCCGATCCTCTCGATCCCTCATTCTCCGTTCACCACCACCATTCGATTATCAGACTCCAGGGGAAGACGCAAGTGGCTCGTGCTGTCAGGGTAAATACAGCTCATCTTCCTTTCCAGATGATAATTGTTCCCTCACCGAGGTATTGTCGCTGTTGTTAGAGCAGTCAGACATTTTTGCACTGGTTATTTGCTTCGTTCGTGCTTCGATTTTGGTGAACTGCCTACTAATCTTGCTTCCATTCAATCTGATTGTTTACAATACGTAAAACACTTGACGTCACAAGATCTCAAAACCGCCACTCTCGCCCCAGACCACCCCGCCGCTTCGTAACAACTTTTATGCTCCCCAAAAGGGTGTTTCTTCCCAAAATTTTATATTTCTGATTGTATATTCGGAACCAGGGCATTTTTCTACTGCGGATTAGTGTAAAACTCATTTCGCTTCATTTTCACTTTAAACAATACAAGCCGATTCGGAAGGGTTTCAATTCTCGTATTTTTTGAGTACAATAAAAACACTACTGTTCATCTTCTGGAACACAAAAATAAAATGCCCTCGGTAGATGTG
This sequence comes from Aurelia sp. 3 sensu Dawson et al. (2005), assembly GCA_964020215.1. NCBI lineage: Eukaryota > Metazoa > Cnidaria > Scyphozoa > Semaeostomeae > Ulmaridae > Aurelia > Aurelia sp. 3 sensu Dawson et al. (2005). The sequence goes on from OZ026585.1 coordinate 13,673,687, forward strand.
TAGATACTTCCCTCTTCTTAGAACACACGTTCGTGTTTGCTCTCAAAAAGTATTCCTGGAATGCACAACAAGCGAGCTAGACCCGGGTTTCAGGAAAACCGGTGCGGCTTTGTTTGTTTTGAATTACTGGGCGAGAGAATTCCCTTTGTTTGCAATAGCTAATCGCTTCGAATCTATGTGTCAATAAACTGCAACTGAAGCCATTGTCTTAGGAAATCTGTCCTTGTTCTTGTCAGATTGATTTAAACATTGTCTCAAAATCTTAAGGCTGATTCCCAGTCAGTGGAATTTTCCGAGCGGGCGGAAATTCTATTGTTTGCGGGAGAAAATGTCGCTCTGAAATTGAAAAGATAGTTACGGCTGAGCAACTTTTAAGTGTCTAAAATTCCGCCCGCTCGGAGAATTCCGCTGACTGGAAATTGGCCTTTAGCTAAGACCCGACCAATGCAACTGTGTACAACCGAGACAATAAAAGCTACAGCTCCTCCACAACAGCCACACAGATGGGGTACAGGAGCTGTAGACAATAGAGCTATAGCTCCTCCACAACAGCCGCACAAATGAGGTAGAACTTTTTCAAAACACTCTATGCTTAATCATCACTTACCGGTGGGAACAATCTTCTGAAGTCCTTCATGCAGGAAATTGTCAATTTGGTCTTCAAGCTTGACATGCTTTTCTAGGTTTTCTTCGAGACGCGCATTGCTTTCGTTTGACTCATGTTCTATACTACTGACTGCATCATCTTTCCCAGCATTCACTTCGCTTATATCGTTGTTCGTCTTTTCTTGAACTCGGTTTGCAAATTCATTCTCCTGATGCATAATTGCCTAGAGAGGTGAGGTTGACTTTAGAGCAAACTAAACAGAAAAACAAACATCTTAAAAGAGCCACCGTCATATCAGACTTATGACGATGAGGCTCGTGTTTCCACGTGCTCTTTGACTTGATGATGGTGCTTAAGTCAACATATTGCTCTGAAAAACGTGGCCCTATTTAGGCTCAAAACTTCGCGATTCCTAAAGTACCAATCAGATTGCGAGATTTGGCCAAGAACGATGTTATCGAATTTTCAATTCGAATGATGCAGTTGACTAGATTTTGAACAAAGTTGCTGTGGCAGGTAGCTGAAAATTTCTCTGGTATGTTTTGGTCTTAAAAACATGGAAAATGTAACGTTGAAAGACATATTTTGACTCACTAGAAAAAGTGCATATGGTTTTAGTAGAAGTGCCCTCGCGCTTATTCACAGCTACCTTTCGAATAGAAGGCAAAGGGTCAAAATTAATGGTTCCTTTAGCACGTGGAAAAATACTAACTTAGGTGTGCCACAAGGTTCGGTGTTAGGGCCCCTTTTATTTAATATATATATCAACGATATATTTCTTCTGATGAACGGAACCGAGATATGTAACTATGCAGACGATACTACCTTGTACTCATGCGATTATGAGGTTAGAAATGTGATAACAAGACTAGAGCAAGATGCAAACCGACTAACAGCATGGTTTCCAGAAAACTATATGAAATTAAATGAAGATAAATGTCACTTCATTCTTTTTGGGGCTAGTAACGAAAGAGATAATATTCACGTTGGAGAAGCCCAGATTGAAGAAAGCGGCGAAGAGAAGTTATTGGGCATTACTCTTGATAAGAAATTAAGTTTTAAAAACCATGTCAAAACGCTATGTAAAAAAGCTAGCCAAAAGCTTCATGCTCTTGCGCGCATTTCAATCTACATGGAGCCCGAGAAACTAAAACTGTTGATGAAAACATTCGTCATGTCCCAGTTTAGCTATTGCTCGCTGATATGGATGTTTTACGATAGAAATTTGAATAATAAGATAAATAGGATACATGAAAGGGCCTTAAGAATCGCATACAAGGACAATGTTTCTACTTTTGAAAAACTGTTAGAAATGGATAATTCGGTAACCGTTCATCAGAGGAACCTGCAGTTGCTCATGGTAGAGATCTACAAAACAAAATATAATCTAAATCCCAGCTTTATGAAGCAAATTTTTTAGGAAAAAGAAATGGCTTACAACTTAAGGTGTTCTGATAAACTGCGACTACCAAAGGCGAAAACAACCTGCCTTGGAATCGATACAGTCAGATTTATGGGGAAAAAGGTATGGGAGACACTACCAGCAGAGCTGAAAAACTCGGATTCCCTTCAAGTTTTCAAAAGGGTTATCAAAGCCCATAAATGCCATGCCTGCAACTGCAGATTATGCAAAGTGTTTTATCCAAATTTAGGCTTTTTATTGTAAATTATATCTTCACTTTAATCTTACATGTATTTTTTGTTTTCTTTGTTTTTGTAAATAGTTGGCCTTAATTAGCAATTTAGCTATAGCATTTAGCCAACTTTAAATGAAGGAATTAATAATAATAGTAATAGTAATAATAATAATAATAATAATAATAATAATAATAATAATAATAATAATAATAATAATAATAATAATAATAATAATAATAATAATAATAATAATAATAATAATAATAACGTGAACTTCCTTCCTGCTTCAGATTAACACCAAGTTTTTTATTAAACGTCTGTTTAGTGTGGTTGTTATCGCATTTTCTTTCCGAGGAGTGACCGTTGAACAGAACTACGGCAGTCTTTCGATCATGGTTCGATCGATCGAATGCAGGAGATAGGGCCAGGATTTTCACTGTTTCATTATGAATCCCTTTTGAGCAAGGTTTACCGCAGGGATACACTGACGTCATATTACGTCCTTTGCTAACATTCTATGATTTCACATTTCAGACTGTCAGAAAATCAATTTTGGTGGCCTCACTGGAAACTATTGATCCAAAGTGCAGTAGGTCAACTGATAGAGCAGTTCAACTGAATTACTGTAAAATTGTTTTATCGGTTCCACTGCAATCTCGTCCCCAGAATTAGTTCGTTGCTCTTCCTCTACTCTGGGATATCAGAGGCCGTTCTGCAAGTTGATTGGCTACTTGAAGACAATAGCAGACATAATTATTTCCCGAAAGCCATCTAATTATTCCAACAACAACAATGTAATCTTGTCACTAAGCAACAACAATTATGATCACAAACCTTTGTTTGGAATCGAGGTCGCATAATAAGCGTTGCCTAGCAAATTAGATTTTCAGGCAGTCTGAAATTGTAGCGTGCCCGCATTTAAACGATCTGCCGGATGCCAAAAAATCTGATGTAAACATTGCCCAAGGTATTATCGCACTTGCAAAAAAGATCCGTGAAGACAAGATAGAACTCAAAGTATCAGGATTGGTACCAAGGTATGACAAGCATGAACCGAAACGAGTTAAGGTGAACTACATTCTAAGAGACCTTTGCTCAGAGAACAGCTTTGCTTATTTTGACCATTCGAATATCGATCCAGCGAATCATCTGAATAGAAGCAAGTTGCATTTGAACAAGGATGGTAGTAAACTGTTTGCTGACAATCTTTTGAATGCCATTATGGATTTCTGACTTATTGATAATAATGTAGTAGAACCAGGAGTAGGCGTAAATGCTAGGCACCATTCAACCCCCAGCACGTCTTTACCAGCTAGGGGCTCAACTGCCTCTCTCCGCGCAGATGATTCGACACTTGGCCCTGTTGGTACAAAGCTAGGGTTCAGAAAGGGTATGGTTATAGCCTCTCTCAATGTGAACAGTCTCCCTGCTCATATTGATGAAATTAGACTCCTTCTTCATGAGAAAAATATCCATATTTTAGCGCTGAATGAAACTAAAATTGATTCTGACTATCCAAGTGATCTTCTAAAGATTGAGGGTTATCGGTTTGACAGACTTGACCGTAACCGTAGAGGGGGTGGCATTGGTTTTTATATAAGAGACTCTTTTGAGGTAGATGTACGGGCAGACTTACCAGTCTCCAGTCTTGAGCTTAGATGCATAGAGGTGAAGCCAGTCCAGGCTAAGCCTTTTTTCGTGGTTTCTTGGTACCGACCCCCATCTGATCCGGTAGAGGTCTTCGATAAGTTAGAAGAAGTTTTCAAGTTTTTAGAGTCTGAGGGGAAAGAAATCATCTTATTGGGCGACACGAATTGTGACCTTAGCTCTACTCTGAGTCCTCTAGAAAGCCCATATTCTGATGTTCCAATTTGTACTAAGCATATTCTGGATTTTTATAACTCTTTTGGGCTGAAGCAACTTATTACCGAATCTACAAGAGAGACACTTGATACTGCCACTATAATTGATCACATTGCGATCAGCAACCCTTCTAATGTTGTTGAATCTGGCGTTGTGAAAACATGCATTAGTGATCATTATTTGGTATACGTGACTCGCAAGTTTCGGGGATCTATCAAAGCCAACCATAAAGTTGTAAAGTCTAGGCAAATGAAAAAGTTTGACGAAGACCTTTTTATTAGTGACCTTGCCAAAACTGACTGGTCTGCTATTGCATACAACAGTGATGGGTTAGACAATGCAGTCCGTTTGTGGTCCTTTCATCTGTCTTCCATAATTGAGAAGCATGCCCCTCTAAGAGAGCGCAGAGTCACTGAGCGTTTCAGTCCATGGATCACCCCTGATCTGAAGCAGCTCTTCAGGACACGAGACAAAATGAAGGTTGCTGCAGTAAAGGCAAAATCTGAACTACTTATGAGTGCCTACAGACAAATGCGATGTAAGGCCAATAATTTGAACTCTAAAATGAAAAGAAACTATTTTTCAAACAAGATTCAATCCTGTGCTGGGGACACTAAGGAAACTTGGAAGACAATAAACCAGTTGGTTAATAAAAGGTCCAAAACAACTGAGATCTTGTCACTGAAAGATGGCGAACACACAATTTCTAAACCCCAAGATATAGCGGAAACCATGAATAAATTTTTCTGCAACGTTGGTAAGGACCTCAGCGAAAATATACCTAACAAAGAAAACCCTCTTTTAAATGGTGATTATGGTGAAAGAGAGACTGATTCCACCTTTTCTTTTAAACCTATTACTACTGATGAGGTTAAAAAAGCATGTTCTAAGATTAAAAATTCAAATGGATCTGGTACTGATCGCATTTCTAGTCACTTTATAAAAGTAGGTATTGAGATTTTGGCTCCTTCGCTTGCCCAACTCTTCACAATGTCTCTGTCCGTCGGCTGCTTCCCTGACAACTGGAAGACTGCTTGCGTAGCGCCGATTTTTAAGCAAGGCTCAAAAGATGATAGGTCGAATTATAGGCCTATATCGGTGCTACCTGTTGTCTCTCGTTTATTTGAAAAGCTTGTCTATAACCAGCTGTACGACTACCTTGACGGAAACAAGGTGATTTTTACTGATCAGTCTGGTTTTCGAGCCCTTCATTCGGTCCTGACGTCTCTGTTGAAGTGTACGAATGACTGGTACCTAAACATTGATAAAGGTAAATACACGGCTGTTGTTTACATAGACCTCAAGAAAGCTTTTGACACAGTCGATCATGATATTCTATTGAGGAAGCTCAACTTCTGTGGCCTAAAAGGAAAAGAACTAAGCTGGTTTCGTTCGTATCTCACCGATAGACGACAATGCTGCAAGGTAAACGGTCAAATTTCCGCTACAGACAGTATAACCTGTGGGGTACCACAAGGATCTTGCCTTGGTCCCCTTCTCTTTCTTGTCTATATCAATGATCTTCCTAGTTGTTTGAAAAATTCCCTTGTATCCATGTATGCAGATGACACAAGCATTTACTATGCCTCTGAATCTGTTTCAGAAATTAATCAGGCAGTTAATGCTGACTTAGAAGCTTTGAAGGGCTGGCTTGAAGGAAACAAGTTGTCTCTGAACGTAGCTAAGACAGATGCAATGATCATAGGAAGCAATGGAAAGCTTAGAAAAATCGACTCTGTCGATTCCACTAAACCGCAATTTAAGATTGGTTCCGAGGATATCAAGTTGGTAAAGGAGGTCAAATACCTTGGTGTCCAGGTTGACCATCAACTAAAATGGACATCTCAATTGGCCTTAACAACTAATAAGATCTCTAGAGGTATTGGTATGCTTCGTTATGCCAAGCAGTACCTTCCATTATCAACCGTCAAGACTATGTATAAGAGTTTAGTGGAGCCGTACTTTAGATATTGCTGTCCTGTCTGGGGAAATGCTGGGGTGACTGTCATTGAAAAATTGCAGAAACTCCAAAATCGTGCTGCAAAACTCGTTACCAACAGTCCATTTGATGCGACCGCTTTACCAGTTATTCGTGCGCTTCAATGGCCCACTGTTAGGGAACTTATTGATTTTGAATCTCAGAATATAGTTTTCAGATCCCTTAAAGGAGACGCGCCTTCCTACATGAAAGACATGTTCACGAGAGTCAACAATTCCACTGCTCGTTATTATTATTATTATTATTAATTCTTTCATTTAAAGTTGGCTAAATGTTATAGCTAAATTGCTAATTAAGGCCAACTATTTACAAAAACAAAGAAAACAAAAAAAAAATATATGTAAGATTACAGTGAAGATATAATTTACAATAAAAAGCCTAAATTTGGATAAAACACTTTGCATAATCTGCAGTTGCAGGCATGGCATTTATGGGCTTTGATAAGCCTTTTGAAAACTTGAAGGGAATCCGAGTTTTTCAGCTCTGCTGGTAGTGTCTCCCATACCTTTTTCCCCATAAATCTGACTGTATCGATTCCAAGGCAGGTTGTTTTCGCCTTTGGTAGTCGCAGTTTATCAGAACACCTTAAGTTGTAAGGCATTTCTTTTTCCTCAAAAATTTGCTTCATAAAGCTGGGATTTAGATTATATTTTGTTTTGTAGATCTCTACCATGAGCAACTGCAGGTTCCTCTGATGAACGGTTACCGAATTATCCATTTCTAACAGTTTTTCAAAAGTAGAAACATTGTCCTTGTATGCGATTCTTAAGGCCCTTTCATGTATCCTATTTATCTTATTATTCAAATTTCTATCGTGAAACATCCATATCAGCGAGCAATAGCTAAACTGGGACATGACGAATGTTTTCATCAACAGTTCTCTTAGGAATGCTGAAGTCGACCTCAGGTTGCCATTGTTAAAATCAGCAGGGGGGCAGAAATGCTTCTCGTACCGAGGCGCTAAGCTTTGGAACAGTCTTGGTACCGACGCTAAGAACTCTTCAACCCTGAGAGCCTTCAAGAGAGAGGTGGAAAAATGAACACTTAAACCTTTTCGTTTTTTTTTTTTTTTTTTGTTGATTTTTGAACAATTGTAATTTTAATTTAGTTCGAAATACTGGTTTTTATTGTAAATTATTAATTATTGTAAGTTTTTAGCATGGCCCCCTGTAAATCAGTCATTCTAACTGAGGGGCTACCATGGGTAAAGAATATAAAATCAAATCAATCAAATCAAATCATATGATCCTGGATGACAATGACTCTCACAATTCGACAATTTTTCAAAGTCACAAGGAATAAAATGCATTGTTCAACAATTTACAGAAACGGTAGGCAGAGAGGGACGTGGGAAATTTTCTGATTTTGGACCAGAAGGCATTTCTAGCTCGTTTTTGGTACAAATTATATCGAATTTCACCATTCAGGAAAATTTTTAGGAATTACTCTCAGGAATATATACTTGTTGGGGCCAAGCCTATAAATATAAAATCATACAGGACATGAAGGTACCACTACTGCATGAGAAGATGAAATGGGTTCCGAAGCAATATCAACAGACAAACCTTTTTGGTTGTAACGTATTGAAAAAAGCAATGTATACCTCCGTATTTTCCATAACTTCTTCTAAGAATGTGTGGCGCTTTTCAAGACTGTCATCAGTGAAGTTAGACACTTTCTCCTGATTTGAAGTGAGAATCTGGAAATTGAAGCGGGAAAGTGAATTGTTGAATGTTCATAATGAAACATCCCATGAATGAATGATCATCCTTTCACGACTGGTATTTTCGATTAGTACCACATTATATCCAGTTATACCTGTCTCAGCTACTAAGTACGTCGTAAAGTATCGTGTTGTAGTCGATATATTTCTTTAGTATATAATACTTATGCGTACCCTTACGTAAGTGGAGGGTTAGGGGATGTGTAGCTTGCTCAGGGAGTCGTGGCATGGGAATCACGTACCCGACTCATCTGAAACTCTAACATCAATTCGTTGGCGGAGGCCAGGACATGATTTTGAGAAAGCCTCCTCGAGTATCGGTAAAGTCTTCCCAAAGTATGCGAATCGATTGGGTGACTCTTGCGATGCAGCTTTGCGGGCAAGTAGTACCTCTCTCTGAATTCATTCGACAGTTTTAGTTTCTTTCCATCTAATTACCGCGGGAATGTCATAGACTATTGTTCGCCGTGGTGTTATTATAGTCCGTGTTTTACAAACCTTGAGGTGATGAACAACGGGAGGAGTTTGAAAAATCTCGTTATTTTGACTTGATAAAATGAGAAGCGTTTTCGTAACGAAATAAGAACCCACCAGAGGAGGGCTTGAACTTCACTTGCACCCTGGAACTGCATGGTTGAATCATTGGTCGGCTCAAAGCACAACGGGTAGTGGCGACTGGCCTTTAACTAACTACAATCAATGATCCTGGAAGGAAGTCTAGGAACTAAAGAAAGAAAAGGTAAGAGTACTTGGCTTCAAGTTAGAAATCGGACATATCACTATAAAAGTGACTGTCCTACTTTACCTCGCAAAGCTCAGTGCTAAATTCTTCTTGGATAGTAGCAGCTGTTTGAACCTGCCCTTTTACATCATCTACTGCTGTGGTCACCTGGGAAAAGAAGGAAGGCTATTGAGAATCATGAAAAAATCGTGCTTTTTTGAGTTTTCAAAGATCACAGCAAAGTAAACAAACATGCCGATCATCTAGCTAGCATAAATTTAATGAGAAATTCTTCAGCCTGCAGTGGCTTCACGTGTGTTTCAGGCTAAACAAATCTATAACTTGTGGCTCAGTAAGCATCAACCTGCATCTTCTACAGTCCCTCATGTCATACATATCTGATTGCATTGACCAATCCTGCAGAGTTTGAACTTGATTCTATATGAAATAAATTCATTTGCAATGTATCTTCTGCTATTTGCCAGCATTGCAGAAGGAAAGTCATGGTTTTTGGATGTTTAGCCAGTACAAACCATTTCAATTAGAAATCTAAAGTGGCTCTACTTAGAACGATCACAACCGTTTTAAAGACATTGAGTCAAGTTAAATAGATTGCATATACCCAAGAATCAAGAATCTGCTGACCCATGCTTCCCAATGGCGTCTCTGATTGGCTGGAGTTCATGTGAAATGATGCTGATCACATCAAACGCATTGTGCAACAGCAGGTCCGTTTAATTTGTAGGAGTGACGATTGATCTTTATCAGATGATTCACATGAGACACGGCAAAGCAGGTATATTTATGATGACTCCATGTCTTTAATAACTACTACACTTTCCATAGTATCAATATCTTATAGAATTAACATACCTTGCTGTCTTCTTGTTCAATTTCACATACCCGAGTAGAAAAGAACGAATCCATTGCTGATCCGTGTCTTGTCGTATCATTCTGTACAGAGGTGACATGGCTGATGCAAACAAAAGAAAACCGTGTGTTACAAACAACTGAAATTCTTTGAGGCGAATACAACATTCTAATTTCAACTTATATCTTAACCTATATTTGTAAAGCTTCGATGGTGATAACTGGAAAACAAATGATCGTTCACTTGTGATTTGAAAACTTTAATATCCAGTATATTCTATAACACTCCGTCGCTCTGAGGAACAAATTTCCAAAGAACAGATAAAAGAATCGAAGTTCAATTTCGCAAATTCTAGGGTACAAGTCAGAAATCAGAAGTCAGGTGAGGTTTGCGATAACACGAATTCAATCAAGCGAAAACTTTTAATTGTTTTAATTCACGGACATCTTCGCCTGACATTTAACGTGAGATCACTTCTAATATCTAACCCTTTTACTGCATATTAAATACTTTTGCTCTTGCTCTTCATTTTGTAGGACAGTTGGATTAAAGCACGCATTGTTATGAAAACAAAATATAACATATCTGAATATAATTCTATCATCATCTTCCGTCATTATTACTGATGCAGATTAAAAACAGTTTCTACCAGCAGAAATTTCTAATTATTTGGTATCTCAAAAGTGATCTGAAGCAAATATTTCCATTGATATGAATGAATAGCGCTATTGAATGCTAAAGAATGGAGCTTAATATTTGTTAATATTAACATTGTTTCATTTTTCGAGTTCTCTACTCTTTTGCACGACTGGCTTGTGACTTCATTTCCAAAGGGAAATCAAATCAGAGAACTTTTCTTGAAATCAAAATGCCATTGTAAAATCACATAAATTCAAGAGGAAATTGCTTTCAACATTCATTTATTCAACTTCGCTACAATGTTTCTTACAGCTATATATAATATTCAAAGATAAATGAAGCTGTATTTCCACATTGTCATACTAGTTATTTACAAACAAAATAATGTCATCAGCTGATACTTAAAATCAGTGGATAACTAGATTAAAAAAATGAGATGTCAGAAGAACATTAAGCAGGACCTCTTATTATTGGACAGTGCCGTTCATTTGCTGCGATAAAAATTTTGGCTTTAGGTCAACTCTAAAAATCGTTGTATACCTGGAGAAATTTTTCTTCAGACTTTGTTCTTGGTCCTGAAGGTACCTAACCTCGTCTTCGACCTTTAAAGAAAGACATATGTAATTGAAGGGACTTAATGCACTGAATCATAGATATTTCAATCTGTGACCCAAAAACAAAACTTCACGAACTAAATTAGAACTACAATCTTTGCCAAAACTCCTGAAAAAGCACATATTTTTCTTCTTCTCTCCCCCTCCCCCTAACAATGCTGGTTTCTTGTGCAATTACGCAGTGTCTTAGGGCACAACCAAGCAGCCGAATTGCTTTCCTTTAAGTCAAGTGATCATATTTACGGACTAGCGTTATGGACTACCATCTGCAACATTAAGTGTAAATGAACTAATTAAGCTTGACCAGGCGATGATGGTGCATAAAATTCTAAATGAGCAATGTCCAGAAATCCTTAAGCAAAAGTTCACAAAAAGATCTCCGGTTTCAAAATATGAAACAAGGAGAGCGAATGACCTGCGGGGTGGGTGGCCGAGTGGCTTATACAGTCTTCGTCAGGTGACTGAAGTTAAGCTTGGTCGAGTGAGGTCAGATTTCGGATGGGTGACCTCTGAGGACTGACCTCGCAACTCACCTCGTCGTCCTTCGGAAGGGACGTTAAACTAGGGGTCCCATGCCTGGATGCGGCATGCACAGTGGGCCTAAATTAGCTATCAGTAGCTAGAAATCCTGACAAGCTCACTCAAAACAAATTGAAAACGAAACCTGCAGGTACCAAGACCTAGAGATAACAAAAAAGAGCTTTTCGTACAAAGGTGCCAAGGTGTGGAATGATATCCCAAACAATATTAGAAATGTGGAATCTGCTGCACTTTTCAAAAAGCAGGCTAGAAGCTATTTTTGGGCCAATAAGACAACGAAGACCCCTTGAATCATGACCTCCTGGAAGGACGGTATGTATATTTATCTTTATCTTTGTTTTTGTTATTTTACTATGACTGATGGAGTATCATGTATAAAAAAGATTAAATGAAAAAAAAATGAAATGAAAAATGAAATGAATATTAAGGGGGCAGGAGGCGCGGAAAAAAGCGTGATGTGAATTTTCCAGTGGTATATTTTGTATGGTTAATTAGACGAAAAAGCAGCAAAATGAAGTTTTTTCTCAAGTTGTTTTGTCAAGGAATGTAGCTTTATGAATTCAAAAGCTATTGACAAATCCTTTGCATCGCTGTTTAGATGAAAGGCTTGGCTAGCTTTTGAGATGCTGCATGGTCAGTTAGAGCTATTTAACCGTCCGAAAAACAAGATTTTAAGAAAATTTTGAATTGGTCTGATTTAGGTCCCAGCCATATAATCTGTCTTATTTTCCTTTTTGCTACAGCAAATGTATGTATATCTATTCAAGTAACATTACTGTGGGAGGATGGGCATGAGATTCGAGGATTTGTTTCTTTTGCCTCAAATACCAGCCCCGATTATTCCAATAATTTCTAAGCATCAACATTATTCGGGGCTATTAGATATAATCTATACCTCAAACTTGATGAGAACACAGCATAGGTGATAATTCTGCAAGTTTCCATCAAAAGTTGTGATTGTTTCATTTTAATTTTATCCTCCCCGACATGACCTACAATTTTGCTGTTTGTGATCAGGTACCCATGGCTGCTTCAAAGTATGACAGTCTTTATGCCATCAACACATTACGTTGATTGTCGCTTCCAAACCGTACATTTCCACAACTGTACACATTCCTACACTTACCATCTTAAGTCCTTTCTGTGCTTGTTCTGATTGTGTGTGGAATAAACCTTGCAGTTTTTCGCTCATATCAGCAATAAATCCTCGCATGAGATTCTAGAATGAAGACGTGGAACATGAACATACATTTACATTTCGTCCAATAATTAAGAATTTGAAGTCAACTCCATAGCGTAGGCACAAAAATTAAAGAATCAAACCAGAGAAGCGGAATACCACAGACTTGTTAAAAAGACAACTGTTTTGTGGAAGCATGCAGATCCTCAGGAAGATGAATCTTGCTTATTAGCTATGCTGTTGTGCAATACCGCAAAAGCTCTAATTAACCCCCCCCCCTTAGGCCACACCTCTAATAAGCCCTCATTCCTATGCCAAAAGTTTAAAATAAGCTTTTAAATCCCCCTCCCCTTACATATATCAATTCAGTCCTGGCCGTAATTAATTTTAGTGGCGCGCGGTAAATCACGCGCCTTGCATATCAAGGCGCGTGATTTTAAGTGCTTTATTTCAATCCGTGACCAAAGGGTTTTGGAGGTTGGGGACAAAAAAAGAGTATTCAAGCACTTAGTATTACAAAACAACACTGGAAATGAGTTGAAATAACGAGGATCGATATTGTAGTTTGAATGGCTAACATCAACAGAAACAATCGCATTCTCCTTTGTGTTCAGACGCTTGTACTTAGGCCGTTTGATGATGAATGCTTTTCCATGTAGTTACTCCGTATCACTGCGGTAGTCCTGGGATGAAGGGGAACTGAGTATCTTCGTTTCTTCCACATCAAATCATCTCCACATTGCATTTATACATTAAATTTACGATCAACGGGGTCCATAGATTCGGAACACATGCATCCCGACGTCATGTTTTGTCTCCATGTAATCTCTGTGACCTTGTCCGAATTATAATATTATGTCATTGCCATGGACAGGAAATTCTTGGATTGAAAGCAGATATGATTAGCAGCACTTAATGAATCGAGCACCAATACTTTATTTCATTTGGATAAATTAATTTATTGATTTCCTTTCTGTAAAAGGATATCAGTTTTCAAGAATATCCAACACTCATATACAATATCCAACACTCAACGATAAAAGAGGCGGTGCGTGATTTTGAGGCAACAAGACTTTAGGCGCGTGACAAATCACGCTTCTCGAGGGCAAGAGGTGCGTGATGAGGCGCGCGTGCGCGATCGCGCGCCACAAACGGCCAGGTCTGCAATTGCTACGGAATGAAGTCTGTGAGAAATGAGCGATCAGTGTTTGAATCATTGTCCGCTGGATTTCCCAAGCTGAGAAAACAAAGGCAAAGAGATAAGGAAAAACCCTTACCTGGTTCAGCTCTTCCCGTTCTGTAATCCAGCTTTGGTTCACTTGTTTTATTCTCTCGAAGGAGGCGTCCTGTAAATAACAAGAATCAATCATAGATAGACAAATATAGAAGTATGCTAAAATTCAAAGCAAACCGTTTCCACAAAAAACTGGGGCCTACTTATAAGCCTATTTGCTAAGGGGTAATATGAGGTAAACTACCTAGCGATGGGCCTCAAAAGATAGAGGGAAGGCCATCTTTATGCATCTTATGTCATGTTACCCTACTGTAAGCTAGCACCATAGTTAGGCAACAAATGGTTGTAAGAACAATTTGATGGAAGAGGATCAAGAGTCGAAGCGTCTAATAACAGAGTATACGCATTTTACTTTTCAGTTCTTACAAAATCTGACCTATAATTTCGGCCCATTTTCAAAATTTCCCGCAACAATTTGTAAAGCAAATGATGGATGACCTGAGAAAAAGTCTCGACCGTCTTCATTTAAGATATTAGCCTAAACTGAAGAGAGCCTCATTACTATAAATTGGGCTATAATGTGTTGAAGTTGGTTGCTGAATCATGATAATTCACTTTCTCGAAACACAAGACATATCATATGATTAGGCCTGATAATTATCACTGGTGAAAGAAACGGAAAATAGTGTAGCTAACCTGTTCGTGAATATGGCTGTCTACTGTCCCGTTGAGAACGATCAATCGACCTTCTAATCTTTTGATAAACATTCGATGTTCTTCTTGCTGCCCGCAAAGCTATGAAAAGGACTTAAATCATTGGATGCTGTAAAAGAAGCCTAGAAGCTACCAAAATACGGCAAAATTATTTGCATTTTATTTGTCAAAGCAATGAACTTCTCGATCTGTTAAATTTTGGCTGAACGAAGGTGCCAGCCTCCATGCACCCCAATAGAACAAACTGAGGGGCGTGGAGCAAGACGCGCACAACTAGTGACGCTAATGCTGGTTTCCAATCATTGGAATTTTCTGAGGGGGTGGAATTTTGAATAATTAGTAGTCACTAAACTGTAATTTTCTATCCAACTTTGAAACGACATCTACTCCCGTAAACAGTTAAATTTCCAATCGAAAAATCACCGACTGGAAATTACCAGTGATCCGGTTTGTTAGCACTGTTGTACTAACGAACAATAATGATAAAACAAATAAATACTGATACACTATAAACACTTCAACAGTTACAAAATTGTTGTTGTGACTGTGTCCCGTGCGCTGTATCTTGATGAAATTGGCAGAAAATGCATCATATCTCAAATGTTGCCAAAAATTTTTCAATCTGTAAGACCACAAAAGTTTATATCTGTCTTTAGGCAGAGCGAATTATAATAGGACTGAAGCAATAACACAGACTACATTCTTTGTTGTTACTCAGAGTTTCACGCTTTCTTGCGCTTTCTTGTCTGAAGATCGCAGGAAAGCGTGAAACTCTGAGTAACAACAAAAAGAATGTAGTCTGTTTTATTGCTTCAGTCATTATAATTCAATCTGTAAGACCAAATTTACTTCGAGATAAACAACGTTTGTCATGCCATTAATATTTTGTCGTACAAAATGTTTTTTGAGTTTTTCAACAAAATCCTTTTGTGTCTCAGTCCGATGTACTGTATGTCTAAGGGTAGCTCAATGTACACTTTAGTGTTCATATACAGGAACGACTTAGTAATTGCAAGGTAACAATTCGGATATTTTGTTCATTAGCTTTGTTGGGTTACATGCTTTATGCAAGCAAGTTTATACCAAAAAGACCAGCAAGCCAAAGATATATAGATCTCTAGATTATCTAACAAAAGCACACAAAGAAAGTTATTGGGTTTCTCTTAGTGTCCCAAATGATCTCTTCATCATGTGTTTTGGACTATCTGAAACAACTCTTTAGTCCTTAAATATTTTAGCCTCTGTGTAAAAATATAGTAGCTACTGAGAGCTCCTATTTGGAAAAGATGATTGCTTCAGCAGCTATTAATTTCTCAAACAAGTGGACATCTAAACTAGTTCATTCATTTTTCATTTTCATTCATTTTTACTTATTTAGGCACGGTAGCCCTGTCAGTCCATGAGAACTGCTTTAAACTGCAAAAGTCACAGGGTACTTACTACTGCTCATTGAAAAAGTAGATGCGTTTACCACATTCTAGGATGATAATTTCGGAGATAATCAACATGGTAACATGGTCGAATCGTTTTATCGACTTTTTCATTGACCTACTCCTTGTCTCAGGAGCAAACTATTCGCATAACAGACGAAATTGCTCAAGATGGGATACTTTGTAACAATGTAACCATGAAAAACCGGTAACCATGATGACATAAAGAGATAATCTGACTTTTTCCTTACCTCTTCACGCATGCTGTTCTGAAACAGCAAAATATCTTGTCGCATGGACTCAATTTTGTCACCTATGATTAACATTTTTGGTTGAAAGGAACCTCTGTCGTGTTCTTGAATTTGTCTCACACTAGCATCCTGTAACATTGAAAGTTGAAAATTAAATTGGGAAATACGTATGCACAGCACAATATGTCTTGGCGTTCAATATTACTGAGAAACTGCGCTTAGGAAATCATAGCATCATTATCAACATCAAACAGAACATCGATGCTTGAACCCTTTTTGTAAGCAATAGATTTAAAGAGAGACCCGATTCCTTGAGCAGGAGCCATTTTCGTGCATCCTCAAATTACAGTTTGATTCTTACAGTTTGAATTCATACATGATCATGAGATTAGTTTCTGGTATGAATTGCTCCCATGTGACATAGCTACACTACAGTGTGTTGCAAGAGGTGTCTGACTTTTAATCTGAATGAATCAGAAAGCATTTTCTTGATCTGGACGATTCAGGTATCATTCGAAAGCTGAAGCATGTAATTTTCTGTTGTGTCGATTGCAGTTCAAATTTGGCAAATTTAAGAAACCAGGGTGTCATCGAAGTTGACTAAATCTTGCATGCTTTTCGCATTTACGTTACATTGTCTTATCCTAAATGATACCTGCTATTGCAATAACCAAACTGGCTGTAGCAAAGATGAATTAATAGAAATCTTATTCCTGTCACTTGTAAGAAGCAGGTTACCCCCCCCCCCCAAATAATGCAATGACGGGTTATGTTAAAATGGACCTTGCAATGCACGAAGTTGGAGAAGAATATCATCGAGCTGACAATGTACTGACAAAACATAAATGCTACTTAAGAAACTGTCTAATGTCCGAAACGCATGCACTTTTCAAAACTGACCGATAACTCTAATAGTTAACCTGTTTCCCTTCAACAGGCTAGAAAGAAAGAAAGCTAACTTCATAGCTAAGTTTCAGGTGTACAGTCATTTAGTAACATCCAGGTTTTGAAAAATTGGCTGATTGTTTTTTCTCCGGTTGCCAAAAGTAACGGAATGTTTATTCTGGGCCATCTAGACAAGGCTATTTATACATTTGAATAATATTGGAGAACAGCACGGCAAAGACTGACAAAGTAAGAATTAGCCTCTACTTTAAGGAGCCCCTTGTTTCCTACACTTAATCTAATATATCTAACAAGAAATTACATATCTCACTTTGCAGATAGCTCCGACACTTATTTACATTCAAAAGTTAGACACTCCTTGGGGCATACTTCATATATATATACATACACCTTCGCTAAACTTGTGTCCTATTTGGCATAGCTTAACTGAATTTATTTAGTCCTAAAGAGGGGAAAAGAGTAGAGTCTAGAAGGGGTCAGGGTGGCAGATATAAGTGTGCCAATGACTTAAAGATGTGTGCTTGCACGTGAAATAGTGTCAGTATAGTGTCTGTGCTGGAGTCTAACGGTCACATGTCTACATCTCGTTCACAAATAAGAAACCCCTACCCACCCCGCCCGTAAGATGTTAAGGCAGTGGCAAGATCGAGTTGCGGATGTCTTTTTTGTTTTGATATCGCTTTTAACGCGCGATTTACAAGTCCATAATGATAGTCTTTGGCAAGTTACTATGATGCTCTATCCAGGATAGGCTCAGCAATACTGTGTTAAATTGAATTCATTTGTAGGGTTTTCGTTCGCCTTATTTATCTTATTACTTGTTTGTCATGCACTCGTCATTCGCAAACTGCTAAACTGACTAGTACTACTGTTATCAAAGAATATTACAAGTAACTGTAATTAAATACTAAACAAATGTAGTTATTGACACAAATCATTTAGTCCGACTTAAGCGAGTTAATCGTAATGTGCTTCATGACTAGGTTCTTTACAACACTCGAGAATCTATGCCATATAAAGCCATAGGCAGGAAATCAAGACAGCTAACTTTAATTGGATCATTGATGTAAAACATAGAAACGACAGTTGTAACAAAGATAGATAGACACTTGGGATCCCTGTCATTTCTGACAAATACCGACATTATTTTTCTCACTAAGAACACATAACAAACTCATCAAGCAATCTCGAGCAGGAATTCAACCCCGTACTTATTGAAGAACAGCTTGACGAAATCTTTTAAGATTCTTCAGTAATCGTGTGAAGAACACGTTCTTTGGACTAGTACATCGTAAGGCAATCAAATACGGTCAGTGCCAAAACCACAATCCAAGCAATCGAATGACGAATCGTTACCTTCAGTCCTTCCATATCTTTACAAAAATCCTCGTGGTCTCTGTCACTATCATCCACTTTTCCCTGCAACATAAAAAATTAATGTTGCAAGAAAAAAAATACTATTTGTGAGAACGCACATGGTATATGTAAGTAAGTAAACCCATTAGGATATTAGGGTTATGTTGAAGATTGACAATCTAGTTTTCTTTCTCAAGTTTTCAGCTGGCTACTTCTCGCAGTGTTAGCTATCATACAATTCATAGTTTTAATGCAACTAAACTGATTGAAAAACATAAATCAAAATCCATAAACACTGAAGCTTACAGTGTTGAGTTAGACGAGCCAGAGATGAGACGTTTTAAACTCTCGTGTTTACTAACTAATGCGATAAACACCCTATGAAAACATGTGCTGTGTACTGTAATCACCTATGGTGGTAATGCGTATTTGATAATGATGTATCATTTGACAATGTAAATAACACACCAGACAGGACAAAGTGACTCAAAGTGAAAACTTTCTCAATGATGGCAAATTTAAAACCTGACTTTTAAAAGCCTGCCAAACATGCTCTTCAAAGATTCAAGAGTGCCAGCACTATGCTTGCATGTTTTCCTGTGACAGGATGCAGGAACTTTGCGACCACCTGGGCTTGTTACAGGAAAAGAAAAAAGTTGAGCAGATTTGATATTGGTGCTTGAAGCGATTCTATTCCATAGCTTTTGTCTAAGGCACAACATGTTTAAAGTACATGGCAGGGCGCGAAAAAATATTTTCTTAATGCGACCAGAGAGGACTCAAACTTACATTTCCTGCAAGAAGAACATGGAACTATGCGATCATCCTACCAAGGGAATTGGGCTTTGCCCGCACTCCTTACCTTCCAAAACAGAACCATTAATACATTTAGATACAGAGCTAACTAGCTGTTAACGAAGTTAAGTAAGTGCTGCTCAAGCCTTTGTGTAAAAACATACTATTTCTGCAAATTTGTCGACAGTAAGTGTTGGAGAGGAGTTTTGAAGGATGTGTGACTTGCCAGGTACTACTGCAGCCTCTTGATTAAAAAATTGTCCCAACCAATAAAAGAAATTTTTGTAACTTTCAAGTCTGTTTGGTATTACTACAACATCTATTACATTTTAAGACAAAATTAGTCTCATTTCAAGTGTTCAATTTTAACATTAAGGCACAATTAATTAATGTTGGTACATTATGTGCTGGACTGTATGACTTTCTTTTGCCCTTTTTGGTACCTCACATGGCATGGTTTTCTTCCCTGTCCACAGATCATAATATCTTTGATCATTCCCCTGTAATGCTCACAATTACTGTCCATTATCTGCTTCTGTCAGCAATATGGCAACAATGGACTCAATAGTCAATGATATCTACGATGACAATGAACAGGTTTTTATGTCTGAAGGACAAACATAGTCTTGAGAGTTTATGATGCACATGATTTGGTTACCAACATCTTTCAAATGTAATGTTCATCCAGTAACACTTTGTGTCAAATTAAGGTGACCAGGTGTAGGGGATAGTGATATCTTCCCAGTGATTTATTGGTCTCGTCTTACACAAGTGAATAATTACCCTAATGGTGTTCCAATGCAGTGTTGGTCTTTGAATGTTCCAATTTGGATGAACACTCACAAGCGGTGAATGCATAAATACTGATTCAATGCTACCTTGATCTTTTACAGGAATCTCACAAGTAAATACATTGCCTTTCACCCCTGCAACAATCAACAATGAAATGAGCTTGTATGTGTAAATGTATTGCAAAGGATATAACTATTGTGGGTTATGGTTGGTAGCATACAATTGGTAGACAACAGCAGCTTATTGTCAATGGAGTGTTATGCTGGAAATATTTATCAATGAAAGAAAGCAATATATCGAATCCCTATGAGATCCAAATGACCCTGGTCAAAGATCGTTATCATTCACTTCTGTGGTGCAATCTTGCGTTTGATGATTTCCGTCTGTTTGAAAGGGGAATTATCGTCTTGTTCTGTTCTAAAAACGATTCATTCACATCTCTGAAGACATTTCCAGTTTGATTGGGTTTTGATATAGGGAATATGATGAAACCTTCAACCATTAGTTGTTAGCAAACTTGAAACATTAGGCAGGTAATACTTGGCGGAAGCCTGAATTCCTTGCACCCTACGTGTTGTTTGTTTATTACTGCAAGTTTTGGCCGCTAGGCCCTTGCCTTTTCATCTTCGAAGCTTGGTCTCTTCTAAAACCATATGGGCGATTCTGATGACACGTGAAGAATGTTTCAGAATTGTCTATGTTACTTCTCAAATAAACATTAAAAGGCTTACCTCCTTGTTTTTGTTGGTATTCCTTGATTTTGCTTGAACCTTGTCGAGCTGCGAGTTCGTTCTTCGGCAAAGCACAATGGAATGAGATCTGTTGTTTTGTTGCTGTTTGATTTGTCCTCATTTGCATATACTCTGTCCACCCAAACAAACCGACACGGAAATTCCTTATCAAACGAAAATAGATAGCTGCTCGCGCATGCGCACTTCGCAGCAATAATGTTTGTTGGCATACAATTCGTGATACATTGCAGCTATAGCTTTTAAACACTCTGTGTATCTATCAGATGCCAAATATTAGATGCGGACGTTGGAACTCGATACAGGAAACAATGAGTTGGGCATGGAGCCAACAGGGATTATTAGATTATCTGCTGCTTTGTTTCATTATAGAAAATAAATTTTGCACACAATGCAACAAGATATGATACTTTTGCTTGACTTTGAGCAAGTTTTTCACATTTCCTTCAGGATGTGTGGTCACATGCCATGGAACAGGAAGTGTCCATAAAAACGTTATCGATTCGAACAGCTGCAGAAAAGGAACTAATGAATCATTTCAAGCTATCTAAACGGCAGCGTTCCACATAGACCTGGACTCGACTACTGCAATTGAATCTGTATGAGTTTCTATTGCAAACGCTATGCTTTCCTTGAGACATAACCATTCATATATAAAAACAGTGTGATGCTTACCTTGTGTTTTAAAGTTACGTTTTCCATACTTCGTGTCAAATCAAATGCTCTGTCTTGAACCATTTTGTTTGTTATTTCCATTGTATCACACTGCATTCGAGCTAATTCGTCTATTTGGAAGGAAATCAGCAATCATAACAAACTGGCGTATTAACGGTAAGAGGCGAATATTGTAGCAACGGCAAAAGCAGCAACGAAAGCGGTATTCATTTTCAGGAGAAAGACTTGCTTGTGTATTGCGCTGCCAAGCAAATTCATATTGAAGAAATTTATCACAGGAAATTTCACCGTGATATTTTAGCTCGAAGGAAGTAAAATAGTTCTCAGCCACAGGGAAAGCCTGGTAATTTCTCTTGCGATAGCGCACCCATAATAGTTTCTTAGATATTAGAAACGGACAGTTATAATTTACAGTTAGATTGTTCAGGGAACTACTACATCGTCATTGGAAGGTCATTTATTGTGGCAAATGGATCAAACAATCAAATTAACTCACCAAGTTTTGAAGTCATAGAAGTGTAAAAGTCTTGCTGTCTTTTATTGCAACTTTGCAAATCTTCCGTCATCTTTAGAACAGTGTTGTGCATTTCAATTTTAAACCTGTCGCAAGTACTTTCATTATGAGAATGAACTTGAGCAGTTCTGTCAAGCTTGGAATGGAGTCCTTCAACGTCGGAAACGCTCTCTTCAACAGTATCTAGCAGCTCATTAGCTTGGTTAAACAGCTGGCTACCTTTTTCGACATGATGGCCTAGCAAGTGCGTCTTTTCATCTCGTTGCTGCCGAGTTTTCTGCAAATTCTGTGTAGTCAATTCAAGTTCATATTTTGTTGAAGTAAACAGCTCATTTATCTTCTCGGCTTCTTTCTCCATCGCTGCTATCTTATCAACATAGTCTTGGAGCGAGGATTTCTGCGACTGGAGCTTAGACTGCATTGCACTGTAAATAAATTTAAATGGTCAACAAAAAAGCTCGAGGGTGGTGCGATACACAAAACAATGTGATGTAAAAGTTTGTTTAGATGGGGAGAGAAATATCTTCTATTACTCCTAAACCGATTTGCACTCAATTTCAGAAAAAATTTAGACAGAAAGAATCCCAAAAACGTGTGTCGCGCAATGTATGTATCAAAAAAGGCTAACGGACCAATCGAGCGAAAGGTCTGACATAAATGAAATAGTGATTTTGTGAAAGCCTGACTCATATCCAATGTACAGTTTTGCAAAAACGTCTCTCAGTATTTCGCATAGAGGAGAAAACAAGAAAAGTCCAAATAAGGTACATCATTTTCGATGATTTGTTTAGATGGGGAGAGAAATATCTTCTCTTACTCCTAAACCGATTTGCACCCAGTTTCCCAGAAACAATCGGCAGAAAAAAATTGGACGAAAAGAATCCCGAAAACGTGTGTCGCGCAATGTATGTATCAAAAAAGGCTTACGGACTAATCGAACGAAAGGTCTGACATAAATGAAATAGTGATTTTGTGAAAGCCTGACTCATATCCAATGTACAGTTTTGCACTCTCAGTATTTCGCATGGAGGAGAAAGCAAGAAAAGTCCAAATAAGGTACATCATTTTCGATATCCTCTATGGATTTATGTCGCAAAAACTATACATCAAATGAAAGCACAGGAGTCAAGCTTTCACCAAAGTACTATGATGTCAGATCCTTCGTTCCAGAGAAATCTAAATGTCAAAGCATATTGGACGTAAACTCTGAGGAAACATTTCGCTCCTTCCCAAAAAGGCTATCTTTATAAATGGAAAATAAACAACACTCAGAACGTCTGAGGTTCACGGGGTGGGGAGCCGATATTGGTTAACACACAAGTACCCTAGACATGATTGAGAAGAAAGTTACCAAGATGAATTGCATTCCAAATATAAAAAGCTTGTATAGTTTCATTGGGATTCAATCACAGAACGCAATTACATACATTGGCAAACTGGGTATACGAGTAGACCAATTATTCAACAGGAGAAATTGTCTAAGAAACACAGAGCAAAAGCTTGCAACTGCTTCAGTTTCCAGATTCCTGGTACTTCCTAAAAAATTTCACAGGCTTAAAATGATTAATAGGGCCGCCGCGCAGTAGCAACCATTTCATTGTTATTTCGTAGGCCATTTATATTTCAGATAATGTATGCGCGAACTCTTAGGCTAGTACTTGCCCGTCCCTTGCCATCAATAACATAAGCAGCTTACGTTACGCAATAATATCTTACATGTAATTTTCTTCAGACACATATATCCCATTTTTCTCCCTTGCAGCAGTGAGATCACGCTTCAGTCGCTCAATTTCTTCAGTGTATTCCTACAACAGGATTAATGCAATACATAAAAAATTGTGTATTCAAATTTACAACAAGCCTGGCCATAGGCCCAAGCTATAAGTCGCTCTGCTGCCTAATGTCAAAAGAGCTTTTCGCGATATGAATATAACAGTTATTAGGAAAAATGAACAATACACAAAGCAATCAATAAATTGCAAAGATTTTGATTCATCTTTTTAGATAAAAAAATAAATATTGCAATCCCAAAAGAACCGTTTGATATATTGACAAAAACAGGGAATAAATCGGTCAATCTCCACGATCGTTTGTAGGAAGGTTGATAGGAAAAAGGGTTCTGTTCACCTAATAATTGAGACCTGTTGCAATATATCAGCTATTTTTGGAAAAAAGCTCCTTGAATTACACGAAGCAGACAAGTATGATTGGCTTTTCTTTCACTGTGTATATGCCTTACAAGTGAAATGGGGGAGGGAGGGAGGGAGGGGTCATTTTTGGCGAGACCTTTTTTGATTTCTATCAAGCCAAAACGTTTTGGACATTTTCGGCAAAAGCTGACAAAGCCAACGATATAAAGGAACGTGAATATAATATAAAGGCATACAGGACATCCAGAGGTGCGTGGCAATCCGGTAGCTACGCATTGATTTGCTTGTGTAAGAGAATGATTCTGGTAAGCACATACAGTGGGCAATTTCGCATAACTACATTTATTACCTTGATCAATGCCTTCTTGGTAAGCTTTTGGTTGATCTCAGGTTTGTTCTGGATGTTCTTGGCACGATGAGCGTAGTCTAAAGTGCTCAGTGTTTCCTATTTAAAAACAAATAATGGACAGTTTCAAGATTATTATCAAATCCATGTCACGTAGTCCATCATGTCATCCATGTCATCGTTATGGAGCTGATAGTTGTTGCATTAAGGATTTGATGACAGGCTCTGCAGAATACGTTCCAAGTCTTTTAAAGTTTCACTGTCAAATTTAATGACGTATTTCTTGAAAACGAATAGCTTGCAAGAAATTTTAGTTACTTTGTTATAATTTCAGCCATTTTACTTTTCTGCATCTTCAATATTTTCAGAATAGACGATTACGGAAAAGATGGCGTCGAAGGACATTTGACAAAGATGCATCGCGTTCTATCATGGAATCAGCAATGACTCTATAGAAATTCGATCATCAAACGCAATGCATCTTGGTCACATGCCCCCCCGACGCCATCTTTTCCGTAATCGTCTATTAGATGACTTTTCTTTTGTCTAAAAATTCAAGAATAAAATTTGAAGCCACAAGAATTTCTAAATTTTCGATACAACATAGAATAATTTGCAAGAAAACAATATATGGTTTGTCAATATATGGTTTAACAATATAAGCGCAAGTCTTTCATTCTTTTGGTTTCACACAGGTTCCAAATCATAGCATCGATGAAAAAAGGCAGGTGAAAAGTTCTGTGACCTATTTCTGTCAATTGCATGGCTTCAAATGGATGTTTGGCAACTTTTTGTTTATCTTTCTACCGCTGGACAACTCAGAAATCTTAAACGTTTTTCAAAATTACAGTGTGTTCTATATTTCAACTGATTTGAGGATGTAAAGCCATAAAATTTCTATATCTTAAAGGACAAGTCCGGGGTACAATCCATGATAAAATACAAGACAATACTGTCATGAATGGTGTATCATACTTTTTCCCGTTATTTTTCGCCTTCTCCTTGTTAAATTACTTATTCAGTTAAACGATTTGCACGAAATGACGTCATATCGCACAATCAAAAACGATGCTGTCTATTGTTTTCTCGCCTCTTAACCGTAGCTAGTCTCTTTATCGCATGCACCAGCAAGAAAATGGCGACATAGAGACGAGATGTGGCCCAAATCGTCAAAACACTTTTTGGGAAAACAGTCATTGGAATACCCAAAATGTGAAACAAAGGTAAGAATTTACGTCAATAGATGACAAGTTTCCTTGGGTACATTAATCAATCCAACCCCGTACACGTTTTTTTTATAAGAAACTGGTTTATAAGAAACTAGTACTAAGATGGCCAAAATTTTAAGAAACTCTAATGTCTGAGAAGTACTAAGAAACTTTTCAAAGTAAAAAGCATGAATTTTACAGCAAATGGATCGTCGAACCTTTATCATTGGGCAATATTATCTATTTGTGTTTTCAACATAACAGAACACTGTTTATTCCTGTATGATGTTTTAAACATCAAGAAACATATCTGCAGCAGTGTTAGCGACCACATTGACAATTCATGCATTCAAAAAATAAGAAACCAATTAAGAAACTTTAAGTACTAAAATGGACAAAATTTCATGTTAAATTAAGAAAATTTTAGTACTATGGCCTGATCCTAGTTTCTTATAAAAAAACACGTGTACTTGTCCTTTAAACCAGAGGAGTGAAAGACCTTTGCTTCGTACCATATTTTAACATCCATAAGCTATGGTTTCCTTGAAATTACTTCATGTTTTGTCAAGCGGATTAGAAATTACAATGGCTTTTTCGAAAAGTTTCCTGAATTCCTAAGAAAGGAGAAAAACACAGGATCAGAAATTAAAATGGCTTGAAGCTTTTCTGAAAAGGTTTTCAGAATCCCTAAAAGAATAGCATTCTGACAATATTGAACATTTGAGGAAAGTTCAGCGATAGAATTATAGCAACATAGCTAAAGTTGCCTTGAAGCAATCCTGTTCAGAAAAATAAGTCATAGAATTTTAAATTGACCATTTTAAGGATCTGCAACCTATTCTTTCTGGTTTACGCTTTAGAAACTTGACGAAGCCCCATATGACTATGACACTAGGTAGTGAGTTGGGCGGTTTGGGAAATAGGGACAAGCTGCACCAACATATGGAATAGAATAACAGTAATAGGCCTTTCTCATTTTGTCGATTTCACACGATGCCTTTGCTCCCTACATGTCTTGCAACGACTCTTTTTTTGCAGTCAGTTCACTTTTGTTGGCATTGCATCACAAAATCACTTCTTGTCTTTCTGACCACTATCTCAAGACCAAAAGAAGTCAGAATATTGCAGACTTCTGACGAGTTGAGGATTGGATTATCACAAATTAGCTTAGGTTCCTTGCAAGCCATTCGGTTCAAAGAAATATGCCGTAGAATTATCAACTGACATTTCTTAAAGATTTGGGGTCTGTATTGGCTTCTGCTTGATCGTGGTTGCCAACTTAGATGCAACGGTGTTCTACAAAAGTTACTTTACCTACACAAGTAATTACACTACTCATGTAAAGAATAATTAGGATGACCATACTCGAAAACTAACTGAAAATAAACAAGACCGACTTATCTTGTCATTAGTTACAGAGTTCCAACATTCTTTAAATTTCTGCTGGTTTTGAAGTTGTAACGTCATCAAAAAGCTAAATCGTAATCTACAAGAACTACACAGTTTTGCTTGCTACAATGTTGTAGATCATCAAAACTGACTATTCCTTGTGTTGGTTACTTTGACTTTCCTCAATCAGTCCTCAATCAGTTCAGCATTATCAAGTTTTAAGAAAGGATGTACCAGAGGAGGTATCGGAAGCTTTGACAAGGATTAAAAGCGTTATAAAGATAAGATAAGTCCAGAAAGAATAGGTTGCAGATCCTTAAAATGGTCAATGTAAAATTCTATGACTTATTTTTCTGAACAGGATTGCTTCAACGCAACTTTAGCTATGGAGTTATAATTCTATCGTTGAACTTTCCTCAAATGTTCAATATTGTCAGAATGCTTTTCCATTATTTTAGGACTTCAGAAAACCTTTTCAGAAAAGCTTCAAGCCATTTTAATTTCTGATCCTGTGTTTGACGTATCTTAAAGACAGTCAAGGTATAGCTTGAATGTCATTTTTCAATAAAATTTCAGAAATGAAAATACAGCAAAAAGTTATCACAAGCACTCTACTGGATGAGGAAAAACGCACGGCGTTTAGAAAAATACTGCTATCTGAAGATCAAAGCAGTTGTATTCAAAGCTTCCTTCTTTCGATGCCGATATATTCTTCTAGACCCGGTAATTTGCATAACTTTAATCGGTCATTCCTTCCGGTGGATATAGACATTTTATGCATCAGGCTGGTTTTCAAAACCTGGAAAACCAGCGAAACCAACGTCCAAAATTTTGTCGCTTTTCTTTCCTGACAATAATGACACTTACTTGTGCTAGCTTATATCTTGTCCTTGTGGAAGAACATAATGCCCCTGAATAAGTTATTTATGCTAGAGATAACATAAGGTCGAATCTTTGCAAAATTTTTTAATCAATTGTGTCAAATGTTGTTGCCTATCAACTGAATAGATTGAATGATGCTTCAGGTCGTTTGCCATCATTCCAGATAGAGCATTTTCAATATCATTATTATTTTTGGAATTTCAGCATTATCAGATTTTAAGAAGGGATGTACCAGAGGAGGTATCGGAAGCTTTGACAAGGATTAAAAGCGTTATAAATTGTAAACTGATTGAGGAAAGTCAAAGTAACCTACACAAGAAATAGTCAGTTTTGATGATCTAAAACATGGTAGCAAGCAAAACTGTGTAGTTCTTGTAGATTACGATTTAGCTTTTTGATGACGTTACAACTTCAAAACCAGCAGAAATTTAAAGAATGTTGAAACTCTGTAACTAATGATAATATCAAAAAGGCTCTGTCTGGAATTATGGGAAACGACCTCAAGTTCTCTTTTATCTATTCACTTGAAAGAATGAGGCAATAACATTTTACACATTTAATTCTAAATTTTTTAAAAGATCCGAGCCCTATGCTGTTAGAGGTAGACGTTTTCATCTTCCAAAGAGGATAGCGATGCACTTCTGTAGCATTTCAAAAGGCGTGCGTTTTTTCTGATTCATCCAAACAGCAACTTGTAGAAATCTAAATTCAAAGTTTGTTTTCAGAAAGCTGAAAATTCCAGAAAAGCACCCGGTTCAGAATCTGATAGCACTAAATACAATGAAATGTTCTTGAAGATACTGAAATAGTGGTTAATCTAAAGTGGAATTTTGATAAATAACGTTCAGTCCGAACTAAAATGCTGCAAGTCCCATGTGAAGTAGAGTGTAACCAAAAACGGAGCTTTTGAAAGATTGCTAAAGTGTTGACAAAAGCTCGTGGAAGGCTGTTGGCCATACGTGAAAGACTGAAACAGCAGACATTCTCAACGAAAAGAATTAACTTGCTTTCAAATGATTTCAGAAAACATCTATTTCTGAAAAGAGTCTGTTGCCTTTATATAGCATTGCGTATTGAAACAGATACAAACCTCAAGATTCACAGAAGCTGGAGAGACAGTAGCTATAATAGATGTCTTAGTGCGACCACCAAGAGAATCTTGCAGTAATCGAGTCAGTTTGCTTTCTCTGTATGGGATGTGTGGTGCTCTCTCCACTAATGATGTTATCACCCTGCCAAGAGTGAGCAAACTTTGGTTGATCGTGCCTGCGAAAAAAAATACAAAATCAAAATTGGCTCTATTCTCTCTTTTCTTTAAACTCCTGTAAGAATATTACAACATAGCTTACATTCTACTATACTCTCCTAATTGCTTTACAACACTAAAGCGACGATAGCATGGGAAGCGAAAGACAATGATTATCCTATTGCCAACGTAAAAGAGAAGCAACGTTAATCTACATACAACAACACTACGAACGATAGAAAACTAATGGTTACTGTACCATCTCCTGTATAACATTAGATGTCAGGTCAACGTTGTGATGAATCTATAATGTCATGAGGGCAACTTTTGATGTTGCTTTGTAGTGAAAAACATACCTGGCATTTAACGTGAAACAGGCTTTACAAAGAAAAAGAACATTTACGTTAAATGACTTGGTAGCTGCTTTGTACATTTCTAAAGTTTCAAAAGATCTAAATCAAATGACCAGCTCTTTTCTCTCAAACGATATATTGGTAAATATGTGTACTTAAAGGCATTGAGTCCATATAAATAGGGCTCTCATGACTAATATAAACTTCTTTTCAATCATAAAACAAAAGTTGTTATTTAATCTCCATAGAAATCAAACAAAAGTAATTCCTTAGGATAATGCATGGATTAAGAGTTCGTTGGTCTCCACTGCTAATGACCTTAGCACTAATGTCCTATAACAAAGGGCCATCAGCGTTTTGTCAGCAAAATTTCAGGACCGCGTAAAGGCTCAAGTATTCATATGTACTCAATTCCTTTAATAAAGATGCTATAAGAGGCAGATCCGACAAAGCCTTCAAATTCCAGCCACTGTATTGGGAACACAAAGTCAATCCCGGAACGCCTCGCCTTCTGCACAAGCTCGCAACTTCCAAAAATCCACCAAATGCTTCTTAAACAAACAAGTAGGAATGACAAGGATGCCTATTGGGTTAGGTCTGACTGACATTTCCTACCTATCCTTTCCCTTCTCATAATATCAATTTGACATCTCCAACAAAAGCCTGCAAAATATCAGCCAGAGTAACGCGAAAGAAAACAGGTGTCATGTTCTCAGAGCTGCTGTGCTGTGCTGTACGGACGAATAATAGACTATATACAGTAGAACCACGATATATCGAGCACGTGTGTGGCCAATGTTATTGTCCGTTGTAGAGAGGTGTCATCTATTGTCGTGCTGTATTTTTGGCACCAAAATATTTGTCTGTTGTTTGGAGGTGTCCATTGCACAGAGGTGTCCGTCAATGTTAGTTCCATTGTGATGCGATATAATTTCTCAAGTGAAGCTTTACCTTGCTAAGGAGTTCTATCTGTTTATGCATTGTTATGCGTTACTCACTCTGCTTTCGTGCTAGAAATACGGCCTAGCCGTAAATTTGTACATCTTTGAAATGTTTCATGACATTAGGTCTCTGCACTAAATAAAATTTTGAAAGTAACCGAACAATACCTGCTTCTCTGGCTCTCTTATCGACAGCCCCTGACCTTCCAATGTTTTCACTCCCAGCTAAGTCCACCTAAAATCAAAGAAGGATGGAATATGGCTCAGCTATGGCTACCAGGTTTTGTGGGATTAAAAGCCAAACATGCATGACTGGAGTGTAGTATATTGGTGAACCATAAACAAAGGAAAAAGATATCAGAACAGACAAGGGAGCCAAAGCATGGGTTCTTTCTTAAAGGGAATCGACATGGTTAAAAGCTGGCCCGGGCCAGGTCAAAAATATAATCTATTGTACTCGACAGCTTAGACGCATCCGGTTTCATTGTGTAGCTAAAGAAACAATGGATTTGTGGGCGTTTCTCTGGCCTATTTATAGCGATTATGAGATATACCTATGTCTATTCCCTTTAAGGCCTGTTCATATTGAGGCGAGCCAGCCCGCTCAAGTCGAAACACTTTTCATATGGAGCAATATCAGCCCACTTACCGAGATAGAAACTGGACACATGTCAAAATGAAACATGCGCCCATGTGTAGATAAGCAACGCATGAGCAACATAGATGCTTTCATCTACGTAACGCGGATGGAGTGTTCATATTGGAAAATTTTCATTCTGCCTACCGAGATCTCGCTAGTACTCTAGAGCGAAAGCGGGCGAGCCCGCCTGCTTGATGAGACAGCATATTTTGTATCGGAATCAGGAATGAGGTGAGATCTGAGGCAAAGAGCTCCAGCCCGGTAAGCAGACTGGCACTCCTCCATATAAACAGGCAAGAAAACGGAAACATCATTCTTAGACAAATTTTAACAGGAAGCGGGAAAATGCTGGGCAAATGTCTGAAATAGACAGTTCCGTTGGCAACAGCATGATAAGAGCAAGTAAGCTAGAAAGACTGAATCCTGGCCTTTTCACTTTTGCAGCTAAGTTTGAAAATCAAAGTCACACGTAGTTAGAAAGAAGTACTTGGTCTGGCATTAATGGCATGTCTGTACACATGCTCTGTCAGTTTTAAAAAGAAAGACCTTGAGATTCAAAAGTCATTTACTTCACTGGAAAAACTAGCTTCTTCTATGTTTTGGTTTTGTTAAAGCTACTGTAGCCCTTCGGACAAAAAAATATCTATTTTCGCTTTCGTCATAATCTGATGGTATAAGTATTTGAGTACCATTCAAACCAACTCACTTCCAGAAATAGCCATAATTATTTGGAAACTTACGCATCTTAAATGGAGCAATCCTGTTTCATGAAAACTGCAGGATTGGGCATTAGGAGATTACAGTAAACCCACTTGACCTTGCAGCAACATTCGTAACAACCCGTGCTGCTATTTGTTGGTAAAACTCATTACAAGACAATTTGACCTTTGCGGGTTTTTGTTTACACTTTCATGCATAATCGTTTCTCCCGCCTTGATGCTTCGTTCTGATAAAAGCCTACAGGATTCTGGAGTAATGGTGGGTTCTGAAAAATCCTTGTGTACCTAATAGGCCAATCAAATCGCCTAAAACTTGGCCAACGGGGTCATCAAGCAAGTAACTTCGAAACCGTGTGAGCGGTTTTTGATAGATCAATTGGTCTTATTTTTACAGAGGTGTGAAAGTTAAAAAGACATTTCTGACATAAACACAAATTCAAAGTGGGATTGTATCTAGACAGTACGTTTCATCAAAAATTCATGACACGGTTTTACAGTTAAGGACCCTTCGTCTTTCGTAAATAGATGGTTGTGATCCTTTAGCCCTCGCTGGAGTACACAAAAATTTTTTCGCAAGAGTGGTCATCGAATGATATATAACCTTGTCTGGTATATTTTGAAGAACGACCTGGCGAACAGAGTTTCTTAATCACTGCATGAAGGGTTACAGTAACTTTAATCAGGCTGTTGTGAATTTTATATTGGTATTTGGTTATTCCCATAAAGCTTCATTTCATAGCATTGCACTGAACTTGTGGGTTATCAAAAGTCAACAAGTGCAGCTAGATGTTACTCACCAGGTTCAGTTTTCCAGTCTTGAGGAATTCTTCGCCATTGATATTGTTCTCTTTCATGTGTATCGTAACCGAGAAGAGAGTATGGGAACGACTGCAAAATTGCAAGAAATTATTTACAATTAAGTTCAATGTATACTAGATAACCAATAATAAAATGCATTTGTTCGTTTAACTTACACGATTAAAATATTTGCTGGCATGCATTGCATCGATTACGCAATCTCTAACGCTTATCAGAATTTGCAATTTGTGGTGGGATATTCTAATCTAATCTAAGAATAAGATAAGAAATATGCCAAAGTTCCAAAAATCTAAAGTCGTTGATAATAAATCAAAGATATAATTTTCAACTTAGAAATTAGACTGCGTGCAGACTCAACTGGTTTCTTTTCAGAAAACCTCACTTCTCTTCAGGGAATCAGTAGAGTCTGTACGCAGGCTACTTAGAAATAAGCACGGACCTCGAGGAAAGACACTTATTCAAGAAAAGAGCAAGATGGTCTATAAATCTCTGAGTGCCCTCGCCCCTGATTACTTGCGAAACATATTTCAAAAGCTATTTGAAACTACAAACCGCCAGTTGAGGAACTCTAAAACTGACCTTAGATTAGCACTATTGAGGACATCAACTGGTCAGAAATCGTTTGCTTACAGGGGAGCTAGGGTCTGGAGTGATCTAGATAGTGTTGTCAAAGCGTCCGCATCATTCAGCTCCTTTCGAAGAAATTATAAAACCAAACTATGACTCATCTCGTTTTCCTTTCCTATTTTTGTCTTAGATATTGTAAATAGGGTTGTATATTTTAGTTATTATTAGGTTTTGTTTTTGCATGGCTCCCTGTAAAGCAGTTTAACTGAGTGGATTACCATGGATAAAAAAGTTAAAATGAAATGAAAATGAAATGAATGAATTTGTTTCGAGTGGGCTAGTCAGGATTTCTAACCATTGAAAGCTAACTTTATTAGGCCCACTGTGTACGCCACATCCAGGCATGGGACCCCCACTTTAACGTCCCTTCCTAAGGATGACGAGGTGAGGTGAATTGTGAGGTCAGGCCTTCGAGGTCATACATCCAGGGATTGACCTTACTCAACCGAGCTTAACTTAAATAACCTGACGAAACCTGTATAAGACACTCGGCCACTCACTTTTGTTCCACATTTTGAGCATTTCAACCGCAGTCACTTCCTTGAACTTTCTCATGATATAAACAATCTGGTCGTCGTGTCGCCATTTGCTTGCATGAACGCATGATGAAGGGGCTAACAACCGTTAAGGGACGTAAAAGAATGGGACAGCCTCGTTTTCGCTTGAGCGATTCTCCATGCCCTAACCCTGTTATACTTCGCTCGAATCGCTAATTTGAGTACGTAATTTCACAAAGGTGAAAAATAGTAGGATCCACCATTCATAACAGTAGTATCTTGTATTTTATGATCAAGCAGACCAACTCCGGACTTGTCCTTTAAAGGAAAATGGCGGAGTAGGAGGATTTGTTTAAAGGTTCTGATAAATCAAAATATCGTAGTATATTTGATGTGCTAAATAAATGGTAAAGAACTAACAAATGGCATGTGGCCTTCTTTTGCTTGATCAAAGAGACAGCTACCGTACGCTGCGTTCACTCGATACCGGTACATTTTGAAAACGGTGAAAATGTGACGGATAGGCCTCCCGTTCACACGAAAACGGCACATTTTTGCCGGCAGGTTTTGAAAACGGTAGATTTTGAAAACGGAAACCTAACCGGCACATTTTCAAAACGGCACCGTGTGAACACTCGAAAAATATGAAACAGAACATTTGTCAATGCTTGCAAAATGAGGCTAAATGGTTCTTAAGGTGCAGGTACATATCTTTGGCATCAAATTCTTGGATTGATTGTACCGAGTTAGTTATTATTTAATTTTATGTCGTTTTTAAATTGTCCCGGTATCTAGCTACCGTCACATTTTTCACCGTTTTCAAAATGTGCCGTCACCGTGTGAACGCAAACTTCAATAAGAGACTAAAATTCAAGCTACTTCGACGAAACATACCTCGAATGCGCATTAAGTAGGGTAGCTGCAGTCTGGCGTTTTTGTGCACCTCTTTCAAGGATTTCATAAACCTCACTACGGTCATGGACAATGACCTCCTCAATACCTTGGATAACAACTGAACCCTGAGGGTAAAAAAACATTATTGACGGCTACTTCCCATCAGCTATTAAATAACTACGAAAATATTGCCCAGGTGCGCCAAAAAACTATGCACTGTTGACATAAATAGTACACTGGACCAATTTTGAAGACTCGTGACTTAATGATTGGCAAAGTACCAGGAACAGATATGGGATGTTCTGCTAATGTTTCTTGTGTTCAGAAAAAATAATTAAAAACCGTCGATAGAGTTCTTAAGAATTCGGCATGAACGGGCAAAGAGAGAACTTTTCTTTTGCAGTGATTTGAAAACGTAAACATCGATCAGTGTAAATATCTGCACGAGCGTTATTTTCAACGACTGGCCTGTTGAAAAATTCCGTATTGTTACAATACAGTGCCGCACCAAGACGTTCCCTGCACTGTGATTCAGGGCATCGAATCTACGCCAAAATTTGAAGTCTTGGATTCCTGTTTGATGTTCAAAGATGTTCTTCAAGATCTGTCCACAGAAAGCGGAGATGTTGAATTTTAAAGCTCGGCCTAAATCGGGCCTTTGCTTGCATGATGTGTAGAGCAATGGCAGTGATTTGATCGTAATTTACAGTTCCACGTTTCTAGGCTTAGACTTGACAGATCTCTTTCATCTTAGTCTCATTCTCATCCCCAAAATTTGCGATTTAAGGCCATGTTAAGCATGTTTAAGTATTTTGTCTTTTTGTGGCCGTTTTTAGACAATTGAACAATGCTAATTTTCTGAAAATTTCAGTCAGCTGTAAAATTCAAACCTAAATACAAAAATACATGATTTGCTATACTCTTCAAAACACTTTCATAAATTATAAACACCTACGTAGCAAGATTCTACCACAGGGCCGTTGCCAATTCCTACCCAAAAAGTTTTGTAAAACTATTACTATTTCGAAAGTTAAGAATTTGACTTCCAAGACTTTTAGATGCCTGAGCAACTTAACGTCAACAGACCTTCAATGAAAGGATTTAAGGTGACCAAACCTCACTTACATGTTAAAATATTGTGATAATGACCATTTGAGACATTTTGCAAGGCATTTTGTTAAAGTTCTAATAAAATTTATAAGCTATGAAACTTTGGAGGGACAACTTGGAACATAATAATAGTTTGGCCTTAAGAAAATTTCACTCGCTTCTTAGGCTTAAAGGGCAGGTAAATGGCAAACAAACCTTCCACCCTGCATCGTTGTTAAACAAATGGGAAGCCTTCCGTCTTACTTTATCTAATTTTTCATTACAAAACGTGCAAAAATTTAAAAATCATCTACAAAGCTTGCGAGATGATAGTTGCCTTGAAAATTATTTGGGAGCGAATTGGCACCAGCCCTTTGGAAGAAATGTGCTAAAAGGTGTTTCTAATTTCTAGCAAGTGTCTGGAAGAGCATAGCGAGACGCATATTTTTGTATTTAGATTTGAATTTTCCTATTGACTTTGAAGCCAGAAAGTTTTCATGACAGTACGATTGTTCAATTGTCTACAAATGGTCACAAAAGATGTTCGTCAAAATCTTATCTGCCCTATTTCGTAGCAGCTGTATAAACAATGTTTACCTTCTTTGCAGAATCCTCAAATATTCTGAGTCGCTGTGTATCCAGGCTGCTTGTTCCAAGGAGATCAAACAGCTCTTCGTTGTATATCTCCAGAAATGAAACCCTGGCAGAAAACTCTGCACAGTCCTGGAAAAGCAGAAAGTAGCATGGGAAAAAATTCATGGTCTCGAGGGTGATCACAAATACAAGATTATTGCATTACTATTTTTCAAGCAGCAACGCCTTGGTGTTCGTATGCAGCAAGCTCATTAAGTGGATGTCACACATGTTAAAGAGAGTTTTATTCCTTCTTCAGTTCTAAAAGTTTGTCTGCAAGGCACACTGGAATTGCAACTTCTAGGAATAGAAGTGTGCTCACTAAGAATGTTCAGTCTCGACAAAAAGGCACTCCGCTTGATAGGCACTTTGGAGGAAGCATGTATCAGAGCAAAATAATAAGCATAGCAGTATCACAAATAAAACAGTATATATTTAATAGAAAAAACTAAAATATATATCATGTTCCAAATCATTTCAATTTGCAGCTTCAGAATGATGGCAAATATATATCTTCATGATCCCTTGGAGATTCTACCAATGCCAAATAGGCTTCCCAAATTTCTTGTTGAAACGTTGATTTTGCAGTTTTTGAGAAGCAATATCACACACAGACGTGCTATCTTCAAGAATGCTTTTCAAAAATTGTTTTAAAACAAGTTGTTTTAAATGAGGCTGATATTTTGAAGGTAAATCTTTGCACTTTAAAAAAAGAACAAACTAAACACTGATCTTTTACTATCATTCTGATACATACAGGATGAGTCAATGAAAAGGCCAAGCATTTGAAATAACGCTGTTCCCAGAATATCAACGTAATAAAATTGAAAGATGTCTTGTTTTATTCGATTAGGTTCAGAAATGTACCCGGCTGTAATGGGTCATTCCTCAGAAAGCCCCTTTCAAAAACCTACAAGACTGAGTGCAAACAACAACTGAGATGTCCCTTTGTTCTCTTTCCCAGGAATAATGACACTTGGGGTGTGTTCATGTATTTTGTCTTCTTGGGAGAATGAAATCCCTCTAAGTTCTTCATACCAGGAGGAGGACTTTATCATTCCCCAAAGAGGAGAGCATGTGCTGAAGCGTGCTGAAGCCATTGTTGTGAGGTAAATATATCAGGGAAACTTGCTGGTAATTTTAGGACATTTTTCAAGATTTCTAAAAAGAATTGTTTAGAACATTCCTTACAGCATCTGAAGGAAAATACCAATTCCAGGCAGAAAAAATTCTAAAAATATTTGAACATAATAGCTATTCAATTAACATCGCAAGATATCATTACTTACTTAGTTAGGAATCAATAGCTTGTCAAACATTGGCCATTTTTTACTCACCCTGTATATGTGCATCTTTGATTGTTTCTATTTGGTGACTTGGGTGAAGCCACAAAAAAAATATAGAAAACAATCTCCACATGCCTAGAACAACTGTTTACAGATTTGTCTATAGTTAGGAGATGGGGCCCATTTAAGTCAAATTTTATGTCATCGGAATGTAAGTTGAACTTTGTTCAGTACCAGTATGAAGAGATTCTCTACCACTTCAAATTAGACTACAAAATGACATTTGATTTGTTGAGATCATTGTGTAACTTGAAAATACATCAGACACTTGGACTTGGATTTTCAAGAAAATATTCTTAGTTGGAAAATTGCAAGGTTTATGGAAAGCATAAAAAGTCTATGCAAACCCAAACTGCTAGATCATACTTACATCTTGTTGAGGCAATTTCTCAAACAATTGGTGCATGGCTCTTGGAATGATACCTGCAAGGGGATCCTGAAAAGAACAAAAATTCAGATCAATCAATTTTTGACCTACTGTAGCATCAAGAATTTTTAAGCACAAGCCACAAACTGCAATTCACATATATACAAACTGAAAGGTAGATTTAACCATAAACAGGCCTTACTGGGAATGGCGTGCGATCGCTCTCGCACGCCTTGGCGCACACCTTCTGGTTCCAAGGAGTGCAATAGATCGCACGCCTTATCTTTCCAAACAAGGATTAAAATCTTGTATTCCTCTGTAACAATAAGTCAATCAGGAAGTACTAAATCCAAAATCCTTAATGATTGGATAGTTATCATTAAATTGTTTACAAAAGATAATCCTGCAGGATGTAATATAACTTAGACTGAAGAGTTATTTCTTTGACCCACTGTTGCTTCTTGAGAGGCCAGTTCCTTTCTCGATTTGATCAATGTTTAGGCCCTTTTTCCGTCATTTTGCATCCATGAAATGTTTATAAAGTTGAATTTACCAATACTTCTAGTGCTGGTAGGACAGCGAGAAAAATCACAAAAAAACTTCGATCTTTCGACTTTTAACTAGAATTTGAGTGATTCAAATCCGTGAAGTAGTCTTGGTGTTATGAATTTTCAAAAGTGGGAACTTTTTCTGGCTCACTCGGTATGCCTTATCAAGCGCTTTATTGGAAACCTTGATAGTTAAGAAAAAGGAGATTGAAATATCTATTCCTGCTTGATATCGATAACAGAGTGTCTTGTGCTCTGTTTATCTCCATTATCCACAATAACAGTTTACTTGAAATTGTGAACTCTGATGAATCAATGTTTTCAACAATTTTCTTTCAACAGCAAAAGGTAGGAATAACTTTGAATTAGTAAAACTGGTCAAGTAAAACTGCAGTCGACATATTTTTAATGTTGATTTGCAACTGCACTCCATCACACGCCTGAAATGGACTAGGAGTGTGATTTGCCACTCCCCTATCAAAATATTCCCAGTAAGGCATGATAAACATCCTTTGGATGTAGCTATCCAAAACATGGCTTCATTGAGAAGTTTCACTTTGTAAACATTCTTTTGCAGTCCATTGGCATTCAGTCCATTTATATATAGATTAAATGCTGTACATTATACAAAGCATCAACAGTGGTGAAAACATCCACACTATTCAAATATAGAAACCCAATGACTATCAACTATGTATATATTAAAAAAGGAATTGATGCTTGTAACTTTCAGAAGATAGGTGCACTACAGTTAGCTTTAAAACAGCTATATATATATATGTACTTTTAGTGGATACAAAAAAGTTAAGTCAGCGACTTAAACAGATGTAAGATTCTCTTCACAGGATACTGCTTCAAGTCAATGTTACTATAAGCACTGAAAAAAGCATGGCAAGAACAAATAGACTCACATCTTGCCAGCTGAACTTGTCCCCAGGGGTTCGTTCCCCTTCCATTGTGAAAGTTTTCCCTGTTCCTGTTTGTCCGTAGCTAAACCAAAGAAAACATATATATAGCATTTTTTCTCAATCATCTAGAGTTAAGTATAACATGGATGTTCCAACTTATCATTGTTGTATAAACCATGCTCAAAGTAGCAATATTTACTTTTGCTACAGTTCTTGAAACTGTCCTTGTCATCTAAACTTTCCTTGTTTGAAAATAGTTTGTTTCAATATCCTCAAAAACCACTTTCCTGAATATCATATACAGTTGAGATGAAGGTCACATACGGAGTGCTCTTAAGTGGGTTTCTGTCATATTTATTGGATCTAACAGTATAGATATATATACCAATCAATTTTACCAAGCAATGTGCTCAAATTCAAGTTGGCTAAGTTGATTTTCAGCCTCATCCAATTCAATTGCAAGTCCAAAATCTCATTAATTAGTTTTTCTTAACATATGCGCAGCTTTGTTTTCAGTGTCTTGAAGTTAAACAAATCATCTAACAAGAGAAACAGTATGTTCTGGCATTTAGTTTTGGCCTTGTTAGAAATTTGATTTGATTTCCACTTTGGATTGATCAGATACTATATATTGTTATATATACATACGCAAAAA
Source organism: Aurelia sp. 3 sensu Dawson et al. (2005) (assembly GCA_964020215.1). NCBI lineage: Eukaryota > Metazoa > Cnidaria > Scyphozoa > Semaeostomeae > Ulmaridae > Aurelia > Aurelia sp. 3 sensu Dawson et al. (2005). The sequence goes on from OZ026585.1 coordinate 13,713,755, forward strand.
TGGTGCAGTTATATCCCATGAGGACCTCTTCAATGACAGGGCAGACAACTTGCTTGTACACATCTATTTGCTTAGAATCTGGACCAAAGACTTTGTCAAATGTAAAGCTCTTTTTATTTGCCTTGTCAAGGTATGAGAGGTCATTTTTGACACAGATCTCTCTTTTGTCGGAACTGCATTCTACCACAGAGGGAGAACCAGCCTTGATTTCCATTTGATTTCTTGGCCTGAAATGTAGAAATACATTGATTCTCAACATGGTGAGTAAAAAATCACGTCTAATTTAGACCACTGTTATCTGGACATCAAGAAAATAGTATAGGCAAATACCTGCACAGTGTGACGTGGTAAAGTACAAGTTGTGAGTTGATGCTTTCAGCGAGGCAGGTGTGCATACACATGGGGACATGGGAACAAAGTTCCGATGCAGCTTTTTCCAAACCTGCAGGCAGATTTTTCAATTCTTCATTATGAAATGTAATTGCAGTAAGATGATGAATAATAGCACACAAATTTTACCACATTGCTTTATTCCAAGTTAAAATGCAAAGGGGCTTGGTAAAAGATTTCACCAGTTGGCAAGACTCCCATACAAGGTCTTATGGAGAAAATTTTTTTAACAAATGCATCAATGACTAATCTTGATGGGGATTGGCTTATGATCTGAGTTAGACTCTTGGATGTGTACAAAAATTTAGTCCACATCAATCAGGCGGCTAAATGCGACATTGCAATGCGCCAAACGCTGGCTGTTTTTTCTAACTCACACCGTTTAGATGTATACTGTTTACTGCACTACTGTAGCATTGTTTTGATATGGTTTATGTGAAATGCTTACTGAATCTGTTATGACATCGTTGCTGTCCATGCAATTTAACATTTCTGTTGTTGAATATGGTATGATTAATCGGGTAACAGGCTTCTCTACACTAATTGCACAAAATGCTATGCAGGGGAATTTCTACCGCTCTCAGGCAGGTTTGAACATTATGCATGCCTGCAGCAAGCTCCGTGTAATGAATTGATAGAGAAAAGTGTGAGTTGGTACATTTTAAATGCAAGTTATGAGTTTGATCAAAAAACTTCAAGCTTCCATCTATGTTGCTAAAAAGCATGAATTTTTAGAAAGCCTTGTAAGAAGAAGTTTTTCTTAATCTTCATTAGATCAAATTTCAGAATTTAGCATAAGTCGCAGAGGGCCAGAGGGGCGCTAAAATAGGTTTTGGGCAATTCCATGCTTAAACATCAAAAACTTGAATTTCTAAAATCATCGTATTATGACCAACTGTAGGAAAAGTTAAATCAAGTCTACACATATCTTCCAAAAATACATCCATCAACATTTGGCATATTTTCTGGTCTTTTCATAAATTTTTGTTAAAATTTGATTCCTATCCATAGGATTTCGCTGCACAAAATTGATTTTGCTGCAACATGAAAGTCCCTTCTGAAAATATTTGGCAAAAGCGATTTGATTTGAAAATACCTCAGACGAACTTTCCAATGAAGAGTTAAGTGTCTAAAAGACATCTATGGCTGTAATAGTGGCAAGTTTTAGATTATTTCAAAACAGTTTCCCACTTTCTGTGATGCAGACAAAAAATGTAATATCTGTTACAAAGCAACTGCATATAATGTCTGTTACAAAAATTCTTCGTTTAGCTCTAAAATGGGAAAAAATTGAAAACCAGTGAGCAATGGTTTTTACAAACTACATGCATGCATATCTAAAATCAGATGAAACAACTTTGTTATATATATGCATGAAGGTTAAAAGAGAAAGTTGGTTTGAAAAGGTGTACCACAATCAAGTGTCAAGGTGTTGTAATGTCAAAAAATGCTCTCTAAATAAAAGTAGAAGTAAAACATAAATGTAATTCATAAATCAAAACAACGAGGATGCTCATTTTGTTCAGGATACTGCAAATTCCCCCTTTTGTATATCACAAAGGAAGAGACAATAATTCTGATTGGCTCGTCGATCAACAGGATGAGCAAAGCATATTGGGGCATGCACAAATCCTGGGTGCATTCAAGGACCCTTCCACTGGAGAAATCTGGCAGAAAGCCATCTTTTGATTTCATCACGCGAAGGTTTTTGGCAGAGAAATTTCATACATTGTCCTCTGGCGGCAGTTGGTGTGGTGCAAGTGACCATAAATTCAGTAAATATGATGGAATGGAGGCAGTAGTTTTCTTCACTCTTTTGTTCTCTGTTCTGTTTTTGGGCTTATCACCAGAATCTGTTATTACCCTGTGTGCTTTGTCACTCTCATCAGCACCACCAAATGGGCACTGGGGGCAAATCCTGCTATGCCCACATCCTTGGTGGAAATATCCAGAGGAGAAAAAAAATGGAATGCACTAAGGCGCAAATTACAAAGTTTGTGACAAAGGAAAGATGAGGGGCGATGACTCTGAGATTGATACTGAACAGGCTCCAGAGCCCCTATGGAAAGAAAGGGCTGTCGGCGCACAGAGCACTTAGTTTCTATTGTTTTATCGGCGCACCGTCCGGCGCAACAAAATTTGACTTTCCATACTGGCTCCAAAGGGCTAGGACGGGCGTGGAGAAAATCCAAAAGACTTTCACTGAGTATCCCAAACAACATTAATGTTGGATTCAGAAACTTAGAATCTGTATGAAAAACACAATGCTAAACTAATAGACATTAATATCTGAATTTGAAAATGTTATTGGCAAGTAATGTCTGTTACATGGAATCGCCCTCTTGCTTTTTGAGCTCCAAGAGAAAATCCCCACACCACAGGAGAGAATCACAGGGAAACTGAATAATCTAAGCGGAATTGTTCTGTGTGTATGGTTATTTGTTTAAGTTGTAATCAGGTAATCTGCTTCTTGTGTGAAACACTTAACTTTGCAACTCATAACAAGGACTAATATTATAATAACAAAGTTTCTTCCAGTATGGAAAGAAAGCGATGTGCATGTCCGGTCCACAAAGCAAAAATTGGTGCACAAACTGGTGCACAAAATAGTGTAAAAACCTTGTGGTGCACAAGTTGAACTTCTTTCTTTTTGATGCACACATATTCTTAAGAAAAAAAGTAATGAATTAATTCTGTCTGTGGGGTCTCTTTGGAGTCCACTGGTCTTTCAAAATCCAAAAATTGCTTCCCTTGGCTGGTGCACTTGACTATTGCATCTCAAGATTTCTAATACAAAATAAAAGTTTTCCATGAAAAATTCTTTGAAGGGTGGTGACTAGGCAATTTTGATTTTATGCCAAATGCAAACATTTTTAAGGTGGGGGTCGTGGGGGCTGACAGTTTGCGGTTTCTAGCTGTTTTTGGAACGGTTTAACGGTTTTTGGCCGTAACCATGACGATTTTACGGTTTCTCTCTTTCTCAACGGTTTCCAAATTTGTTCACAAATTATGATTCGAGAAGTATAATTATCACAAAATTAACGATAAAAGCTAAGAATGATTGTTCAGTATCATATAATTTTTTGAACATAACATTCTACATTCTACTCAATTTCACATTTTCCAGCGGATTTAAGGCACAAGAATTAGCATTCCCCTTTTGGGTCATAACAATGATAACAAGGCAGTCTTCTGCAGCACATAACCGAGGCGGTACATCCAAATTGTGGAAAAATGTTATGACGGTTTAAACTGAATTTTGAGGCGGTTTTTCAGTTTCTCTGAAAAATTTTGTCGGTTTTACGGTTTTCGGTGACTCCCTACGGCCCCCACTTTAAGAGGATATTGATTTATAGAGACACTGTTACAAATGGTCAAATGTTCTATTTTAGCACCACCAAATATGGGATTAGGAAAAGCATTCTAAACCAAAGTGGAGGGTGTGTCCTCCGACCCCAGACCCCATCATCTTCCTACCCCACCAATTAATTTGCTTGTATGCAATTTTTTACAATGGCTCAACATATTACACAAAATATTATGGAATCCAGGCCCATGATATTTGTCATTCATTTAATATTTGCCATTCACATAGTGAGTGGGCCCTGCAATGCCCTGCATTCTATAAATTGCTTCCAAAGGCAGTTTTTACGAAAACTGATAAAAATCAAACTCTATATCTACCCTATATACTTGGTACTGTTGTTTATACTAAATAATAAGGTACTAGGAGAAAACGGACGCAAAAAAATCAGACAGATTTTTGAGCACACTGAGGCTTTTCAAACTTATGTTATCATCAGAGTGTGACTAACTGTAGAGCTGGAGTGTTTCTACGATTTATAAACTAAAAGCAGATTACCGACAGGAAATATAAGATTATTAGTTCATTATATATAGTATATATGTCCTTTGTTGAAAAGTTTACTTTCGTATTCTAAAAGTGACCTAGGGTCGTGAAGTGTCATAAATGCGTAAATTTTGAAGAAAGGTTCTTTAAGGTTTTTATTAGATTTTCCGCAGTTGTGTCCATGTTTCGGGAAATTACAAGATGATACTCCGCTTCGTGACTCTGAAATGTGATTGTTCATTCTTTGACGTAGGTTCGTTGTTTGGCCGATGTAGTTCATTTGACCATGACATAAATTGCAAGACAGAAAATATACAACGTTTTTGCTATTGCAAGTAATTTCTGATTTGATGTCCCATGTCGTTCCATTTGCAGTTTTAAAACTTTTTACTGGTTGTAGATATAGGCGGCATAATTTGCATTGTACTTTGTTGCATAATTTAATTCCGGGTTCTGGTTTTTCAATTGAGGAGATGGATGTAAATTTTGCATTCGTTAGAATCGAAGTGAGGTTTGGAGGTTGCTTTAATGCGAGGATTGGTTTCGTTTCATTAACTTTTCTTTTTGTTTCTGGATCTTGAATGCCTCTAAAGAGGTTCAAAATGGTCTTGATAACGTGGCTGTGATTTAAACTTAGGTAAAATGTCGTGACTAGTGGTATAATATCTCTTGTTTTTTAGGAGCAGGACCTTGTAATTTTGCTTTGTGGAATGCGTGGTCAATCAAGGAGTTGGGATAGTTGCAATTTAAAAGCCAGTTTTTTAATTCTTGCAAACGGAATTTAATCCTCTCTTCATCTGTAACGAAAACAACAATTCTTTTTGCTAGGTTATATGGTATGGTGTCTTTAATGTGTCTTGGATGTGCACTTTGGAAATTAAGATAATCATGTGGATTTGTATCTTTATAAAAAATATCTGTTGTAACTTGTGTTCCATTTGAAAGGATCACTTCTACTTCTACTTCTACCCTATATATATATTTCAGGAAATCAGGTTCCTTGCTTGACCAACTGCCTTTTGGAAGAAGAGCAAAATTTGGTTGTGTTTACGCCATTCTAGAAATTGTAATTGCAAAATTTTTCTGGGGGAGCATGCCCCCAGACCCCCCTAGATTGATGCGCCTCTGGCGCATGCGGGTGGCTGCGCCACCCGGTTCACAACCATCAGTGTTGCCATACTTGGGATTTTATCCCAAGATCTTGGGAATTTTCAAGTGTGATGGGATTTTCCTTGGGATTTTATTTTGGCAAAAACGCCTTGGGAAAAATCTTGGGATTTGAGAAAAACCCTCCAAAGACACTTTTGCCTTGATTGATATCATTATTGCAGGAACAGTGTAGGAAACCAGGCTAAAAACTCTTGTGATCATTCAATTTTTGGTTAATCCTTTGGACAAAACACAATTGAAATCTAATTTGGATGCCGTTGGATGCAAACACATTGTTGGCTTGTTTTGTTTGACAAAACGAATACTAGACTTCATTTGTAATCATTAGGTTATACAGGAGTTGGGTTTGAATTTAGTGAAATCCAGTGGGTGCGAAGGGATATGACGTTGATCTTAGTGACCTTGGGATTTTTTAAGAAAAACCATTGCATTTTGGGATTTTTTGACCCTCGTTTTGGGAAATTCTAATAATTCAATCTGGCAACACTGTTCACAACCATTGGTGCACACTGATCATTCATTGACAACTTTGCTGTCTGGTGCACCACAATCTTACATTCCATACTGGAGTTTCTTCGCTTCTAACTGACTTCTTTGCTTCTGATCGCTGCTTAGAGTTTCTTGATTTACTGGAACGCCACAACATACCCTATCGATTGCCAGAATTTAAAATCTTTGGCCTCTACGTTGTTATGTGTGTTCCATTTTCAAAATTACCATCATCGGTAGCAAATGCTCAGTGTTCTTTTTAAATGAGAAATGGTTTAAAATAAATAAACTAGAATGCAGTGAAGGTTCTATTCAGGAAGAGTGCTGTGTACGAGGAGCCCCTCGACTTCATTTACGAGTTTCTGACGACTCAAATGCACCCGTTTCCCCTTTGGCGCCAAGCAATGACAGAATGCAACAAATAGGCCTAACCTATCTGATTGCCCCTGCGTAGATATTTACCTGCATCTTACAGCGACTTGGATGTTTTGATTCTTGTCTGCTTTGCTGTTGCTCTTCACCATCTTTAACGCACTTGTGTGTCTTTAGCCCAAGATGAATGAGGTGAATAACTAGACTTTATTGCTGAAGTACCAGAGAAACGATCACAACAACCATTGGTTTTTGGAAACCGTTTCGAATCTCCAACCCAAAAATGAAATCAACCAATCACCATCGATATTGGTCCAAAACTAGACCCAGTCCTAGAAGATGTGCGCGGACTGGAGGCTGCTTAGACTTATGCCAGTTTCAGTTTTCAGTTTCAGTTTTCATTGAATCATTAATCCATCCTAAATACAATTCTAAACATATAACAATACAATTAAATACGTTACAATACCATAAATTCACTGAAAGAAAAAACTACAGTACTACAAACTAAAGACTAAAAAAGAAAAGAGGACATTACATGATTGTATTTAGGATAGATTAACTTAGGAGGAGCTCTCCAAATAGGTTAACTAATCGAGGGAGAGCCCGCCCATAAAAACAAAGAAACTAAAAAATATTAGATAAAAACATAAACCAGACGAACCTCAGAATTATAATTATAGCGAATGTAAGGGAATGTAACAGATTAAACATAGGAATCAATGAAATAAGCTTTCAATTTAGACCGAAAAAGTGCAGCAGTGACTGTAACACGAATAAAAATTGGAAGAGTATTCCACAATTTTGAGCCAAAGTATTGAACTGTTTTGTGTCCATAGAGGGTGGTATTTTTCAAGGTATTGAATAGATCACCTCTAGTCGCTTGACGAGTTCCAAACCTATGAACTGAAGAGCTAGGAGTAAAATAGTTATGGAAGTAGAAAGGAGAAAGTTTATTGATGGCTTTAAAGACAAATGTTAAGATATTCAGGTGAAAGATGTCCTCAAGTTTCATAATCTTTAATGAATGAAATAAAGGAGTAGACGGAGCAGTAAATGGCTGGAATTTTATACATCTGAGGATTTTCTTCTGTAATAGGAATAATGGGTTTAAGTATGAGGTATAGGTAAGACCCCAGACCAGGGGCGGCGTGGCCCACCGGGACAACGGGAAATTGTCCCGGTGGCCCCTGAAAATCATCCAGATATGGGCCCCCTAAAGCTAAGCTAGAAGAAAATTATACAGGGTGTCTCAAAAAAATTGTTCGACGTTTGATTAAATACTAAAAAATAACAATAAGGTGAATGAGCACTTGGTTAAATAACCCTTTCCTTGAGATTTTGGATTAATTTTTGACACGAAAATATTGCATATCTGCGAGAAATTCCTGAAGTTACAAGGCTTTGAAGTTCAAGTTTGTGCGAAAGCTGAAACCAGAGGCCTCGAACAGCATTTTTAGTAAAAGTCCCTTAGGCCATCCTTTCTGTTATTTCTCAATTGTTTCAGGGCGTACCAAATGGTATTTGAACAGTTTTCGATAACCTAACTTTCAAGGATATGGATGCTTTGAGGAAACAGATTCAGTCTCTCATCGATTATGTTTTGAACCACGGTTTTTGGACATGTGAAATGTTGAGCAAATTTTGACAATGATCGCAGGGGTTAAATCACTTTCAGACATCCTATTTGGTTTGCTCTTATATCAACGAGAGGTATGACATTGGATAAACTTCTTTTACCTCGGTCTTCGAGCTCCTTGAATAACAAGTAATCATAGGAGTCGCTGGTTTCAGCTATCGCATATTTTTATCTTCGAAAGCTCGCAACTCTGTTAGTTTTCAACCGATTTGCAAGATTCTGGTCTCTAAAATTATTTCATAATGTTAGGAACATGGCTATCTTCCCAGGGGCCTGTCCATGTTATCGTTATTTTACAATAGCTAATCGAACTTCAAACAAATTTTTTGAGACACCCTGTAAGTGCACGTATTTCTTATAAGAATGAGACTGGGCAAGTTTAACATCTGTACTATTGAAGCATTCCCGCCACTGAGGAGAAATAGCCCCACCAGTGGCTGGACCCATTTGAAAACTTTGAATTTTATGACCATTGGGCAAGACCCAGAAATACACTTGACACACAAACCAAAGATCATTGCTTTGCACAAGCCTCCATACTTCCATGCTTGAGCGAAGTCTTTGGCCTAAAATCAGAGACTTTCGAGCCATTTGTTAAATCGTCAGTTTTTATCCGATCTTCACTGATTCAGAAACTGGACTGAAACGGAAGGCCCCGGTAGCTGCAGAGGGGAAGGTTGGGATACTTGATTGTTCATAATGGTGCAATGGGGACTCTCATGGATTCCACTTCAATGAAAGACTACATCATTAATTGAAGTTGAGTGAGATAGTGTGTATACCTCGAGTCAAAACCCTTTGCCTTCCGTGATCTTGTTCATGCAGATCCATAAGCAGTGGCATGGTCTTGGGTGAAGATGGGGAAATGCCCCCGCCATTCCACTTCTGTTAAAAGATGGGTCTCGAGATTCTTTCAAAAAGAGGAGAAAGTAGTAGAAGAATCAGAATACCTCTGAATAATGCTAGGAGGTGACTTGGAGAGTCACTCTAAGCCAAAGTAAAAGCTAGGATTTTTGAAGATTTCTCTTAGCAAATTCGTCAAGGATTCCAACAAAAACTGATTCATAGATAGCAGTTGCAGGACCGTCGTGGCTTCCGATATGGCTCAGGTAGGCAGGCATTCTAAGCCAAAGTAAAGATATTTGCTTAAAAAGTTTCGTGGGTATGCTGATTCAGAAAAACACTGAATGGTCCATAATTTTTTTCGGGACCAGCAGACATGGGGTCGGGAGAAGCATTCTAGGCCAAAGTAAAGGGTGTGTCATCGAATATTTTTCCTAAAGGCTTTGCTCCTAGCACCCCCTATTTTCATATTCTGCCAGATGATTTTCGTTGGCCATGTCACTGACCATGGGTGCCAAAACATATTTCACATTTAACAACTCACTTACTAAGCTATTAACGTGGTGGAATGAAGGTTAAGAAGAACTGTGGTGCAATCCGTGTAAGTTTCTGTCAAGCCATTCAAGTATCAATCTTCTCAAAGATTTGGAGCATACGATGTTCTGTGAAAACCTTAAACACCATTCTTCGATAGATTCACTTTTGTAAGGGCCTTTTCAGCTAGAAAATTGCCTAAAAAATTATTCGATCATCGATCAATAATGGAAAAACTCTAGTTAAAATGAATCCATCATCATAGCTTTTTTCATAAATCAGTGCTAATGTTAGCGAACATTTTAAAGTGTACTTGTTAGTTTTGTTGGTTAACCAGTTTTTTTCCGTTTGTTGCGTCGATCATTGCTGTGGAATCATAAATTGGCAAGTCATTGACAAAATTGTAAAAGGAGGGACAAGATTCCTATGTACAGAAAAGGACGTCAGGCCATCATGGGCCCCTTTTCGACGAGTTTTTCCCGTGCCCTTAATTTTTGCCACGCCGCCCCTGCCCCAGACAATAATACCATAGCTGAGAAACGAAGAGAAGAGTGAATTGTAGAGACAGATGAGAGTTTCAATGGGGATGTAGTGTCTGATTTTGAAAAAGATCCCAGTTGTTCTAGATAACTTTTTATAGAGTTCATTGATATGGTATTTCCAAGAAAGATGCTCATCAACAAGAACACCTAAGAATTTTACATACTTAGTTTTTTTGATACTACATTTGCCAAACTTGAGATTCATTAAGTTTGGAAGTTTCTTCCTGGGTGAATGAAAGAGTACAAAATTAGTTTTCTCAATATTTAATGCAAGTTTGTTACAATCCAACCAGGATTTGACTTTTTTGAGTTCTTTGTTGACTGTTTTGGAAAGTCTTGTGGGATCATCAGATTCAAAATAAATATTGGTGTCATCAGCAAATAAAAAGAAGTTCAACAGCTTAGAAGAGTTAGGTAAGTCATTTATGTATATAAGGAATAACAGGGGATTACAGGGAATAAGGAATAATATGCCTTTTCGTCCCTTGTTTCCCTGCGTTCTTTGATTTGCTGATATCACTTGGTCAATAGGGACTCATAATATTACGCTTATATAATGGGCCCACTTTTTCAAAATGGCCTAAATAGGCGGGAGTTCTCGTACACTCAACAAAATCGCTTCAAAATCTGGTTTAAAGAGCTCGAACATTGAAACGGAAACTTTTAGTACAAAGAATGATGTTGTCGTGACGTACAAAACGCAAAATGCTTACCTTTCAGACAGTAATCTTCCTCTGTAGAAGCAAAATAGATCCATCGAAGCTGCGAGAACTCCAGGCTTCTTCAACAGTTCTTTAACAGCGACAACAACAACATTCTGAATAGCGGCCCCTGATTGGTTAAAAACTGAATTCTAGCGATTTGATTGGTGAATACGGAACCACCCTACGCGGGTTTAAAGTGGGCCCACTTTTTAAAGCTTTATTATCGCTATATAAACCGCGCCTGAATTATTGGCAGCCAATAATTCAGTTGTCAGCCTCGCATGTATCGTTCGGTCATGAGGATAAGCGCGGTTTCCCTTTTAAGTTCTTTGTAGATCAACAAGGTGTAACTTCCCATAGCAAGGAAAACAAACGGATCTGACGACCGTCTCTCATGACTTTAGAAGACAACTGACAAAGCGAGGCTAGGAATGTATTTATTAATGTTATTAGTCCCTCTTGACCAAGGAACGCAGGGAAACAAGGGACGAAAAGGCATCAGTCTAGAGGCTGCTCTGTGGTGCCCTACAAACACGCTAGCGAAACTATACGCACTACTGTGGTGGATACGCCATACGGAGGCGGGGTATTATGCTATAACGTGGTGGGTTATTATGCTTACGTGGTGGGTCGTTATGCTCCGCCTCTGTATGGCGTATCCACCACATCAAGCATAATACCCCGCCTCTGTATGGCGTATCTACCACAGTAGTGCGCATAGGTTCGCTAGCGTGACAAAGGCCATCAAATTTTTTTACTAAAAAGATATAATTTTTACTAAAAAATTTAACTTCCTTCTTGCATTGGAAGGACTGATCGTAATTCACAGAGTTTTAGGATGGAAAAACCATAGCATCACTAAAAGGTAATACCTATTCCTATTGTGTCATCTATGCACAGCTTCGTTGTCTTCGTTTAATTCAATGAATAGCTCTGTGATGCCGTCAGGACAGCAAAAATCGCTTCCCGCATTAGGTACAGCTGCAGTGTAGCCTAACAGGGTGGTAAGAAGCTAGGGTCAAGGGAGTTTCCCTCCTCAAACTTTGTGACAAATTTTTTGCACTACGATACATCAATTAATCCCATATTTTGCTCGCCCCAAAGAATTACAGACGAATTTCTCTATGGGTGGAGATAGTAGATTTGAAAGATAACCTACACTGCCTATACGAGGACTGAAAAGTACCAAAAGCTTGCACATGCCAGAGATTTTCTGACAAGAAATTTTGACTCCTTGTTGTATAGTACGTATAAGTTTATGTATTTAAATTTGTATGACTTAGCTTATAATATTTAGTTTATGTAGACTTTCGAATTGGATTAGTTTCTTTCATTTTATATCAAAGAAGCTAGCTTTGTAAAAATTTCGAATCAAAACAAGTTGACAACAACAACAAAAATACAGCGCAATTACCTTCCTGAGAGAATCTTTACCTTCTCACTGGCACCGTAGTCATGTGCACCGCTAATGGTGCAAGACGCACGACTGTGCAGAGCAAGCTCAAGACACGACGCCTCTTTGAAAGATCTCCATATTCTGTCAAGATGGATGTAGGACCATAACCATCTATAACCATCTATAAAGACTAGGTCCTGAACTGCAAAGACCGGATCACGAATTTTTTATGAAGCGTACTGTCTAGATATAATGCCACTGAGATGTCTGAAATGTGTCTAAACATTTGTGTTTATGTCTGAAATGTCTTCGTAACTTTAAAACCTCTGTAAAAATCAGACCAATTGATTTATCGAAAATCGCTCTCACGGTTTCGGAGTTACATGTTTTGTGACCCCATTGGCCAATTTCAAGGCATTTGATTGGCCTGTTAAGTACACAAAGATTTTTCAGAACACACCATTACTCCAGAGTCCTGTTTCAGGAAATCAGGCTTTTATCAGAACGAAGGAAAATGGCCCTTAGGATTGCCGGAAAGTGCCCTATTTATTAAAGAGAGTGGTCTATCTGTCCATTTAGTAGAGCGAGAAATAACTCTTTTGGAAGAAAGAATCACTGAATGTAACGAAACACCAGAATTGAAGGTGTCCTTCTCCCCGGACCGACCAACCTTTCTCCACTGTCTTTTTTGCTTCATTCTTCGGAAATCCAGTTCCTTACAGAACAGCCTTTCAAAGTTTCATCCTGTGATTTGGCGTTTCATAATGATTTTACACTAATGGGCAATGGAAGCCTTAGCCTGTAAGGAAAAGTTGTCAATATGAGTCATATTATATGGCGAGGAAGCATCTACATCTTCATTTACACATCTACAGGGTGTTCGACGTTTGATTAAATATTGAAAAATAACGATAACATGAACAGACTCATGGGAAGACAACGCTATTTCAAAGATAATGAAATAATTTTAGAGACCAGAATCTTGCAAATCGGTTGAAAAGTCACTGAGTTGCGAGCTTTCAAACATAAAAGATATGCAATAGCTGAGATCAGAGACCCCTAGATTACCTGCAATGCAAAAAACCTCGAGGACTGCGGTAAAAGAAGCTTGTCTAATGTCATACCTCTCCTTGATATCAGAGCAAACCAAATAGGACCTCCAAACTAATCTAATCCTTGTAATCATTGTCAAAATTTGATTAACATTGCATGTGTCCAAAAAAAGTGGTTCAAAACATAGTCAACGAGAGACTGAATCTGTTTCCTCAAAGCATCCATGTTCTTGAAAGTTAGGTTATCGAAAACCTGTTCAAATCCCATTTGGTTCGCCCTGAAACAATTGAGAAATAGCAGAAACGATGGTCTATGAGATGTCTACCAAAACTGCCATTTCGAGGCTTCTGGTTTCAGTTTTCGCACAAACTTGAACTTCAAAGGCTTGTAACTCCATTAATTTTTAGCAGATTTGTAAGATTCTTGTGTTAAAAATTAATTCAAAATCTCAGAAACAGGGTCACTTGACCAGGTGTCCATTCAGCGTGTGGTTATTTTCTAGTATTTAATCAAACGTCGAACAATTTTTTTGAGACACCCTGTACATCGATACTGAGAAGAACTAATCTGCGTTCCAGACCCCCAGGGACACATGCTGAGCAGGACCGAATATCGGTATAATGCTCAGAGTGCAAGAAAAAATACTAATAATGATGATTAATTGTGTATGATTATTGATAAAAAAGTTCTAAAGATGCCACTGATCAATAGTTACATTGTACATGTACATGTTGTGAGAAACTGAAATTTTGTTTGTCGTCTTTCTATCTATCTGCCTGCTACAGCTCTCTGCTACATTACTACATCTATCTATCTATCTGCCTGGCTACCGGTATACTGAATGTTTTCTAAAAAGAAGCTTAGCATCAATGAGACCATATGTATAAATCGCCATAATATTAAAATTAAAAGGGCTATAAATCTACTGGAATACAAACTGAGGGCTAATTACCAGTTGTGTATACAAAACCAATAAAAAGAAAAAGAAACTAAGATCAGACATAGAAGGGATTGCATCCAGGGGGAGGGGGGCGGAGGTAGCCTGCGTGAAGACTTTACTTGCCATTGTGAATGAAATGGCAAGTAAAGTCTGCACTCAGGCTAGGGCGGAGGGTACTTGGCCTAGGAACATACGGGGAGGTGCCGCTGGAAAATCTAAAAGCTACCCTGTCTCGGGGTCAAATTCCTGAAAATGATACCGTCCCGGAGTCAAATTTGCTTAAACAATACCCTGTCCTTTAGTTTCTTCAGGCAAAATTCTGCTCTGCAAGGAAATTTGTACGAAATCTATCGAAAAATTGTGGAAATATTGCCATCCTAGCGATTTGAATCACATTCGCAGAGTGCAAATGGCCTAAAATATTCTACATCAATGCAGAAAGTAATGGTGGATTGCTGTTTTATTTGCAATTTTGGAAATTCAGTAATATTCATAAGGGTCTAGAATTTAAAGGGAACAAGGGGACATAGTGGTAAAAAAGTTAATGATAAAGGTTGCAAGTTTAAAGACAAATGACGGAGATATAAGGCGACTTAAATCAGGGGCCTGGGCAATCTAAAAATAGCCTATTGTATTCCTATATATTCTATGATCTCAAAAGATTGTCAAAACAATGGGACAAATGATGGCAGGCGGCCATCTTTTGCTCTTTTTGTAAGCAAGGCGCTATAAAACATAATCTAAGACAACTTAAATCAGGGCCCTGGGAAATCAAGACATAGTCTATTGTATTCCATTATTGTATTTGATGATCTCCAAAGATTATATCAAAACAATTGGACAATTGATGGAAGGCGCCCAAGTTTTGTTCTATGTTTAAACTTACCCTATATATCCGTCATTTGTTGCACGAGCGAAGCGAGGGCTTACTATTAGGAAGCAACCAAGTTTCGTTCCTGGTCCACGCATATTTTATTGTGATTCATTGTTATTTTCCGCTGGTCAATAGGTTTGCATCAATAATTTGCATAATTAAACAAAAGAAATCACATTATCCTCAAATGATTTCAGTGCATTGTTTATTGCGTCATTACTCCTGGTTTTAAGTGCTGTTATTGTTTTTGGTTGTTCCTTGTTTGAATGGAAATGAAATATAGCCATCAGTGGTATTTGAGGTATTTTTTTGACACCCCATTGCTTTCAATTTCAAATAGGTCATCCTTTACAAATCTATATTTAAATTAAACTTGCTTTGTTGTTTGATTTCAATCAGTGTCTGGAAACGAATTGAAATACAGGGTTGTTTACGTGGGTTCTTGGGTTAGGCCTAATGCAGCAGTTGGGTCTGTCACCCTTTCAAGGTAGCGTGCAAGCATTTGAAGCAAGAAGGATTATTACGAACTCTTTGCGGATTTTTCTTGAAGAGAAAGGCATCTTCGTCAACAAAATACGAAATTTTCTCTGGCAATAAGACACCATTTGGTTGTAAGCACCTAAGGGCTTCGAGGGGCACATCGATCAATTTCTTTGAGCAGGTTCCTCCAAATCAACTGGAGTCGACGATGATTAGGAAAGTTCACAATTTCACGGAGTATGACAGAAATTACTGTAAGTCACAAGAAGGGGGGGGGGGGGATGCAACAAACTGATACACGTATGCTTTTATTAGAAACTATTCTATTGATCGGACATTTTGCCAAATATTATGATACAGGAGCAAGTGAGAATAAAGTAAAAACATGGCGGAGTTTTTTATTTGTTTGCGATATGAGAGTCTGAATTTCTTATGAGCGGTTTCTCATAAAAAATCCCAACAATGTGAAAACAATGTTTGGAATATAAAAGTGTTTGTTATACTCACACCCTGTTTTGAGGAAGTATATCTTATCGTAAGAAACCAATCAGGCTGTTTTTGTGAAACAAGTTTAAAGGCGGGACTTTACTGTACCTAATGTCATTTTTGGGCAATATTCCGAAGCAGTGAAGCACATCTCTGCCAAAACTGAAGAACAGGGTACGTGCACTTACTAACGATTTGTTACTTCTAGTCTTTAAGTTAGAAATGGAAACGATAACGAAACAATAATAGGAGGATCTAAAATATTGGCAATCCTTGATTAGCATTATCAAAGTGTAGTTAAAAGAGAAGTTACTCGAAATGAGGTAGTCAAATGAAATGGCAACATACACTCTGAGAGAACAAGAAATCGCTTTGAGCTTTGGCACTCTTGCTCTGAGAGGACGCTGCCATATTTGGGCACGAAATTGGGGCGTCTCCTTCCTCATACAGAAGTCTGGGCTCTAACGTCACGCGCCGGTGAACGCGAAGTAACTTTGTGTATTGGGGGTTAGGCCAGGAGCGGGAAGTAGATCAAGGTTGAGAAAGTCTGCTCGCTTTTTACAATTGCACAGGAGTCGAAGAGAACTGCAACTACCACCAACATGTCGGAAGGATTCAAACTAAGTGAGTATTTCATTTTATACATATTTCAAATGAGCTGTATTTTGTTTTTCGAGGCTTACCCTGCTCGACTGCTTTTAGGCCTAATGATTTCCTGCAGCAAAAGCAGAGATAGCTAAGCAACGGCACGAAGAAACAAGCTACAAAGATTCTTTGTGGTAGATATCTAGCTCTTGGAAGTGTTCTTTACTTCCAAGAGCTAGATATCTACCACGACTCATGACGGACGATGTATAAGCAGGTACCAATGTTTGTTTTAAGAATAGTGTTGTGTAACAAATTCTCAAATTCAAGTAATTTTCTGAGAACTCATCATTCAGAATTACAGAGCCTGGTGCAGAGGAAAATTCTTTAAAATTGAGTAGTGTTTTTATGTTTACATTCTTCTCAAAGGTAGATGCTCCAATGATATCACATTGGTCAGCAGGTGAATCTTAACAATATCAGTTTCAAGGTCAGATAAAGGCAAATGCGATTTTTCTATATTCATAACTTTAAACTATGGGGAATCCGATGGCAATAATATTTTTTATCTTTGCGATGCAAAAGGATAGGTTTTGGGGTTTAGAAAAAGGGCACTCCTTCAAAAAACCGCGTGACGATAGAGGCCTGGAACTAGCTAAGTCGTGACGTGAAATGAGTCATGAAAAAATTAGTCACTTGAGAGGCCCAAAGCACTTGAAGAATAGACCTTTTAGCTATTCTAAGAAAGAATCTCAATCGAACGATATCTCATTACACTTTGTAGAATTTTCGAATACACACAATAGTGATAGAAGCGCTAATGCCACTCAATCGAACCTCGTGTATAAAACTGTATAAAAATATCGCTCGATTCGATCCAGACTCTTTTGTAGAATAGCTAAAAGGTCTATTAACCGTGAAGAACACACGCCGCGTTGCAGATACACATCGAACAGTAAACAAATAAATTTCGGATGGCGGCCAATAGCTTCTCTGATATTTCCAAAGATCGAGTATTGAGCGGCACACCTTGATAGTTTTCCCTCGATGCAGAAGAATGAATTGAACACAGTTGGCCAAGCTTCCTGTGTTCTACTCTCCTCAAGTGGGATCAACTCTACAATGGAAACATAAAAACATCATTTAAATTATTTTGATGCAAATTAGTAACTAAATATTGATTGTCTTTAGCTGTGAATGGATGGATTAAACCATGGTCTTGATCAAACATTTAGCTATTGTGCTATTACAAAAGACTACGAAAAAACAAGCCTTGTTCTCCCCAGGGTTTGATTGTTACTATTAGGATTCTTTCTCCTCATTTGATCGACAAGCGCCTATCGAAGGTACTTTTCCATTTGCATGGCTTCACGAATGATCTGTAAATACAAAGTATATTTTGTGAGGCAATCACTGGCCACCTAAAAAGTTCGCAAAGAACCAGAGCGCTATCGAAGAAAAGTAAACATAAATGTGGAGAAAGAACTTGCACTTACCTATTCATAATGGTGATCACATGGCCTAGTCCTGCCCTGATATGGCAAAATCCGGTGTCATCATGTTCGAAGAGTGAGTGAGTATCATTCGATTTCAGCTATAATTTCATGTTCAGCACATTGAAGAGCTCTCAGAAAGGTGCCCTGGAAGCCAGCTTATGCACTTGTAGCAGCCAATGAATGTTTAAGGTCAGTAGGACTGAAATATCTTGTGCAGACCCGCAATGTTTTCATCGTTGCAAGTCTGAAGGGTTCCCTCTCCAAGTCAGTCAACAGCTCACTGCTGCGACAAGTCGGTCCGCACCAAAGTTCGGAATGATGTGCACATACATTCTTCTCAGCACAAGCTGACTATAGCCACTATGATAAACTACCTACTTTCTCGACGTTTTGGTTTGAGATCGTTCAAATAAGTAGTCGTTTCTAACTTTTGTGACTTGGCAATCAGTGAGTGCAAACAGTTTCCTTCATTCCCTTGCAGCTTTGCAATGGCTCCTTCGACTCATTTCACGTCACGCCTCTGCTAGTTCCAGGCTCTTTCTCTTGCGCGATTTTTTTGGAAAATTTGACTGAAAAACGGAATTCGACAGGCCATTTCGATAGGTTCCAGAGCTCATATCGAAATTTCGTTTGGAATTTTGAAATCTCCAGGCCGTAAATAATTGAAATCAATAAAAATGTCTTTTGCCTTTATCTGATCTTTAAAGGGTCTGCTTCATCTAGCATATCTTGCATGATGTGCCATCTATTTGTTGGTCTTGTTGTCACCATTTTGATGGGCCATGAAAATGGAAACAACTAAGGCTGACAAAGAGGCCGCATGTGCAAGGAATGCCAGATAGAATAGACCCTTTAAAATTCCCACTACTAACACATAACATAATAAATGCTGTAATGTAGGCTAGAAGCCACAATTCACAATTCACAGATCACCACAATTCCAAATTTGTCTTTGTTGGGTAATAGGAGATGCTCCTGAAAAATATGCAGTTGAAAACATTGGAGGCCATGCACAATAAAAATTAAATCCAGCATAGCAGAAGGTGTTGTGGCGTCTTGTGAAGGTGTTGTGGTGCCTTGTTGTAATCCATTGACTTTGCAGCCAGAACACAGACGGTTCAAATCCCACCAGCACCTTTGAGCATTATGATAAGGGGTCACGGACTCTATTAGCACTTAGCTAGTTCTGCGATCCCAGCGCTTAGCGCTGAAAACCAAAACTTCACCTTCATGCCCTCTGGTTAGACAAAAATAACATTATGCTAGGTGGAAATTTGTTGAAAAACAGTGACAAATGCTGTACTCTTAACTCACATGACACACACCAAGAGTTTGGAAATCATTCCTGCTGTGTTCATTACAGTGAAAGTGGAATAAACGTACCACCTTTGTTGTTAATATTCAGAATAGAATCAAATCTTCATTGGATTTTGTTTTCTCAGCTTAGAATTCTTATTCAGTGTCCTCTGTACTCTCCACCCAATGAAAGCAACATTCAAATTGGACGAAAGCAAATAACAAAGCAATGCTCGAATAGTCATCCAATCATGAAAATCTGTTTTCAGATACAGTAGTTGGTATGTTTCTGTAGTTGGTATGTTTCTTCTGCTTTCACTGTAAGTACTTAATGTCACCAAATGCTATGAATTTTTGTTTTGAATAAATACAACTTGCAAAAAATTTTTTGTATATATTCCATATTAAAACTTGTACAAGGCACATTACCACATTAACACCAAATTTAGTACCAACATGTGTCCATTTTAGTATATACCAAAAGTTTTTTAGTTTGTCTCTTATTTGTTGAATGTAAAATCTAAATATCAATGTGGTCCTTAACATTGCTAGGCAGGTATGTTTCTTGACAATTAAAGCATCATATACTGTAGGAATAAACAGTGTTCTGGTATGTTCAAAATGTAAATTGAGAGTTGATATTTCTGTAGAATAACAGTTCATCGTTATGTTTACCATAATATCCTTGCATTTGGACTTGCCCAAGTTTCTTCTATATCGAAATACAACATAATGACCTCTGCGAGGGATAGGGACAAAGCAGAAGAGACTTGTATTGTTTCCAGCTTGGAATGAGGTCACTGCAGTGAAGCCAACTGAGGTGGGCAGAATCCCACCCTCCATTTTTGACCAATAACAGTCAAGAATTTTGCTTGAAACAAAGCTATGTATGGTTTTCTTTAGGCAAGGGATGTATAACTTCAATTCGGGTGATAAACCTTTTGATAAAACTTCTTTTGAAATTTGTAACATCTTGTGTACCATGAAACTTATGCCATGAATGCAAAAAGTAGTTTTTGACAAAGAAACTTCTTTGAGTATTGTCATGTGACTTGACTTGAAAAGCGTTGCAAACAAGCCTTGCAGATCTTTTTCAATTTGCATTGAAACCACAGGGGCATTGAGTCTTGAACAAAAGAAACTGTGTCAGATGGTGTTCTTACCACAATCACTATTGTTATCACTATTCTCTCTCAGCTAGAACTAAACCCCCCGTGATCATAAGAGCTTCCTAGAATTCAGACTACCTGACTAATTATTCATGAAGTAGGGAATAATAGAAGTCTCTCCCGCTTTTGTTTTTCTCTCTTCTTTGCAGAGGCTTCCCATGTCTCCTGCGCATGGGTAAGTTTTGAATGGCAGTTTTTGTAGAAATAAACATGGGAGAGACTTGGGCAGGTCCGCCTTGCATTTAACTTTTAAAAGTTTCTTAACGCTTTTCAGACAACAGTTATAAGGGTTCTAAAATTTTTTCCATCTTAGTACCAGTACAAGTTTTTGCAATCTTTGTGCTAATCAAAATATGGCTTAGCCACTTGGATTTGAACAATGGATTTGTTGTCTTAATTAATTATCACATGGATTTGCCATCTTTGAAAATGGACAAGTTTTAAAAATTAATGATGATATGCTGAATAACGGGTGAAAGTGATGAACATGATTCTCTTTATTGTCGCTCTTGCCCTTCGACTTATCGTCAGACTGCGATTTCCACCTGATGTTCTTAGTACGAGTTTCTTATAAATCAATTTCTTACAAAGAAAAAAAACATGTATATAATACTTCTTCAAGTCATGAATTTTTGAGGCATGAACATTAAACTAAGAATGATCAAAATCTGTTATAGTCGTGGGTGGAAAGTTAACTTTTGTCATGTCAAATTTTTACACCATCCAAGTTGTGTAAGACAATCTACCTATAGTTGGGTTTGTTAGTCTCAAATATCAAGAGAGTTGTGCAAAATCGGATACCAGCATGAAACTACGGTGATTGGGGTAATTTTGAGCGCTGAAAAAGGTAAGATGCAGACCCCAGCTGAAAAATGCCCCCAAGTGCTATTTTTAGACTAGTGTACTAGGTTCCAGGCCCCTAAAAAAGGTTTTCTAATAACATTGCTGCAAATAATGATACAAGGACGAAAACTGGTAGAGATGGGCAGTTTGATATGCTGAAAACGGTAGGATGCCGACCCAAGTCAAAAATGCCCCCATATGCTATTTTTAGATAGGGGTACTAGGTTCCAGGCCCAAGAAACGGGTTTTCTAATAATATTGCTGCAAAGAGTGATACAGGCACGAACATTGATAGAGATGGGCAGTTTGACATGCTGAAAACGGTCGGATGCTGACCCAACTAAAAAATGGCTCCAAGTGCTATTTTTAGATAGGGGTACTAGGTTCCAGGCCCCAGAAACGGGTTTTCTAATAATATTGCTGCAAAGAGTGATACAGGCACGAACATTGATAGAGATGGGCAGTTTGACATGCTGAAAACGGTCGGATGCTGACCCAACTAAAAAATGGCTCCAAGTGCTATTTTTAGATAGGGGTACTAGGTTCCAGGCCCAAGAAACGGGTTTTCTAATAATATTGCTGCAAAGAGTGATACAGGCACGAACATTGATAGAGATGGGCAGTTTGACATGCTGAAAACGGTCGGATGCTGACTCAACTAAAAAATGGCTCCAAGTGCTATTTTTAGATAAGGGTACTAGGTTCCATGCCCCAGAAACGGGTTTTCTAATAATATTGCTTCAAAAAGTGATACAAGCATGAAAATTGGTAGAAATGGGCACATTCTAAAACTCATGTCATGCCCATGAACAACATCCACAGGGAACAGATACCCAAAAATCTGAACTCGAAGAGATGGGCATCAATTTTCGATGGCTTCTCAGATGAATCAATCCATTGAAGGTACAGTAAACAACTTTTTCCCATTATGTCTTTTCGCATGATATTCCCTCCTTTGAAAGAATCTGTGCCAGTAGATGCCAGTTTGTTCCTCGAAAGATATGAGGATACCCCCTGTTTTGAACAAATATGGCACAACCATAAAGTTTATTGCTATTTGGATAAAAAACCCATTCATTATGAACTATTCTAAAGGGGGTTTCTTTGAAATGAAAAGCGTAAGAAATTGCACCGTGAAATTATCTGTCCCAAAATTCTTCAGTTATCCCCCTCCTCCCCCGTGTTGGCTAATGTTGCGAAGGAATTTTGTGGAAAGCGTTTGGTTGTTTGTAATATAGCATCTGGGGAAGATCGGTATTCTATTCCATGAAACTGAAAAGCGCCACGGCATTTATCAATCAGAAAGCCAACACCAAAATCCCTTCCCCAGACACATTTTGGGGCCAATCGTATGTGGTTCAAACTTTGAAGCAGTATCCTACGAATACGTTGGTCTTCAATTATCCAAAATTTTAAAAATTATAAAACCATTCATATCGAGATGGGATAGGGAATCTCGTTTTTCATATATCTGAACTTGAATTTGCCGTCACATGAAAAACACATTTTTGCATTAATTGGCTAAATATTCAGTTGATCATAAAACCAGAACCAAATGAGACATCTTGCTGAAATTTTTTTCCAGAGGTTCTAGATGCATGGGTGCCCGTGGCTAAAATTAGAGGGACTTTTGAAAACGTCACGCGACATGCATCTGTTGTGCTTACTTGAAATGACCCTATACTACAAGGCGGGTAAGACATTTGAATCAATGTTGTGTTGAAAAGCTGAATTAAATGACAATGTAATAAATTTTCAACTGCAGTAACTGTTTCCTTACCTGGTGGCCTAACCGTCACTTACTCAACCGCCACTAACATAACACAATAACAACCACATTGGTCAACATAACAATAATCACTACATAAACCTACGACGTTTCGAGGATGGCCTTGTATCAAGTCATGAATTATGTTTTTTAACAATTTTGAACCGATTTCATTATTTGCTCAAATTTTGGATGATGTCATTTTATTCGATTTACTAACCAAAGGCCCTCAAAGGTTGCAAACTCCTACTAAACCTCACAGAAATTTAAGGACTCTGACATAGCATTTTGGATACTCAAGCGGACATTTTCTACATCAAATATGGTACACGATTCGGACTGTTGGAGACCATCTTTTTGCTCTAGTATAATCTGGGGACAATCACTTCAGAGATGACAAGAAATACCGGATGTCAATGACCAGGGATGGAAACAAAACGAGAATGAGATATCACCAAGATGGATGTTGAATGCGGATGCTTCAAAAGCATGTCATGAACTTGTAAGATACAGCTGCAGGCGGAATTGCTCTTCAAGATGCAAATGCAAACAATATCATCTTGAATGTACTGAACTCTGCAAATGTGTGGGACGATGCTCGGATGTCAGTGAATAGGGACAACAAATTTATATCCTTTCGCTTCTTATTTTTGCAATTTATAAATATTACTGCCTAAGATGCCTCCACTGAGTATCGGGTATCCAAGTCTAAGAATAGCGCAAGAGACAAAATTTCCGCGTACATCTACATTCTGTGTTTTGCAGCGTATCAAACTGTCCATCTACACCAAATTTCATGCTGATATCACTGCTTTGGGGCCTGGAATCTATTACCCCTATCTAAAAGTAGCACTTAGGGGTACTTTTGACTTGGATCGGCATCCCACCGTTTTCAGCATATCAAACTGCCCATTTCTACCAATTTCGATGCTTGTATCACTCTTTGCAGCAATATTATTAGAAAACCCGTTTCTGGGGCCTGGAGCCTAGTACCCCTATCTAAAAATAGCACTTGGGGCCATTTTGTGACTTGGGTCGGCATCCCACCGTTTTCAGCATATCAAACTGCCCATCTCTACCAATTTTCATGCTTGCATCACAATTTGCAGCTATATTATTACAAAACCCATTTCTGGGGCCTGGAACCTAGTACTCCTATCTAAAAATAGCACTTGGGGCCATCTTTTGGCTTGGGTCGGCATCCCACCGTTTTCAGCATATCAAACTGCCCATCTCTACCAATTTTCATGCCTGCATCACAACTTGCAGCAATATTATTAGAAAACCCGTTTCTGGGGCCTGGAACCTAGTACCCTATCTAAAAATAGCACTTGGGGCCATTTTTTTGACTTGGTTCGGCATCCCACCGTTTTCAGCATATCAAACTGCCCATCTCTACCAATTTTCATGCTTGTATCACTCTTTGCAGCAATATTATTAGAAATCCCGTGTCTGGGGCCTGGAACCTAGTACCCCTATCTAAAAATAGCATTTGGGGGCATTTTTCAGCTGGGGTCTGCATCTTATCTTTTTCAGCGTTAAAAATTACCCATGTGACCGAAGTTTCATGCTGGTATCCGATTTTGCACAACATTTTTGCTAACAGCCTGCACTACTATTGTTTTATCATTGTTCTTGATATTGCTCCACGCCAAAGAAGTTTGGCGTAAAATAAATGTGTTCCGGTATGGGTACCATGTTCCATTTATTGCTATTTTCTAGAAGCAAATATAGTATCCATTCCTTGTATGATGTCAAATAAATTTCATGTTTGATGTCCTGTTCTCTAATTTACTCTTAATTAACATCAATGATACATATTTATAAAATATTTTCTGTCCAACAGAGGCTATATTTGCCAGTGCACCAAAAACTACCAGAGGGAGGCCAACTGTACTGAAGGCAGATCCTACTGGGAAAAAACTTTTGTACTCAAATGGAACCAGCATTTTCATAAGGAATCTTGAAGTGAGTATTATACTGTTAGAATTCCTCTCAGTAAATATATATAACTTGTCATATTGCTTATTCAATGAGGCCATTGGAGACTACGTTTTGAAAGCAGTTACTGTATTAAGAAATTGATATTGTGCTTTCCAGGAGTGAATCTGCTGACTTTGGTTCAGTAACGTTGGTTCAGTAACGTTTTGTGAAAATGTTGATTCTTGGTAAAGGATGGAAGATGAAGAAGTGAAATGTCACAAAATTTTCCAGCCCAGCCCTTCCCATTTGCAGCTTAGCTGCATAATACTGCCAAAGAATCAGCAAGCTGTGATGTCTCTCTTGCTCTCTTTTGGTTTGCATAACCCATTTTCATATCAACACAATAACGAAAACATCAGAATGCCATCTTTTATTGTCTCTTATTGTATGGAACCTTTGCTGACTACATTTTGGTCTTCAGACAGTGGGTGGGGCGTGTCATTTTGTGATGCAATGACAACGGATTTGAAGTGACTGCAAGAATGAGGAGTTGCAAGACGGGGGGGGGGGGGCAAATGCATCTCTTGTTACTTTCATTTATTTCCATTCCATATGATGGTCTAGTTTGTTCCCATTTCTCAAATGCTGCACTCACTAAAAATGTTATTACTAAAAGTGTAATGTTTAATTTCATTTCATTTAATGCTTCCCTTGCCTTTGACTAATTCACTGCCATCACCCAGTAACTAACATGGGCTACGGCCAAAATGTCTCAACTCATTTGGCTACTTTGAGCAACTTTGTCGTAAATGTGAAACATTTTATAATAATCTGGTACATGTTGGGTGAATAAGAAAAGACTGTGTTTTGCAGTCCTGGTAATATGAAATTTAGTGGTGTGCTGCCATTCACACGCCTTGAAAATGCTAGGCGTGCGATGGCGTGCGATCTAGAAAAGTTCTCTCTATCAATGTTTAAGACACTTAATGTCACATAATGCTGCTGGAACAGCCCATCCATGTCAAGATAACAAGGTAGAGCAATTGAAAGAGGACATACATTATTAAATTCGACAAAAAGGATGACATTAATCTTTAAATCAAATCAGAACAATATCCTGAATACCAATGCCTAGCGTAATTTGTTTCCACGGTCAAACACCTTTTTGCCTAAGCTCCGTTTAGTTGATTCTTGGCACAATGAACTCCACAGGGAACACGATAGAGTGTTATTGGGGGCTTTTTATTTCGTTGTTAAACTATATATATACAGAATTCTTCTGTACTCTTCAGTGCCATTTCGTTTTGAGCAGGAGATCTTGTCCATGAAAAAGTCATTGGAGAATCGTTTATGTGTTGTTAATCACCCCAAAGAAAAGTATATTGTCCTAGCCCCTAGATGAAGTTGCCATTATAATGAATCACAACGGCAATGGTACCCAGATGCTAGAAGGCCCTAGAACTGTTGATAAATAAGGCATTCAATGCCCAAGAAAGCTATAAGAATCCCCTGCTAACTTCATGGTAGCATAATCCTAGCAAGAAATCGTGCAAAAAGAATTGTAACAAGCAAGGGGGCACAATCATTCTGTCAGCATGAATAATTGTGTTCCTGCACCTCATCTCTATGATTCATACTCTAGTGTTTACTTTTTATACAACTGAACAAAACTCATGATACCCACATTTTGCTTCCATAGTTACGATAGATTATAAGGCTTGACTAATCTGCAAAATACTGAAAAGTACTTGGAGTTCTTTGCTCTAATCCTGTTCTTTAATCTGCTAATGACTTTTGTGGAATCTTGATTCGTTTGGAATTGATCTTCACACTTCATCAAATAGGACAACAGGGAAAGTGAATCGGTCAACTTCTTGACCTCTTCGGTCTGCCGCTTTTTTTAAGTTTGGCAGTTCAATGGACCAACAAGGATGCCGAATTAAAAAACGCTACAAACTTTAAGAAACTTTCTGAAAACACTGCCGACAGAAGGCCCAGGAAAGCAAACTAAGGAATAAATCATATCATTCATTAAGAACTACGCAGAAATCTACGAAAGTTCCGTGATAAAAAGCATTGTTGTGCGTGCGATGAAATGCACGCCTTGGACATTTCAGGTGTGTGTGGAGGCGTGCGCGTGCGATCGCACGCCTAATATTACCAGGACTGGTTTTGAATATGAAAGGCTACTGTACCTTTAATGTCATAGCAGTTATATTTGTTATCAAAATTATGAAGTATATTCACAAGAAGGCCCCTCTGAAAGCCATCATAAAATAGCTTAATTGTAACTAATTGCCTCCACAATTTCTTCCATCATCATGAAAACTCAGCACTTTTTATTTCTGCAATTGTAGCATTTGACAGTACTGTAAAACTACAACTTCACCTTCAAATCTTGGAAAAAAACTTGACATTCTGTATAATTTTTTGCATTTCAGAATCCCTCTGACTGTGACATATACACTGAGCATTCAAAGGAAACAAGTGTTGCAGCTTTTGCTCCAAGTGGAAATTACATTGCATCTGGAGGTAGGTTATTACATGACTCCCCCCCCCCCCAAAGAGTTCTTTATGAGAAAGAGATGGTATGATTTCACGTAATTTTTACTTTGCATCAGCTTCAGCTTTCCTGCAACATTTGTCTGATGTATGTAGTGACCTTTTTTCCACATTCTTTCATCCTGTCAAGGCTTGTGAACCAATAAATTTGCAGCCAAAATGCTTTCCCTTCCGTTACATACAACCAATCAACAAAATTATTGTGATGCAACAAATAGCTTTGAGGTCGCATATTGTGCCTAGAATGTTGCAAAATGTCAAAACATTAAGTCTGAATCATCTTCCACATGACAGAACAGAAACTGCGTAAAATGGCCTCATCAAGCAATCTGAGATAAGAAACTGTTTGGATACATAAGCTTTTTGAACATTAAATCAAGAGTTAAAGGCCTAAGGAAGAAAATATCAAGTTTTGCCTAATTTCAGAATATGTTGCAGGGAATTACAGGGGCTTAAAGTTACTAGTTTTCACAAATGTGTTCACAGTTTCTGCTCTGTACCTCCACACAATTTAAAGGCAGTTAGCACTGGTATATAAATACATTTGTCTATGATACATCAAAGAATCCTTTTGCATGCTTTATTTCTGCTTCCACAAGTGCCTGTATGGGTGATTTCAATGAGCTCAAACAATATAGGGTGTTTCAGAAAAATGCAACCCGCTTTCAGATTTTTTTTGGAATTATATATAAGATTTGAATCAATTTGAACCAAACCATCTGAAAGTGCAATTATCCTCTTCCAATGATGTCCAGGTTGGGTGGATTAATTAATTGAATTTTTTATTGCTTAATTTATTGTTTTGTAAGTATACTGTATGTGACCTATTTTAGATGTCGGAAAGTGATATGGAATTTACACAGATGATAATCTGCATTTGTAAGAGCATTTTCTATCATTATCTACAAATTTATCTCACGAGGATTAAGTTATCCTTTCCCTCCTCAAGGCATCACCTCAACTGCTTCTAGGCCTGAGGTATTTTCAAGATGGTTTCTTCAGGCGTTCCTCAAGGTTCAGTTCTTGGTCCTCTCTTTTTTCTTGTTTACATAAACGATCTTGTTGATAATGTCCACAGTGATATTAAATTGTTTGCAGACGACACATCGCTTTTTTCTGTTGTGAGAGGCGAAAGAGAAACAGCCGAGGATCTGAATAGGGATCTGGAGAGAGTTACGCTATGGGCATGGCAATGGAAAATGCAATTCAATGCAGATAAAACCGAAGAGGTAATTTTCTCAACGAAAAGAAACAAACCATATCACCCTGCACTAATGTTAGGAAATGATGAAGTGTCAAGGAAGAACGAACATAAGCACCTCGGTATCATTCTTGACGATAAATTAAACTTCCAAAGCCATGTCAAGGAAGCTATTGCTAAGGCTCGAAGGGGTATTGGTATCATTAAATACCTATCCAGGTACGTCAATAGAGAAGTGCTCGATCAAATCTATAAGCTTCATGTCAGACCTCACCTTGACTACGGTGACATCTTGTATCACAAGTACGATCCTGAAATGAGGCAAGGCTTCACTAAAAAGCTAGAGCAAGTGCAATACTCTGCTGCGTTAGCAGTATCAGGTGCATGGAAAGGTACAAGTGGGCAAAGGATTCTCCAGGAACTTGGTTGGGAAACCCTTTATCAAAGAAGATGGTATCGACGGCTGTGTCATTTTTTCAATCTACGTCAAAGTATGTCCCCGTCTTACTTGTTCAATGAAATCCCTTCAGAGCGAGAAGTACCATATCGTTTAAGGTCAAGTCGTTCATATGCGCAACCTGTAAGCAGAACAGTTCGTTTTTCCAACACGTACTTTCAGAGTGCTCCCTTTGAATGGAACCTGCTAGAAGAAGATACCAGAAATTCCGTTTCGATTGGGGAATTCAAACGCAAATTGCTTATCCAAATACGTCCCCCGTGTAGATCTGTTTACAATGTGCATAATGTCACAGGTATAAGAAATCTGACAAGACTTAGAGTTGGATTTAGTCCTCTAAATGAGCATCGATTTAGACATAACTTTGATTGTTTAAGTCCTTTGTGTGTGTGCGGTATTGGAAATGAGGATAATGAACATTTTCTCCTGCACTGCCCACTTTTTGACAACGCTCGTAGAGATCTCTTTGGTCAGCTTAGAGACATTCCGCTATTGGACTTTTCAGTTTTGGACAACGAGGCACTCAGTAACCTCTTGTTGTTTAGCGATGACAAATTAAACATTGTCTCAAACAGAATGATTCTGGAAGCTACAATTTCGTTCATCGAAAAAACTAAGCGGCTCCATTAATATTCTCGGCATGCTAATATTCACCCTGTGTAGCATCCTTTTTTTTTCGGCTTTTGTCTGCTACGCTTCTCTGTGTCGTTTTTCTTGTTGTGATGTTATTTCTTGGTTTTTGTTTTGATTTTGTTTTTTTTTCTTTTTTGTTGTTTTCGTTTGGTGTTGTTTTTTTTCTTTTTTATCTTATCTTGAAATTAATAGTTGAATTGTAAGTGTCATCCATGGTAGGGACCAGATGACCTTGTGTCTTTCCCCGCCATTAATGGCACATGTAAATAGTATTTCTTCTTTATCTAGATTTAGGTTTTGTTGTTATAGAAAAAAAAAAAAGTATTTTCAAAAAATTTTTTCATAACATTTGACTGGAAAAGGAGAATGATTTTGCTTTTGCAGTATGCTGCATTTGAAAATAGCCATATATATATATATATATACTTAAAAAAGTATCAAATTTAATGATAAGTGCTGTATTTCCATTAATGTATCCAAACTGCATATAATCAGAAAGAAGGAATATTGTACTTTCAGATGGTATATATTACATCTACAGGGTGTCTCAAAAAAATTGTTCGACGTTTGATTAAATATTAAAAAATAAGGACAACATGAACAAGCTCATGGAAAGATAACCCTGTTCCTAAGATAATGAAATAATTTTAGAAACTATAATCTTGCAAATCGGTTGAAAATTCACTGAGTTACGAGCTCTCGAAGATCAAAAATATGCGATAGCTGAAACCAGAGATTACTTGTATTGCAAAAAGCTCAAAGACGGAGGTAAGAGAAGCTTATGCAATGTCATACCTCTCGTTGATATCAGAGCAAACCAAATACGACTTCTAAAGTAAATTATTTCTTGTGATCATTCTCGAAATTCCTTAATATTCCATACGGCCAAAATCAGTGGTTCAAAACAAAATCAGCCAAAGACTGAATCTGTTTCCTCAAAGCATCCATATGCTTGACAGTAAGGTTATTGAATACCTTTTTGAATCCCACTTGGTTTGCCCTGAAACAATTGAGAAATAACAGAAACGACGAACCATTGGACTTTTACCAAAAATGCCATTTCAGCTTTTGCACAAACTTGAACTTCAAAAGCTTGTAACCCCATGAATTTTTATCGGATTTGCTAGATTCTTGTGTCAAAAATTAATTTAAAATCTCAGGAAAAGGATGACTTGACCAAGGGTCCATTCAGCGTATCGTTATTTCTTAGTATTTAATCAAATTTCGAACAATTTTTTTGAAACACCCTGTACACAAATTTGTCAATTTGTAATATTGTAAATTATTGTTTGGTTGCCTTTTTTGTGAAACACCCTGTAGATTGGCGCGGGACCAATTTACCCGTGTCAGCTCGCTTTGGTGTTGTTCTTCTTGATAAAGGATCTCACAAAATATGAATTGCACCTCATCAACCAATGTCTTGGTATTACCAGGCAACACAGTAGCTCAAAAGATCAGCTTAGTAATACAATAAATTTTGGTTTCAATTAAATTATCTGTTACTCAGAAAACTGTATATACAGTAGCTGTAACAAAGTGTGACTGTAAACAGAATTCAACTGAAACAAAACATGACATGACATGACATGACATGAACAAGGAGGACGTTTAGTTGCAATTAACAAGTCTGATTTGATACCAAAGTCTGTTTCACATTAGATATAACATAAAAATGGTAACAGAGAAAAGTGAATGATGGAAAAGCTTCTGTCGGCATGTTTTGTTTATAACACATTGCCACCTGCCATCTTATATGCAACAAGAACAGACGCTTTCAAACGAAAAGAAACTGTATGAACAGGGACTTTATCAATATCATATCTCTACCACAAAATAGTGTTAGAAATAATCATCTGGACAGAATGCATCAAAATGGTTCAATTGGTAGATTGCCTACAGCAAAAAGTAAGTGTATCAAAACCATTATTAAATCTATGTTACGTACCTTGTGCACAACGTTTGGTAATTGACGTTGTTGCTCGATTTCAGATACTGCTGGGAAAGTGAGAATTTGGGATGCACTTGGCTCAGAACACATTTTGAAGTATGAATACCAAGTACTTGGTGGAGTGATTAAGGATATAGCTTGGACTGAAGATAGCAAAAGAATTGTTGCTTGCGGGGAAGGACGAGAAAAGTAAGTGAAAAGTTAAACCTTGAATTTTTTTTTGACCCCTGGACTGCCTGGGGGAGGGGTACTTAGGTAGGAATTGAACAAGACATTGTTTGCTAAATCTTTTGATTTATGAAAAGTATTTCAAATTAGAAACAAAGCCACAATAATTAATTTTGCATCAGTGATCCATCAAAAAGTTATCATATGCCGATGAATGAAGGATCTCAAAATTATTCAGGCCATAGCTTATTTGAAAGAGCAATGATTGGCAATCAAAATAAAGGAAGACTTATTAAAATCGGACGTATCACTGCCAAGTAAAATATCTTGTTAGACTAATTTCACAATTCATTGTCTTCATTCATGTAACTCTGATGCTTGAAATTCTTGCTTTTTACTTTAATTGCACATATACATCTTAACATCATTTTTGATTCATGTTATCGCAGACATTTGGAAAAAATTGCGGAGTACGCACCTTTTATCCTTTCATCCATAGTACTATATGCATAGGATAAGAAGAAAATTTGAATAGAAACAGCTGAAAATCTAAGAGACTGAGTCGAATGATTAACCTTATGATTAATAAACACGTTTTTCGAATCCAAGTGGGAAAGATTTTGTGTAGCAATCTTCTGTGACAAATTTTATGGCCGCTTTTGAATGTTTGTCATATCTTCAAAATGATATGTGATCGTGTCTGAGATCAATATTGTTTTATGTTGACTGAATTATTATTTTCAATCTGAACTCGCCCCAAATTAAAGACAATTAAGTCAACTGAATTTAGAAATTCAGACTGATAGAAGGAAATACATCCACATACCTTTCTGTAATGTGGATCGAAGAAGCAGCATTTCTTCTCTTTATATCTCGTTCAGTTATCACCGTGACTATCTACCCCTCTGGTCAGCTTGGGTATCAACCCAAATTTCGTTCACAAATGCCCATGTGTCATCGGGCACTGGAAAAGTTCACATTCTCAACAACTTTAAGCAAACTTTCCGAGTATTGTGAGAGGTCCCTAAAGTAGGGGAAAACTGGTAGTGTAATGCCCGGGACAGGGAATGTTTTATGTGCCTTCACTAGGACGGAAGTCTTGGTAGCAATCGAACGAGACATTTTAATGTCCGGACTCAATGCTTCGGCAACTCATATCAAAGACAATGCCGAAACTCAACGTTCTTTCTTATCACAGTTTGTACAAAACTTGACCAATGCATCCTCCCGAGTATAAACTTCATGTGTTATGCTTGTTTGAAAATTTAACGCATACAGCAGAACCAGCCCTTGAGTTATTTCTGTAGATGCATCCGAAAAGATCTCATGTTTACTTAAAAATACATTTCTTTGTCAAAGATTTGCTCATGCATTCATGTGGGACACTGGTACGTCTGTTGGTACACTTTCTGGACATTCAAAAACTGTGAATAATGTGGATGTAAAGCAAACCCGACCCTACCGTGTGGTAACGTCGAGTGAAGATTTTACTGCTAGCTTCTATGAAGGACCGCCTTTCAAGTTCAAGGATCTAAAGAAGGTATGAGAAATCACTCAATTTGACAGTGGTGCTTTGCTTTCCAGTGCCAAGTAGAAATAGGTCTTGATAAGTGGGGGGGAGTGTGAAGATATTTTGAAACAAGTGGTCTTTGAAAGGTTCACATAAATTTATTCATCAACACAGTGCTGATTAACAAATATACGTTGTACCTGGTGAGTGAAAGACGAATTCTTTTTCTTTCTGAACCTGTATGAAAAGCCAATATTTATAACGAAATCAAAGCTTGAATAGCCATTTGTTCAGCTGTTGTTTTTGGCATGATTTCTGCCAGAATACTATAATTTGCAATTTTCTGTGACAGCTTGCAGTCCTTGACATGAAAGTTTTATCGAGGACATGTAAAACCAATTCAGGTGTTGTTTTATGAAAATTCAATTTGATGCTCATTTCTTGTGATTTCAGATCATGTTTTCAAGCCTGTTAACATTAAAAGCATAAATTAAGAGTACCATTGTATAGCTCGCCCTGTGCAATTTTTTCGTTTCACCTTTCAGGAACACACCAACTTTGTCAACTGTGCACGTTATGCGCCAGATGGCTCCTTCTTTGTCACTGCAGGAGCTGACGGAAAGGTATTTTTGTTGTTGTTGCAAAAGTAGCTTTTTGCTTACTCGCTAGTGGATGCTGAGTATGTTTTGCTTTGGACAAACATTACGTACAGCAACGAGAAAAAAAAAGACAGAGCGAAGACAAAGCCATGCTTAACATTTTCGTAGTATGGTTCATTGGTGCTTAACGGTTGACGCATATACGCTATATCTTTTCTTTCCTTCTTTCTAGCGATATGATGGTTTTCTATTTACGAAGGCATCTCAGTGAGCCAATGCGGAAACAATGAAAATTGGGCCTTAAATGCCACCCCGGCAGAAAACTGGGCCACATTCAGATAATATTTGGAAGCACATTATCTGTCTTCCTGTGGTCTTGTGTTTCGATCTTTCCGTAGCTATCACAAGAATTAAGCTGACAAAATAATATCGCTGTTGCCAAGTTACTACCGATTTCATGAAAATGCTTCATCAGAGAATTCTCAGAACAGGTTCATCGCCATTGTTCAAGTTCGTTAGCACAGTAGTCTGACAGTACAATAAATAACTTGAAAAACGGCCGAAAGAAAGCTCAAGTTTATGGAGCTAGAGAGACACTAGAGAGACTGCTACTTCATCTACAATAATTGATCACATTGCAGTTAGCAATGTAATGAATATCATTGAGTCTGGTGTCCACAGGGTTGCTCTTAGTGACCATTACTTGGTGTACGCCGTTCGCAAATTTAGAGGAGCGGTGAAAAATAACCACAAAATAATCAAGACAAGGCAAATGAAAAACTATAACGAAGAGCTTTTTCTAATGGACCTTGCCTCATTTGATTGGAGACAGCTAATTACTGCTGACTTGGACATCGACGAAATTGTTGCTCGCTGGACAAATAAACTCAGTTTAATAATAGAGAAACATGCACCACTTATGGTGCGTCGTGTCTCAGAAAAGCTTTGTCCATGGATAACCTCTGATCTCAAGAATCTACAAAAGACTAGAGATAAGCTGAAAATTGCTGCTGTTAAGGCAAAATCTGAGTTATTAATGCAAGCATATAGAAAAGTTCGAAATAAAGTAAATTCTCTAAATACTCGTTTAAAACGGCAATACTTCACAAATAAGATTGATTCTTGTGAAGGAAATCTTAAAGAAACGTGGGCTACCATCAACAAACTAATCAACAAGAAGTCCAAAACTACGTCCATATCGGCAATAAAAAAGGATGATTCTATCATAACTGATCCTCAGGGGATAGCAGACTCAATGAATAAATTTTTTTGTAGTATTGGAGAGAAACTTAGCAAGGAAATTCCTGATACTGGTAATGCTTTTCTAGACAGTGCCTCTGATGGTAGTACCGAGAGCGAGAGGTTCACTTTTTCGCCACTTCAACCAGACCATTTGCTGAAAGCTATAAACAAATTTAAAACATCTCATAGTTTTGGTGTAGACAACATTTCCAGCTATTTTCTGAAAGTTGGAATGCCTATTTTAGCTCCTTCATTGAGCGAAATATTCAACTTATCCATGTCTAAAGGCTTATTCCCTAATGACTGGAAAATTGCCAGGGTTGCACCAATTTACAAGGATGGTCCGACTGACGTGGATTCAAACTATCGGCCTATCTCGGTACTGCCAGTAGTCTCGCGCCTGTTTGAGAAGCTAATCTGTGACCAATTGTATTCTTTCCTCAATGAACACCGTCGTCTGTTTTCAAAACAATCAGGATTTCGGAAATTTCATTCTGTGTACAAACGATTGGTATCTGAACCTCGATAAGGGACAATATACTTCTGTCACCTTCATTGACTTAAAGAAGGCTTTTGACACAGTTGATCACCAAATATTGATAAGAAAGCTATGTGTTTATGGAGTTGCGGGGAAAGAGTTGAATTGGTTCAGATCTTACTTGCAAAATCGTAAGCAGTGTTGCAAGGTCAATGGGCACGTTTCCAGCATAGAGTCAATTAAGTACGGGGTTCCCCAAGGTTCTTGCCTTGGGCCTTTACTATTTCTTATATATATTAATGATCTTCCCCTCTCACTTAAGTTCGGAGAAGTTAATATGTATGCAGACGATACCAGCATCTCCTACTCCTCGGACTCGGTTACAAATATTAATGATTCAGTCAATGAAGACTTGGATCACCTTAAGAACTGGTTGGAGGGTAATAAGCTATCGCTAAATGTAGCAAAAACACAGAGCATGCTAATCGGTAGCCGAACTAGACTCAAAAAGATCGGCATGTCTGAAAACCCAGAGCCAGCCCTGAAAATAGGAGAGGAGCCTATCTCTATGGTTAAGCACACTAAATATTTAAGTGTTCAGATCGATCAGCACTTACTATGGGATGAGCATTTAAGTGTTATTACCAAAAAAATTTCTCGAGGTTTAGGAATGCTGAAATACTCAAAAAAATACCTCCCATTATCCACCATTCAAAGAATGTGTAAGAGTCTTGTAGAGCCTTACTTCAGGTATTGTTCACCTGTCTGGGGTAATTGTGGTACTACGCCTCTTCAAAAAGTGCAAAAGCTGCAAAACAGAGCAGCCAGGATAGTCACAAATAGTCCCTATGACCCTTCCGCATTACCGATAATTAAACAACTTGGCTGGCTAAATATTCAACAAATGATTGAGTTTGAAACAACTAAGATTGTTCACAAGACATTGCACAATGAAGTACCTGAATATCTACAAGGTCTGTTTACTAGGGTCTCTGATAAATGCGTTAGGGAATTATGCAATTCCAAACTAGATTTGAACCTTCCGCTGTTGAAAACATCCTTTGGACAAAAGAGCTTTTCATTCAGGGGAGCAAAGCTTTGGAACAAATTAGGATCCGAAGCCAAAACTACGAGTAGCTTTTCTGCTTTTGAGAAAACTGTCACGCAAAATTGACTCCATATATGTTTTTTTTTTTACTTTTACTTTATATTTTCTTATACGTTAGCTGCGACATAAAATTGTAAATAGGTTTTTTTTCAATATTATTTTTGTTTAGTTGACAGGGCAAGCTGTAAAGCAGTAATTTTAGTTATTGAAGTTTTTACCCTGTATAAAGAATTAAAAATGAAAAATGAAAATGAAATGAAATGAAATGGCTTGTGAGGTATATGCTCAATATTTATAAAGAGGATTGCCTTCTTGGTAGCGTATGGAATCCGAGAATTAGCCGGTAACTGGTTCAGATCATATCTGGAAGGCAGACAACAATACTGCAAGCTTAACTGCTATGAGTCTAAGGCTAAGACTGTCACTTGCGGGATTCCCCAAGGATCCTGTTTGGGTCCTCTTCTGTTCATAGTGTATCTAAATGACTTTGAAAAATGTTTGAAAGCATCTAAGGCTGGCATGTATGCTGATGATACTCAAGTATCGTTGGCATCTTCAAGTGTCGATGAGTTGGTTCGCAAAGCCCAAGATGAATTAAGTAATATCTCTGAGTGGATGCGACTGAATAAATTAAGTGCTAATCCACAAAAAACAGAATATATGTTTATTGGCCACCCAAATAGAACTAATAAGATAACCGAACAAGAAAAACTAAAATTAAATGGCTCAGAAATAAAACGAGTGAAGAAAACAAAATCATTGGGGGTAATTATCGATCAAGGACTCAATTGGGAGGACCAATTTAAAGCTATCAAAGCGAAAGTACGCGGGGGCCTTGCTTCTTTAAAAACCCTAAAAAACATTGTTTCGCAATCTCAATTAAGCAATGTCTATCGTGCGCTCGTAGAGAGTCATATAAGATACGCTGATGTCATATGGGGTAGTGTATCCAACTCCAAAATGGAATCATTACAGCGTTTACAAGACAGGGCCATTTCGATAATTGACACTGCCAGGATAAAGGATGACTGGTCGAAGAATTTTTTACAAGTTAAACAACTCATTACGTTTGATCGATCAGTCATGACATATAAGATCATGAACAGGCTATGTCCAGAAAACCTTTGGAATAAATTTCAACGGAGATCTCATTACTCTAACTATAATACTAGATTTTGTGAGAACCTTCAAATCCCAAAGTATAATCTGGAATATTCTAAAAAGAGATTTTCTTACACAGCTCTGAAGGCTTGGAACGAGATTCCTATGAATATTAGGGAGCTCCCCACCTTGTATCAATATAAAAAACAGTTAAAAAGTCATTTGATGAGCTGAAACCAATGCAAACACGGCCCCCTGGAAGATCAGCAGTAGTTTTCTTTTTTTGTTTTAACAATGATTGTAATTAGATTTATGTTTTTTAGCTAAAGTTATTTTGTTGCTGAAGGGTCTCGGTGTATAAAGAATTAGAAATAGAAATAGAAAATACCGCAAAGCTCGATGCCCTGCGTCGATGTATTGCAGAGTCAACTCGAGTATCTTTCGAGTATACAGTCATACAGTAAAACCCTGCAAACAAGAACATACCTTTCTAAAAAAGAGACTGATCAGGCTCTTATAAATGAGGTACATATGACATTTTCAGGGTGTAGTTCTTATCACAAGGACACTTACGACTTTGATGAATACATAGCTATTCAGTGTGTTTAATAAACTTGAGGGTGGGATGCCTGCATTTAGATTTTAGAGGGTATGGTATTTTGTTGTTGATGAAGCATTTCATGTCATACAACTTCGATAAAACAATTTACATATTCCTGAAACCTGTTAGAGGTGTTCAGTTTTCAATAGTTGCGAGACTGTTTGCACTGACATGATGAAATTTCTTAATTAAT
Source organism: Aurelia sp. 3 sensu Dawson et al. (2005) (assembly GCA_964020215.1). NCBI lineage: Eukaryota > Metazoa > Cnidaria > Scyphozoa > Semaeostomeae > Ulmaridae > Aurelia > Aurelia sp. 3 sensu Dawson et al. (2005). The sequence goes on from OZ026585.1 coordinate 13,752,398, forward strand.
TGTACCATCTCATAAGAACATTGAAGTAAATCAGTCTGTTTTTGGTTCTTATCTTGGGGTGTAGTTTTCCACGAAATCAGTCTGCAGGTTCTCATTTTGCTATGTTCTTGTTTGCGGGGTTTTTCTGTAGATCAAGGATTCAGGCACAGAAGCTGGCATTGCATGCTATATCCTAGATCCAAGAAACGTGCTTTCTCAGTAGATACCTTGTTCTTATTGGTTTCGGTGCCAAAATATTTTTGCCACTACGAAGAGTTTATGCAATGTCTTTCTCGACAAAGATTTTTTTTTCATGAAACTTAAACGGAGACTGCGTTGAGTTTTCAAAATTTCAACAGTAAACAATTGTAAATCTACGTGAGTGGACGCTGTTTCTGCTTGCTTATCAACTACGTGTTCTTTTCTACAGTGTTTCATGTATGAAGGAAAAACTGGCGATTTTGTTGGTCAGGTGAATGACTCAGAGGGAAAAATCCACAAAGGTGGAGTCTATGGTGTAAGTATGTTTGCTGGTACCGGCAGTTGAAATAAAAGTTGATAAGTTTGAAATGTCTTATTACATTAACGTTATTCTGGAGACAAATGCTATGACTCAGATAAATGAATCAAAGTGACACTAAAAATCTCCCTTCAATATATCGCTATCCTAGCAACATAGAGTGCCAGGACTGATATCAGCTATGACTGCAAACTGGCGCTAAGAACCAAATCTTCTTGACACTAAAATTTGTCGAAAACAGCAGCAACAACAATAGATGTAGGAACATACTTCAAATCTATGCATTATATGACTGAGCTCATTCTACCGTAACTAAAACTTAGCCATATTTCTCAATTTAACCTTGCAACTAAAATGATTAGTAAATATCAACAAAATATGAGTCACAAATTCCATTTATCCTGTCAGAATTTATCTTTCAACGCTGATGAATGCATGATTTTTGCATCATTTTTCCAAGAAAATCTTGACAACAACTAGACCCGTAAATCTAAAAAATCCTACAAGAGAGCAAAATTTCCGAAAAATGGCCTCCTTGGCGTGGTGGGGGGGGGGGGGGATGCTCCGCCACTCAGTACTCTCATTGGCTTCGGCCCTGTAGAGCGCAAAGGAGATCATGGGATTGATGCCAGAATAGTAAAGGCCAATCTCCACAAGACAATTTTCTTGACAATCGTCATAAAATTTTGTGACGACATATACGCAATAGAACATTTCTGAATGCTGTATCAACTGTTTCAGTATTAAATGTTAGCTTTCAGAGCAAATTTCTCCCTATCATAAATCCAGCATATGATCTGCGAGATTTTGAATCGTTTCCAATAGCATTATTGTCCTATGATGAGTTATTCGAACAGATCCAAAATAGAAAATAAACACGTATAGTAAGATAAATCGTAATTTTATTCATCATCCTTAGCCATTCAGGCCACTGCAGGCCGGCGACCTCCCCAATGTTTTCCAGCGTAGTTTTTTCCAGTTCTTCTCTTCCAGTTGACTCCTGCTTTTTCTACGACTTCATACTTTTATTAGGGTATGATGAAATTAGGTAGAGTACCATCGCCCTGAACCACCACCCTAACGCCACTGAACCACCACTCTGAGTTTTAGGCCTCTTTCTAAATTTACAGAATTAATCAAGACTTGGATAAATGAATAGAAATAAAATGTGAAAGTGGATTGCTGACACATAATCTTTGCCTTGCAGTTGTATGAGCTTGTTTCCTGTAATTTCTTCTTACGCTGGCTGAGAAGAACTTTTTAGCACTTGAAATGAAACAGCAAGCGTTCGTTCATTTTTCCATTAATTTTGTCCAGCATCATTTTTGTTTGGCGGAGATCAAATAACTTATCTCCAGCACTTTTTCAGCCTTGAAATGAAATATTCGAAAATTTCTTTGAGTTGTCGATTTCTGTTTTTGTTCGGAAGGTTTCTATTCCAGAGCTGGTCGAGTGGCGAACAATCGCCCTGAACCGCCTGGTGTGTGATAACGGTTTCAGGTTGTGAACAGCGACCTCCCCGTTTTCTGCTGGACGACCTTTTCAATATATATAGGTTGGAAATAATACTATGATTCTAGGAAAAACATTTCTGACATCGTTGACCTTTTGTTGAATAGGGAGAGGAGACTTTTTAGAATTCTATGATGGTAGTATCTTATTCATATGAAAGGTGAAAACGGGGGAAGAGCAATAGCTTTATTTTTCGATCCCATCAAAACACAATTTGTTTGTTTGTTTGTCAACTTATTTTAATTCGATTCTTGCCTAGCTATACATGTTTACATATATACAACTAATCTAAATCGAATATACAAATGAATTAATAAAGGAATGAAGAAATTAATTGATAAAAGTCATATATGGGCAGTATTACATGGTAGAACTGAAGTGACAGGCATTACATTTACAGGTCAGGCCATCCCATTGTTTGATTAGATTCTTGAAGCTCTTTAAATTTTCAGCTGATTTTAATTCATTTGGCAAGCAATTCCATATTTTAGGTCCCATGGGTCTCAGGCTATTGGAACCAAAGGTTACTTGATTTGGCCGAAAATGATTCAAATTGTTCGGATTTCGCGACGAATAATTTGAAGTCCTAACACTAAAGATATCATTCATAAATGTTGGATTAAGTTTATTTAATGTTTTGAAAATCTCAATACAAAGTATTCTTTGACGAGAAACCAGCATTGTGGATCTATTTGATTTTAGAAGAAAGTCATCATAGGAGCTTACATGATCATTATGCAGGAATCTCAGCGCACGTTCTTGTATCTTTTCGATGATGAATGTTTATTGCATATTGGAAGTGACGCTAGCAGATGGCTTTTCCAACAGTTCTACGCAATTTTCTTTCGGGATTGCTGATTGCTGTAAAATAAGGGGTGGTGTTTCAGGGCGATGGTACTCTATTGGTTTTTACGATATTCATTATATTGTGAATGGTCTTTGCAGCATATTCTCAGGCATCTGAAATGCTATATTTTGCTTTATCACTTCTTTCAGATATCCTGGAGTCCAGACAGCAAAGAAATATTGACTGTTTCTGCTGATAAAACTGCAAAAATCTGGAGTGCAGAGACAAGAACACTTGTTGTGTAAGTAAATAGCTTGATATTATCCTATTACCTTAGCGAGTGAGCCAAAAAAGAACTTCACATGCTTGAAAAATGCATCATGTAGAGCATCTGGAGGTATTGCAATAAGTCAAAGTTTTGCAGAGGAGAAGCTGAAGAATATGTTTCTGTGATTTTTGTTATATTCTTGTGAGCATTTTAAACTTAGGAAAAATTAAGTCTTATCTGAGTATGGTTTCATATTCTAGAGAGTTCAAGTTCCCGGACAAGCTTGACAACATGCAGCTTGGGTGTGTATGGGCAGGCAAACACATTGTTACGGTTTCTTTGGATGGCAACCTTAACTTTTTGGATAAAGAGAATCCTTCATCCCCAGCGAAAGTTGTGCAGGTAGCGATAATGAAATCTTCGAAATTTTCTTCCCCAGCTTTTGAAGATTTTGTGTCTTTTAGCCGATGTGTATAGTGATTTCTGAATCATATTTGTTTAGAAGAATTGCTTTATACTTTACAGAAATAAACAATGTCAAGATTTCAAAAAAAGGGAAGTTTAGGTAGCCTAGCGCCCCGTTTCTTTGCAGAATATGGCTTCCGAAAAGAAAACATTTTGAGTTTGTCAGTGGTGCTGATGTCTATCTGCTGATTTAGCCCAAAACGTCGAATTACTGGATGAAGGCAATTTCTTTTGAGATTGAAATTATCAATTTACCCTAACGAAAATTAACTGCAGCAAGCAATACGATGACATTGAAAGTAACCTTAATGCCCAGTTCCACCTTAAGCAGGCTCTATGTTTTACAGGGACGTATTTATTACAAGGGACTCTGTTCATTACAGGAAGACAATGCTTTGACTTCCGATTCAGAGAAAGCAACTTCTTGTATCACGTGTACATGCTGAGCATCACTGGATAGCAAGACTAATAAACTACCTGGGATCAAGTGTCGCTCTGCTTAACATTAAGATTTTGCTACCTTGATCCTGTGAACGTTTCAAGAGATCCAGAAAAGCTGTTTTGATACCAAAGACAGCCCTTCTTCCGTTCAATAATTTCTTGATAGAAAGGAAGATGCATAGTTTTATTGCAGCCTTACAGATTGGCAAATTTTCCTCCTTTTTAGCAAACCCTGCATTTTTTAATTCTCGTTTTTTCAATAGGGACACAACAAAGCTATAATGGCCTTGGCTATCACTGAGGGTGGGGAATCAATTTTCTCAGCCAGTTATGATGGGTTGATTTGTATCCTTTCAATTCAGTTGAAGTCCTTTTTATGGCTGAAGTACACGAGAAATGGTTACATCCTCCTCTCATTCAACCTTAGTTGATCATGTACTCTTAGTCATGAAAGATATCGAAGGATATCGAAAGATTCTGTGGAAAGTATTTCAGATACAAAGAAAGTTGTTGCTTCTGAAAGCGATCTATCGATTCTCATTTTATATGATATATCAACGAAGCGACCTATCAATTCTCTGTTAATGAAGGACGCCGTTGTTGTGTGGTTGCTCTTTCTGTCATTCAGCGATTGATTTACCCATCGATTTTGACTGTGGTAGCTTGGAATCTACAGCCTAAAACCTTTCCATTAGCTTTCGAATTTCTTTCGAAAAATTCCCGAAGGAAAAACATTCGAAAGGCTTACTATGTGGAGAAAAGTAACTGCACTTTGAGGAATGCTTTCCTGGAACAATGTATAAAAATTATTTTTTAGATTTTAGCTTTGGGACAGCTCTTGTTTACAGCTAGAGGGGCCATTTGCCCAACCCCTAGTATCGGAAAATTGTATATCCGCATATCGCATAAGGAGGACGTGTTTTATTTTGCTCCGGATTTTATCAAAATTAATATGTTTAACAAGACTTATATCAATCGTGGATATTTAGTAGTATTATTTGTCAAATTTATTACATTTTTCCTCTCGATGATACACGAAATGGATTCCAATTTTCGCCAGAATGAGTAAATACACATTGAATGAAAGAAGAACATGTATTACGATAGTCTCTCCTGCCGATGAAATCCCGTCATGGACTTCGCTGTTAGATGAACGCTATGGAAATCATCTAAATCGCGTTGATGGTTTAACTGTGGAGAAAAAGGATGATAATGGCAAAAAGACATCTTTCACCATCATCAATCACTCGGCGAAAAGACCAAAGAAACCAGTGCTTACTTTAACCTTGTATTCAACTGGAACCATCATGGCACAGGCCCAAGAAACTGCCTTGACAATCTGGAAAAAGCTTGAAATTGAAAATTTATTCAAAGCAAAAGAAGGTGGATTAAAGCCACAGGATTCCTTGGAAAATTTTATCGAAAGTCTGCAGATCGATAACTCCGTTGTTCCTCTGCCAGAAAACATTCCACTGCCCAAAGACGACTCCGATTCAGAATCCGAAATAAATGTCGATACCAACGAGACCGAACAAAAAATCGAACTAGAAGCAAGCTCATCAGATAAGTACTCCCAAGAAAAACAATTAAACCAAATACTTGATCGTTTAAGTAACTTAGAAGGTGAAAACAAAAATCTTAAAACTACAATTTCGCAGTTGACATCAGATTTGTCCGAAAATGTCATTGAAATATTGACCTTGAAAAATGACAACAAAGCACTGCGTGATTCAATCAATCAACTACGATCATCCAAAAATCAAACCTCGCAACCCGTTTGCCATGAAACAGATAAAAGCGAACTGCAAAATAAAATCAAAGTACTAGAGAAAAAGCTTGGTGAATTAAAATCAACGGTGAGCGACCTAAATAAAGATCATCGTGAATTACATCAGCAATACTTGAACTTCTTGGAAAATTATAATGACGGCATATTTTGTGAAAAAAGTGGAGAACGCCTCTCCCAGAAACAAATCTCCACTATGCAACAGGATGTGCTTGTAGCTCATGATACTGTTCAAAAGCTTCAGACAAACTTCGATGCCCTTAAAAACAAAATGAACGATAAGCTCAACCATGTTACCCAGTTAGTGAAAACAGCAACAGTTCCAAGCCCGCAGATCAACCTAGGTACACCCGTCTCAGCTCGTTCAAAAACTGCCGATGAACAAATAAACTTAGAAAAGACATCCACGCCTCGTGAAATCGGATATGCAACAGGAGACACAGGACATTCGCAGCATTCCGATGCAGTTTCAGTTGTGAAACCACGCGATGCGTCACGAAGTGATGACGCCATCAAAAACAATGGGTCTGTCATCAACTACATTAATCTTCCAGACAAAACTACATTAATTATCGGCGATTCGATGTTGAAACTCATCAACACATCCCGATTTGACAACAGTGGTAAAACATTCATTCAAACCATAAGAGGTGGGAAAATAGAAGACATTTCTTCCTACATAACTAAAATTCGACATTGTAATCCCAAATCCATCGTGATTCACGTGGGCACAAACAACCTGACCTCCGATTCACCCGACATGGTCATTGAAAAATTTGAAATCATGATTCGAAAGACCAATAAACAATTCCCTTCTGCCAAGTTATTCATATCAGAAATCATTTCTCGCGAAAAAAGCAATGGTCCAAACAAGGATGACACTGATATTCCATACATAAACAGAACATTACAAAACCTCGCCAAAAAATATGATGCACAAATCATAAGTCATGATAACTTACGAGATGCAAGTTACAGATACGATGGCCTACACCTCACCTACAAAGGAACCTCGATCTTCATAAATAATGTCAAAACAACGTGTTGGCCCTCAACCTCAAGACAAACTAAAAGAGTACCAAACACACTGCGAAAACAACAACCACAACAATCAGAACAAAGACAACAACCACAACAGTCACAACGAAGGCAACAACCACAACAATCAAATGAGCAACAACAAACGAAAACAGTCGACAGCAGAGAAACTCAACAGATGCCGCAAAACAGCATGCAAAATACGGATGCAACAAATCTTCAATCATTTCATCAGAATGGCGTTTCTCCAAGTGGAACACTGCCTTTACAAAACTTCCGTCAACAAAATCATGGATTCATTCGGCCTTATGGAAACTATAATTTCCCATATTTTTCTTCATTCCCACCCTTTACAATGGGACCACAATGGCCAAGAACTTACGGACAAACATACTAACAAATATACTTACAAATATCCACCAACCCAAATAAAGATCCACAATAAATTTAGGACTAGCAAACTTACCGTTTTATTCAACTAGAAGTAACTATAAGTTATCAACTGCTCGCACTCTTTCATATTTGTGAACTCAGATAAAGCCACACTAAATTCGTAAATGAATGTTCTGCTGTCCCCTTGAAGTGGAATTGTTCGTTCCATTATTCCGTATTCCATGTTTTATGACGGTAAAGGAGGGTACTGAACTGAACGCAGGTTCAACAGATTATTGCTTATTGTGTTGACTTAATCCTGTTGAAAATGTGATTGCATGTAAACACTTAATGACATGCTGCTTTCTCCGTATCGATACCACACGCCGCTCAGGGTCAGGGCTCATACCAAGCCAAGCTTCGTATCGTTGGGTGAAGTTGAATCATTAAATGTCTTACAGTTATTTACGCCGTGTTTGGTATCTTAGTCTTTTTATGGCCAAACGAAGTAGCGAAATGTGTCGATGGAAGATCTGAAAGTAGTGTGAAGGTGCACAAACTTATTGCCTGTGTCTCATGAAACGTAAGGGAAGTTTAATTTAGTCGCTCCTTCTCTGGGATAGGCCCGACCGCCATCACAGTATCTTGGCAGGCCTTGGCAGACAAAAGAATATCATGACTATTGATCATTGTTCACGAAGACAAACACGTACACAATCAAACTGTAGTGACAAAGGAAATTTGGCCAGCGAATCTTTCAATTTAAAATAACCAGCGGTAATAGATAATCAGAAGTAACAAAGCAATACAATAAACATATGCGTGGACATCACAGAAGGTTGGCTGGATCACTATAGTAATCTCGCTCCTCCGTCGCTCGCAATTACAAACAATGATATGAATTTGCTCTTTAAATCTGATAGAGTGAAGCTTAATGATTTAATAGATAACCACAATCTAACTAATTACATATTTGATACAGTTAATGAATTAAATAACAATGAATATTTTACAATTGATTCCATAAATAAATTAAACAACAACGATATTGATATATCAATTTTTCACTTAAATATACGTAGTCTTAATAAACATTCAGCAGAACTTGTAAACTTATTGAGTGAAATTGAAATATCTTTCGACTGCATTTGTCTTAGTGAGATAAATAAAACTAACATCAATATGTTTAAAACTCTTCTTGACGATTATGTCTTCCACCCTATAATTCCTGAACATGCTAACGTAGGTGGTGTCGGTATCTATGTAAAAAAGCACATCAAACTAGATGTTCTGAATAAGCTAGATCTAACAGGAAAAAGCCCTTGCGAAAATCTATGGGTTAACCTGAATAAAAATAAAAGAGATACAATCATAGGTATGATCTATAGACACCCAAGTGGTGACATTGCAGACTTCAACGATCAATTAGAAAAAACAATCCAAGAAATCCATAAACTTAACACTGATAGATGCATAATCATCGGAGATATTAATATAGACCTAAATAAAATACAACCAACCTGGTAAAACAAGAATAAAAGATTACCTAGACATGATGCTTTCCCATGGATACCTACCGCGCATCACATTACCCTCAAGAATAACGGATCACTCAGCTACTTTCATTGACCATATCTTTGTAAGAGAAAGAAATCCAGCTGACAAGTCCCACTCAGGTAATATCTTTACCGACATCTCAGACCACTTTGCAAATTTTTACTTATGTCAAAATGCAAATCCTCAGGGTCGTCAACAAAGACAAAAAGTTCGAATTTTCGGTAAGAAAAATGTAACCAACTTCGTCGAAATTTTGCTACACACTCAATGGGAACCATTATATTCACAAACAGATCCAAATGTCTGCGCAAATTTCTTCAACACTGTAATTAGCCACGCTTACGAAAAATCGTTCCCTTTGAAACTTGTTTCAAGTAAGCGAATAAAGGACAAACCTTGGATCTCTACTTCATTGAAGAAAAGCATTAAGAGAAAGAACCATCTTTTTCACATATACACAAAAAACCGAACCATTGAAAATAAACAAAAATACTCCAAATATCGTAACATCTTGATTTCTTGCATCAGACAATCCAAAAAGGTGTACTTTCAAGAACTGTTTGATAGGAAATCCACAAGAATTACAAAGATGTGGACCGTTCTTGGAAAAATGCTAAACCCTAACAAAAAATCCCAAAGTTCCTCTATCAAAGAAATAATTTCTGATGGAAGATCGTACAAAGAAGATTCGCACATTGCAAATGCATTAAACTCTCATTTCTGTAATATTGGAAGTAAAGTTTCTTCAAAAATTCAAAATGCGAAGTTCCACTTTTCCTCATTTCTTAAAACACCTCAAGACAAAAGCTTCTACTTAGAAATGACAAACGTAAATGAAGTAATCAGTGAGATCAACAAATTAAAAACAAAGAAAGCTGCTGGCCATGATGGCATAAAACCCATGATCATAAAAAAATCCTGCCTTGTCTTGGCCAAACCTTTGACACACATATATAACGCCTCTTTTGAGGCTGGAGTAATGCCTAGTATTTGGAAAATCGCAAAGGTAATCCCGATTTTCAAAAATGGTGAAAGATACGATCCAAATAACTACAGGCCCATTTCTTTGCTGTCATGTTTTGAAAAACTCTTGGAACGCCTGTTAGCAAAACGTATAATTTCATTCCTAAAGAAAAATAGAATCCTCTATGAACTACAATTCGGCTTTAGGGAGGGCCACTCAACTATTCATGCCCTCTTAGAACTCCTTGATAGCATATATCAAAATCTTGACGACAACAACTCTTGCATAGGTGTTTTTCTGGATCTCTCAAAAGCCTTTGATACCATAGATCATGATATACTCCTTAAAAAACTATCGCATTATGGCTTTCGAGGCAAAGTTCATAACTGGTTTGCAAGCTATTTACAAAACAGAAAGCAATATACGTGTGTGAACGGAAACAAGTCTACCCAACAAGACATCTATAAAGGAGTGCCTCAAGGGTCAGTATTAGGGCCCATACTTTTCAACTTATATGTAAACGATATGCCAAATGCAACTTCTGCTAAACCAAGATTATTTGCCGATGACACATGTATTTTTTCCTTTCATGCAAACATTGCAAAGTTGTCTTTAACAATGAATAAAGAACTAAACATGCTCCATGAATGGTTGAAAGCAAATAAGTTATTGGTAAATACTAGCAAAACAAATTTTTCCATCTTTGTACCTTCCAAAAACAGTCAACCGTCAACTGGTGCGATATCAATGGGCGATAATCTTAGTAGGGCTAAGGCGATAAAATACCTTGGCGTAATAATAGACGAAAAGCTATCTTGGAGTTCCCATATCAATAAGGTCAAAAGTGAGATCATAAAATTTTCTTCTATCTTTGCTAAGCTTAGACATTTCGTGCCTAAGCAATGTTTGCTAACCTCATATGACTCCCTTGTAACTTCTAAGATTGGTTACGGGCTCGAGGCATATGGTTCAACTGAGACTAAGAAACTAAATGAACTCCAAGTTCTACAAAATAGAATTCTCAAAATAATTCACTTCAAAGATCGTAAATATCCTACAAATCGCCTACATAAAGAACTTAACATAGTTAAAGTTCATGATCTTTTCCGCATAAAAATTTTAAAAATCATGCATCAAGTTCATTTTAGCAAAGAAAGATTACCTGAAGTATTTAAAAACTACTTCAAAACTAATGAAAACTCTCACAAATACGAGACCAGGCAAAAATCAGATTATAAAATATTTAAATCTAACAAAAAGTGGCGTAACTGCACCGTACAAAACGTTGGTGCTCGCATGTGGAATAACCTTCCTCCTGCCTTAAAGTCAATCTCAAAACAGAAAAACTTCAGTAAAAAACTTAAAGAAAGCATCATATCCACTTATCAAAATTAATCATAAAAAACTCTTGATTAAGGCTTACAAACCAGTAACACCCCTTACTAACAAAAATATATCTTATCGTTGTATCCCTTGCTTTGTATTATGATGTAATCTTATTTTTAACTTTCTTATAGCCTTTTAGAGATTTTTTTTCTTTTTAATTTACGGCCCAAGCCAGATAAGCTCTGCTTCTCTTGGGTCGTGTAGAATACATATATTTTTATCTTACATTGTATTAGGCTGTTGTATTCTACGAATAAAATTGAATTGAATGAATTGAAAAATTGAATATATTGACCAATTATTGAGCTTGAATTTACAGTGTTTGGATATCTTTGAACTTGACATCCGCAAGTTTCCGAATGGAATAGCGTTGAAAGGAAAGTGTGCGAGATTTCAAAGTAGAACTTTCATCTTGTATGTCAGCCTCCACGAAGGAAAAAGCCTTTAACCACAACGGAGATTGCTAGTATTGCACACTAGCAAACTCATTTCATCCATGGACAGATTTTTGGCTCAACACTTTTTTAGAATGCCCTCCCATGATCTTTCACTCGTTGGAGGAAGCTTGTTCGTTTTACTTATTGTCTTTCTATATGTGAAAATGAATTTTCTAAGATTTACGTAAACTCAAATTTTGGGGCTTGTCAGATTTGGGAAATTTTTTTTTGAATTCCTGCTATGATGCTAACTGGCATCGACAGAGCAGCTTACCTTGTTTACCGATATTTATGATTTAGCCTTATATAATAATAATAATAATATAATAATCAATTTATTTAAAGTTGGCGCTACATAGCTATGTACAATAACAGGCAGGCCTAAAACTACACACAAGCTAATCCAAGCCAACTATTAAAACCAATACAAATACAATATATACATAGTTAAAAGATAAAAATAAGTAAGCAATACATGGCATAAAAATTTTCCGAAAGAATTAAAACGTAGTTCTAGCTAAGGTGAAACCCAATCTGTGGCAAGAGAGTGGTTGTTAATAGCCTTGACTGCAAATCAGACAAATGGGATGCTAAAACTGGCGTAGGTGAAAAGCTCGGCGGAAAGCCACACACAAATCAAGTCAATTCAATGGGAATCTGTGGAAATTACCTCACATCATGTGGAATGGATGACACTGTTAGATTTGTGAATATACCTGGAAAAGAATTTCTGTAAGCAGAGTTCATCTGTTTGTTTTAAATGGCATCAACTTTTTATTTTCGCCAAGGGATCTACCGAATTGAACGGTTGTTACTGGACGAATCCTACCAAAAGTAATTTTAATTTCCAATTTAAGTATTAGATTTTTTCATATAATTCTTTTTTGCAACGATATCCCTTCAGTAAGAAATGCAACTTGAAAAATCAAAAATTAGAATATGAACATAGTAATTTAATAAGTCTGATCGTCCAGGGAGTTGTTTTGGAGGGGGTTGAATTAATTATCAATGCTCATCAAATGCCTTTTCAGATGTGCCTAGGCGTAGTGTCGGCAGTTCTCTGATGTTAACTAGGATATCATTCCAAGCCTTAGTGTTCGAGTAATGAAATCCTTTCTTTTGTTAATTCAAGGGTTAGCTTGGGAAAACGGAGATCTCTGTAATTCCTGGTATCATAATGTGATATAGAACATCTATGTTGGAACATATTCCATAGACTTTCAAGGCATTGTTGCAAGTTTCGGCAGAAAGCAGTTATTTTGCAAGTGAATTTGACTCTTCGACCAGGAACACCCAAATATCTGTTAAAAAGATCCTTTTTTTCTCGATAATCTAATCGAAACAATCGGCACTTCACATGTGCGGCATAAAATCAGCAAACTATTTCATTGTCCAAGTGGCGATATTTAAGTGGTTTTTATCGGCTGTATTTCCACAACTTGTTGTTATTTAGGAGTTTTCGCTGTGCCGAAATTTAACTGATCAATTCGGATGATCCCTTCTGTTGGAAAGTTTTTCTTTTGCTATTTTGTCAAGTTCAGAAAAATCTGTCTTCTTCTGTTCTGTTGTCAGAATTTTGTTTTTATTCATCAAAGAGAATTAACAACAAATTTTACATACTACTCTACTTATCTAATTACTCTACAACACCACAGGAACGATACCAAGAGGAGCGAAAGACATAACTACCCCATGGCCAAAACATAAAGACAGGCAACGCTAAATTACATACAACTGATGTACGTTACAAGCAAGTAAAACGGTTCTGTTCTTGTTCTTACGCAGGGACAGTGAACACATAGCCTTCGAGAACAGTTTTTTTGTCATTATTTAAATCATGATTTAAATGCTTAGTTATTGAAAACTTGTCACATTCTGATGAAAAAATGTTTCAACCTTTATCATTTGAGTCGGTCACCGTTCGTAAAATATCCCTTTAAAGGGAATCGACATAGGTAAAAGCTGGCCCGGGCCAGGTTAAAAATATAATCTATTGAATTTGATAATTTCAACACGTGTGGCTTCATTGTGGAGCCAAAGAAACAATGGATGCGTAGGCGTTTTCTATAGCCTATTTATAGCAGCTACGAGATATAGCCATGTCTATTCCCTTTAATTCTTTTTGCAAACTTTTCATCTAAATTATGTGGTTCTTTTAAGAAGTGCAGACAGGCCAATTATGTCATCTCTGCATCAGTACTGTCTACCACAGTACTAAAGTCGTACGGTAAAACCCGGATGAAATAAACTGTGGATTAATGCGGATTAAGAAGGTCCAGGGTGAGTTTTGGCCAGTTAGACACGTTATCCGTAAGGGGCCATTTCAACCTGAGAAGTTAAACAGATTCTTATCAAAACTATTAGCAAAACTTAATGCACTGATGCCAACTCATGTATATGCGTTAGATCATAAAACACATGCACAGCAGTGGAGTGAATAAGGTAGGTTTTTTAGGTTTTTTTGAGCAGCCTGAATAGGTTCTTAATTGAATGACAGTCATTCTAAATTCCAGCCTGCAAGTCTCTTTAGAAGGTTCACAGCATATACAGTGCACGCCTTGCACATATTTTACTGTTTTTCAGTGCAAGAATTCTGAAGAGCTTTTGAAATTCCGAAGAATTCTTGAGAGTTTTTGAGAAATTTTTAGGCTGGAATGCTTGTTTAAACTCTGATAGTCTAATGTACCGCTGAAGAAATCTGATCAGAATGTCAAAAATTCTTGAAGATTCTTTTAATTCTGAAGACATGACAACAACCTCTTCCATTTTCAGCCTCTGGGGGGTTCTTATTTATAGGGTTTAAAAGATCAAATTTTAACCTCAAAGTTCTTATAAAAACAGGTTCTTTTATGCGGATTTCTATCGTATTCAAAAAACTAAATAATTGCTCCATCCAGTACATAAAATCTCGATGATTTGAGAACTGATGTAAGAAGCTATACAGGGTGTATCAAAAAGCGGCTACCACCGGCGGAAATATTTGTAATTTCTCAGCAGCAAGAAGTCTGACATAAATGAGACAGTGTTGTTTTCATTTAATCTATGGTTATCGTAAAATAGGTCTCTGGAGAATTCGCAAGCTAGAAAAAAGTAACCATATGTCCAAATGAGATTGTGCTTCTCTCTGACATTGTGCTAATTGTATCGTTTAATGTAATTTCAATCTGTCCTCTATCATTTTGCATTGTTTGCAGAGAGTTGAAAAGCAAGCAACAAGTTAAATAGCTGTGAATATAGGAACCCCTCTTCAGAAAATCTATCAGATAAGCTAAAATGTTTAGTTTTAACAATTTCTTTTGGAAAATTGGGGTGCAGCTAAAGCTATTCCACAGAGTTTCATTGTCGAAACGGTTTTTCAAAAACAATATTAATTTTGTCTCTAAATAATTAAATCATTTGCAAGTGTTACAGTGCCAGGCCCTTGTGCTGATTACAGAATCAGACAAATTAAAAGGCTTGCAATGTTAGTTTCTTTCTTCCAACAAAGATGCAATTAAAACAATACAATAAGTGCTTTCTCATTTTGTCACGTGGTCACGTTCCTCTTTCTTGCAAATTCCCTAATGACCCACTTTGCCAAATTAATTTATAAAATGAAAGCACAGGAGTCAGGCTTTCAAAACTTACTGTCTCATTTATGTCAGGTATATAGTTGTAGAGAAATCAATTTTTTTCGGCCTGCAGCCTTTTTTTTGATACACCCTGTATAGAGAAGGTCAGGGGCGCAAATGCAAACTTTTTTAGGGGAGTGTGCGTTCAAAGGACCGAGTTTTTTCCACGAGGGACCGACTTTTCCAAAACGGATTCTGTTGCCAATTTTGCTACCACACACTTGAGATCGTCGGAAAATGTCCCGTTTTGTGAAGAATTCGCCATTTGGAGGTGTAGCAGGAATCGACCAACAGAAAGCTTTCCCGGGAAATTCTGAAAAAAAGAACTTAAAATCACTTAGAAATAGATTGGTTTTTACTGACGTTCTGCGAACTATAAGTTTGATATTTCTAATAAGGTCCTTGCACCTTCATGCACCTTTCTCAGAAAGTTTTCCTGCAATGCATCCTATATTCAAGAACCACTTCAGCTTGTTACAGATTTTACGAGCTCTTTAAGTGGGCTTTTGCTGTGTTACTAGAGTCTAATTTTACTTTATTTAATTGAATGGTTATGCGTTGCCTCACTCTTGAGCGTCAAGTTGGTGTGTATTGGTTAGAGGTTTTTACAGAGAGGTACAAGAATGAAATGGACATTTGCACTCAGTAAATTTCCATATCTTTTTGTAGTGATGATCGCATCGGTATGGATTCACAACCCAAAGCAGTGGCAGCAGGGAAAGATGGGTTGGTTCTCGTTGCTTGCATTAATGAGGTAAGTATCTAAATGAAGCATAGAAATTTCAAACTGCACTGAATTGAATTGTACTGAATTATATTGAATAATGAAGTCCGCTGCTGTATAGTTTACTTGAAGAGGGAGAACAAAAACATATGGTTTCCATTCATTTGAAATTAGTCAGTGAGAAAGCTCGCCAATGTTCTCGAATAAGACACACACGGAAACTTTATCTGGTTGTCTGATTTTTGATTCTCAATGAGTGAATACAGATTTTTTAGAAACTGTTTCGACCAAAATGTTAAGAAACTCCAGTATTATGTCTGAAAAGTAATAAGAGACTGTCAGAACTTAAATTCAAAAATGTTATCGCAAACTTGTCTGTGGAATCAATCTTTTGTGCAAATCTGACAAGCTGTTTTTGTTTTGAACGTATAAGAACATTTTTTATTCCTGTATTATGTTTTAAATATCAAGAAGCATATCTGCAGCGGTGTTAGAGGCAGCATGATAATTTATAGACCTAGCAATAAGAAATGATTAACAAACTTCATTCTCGAAAAAATTGATGTTGAATTAAGAAACTTTTAATGCTAAGGGCTGATCCAAGTTTCTTTAAAAAATGTGTACCCTACATTTTCTTTTCCTTCCGATTTGCATGCGACGATTTGCATTGACTGGTGTCAGTTAAAACATGACATGAACTTATTCGACGTAATTTAAAGTCTTCTTGTTGTTTTTTTTTGAGATTGCCTTTAATTGATCCTGTATTTTCTCCATATTCTTTAATTTGGTTATCCCAATAGCTATCTTTCATTTTCCGGTTATCTGACAACACCCAAGGAATATTAATAACGCCCACTCTTTGATCTATCAGATCTCTCGTATCGCAATTTTAGATGAAAATGATTAGCGAGAGATTTGATCCCTTAATTTTCGCGAAAAGATAATGGTGCGTTTTTGTTGATAGCAGTGATTCACCTTTAGCATAAATACAATTTCTTGCAGCTTTCGCGTTTCGTGTTAATGATTGTTAGACAATTTGATATAGGTTGTAGCTCATTATCAAGCTTGCTTATCAAGTGTCCACCATGTTGATTCAATATCTTATATCCATGAGAAAATAGCTTTGTAGGTTGTAAAACGACTTTCATTAACGACGGACTTTTGGTTTAAGGTGAATTGAGCTGAGGTTAATTTAGTTGAATTGTTTATGGATCGATATGTGTTTGATACAGGGTCGATAAATGTTCGAGTAAGACAGTATTATTCGTGGCTACCTGATTAACATGTTTGAGTTTTGAGCTGAATTGAGTTAGGTGAATCTAGACTATTTCGTTGAGGTAGATAGTTGTATGTACGTCGAAAAAGTTACCATGCAAATACACATAAATGTTTGGTTTTGGCAGTAGTCTGTGCCGTGTAAGAGATGATAGTACTTTATTGCGATTTATTGAAGATTTTTAAAAGATTTTTTATGATTTTGAGAACCTTTGCCAAATTATGAAGAGCCTCTCTGCACAGAAAATGTACGAAGACAGTTTATGTCAAATAACAAAGAATCAGTTAGTAGGGAGATGTCTTTCTGGTTTTGACCTTAGCACTCCAGGCCTAATTGATATACTAATTGCAGATGTTATTGCACGTGAGCACCCAAAAATGAAAAATGATAATCAGAAGGTGATTGACGTATGAATGAAAAGAATATTTTTGAATAGCTTGAATCGTAATGAGATTGGTTTTCTCGAAACAAAAAACAGTTTTCTCTCAACCCTGTTTAAGGTTTAATATAGTTTTAGAACGGAAAATCTCGCCACCAAAACCTTGCTCTCGAGTTTTAATCATAAGTCCTTGCACGACTTTTTAAGTGGCCGAATAATCAGATTCAGGATTAGATTTAAGAGTATCGTGTGACGAATTGAATGAAATTATTCGGTATTATGGTATGTTTTGACGTTTTCTGGCAGATCGTTGTCATTCGCAACCAGAAAGTTGTTCATAAAGAAAAAGTGGATTTCGAACCCAGTGCTGTTGCTGTTGATCCAAGTAATTCAGTGGTTGCTGTTGGTTCATCTCAGGTTTGTGGTTTGTGATCAGTATATTCACCTTTGAATGTTTTTACGTTTGTGCAATACCAGCAGAATCTTTTAACGAAACAATGGATATTTATAAAGTACCGTCTGAGTAAAGAAAAAAGTTAACATGTTTGGCGAGTTGTTCGTGGAAAGAAAAATGTGCCGCCGATATTCAAACCTGAAAAATGTTTGACCATCAGACAAAGGCTAACTTAGAAAGGAAACTTTCGTATCGTAAAAACACTCGTCTTTTAGACCGAGAAATTAGATTAAGAATTTGCTTAGGACAGAGTTCGTACAGGAACGAGAACTTCACGTTCGATTCCAAAACATGGTTTACTTGCCGTGAAATTTGACTTTAATGTCTGAAAGTGACGATTGTATTTAATTGAAATTTCAATGCCGAATAAATCCTGGACCAGAATCTAACGTGGAATGCTGGTTCCGATCGAAAGCCCTTACCAGCATACTCCCAATTTCTAGGTCCAATAGATTATTGATTTTACCCAAAAAAAGTTACCCTTTGACTGATAGATAAGCATTATGGGCTTGAATATTGGTCACATACTGTTTACTTCACAGCCCGCCATAATTTTAACTTTATTCTTACTCATCTGATCTGAATTATGGCTTCAAACAATGGATACTCTGTAACTCATCCTATATAGTTGAGTTGAATTAAGGTGGTAAAGATTACTAATAAGTCGGAAGCAAGCTTCCCGAATAAGTCGATAGATTGATCAAAGGAGCTAACGAAACCTCTTTTTATTCCAGGCGAAGCCTCTTGTTTCATATGACCTCGAGCATGATGTGTTGAAGAATAAAAAGGAATGCGGAGGAAATGGCAGCGTTACATTTTTACGCTTCTCCAAGGATGGACAATACCTTGCATCGGCTGATTCATTGAAAGCTGTTAAGCTATTCAAACCTCATTCTCAAGGTGGCTTCCGGGTGAGTATGATGCGTTGTTGCCAGCGACGAAGGAGCGAGATTACTAAAGTGATCCAGCCAAGTATCTGTGATGTCCACGCATATGTTTATTGTATTGTTTTGTTATTTTTGATTATCTATTACCGCTGGTTAGTTTAAATTGAAAGATTCGCTGGCCACATTTCCTTTGTCACTACAGTTTGATTGTGTATGTGTTTGTCTTAGTGAACAATGATCAATGGTCATGATGTTCTATTGTCTGCAAAGATACCGTGATGGCGGACGGGCCTAAGCCAGAGAAGGGGCGACTCAGTTGAACTTCCCTTACGTTTCGTGAGACACAGGCAATAAGTTTGTGCACCTTCACAAACCTTTCAAATCTTCTATCGACACATTTCGCTACTTCGTTTGGCCATAAAAAGACGAAGATACCAAACATGGCGTAAATAACTCTGAGACGGATTTGTTCAATGATTCAACTTCACTGAACGAAACTTTGCTTGGTATGAGCCCATAGCGGCGTGTTGTATCGAAATATTCGCAAATGCTGCACAATACTGATATTGACGTAATTCAATGTTTACATGCAATCACATTTTCAACAGGATTAACTCAACACAATAATCTGTTGAACCTGCGTTCAATGCCCTCCTTTACGTTCATAAAACATGGAATAATCAATAATGGAACGAGCAAATCCACCCCAAGGGGATACCAAAACATTCATTTACGAATTTAGTGTGGCTTTATTTGAGTTCACAAATATCTTAGAGTGCGAGCAGTTGATAACTTATAGTTACTTCTAGTTTAATTTTATGTTTTACATTCATCAAACCATTTTCGAAGCTTTTGACAGAAAGGTAGCTGGTGACCCAATAGACAGCACGGAAACATTTTTAGATACCACAAGAATTTGGCTGTGTTACCGATCTGTATGAATTTGATTCAGTATTCTGTACTGGTGAAGATGAAGGTGAAGTTGCATTTTACAGCGCCAATCGCTGGGATCGCAGAAACAGAGCAGACCTAATCGAGTCCGTGACCCCTTGTCATGACGCTCAAGTGGTGGGACTACCGGGTATCGAACCCACTCCTCCTGACTGTTCTGGCTTCAAAGTCAGAGGATCAGAGGGTTTACACCACTGCACCACAACACCTTCAAAGCGGATTACACCACTGTACTCTTTAATTATGTTAGGCATGGAAAGTCATGTATTGAGCGGTAGTATTGACAAAAGATCTTATTTTTGGTCAAGTAGCTATATATTAAAATTTGATACGAAGCTTTATAAGAACTTTTTCATAGAAATAAGCAAAAATTTAGGTGTTGGTCCGGGATAAAACATTCTTTTGATGATAGTTCCTCATGTATGTGGATGGAGTATGCTTTAAAAGGCAGGTAGCTTGTAATAGCACTATTTACTACAAATTCGAAGCCATTTCAAGGTTCTCCAATACGTTAAGAGATGATCAGGCCATTGACAGTCATAAACCATAAACGCAAATAATTTTTTATGATTTAAACTTGCTGCTTGAATTTTTAAGCGCAGAATTCTTATTTGTCTGTTGCATATCCTTTGTACATGTTTAGGCAGAATTCAATTTTTTCAAACAGACCAACTGGTGTATCAAAGCTTGAATCATTAGATTTATATACATTTTCAATCCAAATACTGAAACAAAATATTTCATCAAGGAGAGTCCACGTCAGGAATGTTCCTCGCACTTTTTTCGGTAGTCTGGCAGCTACAGCAAAAACCCGCGCATAAGAACCTACAATTTTCCAAGTCAGCCTGTCTAGAATCGTATGTATTAGGTATTTACTGAGAAACATAGCTGTTCAGGTTCTTAAATTGGTTCATATTTCATTCAGGGCTTTTAGGAATTTCTTTTGTTCAGATTCAAATTAAAGGCTATTATTTACTGTCATTTTGCAGCACTTTAAGGTGTTGTAAGGTGTTATTCACAGGAGAAGTTCATGGAAGAATCAGAAATTTTATATGATGCAACGAACAGAGCCACTTGAAACAGAAATACTTGAAATGTTGAACAGGATTGAGTACTGCTGTTTCAGAGTTTTTTTTTGCAATATGCACAGATGCTGTTATCATTTTGTATAGGTTTGATGACTAAGCAACAGGAGTTGTAATTTGATTTGATAATTACAGATAAGAACCTATTTCAAGTTTCAGGCTGAATGGGTTCTTATGTAACAGGGGTCTAATTTCAATATTCTAGCCTGTACGCTCTTAATCACTAGGATGCGGGTTTGGTTGTAATATTTTCTCAGCTGATCATTGATTTCAAGCCTTTGATACAAAAGTGTCGAACATTATCTATCATATCTATACGTTATTTTTTGATCAATTCAGGAGTTCAAAAATTGGGCATACCATGCTGCTAAAGTGAACGGTGTTGCATTCAGTCCAAATGGTCGCTACTTGGCTACTTGCAGTATCGACACTTATGTCAACATTTGGGATATTGATGCTGGATACATTGTGCACAAAATGAGAGGTAAGGTTACTCGGAAAATGTCTTTATCTTCAGTCTGGAAGGTAGATTTCATTCATTTTATATCCTTCAGGGGATAATGTATTATGCTACAATCCTTGATTGACTGACATTTACGTGCTAATATTTAGTCATTTACTATGGCACAAAATACTTCTTTGAGACAGTAAATTCCTGCTTTGGAAAAATGACTTCATGTTTGCAGGGCCTGTTAAATCATATATTTTGTTTTTACTGAAGTTGTTGTAGTTTTTAGTATGGATATAATTGGCTTGGTGGCTTCGTTTTGATTTGCGCCTGGTTCCTTCCGTGGTAAGATGCGATTTAATCAGACAAGAACTATCTGAGTCTCAATTTCAGTTCGATAAAACAAAACCTTTATCACCGTTTGGAAATGCGCGATTTATCTCCGACTCGTAGGAAAACGAAACCCACTTTTCCTTGGTTTAATTTCGTGCGCTGGTTGGGATTGTCTTTCTTAGTCTCATTTTCACGAAGAAACTCTGGAAAAGTCGATTCTAACTTTGAAAAAATATATGTCAGTGGGAGATCTCAGAATTTTTAAAGATTGGTCTTGACGAGAACAGGAACTTGTTGGGATATCTTTTGAATTTAGAACTGTAAAATTTAAATTCAGCTACGCAGATAAGGGTTTGGTATTGTCTAAGACATTGGGAGAGCAGGAAGTAGTCTTCGTTGAAGAGGCCGTGGCCGCCTGGACGTCTCTACATCTTTTTAATATCCGCTAACAGATTATATACAATATGCACTTACAAGCTACACTACTTACAAGATTACTGTGCAACCATACAATACTTGTGGAACGATACCCCAAGGAGGAAGATTATGTGACTACCCCGAGATCAATTGAACATAGAGACTGAAACTACCGTCTGACTAAAATTCCATGCCACGAGTCCACGATCGAAACAACGGTAGTATTCGGATGGGGAATTTATGTCTCGTTCAATTCTTGCCCTGACCATCCCCCAGACACCCCTGGGCATTTGCACTGAAAATTCCCGGCCCCTGGTATTTGACAGTTAACTTTTTCCCGGCCCCGGGGCATTCGACAACCCCCGGGCGTTTAGAAAATGTCTACAGTATATACTGTATAGGACAGCATGAAACGAACATTAGTGGTTTCAGCTTTCATTGTGTCCAATGTCGGCATCGAAGCATGGTCTCCGAAAGCTGACTTGATATCCTGAATGATATAGGGTTTAGGAGCCGTTAAGGAGCCGTTAGTATTTGTTGAACTATATCCCAGGCTTCAGTTTGCGTTTTGGGTAGTATTTTGAATACAATAGGCTACTGTACATCGTCTTCTAGATAGTGAGGAAGAGCCTTGCAGTCGCAAGAACATTCTTTTGAATTACCCAGTAGTATTGAGCAAGATGTTCAGTTAATTTCTTTTGGAAATTTCGTTGTTTGTTACAGCTCTGTTCCAGTTGTTGTACCCTGTGAGTTATGTTTCTCTGAAAGGTATCCTCAACAAATTTAGATTGCATCGTATCTCTCCGTGTGGATCTTCTATTGCGTCGTTGGAATCAAGAATATTTTAGCAAATGTTAAAGATATCAGAAGTTCTTCGTGTTCATCCAGAATATCAAATATTAAAACGATTAACAACTTCGCTGACTATAAATTTTATATTTCAATGACAAGGTTGAAAGCAAATTCCCGGCCCCCGGGCATTTGACAGTCATTTTTGCCCGGCCCCCGGACTTTCGTCAGACCCCCCGGGATGCCCGGGGGGGCTGGTCAGGGTAAGAATTGAACGAGACATTTGACAAATATCGCGTGGCATCTAATTTGAGACAATCATCGCCAAGTATCCAGTTCCAGGTTTATGTTCCAGTTCCAGTTAAAGGAAAACAAAATATGAAATACGGAAAAGAGAAACACATTTACTTAAATGGGACATGGTGGTTGTGGTTGTCTGGCATACTACGCTTTGTAAAATTTTCTGATTAAATCGAACAGATTTGTTGATGAATTGTAGAGTTAGCAGGATTATATATTTTTTTGTTTTCCTTAAATCTACTTTAAGATTTTTGTAACTGAACATCAGCCACTCCGTTATGCGAGGGATATTCTCGGGAAGGCCCCTTCAAGAAGCCTTTACATGCCCAATTCATGAACTACTTCGTTTCTTAATAGTTCTGCCCTATGCGTGCAGGACCTTACTGCAATGATTTATACACTCTTTAGCACCTGTTGTCCTAATGGAAGGATGAAGTAGCCCGCAATTATGCTTTGATATTCCTAGAAATTACCCTTTGTTGCTCCCAAAGTGATAACACGTGCTACTGCATGCAAAAGCCAGTCCTTCGAGACAGAAAATTTGGTCGTAATAAGCCATGACTTTCAGAAGACCAAATCTGTCTGATGACGGACTGCAGCGATAGACAGCCGCGTGGATGAGCTGAAACAGCAGCTTCCAATTTCATAGCGTTTGGTTGATAGAATTTTCGTGAGATCTATGAAATTGGAGGTTGCTGTTCCAGGTCACGAATGAGCTTATTCATCGGTAAAAAATAGTAGGACAAAGGGCCAACTGCGGGTTTCAGTCATCAGATTTTTACGGGGATGGTTGCAAACTTTAATTGAACATCTGAAGAGCAACATTATGTAAAAGGGACCTTCAGGCAAAAGTTGCCGTTTTGTCGCAACCTTCAGGCAAAAGGGACGCACCTGTAGTTATGGCATGGCATTGAGTAAATGAGCCACAATATATTCCATTTGCTCATAGGTGTGCATGGCATTGCTGTAAATGTCACATGCGTCGAATGGATTGATGACAACACATTTGTGACAGCTGGACAACAAGACTGCTCGCTCAGACTATGGAACATTCCAAGTTAAGTCATCTAAATTGAATTTTATACAAGAAACATTTCCAAACCAAACATCGTTGTTATCCCAAGTCATATATTTAGTAGTGACGTTTTAGTGTTAAGTAAATGATGACTGGAATTCTTTCGTTCAAAGCTTTTTCTATGTTCTTTCGTTCAACCAACGTTAATTTGAAAACAATATATGAATTCATATAGTCTGAGACGATGTTTTTCACTTCCAAAAGATTTTCGTAGCAAATGATATTTCTAAGATATTCTGCAACGCCTATCTTTGTCCCTTGTGTTTTCTTTGCATTGTTGGTGAGCCAAATTATGTTCTAAATGGCGAAGTGCGACGTGATTTCAAACCGATTTCCTCTTTTACTAATATGTGGGAAACTTTCCCCGTTGGCTTCCACATGGACCTTTCCCTCAACTTTTCTTATAGCATTCTCCTTGGCCAAATAGAAATATAATGCTGTCTCCTTTAATAGTCCGTACAATGGCTTGTTGTTTTTAAGCCCTTCATGTGCCTTTTTTCTGGCTAGTTCGCCAGGAAGTGATTTTCAGTTATCAAACGTCTCCTTTGAAAAAGGTAGGAAGCTCTGAATTACCCAAAAAAAAAACCCAGAAATGTTTTAGTCTTGCATTTTTCCATGCGCTATCTATATAATGTACAGTAAAGACCCGCGTATAAGATCTTAATGGATTAAGAAAGAGCTACCTGGTATGTCAAAAAAATTTTGCATATTTTGGCGGGCTGTGAAATATGAAGTATGTACCCGATATTTAAAACTAGAATGTTCATATGTTAGTCAAATGCTAACTTAGATTTGAAAATTTTGTTTGGTAAAATCACCTATCTTTCAGACCTAGAAATTCACTAAATACTCGTGAGGGGTTTGTATAGGAATCGAGAATTTCATTTTCCATTCTGGTCCATGATTTATTTGGCACTGAAATTCGAGGTCGATCAATTGTCAGTTTCAGATATACAATATTGATTTCAATAACGAGTAAAGCATGGACCAGAATGGACTGCGGAATGCTCGTTCCCATGTGCCCCTTACAGACATTTTTTTAATTTTTTGGTCTTAACGATGAATGATTTTACCAAACAAAATTTTCACATTTAGGTTGGACTTGACTGATAGATTGGCTTTTTTTATACATTCCATCTAAAAACTTACAATACATATTACCTAATACCACTACTTACAAAATACTATACCTTACTACAAAAACAATACCATTTGGAGCGAAAAACTACGTCTACCAAATGGCAACATAAAACTGAAAACACGAACATAGCACTGCACGTAACGACTCTGGAGACAAAGATTGCACATATATTACACGTAGCTGCTAATACATAACTACTGCAAAAAAGGAAAGAACGTTTACTTAAAGGGGACTAGGTGGTTGTATGGCTTAAAACTGAGATCTAATTTTCTAATCAAAACGACCAGTTTCATGAATAAAACGGAACGTTAAAAGAAGTATAGCATTTTAGACTGCGTTCACACGATGCCAGCACATTTTGAAAACGATGAAAAATGTGACGGATAGGCCTCCCGTTCACACGAAAACGGCACATTTTTTGCAGGCAGATTTCGAAAACGGTAGATTCTGAAAACGGAACTCTTAACGGTAAACGGAAAAACGGAAACTGAAAACGGAAAACGGTACATTTTGGAAACGGCATCGTGTGATCACTGAAAAATGATCAAAAAGAGCATTTTTCAATGCTTTTGGAACGAGACTGATCGATTCTTAGAGTGCATGTACATTTCTTTGGCATCAAAGTCTTGCAACGAGTTTTTTACCGTAAAATTTCGTACCGTTTTCAAATTGTTCCGGTATCGTGTGAACGCTAGCTCAAATTTTGCTACCGTCACATTTTTCACCGTTTTCAAAATGTGCCGGCATCGTGTGAATGCAGTCTTAGGCCCCGTCCACACGTATCCGGATATTTTTGAAAACGCATCTTTTTTTATCCGTTTTCAAAAAGATTCGCGTCCACACGAGGAGCGTTTTCAAAAATATCCCCGTCCACACGAAGACGCTGTTACATTCAAACTTCGCTGTTCGAACTTCGACAAAAGAAAACAGACAATCAAAATGCCCTTTCGTTGGCCCCAACGATCCGTTCGTATGCTCTGCCCGTATGAAAAAATCCTGGAAAATCTAGGGAATTCCCGGGAAAAAGGCTGGCAATGATGCCAGCCTTTCCCGGGAATCCCGGAGCCTGGAATCGGAGTAAAAATCCCGGGAAGGCTGGAAGGCAGCCAGACTTTTCCTGCCTAGGCTGGAAGAAAATCTATTCAATTCCAGTTGTCTTTAGACCCGGGAAAACCCTGGAAAACCCTGGAAAGGCGTTACCGCTTTGATAAACAATAGGCAGGAAAACCCTGGAAAACCCTGGAAGGCGGGAAATACTAGGCAAGAAAAGCCTGGAAAAGCCTGGAAGGCATGTGAGCTTGAACGAACAAGAGGCAGGAAAACCCTAGAATTCCTGGGAAGGCAGGCAAGTTTGAACAATTATGAGACAGGAAAACCCTGGAATTCCTGGGAAGGCAGGCAAATTTGAACAATTATGAGACGGGGAAACCCTGGAATTCCTGGGAAGTCAGGCAAATTTGAACAATTATGAGACGGAAAACCCTGGAAAACACTGGAAGGCTGGTTGGCTGGCTTCAACAAATAAATAATTGACGAGAAAACTTTGGAAATCCCGGGAAGGCAGGCAGGCTTGTAAAAACGGCAACAGGAAACTTTATAGCAACTCAGCACAGCAGCTTGTATATCAACCCTATACAAAATAGGCCTAATTGACCTTGCTATCATAAATTCCATCTCGTCTCTTTTACGTCTTCGTTCAGAGGTTTAGCATGTGCGAGAAGTTTGCCCCATGACTTGGATCAAGCCAAAGAGGGGTGCGGAGCGGATGATTAAGGATTATATGATACTTTATGTCTGTGCGATCCCTGCGCAGCGCTTGCACTAAAATCCAGTCTGCAACTTCATCTTCACCATAGGCGAACGGTACGGCCCAATAGCTGGTTGCCATAGATCAAATTGCTTGTTGTCTAAATTTAACTCTACTTCCTCTATGATGAGCTTTAAAGTTATGGGACCTTGTTAAGTGAGTGCTCTCTTCCTTGGATGAACCAGAGATTAGGCCCTAATCCTGTCCTGTGTTACCGCTGAAGTACTCAAGGAAGTTAAGACCTTGCGATCCACTGCAGTTGTTTCATTGCAGGGGCCTAAACCAAGCAACCGAGCTCTTGGGGCAACCGTCATAAAGAGGAAAAAGCAATATAAACTGGTTTCTCGTTTGTACAAATTAAAGCTTCAGCATAGCTTTTGGACTACAAGTCAGACTTACCGAATGACCCTCTCTCTTTTCTTGCGACTATGTTTTGGTGTTTCTCAATCTTCTGTACACTTCAGAACCACAGAATAGGCCTACATTCCACTAGAACACATGTGCCTTGTAACTGGTAATCCACTTGCATTTGGTGTCCAGGTTTCCTAATTCTTTGACCTTCTTCTAAGTAACGACCAAGAATTACAGAGGCCATCACCGTAATAACTTTGAACTTTGATAAAACAGCAACGTAAGATGAAGACCAACTCAAACTTCCTTGTGGCTCAACCGTCAAGTTGAAATAACAACAAATTCATCCGCTACCGCCAAATTTCAAATCCAGCCAATGAAATCCTGTTTCTTAGCGCACTGGGAGAACTCTTTTCTTATGTAAAACATAAAATGATATTCCTTTCACTCTCTCTGATAAAAGGGGCCAGCACCTTACAACACCCCTGTGAGAATATTTCCAGCCTTTCCAGGCTATGTCAGGTACCCTTTGACTCTATTTCCAGCCTTTCCCAGCCTGGTATCGTTGCGAAATCTCATTACACCTCGCTTTCCTTACTAGCCTGGAATCAATATCCAGGCTTTCATGGCTAGTCAGGAAAATTT
The DNA here is from genome assembly GCA_964020215.1 of Aurelia sp. 3 sensu Dawson et al. (2005). Lineage (NCBI taxonomy): Eukaryota > Metazoa > Cnidaria > Scyphozoa > Semaeostomeae > Ulmaridae > Aurelia > Aurelia sp. 3 sensu Dawson et al. (2005). Next base: position 13,780,583 of record OZ026585.1, read on the forward strand.
CCAGACAATCCTGGCTTTTCCAGGGTCGCAAAACAGGAACTAGTTTTTCCACCCGACTTTCCAGCCTATTCCAGCCCTGGCAGGCTGGCGAGCCTGGAGCTTCCAGGGATTTCCTGCCTTTCCAGGCTTTTTGCCAGGCTTCACTTGTACGGGTGATACGTTGTAAATCGATGCCTTGACGTCAGCGTTTTCGAAAAGCTTCGTTTTCGGTATACAGCCACGTTTCATTGTTTCGTTATTTTGAAAAGGTGGATCTGCACTCAAGGTGGCTTACTACCGAAAATTTCAAAATTACGAAACATTGAAAGGTGGCTGTATACGAAGTAGAAATAAGTTCAAACACAAAATAAAGTAAGTTAAGTTGGTTCGCTTCTGATAAAAATTTCAAACTGCTACACGCTAGGTGTCCTATTGCTCATGGTAGGGGTGAACTGTTAGGCTCCCGGAATGTGCTCCTTAGGGTTCTTCAAGCAGGTGATAGATACACTGTGAACAGCATCGAAAGTAATTTCAACGCAGAATTCTGGTGCATTGAGCAGTTTGAAAACTGCTGCTGCTTTGCTACTCCACAATATTAGTAGCCGTGACGTGAAATAACTTGAAAGTCACTATGAGAGTAGATAGAGATCTGAAGTTGATCGAAGTTCGTGCTTTATCTTTGGCGTCTTCCTGACTCAAATCTTCTAGCGCCAGAAAAAGACGCTGGCTTCGCTATCTTACTTACGTCAAGAAGGAATCTGCAGACTCTAGATATCTTTAAACATTTACTCAGACATCAGAAAAATGAGGCATTGAGACTTGCAAGAATATGATGTAAAGAGTTTGGAGTCACATGGCATTGCTTATCCGCAGCTTTCGCTATCTGTCAAGGTATACGTCAGCTTTTCTCTTCGTGTCGGTTAAAAGCAGCGTTTAGCAAAAATAATGACGGTTCTCTCGATCAGTTTTAAGATAGAAACATTTTACAGAATTTAGCTGTGTTCGAAGTGCGGTTGGTCTGATTCTTTAATCGACAGTTTTGCAATTTACAGCAATAGCAACCGACATTTTCCAGTAGTTTCTGCATGTAAATTTAGAGTAAACAGGCAAATGAACAACTTTCTCTGGGAAACAATAATTCAATTTCCCTCTTGGAAAATTTTTTGGAAGTGCACATTTCCCCAAAAAATTTCCTCAGGAAAAGCCGCAGCGAAATTTCATCATCTTTTGCAGTGACTGGTGCTGAGAATGTATGGATAATCTCAGCTACTTGCATTCTGCCACCCTGGGTTAGACTGACGACGTGATTCCTTGTGTTCGTTCATTATTTCCAATCTGACATTTCATTTCCTCTCATACAAAGTGAGTGAACAAAATCCAATTCAATAGCGATACTATTCAGACTTATGTAATGAGTATAACCTTGGGTCAATGAGTATGGCCTTCAAAATTTAGGAAAAGAGATACTCTTCATTTCGTCCTTATTTTTTCGTTTATTTTTATTGGTTTGGTGCGCACATCTGCATTTTGTGATCTCGGGTATCCCATATCCACGTTCCTGTTGCTTGAAGCAAACGCCTTTCGACCTTCTAAGCATTAAATTGTAAATTGGGGGGGGGGGGGGGAGGGGCACGGGATGGTGGATCGGGAGATTCTAAACGCATACGTTTTTTCCACCTGGAAATTTTCGGAATAAACACTTGAAATGTTCGTGCTGAGCTGAATCTACGTTATATTCGCTGCCATATCAAGCCAGTATTACTCTCTCTGACAGTTCCTTTTGCTACATACTGTTGTTGTTGTTGTTGTTGTTCAAAAGTTTCTGATGCTTTTCTTGTATAATTCTCACACTCACAAAACTAAGTCAATGCAGTTGGTATTTTGTGCATTGTCAAAATATGTCTAAATCAGTTGACATGTTTATTGCTCAAATTATGTCTTTCAATCAAATAAAATCGACATCTCGGGACTCATGTAAAGGGCCTCTTAAAATGTCAGAGGACAGTAAGACTGGCAAATACTACCTCGTTCTGTACAAGACTCTTCATCACTTACTCAATTTAAATTTCATGCAAGAACTCACTCCAGCGCATATGGTGAGACAGAATCCTTACACCATGGTCAACAACCCCGGCACAGGGCGGGCCACAGAGCGCAGAAATTCCTTGAAGGAAACATTCATATTGGCAATCTAAATGCAACACTAATGGAACGAGCGTTTTGCAGTAGTGTAGGTAGATCTGTTTGCAAGATTTAGCAGCATTTTGAGCAACTTTGTAGGGGTTGTAGCCATCACCATCCCACTGTCTCTTGCCACTACGTTGCGTAGGATCACTGAACTTTTATTCTACAAGAGCAAACAATTTTTTCTGCATGGGTCCTTGAATGTTTCGCAAGAGTGAAATACATTTTTTACATATTTCATGCTAAGATAGGGGTAGCAAAGCTTATAGCAATTAAAACTCGGATGCTATCTGAAAAAAAAGATATCATATCTTTAAAAAAAATCATTACCTATATCTTTAGTTGACACATAATGAAATCATCGACCAAATCTGCGAGATCACTGATACTCCGCAGTTTACAAATCTTAACGATCAAGAATTGATCAAATTCTACTGATAATCCTCGGAAGCTGCCAAAGTTTTCACCTCGCCTGCAGAGTGCTGCCTCAATCAGCTGCCGGTGTAAATTGATTTAAGATATCTTCGGCATTAAGGCGTGATTTCCCTGCAAAAGCGCACAACATCAAACAATCACTCACTCAATCCTACATCTTGGGTTTAACAAATTCGATCTTTCTCTCTATGATTCGTTTGTGATTCTGATTGCAAATTTCGCGGGAGTCTTGTCAGGGCTGATCACGGACTCGTCTATGTAATAAAGATTGTCATGTTCATAGGAGATTTCAAATGATAACACAGCAGATTATAAACCAATGCTGATAATATCATCTGTGCAATGCATAGAAAATGTTTTGGCATTAGCTGCTTTAGTTTAAAGAAGCATCATTAGGAGACAGAGGTGCGAAAAGGTAAAGTAAATATTTCTGATTGTTTCGCCAAGATTTTGTGTTCAATTCTTTCCATAGAAAGGTACATGCAATGTTAACGTGAACCAGCATATGCCTGCATCCACATGCATTCATTGCTAATTTGAAACAACAATCAGAATTTGAACGAAATGTAAAGCATTCGCTACAATAATAGAAGATTTCACTGTCAGAACCTATGGTTTTAAAGAATAACTTGAGAATTAAGAAGGGAACTAAAAGGATATAATAATGATAGAAGATTTTGTATCTGAGAACTCATTTCTAGCACAAATAAAATTATTACTAAGGGCTTTGATAGAAAATCATTAGTGTACTAGAATAATTAGAGGTTTTTCTTTGAACATTGATAAAATCAAGACATACGTAGTAAGCAGATTCACTCTGAAACAATTTCGCTAAAATGCTTGCATTCTAAGCATAAACTGCATGGAAATTTTCAAGTAGACACTATGTTAGTGATCATTATCATTGAAGGTTTAACGCTAATACCGAATGAATCAAAGGGAGTTTCCGCGTTTGGGAGGCTATGGAATAAGAAGTAGGTGACTGACATTCAATACCGAAATGTTATTCATCTAGTCAAAGGCTGACTTCCACAAGAAAATGTTGTTTGCGAAGCTCACTCATCTCTTAGATTCAGAAATTAAGAAAATGCTGGTAGGGGAATAGCAAGGAACGCGAATTTCACATACCATTGTGAGCCATTGAGTTACTCCGATTTTCAAGGAGGGAGATAAGGCTGAGAAGTATAACTATCGACCAATATCAGTCTTGCCTGTCATCTCAAGGCTCTTTGAAAAATTAGTAACAAATCAGCTGTACCAATATATGAATGATAATGGACACTTTTCATCTTGCCAATCCGGCTTTTTGCGCCTTCATTCAACAGTAACATGCTTACTTAAAAATACTGACGACTGGTAATGGAATGGATCTTGGAAAGTTTGTGGGGCTGGTGTTCATTGACCTTAAAAAGGCATTCGATACTGTTGATCACAACATTCTCTGCAAAAAGCTCGAGCTTTACGGCGTACAGCAACGTGAACTCTCTTGGTTTAAATCCTACCTTTCCAACCGGAAACAGTTTTGCAGGGTTAATGGTGTGGATTCAAAAATTGGGGACATAGAAGTTGGTGTTCCACAAGGTTCATGTCTCGGCCCTCTTCTCTTCCTCATCTACATCAATGATCTACCACAAGCTGTCCAGGATTCTACCATGTCCATGTATGCTGATGATACCAGTTTGTGCTACCAGACTCATGATTTGACTCGGCTGAATGAGGCTATTAATAGCGACCTCAAAAAGCTGGATACTTGGCTACAAGGCAACAAGCTTTCCCTGAATGTTGCGAAAACTCATTCCATGCTTATCTCCACCAAGCAAAAACAGAACAGTCTCAAAAGTCAAAATAAAGACCTGGATTTGAAAATTCGCGACAATGATCTTGAAGTAGTCAAAAAGACAAAATATCTTGGTGTGCAAATCGACTGCTCCTTGGACTGGAAAGAACAAATCAAAGCAGTTTCTAGCAAGGTCTCAAGGGCAGTTGGCTTTTTAAAACATGCCAAGTCTTTTCTCCCGAAAGAAACTTTGCAGACTCTCTACACAGGTATTGTGGAGCCCCACTTTCGATACTGCTGTTCTGTTTGGGGCTGCGCCGGTTTAACTGAAATTAATCAGTTGCAAAAGCTTCAAAACCGTGCTGCTAGGATAATAGCAAATATCAGCTTTGATGCCCCAGGCGGACCTCTTATCGAAGGGATGGGGTGGAAGACCATTGACAGCTAATTACTTGTGAATCTAAAACAATGGTCTTTAAGTCCCTGAATGAACTGGCTCCAGAATACCTTTGTGGCCTTTTCACTCGAAATTCGCTCTGCTCATCATATAGCCTTCGTAATACGGGGACCGACCTGAGGTTACCGAAGAAAAGGTTATCAAATGGCCAGAGATGTTTCTCATATAGAGGTGCAAAATTATGGAATGGCCTGTCAGCCGAGTCAAAGCAGGCAACCTCCTTGTATAGTTTCAAGAAAACTATTTAAAAATGTTCCTTTCATTTTGATTTTAGGTTTGAATTTTTAACTTCATTGTAAATAAGGTTTTATAGTTTAATTTATCTAATAGCTTTTAAATTGTAATTAAATGTTTTTATCGGAGGGCCCCTTGAAAATCAACTAGTTGAAGGGCTACCCTCCTTATATATGTAAAATGAAATGAAATGGAAATGAAAATGAAACCATAATTTACTAGCTATTGAAAAGAAAACTCTATTTCAGTGACATTGAATTTGCACTTCAATGTCATATAGGTTATGGACCAGAATGAACGTGGAATGTTCGATTCCTATACCTGCTCCTTACAGGCATCTCTCTACTTGTTGAGTCTTTAACATGTGCGATTTCACCAAACGAAATTTTTTTACCCAAGTTAGCCTTTGACTAAAAGACTAACATTATGATTTGAATGTCAGCCAGATACTTTTTATTCCGTAGCCCTCCAAACGTGCAAACTTTTTCTTGAATCTCACTGTATACTTCACATGTTTTTCTACCTTTTCGTCATTGTCTACTTTTTGATTTTACCAAAAATTGTACAGATCATTTCATATGATTATGCACGATGCCATTTCAAATAGATGTAAAGATCTATTGCGCAAGAAGTCTGGACAAATTCATTAAAAGTTGAAGGATTTTAAAAGAGCAAGAATTTTCAGTCAACTCTCAGTGTTAGAATAACAAAATTACCGCTGCTCTTATCTTCCAAGGAAGAGCTTAAACCAACAAGCGTTTCTTGCTGAATCATATAATGCTTATCTGTCATTGGTCTTTCCAGTTTTTAATGTTGTAAAGCTTTTGAGGCATATATCTGTCGCTTTCCCTTGGACCTGTTTGAAAGCGTTTCTTGTCCATGACTTGCAGTAGAGTAGGAGTTCTTTATCTAGCATAGCATATAACAGAAGCAAGATTTAGAAATTGCTTCCGTTCTTTGCTTGGGGGAATGGCAGCTGTATACCGTAGCTTATCAATAGAGCATTGCAGACAAGAATTTCAAGTCTTGATTGTATTGGCATGAATATACTATTCTGGGAAAGTATGTGCAGTATCAATTTTGATGTGGAAACGAAACAAAATATTAACCTTATTTTGTTGCTAGAGGAGGGGATTTAGCAGCTTTCTTTTGTCCATTTTGTGATAGAGCTGCCCTTTCGACTGCTGGCAGTTCTTATTGTGTAATAAGAAAGCCAGGACGTAATAGAATGTATAGTGTCCTGTCAATAACAGAATTTATTTTGCCAAGGAGATCACGTGCTATGAGACTTAAGTACTGATAATTCGTTTGAAACTAAGACTGCGTTCACAAGATAACGGCACAGTTTGAAACTGCATGAAATTGATACGGACATGAATCCCGCTCACTCGAAAACGGCAATTTTTCACCGTCAAAATTTGCAATCGGTAGAATTTGAGATCGGATTTATAACGGGCAGAATTTAAAAATGGCGTCGTGTGAACACTTAAAAGCGATTAATGTAACATCTTTCAAAGCATTCTCGGAGAAGCTGATTGATGGTTCAGGCTTCGATGTATTTCGTTGTCATCAAGATCCAGCCTCTTTATGACAGAGATCACAAAGAGACTGATACAGTCAACTGACCGTCGAAGCTTCTGTTGTGTTAAAATTGCAGGTATTGTGTGAACTCCAAGTGAAATTTTGGTCTCATGACATTTTTGCCGTTTATAAATCACGTGGATGTAGTCGTTCTCTGTAGGGGGTGACGGGGGAGTCTTTGGTACCAACTCATAAGGTACCATGTTCCACCCAAATTGAAGGTATTGGTACCACTAGTTTTGGGGGAAGGAGTTAATAACTGACACTTGATATAGCACAGTTTATCGTCAATATGAGGAATTTTTAAAAGAGGTCTACGTTTCCTCGTGAGACTAATGGGCAAGACCAAATCACTCCAGAACACGTTACCGTCGCATCTGTCACTTTCTGCACTCTTAAAAGCTAAAATTTGTTCTTGGAATTCCAAAAATATCCATTGTCAACTTGTTGTCATTGTTGTTGTTGTTGTTGTTGCTGCTGTTGTTGTTGTTGCTGTTGTTGTCAACTAGTTCTGATGCCAGTTACAGAGCAGAAACTGCGTAAAATGACGTCATCGACTAATCTGAGATATGGAAGTGCTTGGACAGAAAAGCTTTTTGAAATGCTAAATCAAGAGTTATAGGTCCTAGGAAGAAAATATCAAGTGTTGCCTAATTTTGGGATCTGTTGCAAGGAGCTAAGGGGGCTCAAAGTTACGAGTTTTTGCGTATGCGTGCGCAGTTTCTGCTTGTCGACGCCAGTAGGGATTACTGACGTCAGAAAATGAATTCAAGTCAACGGGAGATCTCAACTCTACGGAAACATTAGGGGATCCACGCAGTCTAGAGTTTCTTTTAAGTGTCTTAAGTTAAAAAAAAACAGTCTTAAAGCTCACTGCCTGTTCCAAGCATTTCAAAACAATGTTTTTTTGAGAACTTTCCAATCCAATTTTCAGACTTGACTGTACTGAAGCACTTTTCGAGTAATATGATACAGGAAATTAGTGAAAATGAAGAACAAATCTGTTAGGGATTTCCTTTATCTTTATTTGAAGAAATGGTTTCTTAATAAGTTATAATTTCCCAGTAATGGAGTTTGTTAATGTTTGGCAATCTGATACTCTGGGTACCAGACTCTCTCTGAAAGAGAATTTTCTTTAAAAGAGAGTCTGGTACCCACTGTAGCAATCTGAGAGCTGAGTTTCTTATAAGAAAGATACGCGGAATCGAGAAATCATAACAAATTGTTTACAGACAAAATTGAACAGTTGATGAAATTGCTTGCGTTGACATGTTTGAAGCAAACAAAGCTGAAGAACTGATAAAAGATATAGGAAATCACATTTCATTTTGATGGTTTGGTTTCCCCCATAGGAAGTCGCGCCAAGTCCTAAAAACTATATCCTAATGCGTCACGACTCAAGTAAATTCTTGACCAAGGGGGCCATCAAAACTCATAAATGATTGCCTGATTGAATTTTATAGCTATGAAGCTAAAAGGAAGCAGCTACCACATGAAAACAAGCAAACAAACTAAATAAAGGAAAAGCAACAAACAAAAATGCAGAGTGAGTTTTATGAACTTTTGTAGCAAAGTGTCACAAATTGAGAAATTGAGAAATCGAGAAATTTATTCAATACTAAGCATGCCATGAAATCATCTGATCATGAGCAGAAAGTTTAATCCTATCTGGCACGCGGGGGGGGGGGGGTTCATTAATACGTTTTTCAATGTTCGCTGATTGCATCTGAGATTTATTAAGCATAACCTTCTATTATGCAGCAGCGAAACTGTAGGACTGTAGCAATTTTGGCATTCTATTTTTTGCCACACTCTGTGAGGAATATACTTTGTATCTTTCTTAGTCCTGTTTAATTGGTCCGCCAATAAGTCTATAATTATGAATTTACATATGTTTTGATCTTTATATATAGTCTATTTACGAAAAATAAAGTTTAACGATCTTTTTAACACACTTTCAGTTTTATGACGTCATATGACATCATAATGATAATCTTGCTCTAGCAACGACAACAACATCGCTAATTAAACTATTGTTTCAAAAATTCATTGTTTATGTGATGAACAACCTTCTTTTAAAAATTGGTTGCCATATCTCGAACAACAGCAGAGATAAACAAGGTATTGAGTGTTTCAAAAGGCCCTTGTGAAATGAAGTTGCGGTTTTTAGCGCCAAGCTATGGGATCGCAGCAGTAGCGAAGCGCTAATCGATTCCGCGACCCCTTGTCATGCCCTCAAGTGGTAGGGCCCATCGGTTATAGAACTAACTCCGCCTGACTGTTCCGACTGCAAAGTCAAAGGATTACACCGCTGCGCCACAACACCTTCAGGTCAAATAGGGTTAAGTGCTTCATATCAGTTTGTCTTTGATTTACTGGTGATGATTCTTCTGTCTTTTCACGTAGAATGAACAAGTTCTTCAAGTAAAGCTTTTCTAAGCACTTTGCGCTTGAGTGTTCTTGTTGTTAGTGATCTGTGAGTAAGGACCTTCTGTGAAGTGTGCAAAGCAAGTGCACAATGACAAAACAAATATTTGTAAAGTAACTTAGTGAAAATATAATGATAGCTGCCCTACTTTCCATTAGACTTGCTCCAAGTCTATTCCGTGGTATATCAGCACTCAGGAAAATAGTTACCTCTGCGGGGGCGTAAACTACGACGAGAACGCTGCGAAGGAGAAACGAAGGCGAAGGGGGTAATTACTTTCCTGAGTGCTGATATACCACGGAATAGACTTGGAGCAAGTTAACTTTCCAGTTGATGTTCAAATTTTCTTGCAATTTTTTGAATATCTCTGCATAGATTTATTGCTTAATTTGATTGCAATGAATGCATTGATTGCATTTTTTCCTAGTTGCTATCGCATCATCAAAGTTTCAGAAATGTTCCGTTTCCTTTGACTCATACGACAACATGATTTATTGTATTTGTTAGGAAGTCTTTCGCCTGACTTTATACAATTTTTACTCATACAAGGATTCACACTCAAACAGATTCTAACAACTGACCAAAAATTCTATGAAAAATCTGCAGAAAGATCGAACATCTTTTTTCTGTCAGATGTCAAACGAAAATCGAACATCTTTGGAAAATTGCTTCACTTCAAAAGGTCGAACTTTAATTTACTCAGCAAATCAATGCTAAAATTGGCACGTGGTCTAACCTTATTAAAGACAAAGCGATCTGATTGAACAAATTGAATAATAATCATTCAATTCAATACAGAAACTGACACTCATGCAGTCAGTTTAGATTCCTTGCACAATTTTTTGAAATTTACAGATCATTCAGCAAGCATTGATGGCTCATGTAGAACTAAATGGAACTTCAACTGAAGCTAAGTTGTTTTCGCTGTCCTCAAGCCCAAATGTCATAGATTTCATTATCTTAATGAGAGGAAGGGTCTCCTTTGATAGGGAGATCACAATTTGAGGTGACTGGAAGTCATATACAAAAAAGTGTTATTCATCTCCGATTACTTGGTCGTTTGCTTGGTCGTTGGGGGAGTTTCCCAGTCTATTGGTTTTATTTAAATTTCTTTTACTTTTGAAAATTAGGTTTACTTTTTAGTTTTGTATATATATTGTAAATAGTTTTTAGGTGCTTTTATCTGATTTTTATTGTAAGTTTTTATGCGGAGGGCCCCTTGAAAATCAGCCACTAGGGTGAAGGGCCTCCCTCCTTAATACATTGAAATGAAATGAAAAATGAAAAATGAAATACTTTTCACATTCCTGTGAGAATATGAACGTTCTCAAACTTTATCCTAATTTGTGTGACATATTATTGTATAGTCCTCAAAGCTTCCACTATCTTGTTCTCGACCATCATGGATTGAGCTGGCTGCTCAAAACGTCTCAAGTCTGGTTTATGGCTTCATGCCTTTGCTGGTAACATTTTTCAGGAAGTCTTTCTGATAAATCTATTTCCATCCGGGAAACATTCAACTTGTTTGGCATGCCATAAGTGATAAACTTAACAGTCTGTATGTCACGAACGGAACAGTAATTTATCATGAATGTAACTCTAGAATGTCAAAGACCACCATCAATTTCATGTCCAAATAAATTAAAACCTATTGGCAAAACAGATCATATTGGACAATCTCGCCACTGCAGAAGCAGCACTAAAATAGATGTGAAGAGAAATCGCAAAATAGGCTGGTAAGTTATAGCTTAGATAAAGTACCTGACACGCGCAGTATCCATGCATACAATAGCGCAGTAAAACCCCGCAAACAAGAACATACTTTTCTAAGAAACAGACTGGCTAGGTTCTTATAAATGAGATACTTATGACATTTTCTGGGCGTGGCTCATATCGCAAGGACACTTATGACTATGATAAATAGCTACAGCATGCAGTATGTGATCAGTAAACCTGAGGTATAACGACTGCATTTAAATATTAGAGAGTATGGTATCTTTGTCTTTGACAGAGCAAATTTACATCATTACAGCTAGATAAAAGAATTTGGATAACTGTTGGAGGTGTTCAGTTGTACCATCTCATAAGAACATTGAAGTAAATCAGTCTGTTTTTGGTTCTTACTTTTGGGTGTCTTTTTCCATGAAATCAGTGGGCATGTTCTTATTTTGCTATGTTCTCATTTGCAGAATTTTACTGTATTGGATATAAGTAGATGAAAAACTTTTTATCAGGAAGCAGATTGTCGAAAATTTAACAAAATCTGGTAAAATGCATTCATACACACGCCTAAAGTCCCGATGCGGGTATAACACAAAACATGAGTTCGATAACTAAGGTCCAATAGAAATCCATGAATAGTCAGTTCATCTGATGATTTTGATGTCATTGTTGTCTTTTTTCCTTTATCGTTTTCTTTCCTGTAATTGTCTATCTTTGCACATGTATTGCTAATTAACTTCCGCCACTCTAGCCTGTCAGCTACAACGAATTTTCCATAGGTCGAAGGACCAGAGGCGTAGCTAGGATTTTTCGGTGGGGGGGGGCAAAGCCCAGCAGTGACCCGACAGATGAGCAAGTCGGGGGTCTACCCCCAGAAGATTTATAAAATTTTTAGTCGCTTTGGGGTGGCAGCCACCCCCCTGCCCCCCTCTATCTCCGCCACTGCGAAGGACCACACCATTTTTCAGTATATCTTTCATTGTGTCTTTGAACCTCAAAAATGGACGGCCAACTTTCCTTTTACCTTCAGCGAGTTCGCTCGTTTTGTTTGCGAACAATGTGACCAAGCCAGCAAAGTCTGTTTCTGATGAGAATGGTTTCAATGTTTTCAGTCTTAGCACGTTGTAATACTTCATAATTTTGTGAAGTAATGGTTCCATTTAATTTTCAGAATGGGATGTCGTTGTAGCCGTTGTAGGCGTTGTAGGAGCCTTCTGAGCTTCTTGATGTGATAACGATACAGAGTCCAAGATTCACCTTTATACACAATGATCGGAATAACAAATTGATTGTGGAGTTTAAGCTTGGTTTCACTTGTTAGGTCGCTGCAGTTAAAAACTCTGTCTTTGAGCCTTCCTATTGCATACAAGGCGGCTTGAAAGCGAGTCGAAATTTCATCATCTAAAATCTTGTATTTACCCTATTGCCGAGGTATTTGAAGCGATCCTCTCTTCTAATGCTTTTCTATCGAATGGAGAAGGTTGCCTGCTCACCTTCATTCATCGTTTTTTTCTTTTCGATGTTGACTCGGAGACCTTTTTTATTGACGGCATTCCATACGCAGATAAAAGAAGTTGCAGTCCTATGGCATCATTACAAAAGATTGCAATTTCATCTGCATACTTGGGCCTCACGAATGCATTTATTAAATGCCTCGATTTTGATTTTAAACGTTCGAAGCCGAGTAAGTCACCATCATATCCAAAGTGAATTTCGATATTGCTTAAGAATGGGAGTTTAAAAGGCGAGGTACAATAGCTAGTACTGCAACGTAGATTCCAAAGAAGGTCAGTGTGAGCTTCCAACCCTGTTTTACTCCACTGTTGTATGCTATGGGATTAAAAAGTTTGTCATCAGTAATAGCTCTGGCAAGGTATCAGAATGCAATTTTGATGATGCGAATGAATTTAGAAGGGCAACGGCGCTTTCCAATGATCTTGAAGACCATCTCACGATTTACTCTATCGAAAGCCTTACTGATGTTAATGAACACGATGTGCAGATTTCTGCTTTTCACTCTTCATCCCGCAATTATTTGGCTTAGAGTAAATGCCCATCGGTGGTGCTTCTGCCCTCTCTGTAGCCTGACTGTGATTCAGGGTGAACAATCTCCACAAGACTTTATTGTCTTTTTGGTAAGATATCCACAAGTAACAGTCCTACAACACAATGAAGAGATTTGCTTCGATGGTTGCCATACTGGGTTCTATTTTAGATCTCGAATGTCCTTTTCTTGGTCGTGAAAACCAATCTACACCCGTTTTCTTTTCCGTATCAAATACATGCTTTTCAGCTCATTGAGGTATTGCTTTGAGATGTTCCCAAGATTCTTTCATTCAGGAAGCTGATCATCAAGGAAATTTGCCAGCCATGTTCGAGAACCTTTTAAACGATGAATACAAGGAAGCAAATGGAAATATGTTGTTCCACCCCTATTCTTGAAAGATATTCGCTTCAAGTTTATGTTTGAGCGCAAAAAGAACTATACAGTTGGCAAATGTTGTGGCCCCGGTGGCACAGTGGTAAGGCGTTGGGCTCATGATCCAAGGGTCGTGTGTTCGATACCGGAACTGGACACATTTGAGGATAGCATCCTTGGGCAAGGTGATAACACAAATCGCGCCTCTCTCCACCCAGGAGTATAAGTGGGTACCTGGTCCGTGGTTATGAACGCCATCTGTGGCTGCACCCTGCTATATGCTACTAAGCATAGTGACCAAGGGGTAAGGTGTAAAGTCGCTTGAGTAGCCTTTGGCTAGATAAAGGACTACAAAACTACTACTTGTTTTCTTACTCACTTACTTACTTACACATTCCTAGCTATTGTGTTGGAGCTGCAAGAATGCGAAACAGTAACAACACATCACGCCTCGCCATTTTGCACAACATCAAGTAAACAACTATTGTTCTATTCAAAACAACACGATCAGGGGTCTGGGTCCAAAAGTCCCTACATCACAACATCATCCCCTTTTTTTAACAACAACCATGATTATACTAAATCATTTTCAATCATTCAAAATTTTAACAATGAAGAATCAACTGGTTGTCCATAACGTTCAACTTGCGTACGCTGTCTTGTAGATCTGCGCAAAATGTTCTCTTTCTTTTCGTGTGGTTCAATGTTCTCTTGAGCTTGACTAGGAACAACGCTCTCTTGATCTTCACACTTACTCTTACTCCTTTTCTCTAGTTCATCATCATCTGCAATTGGAATTTCTTTAGGAATCTTCTTGAAAAACGATGCATTGCGAACTATCGTATGGTTTTTATTTTCAGCAGTGATTGTAGCTCCTTTCTTTGCCTTTACAGTATATGGATTAACTCTAAATTTCGGAGTTAACTTGTTTGCTTTTGGCTCTTTGACTAATACTGTATCACCAACTTCAATTTTACTGTTCTTTGCATTCCGTCGTCTGTTTCCATATTCTCTACTCTGTTCCTTGTTTCTTTCATTTTGTACCTTTGCTTCTCTGTGCCTATTTGTTGTCTTTGAATCTTTATTAAACATTGGTAGCTTCCCTCTAATTTTCCTGTTGAAAAGAAGCTGTGATGGAGGCACGCCTGTTGTAGAATGTGGTGTCGTTCTGTAACTGAAAAGAAATCTGGACAGTTCTTGTCTCATTGGTCTGTTCTCTATCTTTGCAATAGTAATAGCTTTTCCTAATGGTTTCATGAAACTCTCGACGTCTGAATTCCCCTGAGGCCATAACGGTGTTGATGGTTCATGCTTTATATCCAACATCTGCATGTATCGACTGAATTCGTTGCTTTGAAATGGAGGTCCATTATCTGTTACAACTTTATATGGTAATCCATGTCGAGCAAACGTTGAATCTAACTTAGGAATCACTGTATTTGAAGATGTACTCTTCACGACTTCTACTTCAGGATAACGCGAATAACTATCTATCGTGACAAACAAATATTCATTGGTTGGCAGAGGTCCGTAGAAGTCTAAATGCAATGTCTGCCAAGGTCCCTTGGGCATCTCTCTTGATTGTAACGGTTCTGGCGGGTTACCTTGTGTCGTTGCTTGACAAGGTATACAATGACTTATTTCATCTTTGACTTGTTTATCCATATTTGGAAACCGAACATGTTCTCTTAGTAATGCTTAGGTTCTAGCAATTCCTGGGTGTCCTTCATGACTGAGTTTGACAATCTTACTCTGTAACTCTTCAGGAATAACAATACGAGTTCCCCTTAAGATGACTTTGTTCGTGTGATCAACTGACAGTTCATCTTTCACTTTACGAAAATCTTTAACAAGATCTATGTACCAATAGCCTGTCTTAAGTGCTGCTCTAACTGCTCTCAGAGTTCTGTCTTTCTCTGTTGCTTCTTGAATCTCTTTTAATGATATAACTTTAGGATTAGGTAATGCAGCTGATGTGATTGAATTGATGTATTCGTCAGCAATATTCACTTGCTCTTTCTTTGAAAAAACTGGATGACGTGACAAAAAGTCAGCAGGGTTACTGCTTCCTGACTTGTAAATAACTTTAAAGTCATATGGTTGCAGACGTAATAACCATCTCTCTATTCTCGCTGGTGGTTTTGACTTTGCATTATTGTAAATTAACTCTAAGGCTTTATGATCTGTGTAAAGTGTGAATGGCTTTCCAAACAGAAACAAATGGAAATGTTCTATACCCCACACTATAGCTAATCCTTCTTTCTCTGTTTGGGAATAACGCTTTTCAACCGACGTTAACGATCGGCTTCCGTAAGACACTATTTGCTCTTTCTCCGTTCCTGGTTCCCTCTGGGCTAATATGGCTGATACTCCAACAGGGCTTGCATCTACGTACAGAACAGTATCTTTCTTTCCATCAAAATAACTCATAACTGGACTTGTTGTTAATGCTTTCTTTAACTTTTTGTACGCTTTCTCTTGCTCTTTTCCCCATGTAAATACACTGTCCTTTCTAGTCAACTGACGTAAGGGCTCTGTTATTGATGCAAAATTTGGTATAAATTGAGAACTATAATTTGCCATGCCTAGCAAACTTCTGACTTCACTGACTGTCTTGGGTACAGAAGTATTCACAAATGCAGCAATTTTCTTTGGATCTGGGTGAATACCTTCCTTAGAATATACTAGGCCAAAAAAATTAAGATTTTCTCTCAAAAATTGGCACTTCTCAAAATTTAGAGTGAGTCCCTTTTCCTCTAATCTCTTTAAACACGCTTCAAGGGCAGCATCATGTTCCTCTCTGGTATCTCCAAAAACTATAATATCATCTGCAATATTCTGTACTCCCTTTAAACCTTGGAGGGCCTGTGTTAAGGTATTCTGAAAAATCTCCGCAGCAGCATTCGTTCCATAATTTAGTCTCTTGTATCTATAGAGGCCAACATGTGTACTGAAAGTAGTTATATGTCTTGATTCAGGGCTTAATTCGAGCTGATGATATGCCTGGTTTAGATCTAACTTGGTGAAAATTGTTGCACCGTTGAGCTCTATTGAAATGTCCTTGGCTGTTGGGATAGGATGTCGTATCCTCTTTATAGCTTTATTTGCAACTCTCATATCAATACATAATCTTATTGCATCATTCTTCTTAGGAACTATAGCAACAGGTGAAACCCATTCTGCTTGCTCATTTTCTGGAACTTTTCAATGATATCTTCTTTGACTAACTTTTGTAACTCTTTTTCAAGTTTGTTTCTTGAATGATAAGGTATTCGACGCTGTGGCTGCAACACTGGTTTTATTGATTCATCAATAACTAACTCTATTTGCTTATCTTTACACTTTCCAAGACATGTGAAAACTTCTTTGTGGTTGTTTACAATATTTTGTACATGCACATCCTTCACTTCCAACTTTTGTTTTTCAGCTTTTTCAACTTTTACACTATCCAAATGCAATGTAATCCACCTTTTCAAGATAAGAGGTGCGAAAACGAAAGTCTTTTGTTGTTTCAGATTTCGCATTTTTGAGGCCAAAATCTTGTTCTGCATGCAAAGTTTAGTGTATGAACCAATTTTCGCATTCATGTCTGTCTTCATTTGGAAATAACGGTGATGTAAAGAATTAGAAATCATAAGGGCTTTGACCGTGAAATCAAAAGTTTGGACAAAATTTGTCCAAACATCTGATTTCACGGTCAAAGCCCTTATAACTTTGAATTCTTAAAATCGCTGTAATTTCAAAACGAAGATAGATATGAAAGTAAAAGTTCGCTTCTTTACTAAACTTTGTACGTAGAACAAGATTTTAGCCTCAAAAATGCAACATCTCAAACAGCAAAAGACTTCCGTTTTCGCACCTCTTATCTTGAAAAGGTGGATTAAACCTAGCTCCTCTGCAGTGCCATAACTCATGAGGCATCCCCCTTTCTCTTGTGTGACATAAATTGTTGCAAGTGTGAACTTTCTTTTCGCTTCCACAAGGGTTTCGAATTTCCCAGCAAATCTAACAGGTTTCTTGCTGTTGAAAGCATAGGCTTTAACATTCGTAGGCTGTAGACAAACAGAATCCATTTTACGAAATGTGTCCAAATCTATTTCATTAATTGTTGATCCAGTGTCTACAGTCATCTTTATCTTACTTCCTTGAATCTTGACTTTCGTTGTGGGTTGCTCAGTTTCCTTTTTCGTTGTGGTTGCATAACAGTACTGTGTATCTAACTCTGAACTTGAATCTGTATCAGAACTGCTTGTATTGTTCTGAGCTAACAATGGTCGAACTTGGTTTCTTTGTCTCCTGTTGCTCTGGCATTGACTTGCGAAATGATTCATTTTTCCACAGTTATTGCATCTTTTGTTCTTTGCAGGGCAGGTATTTTTATGTGGGTATTCCCCTCCGCAGTTGAAACATGATTTAATTTTTGGGGAATCTCCCTTCCTTTCTAAGGCATTGTTTTCCGTTTTGGAATGTTGTTTTCTTGTTTTCTTGTTTTCTTTTTAACTGCAAGAACCGACTTATCATCAATTTTCTTCTCAATTTCCGCAGCTTGAACTGTGCTTGTTTCCTCCCGACGGCCAGCTAACAGCATATCCGCCAACTTACAGTCAGGGTCTCGTAAAGCCAATTTCCTAAGACGATTAGATCTACCCCCTAACCCCCTATAACAATTTGAACTTGCACTTCGAACTCTGCATCATGAAAATCACAGTTCGTAGCCAATGTGCGTAAACGAGTATGGAACTGGTCTAAACTTTCTGACTGGCCTTGTACAGCTTGGCGAAATTTATAAACCTCGAATAAACGATTTTTTCTGAGGCTCGAAGAAGTCATTTAACTTTGCGACGGCTGTATCGAAATCTTCTCCAGTTTCTTCGAGATTTCGAAAAATTTCTCTCACTCGCGACCCAGCTTGATACAACAAAAGTGCTCGTTTCCTTATGTCATTTGTAATGTTACTCGCAACGAGGTATGTATTGAAATCATCCAACCAGATTTTCCATCGAGCGGCCAAATCTGCTCCTAGATCCGTATCAGGATCAAATGGAGGCATAGGATTTATTATCAATCTGTACAACTAATAACTAATTTGCTTGCTCCTCGTCGCCATTATTGTGTTGGAGCTGCAAGAATGCGAAACAGTAACAACACATCACGCCTCGCCATTTTGCACAACATCAAGTAAACAACTATTGTTCTATTCAAAACAACACGATCAGGGGTCTGGGTCCAAAAGTCCCTACATCACAACACTAGCTTGGAGCCAGGATTGATCAAACTTTGCTAAAGTTCATTCACTTGAAAAAGAATCAAATTAAGAGATTGTACGACGAAAACATAAAGATATTTGGAAGAAAATCAAGATATTTTGGACTAAACGTGCATTGGAATGTCTGCAGTGCTCTTTTAAAGACGTGAGAAAAAGCACAATGGGAGGCTTTGTCATTTTAGTCCAAGAAACTTCAAGCATTGTTTCACAATGAGTGATAGGACACAAAAAGATTGGGTCGGGCCTAAGCTACTCTCGCAGTGATTGCTGAGACCAACGTTATGAATTTAGTTTGCAACTAAAATATAATGATGTAAGAAATAGTTACTCGTGTTCTTGTTCTTCTCTGTCATTTCCTTGCCTTGCAATTTCTGCCAAATACAGCCAGCATCGGAGCTAGATTCCCCTTCCACGACAGAACTAACATGGCGAATATATTTTCGCTCCTCCGCACTTCTGTCGTGGAAGGGGAATCTAGCTCCGATGCTGGCTGTATTTGGCAGAAATTGCAAGGCAAGGAAATGACAGAGAAGAACAAGAACACGAGTAAGTATTCCTTACATCATTACATATTGATTGCAAACTAAATTCATAACGTTGGTCTCAGTAATCACTGCGGTGTAGCTTAGGCCCGACCCAATCTTTTTGTGTCCTGTCGCTCATGATCTATTGGTAAACTGTTCCAAACAATAGTTCCTCTGTAATTCAGCGTGTTCCTTTCACTTTCTGTATTCAGTCTCTTAACCTGCAACTGCAAACCTCTTCTTTTGCTGACTTTCGTTTCAAACATATCACTTAGTCTGTGACCCTCCGTTCCCTTTACTATTTTATGCATCTAGGTGGCAACCTTTTTTTTATAAATATAGTCGATTCTATTCCAATTTACACTTTGCAGGACATCAGTATCCTTTACTTTAATGCCTATTTTCTTCACTATCCTTGTTGCTTTTATATGCTGAATTTCAATCTTTTTCATAAGGTTTTTTGATGATGTCCCTCATATCAGCAAGCTGTAGGTTATCTTTGGTATGATCATGCTGTAATATATCTTTTCTAATGTTTCAGATTGTAAAAAGTTAATTTTTTCTTAACATTGCATTATATATGTAGTATATTTCTTTCGGACTTTCTCTATTTGTGTTTTCCATTTCAGTTGCCGGTCTATAAACACTCCGAACAACTTGTATTCTTCTTTAAAATCTACCACTTTGTCAGAAATTTCAACCGCTAGTAGAGGGCCGATGAACTTTCTCCTTTCGACGATCATTGCCTCTGACTTTTTGATGTTTACTGTCATTTTGTTCATTCTACACCACTGCATGACTTCTTTAGCTAAGACTTGCATTTTGCATATAGTTTCATCTGCTGTTGCCTCTATGGCAAAAGCTCTTATGTCGTCAGCATATAAATGAACCTCTCCAGCTGAAATTGATTCCGATATGTCATTCATAAATAGAGAGAACAATCTTGGGTCTAATAGCCTTGTGGGACTCCGTATCTCACTTCTTTCAGTTTAGATGCTGTTCTATTTACTTCAGTATATTGCTGTCTCTCTTCCAAATAACTTTCTATTAAATGGTAAAGTTGTCCAGTAATTCCAATTCCCTTAATTTTTTGCTTCAAAATTTGGTGATCTGTCGAATCAAATGCTTTACTGCAGTCGATAAAGACAACCCCAGCTGTCTGCCCATTATTGATGGCCTACTTCCAAATTTCTGATAGATACAGTAATATTGATTCTGTTGATGTGTTTTTTTCTATTTGCCCATTGGCTTCTTTGTCTGGTAAGGTCCACTTGATCATCAAGTTGGTCACATATTACTGCTTCGAATACCTTGCTGGGGATGGATAGCATGGTAAGTGGTCGGTAATTGCCCCCTCTCTATTCTCTCCCCACCTTTGTATGCCGGTTTCAGCTTGCCTATCTTCCATTTAGTTGGAAATTTCCCCTCAAGGTAACTTTGACTGCAAATGCTAAACAAGCATGGACTTATATCCTCAGACAGCAACTTCAGTTCTCTTGTTGTAATATTATTATGGCCAGCTGCTTTCCTGGGATTCAGGATCTTTAATTTTTCTGTAAACTTCTCAGTTGTTAGATACAGTTCGGACATTGTTGGTGCTACTCCGCCGATGCATTTTTGGTGCTACCCCCCTCTTCACCAGTCGCAGTACTGCCTTCGCAACCAGGATGTCATTGGGCGTTTGAATGCAAGGACAGAAAAATTCAAGTCGACTTTCTATCCAAATTGTTTATCCGAATGGAATAAGCTTGAGCCTGAACTGAGACTTGCACCTTCTATTGCTGTTTTTAAGAAGAAACTCTTGTCAATAATCCGTCCTCCTGCAAAATCTGTTTATGGAATTCACGATCCTAAGTGATTGTCCCATCTTACTCATCTTAGGGTTGGTCTTAGCAAGTTAAATTTCCACAAATTCAAGCATAATTTTAGAGATACCATAAACCCGATGTGCCCAACAAGCGATGGAATTGAGGATACGGAGCACTTTTTGTTGTTCTGCCCCTCTTTTTGATGCTCAACGACAAGATCTTCTCGCTGGCATGGTTGAATTATTACGACCATTTGGTGCAAATCACCGATCTCTCAAATGACGCTTTGACACAGCTTTTATTATATGGTGATCAAGACCTTTCTTATGACCTGAATAAAAATATACTCGAATTGACCTTACGTTTCATTCGCGAAACTGGTCGCCTTGACTAAGATCATTCAACCCTCAGCTATGCACAAAGGAACCACCACGTCGTTAACGTAAATGTCCTTTTACTTTGTAAATTCTGTTTCACATCAGATGTCAGGAATTTGAAATTACTTCAAAGCACGTAAACTTATCGCAACCCTAACCTTACATTTGATGTGGAACCGAATCTAGTTTAGTAGATATTAAATTGTCCGTAGTGTTTGTTGTATTTAGGTTAGCATTGCGTGTCTTTTCATATTGGCCATGGGGTAGTCATTGTCGTTCGCTCCCCATGGTATCGTCCCTGTAGTATTGTATAGTAGTTAGATCCGTATAGTAGAATGTAGGATTTGTTGTATTACTTTTAATGAATAAAAAAAGATGTATTGTGCTCCGTCATTGCTGGATTCATCAAATTTGTTAGCAAAAATGTATTCACACCTTTTGCTATCTGCTGGTCACTTGATAGTAGCTGACCTGTATCACCTTTAATTGGTCCTATCCGTTTTTATTTTGACCTTTCGGTACCTGTTATTGTTTTTACTGTTCTCCAAAAATCAGAGGTGCCCTTCTGCTAAATTGTGTTTCCAGTACTTTGCCTCAGACGACTTCAGCTCTTTACTGACCCTGTTCCTCATCCTTTTGTACTCATCTCTGTCCTTTGAATCTTGAGATGGAGGCAATGGGGGGGGGGGGGAGGGGCTGTCAGAAGCCATAAATTCACTAAGTTATTTTTGGAAAACCGTAAAACACCTCATAATTTGGCTAAAAACCTCATAATATATTTTCACCTTTCTATATATCATCTTGGCTTTATGTCGCAGATGACAGCCTCCAAATCGTTTTTGGGACTCAACAAAACCGAAAACTAATTCCAGTGCCTCAAATGAGCTGGTAAAAGTAAAACTTGGTGGATTTTCTCCAAAATTTGTTGTATTGGACAATTGTTCGTAGCTTTAACCTCAGCTTTTCTAATATTTTGACTTCTTGATGCAGACGTCTGCAAACTGCTGAGAAACAAGGGAATCCAAAATCCGTCATTTTTACGCCAAAACCGTACAACCGTTCTAAGGAAAGCTAGAAACCGCAAACCGTCAGGCCCTGCGACCCCACAGCAAGTACAAGGCCTCAATCAATTGTTTTTGTTTTTTTTGTTTTGAATTTTTTTTGAGTGGGCTCCTCAGGATTTCTAGATACTTAAAGCTAATTTAGGCTCACTTCACATGCCGCATGCAGGCATGGGACCCCTAGTCTAATGTCCCTTCCAAAGGACGACAAGGTGAGTTGTGAGGTCAGGCCTCCGAGGTCACCCATCAAGAGTCTGACCTCACTCTACCAAGCTTAACCCCGTAAAATCAATTGAAAGGATATTACACAAGAAGCTGATATAATCAATGTTCTTTGACGATTTAACTTGCAAGTGGTGGTTCAGTTATGTTGGCTTTGTCTAGGACCCGAAACATTCGAACCTACTATGTAATGAAGTGGCTGACTGTAGATTGTGATTGGTCCTCTAGAATACCAAACAAGTTAGAGGAGCACAGGGCAATAAATACAAGGACCCCTAGATGATCTACTTCAAATGAAAAACGAACTAATATACTAACGTTTACTCGTAATGATGCTTTTGTAAAGGCATTCATTATACATCAAAATTGAAAACTTTCGTATCATCAAAATTTCGGACAAAATTTTGTCCGAAAGTTTAACCGTCTAATATCTGGTGACGTCCGAAATTTACAATTGAAACTAGAAAATCACAAAGAAAAGTTGTTCGAAAATCGATGTCTTGCAACTCCTGAGAGAGGTGCAACGTCCTTTGCCCATCGTTCCGAGCAGGGAGATATAGATATCTCCCTATATCTCTATGTCTCCCTGGTTCCGAGTGAGAAAAGTCCGTGGGATTTGATCAATGTTTTAGGCTCTTTTTCAGTCATTTCGTAACCATGAAGTTCTTATAAAGTTGAATTTACTTATACTTGTGGTGCTGGTAAGAAAATTAGAAAAATCCCAAAAACACTTCGATCTTTTGGCTTCTAACTAAATTTAAATCACGCAGATCTGTGATGTAGTCTTGGTACAACGAATTTTCAAAAGTGGGAGCTTTTTCTGCCTCAGCCGGTATTCCTTGAGCACCTTGATTTGGACCCGCTGGCTTCCCTACATTTGCTGACAGCAAGACTATTGCTACAGTCTCTACTTACTTGCTTCGGTTGCGTCATTAATACATTCATTTACAAAGCTACCACGAGCGGTGTTTCTATGACACTTTCCGAACGTACATAGCAGTTTCCTGAAAGATTTCATTACATGAATTTGCAGTTAAACGCAAAAACTTAATATGAAAATATTGCCTTGCCCTTGTTGTATAAGCGGGATAGACTCCTTAAGATATCACGTAGTTGACTAAATAAATGGCCTGTCGTAAGTCTTGGCCAAACATATGGTCGGAAAATGGCTTGAGAGCCTATCTTATGATATTTAAGGATATATAGCAACTACTTGTGAGGTGCTAGGTGGAAACGCTTTCAGTGAACCTGCATTTTGCAGGCTGCTCGACAGTATTCAGTATCAATAGTGGCTTGAAAGACTTTACGAGAATTTATTCAATTTTCAGCAGTAAAGATAAACAAAGACACAAGAAGAAGTGAATAGCAAAAGAAAGATGATTCCAATTCGTCTTACCGTTTGTATGATCGTGGCTGCCATTTTAGTCAATGAATTGATGCCTACAACTGATGCCAATCTTGCAACGATTCAAGCATCATGGAAGGCAATGAAGAGGCGAATGAGGCAGAAACAAAGAATGATGATGCCTAATTTAATCAGTGTGCGAAAATTACGTAAAAGAGTTACTTCAGGTAAGCATGTGAATTTTGATTTGATGTTCTGCATTTTCATAAAATTCCCCAACAAACTTTTTGTAGTTCAACCATAGCTGCTTGATCAAAATTTTGGGAATGCCAGGTGTCCCAACAAAAAGTACTCCCGTTTGAAAAATCATGAAAGGTGTTGAAGGTGTTCTGGTGCAGTGGTGCAATCCTCTGATTTTGAAGCCAAAACAGACAAGTGGAGTTGGTTCGGTACCAAGTAGGAACCCACCACTTGAGCGTCATGACAAAGGGACGTGCTCTATTTCTGCGATCCCAGCGCTTGGCGCTGAAAAACGCAACTTCACCTTCACCATCGCTATGAAAATCCTATTACCGAACTTGTCAATAATTTTTCTTTTTGATCCCTTTTCTCTGTTATCCAAATTATCTATGGATAGTAAAATGTTTGTTTTTATTACTTGAAGGGTATGAAATAATGCCTCGCAGAACCCCAGTCTCTGCTATCCTCTTACAGCAGCTGGTTTATCTTGCCTAAGGCTGATTTTCACATAGAATTTTCCAATGGGACGGACTGAACTTGACACATTGAAATGTTAGTCAGCGTAACGTTCTGTTCAAATTCAAAGCAATACTTTCAAACGTAAGCGAAGGATTTCCTTTCCAATCGGAAAATCCTACAAAGGCCCCGTTTACACGGTGCCGGACAAGTATTTGTACGAATAAGCTACGTTTACATGGTACCGGACAAATATTTGTTCGCTTTGCCTTTCCATTTACAAGGTGCCTGATCAGAACGTATTTATGTGGGCATGACATGCACACTAAAGAACAAATCATATGTCGCTTGTAGTCTCTCCAAATTCTGTAGTTTTCTCTCCATTCTTCTTGTACAAAAACGTCCATTACGAGACTCCTCCGCCATGCACTTGTCCTTCCCGGTCCTTCCCCAAAATGAGATCTTTTCAAGCTTGTTCGAGCTTTCTTCAGCTCCAGCATCTGCTGCAGTGGTAACTTACAGATAAAAAAGCCAGTGCTGGGGATTGAACTTAACAGGGAAAACAATCGTGTTTGCAATTAATTATCTATTTCTTTTTCGTTTTGATCGGGTCAGTTACATAATTCACAACACATCAATTTTAGCGCCAGAAACACGCTACAGCACAAAAACACAAACTCTGCCATATTTGCTTTCCCTCATTTTGGAAAAATTCTACCCTCCTAGTGAATCCGAACAAAAAGAAGTTCGGGAATTTGCGTATACACGGTGCCGGACAAGTTTTTATCCGTACAAGTTCACAACTTGTACGCTTTCGTAGCAGTACAAGTTTCCGTGTAAACGAAAGCCCTATCTTGTACGGATAAAAACTTGTCCGGCACCGTGTAAACGGGGCCTAAGTGAAAGCAAGCCTTAAGAGCAACTGTAGTAAAATATTTCACTTTCTGTTAAGGCTACAAACAGTTTGCATTGACATTTATTGGCAAACTAGGAGCTTGACATACGAAAGAAATTACGTGGTAATCATCAGTGCCTTTTGCAGCATGCTTCAAAATCAGGTATCCCTAAGACGAGCTAAATTTACTCACTTTAAAATCAATCACACGATCAGCGATGCTTGGCAAAATGATTTGATCATCGATGCACTTGTCAAAACATGAAATTTAAAGATCTGCCTTATAATAAAATGTTGGTGATTCATCAAACAGGAGTACATTTTTTACGACACCCGGTATTTTTTGCAGCATAGTTTGCGTTTGCAGTCATGCTCAAATGCAGTTATTTTGCATATATCAAACTTATTCTTGACAATCAGCTATAAATCTGTAGACAAATGGCAGTTCATAGTCACATTTTTTTCTTCAATTCCATAATCTGTGCCAAGACGTAATTTTTCAACAATACAAATTATAGATGAGATGGCCGAGGATCAGGTTTTTCAAAAGGCCGCCTCATGTTCTTTGCCTCCTTTCACCACTCAAATATTTTGATCATTCAGTGAAATTATATCTTTACTATAGTTGTATTGAATTTATTGCAAAGTCAGACTATAGTGGTAATTTATCAAGGGTGAGACAAGATATTGGGACTTCAGGCAGTATCAAAAGTTATGGTGACTTTCAAAGGCCACGATTTCTTTCACTAACGTGGCATAGCAAGGAACTAAGTCAATAGTCCCACTCAAGAAATTTGAGAAAACAATATCTATCTATTGCATCATCATTAAATAGAATCGACAGCTCGGGAGAAACGCATGCACAAGAATGGATCAAGTATCTGCCGGAAGGTGTAGGTAATTAATTTTCCTTCTTGCAAACAATAGCCAATCTCCTTTCTTTTCCAGGTGACAGAAGACTTTCATGTGTCAGATACGACTATCTTGGAAGGTGTACACGATACAGAGTGATGTTTCTCTGGGGGTGAATTGAATTATAAAAGTCTTGAGATCTGGTGTGATTTGTTTGGCCTTGGAGTAGCAATGATTGTCCATTCCTTGCCAGAACTTTGATGCCATAGAGGACTCACTTGGAAAGGGATCTGCTGCAGAAACTTCTGGTAGTTATGGCATAGAACAAAACAAATATCAATCAAATTAGATATACACCATCTTCTTAATGATGTCATTCGATGTAAATAAAACATTCGAGGGCGAGATGTTTCTCACTGATCATTCTCGTTGCTCATCATTGATGCTGGCAATGCCTGTTTTTTCTTTTTCTGGTAAGTAAAGAAGAGCTATCACGTTTGGCGGGCTGGAATAAAAGTATGCGGCCGACATTCAAACGTGAATTGTTGATCTATCAATCAATAGCCTGTGCACTCCTCCTCAAAGGAAAGGTAGTTGAAATTGACACTTCACGCAGGCTATCGGTCAAACGCTAACTTAGATGTGAAAGTTTTTTTGATGAAAGCATTCATTCCCAGACCAAGAAACTAGGAAAATGTCAGTAAGGGGCTGGCATGGAAATGTGAATTCCAAATTCGATTCTGGTCTATCATGTAGTTTGCAATAAATACAATACGATTGACAATTTCAGGGATAGAATTTGAATCTCAACGGCAAGTAAATCATAAATCAGAATCGGATATGGAATTCTTGTTCTGAAACAATCCCATATCAGCATTTTCCAAATTTCTAGGTCAAAGGATGAGTGATTTTACTAGAAAATTTCACATCTAAGATTGCTTTTGGCTGATAGCATCAGCATTTCAGTCATTATCATCGGCACTAGATATAAGTGTTGTTCCATAGGCGGGCTAACATGCATCATAAAACAAAACGGAATGGAGGCTTGCGGTCTTTGCTTCACTTGCTTTGGTTGTGCCATGTTTTACAGACGTGTGACATGCTATCTCATCCCTACATAGTTATCTTACAACCAACAGAGACCTACAAATAAGACACACTTCGAAGGTTATATCACACTCCTTTGCCGCATAGGCAAATCTACCAAAGCACTCACTCTAAATTTTCGATGGGCGCAAGGGATGATAAGATATACTGATATTGTAGGATCAACCTCGTTATAGGCTAAAGCCCTTGTAATAATTTTCCAATGCACAGTCCTTGAGAAATTTGAAGAGCTTCTCATATAGATTTCATTCTTTTGTAAATATATGGTTTGTATTTGTATAGACTTAGACAGTGTAGGATCGTAAAATAGATTCTCGTGTGACTTAAATCTAATTTCATTGTAACTTTGTAAATAGTACCATGTTCGCCACAATTGGAAACAGATCAAGTTGATTAAAGTCAAATTATAATTTGCACGACAATTTGCATCGTTCTCTGCTTTCGTTCTGACTTGAATACCGGGTGAGTCAAAAAAGTTAATGCCTTTGAGAATAGAAATGTATATGTTGCAATGTTTAATACCGCGTTCACACGATGCCGGCACATTTTGAAAACGATGAAAAATGTGACAGTAGCAAAATTTGAGCTAGCGTTCACACGATGCCGGCACAATTTGAAAACGGTCGGAAATTTGACGATAAAAACTCGTTGCAGGATTTTATGCCAAAGAATAGTACCTACACCCTAAGAATAGACCTGTCTCGTTCAAAAAGTGTCGAAAAATGTTCTGTTTTCATCTTTGTTGAGTGTTTAAACGATGCTGTTTCAAATTTATGCCGGTTACGGTTCCGTTTTCAAAATCTACCGTTTTCAAAATCTGCCGGCAAAAAATGTGCCGTTTTCGTGTGAACGGGAGGCCTATCCGTCGAATTTTTCACCGTTGTCAAGATGTGCCGGCATCGTGTGAACGCAGTCTAAGACTAAAATGTCAATCTAACAATCAAAGATTTACTTTGATGTGAAAATTTTGTTTGGCAACAGCGCTCACCTTCGGACCCAGAAATCAGAAAAGTGCCGGCAAGGGCTTGTATGGGAATGAGGATTCCACGTTTGATATTTATCCATGGTTTACGCGCTCGAGTCTTGCCAAATGCTAGGGGCCAAATGTCCAACTAATCTTGACTCACCCAGAAGATGATTTTCATATGAGCCTGAACCACAGGAAGATCAAACCTACGGTGGCAACGCAACTAAAATTCCACTGTTTACCAAACTTTTTGCCCTATCAATGACAGATTGTGCCTGAGAAAGGCTGCTTTTTGCACATAATTCAACGTTGGAGAGGGTGTGCGCCGACCCAGCCTCACCCTGGTTCATAGGCTACTGACTGTTTTTCCATTGAATTGGCCTGCACCTATATCGATTGCGACTTTAGCAATTTACTGCAATTGCATTTCCGAAAGTCAGATCGATCTTGAGATCATTTTTACAATGTTTCTGCAGTAAAAGATCTTCATCACGAGACTTGAGGTTATTATTACGCTACTGTGCTACCACTATAGGGAATCTCCTCAACATTTTTGAAGATGGTAAGGAGGGGGGGGGGCAGGATCACGAATCACGGAAATAAAATGCTAAGCTTCACGATTCACGTTAACGAATACTGGCTTTTCACGTTTCATGAGAAAAAATATGGCCCAAAAATATGGCAAACCACGTGTTTCACGAAATATCTTTGCCACCCTCATTTTTCCACCATAACACTGCCCATGGAAAGATGACACAGACAAAATGTTGTATTGCATTTGCTTAATGACCTAATGCCATGTTATGAATGTTATTAGAAATCTCATTTCTCTAAAAAACAGAGTGCTCAGAAAAAAAACAACCCACTTTCAATTGAGATTCTGCGGGAATTGATAGAGTTTGAATCAATATGAGACATACCATCTGATAGTCGAGTCTATCTTCTTTCCAATGATATCCAGGTTGGTAGAATTAATTGAATTTTTCATTGCTTAATTGACGTTTTCGTAAGTATGGCTTATTCTAGATGCTGGAAAATGATAGGGCACTTACATAGACGATAATCTACATTTGTGAGAACATATTTTATCATTATCTTCAAATGCATCTCATATGAATAAAATTGTCTTTTTCCCTCCTCAAGGCATCACATCAAGTGCTTTTAGGCCTGCAATACCTCGAAAAACTTTTTCTCATAATTTTTATTAGAAAAGGGGTATTGATTTTGCATTTGCAGGAAGCTACGTTTGAAATTAGACATACTTACTAAAATATACTTTAGGGGCAGAAACTTTCGCGGGCAGAAAGATCGCGAAATTAAGGGTATAAACTTTCACGAATGACGTTCTTCCCGCACATTTTGAGACCTAAACTTTTGCGACAGGGAAAAGAAGATGCATTTTCGTGTGAAAAAACTTTCGCGACTGAAGAAAAATGAGTGAAAAACACAATTTTCTATTCATTTTCAGTACTACCCACAGTCACGGTGACAATATACAAGGTTTTATAGCCCAAGAGACTAAAGATCGGGGTGATTAAATGACAGCAACGAACAAACTTGAAGAAACGAAAAAATTGGATAGAAAAAACTTTCGCAAGTCGAGAATTTTCTGCAATTTTGCGAGCAAAAACTTTCACGAATTTTGAATTTAGATTATGCCTTGGCAGAAACTTTCGCGAAAAATGCCAAAAAAACGCGAAAATCACGAAACTTTCTGCCTGCGAAAGTTTCTGCGCCTAAAGTAGATTAAATGATGGATAATTCCATTAAGGTATCCAACTAAATGTACTTAGAAAGAAGAAAGATTGTACTTTCAGATGGTATACATTCAATGTACTCATATTTTGGCAATTTTTTAAGATCTCAAGTTATAGTTGGGTTGCATTTTTTTTTCTGAAACATCCCGTAGATCAATTCATTGTCCATACCACGGAGGAATAGAATGACAATACTCCCCTACTTCCTCAGATGAACAAATTCTGTCCTTGCAACATTCTACCCAAAATGATGTATCTCTTTTCCTTCGACCAAAGGATGATTTTAGAAAGTTCCTTGCCATTTTGTGAGATAGAACTGGTTGCTCAACGGTGCTCGCTAAAACAGAGACCAATGCATGTTATTCATTTGACTCGCACCAATTTCATTGAAATCAGATATGAAGGAGATATGTTATCGATGTTTTCAAGACTTTTGATTGCGGAGTCCACTTTGACATCAGCAATTTTCGCGTTATCGCAAAACCTTACATGATATTAATAGACATAAGCAATTTTCGTGTTATCGCAAATCCCTTGCATGAGATCTAATTTGAGACATGCACAAACAGTTTCATACATGAACTAAATAAAGCCTTAAATTGACAAACTAGGGCTAATAGCTTTTGATTATTTGTACATCGTCCTGATTTTGCAGAAAAAGAAATGCCCAAAAAGATCTTAACTACTGTTCAGCTGATTCTCGTTTTTACGAAAAGCACTTGATCTTAGCAAAACTCATCTCTCTGATTTGCAGTTAAAACAGCATCCACGATCGTGTGGGGTTACGAAAGATCAATATTCAGACATTGACATTCTTACGTTTGCTTAGCTTGGGACTACTTTGTAAAGGATCTCATGTTCTTTGAGACCTGTGATGATCAATTAAAGACATCTTTTTTATGAAAGTGACTTGGTGCTAATTTTGATAGAATGTTAAATTTCATTAAAATCCATTGGTTCCACTCTACATCATGTTGGTTTAAATCAGGCCTAGGATGTTTGATGCTCTAGGAAGCCTAGGGGGGCTGATTCGGCCCCCCTAATTTACTTCTGTTCTGGACAACCTAGAGCCTTGAAACTTTGCATGTGTATAAAACAACTTATGATAAACCCAAAAATCAAATCTGTTTTAGATATGTCACGTGACCTTTCCATGACGTCACATTATTCAATTTTCAAAGTCAATAGGGTTCAGTGCTAAAAAGTTTCAATCGTTGATTGTGAGAAAACAAAAAGCATTAAGGACATCAGTCCAATTTCACTGTATTCTATGTCTAAATAGTATTTGCTCTTTGAAGAAAAATTAACAAAAAGTGATGACGTCATCACACAGGAATGCAAAGAATGTGCGCATGCTTCAATAGAGCATCAATAGTAGTATGTATTCCTATCTTTTCATCATTTTATCACATTAGCTGTAGATTTTATTGGGAATTATTCAAAATTTTACACATACATCTCTCAAAAATTGATCGCGTTTACCACACTGAATGAAATTGATTTTTTCAAAAAATTAATTTTACATCGTAACAAGGATAAAAACTAAAAGTCAGAAAATTTCAGTGTTCTAAGTGCACTTGGTAATAATCTACAGACAAAAAACCGCTAGGGGGGGGGCTGATTCGGCCCCCCTAGGCTTTATAGGGTTAAGGGGGAACAGAGGGGATTTTATGGGAGGGGGCATTTTAGCACTCCATTTAGAGATTAGAACTTATAAATCTTCATACTTACAAGTGCCTATGCTTTGCCTAGTGTTGGAAGTAGCACGTCTAGCCTTGCAGAAAGGAACGAGATATTCCATGAAATCTTGTCTGGCCACAGGGGTACGCTGCAGGGTTCACTTTGGAACAATTCACACGATGACATGTGTGCACCATGAAGAATATCAAAAAGCTTTGAGTGAATATTCTGATATCCATGCTTGTCTCCAAAGCTTAAATAAGATAAAAATTACCTTAAAGTCCCTATTGCGTAGAGCATAGGGCTCAAATCTTAAAAAGGTGGGTGTAAAATTCTGTTACATTTCTATTTGAATTAAATGACATTGAACTGAATGAATTGACTGCCTAGCACTGATGCTACTTTGCTTTGCTGTAAATCCTCCGTGGAAGTTGTTTGAAATCTTAATCAGTTAAAAAATTGCAGCAGTTACTTTTTTGAAGCTGTGCCGTCGTCAAATTTCTAAATCCTGAACCAGAAGAGGGACAAATTTCTGCTTGCCACCATATTGTAGACTTTATAAATTTAAATTTTTTCGAAGATTTCGTCATTTTTCTCTTATGATTTAGGATACAGTAAAGTCCCGCCTTTAAGAAACTGCAATATAAGAAACTCAGGCCTGATATGGCTGAATAAAATACCTCTTTACAAGAAACTATCCAGGCTAATTCATGTATGTTTTCTTATACAATGGTACATTGCAATATTATAAGGCGTACATTTGAATATGTCTCCGATAGGTCTCAATTAAGAATGGACGTTTCATGCTCAAATTGTTATAATTTCAAGAATCTTTCAGTACTGGCCCAACCCATTAATCCTCGCAAAACAGTGCATATTTCAAAAACGCTTTCCTTGACAATTTTGACAGCTGTTTTGAGCATTAAAGTGTTTCTTATACCATGGTATACACACTCTGTCTTAAAGAAGTATATCTTGACATAATAAGCCAATCAGGCTGTCTTTGTGTGACGAGTATCTTAAAAGCGGGACTTCACTATACAATGATTTTAACTGTTCCAAAACTTTTCAAAAGAAATCTAAATGCGACAATTGTGAGAGAAATCAAGACATCAAAAATTTACATGGCAGATTCACAGCAAACCAGGACATTGTACTTTCTAGCCAATCCATTCAAAGATAAATGCATTAGAAATTCTCACCCACCATTTGAAACATTAGAAAAATTTGAGCCTTATATAGTTGCATAGAATATGTCTACCGTATCGACTTGCATATGAATTTCAACAAAATGCAGCTGTGTTTCCCGACAAAGGGGCAATTCCTATAAATATACAACTGAAAAACTTCAAAATGAGAAATGCTAAATCATTTGCTGTGATCTTCATCAAGTTTTGCTAAAAAAAATCTCGTATTAACAGCTCTCCTTTTTGCATGATTTCCGTTGGTCCATTGACAAATGGACTAATATTTATTCAGCCCAGACTATCTTTTTTGTCATCCTTTCCAAATTTCCAATAAGTGAAGTAGGAGCAAGTATACAATCCACACAAGGGCTTGTAATATATGCAATTCAACTCAGAGGAATGAAAACCTGGTTCTTTTTCTTTGGCTACAATGGCATGCCCTTATATCTGAATCCATGTAGTATTGTTTTAAAAACTCATGGAATCAAACAAACCTGAAAATATTGAACAAGCCATATGGATAGTCATATTGATAGATTGGCTTGATTTTATGTCTTTTTGTGTTCTAATCTGCTTTTTACCGAATTTAGCCGAAATCATTTTCCTCGATAAATCAAGACAAAGTTTTATATCCTACAACCAATAATTTCTAAAAAGTTGCATCTTCTGATATTGCAACTAAAAGTTACTGAAGTAAATTCGACAGCTTCCTTCAGTGGAGCTTTCTTCAGTTATTATTATTATTATCATTTCATTCAAAGTTGGCAACTTACGTAGCAAAATAAAGATTGCTAATTCAAGCCAACAAATTAATTACAATGATACAGAAAATAGAAAAATATATACACGTTAACTAGTAGTAAAAAAATTACAAAATTCATAAAATCTATGTAACAAGATGAATAAAGCTATAGAAAGCCGAGTTGAAGTATACATCGTTTGCAAAGTCTGCTGTCGCAGTTATTCAGTTATGAATGGCTTATGGCTACCAAGTAAAACCATAGCAATGAGCAATAATCTTTGCTCAAACACGAATTTTTGTCCGTACATAATTTTTGTACATACATGCACTGCAAATGATAAAAAGAACAACTGAAGCTAAAAAATTCTCTTGCTATTGCTGCTTGAATTACTGAGATTTCTAAAATGATACCTTTATTGTCTCAAGTGATTTCCTTTTCGTTCTTTCTCTGTAATGAAGATTTTCAAACTTACAATTACATGAGCAGAGTGATATTAAAACTGGTATTGTAGAAGTGATCTAATTTCTGAGTGCAAGATGTACATGTTGCGTGCTTTCCAAGATCAACCTGTTGGTTGAAAATTAATTTCCTGCAGTTATTAGGTACAAGTCGAGGTAGACTTTATTGAAAACATCTTTTATTAAAAAGCTGGTTCTTGCTTCAACAATTCGAAAGTTTCTCTTCATTGTATTTTGCAGTTACAGCACGCAAAAGAATTTTTGAAATGGAAAATTGCATTTACATGAATATTTTGTGTTGTGGTTTAAAAGTTTAAGGAAATATATCAAATTGAATATTATGCAGGATGTTTTGCAACGTTAGGTAAAACCAAAGTGCTAAGTTTATTTTGCTTTTTATGTGATACGATACTCGGCAAAATGCTTAACAGATTGCTGGAGACCAACAACTGAATTGCTGTTTTTGAAGCAATCACTAATTTTGTCTTTTATTTGCCATAAAGCAGCAACAACTTGTCAGATTGACTCTGATTTGATTTAGTGATAACATCAGCTCAAATATGCTCCTCCCCTATGCACTGATCTTCCATGGATTCGTGCAAACCTATTGTTTATCAGCTCAAAAGGTACGGTTTTGTCGTTGTACTGATTGAGTCCACCCCAAATTTACTTCTGTTCTGGACAACCTAGAGCCTTGAAACTTTGCATGTGTATAGAAGAACTTATGGTAAACCCAAAAATGAAAACTATTTTTAGATGTGTCACGTGACCTTTCCATGACGTCACATTGTTCAATTTTAAAAGTCAATAGGGTTCAGTACTAAAAATTTGCGATCGTTGATTGTGAGAAAACAAAAAGCATTACGGACATCAGTCTAATTTCATTCTATCCTATGTGCAAATAGTATTTGCTCTGTGAAGAAAAATT
This sequence comes from Aurelia sp. 3 sensu Dawson et al. (2005), assembly GCA_964020215.1. Taxonomy (NCBI): domain Eukaryota; kingdom Metazoa; phylum Cnidaria; class Scyphozoa; order Semaeostomeae; family Ulmaridae; genus Aurelia; species Aurelia sp. 3 sensu Dawson et al. (2005). Next base: position 13,815,672 of record OZ026585.1, read on the forward strand.
AACACAAAGCGATGACGTCATCACACATGAATGCAAAGAATGTGCCCATGCGTAGTGCCAAAATCCGCAAAACTATACGTTCAAATTAAAAATTAGCTAATTTGTTTGATAGAGCATAAATAGTAGTATGTATCCCTATCCTTTCATCATTTTATCACATTAGCTGTAGATTTTATTAGGAATTATTCAAAATTCTACACATACATCTCTCAAAAACTGATCGCGTTTACCCCTGGAATGAATTTGATTTTTTCAAAAAATTAATTTTAGATCATAAGAAGGATAAAAAGTAAAAGTCAGAAAGTTTCAGCATTGCAGGTGCATTTGGTAAAAATCTACAGACAAAAAGCCGCTAGGGGGGGTGATTGAGCCCCCCTAAGCTTGATAGGGTTAATCTCAAATCTCTCGCGATCTGATGATCCTAGCAAAACAAATAATCTGTGTTCTAAAAGCGTAGAAATACAGTTACTTAGTGAACAGTCGTTTGATATAATGAAGCAACTGCGCTGAAAAGGAAGTCGTCAAATATGAATAAACTTCTCGGCACAATATAAACACGCGCAATTGGCCACACTATGATGACTTGCCTAAATCGTATAATTCATCTCAACATCAATGACACCCCTGCAACCGAAATTGTATCCTGATTGTCTCAAACCCCATTTCTGTGAGTAGGACGGGGGTGTTATACTTGGAAGGATGGTAAGCATCTCAATCTATAAGTTGATACTGTAAAACACTGCTTACAAAGTGCAGAAAAGTTGATTCACATTTAACGAATCTCCGTTTTTGATTACAAAGTCCACTTTGTAATCTAAGAAGGGGCTTCGATGTCAGTGAATCAGTCAGAAAGAAACCCACTTCCGTCACGCTCGTTAAAGCAATTGATTAACGTTTTATCTCTGCTAATTGGCACTGAAATAAAGAAAGCGCACATAAAGCGCATACAAGACAGAAGTTTCCCGCGATCCTATAGCAACATTTGACGTCGGCTTATTTCATGTTAGACAGATTTGACACCATAAGATGGATAAATTACTAGGATGTTTACCCTGGCACAGCAACAAATTCACCCAGAATTGGCACGTTCTTCACTTCATTAGCAGCTTAATTATGTAAAAACAATCGTTTTTTAGAACGAACGAATCATTAGCCACTTATTGATAGTACTCATTATGCAAATAACTCAACTTTAGAGGATGATGTAACCGGCGGCCTGCACAGAGGCTAGCATTTGCAGCATAACCAAAGGTAGAAGGACCCCCCTCCTACGCAGCAACGGATGCAATCATCGCAGGTGAAGTTGAGACGAAAGGTGCAGAATCCCAGCAAGCAATGGCGCCATGGACTGGGGGAAGGGACGTGATCACACTGAACCAAAACATCTTCATGCATATCATTCTGCACAGAGGAATCTTCGTGACTGCTTGTCTGAAATTAGATGCCCGCGAATAGCAACAACTGAAACGTTCTGTACGGTTCTGCATAAGTAATTTTGCGTTATCGTAAATCTCACATGACATCTCATTTGACACAGATGCACCAATAGTTTTGTGCACGAACTATAAGCAAACTAGGGGTAATGACTTTTGATTTTTGCGTATCATTCTCGTTTGACATAAAGACCAAAACATTGCCTTTGACCTTGAGGCGATTCTTATCCTTATACTAGGCGCTCGATTTTCCATTGAAGGCGACTTTAGCAGCAACACTCATCTCTCTGACTGTAGCAAAAAACAGAATCAACGATCATTTGGGGTTATGAAGAAATCAATAATCAGATATTCTTATGCTTGTTTAGCTCAGGACGGACTTTGTAATCATCCAAAAGGATCTTATGTTTGATTACAAAGTCCACTTTGTAATCTAAGAAGGGGCTTCGATGTCAGTCAGAAAGAAAGTAACCCACTTCCGTCACGCTCGTTAAAGCAATTGATTAATGTTTTATCTCTGCTAATTGGCACTGAAATAAAGAAAGCGCACATAAAGCGCATACAAGACAGAAGTTTCCCGCGATCCTATGGCAACATTTGACGTCGGCTTATTTCATGTTAGACAGATTTGACACCATAAGATGGATAAATTTCTAGGATGTTTACCCTGGCACAGCAACAAATTCACCCATAATTGGCACGTTCTTGACTTCATTAGCAGCTTAATTATGTCAAAACAATCGTTTTCTAGAACGAACGAATCATTAGCCACTTATTGATAGTACTCATTATGCAAATAACTCAACTTTAGAGGATGATGTAACCGGCGGCCTGCACAGAGGCTAGCATTTGCAGCATAACCAAAGGTAGAAAGATCCTACACAGCAACGGATGCAATCATCGCAGGTGAAGTTGAGACGAAAGGTGCAGAATCCCAGCAAGCAATAGCGCCATGGACTGGGGGAAGGGACGTGATCACACTGAACCAAAACATCTTCATGCATATCATTCTGCACAGAGGAATCTTCGTGACTGCTTGTCTGAAATTAGATGCCCGCGAATAGCAACAACTGAAACGTTCTGTACGGTTCTGCATAAGTAATTTTGCGTTATCGTAAATCTCACATGACATCTCATTTGACACAGATGCACCAATAGTTTGTGCACGAACTATAAGCAAACTAGGAGTAATGACTTTTGATTTTTGCGTATCATTCTCGTTTGACATTAAGACCAAAATATTGCCTTTGACCTTGAGGCGATTCTTGTCCTTATACTAGGCGCTCGATTTTCCATTGAAGGCGACTTTAGCAGCAACACTCATCTCTCTGACTCGATCATTTGGGGTTATGAAGAAATCAATAATCAGATATTCTTATGCTTGTTTAGCTCAGGACGGACTTTGTAATCATCCAAAAGGATCTTAAGTTTGCTTCCGTTGAACAAGCGCTCATTCTGTAAGTGCGTTATTGCGCCTTTAGGAGTTGCTTTCTTTGTTTTGCTAGATTGAGCAGGTCAAAAGATATTCAAGTTTAAACCTTGGAAGCTTTTTACGAGACACCCTGTATCATTTTATGGCGGACTCTAAGAGCTTTAAGAGTTAAGGTGGATCTTCACTTAAGGTGGCTCACTACTGAAAATTTCAAATTTACGAAACATTGAAATGTGGTTGTGTACGAAGTAAAAACAAGTTCAAGACACACAAAAAACAATAACTTAAAGTGGCTCGCTACTGATATAAATTTAAACTGCTACAAACTGGGTGTCCTATCGCTCATGGACGGGCATATTCAAATCCCAAGATTAAACACAGAACATGGGGAAAGGGGCTTGAGAACATTAATCACAATATATGATTGCAGAGAAAAAGAGAAAAATTACAGTACAGAAGCCATAATATTAAAGGCCTAATGCTAGGTTTGCGAAGTGAATGATGAGGGTGAAGTTGCGATTTTCAGCGCCATGCGTTGGGATCGCGGAAATAAAGCAGATCTAATCGAGTCCACGACCCTTTGTCATGACGCTCAAGTGGTGGGGTGCTACCGGCCCACCGGGTATGGAGTCCACCCCGCCTGACTGTTCTGGCTTCAAAGTTAGATGATTGCGTCGCAGCACCTCATCAATGCCTTATCAAGTCTATTGACATATATGTCTTTTACTAAGACCTTTTTTTGAATTTCTCATTTTTTGCAGACGAAAGCCTTTTTTCAGATCACATTTCTTTGGTTATACCTCAGGAGGGACCATTATGGAAACAAGGTTGCATTGACCTTTTTAATGCTATCCCTGCCATTTTTAGCCTGGGGTATTTTTTAAATTAATCATTTAGCTTGTTTTCTTCTGCCTGTAAATTTAGTATTATTGTGAATAGATTTCTCTTTTGGTTTTTTTTCCTTTTTTATCATAAATTGTAATTTTATTTATTTGTATGGCAAAATTATACATACATATTATCAAAGAAAACTAGAACAAAGTCCTAAGTAGAGTTTTGAAAACTATGCAGGGAAGATGCCTTTTTGGTATCGGCAGGAAGGTCATTCCACTCCATGCTTTCGCTCTTCGATAAGAAAATATCTTCGCCCATTACTTGACTAACCTGATTCTGAGTAGACTTCCTCTTCATAGAAGGGGTGTCAGCTCAAGTCATCCACTTTAGCAATTTTCAGTCTGCTTTGAGGTCAGGCTTAATCTTCTAAAGTCTTATTAAATCTGGAATTGCAACTGATTTTCCCTATGAATCTTAATAAGATGTTCATAGCATGTGCACTTTTAAAGTCTTCAACAATTCATATATCAATTTTGCAAAGAGGCAGCTCCAAGGAATTGCAGTTGCTTCCTGAAGGTAGCAAATCTGCCCAATCCCTGCTAGTGCACCTTTGTTGCAGTGTTTGAAACAATATTGCTGTTTGATCAAGCAGAAGTTTTGCAACTGAAGTCAAACACTCCTTTAGATATTTCTAGATATTCGCATAATTTTTTAAAGTTTCATTCTACTCGGTAGCTTTTGAAAAGATATTAACCAATCAGAATACAGATATTAGCATATCTGTCAATCAGTCTGGGTGCATAAATTGCTCATGTATTGACAATGTTTTCAAATGATCAGAATCTTTCAATCGATCAGAGCAAGGAAGATAGAAAAATTGAAGGCATCATCACAAAATGCTTTCTTTTGTAATTTTTGAGACATTTGTTACTGTTCATGTTCTCATCTCACTGCTTGCTTCATCACACAAAGGGCTTGCATTTGCAGGTAGGCTGCCAATATTCTTTGCAATTTACTTGCTATGGTCAAAGTCTGTTATTTGACATCTTTTGATCGATGCATATTATTTGCAATGAAACATAGGATCTAAAACCAATAACATATTTGGGCCGTCTGGCTCTTGGGGACAATGTAGTTGCTGTGTTTTTTTAGCTACAATCAGTTCCAAAATTGTTGAGCCATTGAGGGAAAATAAGGTTTTTTGGCCCCCCTCCCCCCACTGCAATGTTGATTGGAAACAAATGTGACTTTTCTGTTGGCAACTAACGATTTACGAATTTTCCGACTGATTTCAACATTGCAAAGGGGGGAAGGGGGGCACAGTGGCAAAAAAAACCTTATTTTTTACAATGGCTCAAAAATTTTGCAACTGATTGTAGATTCCTTATGCCCTCACTCTTGTTTTGGTCCTGGTTCCTGGCCACTCTGAACTCCTGTGAGATTTTCGGTCGTTAGGTCTGATGTTCGGAAAGTCTGATGTGAATTTCAGCTTTGTTTCATTTATTCCGTTAGCAGCTACAAAGCCTAAAAGTTGCGAAGAATTGTTGTCAATGGGCAACAGGCTGAGTGGTGAATACACAATTTGGATCAACAATGTCACACCAACCAGTGTATATTGCAACATGGATGTTGATGGTGGAGGTTGGACTGTTGTCCAAAGGAGGGTTGACAACGATACGAATTTCCATCGACACTGGAACGAATATAAACAAGGGTTTGGCAATCTGAGCAAGAATTTCTGGCTTGGTCTAGATACAATTCATGAGCTAACAAAACGAGGAGCGGTGTTAAGAGTAGATTTGGCTGGCGTTAGAGGTAACAAGGGATTTGCAAAGTATAGCAGTTGCAAGATTTATAGTGAATCAACGAACTATAAACTAGAAATATCTGGTTTTTCTGGGGATGCTGGTGATGCCTTTGCACGTCAAAACAACATGCAGTTCACTACGAAAGATAAAGACAACGATTACTGCACTTTACCAGGACGTTACTGTAATTGTGCTGTTTACTACAAATCAGCCTGGTGGTATAAAGATTGCTTTGATTCAGATTTAAATGGAGTATTTGCTCATGGATTGACATGGAGATTCCTGAATGGTGACGAATATGGAACAGTAAATTATTCTGAAATGAAAATACGCGGTAAGTCAGTTTTTAATACCAGTACTGAGAATTGTAGACTTGGTAGAATCGGAAATTATTTTAGACTTAATAGACTTAACTTGGTCTAATAGTAGATTTAATAGACTTGGAAGGCATTCTGAGCCTTCTAATACAAAAGGCTTAGTTCCCTCTGGAGAGACGCTCGATTCACCACAATGTTGGGGATACAAATCATCAATGTTCTAGAGCAAACGTTTATCCCCTGCAAGAAAACCTATGATTGTGACCAGGAAGTATGTTTAATTCATGAAATAAAGCCGGCAGAGAATCCAACCACAATCCGAATAAGGATCAACAAAGAAACAAAAAGTTTTTTGCACATGGCAATACGTTTCTCGGTTATTGATTTGCATTGAACTGCACCAGTCAGTAACAAATGGCTTGAATGAGCAATCAAACACGTCTTTAAGGCATCTTTTGGAGCATTCTATGAACTTCTAGTGAACTTCAATGAATCTATTGAGGTGATGACCTTTTCTGTGCTGTATTTTCCACATGGAACAAGTACTCATACTGAGCTACTGGCACAACAATACAAGATTACGCTAAAGATGGCGGCAAGGAGCTTTTTACCAAGATTCATTGCGTTCTGAATACGAACCCTTAACGATTCTATAGGAATTCGATGAAAGAACGCAATGCATCTCGGTAAAAATTTCTTTGCCGCCATCTTTAGCGTAATCGTCTATTCCTGCATATCTTTTCAGATGATCAGCAAAGACCCTCCGCTGAGGTGAAGGATTTAAAATGAAGTTAATTCTCGCCTTTTCTGTGTGTCTCTCTTATATCTGAAAGCGATGCTAGAGATTACAAAGCTCATTGGTTCCAGTAACAGGGTGCCAAGCAGTGATTACCTCATTACCAGCAAAACGACCCGACACGACCATTATCCAAAATGTAGTTCTAATCAAAGTAGAATACTTTCTCAACAAAGGTCCTAGAAAGAGTAAGATAAGATCCATGATTTGCTATAATGTTGTCTTTGGTCTATTACTTTACCTTGACTGAGAACATCAGCGACTAAAGCAAAGGACTGGGAATCGTGATCACCGAATATAGGCTTGTACATCAACAAAATTTGACTGCGATTGCCGATAAGATATGACTTGGATAGTTGAATTGAGAATGGAGGATCTTTCATTACAACCTTTCTCAAAGAATTCATGCAGGAAGACCTTTTATGTATGCAAGCGAATTAAAGTGCCATGTTAAAGGCAATGTGTCCATGTAAGTACAGCAGCTTTGCGGGGGCATGGCAATTTCATGTGAAATTTTAGGTGATTACTGAAACAAATGACATTTTGCGATAGCCAATCTTTATGCAAGCAAAGTGATGACTTACTTGTGGCTGCTTTTCCAGAGCTGATCCAAAGCAGGTAGCTTCGTTACGAAATTTGACTTTGAGTTTGCATGTGATCAATTAAATCCTACCAATCACAGTCTGCTGCTTGAGGTTTCTTCGTCAGCGTCTTGTCAGCATAATTTGACAGAGTGTATAAGCAGCTGTACTTACATGGACACATTGCTTTAATATCTCTAATGCCATTGTGCCACAACAAAACTTGCGATGTCCGTTATTCTTCACCTTCTTTGGTGCCATTTTGGGTAGCTTGTATGGGAAGGTAAAAGCACTAACAATACCCTGATTTCTTGGAGATTTCTCCAGCTTGTAGTTATCTGAGTTATTGGATTCATCATTTATCCTGCGTCTGCTACGCTTTTGTATCCTCTTTGGTGCAGTCAGTGAGTTAGAACAGCACTTCCCTGGGCTAGTTCCGAACGGAATAAACTTGAAATAATCGTTTAGGTTCTCACAGATGTCTGTGTTGTGTTCATAAATTTCTTCCTTGAATGATAGTTCATGTTTTACGAGGGCTGTTTTGCATAGAGTTGAAGAAATGGCCCTGGCTTTAAATTAAACTCATAACGATGCAACTTTAAGTTTAAGGGCGAAATTTCAAGCTCGAAGTCCGGCGGATATGGCCTCAGTGATCCTTATTTTTAAAATTGCATTGTCATAAGTCTCTTGGTCTTGGTCTTGGAGATAGAAATTTAAGAGGAGAGAGATTAATCCAGTTCTGTCAAGAAGAGAATTTGATTGTCACTAACACATTTTACCAGCACCATAAACGTAGGCTTTACACATGGATGACCCGGGGGGGGGTACTCATATATTTTTCTGTACGGGGACGTGCCGCTGGACAGGGTATCATTTTCAGGATTCCGACTCCGGGACAGGGTATCATTTTTGTAAAAATCGGCTCCATGACAGGGTCCATTTGTCATTTTTGACTCCGAAAGGTCGTTTTAGGCCATTTGCACTCTGCGAATGTGACTCAAATCGCTTGGATAGCAATATTTCCACATTTTTCGATAGATTTCGTACAAATTTCCTTGCGAGAGCACAATTTTGTCTGAAGAAACTAAAGGATAGGGTATTGTTTAAGTAAATTTGACTCCGGGACAGGGTATCATTTTCAGGAATTTGACTCCGGGACAGGGTAGCTTTTTAGATTTTCCAGCGGCACCTCCCCGTATGTTCGTAACCCAAGTACCACCCCCCCCCCCGGGGATGGATGAGCCCTGGCGATCTACAGCGTAATCAGATTGACTTTATTTTCGTAAGAAATCGTTTCAAAAATCACGTCAAAGATGTTCGTGCATATGCAGGAGCAGATGCAATGTCCGACCACAATTTTCTTGCCACGAAGCTAAAACTTAAGCTGATATTACCAGAGAGAAGTTCCAGAGACAGGATGGTTATGAAGTAGATTTGTAAAAACAAGATGAATAAAGAGAGCAGTTTGCAACCGAAGTTCAAAATCGTTTTGATGCTTTGATGAGCAAAGAATTAGAGCAATATGAAAAAGAAGAAGATAAAATAAATTAACAATGGGATAGCTTCAAAGTTAGTATCATTGCAGCGCAAGATAAGGTACTTCCTAAGAAGAAGAAACAGAAAGATCAGATTTGGATGACAGAGGATATACTAGAAATGATGAAAGGGAGAAGGGAAAAGAAAGGAACTCTAGAGTAAAAGCGAATAGACAAGATGATAAAAAAGAGATGTAAAGAACGCAAAGAGGAATGATACAATTCATTATGTAAAGAAGCAGAAGATCTTGAAAAGTCCCATAAAGTGAGGGAAATGCATAAAAAGTGAAAGAAATCACGGACAGGAAGAGAGGAATCAAAACGTCGAGTGGATGTATAAAGGACCGGAACGGTCGTGTATCAAAGTTGCAAAGCGATGGGTAGAATATATCAAAGAACTGTATGAAGACGAGAATAGATCAGACTCTGAAAATAGTCAAGTAGGGCTAGAACTACTTAAGGAGGAGATTATGTTAGCGATAAAGGACATAAAAATAGGAAAAGCAGCGGGGACGGATGATGTGATGATAGAGCATTTAAAGGCATTAGATGATACAATGACTAACATTGTAGTAAAAATTTGTCAAGAAGTTTACAAATCGGGAGTTATTCCCCACGATCTCACCCATGCTATTTCCATCAAACTACCAAAGGAAGAAAAACACGCTGGAATGCTCAGAACATAGAACAATCAGTTTGATAAGCCATGTCACAAAAGTTATACTTAAAGTAATCCTGAAAAGAAATGAGAAGGCAATAGATCAAGAGATTAAAGAAACACAAGCAGGATTTAGTTCAGGTGTAGGAACGAGAGAAGGAATACTAAATCTAAGGCTGATTTTCTATAAATATTTGGAAGTAAAACAGAATGTATTTGTCTGCTACATTGACTATGAAAAAGCTTTTGACAGGTCAGCTAATGAGTAAGTTAAAATCGTGTGACATAGACGCAGTGGATCTGAGAATGATACAAAACCTTTACTGGAATCAAACAGCCAGCATAAAGTTAGAAGATGGAGAATCAGACAGTTTTGCTATTCAAAGAGGAGTGAGGCAGGGATGTATTCTATCGCCAAAATTATTCAATTTATTTGCAGAAGATATTTTCAAGCAAGCCGACAAGTTACCTGGTGTGAGCATAGATGGGAAAAACATAACAAATCTTAGGTATGCAGATGACACTGCCCTAATTGCGGGATCAGCACAGGGTCTGCAACTAATTGTTGATGTAGTCAAATCAGAAAGTTTAAAGAGAGGTCTAAAAATGAATATAAAGAAGACAAAAACAATGGTAATCAGTCGAGATCCAGAGAATCCTAAAGTCGATATAAAGGTGGATGGAACTACTCTAGAGCAAGTGGAAACTTTTGAGTACCTGGGGCGAACCCTCACACCTGATCAAGACAACGTATTGAAATAGCAAGACAGAATTTCCTTGATATGAGTGATGTTTTAATAGCAAGAAACATTGAGATTGAGACAAGAAAACGCTTAGCCAGATGTTATGTTTTATCAACACTTTTATATGCAAGTGAAACCTGGACGCTTAACGCTGATACATGTAAGTAAATAAACAGCTTTGAAATGTGGATGTATCGAAAAATGCTTAAGATCTCATACACAAGTCACACTACGAATGAGGAGGTGTTAAAACGTATACATGAAAAAGGTCTGTCACTATCACTAGAAGAGAACATAAAAAATGAGAAAAACACAATATTTTGGACATTTAGTAAGGAAAGACATGATGCAAAAAACATTGTTGGAAGGAAAAGTATGTGCGAAAAGACTAAGGGGACGTCCACGTAAATCATGGATGAAGAACATCATGGAATGGACAAAGTTAAACTTTGAGCAATGCATAAGAGGAGCTGAAGATCGTGACTACTGGAGAGGAGATACGACGAATCTTCTGACTTGAAGCAGTCAGCGAATAACGATGATTGTTATAAGTCTCACTTGATCAAGTGTTCAATTGGACTTGCTAAGTCTCGCTCTTGATCAATAAACAAACGGGAAGAAGAAAAGGGAAGAGAAAAGGGAAGGAGAGTGAGACTCGCTCTCCTTCCCTTTTCTCTTCCTTTTTCTTCTTCTTCCCCCCCCCCGTTTGTTTATTGATCAAGAGCAAGACTTGGAGCAAGTCCAGTGTTCAATAAGATCTTGACTTTCTTGGCATGCTTACACAACGTGCCTGCTCTTAGCGTTGATTGGCTGATTGTAGATCAAAGTCTGCATATTCAAAGCGGAGCGGCTTTCAAAGTGACGCTCGATATTTTGTTTGACGCTAGAGTCCTTGCAGGAAAGAAAAGAACGGCGGATATATTGGAATACAGGATCCGGGTGCATGTCAAAGGACCGAATTACTTTTCCAGGTATTATATCGAATTACTGCCTAGGTAGTGTATCAGAAAATAGTCAGGTATTTAATTGATAAATTAAACATTCAAGGCATATATGGGCAAGATTTACATGGTATAACTGACGTGACAGGCATTACATTTGCAGGTCAGGCCATCCCATTGTTTGATCATATTCTTGAAGCTGTTTAAATTCTCGGCTGAATTTAATTCATTTGGCAAGCAATTCCATATCTTAGGTACAATGGCTCTTAGGCTATTGGAACCAAAGGTTACTTGATTTGGCCGAAAGTGATTCAAATTGTTCAGATTTCGCGACGAATAACTTGAAGTCCTAACACTAAAGATATCATTCATGAATGCTGGATCAAGTTTTTTCAATGCTTTGAAAATCTCAATAAAAAGTATTCTTTGACGAGAAACAAGCATTGTGGATCTATTTGATTTTAGAAGTAACTCATCACAGGAGCTTACATGATCATTATGCAGAAATCTCAGCGCGCGTTCTTGTATCTATAAAGTAACAGTGGTGAAAACAGCGGAACTGAGTGGAAAGGCAAATGCTTATGGGTGGGTTAGGGAGTAATGCTGAGAGACAAGAAAAGAAATGATGATGTCAGGAAGGAATAGTAAGTAGATTCAATTGCAGTGAAGGCATGTGAGAGCATGTACAGATATTTTGAGCCCCGACACTTGCAGGAGGGGCCTGATGATGGAAACCAGCAAAAGTCATCATATCTGAAGAGCGGACGGTGAAAGAAGCCAGAATGACAAATGACGAGATAGAAGGCCAGCGTCAAGGGAGACTTGCGGAAACTGAATGCCACTGGAAAATTTGCAGGGTAGAGAGAAAAAGAAGATTCAAGTGATTGAAGTTGAAAGAAGAAGTGGAGGAAGAGGTAGATGATGAAAGAGAGGAAGAATTGGTCCTTGTAACCCTATTTGGACCGAGTATAGGAGTTTTAGTACTTTCGACAAGGAGGGACCTTTTCCATCCCCTCTCTTGTCCTGCCAACTTGCCAGAAGTATAACGATGAAGCTTGCAAGTCAACTGTTTTAAGGACAACAAGCCTTACAAAACTTGCATTGAAGGTTAATTCATGATGAGGGTCGTTTGTAGAGGCACCCAAAAACAATCAGAAAATAGTCAACATTGAACTACGAATAGTCAACTAGTAAAACATATAATCATTTTGAAACATATAATCATTATCTTAATTCAATACGACAATAAAGTTATATTTCTGGAAAGGGAAAAGATATTTTTAATAGATTTGGGATGGAGGGGAGGGGGGTAAAGATGCTGAAAATCAATCTGCAAAAGGTCACGCAAACCAACGCAAACCCAAAATTTCAAGATTTATCTGAAGAAAATAGTAGGGAGAAACTGAGAGGGAGGTTCGAACTGCCCCAGGGATCCAAGTGTGGTTGGGCGAAGGTGCTAATCAACGCACCAAGAAGCACAGCCTCAAAGGGGAATTTTATTGCACTCTTGACTAGCTGGAAGCCTCTCTTGTTATCACATTTGCATTCATCTTTGATGTGTTCAGTTAGAGACAAGAGAAAGACCGGCATCAAGTCCAACCGTTCTCGTGAGCTTTTGACATTCCTTTCTGATAGAATGTGGAAAGATGTAAATGTCAGCAGAAAGATGAGCAGCATCTCACAGTTGTGCGGGCTTAAATCCAATGTATACCAGGTGAGTCAAAAAAGCTTACACGTCTGGATGGCTGAGGAAAAGGTCTGCGGCCGATATTAAAAACCAAGGTGTTAATCAATCATTCAAAGTCAAACTTAGGTAAAAAAAACTTTGATTGCGTCCTATATACACCCAGAAAGTAGGAAGATGCTGGAAAGGGGCTTTTATGGGAAATGAGGCTCCATATTCCATCCTGGTCCATGACTTACTTGCTATTGAAATATTTCTGAAGCTGGCAGTTGCATCGAATTTAAAGTTCAATGCCAAAGAAATCATGGAACAGACTGGAGCGTGGAATTTTCGATTCTCATACAAGCTCCTTACAGGCATTTGTCTAATTTATTGGTCTCAGAGATTAGTCGTTTTACCAGCCAAAATTTTATCATCTAAGTTAGCCTTTAATTGATAGATTAATATCTCAGTTTTGAATATCGGTAACACAACTTTTATTCCACAGCTAGCCAAACGAGTGAACTTTTTTGATTCGTCCAGTACGAAGATTTCTGATTAGCCGTCAGTTTGGATTTACTGGTATCGATGTCAACAAATTTGATAGGTCTAAAAGACAGACGTTTTACTGTCATTAAATTCTGAAAAAGCAGCTGCTTTTCGCAAGAAACAGACAATCAATTTCCTTAAGATAGAAAAACATTGGTTTAGATATTACAATAAAAAGAGGGACTCTGCGAAAATTAAAACTCCAAATTCTGCAGAACGCCTACGTGTATAGACTAAGCATTGTTCCAATTACAATTAAGCTAAGAAAACCAATTAAAATCTTCGCAGTATGCAGAAAGCCAGGTACCAAATCAACGTTTCATAGGGAAGAGTTCCTTTAAGTAGATGATAAGCATCTGCCATTGCTGATCAGTTAAAAAATACTGGGTGTCGCAAAAAGTTTATTGAACGTTTGATTAAATACTAAAAATAACAATATGCGGAATGGGTACTTGGTCATATAACCCTTTTCCTGACATTTTAAGTCAATTTTCGACACAAGAATTTTCCAAATCCACTAAAACCTCTTAGAACTACAAGCCCTTCAACTTCAAGTTTGTGCGAAGGCTCAAACTAGAGGCCTCGAAATGAAATTTTGGTAACTGTCCCCAGTTTTTCGTTTCTGCTATTTCTCAGTTGTTTCAGGGCAAACCTAGTTACGACCTGAGCCGTTGTATTCACTAACAGCGGGGTGAGTGGCCGAGTGCCTTATACAGTCTTCGTCAGGTGACTGAAGTTACGCTCGGTCGAGTGAGGTCAAACTCTGGATAGGTGATCTCGGAGGCCTGACCTAACAACTCACCTCGTAGTCCTTCGGAAGGGACGTTCAGCTAGGGGTTCCATGCCTGGATGCGGCATGAACAGTAGGCGTAAATTAGCTTTCAGTAGCTAGAAATCCTGACAAGCCCACTCAAAACAAATAGAAAACAAAAAAAAAAAAACAAACAAACAACCATCTTTTTCTCTATCAAGCCTGCCAACTTATACCAGGGCCCAAAGACCAAGCACATTTAAAAAGGGACTGAAAAGGCATAGTGAAGTCGCCTGCTATCTTTTCAAAGTTCAGCAAAGATCGAGCTGTTAGCTGTCATCTGATAACCCATGTGATAACCAATTTGAAGCTAAGATTAGACATGTGGCCAAACATTAGTTATTCTTAGAAGGCAGCGATCCGATTGACTCGCAATTGTTTGTGTGGAGTGGGCGTAAGTAGTTTCTTTATTAAATAGGTTCCGGATGCACCAATGAACTATTCATGTTTCATTTCATTCTCTTTCCTTAACTTTGGTTTTTGACAGTGATATCTATCAGTAGTATCTATACTTGAAAGTCGAGGAATGGCACTGAGCGTTAACTATGAAGGTTTCTCTCTACGGATAACCAAACGAAATCTAAACAATAATTTCCCTCTTGGATTGGAAGTCCTTGATCATGAGAGAAGTTCCACCGTAAAATCTGTAGGATTATGATATTCAAGGAAATGACATCAATAGCTATTGTAGTATGCCTATATGTTATAATTGGAATGCTATTAGTGGGGTTACTTTTGAGGATCCCGTGACTATTTTGAGGAGAACTAGGTTTGAAGGTGTTTTTAGGTACTTTTGAACATGCTCTTTCATTTGAGCAGGGATATACCTCGAGATCTGGTGGGGAAAATTTTTTAGAGGGGGTCATGGAGAAAAAAATGGGCCAGCTCACCTGCACTAGCTACACTCGAATGTGAAATAAAACTAGAAGCTTTGGATATCGCTTATGGAAGACTGAGATGCCCTGATTCTATTTCAGCACATTAAAATGCAGTTTGGGGGGCTATGGTGCACTAATCGCCAAAATGAGGGACATACAGCAAGCATGCATGAAGTCACTTTTGAAGCAAGAAGAACTCAGTTCTGTGCGAGCAACTTTTTATGCACTCATTCAAAATTTTACAGAAAGCGAAAACGTCTTTCAAAGCAGTTCATTATCTTCTTCATCATCACTATCAGAATAGGTGGAGGAGTCCGAATAGTTCTCTATGTCTTCAGCACTGAGGTCATGTTGCTGTTCTTCAAGAATGTGCAGATCGTCTGGCAGCATTGGTTTTGAGCTTATGACCGGGATGATTCTTCCGTTAATATCTCTGCACCATCCATGCTCCAATGGTGAAGGTGGCTGCGCTGGGTCATCATAGTGTTTGAGAATCCATGCCTGATAATTTGCCCTTTTGGTGTGGTGCAGGAGTGAATCTGAATCTGGAGGCATTCGCGACGTTACTTTCTTTTTCATGCCATTCCATTTGGCTGCTCGTGACTGGCCCATGGTATCTGATCTCACATCACTGTATATGAAGCGACGGGTAAACAACTGAAGATTAAGGATCAGGTCATTTGCTACTTCAATATGGGATCCCAAAGGCTCTAGTATTTTCTGTGCTTCCTCACTTTTTGCAACAGTGGCAAAGATGCTTGTCTTCCCATGGCCATAGAACCCAGACACGCAATCAGCACCAGTATACACATGTAACTGTAAGAGAATGCTTGACATTCCTGGACTGCAAAGTTTCCTGCAATCGTATATTTTCCCTTTCTTGTACAAGAGCAATGGTGATGCTATCCTATACGAAGAAAAGGCGGCTAACGCAATAACATCGGTATCTTCAGCATCGATTACTATCGGTATTTCGGAATCTCCGCTACTGATCTTGTGTGCGTGGAAAAACATTCTCGTGTCTGCTTCGTGTTGATGGCATTGGTAGGAGTATATCTCTGTGCCTGTCGTCAGGTCGAAGCATTTATCTTTTAGTGTGTAAATCATCTTTTGATTCTCCAGCTGTTCAGCAAACATCTTGAATTGCAGAAACAAAAACTCTTGCAATCCGACCTTGTTTTGAGGATTGGTAAAGAAATTTCCTAAATCATTTGTTGAAGGAAGAGGGGCCTTTGGCTTGATGAAAACGTTTCTGCTTCCACCAACATAGACTGCTGACCTTCGCTGATGCTCAGAATCTTTAATGGAGTCGTGGATGTCATACCTGTCATTCACGAGATGTAACTGGAAAGCACCTGGATGCCTATTGACTGCCATCCAAAACAATTTTCGAGCATAATCATTCCAAGTGTACTTGTCTCCATCTTGCAGCTCCCTTTCCTCTCTTGATGGAATCGCCCTTCGCCATAAAAAGCCCATATCGATAATGCCATAATATGAAGAAGGGGCAGGCATGATCACTTCTGTGAATGTTAGTTGCTCTTGCAACTTTGATTTGACTACTTTCCTCATTGATCCATTTGAGTTGAATATTGCCAGTGGCATTTCCTTTAGCCGATATTCCATGATTAGATCAAGATCAAGTTTATACCGCTGGGCAATTGTGATAAGCTCTACCATGGCCTTATTATCCATAACAGTATTAGCCACTTCCATGGAATTTGATTTTCGTTGTTGAATTTCAAGGAAATTCTTTCTCTTGTTTCTCTTCAAAGTATCCAGAAGTCGCTTCTTATTTGAAAGGATACGCTCCTTGAGAAACTGAGTAACTTGTTCTTCACCATCGGCCCTAGCAGATCTAAAGTCTGCACACAACTCTTTGGATGCTATCTTCCCTGATTGAAGTGTTTGCAGAACAGAGTTCTTTGGATCCCATGGATCGGAGTCCCACTCGTCGATACAAGCCATCATAGCTTGAATAGCTGCTTCATCCTTCTTCTTTCTGGAAGTTGCATTTTCATAATGCCCTCGTGTATCCTCTTTCTGGTTTGCCAAAACAGCAAGGGTGTTTCTCGCGGTCGATATATGATTTACGGTCTGATTGTGGATGTTTACCATGGCTGCATTCTGTGTAAACTTTGTCCAGCCCCCTTTCATTTTGCTGCCTCTGTTCATCTTTATTTCTATCGTCTGGTCTGGTGGTAGGCCAGAGAAAGGCTTGCCAGTAAGTGAGAAAGAAAAGTACCCTGCCTTCATGTGGGCAGCGATGTCTTCATCAAGATTCTTCAACATTGACCAGTATACTGGCAGATAGCGAGCATAGTTGACGTTGTCATAGATATGCATCCATGGCATCATTAGCCTCATTGAAAGCAAGTATTCCTCCCAAAGTTGTGCTCTCAAAGAATGGTAGTTTTGTAACAGAATTTCTACCATTTCCATGTAAGATAGCCAATAATCAGCCATGTCTGATTCTCTGCTGATCACTTCTTCAAACATTGACCTTACCATAGCTCTAAGCTCTCCATCCGCAAGAATTTCATCGGCGACATGTTTGGCATTGCCAGAAGAGACCTTCTCTTTCAGGGAAAGAAGTTTGTCTTGCAGATCAGCAGATATGGCATTACTGTCGAACCACCTTGTGAGCATCCTTCTTGCAAGCATCTCATATACAAGCTTATGTAGCCTCATACCACGAAGAAAATGTTTTCCTTTCAGTGCTTGATCTGCAGACCCTGCTTCGATAAGCCCTGAGGAGACAACAAGATCTTCAAGGTCAGATCCTTTGAACCTTTTGTTTATAGTCCCCATAAATGCACATTGAAGATGAAAAGATCCAAGAAAAGGAATTATCTTTCCATACCTGCTTGAGTTTTCATTCCTTACTTCCAATATCAAGGTGTAAACAGGCTGGTCACCAGTCAGCGACATGAATGGCATTGACTTATTCTCAATCATCTGGAGGCATCTTTCCATAGTTTCCTTCACAACAGATTTGTTTGGAGGGGCAGGAAACGTCAAGTGATAATACACCTTGTTTTTGATTAGGTTTTCGTGGATTGCTGCGTTGAAGCCAGAATAGGCTCCAATCTTCTGATCCTCTACTTGTTTGCTCTCGTCATCTTTGTATAATCTGATCAATGCATGGAGAAAGCTCCCCAATCTTTGCTGCATGGCATTATCTTCTGTCGAAATTTCTACATTGACAGGCTTTGGATTACCACGGACAACTGTCTTGTATGGTGTTATTGTGGTTTTCTCCTTGTGAAGAGCTTTTCTTGTTGCTGCATCTGGTATCATTGGCTGTTCACATTCATCATCAAGCGTGTCTTTGAATGGATGCGCTATGACATCAACTGGCTGCAGCAACTGCAAATTAGTTACATGCGTTGTGTTCCCACCTACAAGAGAAATTAGAAGATGATATTTCAATTATTGCTTATTGCACTGAAAAAGTTTTCGATATGGATAACGAATTCTACCTATCATATTACTATTTGGCTTTACCATGACAACCTACCCGTGAGAGTGTCTTCCTTAAAATCATCATTATCTATTTGCGCTGCTCCAGGAAAACCCTCCGCAAGTTCGTTGGGACATATAAGATTCTAAGACGTAAGGAACATTGAAGTTATTAAGTGCATTAATTGTTGCCTCAAAATATGTCAAATGAGAGTGGTCATTTTAAAAAGGTATGCATCGCCCATGAGCATGATATATAATATCTAATTTTAGAGGAACATATTCGCATGGCTCTCATCAACCAGATTTTCATCAAATATGCTACTAGTTGAAGTTAAAGAAATTTTATTTTGAATAAACGAACCTTTCTGGCATCAAAGGCAGTCCATGCAGCATACAGATCCAGTATATCTTTGTATGAGATCACAACACCAAGTCTCTTAAATAAATCAACAAGTTCCTTGCTGCGAGTCATTCCATGAAGAGTAACACCACAAAGGATCTGAAAAATAAAGATTGTCACATTTTCTATAAGCTTTATGTTGAACATGATTATAGATTTTAGCTCATATCATTATGAACTGAAGGACTGTCTGCAATGAAACAGATAAAGTTGTATTTACTTTTAAATGAGTCCTTTTACCACTAATATAGGATAGTAAGAGGTAATTCAACATGCAGATCTTCGGATCAAGGCACTGATCTGCAAAATTCTGCTTGCCAGGATTTCTCAAAAATGTCAGAAATTTCATAAGTTCTGGAACGGGCTTGGAAAATTCACTCATGTTGTCTGCGGATGGTGGCCATCTTGGAAAGACAGCTTGATCCACACTCTGTTTCAATCTTTTTGCTACAGCAAGGTAAAGCTGCTCATCAGAAATTCCCCATTGATTGATCGCTGCCTCGATATATGAGCCTCCCTTTGTTTTGTCATATACAATCAGTGACTCGTTTCGCTGAACACGCCTGTGGAAGCCAATTCTTTCTTTAAACTTATCCTCAAGCAGCTTTTTCAAGTTTGACCTGTGGTTAGTCTTTGGAAAATTGAAGTTGTCTAGCAAGTTGTCGTACTCAGATAGTAGTCCTGAAAGGGATCTTGGCTCACTATCTTCAAATATGCACTTCTCTACGAGTTGAAAAAACATTTCATTGACCTCTTGTTTTCTAACGTTTTGCAAATGGACATCTTGAGAAGGCTCAGAATTGTTGTAGCACGGCTTAACATATTTATCCCAGCAAATCTTGTGATAACGAATTTCTTTAGCGCAGAAATCATCACCATCAGCCAACAGAGCCAAAAGCTTCGATCTTAGGATATCATCTGTCAAATAGACCGTTGATGACTTGAATTGGCTCCATGCTCGCTTCTGAAGAAATGAAAATTATATCTAAGAAACGTTTAACATAAAATGATAGTTACCTCGTTATGAAACTACCGCCCTTAGATGGCAGAGAACATTTCTCAAAACTTGTCGAATGCTTTTAAAGTTTGGAGATATATGTAGTTAGAATACTGCAGATAGGTCAAATCTAATAAAAAGGAAAAACCTGCGTAATAAGCAATAGTTTTGCTTTTGAGAGATTTGGGTGACGATCATCTTCAGGATCTCCGCACCATACACAGAGAAATTTTGAGTGAATTGGGCCTGCGATGGTTCTTCTTGTCAGGATGATATTACCAGCATCTTCTTGAGGATCATCTTCGGGCAAAGTACCAGCATTTTCTGCGACGATCTCTTGTTTCTCCTTTCTTGTCTTAGCCTGTGACAAACAGCGACTGCTGGAAATCTTCAGTTTGCAGCCTTTATGCATCAGCTGCCCATCTGGCCCAGAGCTCCACTTTACGGTGATGTTCGTTGAACCAAAGGTATCAAGGCCAGCCCATTCCCGGGCTTTCTTTTCCAAGGTTTCCCAAGCTTGAATGGTTTTTACTTCCTTCTCTTCTCCAACAGGAATGCCTGTTCCACATAAGATGCAATCTGGCAACAATTTACGTTTTTTTAAGACTATTATCAGGCCTTGCTTGGAGCAAAGACGGAGGACCTTGTGAATTCGCCATTGCGACTTATCATTTCTCTTGCTAGTAAGAACGAAAAGCTAGAAATGATAAACAAAATTCATGATAAAATGGCCTAGGTTATGTCATAAATCGTTATTGGATGAAAGGTCAGCACTTTATTTCACTTTTGTCCATCCCTATTATCAAACAAAGGACGTTTATTTTTCCTAATGTTCAACAGATACTTGAAGCAACAAAACACCTGAAATGCGATACATTGAAGTAGTTCACATTCAGAACAGGTTAGCATGAAAATTCTGTAAGAAGGACTTCACACTTTTGAATGAGAATTGAATGGAAGCGAAGGTTGTTTCAGTTATTTTGAAAATCAGCACAGCATGACCTCCCAGAATGCATTTTATGTGCTGAAATAGAATCAGGGCATCTCGGTCTTCCATAAGCGATTTCCAAAGCTTCTAGTTTTATTTCACATTCGAGTGTAGCTAGTGCAGGTGAGCTGGCCCATTTTTTTCTCCATGCCCCACTCTAAAAAATTTTCCCCACCAGATCTCGAGGTATATCCCTGCTCAAATGAAAGAGCATGTCCAAAAGTACCTAAAAACACCTCCAAACCTAGTTCTCCTCAAAATAGTCACGGGATCCTCAAAAGTAACCCCACTATATAGTGCTTGTAAGTACCTTGTCAGCAGAATCATATTTAGTTCAGCTTCAACAGTGTGTGACTGTGGATGATCTCCCTCTCTCCAATTTCCCCAAATAGGGAATATGACAACATCCAGATTAAAAAAGAATGTCCAAAACATGATGCTAGAAATATGTAAGTCAATAAGCCATACAAATCCATTATCTATTTGCCACCATAATGAAAGGAAAGGGGTGTAATACGATCTTAGAACTGAGCATCTTTGCAAATTACAGATTGCGAGAAAGATACATTTGGCATGGAGTGGCTCTCATTCAGAAGAAGCATGTCGTGGAGCAGCCTTAATGGTGTAATATAAGAGCTACCAAAAGTTCCAAGCTTTAAAAGAAAGGCCAAAACTTGGACAGGTGAACAGCGTAATTGTAAAATTTTTAAGTAGCAGATCGGCGATGCAATGTACCCTTTTACCGGGTGACCCAAAAAAGAACTTCACGAGCTAGATCGCCTATATCTCCTTGCCAGCAAACGGCATGAAGACAAAAAAGGTGTCAGTATGTAGCTGGAAGGCTCCGCTATCTTTTGAGATGTTGGTTGGTCAGTTTAAGATGTGCGTACTGTCTGAAAAGACAGTTTCAAAAATATGGAAATTCATTTATTTCTTGGACCATTCCCTCTCTTTCTTGTCCATTTTTTGGAAAGTATGACAAAACCTGAATTCAAACTTAGCTTTGGAGCATGAAATTTGAATGAGGAACTCGGGTGACTCATTTTGCAAACAAAAAATTTCCCCAGACGACTTCTAATGCATCGCTATGTCGAGTTTTCAAAGAATGTTACCTAGAAATGATGATTATTATTATTTTACTCAAAATGAGAAATCCTGGATTCAAAATTTTCATTGAATCTGGTTCTTCGGATGGTAATCATTGCTCAAAATGACCATGCAGCATCTCAAAAAGGTAACTGAGCCTTTCAACTAAACGATGATGGAAAGCATTTGGCAATAGCTTTTGATTTCAGGGAGCTAGTTATGATCTAGCTCGTGAAGTTTTTTTTGGGTCACCCTGTAGATATTGTTTCTTTCATATCTTTGTAAATCGCAGGGACGTAGGAAGCATCTCAAACTTGGGGGGGAGGCAAGACGCTTCGAGGGCACCTTTTCCTTAAGAAAATAGGGGCATTTTCTACAATTTCTTTTTGGTTTATTGCAAAATCTTCGGGGGCATGATGTGCCCCCTTGCCTCCTGTTCCTACGTCTATGGTAAATCGCATTGTAAATAGGGGTTATTGAATAGTTTTTTTACAACTATGTCACACTGATGATAACGAATGATTATCCCTATCTGGACCGGGGGGGCTAAAATAGCCCCCCTCCCAGTTTTGTCTGGGTAGGACTTTTATTTGAAACAGTCTAGACCAGATATTGATGTCATTCGACACGAAATCACTCAATTGTTCTGCAGAGTGGATCAAAGACTTGCCGCAAAGAAGTTATATGGAATTTAAAGCAAAGTTTTAGGCTTTCCTGAATATATTTTCCAAATTTCGTTGCGTTCTACACTTAGGTCAAGTCATATAAGCATCAAGCTCGCATTAAAATCATGCTGATAAGATTTGTAGTTTTCAAGTTTCCCCTTTTACAGATTTCCCCTTTTACAAATTCCCCCTTTTACAGATTCCCCGTTCTACAGATTTTGAAAAGTTACGTTCTTTTGGTTTAGATAAAAAAATCAACTTCCAAATGCCATATGGCATACCTTGTTAGCCGCAGCTTCATATAAAAATGTTTCGAAAACTGTGACACTTGCAGTTTCCATGTTCCCCCTTTTACAGATTCCCTGATTCCCCGATTCCGCGGTTCCCCATTCCCCGGTTCCCCGTTCTCCCTTTTACAGATAGCCGTGTGCGCTATCCCTTTAATTTCTTTAGAAATAACAAAACACAATGATTGGACAGCTCTCGACCTTGTAGCACCCAATCACGACACTGTGATTATCATAGATGCCAATCATCACAAGATTATAAATCAATAAAACGGATGCGAGGTGTTCCGATTTCCAGGGAACATTTGAGCAGCCAAAAACAGATAAATGTAAGGCAGAAAGGTATATCTTCAACATGGCTTTTCTGGTTGTCCTTATTTCAATACATACCTTCAGCATGTTACTTGCTACATCTGATGATGGATTCGGAGGTTGGTTATTGCACTTTATTTTCAAAGGTTATGTTATTTGCCTCTTGCATTTTT
This sequence comes from Aurelia sp. 3 sensu Dawson et al. (2005), assembly GCA_964020215.1. Classification (NCBI taxonomy): domain Eukaryota; kingdom Metazoa; phylum Cnidaria; class Scyphozoa; order Semaeostomeae; family Ulmaridae; genus Aurelia; species Aurelia sp. 3 sensu Dawson et al. (2005). The sequence continues at coordinate 13,839,024 of OZ026585.1, forward strand.
TTCATAAGTTTAGTAAAATTTGTTCCCTCCGATCAAGGGAGATAATCAAAGTGTCCTTCTTGATGTGACCAAAACTTTCTAAAATATGATCTTTTGAAATTTGGGTATATTTTCTGATATCTGACGAGCATCATTGATAGAAAAGTAAAATGCATTCAAAAGTATAAGCACCATTAATATTCAACGCTTGAGCCAAGAGAGAGAACACTTTCCAACAACAATAGACTTGCGGATGCCATCTAGAAACTCAAGAAACTGATTCTGCGCTCATTGTCTACTTGGCCAGTAACATCCTCCAGATGTTTTATTCAATTTTGTGACAGCTAGGTCTATTCTTGTAAAGAATAGTTGTTTTTAGCATGCCTTTGTTCGGCCATCTTTTTTTACTACACTAGTCATTAGATTTTTTCCTGGTCTCTTTTGCATTTATAAAACTTCAAAAAACTTGGTATGATATCGCTGCTCATTAGTTTGTTCTTTTCTATCTTCTTACTGTCTCAAATAGTAACTCTTCGATCGACTCTATTTCGAATATGTTAGTGACCCATTATTGTTGTGCAGCCTTCCTCAAAATTCTACCTCAGCTATGAGACAACAATATCCAAACTTCAATATCACCAATTGATAGTCTCGATTATGTTTAATCCTCGGTTGCATTCCAAGTCTGGCAAAGATGTTCAACCTATTGCCACTTATTGCTCCATAGGAGTTTTTAACTAAATATGATCCTTCAAATACTGAAATAAAATCATCAAAAGCTTAAGGAACATTGGAAATATTGCAGAAATATAACAGCGAATGCTGAATCCTCATCCGATACTATACCGGGTCAGCCAGAAAAAATTTCCCACCTTTGAAAATTCAAAACCCTGAGACTACTTTTTTGTGATTTTTCTCGCTGTCCTACCAGCACTAGAAGTATTGGTAAATTCAACTTTACAAAAATTTCATTGTTGCAAAATGACGGAAAAAGGGCCTAAAACATTGACCAAATCGCAAGGACTCTATTCAAATCGAACAATAGGTCATGAGCGCCTCACCTCCCTCAAGAGTTATTAAACACTGATTTTCAAACAAATACGAAAGATTTTAAATACCCAGGCAATTAATGCCTAGAGGTTATCTCTCACCCATGAGAAGTTGCATTTCCTTCATTATTCTGTGCGAGAAGTCATTTATGCTTTGATCGATGTTTTCGGCCATTTTTCAGTCATTTTGCAACCATGAAATTTTTGTAAAGTTGAAGTAACCTATATTTGTAGTGAGGTAGGACAGCGAGAAAAATCACAAAAATACTTTGATCTTTCGGCTTTTAACTAGAATTTGAATGATTCAAATCTGTGAATTAGTCTTGGTGTTATGAATTCTCAAAAGTGGGAACTTTTTTTCTGGCTCACCCGGTAGTTTGCATAACTATGATTTGTTTAATAGACCTCTTAGCTATTCCAAAAACGAATCTGAATCTAAGGATATTTCATTTCATTTTGTAGAATTTTTGAACTTGCGCAATACTGTTAGAAGCTTTAACACCACTCAATCGAACCTCGTGTATAAATATGTATAAAAATAACGCTCGATCTAGGCTCTTTTGTAGAATAGCTAAAAGGTCTATTAATCGTTTTGTAGATGGGATTATTTGATTTCGTATGTTTTTGCTGTTAGATTTTGTTATTGCTTGTATTTTCACGGTCCATTGTAAATCATCCTACAGCTGACTTGGCCACAAGGCCTGAAGACTTGGAAAAAAAATCAAATCGAGTTCAGTTCACTTCCATTTCAAAGAGGTCATTAGCTATTGCTTCCGCATATCCCCTTTTATGCTACAGATAGTCATGTCATTTGTCTCATGTTTGAAATGAACTTTGGTCACTCCTAGCTGCTGCTAAACCTAAAAGCTGTGAAGATTTATTATTAACAGGGAAAAGGGTAAGTGGTGAATACACGATTTGGATTGATGGTTCTAAACCGAAAGCTGTGTATTGCAACATGGATATTGATGGTGGGGGGTGGACAGTTATTCAAAGAAGGATTGATGGAAAAACGGACTTCTACAAGGATTGGAACGGATACAAACAAGGTTTTGGCAATTCAAGCAATAACTTCTGGCTTGGCTTAGAAGGAATCCATAACCTAACGAAAGGGGTGGCCGTTCTTCGTATTGACTTGACTATTAGTGGTAGAAAGAAATACGCAAAGTATAGGAGATGCAAGGTTTATGATGAATCCAATAACTATAAGCTCGAGGTTTCAGGGTATTCGGGAAATGCCGGTGACTCTTTGAATTATGACAACGGCAATGACTTCTCTACCAAAGACAGGGACAATGATCAGGTGCCAGGTACAAACTGTGCTGCCCGCTTTTACGGGGCTTGGTGGCACGATGTCTGTTTTTATACAAATTTAAACTCACTATATTCAACAAATGGAAGAGGAGATGACACAAAGATGACATGGTTATATAACTTCAATGGATATGGTACTGTTAGTTTTTCTGAAATGAAAATACGTGGTAAGTTTATCCTTTTGTACTGATATAGACATCCTCGTGTGTTTTGACTTGATTGAGGGGAGGTCACACAGGAAGGCAGATGCACTGAACCCTTTCCTACTCCCCTCCAAGCGGCATATTCAGCTTTTCTCTTTACCTCAAGCCCTGTTGTTATTGGAACTAGCAATTCTATCATATATGGTACACATACTGTATCCTTGTATATCTTAAATCCCCAAGTTATCTATCCATAACATCAAGAAACATACTATCTAACGCTGAACCCAAAAAGGCTCAGCAAAGTTTCTTTTTGACCATACCTATGCAGGCGCGGCGCCAGCCATCAAAAAGTGGGGTGGACAAGAAAACGGAGTGAATGAAAATTTTTAGGACCATGCCCTCTAGAACGTCGGAAAACACATCAATTTTCACAGTCGTTCATGATCCACACACGCCTGCTCTTGATATGCACCATGATCTGAATCTCATGAATCTGTGGGCACACTATTGGCGAATATCCTTTAATCCAGACCCAACTAAACAAGCAGTTGAGGTGACCTTTTCCAAAAAGAGAATTCAAACAAATCACCCTCCCATCTTCTTTAATGGTGCTCAAGCAATGAGGGTCCAAGAGCACAAACACCTTGGTGTCATACTAGATTCTAAGCTGTCCTTCGCTAGCCATATCAAGTCAGTTATTTCCAAATGTAGACAAGGAATAGGGATATTGAGATTCCTCTCGAAATATTTGCCATGAAATACGCTCAATGAAATTTGTAAGCCCTATGTTCGACCGCACCTGGATTATGGTGACATGATATATCACATTCCACAAAATATATGTGAAGTCAAACTGTCACCTTGACTAATTTAATAGAAAAACTCGAATCGGTTCAATACTCCGTTGCATTAGCAGTAACTGGCGCTTGGAAGGGCACATCTCGTCAGAAAATCTTTGGTGAACTTGGTTGGGAATCGCCAATCCTCCGAAGATGGAGTAGACGCCTTGTTCTTTTTATAAGATCATTAATAATTTTACTCCGGATTACACAAGGAGTCCGGTACCTCAGCTTCAGGAATCTGACTTCAGTCTTCGCAGAAGAGCTGCAGTAGGGCAAATACGTGCGAGAACGGAGAGATTCAAATCAAGTTTCTATCCGATAAACTGTTTGTCGGAATGGGAAAAGCTTGACTCTGAGATTAAACAATCCTGCTCAGTGAATGTTTTCAAGAAACGACTATTAGCAATCATCCGTCCACCTTCAAAATACGTCTACAACATTCACGACCCAAAAGGTTTACCAATTATAACACAACTTTGCGTTTGACTCAACAAGCTGAATTTTCACAAATTCAAGCATAACTTCAGTGATACTTTAAATCCTTTGTGCCCGATAAACGATGGTGTTTGAGGACACGGAACACTCCTTGCTGCTCTGCCATGCTTATGACGAAGAAAGACGGGATCTTCTCAGCAGTGTAAACGCGATATTGCGCCACCACGGATTAACAAACCTCACAAATGAAAATTTACTCCAAATCCTCCTGTATGGCCATGAAAAGTTATCCTATGATTTAAACACAAACATTCTTGAGGCAACGTTAAAATACATACAAATCTAAGTTCGTAAATCTAACTTCTTGCAAGTGGCCGAACTTCATTTTGCTACAAATTTTGTAATTATGTTCGAGGCAGCTTCGCATGAATAGAGGCGTTCAGTGGAAATCAGGAATCAACAACAATTACCCTCAGCGTATTTGCTCATTAGTGAGTATTAGCTAAGTAACATACAGATACAGATACAGATACATTCAGGCCTCAGAACGGTTTCAATAAGTTCGTAAGTTTGCAGTCTCCTTCTTGTACTTTGTCTTTCGTACATTTATTTATTGTAGTTTTTTTGGCAGAAATATCTGTAATTGTTGTTTTCCTATTTGATATTTATAATATGTTATTTGTAATATTTGAATGTAATATCAATTTTAATATCTATGTAAAATGTTATGGTCACAGGGTTGCTATGTATTTCCATGCTCCTCGTGGCATCGTCTTATTGTAAAAACTTTATCGGAATAAAAAAACGTCGGAAAACACCCTTTTGCAAGATAGGATAAATGTGATAGACGTTGTTTAATGTGATTTAATGTGATAGACGTTATTTGCAAGCCCTAATCCACTTGAAGGAGAAAGCAGAACGAGAAACCACAAAGGAGAAAGCAGAAAAGTTCGATTTGACACCTATCTTGATTACCTTCACACGTACATAGGTGAACACCTTAATTATCTAGAAATAAAATTCCATATGGTTGGTTGCAAGCTACACAGAACAAACGACCACGAATTATCACTGAATTGTAAACGAAGGGAAACGAGTGCCGATCCCTGAGAAGCCAAAAATGACCCCCCCCAACCTCTTTTCATCGAATTTAGACCAATTAGAAAGTCAATCTTCAAAAAAGTGCCCCAGTCAACCCCGTGGCGCCGCCCCTGTACCTATGTAGGATAGACTTAGAACGATTGTTATGTAATCAGAAACGGACTTAAAGCTCGATTTCGACAGCTTTAGGGCTAACCTGTTATCAAGTTTGCCTGGTCTTTGAGGATTCTGAGATGATAAATTTTCATAAATGGAAAAACGAGATAGACAATTTTTTATCAACTAGATTGTTGTGTCAGATTAACATGTTAGCGAAGCATTTTAGATCACTTTAAATGGGTCGATTGACTGATTGATTTACTAACTGATTGCTTGATTTATTTAGCATTGCACGCACACAAAAGTCTAAAAATTGTTTGGACAATCCAAAATGCAGCAAGCACCTGATAAAAAAATATGTGGTAAAGATTTTTTCTAAAGGGTGTCCAAAGTGGGACAATCCACCTTTTATTCGGGATTTTTCTGCACATGATGAATTTCATGTAAATTCCATGCCGTCCGAAAGCACATGTCATTGTCTAACCAAATTCCATTCTATTTTGTAAAATAATTGGATTATTCATCATATGATTAACTTTGCAGCACGAGTGCTCTATTCTAGATCTAGCATGCTCTGACAGAAAACTTAAGGCCTCTTACCTCCAAAAGTTACGAAACATATTTTGTGAAAATGAGACCAAATGGCACATGCTTTCGAATATTATAAATTGCATCTATTCCTATCTCATTTCAGCTCACTTCACTTTATGTCATCTAAACTTCATTTCGTGCAAACAATCTAAAAGTGCTAACTATACAAATAGATAACTATTTTACAAGGATGTAAGGCACCATTACAGAAATTGATACCATACCCATATAAAAACAGAGAAGCTAGTTAAATCGTAGGTAGGAGCTATCTCAGTAGGTAAGCTAACAGAATAGAGAATCCCTCCCATATCTCTTACTGGTTTTCGATAATTTCAATATAGTTGAGTTCCGTTTATTAACTTATCCTGCAAAATGATGAAAATGTGCTAAGCTATTTATAAGATTCAATCAGTTCTACCTCATTTCCATTGTTTTCGCTTTTAACATTCGAATAAATATTCTTTTTAGAACACTTCACATTGACAACACCAACAACACCAGCACCTATCTCTTCCACTTTAAGCTCACAAATTTCATCAACACCGTATGTAGATCCTTGCAGTCATTATCAGATTTTATCAGATAAGTCAAGGCACAGCGCATTTAATCATATGTTCGACAATGAGTGTGACAATAGTCTTCATGGCTGGTATCGTTTCAAGGGGGATGCAGGTGAACAGATGCTCAGTCTTTGCCCATCTTTAAATGGAAATTCGCGTGACTCCTGTGGATCATACTGGCAAGGATGGCTTAATGGATATCACCCTCATGAAGATGAAGGGGAAGTTATCAGAACTGTTTGCTTCTCAAAGTATTACAGTTGTACTTGTGCATACCAAGCAACCACAAAGGTCAGAAATTGTGGGAATTACTTTGTTTACCAATTACATGGAGTACCTAACTGCAACATGAGATACTGTGGAGTTAAAGGTAAGAAGTGCTCATTTTTCTCTTTCCATGGTTCTTAAAGGCAGTGTTTTAATGTAAGTAGGATACTTTTTAAGCTTTCTAATTCCTGTTCATCCCTCCTGCTATAAAATACTTTTAGAACTAACTACGTTTTTCGTCACTATCCACAGTCAAGCATCAAAGACGCTCGCTTGGTCGAAGCTTGCTTTGCCCCTATTCCGCCATTACTTGTATTTTTTCGACAAAGAGGCTCTTATCTTCATGCGATAAGTTTAAAACAGCTGGTTCTTGTTCTTAATCGATCAAATTCTCGATGCATGTCAGCATCGTGTCAGTAGTTTCATGGTTCGTGCATGCAACTTTTCAGACCTAATTGGAGACGAATGGCTTTCTCTTTTTCGTAGTAATTGTCTTCAAGTCTAGTACAAAGTATCCAGGAAAAAGTGCGACTGATTTGATCAGGATTAGCAACGAGGATTTAGGTAGAATCAATCTACAAAAGCGCTTAAAGTAATCCTGGATGATTAACTTGGAGATAGATACCGTATTTATTTACATTGGTGCATTAGGAGCTAAAATATTAACCTTGAAAATCCAATTTTGCCTCCACTTCAAGAGCAGAGCTTTCGGGTTCTGGCCTTATTTCAAACGCATTGTTCAGGGAAATCTCCTCAGTCATAGCATAGCGTGGCAGTTGTGATCAAGGACCCGTGTGATCAAGGATCCACACGTTTGAAGAGAACATTGAAATTTGAAAAACTAACAAACATGTGAAGGCATATGTTTTCAAATGTATATACTTCCTCATAGTACACCTGCAAAAAATCCAAGCACGAGTAACCATTTTCAAGGATCTTATCCATGGATAAATTTACCCTTGGGTATCTATAATTACTTGATTTGTTATCATTCTGATGAAGATTGGTGAAAAAGGATTTTATTCAAACATTGAAAGCTGCAAGAACCAACTTATGTCTCATTCCCAAGCAAAGTACTTCGCTGACAAATGTCTTTCATAATACATATGCAATTCCAACTTTTCGAATCTTTTGTAGAAAGAAAGAAAGTTTCTCTTCAGGACAGAATGAATGACTTTGATTGTGAAGTAGTAGGTGTCAAGTTTCCAGTCAAGATCGCAGGAAATAACTCAAGAAATAAACTAGCTTCACTCAGTAGTTCGCCATTTTCCAACTCTCTCGCTTCATCACAACAGAACTCAGGCGCATGCCCAACATAACACTAAAACGAGGCTAATAACGTCACACCTTTCCTCCAACAAAAGAAATAAACAAAAGAACAGAAATATAACAAAAAAATTAATTGTCTTTAAAGTTTGTTAATTAATAATTGTGTCCAGCAAGGTAGTCCGGGCGTATTACCCTTCTACCACTCCTTGTCGTCACAGGTCGATAAAAGTTTAATTGCCTGTGATCAAATCTTATTTCAGCAGGTCTGGCGGCCACAGTCTCTGCATCGACATCGTCAGGTCGTACTTGAAGTGACTCTTGGTGGTCTAGTGGTTGGCCGTCTTCAGGTTGGCGGTCTTCAGGATTTTCAGTCGTCGCTTCTTGTTCCTTTGTGGGGAAGACGATTGAACCTTCTTCATAAACTTTGAATGGCTCATTGGTATGGCGTAGGAACTTTCGATTTCGTCTGAAGATCCTTCCATCTTCTGTTTTTACGTTATGAGATCTTACACCGACTTGCTCTATGACGCAGCCTTTGGTCCAGTGGCCTGTTCTGTCATTATTCCCAGGCTTGATCAGCACCACATCATCCTTCCTTAGTGTGTTTAGCTCCTTTGTGCCTCTGTTATAATACTTTGACTGAATCTGTTTCCTTGTGCAAAGTTTCTCTTGAACAGCTGTGACAACCTTTGGTTGAAGGAGCTTCTTGGACATGGGAAGCAGAGTTTTGGCTCTTCTGCTGAACAGACGCTGGGAAGGAGAGCTGTCCATCCCCTCAGAAGGTGCATTTCTCCATTAAAGCAGCATGAGGTAGAAGTCGTTGCCAGATTCAGCAGCTTTTTTCATTAGCCTCTTTGCAGTTTTGACAGCATTTTCTGCTTTGCCATTACTTTGGGCATACTCTGGCGAGCTTGGCTCAGTCGTAAATTCGTACTCCTTGGCGAAATCCTGGAATTCTTTGGACGAGAAAGGTACATTGTCACCCATGAGCTTATCTGGTATGCCATGCGTAGAAAAATTTCTCTTAAGCTTTCTTCTTGACTTCCCCAGCAGTTTTGTGGAACAGACGATCTATCTCAAAGTAGTTTGAATAGCAATCCACAGTGCAGAGAAAATCTTTATTATTGACTGTAAATATGTCAGCTGCTATAATTTGCCAGGGGCGGCTTGGGATTTCACGTGGAATGAGAGGCTCTTTGGCCTGGTTGTTTTGGAATGTGTTGCAGATTTCACATTTGGAGATGAAGATGGTCAGATCTTTGTTCATGCCTGCTTCTCTTGCTCTCCTGAGGCAACTTTGTATTCCTGTGTTCGCAACATGCAGCTTCTCTCGGATCTTTTGGCATAGTGACTCTGGGACAATTGCTCGTTGACCCTGGAATATTACATCATCTTGTGTTGCTAGCTCACCTTTGACTGAGAAGTAGGGATGAATACATTAAGGTATTTTCTCTTTTTCTCTGACCATCCTTTCAAAATGGTTTCCTTCAACGATTGCAGAGTGGCGTCACGTGTGGTTTCTCTTTGGATTTCTTTCAGCTGTGGCTCGGAGATTGGGAGATGATTTATCATATGGATAGTTTCCACTTTTTCTTTGGTTTCTGACTTCTGTCTTTCACTTGTTGGCAGGCATGCTCGAGAGAATGTATCTGCTAAAACCGTTTCCTTCCCTGGTTTATGGCAGATTTTGACATCATAGGATTGCAACCTCAATGATAGTCTTTGCAGTATCTTTGGGGTAGAGGCGAGTGGCTTGCTAATGATTGAGACAAGTGGCTTGTGATCCGTCCAAAGTGTGATCTCTCTGCCATATATGTAAATATGATGGTGTTCTACTCCAAATACGTGTGCAAGCAGCTCTTTCCCTATTTGGCTGTAATTTTGCTCTAGTGAGTGCTCTGCTAGCATAGTAGACTGGACGCCCCTCTTGCGTGAGTACAAAACCAAGCCCTTTCGATGATGCATCACTTTGGCCTTCTTTTGCTGCCTTATGGTCAAAATGCTTCAGAAGTGGCACCTCACATATTGCTCTTTGTATGTCTTGGAATGTCTTGTCGTGAGTTTCTCCCCATTCCCATGGTGCATCTTTGTAGGTCAAACATCTGAGAGGCTCGCATACTTCTGAGAGTCTGGGGAGAAACTTGGCCAGGTATTTGACCATGCCAATGAATCTTTGTACGCCTGAAACATCTTGAGGCTTTTCCATCTTTGTTATGGCTTCCACTTTTGCAGGGTCTATCTTCAGACCATTCTGTGTTAGGGTGTGGCCAATGAAGGAAACTTCCTTGCACTTGACCTTGAATTTATCTTTATTCAGCTTGATATTCTTTTCTTGGCATCGTTTTAAGAGTGCCAGCATGTTTTCATAATGGTTTTTGACAGCTTCTTCATATGTTGCCCTTTTCCCGTGATGAGTGCATCATCAGAGACTGCATATACACACGAAAGGCCTTCAATGCATTGATCAAATCTGTGCTGGAAATGCTCTGCATCTGGTTTGATTCCGAAAGGCATTCTCAGCTACCTCCAACGCCCCCATGGTGTTTTGAAACGTTGTAGGCATGCTTGATTCATCATCATGGGCAATTTGGAGATACCCTTCCTTCACGTCAATTTTGCTGAATATTTTGACATCTTCTAGCTCTGGCAGGGTAGTGACTTCGTTTCAATGCTTTGTTGAGGTGTTGTGGATCGATGCACACCCGCAGATTCCTGTTTGGCTTTTCTGCAATGACAAGATTTGATACCCAATCTGTGGGGCCTGTAACTTTCTGAATGACACCAAGATCTTCTAGCCTTTCCAGCTCAGACTTGAGCTTGGCTTTGAGAGCGATGGGGACCCTGCGTGGTGGCATGACAACAGGGGTTTGTGACTCATCAATGTCTAAGTGCAACTTGCCAGGCATGTGACCAAGTCCTTGAAAGGCAGACCCAAAACGATTCTCTATATCTTCTGCACTGAGTGGAGCCTCTGCGGTGGCTGACATGACTGTTTCTGAAACAGCACCTTGTTGGGCTTGTTGAGATTGGCTGCTTGAAGCAATACTATTAGAGCTAATATTATCTACATTTGCATCAGAGATATTAGCATAATTTACAGTCAATAAGCCCATCTTCTGCGCAGCATTAGCTCCTAATAATGGTACGTAGTCCCCTTTCAAAGTGTATTCAGTCTGTGTCTTGGGGTTTGTTACCTTTAGCTTACAAATGCCTCTTATAGGTAATAATGCTTTACTGTACAGACGCAAAGAGTGATCAGATTTTTCCACTTTAGTGCCAGGGGGTACAAAATGTTCTGGAAGAACATTACAGGTGGCACCTGAGTCAAGTTGAAAAGAAATTTGCCTGCCATTTATAAACATAGAGGCAAATATTTTGTTCTTAGTAGGGGACTGGGACACAGAATTGATTTCCAAATTGTTTTGGGGTGAAATTTCAACAATGAGAATTTCTTCATCACTGGAAGTTGTTTCCTTTTTCACTGCATGTATCTTGGCTTTAGAAAATGTATCTCTCTTACCTGGTGATTTCTGCTTACTGCACCTCTCAACAGAATGGTCTCTCTTACCACAACCAGAACAAAATTTACCATAGGCTAGGCCAGACTCTTTGTTCCTCTTATGATTACTTCCACAAAATTTGCAGTCTGAGATAAAACCTCTTGCATCTCCAGTGTGTCTTCTTGGGTTACTGTCTTTTCCAACATAATTTGCCATAAGATCATGATTATCAGCTTGGCCTGCCATTGCTTTCACTAGAGCAGCAGTTGTTTCTGTTGCCCTGCATAGATCAATGCATCTAGATAATAATAGGGCTGGTTCCTGCAGCAGCTTACGTCACACAGCATTATTGTGAATTCCACAGACAATTCGGTCACGTATCAGCTCATCATTAAGGGGCCGCACACAAATCGATTCTTTCACGCATAACGTCCATTGGACGTTTTCAAAATAAACCCAACCCCCCCCATCCCCCCAAAACGTCCAATTGAAAATCGATGTAATTTTTCCGATCACGAGAAAATTTCAAACCGTTGTTTTGCTGCATATCAAATGGACCTAAGTGCTTATGAAGTCGTCAGCGACGTGCTTTCCATGACCAGGCTCAACGAACACGGACAAGATATGTCACTACTATCGAAATTCTTTCACATTAATGATATGTACAGCAAACGAAAGCTGCAGAATAAAGTTTCTTGCAGAAAATTCTCGGGAGAAATGTCGAGAAAACAAAATTTTTGAAAACGTCCAGTCCTTTTACCCCCTCCCCCCAAACGTCCATTGGACGTTTCGCATGAAAGAATCGATTTGTGTGCGGCCCCTAAGAGCTCCAAACGCACAGGTTGCTGCACGGGCACGCAAAGAAGCAGCATAAGTTTCAATTGATTCTGTAGGTTCTTTATTGCGATTATTAATTTACATTTGTTTCACCAATACAGTAAGCATTCCATAATGCAAAATTCTCTCAATGTTTTCGCGTTCACCTTCATCCTGGTACGGAAGTGACTTGTGTATATTGAGAGCTTCCGGTCCTATGCAGGTGATAAAAGCAACCACTCGAAAATTGTCAGGCTTAGACTAAATTCATTACAGTTTCGTAGGCATCATATATTTGTTTCCACTGTTTCCAATTCTCTGATAAAATGCCTCCTAAGTGTAGTCGCGGTGGTAATGATACATTAGATATAAGCGATGATGATGTTGCTCCATTTCCTTCTGGGGAAGCACTAGGCCCAGGTGCACTTGGATCTGGATCGGTCATTACTGCAAATTGAGATGCAAGATCGTTTGAACAGCAGCAAAAAGTCGACAAGTAAGTCTTCACTTGTTACATATGAGAGATGGGTCTTTCACTCTGACACCATGTCAAGTTTCCAGTCAAGTTCGCAGGAAATAACACAAGAAATAAACTAGCTTTATCCAACTTTCTCGCTTTATCACAACAGAACTCAGGCGCATGCCCAACAGAACACTAAAACGAGGCTAATAACGTCGCAATAGGATCCTTTCAAGTGTTTTCCTCAGCATAAGGCTTGTTTCTGAGTGCATGCTCTTGCCTGCGTAAGCGTGCTTTTGTCTGCATTTTCAAGTTCAGATTGATATCTTTCTTGCATCCTACATAACAGGTTCTTTTTCTACTTCTGAACTGAAAAAGCTCAAAATGCATCTCACTTGCACGTTTGTGTAAAGTAATCTGCTTGCTTTCTTACAAGCTTTTTCGCATGAGCAAGCTTCTTTCTGCGTTTAAATATTTGGCATTCTGAACACTGCAGGAGATCAGTATGACGAATTTCTTCCCGAGCGTCCAAGGCCTGATTTCCATTAGGCGGAATATTCCACTCGCAGCGACCTCTTCCAGCCATCTGATTGGCTTACGGAAAAGCGATATCGGAGGCTCTGATAGGGGGGATTGTTGCTCCCTTGGTCTCCTCTTAAAAAGTAGAATGCTCCGTTGCTCTTGTCAAGATTAGCTTTGTGCTCCCAGTAATTTCTATACTGCTTCTATTCCTCGTTCAAATCAAATCATGTGTTGCCAAAGTGGTGCCTTTCTGGTTACGATGTTTCCTTATTCATGTGGCAAATATTTCATGATCCATCGAGCCAAGGGTCCCGTCATTGGATACTGTTCCTTTAGACGCTTAAGCAATACGATTAGTTGCTGATTTCTCGTACTGTTTTACACAATCTAAATGCTTTGACACTGGTGCACTGAGATGCAGGATGCATGCACCAATATCTATGGAATATTAACCTTAAAAATCCTACTTTGCCTCCACTTCCAAACCAGGGCTTTCGGCTTCTGGCGTAACTGACAACGCGCTGGCTAGTGGAATCTCCTCTGATAGGCGAAATGCCGTTCGTTTTGATTTGATTTTCGTGTTGCACTGTCGTATCTAAGTATGTTAAAGAACTTAACTTATAACTGTACATAGATACAATAGTACAACACCAATGTCAATGTCAATCAAAACAAACGGCATTTCGATTCAGTTTCAGTTCAGTTTCATATTTTAAAATTCCACTACCTACAATTCTATAAACACAAACTAAACATCATATTACGAAGGAATAAAAATAACTTCTGAAGTGCTTTAGCTTTAGCTTGCATTGTTTAGCTTTAGCTTGCATTGTCTTTGCTTTGATGTTTTAAGAGCCAGGAGCCAATGGTCAAAAAAGTTCTAGTAAGTTCCAACTAAGAATGTGTTGATTTTGAGGAGCACTAAATGAAAGTTATGCGTTGACTGCCTGGACCAGTTCAAATTTTTTGAAATTGACATGAAAAAGAATGTAATGAAATGTAAACATGAATAAAAATAAAGCAGTTATGTTGCTATTGTTTCATAGACCTAGTAAAGTTTGCCACGGTTCCGCCAATCTAGAAGTTCTCCTGCATTGCAATGCCCTTTCTTGGATGGCTGCCCCCCCCCTCTGCGTCTTCTTCCTTCCTGTGCCTTTGTCTCCCGTTGAAGCTATCTTATTAATGTAAATTATGTTTTCTAAAATTTTGATGCCATTTATCCCGTAGAGAAAATTGTACAGGTTTCCTGTGGGAGCGATTACATGCGCATTGATCTGAATAAACGGTACTACAACGTATCTAGATATTCTAGCATTACTCTACGTGATGTAACATGCAAGGCATCGTTAACGAGGGAATACATAATCTTGGGAAGCATCCCATATTTATGTGGAGGTGCAAGAGAGGAGACTGCTGACAGGATCATTTACAAAAACAAGGTCATTATGAGAATCAATCAGAATTCAGATATGATAACACGTGATTATGACAGAGAGATCGATTTCAAATGTGTTTATGACAGAGATGGATTTGCAGGGGGCAAATCTTTCGAACTTGTGAGAAAGATCAGTGGAAATGAAAGTAAGTCCATGCATTTGGTATTACTTAAAGGTACATACGCCTAAACACCTTGGAAATTAATGTATAGAATAACCACCATAATGATGCTCACGTTTTAGTATTTTTTCCTTGGTAGACCTCATCGTCATGCATCAATGAGGTTTGCTTGGTCCATTTGACTTACAGTCCAGTACAAAATGATCTGCTAGTGTAGACAAAGAGATTCTCGTGACCGATTGGTCGAGGACTACGATTTACCTTGCAGGACAGAAAATTTAGGTCGTTTAAAACCCATATTTAGATGATTGGAACAGCTATGCAAGTTTAATTTTTTAAAATCGCTTGCTTTCCTTAGCGATTTCCATTTTCTACTCCAACATGAAGAATGTATGCTGTTTACATAATGAGTGAATCTAAGCTGTAACTTAATGCATGCAAGTTTACTAAACTTATTCGTAATGATGGCGAGGAATGTGAGATTTCGACAAGATTAATTCTTGAATCTAATTCAGCTTTTCTTGTGTGCTATGAATTTGAATTAAAAATTGCAAATGAAGCTATATCAATGATAATTGGCAAACACCCCAGGTCTTTTCAGACTCACCTAATAAAAAGGCAAGTGACTTGGTACTTGAAAGAGTGGGACAGTCCCTCATATGTACCATTCATGATGTGTCACCTTCGAGGTACTTTTTCGCGTTAAAAATAGATTACATGTTGCTTTTTGGTGTGACTATAAAAGATATAAATTTTGAAGTATCAGTCTTTGTTTATTCCTGAATCCAAGAGCGTCAGCTTGCAAACATATCCTTAAGGGAATACTTCGAATGTGTGGCTTATCCATTTGCATGGCCTGTAAATTTTGGAGCGTGGATGTCGTATAATTTATGCATCTTAAAGTATGATTACTCTCTTGTTAAAACAGCACGCCCTCTTCATTTGCAAAGTTCAGTTTACCATCGTGCCTAAGAGATAGGTTATTAATTCATTTTAGTTTCTAAAATAGTGCGTTGTTTCGTCAGAAGATCTCTTAATGCTAACTTTATTTACATTTTTAGCCCAGTACTAACTATGTAATGGTTGAAAAATACAATCAAATGGATGCTATATGAAACAGGTTGCCCTTTGTTGGTCGAAATAGTAACATTTTGCTTAAATGGATTTTTAAGTGGTCTCTTCACTTTTCAAAGATTACAGTCTCCAATTGCTTGTCAGGTGAGATTTGCGAAAAAGCGAACTCACTCATGCAGACGCCCATGCAGCTTTAATTTCTAGATATTTTCGCCTGAAATCTAATGCAAGACACATATATAGCTCCTAATGCGTTTACTTCCTCTTTGACCTTGAAAACACATGCATCAATTTAGACGCCTTATGCAGAGCTTGACATAACTACGCTATTATTTTGAAATTTCAGCTGGCATTGGTAAATTTACCTTTGAATTGGCAATGTATGCAAGCCAGTCTTATACAAGAGAATTCGATTCTTACCCCGTCAAAGTGAAGTTGCAAGATTGGTTATACTTTCAAGCCAATGCAAGTGTTCAGGACGACAGCTTGGTATTACTGCTTGATCAATGTTATTCTACTCCTAACATGGACAGAAATCACTACAAGAAGTATTATGTCATCAATTCAGGGTACGAGTGTACTTGATTCAATTAATGTTATTTGTTAGATTTGTAGCCAAGCAAGAGACTTCTAAGAACTTAATATGCATGCACCGGGTGACCCAGAAAAAAACTGACCTAACGAAATCCGTCATAGAAAGAAAAGTAATTGAATGGACAGAGTTCTACTCTGTACTCTGTACTCTGTACTGAATGGACAGAGTTCTACTCGGGGAGATATTTCAGCAGGGGGTGCCTCAGGGCTCTATTCTGGGACCATTATTTTTCCTTGTTTATATAAATGATCTAGCCGTAGGCCTGAATTGCAATGTTAAGTTATTTGCTGATGATACATCGTTGTTCACAGTGGTTGAAGATTCCAATACAGCTGCCAACGACATGAACCATGACTTGGACTTGATAGGTCAGTGGGCTCACGCTTGGAGAATGTCTTTCAATCCTGACCCACAAAAACAAACTGTTGAATTAACATTTTCAAAGAAGAAAATTGAAATTGATCATCCAGTGATCCTTTTTAACGACATACCTGTTAAAAAAGTTAATGAACATAAACATTTAGGGATTATCCTAGACTCAAAATTATCTTTTTCAGCTCACATCAAATCAGCTATCCCTAAGGCAAGAAGGGGCATTGGTTTGCTGAAATATCTCTCCAAATATCTGCCCAGGCATACCCTTAACGAATTATATAAGCTCTATGTTCGACCCCACCTGGACTATGGTGATGTTATTTACCACATTCCTGCCAAAGCATGTGAATTCAGTCAAAATATCATCTTACCAAATATGATGGAAAAGCTAGAGTCTGTTCAGCATTCTGCTGCTTTGGTTATAACAGGAACTTGGAGAGGAACGTCTCGCGAGAAGCTGTACACGGAACTTGGCTGGGAGTCATTAAGTTCCCGAAGATGGAGTAGGCGCCTTACCTTGTTGTACAAGTTTGTAAACAATCTTAGCCCTGAGTATACAGTAGATCCAATTCCCCCACTTCATCAGTCGCAGTACTGTCTTCGTGACCAGGATGTCATTGGGCAAATGAGGGCAAGAACAGAAAAATTCAAATCTAGTTTCTATCCCAACTGTTTATCCGAGTGGAATAAGCTTGACCCTGAGTTGAGACTTGCACCCTCAGTTGTTGTTTTCAAGAAAAAGCTATTATCAATAGTCCGTCCCCCTATAAAATCTGTCTTCGGAATTCACGATCCAATAGGATTACCCTATCTTACTCAACTTAGGAATCTGCCCCCCCCAAGGCATTGAGTGTTTCAAATCACCCAGGTCAGATAGGTTTAAGGGCTTTGTGGAAAGGGTTTGCTTGACTATAGTCGCTAGGTACCTAGGATATTCTCAAAGTGAAATGAAATACGCTCCCCGTAGACTTGAAGATCTGAAATGGCTTCAAATCGATCCCCTATTTTTACGTCTTTTTTAAAAAAATCAAGCAAGTCCTTTTCCACAACTCCTTAATTCGGGAAATTTACTTCGCCAAAAAAGCCGCAAAAGATAATCAAAACGTATGCAATTCTCTAAGGTACGGGGCAACGTTTGAAGTATGGCAATCGGCCACGACGTACTTTCGGTCTATGATAGGTTTCCTTGCGATATTTCAACAACCAAACCAGTTTAAACCTATTTTAACAGAGTGTCAAAGTTACCAAGGGGCGTTATTCGCCCCCTAATTAACAGCTATGACAATGACACTTGCGTTTCATCATAATAAAACAAAGAAGAATCCAAAAATAGTATCAATTAATTTCATAGTCACGTGATTGGTTGCTAGGCAACCAAGAACAGTGCAAAATTGGGCGACATTAAGCTATTAGCAAGAAAAAGTAGATTTCTATTAAGTTACTTCCTCAAGTAGACTAAAAGCTATCCAGATATTTACTTGATGGATTTCATATAATTTCACCTGAATATTTGTCGTTTCTAATCAATTAGCTAACCAAATAAGGACTATCCAATTCAATAAAAGTTGCTTGCTTAATGATAATAATTAAACATCATCCATGTCGCATATATTGAGTAAAGTCAAGTACTTCCATCAATATTTCCAGTCCTTACATGATTTTTCATGCAAAAATTACTAATTCATTTGAAATATAACGTGATAAAGAATTATGATGTCATAAGAATTATTAACTTTTGACAAATGTAGATAAATTATACCTATATCAAATGAAAGTACTCATTAAGACAAATCGAATTGCATGTTTATATATCGATGAAGATCAACACAAAACAAAGAAATTAGAAGCATTTAATCGATGTTCTTACTATGGGCATCTGGTGGTCACGTATTATAACGATAGGAATTTAAATTTTTGTTTTCTGATCGATGATTAAATTTTGATAAAACTCACGAAATTTTTTTACTATGGCTATAATGGTTAATGACCTTTTCAAAAAAATTCCGGAGACGCTCCTCGGTTAAAACAGGTTTAATAATGGCTGCACCATCATGATGCATACTTGTTGGACCCGCACGGAGCAGAGAAGGTGCTTGCCACATAAAATGACTTTGAAACTGAATAAAAATGATTTCCGGACAGTTTACTCAATTTTCATCGCTGCATTTTCAGTTGAGAATAAACGGTAAACTTAAAGAATTGTCCGTTGACACATGACAGAATGCTAACTCCTCTGCAGGTTATAAGAATTTGTCACTAGATTTCTCGATCGAAACATCCTTGCAAGGTTTATTGTGAGGAACTTTGATGCACTGAAACATTTTTCTTGATCGCAAAAACTTACTTTTATAAACATTTGACTGATATCTACTGAGGTGCACTATCTATGGGAAAGCTAACTGACTAGCCTCACTGCGTTATGGGTACCTCAAGTTACGCTCATCTCATTGATTTGAATTGTTGTTGGTGCCATTGCTCCGTAGAGGGCCTTATTTCCATACAGCTGAAAAATTTCAATCGATGATGAGATTCTGTCGCCCCGTTCTCTACCGACCAGAATGTGGCTTAGGGCAGGACGGTTTTTGCTTTTGTGGCAAGAATGATCGTTACCGGCGTTCTGACACCTGATCTTAAAAAAGTTTCTAGAGGAATAGGGATGTTGAAATACTCCAAAAGGTATCTCCCTCTTCTTACAATACAAAGAATGTATAAGGTCTTGTAGAACCATATTTCAGATATTGCTGCCCTGTATGGGAAAGCTGTGGCTCCACAGCAATAACCGAACTACAAAAACTTCAAAATCGGGCTTCAAGAATAGTTACTAACAGGAGATATGATGCTTCTGCAAAGCCTATCATCAAGAAACTTGGTTGGCACACTGTTAGTGAAATTATTCAAATGGAGACTTTGAGTATGGTATACAAAGCTATCAATGATCTGGCTCCCACTTACCTTACAGAAGTGTTCTCAAGACTCTCGGATACATGTAAGAGAGAATTACGCAATACTACATCTGATTTAGAAATTCCCATGCGAAAATCTGCAAATGGCCAAAAATACTTCTCATATGAAGGTGCGACAATGTGGAATCGGCTCAGCCTAGAATAAAAATTGTCCCCGACATTAAAAACTTTCAAAAAAGCATAGCATACCATGCATTTAGCTAATTCTCTCTTGTATCATATCGATATCATAACTACAATTTTGATACACTTTGTCAATAGCTGTTTTATTTTGGAGTTACATGTAAATTTAGATAGTTCCTTTTCGTTTGTAAGTATTTTTTAACAGGGTACATTGTAAAACAGTACAACTGAATGTTTTACCCTGTATAAATATTATAAAATCAAATCAATTAATCAAATGAAATCATTTTATGGCATAGCAGTTCTAGAAAACTGACTTTCAAGGCATTTTGGACCCAGTGGTTGTGAGAAAAAATCAGAAGGTTATTTAGGTCGAATAGAAGGTTGCGCTAATGATGGCGGCGAGGAACTTTTTACCAAAATGCATTGCGTTCGACTCGCGAATAAAGAATTCCTTACCACCATACTTAACGCAATCGTCTATTGATCTTTCAGATGCATTCTAAGAAAAATGCGAATTGAACGACAGATTGATACAGTATTTAGAAGGTTTGAACGTACACGATAGCGATAGAAGGTTCAGCACTTTAATCCATGGGCAGTTCGGACACTGTTGTTTTGCTGTCTGAAATAACAATGACACAATAATGATTCAGTACTCACCCAAGCCAAGCAAGAATGTTTGTATTCTGTTACAACATCGTTGTTTTGATTAGGCCCAGGCTTGAAATACTGAATCCAAATTGAACTGCAACAACATTCCACATCCCAAGCTTACCCTAACGAAATGCCCTAGCAGCGACGTACCCGTTGCAAAATTTAGGGTCTCAAATTCTGCGATTTACTACCTCTTAGGGTCATAAAATTTTAAAATTTACTACCGCTTTAGGGTTTTGAAAAATGATATGATTGGTCCATGGAGATTTAAGAAAGTTTGACGAACTGAATTGTTGTCAGTAAGATTCTGTAACGACAGAAATAACCAGTTATTTAGTCTCCTAATGTTATACAAACTTATCTAAGCAAATATCGACAATTGCGACGATACTGTCATATGCTCACCCTAGGAGAAGGTTCCCACATCCCAATCCTACTTTTACTCCTACATCTGTACTATTTCAAAGCACATGCAGCCCGGGGGGGGGGGGCACTTCACTATAAATTCATACGGGGGTGTGCGCCGCAAGGATTTCTGCTACGACCCAATCCCAGGAATTTGGTCCGATATTGAGACCCAATCCCAGAATATATGTCAGATATTGATACCCAATCCATGAATTTTGAAGAAGTAACAAAAACAATTCGACGTAGAAGGGATAAGAGATAGAGGGCTGTGAACGAGAATTTTTGTCCAAAGTGGCCATTTGGAACGAAGTTCTGATCTGAGCACGTTTTTAAAGACAAAAAATACTTGAAATCTGTTCACCTGAAGCAGACCACGTGTTGCTCGAAAAATTATTCAGTTGTACTTTCATTAAGCACCCATTACCAGAATTTTGAGTATAACAGTATATCCCAATCCCAAAATTTCAGGCCAAAAATTACCCAAAACTGGCGCACATCCCCGTCTTACCCCATAATGAAGTACCCCCCGGGGCATGGACGTAATTCCCTTGTTCATGCCTGCTATACAATAGCACTATTGTTTCTGGAACAATCAATCTATTGTTATTGCTGCTTATTATCGAGAAAGTTACTACAGCTTGGGCTAAAAGCTACTACCACTAAGGGTTCAGGGTTTTGCAACATTTTGCAACGAGTACGTCACCTTGAACTACCAAGTCCCCCCTTGGGATTTCATTTTGCAACGAGTAGGGAGCGTTACCATTTCTACTAGCGTAGGAAAAAGAGTCGTAGTTATGGCGACATCATTTTAGGAAAAAAGCGAAACTATGATATGAAATCGAGTCTACTAATTGACAATATCTTGATTTCAGGAGAAATGGCATGATAGAGAAGTCAACTGTGACGTTTTTGAAGGCATGAAAGCAAAGCCATGCTGTTTGTGTTGCTTAAAAGGCATCTTTGCCCCTTTATTGATTTGCGCTGCACAGCAGCATGCAAATCATTAAAACGTCTTCGGTCTTGCAATCACGACACAGAGTGCACTATTGTTTCAGGGCTTGCTTTTACAATGGCTCTATCTTCGTCAACCAATGAGATATCCCTTGCGCAATCGTATTTGCGTGCGCGGTGTTTGCTAAAAGGGCACAAGCTCGTATGCGCAGATGAAAAAACGAGTTCAGTTGCGAATGGAAGCTTCAGGGATATCTCCTGGAAGAGTGCCTAGGAGGCAGTGAAACGAACGTATGTGAGTGCTATTTAACTGTGAAACTTTACCTGTTATATTTCCTCGAATGCCGCTTTCTCTTTCCTTGCAGGAAAGTAGGATTTTTGTAAAGTTGCTGTGTGCCGTGCCTTCACAGTCTGTGCCTTCACTGATCATAAAACTTACGAAGTTCTCACAAAGGCACCCTGTCAATACCTTTCGAAAAACATAACGAAAATTTGAGGAGGATGCTCAGAAACTGCTGAGAGACCAGCAGTATTCAAATCTGATAATTTCAACTGTTTGGGAAAGCAGAATGCGACGTTCAGCTAGGAGTCATGTCAAATTTTGATTTGTCAAAACATACTGAGCTGATTGCTGACACGGCCCCTGCTGGACTTGGTGCAATAACATTACCTATCTTTACTCATACCCCCAGTTGGGATATAATATTTATGAATATGTAAAAATATGTACATCAAGAGTCACTCTTACATCCAATAGACACTACTTGAGCAACTCTTTTAAAAAGTAATGAAAAAATATTAATTAGAAATGCAACAGCTGACAGCTAACAGCCGTTAAACCTTACAATTAAGATTTACAGGAGGTTATTTTTAGTCTTAATTTTGCGAAATGAGGATAACTTGGAGATAAATGTAGAAACTTTTTTATAGCGGGAAGGATTCCTTTCATTCAATAATGATTGAAATTTGTAATAAAACTTCTGATCTCCTGACATAGAGCAAGTTACATCTGTCCCAGATTCCGTTTCATCATTGAACTGGATGATCACACTTGCATGGCACAATACTTCAAATCACTCAAATCACAAACAAGCGCAACTGCGACTTGGAATCAGTCTAATGATGATTTTGAATCGAAAAGGAAATCTGCAGCTGCATTAGAATGCGGAAGTTTGTTCTGGTGCTGCCGGGGGTTTTGACAAAATAACAAAACGTCAAAGCCTCTTGGAATGTGAATTTGTCTTATTTCAGTTATGACCATAAAAGATCTTTTGTCTGCAACGACTGCAATTTTCAATGAGATCAAAACAAAAAGCAGCAACGGCCAAATTATTCGCAAGAAGGGGGTGGTGTGGTTAGACAGCACTCAGACGGGAGATCTCAACTCTACGGAAACAACAGGGGATGCACGCGCTACAAACAACAAACCTCATTCTGTGAAATTATAATTTATTTTCTTCAGCACAATAGCTTCTACACTATACGGCTACGAACTAAAGAATAATATAACATTTATCCACCAGAGATGTGCTATTTTTCCGGGCATCGTTTTCGCCTATTTTTCCTGGAAGTGGGTGTCAAAATAAAGCAATTTTCCTAGAGCCAATTATCAAAACAAGTGAAAAGGGGAAATTTTGCAAGGTCGGGTTATTATATTGTCTAATTTTTGTGTTTTGGAGTATGCTTTTCACCGATATTTTCTAGAATCGGGTATCATTTGAAGGCAAAAATTCTGGAGCTGGGCAAATTTTTTTTCCGTAAGCAAACCCCCGTACAAATTTAGATCCCTGTAAACTGTAAAATGTCACCAAATGTAAACTTGTTTATGTGCCAATGCATACTGAATCATCCGAAACTATATCATGGCAGTGGCAGGCATCTTGCGTAAAATGGTTACACGATGTCCCAGCGGTCAATGTACCAATTAAACAACAAAAACAACAACAATGATATTCTTTTCTTTCATAATTCTTTGCACTTACATATATCTAGATATAGTGTTTTGTGTGGTTCGGCGAGGTGACTTGCGTCCCTGCCATTGAACCTTGAATCCGCTCTTACTATCTAAACAAACATTCTTATAATGGTACACAAACAATAGTTGCTCCGCGACTGTCAAAACAAAGGATCTGATTGGTTAATTCATGACCAAAGGTGTGATATCTAGGCTTGGTATCCGTAATTCCTGTGACGACTATAGATCTTAAAGCGATTAATGCTAATGAGTTCAGAAACCGAAATGGGAATCGATACATTTGTAACACTAAATAAACATGGCAACTGCTGACCAATACAACTTTGTTGATCAAAATCTAAGTGGTTGCTAGGCGTTGCTAATCTTACTTTCTTCGTAACATATTCAGTTTCCAAGGCTAACGTGATTCTGTGGCTCATCTCTCAGGGCATCATGGTCCATAAACAACAAACAAACGAACAAGAAGGCACTACTCAGTCTCTCACAAGCACTGATAGTCCTGTAACTCCAAAATATGCATATGCAATCTGAATACTACAAAAGCGCGACCAAAAATATCTGACTAGGATACAAGAGCTTTCTCAAGACACTTGTTCCAAAAACTGTCCGTCCGACCTTAGCCTAACATATCCGTTACTAATAGTTATTAATTTATCCTAAAAGGAAACATTCTTTCGTATATTCTTAATTGCTAGAGGGGAAGAATAGGTCAAAATTTAGCTCTGTCACATACCTCCCTATCGAAGAAAAAGGAATCGCCCTCGATTCTAAATTAATCTAAGCAAAATATACATGATCGTCCGATACTAAATACGATATGGTCCAATTTCCTTTGTTAACTCTTCAGTAAAATGCAATAAACAGTAGCAAACGCTTAGTCCGGTAACACTGTATCAAAGAAAAACACGAAATTTTACTGAATTTCAGTCGGGTGTTCAGGGTGTTCGAGCTCTTTAATCAAATGAATGACAAGTGTTCGTGGCCTTCCTCAGTCGAAATGCAGGCTGTCTCACATATCTGAAGCAATCAGCGGCGTGTTTAGGGTATTCGTTTCTCTCCAGACCAAATGACAAAAGCATACGTCGCCTTAAAGCCAACAGATAACTACAAATATAATGTCTCAGCTAAATCGTAATAAGTGTATATCTCCATTCGTGTTCATACGGTTCATACTCCGGGTATACTCCAATAGAATTATGTCCATCTTTGCCGTGTTTGCGAAATAGTCGATTTTATGAATTCGTCCTTTCAGTTCAAGCACGATTCATCTTTAGTTCCATTTTCCTTTGTGTCTTCATGGTCTTAATCGGTATCGATGTGTCTTTCTTGGCTCAGGTTCGAGGTCTGTTTCCAGCACCTTCTTATCCCGCGACGTAGTCACCAAATGTAAACTGTAAAATAGCACCAAATGTAAACTTGTTTATGTGCCAAAATGCATACTGAATCATCCGAAACTATATCATGGCAGTGGCAGGCATCTTGCGTAAAATGTTTACACGATGTCCGGGCGGTCAATGTACCAATTAAACAACAACAACAACAACAATGATGTTCTTTCATAAATCTTTGCACTTACCTTACATATATCTAGATATAGTGTTTTGTGTGGTTCGGCGAGGTGACTTGCGTCCCTGCCATTGAACCTTGAATCTTCTCCTACTATCTAAACAAACATTCTTATAATGGTACACAAACAATAGTTGCTCCGCGACTGTCAAAACGAAGAATCTGATTGGTTGATTCATGACCAAAGGTGTGAAATCTAGGCTTGGCATCCGTAATTCATGTGACGACTATAGATCCTAAAACGATTAATGCTAATGAGTTCAGAAACCGAAATGGGAATCGATACATTTGTAACACTAAATAAACATGGCAACTGCTGACCAATACAACTTTGTTGATCAAAATCTAAGTGGTTGCTAAGCGTTGCTAATCTTACTTTCTTCGTAACATATTCAGTTTCCAAGGCTAACGTGATTCTGTGGCTCATCTCTCAGAGCATCATGGTCCATAAACAACAAACAAACGAACAAGAAGGCACTACTCAGTCTCTCACAAGCACTGATAGTCCTGTAACTCCAAAATATGCATATGCAATCTCAAAAAATATCTGACTAGGATACAAGAGCTTTCTCAAGTCACTTGTTCCAAAAACTGTCCGTCCGACCTTAGCCTAACATATCCGTTACTAATAGTTATTTATTTATCTTAAAAGGAAACATTCTTTCGTATATTCTTAATTGCTTGAGGGGAAGAATAGGTCAAAATTTAGCTCTGTCACATCCCTTTCCGCCGCTGCGTCCCCATCCTGGTCACCGACGAAAAAATATCATCAAAAATTGAAACTTCACAGAATTTGATGAAATTCACCAAAAAGTACAATTCTGATATGGAGATTTTGAAAACTGACTTAGTTTTTGAAAATTTTATGATTTAGGGGGGCTAAACAGGGGGCAAAGTTGGGTGACTTGAATTAAATTCGAAAGAAAATCAAAGTTAACAGAATTTGATTGAAAAGTCACTAACAAATACAACACTGATGCAGAAATTTTGAAGATCGAAGTGCATTTCACCGTCAAGAAAAAGTGTGAAAGATTTTCAGAAGGAAATGATTTTTACGGATTTTGGTGGATTTTCTTGGAAAACAAAAAGGATTTTGGCCAGTGGTGTATGATTGTTTTACAGTATACACCCTTTTTTTTTTATCGTTTGCGTTCCAAAATCTATTCCCCCAAATCGACCGTAAACAGGCTTATTTATCCATAAATAAGCCTGTTTACGGTCGATTTGGGGGAATAGATTTTGGAACGCAAACGATCAAAAAAAAAAAAAAGTATACTTTGTCTTCTATTGCTTATTTAAAAGGAAGGATTTGTTTGAGCTCCAAGCTTTGTAGAAAGTTGCCAGACATCGCTGTAAAGATTCCTTTCCTTTTCCAGTAATTGGTACCCAAACATGCTTTCTGCTGCTTGTTAACATGATACGTCGCTTGTTGATTACAAATCACCGCTGCAAAGTCACGTTCCCTCTGCCAGCTTTGAACATATCGGCACCGCCTTCTTCTGTACGAAAATGAATACATCACTTGATGCGACAATCATCCCACGCTGCTTAGTTAATTCTCACTAAATTCTTCCGTACGCACCAAATTTTTGATTGCCAAATGCCAAATGAAAACTATAAACGACTCGTCTTCTTCTCCAGTTAAACCTTTCTACTTCGATTACTCTTGCACGTTTTCACCTCCGTTTCCCGTGCTTCATCGTGATTTTTGACCTGGTAATGTGTAAAACGATGTTGGTCATTGTCCCTTGTCTTTCTCTGGTGCCATGATCTCATGAATTCGCTCACTCAGTGGCCTTCGACGACGATTTTCCGTTCTTGCGCTATTCTTTCATTCTTTTTACTGTCGACTCTTCTCTTCTCTCCATATCCCACCTCTGTCACCAAATGTAACGATTCCTGGTTCTTTGCTATGAAGAGAGAGACTAAGGCAAGGCCCGGGGGCCTAAGCCTTGATAGAACACACAACAACTCTTAGCGCGTGACTGTTTCCTAACTCGATATCGACGAAGTCCCTGATCAATTCTAATTCAACAATATAAAAGCATATCTCACAAAGGCAACGGCATACAATAGGTCTTGGCAACGCATCTCGTTCAGCTAATTACCTAATTCCTTTTTGCCAGTTGCATTGACGTCATTACATACCAACAACATGTTTACAATCGTTACAGCTGCCACACAAATTACATTTAGAAGATCAGCCAGTTCTCATCCGAAGCCACCTTATTAGTCCAGAGCAATGATATAGAAAGTTTATGACGCATGCTATAGCGCAAATCTTAAGATAGGAATATCTCTTGTTTTCTAATCGAACAGGCCTTCATTTTGGTGATAAGGCTCATTGAATTTGAAAATATCTCTCGATGAATCTCCAACTCCGTCAGATCGGTCAATACTTTGTAGGAATATTGTACTATGCCAAATCATCCCTCGTTGTATTTCATCACACTTTTGAGTAATTTAACAAATTTACATCAAAGCGAAATAAAAAATTTCTATTTCACAGATGTCCTACTGATGATACAATACAATTTCACAAGGCAAATGGACAGAAGCAAAGATTCAGTGTAAAAGCTTTCAGATATCTGGGCAACGCAACAGCAGTCTACATTCACTGCATTGTCTTTTTGTGTCACAAATCATCAAGTGACTACAGATGTAACTCAGGGTGCACTGGCAATAATGTGAAGCGCCTAAGGAGAGATCTCAAAGATGGCTCACAATCTGTATCAAACGATAGAAGTCATTCAAAATATTATTTGCTTGAAGCAGGCCCAATCGTACCTGCAGATGAAAGAAGAAAGACCGCAAGGAATGCTAATCAGGGTTAGTTCTTGTCATTTTGCAATTATTTCCCATCTGCTGAATGTGGCTGTACTCAATTATTCAAAGACAGCTGCAATGGTTTTAACGGTAACACACTTTATCTCAGTCCATGTGGGTATTGTTTGAGCCTCCATGTATAAAGGACGGAGGCTCTTTCCACTCTCTGAACAACATCTGAAATTAGTATAACTTTGAATAGTTATGGAAAAATATAATTTTACCACTTAGAGCAATTTGGGTGCGACTTGATTTCCACATCTTATGCCCAGGGGCGGATCCTGACGGAAGTTGAAGGGGGGGGGGGCAACTTGGAGTGAGGGCGCCAATAACACAATGGAAAGTGAGCGCGCCGAAGGCGCGCGAAAATTTTGGTGCCTCATTCAAGAAAATTCTCTGGTTTTTCTACTGAATAACGCCTTAGTTTATGTGTTTCCTCGCATTCAGAACAAAACTCTGAAAAAAGAGGGCATTTGGGTCAGGTTAAGGGGCGCTTCTCTTGCCAAAAAGGGGGCATCAAATCTGAATTTTCATCGTGAAGGGGGACAGTTGCTCCCATCTGCCCCCTAAATCTGCCACTGCTTATGCACTTATGCCATCATTTAGTTCTCTTTTTGAAAAAATTCGACATAACGCTCGTTTTTCAAAAATGTATGTCCAAAACAGTCTCTTTCAATTGTGTCTGCTTGGCAGCAGGTGACGACAAAACCTTAATGTAAAACCACTTATAAAGGGGGTTTTACAAGTGTGGGTTCGTGTCGGGCTAACCAGAAAAATCCAAAGAAAAGAAAACAAAGTAACACGTCACAAATACCAAATTTCGTCTTCAGCTAAACATTCATCGGCACTGGATCTTGGCAGTGCAACACTTTTAAATCGACAAATCGTCTCAAGAGCAGTTCGGCTCTTCGGCTCAAATCTTCCAACTAAACAACTTAAAAATCTTCGAAAACAACAACTAAAACGAGAGCGTCCTGTTAGCGTCTTTCTTCTGCGGCATACAAACAACAACTGAATTTTAATGGCAAAATACCTATGTTTAATTACACGGAAATCGTTATCTCTCAGTCGGTATTGGCAACTAATGTGCAGCATTACAAAATACAATTCATTTCAAAGCAAGAGCCAGCATCAGGCATTCCTGTCCCATAACATTAAGGCGAATTGCCCAAAAATGAGGACTCCCGCTTAACTTTCTTTGATATCTCATTTCAATTCCAAGTTATCCACTGATTACGAGTATCAGATGATGACGTGATTTTGTTTGCAAGTTCCTAGGATAACTATTATGGAAATATAGTTCTACTATGATCATAATCAATCATAATCATAATCATAATCATAATCATAATCATAATCATAATCATAATCATAATCATAATCATAAACTTATTTACAGTTGGTTTGTTAGTAGCTAACAACAGCTAATTTACACCAACTATCTACAAAATATACAGTATAACAGAATATATAAAACCCTAAATTAAGTGCAAATGTAGCACGTGCAGATGTTGCCATCCCAGCAACGTATTTCTTGTTTGAATTTCACGAGAGAAGTCGTCAATTTTAGGTCATCACTAAGAGCATTCCACAACAGACTCCCTTTAAAGGACAGGGAATAGGCTTGCCGCGCTGGCCCGCCGTCGTACCGAGTAATTGCTTCGGGTGGAATTTGCTGCGCCTGGTGACATCAGACTATGTGGACAAACTATTGTCATAGTGGTATAGTCAAGGTTCACTCTACAAAGTGGCCGTTCGAATATACGCTCTACAATCTTGCAATTTCCACTCTTGAGGTTCTTCACTGTTCTTTTCACCACGCCCTACTCTTTAGTTGTATCCTAAGTCTTTCTCATGTATACCCTCTCTTTAACCCTATCTTACGTAGGAGTTTTGATCAATACCAGTTGGGGATGGATTCCACTCTCCTCTATTTCTTTGCGGTAAAAGTAGCTATGATTATTAAACTTGATCAAATTAATTCTATTGTTTCTGTTGCTATGACAATACGAAGAAATAAGCTATGATTATCATGATTACCAGAATAATGATTAAAACAATAAAATGAGGCACTTCCTTTAATTGTTTGTTTCAAATTGAAATGGATATCATTAGATACATGCTTATGTCCATAATATATTTTGGCATAAAATATTATTCAACAGATATTTCTGGGCTTCTTAAGAAGGCAATTCTGACCATAATCTGCATTGTTTCATGATCTATCATGTTCATGCACGGGTTTCTAAGTATAAAATGCCATAAAATGAGCAGCTATTATGGGTTTCTATTAAGCTGAACTAATATTGTAGGGTTGCTTTAAAATTTCTTAGACTGACCCCCCGTATGCATGTGTATTGAGTGCCCCCTGGGTATTTGACTGACTTTATTGTTGTATCTTACCTTGAAAGGTTACGGTCGTTAGAAACATTTCAGATAAGCTAAGTATTTGAAATATGAATTTTCTCAGTTCAAGGAAAGCATCGTCATTTAAAAGTAGTTTTTGTTAGATTTCCCTTTAGAAACATAGCAATCATTGCATACTTTCTTTGCTTTATATAACCATAAAGAAGTCATCAGCCAATCATACCAATGCCAAATTAGCGGATAACTTGAGAATGAAAAAAGTTATTAGGCAATTTTAAACAGATGTTTTCATCATTTATTTGTGCTATTTATTCGCACAGATGGAAATTTTTACTCAAGGTCATCTTTAAACTATCTGAGGATGATGAAACGGGGTGCTGATGGCACTGGGTAGGGTATTGGCCTTTGTGATACCTGGTACTGCTTTATTTTCTTAGCACTGGCTACTGGTAAGTATTGGTACTCTGGTACCGAAGGCATTCATTGAGAGCCAGAACACGGAAATTACAGATTATTTCATTCAAGCATTCCCCAGTATTTTTCTGTGATTGTCAATTTAAGGTGGTGCTGTTTTCTTGCTTTGATTTTCCCTGGTACTGAAATGGGTACAGGAAATTCTGGAACCTGGTAACAAGGGCAGATTTTGTAATAAAATAGCATCAACTGCTTTGGTTCACACCTCAATTCAAAACAGACAAAAGAAATTCTCTCAAACAGAAATTCAAAGCAAACAAAACCGCAAAGCCTCCCTGAAAGCAGTAGGGCAAATTGTCACCTTGTGTAGGCAAAGGGTTGTCAAGGTATGTGCTTATAGCGAAAGAAGAGGGGTAAACCTAAAGTTCTGTTTGGCAGATTTTATTTATTTGTCAAAGCGAAAGAGAGCTTTACGATTTATCTAGGTGGCTCTGCAGTTAAGGTGGCTCACTACCGAAAAATTACAAATAACGAGACAGTGAAAGGTGGTTGCATACCAAGTAAAAATAAGTTCAAAGACTAAGCAATAGGTTAAGGTGGCTCGCTTCTGATATAAATTTCAAACTGCTACACACTGGGGTTCCAATCAATTATGGATATTTCACGCGATGCAGCCTTGTGCCATGAAAGCAAAGAAAAGTATAATAGTGAAAGTTCCCAAGACTATTGCCACATGACTTGAAATGGGTGGTAAACAAAACTTATTCGATGCTTTAAATTCGTACACGAATCGCAGGGGCATTGAATTTTGAACTATGGAAACTGTGGCGGAAAGACAATAGCAAGAAATATAGGAAGCATAGATTTTGGTGCTTTTTGGTTGTTCCTATAACAACAATCACTACCGTTATTTCTATTGTCTCTCAGCCAGAATTTCATTAAGCACCTCATCGACTGGTTTGCCAATAGACCTTTTAGCTATTCTGAAAAAGAATCTCAATCGAACGATACTTTGCTAAATTTTGTAGAATTTTCGAATGTACATAATAGTGATAGAAGCTTTAACGCCACTCGATCGAACCTCGTGAATAAAAATAACGCTCGATCCAGGCTCTTTTGCTGAATGGCTGAAAGGTCTATTGGAAACGCTTTATCTCCTCGAAACAGCGATATTTTAAACTGGCATCCAGACCTGGATACCCAAGTATCTGTAGTGTAGATTTCTTCAAGACAGTTCGGTAAATTTCATGCAGATCTCTCTCCTGATCATATTTGATGAATGTAGGTAAAATTTAGAAAAGTCTCCACAGGTTTCTTTTGTCCTCTTCTTTTAATTGCCGTAAGATTAGCTCGAGAAAAGTGAGGCTTTGGAGGTTTTTGGCCATACGTCACAGGCAAAAAGCGGCTAAAACATCTAATTTCTATTTGGATGCCACTTTATCGTATATTTATTCAAGACTGATTACCTTCGTCTAATTTCAGTCCCATCGAATTTAATTGTTTTTAGCTGCTGGGGTATCGTCAGATGAATGAATCCAATGCAAGAACTCATGCAATAAGTCTACATACGGATATCAAGGCAACAAGACGCTTTTTAGTGAATTATTAATGTACGTTGAACCATAGATAATTCTGTTCTATTATCTATGGTCGAACCATGCACCCCCGCCACCACACCCTTCCTTTTTTCTGATTTGTATACATTGCAAGGTTAGTTCATTGTTAGTTTCTTTCCCTATTATGAGCAACTTATTCAGGGGGCTTCCATTCTCCCAAGAGGGCGAGCGAAATGAAAAAATCCAAGTTGTATTTCAAGTTTTTATGTTGATATGTTAAATAATAATTGAAAAGCCAATTTTCTAAGTGATATGCCAGGTGTCGCAAAAGAAACTTCCCCAATCGGAGCTGCTATTTTAGTAAAAGTGTGTTTCATTTGATAAAGATTTTAAAAGAAATCTGTTATACAATGTTCCACTTGGATTTGAGTATTTGTTTCATTTCTGTATTTGCGTGGATTGATTCTCTACAATTGTTTTCCTGAAAAAGAGAATACGTGATGCTCAAGAAACAGCTAAAACCGGCTTATCAATAAGATAACTAAAACCATCATCTCACAGTCCACGGAAATTCTGTTTTTTAACTAAATTGCAACCTACTATGGCACGCGAAAATCACCACAATTAGATAAACCAGGTTTTTCTCAGATGAATATAGTTTTTCTCCGGATAAACCTGGTTCATCTGAAGAAACCTCATTGTTCTGGAGAAAAACCTGGTTTATCTGAAATTATGGCATGCGAAAATCACCACAATTAGATAGACCAGGTTTTTCTTAGATCATCATCATCATCAAGTTCCTTGCCGAAAGGCGTTGGAGACCATGTTCCTCCACAGCTCTCTGTCCTGCGTCTTTGTGATCAAATCCACTGTTCGTTCTTCTCCTGCCCATTTTCTGACACCGTCAAGAATCTTTTCTCTTGGTCGTCCTCGAGATCTTTTTCCCAGTACTGGCGCCGTTGTTATCAGGTTTTCCAATCCTTGTCTTCTCATGGCGTGCCCAAAAAAGTTTGCTTGTTGTTTTCTTATTTTGCTTTTAAGTGTTAACTTTTTACCGAGTTCATTAAGTATACTTTCGTTGGTTCGCTTTTCTGTCCATGGGATTTTCATCAGTCTTCTATGAAGCCACATTTCTAAAGCGTCAATTCTTTTCTCCATATCTTTGTTGATGGTCCACGCCTCGCAGCCATACATTAGTACTGGTAAGATGTAACATTGTATTACTCTTTCTCTTACTTGAAAAGCCAGCTTCTTGTTTGTGAGGATACTTTTCATTTTTGTAAATGTTTGTTTTGATTGTGTTATTCTGCTTTTGATTTCAGTGTCGCATCTTCCGTCTGGGGTTATGATCGTTCCGAGATACTTAAATTTATTAACCTGGTTTAAAGTTGTGTTGCTGATGCTAATACTGCACTTTGGAGCATTATTCTTTTTGGATATTACCATAGTCTCTGTTTTCTTTTTGTTTAATGATAGTCCCATGATTTCACTTTTGCCTACTATGACGTTTAGCAATTCTTGTAGGTCTCCTTCATTCGAAGCAATTAAAACTGTGTCATCGGCGTATCTTAAGTTGTTTATGATATGACCTCCAAAATTGACACCTGGTAGTCCCTCGATGTGTCTCATTATATATTCACTGTATAAGGAAAACAAGTCAGGGGAGAATACACATCCTTGTCGGACACCCTTTTTTATTTTACGGAAGTCACTTATTTCGTCTTCAATTCTTACGGCTGCAGTCTGTTGCCAGTACATATTTCTGATGATTCTCAAATCTTTGCCATCTACATTTATTCCTTTGAGAAGATTAACTATTTCCTGGTGTTTTACGCAATCGAATGCTTTGGTGTAATCAATAAAGCATAGGTAAAGGTCTGTCTGCATCTCTAGAGCTCTTTCTATAATTGTTCTTAACATGAATATTGCGTTTGCTGTTCCTTTTCCTTCTACAAAACCGCATTGTTCTGCTGCAATTTCAGGTCTAATTTTGTTTCTTGACCTCATCACTTAGATAAACCAGGTTTTTTTTAGATAAACTTGGTTTTTCTCCAGATAAACTTGGTTTTTCTCCAGATAAACTTGGTTTTTCTCCAGATAAACTTGGTTTTTCTCCAGATAAACTTGGTTTTTCTCCAGATAAACTTGGTTTTTCTCCAGATAAACTTGGTTTTTCTCCAGATAAACTAGATCTTTATCCAGAAAGGACGAAGGCAAAGATAAGGCTCAAATCCTTACTGGTTCTCAGAACACGCGAAAATCATCCAACCTTACGAAAATCAGCCAATGGCATCGCCGCTTCTAGCCCCTTGAGACAAAATCAGTCGTTTGAGGTGAAGTTTCTAGTACCCTCACAAAAACTGAAATGGATGCTAAAATATTGCAGTTATTTGAAATATTTTTTGATAAATCAGTTGCAGAGATATCCATCCAGAGTTGTTTACATGTTTAGGCAAATATCTTATTTGGGGCCGGAGCTACGAGCGTTTTCCGGTCAAGAAAAATTGACCTTTCTTCGAAAATTCATATAAATTGTTAGAATAGAGATATATCGTTGAAAATTTCACAGAATATGTACATTAACCTGGGCAATAACCCAGATTCATTTGGCTTCCTACGATCTCAAAATATTTGACAAATTTCAGTGATTTCCAACAGGCAAGGCAAATGGGCCTACGCTCATCCTGGGTAGAAAGCCATTCTTGCGCCTGGAATCGGCCAATTATACAATCCTTAGAAAGGTAATTCACTCACCGTTGACTCCAGCACCAATTTGAGCTCATTTATCCATTATATTGGGGCTAACATCGACAGAAACCAAGCAGTTTTGTGCGAATTTGAAGAAACTTCCACGTTCCATGTTATGTCCAAAAACGCAAAAACACTCCTCCACTATTCACAAACACTCGAGGCAGTGGTGTTGCGACTCAAGAGAAGTATTTTGTCATTGCTCTGTGCTCTGCAATCCTGAATGTTTAAACTGTATTTTTACATTGTTTGAAACATGAAATAACCTTGTTTTGAAAATATACGAGAAATGTAAAATGGAGAGCTATTTAAAAAAGTCCTTTGTAATATAAAATAATTTTGACATTTTTAAACATTCCCAGGAGGGCAGGGCAATGACATCATACTTCTCTTGAGTTGCAACACCACTGCCTCGAGTGTTTGTCAACAGTGGAGGAGAGTTGTTGCGTTTTTGGACATAACATGGAACGTGGAAGTTTCTTCAAATTCGCACAAAACTGCTTGGTTTCTGTCGATGTTAGCCCCAATATAATGGATAAATGAGCTCAAATTGGTGCTGGAGTCAACTGTGAGTGAATTACCTTTCTAAGGATTGTATAATTGGCCGATTCCAGGCCCAAGAATGGCTTTCTACCCGGGATGAGCGTAGGCCCATTTGCCTTGCCTGTTGGAAATCACTGAAATTTGTCAAATATTTTGAGATCGTAGGAAGCCAAATGAATCTGGGTTATTGCCCAGGTTAATGTACATATTCTGTGAAATTTTCAACGATATATCTCTATTCTAACAATTTATATGAATTTTCGAAGAAAGGTCAATTTTTCTTGACCGGAAAACGCTCGTAGCTCCGGCCCCAAATAAGATATTTGCCTAAACATGTAAACAACTCTGGATGGATATCTCTGCAACTGATTTATCAAAAAATATTTCAAATAACTGCAATATTTTAGCATCCATTTCAGTTTTTGTGAGGGTACTAGAAACTTCACCTCAAACGACTGATTTTGTCTCAAGGGGCTAGAAGCGGCGATGCCATTGGCTGATTTTCGTAAGGTTGGATGATTTTCGCGTGTTCTGAGAACCAGTAAGGATTTGAGCCTTATCTTACGAAGGCATCAGATAAACCAGGTTTCTCTGACTGAAAGCGAGGCTCACCGGATAAACCAAGTTTTTCTAACAGGAAGAGAGGGTCGTAAGAAAAACCAGGTTTATCTAACTGAATGGGAGGCCATTTTACTTTTCCACAATAAAAATTTCATGCAGTATGGAAGTGAAAATTTGTGGGGTTGAGTTCATCACCTCAGGATTTTATCTGACACTTCCCCACAGTTTGACCTGGTTTATCTAAACTGTGGTGATTTTCTCGTGCCATGAGAGAAACCATATCATTTTCTGCAAATGCTCTTTCTAATTTTCCAAACTTTACAAGTTCAGATCATAATAGGACAACAAAAAATTCATGCAGTACTTAAAGTTAACCTTGGTGACGTCAAGTTCACCTCGTTAGGCATTTTCTGTGACACTTCCCTCCCACCACAATTTCAAAGAAACCCCTTCTAAAATATAGGTGATCTTGAAATTTTTACGAAGCGTGTCCCACAGATCATCAAGAGGCTTATAACTTTCCAATCCCTTACACCTTTTGCAAAACATCCTTTGTTTTCAAGCAAAACCAATGAAAACTCCCTGAAAATCCTATTGTCTTCAAAACTCTCTAAGGCTGTTTTTGGAAGAGTGTATGGCACGCGAAAATCACCACAATCAGATAAACCTAGTTTTTCTGGAGAAAAACCTGGTTTATCTGAAACATGTGGCCATGTAGCAGATAATCATAGTTTATCTGTGAAAAACTAGGTTTTTTCTAAAAGCAATAGCTTCCAGAAAAACCAAGTTTTTCTGAACGAAAGCGAGGCTCATCACATAAACCCGGTTTTTCTCCAGATAAAATAGGTTTTTT
Organism: Aurelia sp. 3 sensu Dawson et al. (2005); assembly: GCA_964020215.1. Lineage (NCBI taxonomy): Eukaryota > Metazoa > Cnidaria > Scyphozoa > Semaeostomeae > Ulmaridae > Aurelia > Aurelia sp. 3 sensu Dawson et al. (2005). Next base: position 13,876,086 of record OZ026585.1, read on the forward strand.
CAAAAACTATTCTTTACAATGGAAAATCGCTCCATAAAAACTCCATAAAAACCAAGTTTTTCTCAGATAAACCAGGTTTATCTGGAGGAAAACTAGGTTTATCTGAGAAAAACCTGGTTTATCTAATTGTGGTGATTTTCGCGTGCCATAACCTACGGAGCTTGAAATCCATAAAGGAACCCAGAAAAAATCATACGTGTCTGTTTTGTCCGTAAAAAGAATGCTTACACTTGATGTTTGGAGAAAAGTATAGTACACAAACAAAAATCATGTGGTCCGCACTTTAGCGTATTGTCGACTTTGAATACCAATTTAAGAAGTTGACAAGCGGTTGTATGACTGCACACCTAGGGTGTAAAGCATGAAAGGAATGGAGCACATCTCTATCATAGATGTTAGATTTTCGACCTTCTCAAGGAATTCTCAAGAGTACAATTTTCGAAAAATCCATGTTTTGGAGGTCTTTTGATGAGCAAAACAATCGTGTAAAATCAGATTGATCCAAGTAGATCCAATTGAGCCTTGAAGCAAGAGATTGCCGTTTACATCGCTCAAAAAGAGACAGTGGTTGTTATTGTGGAACTGTTCAACCAGGAAGGTTTTTGAGGGACTCCTGGTATTGAAGTAGGTCTCATTCTTATGTCTTTGAATTTTCAGACAAAGAGGGTGGTGAGATCCCAATGCAAAAACCAAACCTTAAACATTATCCTATGTGGGCATTACTGATTTCTCAAAGAAATACGAAAGGCACGCCGTCAATTTTACCAACCAATAAATATCAAACTGCTTCAATGTGAAGATTGATTTAACTAACTTTCTGTATGCAGGCAAGGACAATCATGGAAGCCCCCTTCTGACAGCTGTTATCTCATTGGTTGCGTGTGTTGTTGTCATGGTAATTGTTGTTGCGGGTCTCGTTATGAAAGTGAGGCATAGAAGACCAACGAATAGCGTGAAAAACGAGATTGGAATTGATAATTTGCAAAACGCTGAAGATTCTTTCAGTATGGAGAAGTCGGTTACGAGAAGGGAAAGAGCAGCAAGAATGTGACTACATTGGAGCTGACAAATGTGATTTACTTTTATATTTCATTACTTTACTTGATTTTCTTAGCATGGATAGTTGATTGTATCACCATGATAAGAATGACTTAGAGATGCAACAATGTCTGTAATTTTTTCGAATAACTTGAGCTCAAGGGAATTGCCAGTGAATATCATAACTATTCCAATTTCCCCTGGATTGTATCATTTCTTCAACAAAACACGGCGTAAGATTGGCTGAGCACGAGTCTCAGAACTTTATTCCTGAAAGGCACCCTTCCACTGATACTGACTGATAGAAAAGCTTTAAGAGTAGCTTGCAGGGGAGAATTCCCAAAAGAGTCAAAAGATGGCTAGGATCTGATGCATTGAAATTGGCACTCTTAGACATTATAACTCTACCGGGTGAGTCAGAAAAAACGTGGGGCGTTTGGCGGACTGTGACATCGAATTTAACCATCCGATTGCCGTGAACAAACTTTTTCCATGAAGCCAAAGGTTTAACTTCGATCATTAACCTTTTCACATCGAAATCGGCCATTTGGTGCATTTGTTAAAAAAAATTTTCTTTCGTAAGACTTTGTATGGGAGTCTTGCAAAATGGTGAAATCTTTTTCCAATCCCCTTCCGCATTTTATCCTGGTAAGGTTTACAGGTACACTTGGTATTATCAGGAGAAAATGAAATGGCCAAGAGATACTGTTTTCTCTCCTGGGATGTCTTATCATAACTTGCCCTGAGTGAAGAATATATTTGAAAGACATTAATAATGTACATTTCTTTGTCTTGTGAAGAGGTTTCTTCAAGCAGATCAACGCTGTGTAAATCGCAATGGGATTGCTTGCAGACAACACTTTTCCCTAAAGCCTGGTGCACACGAACTCTTTTGAGTCCCGAGAGTCGTGCCAAAAGACGCGAAAGACAAAGGACTCAAACTCCGAGTCTTTGTCTTTTGGGTCTCTCTGCACGACCGCAATGACCCAAACAACCCAGTAGTGTGAACCAGGTCTAACTATTTCAGTATCTCCTGATAATACCACATGTACCTGCTACTCTGGATAGGCTAAAATGCTGAAGGGACTTAGCTAAAGATTTCATCAGTTTGCAAGACTTACATACAAGGTCTTACGAAGAAAATCTTTTTTAACAAATGCATCAAATGACCGATTTCGATAACGGAAGGTTTATGATCTAAGTTGGACTCTTGGCTGCACGGAAAAATTTAGTTCACGTCAATCGGATGGCAAAATGCGGCGTCACAGTCCGCCAAACGCCCCACATTTTTTTGACTCACCCGGTACAAAAATTAACGGTAATTGAATGTCAAGGTAGGTTATCGAGTATTCAATCTAATTTTCATCCTTGACAGTTAGCTACACCTGAGTTTGAAAGACATAATTTTAAGATTCTACTTTTGCTTCTCTTTTCGGACAGCAGTATTATTTAAACATTATATAACTCCCGGGGGAGGGGGTACTTGACCTAAATTTGTACAGAGGTGTGCCAAAGGAAAAAATTCAACCGGCTCATTTTCCATTCAAATGATAGCCGATTCGAGAAATAATTGGTCAAAAGTATGCACCAAAGCATAAAAATTGGACTAAATAACAAATTGATCCAGAAAAATATCCCCTTTCACATGATAACCGGCTCCAGAAAAAATTGGCTTCTTTTCATACCCCGTTCTATAAAAAATAGGTAAACATGATACTCTGAAAAATAGCACATCTCCTTCGGATAAATTTACTTACTAAGTACCCCCTCCAGGACACAACGTTATGCATGAATTGTGAAAATAGTCATAAATTTTGATCAGGCTGAGATGAACCATTCAGCTATAATTGCATATTCAAGTTGAAACGTTTTAACATTTGAAAAGAACGAGATTCAAAGTAGGTTTGAAAAATTTCATTTCATGTTACAGCTGTTAGCCTTTGATTGGCTTGGCTGGAAGGTCCGGTTCCACCTGATCCAGACGGCAATGTCCCATGTTCCGGTTTTAGTCTGCTCATACATTTAAACAATCATTTATTCCTATTTCAACAACGATGTATTGGCAAATTCAGCATCTGCTACCTAGTGTATAGGACAAGCTTTATGAGACGCCCAGTAAGTATTTCGCGGTCTGGTCTTAATTATCACAATTCTAGCACCAAATTTGTACCATGAAGAAGGATGGGTTGACAGTGCAGGCTGCTACAGTTATTTCGAACGTATGGACAGTCTTAATGGCTCGGTTTGCACCTCGTGAAGTTGAGTCTCCCTGTACTAGTTGAGAGAGCTTCATACAAAAGTTTCCCTTACTTTCTCTGCTCTTTACGAATCCTTTTAACCTGACAGCTTTTCTATAGCTAACGTATCAAATTAGATCATAGAATTTAGCTGACTGGGTCGGCCGTATGCATCGCAACGTAAAAATGATTTACAAAAATTCGTCAGCTAACAATCCATTGAGACAGAGCTGAAATCCTTGATCAAATTTAACGATGCTGAGAACTAAAAAAGGAAGCTCAAGGCTTGAAAATATCTTGAAAGTATGAGAACCTGGTGCAGTGCAAGCCACATCATCCATTCAAGGAGATGGCATGAAAGAGCTTAACTATAATAGCTTAACTAAAAGAATGGACCTTTCTCTAGTTTCTTTATGAAAATCAGACTAAGGTGGACAAATCCAAAAGCATAAAATCAAACAAGGCAATGTGATGTTTATTTTGTTTTCATCGCAGTCAGATTTAGATAGTAAACTTCCAAGAGTCAAGACATTTTTGACCCTGAAGGAAGCAAAACCTGAATGGAGATCAGATTCTTCTCTTGTAATGCTTTAAATGCTTTATCAAACTGAATTTAGAATAGTTATGTGTCTTTAATGAAAATATCGGTGAATCAAAATACGAAAATAAAGGGATATTCAGAATCAGATCTTAGTTGCATTATGTGATAGATTACTGTCTTAACTTATAGCAACTAAAGTGCTGTTTTTACTCCAATAACAGCTCAAATAGTAGAAATGTTGCTCGGACGCAGGAAATCAAGACAGGCATATTATCACTTTCCAAGGATTTGTAGCACGAAACAGAGAATTGCTCGTTATGTTGGTTAAAGTAGATTTTGACACAATCATTTGGCATTAAAGGATCTCAATCTATTGTTTATCATCTATGTGCAAAGGTAACTAAGTAGGCCAAGGATTGATCCCTATGGGACTCTACAAGGCAATTCAACATCAGATGAAAAGTCTTTTTAGGTGACCCTGCTTCTCACCCTGATGAGCACGGATGACCAGATTTCAGAAATCATTCCTGCCAGAAACGTATCAATTGCTCTGGAAGCAAATAGGTCTATTGATATTCTGTAAAAGGTATGGTATCGCTCATATTCTTGGTAATCGAAAGATACATTAAACGAAGTCGTTTGCTTTCACGGACTTGGAGCAGGTTCATGTTGGAATATCTAGTAGCTTCAGAAGAACGTCATTTTCCACAAATGATTGAAATTAAACTTTTTTGCGACACGCACGACAGTTGACAAACACACATGCCGAATTTGAAGTCAAATCAAAGCCTAGGCAGCTTTTTATGCAAAAATTCTAATTTTCGGTAGCCTGCTCAACGACAAACACTACAGGGTGTCCCAAAATAATTGTTTCATTTGTGTGCACAGCAAAGCAAATCGTTCATAAATGTTCGTGACAATGACCCTAAATCAGTTTTGTCCCTACATTAACACTAGATTGTCCCTAATTTGTCCGTAAAATTTATGGACAATCGATGTTGTTACTTATTTAGGGTCACCCTTGCACCTTATCCCAAAATCGTCCCTAAATCCAAATGACCTCTTCCCTAAATTGTCCCGAAATGATCCCGAAATTTTTCGTCCATAAAATCATATTCATAGAATCGTCTATAAAATCATAAGTGCTTTACAGAAATTTGTCCATAAATCGTCCCGAAATTACTAAACTGATCTGTAGTGGAGTCAAACTCACAATGCGTTGTGTTCGAATCATAGAATCTCGATTTCGAAATGTCGTATTATGATTTGAAAATTGCTTGTCAACGGTTTGCCAACTAACTTGCTTCATCATTGATGTTCTCTGTTTTGAAAGACATTCACGAAAATTGTAAAACAACTGCAACATGTCGTCTTCGACCACTGACAACTAGCTACACTAACTTCTGTAAATGACTAAAGTTTCATGGAAGATGCAAACAACCACAACAAACATGAACGGTAAAATTCAAGGTTTGGCGAAAAAGATAAAGAGCTCTCCCAACTGTCCTCGTCACCCTTGCTCCCAGCAGCTGCAGGCCAATTCATAAAATGCGAGTCCCAACTGATTGTTCAGCACCACATTCTTCGCAATCTTGGGCAGGTAACGACAGCTTTCAAGGCTGAAATTCAAGGCTTGAAAATCATCAAGAGCACTCGCAACTGGATGGCCGCCTCATTACAAGTGACCAAAGCAACCAAAGCCAATTCATGTCAGGCACAATCTTGGCGTAATGAATTATTCAACCCCAGGTTCTTCACGAATCTCTGCGCAGGTAACGAAATCGTTTAATGATTGTTAACTGTAATTCATATGGGCTTTCTTCAAGCTGGGTACTATTCATGGAGGGAGCTTCTTTCCTTTTATCTCCCTTTGAAAACTACCTTTTTCTGACTAGATTCAGTAACATTACACAGTCCTACAGAACAAGTAGGATTCGAGACATGTAGCCAAAGGAGGGGGGTACCTTGGTACTTTTTTGGTGCCGGGACGTCCCATCTTTAAAGACACCTTTTTCAAATCGTTACAGAATGATGGGTATCAGTATTTTCAGACATTCTAACGGAACTGTGGGTATGCTTTTCAGAAAATCCTTCATAATTTCCGGAGTTATGGTCCAAATCATTATTTGACCTGCGGAATTATGACCTTAAATTCCTAGAAATGTTACAGAACTACCTATGGGTACCTATCTTTGGGGCAAAATGGCACGTCCCCTTCAGATGATAGGTCAAAATACCCCCCCTCCCAATACTGTGATGTCATCAAGTTGACAATTGGCGAAGATCAGGTTTCTAAGTTACCTTTGAGTTTAGAGAAGAACTCACGAACTTGATGCATTGCTTCTGTCTGATTTGTCTGCATATTTTTGGAAAGTATTACTTTATTGTAAATATCAATTTTGGAATGGCATTTTGGTAAAAATTAATCAATAGAACTATTTCACAATTAAATCCAATTCGAGGTAAAAGAAATGACTTCCTGTTCAGCAAGAAATCTAAACCACATCGTTATGTTGCAACTACACGTACAAAACTATTTGATGCGTTGCTGAGAGCAATGCACGCTTTTGAGATTTAGGTCCACATGATGTCGGGACAAGTGATCTTCCTGGGAGCATTTCAAAAGAATCGATGACGTCATTGTGAAAGATGTCTATTCTAATGACGTGATTTGTGTCACAAATTTTTCCATGTAAAAATAGACCAAATCACAGACCATCCTTTTATTAGGATTTTGACATATTCCACCCACTCTATTTATTCTAATCCTTATCCCCATCTGTTCCGGGCTCAAGAGTGGCATAAGTCTAAAAACAGAAATTTTCTTTTCTTAAAAAATTCTTGGAAAAACTTTAAAGACCCATTGCTAACCATGATCCTTCGTGTCGCCAAAGTCGATTTTCGTATTATCTCAAAGTTCTTTTTGGCCCAAACTTCCTTTATCTTGCTTTTCATTCGGCGCACAAAGGATCATGGTCAGCAATGGGTCTTTAAATCCTTGCATTAACTGCTGGGCCACGACAGTTATACATTTTGATTATGTCTTCGATTGAAGTTCAACTTGACTGTAGCTATGCAGTTGCTGATAAACTGTGTACTTTTCTCCGTCATGAACCTATCCCTTTTATTTTCACAGATAATGATACTGAATGCATTGATAAACTGCATCATTCAAAAAGAAATAAGAGATGGGATGGGTTGCCATGTGGTTCAAGATGTAAGATCTGGGTAGTACGTCATGTCGAAAGCAAGCTACCAGCACCTGCTTTGAAAATTCTAAACATGGCATAAACTGTTTTCAATGTGCACCATAGTGCAAGTCCGTTGCCACCATGCGATGTTTTGGAGAGGGTGTGGCAAAAGGAAAAGCTAAGTCACCTTTCACACATGACTGACATTTCATTGAAGAAAGATAACATATTGAATGGACGTTAAAACTATTTTGAACTACATAACATTAACTTTTGCGACTGCTGATTAGTTTAACATTTGATATCACTTTAACAAAACAAAGTCTTACTGAGGGATCTTTGTGATCCACCAGAGCTTTAATGTTGCAAATTCAAATGCTTGTAGTATGACTGCTATGCTGCAAATCAGAAAATGACAGCCAATTCAAGGCTAGGAGTGATCTACTTTTATTACTAAGGATTCCGTGTAGCTTTGCTGCAGATTCATTCTTTTTGGCGAAAAATGATCGACACAAACATCCTATTACAGGCCACATCAACGTTTTGATTCGACGGGTACTTTTTACTGGAAATACAGATAAAGTTTTTGTGTATTATGTTTTAATGTAGATGGTTTGCATTTCTCAGTTTCATGTATGGAAAAAGTTTGATCTTTACAAAGTGGTGAATTCTTCTTGTCTTGGTTCCTTTTTACACGTGGAGTGGTCAAGGTTTGTCCAGTGGACAATTTTAGGAAGAGCAACATCCAAAATTTTTTTGTGGACGTCACTGATTGGTCCTAAAATCTAGGGTCAATTTCCTTGAAATTTAGTGACAGCATCATTGATTATTTAGTGTCAATGTCCTAAACTTTGTGGACGATGTCACTAAAAATGAATTCTCATTTGGCATTAATGTCACCAATATTTAGTGACAACAGCCCTAAAAAACATATCCAGCAGAGATATTTTGTCTTGAAATTTAGGGGATAAAACACGAAACTTTAGGGATCCATTCTTATATTTAGGGAGAATTTAGCGACAATTTATGGACGATTCCTGCATGACAAGGGTCAAGTTCTTAAAGCTTTATGGACATTTGAACATAAAATCTGTGGACGATTTATGGACGATTTGTGGACAATTTATGGACGATTTATGGACGATTTGGGGTAAATTTATGGACAAAAAATGGTCATAGTTCAGTGTCAAAAATGCGATTGTCCATAAAATTTAGGGATGGAATGTTTTGCAGTGTGGCTACTGTGGGGGAGCTGTAGATTAAATTATCACGCTGTAGAGCCCTTTCTTTGAAGGGTTTACTTCATTTTGGCCCCATCCTGTTGCCGATTACAATTTCTTGCCGTTTTTACAGCTCTATGTCCATAAGGCCCTCAGTGGAGCGATGTCAGCAACAGCAATTCAACTCAATGAGATGAGCGTAACTTGAGGGTCCTTATGGTAGCAAGGCTAGCCTCACATTAGACTTATCCTGAGTCGTAGTTTCGCTATTTGGCTAACTGATATACCGCTACAACTACGACTCATGATCTAACTGTGTACTGAAACGATTGCATTTAGAAAGCCTCGTTTTCATATCGAGGTCACTGTCCTTAAACAACATTACCCCCTGAAAAATTTGTGCAATGGTTACCAGGATACGAAGCAGATCGGAAGATCATTCAAAGATGGCAGCTCGAAGCAGCGACAGCCCAACCAAAGGAGACTGAAATTTCACAAGGATCTTGACTGTGATCTTGAAAAGTTCTTGAAAACTTGCGGAAAAATCCTGTTCTGTTCAGATGTTCATCCTCAGATGTATCGTATTTGTATCAAATTTGAAACATCGGTTTCTGGCACTATAATGGTCTCTTTCCATTGCACGACCATGACACGTCTCAAAAGAAATCAGTTTTTCATTCATGGACTTGAACGATTTTAAATACATGCAATTTTTGAAAACCATGAATTTGCGCCAGTATACTGAAAGTTTCCTAAGATTATCAGATTTTCAGTACTTACTTAGAGTTGCTTACGAGTTTCTTAAAGGTTCCATAAAATTCTCTATATTCCCTCCTGAACTTCCGACACAAAGGTTGTTGAAGCCATGCCAATGTTTAGACTCTATTCAAGTTACCTTCTAAGTAGAGTACCATCGCCCTGAATCGGCACCCGATCGCGTTCTCTGAGATTTAGGCTTGTTTACAAATTATTAAAAATGGAACGGTCTGGGACTAGTAAATGAAAATAAAGCGCGAAAATGGTTTCTTAACGCCATATTCTTGCTCTCTGACTGTTCTTGCTTGTTTCCTTGGCTTTGTTTACATGCTACGAAGAAGTTTTCAACGTACCTGAAAAGTGATGTTAAGCGTTCGTTCATTTCTCCATTTATTTTTCCAAGCCGCGTTTTTGTTTTGATTCATTCTCATTGATAAAATACTGGCAAAGGTCAAATAACTTGTTTCAATAGTTTGTTCTGCCCTTTTGAATGAAATATTTGAAAATTCCTTCAAGTTGTCGATTTCCATTTTTTTTTTCAGGGGGTTTCTATTCCAAAGCGAGTGGATTGGCTAAAAATCGCCCTGAACCGGCATAGTGTGTGAAAATGGTCTTGTGTTGCGAATAATGACCTCCCCCCTTTCCGCTGGACGACTTTGTGAATAAAAACAGATGGTAAATGATATTTTGATTCCAGGAACACATTTCTGACTTGATGACCTTTCGTGGAGTTAGAAGAGGAGCATTTTTTGAATAACGTGATGACGGTAGTATGTATGAGAGGCTAAAACTGGGGAGGAACGAAAAGCTTTAAGTTTGCATCCGATCAAAATGCGATGAATATTAATTACATAGGGGATGTGACCCTAGAAAATATCTGTTTTGACAGTATAGTACAATTTTATTTCGGGATAGCTGATTGCGGTAAAATGAGGGGTGCCGGTTCAGGGCGATATAACTCATTTGGGCCGACTTTTACCGTTGCTCCTTCACGTTCTGGCTGTACTTCAAAAAGTTGGAGGATTAAGTTGATGAAGTGATACAGTAAACACCATGAACTGAAGAATCTTCTGATGGCAAATAATTGTTTTAAGTCCCTACCATCACGCTCATAATAGGCGATGTATCTGAAAGGTGCCGATTCAGGGCGATGGTACTCTAATTATTATGGGAAAGAAGTGAAAATAGAGTAAAATATGTCAGGGATTTCCTTTATTAAAAATGAATAGTTCTTAAGTTATCTTTTCCCACTACTGGAGTTTCTTAATTTTTTGGCGATCTGAGAGTTGATTTTCTTATAATCGGTTACAGGACTTAAAAAGAAGGAGAACGTGGTGCTTGCATTGATTATCACGATTTGAACATTGATAAAACACTTGGTCATTTATCTAATTGCCTTTCAACTTCTTTTGAGGCTGCAGAATGCTCTCAACTTTCGCTTGAGGTCTTTGCTCTTCAAAATCAACCACTGGCAAGTTTCACAAATTATTTTGCAAGGATTTCATGAAGCAGGAATGAGAGACATTCAAAACGATTTTTAAGATTTAACTTGAACTTGACAAGAGTACAAAAATATTGTTTGCAAGGAGTTGGCTTGTGCTGTCAGAGATGGACTGCAGTATGGGCTTTTGAATTGTGAGTTTTTAAAATTTAGCTCAAAAACAATGCCTCAGCAAATATTTTCCAGCATTTTCCTTGATTTGGCTTTAAAAAGTTTTCAAAATTAATAGATGAATTTACATTATATTTTCCATATCATAAGCAAAGACTACTGTCATACATGTATGAGTTATGTCAAAAAGAAAAAAGAAATAATTACACTACTCATGTGTTTGAAGAAAGTTCATGTGAAAGAAAGAGATCATTTATTTGAGAGCAATGTCCCACTCAACACGATTTTAAGAGTTATTTCATAAAACCTCAACACAATATTAACCCTCTGGCAATGGCGCTGGGCTTTAGCAATTGGATGGTCCGTTACCATTGTCAAGCAAAATTTTGAATCACCACTGACCTATGCTCAAACCATGTACGACCATGGTGAGAGATTATTTCATAGTCATATGTTTTTGCAGGGATAAAAATTTCCTAGATGAAATTTCGTCAAACACAGAAAAATTGGGAGGAAACAATCATGTGCAATTCCACATTTGTCACTGTAGAATTTCTAACATTTCATTATTTGATTCTTTGTAACAACATCTAAATATTGTCGACATTTACAGAAGCTGCAATCTTAGGTCAAAGGTAAATGCAGTTTATTAATGAATTTGATCCTTGATTTTGAAATAAAAGGTAAAAACAATGAGACTTAAATTTTTGAACGGAGGAAATCAGTGGTGTGGCCAGGGGAGGGTATGAGGGGCAATTGCCCTCCCACTTTTCAAAAATTGGGAAAAATTGTAGCTGACAAAAAATGCAATAAAAATGTCTGGGTATATATACCTTTTTGCCCCCTCCCCAGTCTGAAAATTTTTAGTTTTACCCCCCCCCCCCCCACTAATTTTTGTCTGGCCATGCTTCTGGAGGAAATATTAATTAAATGGTAGTGTTATTTTATACAACTTCTGTTTTACTTTTTAATTTTGAAAGAAGATTCGAAGGTGCAATTTTGATCAGTCAGGAAACCTCAAACTACTTTCACCTGATAAATTGGTGTCTCTCAATCTCAGAAAATTAAAGCAATTCACAGTTTATTCTTTTAGGGACTGTTGAATGTTGATTTTTATTAGACAAAGTGCTAAGCATGCAGCAATAATGAAAACAAGTAAAAATTAAAAATTTTTCAAGGTCACTTACATGCTTCCATTTCTCAGCAACTTGGGTTTCCTGGTCAATTTATCTAAATTTGTAGATTCTCCTTCGAATCTTCTTTCAAAGGTAACACAAAGTGCATCAAATAACACCATTTAGCCGATATTTCTGCCAGTCAAAACATTATCCCATCCAGATCTCTGCCAGCGATGTCATGAATTTTGTTCCTTTCAAAATAAGTCCACCATACTTCGAAGTATGACGAATATTTTCCCGCCAAACCAGTTTGATTTGAGGTCTCGGTTGGAGAGAAAACCTTTTGTTTTGTTACGAGGCAAACAGGCAATAGGACGTTTCCGATGCCATTTTGCTGTTGCTGTTCGAAGCTTCTTTGAGTTCAACAAGTTTCCGAAGGAAAGCGAAGCAGAATTTAGAATGTAATTCTAGTTTCCTAGGCTACACCCAGTTGTTGCACATACAAATCTTTCCTCTCCTCGCACAACATTTCAACAAATAGCGCTTTGAAACTTTTACTTTGACACGACGTCGATCTGCCACAGCTTTGCGATGATTTGAACCGCCATTCCTCCATAAAATCAAACGCAAAAGACGGGGGCTCGCTCGGCAGCTTCATCAGCAAAAATCTCGCTCTTAGCCAATCAAATTGCAGCATTGCTGTAATAATAATAATCATTTTGCGACAAAAAGTTGTCGCAAGTTTTCATCTCAATCAACGGTTAGATTATAAGACTAGCCTCACATAGGATTATATCTTTTCATCATGTAATGACAAACTAAATGGGGCTAAGAGTGACGGTTAAATGTGCGGGAGCTCATCATAAAATGGGGCCTCGTTGTATAATGTGCTGCCAGATTCTAAAATGTGTTGCCGCACATTTTACCGCCACTCTTACCAAATTTTTCGATCAATTTTCATCCTTCTGGGATTCTTAAACTGCTCGCAACAACACTACCTTCATCACTTTGACAAAATTTTGCAATGTAATACCGCACAAGCAAGATGTTTAAATAAATTGTTACTGCAGGAATTCAAAAATATTTTGAAAGAAAATGCTATCACTTCTGTCAAAGGCTTCAAGATTTTGAGGCAGATTTTTGCATATGCCTCATTCATCTATGGAAACTATGAACAAAACGAAGGCTGATCTAGCAATGCCATGATCAAAATTTTGTATTATGAAACACTTAACAGGCGTTCCATACCACAAAATACTTTCTGTTTGCTCATACCGGGTGAGCCAGAAAAAAGTTCCCACATTTGAAAATTTATAACACCAAGGCTACTCCATGGATTTGAATCATTCAAATTCTAGTTAGAAGCCGAAAGATCAAAGTATTTTTGTGATTTTTCTCGCTGTCCTACCAGCACTACAAATATAGGTAAATTCAACTTTACAAAAATTTCATGGTTGATTGATTACTGAAAAATGGCCCAAAACATCGATCAATTCATAAATGACCTCTCGCACAGAATAATGAAGGAAATGCAACTTCTCATGGGTGAGAGATATCCTCTAGGCATTAATTTGAATAGAATCCTTACGATTTGATCAATGTTTTAGGCCCTTTTTCCGTGATTTTGCAACCATGAAATCTTTGTAAAGTTGAATTTACCAATATTTGCAGTGCTGGTAGGACAGCGCAAAAAATCACAAAAATACTTTGATCTTTCGACTTTGAATTACAATTTGTATGATTCAAATCCGTGTAGTAGTCTTGGTGTTATGAATTTTCAAAAGTGGAACTTTTTTCTGGCTCACCCGGTAGGCTTTTTCTAATTTGCTTCAATGGCAAAGCTCGATAGATAGCACTTTATAATTACTGACTGAAACAAACATGACTATACATTCAAGGTACTTTGCAGACAATCATAATAGGCTAATTCTTCATGGAAAAGAGTGGCTGCAATTTTACAAAAGCGCAGCTAAAAACTATGAGTGTCAGGACACTCTGATATTAGATTTTTTGCCTACTTTGAAATGCCATAAAATTCTCTTCCTTGCCATTAGCAAACCTTTCTCAGTAATACTTCCTGGCCTTGAACTGAAGAGCTCCATCACATGTGCTTTCAAAATGTTTGAGCCTAAATGACCTTTGCCATTTCCTGCGCATTACTGTACGTACGCAGTACGCAGTGGTCTTGATGCGCAGGAGATGGCAAAGGTCATTTACGCTACGCTCAAACAATGTGAATGCATATGTGACGGAGCTATTCAGTTCGAGGCCAGAAAGTATGGCTGAGAAAGGCTGCTAATGGCAAGGAAGAGAATTTTATGTTAATTCAAGGTAGGCAAGGATCTAATATCAGAGTGTCCTGCATTCATATAAAAACATGGTGTTAACTTTTGGCCGCATCTAATGCAGTGTGCGGCCGTGTTCATGAACGTGCGGCAGCACATTTTACTGCAATTTTTGCAGCGTTTTTCTAAAATGGCAGCATTTTTCCAAATCAGCCACGGTATTATTGCACTCTTAGGAAGTGCTTCATTTTTGTTTGGTAGAATAAGCAGGTCGAGAGGTATTTTTAGTTCAAAGATGGGGAGCTTTTTATGAGACAACCTTAGAGCCCGTAGCTGGAAAGATAACACAACGGAAATTGCATAAGGTACTTAATTCGTTTGTTTTTACGTCGATTCATACTATATTAATCCCAAGCAAGTGTTTGATTACATTGACATGAATAGATATTGTTTCAAAAGACCAATATCGTTAATAACTCGCTACAAAAGAATTAATCTTTTCCCTCAGGAATCTTGCAATAAATCAATGAGATCCGTGCTCCTTCTAACGTCAACCCGTCCACCAATGAAGTCCCATTTAACGCAACGGCCGTTCTCGTCTCGTTTCCTGCAGCGATACCATCTATTTCCCCAGTCCTGTAATATCATATCATCTTCTGGTCCTGCCCCAGAGTCTTCATCTGATTGCACTTCCGGTGGAGGCATCCCTTCAACCATCGTTGCATATAGGCAGCGCCCTTTCTTGTCCCATTTAACACACACTATTCTGTGACCACCTTGCTTTCGAACTTCAGATCTTACTTCACCTGGCGCAGTATTATCTTTGGATCCATTTGATTCATTTGTCTGCTCTTCCAAAATCGGCATTGACCTTGACATCTTCATGCCAATAATGACAATACACATTGCAATCATAAACTTAACGAAACTCATTTTCAATCCAATTCCTAAAAAGTAATATTGCAAAATGATTGATTTTTTTCTTTATGGCTCATGGCAAAGACCTCGAAAGAGAATTAAGAATTAAACTATCTGCGCAACATACAGGGTGTCTCAAAAAGTAGTTTGATTTTGATGAAATACTAAAAATGAATGATACGCTGAATAGACTCTTGGTCAAGTGACCCTTTTACTTAGCTTTTAAATTAATTTTTGACACAAGAATGTTGCAAATTCGCTAAAAATTCATGGAGCTACCGGATGCCCTAAAAAAACTTCCTAGATCGCACGTATGTCCTTGAAGGAAAATGGTATGGAGACAAACAAAGTATAAGCATGTTGCTGAAAAGCTCTTCTATCTTGTGATATGTTGCTTGGTCAGTTTAAAAAACAGTTTTAGAAATATGGAATCTCACTTATTTCTCAGACCATCCCTTCGCTTTCCAGTCCATTTCTTGGATAATGTGAAAACGCTGAATTCCAACTCTAATTTGGAGCATGAAATTTGAATGAGGAACAGAAGTTAATCATTTTGCAAACAAAAACGTTTCTCCAGATGACTTCTTATCCATCGCTGTGTTGAGTTTTCACAAAATGTTGACTGGAAAATGATAGAGATTATTCCATTCAAAATGAGGAAACCTGGATTTGAAATTTTCATTGAATCTGGTTTCTCGGATGGTAATAATTTCTTAAAATGACCATACAGCATCTCAAAGGATAGCTAAGCCTTTCAAATAAACTGTGATTGAAAGCATTTTACAATAACTTTTGATTTCAAGGTGCCAGCTATGATCTAGCTCGTGAAGTTCTTTTTGGGTCATCCTGTACAATCCGCTAAAAATCTATGGAGTTACAAGCCTTTGAACTTCAAAATAGTGCAAAATTTGAAACCAGAAGCCTCGAAGTGGCATTTTTGGTAAAAATCTTATAGACCAAGACCATCGCTTCTGTTATTTCTCAGTTGTTGAAGGGCGAACCAAATGGGATTTGCACAGGTTCTCGATAACCTAACTTTCAAGCATATGGATGCTTTGAGGAAACAGAGTCAGTCTCTCGTTGATTATGCTTTGAACCACTGTTTTTGGACATAGCTATGCAATGTTAAGCAAATTTTGACCATGATTGCAAAAATTACATTACTTTGGAAGTCCTATTTGGTTTGCTCTAAAATCAACGAGAGGTATGACATGAGGCAAGCTTCTTTTACCTCGGTCTTCGAGGTTTCTTGCATTACAATCTAGGGGTCTCTTGTTTCAGCAATGGCATATTTTGATCTTCGAAAGCTCACAACTCAGTGAATTTTCAACCGATTTGCAAGATTATGGTCTTCAAAATTATTTCATAATCTTAGGAGCATGGTTATCTTCCCATGAGTCAGTTTATGTTATCGCTATTTTTCAATATTTAATCAAATGTAGAAAAACTATTTTGAGACACCCTTAAGCCCTTGGGGAGAGATATAGTAGGTTTGTGGTACGGGATCTCGACATTTTTTGAGAGTAATTCACCTAGAAAGCCTGCAGAATAGTGGCTTCTGTTCTGGAGGAAAACTGGCAAGGTAAATGTACTCAAAAGCTATGGATATTGTATTTCCCAGTCTCTGCCGTGCAAAGCAGCTTCAATCCTAGTACGAACCAAACAAAACCAGCAAATATTCACTATGAAATGCAGCAGTGGCGTGTTTGCGTCTTTGAATATCGTGTTTCCCAAAGAAAACTCTATGAAAAAGTTCTACAACAAAAACCACTGCCTCTTTTTAAACTATTTAAACGGCAATCTTATGCTTAAAGGTTCACTTGGATCAGGGGCCCTGACTTGGATCCATATATTTTTTCTCAATTTTTATGCTCACCAGAAGAACTCCAAAATATGGAATTTTGAAAAATCTTATGCCAGAGAGGTCCATGAATAGGTGGGAAATCTAGCGATGGAGATATGTTCCATTCCTTCCATGTTTTACGTCACAAGTGTGAAGGCACACAACCAATTTTCAATTCCTTAAATTTGTATTCAAAGTCGGCAATATGCTAAAAGTGCGGACTACAGGACCTTGTCTTTTGTGCTATTATTTTTCTTAAAACATCAAGCAAAATCGTTTACGGTTTTACGGATAAATCAAACATATTTGAAATTTCACGGGTCCCTCTATGGAGTTCAAGATCCATACTGTAGGGATTTATTTAAAAAGAGAAATTTCCGTGGATTTTGTCGTGGTTTAACGATATCATTGATAAAGCGTTTTTACCGCATTCTTAGGAATCTCAGATATTATGTTTATCAAGAAAATAATAATAGCAAATCAATGCGCAAAGATAAAGAAATGAAACAATTGCTCCAATGTAAATTGAGGTTTAATACAGTAAAGTCCCGCCTTTAAGAAACTGAATTATGAGAAACTCAGGCCTGCTTTTGGTAAATAAAATACCTGTCTATAAGAAACTTTCCAGGCTGATTCATGTTCAGTTTCTTTTACAATGGTACATAGTAATATTCTATGGCATATATTTAAATATGGCTCCAATAAGTCTCAGTTCTCTAGAAATAAGAATGAAAGTTTTAAGCCCAAATTATTATAATTTCAACAAACTTTCAGTACTGACCCAAACTACCAGCTTCTTGTTCAACTGCGCATATTTAAGAAACGTTTCCTTAACAATTTTGACAGCTTTTGGGAATACAAAAGTTTTTCTTATACCATGGTATACACACCCTGCTTTGAGGAAATATATTCTAACATAAGAAACCAATCAGGCGGTTTTTGTGAAATGAGTTTCTTAAAGGCGGGACTTTACTGTAACAGATTTCTTTTTAAATCTTTATCAAAGTCTGTCAAGTGGTAGAAGCATTTCTCTTTATCAAACCTCAACGAAATAAACGGAACGATCAGTGACTTGTCTCACTATCTCACACCCAGAGAATCCTTTATCTAATTCTGATTAGCACTGAACAACAAATAGCTAATATTACGACTTACCCAGAAAACTTGTTAGATTAGATAAAGCTCATTTCAAACTACCTTACGAGCCACGCAAGCATAAAATACCCTGTACCCTTTCTATGCAACATCTTTTTATTTTGTTTAATTTCTTTTTGCTTTCTTTTAATTTATATCTTTCATAATAGCTATGTCTGCCTCGTTAAAATGGTTTTCTTTCTTTTTCTAAGGACTCGGGGTTGTCATAGTATTTTGCTCCTCTTGGAACCTCTTTATATGAGGTGGGCCAGTCCGTTAGCGAGCTGGCTCGCCTTCAGGTGAGATCCTGCTTACCTGGTCACAACTTTGTGAACATCAGTTTGCGTTTGTGTGTATGCCGAGCAGGCCCGCCTTGCCGAGATCCCGGTTATCGACTACCGGGATCCCGTCTCAAGCGAGCTGAATTTTCTCATGAAAACAGAATGGGCCAGCCTGCCTGTGACGCATGCACAGTATCACATTTGGCGCCGTGAGTCAGAAAATATTTCCTTGTTCTTTCAAGTTTGCACAAAAGAATGACGGCACGTGGCTACTAATAGCTGGGCTGGCTCGGTGCTGGCTCACTGTCGAATCTCTCATATAAACCAGGCTGGCTTGTTGGCGAGCCAGCTCGCTAACGGGCCAGCCCGCCTAATATAAACAAGCCCTTGGCATCGTCGTAGTATTCTAAAGTAGCTTAAGTAGTGTATTCAGTAATCTGTCATGTACATTTGAAAATGGAATATATAGAAAAATATCAAAACCAGCAGTTCATATCGGACCTTCCAAAGAACAAATGGACCCAAAAATGCAAGCGATAGAACTATTTTCCAAAATGATGTAAGCTAGGTATCATTTGAAAGAGTATCGCTGGCACTGCCAAATTCTCGCAAACAAGGCTGAAATTAGACTGCTATCCTATATAAAGCAATCCATCATATTCGTTGTGAAAGAAACCAGGCTGACGATCAAATGTTTACTGTATATCAAATGATACTGAAAATTTCATACCCTCGATGTTTTTGTATCACACCGTTTCTTCTTGACTGCAGAGCAATTTTCCAGAAATGAACAGCCTTTACGTAAAAGAAGTAACTTAATTCAAGCAAATGTGATGACTTCAGTGCAAAATAAACTAGCCACAAGCTATGTGTTCAGATTGGCAAACTGTAGCAGTACGGTGCTTTTTCTAATCAAAGAAGCATTCATGTGCACAAATCAAATCAGAAGTAGTATGGTTTCATCGAACAGGTTGTTGGTCATTTTAATTACTTTGTTTAATTGAAATAGGTACACCGTTATTGAATAGATTATCGAGACCAGCAAAAAGTAGGCAATATTGTAGGGAGAAAATTAACCATAGATTTACTAAGATTTGCTATCAATGATTATGACTTATGAAGCAGAACATGATTAACACAATTATGATTTAGGGTGTTACTAGGAGAAGAGTTTAGTTGAGTTGAGTTATTCGTATCTATATTAAATTATTCATCACACAAAATCCCTTCAGCTTATAAAAAATATGGATAAAGAAGCTGTGATATGACTTGGTACCGGATGACACAGAAAAGATTTCTTTTTTTGAAAATTCATAGCTCCAAGAATACTACACAGATTTGCATGATTCAAGTTCTAGCTAAGAGCTGAAAGATCGAAGCATTTTATATTTGTCTTACCAGCACTAGAAGTATCAGTAAATTTAACTATAATACAAGTTTCATGGTTGCAAAGTGATTGTAAAAGGACTAGAACATTGATCAAATTGTAAGGGCTCTCCATACGCAATAGGCGTTTCATATCTCTCAAGAGTTATAAGGCATCGATTTTCAAACAAATACTAAAAATTTTTAGTCCCATGGCAAAAAATGTACAGTGGATGCCTATCACTCATGAAAAACTGTACTTCCTTCATTGATCTGTGCGATGGGTCCCACAGCAATCCATTAGGCCGTTTTTACAAATTAATGCCCAAAAATAAAGCTCCAAAACCTCCTTCATTGATCTGTGCGATGGGTCCCACAGCAATCCATTAGGCCGTTTTGACAAATTAATGCCCAAAAATAAAGCTCCAAAACCTAACAAGATTTTAGACCTTTGGAATTAACCATACCTAGAGTTCATGTGCTGGAAAAAATTTTCAAGAACGGTCAACCGAAAGCGATATTGATTTTTGAAGTTGTGTCTAAATCTGATCTTTGTTTACGTGACCGGTAGAGTCATGGGACTGTTTCGAAAGCAAATTACAATACGCCACTTCAATTAATAGCCTCGTTTTAAAAATCATTCAAAATTATTTCACATGAAATCTTAGGCCCCGTTCGCAACACTCCGTTTTTGTTAGTATCCGTTTTTGTTGCATCGAAGCTACCGTTCACACTGTTCCGTTTTCGTGCAAAAACGGAGAGAAAAACCTCCATTTTTCTGCGTTCACACTGGTCTGCCCGATAACAAAATCGCAGCGAAAAACATCCCTTTTTGTGCGTTCACATTACTCCGTTTTTGTGCAGCTCATTGTTGGATATTGGAGCGTTTTCAAAAACCTCCGTTTTGTGCGTTCACATTGATCAAATGCGTTTTCAAAAACCTCCGTTTTTGTGGATATCCACTTTTGACAGCGTTTTCGAAAACCTCCGTTTTTGTGGCGTTTTTGTACGGATCAGTGTGAACACTTCCACAAAAACGGAGGTTTCTCTTTCCGTTTTTGTACAAAAACGGAGTAGTGTGAAGGGAGTAGTAGAGGCCAAATTCGAACTTAGCATCCAAACTTCAATCTAATCACAAGTTTTCATGTTGACAGCAGTGGTAGTAGTAAGTTTATAGCGATTTTAAAGTTTGAAAATCTATAAGGGATTCAAATACCTTATGATTCTGTGGACTTTACATCGTCATAAAATCAACCTCACAGTTGCCAGCACTTTGAAAACAAAAATTTTGACTAAAGTTTGGGCGCTAAATCCGAATCTGGGCTCGAAGTTTTCATGTAAACGATAGGAATTAAATTTTGACAAATTTCGAAAACGAGGCTGCTTAATTGAAGTGGTGTATTCCCTGTATCTAAAGTACGACTAAAACTAGGTAGAGTTAATACGTTTTATGATGCCATTTCGGCTCTATTTGCTTAATAGTAAAAGTTAACGTCTTTTTTTCGAAAGGGAGAGAGAAGAGTAATATCCTCAACCAGCATTTTCGAAATTTAAACTTACAGAAGGAGATTCAAATCAAGCCTGGAAAAAGGCAGCTCTTGGCCCACACAGCCGTCGAGGTTGAAAAATCCACGGTGGGGGGGGGGGGGTTCTCGGCTAAGTTTCGGGCAGGGGTGTGCCGCCCACGGTTTCAAAATGGCACCGTTGCCGAGACCAATTTTTCTGAAAAATGATCCCCTTGGCTAGACTAATTTCTACATCAAAAGTGCCATGAGTTGCCATTTTCTAGGCAAATCTTGCCAAATTTTCGCATTCTAAGGACTAAGGTTTGAAAAAAATTTGGGTTTCTTTACAGGAATTACCGAAGTTTGACATTTCTTTGACCAAAATTTCCAAGAGGTATACCCTTGCCCAGACTAAATGGGCGAAAATTGGCAAAAAGTATACAATTGGCTAAACTAAATGGACTAAAATTGGCAAAAAGTATACCCTTAGCTAGACTAGAAGGTTTGAAAAAGCATACCCTTGGTGGCGGCACATCCCCAGGTACCTTTACTATGGAAGAACCCCCCCCCCCCCCCCCCCCCCGTGGAAAAATCTATGGCTGAAAGCTCTTCTTTAGCTGTATCCAAATCTGTGCTCCGTTTAGTTGTTAACTAAGTAGATATTTATTGATAGCTATAGGCGAAGAAATAGCCAAGAGTGAGCAGATTTTAGAAAAGTTGGCTTCTCCAAAATCGGGGGAAGCAACAAGTCGCTACGGCAACGAGTAGCATGGGCTTTATCATAGTAAAACTGTATCGAGCATGGAAGGCTATCTTAAGGGAGTTTAACCGAAAGTCACTTTCTCGTGATCATTTATGCTTTCCCTGAGAAAAAAATTCTATTTGAATTTTGAGTTGTTCGGCCAAGCATCTTAGACAACAATTATTCGCAAATGAGAAATACTGGCGCTACTGCAAAGGTTCTTTCAAATCTGTAAGCGTACCAAATTTAATTGTTTAAAATCAAACAAAATATTCTTTGAAAGAAATAAACACGACATTTAGAGCGAAAAAGTAATTTTCGACTAAACTCTCTTGAGACAATCTTTCATGATCGATACAGTCTTCATGTGATTAAAGTTTCTGTTATTTGTTGTTGTAACGACTTAGTGCTTTCGAGAAAGGCGGCTTTTCCAAAATCTGCTAACCCTTGGCCATTTCTTCGTATGTCAAATAAAAAAATATTGGGTAAACAAGTAAACGGAGCACAGATTTGGATACAGGTAAGAAGAGCTTTTCAGCCATTAATTTTTCAACCTAGACGGCTGCGTGGGCCAAGAGCTGCCTTTTTGAAGCTTGATTTCAACCCCTTCTGTAAGTTTAAATTTAAAAAATGCAGCTTAAAGATATTACGATTATCGTCCTCTTTCAAAAGAGACCTTTACTTTTACTATTAAGCAAATGGAGACGAAATGGCATCGAAAAAAGTTTTAACTCTACATAGTTTTTGGTCGTACCTTAGGCTCATATTTCACTGATCTTTTTCATTTTAGTCTCGTCCTGGTCCTCTTAATGTGTCCTTTGAGGCATTCTCAAAAACTTTGTCTTTTTATGAGCTTTTTAGGACCATTTCACAATGGTACTTTTCTAAAAACATTATGTTCTCAAAATCAATTGTATCTCTATCAAGAAAATCAATCAAGCTAGATAACACCACGAGTATCGAAATTTGCTGATGTCATCAAATATGAACAAAGCTCTTATCAAATGAAAGTATTCTTCAACTCAAGTCGAATGGTGTATACAACTTGATCTGAGTTAGTTGTGAGAAACTAGCAAGATTTTTGTGATATTCTTTGTGACCTGTCTCCAAAATAAGGCCTTTTGTGGTCACGTGGTACAACCACGGACTATGAAACTTTAAAAATTTTGTAGCAATCAAATTTGAAAGTCAGTAGGCTGTAAGGTTAACCCTATCTGACCTGGATGATTTGAAACCTTCAATGCCTTAGGGGGGAGCGGATTCCGCCCCCTGTTTATCTCTGTCGTTTTGATATATACATCTTGAAAATTAACACAATATTTTAGATACAACTAATGTACCATCCATAGCCATAAAAGACACAAGGTCACCGAGTTCTGGCTATGAATGGTACTTAAAATTTTCAACTTGTTGCTATTCAAAGAAGAAAGAAAGAAAAATAGATAAAGAAGTAAACTAGACAAAAGGGTCAACACTTGTATCTCAAGATAAATGCCAGGAGTTTCTACGGAACAAGGGATATAATAATTGAAAGATTAATGGCACACAGCTGCTCTGTGTTGCTTGAGATATGGCAACCAAATTTGGCACAAAGGCTGTTCATATAGAAATGAATTTTAAAATAATGGCCTAATTAGAGATTTTGTTGTTGTTCCTAAAGCATAAATAACATTATGATGTAAAATGACGTCATAGAATGAAAGTGTGTTAAAGGTCTTACAACTTTTCGTAAAGAAATGAAATGTATACCGGGTGAGCCAGAAAAAAGTTCCCACTTTTGGAAATTCATAACAGCAAGAGTATTTCACAAATTTGAATGATTCCAATTCTCGTTAGAAGCCAAAAGATTGAAGTATTTTTCTGATTTTTCTCATTGTCTCACGAGCACTACAAATATAGGTAAATTCAACTTTACAAAAATTTCATGGTTGCAAAATGACTGAAAAACAGCCTAAAACATGGATCAAAGTATAACTGACTTCTCGCACAAAATAATGAAGGAAATGCAACTTCTCATGGGTGAGAGATATCCTCTGTGCATTAATTTCCATGAGATTGAAAATCTTTAGTATTTGTTTGAAAATCGATGTTTTATCACACTTGAGGGAGGCGAAATGCCCATTGCCTATTGTTCGGTGTGAATAGAGTCCTTACAATTTGATCAACGTTTTAGGCCCTTTTTCCGTCATTTTGTAGCCATAAAATTTTTACAAAGTTGAATTTACCAATACTTCTAGTGCTGGTTGGACAGCAAGAAAAATCCCAAAGATAATTTGATCTTTCGGCTTTTAACTAGAATTTGAATGATTCAAATCTGTGGAGCAATCTTGGAGCTCTGAATTTTCAAAAGTGGAAACTTCATCCTGGCTCACCCGGTAGATAAAGATAAATGTAAATTCACAGTTTAGACTTAAGAATACTTTTGTTGACCACTCTCCAAATATGGTATTACTGTGGTCGCGTGATCTGAGCTAGAACAATGAAATGTCAAAAATTCAATTGCCAATTAACCGTTTTAGTGCAATGTAGAAAAGTGTGGTAGAGGAAGGGGGGAGCGAAAAACGCCCCCAGTACTAATAGGGTTAAGGATTTTTAGCATAGACTGACACATTCAAGTCAGAAAAAGAGCTTCAAGGAATCTAGCTCCAAGAAGAAGAACCAATTTAATTGATTTCAATTCATCTACGTACTCTTTGCAACAAACACATACAAACTCCTAACAATAGATGTCTTGAATCAAATTGAAGTTTCTAATTCTTCTCAGGGTAACTGTGCTGCTTTGATAAGGTTGCAGCTCTCTATTTGCCATTCCACATGCCAGGAACTTCAAATCGGACACACCGGCCTTTCTTATCCCATTTGATGCACTTTAGCTTTGTTTGTCCTTTTCGTTTCCTGGCAGGTCTCTTGCGTTGAGATCTGATATCATTCTGGTGCTCCTCTACAATCTGCTCCTGCTCATCTTCATCATCATTATCATCATCATTATTATCATCACCATCATCATCATTGTCAACATCATCTTCTTTGTCCTCATTACCACCGACGTAATTCTCATCTGATTCTAGATCATCACGTGACTTGTCATTATCACGTGATCCTTCAGCATCATCTGATTTGGGGGAATCTTGAGGAAATAGTACTTCAAACTTCAAACACTTACTCCTATCCTTATTATATCTAACACACATTGCACGACCTCTTTTGCTGAATATAGTAAGCAGCTCCTTGATTCCTTGAAAATCGTCAGATGGTGGAGAATCATGCAAATCTGATTGCGCCATGTCATCGTCATTCTTGATATTCCCATCCTTGCGACGTACCCAAACAAACCGTGCACATTCTCTACCAAGGCCGTATTCCAATTCAATATATTTAAGACATTTAAATATGTAATTTTTCCATTTATTAAAGTCTATTTTCTTAGTTGGTTTTAATTTACCATATTTTTTCATACTTTTACTTGCATCTATATCCATAGCAATTTGTGCCTCGTCATCTTGTTCAACTTCCAGACAGATGCCATTTTTGCTCCATTTAGCGCACTTTAGCCTTAAACGGTGCAACAAAGCAGACAAACCAGAATTCGGCGTCTCCCCGCTAGAGACTGACGGAGTCTTTCCTGAAGACTTCACATTTTTGATGAGTTTCCCTTTAGGACTTGGTACCGACACTATCATCGCTATGCTGAGAATGAAGACACACAATGCAGTCATCAATTTGATGGGAATCATTGTTGAACCTGAAAGGGGCAAGAAATCACACCATGTTAAACTTAGGCAATTTCGGGTGTTCATATCCTGTGACTTTTCAAGGGACGGAAATCTTAGCTTCAGCAATTTGTTTTGTTGGGGAAAAGTTAATGTTCAAGCTTGCTTACAGTGTATACATATTTACCCTTAAGTGTTAGATTCTAAGAACTATTTTCAAGACTTCTCGTGAATGTTGAGAGAAAGCAATTTAGAAAATTTATCTTTTGCTTGTGTCAGTTGAGCAAATAATGGAGTGAGAGGAATTGCATACTTTTAGACAAGCGAGCATTTCTGGAAACTATTTTCTTTTTAAAAAAGTAAAAAGTAGATAATTTTTGCTTCCATAAACAGCATTGTAACTGTTTTTTTTTCAACTTGGCAAAAAGTCTCCTTTTATTCAACAAATTTATAGACACGATTTGAGTGGCAAAGCAAGTACTTGCCATATAAAACACAAATCCCATCATATTAACGAAAGATTAAATATTCCATGCTTTTTTCCCAATTCCAAAAGCAGTTTCTGATCGTAAGCTATGTAGGTTTGAAGTTAGGAGCCCCAAAGGATGGACATATTCCACTGGTAGTATGATTGAAATATTCCATATGATATAAATTTTCATCCTGTGGTGCTCTTTTAATGAAACTTTGTACACTTGTGACAGAAGTAATTGCCCACATCTTGACGCAAAATAATTTTGGATTGGAGCACATAAGGAAGACTTATTCCACTTAACGCGTAATATTTAACGGTGCCAAAAGCACCCAGCCCATGAGATTCATCTGTATTGGAAGTGAAATCTTGTTTTGGTAATACGTATCAGAGCAGGAAACTATTGATTTATTCCCTTTAGAGCCATCAAGTATGCCGTAATTCCAATAAAAATTACAGTAAGCTACAGTTTTTGGAATATTTTATCAAAAATTTTTCTCGAACGTATTCTTAAGCTTCAAGTCACTTAAGTTCAGTTTACAAGTACTTTTATCATCTTATATTTGCAAAAAAGTTCTCTTAGAAAGTTCTTTAACTATTTATGATAACAATCAACCACATTCCTGCACAAATGAGCTTTATGTTTTATGGAATTTGCATCCAAAAGCTTTCAATATATGCATTTTGGACTTTTCACGGTATTACAGCAACATAATTATCTTTTCGAATAAGTTAAGGTTATACTTTGATCATAACCGACTGACTAAAATTCTTTTGCCTTTCATTGTGATTTCCAACGGAATCGCTCATCCTTTGTTGCTCCTCGGACCAGATTTTGAAAATTCAGTTATCTCAGATAGTATTCAAAAGATTAAAAATTATCTAAACAATTTTGAGAGGTCCAAAATTGAAATTTTGTATACTAAAGTAGTTTGGAATATAAAATCCAACTACACTCCTCCAAATGACGTAATATCCTAAAAGTGCCAGTAAACCCGTCTTTGTCCGGAGATATAGTCGGTTAACGTCAAAATTGATCTTTTTAGGCCAAAAAAACTGATTTTCAGATTTTTCGAATGGACACTCTTTGCCAAGTTGAAAAAAAACACTGACCATTCCTTTTATTCAAACAAGTAAATAACATACCGGGTGAGTCAGAAAACAGTTCCCACTTTTGAAAATTCATAACAGCAAGAGATGATTCCAATTCTAGTCAAAAGCCAAAAGGTCTAGGTATTTTCATGATTTTTCTCGTTGCCTCACGAGCACTACAAATAGGTAAATTCAACTTTACAAAATTTCATGGTTGCAAAATGACTGAAAAATGGCCTAAAACATCAATCAAAGCATAAATGACTCCTCGAACAGAATGATGAAGGAAATGCAACTTCTCACGGATGGGAGATATCCTCCACACATTAATTGCCATAGGATTGAAAATCTTTGGTGTTTGTTTCAAAGCCGATGTCTTCTAGCACTTGTGGAAGGTGAAACTCCACTTGCCTATTGTTCGGTTCGAATAGAGTCCTTACGATTTGATCAATGTTTTAGGCCCTTTTTCCATCATTTTGCACGAGGGGTGTATCACTAGTAAAAATCTCGTACACCATCCCAAAAATCGAGAAAAAATCCCAAGATCCCTGAGAATCGAGTGAAAATCCCAAAGATCCCTGAAAATCCAAAAATCCCTTAAAAGTCCTAAAAATCCCTTTGAATCTCCGAAAATCACTGAAAAATCTTAGAATCCTTGGAAAATCTGAAAAAATTACCAAAACTCCTGAAAATCCTTCAGAAAATCCCCAATCGATTTTGCAACCGTGATGTATTTATAAAGTTGAATTTACCAATACTTCTAGTGCTGGTAGGACAGCGAGAAAAATTACAAAAATACTTTGATCTTTCGGCTTTTAACTAGAATTAGAATGATTCAAATATGTGAAGTAGTCTTTGTGGTATGAATTTTCAAAAGTGGGAACTTTTTTTGGCTCACCCGGTAAAATATATGCACTTCGATGCAAATTGAAAGTAGCGACGTTTCGAGCATAGCCCGTTATCAAGCGAAATTAACGTATGTGAAGTTAACCCTTTTATTCATCCTGCGATTAATCTGGATCGAATGATGCTTGCATACATTTGCAATGCACTGACGAGTTGCTAAACGTTCATAACAGTGATAGGTTGTCTCACCCTAACAAAACTGTTGGAATGAAAATGTATAAAGTCATTGCTCTACCAGGACTCTCTTGTAAAGATGGCTACGAAGTATATTTTGATTAATTTAATTATATTTTGATTTGGTGCTTGGCAACAAAGAGTAAAGTAATTAATTACAGTTGCAACGCGAGCAAACTCGCCTCGCTTTCACAGCTCTACATATGAAGTCGAAGTCTCTCCAAAGTCTGCCAAGCCTTCTCCCTTTTGGAGCAGAAGGTTCAGCAGGCCTGCCAAGCTTTCCAAACGTGTCGTTTTTGAATTGGGGAGTCAATCAAACACAATTTCCGAGTCTTCCAAGTCTACCGTTTTAAGAATTGGTGCCAATCAAGCACATACCCTGACAGACATATGAATATTTCAGTATGTGTATCTTTGAAATAGAGTGTCATCGTCCTGGTCGAACTATTTTTCAGAAAACGAAGATTTTCGGAGAAGTATAGAAGTTTTACGTGCTACGAACTTCGCAGTGCGATAGCATCATATGCTTCCTTGCTACGCTGGAACCACACAAGTACGGACAGGCCTTAATTAAGCAATATCTCTCTTATCGGACCGCAGCAGAACAACCCTGAATTGAAGATATTAAGCGATTTTCACCAAAGTAGTTGCTCCTTTCCAAAAAAAACCAAAAGCTTACATGTTTATTAATTTTGTTAAGACTAATTTCATGGTGTTGTTAATTTCACTCCCGCTTTTGCTGTCTCTTATCTTTCACCTCAGTCACATCTGAGCACACGAAACCAGAACAGTTGGAGGAAACATCTCTGAACACTATGCTATTTTAACTGAAAGACATATTGGGAAACGACATAAAATAGACATGGTGAGTGGAAACATCAAAGGAAATGTGAATTACACCTTCGCTGCATGTAGGCAAACTTCCAAACATCATTGTAACTCTTCTTAGCAACACAAACAGCGAAAGCGATGAAATGTCACAAAGATGATATCAGCAAACAATTTTCACACGCTTTTTGGGAAAAGTTGGCTCAATCCCACTTTCAGTTCAACATCTTTATCCATGGCCATATGGATATTGTACAACACAGAATTGATAGTGATCTCACCATGGCGATAGAACTCTACCGTTCATTGCAATGCAATGCAGCATTGTGTCCTGTGTCCTTAGAAGGAATCTGCACACTTGAAGATAGCCCAAGGCCAACTGAAAGACGTAGTCTATCTTATCTGATAGCTTTGACACTGGCTGTTTTTTTGTTGCATAGGTAAGGAGACATTTCAGCTTTTAGGAGTCTTCTGATTCTTTTCAGAGCTCCCAATTGATACAGCAATGTCGATTCCTATTGAAATGCATATGGAGGATTTTCAATCCTAGTGCTATTAAGAACTAAATCATGTTTGAAAAATCCTAACTGAAAATATTCAAATAGACGAAACAGCGGCATTTGCGTTAAAAGGAGAATAGCCGATGATTAAAATCTTACCTTAGAAAATTCAATTCAATTTGATTTGTGCTCTGCTCTGCTCTGCTCAGCTCACTGTACGTTTGTCTGTGTGGTCTAACAAAGTACACTATTAAAACACATAGCGAGGTGAGCACTCGTGATCTCATGATTGGAAGCAACAGCCACATGCTGCGTGCACTTTATAAAGTGAAAGGTCAGTGGTATTTAATTTCTTTTTTCTGATTATATTTCTAATTTTAAGCAGGTCGTCGTAATAAATCTGAACATAGATTTTGCGTCCAAAATTGCCTCATCATAAACTCCACTACAGAGTGTCTCGAAAAAGAGTACCCCCATTTGACAAAACAATGTATTAAAATGATATGATATTGGGACCTTTTGAATTCGCAGTCACATTTCTTTATCTTCAACTTAATGCACATGCTCTATATTTCAAAATTGTTCCACGAACACCGGAAGGATGAGTTCACAAAGTCAAAATTTTGGGTGCAAATGAAGGAGTCTGTTAAATCGCGTGCTCTGCGTGCTCTGCGTGCTCTGCGTGCTCTGCGTGCTCTGCGTGCTCTGCGTGCCCTTTAATCTCCTCGTGCCCGTGTGCCCAAATTTTCAGCGTGCCCTCGTGCCAATGTTGGCGTGCCCTCGTGCCCGAGTGCCCAAATTTTCGGCATGCCCTCGTGCCTTCGATGTTGGTGTGCCCTCTTTCCCTCGTGCCCGCGTGCCCAGATTTTCAGCGTGTCCTCATGCCTTCAATGTTGGCGTGCCCTCGTGCCCGCGTTGTTTTAAAACGATTTAAAACGAACTTGAAGACTTTTCATTTATTTTGACGACTGCACCACGTAGCCTGCATTTTAAGTGCTCCCAATTTACAAATTTTTTCTGTGATGATTAGGGTAAGACGGGGTAAAGTGAACTACGGGGGTACTTTCGAGGCTTGACCGTCATTTACAAATGCAGTTACAGATCCAAGAATTCTGTTTGATTTGATGAAACAAGGATATCTATCGATACAGGAAAGATAGATGGTCATGACCATGAGCTTGATAACTGCGTAAGATTTTTTTTGTAGTTTTGGTTTTACCTCAGAGAGAGGTTTCAGGGTAAAGTGAACTACCTCGAAAAAAGTGTTTCTCTCCGTGGTGATATGCTATCTATATGCAATATAACATTTTCTTAAGTGTATTCCCATGATTATCGATCGATTTGTATTCAGTATGTGACTCAAATTTGTACCCAAAAATAGTTTTTGGTAAATATTTTGATTCTGCAAAGATAGGCCACCATTTCACTTTTAATTCCATTCGATTTTTTGGTTTTGACATCCAAAGGACTGTTTAGAGTCGCAAAGTGAATAACGATTTCAGGTTCCCCTGGTATTCTATTGGTTTTATTGAAAAGTTTGCTAAGTAGTTCATTTTACCCCGTGTCAGGATAAAATGAACTAAGCGGAGTGGAAAAAGATTTCAAAAACAGTGACAAAAGATTTCAAAAACATTTTTGCCGGATAAACTTACCCAAGGACATAATTTCAAAATCAAAGTTGAAAAGTTTGCCCTCAGCTGCAGTCTCTTCTGCGTATCGTTAAAAAACTTCCAAAATGATCCAATTTACCCCGTCTTATCCTAAATCATCTCCTTCATTTGGTGCAGCCTAGCCGTTAATGTCCATATCATTATTAGATACTGTCACGTGTGCTTGTTGTTAAGTTCCGTAGATGTTTGTCTTCTAATTCTCTACTTAGGTTTTTTCGGATGAAATTTAGAAAAAAAGGATCACTCAGTTTCAAACTTTCAAGGAACATTTCAAGGGTCCTGAACATCAACATCGAAGGCACGAGGGCACGAGGGCACCAGGGAACGCCAACATCGAAGGCACGAGGGCACGTAGGACACGTAGGGCACGCCATTTAACAGACTCCAAATGAAGCCAGAGGTTTTGCGAAAGGGTTTGCCACGACTTGATATAACAGACATAGTAGGAAGTACATTCAATTTTGATGTTAAGATTTTAGTTTTGAAAAGAATCATGCCTTGAAATGCTTCATTGTTCTAAAAATAAATCTCCTTGTGAGTAGTCGGTAATTGCATTGCATACCATCCCAACAAGTCTTATTTGCACCAAGGAAGAGGAGAAGAAGCACATGTATGCTTATTTCAGAGATATGGCAAAACTTTATCAGCCTTACCACGTTTTTGTTATATTCCCTTAATAAGGGGGATGTCCTCGAGTCTTCTGTTCCCTTTAAAAGCGAAAAACTGAAAATTAAAGTCTACATTTGCTTTGGAAATTTCCATAATAAAAATCACGGCTAAGTCTTTTATCAAAAGCTCTGGTTTCCGGTGCACCGTAAATTTTTACTTTGCAACCTTGGATCTCCGTTGTTTGATGGAAGAGTTTAGAATGCAAGGTATGTGTATCGAAGTTGAACATGGATGAACTGGGGTGTGCACTAGGAGTAAAATGATATCTTATCGTTCTATCTATTTCAAGTCTAAAGGGGATACTTACTTTTTTGTGCACCAGGTAGTTTTCTCTATAGTCAAAGAAAGTTTGAAAAATAAAAATGGAGATCTAATTTTGTTTTTGATTACAAGGAAAACCTTAAAGGGGGCGCCTCAATTAAGTCTTTGAAATATCAATCTAAGGTTGCTTTTGGAAAACTTTGAAATAGTTTCGTCCCTTTGCCATGCCCATATTTATCCACATTCCAGACTTAAAGGATACGATCTTATTGCCAACATCAATGGTATATAAATGTGCAGAGAGAAATCTGAGAAATTGAATTCAATTTTCTCTCAGTTAAGATCATTACTTGGTGCTTTGAAAAACATGAAAAGTTATAAGCTGCATCCTTTCTCAATTAAGTCTCCAAGAATCTCAATTTAGGGAGTTTTTCACAGCTAAGTCAATGATGAAAGGGATTGATATGCAATGTCAATAGCTCTAAAGCTTTTTCAAAAGGCATCCTTTTTTGAATTATGCCTATTTTGATTCCTTTTCAGCATTGAATGAAATGTTTAAAAGGTCACTGAAAGATCAGAAGTAATTGGTTTTTACTTTTTAATTAATACAAGTTGATAAATACTCACTGAATCGTTTGAGCAAAACTTATTGCGACATGTTCTTAACTTATAGAGTCAAAACCAGCACCAGTGCCTATGTGAGTAGCCTCACGCATCAATTTTTATGAGACCTTAACATTGTTATCTTTAACACCAATCGGCTGTTTGCCATTGATGTGATGAGAGTTTTCTTTTGTTTGCTACAGTTCTTCTCAAATTGTACTTTCTAAAGTTCCTTTGACTAAAAAAATATGGATAACTCTAAAGTAACAGGAGCTTGTTACCTTGACTTAAAGAAGGCTTTCGACACAGTCGAACACTCCATTCTGCTGAAAAAATTAGCTGCTCATGGTGTTGATGAAAAGTCAGTGGGCTGGTTTACGTCATATCTCAGTAATCGTTCGCAACGCACTAGTGTTGGTAATTTTATTTCCACACCAAGCTATGTTTCTATAGGAGTCCCCCAGGGATCGGTGTTGGGACCGTTCTTGTTCTTAATCTACATCAATGACCTTCCGTACTCCAAAACACCAAATCATCACTCTTTGCTGATGACACTGTAGTTTAAACAACAGCTCCTAGTGCTGATCATCTTACAGTAGCATTAAATGAAGATCTAAATAATGTGAGGAACTGGCTTGTGGATAACAGATTAACACTCAATATAGGAAAGTCAAAATATATGCTGATTGGAGGGAATAAACGAGTCAAAGATCTTGGAGATGTGACACTGAGCATTGAAGGCAAGGGATTAGAAAAAGTCAGTAACTATAAATACCTGGGAGTTATCATCGGTGAAAATCTCTCCTGGACGGATCATGTAGAGTCAGTTGCCAGAAAAGTGTCTCAAAGAATAGGTGTCTTGAGACGAATAAAGCACCTACTACCAAGAGCTCAAAGAGAGACTGTGTACAACTCAATGATGCTACCTCTTTTTGATTATGCTGATATTGTATGGGGAGACCGTGACAATAAAGTATTAATGAAGTCTCTTCAGATTCTGCAGAATAAGGTTGCAGAAGTCATACTGGACCGCCCAAACAGGTCATCAAGCTCTGATGCACTTGCTACTTTGAAATGGGAATCACTTGAAGAAAGAAGGAAGGCACACAGGAGTTCATTTGTAAAGAAACTTTGCTCAATAATGTGAACACATCCAACGTGAGGGGTAATGAAATACATACCTATAATACTCGAAATAAGGGGAACTTTAGATTACCGAATTGTAGAACTAATCGGGGGAAGCAAAGATCTTCATATTGTTTTTTTAAAGAACAGAATGAACAATTTGAATTGTAAAAAAGGATTGTAATCGCTTTTAACTGTATAAGATTTTATTAGGTTTAGGTAGTTTACCATTAATTTCTATATTTTATACCTTCATTGTAACTTTTTACTTTTGAGGACCCCCATGAAAAGCACCTCTTGGTGATTGGGGTATCCTCATTAAAGATATCTAATCAATCAATCAATCAATCAGAAATAATTACCTACTTTATAAAAAAGTAAGGATCCTCTTTAAACATGAAATAGATACAACGATAAGATATTATTACTCTCCGAGTGCACATGCAAATTCTTCCATCTTTAACCTAATGTTTAACTTAGAAGCAATCAAAGTATGATTCCATTTTTGAAGCTCTGCTTTCTGAGGATACTTCAACAGTACATCACCAAACCTCGCAGAGATCAGCCAATCAAAAGAAGAAACGAAGAAAAAACCAAAATCCAAATTTTTTGAATAAAATTTTCAGATTTCCTCAATCTTCACATTGAGCGCATTTCGCTGGGCATCTTCTGAAAAACGATATAATTCACAAACTTCAGAACATACTTTACAAAAGCCCATTCTTTTAGTCATTCTGTTTTTATTGACTAATAAAATGGTAGGGTTCTGATAAAAATTGTAGACTTCAGAGGCATGGTAATATGTCTGCTCCTTGTTAATTCTTGTTCTTGGGATTTACGTAATAATGTGAAATGCATTGCTATTGCTTCAAGTCCCTCAGCAGAGCACAGAAATAGACGAATGCGCTAAAGCAAGATCCATTGCGTTTTTATCTCGTATCTTTATTGATTCTATAGGAATTCGATTAGAATACGCAATGGAACTTGGTAAATATTTCTTCGTCGCCATCTTCCGCACAATCGTCTATTAGAGTTCTCTCACACACTTTCAGATTCCTCATTCTTTTGGAATTTTTCGATGCAAAGTCTGCGAAATCTACCATTCGGGATGCATAGTCTTTTGGCATTTTGTTATGCGATCTCTACGATTTCTACCGTATCCAGAATGCACATTCTTTTGGTACTTGATGTTTTCTATTCAAGTCTACCACATTCAGAAGACTTCAGAAGCTTCAGATGTCCGAGGTAATACGTCCTTAAGCTCAGAAATGGAATATTTTCTTCTAACAAGCCAAACATATCACCCGAATTGAAACAGTTTCTCACAGGTGTAGTCAGATCTGGAATTCCTTACCTGCCGAGACAAAATATGAAAAAAATCTTGAAATCTTCCAAGTTTAGAAGAATAAATCAAGATTCCATAGTCCTCCAAATTATTCACGCAGTACCGGGTGAGTAAAAAATTGCCCGGTGTTTGCAAGGCTACTGCTCCCTGAATATATAAGCAATGATATTTTACAATATTTGATTAAATAGTTGACATGTTCAATTAGAAATTTTTCTGGCTGAAATCGGTCACTCCGTTCAGATTCTGTGGGCAATTTTCTAAAATGAGTCCCTCTGACAAACCGTAAAAAATGTGCTAAAATTACCAGAAAAAGTCCCTAATATGTTTACTTCACAGCGATGACTTTCAGCACTCTTTAGCATGTGCTTTCGTTTTGGCGGGCTGAAAAATCTTCTCCCTAGTGTGAATAACTTATTCAGGGGGATTCCATTCTCCCATGAGGACAAAATACATGAACACATCCAAGAGTCATTAATGCTAGGAAGGAGAACAAAGGGAAATTTCGCTAACTGTTTTCGCTCGTTTTTGCAAATCTTCGAAAGGGGCTTTATGCAGAAAATCTCCGTTTTCGACGGGAAGGAATGACCGATTAAAGCCAGATAAATTACTGAACCTAATTCTTCTTTGTTTTGCTGTTTATTTTACCTTATTAGGTATCTCTCCTCTCCCGCATGCCGTGTTTCGTTTTAGTTTAAAAGGCCCTCGTGCACATATTTTCTTTGCTGAAGATGACTCTAGCCAGAGTCGAAACGTACTGAATTATGTTATAACAACTGGACTGTCACATTTTCTTTAATTATGGATTTTCTACTGGATTGTCAAATTATTTTGTAATGGATTTTCAACTGGATTGTCAAAAATTATTTCTGTAATGTAACTGGATTGTCAAAGTCTTTTCAAAGTCTCACCACAAAATGTCTTTTCTGATCGTCGTCTTTATCCTGCTAATTTGACATACTGGGGATAAAACAAGAGGTTTTCAATATCGTCGGTTTGATATTGAGGGATCAGGGTTTTCTCAAACGCTTGGCGTTTTTATTGACTCACCTGGTATATACCATATCTCACATCATACATGGTGAGTAAAAAGCCTTTGCAAGTTTAGCGGACTGTGGAATAAAAAGTCTGAGACCAATATTAAAAACTGAAATGTTAATAAATGATTAAAAACTGAAATGTTAATAAATGAGTCAAAGGCTGATGGAAAAATTTTGTTTGGTGAAATCACCCATCACTAAGACCCAGACATTAGGAAAATGCTGGTAAATAGCAAGTTTGGGCACAAAAATTCCACATTCCATTCTGGTCTATATGATTTATTTGCAGCTAAAGTTAAGATTTTATTTCTTTAACTGACAATGTA
This sequence comes from Aurelia sp. 3 sensu Dawson et al. (2005), assembly GCA_964020215.1. NCBI lineage: Eukaryota > Metazoa > Cnidaria > Scyphozoa > Semaeostomeae > Ulmaridae > Aurelia > Aurelia sp. 3 sensu Dawson et al. (2005). The sequence goes on from OZ026585.1 coordinate 13,912,593, forward strand.
AACTTCAATGCCTCATAAATCATCGACCTAAATGGAACGTGTAATTCACGATTCCCGTACAAACCCCTTGCAGAGATTTTCCTAATTTTTTGAGTCTTAAAGAGCTATGATTGCACAAAACAAAGTTTTTTCATCTAGGTTAGCCGTTGACTGATAACTGGACATTTAGTTTTGAGTATTGGTCTCTTACTCTTTGTTCCATAGCCCACCAAACGCGTAAATTTTTTTTCACTCACTCAAATGCTCTTCCTAGAATCATTATAAATGACCTAAAATTTCCTTTGATCAAATTTTACATATCTAGTTAACATTTCGCTAAGATTAAAGCCCTTTTACTCAACTATCTTCTATTTGTCTTTGAAAAAAATAAAAAAACTATCTTTTAAACAGAAGTTGAAGGCATTTTGAAAGCAATAGGTCAAAAGTTTAAGATGTAGAGGACATGCGAGAAAATGTTCTTTGAAAAGGGCACCAGCTGCCTCCGTGCTGCTCTCGCACCACCAGGGTAAGGGGGCAGCTACCCCGGCAGCCCCTGTCCCTCCGGCGCCATTGCATGGAGCTCAGAAAGTTAAGAAGATATATAAGCAGAGCTGTGAAGTGCAAAGACAGACACCCGAGTTGATTTGGTGTATTATTGTGCAAATCCTTTACATGACTGCATATATGATATATGTCACATAATACAACAAAGATCACAACACTTCCAATTTTTTATAGTAGCTATCTCATCATATGCAACGAATCCATCATTTTCTATGAGCTCCTAATTGTTGCTGTTGCATATGCTTTTGAGATTCGACTTTACAGTTACACCCCGTTGCCATAACTCCAATCATGCTTTATGCAGATTCCTTTCTTGTTCCTTTTCACGCACACCCATCTCTTCCTCTTCCTAAAACGATTATGATTCCTCCAATGGTAAAACTTCTTGTCCAGCTTTCCGTGCTTTTTAGATTCCTTTTTGAGCTTGGATAGTTTCAGTTTCTTGGTCATTGGCTGTTGCTCATTTTCTTCGGTGTCCAGTGGTTGCTGATTGTCTTGATCTGATTCGGATTCTGAACCTTCTGAATCCTCTGAATCTTCTGAATCTTCTGAATCTTCTGAATCTTCTGAATCTTCTGAATCTTCTGGCTCTGATTCTGTTGTGCCTGTGTCTTTCACTTCATACAACTCATGATTTCCTTCTTCTGATGCGGGCATTGAAACCGCTGCATGCATGCTAATGACCACAAGGCATAAAGCTACCAAATACACTGCACACTTCATCTTGCAGCCTGGAAGATGGCAAAGCCGATTTTTAGAAACATCTTTAGATAGAAGCTTATTCGAATAGGGAAAGCTGCATTGATGCTCTATCTAGCAACTAACAGGACTAACAGAAGATGAAAGATAAACAAATTTTGAAGTCACAACTTGCAAGGAGAATAATCAGGGACTTCAAGTCTTGAAGCGCAACAACTATTCAGTCCATTACAGAGTGTTTCAGAAATATCCGAAACCAAACTGCAATCTATTTTCGGGTGCTTGATATGTCTTTCCGATTAAGGACTTCTAGTCTCACAGGTTTGAATCTCTCAACAATCTATTTTTATTCAAAGGTGAAAATTTACAATGAAAATTTACATTTGAGTACACCATTCAAATTGCTATACAACAGGTAGCTATGATACGATGAGGAGCGAAAGACAATGACTACCCCAAAATCAATATAGAACGATACGCAACGTTAAACTAACTACGATCTGTTTATCAATATTCCACAAGACAAGCTAGTCAAGGTGATCTGTTTTTATTTCGAAAAAAACAGTCTTCGTTATGGTCTAAGGTCAATTCAATATCTTGGTACTAAGCTTTGGAATTCATTACCTATGGAACTCCGGAATGCACCATCGAAAATATCATTCAAAAAGCAACTAAAGATTTACTTATTGAATAAGGGCAGTCAATGATTTTAAACTATTTTTGTTACTTGCGCACAATTTCTATTTTATTTTCTGAAAAGCAACACGTGTATTTCTTGAAATTGGGCAGTTTTGCTGGCCCCAGCTGGTGCCTGTCGGGTCGTATCTTTTGGATTCCTTGTATGAGGGATCTGGATTGTTACCTGATGGTTGCCTGCTGGATTTAACTGGAATTGTCCTGTTATTCAAATCCAAGCAAATTCAATTGACATTATTCAAAATAGGGGGGAGGGGGCTCTCTCCTCGATTAGTTTACCTATTTAGAGAGCTCCTCCTATAACCCTATAGTGGTTGGGCTATTTGATAGTACTATTTTGGTTGGGGGGGGGGCAAAAAAGCCCCCCCTACCTAACTCTTTACTGGTAATAGGTAGAGCGACCAAATTTGGTGTGCTAAAAGCCTCAGGCATGTACTTTCTGTGAATATAAAAATTAACTTAAAATAGCCACCATTTTCGCTTACGTCAGCATTTTCCTTTGTGTGGTCAAGAAAAGCGGCAAAATTGGCCAAAAATCAGGAAAATCGAGATAAAATTAAATCTGGAGCATATTTTCCATCCAAACATGGTATTTATGATAGAATGCATCAAACAACACAACATTAAGAAAGAAATTTGCAAAATATTCCACTTCTGCTCCTTTTTTCGCGATAATTGAGATTTGAGAATTTACGATTTTTCCTGGGTCAGTCCCAGAAAATTGTCTCCCGCCCCCTCATTTTTCAAAATATTTCAATGAAACTTTTTGAGAAGTTGCACAATAAGTAGTTGCAAAAAGTCAAGAAGTTTCATGGCTATAAAATTCTTCCTCGCAGAGTTATTTAAAAAAATCTACTAGGGGGGGGGGGCAAATTTGCCCCCCCCCCCAACCAAAATAGGGATAAGTAATTCCCGGCATACAATTTTTTCCCACTTTTTCATTTTTTATTCCTTTATTATTTTTATAGTGTATCCTTGTATTAATTTCTTTTGCACATTGTTGTATTTCCTTGTCGTTTTTCTGGTTAGCTATAAATTGCATGTAGTGGAGTTATTAATGTATATGAACTGAACTGAACGACTACGCTGCAAACTATGAGAACTGTTGGATAATGCACTAGATTCTGTTCCACATCAGATGTCAGGAAAGGTTGCAATGATTTGAATGATGTCGCAAGCGCAACTCGTTCGTTGTAGTAGATAAAATTCGTGACATATGATGTGAAAAAGAACTCACCACTGGGGGGGGGGGCTCTCGGCTAAATATCGGGCAGGGGTGTGCCGGCCACAGTTTCAAAATGGCACCGTTGGCTAGACCAATTTTTTCTGAAAATGATACCCTTGCCTAGACTAATTTCTACATCAAAAGTGCAATGAGTCGGCGTTTTCTAGACAAAACTTGCGAAATCTTTGCATTCTAAGAACCAAAATTTGAACAAATTTTAGGTTTCTTTACAGAAATTACCGAAGTTTGACATTTCTTTGACCAAAATTGCCAAAAGCATACCCTTGCCCAGACTAAATGGAGGAAAATTGGCAAAAAGTATACCCTTGACTAGACTTGAAGGTTTGAAAAAGCATACCCTTGCGAACGGCCCATCCCCAGGTACCTTTACTATGGAGGAACCCCCCCAACCCCCCCCCCCCGGTGGAACTCACAACGAAAAAGAACATTTGCTTTAGGGACTTGGTGGTTACTTAGTAGTAAGGCTGCAAAGATCTCAATCTAACCGACCAGCTTCGTAGATAGAACGTAAAGTCAGTTCGAGTATACTTCTATTTAAAGTCATTAGAAAGGTTTTTATCACCATACACAGAAGAAGCCCGCATAAAAGAACCTGTTTATATAAGAAGCTTGAGGCTGAAATTTAATCTTTTAAATCTCCTAAATAAGAGCCCCCTTGAGGCTGAAACTGGGAGACGTTCTTACATAATTACATAGGTTTTAGGTCTTCAGTGTTCCTCAGAATTTTTAGGAATTCTTGACATTCTAGTCAGATTTCTTCGGTGGTACGACAGACAATCCTATTTTTAAACAAGAATTCTAACCTGCCGTCAAGAATTCTCAAGAATTCCTCAGAAGTCTCAAACACTCTTCAGAATTCTCAAACACTCTTCAGAATTCTCAAACACTCTTCAGAATTCATGTGCCGAAAACAGTATTGATGTGTACAAGGTGTGTACTGTGTATAAGAAACTTTTTAAGAACGTTGCAGGCTGGAATTTAGAATAACAGCCATTTAATTAAGAACCTATTCAGGCTGCTCAACAGAAACCTGGGTTCTTTTATGCGGTGAGAAAAGGACACATCTTAAGCAACTAACGATGTAATATAGAGCCCCCTACAAACTGAGCATATATAAAAACCATACCTTATGCAACAGAAATGTTCACTTTGCTTCTTTGTTCAACTGTGTAGGAAGTTCTAAAAAAATTCACTGCATATAATTACTTTATGTGAACATCGACCTCATAACTAGATGCAATTACCACATGTTAACTTTTGCACATGCAATGAACGAGGTCACGAACAATTAAGATATGGCTCAAATCCTTACTGGTTCTCAGAACATGTGGAAATCATCCAACCTCACGAAAATCAGCCAATTGGATCGCCGCTTCAAATCCCCTGATACATAATCAATCGTTTGTGACAAAGTTTCTGGTACCTTCACAAAAACTGAAATGGATGATCCAATATTGCAGTTATTTAAAATATTTTTTGATAAATCGGTTGCAGAGATTTCCGTCCAGAGTTGTTTAAATGTTTAGGCAAATATCTTATTTGAAGCCGGAGCTACGTGCGTTTACCGGCCAAGAAAAATTGATCTTTCTTCGAAAAAATTCAGATAAATTGCTACAAAGGAGATATATCAATGAAAATTTCACAGATTAATAGCCTGGGCAATAACCAAGATGTATTTGTTTTCCTATAATCTCAATATATTTGACAAATTTCAGTGATTTCCAACAAACAAGGCAAATGGACCTATGCTTTTCCTGGGTAGAAACCCATTCTTGGGGCTGGAATCGGCCAAATATACAAGCCTGAGCAAGATAATTCACTCACCGTTGACTCCAGCACCAATTTGAGCTCATTTATCCATTAAATTTGAGTTAACTTCGACAGAAAGTAAGCAGGTTTGTGCAAATATGAAGAAGCTTCCACTTTCCATGTTATGTCGACAAATGCAACAACTCTCCACTCTTGACAAACACACGAGACAGTCTGGTGTCATGGTTGAAGACTGGTCTAATCTTCATTGACTTGAAGAAGGCTTTTGACACGGTTGATCATGAAATCCTACGGAAAAAACTGAAAATGCATGGAGTGACTGGCCTGGAACATGACTGGTTCACATCATACTTGGATAACCGTAAACAATTCTGCACGGTAGATGGCACCTCCTCTGATGTGAAGGGAATACATTGTGGAGTTCCTCAAGGCTCTTGTCTCGGTCCACTGTTGTTCCTGATCTACATCAATGACCTGCCCTTTGCCTTGCAAAAGTCTCATGTCAGCATGTATGCTGATGATACGAATATTTCGCTCTCTTCAAAAAGCATTGCTGACCTGCAAAATGACCTAAATTTAGATCTTCTGAAGCTACAGGATTGGCTGCATGCAAACAAACTTTCTTTGAACGTTGTCAAAACGCAGTCGCTTATCATAGGTTCTGGTCCAAACATCCGTAAGATAGATAGGCAGTCTGATGCTCAACCATCTTTTTCAATAGGTGATCAGGAAATTGAGATGATTGCCAATACAAAATACTTAGGTGTTCTTCAAGTAGATAGTCAACTAAACTGGGACAAACATTTCGATACCATCAAGACGAAGGCTAATCGCGCCCTTGGACTTATTAAGTATTCTAAGAATTACCTTGCATCTGATGTACTCAACAAAATGTACAGAGGGCTTGTGGAGCCCCAGTTGATTTACTGTTGCTCTGTCTGGGGCTGCTGTAGTGAATCAAAAATTAACGTCTTGCAAAATATTCAAAACAGAGCTGCAATAATTGTAACAAATAGCCCATACGATGCTCCTGCTGCTCCACTAATTCAGAATCTTGGTTGGCCGACTATCAGTAATCTTATACGAAAAGAGACCGCCACGCTAACATATAAGTCTTTGAATTCGCTTGCCCAAGCCTACATGAGAAAACTATTTACAGAATATTCAGATGATAGCGAAAGATCGTTGCGTTCAACGGAAACTGATCTTAGGTTACAGTTGCTAAAAACTGCCAATGGCCAAAAGGCCTTTTAATATCGCGGTGCAAACCTTTGGAACAGTTTACCAAGAGAATGTTATATTTTATTGTAAATTAGGTATTATAATGTATTACATTGTAAATTAGGTTTATGAAATTCTTTTGTCCTTAGTTTAGCCTCTTTTCCTTTCTTTTATTCTAAACAGGTCAGTTTGAAAAACATGTAAATGAAACTTATTACATGTATAAATATTTTGAAATGAAATGAAAAATGAACAATAGTAATTAGCAACTAGCATTTATTGATTAGCAGTCAGCAACTAGGAACCAGCAATCGGCAATCAGCATTCATCAATTAGCAGCTAGCAAGCAGCAACTAGTGATCAGCAATAAGCAAATAGCAATCATCAATTAGGAATCAGCAATCAGCGATTATCAATTGTCAACTAGCCTTTTGATATCAGGTAATAGCATTTACAAATCAGCAATTAGTAATCAGTGATTAGTAATAAGCAATCAACAATTTTCAATTGAAAATCATCAATTAGCAATGAACAACTAGCCATTCGCTATCAGCAATTTGCAATCGGCAGATAGCAATCAGCATTTAAGCACTCAGCAATGAACAATTAGTAATTAGCAATCAGTGCAATCAGTGATTGGCAATATCCAATGTAAAAATCTGTAACTAACAATCAGCAAATAGCAATTGATCAGCCATTAGCAATTAGCAATTAGCAATCACCAATTAGCATTAACCAATCTTTTTTAAACTGAACCACTCACAGAAACAAGCATTTCATATCGCCCTTGCTTTAAGCAACTTCTTGTTGGTCATTCGATGAATTGTATCGACTGTTTGAAAATCATTATGCAGAAACTACAAACCATTCTGAAAAATCACAAACTGCAATTGCTGCGAAAGGAGTTATTTTAATGTTCAAAAGTCATAAGTTATGATGCATTATTGTTTCTTCAAAGATTGATCGTTCCTTTACTTATTACGGTGGTGGTAATTCAACTGAAGATTGAAACACGCTTTTTCACTTGTTCGTAAGTTAAAAATTTCACTTTCTTTATTTTGCATTCCAATTTCTACCTCCAGCAACGCTGTACATTTGACACCACATTTGATTTCATTTCATTTGATTTCATTTAATTTGTATATTTATCTACCTTACGACGAAAGAAAAGAGACGATTCGAAATTGAAATTCAAGGCTTTTCTCAAATTTTCGATAATGGAATTCAGAACTCAAGAGAATAACAAGTTATTTAAAAAGTTCCAAGCCAATAATAATCTACCCTCCCCCAAAATTTCTGTGACGAATCTCGAGAAAGTAGAAAACTTGGCTTCTGGGAAAACTGGGATGGACATGTTCCAGGCTCCAGGTTTGGTTTGCATTAATTAGCTAAAACATTAGCTAGAAGAGAAGCCAACGTTAAATAAAGCAATTGTTATTACTATTATGACTCTAGTCCTACCCATCGCGATACCACTGAAAATGCATGGCTATTGAGAAAATGCATGGCTGTAGTCTGTAAGAAAAAAAATACAATATTGAAAACAGCTTTACTGTTTTACCGATATTGTCAATTAGTTGAATGAATTATTCGCCTTATATTGGTCATTCGCTCCAATAGATATGAGATATGAGAGATTTTCTACAAAAAGCACCTTTTAAATACTTGCAAAAGAGCAAAAATGATGGAATAAGGTGGGGGGTAATTTGGGTCTACGGGGCAATTTGGGTCTGTTTGATTTTTCGCTTCTAAGCGATCGTAAATTGAAAATTTCGATCCATGATTCTGTGGGTGTTGAAATCTATACTTTCAGAAGCTGTTTAAGTGGTGTCGAAGAATTATTTGATAATTTCTGGTGCTTCAGTTTCCTGATTTTCACCGGCCTAAACTTTTATCATGATATGACAGCGTAGAAAATTTTCGATTTACACCTGCTTGCTACTTCTTCTCGTCAACAAATCATTATCAATCTCATGTTGAATAATTTGGAAAAGTGCTAAAAGTTTTTCGGAATTTTTTTGCGATTCGGTAGCCTTTATTTCGATTATTTTGCAAGGTAGGGTAATTTAGGTCTACTGGGATTCCATAGAATATTGTTACGAGTCACGTTGTACAAGAATTGGCAATGGCTCCCGAATCAAAACAAAGATTGAGACAATACTGCAAGCAAATGGATGACACATCGAAAACAGCATAAGGTACAAGTTTTGTTTCGGTTTTAGTGGTTTCAGAACAAGACACAAGGGTTCATTTCTTTTAAACATCATTTGGAAAGAAACTTTGTTTACATTTCCATCTTCAAGAATGGGCCTAAATATGCGCCCATGGTGGTACGATTTTATTTATAATCTTCTCAGAGCAAGTTTTAAAGTCTTTGGCTTCGAAACGCTGAACATTCAATCACAGTTATCCATAAAATCATTCCAAAATTTTAGTTTTATGAATTTACAATACTCCTAACGAAATAGATACCGTTTTTCTCGAATAGAGCCAAATTTCCCGCCTACATGCTGAAATTACGCGACAAAGTGAGGAAAGTAACAAATTCTAAAAAAATATTCAATCTTAAAATTAAAGAACGGGAACAAGTTTCCAGGAACGAAACAAGATTCAATGTAGGTAATACGAAAAAGGATCTACTATATTTCCAACGAGTTTGTGAGGGTGCCCTTTTATTTCGAAATTCGCCAATTTTAGACCGAAATTACCCCCACCTTACCCAACATGTCCCTTGCTTTTCGTTCTCAAAAGCAAGGACACGTTATTTATTAGCTTTTAAGTTGTCTCTTGAGGGGATGGGATCCCCTGAATCATTTTTTTGCATAAGGGGGGGGGGGGACTTTGTCATGCATCCAAGCTGAAAGGACGTTTTGAAAGCATGTGCATGCCATTGCTGTAAGGTAAGAACATCAAACATTTGTAAATATATTCTTGATTTTAGGACGTTTTTAAAGGTTTGTCGAAGTGACTTTCTTGAGAAAATTCATTATAAACTCTGAGAGGGTTGACTGATTTAAGCTTGAAAACATTCTTAAGATAATCGAGCATGTTGGCTATTCGATCAGATAAAAGATAAGGCTCAAATATTTACTGGTTCTCATAACACGTGGAAATCATCCAACTTCACGAAAATCAGCCAATGGGATCGCCGCTTCTAACCCCCTGAAACAAAGTCAGTCGTTTGTGATGAAGTTTCTAATACCCTCACAAAACTGTAATGGATGCTCCAATATTGCAGTTATTTAAAATATTTTTTGATCAATCGGTTGCAGAAATATTCGTCCTGAGTTGTTTACATGTTTAGGCAAATATCTTATTTGGAGCCGGAGCTACGAGCGTTTACCGGCCAAGAAAAATTGATCTTTCTTCGAAAATTCAGATAAATTGCTAGAAAGGAGATTTATCGATGAAAATTTCACAGACTATGTATATTAACCTGGGCAATAACCCAGATGTATTTGTTCTCCTAAGATCTCAATATATTTGACAAATTTCAGCGACTTCCAACAAACAAGGCAAATGGACCTGCGCTCATCCTGGGTTGAAACCCATTCTAGGGCCTGGAATCGGCCAAATATATTAGCCTGAGCAAGATAATTCACTCACCGTTGACTCCATCACCCATTTGAACTCATTTATCCATTAAATTTGGGTTAACTTCGATAGAAAGCAAACAGGTTTGTGCAAATTTGAAGAAGCTTCCACGTTCCATGTTATGTCGACAAGTGCAACAACTCTCCACTGTTAACAAACACACGAGACAGTATGGTGTCATTTTTGAAGAGTAGTATTTTGTCATGACTCTCCTGAGAATGCTTTAAAATGTCAAAATCTTTTTACATTACAAAACACTTTTTTAAAAACAATAGTATTTTCATGTTTCAAACAATGTACAAATACATTTTAAATATTCAGAAGGGCAATGACATAATACTACCCCTGAGTCATAATATCAGACTGCCTCGTGTGTTTGTCAACAGTGGAGAGTGGTTGCATTTGTCGACATAACATGGAACGTGGAAGCTTCTTCATATTTGCACAAATCTGTTTGCTTTCTGTCGATGTTAACCCAAATTTAATGGATAAATGAGCTCAAATAGGTGCTGGAGTCAACGGTGAGTGAATTATCTTGCTCAGGCTCGCATATTTGGCCGATTCTAGGCCTAAGAATGGGTTTCTACCCAGGATGAGCGTAGGCCCATTTGCCTTGCTTGTTGGAAATCACTGAAATTTGCCAAATATATTGAGATCTTAGGAAAATAAATGCATCTAGGTTATTGCCCAGGCTAATATACATAATCTGTCAGCACTGTTGATAAAGATAGTCTTGCGCTAGATGGCTATTCATTTATCAAAGCAAACCATCCACAAAATGTGAAAAGAGGTGGTGTTGGGCTTTACATCAAAGATTCCCTTCCCTCAGAAAAACCGTTCTGACTTAGTGACCCTCCCTGAGTGTATTGTTTATAAGATCCAATTAAACAGGAAAAAGTACTTTTTTGTAGTAGCTTACAGAAGTCCAAGTCAGAATCAGACCGAATTTGATAACTTCACAATAAACACAGCAAACAATATCAAAATTTCATGAGAATTTTTTCCGTGGAAACTTAGAGGAATGGCACAATTTCCTATGATTTCTGATTTAAAAAACGGAAACTTCCCTTTCCTCCTAGTTTCTTCAGAGAAAATCTCTAGTTTCTACTGAGTTTCTCCTTTCAACACTATCGGACATTTAAAGACATTTTTGCAGTGAAATTTTTGAGCTGATGCTATCCAAAACACATGCTGAAAATCCATTTTGCGTTATCATCACTGGTGATTTCAACTGCCGATCAACTCAATGGTGGAAAAATGACATAGAGAACAACGAGTGAAAGTTGCTTGAGCCATTAACATCGGATCTAGGCCTACACCAGTTGATTTCAGAACCAACACATCTGATGGGCGATTCTAAATCCTGTATTGATTTGATTTTCACTGATCAGCCTAACCTCGTTATCGAGTCTGGTGTTCATCCTTCACTCCATGAGCAGTTTCATCACCAAATAGTCTATGGAAAATTATCTGTTTCAAATATAAAACTACCTCCTTACACACGCAGGATTTGGTACTAAGGCAGATCTCGTTGCCATTATGAAAAGTATTGAAATGTTTCGCTGGAAAGAGCACCTTGACCACCTGACATGTCCTAAGGAGCAAGTAGAATTATCTAATGAAGTTCTGCTAAACATTTTCTCTAACTTCATTCCTAACAAAGTTAAAATGATTAGACCACATGAAGCATCCTGGGTAACAGAAAAGGTTAAAAACTTTCTGAGGAAAAAAACAGGAATTTTATGAGGAACGGTCAGCCTAGTGACAAGCAAGAGGGGATACAAAGGATGATATCCGAAGGCTCGAAGCTGATTGAGGATGCGAAACGGAATTACCTTCTTAAGGCAGGAAACACTTTGGCCAACCCTGGAACATCTCGTAAAACACATTGGTCTTTAATCAACACCGTCCTAAACAAGGCTAAAATTCCAATAATACCACCTCTTTAAGAAAACGGGTTGTTCATCACAGATATCTCTGAAAAGGCACAGATATACGACAATCGATACAGGTAGTGTAAATCCACCCTATGTGCCAGCACCTTCTTCCCTCATAAGTGATTTTCCTATTTCTGACGAAAAGATACTGAACATCATTCGGTCATTAGATCCTAATAAAGCACATGGTTGGGATGGGATATCTGTCAGAATGATAAAATTGAGTGATGCTGCACTTGTTGTTTCACTGAAGATAATATTCGAAAACTGCTTGAGCCGTGGTGTAATTCCCGAAATAGGGAAACATGCAAATGTAGTGCCGGTTCATAAGAAAAATGAGAAAAACTTGAAGGGGAGCTATCGACCGATTTCTCTTCTACCAATTTTTGAGAAAATACTTGAAAAACTTATGTATGATTCTTTATATTCACATCTCGTTTCATGCAGGTTACTCAATCCAAATCAATCAGGTTTTCGTCCCGGTGACTCAACCATAAATCAGCTGATATCCATACAACATACGATCTTTAAAGCCTTCGATTGTAAACCACCGCTTGATGTTCGTTCTGTGTATCTTGACATTTCTAAAGCGTTTGATAGAGTATGGCACGATGGCCTGATTTACAAACTTCAACGCTGTGGCGTCTCTGGAGAATTTCTTTCGCTTATCCAAAGTTTTCTTAAGAACAGAAAACAGCGAACAGTTCTAAATGGACAGAATTCTGATTGGGGAGATGTTTCAGCAGGAGTACCCCAGGGCTTTATTTTTGGACCCTTGTTTCTCCTCGTATACATTAATGATCCAGCTGCTGATGTAAGGTGTAACATTAAGCTTTTTGCTGATGATACATCGTTATTCACAGTAGTAGAAGACTCAAACACAGCAGCCAGTGATATGAACCACGACCTAGAGTTAATAAGCAAGTGGGCCTATGACTGGAGAATGTCTTTTAACCCTGATCCGCAAAAACAAGCAGTTGAATTGATATTTTCTACGAAAATAATTGAAATAAATCACCCAGAAGTTCGTTTTAACAACATACCAGTGATGAAAGTAGACGAACATAAACACTTGGGAATCATTCTGGACTCGAAGCTATCTTTTTCGGCTCATATCAAAGCAGCTATTTCTAAAGCAAGAAAGGGCGTCGGTTTGCTGAAATATCTCTCCAAGTACCTTCCCAGACATACCCTAAACGAACTATTCAAACTCTATGTGCGACCCCACCTGGATTACGGAGATGTTATCTTTCATATTACGGCCAAAGTATGTGAATTCAGTGGAAACATCATTTTATCAAGTTTGATGGAAAAATTGGAGTCTGTTCAGTATTCTGCTGCTCGGGCCGTTACAGGAACATGGAGGGGCACATCGTGAGAGAAGCTGTATGCGGAGCTAGGTTGGGAGTCACTGAGTTCCCGAAGGTGGAGCAGACGTCTTATGTTGTTTTACAAAATGATAAATAACCTGTAGCCTGAATATACAATGGGTCCAGTCCCTCAACTTCAGCAGCCGCATTACTCTCTTCGCAATCAGGATGTCATTGGGCGAGTAAAGGCAAGAACAGAAAAATTCAAATCTAGCTTCTATCCCAACTGCCTGGCTGAATGGAATGAACTAGATCCAGAGATTAGACTTGCACCGTCGGTTGGTATCTTTAAGAAAAAGCTGGTTTCCATAATCCGTCCCCCTGCTAAATCTGTCTTTGGGATTCACGACCCAACAGGATTATCTTATCTGACTCAGCTAAGAGTGGGTCTTAGTAAATTATGCTTTCATAAATTCAGGCATAATTTTAGAGATTCTGTAAATCCAATGTGCCCCTCAAATGTTGGCATTGAGACCGCGGAACATTTTCTGTTGCTCTGCCTCTCCTTTGAGGTTGAACGTCGAAATCTTCTTGCTAAAGTGTTTGAATTGCTACGACCATAGGGATATATCGATCTTTCCAATGAGGTTTTGACGCAAATTTTATTGTATGGTGATAAATATCTCCCAAATAACCTCAACAGAAATATACTCGAGTTGACCCTACAATACATCCACGCAACTGGTCGATTCAATTAATATCACAATAGAGCTAGTAAACCGTCACTTAACAACCAAGTCCATTTCGTGAAGTTTCTTTTTTCTTTCTTTTTTTATTCAAATATAAAAATTTACAATGAGTTTTACGTTTAACTATGCTTATCTAATTACTCTACAACACTACAGGTACGATACCATGGGGAGCAAAAGACAATGACTACCCCATGGCCTGCGTAAAAAGACACGTAACATTAAACTAACTACAACTACGCTACAATCGACTAAAACTATTGGATCACGTACTAGGATTCGTTTCCACACAAGATGTCAGGTCAGGGTTTCGATGACTTTGGATGATGTTGCACGTGCAACTCATTCAGTAGTAAAGGTAAAATACCTGAAGTCTGATGTGAAAAAGAATTTACAAGGAAAAATAACATTTACTTTAAAGGACTTGGTGGTTGCATAGGTTGCAATAGATCTCAATCAAACCGACCAGTTTCATGGATAAAACGTAAGGTCAATTCGAGTATGTTTCTATTCAAGTCATTGGAAGCGTCTTGATTACCATATAACAAAAGCTGGGTCAAAGCATCATTTGAAAGATCGGTGATTTGTACAAATGATCGTAATAATTCAGCAACTCTAGCGAGAAGATGCTGTCGTTGAACATCAAATGAAGGGCAGAGCAACAAATAGTGCTCCGTATCCTCAATCCCATCACTTGTTGGGCACATTGGGACTTAACATTACATTTCAAACCTACGGCTAGATCATTTATATACACAAGGAAAAATAACGGCCCCAGAATAGAGCCCTGAGGCACCCCTGCCGAAATATCTCCCCAATTAGAACTCTGTCCATTCAGTACAGTTCTCTGCTTTCGATCCTTAAGAAAGCTTTGGATAAGAAAAAGAAGTTGTCCCGATACATTACATCGTTTTAATTTATAGATTAGACCATCGTGCCACACCCTATCAAACGCTTTAGAAATGTCAAGATACACAGAACGGACATCAAGGGGAGGATTACAGTCAAAAGCTTTAAATATAGTATGCGTTATTGAGAGTGAAGTTTCTCGTCGTAGAGTATCGTCCCTGTTCTTTTTTTCTTTTGTACGCCCGTTTCTCACTTGATGTTAGGTTTACGTAATGTGAATGATTATCCATCTTAATACAAACATATCTGCAAAACAAACACCAAAATTCGTCCTCTATCATCACCTATGTTGGCCTGACGTCCAGTGTGAAACCGGCTCAAGTAATTATTAGTAAAAAGTTTTTGTTTTAAATATTTATATCTAGTACTTTGTATCTAAGGTTGGGGTGTATTTAGTTTTAGTAGTATTTCTTAGATTTATGTTAAATGCCAGGGGGTAGTCATGATATATTGCTCCTGCTGGTACCGTATTTGTAGTGTCGTATAGTAGTTCGTACGTAGTGTCGTAGGTAAATTCATTATTGTAAACTTTTATATTGAATATAAAAAAAAAAGAGAAAAAACATAATCTGTGAAATTTTCATCGATGTATCTCCTTTCTAGCGTATTATCTGAATTTTCGAAGAAATGTCAATTTTTCTTGGCCGGTAAACTCTCGTAGCTCCGGCTCCCAATAAGAAATTTGCCTAAACATGGAAGCAACTCAGGACGGATATCTCTGCAACCGATTTATCAAAACAAAATTTAAATAACTGCAATATTGGAACATCCATTTTAGTTTTTGTGATGGTACTAGAAACTTCATCACAAACGACTGATTTTGTCTCAGGGGGTTTGAAGCGGCGATCCCATTGGCTGATTTTCGTGAGGTTGTATGATGTTTGCGTGTTCTGAGAACCAGTAAGGATCTGAGCCTTATCTTTTCAGATAATGGACAGGGTGTCCTAAAAAAAATTTCGCGATTTGAGCAGTTGTCTTAGGAAAGGTGCGTGTTTTTTGATAAAAATGATAAAAAAGTTCATTATACAATGCCCAGCTTAGATTTCAGTATTAGTTTCATTTCTGTATCTGCGAGCAATTACTTTCCAGAATCATTTTCATGAAAAACAGATTACCTGAAATATTCAAGAAAGAGCCAAAAACGGCTCATCAAATAAAATCGCTAAACTGCACGAAGATTCTGCTTGAACTCCATCAAGGGACCCAAGAAAAATCATATTTGTCTGTTTTGTCCTCAAAGAAAACCATTTTCCTTGATGTTGGAAGAAAAAGAACACT
Source organism: Aurelia sp. 3 sensu Dawson et al. (2005) (assembly GCA_964020215.1). NCBI lineage: Eukaryota > Metazoa > Cnidaria > Scyphozoa > Semaeostomeae > Ulmaridae > Aurelia > Aurelia sp. 3 sensu Dawson et al. (2005). Next base: position 13,928,545 of record OZ026585.1, read on the forward strand.
ATACAAGCAGGGGCGGCGCCTGCCCTCAATAAGTGGGGGAAGAGATATAATCGATGTCCAGAAGGCATACCTAACAGTTTTTATGTCATGTTTGCTTTGAAATGAAAACCGACATGAGGAAGGTGAGGTGGAGATCCACCCCATGGCGCCGCCCTTGTACACAAGAATAGGTCCTGTGGTCTGCACTTTAGCGCGTTGCCGAGCTTGAAAATGAGAAGTAGTTGTTTGCCATCACAACTGCGATGTAAAACATGGAAGGAATCGAAAACATCTCTATCGCTAGACTTTTCACCTTTTCAAGGATTTCTTAAGCTTGTTTCTTTCAATGGAATGGAGGATTGTTGAGAGCATCAATCGAAAAGAAACAATCAAAGGATAAAGATGAATTCAAAGCAGAACTTCTTTTGATATAAACATCCAGCATCAATTCATAACGAATCGAATTTACTTAATGCTAACTAAATTCTGAAAATAAATATATCCTCCTATTTACAACAAAATATAAATTATTATTTGTCAAACAAGTGCTTCCAAAAAGCATATTGTCCTTCATTCGGAAAATGTGACTTTCTGTCAAAGAAAGCTTTCGCTATTGTGTCCTTGATCTTCAGCCTGATGCGCAGCAAACTGGGCCTCAAATGTCCATTGAACCTCTTTAATGTTTGTTCCCTTGCGATACTCATCTCGACGCTCATGGAACTGCCTTAAAATCTGCAACAGCATTAGATTTGTGTTACAGTAAACCCCACATATAAGAACCTACCAAAATAAGAACCTAGAGGCTTTTTCCCCAAATTATGCACTTTGTAATTGAGAACCTGTTTCAGCATGGTCAAACATAGGTTCTTATTGCAAGGGCAGCAAAGTAGATTTTTGATACTTTTTATAAAGTTCATTTCGGAGTAAACTGGTGGTAAAGTGTGGTTCCAATCTTTAATTAGTGAGTAGGTCGATAAAAAGCCTTCCAGAACAAATAATGGAGCTGAACATCTGGTGTAAGACTCTGAAAAGGCCTACCAAAGGTGTCCTTCAAATAACAGCCTCTATACCTTAAAAAGTGTTAATTCCTTTGAAATAAGAACCTATTTCAGCCTCTCTCTCTCAAAAAAGTAGGTTCCTACATGCGGGGATTTATTGTTAGTTATTGGACAGTTTCAGCAGCCTTTCCTGGGTCAGTTTGGTTTAGTTATCAAACAGTGTTCTATTCCTGTTTCTTCTACCCATCTAGCCGAACCAGAGCCCCAATCTGGCCCATCGCAGACATCTTCCACCTCTCCACTTGATACATTTTCTTCGCCGTCTATTTCCCCCGCGTTTGCTGCGTTGTGACCTCTCGACATTCTCGTCCGCATCTTTGAGAGCACGTCTTAACATGAGTGTAAATTCTTCGATGCTCATTGCACCAAGATCACTTGGTATTTTCATGGATGGTGTTTCTGTCCTGCTTAGTTCCTTTGGTTTATTGGTTGGCATTGACATCGTTGCATGTATGCTGATGATGACGAAGATGCACATTGACATGACTAGAGTCGTTGAATTCATTTTGATTCTGAAAAAAGGAGTTGTATTTTGAATTAGCTGGGAAAGTCGTTGTTAAGTTGAATTCCTGTTATAAGATTCGAAGAAGTATCCGCGGGGTGTCTCACGAGCTAAAAATCTTGTGTCCCTTTCGCAAGAATGATTTTTTGTCAAGAAAAATCCATAAAACAGGCCTGAAAAAATCATATTGCTTTTAAAAATCTCATACGCTTTTTTTTGGAAGAGAGATACATCCCCGGTAAATGTCTTAATGATTCAACACTGTCACTTTGTATCCCATTGATTTAATATTGATGAAATTTCAAAGATGTTTCTCGTCCGACAAACAAAGCTTTGTCAAAGCCTCTCTGTAACCGAGCTTCGATAAATATTTTCAAAGGCTGCTGTGGTAGCTGCAATGAGGCACCATAATTGTATTTATTCATAAAGTACGTTTTACTAGAAAATTGACTGTCTAAATATCATTGGAATACTTGGAAGTGATCAAAGCTTTGATTTCATAATAGTTGCTTGGGAAAAGATTTTAAGTTCCTCAAGACCCTGCGTTGTGATTCTTGAATAATCAGTGATGTGTCCAGAATGTGGGGTTACAAAAAGAGCGAGAAACGGGTACACTCTTCAAAAAAACTTTTAACCCACTGTCATCCTTTGTAGTCTTTCGTCATTAGCTTTGACGTTTTGCATTTAAAATCCGATTTCCTTCACATCGAGAATTGTGTTCTGTTTTTAGATGTTGGTTGATTCTCCTTCAGTCTAGAGACACTGCTTCCACTTTGGAGCAATTCCAAGCCAGATTCAGCATGAACCCCGCACATGTTTATAAAAGACGAATACAACATTTCCTATGTTGTGGAAATGCACTAATATGTTTTGATAGGTGGTGTTTGAAGCATCAGTTGCTGCGGCATGCCATGGCACTGTTGACATAATCCCATCAATTTTTACGTTATTGTTCTAAATGTCATAAGGATGTAATCAGCAAAGGGCATTGCCTTGCGGGATTTTCTAACTTTGTACCAAAATCCTTTATCAAAGCATTATTCATCAGAGGTAATCGTGCAAGCCTCCTATCAAACACAAATCAATCAAGATGCCCCGTTGGGAGTTTCACATGGATTGGGTGCATCATACATGACGGAGTCACAAATTTGTGCTAATTTTGGACTGAGAAGTGGGCGAGAATCCATTCAGTTAGCATTCAGCGTGATTTTCATGAAGGAGTTTGTGTTAGGAGGAATGCTACCCACTTTTTATGCTGAAATTTACAAAAGAAAAATGTAACAACGTCGTTGAAGTAGCTTGGCGAAGTTGTATTTCTTTGTATTCTCGCAAAATTTACAATTACAAAAAATTACAAAACAATGCCAGATAGAGCACGGAAATAAGAAGCAACCCTGTGACGATAACACTTAACGTAGGGTCACAAATATTTCAAAGCTTAATGGACGAAGCTTGTAAGCAATGGGAATGAAATCTGGTCATGATCTATCAGATAGAAAGAATTGAGGAATGATTTCGATGCACGGGCTACTTATAAAAAAATATATTTGCCAACTAGAAATGATATTTGAAAGAAGGATCGCGCAAGCTCGGGGGGGGGGGACACTATTTAAGATGTCGATCGATGGCAGATAATTTGAAATGAAACAAGTTATTTACACCAATTTACACCAGTAAATTTGGCAAAAGCAGAGCAGTTTTAATAACGTGGAACAAAGATTACTAATGATAAAAGCAAAAATATTTTCGATAGCCATATTGCGGCTTGCCACAGGGCATGCACTTTAAAATTGATTTCATGTATTTACGTATGCTTATCATTTTTCAATATATCAAATAAATCCTATAAAAGTTAGTTAAACAAAAGACATTATCCTCTCGATTGTTATTTTCAATCAAAATGAGGTACACGTTCTAAATTGTTTGATCTGTTTATGCACCACTTTCGTGACGAAATTGTGTTAAAAAGCTGTTTGCTACACTGTAAACAGTAGCTTTGACATTGCAAACAGATGCTATGTAGTCGTAAATTTGTGCTGATAATCTGCCAGTTAATATAGCTACATCTGAGTAAGGTAGTTCTTAATATACCCAATAGTCTGTTCAAATTTCTCAAGTCACGTACGATAAAGATATGTCGTATTTGACTAATCATTTTCGAAGGTGATAAAACATTGAGCTGAGTACAAAATTACACTTTCTCTGATATACAAGAAACTGCTGATAAGAAACTCGACTCTCATATCAACAAAAAATTAAGAGACTCCAGTGCTGGGAAAACAAACTTAAGAAACTATGCACTTTTATAAAGGAAATCGTTCAAATACTTTTTAGTTGTTTTCACTTGTTTTCTGTATCAATCATATTACCCAAAGGGCCCAAAAGGTACTTGAGAACAGCCTTATTATTGGAAAGGCCTCAAAATCCTTTTTTTGCAATGTTCATGAAGCACGGGTAGTCAAAATGAAGACTGTTATGGAGTCTTTAAGAAACTCGTAAGAATCTCTGATTACTCAAAGTCTGACAAATTTAAGAAACTTTCATCACAGGCCCAAATTCTTAGTTTCTACTAAAACCGATGTGTGTACTTGATTAAAACTGATCTTCGAGCCTATTTCACACTGGCATTTGCTAAATTTTCACCAGTGAAAATTGGGCAATCTTTTTAGAGAAAACAGTTCTTCCACTAACTATCTGAACCAAAATGCACAGTTAATCGCCTGTCAAATTACTGTAGACTGAGGTATCGCTTAACAAGTTGCAACACCATGATATGAAATTTCCCAACAAAATAATCGCTTTGTACTTGTGCGAGGTTAATTGTTCTCTTATTACTTCTAAACAGCCCTTAATCTTGTGACTTTATGATCAATTGATAAAATTAATTACCAAATATACCAGTCAAGGCTACAATTTGCAACTTATTAGCTCCTTAGACATAATTATTCACAAACCCACCAGAAATTTGAATATTATAAACGAGAGATAACTACTAAAGTTCAATTAAGTGTCTTTTTGATCGATTACACCTCTTTTTACAATCTCACATCTGATACTGAGCATTCTGCAATAATTTTTCACTCCATATAAGGAAAATCCTCACTGCTGTAATCTTTCAGCGAAAATTCACTTGAATCCGTGCAAATATCAATTCTAAATATATAATGACGCAAGGGTACATAAGTTACTCTTGTCTCATCTCTCTGCTTGCAAAGGCCCGGTAAACACAAGGTTCTCTTTACTTTCGTTATATATTTTGTATAGTGCTCTTATATGGAAAGAAATGAGTTAAGTAATAGGAAAGCCGGAAGTACTTTGTAAAGCAAGCCAAGTGAGAGTCACACATCTCCTGCAATAAAATCCTGCATCTGGCACTTTTTATGCCTTCAAAAATGAGTTTTATTACCCTGGACTTAAAAAATACTTTCACCTAGCCTTTAGCCGAGCCGATACTTGATTGGCTTCTTGGCGGTACGCAAATACACAAATAAGGCTTACATTTCTTAGCACAATAAGAGCATTCCTGAGGCAGATGCCACTTCATGATAAGGCAGCGAGAATGATGAATTAACTGTGGATTCAGGTTGAGCGAGACTGCGGGTAATGTTAAAATTCAAAATTACGTATCTATTTGCTAAAATAGTACAAACATCACGCAAATGAATAGTAGTCGCAATTGAAAACATCTTTCAAAATATTTTTCGTTTGCTCCTTCTAAGTTAAGGGGGCCAAGAAATGACTGACGGCAGCCAAACATAAAGACAACTATAGTTCTACAACTTTGTAAAGATGTCCTTTCGACTTTCTTTATCAAAACTGTAAATATTTTCATTTCGCACAAAAAATACATTCTTGATTCCATCTTGTGGCACACTGGTTACAATGTCACTTAAATTCCTACAACTGTGTATAAGTACTTTGGCACAAACAAGTTACAACCAAACTTGCATAAGGCGGGCTTCGATGGATCGAATTTCAGGTAATTTAGAAAAAAGTATTTGTCGTAAACATATGGTGTAAATCTTTTGAAATTTTGCACCCAAATTCAGAATTCGTAGGTTGGGCTTCGTTGTCGGACTTAGCATGAGCCGGATCATTTCCCTCGGTCCGAAGAGATCGGACTGTGTCACTTTGACAGATCAACAAGACGAAGTATAGCTTTCTGTATACTGTCGTCCTACCAGTAGGTCGCTTTATTAAATTTGTCTAACTTTTGATAAGCCAATTTAGGCTTTAACTGTGTAGAAGTTTCCGAAACTTTAAGATTTAGGTGTGCTTCGATTTAACAAAATAGCTTTTGCTCTGAATTTCTTAGACTTGACCCTTTATTGTCTCGCATTCTCCGCCCTCCTCAAACAAGGCAAACACAAAGTGGAGTTGCCGGGCGCCCTGTGGCAAGTTGTCCTAGCCAGTGAAATCTGCAGTCTTGATCTTATAGAATGGATCTCATTTGGGCAAGAGCTAAAAAAAATAGATCGATGGAAGCTCGAAATAATTTGCAAGATGTTATGATAAGATGCTGCCTGCTCAAAAGGTTTCGAACATTTTTCTTTGACTGAGAGCATTTACTTCCTTCCAGTTAACTAATTCATTTTTTCTCTTTCGCATATAGTTTGTTTTCACTCAAAAAGGACTGTTTTCTTACGAAAATTTCTTTTTGCCATATCTTACCAATCTATGCTCTAAGTTTCTTTGGAAGATTGACTTCAAATTTGTATCTCCTGGTGTAGGCTTGTCACAAAATTTCAATCAGTCATATTCTGGTGAGTTCCAAAACTTTATAATAATCTATTTTTTGGGCGAAGGGAAAAATTTTCTTTGATATGGAAAGTAGCGTCTTTGAAAGACATTCTATACTTTTGGCTTTTAACTTCATTGTGAGCTTCCAGTCTCTATCCCTAGATGCAGTCTAGAGTCATTCATTGAAATGTATTTTGAGTCCTTTCTCTCTAAATGTAGTTATCTCCAAAATAGATTCCAACAAATATTTTGGTAGATAATGTACAATTGGCTGAGATATATGAGAAGATATGTGAAAGAAAGCGATAGCAAGGGTAAAAAAGTATGTTTATTGGCTAAACGAGGTATATGCAGAAGCAAGCGGAACAGTGAACTCACTTTAAATCGTTTTGAGAGCTTGGTGTCATGGAAAAAATGCGACTCCAACCGGATAAGGAATATGGAAGTAGGCATAAAATGAAAGTTGTGATTTGGGTGAACAATAGTACGTTCATCGGCTATACGACGTTTAGGCAGAAATAGCAAGCAGAACAGTTAACTCGTGATAAATTTCATAGAGAGCTGTGCTCGTATTAAAAAATTTTGGATCAAATGCGAGTCCTACCAGACATAGAATATGAAAATGGTTATAGAAATTACATATTCTCAACTTTCAAGATCTTACAAAGAAATGTTTGTTGTTTATGGTACTATCAGAATCAAGCGAGAAAATGATAAATAAATGATTTGATTGGGAAAATAGCATCGTATGGCTTTCATAGCATCTACGTTATCTTTGGCACTCCGTTTATTTATTCATCATATTTTATCTTCAAAATACGAAGTTATGATGTAATCGCTTAGATCAACATTAATTTAGTTTTCCTAATGCGGTTCCTCAGTATGGATGTCTACGTATTATCGGAGTGTGACAAATCAACTCTGCCTCAAAAGATCTTGACTTCAGTTTAATGTTCCTGTTCGATTTTTAAACCACATAGTTGCATATTATCGCAATGTGCAAGAACGTCTGCTCAACCTCAGTCAACGCAGAATCACCGAGTTCAATTTCAGTTGTCATTTCCCAGTCGATTTTCGAAACAGATTTTTGCTTATTCTAAGAATGTGAAAAACTCTGTTCAGCCTCAAAAGAACCCACAATCTCATGGAAATCTCGGGTAGTCGCGACATGAAAGATCAGTCGGTTGGTTTACGCAAATTAGAGAAATTTGGAACCTTCTACTTTGTGGCTAAATCGAAAACCAAGTCATAAATCACATTGTCACAGACCAAAGAAATATATCTAAACGCTTTCGATCTTAGCTGTCAATTACTGGAAACAAGGTAAAACTTAATGCTTATCTTCTAAAAAGTTTTGACTCGAAATACAGAATAGAAAGCTGATTTTCAAAAGCCCGCGTTTCGCTGATATATACATAGCCTTATAAAAATGAATTCATTTAAAATTGCAGCAATGGAATTTGACATTGTAAACCTTGAGACAAATGAATAATTTGCTGTTTATGTTACCGATCCTCTTTCTGATTGCTTTCAAGATTCAAAAAAGTGGTGAAATTTTATTGTATGCTCTTAACTTTTTCAAAAGCGAACTGAAAATTTGTCGAGTAGGGAACCGAGATTTCTAGGATTGCAACAAAGTTCCGATTTTATCGAAGAAAACGATTTGTTGAAACTCGTTGTAGGCTTTGCATCTGAATCACTAAATCTTGAAGCAGCAATTAGAGAAAATGATTGAATGAGGAAAAGCATCGTTTGCCTTTACGAAGATAACATTCATTATTACAACTGGTAAAAAATATGAAAAAAATGTAGAGAGATACCAAAAAATGAAAAATAGAACTAATTCTGTCTTTAGTTAAAAGCAAACTGCTCATACCTTTTAACTTTCCTCCTTGCTTACTGTCTCTGTGTATGCAGTTATCTCGCAGATGAAAATGATCCGTACACGAAAAATGAGCACCTATACTCTGCCTTCTGAAGTGACTCTTCTCTCTTATCTGTTCTCGTGGAATAACAGCGCGTTGTTTTCGACGCAGAGAACTCGACCACTTTGACCACAGCCAATGTAATATAAGTACTCTCGCAAACCGTTACACAGCTTTTATAGCCAATGAACGACGCGTGTTGCCTTTGTGTGGCTTTCCTATAATCAATGACTAATTTATAACGGTTTGATTCATAAAAGCTCGTTCTTTTTCTTTATCGTTCACGATCATGCGAGTTTAATTCGAGCACTTAACATCGGGGGGCAGATGAGATAATCAATTATAGCTTCCTCTTTTGTTGCTAACTAGCGGTAGCTCTTGCAGTTTAGAATCGGCCAATCCTTTTCCTACAAACCAATCTGCAATTGACAAACAGTGAATGACCTTTTCCTTGTCATGTATGGAAACAGCGAGGGAGTTGATTTAAGTTAAGCTATGTACATGACAACGTCCTGCAAAAGTTTGCACGATTTTGTCCGGATTGCTGTCCAATATTTCAATGCGCAAGAGATTTGAGTGCTGCTATCAGAGCAGCAGATCTAGAGAGCAGAAGTAAATCCACATGTCTCTAAAACCAAGATAACAATTTTCAAGAAACTTTACTCGGAAGCAAGTAGTTATGTGGTTGCCAAGAGGAGTCGCGTTTGGAGAAGCGCTAAAAAATCTGTAAAGCAAAATGGATTTATTTCTTTCCAAATTGTATCATCAAATCTATGTTTTTGAATAGAGTTTACTGCAATTAAATCTTTTGGAGCTATTCTTTATCTTCATAAGTTCTGCTTTAGAAGTCTAGGCACTGCAGAAATCACACGCAATTGAAGCACGATGACTCTTTTTCTTTTAGAATAACATTTTCTTCATTGATTTGTGCGGGGAGTCCTTTATGACTTGATCAATGCGTTAGGCCCAATTTCAGTCATTTTGCAGCCATAAAAGCGTTGTGAAGTTGATGAAGGTGAAGGTGAAGTTGCATTTTTTAGCGCCAACCGCTGAGATCGCAGAAACAGCTAAGCGCTAATCGAGTCCGCAATCCCTTGTCATGACGCTGAAAGGTGCTGGTGGCATTTGAACCCCGTCCACCTGACTGTTCTGGTGCAAAGTCAGTTGATCACAACACGGCGCCACAACACCTTCAAAGTTGAGTTTGCCTTTGTGTCTAGTGTTTGTGAGGCAGTGAGAAAAATCGCAAAAACACTTTGTTATGAGTTTTCAAAAGTGATCTGGTTCACCCAGCATACTTTGGGAGCAGTAGCCTTACAATCGACGAAATGTTCGCTGATTCACCAGGTAGAAATGGTGCATGAGATATAGATGCCAAATTTCACATTAGTTAACCACTGAACAGTATTGGGCAAACGTTTTCGACAGCTATAGATGCCAGCTTTTCAAGTCCTTTCGGGATCGGCGCATATAGGTAAACTCAATCGTGAAAACATTGCTAGGAAACACCACAGAAAATGTTGAAAATAACTCTTGATAGGGAAAGTTGGAGAAAATAGGTCGCTCATGTCACGTGATATGACAATAGACCATTTCGACGATTAAAAAAGGAGACTGGGGAGAGCGGTTTGTTCTGGTAAATGGCTGCCACGGAGCTTCAACGAATGATATATTTCTCCCCACAAAAACTTTTAGCTTTGAATTCACGGTTGAAACTACGAATCTTTGAGAAAGAAGTCCCTGAAAAGTAGCCGCAAGGATGTCCCATGACTCATATGCCTCGTAACGAGGGGAGACCTCGCATGAAACAGCTTTGGCGGGAAGGTGGGAAGGTATTCGTCATTTTCCTTCGAAGTTGTGCAATCAGATCAGAATTCAAGCAAGAATGTAAAAGCAAGATAAACAAACGTTTCGAAATTGTTCCTGGCGATTTTGAGAAGGTTCCTTACGACAAAGCTTTGCCTCTCTGAGTCCTGCAGGCTTGATGAGATAGGAATTCAAATTTAGAAATATTCTTGTGCTTGATAAAGGAAGAAAATACATGAAACGAAGTCAATTTACGCATTTGTCTTGTTTTGCTGAGACATGGTAGGCTTCGAACGAAAGTCAGGGGGATTTTCAAAAATCTAACAGATTCCAAGCCAAGGTTCATTGGTAGAGGTAAGTTGAAATATTGATTTTAGTTGTTTGCAAGGAATATTGCTGCCTATGTCTTTCTTGCGCTGCAGAAACATAGGTGTGGCTAGCGCAGCAAAGCAACTGATTTCTACCACCATAAAGAAGTCTAAAAAACGGACGAGCTAACCAAATCAAACCTTCGGTTTTATCAGCGAGTTGCAACATAAAAAGCTTTCTAAAAATAAGGATGCAGCTTACCTGTATAAGGATCAAGAAATTCTCTGCAGGGGCTCCTCGACCTCGTCTGTTGAGTTTCAATTTCAATTAATAATCATTAAGAAGCAACTTTTCAGCAAGAAAAACATTGCAGAAATGACTTATTTATGCTGCTACCTTCAAGCCTAAACAGTATTACACCAAATTTTATGTCTTCTTTGCACACAAGATAAAATAACTGCCGAGTTCTTCTCCATATTTATCACAACAATGTTTCTTGTTTCTTGATTCGTTTCTGATCTGCTCGAGCAACTTCGAAGGAAAATGACAAATACCTTCCCGCTTTCCCGCCAAAACTGTTTTATGCGAGGTCTCCCCCTCGTTACGAGGCATATGAGTCATGGGACATCCTTGCGACTACTTTTTAGGGACTTCTTTCTCAAAGATCTGTTTTTTCAACCATGAATTTAAAACTAAAAGTTTTTGTGGAGAGAAATCTATCTTTCGTAGAAGCTTCGTGGCAGCCATTTACCAGAACAAACCGCTCTCCCCAGTCTCCCTTTTTAATTGTTGAAATGGTCTATTGAAGAGGGAGAAGATGAGCATCAGAGTTAATCAGTTCCAGCAAGCTGAAGATTGTTGTTTGCAGATTTTTGATGGGCTCGGTCAGACGTCTTCAATTATTCATATTAGTAATGGCGAACTGACTGCTAATTTTTACAAGCCATTCATTTAGTGAAGGAAATTTATGGGCGTGCAACCTAAAATATGTAGGTGTGGTCACTGAAACTGACAATACAGGATCAGTACTAATAGCATTTTAGTGCAAAAATTCCTGACTTGAGAGACCTTTAATTCGAAAGAAAATCTCCTCTTATGAAGAATAAGGAGAAGAAAGAGGAGAAGCAAGTATTATCAAATGTAGACTAACATGTTTATATCTCCTTGCTTTTAAAATTTCCACCAATACTCTTCTTGATAGGACCCTTTTGATTTGCAAAAAAGCACGAGTTCACCTTAAAATTACAACAGAACTTTAGAATTCCTCCGCAGATGCATAACGGTGAAACTTTGCTTTCTTTCTCAATAAAATGCTTGAAAAGCAATCCTTTTTGCCATTTCAGCCAACATTTGGAATGTATGAGTGGCATGCAGAACAACTATGATGGGATTTTGAATTGTGCACTAACAGAAGGATGCAAAAGTTGCAAGAAACCTATAGAAGCAACAGTTTTTCAAGAAAATCAACGTTACGCTGCAGTCGACATCGTGGTTTCAAAAATCTCCCATTATGAACTTGAACTACAACATGTTTTTTTTTCAACGATGATTCAACACTTCCATGCGTTTCCTTACCCAGAACTTAATAGATGAAGCATATTTTCTATTTAATGTGACAAAACGTTCATTTGAATATTAATTTGTTTTTTAAGCTCCCAGTTATTGGGCTCCAAAGTTACATTGATTCTTGACGTCCACAATATGCCGATTGAACATTGCTGCTGACGACTTGCCAGGAAGCAAATTTCTTTGATCATGAACGACAACTAAAGGGGAAAAGAATGGCGAAATTCGACGGCTTTTCTGTATCAGTGCGACACGAAAGGACATCAATCTTATAGCCATATTTTATCAAATCACTTAACGTTATCCCGTAATAAATTCAAGCTTACATTGTGGCTAATATTAGATATGGCTGCTCAATATAGCTGGCTAAATGTACCTTTTTATTCAAAGTATGCTGAAAAGTCCTTCAGTAACAGTTAAAGGATGTTTCAGAATGTTATTTGATTGTTATATCGCTTAACACAGCAGCCTTGGCTTGACTTATCAGAAACCAAATAAATCATTTTGCTCTACATTTACCGAAGCTCCTTCAACTCGTTTTTGCCGACGAGCCAAAAATTCATTTCGCTGTTAGAATAAACCATCAAAGGAACAGCGGAAAATGTTTTGTTTCCCTTGCATGGAATTTCAGATGACAAATATTCTGTCTGCTAAAGTTGATTCCGTTATCAATGCACTTCTCTCTGGGGAGATGTTAGTTGTACTTTGGACCGAAAAATCTTAAGTGAGGCAATGCAATCTTTCGGCTTGAAAATGTCTGGTCATATCAATACTAGATACGATGGCGTCTCCTTGAGAAAAGGTTCAAACATACTGATTTGATTATAGCTGCGTAGGAATTATGGTATAGACAGCCTCACCTAGACGAAATGGTTTTAAGCACATATTTTTTACGGGACCAGCTACTGAGAAGCCAGAAACTATTATCTTCAAAGTGGAAATAAAGTTGCAAAGCGAAATTCATTGGAATTTGAAAATATCTTACGAAGACAAACCAAAGTAATGCATTTTCTAAAGCAGTACCGTACTGTGACCAGCTTTGGTGGCATACCTATGGGCATCATTTGCAAGAAAGGAACTTGACTAAGTGGCGAAATTTTATCGATTATCTGTTTTCCAAACAGCAAGCCCGTTACCAGATGTTTAGAAAGCTTTAGAATGGTCCCCGAATTAAGTTATCTTTATCAATGGGGCTCTCCTGTACCTTCTAAATACACGGAAAACAACTCTTATCTAAGGCCATATACCTCTATCGAGCCATTATTCAAGCAATGATAAGTAGTCAGTGCACAAATATGCGAACGATTAGATGCGTGCAATAGATTCCTAGGCAACATAGCATCCAAAGTTTCTCAAGTGACATTTTCCAGTACTCCGAGTCTTAAGTTTCATGTCATTTGAGACTTGAGTCTCTTGTAAAGAATTTCTTACAAACAAACATGTGCTTACTCAGTTCTGAAAAAATGGGGTAGACAAGCTGGCCCTAGTGTTCTAAGACGTAAATAGCTTGTGAAGCATCAAGCAACATTTTGGTTCAAGGGTATCTTTCCGAAGAATTTTTTGAAAGCTTCGAGAACGGAATAGCAACAGAAATGAGCCACTTTCTGTGTGATGGGCTGATGCACTTTGTGTGATAATGTGGCATAGCACAGCCCAAAGAACCTTTCAAAGTGGTACTTTGCAGTAGGGAAAGAATGCCCAAAAGTTTGGTGTTATCAGAAATTTGTAGATTACGAAAGAGCCTCATTGAACAACAAGGGGTATCTTCTTGTAGTCAACTGTTGCTGGAATCATGGCTTGCTCAGAATTACTTTCAAATGATCCAGCAACAACCACATTGGCGTCAATGATTGAAAACAGAATTGTGGAGTTTTAAGGAATAATAATCTCTTTGAAAGACTTGAAATTATAAGCAAAGCATCCAAATGTGGTTATCACTGCTCATGAATCGTTGAAGTGTATCTATGAAAAATCATAGGAGTTCGCGTTCTAGCTCTCAATTGCAATGAAAGGTGGGCAAATAGGCGACTGCATAAGTATGACTGCATAAGTATATGTACAATGAGGTATGCAGAGGTGCATATATGCTTGATTAAATGGTAAAACTTTGAAGGAGAGTGGAGGGAAATATGATGGTTGAAAGGAAGCTAGCTGTGGGGAAGTGCACTGAGTACTATGAAATGTTTTAAGATAGGATTGTGAGATTCAAATCACACTCAAGCCAAGTTCACTATCTACTGTGATTGAAACTGATGATAAACAAAATTTCATCTTGATGAGATTCTAGCCCTTGAAAGATTGACAATTGTCTGCATTGTGCCAGGAATGACTGATCGTAAATTTTCCGTTCCAAGTCTACAATATGGTTACTTGCCATTTCAGAAAGTTATTTCCATCCTCCAGTGGAACACATTTTGTATTTGAAATCTTCCCTCCGTTTTTGAACAGGGTATTCAGACTTTCGCCTGCAGCAGGACATTTGAATTTGAATTTTCCATGCTTTGAAAAGGTTTCCTGGAGAAAGGATTCCTGCGGCTCTGAGCTGCAGGGCTGTACATAGTGTCTTTGTAAGGACTATATGATGCATGGTTTTAAAATGGTCGCGTGGAAGGCCATAAATCAGGGCGGGATACTCTCTGTTTATCGCCGCAGAGAGCTGGAAAGGCACGCCTAATGATTTAAAATTAAGTCTTTGCCAGGAATGAAAACTGCGGGTAGAATCATACGTCACTTAGATCTCAGTTACTTCTTAAGCCACAACAGTCCGTAGAAGCACGCTCTTTGATAATGTTAACAAATGGGCCATATTTCAAAATTATATGCGTTTCAAACGTCATTTTTTACATGATTTCCAAATGACAATAATTGTAAACTTTGGACTTAAGAGTGAACTTAGACTTAGATATGAAACTTCACTGGTTCTTACTTCGTTGCTTGTAAGAGAACGTGTAATTGAGAAGGCTTCAAGTTAGCATGTTCGTTAGGCAATATTTGTTTTCTATCAATAATCATTACATCACACATTACTAGCTACACTACTTACAAAGTCACTCTACCAGTTACGCTACTTACAAAATTACTCTATTACGCTACTAAAAACGATATCGCAAGGAGCACAATGTTGTGTCTACCCTGCGGCTATTTAACATAAAGATATAAACTACAAGCAAATATGAAGGGAAGGAAGAAAAAAGAAAACCAAACAATACATATAAGTCCCGGAACATGTTGCAGCAGCTAAGTTTCAGTAGCATCACTTTATTCAAAACGTTGTGTTGCGTATATGTATCTTAAAGTTGTTTTAAGGATTTCAGAACTAGAATCAACGGACAACCTTTCATCACCATACAGTATCAATTTAAGCATTAGAGCATTTGAAAGATTTGGCAAATCATACGGTTGCAATGTTGAATTTACACTATCGAGAAGATCTGTCCTGCATGCATCGTAAGAATGGTAGTGCAGCAAAAAGTGTTCCGTTTCCTAAACACCGTCGTTTGAGGGGCACATTGCATTCAATGTGTCTCTAAAATTGTGTCTGAACTTGTGCAGATTAAGCATACTGAGACCAACGCGTAACTGTGTGAGTATTGCAAGACCTCTTGGGTCGTGAACGTTGTAACTGGCTTAGGAGGGCGAATAAGAGATAGCAGCTTACTTTTGAAAATGCCTATTGTAGGTGATTCTCTTATTTCGTGGGGAAGCTTATTCCATTCGAGCAAACAGCTGGGGTAAAAGCTTGCACTAAAACATGCCGTTCGTGCATTGATTTGGCCAATTGTAGCTGGATAACGAAGAGAATACGAGGACTGTCATAATGGTGGAATTGGTATCCTTCTAATTGGCTAGGCAATTTCAAAATGAATAAGTCGTCAAGTGCTGTTTCTGGGTTGTGCAACAAAAGATTTTCAATTCAGGGTTCGAAGTTTCCTCTTATAAATAGCAAACATACAAGGTTTTCAAATCTCTCAGAGCAGTTGTTGTTTATGACATGCGCTCGATTCGATGTAAGGGAGGTCTCTCTCTTAAAATTCAAGGACGGGGTGGGTGTTTTGACTGCAGTAATGGATACTGTTTGTCCACCATCCTACGAGGGAAGGGGTGCTTTTTGAAGGGCAATAGGTGACATTCAATATCCATTTTCGTACATGATGAGGGAGTCGTCTGAGTCCCTCATCAGAGTGTGAAAAACACAATGTTCTCCCTGCTATGGCTGAAATGAGGTTCGGAGAACTATGAGGTATTGTGGAGGTTTATGTTACTTGTCATGCCCTCTGCATTAGCTCGAAAGTGGGGAAGGAATTTTGATCTGAATCTTCTGCCTGAAAAAAATGCACTTCCATTGTCGAAAACTGTCTTTATAACGTTGCTTCGAAGATATCTTTCTTTCCAAATGAATTCACTATTCGGGACAATTATGGGTCTTTAAAATACATCCTTCGGAAAGGATGATAGCCTTTTACATTTCCTTCAATGAATTTGAAAAGTGAGCTTCCTTTGTGTATAGAACAAGTCTTCAAGTCAACAATTAGAACAACAAAAGCGATTTGTTGGGCTGAACTCAGTACGTTGGCGTAAGAATATATTGGCCACCCTGCAGTTTGTATATGATTGATTTGTCCATTATGTTTCATTCTGTTTCTTCAAGATTGACATTCTTTTGCTACTGTCTTCTTGTAACTTACGTAGGTCCAAAATCTATCAAGAAACCATTTACTTGTTATACCTTTTACCAAAATCCGGATGATATCGCCTGGCAACGCAGTTATTATCCTCGTTTTAACAACATAAGTAAGAATAAAGACTTTGTTAATCTTAGGAACGAGGCCAGGAGATTGATAACCTGTCAATCTTCATTTCATGATAAATGTTATTTTACATCAATGTATGACAGGAAGTCACATAAGCCAGAATACCGCCCATATACCAAAATTCTATCCGAAGTGGCTCTATGCAGTGACGAAAATAAATTTCAACGTACTTTGGGACAATCCATGTTTTAGAATCATGGAAAACAGGTAGCTTCGTCATCAGATATTTGAGTAGCCAAAATATGCATCTACACATATATCAATGGTTATATTTAGTTTTGTCGAATAGATGAATACATAGCAATGCAGTAATCCATTCATCCTTCCATAAGTACATTACACTGACACTGTAAGTACATGACACTGTAAATCATAATATTCTCTTATCAAAACTAGAACATTATGGAATTAGAGGAACGGCATTGGAGTGGTTTAAATCCTATTTATCTGAAAGAAAGCAGTATGTTTCTGTTAATGGAGCCAACTCTAGTTATCTCAATGTGACATGTGGGGTCCCACAAGGCTCTGTCCTTGGCCCACTCCTCTTTTTAATCTATGTTAATGATTTACCTCACTCATCCCCTAAACTAGCTTTTCACTTATTTGCTGATGATACTAATATTTTCTGTGAAGCTGAAAATCTTGGTATGCTGCAGAAAATAGGAACTGAAAAAGTGAAAATGTGGCTTGATGTTAACAAACTATCATTAAATATTGGCAAAACTAATTTTGTCGTTTTTAAGTCTCCAAAGCATTCTACCCATCAAACAATGAATATCAAAATGGGAAATCAACCTATCAAAAAAGACCTTTTTTTGATCGACGATTAGAATAAAGTAAGTGTGAGTGTTTAAAAATATATGGCAAACAAACAAAAACATAAGTACGGTATTGGATACAACACTCGGGATCAAATCAAAGCTTTAGCAGGTTCTGCTAAAAGAAGAAGTGCAAAAAAGACCTGTTATGTCAAAATTCCTTGGTAAACTATTAGATGAAAATCTCACTTGGAAATATCATTTGACTGAACTTTCCAAGAAACTTGCTGGAACTTGTGGTATGTTTTCAAAGTAAGACACTATTTCCCCATTGATGTATTAATCCATCCTTACAACTCTTTATTCTCACCTTTTCTCCAGTATGGAATTTTAGTTTGGGGTGTTGCTTATGAAACTTATACAAATCCAGTGTTTTTGTTACAAAAAAGGGTTGTAAGGGCTATGGCATTTGAACATTTTGCTTCTCCTTCTAATCCAATTTTTCGTGATTTAAAGATCTTAAAGCTTCATGATCTTTTTCAGTTGAAATTGCTTAGCTTTGTGTATGAGTCTGTAAATAAAGTCTCTCCTACCTGTTTTCATACCTTCCTTGAACTAGTGGAACATGTTCATCAATGTGGTACGCGTCAAGTCGAAAATTATGATATTCTTAACTCGAAAAAATACTTTGCAATATGGCCTTAGGTCAGTAAGGTACTGTAATGCAAAGACTTGGAATCAAATCCCCATAGGTATAAAAAGATCATCATCTGTCCAAACGCTTCGCCAGACGCTTAACCCTATTTTAACCGGGTGAAAAAAAGTGATTTTCTACCGGGGGGGGGCGTTTTTCGCCCCCTAATTATCTTTGCAATTATAATAGCTATGACAATGAAACTTACACTGTGTCATAATTAAACAAAGGAGAATCCAAAAATAGCATCAAATAATTTTTAATCACGTGATTGGTTGCTAGGCAACCAAGAATATGGCAAATTTTGACGAAATTGAGCTATTAGGGGAAAAAACTAGATTTACATCAAATAACTCGCTAAAATAGGCTAAAAACTATCCAAATACTTACTTGATGGCCTTAGCATGTGATTTCATTCAATTTTATATGAATATTTGTGGCTCCTAATTGATTAACTAAATAAATAACGGTAATTCGATTCAATGCAAAATTGTTTCCTCGATAATAATGCTTAAACATCATCAATTTCGCATAATTTGGGTGAAACCAAATAGTTTTATCAATATTTCAAGTCATTACATGATTTTTCATACAAAAATTGCTAATTCATTAGAAATATGACGTCATAAGGATTTATGACGTCATAGAAATTATAAATTGCTGACGTCAGCAAATATAGATAAATTATATATCAAATGAAAGCACTGTTCTACTTGGGGAGATATTTTGGCGGGAGTGCCCCAAGGTTCTATTTTGGGACCACTGTTTTTTCTTGTATACATAAATGATCTCACTGAAGACCTGAAATGTAATGTTAAACTGTTCGCTGACGACACGTCCTTGTTTACGGTTGCCCGAGAACCTGGTGAAGCTGCAAATCATATGAACCATGACTTGGGGTTGATAAGACAATGGACGCAAGATTGGAGGATGTCATTTAATCCCGATCCACAAAAGCAAGCCGTTGAAGTATTATTTTCAAGGAAGAGAAGCGAAATTGATCATCAAGTGATCCTCTTTAACAACATACCCGTTACAAAAGTAGATGAACATAAACATCTAGGTATTATCTTGGACAAGAAACTTTCCTTCTCAGCTCATATCAAATCTGCTATCTCCAAAACGCGAAAGGGCATTGGTCTGCTAAAATATCTCTCCAAATATCTACCTAGGCATACCCTAAATGAACTGTATAAGCTTTATGTGCGACCCCATCTGGACTACGGGAATGTTATTTATCATATCCCAGCTAAGGTATGTGAATTTAGTCAAAACATATTTCTACCTAATCTAATGGAAAAACTAGAATCTGTTCAGTATTCTGCTGCCCTTGCTGTAACTGGAACATGGAGGGGAACATCACGAGAAAAACTGTACGCAGAGCTTGGTTGGGAGTCATTAAGTTCCCGTAGGTGGAGTAGACGCCTTATTCTTTTCTATAAGATTATGAACAATCTTACCCCCCTGTATACAAAGGAGCCAATCCCACCGCCCCATCAGTCGAACTACTCTCTCCGCATTCAGGATGTCATTGGGCGACCAAGGGCAAGGACAGAAAAATTTCAGTCTAGCTTTTATCCCAACTGCATATCTGAATGGAACAAACTCGATCCTGAAATCAGGCTTTCACCTTCTGTAAATGTATTTAAGACAAAGCTTCTATCATTAATTCGCCCCCCTGCAAAATCTGTCTTTGGGATTCATGACCCTATAGGTTTATCGTATCTCACCCAAATAAGAGTCGGTCTAAGTAGATTAAATTTTCACAAATTCATGCATAATTTTAGAGATACCGTGAACCCAATGTGTCCAACAAACGATGGCATTGAGGATAAGGAGCACTTTTTGCTGCTTTGCCCTTCATTCAACCTTTTGCGACGAGATCTTCTCGCTGGAGTTTCAAATTTAATACGACCATTTGCTCAAATCAACGGTTTTTCAAACAGCGCTCTAATACAACTCTTGTTGTACGGCGATAAAGACCTTTCAGATGACATTAATAAAGATATAATCCAATTGACCCTAAATTTTATCCATAGAACTGGTCGGTTCGGTTAAAATAATTTCAGGCTTTGACATCGATGCTAAGTCCTACTCCCCTTCATTTTTTTTTCTCCAAATTTTTGTAAGTTTCGTAAAATTCTTGTAAGTCTGTTTCACATTGGATGTATGGCGGTGACTTAAGTGCGATGAATAACTGCCCTTCCAAACAAACTCAAATTTACCAAACCGTAATATTGCGACAGTACAGGTGCGGTGTTTTTGAGCGCTGGGGGCTTTGGGGGGAGGATAGTAGCGGCGACTATGGTTGTCGGTGGTGTTCTCTCTACCGTCGCCTGTGCTGG
The DNA here is from genome assembly GCA_964020215.1 of Aurelia sp. 3 sensu Dawson et al. (2005). Lineage (NCBI taxonomy): Eukaryota > Metazoa > Cnidaria > Scyphozoa > Semaeostomeae > Ulmaridae > Aurelia > Aurelia sp. 3 sensu Dawson et al. (2005). The sequence goes on from OZ026585.1 coordinate 13,949,038, forward strand.
CCTGACGTCCAATGTGAAACAGATCCTAGTATGTATCCGCATGTAATCGTTTAGCGCTTTAAATGTCTTTTCTTTGTGTTTTCAGTTTCGTTTGTATGTATTTGTCAGTAAGTTTAGTTTAGTGTTTTATGTAATGACCCTTTGGGATAGTCATGGGTTCTTGCTTCCCGGGGTCGTCGTCCTTGTTATGTAGTCCAGCAGTTTGTAAGTGTAGTCTTAGGTAATTCGTTTTTGTAAAATTTTTATATTGTACAAAAAAAAAAAAGCACTCATCGAGAAAAATCGAATGGTATATGTATATAGATGAGATTCGACACAAAATGAAGAAACTAGAGCAGTTTTCAAGATTTTCTTTGTGACCACTCTCCAAATATGGGCATCTGGTGGTCACGTGATCTAACAATAGGCATTTAAATTTTTATTTTCTGATTACCAGTTAAATTTTAGGAAAAGTCAAGGAGTTTCAGTGCCATAGCTATCATCGCTTAGGAGCTATTAAAAAAGTTTGAGAGGGGGGGGGGCAAAAAACGCCCCCCCCCAGTTAAAATAGGGTTAAAGCTTCTCTCTTTGAAAGTATTAACAAAGAAGTTTTGTCCATATCTTGATCAAGTTTTATACACATGAATCAACTGAAATGCAGTGGCGGCGCCACGGGGGGGGGGGGGACTGGGGGGATTCGTCCCCCCATTTCTCAAAAGTCGGCAAAAATTGTCAATGAAAAATGGCATAAAATTAGTTGGGTATACCTTTAGATTGAAAAATTACGTCAAAATCCCCCCCCCCCCCCAATTTTTCTCAAATTTTTCAGAGCTGGCGCCGCCACTGCTGAAATGAATCTGATGAGCAATCAATTAGTTATAAAATGTTTATGAAAAAGGGGGTCTTCTCTCCTCGATTAGTTTTTAACTTCTGAGAGAGCTCCTCCTCAAGAAATTCCCTGCATACAATGCTCTATATTTCCATCCTTAGTTTATTTATTTTATCTCATTAGTTGTATTTTAGTTAAGCCGTATTTTAGTTTTTAGTTTCCTTTGTTGAATATTAATATTGTATGTAGTGGAATTTTAAAATGATGATGATGAACTGATAAGTCCTTTCATGGATAAGCTTATAGGGTCGTCAGGTATTTGAATGCCTTATATATGTTTTTGAACAGAAATTGTTGTTTGTACTTTGTTACATCGTGGTTCATGGACCAATCTATCCTGCTGTGTCCCTTTCATGGACAACTTGCAGATACAATAGGAATGTTTCCCATCATGCTTTTTTTTGTTGAAATCTGCATTTTGACAGGATTTGTAGTTCTATTTTGTTTTTTTCAGAAAGATACATTACATATTCATTTTGGGTCCAATCTATCTGTCACATTCCATTAAAAACATTGGACAGAAATGTTTGCTTTCATCTCATGCCTTTTTGCAAATTTTTAGGATGAAATAAAGTGTCATCTACTTTTCATACAAGAGGAATATGATCTCTTCCTTTTCATAACCGCTGAAAATCTTCAGACCAATTCAACTTTCTCTCAATAATGATAGATACAAAACCATTAATTAAGACCAGTAACTTTTTTATGGTGGTTGAGCCAAACTTATGCCTTAGAGGTGGACATATGATAACATTTATGGCGATTTAATTTTGTATTGATCACCCGATGTCAAATGTCAGCTACTGGCAACCACTATGCATAGAGTACTTCGTCGTCCAGAGAGAGCAAAGAAGGGCGTTCCATTTGGTAATACTCGCTAATCTAAATGACAGCCACCTTAGATGCAAAGATGGCACCAACAATTCAAGGGCGTCTGCGTCTCAAACTGTCAGCTGCTGGGAACTGTCATTAATTCAGCTTTTAAACCTCCGTGCATTATCTTCGTCTTCTCAGACAAGGATTGGTGCAAGAAATCTTTCGACATAGGGGCTGGAGCTTCCGACAGGGAGGGGGGCTAAAATTGCTAACAAAATTATTCACGTAAGTAAGAGACCAAAAATTTTTCTCCGTTTGTGGGGGGCTAGATGCATCCTACAGGGGGTCTGCAGCCCGTGCAGCTCCCTCCGAGCCCTACCCTTGTGCCACCACAGTTTGCAGACAATGCCACTTGATGTTATAAATTCAATTGCCATTTACAGCTTCATAGCCTTATTACAAAAGCATCAACCCATCTTCATTTCTGAACTACTGATAGCGCTGCCTGCGTTTCAGCATTTGAAGGATAGTAGGAGCAGTAACCTGCGCGAGCAATGGGCGGAGTAAAGCTGTTGCTTATTTGTTGCCGAGATCTAAAAGAAAGGTTTTGAAACATGATGAAATTCAGAAAATTGGATCCTGGTGGAAGGGGGATATTAAATGAAAGTTGGAGGTCTGTTTGTCTAGTTCGTCTCTGAAGCCATATTGGGACTGCTTGACTACTTTCAAAATCACAATAAATGGCAAGGAGTTTAAGCTAGACATCTAAAATAATCACTGATCAGTGACAACAATATTCAGCCCCCCCCCCCCCCAGCAACAGCAATGATAACTACAACAGAAAGACCAGTCACAACCAGGTAAGTCACTCCGACGACACCAAAAGTAGTAAGCATTTTGAGAATGAAAGAATGCTTGCGATAACCAATCGACTTTCATAAATGGTAACCACATTTCTAGGTGGTGAATGGTGAATTTCGTTTTATGTTTCTCTGTCTTGTCACTCAAGGATGCAGCTTTAATCAAGTCCCAAAGGACCTCAAAGTTTACTCGACCTGCCAGTTATGACGTCTGAATGCCCCTGCATTGACTAATTTTCGTATACGAGACCCTCCAGGGAGAATCTCTAACTCACTAATATCATATCATCTAATGGATTAGCAACAAAGCTTTTTGAGAAATGTGCTCCTTCCCAGACGTTAAGTTTTCATGAAAAGGATTTGTAGACTTATTGAAAAAACGTAGGTTTGAAATCCTAATGAAAGCAGAGGATAAACTTTATGGCTAGCTTAGATTTCTTTCAAATAAAAAGTCTTTTATTCAATCCTGGAGGTTTCAAACCTTGACCAAACCATTATGTCATCAATTTTGTCACTTCAGATATCACTCGATGGTTTTGTTTCAACGGGGATGAAACGGTAAGAGCTTTCTGTCAATGTAGCCTTTCTTCCATATATTGGAGCGAAGCAGCCATACCTTGCTTTCCTTTGGCGATCAAAACAATCATGATCGTATTGTTTAAGATTTTAACATTGTTTCATTTCAAAGCAATTAGATTCAGCTGGCTGACTTTGAATGAAATCTTGATTGTTTCGATTGCCAAAGGAACGCTAGCATAGCATAGTAACTCGACAGCATGTGAAAATGAGGCAATATAATTCAGTTCCGTATTAGGACGGTTTTTGGAAGTAGGCCTAAGCCGCAAAACTAACCAAACTGCATTGCAAAGGGTAAAGACTTATGCCAAGCGGCCATAGTGCAACCACGTAGACCGAGAAGCATCTTGGGGCCTTTCCATAGCGTAATTTTCATTTTCATTCACATTGCATCCCGTTTGTTTAAGCGGTATCCACGAGTGCAAAGTTAGGTCGCAGTACTTTATATGTGAATTGAACATTTAGTCAACATTTGCTAGTGCACAGTATATCAGCCTCACTACGAACCGGAGACCTGGTGGCTTAGAGGGGCAAACTGACCATTGCATGCGACCGCATTAGAAAAAAAGGTGACAAAATTTGAAATGCAGGTGAATCAATCTCCGTCCGTTGGACATTTTCCTTCCTTCTAAGAAGTGAGACTATGGCTTTTGTAATGAGTTGGAAAATAAGTAAAAGACGTTGAACATTGTTTCGCTCAATCAAATACGTAGTAACTACAAACTTTTTAGATGTTATTTTCAATCCAAACCAAAAGCTATGTTTGCCTGCATACTCAGAAAATGTGCTTCTTGTCTATTTTGATACAAATACTTATGCATTGCTCAACCAAATTTAAACCTTCGGGGCACATTTCCGTGCCATAACAGGGTAAAGGCTGAGGTTAAAACTAGTGACATGACGCAAGAAAAAGCCACTATCGTACAACCATAGTGAATCATATTTCCACCTCATCCATCCCTTTGACTGCCAGAGCCGTGTACTCTGACTTACATGATGGCACACAAAAAATATGTTCACAACTATGTTCCATTTTGCATTGTTAGGGAGCAGTCATAAAGTATCTGCTATATGGGGGTGGACGATATTTGGATGGGCCATGAAGAATTCTGCCATGACTTTTTGGGGCTATGAAAAATAACAAGATGTATTTTATGGGGCCATAAAAGTTTGAACACAAAATGTTATTTCTAAAGTTTAGCAACGGCTGCAAATGCTGCAAAAATTGTTTTCTGTTACTTTTTCCCACTGGACACTTGCTTTTCTGTTCATTTCTTCATTTCTTTTTTTTCTCCTTCTCTTGTTTAGTTCAGTGGCTAGCCAGTGCTTCATTATTAAGTTATAGTTCTGGAATTACACTGCCTGTAAACTCATCGAGCCTGCATTCTAATAACTGAATAATTTTATGGGGTCATGAAAATATCCTAGTTCTTGCTATTGGGCCATAAATAAGTGAAGAGGAATCTAGGATGGGGCCATCAATTTTTCGCTAGATTTTTAGAAAATCATCCACCCCCATATAGCAGATACTTTATGACCGCTCCCTTACATACTGCAACTTAAGAATAACTTTGAACATCAGACTGGATCTACTCAAAGGCCAGTTGATATTTCCATGAATCGACCGTTTTGCGTCCATCATTGACTTATCAAGTTTGAAACCCAATCAGGAATCAAGATATCTGATTTAAAAATGATGTGATTTCTTAGCGCCAATCCATCAACATGATGTACAACTATTTCACTCCGAGGAAGGCTTAGTAAATATGACCTCATCACAAGATTATTTGTTTCCTCCTTCTTAATTCTCTTGAGCAATGTTTGATAGATTACGTTCCTGGTTTCGTATAGGTCAGATACATATGCACCTAGGTTAACCCTATCTGGACCGGGGGAGGGGGCTAAAATAGCCCCCCTCCCAGTTTTGTCTGAGTAACTTTTCTTTGATAATTTGTAGGCTATTTCTTTTTCGTGACTTTTCCTAACTATCTTTTTCACATCTTCTCTTCAAATTTCGTCGTGATATCTTATTTATTTCTGGAAATACAATACAATAAAAACCCGCGTATAAGAACCTAATGATTAAGAACCTACAGGCTGAAAATTCTGAAAATAGACCCCCAATATATAAGAACCCATTCAGCCTGAAATTTGAAATAGGTTCTTATTCGTAGAGATCATCAAATTAGATCAAAACTCTAGTTGCTTTGTCATTGAGCCTATACGCACTGATTCTGCCATATGTGCAAATTGCAAAGAGCTCTAAAGATGCTTTGAAAGCTTTTCATTGCATTCTGTAAAAACTCTGATTCTTCCACAAAATGATGTTTTGAATAAGGCCTCATGAACTCAGGTGCCTCTCAACTGACAGTAAATAATGGGCTTGAAGTTTCAATCTGAACAAAAGAAATACCTGGAAGCCCTCGATGAAATAAGAACCAATTTAAGAACCTGAACAGCCTAATTTCCCACTAAATACTCAATATATAAGAACCTAATCAGGCTGAGTTGCAAAATTGTAGGTTCTTATACGCGGGTTTTTACTGTAATTTTTTGAGAGAGTAGTTTTAATTTTTGTTTGTTTTACGGTCAAACCCTTTATAACTTTAAACTAAGATAATTCTTTACAGAATGAAGATAATTGACTGAAATTTTCTGTGCAACCCTCAATTAATAAGAGAATATGACAACTGCTCAATTTTTTTAATTTTCTTATTGATGACGTAATTGGTGACGTCATATATCTAATGAATTTAGGTAATAAATATAAGATAACAAATTTCACTATTTTTTCAAAAAGTTATGTTTTTATAATAAATTGATGCTTTATCTGTTATTAAAACTTAAAACAAGAGAAATATTCCCTCTGAATAAGATTCCACAGTCAAATCAGTAAGACTACTGTTTTTGACCAGAAACAAAGAAAATTGATGACGTCATCGAAAGTACAACAATTACAGTAAAATAAATTAGATATTCGGACTGTTCACATCAAGTTACACTAGACAGCCAAGTTTCATCTTTCTAACCCTTATCAATTCGGAGTTCTGAGGGGGGCTAATTTAGCCCCCCTCGGCCTGAGAATGCTCAGAAAAGCCCGGTCCAGATAGGGTTAAAGAACCATTGCTAACCATCATCCTTTGTGCGCTTAATGTAAAACAAGACAAAGGAAATTTAGGCCAAAAAGGACTTTCAGATAATGCGAAAGTCGACTTTGGCGCCACGAAGAATCATGGTTAGCAATGGGTCTTTAACCAAGCCTTTTGAGCAAAGAAATAAATTGTACAAAAAGATTAATGTGATAGAAGTAATTTTTCGTAGCATTCTACTCTGAAAGTCAAGCAAGGTAGTGTAATTGACAAAAATGTTTTTGTTCCATTAAATGGAGTGAAGGGAACTACAAATGCTTTTAATCTAACTTCATCAGTAAGTTTTGTTCTTGTAAAAGAGCTTTCAAACTTAAAAATTACTGTTATTGTGTCTTTAGAAATCGGGGAAACTCGCTGAAGTTGTTTTTTGGCAAATTCTGATTTGCACAGGCCCGTCGCAACAAAATTCATATTGGGGGGGCGAGCGTAAGGTGCGAGTAAAAAGGGGAGTCCGGGGCTTGCCCCCGGAAAAAATTCTTCATGAGCACGCCCTTTTAGATCATTGGAAAACGCCCCATTTTTGGAAAATCTGCCATTGACGGAAGCAATGGATCACAACTAATGAAAGTCTTTCCAAGAAAATTTTGACATTTTTGACCTGTATAACAAAAGATATTGCATTTTTGATCGATTCTGGTAGCTTCCTCGAATGTATGTACGAGTTCGAATCTTCATTCCTACGACTTTAGCTTTCACGGCCTTTTTAACTTACAAAGTCAACAAACTTCAGCAAATTATTGCGGGGGGGGGATTGAAGCCCCCAGCCCTCCCGCTCCCGACCAGCCTGTTACAAATTAATCGTATATTCCGTCGTTTTGTTTGTCTTTTAGAAATCTGCTGACATCACACGTCCTCAGTCTCTGCACTTGACTAAAAGAAACCACTGTAATTTCAAAATGATACTGATGTTACAAACGTTCTTGGTATGATTAGTACATTAGCGTAACAAGATCCCTTCATGCCACAGGATGAGAAGGAAAATGTAATAAAGCCATTTAACTTGCATTTTAACCCCATAGTGGTTGGGCCATCTGATACGTCCTATTTTGATTGGAGGGGGCAAAAAAGCCCCCCTACCTAACTCCTGACTGGTAATAGATCAAGCAATCAAATTTACTGTTCTAATAGCCTCAGGCTTGTACTTTAAGGAAATGTAAAAATCATCCTTAAATTAGCCATCATTTTTGCTCACGTCAGCATTTTCCTTTGTGTGGTCAAGAAAAGCTGCAAAATTGACCAAAATCAGGAAAATCGCGATAAAATTAAATTTGGAGAACAATTTCCACCCAGACATAATAATCATAATAGAATACATCATACTACATTGCAAAAGATATTCAAATATTTTTAATTCAAAATATTTTAATGAAACTTTCTGAGAAGTTGCACTATAGGTAATTGCAAAAATTTGAGAAGTTTCATGGCTATAAAATGTTTTCTGACAGAGTTATTGAAAAAAATCTACTGGGGGCAAATTCACCCCCCCCCCCTCCGCAACCAAATTAGGGTTAACCAGTACAGAGTTTCATTCATCAATTTGCAACAATCGATCTACTTTGTCTAGTACTTGCCTCGAAGACGTTTAGAGAAGTGGGAATGAAGACAATTCTTCATCAGTCTATCAAGAGAAGCATATTTCTCCATATCTTGATAAAGAGACTTTACATTTGTGGCAGTCTGATTGATTTTTCCCAGAAATCACTGTGAAGTAGCAAATTAAAAGAATGTCTAATTTTCTTGCAAACCTGATCACCTGATTTCTGCAAGAACAAAGAACGCAGGAGACTTTTCATATGTTGCAACTAGTTTTTCCGTAGAGCGGATAAGCATTTATTACACAAGATTATCATTACATGGGTTATTTCAATTGGCTCGTTTAACATGCACAGCTTGCATGTCAATGCTATTCTGTTGGTTCTGCATCCATTATAACCTTCTTGTTGCTCTAAAACGCCCCCTAGACATTTCATGCAGTGGTCATTGCAAGTCGGAAAGGCTCATTCATATGCATAGCAATGCTTTCAACAATGAAATCACTACACACTTCTTTCTGTCTTTATTTTAATGCTAGTCGAAGAAATCATTTTTCGAATTCACGAGTTTCCTTGTCAGTCAAAAGCTGCAGTTGGAAAATTCCGAAAAACTAAATGGTGATTTTTATGCAAACAGAGAAGGTATTCACCATTGATTTGCCATGTTTATATTCACTTAACTTCTAGGTCATACGTGAGCTGTACCAGTGAAGAAATATATGATTATGGCCTTCCTTCCTTGTAAGACAGAGACGAAATTTGTAGGAAGTCGGCAAGGTCTAACATGATTAACAAACTATGCAGTGTATGTACATGCCCTAGGCTTACAAAGGAATCTTTAAATCAGGGAAGTATCAAGTGCGAGGTGTAATGTGATTGTTAAAAATGAGACTGATAGTTGTTTCACATAGTTAGAATCATTGAAACATTCATGCACTGAGTTTTTGGGGTAAAAATTTTCATAGTTAAGCCAGTTCATGTTTGATTTCACATCTTGGGTTTTACTTTAGCAAAGTACGTTGGATGTTAGTTGGATGTCTTTCTATGAAATGAAAAGGGAGATGAAATGATGTATATATTGGCTGATTTGTAGTTTTAGATAAATGGGTAATTTCCATTCAAATTTCAATGATTCCATTTAGATGGGTAGTTAACTCGTTTGGCTTGGAATCAGAGACGTAGGAAGAAGCATCGCAAACTTGGGGGGGGGGGGGCACGACACTTTGAGGGCACTTTTTCCCTAAGTAAAAAGGGGCATTTTCTAGAAATAAAAGGCCACTTCTTTGGAAAAAGGGGCATTTTCTAGAAATAAAAGGCCACTTCTTTGTTTATTGCAAAATCTTGGGGGGGGACGTGCCGCCAGTGCCCCCCCCCCCCGATTCCTACGTCTATGCTTGGAATCCAAATGAATTTTCAATGACGCAAGGCTAATAAGCTGTATGGTATGGCGAATTAAAGCAGCAAACGTCTCAGTGGATGGCCCGTTTTTCCAAGCTATGTTCTTAGAAGGCATGGGAAACAATGATATCATTCATGGAATAAGTAGACAACATGGGTTTAGGACTGTTCCACACACTTCAAGTCATGTGGCCCTCCTTTTGCGAGTTTTAGTATCCACAGTACTTTTTGATTTAATGCCCAACTTGTCAGTTTACAAACTAATTTAGTATAATGTTAGTCTTGTGATATATGACTTTTGCTACTAATGCCGTGAAAATACCTTATGAAAATGATTCTAATGTGATAAGATACAGTCGTTTCTAATTTCCGATTAAACTGTAATTCTGACAAGAAATTGGATCTAATAGGAGACATGTTTAAGTTTCCGAAGTAATGAAAAGACTACATTCACACGATAAAAAAGGACAGCGGTCAGCCGAACCAGTTATGTCTCCGCCTTTTGCCTTAAATTTAACGCGCAAACCATGTAAAGTGAAAATATATAACGGTTTCTTGTATCCTTACCAAATAAAACGATATGCGATATATTGAATTAGCGTCTCCAGGAAATTGATAAGACGGTAAATTTGCTAGTATGTTTGTAGGAGGATCACGTTTGTTAGAATTTCACCCTCTGAGGTGATTTCATTACAGGATATGTCAAATGAAAAAGACGATAGAAATACAAGAGACAAAGCTAGCATTGAGTTAGTTATTATACAGAAGCAAGAGATCTTCGTCACAACCAAAACTCTTGATCTTTGGTTGCTTTGCAGTATTATTTATTAGCGTGATAAAATGTTTGATCTTTAAAACTGGATATGGTTGTATAGGTGCCAGGGTGAGGGTCACATTGGCACAAGCTAACGTCGGTTGTATTACAAGAGGTTCAGACCACGTTATGCTCCACTCGACGAAAGAGGGCATCTTAGAAACAATCTAGGTTTGGAATACTGCCAGGATATTGATTTTCTTTTGTGTACACGTCAGTCATAGTTAGATCTCCATTCATCAGTAGAGGTTATATGGAAGGTTCTGATTTCTAGAAATTGTCAAATCATGAATTATGGAGAGTTTGCCTTCTTTTGAAGATCTTTGTCGAAAATAAACGGTTTGCCAAAATTCTCCATTTGACCACTGACATGAGCTATGGTTGGACCAGTTCACTACCAGAGTGGGTGACGCCCTGGAACCCCTGGTATTGCTGGTGCAACGCAATGCCAAGCCAAGGAATAGAATTGGTACTTAATACAATGGAGAAAATGAAAAAGTAGAAGCCAAACTGAAAGGTTGCACAACGATGATACTCCCCAAGGGGAAAAATACCTGAGCTGAAGAGGTGTTGGACCTTAAAGCTTTGCGTTGTATAGCTACAAACAATCTCTATATTCCATTTTGCTTCCTAACGGCGTAAGATGCTTTCTTCCGATAACCTTCCCATTCTAAATACGTAATTGCCGAATTGCTTCCCCAGACAGCAAGACCTAAGTAGTTTGAACAAACGAGTGTTTACCTAAGCAGTCTAATTATTCCTCTCAAATTGTAGCAATTATTGTGGCAGCTTTAACTGCCCTATTTCTGGAGACATCCATTCGTGCCCCTCTATGCAATTGCATGCCCGTTCTTGCCCTTTCATGACTGTTTTAAAGGCGTTGGAACTTGCTGAGGGGGAAAACGCATCGATTCTGATGTTGAGCGCTCGTCAGAATTACCTGTTTGGCCGTAACGGCCCTGAACCACTCCTCATCGGGAACAATTCAGCATCAGAAACAAAAGTTTGCAGAGCGACACAAAGCTGGTACTGAATATCTTTTCAGTACGTACATGTAGATACAGTTAACAGTAAGTGCCACTGTGAACCATGGTTAAAAAGACATCTTTGTAACAACTCATAATGATGTTTTGTTACTAAGAAAGATTTATGACATAGCGCATTGCAGCCGCGACTGAAGATCATCTTAATGGACAAGTTTCATCTTTGATATACTGTCACAGGAGTAAGCTCCCGCCTCTTTACCCACATATCAGAGTATCAATGTTATCTCTCTTCGTTTTCAACTATGAATTGAGAGGCCTTTGATGGCTTTTTCAATTTGATGATGAAGTGATTACATTTGATAATTATATAATACATCCGACATCTCATAAATAAGACAATGTCACTTTCAGAGAGGTTGATGAACTTTGAAGCAAAGTTGCTGTTTCATCTGCATTTTTCTTCCCTTTTGAGTCACATCAACCTTATCTAGGCTAGTACTGAGATAAGGAGGGGGTACTCACTGCTGAGTATTCTATATGTCGAGCCTTCGAGCCTCGAGCCCTCGAGCCTCGAGCCTTCGAGCCTTGCCTTTCGAGTCTCGAGCCTTGCATTTCAAGCCTTCGAGCCTTGCATTTCGAGTCTCGAGCCTTGCATTTCAAGCCTTGAAGCCTTAACGTTTCAGAATGAAATAAAAAATGAGGCAACATTATTTAACAAACAGTGCACGTGGGTTTCAAAAATTTTAACAGTAAAGTTTAAGTTGAGACTAATGGTGAATGGCATGAGAATTTCATTGGCATAGAGGAATGCATGCTAATTAATTGGAAAATTTAGATCTCAATTAGTCTCCCTTTGAAGCTCTTACATGCAACTTTCCCACTACATGCAACAGGACCATTACAATCAAATGATAGAAGTACATGAACTGTAACTTCAGTTACAAAAGTCAGATTGTCAAGTTATTTGTGAGTAATTGGCTACTAGTGATAGATCTCTCACATACACATGAAGAGCATGAAGCACTTTCCTGAAGTATTTTCTGTGTAGCACATTCTTTGAAGTCAGGCCTGTTCGGTCCTTGAGAAAAATATGTGATGTGGCAATTTTACAACTTCACATGGATCTTAGCTAGTGCCTTGAACTTGAGTATTAATTGATCTTTGCAAAAAGAATCCTTGAAACTTGAATCCTTGATGTTTGCAAAAAGATGAACCTCAAAGATGAAAGCCTGTAGCTAAAAATATAACTCAAAGGCTCAAGGGCTCGAGGCTCGAAGTATGAACCTAAGGCTCGAGGCTCGAAGGCTCAAGGCTCGAGGGTTCGGAGATTAGAAACACTCCTCACTGCTCCCCTGTTTTTCTTTTGTGCAAGATGCTCCCGAGATTGACTTCAGTCATGGTTTATTTGCCATTTCGAGTCATAGCTGCAATACTTTGCTCAAATAGTTTCTCGAGACAGTTAGGCCTATTATGACAAAAAATTCTGCCATCATTGGATGTCGTGATAATGATTTTCATTCGTTTGATCCAACCACTGACCATAGTCCGCATTTCTAACCATAGCCATCAGTTTCAAATACCCCCTCGCCCCCGAAACAATGTTGATTTCGAAGGTTATTGTCCCAGCATTCCAGCAGAGTCGCTAATCATCCTGACATCCCGATTTTTAGACCACAAAACAACATTGTTCTAAAGGGGAGAGGGGGAAATCGCAAAACAAGGAAAAATTAGCGGAGGTGCTCGAAGACTTTTGGCAGGCATTGTAGATTATGTCTCGGAATACCATCAGGGTAGGCAACATTTTCAATGAAGTAGATACAAACGGAACATGTCCGAGGGAATATTTAAAACAACGCCGACATCATAGTGTAGTTAAAGGTTGCGACCATCTGACCACCGTTTAAAAGGACTGACATTTCACACATTGTTTAATCGAAATCATCATAATTCTTCCCCTGAGGCAAAGTGATTTTTTGGAAAAGGGAATAACAAAGGACCAACCAAGTTAGCATATATCTAGGGCTCCGATCTTGACCGAAGAACTTGAAGAGCCCTTTTGCCAACCATAATCTTTTGTGCGCCAAATTAAACGAAGGATAGCGTGAGGCAAGTCCAGGAATGACTTTCATATCGCGTATGAGTTGACGATGGAGCCACAAAGGATTTTGGTTAACTATATCCTTTGGCCTTTCAGTCATAGAAGATTCACCATTGAATAGCATTTATAATCTTATGTTTTGCCATAGTTTATTGAGGTGCTTTTTCATCATCACATGCTTTCAGCTTAGACACATGAAAGCTTCTCCTTTGCTATTGGAAAATTCCTTTCTTGCAGTTACCTATTCCTTTTGGCTTGCTTGACACTATCCTTTCCTTTCTGACTATTGTGAAATAGAATATGCAGATTAATGATGCATTTTCCAACTTGTGACAGAAACATTCATTTGTTGTTGTCGTTGTTGTTGTTGCTTGTTATTTACCTTGTTTCGATATTTACAACGTTAACGATAAATAGAACATGTACAAAGTTAGCTAACCTAACTCGAGTGAAATTAAAATGTATACAAAACTTATTGTTGAATGAAATTACGACTACTGCAGTGATCTAGGCATTACATTTACACACTAAAACATTCAACTGATTTTTCGAAAGTTTGAAATTTGTTCAAGATTTCAGTGGAATTCATTTTTTTGAGTCACTCCATATCTTAGGCCCAAAGGACTCAAGACTGTTCGAACAAACAGTTACTTGATTTGGTCTTACTACAGTAGATATGCTTAAGGTCATACGGATTCTGAAGGAATAGTTCAAGGATTTAAAATTGGAAGAAATTCTTCATACTGTAAGTGATGGATTTTGATTCTTCGCTGTTTTATAACTTTCTTTGTAAAGAGTTCTTTGACTCTATACCACAGGGACCCCCAGGAAGTTGTATAACCCCTCCCCCCAATGATAAAGAGGCCTTTTCCTCTGAACCTCCTTTGCGATTGCGAAGCTATGACGTAATGCTTTAATAGAGAGATCGAAAGCATGGGCGGGGAGGTGGGGTTATGCAACTTTCTGGGGTCCCTGTGGCTAGACTTTCAAATCGCATCTTCGTGACTTTTGGAGTTAATCGTTATATGTTCTCTTACTAGGTATAATAGTAAGGAAAAGAAGTTACTTTAAATGAGATGATAGCAGTGTCAGTTTTTAGCTTCACTTGATCATAAATCCACCCTTCAAACAATGATGAATAGATAAATGCAATAATAAAATCAAAAACATCTGTATAAAACTAGGAACTAACCAGAATAGGAAAAGGCATACTTCATGTTGGCTTGCCAGATGTGAATACAATGGGTGATGAAGTCTTTTCGTATGGACGTTTTAGCTATTTAGCAAAAAAGTCTTGAGGCAACTTTTATGATCAAGTGTACATGATTCATAGGAGAAAAAACACAACATTTTACAACATAACATGACAAAAAATCATCAGATGTCGATCAAAGTGTTGTAGAACGAAAGATTTGTAAAGAATGTTCTTTCCAACCGACGATCGTTCGGTTCGAAGCGCCAACAATCTTTGGGTTCAAAGTCTCAGACCTCCTTACACCTGGAATGGAATTACTTGGTAACAAGCTACCTTAACTCGAAGCTTAACGTCGTAATTAGCTGTATGTTGTTCGTCTACGTTTTCGTTCACTCGTTGATTCTTGCGTAAAGTTTTCTTGCATTGTCGCATTGTCCTCGTTTTGTTTCATGTAACCATAGGGTAGCCGTGTAATCTCAGTCCTCTTGTAATTGTCCCTGTAGTGTCGTATGGTTATAATCAGAAAGTATAGTAGAATGTAACTAAAATTGTAAATTTTTATCTGAATGTAAAAAAAGTGTTGTTCAATGTTTGTTGTCCTGATAATTGTACGCGGAAAGAGAATAAGTAAACCAAAGAAAAGAATATCAAGGTGTGGATTTAGTCTGGAGAAACCCATCATACTACCCCCTGAATTGTTTTATTATGCAATTGAAAGGAAATTGGCAATTATTGATAAAACGTAAGTGTATAGTAGTTTCAATCTCATTTCAAGGTGATTGCAACTGTTATCTTATCTTTTCATCAATCTATATGTTGTCATTGAGAAATTATTACTTTTCAATACCAAAATTAAGTAAAGTTTTCAAACGCATGTGAACTTAAACTCCAACCACTGAATAGCTTGCTTTTGATAAGCTTCAAAATATAAGTGCGAAAGTAAGCGTAGGATCTAAGACTGTGCTTTGGCAACCAATGATGGCTCAAATGTTCGCTCGGGCTTCCAGTAGACTGGATAAGCCATAATGCCATTTTTTCCTGGTCAACTGTTGTAAAATGAGCTTGTTTTACAAGAGAGAAAATCATTCTTCAGTCTGTGACAAAATGTCTTTGTTTTCTTAAAGTAGCTTTCAGTTTAAGCAAGACGATTTCGTTGCATCTCTAAAGATTTCTTTATCATATAGTGCATTCAACGCATACGTATTTGTCAGCCATTTGCTTGCCGAATTAGCGAAAAGCTTCCACCTTGTTGACTCTTGCGCTCGAATTAGACATAAGATTTCTGAAAACTCACAATCATTTTGTAGCAAATACGACAAAATAGATTACTAAATTTTAAGCTCCCAAAAGTGGCTCCATCATTGCAAACGTATTTACGTTTTCATGAAAATTTCGAATATGAGCTTTTTTTAAAAAGCATGCGCAAGATTCATGATGAAATTTACTGACCGTAATTCGGTCATAGAACAATTTGGCTACGAAGGAGCACACACACAACGAGGAAAGCATGGGGAAAACCAAATTTAGAAATTACGAGTTTAGTTTTATGCAGTTCTACTTTTGCTTATGATTGCACATTGTATATAAATTACACACAATTTTATGTTGGAGTTGCGAATACGGTACGACAAAGGAAGGGGTTCACTATAACGCCATATATCTATTGAATTTAGGTAATTGATATGAGCTTACGAACTCAGTATTTTTTGAAAAAATTTTTGTTTATCTGAGATTGTGACCTTTTATCCGTCTGTTATAAGTAAAAGACACTTATCATTCTCTTGAGCGAGCTTTTTTAAGAAATCAGTATGGGTAGTGTTTGTTTTCGCCCAAAAAATGAAAACTAAAGAATTCATCGAAATCTAAGAATTGGATTTGAAAGAATTAGATATTTCAATTTTTGAAACTAAATCACAAAAGTTAGTCAAGTTTCATCTCTCTGTCCCTTATCAATTCGGAGTTTTGGAGGGGGGGGGGGCTAATTAAACTCATTCCCGATAGGGTTTATATCTCACATATGTTGAATACTTTTTTCTTTTTGTTTCTCTGGGCTAAATTTTGAAAACTTTCACAATGTATTCTTAGCATGAAAAATTTAGGGCTAAAAGCTCCTTGCAAGATTGCTACAAGTTTAATTCATAGATGTATTCTTTGAAGAAATCTGCCAAGTTTGACGTAGGTTTGTATCTTCAAGAGGTTTCAAGACACCTAGAAATTGAACATAGATAAAAATCGCGTGTTTGTTCTGTCTCATGAAATTTTGAATTACCTTATAATTGATAAGAAACCGTTTGCGGTAGGTAGGTACCAAAAATCTCTAGATGGACTGGTAATCAAGACATGTCTAAAAAAGTTTAAAGCTTATAGATTGACTAAGTCAAAAGTACCTATTGCTAGTAGGTGGAAAATATCTTTTGTTCGACTTATTAAAGAATTTATGTTTGACCACATTTTTTAATTTGTAGCTCGCGGCATAAGTCATGAATTTGAGTGAGCTAAGCCAATCCGAAGCAACTAGTAACGGTAATAACCCGCTAGATGATAAATACAAGTAATAATTGAATTAAGGGAGGCTTTCTCAAACAGGTTGATTAAAGAATCTAAATGTTTACATAAACTTCGCAAAGCCCACCCATAATTATTATGAGGTCATTTCAGAAACTTGATAATTGATCTTGTTTTCGATATTTAGCAAAGTTTATCGTTTCCATGACATTTTATTGAAGAATTAGTAGAAGTTTCACTATGTTAGACTTCCTAGGTTCTTTATCTCAATCTTAATCTGAGCGTATTTCAAAATGGATAAGAAGATAAAAACTCCGCGAAACTTATGCAGATTTTTGATGTGCTGTAGGTCAAAGTTTGATAGGCATAACAACTATCAACACATCGACAGGGGCTAGAGTTTTACTTCTAAAGATAGCAAAATCAAAGAAATCCCACGGGGAGAATGGTAAATTTCAAAGCAAAACGGATATGAATGACGGAATTAACACTGTACCTGGTGAGCCAAATAAGTTCATCATATTTTAAAAGCTGGTATTTCGAGGTCATAAAATGAATCAACTTTACGAATGCTGTCAGTAAAAAGATTCTTCAAGTAGATTGAAGATAGACTGATTACGATGAGTCCCTTTTATCCCTGCGGTAAACCAGAGACGCAAAAACACTGCAAACCTACAAACCTGGTTTGGAGGAAGGTTTTGGCCAAAAATTGAGGAAGGTTTAGTTGTCAAAAATGGAACTTTATCTTGTTGGCATAGTTCTTATAAGTGTAGAAAATAAATCATCAATAAATGCATCAAACCATTAAAAATCATGTCAACAGTATGCAGATGGTGAGGTTATATTTCAAAGCTATATCAAAGAAGAAAAATCAGGTTTGATCGGACAATGTGATGAAAGAGAGATTGTCTATGAGGAAATATGCAGATGTGTCTGGATAAAATGATTTTTAAAAAGCGTCCCATAAAAGTACTTCTGTTTGCAAAATCACAAAAAAATTTTATGGTAAGGCAGATCTTGAAATTTCTTTTTCTTACTAGTAGATAAAAAAAATTATTTTTGCAGGCAAAGCTGTCTTTTGATTTATTTTTTGATTTAGTGAATCAAGCTCTTTTTAGTGCTGCCTGGTTTTGAAGCCTTCTGCAAGAAAGCACTTATGTTTATTTGAGTAATTTCTTTTGTTCTATTGAGTTTCTTATTTGGTTATGAATATCAGAATGAAACGTGAAATGTTATTGTGGACTTGAAGGATACTTCAAAATTTTCAATGCAACGGTTATAAGAGGCAACATTAGCGATGTTACTGAAAGAGTGTTGCTTAGAATGAGGTTTTCGATGCATTATTTCATACCCGTTAAGTAAAGAGAACTAATAGTATATTTGAATTGTTGATAGAAGAGATGAAAAAATTCAATGATGACTTTTGTAATCAAATTTTGGCATATTTGCAAACAGGAGTACATTTTAGACACCCGGTAGCTTTTAGATGTTCTCACCTTGAACCCCTTGCTCCCCTTCATTGCCCCCATACCTTTCAATTAATGAATCGCTTCCTTAAGACTGTGGCCTCACTTGTATTAAAACCTGGTTAGAACCCTGCTACTTGCACTCAAACAGACAAATGATATGGGAAGATCCCTAATTACATGCTTTTGTATGGTTTACAAAACACCGTCGAGCTGTTTTCCAGTGATCATACATTGTGTTAAAATGAGGAAGGTTGAGAGCATAAATTTCAGGTTTGGAGGAAGGTCAACAACTTTTTGCAGCTCTGCGGTAAACCTTGACCGAAGCGCCATCATCAAGTCAAAGAGCACAGGGAAACAAGAGACTCATCGTCATCAGTCTAGATTCAAGATTTCACTTATGATAATTTGTGATATATTTTTAAACTAAAAAGGACTAACATTGTGGGAAATTTGATGCAACTTTTACCAATTACTAGCAGTGACGCATGGGACTTTAGATGCTCCTTTGTACATACTTTCCAAAGCATTCGATATATTTTAATCTTTTAGGGTGATAAAAAAGCAATCGAGGGAAGTGATTTATGAAGCCTTAAAAACTGACAGAAAGAAATCAAGAAAGAAAGAAAAAAGCTGGACATGACAATTTAAGTTGTTTGAAATCTAATGGAAAATCTATGATAATGTTCATTTTTGCAGATACATCAAGCATGAAATTATTGATTACGATGCTCTTGTAGATGAAGACGCCACTAGTTTAATAGCTGATAGATGAAACATTTTTGCATCCAATGCACCATTCTGCCAAACATCAACGCCTGCATAGGAGAAATTGTAAAGCAAGGACGACGGCAAATAGCATCATAATTCTTCACTTTTTAATCAGTCTCATTGACCATTCATGGCAAATTATTTAGTTGACAAGTCTATGTGATGCAAAAACAGCCATATTGAATTAGTTGATAAATTGGTACATAGAGGAATGTCATGTAACTATTGGATGCAACATGGGTGGCTTGTTACATCGCATAGAGGCACTCCTTCTCTGTTAAATAGATTTGAAGACACAATTTGATGGCGTTCCTTTGGATTTTTTTTATCTTGTGTGGAAGCAACCTCTATCCACTTAAAGACTTATTAACTCTTAATAATAAAGCTAAGGTGTTCAGTTTCAGCGTTCTATTAGATTAGCTTCTACTGCAAGAGTTCTTGTCATAATTCTTTCCTTGAGAAGATGATCGAATCTTGATTTAAGGTTAATGGTTATAATTCAGTAATTGTACCCATGATTGAATGAGATAGAACGCCTCTGCCTTGGAGAGGATTCAGTGGGCAAACAACATTGATGAAGCGTTGAAAAAGAGTTGAAGAAAATGACACTTAACAGAGAGAAAGCGTTGGTGAATGGCCGAATATGAACTTTTTGAGCAATTTAACAGCTATTTCATGCAGTATGACACTTTTTGATAAGCATTTCTGGTTTGAGAAATAGGCCACTATGTAGAAAATGATCACAGTTGAAAGGTAACCAGTCAGGATGCAACATCTAATATTTCATTCAGCAAAGAGCCCCGTTTGGAAAGCGGTCTGCCGAAACATGTCAGAGAATGCAAAACATACCAAACCAAACCAAATCAAAACAAACCAAATGAAATCTTCACAGGCTAGATCGATTCTAGTTTCCTATAACCGAATGCAACTGGCATTTGCTTTGAAACACCATTTGGTTGCAAGGTTTTGGCTATTATTTGAGAAGCTCGCTGCATGATTGTTTTTAGTCAAATCTACTCTTAGAAATTAATTCCGAATTCGATATTTTCTTCTCTCAGGTTCAAACGATAGCTTTCTTCAAGTTAACAACTTGTAATGGCTTACCCAAGCGCTCCTTTTCGAATTTCTCTTTGAAAGGCAATTTAGAATTCGTTTTTGTGTCGTTCTTTTTCTGCTGCCAAAGCATGAGCTGAAAGGTTCAAAGTCGACGTAGTAATCAAAAAATATACAGTTAAAGACCCATTGCTAACCATGATCCTTTGTGCGCCGATTGAAAAGCAAGGCAAAGGGGATTTAGGCCAAAAAGGACTTTCAGATAACACGAAAGTCGCCTTTGGTGTCACAAAGGATCATGGTTAGCGATGGGTCTTTAATACCTTTTATATAGATTTTTTCCGGCTTTAGCTGACCGAGCAAAGTAGCAGCTAATCAAAGAGATTCTCACTCTAGCTGACCGAGAGAGTTTAGAGTTTCAAAGAGAGAATCAAGGAGAGTCTGGCTTTAGCTGACCGAGCAAAGTCTCAACCGATTATTGGAACTTCCAGTTGAGTGTTGGTGCAAACATCTTGTTTATGATATTTGCTGGGAGGAAAATATGCATCATCTATCACTTCCAAGTTTTTGGGTTTTCAGGAACCTTTGAAGATATGGTGTTAGTGGACTTTGCAGTATCGTTGTCTCAATAACAATATCAAGTATACAATATCACTGTCGTAAAAAGATGCTACCCAGACAACTCAAGATTGAATCAGAGGCCACAAAATGATGTAATTCTCTAAAGTTAACGGCCTTAACAGTGTTGTAGAGCTGCGAAGCTGTCCTTTCCCACGTCGTACAGGAAATAGTGGCCTGGATGTTAACGCCTACTATGTCTATTGCTTGTATCCAAACTTCATTCATTTACACGAAAGGCCACTCCACTTAGCTAGTGTTTGGCACAACCCTACCAGTGACATTTGAAATGAAGATATCTGTCAGAGAATTTTAGTAACTGAATTCTCATAGAGCAAGTGTTCTAGAAACAGTGTATCCATATTTGACAGGGCACCATAAACCAAAGGATGTTGTTACATTGTATTTCCAGTCAGTAAGATAATTTAGCGGGGCAACTTCTTTTCTTTTTTGCTCTTTGATTAGCAGCTATTTCGATATGTAAAGCAATGTTTTAGAAATTCTTCTCAATACATCTTACTTACGTCAAGAACCGTTGTGTTCACTCCAGTCAACATTTATATCTGTACCAAATCTGCTCTCTATTGCAAGGCCTCACGAACGAATAGATTCTGAACAGGAACTACCAGGGGCGGCGTGGAAAAAATTAAGGGCACGGGAAAAACTCGTCGAAAAGGGGCCCATGATGGCCTGACGTCCTTTTCTGTACATAGGAATCTTGTCCCTCCTTTTACAATTTTGTCAATGACTTGCCAATTTATGGTTCCACAGCAATGATCGACGCAACAAACGGTAAAAAACGGGTTAACCAACAAAACTAACAAGTACACTCTAAAATGTTCGCTAACATTAGCACTGATTTATGAAAAAAGCTATGACGATGGATCCATCTTAACTAGAGTTTTTCCATTATTGATCGATGATCGAATAATTTTTTAGGCAATTTTCTAGCTGAAAAGGCCCTTACAAAAGTGAATCTATCGAAGAATGGTGTTTAAGGTTTTCACAGAACATCGTATGCTCCAAATCTTTGAGAAGATTGATACTTGAATGGCTTGACAGAAACTTACACGGATTGCACCACAGTTCTTCTTAACCTTCATTCCACCACGTTAATAGCTTAGTAAGTGAGTTGTTAAATGTGAAATATGTTTTGGCACCCATGGTCAGTGACATGGCCAACGAAAATCAACTGGCAGAATATGAAAATAGGGGGTGCTAGGGGCAAAGCCTTTAGGAAAAATATTCGATGACACACCCTTTACTTTGGCCTAGAATGCTTCTCCCGACCCCATGTCTGCTGGTCCCGAAAAAAAAATTATGGACCATTCAGTGTTTTTCTGAATCAGCATACCCACGAAACTTTTTAAGCAAATATCTTAGCTTTGGCTTAGAATGCCTGCCTACCTGAGCCATATCGGAAGCCACGACGGTTCTGCAACTGCTATCTATGAATCAGTTTTTGTTGGAATCCTTTGACGAATTTGCCAAGAGAAATCTTCAAAAACCCTAGCTTTTACTTTGGCTTAGAGTGACTTTCCAAGTGACCTCCTAGCATTATTCAGAGGTATTCTGATTCTTCTACTACTTTCTCCTCTTTTTGAAAGAATCTCGAGACCCATCTTTTAACAGAAGTGGAATGGCGGGGGCCAGGGGCGTCGCCAGCCCGAAAAAACTGGGGTGGACAAAGGAGGGAGTCTGGGGGCGAAGCCCCCAGAAAAATTTTTCGTGACCACGCCCTTTAGACTCTCGGAAAACGTGGGAAACGCCCTCTGAAGCATTTCTGAACTATTTAGAAAATTTTGGAGAAGCAGCTTTGTCAAGCAGCATTTTTCGTAACAGTGGGCATTTTTTCATAAAAAATCGAATAGTGAAGCACAACACGATATAATCCATGTAACTATTTACGAGGAAGGAAGAGATATGAATTGAAATCGAAATCAGTTCTCAAAAAAGGCTAACAGTGGGAACAATCACAGTTAATGTAGGTTTACTACCATCAGATCTGCGTAAATGAGAAACTTTGATATCAGTATCAGTTTATCATTCGCTGAAGTTATCACTGACTTGTCAAATTTTCACTTACTTCTCAGTGTCGAAGTAATTTACTTTAATTTACAAAGCAAGTTTCCAACTTCCACTGGTTTCAAATTGTTCAAATAGGCTGTCCAATTCAATCTTATTTGCAATATCTCTTTCAATGCTAACTTTAATGAGATGTTCCAAGCGTTCGTCTGACATTGAAGCACGCAGGTTTGTATTTATTATCTTAATTTTACTGTGTGCCCTTAGCAAGATGCTACTGTTGCCGGCATGTGGCAATGATCCTGAAAACTTCGAATAAATCAGGGAATGAATTAATGAAATGAATATTCTGAGAGAAGGAAATGAATGTTCTGAGTGAGTGAAAATCAACCCCCCCCCCCAAAGTTTTTTCAACGGATTTCGAGAAATTAGAAAATCGAACTCTGGGAAAACTGGGGTGAACATGTCCACCCCAGTCCACCCCGTGGCGACGCCACTGGGGGGCATTTCCCCATCTTCACCCAAGACCATGCCACTGCTTATGGATCTGCATGAACAAGATCACGGAAGGCAAAGGGTTTTGACTCGAGGTATACACACTATCTCACTCAATTTCAATTAATGATATAGTCTTTCATGGAAGTGGAATCCATGAGAGTCCCCATTGCACCATTATGAACAATCAAGTATCCCAACCTTCCACTCTGCAGCTACCGGGGCCTTCCGTTTCAGTCCAGTTTCTGAATCAGTGAAGATCGGATAAAAACTGACGATTTAACAAATGGCTCAAAAGTCTCTGATCTGAGGCCAAAGACTTCGCTCAAGCGAGGGCTTCGAGAGGAGGGTTGGAAGTATGGAGGTTTGTGCAAAGCAATGATCTTTGCTTTGTGTGTCAAGTGTATTCCTGGGTCTTGCCCAATGGTCATAAAATTCAAAGTTTTCAAATGGGTCCAGCCACTGGTGGGGCTATTTCTCCTCAATGGCGGGAATGCTTCAATAGTACAGATGTTAAACTTGCCCTGTCTCATTCTTATAAGAAATACGTGCACTTACAGGGTGTCTCAAAAAATTTGTTTGAAGTTCGATTACCTATTGTAAAATAACGATAACATGGACAGGCCCCTGGGAAGAAAGCCATGTTCCTAACATTATGAAATAATTTTGGAGACCAGAATCTTGCAAATCGGTTTAAAACTAACAGAGTTGCGAGCCTTGAAAGATAAAAATATGCGATAGCTGGAACCAGCGACTCCTATGATTACTTGTAATTCAAGGAGCTCGAAGACCGAGGTAAAAGAAGCTTATCCAATGTCATACCTCTCGTTGATATAAGAGCAAACCAAATAGGACTTCTGAAAGTGATTTAACCCCTGCGATCATTGTCAAAATTTGCTCAACATTTCATATGTCAAAAACCGTGGTTCAAAACATAATCGATCAGAGAATGAATCTGTTTCCTCAAAGCATCCATATCCTTGAAAGTTAGGTTATCGAAAACTGTTCAAATATCATTTGGTACGCCCTGAAACAATTGAGAAATAACAGAAAGGATGGCCTAAGGGACTTTTACTAAAAATGCTGTTCGAGGCCCCTGGTTTCAGCTTTCGCACGAACTTGAACTTCAAAGACTTGTAACTTCAGGAATTTCTCGCAGATTTGCAATATTTTTGTGTCAAAAATTAATCCAACATCTCTAGGAAAGGGTTATTTAACCAAGTGCTCATTCAGCATATCGTTATTTTTTAGTATTTAATCAAACGTCGAACAATTTCTTTGAGACACCCTGTATAATTTTCTTCTAGCTTAGCTTTAGGGGGCCCATATCTGCATGATTTTCAGGGGCCACCGGGACAATTTCCCGGTGTCCCGATGGGCCACGCCGCCCCTGGGAACTACCATTTTACGAAACTATGACCAGAAATCGAATCCCCGCCACTTAGCAAGTAGAACAAGAAATTCAAGATCGCTTCAATGTCAGCTTGGATCTAATCAGCCAATCAAAGGCCAAGAAAGGGAGTGCGCTGTAAACTTATCGAGAAAACGATAATCTGATTGGGCTCCACTTGAATTCGAATGGAGAGGGCAAAATTTGGAACCTTCTTCATTCAGCATTGCCAGAATTCTCGCTTTTCAAGCCAAAACCCTTCTATAAAATGCGGAAAATTGGAGGCTCATGTAGTCAATTTAGTGTTACAGCACAAACTGTGAGAAGCACGATCTTGACAGAGATTGATGCCTAAGCGCATTTAAAAAGGAAAGTCGTTGAGATACCTTGATAACTCTGAAACTCTGAAAGAGAAGAACATCGACGTAGACTTATGACCTGGAGTCCCTTGTTTCCTGGAGTCCTTTGACTCATGACATTACTCTGGCAAACCTGACCCCATCCAAGCCTGAACTCTGAGTTAAGATTTGAGACTTACTATGGTTACGGCAAATGTGATAAAATTCTATAGCTCGGACGATATTCGAGATTTGAGGCCGTGATTCGTAAGGAACATGATTCGAGAATCGAGATTCGAGATCGTGATTCCATGAGAATTCGATTGATGAATGCAAAAATAGGGTCAGCTTTCTTCTGGAGTTCCTGTCGAGCAAGGTTTACCGCAGGGATATGAGGGACTCATTGTCATAAGTCTACATTTGAGGTGTTGTGAACATTTGAAAGAGCCAAACTTTTTGGGCTACTTTGGATGTTGAAACTACAACGAGTTTCATGAGCATATGATGGTTCACGATACTTAAAACACTTACGCGCAAACACTTACGCGCATCCATTGTAGGCGAGCAGTAAAACTCAATAATAAAAGATGAGCCATTATCGCAGGAGCTCAAAACCATCTCAAAGTGAAGCTTTCTTTACAGACATTACAAGCCAGAAATAGCAATAAACGAATAACACTGAGAATGTTGGATCATGAGACAAGAAATTTTGAATGAAATTGTAAATAGATTTTGCAGCCTGATCGCAGTTCTACGGCCTCTTATCTTTACAGTCTGGTAAAGTACTATGGAAAGTTTGGCCCTGAAAGGACAATCTTTCTTGTCGATGTAATCAATGAAGACCACTGTGTCTACGTAATCTGAAATCTGATGACATTGGTGTGAACCATGACAATAGCTTGTTTTAAATGACGTCATATATCTGAATGAAAGTAGCACAGTTAGTTAACCGCTGCTTGACAAATGTCAAGAGGAAATATATAAACCGTTACTGCGTAACTCTTTGTTTCGATTTGTAAGACTGACTGTAACTTTAGAAAAAAAACAAGCATAGTTGCCTTGCATGAATTCTACATGTTCGTGATCTTGAATAATCTTATTAATGTACTTCACAATAACATATGCTGCTTATCAACAACGCCCAAAAACCATGTAACTCAATCGATGGTCTTTGCTATCAAAAGATTGACTCATAAAGATTGAAACCATCGCAATCTGTGGCTAACTCCTTGGTTTTCAGTATTTCAATGGGTAAGGGCGAATTATGGCTTTCGATAATATCTTCAAAGTCACGTCTCTGTCCTGGGTTAATGTTTTGAAAGTTTATGATTTGGTCATCATTCCCAAAGATGAACAGAAAAGTGTTTGCTAACTCCACTGAGGCATCATAGTAAGGCAATATGCATATTGCAAAACTTAGAGGCATTGCGCAACGCTACCTTATGTCAAAAGACATTTCATATCTTTGTTTTTTATCCATTCCTCGAGTTTTCTAACATTTTGATTCGTTTCAAGGATTCTATCAGAGTTTAAAATGGCCAAAATTTCATCACAAAGGCATGGATAAGCTCTGAAAAATCTCAAATTCTTTGGCAGAATTGTTGTCTCTGTTTACCAGTATTCGAGTCTACTATTGCTGTGAAAATTCATTCTGTCGGGAAAACGTGTAGAGCGTCATCTGTCACCTCCACGTTACAAGGCTAGTTTGCAAGGCGTAGCACTGTTATGTTGAACGCCTATTTTCCGTCTGAAGAAATGTTTTGGTAAGCCTTATCTTAATGGAATTATCTGTTTGGAAACATGGGCTCAAGGAAAGTCAACGATTCTGAGAAAACTGGCTTTGGATCTGATGCAGCAATGTTTGCTTCTATTGAGTAACAACAAGCGGGATCAGAGACTTACGAGGAAGTCAACTTAGATTGATCACTACTAATTTGAGCTTGGTTAGATGATAACAAAATTATGGAAAATGACTGATAATAATTTCAAAGTTGATTTTCATAGTTTTTACAGTTGTTTTACATTTGATTTATATGTATTTCATGTAGCTGTCCCTTATCAATCTTACAATTTATTGATTGAAGTTGTAATGTAGTAGCATAAATCATAGAACTTTAAACTTTACTTTAGTGACCAAAGCTTGAAAAGCGTTGCTTTCCTTGGTTCATGTAGAATGCAAGAATTAGAACAAGTTTTGATATTTCTAGTAGCTTGTATTGAACGAAAAAAATTGAATTGAATTTGAATTGAAACTACGACGCATTCAGTTTGTACGGACCAGGGAGATATAGACGGGAGACGGACTACGGATCTAAATCTCCCTGGTACGGACTACGGACCTATCAACAGGTGAGGTACGAATAGAATAAATCCAGCGATGCGTGACCCCAGTGGCCGACTGGCTCAGAATTTATCACCGACCATGGTGGACTCAAAGGGGCCCTAGTGGGTGTGGCCTGAGAAATGAGGGTGTGGTCGATGACAAATGCCGTTGCGATTCCCCGATTTCTTAACAAACTTGTGTAGCACTTAAGAACGCTATATAATTATGGCATACAAAGTTAAATCCAAGTTAAATGTTTACAAAAATATAAATTTGCATGTAAGTGTCTGATTTTAGAATCTACTTTACAACAGCAACTTTGACATCTCTTGAGAACTATGAGCTAAGCGATCTAGTGCTTTCATTTTTCAAGTTTTTCAGCAACGCTTTCTCGATGCTCATCAACATAGTGGCTTCCAGCCTATCTTGTTTCAAAGTACTTCGTAAACGAGTTTTATAATCTTTAACTTCGAGAACGACCTTTCACAATTAACTTGAGTGACGGACAACGTGCATAACACTTTGTACGCCAAGTATAGGTTGTCATACATCCCTCTCGTGGAGTCGATATTTTGATAAAAGCCTTAACCCTATCAGGCCTAGGGTATTTGACGCTCTAGAAGGCCTAGGGGGGGTGATTCAGCCCCCTAATTTATTTCTGTTCTGGAAAACCTAAAGCCTTGAAACCTTGCATGTGTATAGAACATCATATGGTAAACCCAAAAATGAAATCCATTTTTAGATATGTCACGTGACCTTTCCATGACGTCACATTGTTCAATTTTCAAAGTCAATAGGGAAGGCAAGGAAAGGCAAATTTGTCTCCTGATGTAAATGCCAAATCTTCTGTTTCTGAACTTACCTCGCCAGGATATTTTCGTTCTAATTCAATGATCAGTTATATGATATATTACCAACTACACTACTTACAAAATCACTCTGCCAGCGACACTACTTACAAAATTACTCTACTACACTAAAGAAGAAACCGCAAGGAGCACAGGGCTATGTCTACCCTGAAAGGCATTTAACATAAAGATAAAAACTACAAGCAAGTATGAAAGGAAAGAAACAAGAAAAGAAAACCGAACAATACACCTAAGTTCCCGAGGTTGCAGCAGCTAAGTGCCGGTAGCATCATCTTATCTAATACCGCATTCACACTGACACAGTTAAACCAGCTTTACTTAAACTAGGTTAGATTTCAACCAATCAAATGCGTTGGATTCATTGGATTGCCCAATTAGAAGGCTCCATTCGATAACCTGGTTTAGTTTAAACTGGTGCAACTCGCAGTGTGAATAGGGCATAAAACGTTGTGCTGCGCATATATATCTTAGGGTTGCTTTGAGGATTCCTGAATTAGCATTAACGTACAACTTTTCATCACCATACAGTATTATCTTAAAGAGAATTTGAAATGTTTGGCAAGACGTACGGTTGCAACGTTGGAGCTAGGATATCATCTCCCCCTGATAACTTCATATAAATGTTATCGTTTCTTTATATGCATATCTTGATCTACGATCGCTAGATTGCATCAGTCACTGTTTCATAAAGGATGTACATTTGTCAAAGGATACAAGAAAACCCAAAAGTGCTTTGTGGAGGATTTGAGCGTAGATAGTGAGGATACAGTAAATGCAATATTAATCTGCCATCATTGTAATGTTGCATACCAAAATCAGATTGCAAGAACGTTCGTTTCTGACTTGACATCACAGTATCATTATCATTGACCACCATATTCAAATTCAAAGTACTGACTGTTGCAGCGAAGATAAATTCTACCTGACTCAAATGATCAACTATTCCATTTCATTTGTTCCTTCTTTAATTTGTTAAAAAGTAAACTTTATCAAGTCTTGGTTGCCATTCATTTGCTGAGCCACCCAAGCAAGGTTTGACACTGCGAAATTGAAGCCTTGAAAGTGAGTATCAAATAAAGTCAGAGGTCCTTTAACAGCAGAACAGATGGGGCTCGACTTTCTTCACAAACCACACTGTGTAGGCTAAGACGTTCGATGAAATTTAGTTTCATTATCTGCTATGAAATACGAAGGTGGTGGGGAGCAGTGGCGTAACGCACGGTGGTTGGGGTTAGAGCAACTCCTAAGGGCCCCCAGGGGCCCCCAAGGGGCCCCTTACGATTTTCAGTAATGTACTGATGTAGCTTTGACGAAACTTGTTGGGGATACGAATCATCAATGTTCCAAGCAACGGTTATCCCCCGAAAAGGAAACCTTTGATTATGCGCAGAAAGCATGTTTGGTCTGTGGAAAGAATGCGGGCGGAGCATCCAACCACAATCCAAACAATGATTAGCAGGGAAACAAAGAGATTCTTGCGCATGGTAATAAGTTCCTCGGCTGTTGATCTGCTTTGAACATTACCAGCAAAACAAAGGCCTCAGACAAAAGGGGCAGTCCTCGGTATCCTCAACAAAAACAGCGTGTTGCGTTGATTTGCAATGAATGCTTGAGGGCCCTTCCAAGGCAAAGACTTCTAGCAAATTGGACACAGCTGTGAATTGAACTAAATGCAAGTTTAGTATAAATGGTGCAAATTGCAAACTTTTCAAAAATGCTTTGCTATCTTCTAGCGAATATGGACGTTTTAGAGGATGAATTTACCAAAAATCCATTTCATACCCGAGCTTAACTTTTGAATGTTTCCTTCGGAAGCATGTCGTCGATCACAATCCTTTTTTCTGAATTCGATGATGAAAGTTCTACGAAAGATACGTTTTCCGATATTCTAAAGAGCATGGTTCAAAAGGTTTTCCCGATGGGATACCCCAAATGTAGCTCGCTTTGCTAGCATTCATTTTAAGCTCCATTTATAGCACAGTTCCCAATATGTTTCTTGATAAGAAAGCTCCATAGACGCCAGTTATGGAGGTTTTGATGTGCTGGGCTCAAGTTGATCTTGCCAATGAAACACCGCTTTGATGTTGGAAATTTGGCTAACTTTTGTTGATCTATCTGCCGCCTGAAGGGGTCCCTACGCAGGTAAATTACTAAGGGCCCCGAGTTGCTCCGTTACGCGACTGGTGGGGAGCCATCCATTAGGCAAAAAGGCTAATGGATTGTCTGTTGAGAAGCCGAAGTGAGGAAAGACAAAGATATGGTTATTGGTACGAATGCACCAATTTCATTAGCCAATCTATTTTGTCAGAGTTCTTCGCAACGAAAGAAATTACGTATTACCTAAGAAAAAAGAATCCACTCCAGGTACCAAAAGTTAAGAAATCCTCATATGGACAGAGTTCCCTATTGTTCAGAAGTAGAACAGTTAGAAATATTTTGTCAGACAGCATAAAAGTCGCACAAAGTACAAAGCGATTTAGAACAATGATCAAAAATTGGAAGGGAGAACAATACCAATGCAACATTTGTAAATAGGTTCATAATTAGATCGTTGGTTTTTATTAGTTTACATTAACTAGACATTTCACCAACTGTAAATAAATGAATTATCATTATCATTAGTGTTTTCCTTCAACATATTTTTAGAACCAGCTCTTTGGCAAAATCACTAATTTGGATTGGACTTGAATAGACGGTATTTGCAAACTAAATTTCTTTGGTGGATCTGAAGTTGGATGAAAGTTGAATATGAATGAGCAATTATCTCTAGATTTATTTCTATTTTGCAAATAGCAGACAGCAGCAACCCCAGTACTAGGAGAGCGAGAAGATTATTCACCTTTGCCCCACAATCTATATCTTTATTAACAAGTCACTTCAAAGAAATTCCCATAGTATTCCCTATTTCAATCTTCGCCAAAAGATATTGTTCTCATTAACGTAGATATTGTAGATTTACAAGCTAACAACTTTTGAACAAACACTCAAAATATTATTCGTTATCGAAAAAGAATTGCTCAATTTTATTTTGGAAAAATTTAAATCTGCAGTGCTCGAAAGTGATCTTTCATGCGATTTGATGTGAGCTATAAATCATTTCAAGAGTGGTTGCTAGTGTCACTTGGTGTATTTAAGAAGTCTTTTTTATCTAGGTATATTTTTGAAAATTTATTGTGTATTGGTGAAACTAGCAATCCGTGTCTTGCCAATTGAAATGTAGTCTTTACCAAGTTTGACTGATGTTTTCGGATCGATTTTTACATATATGTGTACTACTGAAACCGCGCATCCTCTCTCACATTCATGTCTCGGCTTTAACATAATTATGCTGTATCCAAAAGCGCATTCCAAGATAATGTTTATATATATATATATACTTGCTAGCTGTTGAATATTTATAAAATAAGCTGCTTGAAAAAGGCGAAAGCCGAAAGCAACCCATAAGGTGCTAAAATCGAGAAAATTAAAACGTGCCACGGTAGCTTACCCGGAGCGCTAGAGTAGCGGTTAAGGCGCTTGCCCGGAAAGCAGGAGATCCGTGGTTCGATTCCCGGCTGTGGCGCATTTTAATTTTCTCGATTTTCCTGAGAATTTTAAAAATTGTTTCCGTTTGCACCGAAAAAGGAGAAATCCTGGTTGCTCGCTAGCTGTTGAATATTTATATATATATATATATATATATATATATATATATATATATATATATATATATATATATATATATATATATATATATATATATATATATATATATATAGACACTCAAAGAAAAACACTTCTGGTAAACGTTTCGGCGTAAGCCTTCATCAGTAATAACTTTTCCAAATCCAACAGAGCATACATATAGATTACGAAATTTAAAACAATAGCCTAGCCTAGCCTAGCCTAGCCTAGGCGTTTCGTAATCTATATGTATGCTCTGTTGGATTTGGAAAAGTTATTACTGATGAAGGCTTACGCCGAAACGTTTACCAGAAGTGTTTTTCTTTGAGTGTCTATACTATTTTTAAAGCATCTTTTAGAATGAGCTTTTGAGAATATATATATATATATATATATATATATATATATATATATATATATATATATATATGTACGCATTAGCTCAATCTCAATATGTAATAAAAATAGATATAGAAACTCAGAAAAAACACATTCGTTTAAACGTTTCGGCCAAAGCCTTCATCAGTATGCTTCGACGCTTCTGATAATAATAGTAATACATTTAGGATCAAATCTACGTGGCAGCCCCCTAAGGACGACCCAGTTCTGGAAAACTATCTTTCGCTGCTGGAGAAGGAGGTACTGTCTGTCTCGCCGGAGGGTAAGAATTTTAGCAACCTTTCTTCTTCTGAAAAACTTTGTTTGAAACAGCTTAAATGTGATAGGAACATAGTCATCAAGGAGGCGGACAAGGGATCAGCGGTTGTAGTTTGGGATCGGGAGGATTACATAAGTGAGGCTAACCGACAATTAGACGATAGGCAGGTTTATGAAGAAGTAGAGGTGGACCCCTCGGTAGATTTGGGTAAGACCATTAATTCTAGGTTGAATGAGCTGAAGGAGGAGGACCCGGGGTTAGAGGAAGTGACTGACTATTTAAAGGTTAAGGATTCTAAGTTAGGTAGATTTTATTTGTTGCCTAAGATCCACAAGGGTCTTAGTAGTGTAAAGGGGCGACCAGTCATTTCCAATAGCGGTACTATAACGGAGCATATTTCAGAATATCTAGACCACCATCTTAACCCGTTGGTTAGCCAAAGTAGGTCGTATGTTAAGGATACCAACCATTTTTTGTCTAGGCTAAGTAAGTTAGGTAAGATACCAGAGGGGGCTTTGTTATGCACTGTTGATGTTATGGGGCTCTATCCCAGCATCCCACACGGGGAGGGTTTAGAGGCCATCAGGGAGGCGCTGGATAGAAGGGAAAACCCGGGCGTGGCTACTGATACCCTAGTTGGGTTGGCGTCCTTGGTCTTGGAGAATAATTATTTTGAATTTAATGATAGGTTTTATAGGCAGAAATTGGGCACGGCTATAGGCACGAAGTTCGCTCCGGCCTATGCCAATCTCTTCATGACCCGGTTGGAAGAGAGGTTGTTGGATGCTTCAGCTGACAAGCCCCTCGTCTGGATGAGATTCATCGATGATGTATTCTTTGTCTGGACGCATGGGGAAGAAAAGTTGAAGTCTTTTATCAATCATCTCAACAGTAGTCACGAAACCATTAAGTTTACTAGCGAGCAGTCACGGGGTAGTATAAGTTTCTTAGATGTTCAGGTTAGCGTGGGGGAGGGGGGAGTCCTTTCGACAGACTTGTTTTGCAAGCCTACTGATACACATCAGTACTTGCATAAGAAGTCTTGTCACCCCTGGCACACCAAGAAGGCGATCCCCTATGGTCAGGCTCTTAGGTTTCGTAGGATATGTTCGGAGGATCGCCAATTTCAGGAGAGAGTAGGTGAGTTAGCTGGATGGCTTAAGGACAGGGGCTACGAAGAGTCTTTAGTTAACGAGCAAATCGATAGGGTACGTAGGTTGGATAGGGCAACTCTTCTAGCAAATTCGGGCAATAGGACCAATGACCAAGGGAGGGGGGAAAGGGTTCCACTTGTTGCAACATATCATCCAGCGCTCAATAGTTTGGGGAAGGTTGCCAGGAAACTCCATCCTATGCTCACGAATTCGGAAGAGCATAGGAAGGTGTTTCCTGAGCCA
The DNA here is from genome assembly GCA_964020215.1 of Aurelia sp. 3 sensu Dawson et al. (2005). NCBI lineage: Eukaryota > Metazoa > Cnidaria > Scyphozoa > Semaeostomeae > Ulmaridae > Aurelia > Aurelia sp. 3 sensu Dawson et al. (2005). The sequence goes on from OZ026585.1 coordinate 13,982,901, forward strand.
CCTTTAATTGCATTTAGGAGATGTAAGAACCTTAAGGATATACTTGTTAGGGCTAGGCTGAGTAATGAGGGAAATGGGGGGACTGATAAGAAGGGGTGTTCTCGTTGTGGTAAATCTCGTTGTCAAGTCTGTAATGTCATGAGCAATAGTGAGCATTTTCATTCTAATGTAGATAACCGGGAATATAGGATAAATTATTCGTTTAATTGTGACTCGTCAAATGTTGTGTATTTGTTGGAATGTACTGTTTGTGGTGTACAATATGTTGGTAGCACCTGCACGCCTTTTAGGCTTAGGTTTAATAATTACAAGGCGTGCAGTCGTAAGTTTAATTCGGGGCCTCAGTACCCCAGGCGGAATTCTTCAGACATTTCACTGAAGAAGGCCACCGGGGGTTTCTGAAGGATATTAGCGTAAAGATAATTGATAGGCTAACGGGGGGTAATAGGATGCGGGAAAGCTTCTGGCAATATCGGCTAGATTGCTTTGCCCCTAAGGGTTTAAACACTAGGCAGGTTGATACATAGATTTCATTTTTGTTATAATTTTGGTTGTTGTGTTGTTTTAACTTTAGCACTTAGCTTTTCGTTAGGGACACACGCTGTTTTTTTAGGGTTTTCTGTTCTGCCAATCCGCTCTCGGATCTTTCTATTGTTTGTTTTGTTGTAACGTGCTATCTTTTTCAGCTTCGGCGAGACAGACACAGCCACCGACTGCAGCAGTTCTTAACTCTGCGCTTTCTTTTATCTTTCTCCCGCCACCTTTGTATTACCGGCTGCTTTAACACATTTATATTACGCATTGTAATAGGTAGGACCCGCTTAGGCTATTGTTGTGTATCGTTTTTGAAATTCGAAATCTATATGTATGCTCCGTCGGATTTTGGAAAGTCATACTGATGAAGGCTTTGGCCGAAACGTTTAAACGAATGTGTTTTTTCTGAGTTTCTATATATATATATATATATACACACACACAGAGATATATATATATTTATTTTTCCTTTGCAATCACCTCTAAGGGGACCATCATGGAAATAAGATCAACTCGATCTTTTAATGCTATCCCTGCCACTTTAATTAGAGGTGTTTTTAACTTGTATTTGAACTTGCTTATGTAGCTAATATATTGTAAATATTTTATTTATATATCCTTTTATTTGCTCTTTCCTTTTCTTTTAACAATTGTATTTTTTCTTTTATTTGTGGCAAATTTATACTTACTTACTTATTTTAGTATCCTTCCAAGTTCAAATGTTTTCATTGAGATCGATTCAGGAAAAGTTGACGGAAAAATTGAGAAGAAATCTCCAAGCACCTTTTTGGATTTTGACAAGGAATTAATCTTCAACCACTAAGATCGACTTAGTACATGATAAACATGGAATGAATGGATAATTGCTGATCTACCATTACCTCAAAATCAGTTTCTATCTTGCGCATGTCATGAAGGACAAGTCTGGGGTTGGTATGTTTGATGATAAAAGATTCTACTGTTTTGAACGTTGTGCCGTTTTTCCCCCACCATTTCGTATCTTTTCCCTACTAAATCGCTTTTTTTCCTTTTCATAATAAATAAAATAAAACTAATCTAAATACATTAATACTGTACCGCTCTTGGTATAAGAAGACACAAGATCATCTGGCTTACATCAAGAACGGCGTTTACAATTTTTCAAATACAACTTCAAAACTAGAAAAAAAACAGCAATGCACGAAACAATGCGGAGCAAAGCAACGAAAGAAATATCACTCAAATAGTTAAAGAAAGGAAAGGACTAGCAATTCCACATCAGACCTAAAACATGCTATGGGGTCTAACCCTTTTATATTGTAGGCTTCCATCAGTTTTATACTATCACATCGCAACTGGATGGCAAAATGACGATGGAAGTAAAACACTATGGACGCATTTGGATGGTTTGGTGCGGAACTGTATAGAAGATAGGAAGGATAGCTGCTAGATGATTGCATTATATTTTTTTTAATGTTGATCCAGAGGTACTGACATTCCACCCAAGCGAAAGAGTTACCAAATCGTGTATTCAAATAAGCGACTAGAGGACAGGGACGCCATAAATGCAAGGAATCTTCCCTTTTTCTGACGCCACGATTAACAGAAACGAGGCCACCCGATTATTTTCTTGCATTCTTGCATCTTATTAGCGGCTAGCCTCTTTATCATGTTTTGATGCGCAAAACATTTAACTAATTCGCAGCTGTTTCTAACATCAACATATGAAAATATTCATTTTTTGCGGAAGCAGATGGTAATTTAGTTTTCTAACATTAGTTATATCAACCAAAGACTTACAGTTTAAAGAGAATCCATACGAAATCTCGATGATTGATAACTTGATACCTTTTCAAAGTCCAAAATAATACTTTGAGATAGTTTGCAGTCGTCAGTTGACTTTTTCCTGAATGATGACAGATCTCTATTAATGTTAATGACTTGGAAGCAAAACTTACATCGGTCGATAAGCGCAATCAAACTTTGTAAAGAGTACACTTATGCTATGACCGAGAAAAAGTTTCAAAAATTGTTGCCAGATTGAAATTGGCTGGCAAGCTCAAATTTTACTACATACTAAATCTTATCTTAAGCCAGTTGTGTGACTAGTCAAGACTCAAGACTCTCCAGTTGTGTCTTTGATAGTGTCAAATAGTCTACTTTTCTGCCTGCCTCTTCTTCTACTTCTCTGTGCCATGCCAAACAAACGTGTCTTTTTAATTGCATTGGCATGTTGAAATAAGATAAGGCTTCGCCCTACTTGCAGCAAAGCTCACTGCTCTAACTTGTGAACATTCAGATAATATCGTGAAGAGAGAGAGTTATTTGCCTTGCCATAATGTTCGTATGAAAAAGATGGGCTCCTCATGCTCTTTATCTTCTATCTATTCCCTAATGGTTATTTGTACATTTAATTTGATTCGAACCATACAACTGCCCTTTGTTAATCGCTAACACCTAAAAAACATTTAAACAACCTTTTTTGGTATTTTCTCTTTTTTTATTCATTAATAATATTGCAAGAGATCCTACCTTCTACTATACGGCTATAATTACTATACAACACTACAAGGATGATACCATGGGGAAGGAAAGACAATGACTACCCCATGCCCAATATGAAAAGACACACAATGTCACCCTAAATACAACAAATCGGTATTTTCTTCCATTCTCATAGCAGCTCTTTGTACTAGATATCATTTTGCAATTTTTTACGCGAGTTCAAAAGTCTTCAAATTTCTCAATGTCTCCAATCGCGTGCCTTGATGACAAGTATTTTCTTTTTATAGCCTGTGAAGTTGAGTTGGCAGAGGAATCAATTAGACACTATCAGGTTTGCTCGAGTTCAATTTCCAAAAATTATCCAGTAATATAAGGGAGGAGCCACTCTTATTGCATGAGCATTTATCAGAAGTTACACCATAACAAGGTTTGGAGGTTTATGGTTGCTCTTTCTTTGTCACAACCTGCAACTAATAAATCGAAAGTACTCATGATATGTGGATGACGCATGCCAACCTCTTTAACTCTATTTCAACAGGGTGAAAAAGTGATTTTCCTACCGGGGAGAGAGTTGCTAACACCCTAATTATCTTCGAAACTATAATAGCTATGACGATGAAATCTGCAATGCGTCATAAATGAGCAAAAGACGATATAAAAATGGCGTCAATTAATTTTAGTCACATGTTTGGTGTCTAGGCAGTCAAGTAGAGTTCAAATTTTGACGAGGTTTCATTTCATTTACGAAAAAGTTTTATTTTATTGAATAACTTGTCAAATCGGTGAAACTATCCAGATATTTACTTGACAGCTAGCCTTACTTTGCCTTTCATATAGCTTCATATGAATATCTGCGGTTTCTAATTGATTAACTAAGTAGATAAGGACAATTCCATCCAAATGCAAATTTTTTGCTCAAAATAATGATAAAACATTATCAGCTCTATATATATATTGGGTGAAATAAGTACTTTCATCGATGACAATCATTGCATGGATTTTCATACAAAATCTCCAATTGGTTAAAAATATGATGTTACAATAATCTATGACGTCATAGAAATAATAATTGCTAAGGTAAAAATATATAGATTAATTCTATATCGAATGAAGGTACTCACCTAGACAAACCGAATGGTATATGTATTGATGAGATTCAACATCAAAGAACGAGATCGGTGCATTTTAATGATTTATTTGTGACCACTCTCCAGATATGGGCATCTGGAAGTCACGTGGCTAAAAATAGACCTGGAAGCATTTATTTTTGTTATTGGTAATTGAATTTCCATAAAAGTCAGGAAGCTTATCGTTATATCTATCAACGTTTAAGAGTTATCAAAGAACGTTGGGAGGGAGAGAGAAAAACAACCCCCCCCCCCTGTTAAAGCAAACTATGGTCTAAATAAATCACATAGTGGCTTCCTGGAGAGTAGCAATGGATATTCTATGCGAAGATGAATTGCTTAAAGTATTTCTTGACTGGAAAGGAAAGTTCCAGATACTTCAAATAATGAAGTACATTATACAACTGTAGAATAAGTAATGACTACCACCCTGTTAAACTAACAAAAGGTGCAAACTTTGGATTCCCTTTCATTCATTCTCCTTCTTCCCCACTCCCTTTTTTCTTCCTTTTTGTCGTTGCCTTCTTTCTTTGTTTTGCTTATCTATTCATTATACTCAACGATAGAAGTGATGCAAGAACTCAGATTGTCCAATCAATAATTTTACATCAAAATTGATGCACTCGGAACATTACCTTCTTCGATGTTGATGTTAGCATCACGTTCAGCCTGAGTGTTTTTATGTACTGTCATATGTCACGCCCAAGGGAGATGTGCCCGAACACATCCTCCTTATCATTTGTGTGGTTGCTTTGTATATTGTAGTCATTTGATATTGTGCAGGGGCGGCGCTAGCCCTGAAAAAATGGTGGACAAGAGGTAGAATTGATTCCTCGATTGTATGCCTAGCGCTTTTTATATCATTTTTGCTTAAGAATTAATACTGTCCTAAGGAAAGTGGGGTGGACATGTCCACCCCAGACCGACCTGTGGCGCCGCCCTAGATATTGTGGTAACATTGGTTTATGTGTAGAAATATCCTAAAACCAGGACCCGAAGAGCTAAATTTTGATAACAGCAGGATAACTGCTCATTCAAAGCCACCTACCCAACTAAGCCATAGGCATACTGCATGCTAGCAGTGGACAGTTTGCTGTGACAAAATGATGCGGTGTCGCACAGCAAACTTGCTATCAAACACAAACAACTGCAGATGCAGGCTTCGATACCAACGATTGGAGAGACGTGCGTTTAATAACAAGAGCTATAAATGCATTCATTTCATAAGCCACCTTTTTCGCTACTTGCCAGCTAACTACCAAGATGCAACACAAGCCAAGGATTGACATGAACTGTAGCACTTCAAATGCCAGACAATTGATTATGATGGAACGCCAACGGATCTACATGTTGATTTTTTTGCATCACATACCGTGATCCCCCTCCCCCCTTCAAGGAGTCTGACTTAATTCCTTTACAGAAATACATTTACCTCTTGCATGCTTTCATGGGCTGTTTGCTCTCTAAGTGTTTATTCTTTTTAATCACCGATATATACTGCCAAATCTACTGCATGCCCCAGAAAACAATTCTTACAACAAACTATTTTGATAAAGGCAACTGCTAAAACATATTTTTCCAACAAGAACAAGAAAATCAATTCAAAAGAAAAGTTCTTGGAAATGTTTCAGGCAATGAAAAGCAATTGCTGAAGAATTTTTTCTTGGCCAGAATCAAGGTAGAAAATGCTAGGCTAAAATCAGATAGCTTGATTGCGGTTTACAATCAAACAGTCAATGACTGATTATATGAGAGTTTCAGACCATCTGTAACTATAGCCGGACTGTGATAACTTACAATCCTGGACAAAAGTTATGAGACGACAGAGTATCTTGACGTTTTCAAAGGTTCAAAGTGCCCCCTCCCCCCGTATCAATGTTGTTTGAGGTTGAAACGCTTCCAATGGTCACCAACATGCATTCAGGAATCATTGTTGAACAACATTGATACGGGGGGAGGGGGTTCGTAATACCTAAATCCCTTTTATTATCGAAAATTCGGTTCAACCGCGTCAAACGCTACTAGTCTCATGACCTTTTGTCCAGGATTGTAGTTATGATCTGGCTCGTGAAGTTTTTTCTTGATCATCTAGAATATATATAACTTTTTAGTACATACATTGGATACATTGTATGTAAAAAGCTTTCTTTAAATTAGGACTTAATTAGCTCTGATTTAGCTATCTTTGATAAAGCCTACCAAAAATAGATAAATGATGAGGATGACGATGATGATGATGATCTCATCATTTTTGAAAGACTGCTCTTGATTTGATGGCTTTCTTTCAAGATCGCTCACAGTCTTGCCAAGTAGGAATGTATTCATTCTTGATGAACGTGAAGGGAACATTCGTGAAACTGTAGTAAGAATACAAACACATGCACACGATTTAAAATTCGTCGGGAACAATGTTGATAACAAATTTTGACCAATGTGTTGTGGCTTTAACCCTATTTTGGTTGGGGGGGGCAAATTTGCCCCCCCCCCTAGTAGATTCTTTTAAATAACTCTGCGAGGAAGAATTTTATAGCCATGAAACTTCTTGACTTTTTGCAACTACTTATTGTGCAACTTCTCAAAAAGTTTCATTGAAATATTTTGAAAAATGAGGGGGCGGGAGACAATTTTCTGGGACTGACCCAGGAAAAATCGCAAATTCTCAAATCTCAATTATCGCGAAAAAAGGAGCAGAAGTGGAATATTTTGCAAATTTCTTTTTTAATGTTGTGTTATTTGATGCATTCTATCATAAATACCATGTTTGGATGGAAAATATGCTCCAAATTTAATTTTATCTCGATTTTCCTGATTTTGGCCAATTTTACCGCTTTTCTTGACCACACAAAGGAAAATGCTGACGTAAGCAAAAATGGTGGCTATTTTTAAGTTAATTTTTATATTTACAGAAAGTACATGCCTGAGGCTTTTAGCACACCAAATTTGGTCGCTCTATCTATTACCAGTAAAGAGTTAGGTAGGGGGGGCTTTTTTGCCCCCCCAACCAAAATAGTACTATCAAATAGCCCAACCACTATAGGGTTAATGAACGCTTGATGATATTTACAGTTTTGTCGACTGTCAGCATTTCCTCAATCAAGAATTTCAAAACGTGTTATTTGAGATGTCACGAGACTTTTCAGGAATAAATAAGATGACAAGTCATGCAACGGAATCTAGATTTAAAATTCTATAATTAGTTAATCTTCTGCTGTGAACACATTTTCGTAAATGACAGCGTTCTATTTCTGCTTCGAATATTCAGTGGATAAAGATTCCTTTTCGTAAATGCTTTTCTCCTTGTAAGGTTTCATCTCTTAGAGAATGTGTCTGCAATGTTGGCACTTTCAAGGACCCACCTAACTCTTAAAGCAGCTTTTCATTTATTTGATTTTTCAGCTGACCGTTCGAAAGGACTGATGTCATATCTATCGGATTGCCTTGCCCGTTGCCAGAGTCTTTGAATTCGTCATATTGAATTAATCTAAATGTAAGAAGCCATCAATGATAAATCTGTCTCTTTAGACACACTTTCCTTTTTCATGAGACTTCTAGTTCTGATTTGGAAAATAGAAAATGAATATCCAAGATTTAGTGTATGAATCCCTCCATATAAAGCCCCATAAAGCCTCATATCTTAAGGAATGTGTCACAATAGAAGTGTTACGAGGACCCACCTTGTTTTTAGACGTGATTTAAAGTATTTTTTCATTTGCGATCAGATCTGTTAGAGAAATTTGCTGTCTTAATGCTTTTTTCATTTTCCAAACGAGTCGCCAAAAGTCATCAACTTTTCACTCCTTACTAGAATCCAAACTGATTTTACTCTTGTCGTTCTATTGCTTGATCATTATGTTACAAAAGAAATATTTTCGGGCGAATAATTGAACATCTATAGATTTCAGCCCTTGAAGACGTAATCAAAACAAGTTTGAAACAGCTTCTAAAGCCCGGGCTGGTAACTACCATATATGAAGGTACGGGATGTGCCACTTTTTGGGGTGCCTTTTTTCCAGCAGAAAATACATTTTGGGGTATCATTTTTGGTAAATCACAAGTAGTCATAAATGTCTGGGTGTCATTCTAGAAAATTAACTCTTTAGGGTATTGATTTTGATCAAAGTTCACTTACTTGGTTACCATTTTGGATGGCTGTCACAATTTTAGGGTATACATTTTTAATGGCCTGTAAATTTTGGGGTATCATTTTCGCGAAAATTTATAAATTTTAGGGTACCTTTTCAGACGTCAAATGGCACACCCCCGTCACCCGCCTATTGAAGTTACCCCCCCCCCCGGGTTCTCAAGGCACCTAGTGGTTACATCAACGCACTTTTGTATGAATTGCCAGGATCACAAGATTAGCCTTGCATCGGTAATGAGGCTGTGGGGGTCTTCAGGGGTCTCCTAACAAGCAGGATACGAAAACACATTGCACATTTTCTTGGTTGTTTCTGCTTACAAATTATTTAAAGCGTCTCTAATAAGATAAACCTTTGAAAGTTTTCCTCTCAACAATTTCATCTTAATTCCGAATAAAATGATTCTGTTTCAATGCCTTGAAATTGTCACTGGATCACTTATCACTTACTTTCTTAGAATTACTTGTCTAAGATTTTTAGATTTAATTGAACTTTTCTACTGTTCTTCTTCAAGCATGGCAATTTGTAGCTTAATCGCTTTAACATTCTGGGAACAGTTACCTTTGCAATGATGCGAAATATATTTAGAACCACTAGTTAGAAAACGTATTTTGCATTACTCATTTTGAATACGCTTAAAGAGGAACGCTAAAGGGTTTAATAGGCCAACGGCCTCTTTATCCCTCATTATATCATATCATTATCATTATATTATTAATTTCTTATCCCTTCGAGGATGAGTAACTAGAAGTAAAACAACTCTGGAAAAATTTCATCGCGTTAGGAATCTTTAAGATAGTAACCATGACATGCCAAGTAATGAAAATATTTCACTGAGGCAAGAATCTTTGTCTGATCTGAGGATTCTAGATCAGATTTATATCGAAGTAAACAGCAAGATTGCTTTGAGAACGACATGCAAACTAATCTGATCACGTTGCTTTAGAATGAATCCATTGATTCTAGAAATACATGAAAAACTTTCTATCAAATCATCACTGTGCAGTTACATCACTGTGCAGTTACAAAGTTGCCTATCACCACGCTTTACTTGGTGTTCCAATTTTCATTTGTTCCAAACATCACATGAACTGCATTAGTGACATTTTAAGAATTGTCGAAGCCTGACATCTAATGTAGGACAGAGTCTAGTACAGTATCCATTAATCTTTAATCGTTCGTATAGTTTGTTATGTGTAGGTAGATTAACTTGCTTGTCTTTATATACTGGACACGGGGTAGTCATTGTCCTTCGCTCCCCATGGTGTCGTCCCTGTAGTGTTGTAAAGTAATTAGGGAAGTTTTTTAGAATATAAGATATGTTGTAAAATTTTTATATGAATAAAAAAATAGTTAGTTGCCTTTCAGGGGAGTGAGCATAGACTTTAGCTTTGCATGATTCGACGATCAAAATATGCTATGTTCAAATTTTCATAGATTGAAATTAAGAATATTAGAAATTGATCGCGTATGCAGCAAGTTTAATTGATGTGCTAAAATTGTTCCTGTCTCATTTGAGAAAGGACAAAGTTGAAGCATCTACTTGACTTAAGTCAAGTTTCTTTGTTATTAGATCCTTCGCAGCAAGAACCTTTCTGGAGAACATTAAGTCACATTTCTCAGGCAGTTGTGGATTTAGGTTATCACACAGATGGTTATTTAAGTCCTGCAAAGTTCCCTTGTTACAGTCAGCAAGATACTTCCTAGCTATAAATAACGATGAGATATATTTAGCTAAGAGATATGGCGGCGGACTCACTTTCACAAGTTTTTGCAAAGTACAGTTGTCCTATCAGCTCTAAATCTGTTTGATGAACGGCTCCGTGAGATCTTTCAAATGATAACTCTTATCGGTTAAACTCTACTCACAGATAAACACAGGAACTAATTCCACTTTACAAGTGAACATTTCCATTCGTCGCTTTTAGTACTACCTTCGTAGTAGCTAAATCATGTATTGTAGAAGTGTATTGTTTTTGTAATGTATGTTTTTTGTTGCACTAGATTTATCGTTGTGTTAAATTTTTGAAATATGTCGTTCGTAGTGGGAAATCGATGACCTTGTGTCCTTTCTCACTACGAACGACATAATTTTCTTTTGTGTATTCTAGTTTAACTGTTGTTGTTTTTGTGTATATTTTCAATATCTTAGGATGATAGAAAAAAACTGCAATACTGTACAAATAGTTATAAAACATTGAAAATTACTGTTAGGTCAAGATTAAAAGATCTTCCGAAGGGTATGGCTCAAAACATAGTCCAGTTTTTCCACGATGTTGTCATATGTTCTTCACATGAAGGGAATGGATATTTCCTTTATGTAATTCAATTCAATACAAATCCATTATTTGCAAATCACAGGACGAGAACTAAAATGCTAGAAAGCATAGATACATTTTCATGGTCATTCAAACATGTGTACAGGGTGTTTAAAAAAAAATTGTTCGACATTTGATTAAATATTGAACAGGCTCAAGGAAAAGTAACCGTGTCCTAAGATTATGAAATAATTTTAGAGACCAAACTCTTGCAAATCGATTAAAAATTCACTGAATTGCGAGTTTTCAAGGTTAAAAAAATATGCTATAGCTGAAACCAGAGACCCCCAGATTACTTGTAATGCAAAAAGCTTGAAGACCGAGGTTCTTGCCTCTCCTTGGTATCAGAGTCAACCAAATAGGACTTCTAAAGTAATTTAATCCTTGTGATCATTGTCAAAATTTGCTTAACATTGCATATGTCCAAAAGCAATGGTTCAAAACATAATTGACGAGAGACTGAATCTGTTTCCTGAAAGGATCCATATGCTTGAAAGTTGGATGATCGAAAACCTGTTCAAATCCCATTTGGTTCACCATGAAACAATTGAAAAATAACAGAAATGATTGCGTATGGGATTTTTGCAAAAAGAGCCATTTCGAGGCCTCTGGTTTCAGTTTTCACACAAACTTGAACTTCAAAAGCCTGTAACTCCATGAATTTTTAGCGGATTTGCAAGATTCTTGTGGCAAAAATTAATTTTAAATCTCAAAAAGGGTTGACATGGCCAAGTGTCTATTCAGCGTATCGTTATTTTTTGGTATTTAATCAAACATGGAACAATTTTTTAGGCACTCTGTATATCTTTGTCTGAATTTCATGTATTACTAAAGTGCCCCGCGTTGAAAGGCTTGCAGAAAACATACATCCCTAATTATTTTACGAACTACCCTTCCGTTTATAAATTTCAATCACAAATGAATGGAAGGAACCCATCCCTATATAATAAAATTTCAGGATTTGCTTCCAAATCATCCTCATTTCGCAAAGGTATGATTAAAATAACCTCCTGTAAATCCTTAATTTTGAAGTGAAGGTGCTTTGCTTGGCTGTTAGCTGTCAATTGTTGCATTTATAATTGATATTTCTCTCTTTTCTTTTGAATATAGAGTTGCTCACTTAGTGTCTATTTAATGTATGAGTGACTCTTGTTTTAGATATTTTTCATCCGCAGCTGGGGGGTATGAGTAAATTATAGAAAAAATGATGATGAAGACAACAACGTCTAAAATCGCATCGGTCCAGACTGTGGCAAGTGCTTCCACGTGCCAATTTTCCATTCACGGATTACAACTATTGAAACATTAGATGTTACTTTCAACAGGTAGGCTCAATGTCAACATTGATTTATTTGCTACACTCATTTAGATCTGACTATTGAGAAATTAATAGCTTCTTTGAGAAATTAAAAGCTGTTTTGAAAGTACAAATACATTTATATGTATATCAAGCTAAAAACTTACAATACATATTACCTAATAACACTACCTACAAAATACTATACCCTACTACTAAAACAATACCATTTGGAGCGAAAATTAACGTCTACCAAATGGCAACATAAAACTAAAACACGAAGCACTAGACGTGACGACATTGAAAGACAAAGATAGCACATAAACTACACGTTACAAAAAAGAAAGAACGTCTAACTAAGAGGGGAATTAATTGACCTAATCGGCCAAGGTTTGCTTCACCCATCCCGAGTCATGTGACCAAACTCTTGGAAACTTTTTAGTATTATTCAACTGTTGTACTCATGGCACAACTTTTCATGACACGGAATATGTTGGAGAAATCAAAAGTTGATTTAACAAGAGACTGATCACATGAATCGAAATGTTCGTAAACAAACCCTAGCCGATTTTGTCCATAGCTTTGTGGCCCATCGCAAAAGTTAGGAGTTGAGTTATTTTAATCAAACCGACCTGTTCGGTGGATGAATTCGAGAGTCAGCTCGAGTATACTTCTATTGACGTCATCAGTAAGGTTTTTATCACCATACAGCAAGCATTCTATTAGAACGTTGTTTGGAAGGGTGTCGATTTGGACAAATGATCGTAATAATTCCGAAACTCCAGCGAGAAAATCTCGTCGTTGCATTTCAAATGAAGGGCAGAGCAACGAAAAGTGCTCCACATCCTCAATGCCGTCATTCGTTGGGCACATTGGATTTACAGTATCCCTAAAATTATGTAAGAATCATGTACAAGCATCATGTATGGAGGAGCTGTAGCTTCAGCTGTCCCCGATATTACACTGTTGCATAGACAAGAGTTCACTCAGAGTTTGAGATCTTGTTTAGGTCCATCAGATCAGTGGTTACTGATTTATGGTAGAGGATAGGTAAATTAAAGAGAGCTTTAAAAAGACCTCTCCTATTGTTCCCTTGCATTATCAACATTATCTCAAAAAAAGTTCCAGCATATATTTTCTTTGCATTTCAAAAGATTCAGCAGCCTCGTTTGTTTATAAGAAAACACTGCCATGTTATAAGTAGGCTTGTTGCAAGGTGTACCGGAGTGGCTATGAAGATCTGCTTGAAAAGAAAATGTTTCCAGCATTTTCATATCTTTACATAAGTCTGAAAGATCTTAGATAAATAAAGCTGATCTTCGCTATAGCCAGCAAATGCAGTTGACCATCCATACAATTGAAGTCAATTGCGCAAACCAAACACATTGGCTGAAAATTCTGATAAAAATGCTGTTTGACTTACATCCAGTTGTTATAAGATCGTTATTCAAGACTACTTATGTGGATCAAAAGTATTTCTAACTTGCGAATATTGTCGTGAATGATAAACAATGTGAAGCAAAGCACGCTCTATTTTATGAAGAAAGTTCTAGAACATTCGAAATGACGTTTTACTTATCTACTTTCATAATATCCTTTGTTGCATATAAACTTGCTGAATAATGGAAAATTTTGCTTATTTGTTATGACGTAATGGTTTGTCATTATGACGGGACATTATTTCTATTGTTTTAGTTCATTCTAGAATATTTCATGAAACGTATAAATAGGACAAATTCACTAAGAGTTTTAGAATTAAATGTAAGAAGTTAGAAGAAGTCATAAAAGAAAATTAAGATAAAAATGAGAATTTGAAGTTAACCGCGTCTGCCACAAGAAATGTTTCTTGTTTACAAGTTAAGACACATTCATGCTATGAATACCATTGTTTCAAAAGACTCTTGGCTGCAGAAATCTGATAGATGAATAAATGAATTTTGACTTTTTCTCTCTCAAACATTTTCAGACTATCTAAGTTATGTAGATATAGCCAGCTAGTGCAAGAGTTGCCGTTGACTAGAAAAGACCTAGGCTTGTTTCATCTTTTCTAAGATAAAGGTTGCAACTACCAGAACAAATTCATGCAATGAACATTATTTTGGAAGAAAAACCTCTTGGCAGCAAATTTCCAACAAAGATATGTGCGGATTTCTTCTCTGTCCACCATTTTCAGACACGTTAAAAGTTGTCTAAATATATATCAGCACGTGCAGAGGTTTCTCTGCTGACAAGTAAAGACCAATTCATGTAGCGAATGTGAAAACCCACAAAATAAACTGACGTAAAGATAAGTGCTTAATGACATGGGTGTATCACTTCCACGCGTAAGCCTCTAAGCCTTTTCATACAATTCAGGTTCATCTAAATGCTGCAAGAAGGTGCCACTATTTCTATTCACAAGCTACAATCAATTCACACAACGAATACAAATTTGTCCAAAAATGCACTAGGAAGATCAATAGTCCGACAAAGGGAATTTTGTATCACTTCTTTGTGTAAACAGATACCTATTTTGGTTTGTCTACAATACAGTAAAAACCCGCGTATAAGAACCTACAATTTTGCAACTCAGCCTGATTAGGTTCTTATATGTTGAGTATTTAGTGGGAAATTAGGCTGTTCAGGTTCTTAAATTGGTTCTTATTTCATCCAGGGCTTCCAGGTATTTCTTTTGTTCAGATTGAAACTTCAAGCCCATTATTTACTGTCAGTTGAGAGGCACCTGAGTTCATGAGGCCTTATTCAAAACATCATTTTGTGGAAGAATCAGAATTTTTACAGAATGCAATGAAAAGCTTTCAAAGCATCTTTAGAGCTCTTTGCAATTTGCACATATGGCAGAATCAGTGCGTATCGGCTCAATGACAAAGCAACTAGAGTTTTGATCTAATTTGATGATCTCTACGAATAAGAACCTATTTCAAATTTCAGGCTGAATGGGTTCTTATATATTGGGGGTCTATTTTCAGAATTTTCAGCCTGTAGGTTCTTAAACCTAATCCACATGAGGGGGTGTTTTCCAAACCCCCTCGAGGTTTTTCTGGCCGTGTTTTTCAAAGACATCAACTATGTCCCCCAAACCTACCTGACTTTTACTAATTATCTATTTGCCACACTTTAATCAAAGAATTTTCAAACAATAAAGCTCACAGGTCACGTGACATGCCCATATTTGGAAGCAGGTTGCAAACAAATCATTGTTTTTGATGATTTCAATGGAAAGGTTTGATCATATTATGAAGTATTATACACCAAATGAATCAGTAAACGAAAAGCTTTAATTTGATACCGGAATTTCTGGAATTTGATGACGTCAGCATTTTTTGATGATGACGTCATAATAGCCGCCATTTCGGGCTAATTAGCAAATTTTTTTAATTTTTTCGATGTTTTTCAATTGAGAAGACTCCAATGATACGTTTGTAATGGGGTATAACCACTTTGCAGCTTATTTTTGTCTATTTTTACAGAGAACAAATTAATTGCACAAATGACGTCATACAAATTGGCTAATTTCTGCCAAAATATCGCTCTAAAGTCATTAATTTCAATGAAATTACATTCCAACATCAAATTTGTGGCTAAAGTGAACCAAAAACTGCAAAATGTTCGTGCCAACCCTTCTTTAAATTCAAATTTAACTTGGAAGCCTGATTTTCACTGATTTTCAACTTCATGACGTCACTGTGACGTCATAAGGTGTGGCAGCCACACCCAAATTGCGCTACAAGCTAGAAATGACTTGATCTGTAACTGAGCCAAGTTGTATTGGATTTTGAAGAGTCTAAGGTAGTTTTCGGAGGGGGGTGGAAAGAACCCCCCCCCATAACTGGTAGCTCGAAAAAAGCCCATATGGATTAGGGTTAATCATTAGGTTCTTATACGCGGGTTTTTACTGTATAGATAGTCCCAAGATCTCTATTCTCAAGCTAAGACCAGTTGATGTGATGAACACCAACGTTGACAATTGAATGGAGGGATTATTTAAAGTCAGAAAATGTATTTGATTCTGCATTGTCCCACTGCATGAACCTAAAAATTGCCCAGACCACTTTATGTACTTTGAATTCAAGATATCGCTACGTTTCTAGCTCTTGATTTCATTGCAGTGCCAATTATTCAGATATCTTATGTCATTTCGCTAGATATCAGTTG
Source organism: Aurelia sp. 3 sensu Dawson et al. (2005) (assembly GCA_964020215.1). NCBI lineage: Eukaryota > Metazoa > Cnidaria > Scyphozoa > Semaeostomeae > Ulmaridae > Aurelia > Aurelia sp. 3 sensu Dawson et al. (2005). The sequence continues at coordinate 13,998,955 of OZ026585.1, forward strand.
GTCAAAAAGCTACATTGTCAATCTTGTTATGCAAAAGAATCCTTAGAAAAAAGAAATTAGTCGCATGGTCTATCTTTTCAAGCGTTGTTTGCTAATTTCTTCATAAGGTAAAATCACCAACTTGCTAAAGTGATTAGTTTCTTCGGTTTTTTTAAGTCTATTAATGTAACTGATATCAATATTCACTTTTTGGGTGATTTCAGCTTTGTTTACTTGTGGTTCTGAAAGATTAATCGTCTATGGGCCGAGAAGATTCATCTTCTATTCGGCATAACGGAATAACCAGACCCAGGACCAATAGGACCGGACCCTTACGGACCAGACCCCTGTGAATACCGATTCCTTTCCGTCGTGAGTTTGTAATGACGGTACAGAAGTTTCATTTCGAAAATGAAGCCAAGGCCAATACAATCGTCGCTGAAAAGAAATAACTAAACTCTGGATACCACATTAATTGCAAGCAGTGGCGGATTTAGGGGGGCAGATGGGGGCAACTGCCCCCCCCCCTTCACGATGAAAATTCAGCTTTGGCGCCCCCTTTTTGGCAAGAAAGGCGCCCCTTCTCCTGACCCGAAGGCACTCTTTTTTCAGTGATTAGTTCTGAATGCGGCGAAACATATAAACTAAGGCCTTATTCTGTAGAAAAACCAGATAATTTTCTCTAGTAAAGCCCCAAAAATTTTCGCGCGCCTTCGGCGCGCTAACCCTTCACTGTATTTTTGGCGCCCCCTCTCCAAGTTGCCCCCCCCCCCTTCAACTTCGGTCTGGATCCGCCCCTGATTGCAAGAAGGCACAGTCTGCTACATGAATCATCTGATCAACAGACAAACTTCCAGTTGCAAGGAACGAAGACCCATGAAGATCCACGCATGATCAACTCTAGCAAGGCCCTGTAACTCACTTCAATTTCCCAAGGGCAAGATTCTCATTGACATTCAGAACAAGATTTAGATAACATACCATGCCAAAATCTAATACAAAACAAAAGTACCACAACCAACTGTCTTAGCTTTCTTCATTTTAGGATGATACATTGTTAAACCTCGGGGGGCTTTCTAGGAACAAAGAAATAGGCTCTAGTGTGTAAAAAAGCAAGTAGCCCATTATCAATGTACTCAATCAGTCATCTGGAAACATGGAAATGAATGGGTATTCTGCCGGGGTCCGGTCCGTCAGGGTCCGGTCCTGCTGGTCCTGGGTCTGGTTTTTCCGTTATGCCCTTCTATTCACAGGTCTGCGAAACATTCTTTGTGCTTGGCAGAAAAATATTGTTGTCTTACTGTGTATCCTCGGCCCCAATTACTACTAAACATAACAAGTGGTATGCATTGACACCCTGGAGGGACTTGGTAGTTCCAGGTGATGAACCCGTTGCAAAATGCTGCAAACCCTTACGCCCGTAGCTTTTAGGCATAGTTGTAGTAACTTGAAGCAATATTAACTTTTTTAGCAAGCAGCAATTACAATAGGCAATTGTTCCAAAAACAATAGTGCTTTTGTATAGCAGACATGAGCAAGAAAAACATTCCATTGACTTTGAAAGAGCATAGATATAGAAGTAAAAGTAAGATTGGAAGAACTTTCTCCATTCAACTTTCAAGAAGCTGTTGTCGATAATCTGTCCCCAATAAATTCTGTCTTTGGAATTCACGATCCAAAGGGATTATCTTATCTTACTCAACTCAGGCTTGGTCTCAGCTAATTAAATTTCAACAAGATCAAGCATGAATTTAGGGATACCGTAAATCCGATATGCCCAGCAAACGATGGGATTGAGGAGACGGAGCACTCTTTGTTGCCGTGCCCTTCATTCGATGTTCAATGACAAGATCTTCTCGCTGGAATTGTTGAATTATTACGACCAGTCATGCAAAATGCTGATCTCCAAAATGATGATTTGACTCATTTTTTGTTATGTGGTGATCACGACCTTTCTAATGACTTGAATAGAAGTATCCTCGAAGTGACTTAACGTTTTATCCACGCAACTGGTCGGATTGATTGAGATCTTTGCAAAGTACTAAGCAGCCACCAAGTCCCAGTATATGTTCACTTTCCTTGCAAATTCTTTTTCTCATCAGATGTTAGGCATTTTATCTACCATAACGGACGAGTTGCGCTTGTGACATCATTCAAGTCATCGCAACCATGACCGGACATCTGATGTGGAACAGAATCTAGCACATTATTTATTAGCTTTTAATGGATTGTAGTGTAGTCTTTTTATATTGGCCGTTGGGTAGTCATGGTCTTCCGCTCCCTATGGTATCGTACCTGTAATGTTGTATAGTAATTATTAAGGTACAGCTAAATGTAAAATACATTGTAAATTTTTATATTTGAATGGAAAAAAACTGTCTCCTAGCGTGAGCATATTACAGTATGGTCAATTGTCAATCATCGATCCGAAATCAATTGCAGTTTGTTTGATTGCATAAGGCAAGGAGAGTGAATATCTAGCTGATTTATGCCATTACAGAATCTTACTAAGAACAATTCAAGTGACTGCTAGCTAATCACATCAATTTTTATGACCCTCTGCGGTAGTAAATTTGGAAAATTTTCTACCCTAAGATGTAGTGAATTGAGGAATTCAAGACCATAAATTTTGCAACTGGTACATTACCTTGAACTACAAAGTCTCCTGCCAAATTCAAAGCTTACTGACTGTATCAGAACTTCATAACATCCTTGAGGGGGGGGGGGGTGGCAGGGTAGTGGTACCATGGTACCAGAGGGGTGGTACCTGGTACAACATTGTGCAAATGCGGTGGAACCTGGTACCAAAGGTAGGGGTACCGGTACCAAGCTTATATGAGTAGGTACCAATAAATATTTCGTCCATGGATGTTTTCGGAATTCCTACAACAAATTTTAGCCTTTAACACTCCAGAAAGTGACACAGATGTCACTGTGACGTGGTCAGGAGTGGTTTGGTCTTGTCCATTCGTCTCACGAGGATCTGACGTAGACCTCCTTTCGTCATATTCATGACTAACTGCACTATATTAATTATCAGTTATTAGCTCCTTCCCCCAAAATTGGTGGTACCAATACCTTCAATTTGGGTGGAACCTGGTACCTTATGAGTTGGTACCAGTAACACAGACTCCCCCTGTCAGCCCCTCATCCTTCATCGAATAGCAGGAATCTACATGAGTAAAGCCTTAGTCAAACTGATCAACCGCATCCGATTTTAAAGCTTAGCTGGACAGCAAACAACTCTGCGCAGGAGTGCGAGACAATCAGACAAACGAGCCTAGACTGACGACGTGATTCCTTGTATTCGTTCATTATTTTCCGTCTAATATTTTAAAAATAAAAAAAAGTAGAAAATATAGCGATACTAATGAGACTTATAGGGGCCTGTGCAAGATAGAGCCTTTGCGCGCCAACGTTCGACTTTCTGATTATCAGAAAGTAATATGGCTGCCACACAGCAGCAAGTTTCATGCTTTGAGTGTTTTGTGTATCAGAAACAGATGTCTGGCACTTGGAATAAGCTTGGAAGACCAAGAGGGGAGAAGATGGACCTGTTGTGTATTTTTCCAATTTGACATAAGCTGGATGAGATAAAAACAGTAAGTTCAAATTCAAACTTGTAATGCTTATATGATCAGACGATAGGGGCTTTGCCTTTGTCCAGGAACCCAAAATGTTGGTAATGTTGGTGGTCTAGAAAGCTCTATCTTGCACAGGCCCCTTTATGTCATGAGTATAAAACGAACCCAGAGTTCGCTCCTAAATATTTTAGCGTGCGAAATCAGCTCACTCACTTGGCGCCAATTTTTCGATGCCTGTGTTTTGCTGGCCTGATAAGGCTGGAGGGAACTTTCCTGAGTTTTATTTATTGGATCTTATGACCATGAGGGTACGTACATTAGAAGTGATAATAGCAACTTTCGGGCTGCATTTGATGTAGCTTTATTTATGGCTCAAGAATGTTACGGGAATGTTACATACAATACTCAATGATGGACAAGGCCTACTCCGTTCAGACCTTGTAGGTACCAACTTTTTCTCTGTTTCTTCGGTCAATGATGCACCGGCCAATCATTTAATGTATCTCAGAGATTTGGTCCCCATGCTATAAAGTGTATGAATATAAACAAATATGAATTTTAACTATGGACATTAGCAAAGAGGTTAGCAACGGATATTCTATGTCCAACCAGTCTGGAGGCGTATACCGCAAATCGATTGATCCCTTTAGACAAAAACCCCGGAATAAGGCCTATTGGGGTTGGTGAAGTACTGCGTCGTCTCATAGGAAGAGCTATTGCCTCAGAATTAAAGCAAGACTTCAAAGAAGCAGCAGGTCCAATACAAGTCTGCGCAGGCCACAAAGCTGGAAGTGTGAGGCAGCAATACATGCTATGCATGAAATTTTTCAAGAAGACAACTCACAAGGGGTCCTACTTATTGATGCTTCAAATGCCTTCAACTCATTGAATCGCCAGGTGGCTTTACATAACATTCAAATTCTATGTCCCAGAGCTTCCATTATTATAATCAATACTTACAGAGCTCCATCTAGGCTCTTCATTGCGGGTGGAGGAGAAGTTCTGTCACAAGAGGGCACAACACAAGGTGATCCACTTGCGATGCCTTTCTATGCAATTTCAACATCATTGATAATTCAGACGCTTAGGAATGTGTTCAAAGATGTAAAACAAGTATGTCTAGCAGATGATGCCTCAGCTGCAGGAAGCTTAAAGTCATTGGTGTGCTTTCTCAATTCGCTCACAGCAGAAGGAGCAAAATATGGATATGTGGTTAATGAGAAAAAATCATGGTTGATTCTGAAAAGAGATAATGATATGGGTGAAGCAAAGCAATTATTTAGAAATCATTCCATTCAAATAACATCAGAAGGTCAAAGACATCTCGGTGCTGCTCTTGGGTCTTCTGACTATAGAAATAATTATGTCAATGAGAAGGTGAATGGCTGGGTGAAGGAGCTGGAAAAACTATCCATGATAGCAGTCACTCAACCTCAAGCTGCATACAGTGCCTACGTAAATGGGTACAAGCACAAATTTACATATTTCATCAGAACAATTCCTGACATTAATCACTTACTGAGTCCACTGGTGGAATGCATATATGAGAGGCTACTGCCGGCAATTTTGGGTGTCAACTATCCCCTGAACTACAGGACATTATTGCTCTCCCAACACGTCTTGGAGGGATGGGGATAGGAAATGTCAAGGAGGAGTCGACACTGGAATATGCCTCTTCAAAACTGATCAGTGCACCATTAGCAAACCTAATAGTTCAGCAAAGAATGGATCAATTACCAAAAGATGAAGAATTAAGCAGCATAACAAGAGAACTGAAAAACCAGCGGATTCATCAAATGAAAGAGAAAGCAGCAGCAATTCAATCAAGGCTGCAACCTCCAATGAAGAACACTCTTGAAGTAGCAATGGAAAAAGGGGCCTCAAATTGGCTAATCGTTTTGCCGCTGGAAGACGAAGGATATGTCTTGCACAAAGAAGAGTTTCACGATGCAATTTCAATGCGATATGATTTACCACTAGAGGGCCTACCAAGTAGATGCCCATGCAACCAAATGTTCAATAGTGTACATGCAATGAACTGTAAAAAGGGAGGTTTTATTCATGTGAGGCATAACGAGATACGGGACCTTGAAGCAAAGTGGCTTTCAGAGGTATGCAAAGATGTTGCTATAGAGCCAAGCCTGCAACCCCTCACAGGAGAACTGCTAGATTTAGCCACTGCAAATTCTGCTGATAATGCTCGATTGTATATTAAGGCAAGGGGCTTCTACAGACAGGGGCAGGTAGCCTTCTTTGATGTAAGAGTGACAAATGTCAAAGCAGCATCCAACGTAAATCTTCCAACAGAAACTATTCTTACAAGAGCTGAAAATGAGAAAAAGAGAGCATACAACCAACGCGTAATTGAAATAGAACATGGTACATTCACCCCCCCCCTGGTTTTTGGGACAAATGGGGCTATGGGAAGAGAATGTCAATTATTCCATAAAAAACTGGCAAAGAAACTATCACAAAAGCAAAACAAAAAGTACCATGAAGTCATCACGGATATTAGAACAAAGATATCTTTTAAATTAATCAAATCAATGCTTTTATGTCTGAGAGGCTCAAGAACTGTATTTTAATTTGGACTGTAGATATTATTACATTGTATTTAGGGGTTTGGTTTATTTTCATATGCTATTTTAATGTGTAACCTATTTGATTGAGAATGAAATATAATATTAAAAAAAAAATTTTAACTATAGATATTGTATGGAATTCTATCTTTAGACTCTCATAATGTATCATCATATCCAATAATACAGTTATCAACATGTTCCCACGAAGAAGTATACCGGTGAGCCAGAAAAAAGTTTCCACTTTTGAAAATTCATAGCAAAAGAGTACTTCACAGATTTGAATGATCTAATTCCAGTTAAAAGCTGAAACTTGAAAGATCGAAGTATTTTTGTGATTTTTCTCGCTGTCTTACCAGCACTAGAAGTATCAGTGAACTCAACTTAATAAAGATTTAATGGTGGTTGCAAAATGACTGAAAATGGGCCTAAAAGATCAATCAAATCGTAAGGACTTTCCTTACATGGAACAATATGCAGTGGGCATGTCACCTCTCTCAAAAGTTATTTGACATCAGTTTTCTACGGTGGCCCACAACTGCCACGCACAAATACAAAACGAATCGCACAAATACAAAGCGAATCGCACAAATATAAAACTGAGTCGCACAAATATAAAAGGAGTCGCACAAATAGAAAACTGCGTCGCACAAACAGAAAACGAATCGCACAAATATAAAAGGAGTCGCACAAATAGAAAACTGCGTCGCACAAACAGAAAACGAATCACACAAATATAAAAGGAGTCGCACAAATAGAAAACTGCGTCGCACAAATATAAAACGAATCGCACAAATATAAAAGGAGTCGCACAAATAGAAAACTGACTCGTGGAAACAGAAAACGAATCGCAACAAATAGAAAAATGTACAAAAACAAACATTCCTCCCACAAATAGGAGCAATGTCTCACAATTAAAGCTCAGTCACACAAATTAAAACCGATTCGCACAAAATAAAAGTGATTCACACAAATAAGGTTCAGTCACTCAAATAAGGAATTGATCTCGCACAAAGAAAAGAATTCACACCAAAAGTTTCAGTGATCAATGTGCACTTTAAACAATTGAGCCATGCTATCAAGTGCTCAGGAAAGTGGAGGCTGGACAAGATGAAGGACCAAACGGTTAAGGTAGCAGTAGCGATAACAGAGACACTCTTTCACGACGGCATTGGCCACCTTGTTGGGCATGGTCTGCGCGCAGCTTAGTTTCCTAAAACCAAGGCTGCATAACAATCTTCATGTTCACTCCCTGTGCCCTCGTTTACATTTCAAAACAACGTTTTTCTGAAGCCTTTCTAATGTTTAGACGTTTCTCAAGTGCCTCCGGAGTACCTAATATGAAACAGGAAACAAATGAAAAATAAGGTAAATTATGTCGAGGATTTCCCTTGTCAAATAAGTAGATTCTTAAGTTATCTATATTTTCCCAATACTAGAGTTTCTAAAATTATTTGCGATCTGAGAGTTGAGATTTTTCTGATAAAAAAATTTCTGTACTCAAGGTTTCTTGAAATTATCTGATTTTGAATATCCAGAGTTTCTTATGGTTTTCTTAAAGATTCATAGCAGTCTTGAAGTTTACCCCATGTTTACTGAAGTTATGTTTTTTTTTCATATTTTATTTCATATTTACATTTCATATTTCATTTTATTAGGGAGGGAGACCCTTCAACCAACTGGTTGATTTACAAGGGGCCCTCCAATGCTCTCTTGAACGTTTCAAAATAAAGATTTTTCAAGCCTTTTCCATGTTTAGACATCACTCACGCACCTGTCGAGTAACTTGATGCAAGAAACAAGCAAAAACCAAGTAAAATTATGCTAAGGATTTCCTTTACCAAAAATAGTTTCTTAGCAAATTTCTTCCCAGTGCTTGATTTCTTACATTTTTGGTGACACGAGATTTGATACAAGCAGTTTCTTATGAAAAACACATGTGATCTCTCATCGGAAAGGCTTTTCACGAGGGCACACAGTAAACACGAAGATTGTTATGGAATCTTAAGAAACCCACAAGAAATTCTGAGTATGCAAAATCGGACAATTTCTAGATTTTTTCAGTTCTGACCTAAATTCATAGCTTCTTTTGAAAATGTACGTGTACTCTGCAGCAAACTTATACCGTCCTAACCTGCGTGCAGACCATACCCACGGAGGTCAATACCGTCCTCTCAGAATGTCCCTGTTATCGCTACTTCTACCGTCACCATTTGGTCCTTCAGGTAGCAGCAGCAATAACTAGGGAGAAAATAATTTGAGCACTTGATAGAATCCTGAGCACTTGATAGAATTGCACAATTGTTCACGTGAAACTTCTTGTGTGAATTTTTTTCTTTGTGTGAGATCAAATCTTTATTTGTGCAACGGAACCTTATTTGTGTGAATCACTTTTAATTTGTGTGACTCAGCTTTTAATTGCACGACATTGTCCCCATTTGTGTCAGGAAGGTTCTGTTTTTTTGCAATTTGTTTGATTTTGTGCGATTCGTTTTGTATTTGTGCGACTCAGTTTTCTATTCGTGCGCCCTAGTTTCCTATTTGCGAGGCTCATTTTATGTTTGTGTGATTCATTTAAAATTTGTGTGCTTCGTTTTCTATTCATTCAACTCAGTTTTATATTCGTGCGACTCAGTGTTGTATTTGTGCGATTCGTTTTGTATTTGTGCGATTCGTTTTGTATTTGTGCGTGGCAGTTGTGGGCCACCGTAGTTTTCAAACAGATACTAAAGAGTTTCAGTCCATGGCAATAAATGTGCAGTGGATATCTCTAACCCATGACCAATTGCATTTTCTTTATTGATCCGTGCAAGGAGTCCTTTATGATTTGATCAATGTTTCAGGCCATTTTTCAGTCATTTTGCAACAATGAAATTTTGTAAAGTTGAATTTACCTATATGTAAAGTTGAATCACGTTCGTTTCAAGAATTGTGATGTGCATTCGCGCTGTGGGCATTTTATTGCAAGCGCCCATTCCAAAACGTCCCTAGTAACAAAACCCGTGTCTTCATCAGAGGAGAAGCCAAAAAGGACAGCCCTTGTAGATTTCGTTATGATTCTTACAAACAAAACAGAAGACAAAATACAATTTGTTTATCGCTAACAAGACAAATTATATTTCTTCCTTGCATTCCGGGAAGCATCACTCCAATTTTAGGCCTAAATTTTCTCCGATATCTCCGAGATTTTCTCCGAAATTTTCTCCGACATCTCCGACATCTTCGAGATTTTCTCCGACGTCTCCGACATCTCCGACGTCTCCGACAACTCCGTGTTTTCCGCCTGGCCCCAATACTACTGCATTTCCTTTGACTCTTCCTGGACCTTCTGCTTTATTTATTTATATTTTCTTACCTTATTTAGTCAACATACCATTGCAAAGTAAATTGTGTAAAATAGTTTCCTACAAATTTACATATGTTTTTCAGTTTCATAGCTGAGGATGGGACAAACGCGTCTCAAATATTCCATTTACAATGTGACTTAGTCAGCAGAATTCATCAATTCTTTATTATTTGTTATTTTTCCTTATTATTTACCATTGAAAAGTCTCATTGATCAAGCAAAATTGTATGTTATCATTCTTAACAACTGGAAATAATCAACTAAAATTTGTCATCCTTTCAACACATCTACCGAGTTAGTCCTAACCATAATTTTTATTGCCTTAATCGTTATAAAATTCATCATCAACCAAATCGATGCTTCAACTTAAACATCAAAATGTAGCAAATATACTATGTTTTCCTAATTGCAGTTAAACCTTGGGAAACCATTTTTTGGAAGATCAATTTTCTTTCAATTTCAAAACTTTCTTCCTCACGATGAGAATGGAAACGTCAACCATTTGATAAAAGAGACAATTCCGTGAAATTGTTGATGACAATCCAGTAAATTGAAACATTCCAGCACATTATATCACGATATGTTATGTTATGTTATGTTATGTTATGTTATGTTATGTTATGTTATGTTATGTTATGTTATGTTATGTTATGTTATGTTATGTTATGTTATGTTATGTTATGTTATGTTATGTTATGTTATATTATATTATATTATGTTATGTTATGTTATGTTATGTTATGTTATGTTATGTTATGTTATGTTATGTTATGTTATGTTATGTTATGTTATGTTATGTTATGTTATGTTATATTGTACTTGGTAAGCCAGGTCCCAACTTTTGAAAATTCATAGCGCGAAGAGTACTTTACAGATTTGAATGATTCAAATTCTAGATGAAAGTCGATAAATTGAAAAATTTGTATGATTTTTCTCGTTGTCCCACGAGCACTAGAAGCATAGGTAAATTTGACTTTATTTAAATGAAAATCATGATTGCAAGATGACTGAAAATGGCCTAAAGATTTGATCAAATCGTAAAGGACTCCTCAGGCAGATCAATAAAGAAAATAGAATCGTTCATGGGTGAGATATCCACTGCTCATTTATTGCCATGGGACTGAAAATCCTTAGTATTTGTTTGAAAATTGGTGTCATGTAACTCTTGAGAGAGGTGAAACGCCCATTGCGCAGCGTTCTGTGTAGGGAGGTTCCTTACAATTTGATCAATGTTTTCAGTCTTTTTTCAACGATTCTGCAGACATGAAGTTTTATAGGGTTGAATTCACTGATAATTCCAGTGCTGGTAAGACAGCGAAAAAAATGAAGAAAATACTTTGATCGCTCGGCTTCTAACTGAAATTTGAATCCTTCAGACCTGTGAAGTACTCTTGGTTATATGAATTTTTAAAAATGAGATATTATGTTATATCACATTATATTATATTATATCATATCATATCACATCATATTATATTATGTTACATTATATTATATCATCTTATAGTATACCTGGTGTCTTAAAAAAGTACCTCCTTTTTACTAATGGAAGGAACTAAACGATAAAATATCGGGACTTTTTGAGTTCATAGGCATATTTGTTGATCTTTTTTGTCATATCATAAATTAAAGAGATTTACAAAAACAAGATACTCACTACACTTCTTACAAAAACCCTACAATACTACAAATACAATACCACGAAGAGCAAGATATCATGTCTACCCCGTGAGGAAGAAAAATAAGAACCAGAGAAGGGAAAAGGGCAAGACTACATTGAACTATACTCAAAAAGAAAAATTCACTAAAAAAGGGGACTTGGTGGCTGCTCGACCGATGGCAAACATTTGGACGAATTCAATCATATCGACCAGTTTCATGGATAAACTTTAGAGTTAACTCTGGGATATTTCTATTGATTTCATCTGGGAAGTCCTTATTACCATACATTAACAGTTGCGTTAAAACCTCGTTTGAAGGGTTAGTGAATCCAAACGGTCTAACTAATGCAAGAACTCCAGAGAGAAGATCTCGTCGTTGGGTGTCAAAGATGGACAGAGCAACAAAAAATGTTCCGTATCCCCCTATTACTGTAGGGTCACACGGTAGCTCACATTCCTGTAGGGGGGGGGGGAATTTTTTCCCCACCGTGAATAATGCCTCTAATTCAATAAATGTTTGGATTATTACGAAGTTATTGATGAAATACGTCACATATAGTTGAAATATTAGTACTATGTGGACTTTATCTCATTTTTAACCACATTTTTCGCATGTTTTCAATGACGTCATGATTCAGTCACACATGACAAAAACGGTCTTAACTCACGTAAAAACAGCTGCTGAGGCTAAATTTTTAGCTTATCTTAGTCCCCTTTCTATTAGCTTTCGAATGCTATACCACACAACAGAATTAAACAAAAATTTATTTTTCCAAAAATTGGGTCACATGATTGATGACATCATAGTTATGTCACGTGTCAAAAAAATTTTTTCTTCCAACCATAATAATGAGGACCGATGAATTTTAGTCACATACCTATGAGGATTTATCAATAAAAAATTGCCTTGTATATCAAAAATTTAAAAGTTTTGAGGGTGGAGAAAAATTTCCCCCCCCCAACAGGAATAGGGTTAATACCATCGTTTGAGGGGCACATTGGGTTTATAGTATCCCAAAAATTGTGCTTGAATTTGTGAAAGTTCAATTTGATAAGACCAACCCTAAGTTGTGTAAGATACGATAATCCTCTTGGGTCATAATTGATTTTGGAATGGGGCGGATTTTGGAGAGCAATTTTCTCTTAAAGACGGCAATTGAAGGTGCCAATCTAATTTCTGGATCAAGTTCATTCCATTCAGAAAGGCAGTGAGGATAGAAGCTAGACTGGAATTTTTCTGTTCGTGCCTTTATTGGCCCTTATTGTTGATCTACAACTTAAATGCATAAACCTTATATTTTAAATTGTCTTCCGAACACCAGAGGAGATATGAGTTCACAAAGTCTAATTTTGCCTCAATTTTGGAGTGCACTTGAAACCATAGGTTTTGTAAAATGGCCTAGCCATGATTTGATATCCGATGCAAATTGAAAAAGAATTTCAGCTTTGACCTTTAGCTTATTCTTTTGAAAGCATTATACCCTAAAATGCTTCAGTTGCTCTACAGATAATTTTTTCTTTGATGAATCAATTCATGCATTGCATTCCATCCCAAATGTCAAAGAAGAAGAAAAGGAACACATACACCCTCATTTTGGAGATGTGATACGACCTTATCATTCTCACCATATTTTTAATCAGGGTGATGTCCACGAGTCTTTATTGTTTTCAAAAGCAAAAACTGAAAGTCAAAGTTTTCACGGTGCTCTAGAAAATATCCATGATACAAATTATTGTTTGGCCGTTTTTCAAATCCTCTAGTTTCCGGTGCACTGTAAATTTTAACTTTGCATCTCCGTTGTCTGGTAGACGATTTTTAAAAGCAAGGTATGCAAATCTGAGTTGAAGTTTGATAAATTCAACTGTCTACTCGGAAAGTTGTAATATCTTTTCATTTCGTTCCTATTTCCAGTCAAAAGGGGGTACTTTTTTGAGACACCTGGTATTATATTATATCACATTATACTACGTATATCATGTTATATTATGTAATACCGAGTGAGTCAAAAAAGCGCCCGGCATTTGAAAGGCTACTGCTCCATGAGTATATAAGCAATGATGTTTTACGATACTTGATTGAATAGCCAACATGCTCAATTTTTTTAGAGCTTTTTTTGGCCAAAATCGGTCACTCTGTTCAGATTCTGTAAGTGATTTTCTAAAATGAATTCCTTTGAGAAATCTAAGAAACCTGCAAAAGTTACAAGCAAGAATCCCTAATTTGTTTACCTCACAGCGATGACTTTCAGTACGCTTTAGTACGTGCTTTCCTTTTGGTGGTTTAAAAAATCTTCCCCTTAGTGTGAATAACTGATTCCAGGGGATTTCATTCTCCTATGAGGACAAAATACATGAACACATCCAGGAGCCATTATCGCTAGGAAGGAGAACAAAATCTTGCTTGGTATTTTCACTCGTTTTTGCAGGTCTTCGAAAGGGGCTTTCTGCAGAAATTCTCCTATCTCGACGGGAAGGAATGAAAGATTAAAGCCGGGTAAATTGCTGAACCTAATTTGACATATCGGGGATAAAATAAGATAGTTTTTCAATGTCAGTGCTTTGATACTCAGGGAGCAGGATTTTTTCAAACGCCGGGCGTTTTTATTGACTAACCCAGTATTATATTATATCATATCATATTATGTTATATCACTCCCCCAGATATCTTGATCGTTCTTCGAGTCGTCCGGGTCATACGAAAAAGGGCATTCCTTATGGGCAAGCCCTTCGTATTTGTCGTATCTGCTCAGAGAGTTTGATAGGGTCAGGGGTTTGGATCGCAATGCTCTTCTTGATCGGAACCAAACGCACAAGGATGATACGAAGATGCCGTTGGTTTTAACATACCATCCAGCATTTCATAGGGTTTACGGTATTTTGCAAACATGTCTTAATGCACTCTTTGTTGATACTGAACGTCAACAACTTTTCAAGGGTAAAATTTTTGTTTCGTTCAGAAGGGCCAAAAATTTCAAGGATACTCTGGTTCGGGCCAAAGTTTACCAACCAAACTGTCAAATTTGTGCACTCATTGTTGAAGGGGAGACATTTCGGAATCTTAATGACTCTCGATCTTTTACGATCTCCTCTGGTGCTTATCATTGCAACTCGGAGAATGTAGTCTACTTGTTGCAATGTGATTGCTGCAACAAAAAAAAAATGTGGGCAGGCAGCACTAAAACCAAATTTCGGCAAAGATTTAATGTATACGAGTCATACTTTCGTACTTACGCACGCAAATACAACGAGGGCAGTCTTGGCAGGGGTAAAGCGGTAAAGATTTTTTTGGGCATTTTTTCAGTGAAGGCCATCAGGGTGTTTATTCAGTTAGCATAAAAATCATTGATGGGGCTTCAGATGTTTACTCACTTCGAAGGAAGGAGTTATTTTGGCAATACAAATTGGGAACATTTGCACCCAATGGCCTAAATGAGAGAGCGGCTGATATTGAATTGGATATGTTTGCCTGTGGAACCACCCAAATCCGGTCATTACATCTTAACAAGTTTATGGCTTTCTCTTGGAGCATGCTTCCTTCAGTATTTCGTGTTGTGGTGCACGTGGTGTCAGGTTGGAATTCCCTGTCTTGCCATCTAGGGATTTAGCAAGTTAAGCAAATCCCAGGAGGATAGTTGGGAGGCATGCTTCTTGCTTGCTTGAGACTTAAAATACAAGGAGCTTCCATTCTGATGTCGCAAACATAAAGATAAGAGGACTGGCTACACAATATCTTTTTTTAAATTGAAAGTTTTCGCTTACCTGAAATACTATAGTGGTTTGGGTGTTTTGTTTGGCATGTTTTTAAAGGGGGCTCGGGGGAATTTTATCATTATTTTATGCAAATGTTATTTTGTAGGTTTAAGCTTATAAATACTTGGCTGTTCTGTGGATAGTAAACACTGATGAAGATTTAAAGGGTTTGTGCAAGGATATAAGCCTGCATTTGCACAGAGCAGAAAAATCTAAATATAGCCCATTGAAATTGATGGTCCGCACGTGTTGTTAATGGTCGATAGCTGAAGAAACAATGCTGTGTTTGCGCATTCTCTTTGTTCTATTTATAGAGAAGCATATTTACCATTGTACACTCCCTTTAATACGTATGATTTTAAACAGTCTTTCTTTTTATTAATCTTTTTCTGTTTATTTCGATGGTGCTTTGTTTTAATTATGTTATATCACATTAGGCTATAGTATGGTATATTATATTATACTATATTATATTATATCATATCATATTATATCATATTATATTATATTATACTATATTTTATTATATTATATTATATCATATTATATCATATCATATTATATCATATTATATTACATTATATTATATTAAATTACATTATATTATATTATATTATATTATATTATATTATATGACATTATATTATATTGTATTATATTATATCATATTGTGTCATATTATTATCATGTTACATCCCAGCATGTTATGACATTCCAGAGTAATAAAGATGGAAACGGTTGAACTAGCCTGAAATAATTGTAAAACTTTTAAGGACGTAGATTTTACTGAAATTCTTGATGATAGTGATATAGGTTAAGACATTTCTGTATCCCTTTCAGTTATGACGGTGCAGATCGGGCAACTCATCCTGTCATTGCATCTGTAGATATCCTTAAATAACGGAAGATCACCAACGTCTGTTAGTTAAACAAGTTCATCTTTGAGATTTTTGGTTTTCCGAAATGACAAAAAATATCGCGTTTTTTGGAGCACCTCTTTGTGTTCATCTTCTGCCAAAATGAGTTTTACATAATATTTTCTGTGTATTCTTTTATATCTCATAGACTTTGTTAAGAGCTGGATGATACGTAAGCATCAGCGATATTTTCTTGCCATCCTTATTTTTTGGTTGCCTATCCAAGAGACTTGCACGATTGCGGCCTTGAAATTTGCTGATTTGTTCCTAAACCTCATTTTCACCAGGCCCTATCTAAACCGATGGAGCTTTGAAATACCGCTTATCTCCATCGCCACATGTTCATTGTTAATTGAATTTTAGCGCTGGCGATAAAACTTTTATACCAATCGATGCAATTAAACTGATAAGAACAGGGATCCCAGAAGGGAGGGGTACTCATACATTTTTCTGTACCGGACGTGCCACTGGTTCCAGATTAACCGTGGCTTTTTGCAGATCTTATTATTTCAAGGAGTGTGTTATAAAGTTTGCTCCATATCGATGCCAATAATGAGTCATGCTAATATTTCAATATCCTCGTATTTGGAAGTTGGAAGAGAGCCTTTACTCTAAAAATTTTGTTTGGAAGAAGTGCCATAGGAAAGAGTAACTGCTAGAAGCTAAGCATTTGTAGTTCTCGAGCTTGTTCTTGTATGTGCCGTGCGTTCACTTCTCTTTTGAAGGAGATCTTCAAACATGTAGTCATTATAATAATTGTCTAGAAGCACTCTCAGTCACTATCATGCAAGAAGTGTTTTGCGACGACGCATCACCAGCATGGGAAAAGAAAAAAAATTCCTTTTTCGTAGTTTTCTTCAGTACAGTAAAACCCCGCAAACAAGAACATAGCAAAATAAGAACCTGCAGACTGATTTTGTGGAAAAGGCACCCAAAGATGAGAACCAAAAACAGACTGATTTACTTCAATGTTCTTATGAGATGGTACCCTTAATTAAGAGATTTCATCATATCGGTGTCAACAAACTCCCAACTAATTGATAACTGAACACCTCTGTCAGTTTTCAGGGATATGCAAATTGTTTTATCATGCCTTGTGATATAAACTGCTTTGTCAACAACAAAAATACCATACTCTCTAATATTCAAATGCAGTCATTATACCCTCAAGTTTATTTAATACATAATATATACTGTAGCTATACAGTCACCATAGTCACAAGTGTCCTTACCATAAGAACAAAACCCTGAAAATGTCTTAAGTATCTCATTTATAAGAACCTAGCCACTCTGGTTTTTAGAAAAGTATGTTCTTGTTTGCGGGGTTTTGCTGTATGCCAGTCTATTGACTCAGCTCATCGAAGCTTGTCTGATTTTTCATCTAATCAGGATTTGATTGATTTGGCGTTGGGAGGGCGTTTTTGTTATACACTTTAACTCCATCAGAGTAAGTTAATATGGGTATGAATAATTTCAGGCTTAACTGTACATGTTGGAACCAAGATGTTGATGATGGCAGGTTGTTTTAGCAAGCAAGACTCGGAAGTCTTTGAAAACGCAGATGCTTGTAACTTTTTTGGAACATCCAAACCTTTCAGCCGTTTACTTCCTGGAAAGCCGCTCATTTGTTTGCATTCTCGCACCCCTTTGCTTATGAATACGCTCACATCAGTTTTTAGCTTCCATTTCTCGACGTTCTCTTCTTGCGGGACGGCCCTTAAAAGTACACTTTTCTGGTTGTCAATTTCAGAATAGCGCGTATGAGAAGTCCCTCGAGACCTAGAAAAGTTTTGAAATTGATTTCGCTTTATAATTTATTTTTCTAGAAAAAGAATTATGCCGGCATCTTCTTGACAAACGTCTTCTTGCTAAGACAGGCTTACGTGACAGTTTGACGTACCTTTCTCTAAGGTGCTTCTGATGTAAATTCATCTCAGGTGCCCGAAGGCCCTTTAGTCGGTTTCTACACGCTCTGGGATAAATTCCGACAACTGGGTCAGTTACACGAGAATGCGAAAGTGGTTGGGCCTACTGGAGTGAAAAGTGATTGTTTAATAAATTGGTATTTCATACATGATTAACAATAGATTGAACATTTAATTCCAAGATGTCCATCAGTTTCTCCTGTCCTGGGCCCAGTGATTGGCTGTTGCGAAAGATTTCTTGTGACAATAGTCCTACAGATTTGCCACAAAAGTTTGGTTCTGATGGAGCGTTGAAATACCGCTGATCTCTTCATCGCCATGTTTTTCACTGTTAATTGAATTTTAGCACTGGCGATAAAACTTTTATTCCAATCGATGCAATTAAACTGATAAGAACAGGGATCCCAGGAGGGAGGAGTACTGATACATTATTCTGTACGAGGACGTGCCGCACTGAGCAGGGTCTCATTCTCAAGATTCTGACTCCAGGACAGAGTATCATTTTTGTATAGTCGGCTCCATGACAGGGTCTAGATCTAGATTTTCCACAAAATAGCTTGCATTTTTACAAGAAGCTATATGTTGCAAGTAAAATGAGCATTCTAATCCTGCATGATTTAAGAGCCTCATCAAGGATGAAAGCCATCAGTCTGAATTGCTCCGTGGCATAAGAAATTCATCTTTGTGCAGCATGCTTCAAGACCTAGTAGCTGGAATAGTACAATTCATCTTAAACCATTTCAGTCCTTTGCAAGTTGGCTTAAATCAATTTCATATTGTACCAAATGGACATAAAGAAATTTTTGCTGTTGGGAAACGAGATATATTCAAAGCTTTACGATTTTGTCCAGGTCTCACTTGTTTGGGTCACCTGGTACTTTTAGTTAAATCTACAATGATTTCTTGAATTCTCCTGTGGCCATGAGTAAGAAATCTTTGGAGTATTGTAAAGCCCATCAATCCATCATTCAAAGTTTCTCCATAAACAGTCTAATGTACCTTCGTTGAAACAACGCATCCCAGTGTTTGGAACAGATCACTCCAAAAAGTACAAAAAGGTGACTTTGACGCTTTTGGTTTAATATGAAAATCCAATAGGAATTTTAAAACATAATGAATCATTTTATCATCAAGAAAGATTAATCTCCTTTGATAAATAGCTGATGCTTTTTGTCTTGCTGTATTTGTCATCACAAAATCATGATATATTTCTTTTTTTGCAACGTTATTCTCTATTTTCACTTGATGTCGGTACTACACATGTTCTGGTCATATTGCTTTAGGTTTCACTTTGTCGGTACAGTGAAGTACTTGATTAAAAATGGACCTGACCATATATCACAAGTAGAGACATTGAAAGAAGAGATTATTGTGCTGAAAAGATGTATTTCTGGTTCAGAAACACTTTTCTATGGCACGTGGCACTGTAATCTTTCAGCTCTTGTTCTCCCTTGTAAATTCCTTTCTGAATTAAAACCTACAGGAGATAATATTTGGTACGCGAAAAGGGAGGATAAAGACTATATTGTCGGCGAAACGAATGTATCATCTTGGCTTACATGAAAAGCATGAGGCCATCATTCAACAAAATATTCCTTCTGAAATAAAGAAAAATTTTGACTCTGACCTCAATTTCACAACTATCTCTTTAATTGCGATGTGAAGTGAATGTGCTAAGTACCCGTAAATCTTCTATCCTAAAATGTATGGTGTTAGTCTTGCTCTAGGACATTCTAAGATTAACCAGTCTTGTATGAAGACAGATGATCATGTCATTGTTCCGACCTCAACTATTTGCCGCCTCTGGTTTGCCTTGACAAGACAAACCTCTACGTTAGACATAACTTGGTAACCGTCGTTAACTACGAGCAGTCTCACAAATACTCCCTAAGTGACATATGAAAATGGCATTCCTAAACATGAAAATTTCATAAAAAATAAATAGCTGCAGTTTTGGTCAAAAGCTTTATAGCCACTCTTTGGTTTGCAGCATTTGTTGGCGCAACGATATCTAACTATACGGCTCGGTATTATTGGTTCTCTTTGGGGTTTTGGGATGAAGTTTCTATGTAGAACCTGAATTTTGATGCTGTTAATATGAAACCTTCCACCATTGTGCTGTATCCTCGAAGAGACAATAGATCTGACGACAAAGATCTGGGTTTGTCTGAAAAGTTGCTTCTTTCAAATTCTTGAAAAGTATTAGGGAGAAGTGGAAGAGGGCTTCCAGGCCACAGTTTGGATCATAAATTTACGACCAGCACTTGAATTTACGTTGGAAGCAATGAAGATCATATTTATTCAGAATAACGGTGCAAAAAGTCTTCCAATTGTCGAACATAGAAGGTTGCTACTTTTGGACTAAATAGCTGCGTTAAGGGACAAAAGTACATATCTCTGCGTAAGCTTATGGTCATGAACATAGAATGAAGTCCTCCTTTCCCAAACGTAATTTTTCTGAGGATTTTGGATGTTTTGTTAAGCAAATCTGAGGAATGGTTTCTAAATTGATTGTTGTAAATTCCATCAGGGTACACTCCTTTTTTCCGTGAACCGGTTGTCGACAGGAGTGTCATAAAGTCCTAGAACTTTAACCCTATTTTGGTTGGGGGGGGGGCAAATTTGCCCCCCTAGTAGATTTTTTTTAATAGCTCTGCGAGGAAGAATTTTACAGCCATGAAACTTCTTGACTTTTTGCAACTACTTATTGTACAACTTCTCAAAAAGTTTTATTGAAATATTTTGAAAAATGAGGGGGCGGGAGACAATTTTCTGGGACTGACCCAGGAAAAATCGCAAATTCTCAAATCTCAATTATCGCGAAAAAAGGAGCAGAAGTGGAATATTTTGCAAATTTCTTTTGTAATGTTATGTCATTTGATGCATTCTATCACAAATATCATGTTTGGATGGAAAATATGCTCCAAATTTAATTTTATCTCGATTTTCCTGATTTTGGTCAATTTTGCCGGTTTTCTTGACCACACAAGGGAAAATGCTGATATAAGCAAAAATGGTGGCTATTTTTAGGTTAATTTTTATATTTACATAAAGTACATGCCTGAGGCTTTTAGCACACCAAATTTGGTCGCTCTACCTATTACCAGTCAAGAGTTAGGTAGGGGGGGCTTTTTTGCCCCCCCCAACCAAAATAGTAATATCAAATAGCCCAACCACTATAGGGTTAATAGATTCCGCTGTCAATTTTCCATCATTATTGGTCAGAAAGAATTAAGCATCCGAATCTCAATTCTTTTCTGAACTTTTCTGTACTGGTTCAACTTTAGAGAGCTGCATTATTGGAGCCATGACATGAAATGCACCCAACAACTGAAGCTCATTTTTCATCCTTTGTGATGAGACAGGTTATGCTAAAGCCACAAGGAGTTCCTATAGCTCTTGACATCCTATAAAGTGAGACGAGATGTGTCACTTATGGGAAGCGGCAATCTAAGTAACAAGAACCAGTGTTGAGCAATCCTTTAAAGCTGACTTCGATAATATATCATTGTTACGAACTTCGGGGGAGTTGTTAATGTTTTAGCTTCTGCAACATAGAAAGCAAAGTAGGGTAAACCGGGGTAATTTGGGACAAGGGAAATTTGGGACATCGTTTAAAATGGCATAGTTTTCTCACTTATTGCAATCATTTATTCTTTTAAGCAAGTTTTTGAACATTTGCATTGATTTTGCGTCCTCTCTTGATACTTTGAAGCATTGATTTGATTATGGCTACTTTACTGTACATTTATGAAAGAGGCCATTATTGATGAAATTGGAGTGAACTGTAGCAGATACACTATTTTCTTATCCAAATTTGCCATTAGGTATGAATATGTATCATTTGCAGGTGAAACTCAGTGCTGTCCCAAATTACCCCATCTAGGAGTAATTTGGGACAGCATCATTTACACAGTAATGTGTCAGCAACAACATGAATTAAGAGAATGTTTTACTCAATATCAATTATTTACCGCTCAAATGTATATAAAAAGCTGAAAAAGTCTTATTCAAATATGCAACGAAGCAGTCATACCTCAAAAATGACAAAATTGTCCCAAATTACCCCGGTTTACCCTACACAAAACCTAGACTTATGGCAATGAGTCTCTTGTTTCCCTGTGCTCTTTGACTTGATGATAGCGCTTCGGTCAAGAGAGACTCATAGTATTACTATGAAAAACATGGCCCTATTTAGGCCCAAACTGAGTGATATCTTCAGCACCAATCAGATTGCGAGATTTGTGAATTACTATTGTTAACGTGTAAATGAGATAGAATTTTTGATTCGATTGAAGAATTGAAAACACTCCCATGGGATAGAGATTCGAAGCCGTGATTCTTTTCTAATTCCATTGATGATTGAAGAAAATAGGGCCAAGTTTTTTACTGTTTCATGATGAGTCCCTCTTGAGCAAGGTTTACCGCAGGGATACAAGGGACTCATCGTCATCAGTCTACACAAAACCTTGATTACTGCACATGCTGTACTGGATGTGCGAAATACCATTCAATTTGTTGAAGGCCAAGCTGGAAAGTGTACTGACCGATTTGATATTCATGACTTTAACTGTGGTTCAAATCTTCAAAAGGCGATTGCGCTAGAGATGACGGAATTTTATAATAGATACATTGCGTTCTTTGATCGAATTCCTATAGAATCGTCGAGGATTAGTAATTAGAAAGTAATGCATCTTGGTCAAAAAATCTTTATCGCCATCTTTAGAGCAATCGTCTGTTAGGTGCCAAAGTTCTTTGCAAACTTTGTGGGTCTCTTTTTCAGCAATTAGGCAGTGTCTGAAAATTTTTGGTCTCAAAAACTCTGAAGGTGACCAAAAAAATCTCACTCTAAGTTTGTAAAGACTCAAATTTTCGTGGTGATTCTAGAAATTGGTGGTTAGTCGTTGTCTCCTGTATGAACATTAGTTGAACCTTTGGAGCAAGCCAGCGATGGCGTTTAACTTTTATGCACAGTGAGATGTATTTCCTTTTGTAATTCACCTTAGTTGAATACCTGAGTGCACGTACTGTTTGTCTATGTCCAAAGGGGTAAAAAAGATGGACAGTAAAGTGTCGTATTGAATTGTCATGCTGGGACTAACCGATGTTTCTATTTGCAGCATTCTTGCAGCAGACTATATAGATAAACAATTTTCAAACCCACACAAAACCACGACACTGTTTCCCTTTGCTAATTCATGTTCAGTGTTTTAGGATGTCTGGCCGACGTCTTTTCATCGTTTTCAGTATTTCGAAGCCTAAAATTTAAGAAACTCACTCAAAGCTAGAAAACAGAAAAGTAAACAGTTTTACAGATATGATATAATTTTGGGTCTTTGCTAACAATTAAGGCAATTAAGTCATGCATTTTCAAAATTTTAGTGTACGATTTACTGTCAACAATTGATAGCTTTTGGCGCACCTAGTAGCAACCTCAGAATTCGGATTTACTCATGATACATCAAGTTGTTCATTCTTTTTTTATTAGATCATTTCCAAAAAACTGAATTGTTCACAACTACTAGGTGAGCCAGAAAAAAGTTCCCACTTTTGAAAATTCATAACACCAAGACTACTTCACGGATTTGAATCATCCAAATTCTAGTTAAGAGCCGAAAGATCAAAGTGTTTTTGTGATTTTTCTCGTTTTCCTATCAGTACTACAAATGTAGGTAAATTCAACTTTACAAAAATTTCATGGTTGCAAAATGACTGAAAAATGGCCCAAAATATCGATCAATTCATAAATGACTTCTCGCACATAATAATGAAGGAAATGCAACTTCTCATGGGTGAGAGATATCCTATGTACATTAATTGCCATGGGATTAAAAATCTTTAGTATTTCTTTGAAATCGATGTCTTATCAAACTTAAGGGAGGTGAAACGCCCATTGCCTATTGTTCGGTGTGAATAGAGTCCTTACGATTTGATCAATGTTTTAGGCCCTTTTTCTGTCACTTTTCAACCATAGACTTTTTACAAAGTTGAATTTACCAATACTTCTAGTGCTGGTAGGACAGCGAGAAAAATCACAAAAAAACTTTGATCTTTCAACTCTTAACTAGAATTTGAATGATTCAAATCCGTGTAGCAGTCTTTGTGTTATGAACTTTCAAAAGGTAGAACTTTTTTCTGGCTCACCCGGTATAAGATTTCTAACGTATTGTTGACAAATTTACAGGAATTAAGAGTCATAAAAAGATAAAATTCGCACTTTTCATGTGTATCCACAATTAATATCATATTCTTTGCTTCCGTCAAATCTATCTATGTCAAAATTTTGATCACTATTTATCTACTGTTTCATCCAGCATACAAGTCAAATCTTTCAATAGGGCACAGGGAAACCCATAAATCTTCCAATTTCACGCTTATCAGCCAATGGTGTTGCCGTATTCTCGTCACATGACCGAAAATAAGCTCTGTGAGACGAATTTTCGAGTACCCTTACGAAAATCAAAATGGACATTCGAGTAATAAAGATACAGAGCTGCTTTTGCCACAAGTCGATTCTACAGGCCCTATTCCATATTTCACATTTTGCATTTCAATAAAATCTCATCAGGGATCAGCACTACATCGAATTTCATGCATCCGAAAATAGGCCTATGTTCAAATATCATTTGGGAACGCAACAAATAAGATATAGCTTCCAAAATTTCACACCTTACGTGACTTATAATAAGGAATAAGCTGAAGATGTTTCTTTGCTTCAGTTTCCCAAATCCTTGACGAGTCTCAGCTATTTGCGACGAAGAAAGCTCTTGGGCCTACCTGCATCCACTTCATAATGCCATTATTCTGTTTCAAATCGGCTTCTTTGCTGTAGCAAGGTAGCAGAGCTATTCACCAACAACATAACACCAATTTCCATTATTCTCCACTGAAAAATTGCCATCAACTTTGGTAAAACGCGATGAACTTTCAACAGCTCTTCTCCACACTATCTAATCCAGTGTGCTCACGTGGAAAAAATTCTGCTATTGTCAAAGCGCTCATGATGTCATGGTCAAGAGGTAGATCTCGTATCATTTCCTCTCTACAAAGATTGGCCTTTGTTTCAGTACGAAAAAGTGGAGGGGATATAGGCCGGGCTTTCAAAATTATCTTTATTTTCTAAAAAAAGGAAAATGATGAATGCATATTTCAAATGAATTTGAATTATTCAAATGATAGGGGGCCTAGGTATCTTCGCAAGCTCCAATACCCTTTAACTTCCATGAAAAAACTCTCATATTCATTCAAATTATTTTGAAATATGCATTCAACATTTTCCTTTTTTTAAGAAATACAGATAATTTTGAAAGCCCGGCCTCAATCCCTTCCACTTTTCATACTAAAACAAAGGCCAAGTCTGAGAGAGGATGATACGAGACCTACCTCTTGACCATGATATCTTGAGCGCTTTGACAATAACAGAATTTTCTCCACGTGAGCACACTGTTTCAAAACTTGGAATAGATAGTGTGGCGAAGAGCTGTTGAAAGTTCATCGCGTTTTACTAAGGTTGATGGCAATTTTTCAGCGGAGAATAGTGGAAATTGGTGTTATGTTGTTGGTGAATAGCTGTGCTACCTTGCTACAGCAAAGAAGCCGATTTGAAACAGAATAATAGCATTATGCAGTGGATGAAGGTAGGCCCAATAGCTTTCTTCGTCGCAAATAGCCGAGACTCGTCAAGGATTTGGGAAACTGAAGCAAAGAAACATCTTCACCTTATTCCTTATTATAATTCACGTAAGGTGTGAAATTTTGGAACTTATATCTTATTTGTTGCGCTCCCAAATGATATTTGAATATAGGCCTATTTTCGGTTTCATGAAATTCGATGTAGCGCTGATCCCTGATGAGATTTTCTTGAAATGCAAAATGTGAAATATGGAATAGGGCCTGTAGAATCGACTCGTGGCAAAAGCAGCTCTGTATCTTTATTACTCGAATGTCCATTTTGATTTTCATAAGAGTACTCGAAAATTCGTCTCAAAGAGCTTATTTTCGGTCATGTGACGAGAATACGGCAACACCATTGGCTGATAAACGTGAAATTGGAAGATTTATGGGTTTCCCTGTGCCCTATTGAAAGATTTGACTTGTATGCTGTTTCATCCTAAATTCTACTGTTTGTGAATCATACTAAATTCAGAGATCGTGTCTTAAAATCATCCCCATAGGAAACTCAATTTATGTCGAAGGCACTTTCTTTTAACTCGGTCATATTTGATACACTTTAATCGCCTGTCGCCAACTTGTTTTCTTGCAACTTCTCTTTGTAACATATCTCCATCTTTTGGCTGCGTTGCTTCTGTGATCAGTATCTCTGCTAGCTGATTTTTAGCATCTTGTGAATTTTCAGCTTCTTTTTTATAATCTACTTCATTTGCTTTCCTGAGAATTCCATCCAAAACTGCAGCATCTTCTTCATTGATAATCAATGATTTTGCCAGCGTTATTGTTGAAAGAAACATTACAGCAAATACCGTGAAAGAGATTTGTCTAGCCATTTTATCTTTGTTTCTAAAAGATAACAAGTATGATTTGTAGTGATAGCTTAGAAGATGCGATGAGAAAATCATATTCTTTCACGAAATAAGGTTGTTCTTTGCAAGTTCAGATGGATTAAGTAAACGGAAATCACACAAGAATCTTGCAGCCACATCTGAATTCATTTTTACAGTGTATCAGGAAGCCAGGAAATCATTGCTAAATTTATTCAGGATATCTAGGAAATTTTATCTGCAAATTGTAAATGAAGGAAGTGCCTTGAATGGTAGACAGTTTGTGTAAAGATGGATGGATATATAAGATAGAGATAATGATAATGGCATATAAGATAATGAATAATTTATGTCAGCATAGTCTTGAAGAAAAAAATCACAACGAGATCTCAAATATCTGCATACGCTAGGAGAAATTGCCAAGACATTGATACCCCCAAACCAGAATCTACTGAATTCAAAAGACTCTGCCAAAACGAAACCTAGAATTTTTTCAATATAGAGTTGTCTCTACTATGTTGCTAAACTGTGGAATGATATACCACTTGGTTTAAGGAATACCCCCACAGTTCTAGCATTTAAAAGGAAACTGAAGTGCCACTTGCTACACTACCATTTAGCCCAAAGTACGATCTCTGGGAAGAGCAGCACCTACCCAATGATTCCATTTCGTATTATTCTCCGTAGACATAAATATAGTACGTTTTTTTTTCTTCTTACTATTCTTATTTTTCAAACTATTATCTTCATATATTGGCTGATAGGGATTTTTTCTTCTATATTCAATTTGAAAATTTTACAAAGAAGAATTACCTAAGACACTACTTAAAACACACTTAACTACACTACAAAGACGATACCCCGAGGAGGATAATATCCTGACTACCCCGACGCCATTTCATAAAAGACATAGAACTAAACTAAAATTAAATATACGATTACAAAAAGCTACATACAAACAATTTACCGATAACTACTGATAGAAAGAAACTTGTTTCGCAGTATATGTCGAGTTAACAAATTCGAAAATTATAGAAAACCAAAACACTGAGCCAGCGCTAGTAAAGTTTGGATATTGGAGGTTATATAGGGATTGGTAGATAAACATGCTTAAATGAAAAAAAATGAAATAAAAATGAAAAAAATGAAATGGAGATAACTTTTACTAATATCCCATTCATGCTTTTAAGTTAAACCACGGGGAGGGGGTACATAACGTGTCGAGGGTACGGGTATGTGCCGCCCATATGGGTGAGTTTTTTGGGCCCGAAATTCTTTAAAGAAGGGCCCATTTTTCGGTGCATTTTCCTTAGGCTTTCCAGAAATTGGCAAAAATTAGTCAAAAATTGGTGGTTTTCCGCCAAAAATTCGTCATAAAAATGGGTATGACGGCTAGTTTCGGTAATTAGAAGAGAATTAGAAGAGGGTAGCTCTTTGAAAACGGGTTGGCAGATCCCGTCCATCCGCAAGTCATGTACGTTCCTCTCGACCCCCCCCCCCCCCCAGCTTTTTAAATGTTGCCTTCTAATGGTCGATCCAATAAACTCGATCTTTAGAACCCTCAAGTGTAGCTTAATTTTGCAGATATAATTTCATTTCACCCTTAGACACTAAAGCTACTTTTATTACTGTATGCTCCTCTTGGGCCCCAGTCTCTTTTTCGTATTACACCACCCATTAGCACATTATATTTCTATAGCTATATCACAAGCATGCAGTTATAGGGACTCGCCGTCTTTGTTTATTTTCCATCCTCCCCCGTCTTTCACACTTAACCTTCCATAGAATGTTATTGCCAACCTGAAGGTCTGACTTCATTATTTAATTTATCTTAGCGTATCCAATTGTCACAATGATCTTCAATAAGTTTGGTATCAACGTCCTCTTTGTCAACGGCATGCAACGACCAGTACCCTGCACAAGAGAAAGAAAGGAACCAAAGCTGGTATCCCATTCCAAATCCAGCAAGCCCCTGTCCAAGGAGCCATACAAAGACAAGAACACAAATACCTCTTCCTTTTACAACAAACAGCGGTAGTTTGTCGCTAGTTTCATCCAGCCTCTGTTTAAACTGGCGTTTCATTTATTCACCGTCCCCCTGAATCCCTCAGCCTCACACACTCCTACCATTATGCCAAAAACGCCAGAAAGCTTCTCTTAGTACCCCCACTTGGCCGAAAAAAACAACCGAAAGCTCCTTTCCACGATTACAACCCAACCCAGTGCGACTCCCTTAATTTCCCGGAAAGTTCCCCCTTCAAACACTCATACCCCCTCCACAATGTCCATTACCGCCCCGACGTCAGAGACTCTTCCTCATTCAGCCCCAGTCCACTAGCCCTTGCCTCGAAGAGCCTTACGATGATTAGATTCACCCTTAACACACAAGCAGCCCCCTCGACCCCTCCTTAACCCTCCATCCTTCCTAAATATCCGTGTGAGAATATTAGAGAACACAAACTATTGATAAACAGATATCAGAGTGAGGCCAGTAAACCACAGAAGGCTAAGCAGAGGGGAGGTTCCCCACTGAAAGGAGCCATTCCCGTAACATTCACATAGCCCACCTCTCCTACGAGAATGAAAGCAAATTCTATGCTGCAGAAACAGCCTTCGCAGGGGCCATCTCAGAGGTCATGGTGTTCAAATTCACCGAGCTCATCACGGAACAACAAACCATGATCCAGGAAATCAAACATGAAGCCATGCTGGAATATGACAACGCGCTCCTGATGCACCTCATGGATCGAAATTCCACCAAATCAAAATGGTCACTGCTCATAAATATGACGCAAAAACCCCACGGATGAGCAAGTTATAAAACAAGCTGGATTTGAGGCCGAGCAAGAGGTCGGAGAGGAGCGCCATATAACCGCAGGAGCACAGGATGGGGAACATTCCTGTAGATAACTGTTTTTTTTTTGTTACATAACTTTTACAAACTTTTGCACTTTCCATGTTTATCTACAAATTTTCAGTCTGTTTACGCCATCTTATCTGTCTTCACTCGGTTTGCAGAGCCCAACCCCTGTCAACTTCCCATTCACCTTTCACCCAAACGGTCATTACCAATCAATTATTCTAGGCTTTTGTTATATGTCCAAGGTTTTTTCACACTAACTTTTACCGTCCACCCGACATGACGTAGATTTATATGGGTCTCTGCATCCCGAGCAACTTGTACGATGTATAATTCTATAGAACTAAATCGTTCAACTTGCATAACATTCTTTAGCTGTTGTTTAGTTCGCATCTATATGTATGCAAAATTTAGTGTTTCATCTTTGTTTACATAGCGTTAGATACAGCCACTCTAACCGGGCAAAATGCACTCCTTAAAATACGATTTGACAAAACAAACAACCTTGAAATTACGCTTTATGTGAAAGAAAATGATATCTGCACGCTCCTCCACAGTGACTCGTATCGCCCTTAGAACTGTAAGAAAGGCATAATATACAGCCAAGCTCTCAGATACGGCACAATAATTACAAACAATCGCGACCTTGAAAAACCATCTTTACAACCTTAAAATCAATTTGTTAAAAGGAGGCTACCAAGACGCAGCCATTGAACATGAATTCCAGGGAGTAGGAAGTCTGTTTCAGATCGAACTTCTAAACATACCTACCAAAATAGCCACACTCCAGGAACAATAACAGAAAACCGTTACCTTTCATCATCCCGTATGTTGACACATCGAAGGCTCTCAACAGAGCACCTAAAAGATACTGGCACATCATTTGAGAACACCAGATACTATACGCATATTGTCCGAAAAGCTCGTCTTAGCACTTAAAGGCACAACATCTAGTGGGATATGCTTGCCCACTCAAGGGTCAATGAAGCATGGTGTAACCTCAATGATGTTATCCCGCGAGCAGTCCATCGGACTTGATGGACTGGAGGTACCCACTAGAGATTGCAGTGTCCTAATGATAACGCCTCGAAACATTCCCCTCGTGGGAATATTGACTGATGATCCCCAAATGATTTCCTGTAAACTACACCTGGTAAACCACAATGAAGAGCATTGCACTAGCAAGTTTGGATTGCCCTTACATTCTAGTTTTCTTAATTCTTCAGTATATGTTTTCTATACCTTTCATCACCTACACTATCCTACACCCTACATTACCCTACAATGGAGTTTCTCACCTACCCTACGGTATACTTCATCACCCTGCACCATCCTACACCCTACATTACCCTACAATGGAGTTTCTCACCTACCCTACGGTAGACTTAGCCACCCTGCACCATCCTACACCCAACATTACCTTCCATTAGACTTCATCGGTCTACGCCATCCTACACCCTACATTACCCACAGTAGACATCATCACCCAACTCTACACTTCATTACGGTACACAACGCTACAGCCTGCAACATCCGTACACTTGACATCATTGTCCCACACCAGAGTTCATGACCCAACATGACCCAACAACCTATACGTAACCTTCCATTAGACTTCATCAGCCTACGCTATCCTACACCCTACATGAACATACAGTAGACTTTATCACCCTACACCATCCTACACTCTAGAAGACCCTACATTGGCCTTCATCATCCCCACGCCGCGCCGTCCTAGCCTTCATCATCCACACATTAGGGAGTTTACGAAACCACGACGGCAACGGCAACTGCAACACAATTTTGGTTTTGTTTCAGAACTTTATACTCAAAAGTTTCCTTGTTTTCTGCTCGAATTCGCTTCCCTTCAGAGTCTCTGAAGTTGTCCTTTTCAATTTCACAACTTGAAAACCCTGTTTCTGGCGTTCTGTACTGCAGATTTAGGCCGCCAAAGAGAAGCTCAGTCTTCGTAAATGTTTGTCTTGAAAGAAAAATATATAGTTTTCATGCATCTCTGACTTTTTAGGGGTCCCACCTTGGCCTTTCAAATGACATATTAAAGGTAGCATACGGAAGCAATACTTTCTTTGCAGAATATCAGATGACGTTCTAGCTGGCGTTGCCGTCCTGCTTTCGTAAACTCTACTTCATCACCCTACATTACCCCACTACCTACATTACCCCTCATTACGCTACAATAGCTCCTATCATGCTACACTACATTTCATGCCCCTACACAACCCTACAGCATACATTACCCTACACTACCGTACAGCCTACATTACCCTATTGGTAGGTGATAGTGGTGACTACTGCTGCTTTTGTATACTTCATATAATCTTTGAATCCGCAAGGGAAGTTTTTAATCAGGCGTAACTTAGTTTCTGAGTTTCTATGGTTTGTCTCATTTAGACTATCAACTATTATTGCCGGGACTAACTTTGACCATTCTTTTCCTGTCATGTTGCTTATGTGTTATTCATTTGCAGTTATCTCAAAATTTTCAATAATGACTCATACTTAATCATTGCACCATTTACTCATTGCAATTCTTTTTGTTTGCTCTACACCATTTTTGCTGATCTACTATCAAGGCATGTTTAGTATCTATTTGAATCCATGAGCTTTCTCATGAGGTTTGGCGTGCATGTAGGGTGCAGGATCCCTACGCAGCATCCTGCGTCAGAATGTTCATCCTATATCGTGACTCATTTGCTTGATTTCAGTTTTCAATTTCTATGTGCTTCATGGTCTCCTTACGCAAAAATGCCGAAGCTCTTGTTTAGATGTGACACCAGTTTGACCTTTAAAGACCCATTGCTAACGATGACCCTTTGTGCGCGAATGAAGAGAGACAAAGGGAATTTAGGCCAAAAAGGACTTTTAGATAATGCAAAAGTCGACTTTGATGCCACGAAGATTCATGGTTAGCAATGAGTCTTTAAGATTGGTATTTCTCATCTTGAGGCACCAATACAATGAAGAAGGTATCTATTGTGAAGTTACCAATTGAGGAGCATTTTGATCGAGAAAAGCCATTGATTGAAACTAAATTCACCTCAATGCAGATCAGACCAAATCTGTATCTTTTTTTGGGAGACCCGGTAGAGCTAGAAGGTGCTGTAGCACCGTGGTGTAACCATCTGACATTGCAGCCAGAGCAGTCAGACGGAGTGGGTTCGATACCCGGTAGGACCCCACCACATAAGTGTCATGACAAGGGATCACGGACTCGATTAGGTCTGCTCTACTTCTGCGATCCCTGCGCTTAACGCTGAAATAACGCGTCTTCACCTTCACCAGCTTGCAAACAATTTGACTGGTAAGCGTGACATTAGTGGCGCCAAGCAAAAACTCCTTACTTTGATTCCCATAGGAACCAACTTTTCAACTATTCTTTTCAAATGCGGAAATCACAGATGTTCGCGTGTTATGCTTGTTAGTCATGATTTAATGTATTGTTCTGTTCTGCGAAAATCCTGCAGAGAATTATTAATAAGTTACAACAAATTTGGCTAGGAACCGTCAGCAGAGGATTCGTTTGAAAAGATAATGTGAACTTTGAATTCCCAAAGGAGAATGTTCTTCTTCGTATGCAGAAGGTCAAGGCTCCTTAAGCTGTCTCGATTTGGTTGATTGTTCTGTTAACTCTGTAAAATCCTTACAGAGAACTATTAATAACGTAAACCAGATTTCACTTAGAAGCTTCAACAACAGAGGCATACAAAATGAATATGAAATGAGAAATTTGATTTCCCATAGGAAATAATTTTGAAATGTTCTGCTTCTCCTGCAGAACATCAAAGGATCTTTGCGTTTATGCTTGTTAGTCACAATTTGGTCTTTTGTTCTGTCAATTCTGTGAAAATCTTGTAGAGGAATTATCAATAGTTCAAAACAAATTTAACTAGAAAAGCTTCTACGAATGAGGCATTGACATGAATGCCAAATGAGACCTTTGATTTCCCATACGAAAAGACCTTTGAAATATTCTTTTCCATACGTGGAAGATCAAGACCAAAGAAAACAGAATACGAACGTACCTTCCAACGTCTTCTTTCTTTGTCAACAACTTTATCAAAGAAATGTGCATTTTTTCCTTCCTCTGCTTTTATGGGCTAACTACCCCACCCAGTTAACATCCCTTATCTTTTGTTTACAGTTTAGACATAAAGACGCCACAAGCGTCTCACTGTAATTTTATTTTAATTATGATGCGATATCAAAAGAGTCTAACACTCCTAGAGATAGCGCATGAACTTTTTTTGCTTCACCTTGCGTGTCCACTTCAAAGTTTCATTCAAAACAAGATCTCCCCTGTGGTACTGATAACAAATCCTGAAGGAGCGAGTAATCAGTTGATGCCATGCACCTGCTTCTATACTCTCTGGAGAATTTGTATTACTACCGAGTAACAGAAAAGCGACATATTTTGTTGGCTTTGAAATAGAAACTACGCTACGCAGTCTATATTTAAAACCAAAATGTTAATGAATCAGTCAAAGGCTAACTTAGATATTTACATTTTGTATGGTCAAGGCAGTCATCTTCTAAGACTGATTTCTACTCAGTAAAATCTTCGCGTAACATTCTTTTCAAACTCAAAGCAACATTATCTCAATAGATTTCCAGTCCGTTTGCAAAATCTGACTGAGTGGAGATCAGCCTTTGGACCTAGACATTATAAGACTGGTAGCAAGTGATCTGAATGAGAACGAGATTTATACGCTCGATTCTTTTCGATGATTTACCTGACAATGACTTTTACATTCTATCTCTGAAAAGACAATGACATTGAACTCGTATTTCCATGGCAAAAAAACAATAGACCAGAAGCAAACGTGGATTGCTCTCTCCATGCAAACCTCTTGCCAGCATTTTCTTAATGGATGAATTCAACCGTATCCTTCCCAGAAGCAACGTACAATAAAATGTCCCCTATTGTGGTTATAAAATGTCCCCTATGTAGGAAACAGAGGAAGAGGCAGACCGAAGACGAGGCTGAGCGACAACATCAAAGATATTTGCGGGTGACTGAGTCTTCGTCTTCGTCACAGTCTTCGTATACAGTCTTCGTCAGGTGACTGAGGTTAAGCTTGGTCAAGTGAAGTCAAACTCCAGATGGGTGACATCGGAGGCCTGACCTCACAACTCACCTCGTCGTCTTTCGGAAGCGACGAAAGATGGTACAAGTGGAAAGAAAAGCGCAAGATCGAGTTGAATGGCGGAGGATGGTGTAGAGGTGCACGGCCGCTCAATCATGAGCTTACCGTTATCGACGACGACTATTGTGGTTTCTACCATAGTCTGAAGAAATTCCTACTGCCACTAATTCTTCCTGCGGGGTTAGTGGCCGAGTGGCTTATACAGTCTTCGTCAGGTGACTGAGGTTAAGCTTGGTCGAGTGAAGTCAAACTCCAGATGGGTGACATCGGAGGCCTGACCTCACAACTCACCTCGTCGTCTTTCGGAAGCGACGTTAAACTAGGGGTCCCATGCCTGGATGCGGCATGCACGATGGGCCTAATTAGCTTTCAGTAGCTAGACATCCTGACAAGCCCACTCAAAACAAATTGAAAACAAACAAACAAGCAAACTACATATGCCGATTGTCAATTCCTGCGGATGAGCTCTACCCGGGGGGGGGGGGAGATACATAACACGTTGAGGGTGCGGGTATGTGCCGCCCATATGGGTGGGTTTTTGGGCCCCAAATTCTCTAAACAAGGGTCCCTTTTTCGGCAGATTTTCCATAAACAAGGGTTGGTTATCCAGAAATTGGCGAAAGATGGGAAAAAATGGGTGGTTTTCCGCCAAAATTCATCATAAAAGTGGGTATGACCGCAAGTTTCGGTAATTAGGAGTGGGTACCTTTTTGAAAACCGGGCGGCAAACCCCCGTCCATCCACAAGTCATGTACCCCCCTCCCCCGGGGAGCTCTATTTCCAAAAATTGTTATTATAACGTAGTTGTTTGGTCACATATTTGATCCCACTTTTGCAGCGAGGAAACTTGTATGTCTTACAATTGGAGATAGTAAAAGCATTTAGCTACTGAAACCTTTTAATTTTACATCGCAAGATAGCTGCTAGCATTTTCTATAAACGAAAGAAGAAACAGCAATAGTGATTAGTCTAAATAATTTTTTAAATGGTAGATTAATTTCTCTCTCAATTTAAATTAAATTGTGATTCTAAATTCCCTGCCGGTTGACCCAGAAAAGCTTAACGACTTTGCAGCCTCAAATCAAAAGGTTTGTTGAATGCATTGTATCACACTTTAGTTGGAAGGCTTAGACTGCGTTCACACTATGCTAGCACATTTTGAAAGCGGTGAAAAATGTGACGGATAGGTCTCCCATTCACAAGAAAACGGTACATTTTTTGCCGGCACATTTTGAAAACGGTAGATCTTGAAAATTGAACTCTGACCGGCACATTTTGGAAACGGCATCGTGTAAACACTGAAAATGGTGAAAAAAAGAACAGCTTTTGACGCTTTTGGAACAAGACTGATCGACACTTAGGGTGTAGGTACCTTTATATGGCATCAAAGTCTTGCGAAGAGCTTCGTACTGTCAAATTTCGTACCGTTTTCAAATTTTTCTGGCATCGTGTGAACGCTAGCTCGAATTCTGCTACCGTCACATTTTTCACCGTTTTCAAAATGTGCCGGCATCGTGTGAACGCAATCTTAGCTATCTCTTGAGATGCTGCATGGTCATCTTAAGCAACGATTGCCATCCAAGAAACCAGACTTGAAGAACATTTCCACGGATCTAGAGTAGTTCTGGGAAAGTTTTTTGTTTGCAAAATAATTGAACTCATGCTCCAGAGCAAATTTTGAATTCACCTTTTTTCAAACCTTCCAAAACACTGACTGGGAAATGTGGGAATTGTTCGAGAAGTGAATGAATTTCCGTATTGTTGGACCCGTTTTTCAGACGGTAGAAATGCCTTAAATTGGCCAAGCAACAATTCAAATGATAGCGGAGCCTTTTAGCTGCTGATAACTTGTTTGCTTTCTTAACTTATACTTTCGCGAAACTAGGTGCGATCTAGCTTGTGAAGTTTTATTTCGGTCACTTGGTAAATTTTCGAAGGTTTGTCTTATATTTTGCATAATAAATCATTAATCTCATGCCACAGATCTCATGAACGGATGTGTTGCTTTTTATGATTTGATATTAATTCTTGAAAGAAAAGAGATCGCTTTTCAGTAATTGATTTAGTACAAAGAAGGAGAATGGCGTCAAAATCATTTCATAATCTATGCTAAATGAAATTTTAAATCGAAATGAAAATTCAAATTGCAATAAGATTATCACGACACATTTATATCTTCTTTGGTGGCTCCTAATTTTTAGATATATATTGGATTTCCGATTGTAAGAAACCGCCTTGACAAATATGCAAGATTAAATTTACCAAGCAATTAGATCATTTTCGCTACACCGAAGTTTAGGAAGTCCAACAAAGGCAAAGCACAAATATGACAAAGGTAATTCGACAAAAGCAACGCTACATCTATAAGGTAATAACAAAATGTTAAGAGCAAAAAAGATCAAGCTAAGTTTTGGTCTTTCTTTACAATTTCATTGTTTTTAATTGAAAATCTATAGCTTATTACCCAGGATACAAATCAGTATGAGGTGTCCCAGGATGCAAATCAGTATGAGCGTTATTTGGAGTTTCAACAAAATCATCAATCGTCAAAAAATGACTATTAAGCAGATTATCGTAGCCAGTCAAAAGTGGATAGTGGATAGCTTCCTTTCAGCGCACCTGACTGTAGAATTTTTCTAGGTCTCATATCGTATTACGATCACTTTAGACGTCAAGGGAGCGATCGTGGCAAAAGGAGGCAGCAGGGATGACTCTACCATAGTAGGTTACTAGCAAATGCACAGATCCATTCCCACTTTGACTGCAGGGTGTCTCAAAAAAATTGTTTGACGTTTGATTAAATATTGAAAAATAACGATAACATGAACAGGCTCATTGGAAGATATCCGTGTCCCTACGATTATGAAATGATTTTGGAGACCAGAATCTTGCAAATCAGTTGAAAATTCACGGAATTGCGAGCTTTCAAAGATCAAGAATATGCGGCAGCTGAAACCAGAGACCCCCAGATTAGTTGTTATGCAAAAAAGCTCGAATATGGAAATAGCAGAAGGTTATACAATGTCATACCTCTCATTATTATCAGAGCAAACCGAAAAGGACTTCTAAATTAATTTATCCTTATAATCAAATTCAAAATTTGCTTAACATTGTATATGTCCAAAAACAGTGGTTCCAAACATATTCGACGAGAGACTGAATCTGTTTCCTCAAAGCATCCATATACTTGAAAGTTAGGCTATCGAAAACCTGTTCAAATTCCAATTGGTTCGACCTGAAACAATTGAGAAATAACGGAAGCGATGGCCTATGGGATTTTTAAAGAAATTGCCATTTCAAGGCCTCTGGTTTCAGCTTTCGCACAAATTTGAACTTCACAGGCTTGTAACTCCATGAAGTTTCAGCGGATTTGCAAGATTCTTGTCTCAAAAATTAATTCAAATCTCATGAAAAGGGCCACTTGACTAAGTGTCCATTCAGCGTATCGTTATTTTTTAGTATTTAATCAAACGTCGAACAATTTTTTTGAGACACCCTGTATGTTTACAGCGCTTGGTTTCCGATCAACGAAAAAATTCAAACATCTCAAAATAAATGAACCAGGACCTGTTTGAATATGAATAACATGGCACATAAAGGAATCAAAGATTCTAAAGATTTCTAAAGAAATTAGCTTTCCGCAAAAGAGAGATTTGAACAATGTACTGTTACAAACGTTTTCCAATTTTTGATAATTCAGTCCCCCCACATGTGTGTCGGAGATGTTCTCACCAGCTGGCCTGATCTAGGTCGCTCGAGGATCTAAAAACAGACTGAATCAACCTTTTCGAAAGAGCAACACATGGCAAAATGGTCTCTCGCATCTAGGACATAAAATCTTGAACACTGCACAATCTGACGTGAATTCTGCTAAGAATGCCAACAGCTTAAAGCATAAGACTAAGGACAAATTCTTTAAAGACCTCCAATCTCAGGAGAATATCCCCTATATATTCTATTAAATCCTAAAAGCTGCAACAGTCTGTCAACTGCCTATCAACATCTTTAATATGCAGAATTTCCCGTAATCTTTTGAGATAATTTTTTCCTTTTCCTTCATGAACAGTTTTCTTTAAAGGTCAGATAAAGGCAAATGCGATTTTTTTATATTTATAAATTTGAACTATGAGGAATCCGATGGCAATAATATTATTTATCTTTGCGGTGCGAAAGGGTAGGTTTGGGGGTTTTGAAAAAGGGCACTTCTCTAAAAAACCGCGTGATGATAGAGGCCTGGAACTAGCTAAATCGTGACGTGGAAAGAGTCATAAGAATTTCATCACTTGAGAGGCCCTAGGCACTTGAAGAAGTAATCTGAAGAACACACGCCACGCCACGTGGCAGATACACATCGAACAGATCGAACAGCAAACAAAATGAATTTCGGATGCTGGCCCAGAACTTCTCTGATATTTCAAAAGATTGAGTATTCAGCGACACACCCTCAGAGTTTTCCCTCGATGCCGAAGAACGAACTGAGAACCGGTCATAGTCTATGGTCAGGCCAAGCTTCCTGTGTTCTGCTCTCCTCAACTGGGACGGACTCTTGATTGAAAACATAAAAACATCTTTGAATTATTTTGATGCAAATTAGCAATGATTGTCTTTAGTTGTGAATGGCTGGATCAGCCATTGTCTCCATCAAACAGTTAACTATTGTGTTATTTGCAAAGAGCACAGAAAAACACGCCTTGATCATTCATTCTCATCATCAAGCCGAAGAGAAGCTCCTATCGAAGACACATGGCTTCACGAATAACCTGTAAATACATATTATATTGTGCGATGCAATAAAAGGGTCATCTAGAAAGTTTGCAAAGAACCAGAGCATTATCGAAGAAGACGAAACATAAATGTGGAGAAAGAACCTGCCCTTGCCTGTCCATGAGCGCATGGCCTAGTCCTGACATGGCAATTTGCGCGGTCATCGTGATCCTTCGAAATCTGGGTAAGTGTATTATTCGATTTCAACTACAATTTCATGTTCAGCACGTTGAAGAGTTCTGAGAAAGGTGCTCTGGAAGCCAGCCAATGTACTTATAGCAACCAATGAATATTCAAAGTAGTTAGGATTGAAATATTTTGTGGAGACCCGCAATGTTTTCGTTGTTGCAAGTCTCACAGCTTCCCTCTCCAAGTCAGTCCACAGCTCACTGTTGCAACAAGTCTAACCGCACCGAAGTTAGGAATAATGTGCACACACATTTTTCTCTGCACGAGGTGACTAGCCACAGCCATATACTACCCACTTTCTCGGCGTTTTCGTTTGAGATAGTCAAAACAGGTAGTCGTTTCTAACTTTCGTGACTTGACCGTCAGTGAGTGCAAACAGACTCATCCATTCTCTCGCAGCTTTGCAATGACTCCTTCGACTCTTTCCACGTCACGCCTCTGCTAGTTCCAGGCGCTTTTGCTTGCGCGGTTTTTTTGGAAAATTCCACTGAAAAACGGAATTCGACAGACGATTTCGATAGGTTCCAGAACTCGTATCGAAATTTCGTTTGAAATTTTGAAATCTCCAGGCCGTAAATGGCAGAAATCAATAAAAATATCTTTTGCCTTTATCTGACCTTTAAAAGACACCTCTGGAGGAACCATTATTAAAACAAAGTCACACTGACCTTCTAATGCTATTCCTGCCATTTTAAACTGGGGGTGTTTTAAATAGCTTTTTAGCTTTTTGGCTATGAAATGATTTTACTAGTAGGTATTGTAATTACATTCTTTTCTTAGATTTAGTAATTATTTAAACTTTGATTTGAATGGCAAAACATTGCAAAAAGTAATTTTCATTTTTTTCATTTAATCTTTTTT
The DNA here is from genome assembly GCA_964020215.1 of Aurelia sp. 3 sensu Dawson et al. (2005). Classification (NCBI taxonomy): domain Eukaryota; kingdom Metazoa; phylum Cnidaria; class Scyphozoa; order Semaeostomeae; family Ulmaridae; genus Aurelia; species Aurelia sp. 3 sensu Dawson et al. (2005). The sequence continues at coordinate 14,039,033 of OZ026585.1, forward strand.
AGGCACAACATCCATTCAGGTGATATATAATACCAAAAGAAAATAAATTGCAATAAAATTTTACAATGATAAGCCCAAATATGTGTCCGCAGTGACCAAATATGTGTTCGCCTCACTTGTCTTCTGTCTTGGATGCCCTTGTGTTCCCCTTTGACCCCCTCGCCCTACCATCACTCCGGCGTCCCTGCATGATCCCAGTATTATCCGCCATGTAGTTGGTTGGGAACTCGACTTGCGGCCGTTTACTGAACAAGGTTGTTGACGGCAACAACGATAAGATCTAAGCCATTCTAGCCCAATGCCATCAAGTATCAAGTTCATGTAGTTTCAGCTTTCTGATAATTATTTCAAGATCTACTGTGTCAAAAGCGTTCTTTAGCTCATGAAACAGGGCAAGGTTGACACCTTTTGGTCCATGCTCCCATATCAGTAATTTGAAACACTTACCAGAGAGTTGATGGCTGAGGGCAGTTTACGAAGGCAAATTGTCTCATTTTCAATTTCCAGTTAGAAAGAAGGAAGTCAGATGACTGATCATGCAAAATTTTTTCAATTGATTTTGTAGAAACAAACAGAAACGAAATCGGCATGTAATTATATTTCTCATTTTGAGCTCCAGTTTTGAAAATTGGTGTTATTTTTGCAAGTTTCCAGACTTTCAGAACGATTCCTTTTGCCAAAGAAGCGTTGAATATCATCGCCAAATGCTTCGCAGTATCTTGTGTACAAGATTCGTTGAGACACCATCTAGTCAAATGATAGCGCGATTGACTACCAGTTTTAAGGTTGAAGGCTTATGTCTCCGCCCTGCTGAATCTGCAACATAGAATTAAGAGAGCTGCCAGCTCCCCGTGATTCCAGGCTAAATGATTCACGTGGTGTGGTCACTTCAAGAGGAAGGACCAGGACGATGCTTCGATAAGCTTATCTTCTGTGTCGTAGTGTCCTACAAAATCTTCAGATGCTCTGTAGAAACAGCAGAAAAGGAATGACTGTGACATTGATTTCGAGGGAGTGATTTTCAAAATGGACTTAGAATGAACTACATCGTACTAGAGACTGTTTGTAGTAAGTTGAATTCAAGTCAAGCGTTAGGCCAGTAAGAAACTGCGCATGATGTTATTTCAGACTCGAGATCTTGATAAAAATGCGTTGGTTTCACGCTCTATTTGATTAAATGTAAAACTCATTTGCGATCTCTTTTCACCCACCTGTGGTTAATCGAGTTTCTTCCTGATAAAAATTTTTGTTAAAATTGCTCGTAATCTGGAAAAAATGATGCCAAGGCCAGAATATGAAAGTTTCACTATAACAATGATTAAAACCGCCCACTTTGAATTCAATCTGGTGGTAATCTTGGAATCCATGTCAACTTTCTTCTTGTAAGAGTACTTTAAATCGCAGGATACTGATATCATTAAAAACTGATAGCTGGTACGTATCCTGAACTCACAAGAATACTCATTTGCGAGATGAATCAAAAATGAATTTAAGGTGTTTGCCAATGTTTGCTGATGTAGCCTTCCTTGCAAATTCATGTTTTTAAAGTTTATTGCTTAGAAGAAAGCCTAGCCCATAGATACGAAGCTTTTGTTTTGAATGGATGTTTCTGTTCCATAATTACGAGCAATTTTAGGAAAGTGATCTTTCGCAAGATCCCAGGGGGGGTACTCCCTAACTTTCAATACGGGGGGTCCATGCCACGATTTCGTTGCTGACCCCTAAATATTAAGCCTAATGTTTTGGGGACCCCAAATATTGAGTCTAATACCTTGGAGACTCACACCAAACTCCACGATTCTTCCTTTTTTCAGATTTATGGACCCAAAATATTGAATTTTTATCCATGTTGTAATTCACAGACCCCAAATATTGATTTAACGTAAAATTTCGGACCCCAAATATTGGCATGGACCTCCCCGCATTGAAAGTTATGGAGTACCCCCCCCCCCTGGGCGCAAGATTCCGGAAAAAGGCCTCCAGTTAGATTCAAGTTCATGGATGCATGAACTTCTAGACCATGACAAACACAATTTCTCTACCAACAAATTATAACAAAGAGCAAGTAATGTGCTGAGTGCAAAAGGAACCAGGTAACAATTAGAGTACCATCGCCCTGAATCGACACCTCTCAGATAAATCACCTATTATGAGCGTTATGATTGGGACTTAAAACAATAATTTGCCATCAGAAAATTCTTCAGTTCATGGTGTTTACTGTATCACTTCATCAATTTAATCTTCCCACTTTTTGAGGTACAGCGAGAGCTTAAAGGAGCTACGGTAAAAATTGGCCTAAATTAATTATATCGCCCTGAATCGGCACCCCTCATTTTACTGCAATCAGCTATCCCGAAAGATAAAATTGTACTATACTGTCAAAACAGCTATTTTCTAGGGTTACATCCCCTATGTAGTTAATATTCATTGTATTTTGATCGGATGGAAAATTAAAGCTTTTCGTTCCTCTCCAGTTTTAACCTCTCATACATACTATCGTCGTAACGTTATTCCAGAAAATGTTCCTCTTCCAACTCCACGAATGGTCACCAAGTCAGAAATATGTTCTTAGAGTCAAAATATTATTTTCCACCTTTTTTTATTCATAAAGTCGTCCAGCGGAAACGGGGGAGGTCACTATTCACAACACGAGGCCATTTTCACACACTAAGACGGTTCAGGGCGATTTTTAGCCAATCCACTCGCATTGGAATAGAAACCTCTTGAACAAAAATGGAAATCGACAACTTGAAGGACTTTTCAAATATTTTATTCAAAGGGGTAAAACCAACTATTGAAACAAGTTATTTGACCTTTGCCAGTATTTTATCAATGAAAATGAATCAAAACAAAAACGCGGCTTGGAAAAATAAATCGAGAAATGAACGAGTGCTTTCCGTGTCACTTTTCATGTACGCTGAAAACTTCTTCGTAGCATGTAAACAAAGCCAAGGAAACAAGCAAGAACAGTCAGAGAGCAAGAATATGGCGTAAAAAAACCATTTTCACATTTCATTTTCATTTACTAGCCCCAGGGACCGGTCCATTTTAAAAAGTTTGTAAACAAGCCTAAATCTTGGAGAACTCGCTAGGGTGCCGATTCAGGGCGATGGTACTATATTTAATTGCTATTGCTCGGAAGCACGAAGTTCTTATACCAGCAAAACTTTTCACCAAGCAGCTGTAAAGTAAAACCCCGCAAACAAGAGCATGGCAAATAGGAAGCTACATACTGATTTTATGGAAAATACATCCATAGATAGAAGCCAAAAAAGACTAATTTAGTCCAATGTTCTTATGAGATGGTACAGTTAATGAAGGAAACTTCACCATTTCAGTGGATTTAAACTTCAAACTTTGTAAAGCCCAACATGTCAAACAATTATTAGTGATAAGTATATTGTTTCGCCAAGTTGTGTGATGTAAACTGCTTTTTCAACAACAATTGCGATGTTCTGCAACTCGTAGAAGTCCATAAAGATATCCATTATCAATATTTCCTTTCCTTTGCCTTTTGAGTGGCGTTAAAGGCGGCCCTAAATGGCGCTAGAGCAAACTTTTGGACTGCCAAAAAAGGGCCGGCGTTAAATTAGGGCCAGCGTTAAATTAGGGCCGGCGTAAAAAGGGCCGATAAGGTATTGAATTTGGAGACCATCACAGCAACTCTTATAATTTGTCTAAATCTTCATATGTTAGATAATAACCAACTATTCTTTCTAAAAACTATATCCAATGAATTGACACATAGAGTAGGTAAACTTCTGATTCAGCATAATTGGGAAGAAAGAATTATTCAACAACCCATAGCACTTCCATTAATTGATTGAGATCATAATTTTCTAAATACAAAGTTCAGTAACCCAAAAAAAATGACCCAAATTTTCAATTAACCCAAAAAAATGATGGCAAGTTTTCCAACCCCACAAAAATGACGCCAACTTAGCGAAACCCAAAAAAATGACATTTTCGTAAATTTCAAACCCAAAAAAATGACAAGAGCATCCCTATCAAAATGTTCACAAGTGCCCCCCCTTGGGCTGCAACTTTTAAGGTGCAATCGTCCCATCCCCAGTTTTATTGGGTACATGCTGTGTGGCTTTTATTGTAGTCGTAAGTATCATTGCAATATGTAGGACACGTTGGAAATATCATAAGAACTCTCTTCATAGGAACCTAGCCGATTATTCTTGTTCGCAGGATTTGACTATATCACAAAATCGCAAATAAATGCGGAAAGAAACGAACGATTATAAAGACCTAGGTTTCTATACCTAAACCCATCATCCTTCTGTAAAATGAAACTATTTACTTATACCCTATTCACATAGGCAAGCTAAACCTGATTTATCTCAGCGAGGTTAGATTTCAACCAATCAAATGCATTCGATTTGTTGGACTGACCAATTAGAGGCTCGAAAGGCTCGATTCGATAACCTGGTTTAACTTCCAAGTATGAATAGGGTATTATTTTCAATATATGACTGGCAGAGCAGGAACTGTGCACGCATGTGCAAAAATCCGTAACTTTGAGCCCCATAGCTCCCTGCAACAGATCACGAAATTGGGCAGCACATGATCTTTCCTTCACTCAGCCTTAAGGGGGCAAGGTCACGTAATGTAAACAATCTTCTTTCGAAAGGGCGATTTTGCTGTATTTTTGATAGGCTATATCATACAGATTTTCCACTATTTTCCTCAAAATGAATGTTCCACTTTGAACTTCGTCAAGAAACTATCGAAACGTTCATATGTTGTACGATTGCAGAGATATTGGTGGACTTGTGAAGTAACTTTATCGTGGATTCACCCCATCCACCAAATTCCGTTCAGAACACAATGGCCACGTGTGGGCAACAATGTAGATTATAGAGATAACAGGTTTGTTTACGGCTACGTGACCCTGTCCCTTTAAATTCCTGATTTACCTTTTCAAAAAGCTTATGTATCAAAATGCTTCCTTATCTCAAATTGCTTGAAGGCGTCATTTTACGCAGTTTTTGCCCTGTCGATATGACTTGTTAAAAGCCCACATTTTTCTGACTCACCAGGTAAAAGGTCACAACTTGCCATAATAGATTCACTGATGCATGTAAACGATGAAACTTTTTGCAACCCAAAGTCTTCAGTTCCACGATTATGGAAGGTAGCTGATTGGTAGATATCCTTGGCATAACGGAAAAACCAGACCCAGGACCAGTAGGACCGGACCCTAACGGACCGGACCCCGGCAGAATACCCATTCATTTCCGTGTTTCCAAGTGACTGACTGGGTACATTGATAATGGGCTACTTGCTTTTTTACACACTAGAGCCTATTTCTTGGTACCTAGAAAGCCCCCTGGGGTTTAACAATGTATCATCTTAAAATGAAGAAAGCTAAGACAGTTGGTTGTGGTAGTTTTGTTTTGCATTAGATTTTGGCATTGTATCATGAGTGGCAGGACACTACTTATTTGGACTATGTAGTATAAATTCTTTTCTTACCTTGAAATGCCATAAAATTCTCTTCCTTGCCTTTAGCGGCCTTCCTCAGCCATACTTCCTTGCCTGGCACTGAAGAGCTCTATCACATGTCCTTTCAAAATGTATGGGTCTAAATTGAACTTTGTCATCTCCTGTGCATTGCTGTGCCTACGCAGCGGTCTCGAAGGGCCTTGCTAGAGTTTATCATGCGTGGATCTTTGTGGGTCTTCGTTCCTTTCAACTGGAAGTTTGTCTGTTGATTAGATGATCAATGTAGCAGGTTGTGCATTCTTGCAGTTAATGTGGTATCCAAAGTTTAGTTATTTCTTTTCAGCGATGATTGTATTGTCTTCATTTTTGAAATGAAACTTCTGTACCGTCATTACAAACTCACGACGGAAAGGAATCGGCATTCACAGGGGTCCGGTCCGTTAGGGTCCGGTCCTATTGGTCCTGGGTCTGGTTATTCCGTTATGCCGATATCCTTAAGCTTAAGCCTCACTGCAAAAGGTATGATGCAATTATGCTAGAGATTGCTTTGGGGTATATCAATCGAAAGTCTTTCAGACACAGATCCATGGTAAAATTTCTATGACGCCAGGTCTGGAATCGTACAAATAGAGCAGACCTAATCGAGTCCGCGACCCCTTGTCATGACGCTTATTTGTTGGTGTCCTACCGGGTATCGAACCCATTCCGCCTGACTGTTCTAGCTTCAAAGTCAGAGGATTACACCATGTGCCACAGCACCTTCAGAGGGTTAAACTACTGTGCCACAACACCTTGGTGCAATGATCTATTTTGAATCTGCAAACGATGTTCTTACAAGGAAGTATATAGCTGTTTACTGTCAAATACTCTACAAGAAAAATTGCAAGAAGCCCATAATAAATGAAGTAGAACCCTCAACTTAAAGCCATAAGACTAAATTGAAGACCAAATTGTCAAGCTCTTGCAGAGAAAAAAACGGATAATTTTACTTCTTTTCTACCATTTCCAGGGGTGGATCCAGACCGAAGTTGAAGGGGGGGGGCAACTTGGAGATGGGGCGCCAAAAACACGGTGAAAAATTAGCGCGCCGAAGGCGCGCGAAAATTCTTGTGGCTTTCTTCGAGAAAATTCTTTGGTTTTTCTACTGAATAACGCCTTAGTTTATATGTTTCGCCGCATTCAGAACGAATCATTGAAAAAAGAGTGCATTCTGGTCAGGATAAGGGGCGCTTTTCTTGCCGAAAAATGGGCGCCAAAGCTGAATTTTTATCGTGAAGGGGGGCAGTTGCCCCCATCTGCCCCCCCTAAATCCGCCACTGGTCCATTTCATCCTTGATTTGGTGGTTCTTGATTGGAAATTTGTTGGAGCCATCAAATGCTGGTATTTGCATTTTAAAGCCTCGTGTTAGCTGCAACAATTAAATCACTCCTTTTGGGACGTACCTCGTATGCATCGGATGATTATTATGCCGTGAAAATCCTTCTCCCAAAATTCATATCTCATCAGAAGGCGTCAAATTGACTTACAATACATCAATTCAATTTCGCTTAATTCTATAAAGTTTTACTCAACATGCGGCGGTGGCGGCAATAGATCTTTACTAAGAGATAGTAATATGATATAGAACGAAGAAAACTAATTTAGAAATTTTCTTCCTTGGGTTTCCGATGTCTCCCTGCTAAGACCGCGATCTTAGAAAGATTTCTATCAAGTAAAATGTCAATGAATAGTCATCAACGTATCTTACCACTTTGGCAAGTACCAGGCCACTATTTTCTTCGTAGCTATCAAGCCCACAATGCTATAAAGATTCCCATTGAGTAAAATTTCAATGAGAATAATCATCAACATATCGTACCACCTTTACAAGTACACGAGACTTCTTGCTTTCTAGCCTGCAAAGCTATAAAGATTTCTACCAAGTAGAATGTCAATAGATAGTCATCAACATATCGTACCATATTAGCAACTACCAGGCTACTATTTGCTTCTGTAACGTTCCAGCCTGCAAAGAAAGATTCCTGCCAAGCAAGATGTCAATGAAAAATTGTCATCAACGCATCGTATCACTTAACCCTATTTTGGTTGGGGGGGCAAATTTGCCCCCCCCCCCCTAGTAGATTTTTTTAAATAACTCTGCGAGGAAGAATTTTATAGCCATGAAACTTCTTGACTTTTTGCAACTACTTATTGTGCAACTTCTCAAAAAGTTTCATTGAAATATTTTGAAAAATGAGGGGGCGGGAGACAATATTCTGGGACTGACCCAGGAAAAATCGCAAATTCTCAAATCTCAATTATCGCGAAAAAAGGAGCAGAAAGGGAATATTTTGCAAATTTCTTTTTCAATGTTGTGTTATTTGATGCATTCTATCATAAATACCATGTTTGGATGGAAAATATGCTCCAAATTTAATTTTATCTCGATTTTCCTGATTTTTGCCAATTTTGCCGCTTTTCTTGACCACACAAAGGAAAATGCTGACGTAAGCAAAAATGGTGGCTGTTTTTAAGTTGATTTTTATATTTACAGAAAGTACATGCCTGAGGCTTTTAGCACACCAAATTTGGTTGCTCTACCTATTACCAGTAAAGAGTTAGGTAGGGGGGGCTTTTTTGCCCCCCCCCCAACCAAAATAGTACTATCAAATAGCCCAACCACTATAGGGTTAAGCAAGTCCCAGCGCACTTTTTGCTTTCAAGCCCGCAATGCTATAAAGATTTCTACTAAGTAAAATGTCAATGAATAGTCATCAACATATAATACCAATTAAGCAAGTGCCAGCGCACTTTTTGCTTTCAAGCCGGCAATTCTATAAAGATTTCTACTAAGTAAAATGTCAATGAATAGTTATAAACATATAGTACCACTTAAGCAAGTGCCAGCGCACTTTTTGCTTTCAAACCCGCAATGCTATAAAGATTTCTACTAAGTAAAATGTCAATGAATAGTCATCAACATATAGTACCAATTAAGCAAGTGCCAGCGCACTTTTTGCTTTCAAGCCGGCAATTCTATAAAGATTTCTACTAAGTAAAATGTCAATGAATAGTTATAAACATATAGTACCACTTAAGCAAGTGCCAGCGCACCTTTTGCTGTCAAACCCGCAATGCTATAAAGATTTCTACTAAGTAAAATGTCAATGAATAGTCATCGACATATAGTACCAATTGAGCAAGTGCCAGCGCACTTTTTGCTTTCAAGCCGGTAATTCTATAAAGATTTCTACCAAGTAAATGTCAGTGAATAGTCATCAATTAATCGTAACACTTGAGCAGATGCCAGTGCACTTTTGCTATCAAGCCCGCAATGCTATAAGTATTTCTAGCAGGTAAGGTGTCAATGGAAAATAGTCGTCGGTGAATCGTACCACTTACACGAGTGCCAGAGCACTCTTTGCTTTCACCCCTGCGATGCTATGAAGTGTTTCTACCACGTAGGATGTCGATGGAAGGTAGTCATCGACACATTGTACGATATCAGCAACTACCAGGCTACTATTTTCTTCCGTAACTATCTAGCCTGAAATGCCAGAGAGATTCCTATCAAGTAAGATGTCTATGCGAAATAGTCATCGACGCATAGTACCACTTTAGCAAGTGCCAGGCCTCTATTTTCTTTCTCAACTGTGAAACGTACTTTCAGACATAGCATTGCACCATAGATTTATCTTTTACAGCCGTTGAAAACAATCATCAGTACCACTTCTTTTCTCCTTTTCAATACTCTAAATCACATGGTCTATTTTTGTATATCTATCTTCGAGTTTCTTTTATTTGTCTGGTTTATAAAGTGGCCTGTTTGTGACATTAATTTGTTCTATGAATGAAGGGAAACTGACGAGTTTGCGATGAAACGCATTTTGATTGTTCAACATCGTTCTTTATTGTTGTTACTGGTGAATTGCTAACGTATTTTTTCCTTTCAGATATCAAGATTAATTCGTTTCTCTTGCAGGTTCCAACAGTTTCCTCACTTGTTACAGGTTTATTTTGGTTGTTTTTCTTTTACAGGAGTTAAGATTATGGTTTTTTTGTTACATTTATGTACTTAGCATGATCAGTCCGTGATTCAAAGCTATCTTCAAGTCATAGAGTACCAAAAAAAGAACATCTAGCAGATATGTAAAGATTGCGTTCACTAGATACCTGCACGATAGCAAAGTGGAAAATGACAAACTTCTTTCAACCTTCACATAACAAAATGCATGTACGTTCTGAAATTCGAACAAATGTTTCGTTTTTGTCGTTTCCGATTAATCAAGCGATGCCCTTTTTAAAATCTGCAGGCAAAGATTTACCGTTTTCATGTGAATGGGAGGCCTATATATCTGTCGCAATCTTCTCTCCGCCACATTTTCATCATTTTCAAATGATGCCATAATCTTGCGAATTCAGTCTGAGCTACTAGCTCCTCGTCATGGCATGAAAATATCAGTGTAAGATCATCAACCTCTAAAATTAGAACAAGGACCAAAATTCACTGCAGAATACCTAAACAAATATTCAACTGAGAAGATTCAGTCACCCATAGCGGCACTGTAAACACACTGGGATATCTTTAGCACATCGGGCTCCTAATCGTACTGTGTACAGCTATCTGCCGTAAAAATTGTTCTAATCTGATCGTTTCCTTGATAATTAGCGAAGATACAACAAAATGTCATGGGAAAGATAACACACCAACATGACATTTTCTATGAATAGTCAAGTACAGAAATAAGATGCTTTTACTCTCAATGTCTTCCTATATTTGAGAGCTGAGCTTTCTATTGAAGATGCTTCTTGCTGTGTCTTAGTCTATTTGTTTTCTTCACATGTTGCCTCGCAGTTGTTTAACTATTTTGAAGCACAAAAGATGATCTTTTATGGATTGTGACGGATTCGGTGGAAATAGTGAAAGAGCATTATCTGCCTTTAAGGGTGCCTCTCTTGAATGTATTTTTTCCACGGAGCGTAAATAAACGTAGGATCTGCAAAGCAAAGTTTCCCGTATGGCCAGATAGGCCTTGCTGGAAAAAGCTGCAAATCCCAAAAAAGGCCAGAAATCTACAACATTTTATGCTTATTTTACTGCATATACGAACACAGATCGCAGATTTTTCACGTGCCGTCGGTCCTAGTACATTAATTGAATTGCATAAACCCACTCACAACCTCGTATCCTTACTTAAAATTTCCAACTTATTTTTGATATTTTGGAGATTTAAGCATAGTTTTGTGACTGTGATTTAAGTTAGGCTGCCTTCTAAGATTCAGTTTTTTAAATTTTCAAGAAGAAATGCATTTCAAAAGTCCTTATATTCATAACATCAAGATTTATTGAATCAATTGCTAAAAATTTGCAGTTCATAGAAACTTAATCTCCACAAAGAAAAAGGTTACGTTGCTTGTAATATTTGTGGGTATATGAAGGGAGATAGTTTACCAAAGAGCAGACAGCAACATACAAAATTTCCATCCCTCCTTTCAAGAATTTTGGAAATGCAAACAATTCTGAAATGAATTATACTTTTTTATTCACATAAGATAGTTTACAAGAATGCTTACGTTCTACTATACCTATCCAAAGTTACTAGACAACACCACAGGGACAATACCAAGGGGAGCGATAAAACAACGACTACCTCAAGGCCAAAAACATAAAGACACGCAACATTTAGCTAAAACTACAGGATACACTACTAGCTTTTCCCAGAGAAATATTTTAAAGCTGTTGTGGCGCAGTGGTGTAATCCTCTGACTTTGCAGCCAGAACAGTCAGGTGGAGTGAGTTCGATACGCGGTAGTACCCCACCTATTGCGCGTCATGACAACGGATCGCAAAATCGATCATGTCTTCTCTGTTTCTGCTATCCTTGCACTGGGTGCTGAAAAACGCAACTTCACCTTCACCTTCACTTCACCATATTCTGTTTTTAAGAATTTGATCATCGTTGTGCGTCCAGCTATTTGTCCCAGTTCCCCCTTTTTCGTAAAATAATGTCTTATTGACTGATTGGAATGAATTAACGACAATCCTAAGCTGAAAAGGCCAACTAAAGTTTAACAATATGTTTCACCAAACTCGGTCATATTGCCATAGAGTTACGGACAGTATCGCATGGAAGCTGTTTCTGGAAAGTCTTGAGACTCCGGTTCGAAACAATAACGCAATGAAACTTTAAAGTATTGACCTCCTGTTTACACTATACCGGAATAGTTTTCACTTGAATACGGCACCAGATGAATACAGCATGCTGACAGGCTTCGTCGCTCAATGGGCATCCTCGCTTTGCTCATGGTCAGAACCTGTAGTACTTATTTGGTACAGGCATAGACTAGTGTAAACGGTAATTTCGTTTGATCCACAAACCATTTCCGCACAGCTTCATGCCGTATTTGTTTCGCACCGGCATAATATTTTGTACAGGCATAATGTAAACGGTAATTTCGTTTGAACCACAAACCATTTCCGCACAGCTTCATGCCGTTTTCGTTTCGTACCGGCATAATATTTTGTACAGGCATAGTGTAAATGGTAATTTCGTTTGAACCGCAAACCATTTCCGCATAGCTTCATGCCGTTTTCGTTTCGTACCGGCATAATATTTTGTACAGGCATAGTGTAAATGGTAATTTCGTTTGAACCACAAACCATTTCCGCACAGTTGCATGCCGTATTTGTTTCGTACCGGCATAATATCGTCCCACTTTCGAAGATTGAAAGAAAACTTGTCTTTTCATCAAAGCTTTGATAAGATGACGATTGTGTCAGTCATCTCCCAAGGAACTTGGATAAGCAAACCATACAATTTTAGATGTAAGAGGCACATATTTATCATTTGGTTTTGCTCCTTGGAGGATTAAAATACTCGCCACCATTTGCTAATGCTGAAACTTAAGGAAAGCATTGGCTATGGTCACACTATGTGCTTTATCCTGTCGTTTTCTTTTGAAACAATGGTCTTACAATGCTGTGATATGTGACAATTCTTCCTGTTCACATACAACGCTCTTACAACGTTTTTTTCCTTGGGCAAGGATCCTTAAAAAGCTACAGTATCGACAATAACGGAATAAGCAAGGTACTGACGTAAACTTTCTCACTTATTCTTGAAAAACACGCCCCGACACGTAACAGGCGTGTCTCTGACAAATTCTGTCCTTGGTTGACTAACGACTTCAAACTTATGTGCAAGGCAAGGGATAATTTAAAAAAAACGAGCCATTCGTAAAAAGTCCGCACCATTGATTAAGTCATATAAACAGGTACGTAACCAAGTTAACAAACTAAATGAGCAGCTTAAGCGCGAGTATTTCACTCACAAAATTGCTTCCTGCGAAGGAGACCTCAAAAACACATGGAAGACCATCAATAACGTTTTAAACAAGAAATCCAAAACCACCAACATTTCGTCCGAAGGGCAGGGAAACACATCTCTACCAGTGCTGGCATAGCAGAATCTATGAATAATTTCTTCTGTACCATAGGAGAGACACTTAGTGGAAAAATTCCCAGAGCGAAAAACCCTCTTCTTGAGAATGATTACGATGTTAATCCACTAAAAACTATGTTTAATTTCCACGTTATTGACACCTTTCAATTAGGTAAAGTTTTTGGCAAACTGAAAACATCAAAGGGATGTGGGAATGATGGTATTGCTAGCTGTTTTCTAAAAATTGCACTTCCGGTTATTTCAGAATCTCTTTGTGATATTTTCAACCTTTCAATTGCTACTGGTTGCTTTCCAGATAGCTGGAAAATTGCCAGAGTAGCACCCATTTTTAAAAGTGGCCAACCTGATGACCGATCTAATTACCGACCAATATCTGTTCTGCCTGTTTTAGCTAGGGTCTTTGAAAAACTTATTCATAACCAATTATACGATTATTTGGACAGAAACAAACATCTGTTTTCAAACCAATCCGGCTTCAGAGCTCTTCATTCTGTTGTCACGTGTCTTCTTCACAACACAGATGACTGGTATGTGAACATGGACGATGGCAGATACACTGCAAATATCTTCATTGATCTCAAAAAAGCATTTGATACTGTGGATCACGACATTTTACTTGCTAAGTTGAGGAAATATGGCGTTGAAAATCTAGAACATTCTTGGTTTACGTCTTATCTAAGTAACAGAAAGCAATTTTGCAAAGTTAACGGGATATGTTCCAAAACTAAAGATATTCATTGCGGTGTGCCCCAGGGTTCTTGTCTTGGCCCTCTTTTGTTTTTGATTTATATCAATGATCTTCCGTTCGCCCTAAAGAAAGGCAAAGTGACGATGTACGCAGACGATACGAGTATTTCTTATTCCTCCTCAAGTTTAGTAGACATAGAACAAACTCTAGATAGTGAACTGAATGATTTGAAGCTATGGATGCAAGGTAATAAACTCTCTTTGAATGTCCTAAAAACTCAGGCTATGGTTGTAGGCTCCAAGCCCAAAATTAAGAAAATTACTGACAAAATTGTTGATCATCCAAAATTTTTTATTGGTGGCTCTCAAGTTGAAAATGTAGACCGAGCAAAATACCTGGGTGTGATAATCGATAAGAACTTAAATTGGGAAGAGCACATTAGCAATGTCTGTACCAAAGTGTCTCGTGCAATTGGGTTTCTGAAATACTCCAGGAAATTTTTACCTCAAAACACATTGAGTAAAATGTATTCCGGTATCGTTGAGCCCCATTTTCGGTTCTGTTGTTCGGTATGGGGGTGCTGCGGGGTGACCAAGCTGCAAACCTTACAAAAGTTGCAAAATAGAGCTGCTAGAATCGTTACGAAAAGCAATTTTGATACCCCTTCTATAGATTTGATACAAAGTTTAAATTGGCCTACTGTAAGCGACATCATTAGAGGCGAAACAGCAACTACATTGTACAAATCGCTAAACGGTCTCGTCCCGGAGTACCTTTCCAGCTTGTTTGAAAAAAGGTCGACTCGAAATGTCAGGGAACTCAGAAACACCGAAACTGATCTTTCGATACCTTTACGAAAATCTAACAATGGGCAGAGGGCTATATCTTTTCGTGGACCTAAGCTTTGGAATAGCCTTGAACTTGATGTTAAACAGGCACCATCTCTTGCCACCTTTAAGAGAAGAATCAAATCGTAAACTGGTAACGTTTGTGCCACGGCCCCCTGAAAAGCAGTTCTCATGGACTGACGGGGCTACCGTGCCTAAATAAATAAAAATGAATGAAATGAATGACGTAATATACATTGTTGTTAAATTAGAATGAACCAATCAGGATTTACCAAGATAATCACGTGACGATTATTTTCGCGCCAAAAGATTAGCCACAGCACAGGCAGTTTTGTAAATGACAAGACGGGCACAGTGTGATCGAGTGTCTTTGTATCGTTATGATGCCGTATTTTCTGACGACAAAGATAAGTGAAACAAGTTAGGTTATAACGGGATCAGATTCTAGTGTGACCGCAGTCATTATCAAGACTTTCCATTGTTGTTGAAGAAAAACCCAGGAGCAAACAGCCTGTTATCCTAGAATTCCGAGTGACCCAAACATACTTCATGAGCTAGATCGAGCTAGATCACGTCTAGCCTTCAAAACCTAGATTTAATGAACACAAACGTCGTATCAGGATGTAGCTGAAAGTCTGAAAGTCTTAGCTATCTTTTGAGATATAGCTTGGTCAGTCTGAGCTATAAGTATCCTGCCAAAAACCAGTTTCAGAAACTTGGTACGTCATTCATTTCTTAGGCTTTGAAGTCCAATTCCCGCCCATGTTTTGGAAAATGTGAAAAGGCACCGGATTCCAAATTTGCTAAGAAGCGTGAAATTGGAAAAAGAAGCTACGACAAGTCAATTTCTAAACAAGAGATTCGCCCAAACGACTTTAAATCCAACCCTACGTTTAGTTTTCATAAAATGTTGACTGGAAGAGACTTTGGCAATAATTTCACTCTAAGTGAGAACTGTAGAAATTGAAATTTCTTTTCAATCTGGTCTTTTAGACGGTAGTAATTGCTTAAGGTGACCATGCAGCATTTTGAAAGCTAACCAGGCCGTTCAGCTAACGGTGACACAACGCATTGGAAATGGCTCTTTATTATAGAGAAATAGCTATGATCAACCTCTTGAGGTTTTTATGTGTGAAGCGGTAGTATGACCATGGGTCCCTATATCTGATATCCCTACACACCTAAGGTGTTCTGCGACAGAATAACTGGTATTTCATTCACATTGATGCATAATTCGCGATAGAACATTTTCCAAAGGGGCTATATCATTTTGGGACAACCGTTAGATTTTCGCAACTTTAATGGCTCTTTTTACAGCTATGGTTTGACAAAAGATTGCAGCCTGAGCAATTGTGGCGGCACAAATTGGCAATCGGCCAATCGAACGACTATTTTTCACTCTGGATACGTAGTAATCAATTTGCATTTCCTTTTAGCACCAATGAAGATAAAACGCATTGAAGATCAATGATAAGAACTAATTTGATGACACATGGCCAGGAACACGGAAATTTCATCGCAAATCAGCTACGAGGCGGGTAATGCGGGAGAAGAAAAAATGAAGATTTGTGAATTTCTTATAAACACAGCAAGTGGCAAAGCTAATTTTAGCTTTGAAGTGCCGAATTCTTATCAGTCTTATGTCAGATTACGGCTATCTATGTAAATAAGCCCTCTAGTGTTTGACAAAAAGATCGATCAAAGGTGGAAAGATTTCTTGATGGAGTTGGAGAATTCCTGGAAGAAAATTGCCATCGCTGACTGACAAGTTTTCCAATGAATTTTGCAATAATCATTGAAAGGCCGTAGGAAATATATCAACCCTAAATATATCATCATAAAAATATAAATATCATAGATGAATATCAACCCTAACCCTAAATTTATCATAAATTCGTGACACTCAAACCTCTATGTTTGACGTAGAGTAGAAGTAGTCGTAGAGCTCCATGAAGAAGTTCATGAGTAATGACACAAGCCTCTTTCTAAGTATTTTGTTGCTAAATTAGTACTGCAGACGTCTTTGGGACCATTTTATGACATACTCACCTCTTTCTTTGAGCTTAGTACCAGGTGAGCCAGGAAAGCGTGGGGTGTTTACCCATTTTTATTGCATTACACATTTAAAGATTAACTTATAGATGAGAAAAAAAGTAGGAAAATGAGAAGAAAACATGAAGTGCAATTGAAGATAAAATCAAATTGTCATTTCTTTTTCTCTTTCTACTACTTAGTCCTGTGTGCTCGGGTGGATACATGAGACAAGTTCTCTCTTTGTTCAGCTTAAAGGAATTGAGTTCATACACATACTTGAGCGTTAATGCTGTCCTGAATTTTTTGCTGACAAACCGCTGATGGCCGTTTGTTATAGCACAATAGTGCTAATGGTCATTAGCAGTGGAGACTAAAAAGTGGAGTCCTTGCATTATCCTCAGGAATTTCTTTGGTTTAATTTCAATATGTTTTAGATGGCAACTTTTGTTTCAAATGATTGAAAAGAAGTTGATATTGGTCACAAGAGCGCTATTTATACGGATTCAATGCCTTTAAGCAATAATAGTCGAGGTTTCACTCTTGATCTTAGAAACCCCGCTGGGAGTCGACCAACAGTTGCTGGAAAACTTCTATTTGGTACAACGCTGAATCAATTGGTCATGCTTATGCATAATGACAGCTGACAAATCTCGCAGAAATTTCACCACGTAAAGCAAAAGGGATTGTTGTTGTTTCTTTGATGTAAATGGTGGACTAAGCAGAACTTCACCTGTTTGAGAATATACACCCCTATGGCCGTTGATGCTGCCAATTTTTTCAGGTCTAAATTTGAAACGAAATTCTAGAGACCTTTTTATGGATCATAGAATCAAACCAAAGATATATCGAAATTATTTAGCAAAGAGTATTAAACGCGTCTTTCATAATGAAATATTAGAGAAAGTAAAGGTATACAACTTAGCAGTACTTTTAATTCAAGTTCTTTGATAGAAGATCAAAGATCAAGCAAAGATAACAAAGATCAAAAATTGGTACGGGGAAAATTGTCCATGCAGATGCCGAACTTTTATTACGAATTTAGTCTTTCTATGATAAACAATTTTAGATTTCTGCTTTTATACTGTATATTTTTAATGGCATGTAAATATTTTATTCACATTTTTCTTGTAGTAATATTTGTATTTTAAAGGCTTATTTTGTATTTTAAAGTTTAGAGTTGGAATTAATTAGCTAACTACCGTAGCTATCTTTTACAATCCAACGATGAATAAATGAACAATAAAAACATAATGATAAAAGAACGGGACATTCTTTTGTTTCACGTTTAGCAACTATTAGATTTGTAGAATGTTTTCATTTAGACCCTATGAAGAAGACACCTCACCTGCCAGACCCGGGATTCACAGGCGAGATAAATTTCAGCCATTGTTTATATCAGGTTTTTCACATCACCCGACAGCCCCGGGACCGAGAGGCGAGGTAGAGTAAAGTCTCTCTTCCTTGAAATCAGAACGAACTGACCAATAAGAATAAACGAATAATTTCAGTTCACCTCACCATACCGGTGCAGTTTCGTTTCTATGGAAAAATTTCACCTCGGCCAGGTAAGATCCCACCTCCAGTGAGGTGGGATTTCACTATTCCGGTGGTATTGCGTTCGTCATGTAAACGCGAAACGAAAATATAAAGAATTCTATGTGAAGGTGGAACTTCACCTCTAAGCCACGGGTTTGGCGTGTGAGGTGTTTTTCCTCACATAAACTGGCCCTTAGTGACTGAGGAAAACCTACGATGCATCGCAAAGTTTCACGTAAGCAGTCTTGATTTTCTTTGTTAATAGGATATACGGTATATTCAATAGAAGAACAACTCGACCGATCGTCTCAGAAAAAAGACTCCCGTCCACCTCCCAACAGACGATTGATGCTGTTGAAATGTTCACAAATAGATGAGAAGTTCATGTTTACGTGAAAATCAATCAAATTTAATGCCTATTTTAGGACTCCTGTTAACACACGATTTTGCTAATATCGCTGGTAAATGTGAAAGATAAACTGCTATTTTGATCAAATTAATTTTCATATCTAGGTTAGCCATTTTCCTTTGCAATGAATTTTTAATCTTCGACTATCTTCTCGGAATTAGGAAGCTAGAGTCACGATTAATGGATTCCCGGTTAAAGAAAAAAAATTCCTCGAGTGTTGAAGGACTCGAAAATTGCACTTAGTAACGCAAGTTTTGGCTTATTAATTTAGTCTGAGAGGCCCTTTACATGAGAATTTTCAACCCATGTATTGAGTTTAACACGGGTTGAGTTTTGATAAAATTTCTTAGTTTGCTTTGCATTTGTGTGACATCTCAACGCAAAGTGCCTCTGACATACTGATAGCAGCAAATCGCCAGATAAGTCAGGGAGAGAAAAGAAGAGGCGAAACGCGACAACTTAGCCTTGCAAAATTTTGACATTAGCCACTCATAAAGCCAACTAAAGTTTTCTTTTGAACACTTTGTATTTTTTCTTCCTCATGGAGAAAATGCAAAGACCCAAACTCATTGATCATCACTGCAGACTCCTTAACAAAGAAATGCGAGCTAGGGACGATGGAACCGGCGGTCGGGTCATTGAGGGCACATGTGCCCCCAGATTTAATAACAAACCAAAAAGTGCCCTTTCTGTTTTAGGAAGTGCCCCTGCTCATGACTGATAAAGGTGGAAAGGTGTCTGGTTGTGTTATCAGTTACTTTGCAATCTTACTGTGTTTACTCCTCGTCCATTTTGTGTGGAAGAAATTGGACATCTGTCAGGATTTGTACTAATTTCTGCTATTTATCACTACCATTTAAAATCTGAGGCATGATAAAGTGACCATTCTATGGAAAGTGACTTTGAGGTTTATTGTCACTCTAGTTTGAAGATACTTCCTACAACTGGTATAAGCATTTGATTTACGTATTCTAGTCTGCAGGTATCAATTTTCAATGTCCTTGGGACTGTTTTCAATGTTTGAAAAGTTGTAAAATGACCAGATGCTAACTTGATTTCCGCAGATGTTTAAATCTAAGGAAAATAAGCGTCAGTTGAAAAAGAAATTAATGAAATTGAATTTTATGATTGAATCAGCCTCCCGTTTCCAACAGTAAAAATGATTTGCAATTCTATTATGGACACGTTTCCTGTCAGTCAGACACTATTCGTATGATTGAAATAAGTGGCTAGTAAATGGCGCGAACATTTAGCAAGTTGATTGGTAAAAGTAAATCTAATTATCAGATGTTGGTGAAATTGATTGGCAGGTGAAATTGATTGGTTTAGCAGAAGATAGTTCCAGCTATTTTATTGATCCTCTTGAAGAGCGGTTCCTTTTTTAATGAAACTTCAAAAATGAGTATTTCTCTTGCTTCATTGAATTACCTGATCAAACATGCATCAACCCGTAAAGGTTGAGTCCTCCATCAAGCATGAAATGCAAAGAAAACTCCGACAGAGAAAAATCATGTCGAAACAAGGGCTTTTCTTTGTAAAGCAATAGCATCAGCTGCTTTGACTGGCACCGAAATTCAAAGGGGTTACATAGCAAATTTTCTATTCTCTAACTGCGAAATGAAATACTAGTTTCGGTAACAAAATCTTTTGAAATAAGCACATTCATACTTGTCCGTGTGGTAAGCAAAACATTCTTGGCAAACATCCTTGATTAGAACATTCTTGCTTCATTAGTAATTGTTTCCTTAAAGCAAATTGACCGCAAGAATGTGAGCATCATGAATGTGAGTATGAAAGTAACAGTCATCATTCCCTCAGCTGCGTTGAAACACTTTCTTATTTTGAAATGGTTCAAGGCATGCAAGCAAATTCCTGAATTCCTACTCATTCTTACCTTTACCAATCTGTCCATCTACAGATTCATTGCCAATATTCCAATGTGACGTAAATTTGACAATTATACAAATTGCGGTGATCATTTTCTTAGCTGCATCAATTCTGTTTCCCAAAACATTGCAACCATGGCTAACACTTTCATGGCTAACGCTTGATTCCAACACGTTCATCGTTTCTTGCTGAAAGAAGATCTTTCCTGTCCACAAATTTCTCTTTTTTAATATAGATAAAGAAATTGATAATTTACATAAGTAACGGTGACTGTTCCCTAATTGCATCAAAGCATTATTTTCTTATACTTTTTCGTCAATAAAGGATAGATCTTCCTTACTAAAGATCGTCCTAACTACAGATTTTGATTTTTTTCAAAATATGAATACTAAAATTAATAATCTGCAAGTGACATTGACAGTTCCCCCAGTTGCGTAAAAAGCATTATTTCTTATCATTTGGCACCTGTTTCCATACATAAATGATAGATCTTCCTTACTAAAGATCTTCCTGTCAAAAAACTTCGATCTTTTCAACATATACCGGGTGAGTCATTAAAAACGCCCTGCGTTTGAAAAAATCCTGCTCCCTGAATATCAAAGCTATGATATTGGAAACTGTCTTGCTTTATCCCTGAATGGTCAAATTAGGTTCAATGATTTATCCGGCTTTAATCGGTCATTCCTTCCCACCGAAATAGGAGATTTTCTGCGGAAAGCCCCTTTCGAAAACCTGCAGAAACGAGCGAAAACAGCAAGCAAAATCTCCCTTTGTTTTCCTTCCCAGTAATAATAACTCTTGGATGTGCTCATGTATTTTGTCCCCATGAGAAGGGAAGCCCCCTGAATAAGTTATTCACATCAGGGGGAAGACTTTTCAACCCGCCAAGATGAAGGCACGTGCTAAAGCGTGCTGAAAGTCATCGCTGTAAGGTAAACACATTATGGATTTTTGCTTGTGATTTTAGCACATTTTTTAAGGTTTCTCAAAGGGATTCATTTTATATGATTGCCTACAGAATCTGAACGTATTGACCGATTTTAGCCAAGAAAATTTCTAAACATGATGGGACATGTTAGCTATTTAATCAGATATTGCAGAATATCGTTGCTTATATATTCAGGGAGCAGTAGCCTTTCAAACGCCGGGCATTTTTTTTGACTCACCCGGTAGATAATGAAACTGACAGTTGACAAGTGGCATCGACAATTCCCCAGACGTGTCAATAGCACTATATGTTGTAACTTCTTTACAATTGATTCCATGCGTGGATGATCGATCTTCTTTACTAAAGATCTTCCTATCTACACATTTCACTTTACTATCGAAATATAGATGTTAAATGGATTATTTACAAGTAACATTGACAGTTTCTCAACTACGTCAATGACACTTCTTTTGCAGCCATCTTTTCCATGCATAAAAAACAGATCTTTCTCACTGAAGATTTTCTTGTCTAAAAATTTCTATTTTATTTTCGAAAAAATTTTAAAACTGATAATTTACAAGTGGTAATGATCATTTCCTCGACTGCATCATCACCACATAAAGCATCGCCGTCTCTGCTTGAGAATATAAACGAATCTAGATTTCCATCCTTCTCCGAAGAGCTATCTCTCGATCTACAAATTAAATTTCTTTTGAAATAAACATTTACAATTGATATTCGGGTCATTAACAATGATCTGTCTTACAACTGCGTCAATACATTTCCTAAGTACTTTGTCGTCCCTGTTTGAAAGCATACACGATTCCTACATTTCCATTATTTCTTGATGAAAAATCTTTCATCTTCAACTGTGCTTGAATATTGAACTACTGAATAGATGAAAGATAGATATCGATGAAAAGATGATAATTTACAAACGACAATGACAATTTTCTGAACTGCGTCAGTACCTCTTCATAAAAACTGCCGTCTCTGCTTGAGAGGATACGCGATCCTAGATTTCAATTTCCCTACAGAGGATTATCTCTCTATCTACAAATTAACTTTCTTTTCAAATAAAGATGGAAAATTGATAAATGCATCCTTAATAATCATCTGGCAGCAAGTGCGTCAGTACAGTTCCTTAGCACTTTAATGTCTCTGCTTGAAAGCCTATATGGTTCCTACATTTCCATTCTTCCTTGCAGAAAAATCTTTTTATCCTCAACTGTTCTTAAATGTTGAGCTATTGAAAAAGAAAGATAGATGATGAAAAATGATAGATGAAAAATTGATAATTTAGAAATGATAATAATCAGTTCCTTAACTACGTCATTGCCTCTACATAAAGCATTCCCGTCTTTGTTCGAGAGAATAAGCAACTCTAAGTTTCTATTCTTCTCTGGAGAAAATATCTTTCTGTCTAAAAATTGGTTTTCTTTTAAAATAAAGATGGCAAATTGATATACGTACAACTAACAATCTTATAGAAGCAACTGCGTCAGTACCTCTGCTTAGAATTTTGATGTCTCAGCTTGAAACCATGAATGATTTCTACGTTTCTGCTTTTCTTCGTTGAAATATCTTTATTCTTTAACTGTGCTTGAGTTTTGAATATTTCAATATTTGTGAGAAAGATGATGAACATGATTAGAAGAAAAACTGATAATTGATAATTTCACCACAAGTAGCAATCATTTGCGTAGTAATTACGTCGTAAGGTATTCTGAGAACCTTTCATAGCTCTGCTAGAATCCATCAACAATTCAAGAAACAGCTTTTTTCACATGGAGTAAACACTTTGTCCGATCAGTACACTTTTCAAAAGAATCAATTTGCAATTCGAATAGAGATGAATATATCAATAGTTCTTCCTGTGAAGAAGTTCCATAATTTTGATAACACGACGTAATTTCAAATAAGCCTGATTTTATCTAATAAAGAAGAAACTGAATATGGCATTGACATGAAAAACAGAAATTAACTATCTTGTTTCTTTTTTTCATTAGCTTTCATTCGTTTTGCCCACGAGACTTTATTCAAAGCAGCTTTTGGACATCCTTGATCTTATCAATTTGCTTTTCAATTGTAATAAGGAATCTTCTAAACTAGCTCAAGTTCAAATTCAAATTCCACGAATAACAGGTACAAAAACACCGTCTTCTACAACAAAATATTATAAAAATATACAAAACTAAACTAGAAACTTGTATGTTACAAACCGGATAGCTGAATCTTCTTATTGTTGGACATAAACTGATTTCGATTCAGGAAAAGTCATCCCAAAAAGTGCTGTTTAACTGCAAAGGGCTCTGTCAACTGGATTGCCTCTGTGGAGAATTTGAAATAATGGAGCGAATATTTGAAAGAAACATAGAATTTGCAATTTAGTTCTTTGACCTTGCAACCATAGAAGTGAATTACATTGTTATTTGAATTTTGTTTTCATTAACTTGTGTTGAAAGGAAGGAAAGCATAAGAGCATAAGTTGGTTTCAGGATGCATTTACTGAGTGTTTGTGACTTTGCAGTGCTTAGAAATTCGAAAGTGGACTTTTTGAGTTTGTTACCATGTTCTGCAGAGAGAATATTACAGTTACTTTGACATGAAAAACTCTTTTGGTGGAGTCCCCATGTGGAATTTAGCTTTGATCCCGAGGAACTGAGTTGTTTTGGTTTCTTATGTTATCCACTTGTGTCGACTACAGCTTCGTATCACTGTAAATTTTGAATCTTTCTTGTTGTTTTCTAGGTCCCGTAAAAGCTTCCACCTTCCACGTTGGTAATTTCCAGGTGATTCCAAGTGTTTGTTAGTAACTTGAAATGAAATTTCAAACTCCATCCCCTTTCCAACATCGCTGCAATTTTTCCTTGGCCAGTCGCAGTCACTGTGTCGTCCGATTGATGGTTATTCTTGTCCTCGAATCAAATCAGCCAATAAAAACCCTACCAGTTGTTAGGCCGGCCAATGATAACACTTTCATTCTTTCTTTCAACCAATCATATAAAGTCTTAGCATGTGACTGTCCTTGTTTTAATAATTGCCTAATGAAGCAAGATATGTGCTCAAATCTCAAATTCACTCCGCTGCATACAGATTAGTAAGCGTCCTTCGGCTGCAATAAGTGAAAGGGAATTTGGAAGTAAGCATTTTCTTCAGGAGTCACTCCCTCAATAGAAAAGCTAATCGACGAGGAAGAGACGGTATCCACACTTAGTGGTACCTTCCAAGGACCGAGATACAGTGGGTTGCAGGGGGGCCGTGGTCCCCTCAAAAATTTTTGGTAGCTGCTCCAGTAAATCTTCATTCTCTTACTACTTTAGTGTTTCAGAATATCAGATAGGTACTGCACGTTCTATGTATATCTCATTCAATTTCTATCTTTCATTACTCTAGGAAGCACTTTGGGGGGTATTTACAAGCTAACAAACTTATCTCACATCGGATACGTGACGCTATTAACTCTACAATAGCCTTTGGGTAAGTCAAGCTTTTTTTTTTTTGGGGATGTGTATGTACATCCCAACGTAGATTTTCCTGTAATGTCCATCTGCATTGAAGAACAAAGGCTAGCATTTTTTTAAGCCTACCTGCAAAGCGTGGTCTCAGATTTTTCAAGGGGGTGCCCCCATACCCCCTTCAAGCTTGGCTCGCTTCGATCCTCACTGGGCTTGCCCATGGCCCCCTCCAGTAAAAAGGTTGTATTTCGGTCTTTGGTACCGTCCGTTGCAAAGTTTAACAACCTTGTTTTGAATTTCTGAAGAAGCTTAGCTCCCTCTGTCACTGTATAACTCAGCAAAGGCATATCTTTGAGAAAGAGAGAAATTCTCCCCGTTGATGTGTCCTGTATTTAAGTACAAGTTAATACACTAAGAAATAAAAAGTTATAAATGTGAACAAACTATTTAATTGTGTTTTTAGCCCTTTCTAATCTGCCAACAATTTCACTGAGAACCTTCAAACTTTCACCTCTCCTGGTTCAAAGTAGTTCGAGACAAGATTCATTTACTGTGAACCGTTTGTAATTCAAATATACAATGCATCGGAGAGTTACCCTCTATCTTCTACTGCTGCTTCCCTCCTTCAATAAGATAAACAATCATTCTTTGCTGATTTTACGGCCGATCGAGCTGGCTACCGTGCTTGTAACCAACTTTCACTGAACATTTCTTCACAACGCATGCACTAATCTTCTATGTTGTTCAATAATACTACCTTCCATCCGCAGTTGCCTTTTAAGACATAGAGTAGCTAAAGCTTATCAAAGCAGTAAACTGGTCCTTCTTCTCGATGCGACTACACTTCGTGACATTACCTTTCAAATTTGAGCACTTTTGGTGTGGGACGGTGCATGCATGGAAATGGCTTGATCACTCAGAATTTTTTCATCTGTCAAATATCGGCAGGCACCTTCGACTCAGCCAGTATATCATGTCATAACATCAAGCAGCAACCCCTCTCCCTTTGCGTTTAAATTTGGAATAGTTGAATTGTAAATGACAGCCACTGTGGGTACCAGATGACCAAGCGTCCTTACCTGCTGTGGCTGGTAGATACATAGTAATTTATCTGTTTTGCAGTCTTAATACCTTTCTTAGATCAATGAATAAAAAACTTTTCATGATGCTGTTGGCCTTGAATCACAGAGAATTGTCAACATCACTCTACGTAGCAGGTTTGGCAAGGCGGGGACTCAAACCACCAACATTGGCAAGGCCGGGGGGGGGGGACTTAAACCATCAGTCCAGTTCCAAATCCCTTTCTATCAGGTGACTTTGAAATGAATAAAACTAAAGCAGAGTTCAACTTCAGCACTATTGATGTGCTGGAAATCAGAGATGCATCTGCCAAGGTTAAAACAGCAAAGAGCTTTGAAATTGACAATATTTCTAGCTACTTCTTGAAGCTTGCTGTACCCATCATTGAAAATTCCCTTAATTCCATGTTTAATACATCAATTGAATCAAGTGTTTTTCCAAACTCATGGAAAATTGCTAGGGTTACTCCTATTTACAAGAATGGAGATAGGGTCGATAAGTCAAACTATCGCCCCATATCAGTCTTATCTGTCATTTCAAGGCTCATTGAAAACTTGTAACCAATCAGGTGTACCAGCATATGGAAGATAATGGTTTGTTTTCATCTGGCCAATCTGCCTACTGACGCCTCCATACTACTGTAACCCACGTACTTAAAAAATACAGATGACTGGTACAATGGGCTGGATCTTGGAAAGCTTGTAGGCCTAGTTTTCATTGATCATAAAAAAGCTTTTGACACTGTTGACCATGATATTCTCTGCCAGAAATTGGTGCACTACGGTTTCCAACAGCGGGAACTCGCATGGTTTAAATCATACCTGTCCAATCGAAAGAATTCTGTCTGGTCAGTCGTATCAGCTCAAAAACTGAGGGTATAAATGTTAGTGTTCCCCAAGGCTCATGTCTAGGTTCCTTTCTTTTCCTTCTGTGTATCAATGATCTACCGCAAGCTGTCCAAAATTTAGCCGTGTCCATGTATGCTGATGACGCAAGTCTGTGCTACCAGTCTTCCGATATAAATGTGCTGAATGAGTCCATTAATAACGACCTCAAACAACTGGATACTTGGCGTCAAGGCAACAAACTCTCCTTAAATGTTGCAAAGAAAGTTTCATGCTTATTTCCACCAAGCAAAAGCACAATATCCTCAAAAGTCGAAATGGAGACTTGGATTTGAAAATTAGCGATAATGAGCTCGAAATAATTTAAAAACCAAAAAACCTTGGTGTGCAGATCGACAACTTTCTTAACTGGAAGGAACACATCAAAACCGTCTCTAACAAAGTTTCTAGAGCTAGAGCTATTGGCTTTTTAAACCATACCGAGACGTTTCTACCGCAGGAAACATTGAAGAATCTTTACACTGGAATTTTCGAGCCACATTTTCGATATTGTTGCTCTGTTTGGGGTTGCGCCGGTTTGACTAAACTTAATCAATTGCAAAAACTTCAAAACAGAGTTACTAGAATAATAACCAACAGCAGCTTTGATACCCCAAGCAGACCACTTATCTATCAGCTGGGCTGGAAGACCATTGAGCAACTCGTTGCTAGTGAATCTAAAACAATGGTCTTCAAGTCCCCGCATGAACTGGCTCCCCAATACTTGTGTGACCCTTTCACCCGAAACTCTAAATGCTCTTCGTATCAGAGACAGATTTATAGTCAAGGCAAGAGTAGTGTGACCGATAGAAATAGATTATGCGAATATTAACCGTATTATAATCAAATATTGATTTTCAAGAATCAAATAATAATAATGTTTTCATTCAACTGATCGCCCCTACACTGTGTAAGTTGGACAATAGTCCAGCGGATGTGTGTGCTTGAGGAACGCAAAACAAGGCATTCCGTGGATTTAGGCCTTACACCACATGTCATATCATTATCTGAAGCATTATTCGAATAATAATCCATTAATGATTTGGAAAAATCAAATATTTTAGGATTATACTGGTCACACTACTCTTGCTTTGACTTGGACGAACATGTTTTTCCTATCGAGGAGCAACAGCATGGAATGACCTTCCTGCCGATACCAAACAGGCATCCTCCCTTTGTACTAGGTCTTTTTATTATGGTTTTATATTGTAATTTTTCTTCTTCAATCGGTAATGGTATATTAGCATTTTTAAGTGGAGGACCCCTTGTAAAACAATTCTGGTTGAAGGGTCACCCTCCTTAATAAAATGAATTATCAAATATATAATATGAATAAACATGTATATGAATGTATCAGATTGGAAGTCAAGCAAACTACCACTGAGCCATTTCCTAAACGATAAGATCTTGGCTGCGTTTGAAGTTGTTGTGGCGCCGTGTCGTAATCCACTGATTTTGCAGCCAGAACAGTCAGGCGAACGGGGCTCAAATCCCTCCAGCACCTTTTGAGCGTCATGACAAGGGGTCGCGGACTCGATTAGCCATTAACTATTTCTGCGATCCCAGCGCTTGGCGCTAAAAACCACAACTTCATCATCACTTCCAAATCTCAATCTACTACCGTATATGAATATCAAGCTCCTCCGTATGCATGCTTTTTCTAAATAAGTCATTTTTACATTTTAATCACTTCTGATTTCGTTAAAAATTTGATATTTTGATAATTGTTTACACGCTAAGAATGTTTACAAGAAGACAGATGCTGATTACTTCAGTTGCGGATATTGAAAGATATAATCAACATGATTCTGACGCAAAACTGTGAGAACCATTACTGACTTGACGTAGCTTTGATATCGATATTTAGGTATTATCAAGATGCCTCGCTCATGACCATCTTTATCTGCATGTTGACCTGCACTTCTGAAAAAGATACTCGAGCTTATGACAAACATTTCCTTGCAATTCAATTTGAGCCTAGTTGTTTTCTTAGAAATCAGCTATTCTGCACCTAGGTGGTATGCAGTATCAATTGTTTTATGATGCTCGCTCATGTTCTGCTTAACCTATGTTTTTAGGCGTGTAGGCTTTTCTAACAAGGGCAGACTTTGTAATACAATAGCATCAGTTGCATTGGTTCACACTTCAATTCCAAGCGATTATCGAATTGATTCAAAGGAAATTCTCTCTACCAGTATTTCAAAACAAACATAGCCGCACAGTTGCCCTGAAACCAGTGCGGCAAACTCTCAATGGGTACGGGCAAAATGAGAAGTTATGTGCTTCAGACAAAAGAAGAAGGGTAAATTTAAAGTTTTGTCTTGCGGATTTTGCTTGCGTGATTCAGAAGCCGAGCAGAGGGCAATTACAATTGTTGCATATTTATTGCTCAAATGTAGACAGTTACTCCTCAGCTCCTGAATCAAATAAACAAAATCCTCCAGACAAACCTTTAGATTTACCTTTTTTTTATTTCGTTGTAAGAACATAACTTCTCTTAAACGCCTCCCTTCGCCCGCACCAAGCGAGAGTTTGCGGTTCTAGTTGCAGAGCGACTTTGCAGCTTTGTTTGTTTTGAATTAGTGGTTGAGAGAATTTCTTTTGTCTGTATTCGCTAATCGCTTTGAATTGAGGTCTGAACCAAAGTAGCTGATGCTATTGTACTACAAAATCTGCCCTTGTTGGCATTTCTACGTTCCTGCAAGGGATGCTCAGTGTAATATCATAGACTCCTTTACAAAACGACCTCAGAAGAAAGGAATGAGAAGAATGTCACTCTATATGCTATCCAATCCAAACAACGTACTGTCCTTTCATGTCTTATCACGATTTTTGGTCGTACAAATTTTCCGGAAGGCATACGGATCCGTATGAATTTTCCCGAATTCGAAGACAAAGTCTGACGGATTCGCAAGGAGCCGTATGCAAAGATAATTGCACTAAGGATGGCGGTGAGGAAGATTTTGTAAAGATACGTCACTTTCTTCAACCGAATCCCAAGATTCCTAGAACCCAATTGATCTTGGCAAAGAGTTCCTTGCCATCATTTTAGCGTAATCATCTACATTGGCAAGAACATAGGAAGTCTTACGATTAAGAGAAAGACTGATAGCTGTTGTTGTTGTATTTATTTGAGCATTGCGTGTCTTTTCATATTGGCCATTTGTTAGTCATTGTCTTTCGCTCCCTATGTTATCTCTCCTGTAGTGTTATAAAGTAATTAGAAACGTATAGTATGGCATAGGATATATTGTAATGTTTTATATCGATAAAGAAAAATATTGATCGCTTGGAGAAAGGACAAATGAACAGCAAATGTGAGCTTAAAATGGCAATTTTGTGCTTGCAGCTGCCATCGAACAGAAATATAACCTTCCTAATAGACCATTGCGCTAAAGATGGCGGCGAGGAACTTTTGCCCAAGATGCATTTCTATAGGATTTCGATCTAAGAACGCAATGCATCTTGGTAAAAAGTTCCTCGCCGCTATCTTTAGCGTAATCGTCTACTGAGGGGTGTCCCAAATGAGCCGTTATGGTGCCATGGTGTAATCCTCTGAATTCGTAGTCATAACAGTCGAGCGGACAGGGTTCGATCATAGGTGGAGCCCCACCACTTGAGTGTCATGACAAAGGGACAGCAGACTCGATTAGCGCCTAGCTTCTTCAGCGATCCCGGCAACTGTCCCTTAAAACCGCTACTTCACCTTCACCTTTAATGACTGTACTCTGCTGCTTTTTCAAATTAACTCACCTTTGCTGTATAATATTTCACCGAACTTAACATCTATGAAGTCAAAAAGTCCAAACGAAGCATTATAAATTGCTATCAACACTTATGAATTCACACGATCATTTACGAGTCCCTAAGGGATTCTAACAAGATTAGTTCTGTGGGAAAACATCAAATCATGATGTCAACAAACTTCATAAACTTGCCCTGGGAGTAAGATGAATATGAATCTACGTTTGAAGAACTCCTTCTCAATAGAGGTGAATACATAATACATGCAAGGAACTTGAAAAACTAATGCTTCAAGTCTACATATGCCTGACCTCTGGCAGTATCCCTCCTTCTCATGGGACCTCTTCAAAACGTAAGCCCGTAAATTACAATCTTTGAATAAAAGATCTCATCCAACTTCCAAATACGAGGACTTTTAGACATGGGAATGATTCATTGGCATTTAGGGGAAGCTTACATACTCCTGACACAATAAAATCTGCAAATAGTGACAGTTAGTTTAAAAACAGCACTAAAGATTGGACGTGATCCAACTGTAATTGTTTGATATGTAGATGAAACAGCATTAGCCGTTATTTGTTTGCATAGCTAATTCTCTAGCCAACTACAAGTAAGTGCATTATTACATTTTTTTCTCTCTCTCTCCTAAACAGAAAAAAGGCAGACTTCCATCATTCACATACTCAATTGCACTTACCACTCTCTCCAAGACCTTTTTGCTTTCTACTAATTTTCTAAGAATTTGAATGAAACATGCTACCACTTCTCCCAAAGAAAAACTACTTAACTTGCGATTTCTTCCGAAATAAAATGCATTTTAACTTTCAGTGCTACATAAATGCTACATGAAGCTTATTAACTCTGCCATTTTTCACCAATTCTTCTAGTAAAGGAAGACTGCTTAAGGACGTAGCTTAGAATGGATAAAGTGCAGGATTTTAAAATACAATGTCTATTTAGCATACGTTTCAAATCTTTAAAGAGTTGGGTGTAAAATTCTTAGACCTATTTCTTTGAACTGAATGGGTTTGTTTGTTTGTATTCAATTTGTTTTGAGTGGGCTTGTCCGGATTTCTAGCTGCTGAAAGCTAACTTAGGCCCACTGTGCATGCCACCTTCAGGCATGGGAGCCCTAGTTTTAACGTCCATTCCGAAGGACGATAAGATGAGTTGTGAGGTCAGGCCTCCGATGTCACCCATCCGGAGTTTGACCTCACTCGACCGAGCTTAACTTCAGTCACCTGATGAAGACTATATAAGCCACTCGGCCACTCACCCCGGAGAAGGGTTCAAGGGCAGATTTTCTAATACAATAGAATCAGTCGCTTTGGTTCATACCTCAATTCAAAGCGATTAGCGAATGCAAACAAAAAGAAATCTTCCAAGCAGAAATTCAAAACAAACGAAGCCGCCAAGTTGCCCTGAAACCAGTACAGCGAACTCTCGTTTGGTGCGGGCGAAGGAAGGCTTTTAAGAGAAGGTGTGCACTTATAACGACAGAAGATGGATAAATCTAAAGTTCTGTCTCGCGGATTTTGTTTATCTGATTCAGGAGCCGAGGAGTGACTGCGTACATGCAAGAATTGTAATGCCCGCTGCTCGGTTTCAAAATCAAATAAACAAATCCGCGAGACAGAACTTTAGATTTACCCTTCTACTTTCGTTATGAGCACATACCTTCTCTTAAAAACCTCCCTTCGCCTGCACCAAACGAGAGTTCGCCGTACTAGATTCAGGGCAACTTTGCGGCTTCGTTTGTTTTGAATTTCTGCTTGATAGAATTTCTTTTGTATGCATTCGCTAATCCCTTTGAATTGAGGTGTGAACCAAAGTGACTGATGCTATTGTATTACAAAACCTGCCCTTGTTGTTCAAAGAAGATTCTACTATTTTGCAGTAAATATGCTTTTTTAAGAATTCAAGAAATTTTCGACAAAAAAACTTAAAACCATCGTAATTTCTAACCCTTCTGATAAGATATCAAGTGATGTTCAAGAAAACCATAGTTTGTGGATGCCTACAATATGGTATCAAGCAAAACTCCTTCACCCTTGTGGTTTGTGATTTAGAAATTTGATGACGTCACATCAAAAAATGAGCTGAAATACATAATTTGTTGGGGATACATGGTACTCCCCCTATTGTCTCCTCGCTTTGTATTCCACTCAACTTGACCGCCAATCAGCGACGGGGACTATGAACGCATGCGCCTCAGCTAATGATTCCCGTCGCATTTTCGCGCAAAATCACTCGTCGTGGGACGGCCAAATGTGGAGGATGGTTCCCAGATCTAAATCCTCAAAAATCTTGCAAAATCTTTTAAAACTCTTGCAGAATCCAAAAAAGACCTGAAAACCTCCTAAATCCTGCCTGAAACACTAGACTAATCTCTTCGTGCAAAAGATTCTTACCTTGTCTACCTTCTCAACAACAATGGTGAAGCCAAAGGGCCTAGCAGGCTGGGTTCTGTTGATGGCTGACTAAGCCTTCCCAAAGAGAAAAAGATGCTACAATCATACAAGAACAGCTTTAGTTGCTTTCTAGCAGTGAAGATAACCCCTCCTATGAATTTACATGTGTACTTACATTGTTTCAATTGCCAATAACCGCTCGAAGCTTCTTTCTCTCCGGCCGCCATTGCTCGGTAGTCATGTCATGCCACGGCAAAATCGCACAACTGCGCATGCGTTCATAGTCCTCGGAGGGGATTCCTAGCTCGCGTCAACTTGAGCCTTCACGTATCCCCAACAATAATAGGCTTTAATTTCGACAAATATTCGAGATTTCTGAAAGTCTAATGGTAGAATCTTAGAAAGATGGCTTAAGTTTCTTTCAAGTCATTCAGCTTAAAGAAATAGGCTTAAAGAAGTTTACACCCACTTTTTCACATCGATTTAAAAATTTGGAACCTATGCTTGTCTATTTAAGATAATCCTATTATTTGGATATCAAAGCAATTTTAGTGGCAAGTAATGGGTAGATTATATTATATTTAGACTTTTTCTTGGCTCTTCCATTTTAAACTTTTTCATTCAGATATTACAATAGGCTAGTTTTATAAAGAAGGCGCTTTCTAAAACTTTGAAAGTTTCATGATGGGCACTTTCCAGAAAAAGCTCATATTTGCAAAAGGGAATAGACCATTTTGCGACTTGAAGAATTGGATTGAGGAGAGCGCGGCCCATTCTGAGACCCTTGGCAACAGTAGGAAATAAAGGAAATCCCTTCTCTTTGGTGATAAATGTAAAGCTTGCTGCTCGGCAGCATCTTCCTGCTAGCTCCAGTAATTTTCGACTTATTTGTACCGTTCAAGAGTTACACGATACTTGTTTGGTAAGGTATGTGTTTTCTCTTGAATACTTAAGCGTCTTGCTATCCTTCCGCCCACTTGTGGGTGTACTTTGAGTTATTTCATTGCATGTGTTTTACCGAAATCAGGAGTTAGGCCAATTGATTTGCTGGACCAAAACAAAACCGCTTCAAAGCCGAGGGCAGATACCTGCAATAAAGTGGCTTAAAATGCACTCGCCAATGGATGAAAGAATGACCAGATGGTTAAGTAATCCAGAGAAAACACTTACCATACTAAACAAGAATCTTGCAACTCTTGAGATGTGCAAACAAATAAAGAATAACTCTAGTTGTAGAAAAGTTTAACTGAGCAGCAAGGAGGGGATTCCCCTGATTTCCTACCGTTGCCACGTTGCCAAGGCTTTCAGAATAGGCCGCGCTCTCCGCAGTCCCTTTCAACTTTCTCCACATTGCAAAAAAATGTATTGCCGATTTCAGCTAGATGGATCTGGAAATCGCATTGAATTCAACCACAATCTTTGGATGACTAATTTCATTGCTTAGATATCCATGAATCAGTAGCTGCCTCAGCTTCTACAGTCTTAGATATGGTAATGACACTCAACTCAAAAGTTCCTTTTTACGCCCTTCTTAGTTCAAACCGTTGACAACCTTGGAAGTGATATTTGGCAGTTTTGAAACAAAAAGACAAGCAATCAAGTACCTTTAGTATTTTCAAAAAATGTTATACGTTGGAATGTTGATAAAATTAGCATTCTAGACTAGCAACAACATTAGTTAGTGAGTGCAGCGTTTTGGGAAATGAGAGCACACTGCACCAATATATGGAATGGGATAAAAGAAATAGGCCTTTCTCATCCCGTTGACATTACCAGATGCCATTGCCCGTCCCCTGTCTCGCAGCCCCTCATTCTTGCAGTCAGTTCAGTTCCGTTAGAATTGCATCACAAAGTGACTGTCCGTCTCCCTGCCCACTTTCTCTAGACTAATGCGAAGTCAGACAAACACACATTCATTTCATGGATTAGGATAGAATTGAGGAGGCTTTGAGGACACCGCCTCTAACGTTTTCACTATTTTACGATAAAAATAGATTATTTGCAGCGAAGCGAATTTCAGGAATGCCACGTTTCCAAAAAGTCACAGAAAGAAAGAAAAGAAAAAAGTAGGTAAGAAAGAAAGAGAGAAAGAGAGATATCACAGCTTGCTGATTCTTTTGAAATACAATGCAGCTAGCGGTGCCAAAACGTACATTTTAACTGTTGTTTTCTAACAGGATAGACCTTTAACTGCTTTTATCCAACTAAATTGTTTTATCAAATATTTGAATTTAAGACCTTATTCATATTTTGTAATAAAGTAGGTCATAATTGGCTGTAAATGAGCTATTTTCAATCCAGCTTACCTTGAATAAATCAATGAAGCTGACGACGACGACAACAACGACGACGACGATGATGATGATGATGATGATGATGATGATGATGATGATGATGATGATGATGATGATGATGATGATGATGATGATGATGATAATGATGATGATGTTTCGATGGGAAGGTGAAGGAGAAGGTAAAGTTGTAGTTTTTAGCGACAAGTAAGCTGCGATTGCAGAAGCAGCAAAGAGCTAATCGAGTCTGCAACTCCTTGTCATGACGCACAAATCGTAGGGCTTTATCTGGGACAGAACCTACTTTGATTTACTGTTCTGGCTGCAATTTCAAAGGATTGCACCACTGCGCCATAACACCTACAAATATGCGAAAATTAAATTGGACAGTGCGGGTGAGAGAGACAGTGGCGTTGCTGAGCCTTAGTTTTGTTAAACTTCATCACATCACCTTCGAGTAGCTCATCTGGAATTGCTATAATGTTGTCCTTTATGGAGGCTTGCACTTAAGTTTGCATTGGTTTGAATGGGTCAAAGGAAACACAGGAAAGCTACGACCAATTGCCAGCAGTAATGTAATCTTAACACCAGAGCGCGACATACCGACTTATTTTGTACATTTCCCTGCGAGGAGACTCTTCTCTAAAGAGAATTTGCATAGAAGAAAGTGTATTTTTAGAAGTGACCTTAGAAAACACATTTAATTGTATATAGACAAGAAAAAGATTTTTTTAGAAATTTCTGTACAGGGGACAAGCAAAAGTTCTAAAATAAACCCAAAATAATGAAGAAGTTTTCTTCTAAATAGGTAGCTTTCAATGTTTAGCTTTGCTCTCAAGGAAATCCAACGTTGGACGCCGCATGTCATTAGCGTAAACACAATATCCACAGTGCTTAAGGGTGCGTCAAAAGTCAGCCTGAAGAAGTAGTGAAAAGTATTATCTGAAAAAGGTTATTTCTCCTTGCAAGCGCAACTTGCAAGCAAACGTTTTCCTTTATCAAGAACAAAGGTCATAGCAAGATTGCTGCGCTTCACGGCAAACGCCCTTATCTATTGTCATAAGCAATTAAAATCGTGCATTGCACACTGCGAACACTGGCAGGAAATTGCACTTATTGATTTCAAAGGTATATATTGACGTGAAGCGTCCAACTTTTCACTTGTTTACATGTTTACAAATTAGATAGTAAAACTGAGCGCCTGTAAAAGGGCACTGCATTCTAGCTGAGGCAGAAGAGAGATCAGAGTGACTCAGGACTGCTCACAGAGAAAAGCAAAGCATACTTACCTAGAAGATATCACCAATACTTGAAAACATTCAGAAGCATTATCTTACTGAAAGGATAGCATTGGAGCAACGAATTTATTTTCTCACTGGAAGAAAAGTATTTTGCTGCAGGTAAGAAGTTTTACTAGCTTTCAACGAGTTTGATTTTTATCAAGCATGGCATAATTTGTAGGTGTTGTTCGTGCCCACATTGTGTTGGCGTATGTATGTTTGAAATTCACCTTTCAAATCAATTAAAAATTCAAAAAAGAAATGACAAAAGTCAAGGAGGATCAAAATAATTAAAAAGGTATTGCATCAGCATCCTTTCGGGCCAGCCGAGAAATTTTCTTCTGTTAATGGGCAGCAGTTTGCTCAACATTTGGTCATTAAAACAAGTGACTGAACAAAAATGCAAAGCAAAGTAGTTATGTAAAATATACTACGTCTTCTTCTTCATCTTCAATTGTGTTGTCACCTGAAAAAGGCAACCAATCCAAGCCAACTTTGTCAGTCAAGAGCTATTCCCATCAGTGCATTTTGTGGTGTTTCCTCAATTAATTAGTACAGCAATTTTTTCAGGGTGGTGTCTCCCTGCCTGCTCTGTTCTGCTTACCATTGCTTTTACCACGAAAGGAGAGCTTTTTGATCAAATGGACAAATGTCATTTTTCTTGGGCCTTTCATTGAGTTTAGGCTCTATTCTGTTGGAATTCAATCAAAAGTGGAATTTTCATGGACTTTGAGGTTCAAGTTTTAACGATTTCATTGATAAACCGCTTATAGCTTATTCTTGAGCAATTCAGGAATTTTGTCTTTCAGGAAATAATCATAGAAAATCAATGCACGCAGATGCAGAAAGGAAACAAATACTAAGATCAACCTTGCCCATTGTATAATAATTCTATTTTATAATTTTTATCAAGCAACTCTCATTTTTACTAAAATAACGGTTCAAATCGGGAAAAATCTTTGGAACACCGCGTAGATTATTGGTAAAATTGTCGAGCATTAATTCTATAGAAGGAGGGGGCATATTTGCAAACGTGTTTAAAAAGTATCGCATGTAGTTAGATTGATTGAACGCAGTCGAGATTTCTAATTCAAAGCGCCTGCTAGCAAATGGATGATGATGGTAACCAGGTAAAGCCAATTTAATTTTGTTCCATATTGCCGCAATTCCTTATGCACAATCAATTGAGGACAACTCAAAAACATATGTAGAAGTATATATAGAAGTTTTTGCGTCCTATGCGTGATCTTCTCAGTATGCTTTCATTTTTCAAGAGAGCTTAAATGTTTTGAAATAAGGATTCTGATTTGCTAAAGTATTATCTAAACTATTTAACATCAAATATTTGTTGTATTTGCCTGCATTTCATCCCTAGCATGCTGCTGTTGTGCATTAACTACTGTTGTTTTCTAAATAAGGATTTTTTTATTGCAAATTCTGATCTTAATGTTTCAAATTTAGATAAGTTGCTGGCATTAACATACTTGTTCTCGTTATATTTGTTGCTAACTAGCCTGCAGATTGCACAAAGCATTAGCAATGTTTTCAAAACATGGATTTTATGACTTGAACAATGCCAATAAACGTTTTGATTAAATGTTATGACAGCAAGCAGTAAGAGACTGTAAACCAAGTACCCCCTTCCCCACCCGTCCGAACTTTAAATAAAATACGTTGGTCGAATTTTGCAGATTGGTCATCTGAAATGTGGCATGTAAGATTTTCTGCTAAGTTTCTACTTGCCACCTAAACTTGCAAAATACAGCTTTCCCCATCCGATATTCATATCTGCAATTATCTTGTACTTTGAATGAATATACACAAATGTTTTTTTGCGAAGTCATGAGACATCAATTATTAAGCAATGACTTTTATCTTAAAATTTCCAACATCAATAAATTATTGAAAATTTGCTGTAAGTACAAATCTAGATGGATTACAACAAATTCAACTCTGATTCATCATCGTGAGGCAAGTGCAGTTGCTCAAACTTTCCCCGAAACTTTCAAGCCGTAAAAATTTGAGTGGTTGAACTTTTTATGTATATCCCATTGAAATTATTACAATACACATTACGGATAACTGTACTTGAAAACTACTTTACACTTGTTGGAGATACCAGCAGGCTAAGTTTTGAGCCTCAAGGAATCACCCAGAAAGGGCTCCAGATCGCATGCGCACTAACGATTTACTTCAAGAACGTAATATGCAAATTAGCTGAACCGTTGAGAACAAGAGCACTAAGCGATAAGACCGATGCGCACGACAGTGTAAGCCCCAGCGTTGATTCGCTATCAACAAAGCTGAAACACAATCCATCAAAACAAAAGGGTCAGTACTTCGTCTCCCCAACAAACACTGCTACATGGATGATGCCACGAGGAGCGAAGGAGCAAAAGACTATGATTACTCCATGGCATTTTTAATGTTAAACTGCATGCAATTTTTACATAAATATTATACACAATTAGAAATTAAAAATGAGAAACATTGCACTAGAATCGGTCTAACATTAGATATCAGGTTGGGGTTGCAATGGATCAGAGAAATTTCACGAGCAAACTTCTTTTGTTCGTTTCATTTGAAAACTCTCATAGCAGGCTGGATAAGACTTGTTTAGGATCTCTTTACGTAAAGCAACAAGTAGATGTAGCTCAATTTTCAGTGATAAAGAAATTAGATTTCATAGCATTGCAGAATAATGTGATCTCATATTTTGAAAGTTTCTTAAGGAAAGCAAAATTGACTGAAGGAGATTGTGAATTTGTTTGCTTGAAAGGTTTCTTTTTGATTCACTCAATGATTTTTGCTCCTTTTACGCACTTTTTTCATTCTATCAACGAGAGAAAGAATAATTATCTCTTTCTATCAAATACCTTTGTTCAGAAGGAATTTTCAAAGCATCGATGCTTTCATGCACCTGCTCTACGAGCACTTTAGTTTCGAAACGTTTCATTCT
Organism: Aurelia sp. 3 sensu Dawson et al. (2005); assembly: GCA_964020215.1. Classification (NCBI taxonomy): domain Eukaryota; kingdom Metazoa; phylum Cnidaria; class Scyphozoa; order Semaeostomeae; family Ulmaridae; genus Aurelia; species Aurelia sp. 3 sensu Dawson et al. (2005). Next base: position 14,078,367 of record OZ026585.1, read on the forward strand.
ACTCGGTGAGTCAATAAAAGCGCCGGGCGTTTGAAAAAATCCTGCTCCCTGAATATCAAAGCAATGACATTGAAAACTATCTTACCTTATCCCCGATATGTCAATTTATGTTCAGCAACTTACCCTGCTTTAATCGGTCATTCCTTCCCGTCGAAATAGGAGATTTTCTGCAGAAAGACCCTTTCGAGAACCTGCAAAAACGAGCGAAAACAGCAAGCAAAATTTCCCTCTGTTCTCCTACCTAGCAATAATGACACTTGGATAAGATCATACATTTTGTCCTCATGGGAGAATGGAATCCCCCTGAATAAGTTATTCACACTAGGGGGGAGACTTTTCAACCCGCCAAAACGAAAGCACGTGCTAAAACGTGCTGAAAGTCATCGCTGTGAGGTGAACACATTAGGGACTTTTGCTTGTAATTTTAGCAGATTTTTAAGATTTCTCAAAGTTACTCATTTTGGAAAATCGCATACAGAATCTAATCGGTGTGACCGATTTTTGCCACAAAAATTTCTAAAAATAATTGGACATGTTAGCTATTCAATCAAATATTGCCAAATGTCATTGCTTATACATTCAGGGAGCAGTAGTCTTTCAAACGCCGGGCATTTTTTGACTCACCCTGTATATCAAGCAGACCATCCTCGAACCATTAACCCGAAAGGGACCTTATTCTCATCTTCCTTATTCTCATATTCATTCTCATCTTCCTTTTCTTATTGAATCTGGCAGCTTTATTAAGCGTGGTTTCCATTTAGCCGTTACTTACCGTAAAGTCGTCAGCAGGAGTCTTCTGCCATCCTCCATCTGCCATGCCACCAATACCGCAGTTGAACGAGTTAAACAGAAACGTCTGAATCTGACTGCCGCAACCACACCTGCACGATGGTGTGAAGATCGCGAAAATTTTAACTGATTCAACTTTTTCCAAGTCGTTACGGTACCGTAACATCATGGTTGCAGCTACCGGCGGTAACGATAAGGGTGGTTGGTTTCCAAGCCGGGCATATGCCGGTGGAGATGGTTAGGTGATGACTACGGAAACCTTAACCTGATGGTACTTTACCGCTAAATGGAAGCCAGGCTTTAAGATGCCAGTTTTTTAAGAAAGACAATGTTTCACTCGTTGTTTTAGCTAGCGCCCTCTCTTTCTATTTTTGAATGTAGCTAAGACTGAAATGTGAATAGCTTCTAATTTTTCATTTATTCTTGTCTAAAATTATAAATATTCTTTTCTTTGCCTATTTTAGTAGCATTGTAATTAAGTTTTTTTACAGCCCCCTGAAAAGCAGCCATTCTTGGTTGATTGGGCCACCGTGATTAACCCTATCTGACCAGGGGGGGGGGCGGATTCCGCCCCCCTCGTACATTTTCATTTATACGTTTCTCCCTGTTTGCTGGATGCCTCTGAGATTTAGCAAGTTTAACTTTCTATCATAAAGCAATGAAACAGTAGCAATTTCAGTGTTCTATTTTTAGCCTTGTCTCCATGGTAATCAAGTTTTCGTTCACCACTCTGTTAAAAATATACATTGTAGCTCTCTTAATCCTTTGGAATTGGTCCAATAAAGTCTAAACTATGATTTTACATCTATTTTGATCTATATATTTCATTTCTACACAGAAATTAAAGTTTTACGACCTTTTAACACACTTTCATTTTTATAACGTCATATGACGTCATAATATTAATTATGCTCTAGCAACAACAACAACAATGATAATTAGACCATTGTTTCAAAAATTCATTGTTTATGTAATGAACAACCTTTGTGCCAAATTTGGTTGCCATATCTCAAGCAACAACAGAGATAAACAGGGGGGCGGAATCCGTAATGTGGGGGTGATTTCGGTCTCCTGGGTATTTGGGCCACTTGCTTTTTAGTTACTGGCCACTGTAAATCCAAGGAAACTTTCTAAGGTTTGAAAATAAGCGATTACATTAGAAATGGAGAAGGAACGGCTACCAATTTTGAAGAGAGGTGAGGCATTCAAATTTGCTTCCAAGTTTAAAGAAGCGAACAGTTTGATAATAGGCATCACATGTAATATTACGAGGTTTTCGCTTTTGGTATTTACGTGATACTGTACACTTTGTTAATCTTCTAGTGCCAGATCCAATCAAGATTCTTTTGTGGAATAGTTTCTAGGTCCGCTTTAGATATCAAATAGTGTGTTTTCGTTAAGATTCGCGAGAACTGATTGTGAGTTTTTTGGTGAATTGAAATGGCTTCTTTGTTTCTTGTGAAATCTGACACGATTCGTAATGCATGTGCCCTGAACCTTCATCTGGGGAACCACAATGTTAATGATTTGTTTCTAAAATTTGTTTCCTCTTCCCATACGCTGATCACTGGTTTAAAGATCTGCTTAAAGGGGCTCGATAAAAACTGTCGAGAAATATTTGATTTGGCTGTTTCCTGGTGAGTTAATTCATTGCAGCTATTCAACGAAAGTTAAAAAAATATCTAATCTTGGAGATTAGCTATTACACTTTGTTCTGATCCAATTTAAATCTCCATATGATTTGGGATTGCTGTGATATGTATCTGGTCCCAACAGGTATCTTCGTTGATCTTTCACCCTAAGATCAGCCTGTATCCAGATAAGGACCTCTCAGCAAAGGTTTCAAATTTTTAAATAGCTGGGTATAAAATTATTTTCCTATTTCTTTGAACTGGACGGCTTCAAAGAAACTTGAGCTATTTTACAGTAAATCTGCGGTTGGACTTTTCTGAAAACTTCAATATTTTCAGAATTACAGTATTTTTCTTCTTTCTTAAGAATTCAAGAAAATTTTCGATAAGAACTTAAAACTATCGTAATTTCTAAACCCGTTGATGAAAGATCAAATAATTTTCAAAAAAACCATAGTTTATAGATGCCTACAATATGGTATCAAGCAAAACTCTTTCACTCTTCTGGTTTGTGATTTCGAAATTTGATGTCTTCTTATCATAAAATGAGCTGAAATTTGAAATAGGTTGTAATTTCGACAAACATTCAAGATTTCTGATAAGTCGAACGGTGGAATCATAGAAAAGTGGCTAAAGTTTCTGTCGAGTCATCCAGTTTATAGAAATAGGTCATTGAATTTTACGTCCGCCCTTTTTTCGTAGATTTTAAAGATTTAGAGCCTATGCTGGACCTCTTCTTTTGAATTTAGCTAATTACAAAAGAATTGTTCCCTTTAGAATGCGATATTCAATGCATGAACCGTAGATTCGTTTACGTATTCCTTATCCAGCCCCTTCAATTACTCAAACATAAGTTTGAAAAGAGATTATGTAGGAATTTTTTGATGATTTTTACTGCAAAACATCAAAAGAAGAGCCTGACGAAATCCCTCTACTTATTGCACAATCATGCTGCTATAACCATTCGGCAAATTTTGAAATTCCATCCTCCCTGGTTGTTGCAAATGACAGCAGACCCAATTGGGGATTATATTTCTGATCTCCATTCATTGACTCTTTCTGCTGCTTGCCGTTATGAAACCATATGCTATTCTGTTATGCAAACTGCTCTGTTGCTGTTGTTCCACTGTAACAGTTCAACATTATTGGCTTTGTAAGGCACCCTGCAATGTAAGAAATGATTAGTACCAAGAACTTGTTATTTCATCATTGCATTTTATATTTACAACAAATATTGAAGAAAAATGACATTATTCGATCCCTTAGCTGTCAATAGAAATTAATCTTTGTTCTTATGGCTTCATTCCCTTGCTGCAACGACTTTTGATCCTACAGGGGCGGAGGCATTCCTTGAGTCAGATTGTGGACCAGAAATTTTTAAACCGAGACAATCTTAATTCTAAAGTTAGACTAGTGTCGCCCATTATCGCCATCCTGCAGGCAAAGCCACACTGTCATCCCAAGCCTCTAATTTAAAAGTTTGATACTGCATCCCTTACAGACTCACCTAGAAATTTTGAAATTTGCTATTGATTCTATCGATATTTTCTCAAGCATGAAATTTGATCCAGAGTACCTTAATCATCCATCATTATCTTTATCGCCCATTTATATTCCCTTCCATTTCCCACTTCCCATTCCCATTCCCTTTCCCTCTTAAGAATTACGACCAAACGAAGGATATTGGTAGATCCCACCTTAATACTTTGGAATCAGACATGTTGCGACATTGCACTTTTCTAGTTTACAACTTTGATTTTAACGCTGCATGCGCGAAATTTTGCTCAGGCAATACCACACTTTTGTGATGATATTATTGCAGATGAAGTTATGGTTGTGCCCTAGCCAATGAAAGCAATAGCAAGTGATATTTTGGCGATGATGGTTACGTTTAGAAATTAGATTGCCATACAAAATCAATTTGTTTTGCATTACAATTGCACTGTTCTGCATTGCAAATGTCGCGAACTTTAAGAAATAACGAGGCTCTCAAGCAAAAGATTTAACGGCTTCGAGTAGCGAGAAACGAAGAACTGAAAAACTTATTTGCTGGAAAACGAAGACGTGATTTGTTGAATACTGACACCACTATAGCAGGTAGGTCCTACAGGAATTGTTTTGTTTTCCTCGAAAAAACCACTCACTACATTGATTAAACTTTTGCAAATTTAAGATAATTGCATAAGTATTACTATTTTCAGAACTTAGGATGAATAGTGGCTGTAAAAGGCGATCGGCGATGATGGGTGAAACTTCTCTAATTAACATATCTAAATTAAATTCCTCTCAGGTACGATTCTGAAAAAAAAAACAGAAAATGAAAATGTTAAAAGCTTGTAGGTGTCTTTTGCCTTACACTCGACTCGTATTTGTGGCAGGACTGATTGGCAATTGAGTTACTTTGTTGTGATGGCTGCACGTTTGTAATATGAAAGGAAGAAGTGAGACAAGATGATGCTGCACAGTGTACTTTGACATCGTTTCTTGTCGTCCTGTCAAGCAAATCGAGAACCTGGGCCAATTTCAACATTCTTTAGTAAAGTAACATTTTCATACAATTATCAAGCAGATTTTATGTGCAATACTACATTTTTTCGAAGATAACTATCCAGTGCTAGTGGTATTTTAGTGGACGAAGGCTTTCGTGCTATTTATAAGTCGGTAAATAGGGATCAGAGTGTTACGTACTTCCCAGGCCATGGGAGAAGTTGTAGCAGATACAGGGGCGATTAGCAACAACACAACTCCAAGCAAAAGCAAATAGGTAGAACGATGTATTCTAATTAAGTAATTACAAAATGAAATGGTGATACAACCTTTGGACTCATGAACTTAAAAGACAAGCATGACAAGGAGTGCAAGCCATGAGACATACACCTTGGATTCAAACCAACCCCGAAACGATCCTTATCCCATTAGCTCTATACAAATAAAAACTAAATCAAATTTTCCCAAGGTTCGAATGGTCAAGTTTAAAAACTAAATCACATAGACGTAGGAACCGGGGGTACTGGGGGCACGTGCCCCCAAGATTTTGTAATAGACAAAGAATGCCATTTTTATTTCTAAAAAATGCCCCTTTTCATAAGGAAAAAGTGTCCTCGAAGTGTCGTGCCCCCCCAAGTTTGAGATGCTTCCTACTTCCTGCTAAATCATTAACCGTAGTCTTGATTGCCGCATTTATCGGTTTGTTTGTCTGGTAGAGTTATACTTAGTCTTGGCAGGACAATGATCGAATGTTTCAATTTTTCATAGAACGTTAGAAATCAACAACGAATTACACGATGAACTGGTTAGTGAAGTTAGTGTTATCTACGACATTATTATGTTTCATGGCTCATTGCGTCAGTTCTGCACCTGGATCTCTGGACACAGCTCTCGATGAATTTACAAGGGACTATCAATATGGTGCTCTTCAAAACAAGCCCATGGTTAGCCCAGCCAATGATTACGATTCATTTATCAATTCCAGGGCTGCAAGCAAGAGACGTGCCAAGAGAAGAAGAAAATCCAGATGCTTATTCCGTAATTCTCGAGGAAAATGCACAAGATTTGAACTTGTTGGATTCTGGGGTGGTCGGCGATGAGGACATAAAATTATTTGAGTTATGCTTGTACATAGCAGATAAAATTGTTTATGTAAGGATGAAAATATCTGTTGAATAACTGCTGAAAAGAGTAAGGTTCTTTCGTCTATGTCTAAGTGGTTAGTCATGCTGTGAACCGAGAATTGCCCAAAGGGTACGAACAGTAAACTACAGCATTCAAGCTGCAACTTCTGTAACAAAAAGCTACATTAATGATTATAGAGGCATCGTGGAAATAAGCTTCAAAAACACTGACTCTTTTCTACAGCAAAAGATCCTGAAATTTCCCTGATGTTTCTAGAGGGGGGTGACAGGGTAGTGGTACCATGGTACCACAGTGGTGGTACCTGGTACATCATTGTGCAACTGTGGTGGAACCTGGAGCCAAAGGATTTTTTTTTTTTTTTTTTTTTTATATTCCATTAAAAATTTACAAGACGAATTACCTATTACAATACCTACTAATTACTCTACGAAACACTACAAGGACGATAATACCACGGGGAGCAGTAGACTATGACAACCCCGTGGCAGTTAACATAGAATGAAATAAAAACTACCGGGTGAATCAGGAAAGATGCACCACCCGCCCGCAAAGCCGCACCCAAGAGCCACCAACCGACTCGCACAATTCATTGCGAATTTAACGTTGCATTAAAGAGGCTTTTACAAAGTTATGCCCAGGCCTCAGTTGAAGGATTTGAAATTAGAATTAGGAACGAATCGGGTGTGTGACCCCGCATCACGACTTCCCGAGCAAGCAAAACCCCTCCCCCAACCCACCCATTACATAAAAATACACATAACTACTACAAAAGGAATAAATCTACATCGACAAAACAGAACTTTACAGACGAGATACTTTACGATGACGTACTTGGTGGTTGTGCGAGGTTTAACAAACTATGATGTGGTCCTAATCGAATCGACCAGTTTCATGGATGAATTCTAGAGTCAATTCGAGAATATTTTTGTTAAGGTCATTGGGAAAGTCTTTGTCACCATATAATAAAAGATGCGTTAAGGGCTCGTTTGGTATATTTACATATCCAAGTGGTCGCAGTAACGCAAAAACTCGTGCGAGAAGATTTCGGCGTTGAATTTCAAAGGAGGGACAAAGCAACAAAAAGTGTTCCGTATTCTCAATACCGTCGTTCGTAGGGCACATTGGATTGATGGTATCCCTAAAATTGTGCTTGAACTTGTGAAGGTTCAACTTACTTAGACCAACCCTAAGTTGAGTAAGATAGGATAGTCCTATTGGGTCATGAATCCCAAAGACAGATTTAGCAGGGGGGCGGATTTTGGACAGTAGCTTTTTCTTAAAAATCGCAATGGTTGGTGCAAGTCTAATCTCTGGACATAGATCATTCCAATCAGACAGACAACTGGGATAGAAGCTAGATTGAAATCTCTCTGTCCTTGCCCTAATTCGCCCAATGACATCCTGTTTGCGAAGAGAATATTGCGACTGTTGAAGTTGCGGGATTGGATCTGTTGTATATACAGGGGACATTCCATTTATCATTTTATAGAACAATGTTAGGCGTCTACTCCATCTACGGGAACATAGTGACTCCCAACCAAGCTCAGCGTTAAGCTTTTCCCGCGAAGTTCCCCTCCATGCCCCTGTAATGGCTAGAGCTGCAGAATACTGAACGGACTCTAACTTTTCCATCAAATTTGATATTACGGTATTGCCGCTAAATTCACAAACTTTAGCCGGAATATGGTAGATAACATCCCCGTAATCCAAGTGAGGTCGCACATAGAGCTTAAATAATTCATTAAGAGTATTTCTGGGCAGATACTTGGAGAGACATCTCAGCAGACCAATGCCTTTTCTTGTTTTAGAGATAGCTGCTTTAATATGAGCGGAAAAAGAAAGCTTCGAGTCCAGGACAACTCCTAAATGTTTGTGTTCATCAACTTTCGTCACTGGTATGTTATTAAAACGAATTACTGGATGATGAATTTCAACTTTTTTCTTAGAAAATACCAATTCGACAGCTTGTTTCTGTGGATCTGGATTGAATGACATCTTCCAATCATAGGCCCATTGACTTATCAATTCTAGGTCATGGTTCATGTCATTCGCAGCTGTATTTGAGTCTTCTGCTACGGTAAACAGTGAGGTATCATCAGCAAAAAGTTTAACATTACACTTTAGGTCTGCAGTTAGATCATTTATGTACACAAGGAAAAACAAGGGTCCTAAAATAGAGCCCTGAGGTACTCCTGCCGAAATATCTCCCCAACTTGAACTCTGTCCATTCAGAACAGTTCGCTGTTTTCGATCCTTGAGGAAACTTTGAATAAGCGAAAGAAGTTCCCCTGAGACGCCACATCGCTTTAGCTTATAAATCAAACCGTCATGCCACACCCTGTCAAATGCTTTAGAAATATCAAGGTACACGGAGCGGACATCAAGGGGAGGATTACAGTCAAATGCATTGAAGATCGTATGTGTAATGGAAATTAATTGATTGACTGTAGAGTCACCGGGACGAAAACCAGACTGATTCGGGTTTAGTAATTCATTTGTAACAAGATGTGAGTATAAAGAGTCGTACATAAGCTTTTCCAGTATTTTACCAAAAATTGGTAATAGAGAAATTGGACGGTAGTTCCCCTTAACATTTTTTTCATTTTTCTTATGAACTGGCACTACATTTGCATATTTCCAAATTTCGGGAAATACACCACGCCTCAAGCAATTCTTGAATATTATTTTAAGTGGAATAACTAATGCAGCATCACTTAATTTTATCATTCTGACAGATATTTCATCCCAGCCATGTGCTTTATTAGGATTAAGTGACCTTATGATGTTCAGTATCTTTTCATCAGAGATGGGAAAATCACTTATCAGGGAAGTGGGTGGTGGAGCATCTTGTGGAAGTTCACTACCTGTGTCAATTGTCGTACACTGAAGTATAAAATATTCATTAAATATCTGTGCCTTTTCAGAAAAGTCCGTTATAAATAACCCATTCTCGAGAAGAGGTGGTATTATAGGAATCTTAGCCTTGTTTAGGACTGTGTTGATTAAAGACAAATATGTTTTGCGAGAAGTCGCAGGATTTGCTAAAGTTTCTCCTGCCTTCAAGAGGTAATTTCGTTTGGCATCCTCGATCAGTTTCCCACCTTCAGATATCATTTTCTGAATTCCCTCTAGTTTGTCATTTGGCTGGCCTCTACTCACAAAATTTCTATAGGCATGATTCTTTTTCCTCAAAAAGTTTTTGACATTCTTGGTTATCCAAGGGGCTTCGTGAGGTCTAATTGTTTTAACTTTGTTAGGTATAAAATTGGTGTAGATGTTTAACAAAACTTCATTGAGGAGTTCAACCTGTTGGTTAGGACATGACATATTTTCAAGATGCTCTTGCCAACGGAACATTTCAATGCTTTTCATGATGGCGACAAAATCGGCCTTGTCATAATACCAAATCCTGCGTTTGTAGGGAGGCAATTTTACATTAGAAACAGATAATTTTCCATAAACTAATTGGTGATGACATTGTTCGTGTAGTGACGGGTGAACCCCAGATTCGACAACGAGGTTAGGCTGGTCAGTAAAAATCAAGTCAATACAGGATCTTGAGTCACCCATGAAATGCGTTGGTTCTGAAATCAACTGGTATAGGCCTAGATCGGACGTTAACGACTCAAAATGCTTTCCTTCATTGTTTTCAATATCATCTTTCCACCACTGAGCTGATCGACAGTTAAAATCACCGGTAATGATGACGCTAAAAGGATTTTCAGCATGCATTTTGGATAGCATCAGTTCAAAATTAATAGTGAAGTTATCAAACTCACTCTGGTCCTGACTTGGACTTCTATAGATAACGGTAAAAAAGTATTTTTTCCTATTTAATTGGATCTCATACACAATGCACTCAGGGAGAGTCACCAGGTCAGAACGTCTTTTTGATGCAAGGGAATCCCTGATGTACAGCCCAACACCACCTCTCTTCACATTTTGTGGATGGTTATCTTTAATAAACGAGTAACCATTGAGTGCTAACCTTTCTTCTTCAACATTGCTGTCCAGGTGCGTTTCTACAATCCCAATTAGGTCATAATTATAAATCGAGTTATATGCCTCGATAAGGGAAACTCGCAAGAAATCATGCGCAGAAATACTATTTAGGTTCCAACAGCAAAAATCAAGTGTTTCTGGACCTGGATTTGTCTCTACGTCACCACTCAGCATGACTGTGCTGAAAACCAGCCATTGGGTATGCAGAGTCACACAGGTTATGCATGCAATGTGAAAATATGCATACAGGAAAAGAAATTTCCTAAGTGCAAAATTATTGTAATGAACTTGATTAATGACAAAAAGCGGGGTTCGCTTGAAAAGTTCCACAGACGTGTATATTACCATCTTCACAAAGAGATGCACGCAGGCAAACCGGGGCAAGAAACCTGACCGTGTTGTCACAGCAAAGTGCATTACACAAAATTGTTGCATTAATGTGAGGGGTAGAACAAGGATCGAGATCGCAATAAAACAACAACAAAACCAGTACAGCTTAATGACTTGAAAAAGAGTCGAAAATGGCTGAACGGTTTTTCTCAGGAGAGATGATTTTTGGAGAGAGATACGAAAACATCCTATTGTTGCTCGCCATCGATTTATCTCAACCGGCATCATAATGATGAAATCTTCCCGCTGGTCCTAAGGTACAATATACCTCAACGAGACCACCAATGGCACGACTTACGAAACGAAAATACCGAAAACTGAAAGAGAAATTAAAATAACATTGATGCAACTGGGAGAAAAGGAAAATTACAAATAACAACGACAGAATTAATAACGCAAAATTTCCAAACCATTTGGGGTACTCAGTGACTCCTAAGGGCATTGGAAGAAAGCATTTCACATGCTACCAGTGGGGACACTGCTTCAGAGAAACATTAATTTCAAAGCTGCATTATGGCATAATCCCGAGGGAGTGCAGACTACGCTGAATGTTGGTACAAAGTGGTTTTGAATTGTCGAAGTAGAAGGACTTTGTCAATGACACAATCAAGTGGATCTCCCTCCGGGATATAAAAACAAACGGTGAAGATTTAGGTGTATCGGGAGTTCTTTGGAAAAAAATATCTCGAAAACAACAAAATGACGCAACAGCATACTGCTCCGTTTCATCGATTTTATGAGTAAAGAAACCGAAATAAAACCTTGAAACTGGGAAATGGGTTCTCAAGGATCACTTGATTTGACTTTCCCCCAGGTTGTCTACAATCAGTTGCAGAATTGCCGAGCCACCGAGGAAAAATAAGGTCCCCCTCCCCCTCCCCCCATTGCAACGTTGATAAACGTGACTTTTCTGTTGGCAACTAACGATTTACGACTTTTCCGACTGATTTCAACATTGCAAGGGGGAAGGGGGGCACAGTGGCATAAAAAACCCCACTTTTCAGAATGGCTCAACAATCCCGCAACCGATTGTAGGTTTGGCTAAACACGAATGCTATAACGAAAAAGAAAAATAATTTTTGACGACTAAAACGTATAACAGAGATGTTTTTCAGGGTCGCATTAAGCGTATTTTATTAAGTCTAAAAGTTCGTGCTCATCATTGAAATATTCATAGTCTCCATCCATATAGAGACAAGGGCGACAATTAATGTCAGCAAACGCGAACCACTCATTTTTATCCTTCAACCATGTGTTAGCCTTCTCCAGCAGTTTCACTTTCCTGTGGGTCAAGTCCAGATGTACTTTAAATTTTTCTGATTTCTTTCTTGCTCTGTAAACCATCGATCGATGTCGCCAAGTGGTAAAACGGACAATGATGGTTTGCGATTTCTTGTTGGTTGTTGGATTTTTCTTTATCGGCCCAATCCTATGAGCCCGATCAATCACCATGTCAGGTATGTCAACTTCCAACTCATCCTTCAATAAGGTCTTGATTTTTCTCAAACAGGATTCACCAGATTCATCTTTATCTCTATCCATTTCAATGCCGTTGAATCTCAAGCATAATCGTCGATGATACTGTTCATTATCGTCACAACGAAGCTCGAGGCTTTCGACACGATCTTTCAACTCATTGATCTCCTCATACCCGCGCTCAAGCTTCTCTGTCCTCTCGATGTACTTTTCCATTAACACTATTTTGGCTTCTAATTCCTGGATTTTTTCATTTTGGGCAACAACTGTTTGACGAAGACTGTCGATGCATTCTTTGGTTGCCAAATGTGCAATCTTACCTTCGACGACTTGTCCAATCGATTTAAGAGTTACGGGTGGGGTTTCTTCTGTCGTTCCGTCGGTTGAATCAGAATCAGGGCCTAACTCCTCGTGCTTCGATTTCGCTCTCGATTTCGATTTCGCCTTTCCAGACATTTCGTACTCACAAAGAACAGTAAATGATAAAATTTTGCATCTATCAATCAGCAGTTAAAGTCAGGGATTCATCTTCATTATTCCATTACACTTTTGCGAACCTACAACAACAGTGCACCCACTGGCAGCAACTCGCTTTCAGCAGCAGCCGAAAACACGTCCGTCCACAAAGCGAGTCATGCGCAAAAAAAAAAGAGCCAAAGGATGGTACCGGTAGCAAGCTTATGAGTCGGTACCAATAAAAATTTCGTCCATTGATGTTTTTGGAATTCCTAGAACAAATTTTAGCTTTTAACAGTGCAGACATTGACACAGATGCCACGGTGACGTGGTCAGGAGTGGTTTGGTCTTGCCCATTGCTCTCACAAGGAACTGACGAAAACCAGTTATTACCTCCTTCCCGCAAAATCTGGTGGTACCAATATCCTCAATTCGGGTGGAACCTGGTACCTTATGAGTTGGTACCGGTACCAAAGACCCCCTCTGTCACCACCCTTTCTAGGTTTGAGATTCAAGGAAGAAAGCAGTTTATCCATAATCTCCAAGGAGGTCAACGGCGATGTACTTTTAGCTTTAGTGTTTACTGGTCTCCCTCTCTCGTGAAAATTCTCAAATTTCCAAATAGCTCTTTTAATAATTTCTAAACTTCAATAATTTCAGAAGTTCTATTTAAAGATTTGTTTCCATCAAAATAAAAACTTATCAAAACTTTGCTCCAGATACATAAAGACAAAGTAAGAATGGAATCTCCCCAGAGCTGAAGTGCATATGTGACTTAAGGCAATTTGTAATCGCCAAAGGTAATGCTCTCTCATCATAAGGACCTAAGCTTGGTTTTTTACCACATTGGCAAAGTTTGTCCTCTGAAGTTGCAAATTGGTTGGCATAATAGCTAAATGTGAAGATTTTCTCCCCTAACCAGTGCACCGTTGTCTTCGCTAGACATCAAACGGAAGTTTTGAATTGAAAAGAGCAATTACGAAATTTCATGAGGCTGCATGAATTCCGAACAAAGTTTTTGGACTACACTAAGTTATGAAGGAACTGTACTGTAAATTTTCACTCTAAGTAATGGCTTATTGTACGTTCTAAAGTCAGCGACCAGGCCATAATGAAAGATTTAACTATATGGTAATACGTAACAGCTATTTCGAATAAAGAAGAGTGAAGTACCAATAATGACAGAACGTCTTCTCTTTTGTTGTCTTCTGAAGAAAGAAAGGTTTGAGAATTGACAGTATGAAAAATGCTTTCTTCGTAACAGAAAAGAAACACATTACCAAACAGAAAGTTGATGCTGTTTTACAGGCACAGCAATTAGCATTGCTTATCAAGTGTAAATCGTTCATTTCATTTATTTCATTTCATTTTCATTTTGTACATTTAAGGAGGGTTGCCCTTCAACAAGTTGATTTTCAAGGGGCCCTCCGATAAAAAAATTTAATTACAATTTAGGAAAGAAAGTAAAAAGCTATTAAATAAATTAAAACTATAAAACCTTATTTACAATGTTCAAAACCTATTTACAATGAAGTTAAAGATTCAAACCTAAAATCAAAATAAAAGGGAAGACTTTTCAAATACTTTTCTTAAAATTGTACAAGGAGGTTGCCTGCTTTGACTCGGCTGACCGGCCATTCCATAATTTTGCACCTCTATATAAGAAACATCTCTGACCATTTGATGACCTTTTCTTCGGTAACCTCAGGTCGGTCCCCGCATTACGAAGGTTATATGCTGAGCAGAGCAAATTTCGAGTGAAAAGGCCACAGAGGTATTCTGGAGCCAGTTGATTCAGGGACTTAAAGACCATTGTTTTAGATTCACACGTAATTAGTTCGTCAATGGTCTTCCACCCCATCCCTTCGATAAGAGGTCTGCCTGCGGCATCAAAGCTGCTATTTGTTATTATCCTCCTTAAAAAAAAAGAATGATAAAATACTTCAAACAACTTCGAAATATTTAGAAGCTCTTTAAAATTTAGTTGATCAGTTGTCGATTCAGCACATAGTCACTTAACCAATCACAATAGCTTCCACGTACGATTATTCCAAGGATCAAACTAATTTTTGACATATTGCATACGCTTAACATTTCTGTTGCATATTGGGCTCGACGGTTAAACGTTCAAATGAAGTTGCAAATGATAGATCTCTGGCCAAATTATCAAACTCAATAAACTACTTATGCTTAAAGAGTCTGTTTCATCCAGCATGCCATACACGTGTCCTCTCGTGGTTTGCCTTTGTTGTCGCTATTTTCATGGGCCATGAAAATGGCTACAAACAAAGGCCAATTAAAGGGACGAAACTTGCAAGGAATGCTGAATAAAACAGACCCTTTAACCTAAGCCTTTTCACTCAAAGATCCAATTGTCTCATGCTAAAATTGTGAAAAAATAACAAATAACTTACCAACTGTCAAACTACAATGGTCTTTTATGCGCATTTGAAAAGTAAATTCAAAGAACAGTAACGTGACCACATGCCTTGATTTCTCAAAATTTGCAAGGTTTTGAATCACTCTGTAATACTAATGATAATTTAAAACGAACAATGTTTAAACAAGGTAATCTCTTGAAAGCTCTGAGTGATGTTAAAAATGAGGGCCCTGCACCTTAGAGTTGTCAACTTGTATTGATTTTTCAATGTCAATACGTCAAATTCTCTATGTAGATCATCTACTGGGCAATTTCGACGTGGAAGCAGAAGCAAACAATGTATTGTTTTGCAGTTAGGATCCTTTACCAGTTCTTTTGTACAGCATTACGATTGATCACGACTACATGGTTTATTTTGACTGTGCAAGACAAGATGAGCGTTGAAAATCTCTAAGTGGTAAATATCCCTAATTTTAGGCAAGGCTGGTGTATATAGTCTGTCTTAAGTTAGATTTCACGTCCAAATGCTTACAAACACAACAACAACTGACCTATTTTGCGTGAATAATTTCAATAAGCTCACCTGACCTATAATTTATATTATATTTAGATATTTCCTACGTATGAATACGTATGAATACTTTGAGTATAGTCTCGCTTCGAATTGGTTCAATAATTTTTGTTTGAAAAGGCAGTAATTTATTTTCTCAAAGTTCAGTTGTCATCTCCTCGTCATCGACCAATCATGAGATTGCAGAAGCTTAGAATTATTTGTTGGCAAGAATGTACTGGATGACTATAAAAAAGTTTCGCCTATTTGTAAAATAATTGTAGCAAAAGTTGTTGCACCAGGAACATAGGGACTGATTTTCTAAAAGCTAAGGGACTTAAGTATTTTTCCTATTTCTTGCCAAATTTCAAAGAAGTGATCTTTTGCCAAATTAAAAAGACCTCTGTCAAAGACTTCAGAAAAAAGTCAGTCTTTCAGAACAGCTGGCAAATGGCCTAAACCCCTAATTAGATCTCCGAGTTTGTTTGAAAGCTGGTTGAGTTCCTTTTAAGAATTAGCATAAATAACCAAACGATAAACTGAATATGAGACGAAAACTGAACTCGATTTCTTACTTGTTGTCTGAAATTAGGATTGTTGAAGAAACTGAAACCGACAGGCTTCGTGTTTTAGTTACAAGATGCCTATGATGATGCGCTTTAGGCCATTTTCTGGAACTCATGTCAGACTATTTTTTATATTCTTCAATTCTCTACATGAGTGCTATCTTGAGAATTACGAAAAAATACATACCGCGTGAGTCAGAAAAAAGTTTCCGCTTTTCAAAATCCATAGCACCAACTTCACAGATTGGAAAATTTACATTTTGGTTAAAAGCCGAAAGATCGAAGTATTTTTGTGATTTTTCTTGTTGTCTCACAAGCATTACTAATATAGGTAATCCAGTTTTACGAAACTTTCATGGTTGCGCAATGACTGAAAAAAATGGCTTGAAACATTGATCAAATCACAAAGAACTCACCCCGCACAGATCAATAAAGAAAATGCAATTCTTTACGGGTGAGCGGTTATGCACTGCCCTGGTCTTGTTGTGGAACTGAAAATCTATCAAGTATTTGTTTGAAAATTGATGTCGTATAGCTCTCAAGAGAGGTAAAACGCCCAGTGTGTGTGTATTGTTATGTGTAAGGAGAGTTCTTACAATTTGATCAATGCTTTTGTCCTTCTTTCAGTCATTTTACAACCATGAAATTTTTATGATGTTAAATTTATTTACCGATACTCCTAATGCTGGTATGACAGTGAGGTCAAACGTTTGGCTCTTAACTGAAATTTGAGCCTTTCAAATCTGTAAAGTACTCTTGATGCTATGAATTTTTTAAAGTGGGATCTTTTTTCTGGCTCACACGGTTTGTAAACAACATTGCAATCTTGTAGCTATTAGAAAAATCTACTTTGATGATAAAATGCGCAAGTAATTCTCCTGCAATAGCTTTTCAAACAGCAAGACATTTTCTGAGTCACTCTACATCAATATCAGGTCCGAGATAGTCCGAGAGAATATGTTTATGTGTTTTACAATACCCCTATTATAATGATTCATGGTTTGAGACATGTCGCTGACAAAAGCTATCACGTCTGCTCTTATTTTCGATTGAATGATAGTATATATCTAAAGAAGAATTCTTTTCTGTTGATCATTCCAGTTTCGCTTTGGTTTAATCCGAATATTTTTCTATCAAGCATATACTCCGTAACATTGTCTTTCCCTTTTACAACCATCCCAAATGGAAAATGAATTAAGGCCATACCTTCCATTGATATCGGAAAGTGCTGATGCTGGCATTTAAATAGAAAATGAGTTAACCCTATCTTAACCGGGGGGGGGCGTTTTTCGCCCCCTCCCAAACTTTCTTTAATAGCTCCTAAACGATGATAGCTATGGCACTGAAACTCCTTGAATTTTCCTAAAATTTAGCTGGCAATCAGAAAATAAAACTTTCAATGCCTATTGTCAGACCACGTGACCACCAGATGCCCATATTTGGAGAGTGGTCACAAAGAAAATCGTGAAAACTGCTCTAGTTTCTTCATGTTGTGTCAAAACTCATCAATATATATATACCATTCGATTTGTCTCCATGAGTACTTTCATTTGATATATAATTTATCTATATTTGCTGACGTCAGCAATTTATAATTTCTATGACGTCATAAATCTTTATGACGTCATATTCCTAATGAATTAGCAATTTTTATATGAAAAATCATTTAATGACTTGAAATATTGATAAGACTATTCGATTTCACCCAAATTATGTGAAATTGATGATGTTTAAGCATTATTATAGAGGAAACAATTTTGCATTGAATCGAATTACCGTTATTTATTTAGTTAATTAATTAGGAACCACAAATATTCATACAAAACTGAATTAAATCTCAAACTAAGGCTATCAAGTAAGTGTTTGGATAGTTTTTAGCCTATTTTAGCCAGTTATTTAATGTAAATCTAGTTTTTTCCCTAATAGCTCAATTTCGTCACAATTTGCCCTATTTTTGGTTGCCTAGCAACCAATCACGTGATTATAAATTAGTTAATGCTATTTTTGGATCCCCCTTTGTTCAAGTATGACACAGTGCAAGTTTCATTGTCATAGCTATTATAGTTTTGAAGATAATTAGGGGGGGGCGAAAAACACCCCCCCCCGGTAGAAAATCACTTTTTTCACGCGGTTAAAATAGGGTTAAAGACATACCTTTTCATCAGGGGCGCACATTCAACTTTTGTTTGGGGGGGGGGTGTCAGCATGTTTTGGACCGACTAAATTTTTTCGGGCCGACCAACGTCTTTAGCTCTCCGTAGTCATTAGGAACGTAATTTTTTGAGAGTACGCCCTCTATTTTGGCTTGGAACACCTCTCTTGATCCCATGTTTGCCGGTTCAAAAAAAACTTGTTGCCATTTTGTAACAAGTTGTTTCCTAAATTGGCATCTTCAGGATAAGTTTCAGGTAAAAACTGCTCTCTTTGGCTTCGAGAACCAGAATTTTCTTGCAAGAAAAATTAATCGCAAACAAAGCTAAAATCGCTTTAAGAGTGAAAGAGTAGCCTCTCTCACATTTTTCTCAAAGATCTTTGGTTGGACTTTGCCTGTATAGCTCTTGGGGTGGACATTTCCCTGTCGGGCCAGGCGATGGTTTTTGGACAGTAAGCTCACAATACAGCATGTGCAAAGAAATAGTCCTTTTTATGTATACTTGCAATGTGTAATGTGTTCCGTCTATAGACCCTTCTGCTTCATTTTAGTGGCTATTTTGTGCATCATATTAGCCTTCTTTCCCGCCTCATAAATGGAAAAAATAGCTCGTCTCGACGTGCTTGTTATGATTTTTGGTGAATTGACTAAAATGATTCTAAGTTTTAAGCACAATCTTTTGTCACACACCCAATTTCGTTGGTTAAGATTTTTTCCTCATGTGATCATGGATATAGATTCTCAAATACATGCGTGATCTTCACACAGCGCCTTCTTTGCCGCCACAATGAAACATACAACCTACCCTTGTTTGGGATTCATTCAGGAAGTGCTCAAATTCCAATGCCACTTAATTACCACCACCGACACCAGGGCCACCGAGAAGTTGTGGAGGCCCAGGAGCAAAACTGCGAAGTAAGGCCCCCTCTGCGAGCGAAGCGAGCTGGAATTTTTTGCTATCACCTCCGTTACATTAGCTTAAAATGGCCTACAATGTATTTCAAAACATTTCCTACAGTCAAAATGTAAAACAGTCTTCAACTGTCGTGATGGACCGACCTTTTGCCTAAAACAGTCAGAAGTCGGACCAACTTGGATTCGAACTATCCAAGCAATGTCGTGTACCGACTTTTCGTTTACCAGAAAAATTTTGGACCGACTCAAAAATATTGGGGGTGTCTCACCCCCCCCCTCCACACCCCCCTAATGTGCGTCCCTGCTTTCCATTGATGTCAAAAGGTGTTAAAATGCTGATGCTGCATTGGAATGTTGACGTTTATAATCTTTGTGGAATTTGCAAACTTTATTAATTTTATTGCATCAAAATTTTCTTGCTTTTATTTGGTGAATGAACATTTACTTGCTTTTGCGTTCACTGAGGACTTTCCTTTCTTCCTTAGGTGTACGTTTCGGAATTCTTTGATTGTTTCTCTGTCGGAAGAATAGCCTGGGAAGAGCAGTTTTCCTCTTCTTAAAATTTCTTTCAGAATGACAACTATGCGATGTTTTTATCTTTGCATAGGAAGATAGGGATCAAGTCGAAAGCAAGATGCATACATTGGTACTGTCTGCAACATTATTATGCTTCGTTGCTCAATACGTCATTTCTGCTCCTGGAGCTTTGGACACAGCTCTTGATGAATTGGTAAAAGACTACCAAGATATTGCTCTTCAAGACAAGCCTATGGTGAGCCCGGCCAATGATTACAATTCTTTTGTTCATCCCAGAGCTGCAAGCACTAGAAGGAGAAGAAGAAGACGACGCCGGTGCTTATTTTTCAATACTAGGGGAAAGTGTGTTAGATGGTCAACACCGGGATTTTGGGGAGGTGGATGACCATAACACAGAATAATCTAAATCTAAACTTCACTTGTATAATTAGAATTGCCTCGCTGGAGATGAAATATCCTTAGGATAATTGCTGAAATGAATCATTTTAGAGCACTCACTTGCTCACTGATTTTGGTACCTTGGAAGTACATTGATGACTCTTTCAACCAAAGAGAATGCATCTTATTGTTTGGTGGTAGCTCTAAGGGTGAATTGCGGAGAGATGTTTGCGTTTTTGACGATGGAAAGTAATATGCAATATTTGTCGAATATAATCACTAAGTTTCACTATATCAAGAAGCAAGCATCAAGTCAAATCACAGTGTCATTGACAAAATTGTACGAAAAAGCCAGAAAAAGCCTTCTTTCTATTAGTATCGAAACATTATTCCTCTTCTAGTGTATCATCAAGTCTAAATAAAAAATATGGTCTTTCAGGTCTTTTGATTCAAGTAAATTACCACCTTATTACCAACTGTAACAAGTGCCAAAGTCCTTGAACAGGAAATTATGAAATATTTAGATTATTAGATAGTAACATGTAATCTCTATTTCAAAAACATAAAATGAATACAGTGACAATAACAACAGCATGCTTTCGTTTTTGTGTATTTTCTTTGGATGAAAGATGGGATTGGTTGGTAAGGTTTGGGATTTGGAATCAGGTCGTCACACATGAGTCCGAAAAAGCTTGGTAGACATACGACTGGAGTCCTTGATTTTCACCCCAGTCCATTTCTTTCAAGTCTGCTCTCTCCTACCATGCGCAATAAAAACACATAATGTACTCATTGAATGTGTGTTTTTATCTCAATTCTTCTGTCATCGCCATCTTAAATGAAGATTCGTGGCTACTCATTGCTGTTTTTCGCAGTGGATTGCTTGATTACTTTCTGTGACATAGCAATTCACTACGAAGCACCACCTTTTGCAGTCATGAATCTTTTCTGATATGGAGACAACGGAAGAATTGACACAAAAAATACACATTCAATTAGTACATTATATGTTTCTTACTGCACATGCTCCTACGAGAATTCTCTACCAAGCAGATCCCAAACAGGGGCTAGAATTTTACGACTCAGTTAAAATTCGAACCCCAGGGGGGCACTTTATAAAATTTAAGACAGGGATGCTCATTTGGGCAGATTTTCAATCTACCCAAAAAAATGACAGGCCCAAAATTTTCAAACCCAAAAAAATGACGGAATTATTCTCGAGCCCCCATAGCTATCCTTTTTTGTACAACAAGTTAAATTGAGAAAATTGCACCTTATAATTCTGCACAAGATAGTAAAACTGATATTGAATTTGGAGACCATCACAGCAACTCTTATGATTTGTCTAAATCTTCATATGTTAGTTGATAACCAACTATTCTTTCTAAAAACTATATCAATGAATTGACACATAGAGTAGGTAAACTTCTGATTCAACATAATTGGGAAGAAAGAATTATTCAACAACCTATAGCACTTCCATTAATTGATTGAGATCATAATTTTCTAAATACAAAGTTCAGTAACCCAAAAAAATGACGCAAATTTTCAATTAACCCAAAAAAATGACGGCAATTTTTTCAACCCCACAAAAATGACGCCAACTTAGTGAAACCCAAAAAAATGACATTTTCGTAAATTTCAAACCCAAAAAAATGACACGAGCATCACTATCAAAATATTCACAAGTGCCCCCCCCCCTGGGATTCGAACGTCGGTCGCTTCACTCTAAATTTTGATCTGATCAGCCAATCTAATGTCAAGCGCTAGCGCGTTGTCCGACCTTATCAAGAAAGTGTCTGATTGACCTAACCAGACGAAGTATGGAGATGGCATTAGTAGTGCATAGTAGCTTGACTTTCGGTCTAGGATATAATTCTTTCTAGTTAAGAAATTGCCACAAAAAGATGATTCATAGCTCTCTTTGAAGTGTGGAAGCTGAAAATCATGAGATTTTCGGCTATCAATAAAGCTCTAAAGTAAAGTTCTCTTTCCACATTTCGAATATCACCTGACGACGAGATTCAATTCATGCTCCCTCTTGATCAAAAAGAACAAACAATATTCTTTCTAATAATATGCAGCTTGGATGAATCAAATGAATCATGTATTTTGATTGGTATTCTAGTACATATGGCCGACTTCAAATGTAGCATGCTATAAGAGCAAAAATCAACATCGTTTCTAAGATAAGGAAACAGCTGTTGTCAAAATATGTCACATCTAGATGCACTTTAGGCTGTGAACAGGCTTCAAATTGATATGAATGGAAGAAGAGTGCCTGTGGTACTTTCAAACGCCACAAAATGATAACAAGCACTTCACTTTCAGCCTCTTTGGAACCTCTGAAATTCTATTTGATTTACAGATAAGACTTACTCGGAATACAGTTGCAAATCTGGTGAGCTATTTCTGTCACATTTTCATAAAACATGAATATGGAGACAACAAGGACCATCAAGGAGACGGCATGTACAAAGCATACTGGTGTTGTGGAGCAATGGTGTAATCCTCTGATTGATCTTGCAGCCAGAACAGTCAGGCTAAGTGGGCTCGATACCCGATATGGTAGGCATTTTGGTGCAAAATCCAACACACAGATTTATGTTCACATTCAATGTAAGTATTCCTTCAAAATTTACGTTTTCACTGTCGCTGACAAATACACCTACATTCAACGTTTTTATTTCCATTCAACATCTTTATTTCCATTCAACATTTTTATTTCCATTCAACATTTTGTTTCTATTCAACATTTTGATATTCATTCAACGTTTTGATATTCATTCAACATTTTTATTTCCATTCAACGTTTTGATACTCATTCGACGTTTTGATATTCATTCAACATTTCAATTTTCATTCAACATTTTAATTTTCATTCAACAATTCGTGCGCATCCTTTGTGCGCAAGTATGACCATGTGATGCATACCATTCCTCTCTATCCTTTGTGCGCAAAAGCAACTTTGACCATGCGACGCAGGCCATTCCTCTCTCATAATAGCAGCAAATGAAAACGACTTTGAGGCAACAGTACGAAGGTTCGTAAGGGAAGAGCTCTGATGAGACATTCTTGTTATTCAAGAGTAGGTCTACTGCTCCTGAAATGGAACCTTCTCTCGAAATAGCTAACTCTAAGTCTGACTCAACAGCATATGGGAAGATCCCGCGGAGCGTTGCCATTTGCGAATTGATGTTTGATGCAGGCTCATTTATGCCAGATGAGCTTGCTGCAGGTTCATTTATCCCAGATGAGTTTGCTGCAGGCTCACGTGATGTATGTACAGCCCAGCTTCTGATATCTTGATTGATATCACTAATGGGTAGCACAGAACCAAATGCTGGTTCATCCAGTTCATATTCACTTATGCTTGCTCTCCTAATTATTTCACTTGATGGAGCTTTGAGTTGAACATACAACCTCCCTTGGCCTACCAAACTCTTAACATGCAAGAAATCCCACTTGTGGTTCTTCTTCACTGCTGGTCTCACAAGAGAATTTCTGTCCCGCTTGATGAATGTGAAATCATCAACAGCTATAAACTTCGTTTTGAAAACTTCTCAGAGCTCTTGACGAAACTTTTCCTCAGAATCTCCAGGTGTGAGGTCAAATTCTCCTTTTAAAATGATCAATGATTCACTGAATGTATACTGTGGCTCTGCATCATGACTGTCCTCAAAATTATCATCCCCCTCCACTTTGAAGTCAAGCAGATAAACACCTTTTGGTACACATGCTGCCTTCTTAGAAACGACCTTCTTCTTCAACGGTCTTTATGGGTGACCTGGCACACTTCTGAAGTTTGGAAATCGACGTTGGCTTCCTTGCAAGGTGCATGGATGACGGTGGTAAGGTTAAAGCTGATAGCATCAAATTGGGCCTAGGAGGCCTTACTCCTCCACTTAAATTGATTGCTGCTGCTGCTGATGACGAAGCAGCTGAGTTTATCAACGAACGTGTTCTATTCAGCAAGCTTTGTACGCCTGAACCAGAAAACAGCCAGAACTTTGGAGCTCTTCCCTTACGAACCTGCGTACTGTTGCCTCAAAGTCGTTTTCATTTGCCGCCATGATGAGAGAGGAATGGTCTGCGTCGCATGGTCACAGATGCGGTTGCGCACAGCACAAAGGATAGAGAGGAATGGTATGCGTCACATGATCATACTTGCGCACAAACGATGCGCACGAATTGTTGAATGAAAATCAAAATGTTGAATGAAAATTGAAATGTTGAATGAATATCAAAACGTTGAATGAATATCAAAACGTTGAATGGAAATAGAAATGTTGAATGAATATCAAAGCGTTGAATGAATATCAAAATGTTGAATGGAAATAAAATTGTTGAATGGAAATAAAGATGTATTTAGTCGGCGACAGTGAAAACGTAAATGTTGAAGGAATATTTACATTGAATGTGAACATAAATCTGAATGTTGAATATTCCACCAAAATGCCTACCATAACCCGATAGTCCCCAACACTTGAGCGTCATGACAAGGGATTGCGGACTCGATTAGCATTTAGCTACCTCTGCAATCCCAGAACTTGCTTGCGCTAAAACCGCAACTTCACCTTCACCTTCATCTTCACCTTGCTGGTTTAAACTGACCCTCAAAGAGCCCTGAAAAACGGCACATCCCCGTCGGATGAACATACCAAGTACTTCCCAGGCATTTCGGATATTACTGGACGACTTGTTTCATGCTCTTTTTATGAGTGTTAAAAGAAAAGGTTCAGATTCATCATGGTGTTGGCCCTTGTCAAAGCAATGAAAAAAATGACGAAAGCCCAATGCTTTACTGCTACACGAGCACTTTGCTCAGCCCTCAAGGCGAGAAGGAGCTTACCCTAAGGGGTGCCCTTTAACAGGTTTTTGTCTGGGTTTGAAATGCAAGCTTAAAAAAATATCCGTCCCTTGCACAAATCTTTCGACAAAGTATACCCGATCACTTTGTATCAGTTTTCGAAAAATTTATGTTTGTATACCTGACCTATGACCTGACCATTATGCCAATTTTCCGAGTAAAAATCAATAACCTTCTCGATGCGTTCTCGGGCTCAAAGTATATGCACACACGCAGGAAAATGGAGCAGCTTGTGCCCTCAAGATTTTACAATGTGCAAAGACGTATATTCTTTTTATCATTTTCAAGAAGTGCTCTTTTATCTTAAGGTAATGGCAAACGTTTGAAGCACCAGGTAAAGTTTTTTCTCCCCAGGGGGGGGGGACTTGGTAGTTCAAGATGACGTACCCGTTGCAAAACGTTGCAAAACCCTGAACCCTTAGCGGTAGTAGCTTTTAGCCTGAGCGGTAGTAAGTTTCGAAGTGATAAGCAGCAATAACAATAGGTTGATTGTTCCAGAAACACTAGTGCTATTGTATAGCAAGCATGAACAAGAAAATGACATCAATGTGCTTTGAAATAGTAAGAGTGAAGGAGTAAAGGTAGGATTGGGATGTGGGAACCTTCTCCTAGTGTGAGCATATGACAGTATCGTCAATGGTCAATCATTGATCATTGCAATTTGCTTAGATAAGTTTACATAACATTAGGAGACTGAATAACGGGTTATTTCTGTCGTTACAGAATCTTACTAACAACAATTCAGTTCGTCAAACTTTTTTAAATCTCCACAAACTAATCATATCAATTTTCACAACTCTAAAGCGGTAGTAAATTTGAAAATTTTTTGACCCTAAGAGGTAGTAAATCGCAGAATTTGAGACCCTAAATTTTGCAACGGGTACGTCACCTTGAATTACCAAGGCCCCCCTGGGGTTTTCTCTCGCCAATAAGGAAACTACTAACCAAATCTGATAAAACCATGCATCATTTGACGCGTAAGATCGTAGGAATTCAAGGAATATCGAGATGGAAATGGACAAGTTTCTATGGGAAATTGAAGGGAAACGGAAATTTTCATTTCCCCTTTGGGAAATTATGGGAATTGAGTCCGTTTCCCCAAAATTTCCCCAGCAAAAAACGTGGTGAAATTTTATCATTTTTTTGCACAGACAACTGTAGGATCACACCTTTCCAAGCAAATCTATTGCTTAAAAGGTTAAAAGGTTATGCCGCCTTCAAATGCTATTTTCTACCCTTGTGTTTGAGGTAACAACATCTAACTCACATAAACAGAACATTCAGATCCTACACTTTCAAATTTGTCTCATATTTTTCAAGTTCCTCCTATACCAATCATAGAGAAACACGACCGAGCAGGCTCTGAATGTCCAGTTTAGGTGATTTATCGCGGTCTTTTTCAGCTCATATGAAATCAGCTATCTCTAAAGCAATAAAGGGGATCGGTTTGCTGAAATATCTCTCCAAATATCTGCCCTGGCATACTCTAAACGAATTATATAAGCTTTACGTTCGACCCCATCTTGACTATGGTGATGTTATTTACCATATCCCTGCTAAATAGCCTGTTCAGTATTCTGCTGCTTTGGGTGTAGCGTGAACATGGAGGGGAACATCTCGAGAGAAGTTGTACACAGAACTTCGCTGGGAGTCACTAAGGGACAGCGCAAAATTTATTATACTACATGGCCGGTGGAGAAGAAAAATTGTTGCAAAAAAATCTGCTCACCCCGTTTAAAATCATTGCAAAAAATACGGCTGCCCAGTCACCTTTTCCTTAAAAAATGCATCTGCCCCGTATTCATGAACATTAGATTTTGTATGGTACTACAGTACCACCGATCAATTAGCCAAAGACCACTAGAAAGGCAGTTCATTTCAATTCAATGACCGTAGAATCCTCCTTGAAAGAAACTAACAAGGAAATTTGGCGTCATTTATAGGCGGGGGGGGGGGGGGGTCACTGGGATTTTGCGGATAGGGGATATCGGCCTATTTTCGGTGCGGAAATGCGGGAATTAAACATCATTTCTGCGGATTGCGGATATTTGTTGCATTTTTGCGGAATGCGGATGTTTCTGCAAAATTAATATTAGTTGCTAAAAAATCGCAGATTTGATGCTCATTCCGTCAAAATATTGCGTAACATTTACTTAAAGGCACTAAAACAAACGAAAACAATACATATCACAAAGATCTGAAGACAACAGCCACAACAGCAACAGCAACAACAAAATTTTTCGCGCGAAACAATCACCCACGATGACTGCAACTGCTTGAGTCTGATCGGTCACGTGCAAATTGGAAAGAAAATGGTTTATGTTGTGTTTTATATGAAGTAGGAAGACTATGCTCATAACCCTAAAGAATAGCGGAAATAGCCAATTTCTGTCTGCGGATTTGCGGAAACAGGGCAGAAAAATTGCGGAAATGCGGAATTGCATACCCCCCAGTGACCCCCCTTTTATACACATCTTTGAATGCAATTCTCACCTTGCATTATTCACAATTTTGTCCTCAAGGTGAACCATGTCAAAGTTAAAAGTTGATCCTGTTTTGAGCTCATAAAAAGTTACTGCCCTGTTGAAGCTCGTTCATATTTGCTTAATAAACAGTGTTGACCCAGTTGTGTACGAGCTCAAAGAAGTAGATACCCCGTTACGTTTTGCACCGGCCATGTTATAAAATAAACTTTGCACCGTCCCTAAGTTCCCGAAGACGGAGCAGACGGCTTACTTTGTTTTATAAGATTATGAACAACCTTAGCCCTGTGTTGGATGTTGTTACCTTAGCCCTGTGCACACAAAGGATCAAATCTCACCACTTCATCAATCGCAGTACTCACTTCGCGATCAAGATGTTATCGGGCGATTGAGGGCAAGGTGAGGAAATTTAAGAGTAGCTTTTATCCTCACTGTTTATCAGAATGGAATAAGCTTGAGCCTGATTAGAGACCTTGTACCTTCTGTTGCTATTTTCAAAGAATATTAGAAGAAGTTTGGGCCTGAATACGGCTAGGTTTTTCAGAGTAATGTTACGAGTCTCTATTGACTGAAGCGCCATCATCATGTCAAAGAGCACAGGGAAACAAGAGACTCATGGTCATAAGTTATCAAGGGGCTTTGTTGATTTATGTTCCTTTGGAATTATTTGAAGTGTTTTGTTTATTGATTTGATTCAGGATTTAGTAATTGAATAGCATATGATCATTTTTGGAAGTGAGCTCTGAAATGGTCCCCACTTGTGCCCATTTCCATCAAAATAATATTATCAATAATCTGCCCCCCCCCCTGCGAAATATGTCATTGGAATTCAAGACCCAAGAGGATTATCCTATTTACGTAGCTTAGAGTTGGTCTCAGCGAGTTGAACTTCCACAGGTTCAAGCATGATTTTAGGGGTACCATAAATCCAATGTGCCCAACAAGTGATGGTATTGAGGATGCGGAGCACTTTTTGTTGCTCTCCCCTTCTTTTTGATCTTCAGGGTCGAGATTTTCCAACTGGAATTGTTTACGACCATTTGTGCAAATCACCAATCTTTAAAATAATGCTTTGATGCTGCTTTTACCATATGGTGATTAATACCTTTCTTATGACTGGAACAGAAACATTCTCGAATTGACTTTGCGTTTCATTCACGAAACTGGTCGGTTTGACCATAATCACAAATTCGTTGTCTCTAGCGTGCAGGGGACTTTTCTCATTTTAGCACGGGTTTAGCACTGGATGGCTAAGCTGGATTGCATTTTTTCACAACAGGAACAAAGCAACTCGAAGTTGCGCAGTCTCATTCAAAGATCCTGCGTGGGGGACTTGCTATTCTGACATACATTGACCGCGGTCAAAGTCCACGCCAAATTCTCGCCTTCTTCGTAAATGCGAAGACTAGCATGAGCGAGCGCGACCAGACGTTCGGGATTTGTTATAAACAATGGTTTGCTCCATGTATGTCAGCAGAGGCATGCGTAGAAGCATGAATTAAGACTTCACAAACTTCAAAGACGAGCAAAATTCAAAGAAGACACCAAACTTTTTCAGCCCTTCGTTCGTTGGTTCTGTTCTTTGGTAGGTTAGGGACTATCTTAATTGATGATTTTATTCACTGCAATTATACAGTTTTACAAATATAACTTTTATCACAAAATACCCAACCATCATACACATTTTTCTTTTATTTCCCGTCTGCTTTCAGACCACTGTACCACACTGTACTTGACTGCGAGAATATTTGGATGGAAGCAAGGACACGGACTAAGGTTGACTTCCTCAAGTGGGGGCAGGACCGTCGAGAAGGGGGGGTAGCCAGGGTAGTTACCAGGGGGCCCGGGGCCTTTAGGGGCCCGGAAAGACATATATTTTGATTTTTTTCTTTCTTTTCAGTTTCCTCAAGGAACGTCTCTAGACCAGCGGGCCCACTGGCAGAGATCAAAAGAGCTTTTTCGTCAAAAATTGTGTTTCCAACAGTGTATAGGAGGGCATGTCCACCTAAAAGCAGTGTTTTACCAGTGAATTTGAGGGCGTGGTCCAAGAGAAAAATGGCGTGGCCCAAAAATCTTTCGGTGCCTTTAGCGCTGAAGGGCCCCTTTTGCTCCAAACCCTGGGGCCCGGTCCGGCTCTCGACGGCCCTGAGTGGGGGCAAGTCTTGAACTTTCTTGTCAAGCCTTTCTTAGCGATATGTTTAATCTGCGTTCCTTTGGAAATAAAACAATAAGCTATTCCTCATGTTCATAAAGCGATGCTAACATAATTGTTTTAATTGGCAAAGGAGCGCAAGGTATGTTATTTTCTTTTGCTGAAAACCAGCCTGCATTCATCCAGTAAGTGTGCTGGGTTTGAAAGAGAAAGACAACTTCCGCATAGACAAACAACGAACGTTAGTCACTCAAGCGGATGATACAGTGTTGATACGTTTCTGAACAATGGCACAATACGCAATATTTTTTGGGACATGCACATGGACAATTGATGATTGAAAACTGACACACCCTCATAACGAAAAAGAATGGTCTGTCAGATTTCGTGCAACAACAACAGTACACATTTCCGCCCCTCACAATGAAATTTAATCTTTCCATGAAAAAATTGAATCATTTTCATTGTAAAAAAGCCCCATTATGAATATTAAACAAAAGTTTGTCGAGAGGGGGCACGAGAGTAACTTTGTGAAAGACAATGGCAATAACATAAAGTGGCCAAACTCCTCTGCCATTCTGATAAGAATTGCATTTGCAAGCCCATCATCTGGTATTCGCCTCGCGCGGAATACGAAGCATTTTCGGAAGAAATCACCGAAAACCTATATGGACTTTGACCGCGGTCAATGTATGTCAAAATAGCAAGTCCCCCTGCGTGGCAGCAGAAACCTCTCTTTGGCATTTACAATGATATCATTGGGAAGATAGGGGAAATTTGCATTGCACATGCGCAGGAATCCCACAGGGGTACAAGGTGAAATTCGAATGCGGGGATGGAAAATTGAGTGGCACTGGCAGCAAGACAGGAAAACAAATCTAGCAAAGGTTGGTCTACCCAGCATACTTATGTCGTTAATCGATATTCTCATGTGATTATTAAATCTGCGCTACTCTCGGTGCTCGTTATTATGAAGGAATGCCAAACATCGATGGCCTACTCTTATTTAGGCCTCTTGTTGACGACGTTTGTGCTTATTTTTAGTTAGGCCCTTTTTCATTTTTCGTCTTGATCTTTGCATCTGTTTTAGACCCAGCAGTAAAATTATCTTTTGAGAAAGCAAGCTGAATGTCATTCTTTGAAAGTACAGTTGATCTATAGGCCAGAATGCATATTCAAGCCAAGAGTTATTCAAGTGGTATTAAGTAAAGAAGGAACACTTTAAGTAAGGTCTCAAAACAAATGACCATTGCTTTAGGGCGATGTTTAGTTGGGCAGTAATGATGGAGGAAGGGGGAGGTGGGTATAAAACAAAATCTAGATGTTGTTGGCCCCGAACAGTGTTCCCAAAGGACAAGAGATCCCACACCAATGAATGAAACATGAAGAAACATCGCCGAAACTGAAGAAAATTTCTGATAAATTTAAGAATTTTGTTCCCACTGTTTTTCTTACTATCCCCTTAATTCAGTTGTAAATTTGAGAGTTCCTTTTTTCAGTTTTCCAGGACCAGTTGTGATTATTCTGAGAAGATGTCCATTGATGGTCCATGTCCAACAAGGAACTTCTCCTACATATTGCACGAGATCAACAATCAACAATCGAGTCTGTGGACATTCCTGTAACTGATGATGTAATGTATCTGTCCACTTGTGTAAGAGGTCCCTTCCACATCGTTGTCAGCCATTAAAGCAAAAACTCTGGGGATACACACAGCATGACATGTTGAGGTTATGGGCAAGTAAACCCATGTGGGTGGCATCTGGGCCAAAAATTTTGAAAGCAAGGGTCATGTTTGGTAGATTATTCTTAGAGATGGGTGGGTTTGGCCAAAACTGAAAAAATGATTTCAAAATGGTTTCCACCAAAATTAACTAAATAAGTGGGCACAAAGGCTCATTTTGGCAGTTAGATGTGAGTAGCTTTGGGGTGGTGTATCTCTGTCCATCCACAAGTCATGTACAGTACCTCCATGTGTAAAAACTACCATGAAACAAGTGGCACCATGGATGGGGGATTAGGGGACTTATCCTCCCAGATCCCAAAGTTTGGCAAAAATTTTCAAAGAACAATTTCATGTTGATAAGTTGGGTGCACCTTTAGACTGAAAAATTATGTCAAAATCCCCTCCCCCACTTTGTTTGGATTTTTCAGAGCTGGCACCACTACTGTCATGAAACAATGAAAATAGGAACATCTAAAGTATACTAACTGTATATAAATATAGGGCTAAAGTTGATACTGCTGCCAGTTGCAAATCATTATGATTTCCAGCGTTATGCACGTTGCTTGATGATCTTACAGTTTTAAGTTATGCTTGATGATTATACAGTTTTAAATACTGTACAATTTCATTTCAAGATATATGTCATGTCATGTCCTAGCATTTAAGATCAGGCCTGTTTGTAGCACCTAGCTTTGTAGTACCATTGTAGATAATTGTTGATTTCAAAAAGATAAAATATACACTGAATTCAAATTAGAAAGTTGGATTGTTCGTTCTGCAAACATAAAGTTCATTTTGGCACACCTGTTGCTTAAATAGCAACACAATAATGCATTAAATCATGTCTGGACATTGTCAAATGTACTGGCCACGTTTTGCTGTGTAATGAGTACAGTAGGTTGACCACCTTTGTTTATAGTCATCTTTCCTCAAGCAGGGCAGGATTTTATTCATAGTTTTCAGGTCAAAATTTTTCAACATTTTATATTTTGCAGTGCATTAGTTTTATGTGACTGATTGTCATTCAGCATGCTCATTTTGAAATTGTTGATCATACTTTGTCATTTATGCTCTATATACAAAATCAGACCATGGGTGGATAGCCTGCCATCAAAATATTTGACCATGTCTTGACTATGGGTCAACTACAAATTTCAAACCCAAACATGATCAAAACCTGGTCATTTTATTGTCAAAACATGGTAAAACATGGTAATTCAGCCATCATCCTTTTTCACAACTGAGCCTGATTTTCATAGAATCAAGTACACATTAGCCTTGAAGTAATGCAAAACCTGATGCAAAGTGATGCAAAAACTGTAAGCCTTGACTCAGAAGGAACCATTAGGAATTACTTATATCTGACTGGGAGGGATCTGACCAGGAGTTGCCAGATCCACCTATTACCCTGGATTCCTCTTAACCAAAATTTCATTTTTCAGGATACTTTTTCAATGGGGTGTAAAACATGAAATTCTTGCAGAATTCTCAAAAAGCACAATTTTCAAATCCTTGTAACTAGTGAACCACAATTTTGCCAAAGTACCCCTTTATATCAGATGAAAACCCAGAATTTCCTCTACAAACCCACATATAGGAAGTTGTGCGGCAAGCCTATTTTCTGAACTAAAAATTTATTTTTCAACTAGTTCTCAAAGGGGTCTGGAAGTAGGAAATCCTTTAGCATTCTTGCAGAATTCTCAAAAAGCACAATTTTCAAATCCTTGTAACTTGTGAACCGCAATTTTGCCAAAGTACCCCTTTGTATCAGATGAAAGCCCAGAATTTCCTCTACAAACCCACATACAGGAAGTTGTGCGGCAAGCCTATTTTCTGAACTAAAAATTTATTTTTCAACTTGTTCTCAAAGGGGTCTGGAAATAGGAAATTCTTAGCATTCTTGCAGAATTCTCAAAAAGCACAATTTTCAAATCCTTGTAACTTGTGAACCGCAATTTTGCCAAAGTACCCCTTTATATCAGATGAAAGCCCAGAATTTCCTCTACAAACCCATACAAAGGAAGTTGTGCGGCAAGCCTATTTTCTGAACTAAAAATTTATTTTTCAACTAGTTCTCAAAGGGGTCTGGAAATAGGAAATTCTTAGCATTCTTGCAGAATTCTCAAAAAGCACAATTTTCAAATCCTTGTAACTTGTGAACCGCAATTTTGCCAAAGTACCCCTTTATATCAGATGAAAGCCCAGAATTTCCTCTACAAACCCATACAAAGGAAGTTGTGCGGCAAGCCTATTTTCTGAACTAAAAATTTATTTTTCAACTAGTTCTCAAAGGGGTCTGGAAATAGGAAATTCTTAGCATTCTTGCAGAATTCTCAAAAAGCACAATTTTCAAATCCTTGTAACTTGTGAACCGCAATTTTGCCAAAGTACCCCTTTATATCAGATGAAAGCCCAGAATTTCCTCTACAAACCCATATAAAGGAAGTTGTGCGGCAAGCCTATTTTCTGAACTAAAAATTTATTTTTCAACTTGTTCTCAAAGGGGTCTGGAAATAGGAAATCCTTAGCATTCTTGCAGAATTCTCAAAAAGCACAATTTTCAAATCCTTGTAACTTGTGAACCGCAATTTTGCCAAAGTACCCCTTTATATCAGATGAAAGCCCAGAATTTCCTCTACAAACCCATACAAAGGAAGTTGTGCGGCAAGCCTATTTTCTGAACTAAAAATTTATTTTTCAACTAGTTCTCAAAGGGGTCTGGAAATAGGAAATCCTTAGCATTCTTGCAGAATTCCCAAAAAGCACAATTTTCAAATCCTTGTTACTTGTGAACCGCAATTTTGCCAAAGTACCCCTTTGTATCAGATGAAAGCCCAGAATTTCCTCTACAAACCCATATAAAGGAAGTTGTGCGGCAAGCCTATTTTCTGAACTAAAAATTTATTTTTCAACTTGTTCTCAAAGGGGTCTGGAAATAGGAAATTCTTAGCATTCTTGCAGAATTCTCAAAAAGCACAATTTTCAAATCCTTGTAACTAGTGAACCGCAATTTTACCAAAGTACCCCTTTAAGTTTATATCAGATGGAAGCCCAGAATTTCCTCTACAAACCCATATAAAGGATGTTGTGCGGCAAGCCTATTTTCTGAACTAAAAATTTATTTTTCAACTAGTTCTCAAAGGGGTCTGGAAATAGGAAATCCTTAGCATTCTTGCAGAATTCCCAAAAAGCACAATTTTCAAATCCTTGTTACTTGTGAACCGCAATTTTGCCAAAGTACCCCTTTGTATCAGATGAAAGCCCAGAATTTCCTCTACAAACCCATATAAAGGAAGTTGTGCGGCAAGCCTATTTTCTGAACTAAAAATTTATTTTTCAACTTGTTCTCAGAGGGGTCTGGAAATAGGAAATTCTTAGCATTCTTGCAGAATTCTCAAAAAGCACAATTTTCAAATCCTTGTAACTTGTGAACCGCAATTTTGCCAAAGTACCCTTTATATCAGGTGAAAGCCAAGAATTTCCTCTGCAAACCCATATGAAGGAAGTTGTGCGGCAAGATTTGTATTTGACCTAACTTCATGAATTATTGTACTTGCCTTTGTTCATCAACACATGGGCCTAACTTCATTTTCTCCTCAAAAGACATCCACTCAGATTTAAAACCCAGCAGTTTTCTGTGACAATCCCAATAGATCTTGATACTGTCATCATTTTTAAGCAATATTGACTTCATATTCCGAGTCATTCTACCTTATTTTGCGATTTCTGCCTTGATGTTACGACCCCTTTTCGAAGATTTCTAACCTCATGCAAAATTCGCGGCTAAGTGCGCGCGCATTGGATCTGGCGGCCATGACACCTAAATGCAAATTTCCCCTATCTTATCATTGGGCATTTATGCGATGTACGGGAACGAGGCGAGTTCAAAATAGTTTGTTTTTGCTGAAAGCAAAAGTTGTCGTCCACAAAGTTCCAAAGAAACAGAGACAGAGCCAGTATAGCCAGTGCAGTGGCAGGCTATCATAGAATCCACGAGAAGTCAAAATACTGGTCGGTATCTGAATATATATTGTTTCCTTGATCACATTTGTCGGGTAATGAATGAATGGTGGGTGATAACCGGGTGAGCCAGAAAAAAGTTCCACTCACTAGCATTCATAACAGCAGCACAGCATCATGGTCCATGCACAGATTTGAATTATTTAAACTTCAGTTAAAAGCCAAAAGATCGAAGTATATCGAAGTATCAGAAATTTTGAATTCAACAAGCAAACATATATCCTTTTTGTGAAAGTCCACTTTCTCACAAAGTTTTCTTTGGAAGACACACCCAACGGTCGTAATCCTTTGCTTCATTCAACGGCAAATTTGCCTAACATGGGCGCTTTCTGACAGTCTAAAGGGGGTGTGGTCATGAAAAATTTTCCTGGGCCAGGCCCCTTTTTCAGCCCTCCCCAGTAGGAACTCATAAGAAACTAAGAATCTGGACCTGTACTGGGAGTTTCTTAAAATCATCAGATTTTGAGTGCTCTGAATTTCTTACGAGCTTTTTAAAGTTTCCATGATAGCAATCTTCATGGTTACTTCCTTTGGCCTCATCAAATTGTCAAAACAAACTTTTTGAAGCATTTTAGAAATTACTCAAAGTACATTCTGGATATAAAAATGATACAGGAAATGAGCCAAAATAAAGTAAAAATCGCAGTAAAAATATGTTATGGATTTTGAGAGTTTCTTTATGATTTTTTAGCGATCTGCAAATTGAGTTTCTAATAAAAAGAAATTGGCATAAAAGTCTAAAATATCAGCCCAGTGGGAATTGTTGAGAACAATTTGAATGGAGCAAAAAGCGTACCGACGAACAACAAAGAGCTGGCTAATCACGCTAGTGGGATTATTATGTAAATGCATAATCAAATGATCACTAAGAGTTGAAGACAACCGTGTGATAATGGGATTAGCACAGTTTTCTTTCAAGTTGATTATTGTCACTTTGCATAACATGTAGAAGAGAAGTGATTTGATAGCCATCGTGGCGATAGAAGAACAAATGATAAAAGCAAGAATAGTGATGGTCATACTCCTGGGTGATTTGCTGGTGATTTGCTGGTGATTCGTAGGTGATTATAGGTGATTTCAGGTGATTTCCGATGATTTCAGGTGATTTCAGGTGATTTTTACTTTTACAACATACATTTTGGGGGTACGGTATACATGTACCCGCCAGGGTTATTGGTCAATTTCCGATATTTTGCCCTTGATTTTGGGGTCATATTTCAAAAGTGTAACCGTAGTTATGGGAGCCTTTTCAAAATGTTGCCCTGGTTCTGAACTCTCAAAGCCACATATATCAGACCTTTCATGTTGCTCGAGATACTGCGAATTCCCCCTTTTGTAAATCACAAAGGAACATACATTAACGCTAATTGGCTTGCTGATCAATGGGACGTGCAAAGCATTTTGGAGCATACACAAATTCACAAAGGAAGGATGAAGGTAGACTTATGATGATGAGACCTGCAGTAAACCTTGCTCAAGAGGGACTCATAATGAAACAGTGAAAAACCTGGCCCTATTCTCTTCAATCATCAAATGGAATTATCATGGAATCACTGCTTTGAATCTCAATACTGTGGGAGTGTTTTCAATTCTTTGATTGAATCGAAAACCGTATAGTAATTCTCAAATCTTGCAATCTGATTGGTACCGTAGGAATTGTGAAGTTTGGGCCTGAATACGGCTAGGTTTTTCAGAGTAATGTTACGAGTCTCTGTTGACTGAAGCGCCATCATCATGTCAAAGAGCACAGGGAAACAAGAGACTCATGGTCATAAGTAATTAAGGGGCTTTGTTGATTTATGTTCCTGTGGAATTATTTGAAGTGTTTTGTTTATTGATTTGATCAGGATTTAGTAAGTGAATAGCATGTGATCATTTTTGGAAGTGAGCTCTGAAATGGTCCCCACTTGTGCCCATTTCCATCAAAATTAAAACAATTTATGATGCACAACACTGCAAAACCTAGCTCCATCTTACCATTTCTAAAGCCATCTCATTGTACAAAGCAAGGTTTAGATCTTGTTTGCATTTATTTTGTAGCAATTTTGTACAACAAAGTTTGTTGAGTTAGTTTAAGGTAGATTGTGTTTCAGAGCAGTTCCTGAATTGTTTGTAAAGTTTTTGGATTTGGCACTAAACTAGTTTGCAACAGTTTGTCTAAAGCTTCCAAACATGCAAAGTTCCACATACTTTGTGCAAACTTTCAAATTCAAAAGAAGAATACTGCACTGTATCTATATATACTAAATGCAAACTGATCACAAAGTTTATGCAAATTGTATTTTTGCTAAAGGAAGTAATGGGTGTCCTGAGTGCACTTGGTAACAATTGTGCTGTTGTAAAATACGGTATCTTGTCACATTCATCTAGTGCTGCACACAATATTTCGAAATTTTGAGTGATGATAACTGACATCACATATTTATTTGCTGTGTTGCTTTGTTCACATCTTCAGATAACTGAAAATGGATGTTTCCATGGTATTGAACTTACAAGAAGATTTGGATTTGAATGAACAGGTAATCTGATCCAATTTACCATAGGCAAGTAATGGTACAGAGCTTTATTTTGACTCACAGGTCTTTTCAGTTATTTTCTCATCTCTTGGTACAGTACTCAAGTCAAAGGTCTCTCATGGACGTCTGGCTTCAAATGTTTCATCAACCTTTTCTCAGTCATTTCTCTTCATTTTCTGATTGAATTTCCAATGTTTTCAAAGAAAGTAGCTCAATTCTCACTGAGAGAATATTTCAAATGGTAGCTGAAGCCGGTTTTCCACTAGACGGATTTTTCCTTGCGTAGCAGAGCAGCTGTTATTTCTAAAACAATGCACGCATACTAAAAAAGATGTTCAATTTCCACAAGAAATTCCATGACCAAGAATTTTAAAAAATATTTTCAGAGCTGTTTTTCGTCAATCGCCGTGGCTTTCCCCCTCTCGTGGAATACTGAAGTCATGTGTCAGAGCCTTCGAGTGATTTGATTGGTTGGCGCCATAGGACGCGGTGGAAAAGTTGAAGTCAATCCGACTTTCAAATACGCCTGTATTTCATGGCGGTATTTCAAATACGTAGCGGAGCGACTAGAAGTGACCATTGTTGGAAATAAACAATGCAAATACAACAGCCGCTCCGCTGCACACGGAAAAATCCGCCTAGTGGAAAACCGGCTTAAGAAATCATCATTTTGTTGCTGGGTGCTTTTTAATGCAATCCTTCTGACTTTATGTAAAAGTTTTGATGTGGAAATGGATTCAACCTTGCCCAATTTAGTGACACTGCTGCCTCTGTTCTAGGCTGAAAAGGCAACAAATGTTACGTCAAAAGCTGTAATAAAGTATACAGAGCCGACATTGCCCGTGCCATATAGAAAACTTAAACAGGTATGCAACAATGTGTGAGTGCTTTATTATGCGCATACTAACAGCTTTTGTGTTTTATAGGAAAATATAAAGCCCGAGGTCTTGAAAGTGCAGAACGAGCTCGCGAGGTCGCGAAAGCTGATTTTCAAGCAGGGCTTGATGTCTTTGTCATGGCTTCAAACTTGTGAGCACTTTTGCCTTTTCGGGAGGGGTAAAAATTTACAAAGTACCTAAATATTGGCTGCTTATGGAAACACAAAAAGTTAGTAAATCTAGACTTGCAAGCACTGAGGCGTTTTATGAGGGAATGAAAATGCTCAAAGCGTTTAGATATTGTTAATTTGAAGTAAACAAATTTCAAACGTTGTTTGTTAGATAAGACCTTGTTTTTCAGCTATTGCTTAAAGTGAATGAACGGAGATACGTGGAGGTACTTTAAAGCTTTACTATCATTATAACTACTTTCCTAGCCTCGCTTTATCAGTTATCTTCTAACGCCATGAGAGACGGTCGTCAGATCCCTTTGTCTTCCTTGCGTGAGAAGTTACACCTTGTTGATCTTCAAAGAGCTCCAAAGAGAAACCGCGCTAATCGTCATGACCGAACGATACATGCGAGGCTGGCAACTGAAGTATTGGCTACCAATAATTCAGGTGTGGTTTATATAGCCATAATAAAGCTTTAAAGAAAGGAAAAAATAATTGCTTTGCACGTTATTGCTTCTGTAGCCAAACAATAATCACGCACATGTTGAAATCATCAAATGCTAGGCTTATAATGGAATACCAGACTCCTTCCGCACGGGGCTTTTATCCCTGTTGCTTCTCTTAAAAACCTTTGAGCTTGCAAGCTTCGTGGCCTCTTCTTGACTAGAAGAATTTTGCAAAATAGGAGGAACGAAGATTTTCAAACTTCGTTCTAAAGCAGAGTTGGACGAAAATGTTACTTTTTTGTGGAAGCTTAAAGTGAGTATGCAATGGTTAATAGGCTTCTCTGTAAATATGACAATGAAAACACTCAGGCTCAGCATTGTAACTTGCTATCCATTGTTCTCGGCGCCTGTGGGACATCTATTTGATTGGAAAATTTTTTCAAATTTTTTTGCTTTTTGCAGATGAAGGTTTTTAATCTTGCCCAACCCTTTAATCTCCTTTTTACATTTTTGAAATTGCAAGTGCTTTAGCCAGTTTGTGAGTTGTCTTCCTTTTTTTCTCTAATTGCGTTTCGTCATTTCCTTTTCCTTTATGACGTTTGTCATTTGTCTCCTTTTTTGTTCTCTCCTCCTCCCTCCCCCAAACCTAGCCTGCATGAATCCCGTATTCCGCAAAACACGGAACTATTTTCGTAGGTCAATAACCAATTTATTGTCTTGCGAAGTACTTCATGTGGTTTTTACTTCATTCTAATTGCAAAATGGCGTCGTCGGCGAGCAAAATGGCTTCGCAAGACAATAGGTTGTTTATTGCCCAATGAAAATGGTTCCGTGTTTTTTGCGGATTCTGCATATGACTAAGAACAGGCTTTCATTCGCTGGTTCGCAAACCTTACTGCCGTCAGAAATTGAATTCAATTCAACGGGAAATTTCACCTCTACAGAAACAGTAGGGGATGCGCGCAGGCTACCCAGACCCATGTTTAAGTCCTCACATAATTTCTTTGATGATTTATTGCTAAAATGGAAGCATATTTATCCATTTTTGTCTGTACGGTATCTAATGAGTATTATCGGTACGTTTTTTAATAATCTTATAGCTGTCACATTCAAGTAGGATCGTTTTTTTCTGATTTAAAGACTTGCTCTGTACAGGATACCAATCTGAACTCTGCTCCTGAAAACTGGCTCAAAAGTAATCTCGCTGGAAGGTTCTATGATGGCAGTATAAAGAAAAGAAAACCTATCGATCTATCAAGGTACTTCTATTAATTACAATTTTCACCTTACTCTATGTACTACATTACTATAGTACTATTTTACTGCATCACCGTCTATATGTATATATATCTATATAAAATGGCAACGTAATAAAACCGTAAGCTTTAAAAATGCAATCTTGGTATTTTTTCCAAATCCAAATTCTTCCAAAGTTATGGTCCAATGATCTGCACTTTTCACATTGTCAGGTGTAAAATAATATATAAAATCTAATAAGCTTTGTCTGCGCTTAACACCTATAGTGTAGGTAACAGTCTTATCTGTGGATTAGACGTCTTTTTATGGCTTCAGAAAGTTAATTTTTTTGGTAAATCCAATTTTATGTCTCTTTAAATCTGGGATGATCGACTACATTACTTTCATGCGGACTAATCTTTTGATGGCTTGTTCGCTGCTACAATCACGTAGTACGAGAAGTATTTTATCAGTAAGTCCGTATATAAGAAATTCGCATATAAGAAAGTTCGGTTGTCTGCCCTTTGATGATTAACTTCGGGGTGTCCCAAAAAAATTGTTCGACGTGTGATTAAATATTGAAAAGTAACGCCAACAAGAACAGGCCTGGGGAACATAACCTCGTCCCTAAGATTCTGAAATGAGTTGTGAGACAAGAATCTTGCAGATCGATTGAGAATTCACTGTATTGCAAGCTTCCAAGGGTCAAAAACATGCGACAGCTGAAACCAGAGATCCCTAGATTGCTCTACTTTTAATGCAAAAAAGCGTTAAGATAGAAGTAAAAGAAGGTTATCCGTTGTCATACCTCTCGTCTCTCTTTAAGGGCAGCGCAAACCAAAGTGATCATGGAAAGTAACTCAATTCTTAAAATCATTGTCAGACTATGGTTAAGACTGGATATATAAAAAGGCAGTATAAAACATAATAAATTAGAGACGAAATGATGTTCCTCAAAGCAACCATGTTCTTGAAAGTTAGGTTATTGAAAATCTTTTCAAATCCTATTTGGATGAGAAAATATAACAGAAACGGTAGATCATGCGATTTTTATCACAAATGCCATTTAGAGGCCTCTGGTTTCAGCTTCCCTAAATATTTGTATTTTAAAAGCTTCCAGATCCGTGAATATAGCCTGCGTGCAGACTTCACAGATACTGAGATAAGTAAAGTCTGCGTAATTACGCCTGATTCACTGTCTTTTCTTTTAAACAATCCGCTTGTGTGCTCCCAACTCTTATTGTCCCATAGCCAATGAAAATATGTTTTGCATTTCTCAAAAGTATTATTCAGCAGAACGCATTGTTCCAGATTGCCCTTCTGTAGAATTTATTGCTCCCGCATTCTCAAAAGCATTATTCCTTTACCCGCGGACAGGTACGGGCCTGTTTCTGCTGACTCTTCAAAACGGTAAATTGTACGTCATTACGCTGACTTTGTTGAGGATACGATACTGAGGACTTCCCCTTTTGTCTTGGTCTTTTGTTTTGCTGGTAATGTTCCAAGCAGATCAACAGCCGAGGAACCTATTACCATGCGCGAGAATCTCTTTGTTTCTTTGCTAATCCTTGTTTGCATTGTGGTTAGATTCTCTGCCCACATTCTTTCCACAAGCCAAACATGCTTTCTGCGCATGATCACAGGTTTCCTTTTCGGGGGATAAGCGTTGCGTTGAACATTGATGATTCGTATCCCCAACAAGACTTTACTTATTTATGTAAAGTCTGCACGTAGGCTGATTTGCAAGATTCTTGTTGTTTTTAATTAAAAGTCTTAGGAATCAAGCTGTCTTATTATGGAATCCATCCATTATATCATTATTTCTTAATATTTTATCAAACATTGAAGACTTTTTTTGTGACACCCTGTGGACAGTCGGTTTTTTCTATTTCCTAGAAATGGTTAAAAGGTTGAAATCATGTTCATTGCACGGTCAAAATTGTTTTCCAATCCCCCATATTTGAAGCTTTAAAAATCTAAATGATATCTCATTAATCACGTATTTAGACCTTCTATCCTTTAGACCTTTGCACCATTCAGTATTATCCAAGACTTTAAAGAATAATAGTTGGCATTGTTGGAAAGCATCCTATGCGAAAAGGTAGGGCTAAAAAAACGAAGTAGCGTGGTAGCAGCGCTACCAGAAAGATAGTCGAAATGCTCAAATTTCCCAGGAAGGAATAAAGGAAAAAAGGAAAAAGAGATGGACGGAAGGGGAAACGAAGGAAAAGAAAGAAGGAGAGAAAGGATTCGGGATAGAATGGGGCAGTATATAGGGAAAGAAGAAGGAATTGTGTAAGAAGAAACGAAAGTGCTTATCTTGCTACTAGGAAGGGAAAAACTTTATTGAGCCCTGCAAAAAGGGAAGTTTCTTATTGGACTCATAAAGAGCTGGCCATCCTCTCATGACGATAGTTTCTCACATATAAGAAACTGTACAACCTGATTGAAAATTTTACGGTATCTCCTCTTGCTCTGCTATATTCGCTGCTCCAAAACCCGCTGACTGCTCAGCAATGAAGTCGAAGAAACCATTTGAGTTCATGCAATCTCACCTGAAAGAATTTAAGAGAAAATATGCAGAATTTGTAGCGAAATGGTGGTA
Source organism: Aurelia sp. 3 sensu Dawson et al. (2005) (assembly GCA_964020215.1). Taxonomy (NCBI): domain Eukaryota; kingdom Metazoa; phylum Cnidaria; class Scyphozoa; order Semaeostomeae; family Ulmaridae; genus Aurelia; species Aurelia sp. 3 sensu Dawson et al. (2005). The sequence goes on from OZ026585.1 coordinate 14,121,327, forward strand.
TAATGCTTCCCTTAATATTAAGCGAAATGGTGGTATAATGCTTCCCTTAATATTAAGGGAAGCATTATACCACCATTTCGCTACAAATTCCGCATATTTTCTCTTAAATTCTTTCAGGTGAGATTGCATGAACTCAAGTGGTTTCTTCGACTTCATTGCTGAGCAGTCAGCGGATTTTGGAGCAGCGAATATAGCAGAGCAAGAGGAGATACCGTAAAATTTTCAATCAGGTTGTACAGTTTCTTATATGTGAGAAACTATCTTCATGAGAGGATGGCCAGCTTTTTATGAGTCCAATAAGAAACTTCCCTTTTTGCAGGGCTCAATGAAGTTTTTTCCTTCCTAGTAGCAAGATAAGCACTTTCGTTTCTTCTTACACAATTCCTTCTTCTTTCCCTATATACTGCCCCATTCTATCCCGAATCCTTTCTCTCCTTCTTTCTTTTCCTTCGTTTCCCCTTCCGTCCATCTCTTTTTCCTTTTTTCCCTTATTCCTTCCTGGGAAATTTGAGCATTTCGACTATCTTTCTGGTAGCGCTGCTACCACGCTACTTCGTTTTTTTTTTAGCCCTGCCTTTTTGTATAGGATGCTTTCCAGCAATTTCAACTATTATTCTTTAACGTCTTGGATAATACTGAATAGTGCTAAGGTCTAAAGGATAGAAGGTCTAAATTAGGAGCCTTTTGAGTTTGAACATGTTTGATAAACGGTTGTCTTTCTAGATCATGATGCCTGTTCGTTATAAGTTGGGCAAGAGCGTAAAATCCAAAGTCTTCTGCAACTAGGTCTAATTTGCTTTCAATCAATTCGTTCAAATACTGGATGACCCAAAAAAAGTGACCCGGTGGAATCTGTCATCGGGAAATGAGTAAGAGGCCGATTGAAACGCTCCAAACATTATTCTGTCGCTAAAAGATTACCCTACATTAGGATTATTTTTTGCAATTTTTTTCGTCTTGGTAACTTTACAAATTAAGGATTTTGGGGAAAATGACGTGCCTAAAATTCTCAAAAAGTCGTCAAAAATAGATGATCAGTTTACAGCTATTTTAGATCTTCAAAACAATGAAGAGCGTGTTTAATTTCAGATTGGGAAGAGGCAGCTCAGTTGAAAGTTTTCAGAGCATGTTTATAGTCCCTAGATACCTAAAATATTCTTGTCTCAAAGGACAAGGATACTTCTGCTTTTCTGTAAAGAATTCTTGAATTCCATGGAAAGTTGAATTCATTTGAAATTCAGTGAGTTTACAGGGAATGTTTATTCTCAATTCTTAGGTACCTGGGGACTTTATAAACTGTCTCTGGAAACTTTTGACTGAGTTGCCTATTCCCAGCCTGAAATAAGCACGCTCCACATTGTTTTGAAGATCTGAAATAGCTGTAAATCGATCCCCTGTTTCTGATGACTTTTTGAGGATTTCTGGTATGCCCTTTTTCTCAAAATCCTTAACTTGCAAAATTTACCAAGCCTTAAAAAAATTACAAAAATAATCATAATATGGGCTAGTTTTTTAGTGACAGAGCAACGTTTGAAGCATTTCAATCGGCTTCTTACTTATTTTTCTATAACAGATTGCGTTTGGTCACTATTTTGGATCACCCGGTATGATCTTGAACCATTTTAAGTCATTTTTAGGTTATTTACAGTAGGGCTTGGAAGTTTATCTCTGAAAAATCCAAAGACTTTGAAATATTAAAATTTGTTACTGTCACCATGCTTTAGTTCAGAAAATCTTGTTTCTGTATGTCAGGAATAGTTTTATTCATTGAAAATGTTGCAAGTTTGCAAACAAGAAAATACGGAGTTTGATAAGCTAGAATTTTACAGTAAGTGGCTTGAACCTCTTTTATAGACCTCATGCCAGTTAAAGCTTGAATTGCCTAAACAGGAAAAGGACTATTTTTGTACTGCAATGTCGAGCCGTAATGCTTTGCTATTCAGAAGATTAATCTGCTGTCTTTTTAACTAGCTTTACTATGGCAAGAAATTACCTTGACTGCGTTGGAGAAGTCGATGTTATTTCGGATGCTGAGGTAGTTTATTTTTTGTTGCCTGAATATTTGTTTCGCAATGTTTTGCTATCATTTCGAAAAGAATATTGTCTTGTCAAGTATTTAAGGAGTGATTGGCCGAGTGGCTGAATTAGTTTTCGTCAGGTAACTGAAGTTGAGCTCAGTCGAGTGAGGTCAATTTCCGGATGGATGACTACGGAGGCCTGACCTGACAACTGACCTCGCCGTCCTTCGGAAGGGACGTTAAACTATCCTATACCTGGATGCGGCATGCACAGTGGGCCTCAATTACCTTCTAGTAGCTAGAAATCCTGACAAGCCCACTCAAAACAAATTGAAAAGCAAAAAAAAAACAAACCAGTAGTCCACGAAATGCTCACGTTACGATATCCAAACAAAAAACAACAACACATAGGCTACTCTCATGTTTTGAATTTTCATTTCTACTGTATCCAACGTAGGCATCAAAGAGCATTTGCAGACAGCAGAAGGCATAATAGAAGATGTAACATCTTGTTAATTTAGAATAATCTCACTTATGTACATCGCTTTCAACGCACTAAATCAGCTATACCGTGATGAGGAAGAGCATTTCAACCAGAAGCCGTAAGGCTCGCATTTCCTGGTCTAGCCGTTATAGTTTCATGCCTTCCTCCTCTCTCGACTGTTTGCTGATTTCTTCACGAAACATGATGCAATAGGGTAAGTTGTTGCGAAATTTAAGATACACCTCAAACAAATATCCAATTCGATTTGATTTTGGGGAGAATTCAACCAGTCTTCACTTTTACCAGCTGATTTCATGTCGTGGTGTGTGCGTTCAATTTTATGGTCTCAAAGATGATAACAAGGTAGTCATTTCAACTTAGAGCTGAGGTTTCATGCAAAAGGTGCCGAATGATGCTATTACTGTTCTAGCTGAACTGATAGGTGGTGGTCGGCTTTCTTAAATTTTGGGAGTTTTATGTTTTGATACCCCTTATGACCCCCACTTTCAACAGGTTTATTCTGACAGGCAATGTATTTCTCAAAGAAAAGGGAGTTCTTATCTTAGCAGGAGAAAGCTCTTAATGTTGACGCCAGAAATATTCACTTGGTATTTTCGAAATGTTCTAGTTTTTGACGAAGTTTTTCGGTTGAACTACACTGAAAAGTTAAGTTACGTGTCCTACTTACATACTTACAGCACTGTAATTCTAATCTTTATTTCAGAACATCAAGCGCCTCTTAAAGACTCCTTACAGGTTAGAATACTTAAGATCTTATGACTATCATTATCAACCAATTATGAGGTTGTCAATAATCTGCTCTTGTGAATATAGCTACATGCCTTTCTGACAAACAGCCATTCCCAGAAACATCTGTTATCTTTCATTCCACAAACAGAAACAAAAACCTTGATCAAAATGCTAATAACCTTACCCCTCATAGTATTGAGGTATGTTAGAGTGATCACATTATTGAGTTTTGAAGAATGGTAAGCCCTATTCACACTGCCCCGTGTTTGTACAAACATGGGGAGAAAAACCTCCGTTTTTGTGAAGGTGTTCACACTAATCGGCACAAAAACGCCACAAAAACGGAGGCTTGAAAACGCTATTGAAAGTAGATATCTAAAAAGTCGGAGGTTTTTGAAAACATTCTCAATCAATGTGAACGCACAAAAGCGAAGATTTTGAAAACGTTCCAATATCCAAAAATGAGCTTCACAAAACCAGAGCAATGTGATCGCACAATATCGGATATCTTTGGTTCCGTATTTGTTATCAGACGGATCAATGTGAACGGTCAAAAACAGATGTTTTTCTATCCGTTTTTATACAACAACGGATTAATGTGAACGGATAGCCTCCGTGCAAACAAAATGGATCATGAAAAATACGAAACAGTGTGAACGGAGCCTTGGTATGACTGTCCTTTGATGACTTACAGTCGTGAACGTATCAAAGTCAAAAGGGAAGTGTTTCTGTCCAGTGATGGTAGGATTCCAAGTGATTTTATTAATTTCTTTTACGCTTCTTGGAAGCTGATAAGTTATTTTAAAAATTACCTTGAACAAAACAGGTAGTATGGTGATACATCAGAAATATATTACAGTTGCAAAGTTGAAAAGCCATTGTCGCCCACAGTCCTTTGTGGGTAAGCTGCAATATAGGACCGTTTGAAAATCAAATTTGGCCTTGATAGAAAGCATGCATTCTCACTGCATTTGTAAAACTGATAACAATTTTGGCTTTTTGATTAACTTTTTTTGGTTCAACTTTTTTAAAGGTGTGTCCGTATTTGCTGCTTATGCTAGAATTGATTTTTATACAGTCGGAAAATGCATCTTGTCTGCAAAAAAGCCCCAGGCGACAATGACTCTTCAATATCATGACTTTTACTTCCACTTCTGCAGTTGCCCCACCTCTGTTAAAGTAAATGAACGGAGATGTATCAGCATTATCTAAATATGGCACAAAAAAGCAGCTGGCGCCACTTATCTTTCTATTGTTTTCATCGATCAAGAACATCAAATACAATAGGTTATTTTTAGGTAGACCCATTCCCCGTAGCTAAGCTGCTTTTAACTCCGTTGATTTACTTTTCAATTTTCCACTATTTGTTGAATGTCGATGCTGTTTTGTACTGCTTCCATTCATTTGTTAGAATGATTGCAACTTGGTCATAAATGCTACCAAAATGTATTAGCAGATATTGATTGAAAGATGTTCAGCTAAACTATATTTTTCAAAATGAATTTATTAGTGATGGAAGCTTGAGCATGGTAGTACACAGAATTCGCAACACGTTGCTGATTAATGATTTTGATGTGCCAAAGATAATGTCAGCTGCCTCTCAGGTAAGTTAACAAGATTTATCAAAATCAAAATGTCTTGCTTGGCAGTGGACTTAAGACGACAGGCAGGTGTAAGTACTGTACGTCCATCCATCTGTAAAGCAAAGAAAACCCACGCACTCAATATCTGCTTCGGTCGTGCGCGTTTAGCCTTCATGTAGAACCATTATTCCAAAAGAAGAATGGGTCTATTTAACGAGAAGTAAAAGCTTTCTACGACGTTTTCCATGTTTCCGGAAACTTGATCGAGGCAGGCTTTGTTTAGATGTGTTTCATAAATTGTTTTAGAAGAAGACTGGAATGATTGATAAGGCAGCCGTAGCAAGCTTTTGCTCTTTGCTTCGTTGGTCCGTTGTTTCATTGGAATAATGGGTCTATGCGTAGGCTAGTGCAAACGCTGATTTCAACAACTTCAATGGATTTTGTACTCTTGCCCAATCCCTTGTTCATGAACACACCTTTTAATTCAGCTCACTTTACTCTGTCGATTCTTAACAGTACAGAGTTTTCTGAAAAGCTGCTCGCATTGGGCTGTGCAATCATACCTCTATCAGAGATGTACCAGAAAATAATATTTTTTCTTTTGACTTTGTATGGGTCACATGCAAAATCTGAATGTACATTTGGCGTTATTAAGTTAGGTGCAAAAAGCAGAACTGAAGAACTGATTTTTTTTGGTTGATCAAGATGGCAGTGAAGAAGATGCTTTAGAGACGAAAAAACCTTCAGCCATCTTATAAACTTTGTTTAAATGATAGAACTGTACCATATATGTCTTCAAGACAAGTAAGGGCATTCTTAAGGGCTTTCTCCTTTTCTCGTGGCTCACGAGCATAAAAGCAAAAGTATCTCTTTATTTTTAGTGTATATTTTCCATTGGATTTATCACTCTATCGATTGTTATTACCATGTTTACTTTGCCACACACCACACAACAGTTTGAATTGTGAGCAAAATAATTGGGAAGGACGTTGATATTTAATCACATGACCTATCCATTTGCGCCTTCAAGTTGCAGTGATATCAGACAACCGCTATATGCTGTATTATGGTAATTGTTTCTCGCACGAAAGATATCGACAGATCAAACAAATCGCATTTTAGAGTAACATGCTGTAAAAATACGTTTAATGCATCCCTTTATATTCAGAATCCAGAGTTAAGCCCCAAACTCGATTGGTTACGACGCTTGTACTGTGAAGTGATGAACATACCTCAGGTAAGGAAAATCCTCTTATTTAGTTCTGAAACTTGCTGTATAATCAAAAGGCCCTTTACTTGAGAATTGTCAACATTCGTTGAGCGGCCGAGTTGAGTTGGATCCAACAAGGACAGATTTTGTAATACAATAACAACAGTCGCTTTAATTGACACCTCCATTCAAAGTGATTAATGAATTCAGACAAAGGGAATTTTCTGAACCAGTGAATCAAAAGAAACACAACCGCAAAGTTTCCCAGAAACCAGTAGGGCAAGCTCTCGAAATGCGCAAGCAAATGGTGGTTTTCAAGAGAAATTATATCATTTTAGCGAGAGAAGAAGGGAAAATTTAAAGTTCTGTCGCGCTGATTTTGTTTATTTGATTCAGGAGCTGTGTGGTAATTGTTTCATTTAAGCCCAAAATACCCCAGAATAATAATGCCTTCTGCTTGGCTTCTAAATCAAATAAACAAAATCCGCCAAACGAAAATTTAGATTCGCCCTTCTTCTTTTGTTTTGAGCACACAACTTCTCTCGAAAACCACCTTTCGGTTGCCCAAAGCGAGAGTTTGCCCTATTGGTTTGGGGGCAACATTTCCGGCCGTGTTAGTTTTTATTTAGCGGTTGAGAGCATTTCCTTTGTCTGCAGTCACTAATCGCTTTGAATTGAAGTGTCAATTAAAGCAACTGTTGCTATTCTTTTACAAATCTGTCTTTGTTGTTGGACCTTAGTTTATGTTCAACTCGGCCTCATTCATGTAGACTCGATGAGGGCCATCGTCAACTAAGTTGAAAGTTAACACGCGTTAAACGCAACACGAGCTGAAATTCCTCATGGAAATGGCCTTTAATATTGTTTCTTATTCATTGACGTTATCTAAAACCTGGAGAATTCATATTGTGTAAAACCTGGAGATTTCATGTCAATCAAGATGCTGATGCTTTGGGGTCCTTGCACCTTTGTTACCAAAAAAGATAACAGATTGCTACTACAGCGGTGCAGAGAATACCGCGTTTTGAAACTTTGAGATAGTAAAAGTAGATAGTAACTTGTATTGTAACATTTTATGTGGAAATTAGAAAACATCTTTATAGGAAACTAGCATTGCTTGCCAAGTAACGCATGTTACCCTTGATTTATTGGTACAACGGTGAATTCCTGCCTATGTTTTCTCCATATCCCTGAAGATGCAGTACCTTTCCACGATTGGGATATTCTTTAGAATATGCTTGATTTTGCGTAAAATTTCAGCCTGATCTTCGCACAAGTAGTATTATTTTAGAAGAATTTCTTGCTGAATGGCAGAGCAAGTCAACTATTGGGTGTCACTACCAAACAATGCAACAGATTTGGTTAGGCCTTGTGATGAAAATAATGTTTTAAGCAATGGCTAAACATTTTCCAAATGTTTTGCAATATACCTTTTTGTTGTATTGGTGCTTTGATTGCAGACGTATCAATTTTGTAAGTTGAGATTTTGTTATCGCCTCAATATAGAGCTGTGGCTTTAGCCTTAGCAGGCTCTTTCAGTACAGTGAATAAATCACAATAGCCTTGATGTATTTTGAACTAAATCATATCATCTGATAGAACTCATAGATTGTGCAATGTCTTAACTTTTCTTTGAGTTTTTTTTATTTTGATTTCGATGTGCTTATAGAATTTTTTTAGCAGTGCCTTAGCTATGGTTTAGATTTTGTAAGTTCAGATTTTGTTATCGCCTCAATATAGAGCTGTGGCTTTAGCCTTAGCAGGCTCTTTCAGTACATTAAATAAATCACAATAGCCTTGATGTATTTTGAACTAAATCATATCATCTGATAGAAGTCATAGATTGTGCAATGTCTTAACTTTTCTTTGAGTTTTTTTATTTTGATTTCGATGTGCTTATAGAATTTTTCGGGCAGTGCCTTAGCTCTGGTTTAGAGTTGACAACGGCAAATTTGAAGTTTCAACAATCAATGTTTCAACGCCCAAATCATAAGTATCAACAAATTAGGTATGTATGTTCCAGTTAGCTACTGAAGGACGTTTAAGAAAGATTAACCGTTCATTAAAGCTAAATTTTCGTTACCAGACCAATTCAAATTTTTTAACTTTTTGGGACACCCTGTAGATTCCTTTCTACCAAAAGTGCAAGACCCACCACACTCGCCCTCCTTTTCTATTGATAATGAATTAAAATTTAAATTAAATACATTTATACTGTACCGCTCTTGGTCTAAGAAGGCACAAGGTCATCTGGCCTACACCAAGAACGGCACTTACAGTTTTTCAAATGCACCTTCCAAAGTAAAGAAATCAGCAATACGAAGCAAAGATTAAAGGAAAGAAAGGGACTGGCAGTTCCACATCAAACTCAAACCATGCTATGGGTCTAACCCTTATATCGCAAGTCTAACATCAGTTTTGTACCATCATATCGAAACTGATGGTACAATGACGATGGAAGTAAAGCGCTATGGGAGCATTTGGATGGTTTGGTGTGGAACTGTATAGAAGATAGAAAGAAGAGCTGCTAGATAATTGTGTTATGCCAAGTTTATTTCGTTCTGATCCACAGATACTAACATGCCACCCAAGCGACAGGACAAAGAAATCCCATCCCTTCACCTAGGCTGCACGCCAGCACTCACAATCAATTTAACCTGTTTGTTTTTTCGATGTACTCAATCGTTGCTTCAATTGTTATCCTGTTGTCAATCATATTCATATTAGAACTGCCATAAATAAGCAACTTACAGAAGGTTTCTGAATCCAGGTTTGCGATATCAATGCCCGACACTTCAGTGACAGTGCCAAAGAGATCCTCTCGCAATTGATTAAAGCATTTTTGAAAACTTGTCATTTTGACTTATCGAAATATTATTGGATCTGAGATATAACAAGACGGTATAATGCCATTTCAGGATAGTCAATTTGCAAAGAAGAAACGTAATAGAGAACATGCGAAGTCTCAAAGTATTCTATCCAAATTTCTTCATTATAGGTAAATTTTATTTTGCTATTTTAATGATAATTAATCACTGGATTTCAGTATTTCGAAGGGAGAATTTGCCGAGGAAGACCAATGTGCACGTGGTGAAATGATTTGAAACTCTGGACCAGGAACAAATATAATGCACTTGCGCTGAAGGCGAGAACTAGTTGGAGAACCATTGCATCCACAGCCTCAGTTGGACAAGGAGCCCTATAGATAGATAAAGATAGATCATTCATTTGAATGGTTGTGTTTGGAAAGTAGAGCATGCACCTCCTTGAATAAGCAGCTGTTTTTTCTTTTCTCCTCAAAATACCATCATTTCTCTAATGAACGCTATCTCAAATGACAGTGCCTTCCAGTATGGGCTAAGAAATGAAAATTGACTTTCCGCTGGTGTGAGAGAGAAACGCAACCACATTGCAGTTGGGTATCACAGTCTCTGTAATAATGAACATACTGAAGAGAAAAAAGTTGGGTCATTATCGGGAAACATAGTTCTTTTAAGCCCAAGTTTCTTTCATACGTAGACCCAAAATAGAGTTTACGTGTAGACCCATTATCCTAGGGTCTACGAAACCGGGAGACGAAGCTTGCTACGGCTATCCAATCAATTATGTTAACTCTCCATTCAAACCATGTGTTAAACGCGTTTCAACAAAGGCAGCATAGATTATATACCAGAAATCTGGAAACCGCAGTCGTAAGCTTTGTAGATCCTTTCTCGGTTTGGATAATGGGTCTAGTCGTAGGCTAAAATGTATAAGACTAGCTTGGATTTCTTAAGTTAATCGTTTATCGCATTAAACAATTGTAATAAGTTACATTTATCAAGTCAATTCAATTGTGTTTACTTGTAGAATACTTAAATGATAATGTTCTCTTCCCTTGCATAAACAAATAGAGTATTCTAGAAGCAACGTCCTCTCAGCTCCGTGATGAAATGCATGCTTGGAGTTATCAGTAGTGATGTTATGGTACTGCCTAAGTTTGAAGGATATTTTTACCTGGAATTATTTTCAGCATTCCCGACTCACCTGGCTCAAGAGAAACCTTACCCGAGAAGACATACGTTGACATAGTAACACCTAGCCACGCTGAAACTGAAGTAGGTTCAATCAAAACAATATTCGATGAGCCTGAATACTTATCAAGGGCCGGAGAAGCGCAAGCATCTAACATTGAAACAGAGGTAACCCAACTTTTGTCATATATCTAATTTTGGTTTTAATGTTTTTAGTTAAAGCTTCTGCAATGCCGCAAATTGAATTAGGGGGACTCCAACAACTTGAGCTCTTAAGGCAAAGCAGTATGCTGCAATGGATTCTCAAATGTGAGTTAAAGCTTTTGTATCACTTTTGGAGTTTTAAGCTTTGTAGTCAATGGTGGTTTTGTCATCATAATTTTTCCTAAAATTGATGCATTTGTGATAACATATTATTTGATTCTTTCAAATAGCCTACATTCCAACGTGATGTTCTGTGGACATTAGATGATATCACAATGCTTGTTGGGTCCAATATGCCTATTTTCGGTGGTGGAAGATTTCCTGCTGTCAGTCTTAGATTAAGGTAAGCCTTGTGATTTATTTCTAGTCTTGTGAATAAACCACGTAAGAACATGTCGTATGTGATTCGAGAATCAAAAATAATAAAGAAAATATCTTCCAAAATATACAAAAAGAGGCAGATGACATATATGTCTTCTGCCAAGACCCTTCATCATCTATCCCAACCTGTTTGGCCTTATAAATCGTGTTTTCTACTGAAAACAATTACAGTACCTTCCGATCTTCTTTTCTTTCATTTTTCCTCGTAGTACCAGCGCCTCTAAGAGGACCATTATGGAAATAAGGTCAGCTTGACCCTTTAATGCTATCCCTGCCACTGTAATTAGGGGCGTATTCCTTTACGTTTTTGGCCTTAAAGTTTATATTATATTGTATTATCTACTTTTTATATGTATTATAATAACTTGTAATTTTTTTATTGTTAATTGTGGCATAAAGATACATACATACATACATACATACAAAGGAACGTAGAATTTGACTTCGGAGTACGAGGGTGCGCGCTCTAAGAAACAATTTGTTTTTCGCAACTCTGTATGGTTTCCCTGCAAATGATAGAGAAACTCGGTGAAAGTGTACAATAAGACATAGAAGTTATAATAAGCGACAATTTGATAGCAGCCTTTCTAACAAAATACTCTTTTTGCCAAGCAGGTTCAGAAAATTGCCTTCTCTTGATCCTCGGTGCGGGAAAAGGAGGCGAAACTGATACTCAGAAAGCAGTGCACATCCTGTCAGCAAATAAACCAACACCATTCCCCCGGCGTTAGAAGGCGGAAATGCGGAAGGCAGTCATCAGCACATTTCCGTAGGAAGCACAAATAAGTGACCAAATATTGCCAAAAAGTACATTTTCGGAATCTGCTCTTCCCGATATTTCCCATCATTTTCATTAAAGAATTTATGAATATTTGTTCACAATATGACACCTTTTCATGCATTCAAGTAACTACTCAGAAGCAAAGGATGTGGTTCATGAAGCCTGTCATAAAACTTTCTCCATAAAGAAGATTTCATCTTACCTTGAATATGCTATAGTGAATGCCATTTTAAATCGAGTTGTGTGATTTCCAGCACCGTTACAATTTTTCTTGGTAGATCGACTGTTGACCAAATGTCATTCAAAAACATTGACATTAACATTGTCGTGATAAAACAATTGAGCGTTGTGCAATTCAACTAAATAACGTCAAATTACTGAATCTGCATGAAAAATTGAGCTGAAATCATGAGTGATAGGACAACCAGCGTGTAGCAGTTTGAATTTATTAGCCACCTTAACTGAGATTTTTTGTGTTTTGCACTCATTTTTATTTGGTATACAACGACCCTTCACTGTTTCGTTATTTTGAAATTTTTCGGTAACGAGCCACCTTAAGTGCAGAGCCACACGATTAAGGTGATTCTGCACATATGGTGGCTCCCTACTGAAAAATTTCAAAATAACGAAACAGTAAAGGGTGGTTGCATAAATAGAAATGAGTTCAAAACACAAAAGACACTAAGTTAAGGTGGTTCACTTCTGATATAAATTGCGAACTACTACACACACTGGGAATCCTATCGATCATGCTGAAATTTATGGGAAGAAACAGGCAGGTCAGTTGTCCGAGGACTGTTTTGCTGGCAAATTGTTATGGGACTACTCTCTACTCGATGTTTATTTCAAGGATGTTTATTTCATGAATTCTTTGTTGCCCGCTCTAGACATAGGGTTGAACAGGTTGCGAAAGAGATACCAAGTTCTAAACTATAGGTAACCAGGACCTTAGGAGCAGGGACAAGCGTCCATTATTGTAGCATTATTGATCACCACTACTAGCAATATTTGAAAGGAAAGTTTTTATTTCCAGAGATGCAAGCAAGCCGATTAACATACTCACAGGATTGGATTATTGGCTAGATAACCTGATGTGCAATGTGCCTGAACTTGTAATGTGCTATCACTTAGAGGGAATTGTACAGGTAAGCTACCGTAAAACCCCGCAAACAATAATATAGAAAAATAAGAACCTCCAGACTGATTTTGTGAAAAAAGGCACTCAAAGATAAGAACCAAAAACAGACTGATTTACTGCAATATTCTTATGAGAAAGTATACTTAATTAAGAAACTTCATCGTATCAGTGTAAACAAACTCCCAACTATTGATAACTGAACACCTCTAACAGTTTTCAGGGATATGCAAATTGTTTGATCAAGCTGCATGATATAAATTGCTTTGTCAACAACAAAATACCACACCCTCTAATATTTAAATGCAGTCATTTTACCCTCAAGTTTATTTAACACATACTGTATAGCTATGTATTCATCATAGTAACAAGTGTCTATGCGATAAGAACCACACCTTGAAAATTTCATAAGTACCTCATTAATAAGAACCTAGTCAGTCTCTCCTTTGGAAACGCATGTTCTTGTTTACGGGGTTTTACTGTATTTAGCAATGAAACACACAACACGATATGTGCCATTCCCAGATGATATAATCTGATAACTGCCAATGTTGCAAAAGCAGTAAGGCAGAATGGGATAATGTAGGTCTAAATTGAGCAAAATTTCAAACTAAGTAGCTGTTAAAACCAGAATAAAGTATGGACGCGTTCAAAATTGTCGTGTAATTGACATTCAGTGCTTCTTGTTTCCTGTCAAGAGTCTCTGCTCTGATAAGGAGAAAGTAAATGTTTTTTCAAAATTTCTAATTTGATAACTAAAATAGCCGACTGGCAGGAAAAGTAGGTCTATTTTCAAAACTTGTATTTCGTTTCTGCAACGAAGATGAAACTATCCTCTTCATGCAGTGATCCGCCGTCGTTCCGACTTCGATAGCAAAGATCGAATTTGGCAGTAACGAAAAATAAAAACTTTTGCGATTTGTTTATTCCCATTTACTTGTTTCAAGACACCAACTACGGTGACAGCTAAGCCCTTTTCGCCTTTCAGACACAAAACAACGTGGCAGGATAAATATAAGTGCGAGAATTTTAAGCAATTCAAAGCTTCGTTGGATTTGAACTATGGCTGAATTCTCAATAGGTCCATTTTACGCCACTTGTTAAAATATCAGTATTAAAAGAACCATCTCCTTAAGTACGTTCAAATAAATTTCATTTCATTTGTAAAGGATCAAAGTCTCACGTCATGTTCATTTAATGGTCCAGAGAACCAGAATAACGGTGGCAGGGGAAAGTTTTCCTAGCCTTGAAATTCTTCCACAGTAGGCCATTCAGTAGAATATTTCCTTAATTAAGATAAGTGTAAGACGAATGTTTGATGTCAAAAGGCAGCTTATTATGTAGACATTACGATAAAAATAGCCAGCCTTTGTTTAATTTGACGAGGAAGGATATTTCTAGCAAAAACATCAGTAAACCCATTTTACCCCGTAGAGCCACATTACCCCCACCCTACCCTACCTATAGAAGACTAAAAATGATTTCAAATGCCGGGTGAGTCAAAATAGTTTACACCTTTGGGGGGTTGTGGAATAAACAGTATGTGGGCGGTATTCAGAACAAAAATTTATCTACCGTGTGAGCCAATAAATACGCCCGGCATTTGAAAAAATCCTGCTCCTTGAATATCAAAGCAATGATATTAAAAACTGTCTTGTTTTATCCCCGATATGTCAAGATAGGTTCAGTAATTTATCCGGCTTTAATCGGTAATTCCTTCCCGTTAAATTAGGATATTTTCTGCAGAAAACCCCTTTTGAAAACCTACAAAAACGAGTGAAAACAGCAAGCAACATTCCCCTTTGTTCTCCTTCCTGGCAATAATGACTCTTGGATGTGTTCATGTATTTTGTCCTCATGGGAGAATGGGATCCCCATGAATAACACCAGAGGGAAGACTTTTCAACCCGCTAAGAGGAAAGCATGTGCTAAAGGATGCTGAAACTCATCGCTGTGAGGTAAACACGTGAGGGACTTTTAGCACTTTTTAAGGTTTCTCAAAGGGATTCATTCAGAAAATCGCTTACAGATTCTGAACGGAGTGACCGATTTTAGTCAGGAAAATTTGTAAAAATAATTGAACATGTTAGCTATTCAATCATTATTGCAAAATACCATTGCTTATATACTCAGGGAGCAGTAGCCTTTCAAACGCCGGATATTTTTTTTCATACTCACCGGTATCAGTCAGAGGCTAACTTAGATGAGAAAATTTTGTTTAGTAAAGTCACCCATCTCTAAGACCTCGAAATAAGAATAATTCCTGCAAGGCGCATGCATGGGAAAGAGAATGCCACGTTCCATTGAGGTCCATGATTGTCTTACTATTGAAATATCAGCCACAATCTGCCTGTCTATCCCACAGTCCGCTAAACGTGTAAACTTGTTTTGATTCACCCGGTAGTTTACCGTTTTTCAGTTTGGTATTTTCTCTTTTGAATCACATCCGATAATTTACTGTGACCAGTACCAAAGAAAATTTTTTCCAATGGTTCCGCTACGAAACGCAATCTGCAAAAGACTACCATACCCACAACCGTAGATATGAAATTATCTTGGGTATTGCATATCGGTGACCAAAAAAGCCATCGTTGTATTAAAGGACATTGTATTGCACTGAAATCAGCCTCACCGTTCTTAAATCGCGCGGGTCTTTCTCAAGAAATTCCGTTCCAGAAACTGCAATAAAGAGGCCTGAAACCACGACCAAAGTTTCTTAATATCCTTGCCCTGCTTTGGGATCATTAGATTTCTGAGCCATCCTGTGTTTCAGTTAGAGCGTTGATGGGCAACGTTTCAGTTCACGTTCTTATTCATTTTATTTTTGCAGAGATACGAGGTTGTTATGACAGAAGATCTACCCAAATTGGAAGGATGCAAGTTTTCACCAAAAGTAATTTGTTGTGGTACATTTGACTATTTCTTGATTATGCCCAATGCAAATGCAATCGATACGCTCGAATGTTAAGTTTTTGCTAACATCAGGCAATCAGAGCGTACAGTTAAGGTGCATTTTGGTGAAAAGCAAACCATAAGCAACAATTTTTGTTCGTAACAATTGGAGACAGCTCTTTCTCGGAACGCTGTGAGGACACTTTTCTAAATATAGGAGGGGCAAAGCGATTATTCCATTAATACAGAATGTCTGTGTAATTTTTATTGAACAGAAGTTTATTTCTGACAAAACGTTGCGAGACAAGACACCATTTCGATTCCCAAGTGACCACTGAAAACAGTTAGAAAGCGGATTACACTAAATTTTACGTCGTACCATACTTTCTCATAATAACTGTATGACAGTACACGAACGATACCATGAGATTAGGGCAGAACGAGGACAACACGACAACAATATGCAAAGAAAACAAAGAGGGAATAAAAACGTATACAAACAATAAATAAAAAATGAGTTAAGGTTGCTTGTCAGCAATTTCCTTTAAATGAATGAGGATTGCTGTTCATCCCCTTTTTGAGTATTTTTAGTAAGGACATCATAATCTGTGTACAGATAAATGTCAGAAATGTGGCTTTGCAAGATATTTTACCAAAGGCTTTGCATTGAGCCAAATTTTTCGCATTTGAGAGGAAGTCCATGATGAACTTTCGAATTGTTACATGATGATGTATACTCTCATGTAGATCATGCGATCTTTTGAAATCATGTTTTCATTTCCAATACAGATTAACCAAATTTTATATTTTTCCACCTGGAAACAAGCATTCAACATCTGTTTGTAACGTTCGAACTATTAACAAAGGATGCTTATAGATTTTTATTGTTGTCGATCGAAAATATTCCATTCATTAGACAACCATAATTTGTGGAACACTTCTTTGTTAACAAGCTGTAAATAGGCTGATTTTTTTGCCGAAAGGACACATATTGCCTTTCTAGCATGATATTTGCTTGCAGGTTGTGAAAGGAATTGCACAAGATATTCTATCCTTCTTGAAATCTAAATGCACAAAAGAAGGTCATACATACTGGCTTTTCAAAGGTTTGTGAATTTCTTTTATGCTGATATTTTCTTGTAATTTTGATAGTAAACGTCATTTCATTCCATCTGTTTGTATTAGACCAGAATTTCTTTCCTTCAACAATCATCAACTTTATATTTGACTACTCTGGTATGATGTCTATGAGCCGGATGAATGAGGAGAAAGTTGAAATGTTTGCAAGCGTGCAGTTTTCTAGCTACTCGCCAGATTACTTCAGCCTGATAGCCAATGTATAATAGTTAGCACTTTTTTTTCATATTCCATTAAAAATTTGCAAGAAGACAAATTACCTATTACACTACCTACTAATTTCTCTACGAAACACTACAAGGACGATAATACCACGGGGAGCAATAGACTATGACAACCCCGTGGCGATTAACATAGAAGGGAAAAAAGCTACTGGGTGAATCAGGAAAGATGTATCACCCGCCCGTAAAGCTGCACCCAAGAGCCACCAACCGCTTCGCACAATTTATTGCGAATTAACGATGCATTAAGGAGGCTTTAACAAAGTTATGCTCAGGCCTCAGTTGAAGAATTTGAAATTAAAATTTAGCTAGCACTGACGTACCATGAAAGGTGCAATGAGAGAGGATGATTTACGACAAGTTCACTAGATAGTAAAACTTAGTTTGGTATTTATAGCTTTTATAATGGCAGAAGAATCGAGATATTCATGCTTCTAAAAACTGTTATTCACACGATTCCTTTCCGTTCCTGATTTTTGTGCATAATCATAGGTAGTAAGAGTGACATAGTGAAGTTATATGATCTTACTTCAATTTGTAATGAGGTAAGTCGTGCCGATTAATTTTTATGCGCATTAGTTAATCATTACCACAACGGCTACACACCATAGACTTATGACGATGAGTTCCTGTTATCCCTGCGGTAAACCTTGCTCAAGAGAGACTCATAATGAAACAGTGAAAAACCTGGCCCTATCTTCTTCAATCATCAATGGAATTATGATGGAATCACGGCTTCGAATCTCAGTCCTGTTGGAGTGCTTTCAACTCTTCAATCGAATCGAAAATTATATCACATTTACACCGTAACAATAGTAATTCACAAATCTCGCAATCTGATTGGTACTGTAGGAACTAGGGCCAGATTTTTCAGAGTAATATTATGAGTCTCTGTTGACTGAAGCCCCATCATCAAGTCAAAGAGCACAGGGAAGCAAGAGACTCATCGTCATAAGGCTTCACATTCCACGATACCACGAGAAGCATGGAAAATATAATAAACCTGTGCAATTGCAATTAACTTAAAAAATCTATCTCAAAACAGACGCCATGTGAAAAACTCGTGAAATTTATCAAACGTTGAGCCATGCATCGGTACTGCAGACCTGTGACTTATGAGTTATACATCACTTGGCTACTTTTTTAGAATTGACTTTGATTGCAGATATAATCAAAGGATACGAAATACGAGAAGAAAATTAGGATTAGAAAATTAGGAAGAACAGGAGATAACTGTTATTCACGAGAGAGTATGATAGGGGCAATTCATGCAAAGCATTGCGACCGTTTGAAGATGAAGTAACTGATTTGCTGCTGTTCATAAAACAGAATTTGCATTTCAGATCTTTCAAAGATCCTCTTCAAATATATGCCTCTGAAAAGTTCACATGTTTAAAGCATAGCCAAAATTTCGTTGTCATGCTTTGTGTTTCATCAGAAGTTTGTTTTGTTTTGTCATGATGTTTAGTATTTGTCATGATGTTTAGTATTTGTTTTGTCATGATGTTTGTTTTGTCATGATGTTTAGTATTTGTTTTGTCATGATGTTTGTTTTGTTTTGTCATGATGTTTAGTATTTGTCATGATGTTTAGTATTTGTTTTGTCATGATGTTTGTTTTGTCATGATGTTTAGTATTTGTTTTGTCATGATGTTTGTTTTGTTTTGTCATGATGTTTAGTATTTGTCATGATGTTTAGTATTTGTTTTGTCATGATGTTTGTTTTGTCATGATGTTTAGTATTTGTTTTGTCATGATGTTTGTTTTGTTTTGTCATGATGTTTAGTATTTCCACAAAATGTAATTTCTGTTATAGTTTATTAGCAGAATAATGCTTTATACGATTCCAAGTGTTATCCAGTAGAAACAGGCAAAAAGTAACATACAGATTAAGAACCTTCTATGATTTTTGACTGACTAAGCACCAGTGCCCATTTTAAGCTGAATTCACAAGACCACTATCTGGAGAATATAGGAAGCAGAGATTTAATCAAGAAAGAACTGTTCACACCGCATTCTTCTAAACGGCAGGTAGCACCTTTCCCACCCCCTTAACTGTGCAAATAGTCTTTCCAAAACCACTTTTCATTAATTTTTTCCATTTTCAAGGTTTTTGTGTTGGTTTCAATGTCCGTCGAATCCTTAGGTACGCTTTATGAAGAGAAATACACATGGACTGCCAGGAAAGGTCACAAATAAAAAATTGTCTCGTCTAGAATTCAACAAATTTTAGTGTACAGACCAACCATGGGAAAGATTGCATCTGAGGCAAATGTGAACAGGTCTTACGTATGTATTTGCAAAAAGTTTTAAAGTAATAGTAAGTATTGTGTTACAGGAAAGGAAACATACATTTGGAAAATTTTAGGGATATCGAGACCACTCATTCTAAATTTGAAGACCACATTTCCAATTTTCAAGACCACAAAGTGTGGACAAGACCACACTAAAATAGGCACTGCTAAGCACCTTCTGTGTAGAAGCCACTATATGAATGTATAGAGGCCATTTCAGCCAGAAAATCACAGGATCGTCGTGTTACATTTGGGCAAACGTCGATACATTATTTTGGAGCACCCCCGGTATAATCAAGCGAGTCTTCTGTCTTTTTAGGAAGCCAGTGAAGAGAGTCAGAATCCATTTGCTTTACCAGTGGCCAGTTTATTATATCGGTATGTCAACTGTCTTTGTGTTGAAAGGTTACTTTAAGATTTGATGCCAGCTTGAAGTCCGTTGAAAGCTTACCTTGCAGTGTTTCTTAACATTGTTATCTGCTTGAACATGTTTCTATCTAACGTTTATCAAATCAAGTGCACTGGATATTGTTTAGTGCTCAATTTGTGACTGTTTCTTTGGTTTCAAACATCTGTAAGGTGTAGGGTGTCATCTCTCTGAGGCACCCGGTCGCTTTGTTCTTCTTATTGAATTAACTGTACATTTTTCCGGTGATGTAAATGGCTGTCGTACTTTGATCTAGATAACATCATGCTCCTACAGCTATAGCAGCCATAGAATGCTTGTAGTTAGCTTTAGTTTAGGTATTTTTTGTGATATAGAAAATCGAAGTCCTAGAAATAGGAAGATATCCCATAAATGCCCTGAACCATGTTACATTAGAATGACATTTTGCTGCCATTTTGTTGCCATTCCTGCTAATCATTTATACCTTTATCTGCGAAAAGCACAACTCAAATTTAAATCATTGCCAAGTTATCATTAATGCCTTATTGAAAATTTTGCAAAGGGATTCACGGGATACTCTACTGTTTTTGCTTCTAGAATCGCAAGAAATATGGTTTCTAATGGGATTAGATATCGAAAGTAAGTACTCTCTGTTAGCATGGATGGTTAGACGCCGCAGTTGTGCTTGATTGCAGCAACTTTGCTCTTTTGCAGAGGAAAAATTATTTATGCTTTGAAACCTCCTCCGCAGAGCAGCATAGGTTTTCCTCAGCAGAAGCATATATGCTGAAGCATAACTGTCGTTTAACCATCAATGGTAATATATTCTTGGTCAGTTGCAACTCAGGGCGAATTGAATTCGTCTTTCAGTCCATCCACCTTTCCGTCCCCCCGTCCATCCGTTTGTCTGTCGGTCTGTATGTGTGTATGTATGAGTGTGTGTGTTTGTCTGTTGTCAACCATTTTTTGCAGACCTAAGTGTGGTTGTCAAATGATATCTCGCACAATATGGAAAAGTATTGTATGGATATTTTGTTGTTGTGTAGTAAGGCACCATCTAATGTACTGATCATCTGACGTAATGACAGGCAATATACTGTTTCACTACTTTCCTATTTTGGGAGTTAGAAGAGTTTGGACTCAAATGGATTCTTATGGGAAGGCATTGCTTGCACAAGTTACCACTAATCTCAGTCGTGCACATTCTGAAGCCACTTTTACGAGTAATCCTATTGCGTAGAATTCTTTCTATTGGTATTACCATGGGTGTCGGGAAAAGTGGAAGTACCTATTAGATTAATTATAGTGGTAAAGAATAAGAACTGTCAGGCCTACCTTTGTGTGTTCCCTGTTTTTCCATCCTCTCCGTTATCCCGTCGATTTAGCATTTTCAATAAGCTCTCATTTCACTTTCCTCGTCATCTTCGGCATGGCCTAGATTTGTTTTGAACAGCACAGCCTCATTTCGAACTGTGAGCTCCTTCAATGGGGAGAGTGATTGAGTTCCTTTTTTATTTTAAAACCCCTCTTCGAAAGCCTCAAGTTGCCTCAGTTGCTGATAGTGCTGTAATTTCGTAAGCTGTCGAAATGACGTGGCATTTGTTGATTTCAGGGATGCAGCAGTTGCTAGCTCATTGTTACAGAATTGTATTTTACTCCTCGAAAAAGAGAAGCGATCAGAGGTATTAGACGAATTTTTTACTCACTTTTTATTTGCCGTTCTGAAGCCTCTTACACGACGTGCTTGCTTAAAAACACTGATGACTGGTATAATGGGCTGGATCTCGGAAAGCTAGTGGGACTCGTATTTATTGACCTGAAAAAGGCATTTGATACAGTTGACCATGATATACTCTGTAAAAAATTAGAATATTATGGTATTCAGGAGCGGCAGTTAGCATGGTTCAAATCTTACCTTGCCAATAGGAAACAATTGTCTAGGGTGAATGGCATTGACTCATCAGTTGAGGAAATAAATGTCGGTGTACCCCAAGGCTCATGTCTTGGTCCCCTTCTTTTCCTCATTTATATTAATGATCTCCCACGATCTGTCCAGGGATCAAGAATGTCCATGTACGCTGATGACACGAGTATCTGCCATCAATCCTCTGATATTGCTCAGCTGAATGGGGCCATCAACAGTGACCTTGCACTAGTTGAAAAATGGCTCAAGGGTAATAAACTCTCTCTTAATGTAATGAAAACACATGCCATGCTCATTTCCACAAAACCGAAGCATAAAACTTTAATGAATCAAGGTGAATCTTTGAAGTTAAAAATTCGGAATGATGAACTTGAAGTTGTGCAAAAAAACAAAATATCTTGGAATCCAGATTGACAACAAGTTGGATTGGAAGGAACACATTAAGACAGTTTCCTCAAAGGTCTCAAGAGCAATTGGCTTTTTGAAACATGCAAAATCATTTCTGCCAGAAAAGACTCTGAGAACTATGTACGCTGGTATTGTGGAGCCGCATTTTCGCTATTGTTGTTCTGTTTGGGGCTGTTGTGGTCTGACTGAGATTAACCATTTGCAAAAATTACAAAACCGGGCTGCACGCATTATAACTGGCAGTCGCTATGATGCACCGGGCTTGCCACTTGTAAAAAGACTTGGCTGGAAGACCATTGATGAGCTAATCAGTAGTGAGTCTAATATCATGGTCTTCAAATCCCTTCATGGTCTTGCTCCACAATACATGTCCAATCTATTTACAAAGACATCCCAGCTAACCTCAAGGAATCTTAGGAATTCAGCAACAGATCTAAGAGTACCAAAGAAAAAGTCAGCAAATGGGCAGAAATGCTTCTCTTTTAGGGGTGCTAAATCTTGGAATGGCCTCTCAGCTGAGCATAAGAATGCTTAATGCTTCCACGATTTACAAATTCAAACGCGTTGACAATCAGTAGGTGTATATATGTATTTGGATTTCTTTTTATTGTAAATATTCATTTTAGATCTTAGGCTATTTTATTAGTATTTTATGAAATTGTAATTAGGTTAATTTAGTTTTTTTTCAATATATTTTAATTTGTATGTATTTGAGTGGAGGGCCCCTTGTAAATCATCATTGTTATTGATGAAGGGCTACCCTCCTTAAAAATTTGAAAATGAAAAAAATGAAAATGAAATGACATTTTGCTGACGATACTATTCATGTGATGTTCAAACTGTCATCCTTGTCAGTTGAATACAAGCATCCTGAATATAGATGGTACGCCAACTTTTCGAAACAAAAGGAGCATATCCTTGAAAATTTATACCGCCGATCTTTCGATGTAAATGTTATCTTGCTCATTATTTTCACAAGAAGTTTCCGTAAGGGCTAATATAATTCCATATGATCGTTTTAATAGCTGATACATTTTATGGAGGGTGACCCTTAAGCCTCATGACTGATCCAAAAAGGACGCTCCCAGTGAAAGATTATGATACCTAAAGAATCTAGAAGTATTCCAGAAAATAAGATTGTTGAATTAAGCATTATTGCTGTCATGAAGTTTGTTTATTTGTTTGTTTACTTGGATGATCGTTTGTTTTTTTTTTCCTTCTAAGCCTTCCCTGATGAATATGCAGAAGCAACATTGCTTTATGATTGAAAAAAGCTTCGTGTTGCCAGAAAATCGTTTGTTTATTTGATCATGATTTATATCTGATAAGAACATAAGCAAAGAAGCATTTAGTACTAAGTGCTGGCATATTACGTTTTGATGAAGTTGTGAAGATGTAATTCGTCATAACTAGTAGGGCGTAATTTACACTTCATTTAAGTAAAAAAGATTAGCCTGAAAGATTTGATGGAGGAACGGGAACAGATATACGTACGAGACATTTCCATCGGCAAAAGGTCTCAAAGATTCGATAATCTTTCCATTATTGTATCACTACGGCAATTTGTTGCAAAAATGTGTGATGATCCCATCAACTTTTGTTTATGGGCATTGATGAATGGAGCTCCATCAACTTAGCATGTAAAATGTCCTTTGTCGTTCACTGACTCGTTTGTTTCCAAGGTACTTTGAGAATCTTTACAATTGCATTGTTTTCTTATGCTCTAACGAAAGTTTGTTTTCTTTCAGATGATACTTGCTGCAAATTATTTGCTTGCCAGTTTATACATGCAAGACTACTTTCCTGGTGAAGATTCTGCAGACGTTGATTCCAATCTAGATGAAGATTCATATGGAGGAGACGTTTCACATGAAACTGAAAATGGATCTACTTCGTCTGATGATGAAAAGGTACATTTTTACTATCATTTGCACATAAATTCAAGCTAAAAATTTACAATAACGAATCACCTAATACACCACGAATGAGCTACTGTATAACACTACAAGAAAAATACCAGGGGGAGCAAAAAATTATTTTTACACCCTGATTAAACACCTAGAACATACGCCTAAAATATGACTGACTAAGTATACACTTACAAAATGCTCCATGTAAACGATTTTTCCAAATGAGTGTTTTGACCGGTATCATACTGGATGTCAAGCTAGGAAATGTGCGATGAGTAATCTGAACCCCAGCCTTGAGAACAACAAGAAGAAAAATCGTTCCAACCACTGCTCCCCGCCCAAGGTCCCCTCTGCTAAAAACACTGTTTACAGGCCAGAGTTTCATTCTGTTATATTACTTTTTTTAAAAGTTCATTCATAATCGAGGGTGAAAATCATGGGTACATAGTTATTCTGCCATAGGACAAAATTTTCTGGGGAAACCAGTTCGTGCCAAAGAACGTGACAACGATTGGTGACGGATCATTGGCACTGCGACAGGTCCTCTTTTCATATAAAGACTCTGTGCTTCCCGAAAACCATCAAAAACATCATATTTGCCGTAAAGACATACTTTCAACACCCAGCAACATATATAACAGGAAAGAAAGCTTTCTAGATCCTTCAGTTATTTTTCTGAAATGTCTGTTGTTTGATGTCAAAGATTATAAAGAAGATACAACCTGGCGATTGCTTGGCCAAAATAATTTTATGTGGTATGAAAAACATTGTTAATCATGGTTGAAGGTGGAGTTGCTGTTTCTGGCGCCAAGCGCTGGGATCGCAGAAGTAACTAAGCGCTAGTCGAGTCCGTGACCCATTCTCATAACGCTTAAGTGGTTGGGGCCTACTGGGTATCGAACCCACTCCCCCTGAAGGTGAAGGTGAAGGTGAAGTTGCGTTTTTCAGCGCCAAGCGCTGGGATCGCAGAAATAGAGCAGAAATCGAGTCCGCGACCCCTTGTCATGACGCTCAAGTGGTGGGGCCCCACCGGGACTCGAACCCACTCCGCCTGACTGTTCTGGCTGCAATGTCAGAGGATTACACCACGGCGCCACAACACCTTCTGGCTACAAAATTTGAGGATAACACCATTGCGCCACAACACCTTGATTGCAAAGGATCATAGGGAGCAGAAGGTTATTTCAAAGACCCATTCCAAAGTGTGATCCTTCATTGCGCCAATGTCAACTTTCGTGTTATCTGAAAGTCCTTTTGGGCCTAAAGTTCCCTTGTCTTGCTTATGACGTCTAACAATAGGTTTCACCTTCGGCTCACAAATGATCATGGTTACCAATACGTCTTTAAGTGCTTTTTAGTCGATTTACAAAGCTGCGTGACAACAATTGTCGACAGAAAACTATCATTTTCCAAATTGAAATCTAAAATCTTTAACTAATTTCATTTGTTGTCGCTTGTTCTACGTGTCTTTTATTACTACAAAGACGGCTGCTAATAAATATTCGTCTTTGAGATATTGCATAACGTTTCAATCTCTTATGAGTGTCAGACAAAGACAGCTTTAACTTTGTTTTCATAATGATTTTCCTTTCCAAAAAATCTATACCATGTCATTCAACCTTTTCAGGCTGCAGATACATCCAACTGTGTAGGAATTTCATCTAATCCTGCAAGGCAGAAGGTAAGTAGGGAGGCTGTGCCCTTCCTTTGGAGCTACAGCTACGGTAACTTAAAGCTGAGCGATATGTCAGTTCTTTATACGGCAATAACTTTTGGCCACCTTTACGATAAGGGCTTCTAGGCATGCCAGTTGCCCAAGAGCATTTAAGTTGTCTCTGTTTCAAATTATCAGCGGTAGTCAGCAATATCTACTCTTAAATCTTTAAAAGGTAGGTGAAAACTTATATCAAATGTTGCCATAATTGAGTGACATCAAATGAATTTTGGGTAATTTGTAGTAAATCTGCCTTGGCCATTTTTTGATATCTTGATTGTCTTCTATTTGGCAACATTTTGATCATTTTTTGTAAAACTTCATCAACATTTTGAAAACAAATCAACTCATCGTAAGTCTTAAGTTACTTGAAAAAAATTGTTAAAATCTTCAAGAAAACGATAGTTTATGAAGGTCTACAACATGTTGCAAACAGAAATATGTAGCTCTAGTGATTAAGGATTACGAATTTGATGACGTCACAACCACAAGATTAATAAATGCCGCCATTTTGAAACTAATCAAGATATCGAAAAATTGCCACGGTAGATTTACTGCAAATTGCCCAAAGTTCCTTTCAAGCATATTAAATCAAATGCAAATATAACAGAATTTTACACCCACCTTTCTAAAGATTTGAGCTCTATGATGTATCTGTAATTTTAATGACTGTATCTAACTTTATAACTTGATGGTTTTCTATTTGCGTAGAAAATGAAATGAGATATGAAAAGTTATTCCCTTAAAATCGATCTTTCCGTTCAATTCTTACTTGAAATATTTTGAAACAACTAGTGAAATATGTCTTCTTGAAACTTCTTTAGTTGAAACTGCAACTGTCTTAAAGCTTTATTTCATCCAGTTAGGCGTGGCCATTTTGATTTATGTGTCATCATCAGGGGGATGCTGCTTCACAGGTCATTATTCTGTAACAGAAATTTGACTGAGAGTGGCAGCATTGTAGACCAAATTTTTGCATGAGCAGATCAAAAGTATGGAGAGAATATACAAATTCAGTGTTATAGATTTTACTGCTGATTTAAAGACCCATGACTGACCAGCAACCTTTGCGCGCCTTTGTTTTTGTTTACAAAAATTGATGGACTGATAACAATTAACCTAATTTATCATTCATCAAGCGAGACCCACACAGAATTGTCAACATTGATAACTACGACGATGTAGTAAGTCTACCGTTCTTTCAACCGCCAAACGGTTATTCATCATGCTGCATGTAAGCACCTATAATGTCCTCAACACCATTGAACTGACACTAGATACAACAACAACGCAGTTATTGTACAGAAGGTTCAGGACGTAAGAAGATGCTTACTTGCAGCGTTCTCCTGGCTTCTTTGCTTGGACGGAAAACATGAAATCGCAAGGCAGAGAAGATTAAGAATTACCTCTAGATCTCGCTCCAGGATCAGCACAGCTCTGAAGTGGACATCGAAGGAATAACTACGGGGCTTTGTTTCTTGGATCTTTCGACGAAGAAGACCAACAGACCAGCTTAGATCCGTAAATTTTGGCCTACGAATCTCTTTCTTCTACGGGCGCCAGCTCATCCAAAACATGAGGTACAGTTCCTTCATTATTTCCTCGCAATTTGATTTTCAGGCTTTTAGATGCTATTCCTTGTTGAGTTTAATGTTTGATCGTAAAGGTAATTCAGTCTCCAATGTCTGTTTGTCTGCAAATAAGCAAGATTTCCTCTCCTTTTCTCGGGTTTCTTCCTGTCTACTTTGGCCTATAATTATTGCCTCCATTCTGCGTAGCTCTGACCATCCAGAGCGAAAATACATGCTTAAATGCATTGTTTATGGACTAAGGAAGCCATTGATATAATTTGTCGTCCATTTAAGTTATTTTAATCGAAGATTAACACGGATTACGAACACAGCTATTTTCTGTATACAGAAATTAATGGAAGCTGTGGGGAAGAGTATTCGGGGCCCGCAAAGGATGCTGGTCAGTCATGGGTCTTTAACCTTTCTACTACATTGTAAATTTATTGCAGACACGATTTATATAGTTCTTTTCCACAAAAATATCAGACAAACCTACAAAATTATTTTAATTTATTATATAATTAATTTAATTTAATTTATATTAATTTATTTTGATTATTTTATGCTCCCGATATTTGCATGGGCAGTCTCTGCTCATCGGACTGCTGCTGCGGGGGCGTTGGCTGGGGGAGTCTAGGATTAGTTGGAAGTTTTTTAGTTTCTTTTTCTTTTCTCCTCGGAGTTGATCTCTGTACCATAGATTCCATTCTCCCTGCCGGTGCTCTCGTGCTTGTGGTTTTGTGGGGGGGGTGGGCTGTTTGTGCGGGTTTTGGGGGTACTTCAGTTTCGATTTAGCTTTTGTTCTTGTTTTTGTTTTGTTTGTTTGTTTTTTTGTTGTTGTTTTTTTTTTGTTGTTTCCTTTTCTACTATTAATAAGGTGGTTGCAAGAGAAAAGCTCTAACTTATTTGATAATCTTAAATTCCGAAAGTTTTTTTTCTCCTGCGACCACCTTAAGCTACCGTTAATATTTTGTAGAAAATTGTAAGTGGCATTTGTAGTGAGGACCCGGTGACCTTGTGTCTTTCCTCGCTACAAATGTCACAGTAGTTGTATTGAATCGTTGTTTTTAAAATTTTAGATTGATAAAAAAAAAAATTATTTTAATGGTTTAAAGTGTGTCTGAAGGAAATGACGCATTGGTCAAGCTTCGTAGCAAGAAATACAATAACATTGCTCATTACTTATTGCATGGCCCAGAATATCAGCAACATGTTGAACAAAAGTGAACGTTTTAGTTTTCGCACAATTGTTGGCAGTATTGGACCACAGGGGCCCCAGGAAGTTGTATAACCCTCCCCCCCCCAATGATAAAGAGGCCTTCCTCTGAACCTCCTTTGAGATTGCAAAACTATGACGTAATGCTTTAACAAGCCTCCTTTGCGATTGCGAAGCTATGACGTAATGCTTAAAGAGAGAGATCGAAAGCGAGGCGCGCGAACGAAAAGTGAGAAAGAGAAGAAAGGAGAAAGTCCTTTCTTCTCTTTCTCACTTTTCGTTCGCGCGCCTCGCTTTCGATCTCTCTCTTTAAGCATTACGTCATAGCTTCGCAATCGCAAAGGAGGCTTGTTAAAGCATTACGTCATAGTTTTGCAATCTCAAAGGAGGTTCAGAGGAAGGCCTCTTTATCATTGGGGGGGGGGGGAGGGTTATACAACTTCCTGGGGCCCCTGTGATTGGACGGAATCTGACCATCAGGAGCGGTCTTTTAAATGATGTGGTCCATTGATAAATGATGATAAAGACGTGGTGAAGACTGTTGAATGAGTTTGTTCTCTCATTTTTATTTGCATGCTTGACAGTTGCTGGGAGAAATTTTTCCCCCGAATGTTTCCCACAAATTTTAGCCACAACGATTTTTTATGTCATGGCCTTCGAGATCTATGTTAAAGATGTGTAAGTTTGTTATGTGCTGACTTCATGCCTCAAAACTATGAGATACTATTAGAAGATGATCTTTTCCTTGCAGAACAAGGCTTGGTTTGATTCAAATAATGAAGAAAAATACCGCTTAGTCATCAAGTTTGTAACAGAAGTAAGTAACTTTGTGTAGATCTTTGCTCCGACCAGTTATAACGTCGAGTTCTTGTTCACATAACTTCGGCGGTAGGCTTAGACTAGTTATTTTTTCGTAATTTTTCAGCTATTTCGCAACAAGCAACTTTTCACAAAGTCGAATTTACCTTTAGTCTGGAAAATGTCGAATTCACCTTTAGTCTGGAAAATGCGAGAAAACCATACAGATACTTCCAGAAAATTCGGTTCTTTCACGCCGATCAAGTACTCTAGGCACTGCAATTTTTTAAACGCCTGAGGTCTTTTGGCACACCAGATAGGCTGTCACTTGAGGAAATGCCTCCACTTAATCCCTAAATATGCCTTGTAACGGAAGGGATACCTCGCCTCCAACAGCTTTGGCTGGGGAAAGCGGGAAGGTATTCGTCATTTTCCTTTGAAGTTGATCGGTCAGATCAGAATTTCAATGCATACGAGTCAACAGATATCCTTGCGGCTACGTTTTTAGGGACTTTTCTCAAAGTTTCATAAGTTTCAACCATGGAACTAACAGTTTTTAAAAGGGAAATTTATCATTCGTAGGAGCTGTGTGGCAGCCTTTTACCAGACTCATATCCGTCGTTGACCAGAGCAAGCCGCTCTCCCCAGTCTCATTTTCAATTGTTGAAATGATCTATTCCATTATAAATTTATCATAAAGGTTTCTTTTTGATCTCTTTTATCAATGATCTAAATATATTCAAAGATGATAAGATATTGTTTTAGTTAACTAAAGGCTGGTTTCCATATGATCGTAACAGTCGGCGACGCGTCGCCGAGGCAGGCTCGCGGACACATCGGGGACGCTTGCGTTAAATGGGAACATTTTCTGAACGACGTCGCCGACGTCGCCGATCAGACGGGGAAGGTACGGGGACGCATCGAAAGAGTTGAGATGAGTTTAAAGCCTGGTTTCCGTATGATCGTAACAGTCGGCGACGCTTCGGCGACGTGTCCCCGATCAGTCGGCGACATATGGAAACGATCACTGTTATGATCATATGGAAACCACGCTTTAAACTCATCTCAACTTTTTTGATGCTTCCCCGTACCGTCCCAGTCCGATCGGCGACGTCGGCGACGTCGTTCAGAAAATGTTCCCATTTAACGCAACCGTCCCCGATGTGACCCCGAGCCTGTCTCGGCGACGCGTCGCCGACTGTTACGATCATATGGAAATTATTATTATTATTATTATTATCAATTTCTTTTTCGTTGGTTAAAATAACAGATAGCTAAAAATATTTAGCTAATTAATTCCAACGCTAAAAATGTATGTTACAAGTGTAGTAAAATATTTAGAAAATTAAACTATTTACAATCCATCAAAGTATACAATAAAAACAAATTCTAAAAACATTATAAAAAGCCCAAATTCGGAATAAAAGTGCGACACAGCTTGCATGGACAATTTTCTCCCTTCCAATCTTTTATATTTGCTTTAAACTGAGCAAGGGATTCAGAGTTTCGTATTGTTTGCGGTAATATTTGCCATAGTTGTGGACCTTTAA
Source organism: Aurelia sp. 3 sensu Dawson et al. (2005) (assembly GCA_964020215.1). NCBI lineage: Eukaryota > Metazoa > Cnidaria > Scyphozoa > Semaeostomeae > Ulmaridae > Aurelia > Aurelia sp. 3 sensu Dawson et al. (2005). The sequence goes on from OZ026585.1 coordinate 14,151,909, forward strand.
ATCTGACGCTTTCTGTGCCATTTCCGACCGATCTCACCCTAGGTTGAACGAAATCGTTATTGCTACGCAAATTATAATGACTTTCATTTTCTAAGAAAATTTCCTGCATGAAAGAAGGATTCAGGTCATTTCTGGTTTTGTACATCTCAGTCATAAGTAATTGAAGGTTCTTTGTATAAATAGTAACGGCACAGTCCTTTTCTAATAGTTCACTATACGTAGATTCGGCATCCTTATAAGTTATTCTCAAAGCCCTTTCCTGTATTTTGTTAATTTTTTTGTTCAGCTGCCTGCTGTGAAACATCCAGATTAAAGGACAGTATTGAAATTGACTGGTAATAAAAGCCCTCATGAGAGTTCTTAATTTTTTTCTGATCCATGTATGGTGATATGCGAGCAAGTGCATAAAGTTTATTGCTAGCCTTTTGGCACAGTTTGGAAACATGATTATCGAAGGAAAGTTTGCTATCAACTTGAACTCCGAGTAGCTTCTCTTCAGAGCTATTTACAACGTCAGCACTTCCAATCCTCACAGTAACAGGATCGTCACATCTCTGCCCAAGAACCAACAAGTGGCATTTATCTGCATTTAATTTCATAAAGTTGTCGGCAAACCATTCTAAAGCTATACTACAATCATTTTCAAGCCTATGAACTATATTGTCAAGGTTCTTATTGCAGGTATAGATTGTAGTATCGTCTGCATAATTACATATATCCGAGTTTTGAATAAAGAGTAAAAGATCATTAATGAAGATGTTGAATAACAGAGGCCCTAAGACTGACCCCTGTGGAACACCACGTGCGACGCTTTTCCAAGAACTGAATGACCCATTTACTTTAACTCTTTGTTGTCTATTTGTGAGGTAATTGTTAATTAGTGCTAATGCTTCGCGAGAGAAGCCATAGGCGTGCAATTTCGCGATCAATAGATCATGTCTACTGCAATCAAATGCCTTGGAGAGATCCATTAATACAGCCCCTGCCTTACCACCTTCATCAAGGCTTAAAGCGTGGTTTCCATATGATCATAACAGTGATCGTTTCCATATGTCGCCGACTGATCGGGGACACGTCGCCGATGCGTCGCCGACTGTTACGATCATATGGAAACCAGGCTTAAAGGGTGTGAAATGACATGTTAAAAACCTCATTCTAAGCTATACTTTTTAATCACCATCGTAAGCGTAGCCTTAGAGTCTTTTCCGTAGACTTCTTATTGCCTTTCAATTCTATCATGACAGTATGCGTTTCTTTCGTGCATTTTTAACCAAACTAGAAACTTAATTCATAACGAGAGATTAATCTGATAATCATCAGTGCTTTTTTTGCAGCATGCTTCAAAGCCAGGTAGCCCTAAAAAGAGCTTAATTTACTAATATCAAAACCAATCACAAGATTAGCTATGCCTGCAAAATCAATTTGATCTTTGATCTTCTACCCTGCGTGTAGACACTACTGTAATATCCCTGATGTAGGGAGGCGAGAGGGTTCACACACAATAACCTGCTACATGCTTGTGTAGTGCTGAACTCATTTTTCATCCTGCAACGTACGTATTTACATAGCAGATACTGAACAATAACAGATAACATAGGGTGTCCATAGTACAAGATACTACAACTACTGATTCCCTGGGGATTCCCTGAACAAAAGCGAGGCTCCTCCTCTAGTAGAGTCTGCGCATCAACGGCAGAAAGCCTGTCCAAAGTCACGTGTGGCTCCCAGGCTCGAGGAACCAGACCTCATCGGTTGAAAGACATCTCTGTTGTTCTCTGTTAGTGTAATTGATCGATAAAGATCTTCAAGGAATTCTCGTAATTACTCTCATTGAATTCGATTCAATGGGACAGTCGTAAGTAGGAATAAAAATAAGATATTCAAACTACCCTAACGAGATAGGACTTGCATTGCTAGGTTTGTTTATATACACCCCCAATTAAATAGAAACATGCCTATGCTGACATCAGCAGGCTCTCTTAAGGTCGCCGATGCGCAGACTGTACTGGAGGACAAACCACTCTGAAACGAAAACAGTTGTGTCTGCACGCAGGCTATGATCTTTTTGCCTATAAAAAAACATTAAGATCTCGACCATGTAATCAATCTTTGATGATTTTTCAAACGGGAGTGCTTTTTTTGGGTCACCCGATACTTGATATTCTATTTACCATAGGCTCTGAAATGCAATGACGTCATCTCACCTTCTGCTGCATATCGCAGAAATCCCTTATCATATCCGATCAAAGAAGACGATAATGTGGAGTCAACAAATCAAAACATTAGAAATGTCAGTGATAATGTTCCAATGAACATTGGTACCCCTTTGACCTCTTACGGGGACGTTATAACGCCAGAAGGGTATACTGTGGCAGTGCAAGATGGGACTGGCCCATCACGTCTTCTGGATCCTTGGAAAAATGATTGGAAAACTGAATTGAACAGCCATGCGGTCACTGCATATACTTTCCTGGCGGAGATCAGTATTGGTAAAGAAAAGTATAGCAGAGCTCTCAGGTTGATGAAAATTGCTTTGTTGTGTCTAGGTATGAAGCTAAATGCATTTTTGCTTTTAAGTGTTTGTCAATGTTTTGCATTTGTATGGGTGTGTACATTGGCATGCCAATAAACCGATGTTGTCAGAGTGACATTTGGTTTTATCAATTTCAATTCGTTTGAGGAACTGCACAATTGTGTTGGAACGTTTTCAGAAATTTTTTCATCAGAGCCATATGATCTGTTTGGCAACTAAAGTTTGTCATCTGGTTTGACAACAGACAGAGACCATTGAAGTAAAACTTTTGCAAGATTTCTTTCTGACCTGTAACTCAACAATCTCCCAGGTCAAACATTTGACAAAAGTTATAACGAAGAATCCCATCACAACCTTCCTAGGTTACATTTGCATATCACCTGTAGACTTTGGGGTTGATGTGTATTGAGGTTGTAAAGTAATTCTTAGGCAGCACTTTTTTGTTTATTTTTTCGTTAGCTAAAAAGAAGTTTGTATGCTTCATTTCTCAGTTACTTATTTGAAATCAATGCATTTTGGATTTATGAATAAATAAAGAACCACCAAACACATTCCAGTTATATAATTTCAAATTTACAAGAAGAATGTAAATTTTTAGCAAGATTTTGTATAGAATTCCAAGACCCGCTATAGGAACTTATTTTCTGTACAAGGCTGGATCTTGGAGCTCATTTGACCGGATGGCTTATTAGAACATGACGGCTTACTTGAGGATTGATCGTACTTACTTTTTAACCCGATAGATTCGATGCCATCAAAGAGATCAGATGCATTATTGCGTACGCATGCAAAATTAGCAATGATGACAGGAGATATCTGCTTGATATTTGCACACAAGAGAAAACCAAACTTTGAAGAATTCATCACCCTTAGTGACGACGATGCTTCATTTGTTAAACAGTGTTCCATGGAAAATCCTGAGGCGAGTATGGATACACAGAGCCTAGATGTTGCCAAGAACATTGATAAGATTTTCAATTCGACTTCTGAAGAACTGATGATCAAAGCTGTTTTGTGGTATGAAGAGAGTTTGAATGTAAGCCCTAGCAATGCGAGTGATAACAAAAATGTTGATCAAGTAAGTTCTTTCATGCTTTTATGATCATATTCTTGTCGGCGTATAGAAGCTCAGAAGTCTTATTTTCATTTTTATTTTCGCCATCCTTGCTGGCTATATATTATGCTAAAAACTATCAAATTGAGGAATCTTGAATATGAAGAATCTTATATTTTATTAAGATTAACTGATGAAATATATAGTTTGTTTTAGTATAAACAAAATTGAATAGAAAGTTGAAAGGTAACTAATTGAAACCTTTATTAAAATACTCTATTCCTTTTATCGTGCTATTCAACGTGAGAATTATTTGCAGTTTTTCATGCAGCTTTTTGCAGTCTTATAGTTTGCAATTGCTTCAGGAGCAGAATTTTTATGAGACCCCAAATCGATAGTACTTTTACAGGAGCCCAAAAAGGAATTCAACAAAACTCTCTGAAGTCTGTTTAGTGATCCCAGTTAAGTCATATTAGAATTAACGAAATTCGACAAATTTGATGACTTACTCGTATTTATTACGATATCTTTCATTGCAGCTTGTATCATTTGCAGATAATGAACTGTAATAAATATGGCATTCAAAATGAAGGATATTCGAACGTTATACATAATTACGGCTGCTATCGTTAATAGCCAAATAAAGAAATCATATAAGTAAGACCTGAAAGTGTTCTCTATTCAAGACTATTTTTCTCAATATTACTGCTCTGGCATCCAGGAAACAGTGGTCATACAAACGATGATAGTTGTTTTTAACTCACCCGATATCAAAGCACTTATAGTGGCATTCGCCATTTCTTTCCAGATATATGCTGTGACTGCGAGACTAGGAAATGTCAGAAATGAATTGGGAGTCTATTATATGAATTCAGCTTTTGCAGTCAACAAAGGATTCGGCAATCCGTCGCAGGAAGAACAAAACCTATGGAAAAAGAGTTTTCAGTATTTCGAGAAGGGAATCCAAGCCTTCCAAGTAATAAATGATAGGTAAGAAATTATGGAGTGTCATTTTCAATACATTTACACGAGCAGCATAAAGTTTGCACAAAGTCCTGTTCTGTTCGTTGACGGGAGATCATATTCCGAAATTTCACCAGATTCAAACTGTAGAAAATTATACCGGCATGATGTTCAGATCGTTGTAAGATACGAAAAATTGTTATTTTTGCTATGATTGATAATTGTTTACATAGCACTATTCTTTGTAGTTTTTATCAAAATAAATTCACATCATGCTAACGACAGCAAAGACGAATAATTTTTCAGCCAATCCGCGGCTTTGTTTATATATGATTGACTGAAACATTATTCATTCTTGCTGCAATGACCATTCGTATCTTACTTACTAGTTGACTCAATGTTGTTCCCCTGTTTAAGAACCATCATATTAAGTTCACTTGTTTTACTATAATCAAAAATGAATTTCATAGTAGCTAAAGGATTAGTGTAATTTTTGTATTTTTTGTGGTAAGTTTTAAAATAGTTGTGTTATGTCTTGTACCAAATCAGACAACTTCAAGGCATCAGTTTTGGAGAATAACTGGAGAACTGTAGCCTGCGTGCATCCCCCACTGTTTCCGTTGAGTTGAAATTTCCCGTTGAATTGAATTCATTTTCTGACGCCAATGAATGAATTCAATTCAACGGGAAATTTCAACTCTCCGGAACAGTAGGAGATGCACGCAGACCAGAGAATTGTCTTGCATGTGAGGACTGGCGAATGTGTCTGATTTTATGTAATAATTTTATTATCTGCTCTATTTTTAGGCAAAACATTGCTCTTTTATATTCGAACTCTGCTCGGCTCATGCGCCTTTGCGCCCAAGTTTATGGTAACGGGACGAAGCAGGCAGAAACAGAAAATCGTGGTGAATTTAATCAGCTTGAACGACTCTACTTTAACAAGGTAACTCAATTTTATGTCCATATTGTATTTGTTATCCCATGGGCATTGATTCATTGCCGTGTACAGTGCAGTACATTCATATCTTAAGGTTATTGTATCCCTTCAAACCAAAATTTCGATTTTTCGTTTTTGTCATATCGGATGCGCTCACCATTTGAGCTCTCTTTAAACCAACTCACTTCCAGAAATAATCACAATTACTTGAAAATTCGAAATAGTGCAACTGAGACGATGATACTCATTTTTTTCAAACCAATAAGAAGACACACAAAAAGTTCAGATTGATTATTTCACCATGTTCAACAAATCCATTTGTTAAAAAATTTTATTTAACCTATATCTGACAAGTCCATGTTTAAGTTTTAAGTGTTAACGCTTCAAAGCATGCAGTGCTCCATCTTCAGAACCCCCTGAAATTACCGATGATCGAACCACGTTATATATGAATACAAATATTTGAAAATTTGAGCATTTTATGTCAATAGCTGTGGACAAAAAGCCTTCCTTTACCTTTTTTCCTGAAGCAATATTTTTCATGGAGTTTTGATATTTGCAAATAAATCATAAAAGTGAACTGTGCACAGATTGATGTAAAATCCAGCTGAGTAACACAATTTTCGTGGCACACCCATGTCAACATAACCACTATAACCCCCGGTGATTTCAATAGATTTCCTTGTACGTCACAGCAAATAGGCACAAGAATTTAGAAAGCAACACCAAAATTCGGATTTACGTGGAAAGTTGACGTAAACGAACTCCAAGAGAGTAACATAGGCAGAGCAGTAGGGTTCAGTCTCGCTGCGCCAAGAATAGTTTTCTTGCACTTTGTAAAGTCCGCAAGAGCTTTTTTTATTAGGAGAAACGTTGCAACGTAGATGAGTTTCATCCAAGTAACTTTGTGTGATAAGAGACATCATAAGCTTACATTGTAATGAAGACCGTAATGTAGGGCACGCGACACAGACCTTTTTAAAAGAGAACATCGCTTCTAAGTAAAAAGGAATTCATGAGCTCGTTAAGCTTAGTCATAATTAAGGTACACTAGTTTCCGAATTCTTCTCTTGATTGATAAATCTTTATCCGCAGATTCCTTGTATTGATGATTTCTTCCTTCAGGCTTTTGAATTCTACCAGAAGGCTCTCAGTAACTTGTCATCGAGGGATAGAGCTCCAGAGATCTGGGATCGCATATCGTTCGATCTTTCTGGTGCATATTTCAGCATGGGCTCCCTACTTCAAGATAATGCACCGTTATCTACCGTCTCATATGAGGAAGTGAGTAATGGATTGTAAATTTAGTTTGCTTATTCTTGCATGGGGTGAGTCAGAAATATAGGAAGTCCGCAGAGCTTGGTCTTACAACTTATCTTTAAAATTTCTTCTTTTTCAGTTGTATCAATTGACTGATGGAACAAATATAGTCTGTTCAGTATTCAGCTGCTCTTGCGGTGACAGGAAATAGAGGGGAACATCGCGCGAAAAACTGTATGCAGAGCTTGCCTGGGAATCACTTAGTTCTCTTTGGTGGAGTAGACGACCAACTTTGTTCTATAAGATAATAAACAATCTCATCCCTTTGTACACAAAGAAACCAATCCCACCTTCTCACCAGTCGAGCTACTCTCACCAGTCGAGCAATCAGGATGCTATTGGAAGAATAAAGGCAAGAACAGAAAAATTTCTGTCCAGCTTCTATCCTAACTGCACCTCTGAATGGAATGCACTAGATCCTGAAATCAGGCTAGCACCGTCTGTTGCTATTTTTAAGACAAAACTTCTCTCAATTATTCGCCCTCATGCAAAACCTATCTTTGGTATTCATGACCCAACAGGTCTTTCACATCTATCCCAAATAAGAGTCGGTCTCAGCAGACTGAATTTCCACAAATTCAAGCACAATTTTAGGGACACAGTAAACCCTATGTGTCCAACGAATGAGGGTATTGAGGAAGCGGAGCACCTTTTGCTGCCTTGCCCTTCATTTGACGTTCAACGACGACATCTTCTCGCTGGAGTTTCGGTACTATTACGACAATTTGTCGAAATAAACAGCCTCCCCAACGACGTTCTTCGTCAGATTCTATTGTATGGTGACAAAATCCTTTCGAATGAAATGAACAAAAGTATTCTCGAACTGACACTAGTTTTCATCCGCAATACAGGTCGGTTTGATTAAATAGTTCTAAAAAGTTTGTTTACTCCACTCAGCCACTAAGTCCTTTTCTCTTATTTTTTATTGTTCACTTGTTTCTTGTTTACGCCTGTTTCACATTGGATGATGGGAATTCAGTGTTTTTAGATCGATAGCCTAGACTACGTTTAACTTCATTTTCAGTAAAATTTTAGCGTCCCATCCCACGTCACTAAGGGGATACATCCAAAACACAGCAATTTCCCGACATCCAATGTGAACACGACTTTAGTATTTTATCAGTAGAAATTGTTTGTGCGTAGCCTTTTGTATTAATATTTGAATGTATATTTAGATTTAGCTCAACTTTAGTTACCAGTCTCTATGTTATGGCCATGGGGTAGTCATGGTCTTCTGCTCCTCATGGCATCGTTCTTGTAGTGTAATAGAGTAGTTTGTAAGTGCCGTTCTAGGTAATTTCGCGATTGTAAATTTTTATATTGGATAAAAAAAATTGATTTCAGGAAAAATGAATCGTTTGGAAACTTATGCAAAAGGCTTTGAACTGATAGCTTTATAGCCAATATTTTAAGCCATAGGATTTAGAAATAGTGTCCTTGCATCTTGATACAATGCTTTCACATTGACTTCCAAACCGCACATGATCTTGAAATTGATTATAAATACAGCCCCTTTGCTACTTTCACGTAAAATGTCATGTGATCACTTTCGGAAATGTGCTGTTGGGATAGCCAGGCTTAATGTAGGCAGACTTATGACTTCCATGCAGTTGCGCTTCTGGAGCTGAACCATAGCAGACAGCCTCGTTATGAAATTTGACTTTAAGTTTGCATGTGACGAGTTAAATTCTACCAGTCACAGTATGCTGCCTGAAGTTTTTCGTCAGCAGCTTGTCAGTATATTTTGACAGAGTGTATTCACGGCTGTACTTACGTGGACGGATTACCTTTAAGAACTTTAGTTGAACGAGAAATTAGACGTGCAGAAATGTTGTGCTATTGTGCAGTATGTAAGTTAGCTAATCAGTAATTGTTAAGGGGTCCTCTTCAGAATTTCCGTCAAAAAATCATTACTGAGGATGACGAAAATGATTGCTGACAGAGCGTAAACTCCGTATGCTTAACGATCAATTTTATGATTCTGGGGCCCTTCTGGTTCCTTGCAGCACTTCTCGATATTTGGCAATGCTTCATGTCTTTTTCTTTTGGACATACCTTTTTACAGTATCACAACCTTCTACAGTCGGGTGATCCCCTGTATCAAATGGCATGATTTCTGTCTCGCTGACTCGTATCCAGTCATATATCGGCAGATTTTGTTCTCTAGTTCGTAATGTCTATTCAGTCTTGTGCGTAATGCCTATTCAATAGGTTTTGTACTATATGTTATAGATAGATAATTCGTTTCTCATTTAATCCTTTTTCTTTACAAATCTTTCCTTGTCCAAATGTTTGACCAGTGAAAATACGCCCTTGTGAATTCTTTTTTCTTATTAATATGAGTTATTACAATAGCATGTTACTTTGTACTTTCTTACTTACTTTGTACATACTTATTCTATTTACTGTACTACACTGCAGGGACGATACTAAGGGCAACGAAAGACAGTGACTACCCATGGCCAATAAATAAAGACATTAAACTGTATGCTAACGATTAAAAAGTAATGCCTACTATTCTAGATTGTGTGACAGATGCCAAGTCAGGGTTGCAAAGAAATAAATAAAGCCATGAGCGCAACTCATTACAGAGTTTATAATGGATAAACTGTCTGGCACCTAATGTGAAGCAGAATTACAAAGAAAAAGAATATGTACTTTAAGGGACTTGATGGTTGCTTGTGAATTCTGCGTTGCATAACAGATTTTGGATAGTAAATTCTTTCCCTTAACGAACTTTATTCAATCCTGTTGCTTAATATGTAGAAGATAATAGATAACAGACTTGTATGAACAGTTTTCATCATCATTTAGGTCTCCACAGAGGTGCAAAATTTACTTATGAAATCACTGCATTACTGTGATGAAGAAAGCAGCGATACTTCATCATCAATATTCACCGACACAAGGAGTAGAATTGGCAAGATTCATCACAGAATTGCATCTTTGTATCAATATTATCTGCGACAAAAGGTTAGCCTATCAGTTTTTTGTTGTTTCTGTATTCCTATTATATTTCACTTATTTTTCTTGTCGGTATCCAATCTATTTTTGCATGAATAACACATCGTAGGATGCATGGATAATTGTTTCAGGGAATAAACGTACTTACGAGATTCTTTCTGCCTTTGTAATTAGCAGCATCGAGACTAGAAGTTCAGGTTACAATTACAGCACTCCTTGCACGACTCAAGCAATAACAGTTTAAAATATACAAACACAGCGAGTGACTAGGAAAGCTCGGTGCTGCAATTTACAAAACAGAAAGACTCAAGTAAGTAGAGATTATATCACATTTTGCCATTTATTTTCTGGAAAATTACCCATTCATCATGTTCCGCATGGGTTACTGGGGAACTCAGTGAAGCCCCAATTACGCGCTAAGATTCAGTCCTACCTCCTTTGTTTATTACCCTTTGTAATTTTCATCAACAGAGTGGTGATGCTGGAAGCAAGAAATATAAATCACTTGCTGAATTGCATTACAATAAAGCGTACCCTTATTTACAAGAAGAACGGTGTATTATGGAATACATTACAACTCTCACTGAACATGTCGCACTATACACCCAGCTCAGCACTCATATTACTAGCCCTTTTAAAAATATAAAGAGACTTCGCTCTGCTTTATTGTTAATATCAAGAGAGAAAAATAGTGAAGTGCTACGTAATGCTGCTGTATGTGTAAAGAATGCTAGGGGGCGTATTCAGAACGAAGAAATTCAACCGAAATCTTTGAAACTTCAAGAGGGTGAGAAGACTCAGCTGCAGAATGACACGGAGAGATTATATGGCAAGAGACGAGAGCTTAGAGAAGCAACAGATGATGAATGCAAGTTTGATGCAGATTGCAAAGACTTATTGATGCGAAGCGAAAAGTTTGAGAGAGATAAGCCAAAACAATGGGATGAGTGTACAAAGGACTGCAAGACAGATAATGTGAACAACTTGAAAACGATGCAAACTTCTAGAGCCGGAGCCATCACAGACGATGATATTTCCATCAAATCTAGAAGTACGGGAGTTGCACCTACTTGTCAACAGAATTCTGAAGGTTCTTGTCAAAATTTTGAACAGAGTGATGATTGTGATGAAGGTAAACAAGTAAAGAACTCAGACCTAAAGAATTTTGTTGGAAAGGAGATTCTCCTGGGAAATGAAGCTACAGAAGTAGCTTATAGTAACAGCACAAAACAGAGAGAAAGTGATGACGAACGAGAGTGTGTCTGCCAGGTTTCGTTTCAAGTAGAGATAGATTTGCAAGAGATATTCGGCTGTTCTTTGGAAACCATGTTCAAAATGGTGGAGTTACTTGATCTACAACTGAGTGGAATTTTGAAAGAACTTGTATTGCTATTTACCATTAAGAACTCAAAGGTAAAAATCGTGGAAAGATTAGACGCTGCAGCAGTAAAGAAGATGTTCGAAATATATCTTAGAGGATCTATTCATAAATCCAATGAAAAAGACATTTACAAAGATTTACCTGCATCGTGTGAAGAGCTGGCGGACATCATAGAGAAGATTCGAGAACATAAAGCGTTGAATGGTGACAGCTAAAAAGTTCGGCAATGCTTTCATTTGGAAATCTATGACAGATACTGATTCCTATCCACTAAATTGTACCAAAAAGCAAGGCTGCCTTGCTGATATGAATCATTTTTATTCTGAGTCTTATCATGTTAATGACAACGTACAGGAAGCACTTGCTGCCACCACGCTATTCCTACCGATTGCATCCCCGCATATAAGAACCCACAGTTCAGTTTTAGTTACAGTTTCATATTTGAATTCTCACTAAATGCAAATTATAATCCCATCAATACAAACAAATAACTAAACTGCAAAGACTAAGTACATAAATTGTAACAGAAAATTGATACAATGATACAAAAATTGATACAATATTAAGAACAGATACAAAGAGGGGCTAAATAAATTGTATGTAGGGAATTACTTAAAGGAGGAGCTCTCTCAATAGGTAAACTAATCGAGGAGAGAGCCCCCCCCCCCCTATCCTAAGATATAATCAAATGAATTTGTTTGGATTTAGAATTAGGTCCTGCAGGCTGTATTTTCCTAATTATGCACCATCTAATATAGAAACTATTGCAGCTTGGTAAACTAATATGTTCTTATCAGATTAGCGATAAATCTAATCGTTGATTGATTGTTAAAATTTGGGCCTCCTCCCTTGCTATTTCTATGCTTAGAATTAGATATTAGATATTAGATAAAGTTGATAGTAGCATTGCCAAAACAGATATAGATTAAAAGGGTTTAAAGCTTCTTGGTGGTGACTAGTTTGACGAGCCTTTGATAAAATTTGCAAAAATGAAAAAATCTAATTACCTTTGGAATAAGAACCTAACTCAGCCCGACTCTCAAAACGTAGGTTCTTATATGCAGGGATTTCCTGTAGGAGATTCAGGTTCCTACAAGACAAAGTGGTTTGCCTTTCTGGAGAATATATTTCAAAAGTCTGAGTGCACTCAGTCAAATCAAAATGAAAAGAGAATGCAAAACATTATAGTCGGATGTGATGAAGGTGTTCATTCTATTACTTAGGCTGTCATATCGCTTTGTCTTAAACAGAATCGTATCGTTTATTTTACAAAATTCAAATTGGTACTAGGTTTCTTTAAAAGACGTCTCACCTCTTGGATAGTTGTGGAGATTAAGGTAAGACACCGACCTCAATGATTGTTGCTGTCATCAGTTGATAAATGTATAGCCTAAATTTAGAATCCAGTTGGAGCCAGGCTTTAACATATGTCTAGTTCAGTATTTATTAACCGAAATTTCCATCAGAATTGTTCTTTATGGTTTCACTATACCTAACCCTAACCCCAGTAAATATCTGGTATTTAAAAGAAGTCACTACTTTTTGCTTGATTCTGCTATTGTTTTTGGCTACCTAGCAACGAACCTCATGACAAATTACTAATTACTGCTATTTTGGATTCTTTCCAGGTCATTAACTGAAAGTGCGAGGTTTCATCTGCACACAATAACCCCCGCCGGAGAAAAATGCTAACAAGTTTTTTCCCAGGCTTAATTGGGTTTGCAGATCTTCAGCTTTTTGCAGGGTGTCCCAAAAAAATTGTGCCCCTTTTGTGTGGATGCTGTGGAGGAGCTGAAGGTTCAATCATCTCGATTTTTACGTATTTGTATAGGTCAGGCTTTAGCGTAGAATTTGAGACCCTGTGTGAGTCAATTCAGTGGCGGATTAGGGGGCAGATGGGGGCAACTGCCCCCCCTTCACCATGAAAGTTCAGCTTTGGCGCCCCCTTTTTGGCAAGAAAAGCGCCCCTTATCCTGACTCGAATGCACTCTTTTTTCAGTGATTCGTTCTGAATGCGGCGAAACATATAAACTAAGGCGTTATTCAGTAGAAAAACCAGAGAATTTTCTAGTATAAAGCCCCAAAAATTTTCGCGCGCCTGGCTAACGTTTCACCATGTTTTTGGCGCCCTCTCTCCAAGTTGCCCCCCCCCCTTCAACTTCGGTCTGGATCCGCCCCTGAGTCAATCTGACTGACTAGCAGGTGCTGATTTATGGCTAGGAAAAGGTAAAATATGCGGTTGCTTCAAAAATGGCACTTCTATTGTTCTCCAGCAATGTCAAAATAAAGTAAGTTTTCAAAGGGAGAGTCCTAGTGTCGTATTAACATTTTTGGGAAATCTTGTGAAGGGTTAGGAGTGTTGTCTATTCATAAGAGAATACTTGTACATTTTAAAAGGTGCTGTGAAGATTTTAATACCATGCAAGAACCCATTCTTTGGAAATTTACTTTATTTTGACGTTGCTGGAGAACAATAGAGGTGCTGTCTTTGAAGCGACCGCTAATTTTGCCTTTTCTCTGCCAACCACGAGTCAGATTGACTCAAATAAGGTCGCAAACTCTCTAAATTGAAGATTGACTTATGCAAGTGTGCAAAAACTAATTGGATCTACAGCTCCTCCACAGTAGCCACACGAAGGGGGCACAATTTTTTTCGGACACCAGGCATTGCCACTTTCTTCGAAACGAATGGCTTGAAAGGAAGTTCGGATAATTGTCCTGGAAAAAATGTTTTGCTCCATTGATCATTTGCAAAAGGGCGGAATTTTTTTATTGTCACGTCGTAAATTCTGAATCGCAAATCACAAGAGCGATAAATTTCTGCTGGCCATCTTAGGGTCAGCTTTCACGAACGATGGTTTTCTTGAAGACTGCATTACTTTCCTTCCATTGACGTAGATTTTAGAGGACCCTCATGAAAAGCACTTTCGAGTGACTGAGGCTTTCCTCTTTAAATATCTGTATTATTATTATTATTATTATTATTATGTAGGATGTAAGGTGATTCTAAGTTTTTGAAAACTTTCCATGAATTCTCTCGGCAAAGCGAATAACTGTTACGACGTTCATTTCTCCAGCATTCGAGCTTTGTTAGTGTGGGACAAACTTCAGGTTGGTTGTCTTTCTATTTATGAATATAAGTCTACAGTTTGCAGAGACCTGTGTCCTTAGCTGTTATTCACTCACAGAAAATTGGCTGTTTCTTGATTAATTCTCATTGCTAAAAAAATCTGTTAGTTGTGTAATAACACGATAAAATGAAATGTTTGAGCAATCTACGAATCATAAAAAATTACAAAAGACAGCAATAAATTTGCTGCAATGTTCCACCAATTATTCATAATGACAACTAATTACATTCTCCATATATCTTTAAGCTAGAATTCTTGTTTACATAAAGCACACTAGAGTACTATGGTACCCCCATTAAAAGAAGGACCAATACATTTTCAGGAGGACACAGAATTTTCAAACACGCATTAGTCGAATGATCTCAATGAGTGAAATATGAATTTCTGGTTTCAAAATTCAAGTTCGGAACTAAGTAAAAGGGGTACTAAGTAAAAGGGGTTTCAGCTCTCAAAGATATCCATTGTATGTCATCTGAAAGCTTACTAGCTCACGATTTCCAATCTAATTTAACTAGCAATAGTATAAACTATGTGCGCCACTACCTGTAACCATCTTACAGTTTCCGTCACTTAAAAACAAATGGTTTTTCTGCTGGGCCTAATGTGCATTTGCCATCCTAAGTGTGTAAAAAGATAGAGCCTCCTTTTGATTTGTTCGCGCACCTCGCTTTCAACCTCCCTCTTAAAGCATTACGTCATAGGTTTCAATCACAAAGGAGGGTCAGAGGAAGGCCTCTTTATCATAAGGGGGGTGGGGGGGGGGTTATGCAACTTCCTGGGGTCCCTGTGGAGAGCTAACAAAGTTTCAACGCTCTTTTAACGCTACCGTAACCCTTCAGACAGAAAATTCTCGATTTTTCGTTTTTGACATAATCAAACTAGAAACAGCCACAACAATTAGGAAATCTGAGCATCCTAAAAGGAGCAATCCTGTTTCTCAAAAATTGCATGAACTGACATTAGGGTATTAAAGTAAACTCACTTGACCTTGCAGCTGCATCCATAACATCCTGTGCTGCTATTCGTTGGCATAACTCTTTACAAGCGCGTATGCTGGCTTTATTGCTTGACCTTTGCGGCTTTTTGTTTACACCTTCATGCATAATTGTTTCTCGCGAATTTTTTGCTTCGATTTGATAAAAGCCTGATTTCTCGAAACAGGATTCCAGAGTACTCATGGGTACTAAAAAACTTTGTTAACCCAACGGATAAGCCAAGTCAATTGAATCTTGGCCAACAGGGTCACAAAGCATGTAACTACGTGGACTTGCTCCAAGTCTCGCCCTTGATCAATAAACAAACGGGAGGGAAAAAGAAGAAGAAAAGGGAAGGGGGAGGGGGAGGGGGAGGAGAGCGAGACTTGTGGACTATGTGTTCCGAAAACGAGGCTCGGGATTCACCTGCTCAAGTTTGATTGGCTCTTCCGCTAACATAAAGAAAGCCACCGGTCAAGATCTTGACCGGTCTTGTTTTCGGAACACGTAGTCCACAAGTCTCGCTCTTCTTCCCTTTTCTTTTCCCTTTTCGTTTCTTCCCTCCTGTTTGTTTATTGATCAAGAGCGAGACTTGAAGCAAGTCCAGTAACTACGAAGCTGTGTCAGCGATTTACGATAGATCAACTGGTTTCACTTTTACAAAGTTTGAAAGTTAAAAAGACATTCCAGACAACACACATTTAAAATGGCATAATATCAAGACAATTCGTTTCATCAAAAATTCGTGATACGATTTTGCAGTTCAGACCTTTAGTCTTTAGAAAATAGATGGCTGTGGTCCTACAGCTCTCGCTGGGGTACACAAAGATTTTTTCGCAGGAGTGGTCAATTTTGCCTAAAATCTGGAATAAATCTTGTGTACTTTTACTAAATCAATTGCATATATTTTTATCACATTCTGCGTTTAATTCTGCATCGATTGATACATAACCTTGTTTGGTATATTTTGACGAATAGCCGTAAGTAGCGAACAGAGTTTCTTAATCACTGCCTGAAGGATTACAGTAACCTTAATCTACTTTGTGACAGAAAATAACTGTACCAGTACAGTGTAAACGGGGTCTCAAATTCTTGAAACTCCTTCTCAACAAAAAATACTTGAAACCAAAAAGAATGCGTATAGTCGGAAATTCGAAGAAATGTTGTTCTTGACTGCCGAATCTTCACATCTTTGGCTGAGTGTTGGCATCAAACGTAAAGGTTTCCTTCGAATTTCTTAAAATACAGCGCTTTGTGAGATTTTCTTACAAAAAAGGACATGTAGCCACATGACACACGTTGTCGTGTTTCTATGACTGCCAAGTTCAAATGCAGTGTCCAATCCTTTCTGCTCATATTTTCAATGCTCATAGTTTGCATCAGACATAAGCTGGCTTTTTCTTGAACACTTCGAAGAAGCGAGTGTAAATAACCATGGCAAAACAGTCGAAGAACTCGATGTATGTAAGAACACTTGATCCAAGGAACAAGCCGAGTTGCCCACCAATGTCACCTGTGTAGACCAAAAAGTATATTTGATGGATTGCGAAGAAGTAGGTCAGAGAAGTCAGAAGAATTCTCCTATGTTTGAAAGCCTTTAATCTTTCAACTATTCACCGGATTCCTATACCTTATCGGCTTTTTTACGCTGGCCCTAAATGGCGTTAATTCTCACTACGCGGTGTTATAAGGGCCGGCTGAAAAGGGCAATGTTAAAAGAGTCAAATATTTTGAACTTTTTTCGAAAGCTGGGTTGATTTTCTTACACTTATGTTTCGTAGTGCGCACCATATTTTAGGCATTTTTCATAAAGGACAGGTAGTATCACGTCTAAAAGCTTAAATTATTTGTCCTATATGAAAAATAGGACATTAATAAAGGAAACATGAAATGATTGCAAAAGTAGCAGCAATCAATTACTCAACGGTTTTCTTTCCATATCTTTGGCCAAAAATTTGCTCAAAACATTAATAAAACAGAATGTAATAGTAAAGTGAAAGCTCTTTAAGACGTTGTCAATGTCCTGAAACAGATTTTCGCACAGATGAGCTTCTTTTTCAATTTTTCTTTCCTTGATCTTTGAGTGCAAGAAACACGGTCCTATATTGCGTCCGGGCAAATTTTGGGATTTGTGGAATTAGGGCCGGCGTAGAAACGGCCGGCGTTAAATTAGGGCCGGTGTACAAAGAGCCGATATGGTAATATAATGTTATTTGTGTAACGAAAATGTCAACGTGATGCAAAAGATAGTTTGTCAAAATTGGTCGAGTCGTTCACGAGTCATTCGCAATTTATCAAGCTCTTTATTAGAAATTTGTTAAGACCGAGCCTAAATCCATGATCAAATTTGCTCCAACCTCGTGACAATGGAAATGAGATAGTAAAGGCTACATGACAGCACAGGGAAACCAAGAAAAATTGTTGCTAAAAATAGAAATTTGCCTTTGTCCCCTTTGCTCTTAGTAAATGTATCTTAGTCCCCTGTATTCTAGTTGCGTAGCAATAGGCTGGGATTTACTACTAGAGTTGATTACTGGTCATAGCAGAGCGTCAGAATGCCTTCGGACGCTCGGACAATGTCCGCAGGAAATTTTTGATTTTGACAAACTCACAGGAAATTCATTATCTGTAACTTACATATTTTTACCTTTGTGGTTTTGAAGATTGTGTACTGATAGCAGTGGCGTAACTGACTAAAGTTACCTTTCGTTCAAAAACTAAGGGCCCCCGACCTCTAAAGGCCCCGAAGGGGCCCCCAGCAACAAAGATTATTTTGTCGTTTTACTGTAAAGCTGGTGCTGTTGCTATGATAAAATGACCAAGGGGCCCCGTGCCTGCATGATTTCTCACTCTAAATTAATGGAAAGCATCACTTTTATTGCAGATTTGCGCACTTTTCCGTCAACAGAAGCTTTGACCAGCGGAGTTGCCAAGTGAGGGGATGGGACGTTTCTCTGTTTTGTCAAAATAGACTGGGTGAGCTAGAAAAATGTTCCCACTTTTGAACATTCATAGCATCGTGAAAATTCATAGCTATGGATTTGAATGATTCAAATTCCAGTTAAAAGCTTTTAAAGACTGAAGCATTTTTGTGATTTTTCTCGCCTTCTTATCAGGACTAGAAATAAGAGAAAAATCAACTTTGCAAAAATTTTATGGTTGCAAAATGGCTAAAATAGGGCCTAAAACATTTATCAAATCATAAGGACTCTCCTCACACAGAACAATAAGAAATGGGCGTGTCACCTTTCTCGAGAGTTATAAGACATTTATTTTCAAGCAAATACTGAAGATTTTTTCAATCCCATGGCAATAATTTTTGTTTCAATCTTCTTAGGGGCTGCAAACATATCAATTATTTCCCCAACAATGTCGTTTGGACGTTTTGGGGGGAGGGGTTTCGCTCAAGACGTTTTCAAATTGAGACGTTATATCAAAAAAAGGTGTGATAAAAAAATCACAACCTGTAAAATCTGAACGTTGTCTTTGTTGACTGTCTCTCATTGTCAAAAGAAGCCTTCTAATGTGCTCGGATCTTGAACTCTTTCATTTCAAAAGTTGGCCTACAAAAAAGACACTCAGACCATAACATAAAGATCTTTTTAAATTCAACTCAACAATGATACGAAATCAAGTTGTAATTGAACTCAACAATAGTACGATATCAGCTGAATCCTTATCCTGGTGGTTAAGATACGGCAACGTCAACATTTATGACTTTCACAATTATGTAAAAAGGACTTCCCATCAATAGTACGCAGGGAGCATCCCTCAAATTAGGTTCTTTAGGAATTACACCTATCTATGTAGTTTCGCAAGAAATGTCAAAGGCTTGTAAGAAAACTTTTCAGTTACTTTGTATGACAATCCTTTCCAGGTTCACTTTTTCTAATGATATTATTTTACTTTTAATTATCAGACACAAAGGAACACAACGGCTCGCAAAGGTTACTTTCAAAGGTAGTTTGTCCCCTTGATAATTTGTTTTATCCAAACAATGCAGAAATTTAAAGTACAGAATGGTTGCGAGTAAGTGTATTTCTCACTTTTTGCAGTTTATTTTGCTGATGTTAGAATTGTCCTTAGCAATGAAATTTGATATGAGCGCAGGGTCAGTCTCCACACCAAGCACTGCCAAATCCAGGCCTATAACATGCACAAATTTCGCTTATATCGATATTTAGGTCATGGACGTTTTGTGAGGGGGTCTAAACGAAAACGTCCAAACGACGTTGTTGGGGAGAAAATCGATATGTTTGCCGCCCCTTAAACATACATGTATATAAAGGTATAAACCTACAAACAGCAAAGTTTAAGAAGAGTAACAAAACAAGACAAGAATACATTAAACTCATTAAATACTTTTAAAAGTAACTAGATTTACAAAGGGGGTGCAACAATGAGCTTTTCCGGCCGAATTTTTAACAGGTTGAAAAAATATGAAGTGATTTCTTTCATGATGTACCAAGGATAGCTCTCATCGCTGGGAAATGACATTTTCTTTGTTGTTCTGTGCGATGAGTCCTTTATGATTTGATTGATGTTTTAGGCCCCTTTTCAGTCTTTTTGCAAACATGAAATCCTTATAAACTTGAATTCACCTATACTTCTAGTGCTGCTAAAGCAGCAAGGAAAATCACAAAGATACTTCGATTTTTCCGC
The DNA here is from genome assembly GCA_964020215.1 of Aurelia sp. 3 sensu Dawson et al. (2005). NCBI lineage: Eukaryota > Metazoa > Cnidaria > Scyphozoa > Semaeostomeae > Ulmaridae > Aurelia > Aurelia sp. 3 sensu Dawson et al. (2005). The sequence continues at coordinate 14,171,831 of OZ026585.1, forward strand.
TTTTAACTAGAACTTGAATGATTCAAATCAGTGAAGTAATCTTTGTTCTATGATGTTTCAAAAGTGGGAACTTTTTCTGGCTCACCCGGTATAATTGCAAAAGTTCGTCTAAAAATTTTCATCCAGGCTTTTGATCCAATGTCTGATTGTTTTTCATTTTGATCGATTCAGTTGTTGTGATGGAGAACTGACAGGAAATTTTATAGCAAAAAGTTTTCGTCCGCAGGATATAAAAAATTTTCTGACCCTCTGGGTCATAGCTTCGTTCTTTTGCCTGAACAGATACCGCTAAAACCACGACTCATTACTCTACGCTTGTACAAATGGCTTTCTATAAAAGGTTCAATTAAGCAGCGTTAGATCTTATGTCACTATTGTGTACATTCGAGCTGTATAAAATCGTCTTCCGATTAGAATTCTTTTTAGAATTTAGCTATTGGGCCTAAATCACCTGCTACTTTTTTCTCGCAACCACTGGGTCTAAAATGCCTCAGAAATCAGTATTCTAGAGCAGCTGTACCATAAAACTAGGTATCAGTACTTTAGTAAGGGATTATTCTTGCCATAATCACAAAACCGCCATCCTCTCAGCCACAGTCAAACCAGCAGATGATGGGGCGAGAGAAACTCGTCGCCAATTGAAACTCTTTGCCATTTGTACAGCTCTAGGGAAGTAATGCCCTCAGAGCAGCGACAACAACAGCAGCAACGATTCAACTCAAAGATCTGAACGTAATTTGAGGGTCCTTATGGAGTACAAGTACTACACAACTAGAACACAGGGGTCTTTTTTGACCTGGAGCACAGGGGACAAAGAAAGACCATTCTTATTTTTAGCAAAACTCATTTTCTGGTTTCCCCGTGACGATGACTCTGAGTGTAAGAAATTGTGCGGAAGCCATTTTATTTAACGAATGTAAAAAGAACGAGCCACTCTTTTAACGGCTCTTTTCGGATCCAGTTTTAAATGGCTGCTCCCGACGATAGGCATATAGGTGAAGTGAAAATCGGGAACAACGCAACGCGACTAAAAGGGCAGAAAATATCATACAATCAATAATTTTGAAAATACCTGAACCGGATGAGTCAAAATGGCCTTGGCATTTGAAAGCTAATACTTTCTGAATATATAAGCAAGACTCACCTAGGAGTACCATGAGATCATAACTCGGAACTTGTTCCATAAACTCGTAGCTAAGTTCACCATAATACACAACAAGGCTAAGATAATTGTCTCTGCAAAGAGAAAGTGCAGAACGATAATTTCAGATTTAGAGCACCTCTTGCATGATTTGGGTTACGAATTATGCAACCATTCGGCAAAAGCGCCGTCCTGCGAGAATCACGCAAAACACAAACACACGCAGCACTTTGCTTCCCCGTGATGCACTCGGCTTCCTCGAGCTTGCTGTGGTGCTGATCTAGACTGATGACTTTCATCTAAGTTTTGCTGCATTGAGTTGAAATTTTATTTACAGTTATAGTCATGAATAGGCACCTTTCAAACGAGGTTTAACGCAGTTGTTAATGTATCGTAACAAAGACTTCCCTAATGAAATCAATAGAAATATCCTTGAGCTAACTCTACATTTATCCATGATACTGGTCGATTTGATTGAATTCATTCAAACTTTTGCTATCCGTCTAGCAGCCACCAAATCCCCTTTTAGTGAATTTTCTTTCTGAAGTTCCATGTAGTTTTGCTTTTTTCGTCTTATCTCCCCTCAAGACTCGGGGTAGACATGATATCTTGCTCCTCATGGTATTGTATTTGTTGTATCGTAGAGTATTTTATAAGTAGTGTAATAAGTATCTCGTATTGTAAATTTTTGATTGATGATACATAAAAAACATACCTTATCCAAGTGCGTTTTTCAAGTGTTGTCCCATTCAGCTTGTGCTGTGCTGCTAACATGTCAGCCACGCTATTCGCCGGAAATGACGACGTTGACAACATTGGGTAGTAAGTGTCAATCACGCAAGGCAGTGGGCAACTGTATTGCTTGTATTTGTCAAAGTCCTCTGCAAATTGATTTGAATGATTATGCCAATAGCAATGGCAATCAGATGCATATAGTGAAATATTGAGCAGTTGATACCAGATATTCCAAAAATAAATTACGGCGTTTGATGGAATACCGAGAAAAAAGTTCTGTAGTAAGCGGGCAGAGTTTTAGACATTGAAAAGCTGCTTATCCGTAACTATCTATTCAATTTCAGAGCGAAATTTACTTTCCTAAAGGATAGAATTTCCGCCCGCTCGGAAAATTCCACAGACTCGAAGTGGGTAATTTTTGAGTTATACTGTGAGGCCTTTTTCGTCCCCCCCCCCCCCCCCGCCACCTTTCTCTCCGAAACTAAGAAGCTACAAGAGATATAACAATAAGACTTACTCCTATTGCTCCTTAGACAACTAGCATTTAAAATACAGCGATAACAATTGATTAGCCACGCGTTCCGTTGCTAGGCAACCAAAGAACAATGACAAAATGGCAATATCTTACCACCTTAACAAGAAAAATTCTATTCAATTTACCTCTCATCTAATTTTCTCCATATTTTTCTCAAATTGTAGAAAACATATTGTAGACTTTAGATCATCTATAGATAGTATACTTTTGAAATATTTTCATTTTCTATTTTTGGCACAATTAGCTTTCAATTAGCTTTTTGTGCCATGAACAGATTTTCTTTCATTTATTTCTAATTCTCGTCCTTTTATCTAGTAAATATGGACTCAGAATTGATCAAGTTAATAAGTGAAGCAAATAGACAACAACATTACTTGTTCATTAGAGAAATGACGTCATAAATATCAATGACGTCATAGATGTTAAATGTTGCTGATTTCAGATGTCAGCAAATATGGAAAAAGTGTATCAAATGAAGCTACTCATCAAAAGCAGTCGAATGGTGAGGTTTTAAGAATTTCTTTGTTGATCATTCTCCAGTATGGTAATACTGTGGTCACATGATCACAGTTGGAACGATGAAATGTTAAAGATTTAATTGCCGATTGAATTTGACCAAAATTCACAAAGTTTGGTGGTTAAATCACCGGTTGTTTTAGTGCGATATTGAAAATGTGGTAGGGGAGAAAACCGCCCCCTCCCCCCTCAGTACAAATAAGAGTTAACCCATGTCTTTTGCACACTGACTGGCCACACTTGCATAATAGTTCTACTAAAACAGAGAGAGGATGAGACAATGATATCAGAGTGAAGCAATAACAAATATGGCGCACCAATTTGTTCGCCAATATTGCAAAATTTGTAAATCACAATGGAAAAAATGCTAATTCTTACCCCATTTTCCCCACATGCAATTCCTCGATTCATTCAATGAACAAACTTTATGGTCACCTATAAAAACGACACTGCATTAGAAAACGTAACCACTGCTGACGAATGATTATGCCCGAAACGCTTACTGTATTGAAATCCTGGCATTTAGCGTGCATTTTTAATTCAAATGAGATCATGGTCACTTTGCAACACAATACATTGGTCTGTTTTCATAAGTTGCATTCTTCAATTCTCTGGTTCTCTGGTGTGCTACCTTTGTACTTATGAGGCAAGATGAAGACAAAAACCGGAACTCCGGGGGAATATCATTGACGCTGACATATCACTCACTAGCAATACCAGTAAAGAAAACCATTTATAAGAACAGGACTTTGGTATCCTATCTTCTGACGACGAAACAAAACGCATTTTCCCATCACCACCAAGGTGGCTTTCAGGAGAGATTAAATTTGAGAGACATACTCGTGAGATTCAAACTTGAAGATGTAAGTCAACGGCCTGGTGCAACTACTGGTGGTCGTTTTAACTGCAGAAATTGCAAACACTCCATCCAAGATACAGAAGTATCCATAACTACTGTTACGTTTTCTGGTCGCCAATCTCTAGCAGCCTCCTCATCTTGCTTCATTTACTGTGAGTTTACTGCATATGCAGCAGAAAGTATGAGATGCCTTACATAGGACAGACAAGCCGTCAGTAACATGATTGATTTCATGAATATTTGCGCAACATTGGACATGAAACTCAAGCAAAGAAGATTGAATCGAAAATATGAAATTTCAAACCAGACTAACATTATAGGGATGACCTAAGAGAAGAATCTTGAGAAAAGAATTCTTTTTAAACGGGGGACTCTTCTGCTAACATATTTGTTATCGATCTTCCACTCATTCTCGTGCGTCGCATTCTTGATTTGCATTCTTTCCTGCATTCTACATTTCTTGTTGGCGAGGAAACTGATGTGTTTCCCCATGCAGTGTGTCAAGGCTCATGCGCCTGTTTGAGCTTCAACCCCAAAATGCAAGTATGATCTTTAACCCACTACACGGGGGGACACATAACCTTCCTAGGACAAAGCATATCTCGTCTCCCCAAAAATTTCACTTGTTTAGTTAAACATTCTTTCTAACGACCTTATTATACTACACGTCGCTATTCCTGATGAATGGTTAACCCCAAAACGTCTTATTATTATATTAAATGCTATATAGCGGGTGACTTAGAGAAAAATTCCCACTTTTGAAAATTCATATCAGCAAGAGTATTTCACAGATTTGAATAAATCCAATACTAGTTGAAAGCCAAAAGGTTGAAGTATTTTAGTAATTTTTCTCATTGTTGCGCGAGCACTACAAATATAGGTAAGTTAACTTTACAAAAATTTCATGATTGCAAAATGACCGAAAAATGGCCTAAAACATCGATCAAAGTATAAATGACTCCTAGCACGGAATAATGAAGGAAATGCAACTTCTCATGGGTGAGAGATATCCTCCGCACATTAATTGCCATGGGATTGAAAATCTTCCGTATTTGTTTGAAAATCGATGTCTTATAACCTTTCAGGGCGGTGAAACGCTCATTGCCTATTGTTCGGCGTGAATAGAGTTCTTACGATTTGATCAATGTTTTAGGCCCTTTTTCCTTCATTTTGCAACCATAATTTTTTTATAATGTTGAATTTACCAATACGTCTAGTGCTGGTACAACTACGAGAAAATTCACAAAAATACTTTGATCTTTCGGCCTTTAACTATAATTTGAATGATTCAAATCCGTGAAGTAGTCTTGGTGATATGAATTTTCAAAAGTGGGAACTTTTTCTGGCTCACCCGGTACTTTATCAATGATCAACATCTTCGTGAATACGTTGTATGTTGTCCAAGTTTGGGGTAGAAACATCTCCAAATTGATACGCCTATTTTACAACACGATGGTCATGCAGTTGTATCATGACGCATGCTAACAAATACAGACACCGTAAAGTCATGTGGACGGACCGTTGACATTGTTTACACTGCAGCAATAAGGGTTGAACTGTCTCAAAAATGTTAAGCAGTTAGCCTTTTCGTCATGAGTTGAGCCACATTTACTGCATATGTAGAGGATGCAAGAGACTCCGATAATCAGTGTATACGAACCTGGCATGAACCAATCTTTACACCCACATTCCTTGATCACGTGATCAGTGAGCTTTTCAAGCCAGCAAAGATGCATTGAGTACCCACTGAAATATTTCAAGTCAAGTTTACCGCAGTTCGTCTTGTATGGATGTGGCAGGTTTTTTACCTAAGGAGAATTTAAAAAGTACAGTCAGCTACCTTTCAAGCAAAATTATTCAAACTCATTTCAAACAACCCCCAGTAACGACCCCGCCGGACCTTGAAAATACAGCGGGGAAATTGCGAGAACATACACTTTCAGCGGGGATTAGAAATATCATGATGGGGAAATGAAATTTTAGGCTATCATCTATGACTGAACTTGCATAATTTTGACGGGGAAGCAAAAATTTCAACGGGGAAACAACAAAAACAAGGCGGGGAAAGTGTTTAGACTCTAAACTTAGCGGGGAAACGAGTTTTCTTGGCGGGTCATCCTTCAACCTTGGCGGGGCAATGTTTCAGCGGGGTCGTTACTGGAGGGGGGGGGGGTGTTTTCAATAAAACTTCCACCTGTGCAAAAATAGCCCGAGGGGGCACAGTTATGATACATCTGCAGCGCACCTGATTCATAGTCTCGGATGGCCAACAACCAAGTAGCTTATTTTCAAAAACGTCATCACTTAAGTATAAGTTCTCAAATTCGCTGGCTCCTGAATATTTGTCATCGATATTCACTAGATGTGGTGACAACAGTGAACGTAATCTACGCTCAACGGATCTGAATCTTAAAATACCGTTACTCAAAACAAAAACAGGTCAGAAATTTTTCTGCTACAGAGGAGCCAACCTTTGGAACAGCCTGGATAAAGCTAGTAAGCCATCTCCTTCTCTTGGTGCGTTCAAAATCTGCCTTAAAAGTCGAATTGTATAGCCCTCCTATATAGCCCTATATAGCCCTCCTGTATAGCCCTCCTGTATTTTACCTTTGTTCTCATTATTTTACATGAATCATAGGCCATTAGAAATAGTCAGTCGTAATCAATTTTCTGTGTAGCTTAGCTTTTTAACAGGTCAGTTTGAAAACCAGATGTAATTCTGAAACTTATTCAACCTGTATAAAGATTTTAAATGATGATGACGATGAGAATGGGCCGCCCTCTCCCTTGTCCCTTTCTCCAACTTGTGAAAAGGTCTATTGGGCAATATTGTAACGCCCAAAGCTCTCGATTTCCAATCTTTGGATTAAATCTGACTAACCTTTCGCTTCTTGACTTCGATGTAAGTTTTGAAACCAGGTGAGAGTATGACTCCTTGCATTTTCACAGGGGTTTCATCTTGCCCATGCAGAATCAAATGCAAACCAGAACCAAAAGTATCATTGAAATAATCATGATGCTCTACGTTAATTGTCATTTCTAGTGCTTGCTTCAGCCCTGTGTTGTTCACCGTGATCAACTTATGTCCACGTTGGCCGGAGTTGAACGTAAAGCATCTATCACCTTGATTGTGATTGAACTCTGTGAAGTTTTTGACAGTACATGGCATGTTCTTTATCTTGCAGTCTGTGAGCATGTCCTGTAGCCTGTGATTCGCTCTTCGAATCGTATCTGTGTATTCTTTACCATCAAGAGAAAATACATCCCCTTTATTTACGATAGCGTCATGTAGCTTCGTTCCTTTGATAACTGAGTACCGAACATCATTCAAGTTGCAAATGGAAACGGCCGGGAAGAGCATGTTGTCTTTGTATTTAATCGTCGTTGTTGTGCTAAAGGGGTAGCTAAAGAAATGCCTTGTGCTCTCATACAACTTCTGTACAAGGAGACCTAAGGCCAGTAAGATCAACAATGTCCAGCAAATTCGTCTAATGAAGTGACGTTTGTCAAAACAAAAATGCAAGCCATGCAGCGTTGAATTCGACACCAATTCATTGAAATGCTCTGCCATCTTTTTTCTTCGGATTTCTTTCTCCTTTTCCATGTCTTTCTTTTCTGCATCTAAGGGAAAGAAGAAAATCTGGTTGAACAAAGCTTCCAAATTTGCCATAGTATCTGGTTCACCAAAATCAGCTTCCATCTGCATGACGTCCCGGAGTTTTAGGAGCTATGTCACTAAACCAATCAAGTCGAGGCATCCACAAGATATATTAGTTCGAAGGAGCGCGAGTAGACTGACTGCAGATTCGCAGTTATCGCTATTAACAGAATGATGGACGCTAAAACGACGACTCGTGGATTTTCACATTGAAAACTGGTACTAAGCTTTCATCTGTTGATTTCATAATAAGAGATGGAAACCGTGCAACACTGTACGAACTCCAGGCAATGGCCGATGGGCCTAAGTTGGCGGCTCGAGCCACCAATGCTAAAAAATCTCAGAGTTCAAGTTTACAGTGATATTAGGCATGAATAAATTCTACAAGTATCCATATGAACGTTTCTTCATTCCAAGAATCAACAAAACTTTCATTGTGAAGCAGGAGTTCCTCATATTTTTACAGCCAATAAGCTTCCATGAACCTTACCTTCTAAAAAATCTCTTTAAGGTTGCGTTATCTATGTCAGATGGGAAAAAAATGCCCATAACAAAAGTTTAAGCATAAAAGTAAATCGAAGTCTCCACGATAATGTCTCTTTTAACCTTTTTTTGAAGGTGGGGATAGAGGTAGCCTGCGTGCAGACTCTACTGATTCCCTGAAGAGAAGTGAGGTTCGTCCTCCAGTAGATTCTGCGCATCAGCAAAACAAAGCCTTTCCAAAGTCACGTGTGGTTCCCAGGCTCGAGGAACCAGACCTCATTGGTGGAAAGAGATCTCTATTGTTGTTTTTTAGTTTAATTGATTGATAAACATCTTCTAGGAATTTTCGTAATTATTCTTATTGAATTTGATTCATGGGGGCGGCCGTAAGAAGGATTAAAAATAAAGTAATCAAACACCCCCGCACAATAGGATTTATTTGGCAAAGTTTGTTTAGGCACACGCCAATTACATCAAAATGTGCCTGTGCTGATATCAGCAGACTCACTTTGTATCGCTGATTCGCAGACTCTACTGGAGGAGGAACCTCACTTCTCTTCAGGGAACCAGTTGAGTCTGCACGCAGGCTAGGATAGAGGTTGCATGTTTGACTATATCGTAGTTGGTTCCATTGCTTGTCCTCAAACTTACTTGACCTTTCGACTCATGCAGTATATTTTGGATGCATTTCGAAGGGTATTGATTACGTATGCACACAACCTCAACAATGCTCTAACACTTCTCCGATTTACTACTCCAAGACGAGCTAATTTCACAAGAGTCTCGGCGCAAAGAAATGAATAAGTGTCAAACAAGAATCCTAAATCAATTACGGCAGCTGAAAGTGACTTCAGTTGTTAAGAACAGAGCAGCTTCGAGACAAAGGTCCTGAGATCAATTACGGTAGTTCAAATTGGCCTAAATGGTCATGAAAAAAGTAGCTCTTTGCTGAGAGTGTTAGAATCACGCATGGTAGTTCAAAGTGGTCTAGATGGTCATGAAAGAAAGCAGCTTTGAGCAAAGCGACCTCTAATCAATTACGGTAGTTAAAATTGGCCTAAATGGTCACTAAAGAAAGTAGCTCTTTCCTGAGAGTGTTAGAATCAAGTACGGTAGCTCAAAGTGGTCTAATTGGTCGTCAAAGAAAGCAGCTTTGAGACATTGGCCCTAAACTGAAGTACGGTAGTTCAAAGTGGCCGAAGAGATCATGAAAGAAAGCAGCTCTTTGATCAGATTGTTAAAATCAAGCACAGTTCAAAATGGTCTAATTTGTCATGAAAGAAAGCAGCTTTGAGACAAGGGTCCTAACATCCGATAGTTCCAAATGGTTTACATCATAGTCAAGAACGAAAGCAGCTCTTAAATAAGAGTGTTGAAACCAGGTACGGTAGTTCATGGCCTAAATTGTCGTGAAACAAGCTTTGAGACAAGAGTCCTCTAATCAAATACGGTGGTTCAAAGTGGCCTTGATTTTTGTGAAGCAAGCCTTGAGGCAAGCGTCCTCTACAAAAATACAGTAGTTCAAAGTGGCCTAAATTGTTGCGAAGCAAGCTTTGACGCAAGGGTCCTCTGATCAAATACAGTAGTTCAAAGTGGCTTAGATTGTTGTGAAACAAGCTTTGAGGCAAGCCTCCTCTAATCAAATACGGTAGTTCAAAGTGGCCTAAATTGTCGTGAAACACGCTTTGAGATGAGAGTCCTCTAATCAAATACGGTAGTTCAAAGTGGCCTAAATTGTCGAAAATAAGCTTTGAGACAAGAGTCCTGAAATCAAATACGGTAGTTCAAAGTGGCCTAAATTGTCCGGAAAACAAAGAAGCTTTGTGATGAGGTTCTTCAAGTGATATAATCCTACTAATAAAGCATTGATTTCGTCGAGAAACGAAGCTGCAAGGAATTTCAAATCCTATTAATTAGGAGTCTTGGCTGAGATTTAATTAACTTAAAACATACCGTCAACGCAAAGTATCATCATTTTAAAAACCAAAGCTTCAATGCCAAGTGCCGATTTATGGATTATGCTTGGAAGACAAGCAATAGAATTTGAGAATGATCTAAGCCAATTTCATGGTTGCTTTAGCCTTACAAATTTACGAAGAAAGTGTTTTAATACGAGCAGCTAGCTATCCTTGTAATTCTCACCAACTGCAAACCGTTGTCAAAGTTTGCCCCACTGAAGGGGGCTACTCATTGATCTATATTTTGTGCACCTGCACCTCCCCTAAGTTGAGAAGGTTTTTGAAACGAAAATTCTCAAAAACAGGGTCAAAACTGGGTAAAATTTTAGTTTAATCGTGAGCGAAATTCGTTAAGTTCTGAGGATTAAAAAGGGACAACGTTATGATGCGGGTTGGAAAAGTTGTCATCAGGGTGGTTAACTATCAGGACAAGCCTCTACAGACTCGTCCTTTGAGGTTGTTATGGTGCAGTGCTGTAATCCTTTGACTTTGCAGCCTGAACAGAAAGGCGGAAAGCGTTCGATCCCAGGTAAAGCCCTACCACTTGTTCGTCATGACAAAGGGGTCGCGGCATCGATCAGGTCTTCTCTCCTTCTGCGGTCCAGCGCTTGCTGATGAAGACTGCAACTTTCATCTTCAACAAATGATAGTTACAGGACTTTTGAACACTATTTCTTGTTTATTGCAGAAAGCAATGAATTTTGGTATCTCATTTACAATGAATGAGCATGATTATACCATATCTCGCACAATAATATTGCGTCGGATATCATTGCAGCTTCAAGCCGCATTCACGCTTGATTGAAATGTCGTTCTTGACGCATTTTTTATAGTATTGGCAATGAAGCGCAGCAATGCGACAAAGTTGAATTACTGTAATTCCATTTTGCCCCACACACTGCATCGCAACACAAAATCTCCTGACGGTGGTTTGTCCATTACTAATCAACAAATGCTATGCGATGCAAGAAATTTCGGGCAAAGACATCCTGCTGCAAAACTCAGTTTTTTTCCTTTCATAGATAGATTCCTTGTGTAAAATTTAGTATTTATTTCGAAGAAGGTTTGTTTAGAACCTTAGGAATTTGACACGTTATGTCTAAATTAGGTTTTTAGAACTGATCCTACTATCTAGTAACAAGCTTTTTCCATATTTGGCGAATGAAATCTTGTGCGTCGCGCGTCATTCATCAGAAATGAAAACCAGCTTCAGAGATCAACATGAAACCAGGGTTTGAACGATCGTATCAATTTCTAGGCACCTATCTTGAAAATTCGCAGTGACGAGGCTGGACTTGAAACCGGCTTTTCCAGGTAATCTGTTTCTGTATTTCAAATCAGAGATTAAACCAGCGTTTTATCTTTCTTCGAGGATGAATATTTATTGGAAATACGCCTACCATGCAACGAACTTCAAGTGAGATTCCTATCAATGAGAAATTTAAGAATTATCACTCATTTCGTTTTCAAAGAAATTGATCCGACAGTTGATAACAGCATTAGTGGTGAGCAATTCATTACTAGAAAACAATAAAGATGTCACAATGTGACAAAAGCACAGAGTCAATATCATGTTTGAAAATTCGCAAGATGTTTACCTGCTTGATTCACTGGTTCATTTTGGCAGATCCACCTTAACTAATGTGACTCCAGTTTGGCAGAAAAACTACCCATTGATCAAAGTGACACCAACAATGCGTCACTATATTTTCCATCAGCAGTCATAGGAAACGATGTGGGCTGGGCTGGCTAACTATGGATAAGAGACGTTTTGTACACAGAGTAAATTAGTTCACAAATGCTTGCATGGAAACGCTCCACAATATCTGACAGAAACTCTGATAATTAATAGTAACGTTCATCAATATTGTACACGTCAGTCCAATGAGTTACACTTACCATTAGCTAAAACTAACAGCAAGAGAACATTTCAATACATGGGATCTGCTGACTTTGATTCTCTGCCTACCTTAGCTCAGCGTACAACTGATAGGAAAAGTTTTCTTAGCTCAGGTTAATTCCTTATTTTTATACTTTTTCAATACAAATGATTTTAAAGTTATAAGGCTTTTTCTATTCATTTTTTCATAGGTATTATCTAGCATTCTTATCATTTTTATCTTAATATTGAATTTTTAATGCGTTATATATTGTAATTTTAGGTAGCACTACGAAAAACCATGTAAATGGATAGTGTGTATTATCATATCATATCAAAACTCGTGACCCTGCTAGTAGACAGTCGATATTGCTAGTGCCAGAAGTGTGGTAGACTTACAAGATGATTCGATCCAATTCAACGAATGATGCTGAGAGTTATGTAATGAGTACGGGGAGAAGTGTGGCTCCTCTGATAGCAACCAGACACTAGCCAAAAGGAAACTGATGGATCTGGTGTACCACTTGCGCTTCCAATTTTTTTACTCTAAGACCCGTCGACCCTCTCCCAAAATTGTTACAAATGATCACAATTTGTTGATTTCAAATACATGTGCTATGTTCGTAAGAAGATGACATTTATGTGAAATGATTTCTTGTTTTCCTTGGGATCTCAACGAAGAGGATAACACGTGCTGAAGTGTACTCATTTATCGCTGTAAACCTCACTGAGATTTGATTGTGAAGTACGGCAATCATTTGTGTTTGTTGAAGAACTCTCTGGAAAATTCCCCATGTGAAATGATTGGCTGATTTCCATCAGATCACATTTATACTTACTTTACCATGGCAACCAGCGAAGAATTTCACCAAACATTTTACTTAGGTATGCTAGGAAGACGTATCATCAATCAGACATTTTTTTACTCACTCAGTAAAATTCCAGAGAGGTGAGCCGCTTATCTTATTAGAATTTTCAAGAGTTTTTAGCGGTTTCAACAAGCAAATGCTTTCTCTTGTGATTACTGAATTATGTTTCTCATGTGAAGGTATTGTTTACGTTGTAAATAAGAGATAAAAGCAGTTTGAAAACAAACAAGGCTAACTTTTTGAAAGCAGATGTAGGAGATGGGATAATGTTTGCTGCTTTATTCGTGATACGACGAATCAAATAGACCTGTACACTAGCATTACAATCCAAAAGAACTCACAAACGAAATCTCAATCAAAGTGCAAGCTTGGTGTCATGTATTTGCTTGGCAGGTGGGCTAAATTCAGATTAGACAATTCAACGATATTCCTTTCAAGCTGTCTTCTAGTCAAAAATATGCTGTGCTAATAAAAGAGCAAATAGAATAGGCCACATGTGATACAGATCTTTTCAAAGAAAGCTTTGAGTAATAGCTCCTTGAAAAGCAATCCGACTTACGACTTTGCAGTTTCTTGGTGGTGATTCTTGCAGATTGAAAATAGGTAGAGTTCTCTATGTGCACAACCATTCATTTCAGCCACTTTACTTATCGTCCTCATTCCGTGGTATCTGATCAGAGACCAGCAACATAACGAGCTAAAAAGATGCTGCTGCATATGCTCTTATTATAAACAATAGTTTCTCGACAATCCTTAAGCAGGAAAGCTTTTTTCGTCTAGGTATACATCTTTGCAGAGAGAATACAGGAATGGTGGGACATGTCCACGTTTGAAACAAGCAAAACCAAAGACCAGTTTTTGCAATCAGACATCGTCATGCGAAAAAATCATCATCAGAAATCGTCATACATCATCGTCATACAAATTCAGAAAAATTTTGAAATTTGTTACGATCATAACCTATGGTGACTGTACTGTGTGAGAAAAAAGCTATAGTGCGTTTGGTAGGATGTGGAATAATGAGTATGTAGCGCAGATAATCAAAACTTGATGTATGAAAGTTTTGTTTGGTAAAATCCAGTGGTGCTGAACAGAAGTAACGCCAAAATGAGGCAGTTCATAGGGGGTTGAGCAGTTGTAATGATCAAAATAAATGCGCACTATAAATAAGCCAACCGCCTAAAATTTGTCAATTTTAGGGTGTGATTTCAGACGTAAAATGGCACACCCCCGTCACCCTCCTATTGAAGTTACCCCCCTCCCTCCCGGGGTCAACCTCCTTTCATCTGCTTTACATGAATTTTCACTCGGGTGCAAAGTATCGTACATACTCATTTTGCGTTGTTTGGAAGCAATAGATTTCACTCTTTGATTGACATGTCTTTCTAGCTAGCGAATCAAATCAATTGGAAAATTAGCACGTGACCTTGCTTCAGAGAAATATCTACCCTTAAATATACATTGCTAATCAGGGGTGGACAACATATTTTAATTTCCAGGACCAAACAAGTCTTGCAAAAAGTTCTGGGAGAACTGCTTCTAAAAAGTATCCATTTTTGACAGGAAACCATATGTAATGATTTGCACAGAATTTGAAAACTGATTATCAATCATTTTAATCACAATTGTAAGTGATACTTGCTGGGTCAAATTTTGTTATTTTTCAGTAGTTGCTCCAAGTCTATTTCTTGGTATTTCAGCGCTAAGGAAAATAATTGCCTATGCGGGGACAGGTAATTATTTTCCTTAGTGCTGATATACCACGGAATAGACTTTATTTTCCTGCGTGCTGATATCCCATGGAATAGATTTGGAGCAAGTCTAATTTTTCAGCTGACTTCTTCCAGACTTACAAGGAGCATCTTTCATAGGAAATTCCTTGTTCAGTTGACAGCCTAAATTCATATGATAATGGCTATCAATAAAGAGAAACTGTGGATTTTGACATAAAATCAATTTTCCATTTTCCGTCTTTTGGTCTTTATTCCTTTCCTGTCTTCTTTGCAATCTTTCTGTAGACCTGTCGCGAATCTTCGTTAGGTCCGTGACAACAAAAATGAACTCGCTTAGTACGTTTTAGCGTACTTTAATGAGCAAAACAAAACAGATTACACATTTCAGAACTCTCCTCATATCTCGCAGTTTTCGAAGTCTCTCGCGTTCTCTCTCTCTCTCTACCTGTCAATCATTTTTTCACATGGTTGCTTAGATACGGAGTTCCTTTAGCGTTCGAGGAGGGGGGAACACTATCAATTTCCCACAGACCTGAAAAAGTGTCTGGGACCAATGAGGCCGTAGCCTGCTATTGTTTCCACCCCTGTTGCTAACCATGGTCCTTAATGCTCCAAATCAATGACAAAAGAAGCATAGCCAATGCCATGAATGACTGTCATATTAAACGAAAGTTAAATTTTGGACCCAAAGGGATCAACGTTATTTGCAGGTCTTTAACGCTATTATCAGACCAGGTTCAAATAAAACTCTTTTCGTGGCCTCTGCAGACCATGCCATTGCGTCATAAAACGTAATTTGCATTTCTGCAGCGTCAAAAGACGCTTCAGAAGTGGATTCAACTTTATACGAGAAGATAGTTCATGAAGTCTTTTAGCACCACTCTCCAGTTTGATATCACCCCAGTGTGATTTTTAAAGTTGTTGCCTTCAGAGATCATTTGATCCTAAAAGCATACATTTTTCATATAGAAACTCTTTACGAAAATTCAGCTCTTAGCTCAGTCAAAGAGTACGAAACTATAATGGGATACAGCTATTTTTGAAACCATTCTCTCGGCATGGAAATCCTAGGCGTATTTCATTCAATGTTTACTTTTTTGTCCCTGGTACGGGTACGGTATATCTGGACAGTGGCATGGCTATCTGAAAACTTTGCTGTATAAAGTTATCTCAAGGACAGCTGAAGGCTCTATCATGAACGCTATTAATTTCTAAGAAGCCCTTGAGAAAAGAAACGTTGAGTATTCAAATGATGACTATTTCAAAAAGCTTTCAGTACGCCGTCAAATTCAAACTTTCTCATAAAGAACCGTTGAGTCAAATTTCTGGGATTTACAAAACCCTTGTACATGTTTAAGGTAGTACCCGGCATGATGAAACTGCGCATTATCGATCGAAAAACAAAGTAACTCCAAGGAAATACCTGCCAAGTGTGACATGACCTTCCTGTAAATATCTCTATTCGAAAATTCTTCTCCAGAATCAAGAATCCAATCAACTCCTTTTAGAACTTCTTTCTCGTGGCTGAATTTATACATCGTCATGCTTCGACATTGAATTCCTTGAAGGTATCTGTATGTTCAGTGTATCTCTGTGCATTCAGCGTTTTTCTGTGTGTGTGAGAGATAACTCGATTGTCAGTTCAGAGGAACTGCCTGAGAGTACTTGCGACAGAGATCGCGAGAAGATCGATTCAACGCAGCCAAATCAAATTATCCCTCTGTCCTGATCCCACTTTTTGTGCAACACTTCATCAAAACTAACTCTTCATCTCGTCTTCTGCGTTTGAAAAGGCCATATTTGTCGAGTAATGCTAAATACATCGATAGCGGAGGAGATCAATTGCTTTTCTGTTCAGCTGATTATGTTACAATCAAGTGAAAACATGTGCGACTGCGAACCGCCCGCGCGTAAAGTCGATCAACTGCAGACGTAAAGACAAAAAACGATTGATCAAGACCGCTTTCATCCATGAACTTTGTTATTGTTCGCGCACGGCTTTCATGCTATGTACTCAAAAACCAAACAGAGATGATCTTTCGATCAATTGAAATGTTTTATCAAGATTATACTTGTGTCTATAGTTGATTTTAAATCACCTTAGAGAGATTAAGTGTTGAGTAAAGATTTTCCATCACTTTTTCGTGTGTTTAAATATACTTGCTTGCCCTATCATGTCTATGCCATCAAAACGCACCGAATTCTGATTGACTGACAAATTGGCACATTTGAGCAAAACTAGACTGCAAGTATCTTTATGAGAAACCGCTTAGAAGAATCTGTTCGGAAAACCTCCAAAAATTGCTCAAGAGAAAACTGATACATTTTCTTAACCGTTGCTTTTGCAGCCAACTATTCATTGGCTTTTCATTGCTTGTCATTCTTTTGCTTCTTTATAGTTTCAATTGACTGTTTGATTTCTTGATTGCTTGATTGGCTGCTTGCTTCGTTTGTTTGATAATTTAACCGTGCCAATTGCCAATTCGCTAACTTGTTCCTTTCTCCAAAACTGCAGCGCTTCAGACATGTATGGATACAATACACTCATTTCTTATGTTGAATTTGACTCTGAACTTTGCAGTCCCTGCTTTAACGTTAAACCCAATTTTCATAGGAAAAGATTCTTGCTGAGTTGTTTTGTTCTCATGAAATTGAAATTCACAGTTTATCTCTGCTCATTGAAGATCATCGATGCACCTTATGATCCCAGAGAATGACAAAAAAGAGTAAACCATAAAGAATGTTACTTAACTTTGTAATTTATTTTTCGTCTGCAGCTTTGATTTTGATTTTATATTGATTGATTTTATAATATTTATACAGGGTAAAACATTCAGTTACACTGTTTTACAATGTACCCTGTTAAAATAACTTACAAAAGAAAATATATAATTTTACACGTAAATCGAAAAAGAAATAAGATCTATACAGCTATTAACAAAGTGTATAAAAATTTAGGTATGATCATGCATCTAGTAGATATGATGTAAGAGAGAATTAGTTAAATGCATGGTTTGCTATGCTTTTTTTGAAAGTTTTCAATGTCGGGGACAATTTTGATTCTTGGCTTAGCCTATTCCACATTGTCGCACCTTTATATGAGAAGCATTTTTGGCCATTTGCAGATTTTCGCATGGGAATTTCTAAATCAGATCTAGTATTGCGTAATTCTCTCTTACTTGAATCCGAGAGTCTGGAGAACATTTCTGTAAGGTAAGTGGGAGCCAGATCATTGATAGATTTGTATACCATACTCAAAGTCTCCATTTGAATCATTTCACTAACAGTGTGCCATCCAAGTTTCTTGATGATAGGCTTTGCAGAAGCATCATATCTACTATTAGTAACTATTCTTGCAGCCCGATTTTGAAGTTTTTGTAGTTCGTTTATTGCTGTGGAGCCACAGCTTCCCCATACAGGGCAGCAATATCTAAGATATGGTTCCACAAGACTTTTATACATGCTTTGTATTGTGAGAAGAGGGAGAAACTTTTTGGAGTATTTTAACATCCCTATTCCTCTAACCAAAAGTTTGAAAGTATATTAGCTCGCATATGGTTCTAGACTGATCGTGTGATACCTTGTATTAAATCATTGTGGGGGTCGTGGGGACTGACGATTTACGGTTTCTAACTGTGTTTGGAACGGATACCGAAAATATGATTCGAGAAGTCAAATTATCACAAAATTGAAGATAAAACTTACGAATAATTGTCCTGTAGGGTATAATTTTGTGAACATTCTACCAATTTTCACCTTTTCTATCCGATTTAAGGCATTGGAATTAGCTTTCCCTTTTTTGGGTCATAAAAATGATAATGAGGCAGCGTCTGCAACACAGAGCCTAGACGGTACATGCGAAGCTTGGCAAAGTGCTGTGACAGTTTAGCTGAAATTCGAGGCGGTTTTACTGTTTTTATGAACTATTTCGGTTGTTTTACGATTTTCGGTGACCCCCTACGACCCCCACATCGATGTTTTTAGCCTGACTCCTCTATTTTCTCTCACACTCATACATTTTGCTTTCCTTCTGCTTGAAACCGCAGCCATCATGCAGTTCAATGAGGAAAACTACTAACTCATGCAGTAAGCATATTCTAGTCCTAGTAGAGTTTTTGATTTCTGGAAAAGGCTTCTGGAGTTCCTCGTGAGCAGTCTCTCACTAAACATGAGTGTACTGTTTGTTTAACCAGGGACGGTGGAGCGATCCAAAAAGTGGATGGGCTAGGCAGCGAGAGGTAAGCAAGTGTAATTTGGTGAGCTCATTGGATTGCTGGAAAACGTCAATGACGTGGAGAAAGCTATCACCAACATAGTGAGTAGTTTCAAGTATTCAATTCCATCTGCAAAATACCTCTAGGAGTAGCCGAGCTGTTCGTATGCTTTAAAATTTGGCTGATTGAATCGCAAGTCTATAAAGTGTACTACGAAATCAAAAGCTTCATATGTATCGTTCTGAATTCGCCTTTAACGGTTCCAATTTCAGTTTCTCTTTCAGCCTACTAAGTACTAATTATTTTCAAAGTTTTGTCAACTAAAGTAAAGCGATATTTTGCCAAAAAGTGGGTGGGCTATGGCCCACCCAGCCTAACCTGCTCCGCGGTCTCTGTTAACTGTAAAGGAGTAAAATTCTTCCAAGTTCCAATCTGCTATGGCCTTGAAGTAGGATTAACAGATGAGTTTGAGATTGCTATGTTAAACCTTATCAAACTCATTAAGAATGGAACTTGGTTAAACACGGTTGCTAATTAAGGTTTTTAATGACGCCGCAGAAAAGACTTGAGGAGATCTGCAGAGCTTCACAATTTTGCAACGATGAAACATAAATGGCAGTGCACTCAAACATTTTGCATCCAACAGTGAAGACTGATAGCAGAAGGAAATGTTATCAGAGAGTTCAACTCCACAAAAACCACTTTACTAGCCTACGAGAAGACCTATTTACTAGCCTACGAGAAGACTCACTCTTGAATAATGGATGTGGTCGTGGGCTACCCTTTTACCGGGCAGAAATAGCTTTTTCCTTTGCTGCTACCTGAATAAAAAGAAGTTTTTGAAATTTCAGCTGCAGTTCTCCAAGGTCACTCAAAAATGTTTTGACACTGTACAGCATTTAAAAATGTTTTGACATTGTTTAGAATGCAAGTTCGGCTAGTAATTATTTCTCACTTAGTGCTTTGAAATACCTTTCAACGAAAAAGTTTACATTTAGAGCATTAAAAATTTAAGAGACTGTAGGGAATCTATGACAGGGAATATTTCCTTGATTTTGAGATCCCTCTTACCAGCCCTGGACCTAAAATGCGTGTACACGTTTACACCAAAATGCGCGAACTCTCAGATCGCCAAAAAATTAAGAAACTCCAGTACTGGAAAATATGACTTATAAAACTATTTGTTTTCACACAGGAAATCAATTACTTAACTTTCACTTATTTCCCGTATAACATTACTTTGGAGGTACTTGAATAAAGTCTAAACATTGGCATGGCTTCAAAGAACTCAGTTTTGGGATTTTCAGGAGGGAACAGGTTATGAACATAGAGAATGTTATGGAACCTTTAAGAAACTGATAAGAAACTCTGAGCACTGAAAATCTGATAATTTTAAGAAACTTTCAGTCCTGGCCCAAATTCTTAGTTTCCTATAAAAAAGATACGTGCAATCGAGTACTGGCGATTTTTCAAACAGGATTACTGTTTTTTCGATGCCCTGTGTGGTAGTAAGCTTGTGGTTGTTGTAGTTTTCACACTATGATTTCGAGCTATTTTTAGAGCATATCTGTTTGTAGCCCTTGCTTCCGTTGATAGGAGTTTAAATTTCTGAAAGCCTTTGATTAACGACATGTAACGTAGAAAGGTTCAGAATTCAGATACTGTTTAGGATTAAGCAGCGATTTGATTATCAATTGACAAAACATTGCAAAACAGTCCATTTGACAATCCATTCTTATGACTGTGACTTTCTTAAACTGTAGTTGTGTAATTCCATTTTAAATCTGCTGAAATTTGAATAGCCACGACTCGCCACGTCTCCCTAATCTTTATGTGATGTCAGAGCTAGCGTATTACTTCGTTATGATCCTTTGAAGTGAAAGTCTTGCTTTGCGTTTTTTCTGTCCTTTATTAGTTCCTTGCATAGGTTCATAAAAAAACCCTTATCTTTTCAGATCATTGCATAACTTCTTACCAACTGGGTCATGAAATCACTTCCTGTTGAAATGGCTCCTGTTTCCAAAATATCGTAACAATGACATTAGCAGACATGTTTTTCATAGCAGGTATGCTCAATTAGCTTTTAAAATAAACTTGATTGAAACCAGCCACTCCATTCTAACTACACGAGTGATGCGCTCTGAAGAGAACAGCATCAACAATAGCAACGTCACTGTCAGCTCGCATCGTATCTCCAGCCATAGCACTTTGCTCAGAATGAATATTTAAAAAGTTGGCAACTTTGAAAAGTAATGCTTGGTTTCCATATAGGCATATGTGCCATAAGGTTGCCGGCGGCAGTCTTCTACCGGCTTTCATCTGACATGCCCCGGGTGCCGCAGTCGAACGATATAAATGGAAACACCTGAATACTGTGCCGCAATCATCGTGGCTGAATTGCCCGCTGTGAGATAGCAGTAACTATGCCGATAACTATGGGACAGAAGGAAGACAATGAGAGACAGAACAAAGGAAGACAATGATTTTGCCGGCAGCTGCCGCAGACAACCTGTTTCCATATAAATCTCGTGGCTAAAGATGCCACAAGGATCGAGAAAAGTTGAAATTATTATTGATTTTAACCATTTTCATATTGAAAATATATGGTAGTCATTGCCAAAACAGGATGACGTTTGTATTCATTTTCCATTAAAACAGTCCGTTAGGTATTGCTGTTTCTCAGTGTTTGATCTCTGTTGTGATTTTTCTAATATAGACTGTATTCTCCTACCACGTCTTACATTCTTGGTTTAATGGAAAGTTAGCTTCTTTATAATTTCATTATTAGGGCGTCTAATAGTATGTGCTATCCATTTATGCTGTTGTTCTGTGTAGAACGATTCAACGGAGTCTGTTTGGGTTACAGAAAACAGATCTCTGTCTCTTATGACATATCTCCAGTCGACTGTCTCAGATTTTAGCAGCATTCAACTTGTCAACTTTACTTTCAACTTCTCAACTTAAGCAGCATTCAACAACAAATGATTCAACTTTTCCCAAGTCATTACGGTACCATAACTATGATGATTGCGGCATACCCGGCAAAGGTTCCGGCAATGCGTGCGACAGCCTTACGGCATCTTACGGCTATATGGAAACCAGGTTAAAGTCAACATGTTATAGATCACAATCTCTTGGCATCAAGCCCAAGTTTCATTCCATAAAAACCCTCACCTTACGTTCATCTCATTGAAATGAATTTATGTCGTTGTTGTTGTCGTTTCTCCTGTACATGCAATTTCTCACTTGTAGGTAGGAGCTTTTACTTTAAATAGCTCAAAAGAAACATCCATCTTAGTACTGATGGCTTTCTTTTCCTTGTAGCACTCCAGGAAGACCGCTTTTTGGCGTCTTAGGGTTGGGTGCTTCTGAGTAAAATGGCATGCGATTTAGGCCATGTCCGTTTCTAGAAGCGTTAGGACATGAGTCGTAGTTATAGCGACATATCAGTTCACTCAACGAGCCAACTAAGACATGTGATCAGTCGAATCAAGCCCACAGATCATGTTACCATTTTCTGTGAAGTCCTTATTCTTTGCAAATTCAACTCTATGCTGAGATTCTGGTTTTTGAAAACATACTTAACAACACTTTATCACAAATGTGGGGGTCTCAAGGGGGTTAAAAATCCGCCGTTCCGCGCGATTTTCAGTTAAAATCCGCCGTCCTGGTCATTTTTAGCCAAAGTTCCGCGTCCCGCCACTTTGTTATAAAAATGATGGCACAAATTAGTATTGTTAGACATTTTCACCCATACAGGTGAAAAGAGGAGGAAACTAGCACTTAAAATTTGTGTGCAAAGCTTGGAAAATATTCTCATTGTGCTGACCAGAAAAACAGAGGTGTGACCAAGACCTCTTTTTGCAAGGCAACAGATGAAGGATCCGCAAATCCTTGAAATTTCATGAAAATTCCGCATTCCGCTTATGATTTTTGAGTAAATCCGTGTCCCGTAGGAGTGGAGAATTCCGTCGTTCCATCGATAAATTGCTAGAATTCCGTATTCCGCAACAAATTTTCTTCAAATTCCGCTGTTCCACAAACCCTGATGACCCGCACACAAATGCTGCTAGAATCTAGTTTACCAGAATGCCTTTGCAGCATACATTAGAAAACCTAATGGAAAACTTCTGAGGTAAAATTAATTGAGCTGAAAGAGGTAAGAATGCTGAAAAACCATGGTTCAAGTTCAACAGTGTGATCCATAGAGATAGGAATGAACGGAAAATTCAAAAACAATGGAGCGAAGAGTAATATTGTTACAATTTGGCACAACCTCAAATGATCCTCGATTAAATTAAGTGGGACGGAAATGATATTAGATCTCTCAAAAGAGACACATGACCTTCTTTCATGAAAAAACTCATTATTCTTTATTTGGACGACTGCCAATTTCAAATCCATTCAACGAAAAAAGAATCAATTGTCTCAAAAACCATGCTCCCTTTCAGTGCTAGACCTGCTTTAAGTCCATTCCGTGTTATATCAGCACTTAGGAAAATAATTACCCCTGCGGGGCCGTAGACTACGAAGAGGACGCTGCGAAGGAAAAGCGAAGGAGAATGTAATTATTTTCTTTACCGTTGACATACATTGGAATAGACCTGCAGCTATTACAGTGCCGTCTTTACCGTTGAGCTCACGAACGTCTCTAACCCCAATCATATCGAAATAGTCACGTGGCTTGCAAGGGCGCCGGAGGCACAGGTGCAGCGGGAGCAGCTAGTGCCCTTTTCAGAAAGAATTTTCTCGTATATCCTCTTAATGCTCTACATCTTAATACTTTGACCTATTTTCTTCTCCAAATGCACTCTAGTTTTGTCAAAAGATGCTTTTCAAGATTGTAACGCAAACAAATGGAAAGTAGTTGAGCATGTGTGGCAGGACAAGAATTTTTGTCAGAATTGCTAGAAACTGATTGAGAGAGTCGTTTAGAGCCAAAATAGGGGCTGATATTTTCAAATTTTTGTAGACAAATTTATCAAGGCATTCTATTTTGAAAGCAAGTAACACTGGACTGTGAGAAGCGAGTATTCTATTGGTCGAGCCTCGAGCCTTTCAGCCTTCAATATCGAGCCTGCGAGTCTGGACTCTGGAGCCTTTGAGCCTTGAATTTCGAACCTCGAGCCTTTCGACCTTCGAGCCTCGAGCCTTTGAGCCTCGCATTTCACAAACCTATTTTCCATTATTCAACCCTATCAGGCCTAGGGTATTTGATGCTCTAGGAAGCCTAGGGGGGGGGCTGATTCGGCCCCCCCCCCCTAATTTACTTCTGTTCTGGACAACCTAGAGCCTTGAAACTTTGCATGTTTATAGAACAACTTATGATGAACCAAAAAATGTAATCTATTTTTAGATATGTCACGTGACCTTTCCATGACGTCACATTATTCAATTTTCAAAGTCAATAGGGTTCAGTACTAAAAATTTTCAATCGTTAATTGTGAGAAAACAAAAAGCATTAAGGACATCAGTCCAATTTCACTGTATTCTATGTCCAAATAGTATTTGCTCTGTTAAGAAAAATTAACAAAAAGTGATGACGTCATCACACAGGAATGCAAAGAATTCGCGCATGCGTAGTGCCAAAATCCGCAAAACCATACGTTCAAATTAGAAATGAGCTAATTTTTTGGATAGAGCATCAAACGTAGTATTTATTCCTACCTTTTCATCATTTTATCACATTAGCTGTAGATTTTATTAGGAATTATTCAAAATTTTACACATACATCTCTTAAAAACTGGTCGCGTTTACCCCCTGGAATGAATTTGATTTTTTCAAAATTAATTTTACATCGTAACAAAGATAAAAACTAAAAGTCAGAAAGTTTCAGTGTTGTAAGTGCACTTGGTAAAAATCTACAGACAAAAAACCGCTAGGGATTCAGCCCCCCCCCCTAGGCTTGATAGGGTTAACAAACGGTACATGTAACTTTTAACAATTGAACAGTAAAGTAGGATTTGAGACTAATAGCGAATGGCATAGGAATTTCATTGATTGGTATGTAGGAATACAAGCCAATTAGCGAATTGCAAAATTTGGATCTCAGCAACTAGTCCCCGATTGAAACTTCTACCTGCAACTTTCCGATTACATGCAACAGAACCATTACAAGCAAGTGATAGAATACAGCTGTGCACAACTTCAGTCACAAACGCCAGACGGTCTAGTTATTTTGCGGGTTACTGGCTGCCAGGGCCGATACCAGCTATGCCTGCGTAGGGGGGCGAAGAACCAAAATTTTCCGACGAAAAAACCATCAACAACAACAGCAACAACAACAGTTGTACACATCTAACTCCGCGGTAACTAAAATTTGGCCACATTTCGCAATTCAACGTTGAAATTAACACAATTAGTCATTATCAATCAAAAATATGCCATAAATTCAATAATTTCTGTTGGAATTTATGTTTTTACACTAAAAAATTCATATTTTTCTCCATTATTTCTCCTCAAAATCCTCCAAAACTAGTTATTTAGAACACAAAAATTTCGACAAGAGAGCAAAATTTTCCGACAACTGGTCTGCTGGGGGGGGCGCTCCGCCCCCCAGCCCCCCCATTGGCTTCGGTCCTGCTGGCTGGTTGTGATAGATCTCCCACATACATATGAAGAACGTTCCTGAAGTATTTTCTGTGGCGCACATTCTTTGAAATCGGGCTTGTTCAGTTCGTGGAAAAATATGTGGTCTGGCAATTTTACAAATTTGCAAGGATTCTAGCAAGTGCCTTGTAGTCATAACAAGAGGATAGTTAATATAAGACATGTCGTCGACGTTCCAAATATTTTTATAAAATTTAGAAGATTGTTGTATTCATTGGAGCTGCAATAGCCTGAGTACAAGAGCCTGAAAGAAAGGCGTGGGTCTGGCACCCACATAAGCTGTTTCACTGTTTCATAATGAGTCTCTGTTGCTCAAGGTTTGACGCAATAGGGAAACTAGGGACTCGAGTGATCAGTCTATCTAGGACCCTTTACAATATAAATACTATCCTGGAGATTTTGAACCTCTTTTAAAATCCTTGGATTTTCTATTAATAAGTTATCGTAAAATTGCAGATTTTGTTTAGTAGGATTAGAGAAAACTTCAAATTGGTGGTTAAGCAGAGATGCTACCAAATAGTATTCTACTTACTACCTGGGGTAGCTTATTAAATCACAGCGTTAAGATTCTCACTTTTGGTTGGGATGGTTAACGTTTCAATACTTGCGGACAAGAAATCCATTGAATGCTCCATAGAAAGATCTTTCAGGAACAATGATTCTTTCAGTGTTCTCATAGATAACGCCTAATTGCTGCACGGTTAAAAGGTCTATTTCATCCAGCATGCATTGCACGTACCGTCTCTGGTAGCATAGGCTTCAAATTTCTAATTAAAAAGCTGGGTGTAAAATTCTATGACCTATTTCTTTGAACTGAACGGCTTCGAAGAATTTTGAACTATTTTACAGTAAATCTGCAGTTGGACTTTTCTGAAATCTATAATATATTCAGAATTACAGTGTTTTTCTTCTTTTTTAAGAATTCGGGAAAATTTTTCGAAAAAAACTTAAAACAATCGTAATGTCTGTTGACAAAAGATCAAAAAATTTTCAAGAAGACTATAGTTTATGGATGCCTACAATATGGTATCAAGGAAACCTCTTGCACTCTCCTGGTTTGTGATTTAGAAATTTGATGACGTCACATTATATGATGAGCTAAAACTAAAATAGACTGTAATTTCCACAAATTTTCAAGATATCTGAAAAGTCCAATGGTAGAAACATAAAAAGTGGCTAAAGTTTCTTTCAAGTCATTCAGTTTAAAGAAATAGGTCACTGAAATCCTGAATCAATAATATTGGTTCCAGAATATAAAAAGGTGGGAGTAAAGCCCGGCGCACACTTGAGATATCAATCGTTACTCGTAACTGTTGCCTAAGCTATTTCCTCAAGTGTGCGGTGTTTTTTTCAGCGATTTTCGCTTCGCATGCCATCAGCGTCGGATATTCGACATGTTGAATAATTTCGGGCACGAGTTTACATTTTCTCACAGTGTCCACACGTTCTGAGCTATTAGCTCAGTGATCGATGCAAATGCGCGTGATTTTTTTCATCCATACAGTTTTGAATTGGGTATGTATGAAAAACGCATGAACATTCCATCGATCACAACAGTCACGAGTCATGGCCAGCTCAGCTAATAGCTCAAGTGTACGCAAGACTTAAAGTTCAATGGCCTATTTCATTGAACGGCATGGCTTTATAGACATTTTTCTTACCGTTGATCTTTCCAGACAGCCCTAATAGTTTCGAAATAACAGTATTTGCGGATTGATTTCATCAAATTTCTAAATGGTAAACTAGAAGAATGAATGACTTTTGCTTAATACCAGACTACAGACATTCTTAAACTCAGTCTGTTTTTGAAAGTCATTTTGTGTCTTCTCAAATGGTTTGGAAATTACCACGGCTGTGAGTATTTTCTTAAATACTCTTGAATTGACAAAATCGGTTAAGGTTTATTTACCTCCATTCCAAGTCATGTGATCAAAATCTTGCATATTGTGCCATGCAAAGTTGTGCCATGCCATGAGTGAAAAAGCAGCATAATACTAAAACTTGCCAAGGGTATGATCACGTGAATTCAAATGGGTATAACGAAGATTAGCCGATTTGATCTATTCTTAAAAAAGCAAAATCTCAAGGTTCTAAAACTATTTAAGATCTCATAAAAACGGTAGAAATATCGTGAAATACAGTAAAACACCGCAAACCAACCTCGTTCCCAGGGTGTTCTTACGTCATACGCTGATCACGAAGCCGAATGAACACCCTGGTACACTTCGATCACATTTGCCCAAAAAATGGGCAAATGTGGAAGCCATTATGGATTTTACCGTTGGCTAGGCAACGCCAATCGACGGAAAATGGCCGTTGCTCTGGCGCTAATTCTGCACAAGATGAATGGAGAAATTGAAAACAAACACTTTGGGGACCTTATTAGAACCTTTTTGAAGGTATTCAAACAATAATCTGGGGTCGGTAAGTGTGCTTAATGTGAAAATAAGCTCGGTTTGTTTGGAACGAAAATGGGCCTAAGTTACAAACTCGGGAAACTTTCACCGCAGCTTCAAAAATGAAATGGCTCGTTATTCTTCGAATTTCGGATTTAAGTTGCAAATTATGGTCGGAATAGGTAAGGAATATGGTTTTAAGCTGAATTTTGACATGCCGAGGTCGTTTACCCAGCGCAAATCGGAGTTACGGCCCAAAATGGCGAACAGCCAATCAGATTGAAAAACGGCCTCTTGTATCCCAGAGTAGAGGTAGAGCAACGAACTCACTCTGGGGACGAGATTGACCGCAAACAAGAACATACGAAAAGTAGAACCTGTAGACTGATTTTGTGGGAAAAGACACCCAAAGATAAGAACCAAAAACAGACTGATTTACTTCTATGTTCTCATGAGATGGTACACTTGATTAAGAAATTTCATCATATCAATGTAAGCAAATTCCCAACTAGGTATTGATAACTGAACATCTCTAACTGTTTTCAGGGATATACAAATTGTTTATCAAGCCGTATGATATTAACTGATTTGTCAACAACAAAGATACCATGCTCTCTAATATTCAAATGCAGTCATTATATACTCAAGTCTATTTAACACATTATACAGTATACCGTAGCTATATATTCATCACAGTCACAAGTGTCCTTGCAATAAGAAACACACACTGAAAATGTCATAAGTACTTCATTTATAAGAACCCAGCCAGTCTGTTTTTTAGAAAAGTATATTCTTATTTGCGGGGTTTTACTGTAGCTAAAGTTTCTTCGAAGTCATTATTCAGAGAAATAGGTAATAGAAATTTACACCGACATTTTAAATATATTGAGCCAATGCAGAAATCAATGCATGTGGATGAGGGCCGCAAATACGGAGAAGAACAGATTCGCTTTCAAAAATATACGCATACGTACGGACGGGGCCTGAGAGTCAGAGCGTTGAGATCATTTCATTAAAACGACGCCTTTTGTCTCCTTTTTTCAGGTAAGACCAGTCACTGTGCCAACGACATAACTGCAATAACTGATTGGTGATTTCAAAATGAAAATAGCTCACTGAGTCGTAAAAATCCTTAAATGTGGGTTTACCTAAGCTGCTCCACAAACAAGGCAATAAACTGCTTTCTGAACAGTCTTTTGAACAGTTATTAATGATACATCAACGCTCCCACCATCAGAAACAAATAATGAGTTGCGGCTCAACAGCTGAGCTTGGTTTCATTGACAAACAATTAGAAATAAACTTAATTCAAAGATTTATTCACAACTGAATAATGAACAACGTTCCTTCATAAATTGTTACAGCTTCTTTAGTTATGTGCCTTGTTGTTTTAGTTTCTGTGTGGTCGAAATACTGGGAGAAAGACAGGGCTGAAAATGTAAATATAATGACTCTAGAGGGTTGCCTTGTTTTTAAGTATTTTTAAAGTTGTGTTCATAAGAACCTTTTGAATTCAGCTCGCAGTTTATATGGTATTTCAAGATTCGTAAATTGACATCTGCAAAAAAACTAGAAGACTGGTGTCGGAGTTGAACTGATAGGTATCACGTAACCTTGATTGGACGGAAAATTTACCTCAAATGGGCCATTTTCGTCACGTGGTTAGACAGCAGCGATATCATTGGCTAAGCATGAAATTAGACAACTTCCGCATACCTTGCAATCAGTAAGGATTGAGTGTCATAATCTGTCAATAGCATAGTAAGGTTACAAATTAAGTCTTGTTAGATGAGCCTTAGACCCAGCCTTCCACCTTTCAGCGTGGCCCATTTCTAAAATGAGACATAAGCGCTGCAAAAACAATTGCGTCAATTTCATAGTGGTGACTTGCGATTGTGCTGAAAATGATTGCCGGATTCAATCACTGCTAAACAAGGACCCAACGTAAACTCAACTTGGGACAAAGTATAGTTATTTAATATCTATATGAAATGTTAGTCCTATGTCTTTACCCACACAAAAGCCGTGAGATTGGCTACAAATCCAAATTTACCTTGATCTGTAAACAGACCAAAAGTCTTTATGCAAAAGAATTTTGGAACGAATCCTTTTTGCTTTAACTTTAAAAATCGTTTGGCAAGACATGACCTCATTCGCACGCTTTTCTAGATTCAAGAAAAATGCCTTGTTTCGTTAAATTTTGTACTGGTTTCCCTACTCATTTCGTTCAAAATATCGACAATTTTTGTTCAAATTAGATTTTTTTATTGAGTGAAGCACAACGTCGAATGCGATGATCAACTTCCAGTTGGAAAACATGAAGATCAAGTACAGTTTCCACGCTAGTATGGGGTTGAAACTAGGCGTTACATACCCTAGGTACCAGAGCCTCCAAAAGAAATAAAAGAAGAAAGAAAAATGAAAGATTTTTCTTTCTTCTTTTATTATTTTTTGAGGCTCTAGTACCCAGGGTAGCCGTTACACCGCATTTGTGCCATTCTTCCGGGAAAGGTTTACCGCCCTAAAGCTATCAGGTAGAGTGTATGGTCAACCAGTACATGGCACAAGGTACGTCAGCAAAACAAAAATCAGCACAAAAAGTTATTATCATTATCACTTTAGAGTTCTTTATAGTTGGTTTCTTTAAATAGTTCTACTTCAAGAAGTAATCAAAACCAACTATTTACAAAAAGAAAAGAAATTACAGTTCTTTAGATACACTAAATAATACTTAAAATACCCTATTTACATATCCTACAACAACAGTTCTTTTCATTCCATTTTTTATGTATGATTTGAGGGTACAAACGGAGGCGGCAATTTAATGTCATTAGGTAGGGAACTCCATAATATACTACCAAGAAAAGATAAACTATCGTTGCCGTAAGTAGTTGTTTTAGTTTGAGGCAACATCAACAGATTTTTCATCTCAAATTGTAATTATTGTCCTTTTCTTTGAACATATCGCACAAAATCGAAAGATTTTGTTGTGTTTAAGTGTCATAAACCTCGAGCATTAATTTTTGCAATTTCTTTTGATGAATAGTGCACTCCTTTCCTCTCTGTAACAGCTCATTAAAGGTGGATGTATAATCATTGAAGAGAATTCGAAGCGCTCTCTTATGGTGGGTGCGATTCAGATCATTATTTGCAATCTTTCCGCAAAATACCTATATCAACGGACAGTAATTAAACTGAGACATTATGAAAGAGTTGCACAGTAAAAGAGATTTTTTTCTCACTTAGATATAGCTTGAGACCCTAGAGAAGGCACTGACTTCGTTGTTTGCTTTTGACATAATTTTGTGACATGTTGGTCGAACTTTAGTCTCGAGTCAATGGAAATCCCCAACAACTTAACACTACTAACAAGATCAATGAATACATTTCCAATATCGAGTACAATATCATCACCTGTCTTCAAACCGAGTAGCATAACTTGAAATTTTGATGGATTTGCTACCATTTGATTTGTTTTGAACTTTACGGCAAACAAGTTTACGGCACATTCAGGGTGTGTTTAATTGGTACCAACACTGAAAACAGTAGACGTCGTACACTCGGAATTTCTGTTTGATTGTCTCCCAAATTCTGAAAACGGTAGGTTTGGCAGGTTTGGAAGGCCTGCTGAACCTTCTGCTCCAAAAGACAGAGGGTGTGTTTGATTAGTATCAATTCTGAAAACAGTAGACTTCGTATACTCAGAATTTGTGTTTGATTATCTCCCAAATTCTGAAAACGGTAGGTTTGGCAGGTTTGAAAGGCCTGCCGAACCTTCTGCTCCAAAAGACAGAGGGTGTGTTTGATTGGTATCAATTCTGAAAACAGTAGACTTCGTATACTCAGAATTTGTGTTTGATTGACTTCCAGATTCCGAAACGGCATGTTTGGCAGGTTTGGATCGATGGCCTGCTGAACCTTCTGCTCCAAAAGGCGGAAGGTTTAGCAGACTTTGGAGAGATTCTCGTCTTCATTTGAGAAACTGTGAAAACGAGGCGGATTTGCTCGTGCTGCTATGGTGATTGAGTTGGTTCAATCTTTGTTGCCAAGCACCAGACTCGTCTTCGTATTTTTCAACTGGAAACCTCGTCTTCGCCAGGATAAATCTGAAACCTGCTGTTATGAAAAATTTTGTGTTTGATTGGGAACTGTGTATCCATCTCTCCGAATTCCACCGTTTTCAGAATTGGGTAGGTTTGGAATTACCAATCAAACACACCCAGAAGGTTTGGCAGACTTTGGAGAAATGCTTGTTTTCATTTGCAGAATTCTGAAAACGAGGCAATTTTACTCTTACTTTACTCTTAATTGCCAACCACAAGACTCGTTTTCATTTTTTTCAACTGGCAACCCCTTCTTCGCCAGGATAAATCTAAAACCTGCTGCTTTGAAGAACTTTGCATTTGATTGGAAACTGTGTCTCCGTCTCTGCGAAGTCTACCGTTCTCAGAATTTAGTAGGTTTGGAATTACCAATCAAACACACCCAGAAGGTTTGGCAGACTTTGGAGAAATGCTTGTTTTCATTTGCAGAATTCTGAAAACGAGGCAATTTTACTCTTACTTTACTCTTAATTGCCAACCACAAGACTCGTTTTCATTTTTTTCAACTGGCAACCCCTTCTTCGCCAGGATAAATCTAAAACCTGCTGCTTTGAAGAACTTTGCATTTGATTGGAAACTGTGTCTCCGTCTCTGCGAAGTCTACCGTTCTCAGAATTTAGTAGGTTTTGAACTACCAATCAAACACACTCTTGGTAGTCAATCAAACACAAATTCCGAGTCTTCCAAGTCTACCGTTTTTAGAATTGGCACCAATCAAATACAGTAAGGCCCCGCATTTAAGAACCACCTTTTCACACCCTAGGCTAAAATTTTTCTTATATCTATGATACTTGTAATTTTTTAGACTCAAATTTCTTAAAGGGGCAGGGTCACGTAATGTAAACAAACTTTTTTCGAAACGATGATTTTTCAGGATTTTTGCTAGTCCATATCACAGAGATTTTCCATTACTTTTCTCAAAATAAAGGTGTCGTTTTGAAGATGGACTCTTGAATTTTCTAGAGAAATAAACCAAACACCCATACGTTGTAGGATTGCAGAGATATTGGTGGATTTTTACAAGTAACTTTATAGTGGATTCACCCCATCCACCAAAATCTGAGCGGAACACAATGGCCACGTGTGGGTAATAACATAGATCATAGAGATAACAGGTTCGTTTACGGTTACGTTACCTAGCGCCTTTGTCTGGAAAGTCATGGAAGATAAGTAACGATAGCATTTGCTTTTATTGATACATTTGCCATATGTGCATGCTATCAATGATTGTAATGAATGCCAATTAAAATATGGATGAAAAGCTGTTCAATGTAAGGAATCTTGGTAGCAATTTCGTATAAACTCTATGTGAATTGAAATGTTCCCGGACCATCAGATCAGGACTTTAATGTCAATCGAAATACAAGAAACTCTAATTTGGGTGTGAGCCTCAAGTGTTGCTTATAAGTAAGGGGCTTATCATTTTTCAGTAGCCAAGAAGTTGCCTGTAGGTGGTTTCTTTTAAATGCGGGGCCTTACGGTACACCTAATTTTTACAAACGCGTTGCTTCAGTTGTTTCAATTCCCGTTTGATTGCTTGTCGCATATCACCCATACCAAGACCATATACAAACGGATCAACAAATGTATTGAACATTGTGAGGAACAATGCAACCACTGTCACTTCAACCAGCTCTCTTTTCGGATTGGATAAAATGTAAGCAGATATACAAGCCAATGGCAGCATGCACACAATATACATAATGACAACAATGCTTGCTGCAAAACTCAATTTCAACTGTCTTCTTGTTAAATCGTACTTCTCTTTCTGGGTGCCAAACATGTTCTGAGGAACAACCTTTAGTTTCGTGCGACAGAGCCTGTACAAGCTACCCTGGACGACTGTCAGGGAAATTGAAGATACGACCACAGTCGTTATATATAGCCATGATGAGCGTGGGTTGTTGCTATATAGAATTTGAGAGTAGTTTGATTCATTTGGATGCAGTGCTAATAACCCACATAAAATGCTGATTATCCATACAGAAACGACAGCAAAGTTTGTTTTTGAAGGAGTCATAATCGCATGGAATCGTAAGCTATAGATGCATGCAATGTAACGTTCGATAGCTAATAGGAGTATGAAGCCAGTGGAAGCATAATGGGTTTGGGCTGCTATTATCTCTACAATTAGACGCAACATTTGGCAAGACGGAGAAATTAAAGTTGGTTGTAAGCCCAGACCAATTAAAGTAATGAGCGTTATTCCTAGGATTTGTAAGTCATCGGATACTGACAGGCAAAACAGAATTTTGTGCCGTGGTAATGCCAATCTGAAGCGCACGATGAGTATTCTTACGATCAAGAAATGTAAGGGTGCTACTACCAAGTAAAGAGACAATATAACAAATGGTTGTGTCTTCGGAAAACACCTGATCGACTCTGTGGATGTGATATTTGACATTATGTATGATCTTTGGACTGTTCGCACACAACAAACATCTCTTACTCAAGTATTTTCCTCTTCTTTGTTTTCGCCATGTTCTTTTCTCTACTTGTTGTGACCCTTGTCATGTTTCCCTATCTTAGATTATATACTGTGTATTCTTGTTGCCCGTTGGGACCTCTTATGTACTATACTATGTACTACCATTTGTACTATTTGTACTATTTGTACTATTGGGACTTCTCTGCACTATTTGCTTGCACTTTGGTTTGGGTATGTCCTTGTAGATTTGCGATATTTGTTATGATTTCCTGTCTCTGACTAGTACATGTTTTATGTTACAAGATAGGATATACTGTTTGTTCTGCCTATCCTTTAGTTTTACTATTTTCTTGTCATAGTGTAGATCTTTGTTATCTCCATTCACTTCGATAAATATGTTTCCTTGTCGCGCGAATATGTTTTCTGGTTGCGCGTTATATTGCTATGTTACTGACTGCAGCATTTGCCCATTTGCATATGCACTGGTTTTTGCTATGTACTTGGTGCAGTTCATTTTTCTGTTTTATTGTAACTTTACTTGGGAGAACATTAATTAGAGCATTTTGATACAAGATATAATCTTTGTCGTGTGATACAATCTCTTTCTCTACTATTAGCCAATGTATCTGTTTGGCAATGTTCTTGGTGCAACAATAGATCTCTCTGTGTCTTTACGTTTTAATCTTCTTCGCCTTCTTTAATCTTTTCTCTTTTTATGTCCCACTATCAACGTGGTTGTGCATTGAATGCTTTTAATTGAAGAGAATATTTGGATGTGAGAAAAATACATTAGCAGATACCTTTATAAGGAGATGCTTCAAGCAATCAAATAACCACTTGCAATCAAGTGTTTACTTTGGACGTGTTAAAATGATGTTAATAGTGCAACTTTTATCCCATTCTTCACACTTGTGAGAGCAATTTTTTGAGTTAGCATTGCAAGCTCTTTCCATTGCTGCTCGATGCTTCGCACGTCTTCCTACACGATTGAAGAGTTCATCATAACCATCTGTTATACATATGTTAGCCATATTTGGCACATAAGAGGGAGCAACTCCATCCCACGGGGGTACATGACTTGCGGATGCACGGGAATCTGCTGCCCGGTTTTCAGAAATCTACCCTCTTCAAGTTGCCGACAATTGCCGTCATACCCACTTTTATGATGAATTTTGGCAAAAACTGCCAATTTTTGACAATTTTTTGCCAATTTCTGGAAAACCCACCCATCTTTAAGGAAAATCTGCTGATAGGGGGCCCTTTTTTAGAGAATTTTGGACGCAAAAAGCCACCCATATGGGCGGCACATATCTGTACCCTCAACATGTTATGTTAATCCCCGGGCTCTGAATGTCGCTTAAGCATAAGAATGGGCCTAAAGCAGAATCGGTGCAAGTACCCCGAAAGAACACTAAAAATCTCACTAGTCTCATACATTTTCAGACAAATTTTTCGTTTGATTTATTGCTAATAGTCATCCAAAAGTATCTTCAATTGCTCGAAGTTGGGGGGGGGGTCAAGCAGGGTGAAATTTTCACAACTAAAGGCTCGGAGCGTGATGCAGGGGTTGAACTGGCCTAAGCCACCGCTGAAGAAACTTAGCCGCTGCAGCTAATTCATGATTTCTAATGGCTGAACGAGTCTCATGATGCAAGGATGAAATACTCAAGAGACATATGAATGTCTAAACTGGCCCAAAGTACTTACCATTGTCGTAAAAATCCATTCCAAAAACGAGATGCACTTTTCTGTCCAAACTTCAGTTTCCATCTTGGTTTCACCACGAATTGCGCGATGCGCTGTGAAGGAGGCGCATATTACATAGCAGAATGAGCAGAATGCAACTCAGTGCCTCCTCTCCCATGTGCAGCTCCCTGGTTAGCGTACAAGTCACATTTTCCAAATGTCACAGGGAAACCAACAGATTTTCCGATTTCACTCTTATTAGCCAACGAAATCACCGTGTTCCGATCACATGACATGAGGCTTTTGAGACAATCTTTCTGGCATCCTCACGAAAATAAAAAATTTGAAATTCAAATAATAGAGATACAGAGCTGGTTTTACACGGATCAGTGCTGCTGGCCAATGTCCATATTTTGCATTTTGCATTTGGATCAAATCTCGTCAGGGATCGGCGTTACATCGAATTTCATTCCGTCGAAAATTTGCCTATGTTCAAGAAGTTTTCAGGAACGCTTAAGATGGAACGTAGCATTAAAAATTCGTATGTTACATGAATCATTTTCAGGATTTCAGGAACAACATCAAAATATTTCTTTGTATGACTTTCGACAATCCTTGAAGAGTCAAAGCTATCTCTCAAGAGAGTCTGGTACTGCAATTTTCAAGAGAGTGTGGTACTCAGGGTAGCCCTCCTGAGTACAATTCAATCAAAGTGCCACACTTTTAATTTTGAAACTGATCATGTAAGGTTGGCTAGTGCATGTATTGAGAGTCTTACGCCATAATTTCGTTAATCACCATTTGCAAAAACCCTGGTCTAGAGGCGGTTGTCTTTGTGCCTGAAAAGGGACATTTGTCGAAAGAGACCAAAGCCTTTTGGGCAAGCAAGATCAGTATCTCGTTAATCAATTTGTGGGATCCTTTTAATCAATTTGACATACTCCTTCAATTAAATACCTTGATGAATCATGAATTGCTACGACGCTTAGCGAAATAGCTGCATATTCCTGCGAATAAAGTTTTGTGGATTTATCGGTATGTGTGTGGTCACCAGGAGCATCCCAACAGATATTGCATAAAAAGAGACGGTTGCATGTTTGCTTTACTTTTGATAGAGGAAAAGCATTTCATGCGTACAAAGTTCCCATCACGTGTGTTGGGTTGAAGTAAAATTTTTGGAAATTTCTCTTTTAGACCATAAGCAATAGGACACCAATGGTGTGTCAATGTGAATTTTGATAAGTAGAAAGTTACCTTAACCTATTTTTGTCATTTGAACTCTAACAGTGATAAGGTGGCTCACTACCAAATAAAGATAAGTTCAAAACACAAAACAAGTATTAAGGTGGCTCGCTACTGATAAAATTTCGCACTGATACACACTTGGTACTGTAAATCATTCAGGACCGTCGAGAAGGGGGGGGGGTAGCTAGGGTAGTTACCAGGAGGCCCGGGGCCTTTAGGGGCCCGGAAAGACATATATTTTTAATTTTTTCTTTGTTTTCAGTTTTCCTCAAGGAACATCTCTAGGCCAGCGGGCCCGCTGGCCTTCTAAGCTTAGTCTTTACACAAATATCAAAAAAGATTTTTCTTCAAAAATTGTGTTCCAACAGTGTATAGGAGGGCATGTCCACCTAAAAGCAGTGTTTTACCGGTGAATTTGAGGGCGTGGTCCAAGAGAAAAATGGCGTGGCCCAAAAAATTTTTCGATGCCTTTAGCGCTGGAGGGCCCCTTTTGCTCCCAACCTTGGGGCCCGGTCCGGCTCTCGACGGCCCTGAAAACATTTCAAGAGTACGAAGCAACTTTGATCTGTTTGATGTAGGTGTATAGCCAAGTATTGTACGAGATTGTTACTGGAATGAAAGTATTTAAATACTTTCAAAGACAATGTTGTTAATCTGAACGAGGTGTATACGTAGTGATTAGGCACTCAATTTTTCATACCCAGATGTTGAAATCAAACAGGAATAGCAAAACGCGAGGCAGAGATCATTGCTAGTGGAGTAGTTAGCCCTAAACAACTATGCCCTAAATAAGTGGCATAGAGAAATTAAGTTCTGAGAGGTTTACCCATCCTTTTTAAAAATAAATGCCACCATAAAAGAACTGGTTGTCACCATAAAAGCCAGAATAAATGCCACCATAAAGGAAATAAATGCCACTTGTAAATAAATGCCACTTGTGAATAAATGCCACCATAAATGCCACCATAAAAGAACTGGGGCAGAAATTCCGTCCTCTATCCCCTTTGCCCTGACTGTAACCCATGCCTAGCTTTTATCCCG
Source organism: Aurelia sp. 3 sensu Dawson et al. (2005) (assembly GCA_964020215.1). NCBI lineage: Eukaryota > Metazoa > Cnidaria > Scyphozoa > Semaeostomeae > Ulmaridae > Aurelia > Aurelia sp. 3 sensu Dawson et al. (2005). Next base: position 14,209,920 of record OZ026585.1, read on the forward strand.
GAAGTTGCTTTTGTTGTTTTCCAGATTTTAACAAGTGTTTTTGGATTTCATTTATGGTAGAGCCATTTAGTTCAAGCACAATACGTGTACTTAATGTTTCATAGTTTGATGTAATATGTTTCATAGTTTGGTGTAATTGGCTAAATTGTAAATACATGTTTAACCATCGCAAAGAAAGTTTTGCTGATAAAGATGACAACAGAAAATACTGAAATATTTTAGCAAGGAAGATGGTTGAAAGTCTTGGTGGTGATAACAGTGGCTCACCAATAGGGGGTATGAATCACGAATTCACGGAGCAAATTTTTATAATTCACGCTTTCACGCACCAATTTTTCCTAATTCACTTTCACGTTAACTTGATTTGTGTTTAGAAATTAAGAATGGGCGAAAAAAAGTAAGCAAATTTCCTTTTTTGAAGGTTTGGTGACTGAATGAAGTGAATCTTCCCCTTGTTTCTATGTAAATCTCTATTTTTAGTCCATGTTTGAAGTAAAATTGTCGTAATGATACGAAAGTAAGAGCTTTCACGAATTCCCGTATACTAATTATCGATTCACGACTTCACGTCCATGAAAAAGGAGTTTTCACATTCACGAGGAGACCTCCATTCTCGAAATCATGCCATAAAATTTACCGATTCACGTTTCCACAGTCCAAAAATGGTCCAACCCAGCTTGACAAAAAAGCTATTGGGTGCCACATAACAAAAACAGTCTTCAACGTCTTTTTCAACATCGTACTTAAATTTCTTAACAGTGACAAATTCCGATTGCAGCATTCTTAAGGGTGAGAGACACACTATCTTTTGTAAGAAAATAAGGTCCAAGGCGGCCTCTAACAGCTAAGTAGTTCTCAAATGTTAGGACTCATTTGCTGCCAAAAGTTTCGAATGAGTTTCTTATACTGTTAATGCCTGGAAGTTTAGCGTTACTTTATTTTTTGATTAATTTCGTTAGAGGGGCTCCCAGATTACTTTCTAAGATTTCAAAACAAGTAATAACGAAAAAAATAGTAATAGATATCTAGGTAGGTTAGTTTCTTAAGTTTCGAAAAACTGAGCACATTGTTCCTCATAAGCCGTTTCTTATAACGAAATGAGTGCAGCTTAATATCCGTACCTTGCTCAAGCAATTCAAAATTTCCATTCATCTCTGAATACATCAGGTTTTCCAGGTACTTCTCTCCGTTGTTCTTCGATCGACTACCCATTTCGTGTTGTCTGCTAATTTCCGCGTTCGGCTTCCCTTTTATGTGAGTTAAAACACACATTGGCTTATTTGCTGTTCCAGTTCACTTGCAGACACATTGACCTTTGTTATCTTCGAAACCACAATCAACACTCTCCAACTGAAGGGCAATTTGCTTTTCATGTTTTTAATCACAAAAACCTACGAAGCCAACCAAACAAATCCTGGCGAAACAAAAACAAACGGACATCGCTAACAAAATCAACAACAGAGTTCTAATATTTTGTCTGCAAGTTTGGTATGTTATTCCCTACGTGAAACATATGCCGTTTTTTAACAAACACTCATTTATTTAGAATCTCTGTCATACGGAGATTGATCTAACAAGATTTTCAATGGATCATTTACTTTTTTGTGTGCTACTAAAACGTTTATGCTTTCCCTGATTTGATTTATTTGTTCATACGTTTACGTCGAACTGAAATGATGTAATGGTGTCTTAACATTTGATATTCCAAAGCGGTGGTAGGTGGTAAGGTGTAACATCAAACGAAAGCAAGTGATTGAGCCAGTTTCGGTTCTTGAACTAATTTAGTTTATCTACTTTGAAAACTCATCTATAAATATGTATTATGTGTAGATATCATTTTATCGTTAAATTGATTAGATTTTACTTTGCACCTTGTAACTATTTGATCTTTATTCTTTTGTTTTGTTTCAGAAGGCATCAATTATTATTATTTTTATTATTATTTCATTATCAATTCATTTAAAGTAGGCGTATACAAAGGAAGCTCTAAAATGAATGCTAAATCAAGCATACTGCAAAGTAAAATTTGTCAAAAATAATAGAATAAAAAAGAAAACATATTTATGATACAGAATGATTAGGTATAAATACATATGTATAGATTTTCACAATTTTTTAAGATATTTGCAGAATTTACAGTGTTTCCTTTTCTTCTTGGTATTTATCCGCTCAAGAACCCAACCTGAGCCACGAAAGATCTACATAGTGTACAGTTACATTCCTCTCCCTCCCGGGTTTTATTTTCCTTTCAGAGCTGGAGAGGGTATGAGATTGTTTTATGTCATTGACAAGTCACCATCAGATTGACACGTTACCTTGAACTATTAAGGTAACTCTTTTTTCCGCTCCAGTGAGCAGCGAGTTGCCGCTTTGCAACACCACTCTCCTCAGAGAACAGTTAATTTCTCCAATACTATTCTGTTGATCGAAAATTGGCAAAAAGGACGTTGTTCTACGTAGTCTTGGCAATCGAAAGATATGCAAATCGCAATGTTCCTTTAAGGCTGGCTTTGCAAATCATTTTTCAAATCTTTTCGTTGATTTTAGAAAATTGAATTTATCTCCACAACTACTACAAAAACTTTTGGTTTTCTTTCGCTATGTCTAGGCCTATAGCTAGAATGTTGATCTGCAACTTTGCCAAGTCTGATTGAAAAAGCTAGGGTAGATTTCTCGCAATCGAATTTTATATTTCTGTTTACTGTTCGACAGCGAAGGGTCGAAACCTTTGTCAACTGATTAGGACATAAGAAAGAGTAGAACCCTTTTATAAAAAGTTTAGTTTCAGATCTCTGTTCATTGTGGACTCTCAAAGGACAAGTCCGGGGTTGGTATAATTGTTGATTATTCAAGAGATTACACGATTGTGAATGGTGTGTAGTACTTTTTTCAATTCTTCAAAACGACATATTTCAATCTGCTAAGAAGTGCGAAATGACGTCATTTTCTATGACGTCACTTTATGTTGACCTGAACGAGGCTGCCAAATATGTTGACATTATATTATACCGCTCACATTGCTAGCCTCCTTATCGTGCCTTCGCACACTCGTACAAAATAAAAAATGGCGAAGATATTTGGCCTAACTTATGAAGATTCATTACGAAGATTATGAAAGTTGGAGGCATTGAAACTTGGAAAGAACTCACGATTGGTGTTCAGCAGTTGGTAAAGTTGCTTTTTAACAATGATTTTATCAACCCCGGACATGTCCTTTAAAGAAATAGACATTTTGTGAATGCTCGTGAAAGTCTCAAAGGGCACGAAACAAAAGGTTGTTAAATTGCTGGTTTTACTTGTAACATTCAAGAAATGACACTTTCATAAGCGCTCCAAGGATGTCTGTGGAGTCTTGAATATGGTATTCCCAACAGGTCACATTTCATTCTTTTGCCAATGGCAAAATATCAGGGAGTTATTCTAAGGCTGAGTGGCTGAAACCGTTTTCATTTTCATATCAAAAATATTTACCCTGGGATACAATTCCGTTAAAAAAGTAAATTAGCAATTGCTTTCCAATTGTCCCAGCAAAGAAAGAAAAAAGACTAAAGATATAAACCTATTTACAATAATTTCTAATCAACTAGCTACCAAAACGTGATTCGTAACATGGTAATCTGTTAACCCAGGTTTCTACCCTTCGCTCTCGAAAAGTAAACAGAAATATATATTCAATGAACAATGTAGCCTGGTTTTTTCAATCAGACTTGGTAAAGATATAGCGAAAGAAAACCAAACATTTCTAGATAAGTTTTGGAGATAAATCCACTCTCCTGAAATCAACAAAAAGTTTTGAAAATAATTTGCAAAGCCAGCCTTAGAAACCTTGCGATTTGCATATCTTTTAATTGCCAATACTCTGTAGAATAACATCCCTTTTACCGCTCTTCGCTAGACCGAATAGGATTGGAGAAATTAACTGTATTCTGAGAAGCGTGGTTATGCAAAACGGCTACTCGCTGCTCAGTGGAGCGGAAAGCAGAGTTACCTTAAATCGCTCGAAAGAAGACAGTAGTTCTTCATTTGGAGCTATTCAAGCAGGGAAACATTTTCTGGCGCACCCATTGCATGACTACAGAAAGTTCCTTCAAGCCAAGCCACCAAGGGAGGATGCAATCACAATTAGTGCAGTCTAAGATCTTTCAAACTTCAATTATGCACAAGGCAACCACCAAATGGTGATTACTTGAAATCTACCCTGAAGATGCCAATTTATGAAGAAACCTGTCATAAAATGTCAAAAATTCTTTTTAAGAAGTGACAAACATTAGATCAGGAGAGGTGTTCTAAGCCAAAGTAGAAGGCGTGTCCTCAAAAAATGTCCTGGGGGCCTTGCCCCAGACCCCCTCCTTTTCGCACCCTCCCTCTGTTAATCCGTACTGCTTGTATCAAAGTTCCTCAAGAGTACGAACAGCCTGTAGACATCCAGTCAGGTCCAAAAAAATTTAGTCGGCCCAAAACATGCTGACACCCCCCAAACAAAATTTGAATGTGCGCCCCTGACCAAACCATCAAAGTTTCCCATAGTGCTTGGCTTTCTTGTTCACAGTGCCGTTCAGTTGTGACTTGATGGTATAAAATTGATGGAAGTCTACAGCACATGAAAGGGTTTTGGCCCACTGAATGGTTTTTTGTGGAACTGCCAGTCCCTTCTTCCCCCCGAACATTTGTGATTTGTTTTTTGTTTGTTCCTTGTTTTTCTTTTTTCACTCTTGAAGTTGTAATTGTAAAATTGTAGCTACCACTATCGGTGTAGGCCAGATGACCTTGCGTTTCCTTCACCAATAGCAGCACAGTATTTATGCATCCATATTAGTTAGTTTACTAAAAATCAAATCAATATCAATGGTCAAACCCACAATATTTTATTTCGCGCAATTTATCTACATTGTAAATATCTTTACCAATAAAACTTACCAGGCAATGACTTCCGAAGCTGTGCTTTCAGGGTCAATTCTGTGTATTGCTTAAACATCGTCTAGGGCACCACCTCGCTGCTATAAAACTTTGATAAGGAATTATTTAAGTTAGCAGCAACATTTTGATCAAAAATCCGCTTACGCGGATATCGAAGGATATCGCTAAAACTGTGAGAAGATGTTTCAATGTGATCCTCTGCATAGTTTGAAGCTGCTCTGTTTCATACATTTGGTTTAGCAGGCTCAGGCAGAAAACACAAGTTACGCTTTTCTTTATAACAGCAAAGGCTTTATACCTCAATTCTGCAGAGTTTGCCTTCGCCGCAAATTGGTACCCATCCATGAAAAACGCTCTTACGGCCCTGGATCACACACAAGAAACCCCAAGGGCACCCCCAAACACAACCATGCAAATCTCTTCTCAAACCAGCTGGAAAAACCCAACACAGAAATTTGTAAGCCATTTGCACTACTTCATGTTGATTGAGATTTTTGGATGGTAGCATTGCCTCATTTTATGATAAACTTCCAACAAATTTCCATGGCAGCGCACAACATTCTGTGAAGAATTTCGAGGAAAGAATACTGTTTTTGAAAATGCTATTCCGGGAAAGAGTATCATTTGCTGAAGTTTACTCCACAACAAGGTGCCTTTTCAGGTCTTCCAGTGCACCCCCCTCCCCCCGTGTGTTCAACGACTCCCGTTTGTTCAGCGAACAAGTACCTCCACCAGGAGAGATACTATCTTAAAAGCTCAAATTAGCGTCCACTTCCAAACCAGAACTTTAGTATTTGGTCTAAATAAATTTTTCGATCACATCGAAGTTATAACTGAAATCGAAGAAAAATTTAAGAAAATGGACAGTCAGTGACTTCTAGGAAATAGAATTTGATACGAGGAAATAACGTTCAAATTCATTCATTTATACCACAATGCCAAAGTCCTGGTTTGGACGTGACCCGGGGGGGGGCTGGATATTTGACCTATGTCTCTACGTAGGTGTGTCCACCCTGCTGAAAGGTGAATGGACATATTTTGAAACTTGAGCATTAATTTCGGGGCTCCTCAGGGATCCTGCTAAGGTCCCTTACTTTCTATGTTAACGATTTACCCTTGGCGCTCGATTCTTCAAACGTACGCAGATGATACAAGCATCTGCTACTCGTCGAAATCTATTTCCTCAATCAACAATGCTGCTAATAAAGAACTACAGTCTCCTAAGGCATGGCTAGGAGAGAATAAGTTATCCCTTAACGTTGCTTAAAGGTGATCTGAAGCGAAAATTTTTATTGATGCAGATGAATAGCACTGTTGAACGATGAAGAACGTCATTAAAATTTTTGATACTTTGTTTCATCTTCGAGTGATCCACTAATTTGTACGATTGGCTGATGACGTCACTTTGTTCGTAAAAACTTCTACAAAGTATAAAAGGTTGATCACGTTTCCAAAGGGAAATAAAGTCAACGACCTTCCATTTATTCTGCTCAGCTGAAATGTCTCCTAAAACTGTAACCTTCCATTGGTCAGATACAGCTTCTTTCCTAATAATTTGTAAACAAAATGACGTCATCTACTGACACTTAAAATCATTGGACAACCTAAAATATGAAATGAGATATCAAAAAAGTTTCAACAGGATTTCTTATCAATCGACAGGGCCCTCCGTTTGCATCAATAAAAATTTTCGCTTCAGATCACCTTTAAACACAAAGTATTTTGATTGGTAGGAATAAGAGCGCTTAAGCAACCTGACAACCAAAAACCATGCCTCCACATTGGAGACGAAGCAGTCTCTATCATAACCAGTATAAGATATTTGAATGTGCAGAATGACCACTTTCTTAACTGAGATGAACAGTTAGTGACCACAACAAAAAAAGATTTCCAGTGGTCTAGGAATTCTTCGTTATGCTAAAAGATACCTCATTTTAGTAACTGCACATGCGATGTAAAAAAGCCTATTGAGCTGCACTTCAGATACTGCTGCCTTGTCTGGGGAGCTACAGGTATTGCAGCTCTCCAGTCCAGAAGCTAAAGAAATAATAAAACTGAGCAGCGAGAATAGTTACAAACAGTGCTTATGACGCCCATTCTGAACCTCTAATACAAAAACTTGGGTGGCCTACTATTAATTAGGCTAATCGAGTCAGAAACAGCGAAGGTTGTTTACAAGGCTCTCCACAGTGAGGCTCTCAATTACGTAACGAGGCAATTTCACAGGCCGTCTGATACTCAAAGTAGGGTGCTACGCAATTCCAATACTGATCTTCGTATTCCTCCGTTCAAAACGTCCTCAGGACAGAAAAGCTTTGAACTTAGAGGAGCACGTATTTGGTACAACCTTCAGCAATGAGGCAAAAAGGGCAAGCACATTTTTGGCCTTGAAGTTTAAATTATGAAAATCAGTCCTTACAATGACGCTACTGTGGAAGCATGTATCAGTTTCCGTTCAAACTTTAATTTTCTTTTTCTTTAACGTATTTTGAATGTTATGTTTATTTATTTACTTTCGTATTTAGAAGCTAATGTAATCATGCTTTTAACAGGGCAGTTTGTAAATTAAATTTGTCATTGTAGACTTTACCCCATACAAATGAATTTAGAAATGAAAAAAAATATGTTTTATCCGGTTCCAAACTAGGAGTCAGCCAAAAGCTTACCAAAGACATAAGAATTTGACTAAATGACAACCCGATCTAACAAAATTCCCCCTTTTGACATGTGTAGACAGATGGCTCTAGGAACATTGTTTTCTTTAAACACCCAGTTCTGTAAAAAATAGGTGGAAACGATAGCATGAAAAATAGCACAATCCCGTCGGACGTATTTCTATTCTCAAAGCACAAATACCAACAAGAAAGGTGTTTCTGAGTAAATGAAGTGATTCTGAGATTGAATCTCCTGTTCATCCATTTTGTGAAACGGCCTGCTTGCCCAAAATTAGCCAGACATGCAAACCGAAACAAACCTTGGTAATTATTCGTAAAAATCGTTCATGAGCTTTTTTCGTAGCTGTACATAGTGTTTCACGTTCCCTATGTTTTAATGACTGCGGAATTTTCATGGTCTCTTGCACTCCGTTGTATCGTCCTCGTAGTTTAGTAACGTAGCTCGTACGTAGTGTCTTAAGTAATTCCTTTTTGTAAAAATTGTATTGAGTACGAAGAAAAACGAGGTGTCTATATTCAAGTTAACTATCAAGAAACAACTTGAACATGGTTGATATAAAAGGACCTTTCTACTGACTATGCCTTGAAAGAGATTGGCTATTCATTGAAGCTAAATCATCTCTGGATCAAAACTTATCTGAATGCTTCGTTGGAACATCTGGTATATAGGTCCTTCAGTTCATAATACAATTTGTAGATAACCTTGGACGTCACTCGCGTTATTTTTGCAAGCATTTTCATTTTCACAATTCTCTTTGCCTCGTTAAGACCTTCGGTTATCTGGCTTAAGAAAAACTCAGACGGATATGATTATAATTTGAATCTAAAGGACATCCGTTTTCAGTTCTACCAAGCCTATTGTGCTTTCTAGACTCAGGGCTGATACATGGGCTAAAGTCAACAATCTTACAGCTTTTACTTTTATTCCCATGTGTCGGGTTGTTTGATGTTTGTTTACGCAACAAGATGGAAAAGATACTCAATTTGTGAATGATATTGAAAGATGATTATTTTAGTGATACTGTGGCATGTAAACTATACTGTATGGACAAAAGCACCAACAACTCAGGCTCTAAGGCTAAATTAAGGCGACCTTGTGGTGAGATGCGGCGCGAGCAATGCAGCTTAATTAATCAATTGATCCCCAGGGATCAGTCTAAGGGCCTCTGTTATTCAACATCTACATTAGTTATCTTTTACTCCTTATTAAAAACTTGGATCGTGGGTTGTTAGGCACCGCAGTTCTGTTGAGTGTATTTGCTTCTGCAGAGGAAAAATTATACTTTTCTGCGGATTCCGCAAAAGAACAAAACAGCGGCAATGAAGAACAGTTGCGGTGTCTAACCACCCATGCTTGGATATAAGTGATTCTGCAGATGGCACTACAATCTATGTGCTTGTCATAAGAACCTGTTAAAATGGTTTTGCGACAACTTTATGAAATTGAATGCAGATAAATGCCATCTTTTGATTATTGGGCAGAGGCTGAACCTGTTAATACTAGGATTGGAAATGCTGATGTTGTAAATTGCTCCGAAGAGAAGCTACTCGGAGTTCAAATTGATAGCAGACTTTCCTTCGATAGCCATGCTTCCAAACTGTGCCAAAAGTCTAGCAATCTACATTGGAGTACTTGAGCTACTTGCACTTGCAAATAAACCCAGTTTACTTTAAACCAGGTTATCGAATGAAGCCTTCTGATTGGACAATCCAACAAATCAAAGGCATTTGTTGTATTTAAGTAGTTTCATACCTAGTATGAAATTCAAATAACCATAATAAAAACACACTTACACTCTCTTTATCTTTCTCATTCGATTGGCTCAAATTTAACCTGGTTTCGATAAAGCCATATTAACCGTGTCAGTGTGAATGCAGTATTAGTTGACCTATTCTGTCAGTTTAACTACCGCACTATGGATCTACACTGTAGTTTCTCCTTAGGCCAAATTTGATCTCCAGGCAGTCTCTGAAATTGTGGAGTGCTCTCAAAGGACCCTGGATGAAAATGACTTCTTAAGACATAATTTTCATATATGTTAAATTCCTGAGCTAATGAATCATCAGATTTTGCTCAGTAAACATCATTTCTCCAGACGCTGCGTCATAGTAATTCCTTCACCAACGACTAGACAGACTGTAACCTAGAGAAGTGCCGCACAAATCTAAGCTACGCTTGCAATAACATGCAGCTGTAAACAACACGGCTTATTTCAATACACGATTGCGCTAAAGATGGCGGCGAGTAAATTTTTAACGAGGTGCACTGCGTTTTTTAATGGAATTCCTATAGAAGCGTTAAAGGTTTGTAATTCGAACGCAATGTATCTCGGTAAAAAATTCCTCACCGCCATCTTTAGCACAATCCTCTATTGGTTGACGTTTACGGGCGAGATCAAACTACTTGCTTTCATGTGGTGCCGCAATGGCTTCCTGGGAGTCGAACGAATAGATAAGTATACAGCAAGCTCATGATATTTTAATCAGCTCTAATTCAAATGAAGAACACAGGGAGCAAATGAATATCCATCATAATCCGATCATATCAACTTCTACTGTTTTAAGCTGATTGCAAAAGTAAAAGATACCAATTTGGATGGAAAGTACATTGGCTGCGAAGTGAATGCAGGGCAGTGGAGGGATTAGAATCATGAGCAAATCTAATTGCAATAAAAGACGATCCTTCCCCATTGGTGCAGTGTACTTACTCTGCAATTTGTATACAGCTTAATTCCAAAATCAAATTACAGCTAAGTAAGTCGCTACCCATTGCTTGTTACCCGAATAAAATTAGGATTCTGTTTCGATTGAGCCTAATTCTACGACGCGGCGTTCAGTCTCCAGTAAACATTTCAGACACACGTTGAGTTGAGACATGGTTCAAAATAAAAAAATTGGGTCTCAGTTTAAAATACAGCTTATGTTTGCGTTGGACTGAATACATAGCCATAGTTTGTGGCTATCTGACAAAAAAACTGTGATAAGTAATGTTGTTGTTGCTGTTGTTTTTGTTGTTGCGATAACTGGTACTATGTAATAAGTTTTAACTATTTCAAATTTTGGATCTAAATCCTCTACCGAGATGAGCGCAATCAAAACGGTCGAGGGATAGAGATTTTTCAGATTCCTTGCCTATCCCACCAATACTTATTCTTTGAAATGATAATCAGAGTGACGCAAAGTTAAGAAGGAATTATGTAAGTCAATGACTAAAAAAGCACCAAAAGGGAGCGAATATCGTCAATTCATGCATCATTTTGAGTTGACCTTTCGCTCTTTCGTTGTCTATTCTGTTGGACACAGGAATACAAACTAAAAAGCTGACCGCAAAGTCCCAAAACAGGACTTAAAACGTGCGAGAGCCTTTGGATATCATGGGCTTCAAGAAATGCATCAGGTGGGGGGGGGGAGGTAACTTGAGTCTTGGGATGACAGGGACGTGCCGGCCAGCATTGTAGGAGATGACCCATATTAGAGGATTTTTGGTCAATTTCCATGCCCATTCTTATGGATTTTGTGGGAGACAAAGCTTGTTGAACATCTCAGAAATCAAGTTTCATTTAACTTTAAATGCATAATCTGAAGGTAAAGTTACAACCAATCGCGTTTCATGGCTATACCGATAAAAATCCAAAGTTGCGAAAACCAAACTCGACAATCTTTTGCGTTGCAAGTCAAAAAGGCACCCATTTCTAGTGAAAAGTTGAAATTCTGAGACCCATATTTAAGGATTTTCGAGGTTCTAAAGCCATCCTTATCTATTTTCCAAAATCTTCTAACCCTTGGCTATTTCTTCGTATGTAGACAAAAATCTCCTAATAAATAAACGGAGCACAAATTTGGATACAGCTAGAGTACAGCTTTTTAATCACATACTTTTTCAACCTTGATGGCTGCATAGGTCAAAAGTTGCTTTTTTTAAGCTTGATTTGAAGCCCCTTCAGCGTGTTTAAATTTCGAAAATGTTTCATAAGAATAGTACGCTTCTCTTCCTTTTTCGAAGAGACCTTAGCTTTTACTATTAAACGAATAGAGCCTAAATGGCATCGAAAAATGCTTTTACTCTACATGGTTTTTGGTCGTACTTAACCCTAATCCACATGGGGGGTGTTTTCCACCCCCCCCCCTCGAGGTTTTTCTCGCCGCGTTTTTCAAAGACATCAACTATGTCCCCCAAACCTACCTGACTTTTACTAATTATCTGTTAACCACATTTTGACCAAAAAGTTTTCAAATAATAGAGCTCACAGATCACGCGACATGCCCATATTTGGAAGCAGGTAGCAAACAAATCATTGTTTTTGACGATTTCAATGGAAAGATTTGATAATATTATGAAGTATTATACACCAAATGAATCAGTAGACAAAGAGCTTTGATTTGATAGCGGAATTTCTGGAATTTGATGATGTCAGCATTTTCGATAATGACGTCATAATGGCCGCCATTTTGGGCTAATTAGCCAGTTTTTACAATTTTTCGAAATTTTTCAATTGGAAAGACTCCAATGATACGTATTTGATAGAGTATTACCACTTTGCAGCTTCTTTTTGACTATTTTTACAGAAAACAAATTCATTCCACCAATGACGTCATTCAAATTGGCTAACTTCTGCCAAAATATCACTCCAAAATCATTACTTTTGATGAGATTATGTTTTCATATCAAATTTGTGGCTAATTAGGACCAAAAACTGCAAGATGTGCATGCAAAACCTTCTTTAAATTTAAATTTTGCTTGGAAACCTGATTTTCATTGATGTTCAGCTTCATGACGTCACTGTGACGTCATAAGGTGAGGCAGCCACACCCAAATTGTGTTACTTGCTAGAAACAACTTGATCTGTAACGGTGCCAAGTTGTATTGAATTCTGATGAGTCTAAGGCAGTTTTCAGAGGGGGGGGGGTGGAAAGAACCCCCCCCCCCCCATGAATGGTAGCTCGAAAAAATCCCATATGGATTAGGGTTAAAATCTTTGCTCAATCACATTGGCACTTTTTTTTTTCTTTTTTTTTATATTGATATTAAATATTACAAATAACAATATTACTTTCTACCATACAAAATTTCTAATTACTATACTACACTACAGGGACGATACCATGGGGTGCGAAAATATAATGACTACCCCATGACCAATAAGAAAACACGCATCATTAAACTGACAAAAAGCTACACTACGATTTAAGACCTAATGGATAATGTGCTAGTTTCTGTTTGACATTAGATGTCTGGTCAGGGCTTCAGATAAATAACATGTAGTCACGAGAACAAGTCGTTCCGAGCAAGTTGAAACAAGTCGTTCCGAGAACAAGTCGTTCCGAGCAAGTCGAGAACAAGTTGAAAGATTGGCACTTTTGATGTCTGCTTTAACGAGAATGACAAAAACGTTCTGGCTAGACATTTTGTTTCTTTGTCTAGTTTCGGCTTTGAGACTACTAAAGGCGTTACTTAGAAATATTATTTGTTACTCTGGCTTCGAGAGCACTTGAGGCATTAGTTCTAATTCTGTTACGGTTGACAAAGAAGGGTTATTAAGGATGTTTTAAGAGGCTCTGGTATGGCCCACCCTAGATTACAGAAGTCGGAGACTGAGATCTGGTCACTTTGTTAAGAGCATTTGTGACGGAAAAAAAATTGGCACACACAGTAACTCTTTAAATGATTGATGTATCACACGAATTGTACAGTACTGGATCAGTCGTTAGAAGGTCGCGTCGATCTGGGAACTAGTTCTAAGGTCACGGCTTTCAAATCGAAGTGCAGTTCAGAAAATTTAGGCCATGCAGAACCGTTGATAGCATGCTGATGTGCTCCCAGACAAGAACAAGAAGATAAACAGTGAAATGAAGGCAAGTGAGGTAACCAAATACATTTTGTATTTAGGCCAGGTATTGTGGACAGGATCAACACCCAAATTGTGTCCACAGCTCCCATGGGATAAACGGCACGACGAATTACAGTTAAATCATGAGCGAAATGACATTAAGTGTGCATCAGTGTGAAATTTGATCACTAGCGAGCCATCTTACCTTACCTTATCCTATTGTTTTTGTGTGTTTTAAGCTTGTTTTTACTTGCAAGTGAGCCAACATATCACTGTTTTGTGTTCATGAAATTTTCAGTGCTGAGCCACCTTAAGTGAAGACGATTAAGATGGATCTGCTCTTACGGTGGCTTACACATGTTTTTATTAGAAAACTCTCACATAGCCAAAATATTAAGAAACTCCAGCACAGGGAAAATTGAACTCAAGAAAGTATTTACGTACGTAAAGGAAATCCTCCACAGCGTCACTTACAAAGAGCTTCGCATAAACGATTTCTACTGATAAACTCTTGAGTTGGTTTCTCATTGGATTTCGGCTATCTTTAGACAATGAAGGCCAATCTCCACTCGAAGCGATCATCAGCGATTACCTCATTTTGAGCATGCGTAGTTCACTTCTTCACACCCTCGGACCGGTTGCTGCAGTTAACCCTGGAGTTCAAGTTGCTTGAACTTATCAGCGACCGCCAGAGGTGACGCTACAAAATTTCATTCAAATCTTTACTTCTAATTTCAATTTCTATTGTCTCGTTAGCAATTGAGCGAACGATTAGAGATCGATTTTCCTGGGGTTCACAGGCAATCTCACAAACCAGTCTCTTCAATTCGCTTTAACTGGAGATTAGCGTTAATGCAGTGGACCCTCAGCCGAGAGAACAATAATAACAACAATTGCCGACCTCACTATTCCTCGCCAAGAGCAGCCATCCCCCAAAATACTCCCACACCATGCCATTAGTTCGGGTCAACGTTTATAAAATCGAAAACTTCGACGGTTTGATTATGAAATATCCATCCCTTACCCTAAATCTTTTCCCCAAAACTCAAACCAGCAATAACCGTCATTTATTTAAAGGTTTTGACATATTGGCCAACCTGCTAGTCCCTACCCTATCCAACTATTCTGAAGCAAAAGTAAATGTCCGCACTCACCTCTTCCGCGCCGCACGAACATTTTTCTGGACTGCTTGATGCCAATATGTTCTGAGCTCAACACAGCGAAGCTTTAAATGTCCAAACGAATTAATAGACTTGCATATGAAATCCTCACTGCTTTATAGGCGCTAACCAGGCTTATAGAGAAAACATCGAGACAATGTTATGACAAGAAAAATAGTAAAGAAAATAAACAACTGCTATAATAATACCATGGAGAAACAAACTGTTCTCCCTGCAAGCTGTCTGATTTGCTGAACACCCCATCAATAGTAACATTACATTGTGAAGCATTCCCACACTGTAAACAAGAAAAATTTACAAAACAAAACTTGTGGCCTGAATGGAGTTTTTAAGTCTTCGTAATATCCATTAGATAGATATCAATCAAAAGTTCCAAAAGAGCAGAACCTAATATTTTGGACGCACTCACAGGGGGGGCGGGGGGTTCTTCCAATGTGTGCCAATTAACTATTTAAGGTACCTGGGGATGTGCCGCCCACAAGGGTATACTTTTTAGGAATTCTAGTTTAGCCAAGGGTATACTTTTTGGCAATTTTAGTCGAGATTAGTCTAGGCAAGGGAATGCTTTCTGGCAATTTTGGTCAAAGAACTGTAAAAGTTCGGTAATTTCTGTAAAAACATCAAATTTACAAGAAATTTCTGTCCTAAGAATGCAAAAATTTGGCAAGTTTTGTCTAGAAAACGCTCTTTCAGGGCACTTTTAATGGAGAAATCAGTCTAGCCAAGGGTATCATTTTCACAAAAATTGGTCTGGGCAACGGTTCCATTTTGAAACTGTGGGCGGCACGCCCCTAACCGAAATTTAGCTGAGAACCCCCCCCCCCCCCCCCGTGGACGTACTGTTTCCTTAACACAAAAAATGGCTTACTTTTCAAAGAAGACTCATCTTATTTGCAAGACAATTGCGTCGGTAGGGCTCTTAACGCAGGATGTAAATTCACTAGAAACGTTTCTTGTAGAGTTTATCAATCAGGGGCGTCGTGACCGGGGGGCAGGGGGGGCCATGGCCCACCCTAGAAATCAGATCGTCGGATTTTTCGGAAATTTTAAGGTTTCGTCGGAAAATCACTGACTTTGGGCTTGTGCTAAGAACATTTGATCAGTTTAGATTTTTTGCATCGCTTTCAATTTTTCCCACAACATCTGCTCTTTTTTTGCTATTTCATACACATTTTCCATATATTAGTTCTGTTCTTAGCAGCGTTTATATGCTGTGTACCAGTGCCTCGAACAAATTACGAAGATCTTGTACGATAAAAGCTTGTATGTATATTTGCAGATAGAACTAGAAAAGTTAAGTTGATAAAATACTATGGTATCTTAGCCTGTGAAACATGGAGAGTTTTTCACGACTGATAAGTTATTGCTCACATCAAAAACAGAAACCATGAGTTATGCATTTTGCATAGGATGCTTTTGCTTCAGCCGCAAAGTCGCTCCCTTTCTCTGAAAATTTCTCTAGTAAAGCCTATGGACAAGAATCTTTACAGAAATGAACTTATCATAAAGTTATCAGAGTTATCAAGCTATCTTGCTTATACTTCATTCAGCTACAGTAAAACCAATTTCTTTCAAAGTAATTTTTTTTTTAAGTTCTATTTCAAATATTTCCCAGGAAAGCCTTCCATTAGTCAAGTTCTACCGCTTCTTTCACTGGCGACTTCTTTACAAAAATGGGCACTTTTCAACGATCTGAAGGGTCTGGTCGCAACAAATTTTCCGGGTGCAAGCCCCCGGACCGCCATCTTTACTCGCTTCGCTCGCATTTGATATCAGTACCCCGAATATGAATTTCGTCGGAACTGGCCTCACCACTGGGCCTTATCCTAGGAGGATTGTTCTTTGCATGGTGGTTAATATGGACTCAAGCCGAACATATCACCAATAAATCCTACAGTTTTCCATTACTCATTGCGAGCGTCTTGTGAAAGGAAAAAGGTACGAAAATGAACATTATTATTTTTCGGAAATTTCGGAGCCTTGGCCCACCCTGATAGACAGGTGCCACGACGCCCCTGTTATCAATACACTGAAATTGACGTTTAGCAAAAATTGAAGGAGGACAGCTTTTTAACCAAGATTTCTAAGAAGGAACCGAACCATAGAAAAACTTGCTTTCTGTTTGAAAGCACTTTGCAGCTCATGATTGAAATTGAAAGTTTTTTACTTTGAATTGACCTCTCATCATTTGTAGAAGAGATTCTAGATTTTCTGTTTCTCGCATGCTGTCTTTTATGAGCCTTATCAATTATCAAGGAATCGAAGATTTTATGGTAGAATTATTACAAGAGGGGGGCTTTGGGGCTTCACGGGCTGCGGGTTTGGTTAATTTTAGCCGTCGGGTTTCGGGTTTTATGTTTAAATCTTGCGGGTTTTCGAGTTTTGAGATGTGTCCGGGTTGCGGGTTTCGCCAACTGTTGCGCTCGGGTTTCGGGTATTTCATTCAAAACTTCATATTTTTCGAGTTTTCCCAGTCATAGTCCATGTGGTCTACTAAGATCGAAAACCAGCTTTCGAATGCTTAGAAGGATGCACAGAAATTCAGTGACAAGGAAAATGCTGAAAATACTCAAAAGTTCCGACGAAAATTTAAGATTTTCGTTAAGTTTTGCAGTTTCGAGTTTTGGCTTCTCTTACTGCCGGGTTTTCGGGCTTTTCCAAATTTTGGCCCGGGTTTGCGGGTTCTGGTACCCCCAAAGCCCCCTCCTAACAATGCCCTTAAAGTTCCCTTCAACTATTTGATCGAAAAAGCAGCAATTTCGATCCTTTAAAATCCGTGGAGCTTTTGGTCTAATTATGCTGAACGTCATTGCATTTCTGGTCGTTTACGGGGAGGGGTTTCCAACTGACGGGGACAACGTTTCCCAAAAGTTCCTTTCACCTTTCCAGGACAACGTTCAGTAAAGAATAAATCCTATTGATATACCAATGTAAATTAATGAAATTCAACTACAGAAAACGGACGTTAACCTTTGATTAACAAAATATTTCCAAACAGCCGACTGAATCAGGAAAACGTTGACACATCTGAGATCAAATCGTTGCTGCTCCGGAGGCGCAAATTAAGCGTCACAGCGACAGCGCTCCTAGATCACAGTCAAAAGACACGGTCTCATGAATTCAAACGAACTACATTAACCGCGTCTTATAACCCATGTTCTAAGTCGAAAAAACTAGAGCGACTACAATGTATGCATCATCATGGAAGTAGTTAAAGCGCTCGGCAGGTCAGTCATAAACACTGTTGTAATAGTTTAGCATGACAGTGGAATTGCTCAAGTTTTAACTATCGAGTGTCCAAAAAGAGTACCCAGGTTTGTTTTGACAAAGTGATGTGAATTTAATTGTAATCAATGGCTATTCTCCTTCAAAATGTTCCTCGATAGTTGACTTTCATAGATACCAGATACTTCGTCTGTTGCTAAGGTTGCTTTGAATGTTGAAATTGTAATGCAGGAAGATAAAACTTGCCGTCTCCTCAAAACCAGAACCAAGGCATATTCTTGATGCGCAGCTGATAAATCGACGATAGCCTGTTAAATCTTAAACAATATTAGATCATGTTATGTTCTGTTTTCTGCAAATCACCTTGCATAGTTTCTTAATTTTTCTTCAATTTCAGTTCTTAATTTCGGTCTGATTCAAGAATTGCCAAGACGAAAAGCTAAATGTCTGTTGATGTAAGTTTCACCTCCCCAAGACTAAAATTTTTGCTCTCGATGATCTTCTCCTTCTTCTTCATGATCATCATGATCATCATGATCATCATGATCACCATCACCATCACCATCACCATCACCATCACCATCACCATCATCATCATCATCACCATCACCATCACCATCACCATCACCATCACCATCACCATCACCATCACCATCACCATCATCATCATCATCATCATCATCAGCATCAGCATCAGCATCAGCATCAGCATCAGCATCAGCATCAGCATCATCAGCAATGATCCTACAAAGTACCAATACGTACAAACGAGGTACCTACGTTCCATCAAACTATCGAGGAATGCACCGAAATGCATAAACCATTGATAAAACAGAATTCATATTGCTGGAGCCAACCAAATCTGAATACCTATTTCTGGGACACCAGGTCAACTTTCTACCGAATTTGATAGTTGAAATCGGAGTATTGGCAGGAAATCGAAGCTTCACCAAAAACGGAGTACAAGAATTGCGACGATAATCATGTTGGTATTCGAATTTGATAGCTTGACCATAGTCATGACTTGACAGCTAAAGCTCGCAGATGTCTCAACAAAATTCTGACTCAGCCAGGGTTAAGCTTTTTTGGCAGCCTAACTTTTTACTACTTTCACTATTGTACTCAATGCTTGACACATTACAAGTACTGTATAATAATTACCTAATACACCAATTCACAGTTTTCAAATTGCTCGCGCGCATAAGTTTCAGCTTATACATAATCTAGCCTGCACACATTGCAAGGAAAACTGTTGTACCGGTTGATAAACAAAAAAAGTTAACAGCAACATTTGGCAGGCTGTGGAATAACAAGTCGTGGCTGATATTGAAAACTGAAATATTTATCTATCACTCAAAGGCTAACTTAGATGTGAAAATTTTGTTTGTTAAAATTACTCATCTTTTGGACCCAGAAGTCAGGAAAATGTTGCTGAGGGATTTTTATGGGAATGAGATTTCATGTTCAGTTCTGGTCCATGGTTTACTTGCCACTGCTATATAAATTCAAAGCATTTCTGTATCAGAAATAAGATGTAAAACTCAATGGTAAGTAAATGATGGACCAGAATGGAAGGTGGAAGTCTTGTACCTATATAAAACCCTTACCAGCATTTTTCTAATTTTTAGGTCTAAGAAAAGAGCGTCTTCACCGACGAAGTCTCAAAAGATGATATATTAAGGCCACGATATATTTGCTCGATATATTAAGGCCACGTTTACACGCTGCTCCGCTTTCGTTTCTATCCGTTTTTGTTGATTATAAAGGCTGCCCGTTCACATTGCTCCGTTTTCACATGAATACGATATGAATATGATAGGCGTTCACATTGCTCCAGCAAAACAGCGTCGTTAAGCCCCTTTTCAAAACAAAGCCTTTCAAACAGACGCCAATGGCGAGTTTGAAAGCCATTGTTATCAACAGATTATCAACAAAGGAGTGTGAAGCGTTATCAGATGTCTTCGTTTTTGGTGTTCACATTGAAAACTGATCGTTTTCAAAACGCACCGTTCTCAAATTCAAGCGTTTTCATTTAGCGTTTCCGAAAACCTCCGTTTTCACAGGGAAGCAATGTGAACGCAACGCCAAAATGGATACCTTTTGCTTCGTTTTCATATGAAAACGGAGGAGTGTGAACGGGGCCTAATATTTTAATTTTGTATACTGGCTACGTACGCTTTATTCCACGGCCCACCAAACGTTTTAAATTTTCTCTACTCACTCGATACTTCAACAATTTCTCACGTCGCTTCCCTTCATACTACAACAATAATTGCCAAAACTCCCCGGGGGGGGGGGTACTTGACTAGGGAAGTGATGGGGGTGCGTGGCAAACCGCTCAATAGCCTGTACCCGGTCGCATAAAAAATTGCTCAAAAGCGGCGCTCCCTGCTCAAAAGTATACCCTGTCGCATAAAAATTTTGCCAAAATCCATTGTTTCATGATAACTCTAAAAGGTGTGCTTCCACATGATACGCTGTCGCATAATTTTCTTATCAATTGTGATACCCTGTCGAATAATTTGTATCAAAAAAGGACAACCTGTCGCATAAATTTTACCGCAAAAGGATACCCTGTTGAGCGGCACATCCCGTCAAGTCGAGTATGGGAGTACCCCCCCCCCCCACTCGGGCCAAAACTGTCCTAAGAACACAAATTTATTACACATGAAAACTACTTGCCCTAGTGCTTTAAGCCTACGATTTCTATCTACTCAGTGTCCCGAAAAAAATTCCAACGTTCAATTGACTCTTGTGAAGTGTTAAAGATGGAATAAACTTTTAAAATATCGATGAGAAATTCTGCTGTGGTTTTCGTAATGGAGAGTCTTAATAAACGATCTGAATACTGTAGTAAAAGCTTCTTGAAAAGTTTCTTGTTATTCATGAGACTGGACTTCAAATTTTGACGAAATTCATCGAAGACCGCTTTGAACCAAAATTTCCAAGAAAGAACAAAATTATAACCAAAATCATTGAAAAGATCAAGGTATCAAAATTTTTAAAACAGATTTACAGCAAATCTCGAGTCATTGACTTCAAAGAAAAATGTAATAGAATTGTACACCAACCGGGTGTCCAGAAAAAAGTACTTTTTCTGGAAAGTAGATCAAAGACCAAATATTTTTCATACATAGCTAATCTTTTGATTTATATTGAATCAATTCATTCAGCTCTTTTCAATGCTACCTGGTTTTGAAGCATACTGCAAAAGCACAAATACTTACCCGCGCAATTTCTTATGGTCTACTGGACTTCTTGTTTTTGTCATAAATGTCAGAATGAAACACGAACTACAATTGGTGAATGATAAAAAAATTGCAATATCATGGCTCCTAGAGGCAAGATCAACGATATTGCTCAAAGAGTATGGCTCAGAATGAGGTTCTTCGATCCATTATTTCATACCCTTTGCGCATGAAAACAAACATATTATCATCTTTAGATATAGTTTAGGCTTTGAAAACAGAGATCAAAAAGAAAATTTTACGATAGCTTTCATAGGCGAAGTTTGGCGCTTTTTAAAACGGGAGTACTCTTTTGGGACACCCGGTATATAGCAAAAGATTCGAGGTAAATATTTGCGTTTCTTGTTCTTGCTATTGTCTTCTCAGCTAGAATTTGCTACATACCAAGACTTAGCACCTATGCTGTTGCGGCAATTTAAACTATGTTCAGTTGTCTTTTCAAACTGTCCCAGAAGATTCGATCAAACGAAGCAACATCTTTTAGGACACCTACGCACATGAAATTTACTAAAAATCAAAACTACCAAGACTACTAAAATATTGAAAAACTATTGATGATTTTACAAAGGCTAAACTTGCAAAACATCTAAAGTTGGTTAAAATTTCGATTACGCGATAATAATTGATAATAATTGGCGATAAGTGGAAGTGGAACGTCGTTATAATACAGTTCATGACTACGATAAATGAATCGTTTTTGCATATCGAGTCGGATAAATATACATACATAGCACACCCCCGTCTAAGTGCCCCGGTACATTCTACCCCCGTGCTTTCCCTGGTGACAAAATTGGAGCAAAATCAGTCCTCGGACAAGCTGTGAGTCTTCCCGGTACAAAATGCCTCACAAGTGAAACCTCGGCTGCAAACTGACAAACCTCAGGGAGAAATTTGAAAAAATAAAATTTCAACGTAGGGACAGTTCCCGCCAATAATTATGTTGTTCTCGTTACATAATTTGAGCTCCTCGTTGAAAATTTTACCATATTTTTCCGTCACTAGGACCCGGTGAGCTTCTGACCTCTAACCAGGGCACTTAGACGGGGTGGAATAGCGGCAAAGCGATATGGCGAAGCCAAGCGACATAAAGCCTCTAGCTTAATTCATCCAGCATGAATTGCACGCGTCGTTTCTTGGTTTGCCTTTGTTGTCGCCATTTTCATGAACTACGAAAATGACGACAAACAAAGGCCAGTCGAGGGACGACACGCGCAAATGCTGAATGAAACAGACCCTTTAAGGTGAATCTTCATTTAAGGTAGTTCACTACTAAAACATTATGAAGTCATGTACCAGCGATAAGGGCTCATTGCTAAGTCGAAACAAGCTCAAAACACACCAAAGAGATAGGTTAAGGTGGCTCGATATTGATAAAACATTCACACAAATACACATATGGGTTTCACGTTGCTTATGAACAAACAAGGGAAAAATCTACTAAAATATTTAGGAAAGTCGCTTAGTTTTCTCACGCAGATTAAGAAATCTTACAGTCAAGCTGAACAATGTAGCACGATTAAGATGTACTAAGCTACCAATCATTCCTCTTCTTATCTCCATTCCGGCAAAGCATTTAGCGCTTAATTTTCAAAGGTTTTGTTTGGGCAAATGGATGTAACTGTTGAGGACCTTAAATCTGCATAAATCACCTTTAAATACCCGGCGACTCAAAATGACCCATAAAGACTTGAAGAATGATTGAAAGCTAATCATCCAAGGTTCGAAAACCTTGCGCCCTGTTTGCGTTACCGCTGTCGAGGAGCTATAACTGCAATAGACCTTTTAGCTATTCAACAAAGGAGCCTGGATCGAGTGTCATCTTCATACATTTTATTTCGCGAGGTTCGATCAAGTGGCGTCAGAAGTTCTATCACAATTGTGCACATTCGAACATTCTACAAAATTGTTCTTCCGTGAAAGATCATATCAATAGCACGCCCGACAACCCCTACTGACGTGTGACGTCACATTGAATCCTCGATGCTGTGGAGGCAGGTGGAGGTCATGTGATTTTTCCGCGCCCTTTTCCTGATTTCATCACGCGTACACATCAAAAAACATTTCAATTTCGTAAGATCTGATATTGAGCGTGTTTAGTAATAAAAACTGTGCATAAATTGAAGATTTTGATGATTTGGAAGCAGAGAAACAAACGCTATGGATGCTAGCAGGTAAGCAGATCCTCTTCGATTTCACGAAAATCTCGTAGGCCCGGAATTGCAACTCAAAATTAATCTTTGAATTTCTTATCCATCTGCTGTGATATTCCAAAGACGTTTGATTTTATTTGGAAGAACAGTCTTCACAAACTTAGTTTTCTTTTGTTTGGGATAATTTGGAAATGAAATTACCCATATTCAGGAAGTGTTTAATCGTAAGACTCCCTTTAGATTTTTCTTTCGTTTCGTAAGACGAAAATTCATGATTTTTATTCAGGGTTGTTTTCTCGAGAAGTGACGAGTTTATTTGAAAAGCGAACTATCCTATACCATGCAAAATTCATTTTTCTTTCATTTGATATGGCACTTTGCATCTTTTTGGCTTCCGTTTCAGATCCTTTGAATTAGGCGCGGATCAACTTCGCTTTGCAATTCCATTATTTTTGTTAGGCCAACAAGTCTCCACCTAGACTTTTTGTCTCTTTCTCAATCATAAGTCCTCTATTTGATCGATAAGTTGGCATTTTCAGGGAACAAAATTCATACTTTCTTCCAAAAACCAATTAAATTGTGATTCTGTAGCTTTTTCTGAACTTAGAGTTGCATTCCACCTGCATGTTGAATTGCTGCAATTCCGCTCGTCGAATTTTACCAAAATTTCACTTTTTCATTCAAGGCCAATTTTCTTCCAAATGCTACGTCCTATGAGAAAGAAACCCTTCCTATGCCATGCAAGATTCATTTCTCTTTCTTTT
Source organism: Aurelia sp. 3 sensu Dawson et al. (2005) (assembly GCA_964020215.1). Taxonomy (NCBI): domain Eukaryota; kingdom Metazoa; phylum Cnidaria; class Scyphozoa; order Semaeostomeae; family Ulmaridae; genus Aurelia; species Aurelia sp. 3 sensu Dawson et al. (2005). The sequence goes on from OZ026585.1 coordinate 14,233,908, forward strand.
GAGCTAAAGTTTTATATATTTTTTGTTGTTGTTATGAAACCTATAAAAAAGGCGTGGACTAGCTATGAATTTTGTTCCCATTATTTTGGTTAGGCCAGTCTGTCTCCATCTCCATTTTTCAACGTTTTTGCGGCTTTCTGCCGCCTTGGTATGCAATTTTTCTCGATTTTATCTCATTATATCCATATTTCTATGCGAAAATCACTTCTCCCAAGAAATTTTGGCTTTATCTTGTTTATAGGGTTTCTTTCAACTTGCACGCCATTCATTTGCTTATCGCTTCGTCAAATTTTACAGAAATTGATCTGATTCATTAGGAGTGTATTTTCTTGCAGAAATGACAAGTTATAGAATAAAGAAACGTCCTAAGCCACGTAAAAATTATCTGCCTTTTTCGTGATGTAAAATATAACTTGCTTATTATTGGAGTTTGTGAGCCTATCAACTAGGCGCTGGCCAGGTTCATGTCTTGTTCCCTTCATTTTGGTTAGGCCAGTCAGTCTCCGCTCCAACATTTTATGCTCTCTCACGGCTCAGAAGTGTTCTCTTAGTCTACCATTCATGTATATATCATCCATCATCTTACAGCTGAATATACAATATCAAACTCCTAGATTGTGTAAGTAGTAGTGTCATATTTTGTAAAATTCAGTCCCGTGACAAGAAATTTTTCTTCCCGAAGCGGCTCGTCGACCTGTTTGATGTTGGAAAAGTTGTGCCAAATAAGGGTGAACCAATACCATACATGGGGTTTACCAGAAGAATTTATGACCTGTCTTCAAAAACAATTGATACCCGGTCATTTAAACTTTTGGAATGAAAACAAATTTGGGGTGAGCAAAATCTCTGATAAATTTGCTACAAGTTTTGCTCAGGTTGGTTGATACAGGTAATATATTTCTTTTGCAAAAATCAGGCCAAAGTTCGAGAAAAATTATGCTCCTATAGAAATACTATTATCATCAGAACGAGGCTACGGAAGTCGAATGATGGGTTGTCGGCCGTGAATAGGACTGGGCACGCTGGTGCTCTCGATGATTGTAACATCATAGCTAAGGCCTCTAGGGAGTTTGACTTACTAATTTTTGAGAGTTTACTAATAGCACGAGATCGGCCATCACTGAGTGACAAAATTCCAGAAAAACCCAACCCGCTTTTATCCAATGAGTATGAGTTGGGTAACGCTGTGAGAAATTTCTCTTTCAAAGCTGTTTCAGAGAATGACGTAACGAAAGTTATGAAGAAAATGAAGACATCGCACGGCTCTGGTTGTGATGGTATCGCAAGCTTTTTTATAAAGATTGCTCTGCCTCTAATCTCTGGTTCATTGTGCGATCTCTTTAATTTGTCTTTGTTCTCTGGAAAATTTCCAACAGATTGGAAAATAGCGCGTGTTGCCCCTATTTACAAGAGCGGAGCGAGAGATGATTGTTCTAACTACAGACCGATTTCTGTGTTGCCTGTATTGTCTCGTGCTTTCGAAAAAGTAGTTTATAATCAACTGTACGACTACTTAGATAGTAATAGGCTCATATACAAGCATCAGTCTGGTTTTCGATCTTTACACTCAGTCTTCACCAGCCTTATGGCTGGCACTAACGACTGGTATGTGAATATAGATAGGGGCAAGTACACTGGTTTGATTTTCATTGACCTAAAAAAGGCGTTTGATACAGTAAATCATGATATCTTACTAAAGAAGCTAGAAAAATACGGAATAAGTGGACTAGAGCTTGACTGGTTTACTTCCTATTTGCATGAGAGAAAGCAGTTCTGCAAGGTAAATTCCACCTCTTCTAGTATTAACGCTATAGGTTGTGGTGTCCCCCAGGGTTCCTGTCTTGGCCCACTTCTCTTCCTTGTTTACATAAATGATCTACCATTCTGCCTAAACAAAGGAAAGGTCACCATGTACGCTGATGATACTGCGATTTCACACTCCTCGAGATGCCTTTCTAAATTGCAGGATGATCTAAACCAGGATCTTGTGAATTTACAGAACTGGCTACGTGGCAATAAATTGTCCCTAAACGTTGTAAAAACACAGTCTTTGATTATTGGTTCCAGACCAAATATTCAGAAAATCGAAAAGCAGACTGAAGCTAAGCCTAGTTTCGAAATAGGTGATCAAAAGATCAATATGATAACCGATACTAAGTATCTGGGAGTTCAAATTGATGACAAACTCCAATGGGATCGCCACATTGAACATGTTAAGGCTAAGGCACTGCGAGCTCTCGGTCTTATTAAGCATGCCAAGAAATTTCTTCCATCAGGTGATCTGCAGAAAATGTATAGAGGAATTGTTGAGCCACATTTCAGTTATTGCTGCTCGGTTTGGAGTTGTTGCAGTGAAACCAAACTTAATTCTCTCCAAAAGATCCAGAATAGAGCTGCAAGAATAACTACAAATAGTCCATACGATGCTTCTGCTGCCCCTCTGCTCCAAAATCTTGGCTGGCCATCAATCAAAGATCTTATCAGAAAAGAAACAGCAACGTTGACCTATACGGCATTGAATTCACTTGCTCCTCAATATTTAGGGGAAATTTTCAGTAAATGCTCAGAGGGCAGTGATCGCATCCTTCGCTCTACCGAAACAAACTTGCAGATACCCCTGCTAAGAACAAGCACAGGCCAAAAAGCATTTTCGTATCGTGGAGCAAAATTATGGAATGAGCTGAATAGGGAAACTAAATTGGCATCGTCCCTGGCTACCTTTAAAAAATTCATATGAGAGGTACATTATATTTTCATTTTTACTTCTATTATGCTCGTTTGTACATTATATATATATATAATTCTCTTTAATTTAGGCTTTCTGTTTTTGCACAGGTCAATTTGTAAAGCAGTTATCTTTTACTGAAATTTTGTAACCTGTATAAATATTTAAAAATGAAATAAATGAAAATGAAAATGAGTTTACTAATAGCACGAGATCGGCCATCATTGAATTCCCAACAGTCGTCAATTCCACTCTGTCTTTTTTAGTTTTCCCAAGGTACATTTCTTCTCGGTGCTTTTCTCCTTTGATAACTAAATTACATAATTTATAAGTGTTTTGCATCTACCTTGAGAATACCACATGGTAACAAATAGCTTGTTTACTCTTAAGCCTGGTTTCCATTCGGCGACCTACTGCGACACATCGGCGACGTGTCCCCGATCAGTCGGCGACATATGGAAACGATCACTGGTTGCGATCATATGGAATCCAGGCTTTAAACTCATCTCAACTCTTTCGATGCGTCCCCGTACCGTCCCCGTCTGATCGGCGACGTCGCTCAGAAAATGTTTCCATTTAACAAAATAGTCGCCGATGTGTCCCCGAGCCTGCCTCGGCGACGCGTCGCCGACTGTTGCGATCATATGGAAACCAGGCTTAAGTTTCATGGGTTGATATTGAATTGTGTTGATTCGAAACGTTCTAGAAAATCTGAACACTAAAAATGACTTGAGTCGTATAATTTGAATCTTAGGCCTTTGTCTAACCACTGGATATGTCGAATGAATAGAATGAATAACAATGATTGTCGTCTTTTTGCTCGTCCTGAGATTCTACAAAATGTAGCAAAATATCGTTCAACTCAGATTCGTTTCAGAATAGCTAAAAGATATAAGGTCTATTGTCCCGTTTATTACAAAGTGGCATAGAACAGGCTTCTTCGAAACTTTCTTTGAGTTCCTCTGACAAATGGTCGATGAATTATGACATAGGAAGGGGAATATATGTGGTTGATTCAAGAACAGCTGTTTCAACAATGTTAAAATCAAGTAATGTTATGTTTGAAAGAAAGGGTTCTAGCATCATTTTCTATTTTCCCAACATTTGTAAAAGGGTTCCTTAGCCCATGAGTGGCAGGACACTAGTTATTTGGATTTTGTAGTATAAAATTCTTTTCTTACCTTGAAATGCCATAAAATTCTCTTCCTTGCCTTTAGCGGCCTTCCTCAGCCATACTTCCTTGCTTGGAACTGAAGAGCTCTATCACATGTGCTTTCAAAATGTTTGGGCCTAAATTGAACTTTGTCATCTCCTGCGCATTGCTGTGCCTACGCAGTGGTCTCAAAAGCGAACTTTAAGTTCGATTTCGAGACCACTGCGTAGGTACAGCAATGCGAAGGAAATGACAAAGGTCGTTTAAGTTTAGGCCCAAACATTTTGAAAGCACATGAGATGGAGCTCTTCAGTTCAAGGCAAGAACTATGTCTGAGAAAGGCTGCCAATATCAAGGAAGAGAATCTTATGGCATTTCAAGGTAGGTAAAGAAGCTAAATTAACCTAATCTAATTTACTAGTGTCCCACCACTCATGCTTAGCCCTTTAAAATGAAAAAAGAAATTAACTACAACCCCAGAGCCCTTTCTTTGACAATTTACTTGATTCTGATATCACTGGGGAACAAGAGAAGTGCTGCTTTTTGAGCAAGCAGCACTGCGTAAAATCCAAAACAACTGCCACACAAACAAGGAGCAGCCACAAAAACTACCAAACTGGGCACAAGTTTCTTGAGACACCCTAAACACTCCCTTCTCGACACTGTATCAAGCATCAGATTGATTCTAAAGATATTGTAAACTCTCAAAGATCGTCCAGAAAATTAGTGAACCTTTCTATATCATTGCAAGAATTATACTTTCACTTCAGAGACAGAGTGGCTCTGCATAAATCACGCCGCGAGAGAGCAGAGCTTGAAAAGTTGCAGCGGAGACCGACTAGCCTAGCCAAAATGAGGGGGACGGAAGATTAACCTGGCCAGCGTCTAATTAATAGGCTCAAAAACTGCAATAATAAGCATGTCAAAATTTTCAACACGAGAAAGGAACATAATTCTTATGTGGCTTTGAAGGTTTCTTTATTCTATGACTTGCCATTTCTGCAAGAAAAATACACTCCTAATGAATCAGATCAGTTTCCGTAAAATTTGACGAAACGATAAGCGAATGCATGGCGTAAAAGTTAAAAGAAACACTAAGAACAAGAAAAAGCCAAAAATTCATGGGAGTAGTGACTGTTGCATGAAGATAGGAATATAACGAGATTAATAGAAAATATTGGGTGCTAAGACAACAGAGAGCCGCTAAAACGCTGTAAAGTGGAAGTGGAGATAATGAATCAGAACTAGAAAAATTGAAGAAAAAATATGGAACTATCCATCAGCACAATCTGCAACTGCTAATGATTGAAATATTCAAAACGAAAAACAATCTAAATCCAACATTTATGAAAAACATTTTTGAAGAGAGAAATATGCAATACAGTTTGCGAAGTGAAAATCATCTGCGGGTTGCCAAAAATAAAGACAACAACGTACAGAATAGAGAATATTCAGGGCAGAGGTTGCCATTTGTGGTCCTCATTACCGAGAGAAAATAAAGATTCCAACGCACTCGCTGAATTCAAACGAAAAATAAAATCATGGGATGGAAATACTTGCATCTGCAGATTGTGCAAAGTTTTTATTAAAGGTTTAGGGTTTTTTGGGTTTTTATAGGTCCATTTGGGAAATATTAAACTAGGCTTTAGATTTTTTTGAATAACTCTGCAAGGAAGAATTTTATAGCCATGAAACTTCTTGACTTTTTGCAACTACTTATTGTGCAACTTCTCAAAAAGTTTCATTGAAATATTTTAAAAAATGAGGGGGGCGGGAGACAATTTTCTGGGACTGACCCAGGAAAAATCGCAAATTCTCAAACCTTAATTATCGCAAAAAAAGGAGCAGAAGTGGAATATTTTGCAAATTTCTTTTGTAATGTTGTGTTTTTTTGATGCATCCTATCATAAATATCCTGTTTGGATGGAAAATATGCTCCAAATTTAATTTTATCTCGATTTTTCTGATTTTTGCCAATTTTGCCACTTTTCTTGATCACACAAAGGAAAATGCTGACGTAAGCAAAAATGGTGGCTATTTTTAGGTTGATTTTTATGTTTACTGAAAGTACATGCCTGAGGCTTTTAGCACACCGAATTTGGTCGCTCTACCTATTACCAGTCAAGAGTTAGGTAGGGGGGGGGGGCTTTTTTGCCCCACAACCAAAATAGTACTATCAAATAGCCCAACCACTGTAGGGTTAAAGTATCTTGTTGGCGTTGATTAGCTTGTTAGCTATGTATATATATTTTTTCTCTTGCCAACGTAAAACAAATTGTTAATAATAATAATAATAATAATAATAATAATAATAATAATAATAATAATAATAATAATAATAATAATAATAATAATAAGAATAATAATAATAATAATAATAATAATAATAATAATAATAATAATAATAATAATAATTCTCCCCGAAACCACGAAATACCGGGTTGGCGTCCGGCGGGGGCTAGTTTGTCTCATGGGTAGGGGGGACTCTTTAGCCTTGGTTGGCGACCCCCCTAGAGATGGTGTTCTCGATAAACACACCGGTGGTAGTTTAACCTTAAATCAACTATCCTCAAATTGAGTGCAAACAATGTCGTATAATAATATGTCAGACAACGGTGTAAAGAAAACTGGAAGTAACAATACTGAAGGTCTTTCACCCGGCAGTTGTTCTGTGCGAACGCAGGCAGACTTCGGTCGTCATCCCATTACTGCAAGGAGAAGAAAGTGGACGAAAGAGGAAAATATGGTGGTGATGGAATGCTATTACAAGAGTAAGCCGCATATTATAGGATATCGTAAGAGAATGTATAGATTGTGGAACGAAAAAGGATTATTCATAACCAATGAGCAACGTCTGGTTGATCAGGCAAACTGTATCAGGAAGAGAGGTTGGTTGACAGGACTTGAACTGGAAGAAGTACGGCGCAAAATTGAAGTGGAAGAGAATTTCGGACAGGCTTTTACGGATCGTGATGATGACACACGTGATCATCAGGATACAAATAACGTGGCAGAAAATGAAAATCCTCAGACGACCCCCATTTCAGAACCTCTAGAGGGCTTAGAAATATTAGAACCATTCACCCAGGAAGAACAAACATACTTTAATAGGATGATTGTGCTAATGGAAGAGGGAAATACAGAAATTCCGAGCATGAGAAATATTGATAGACAAAAACTAGCAGAAACAAGCTCAAAAATTGACAAGATGCTCAAAAAGATCAGGATTAATGACATAACAACACTCAACAGGGTCATGTACGCGGGTGGAGTTATAACGTCACAAATGTTGGGAGTAAAAGCGAAAGTACAAGAAACTGCAAAGAAGCCATGGTGGCAAAAACGACTGGAAAGCCAGGTAAAGGAGCTTCGTAAAGATTTTGACAGAGTGAAAGTGATCAAAGATGGTGGAAAGATAAAAAAGAAGCACAGAGACAGATTACAACAAAAATATAGATTGAAAGAGAAAGGTGAGAACACGGTCTTAGAGGTAATAAGTCAAAGAATCAAAGCAAAGCAAGGCAAAATCAACCGATATAACAACAGGATTAGTCAATACCAGCAAAACCGAATGTTCCAGAACAATGAAGGAAACTTCTATTGTAAGCTTAATGGTGCTGGCAAACAAACCGAGAATGAACCTCCGGATGCCGAAGAAGCAAAGAAATTCTGGCAGAATATTTGGAGTGAGAAGAAAGAACACAATAAAAATGCGGAATGGCTAAGTAATGTCAAATCAAAAATGAACGAAATACAACAACAAGAAGACATCACTATTACTAAAGAAAGCCTACAAAAAGCTGTAAAGAAATTACCTAAGTGGAAAGCACCAGGCAGTGACGGTTTGCAAGGACATTGGATAAAAGCCTTCAAGTCATTACACGGAGATATGGAGAGGCTTCTTAATAAATGCCTAGGAGAAGGTTGGGTTCCGTCATGGATGACCAAAGGAAGAACTGTACTGATCCAAAAAGATCTTAGTAAAGGAAATGTTCCCAGTAATTACAGGCCAATTACGTGCCTGCCAATAATGTGGAAAATACTAACGGGAATTATTGCTGTTTGTGTCTACGAATCTCTGGATAGCAGAGGAGTGTTGACTGCAGAGCAGAAGGGCTGTAAACGTGGAACAAGGGGTACACATGACCTTATTTACATTGATAAAATGGTACTAAGGGAGGTGAAAAGAAGGAGAAAGAATCTGGCAATGTGTTGGATCGATTATCGTAAAGCATACGATATGGTTCCACATTCATGGATCATAGAATGTCTGGACTTGTTCAAAGTAGCAAAGAATGTCAGGAATCTGCTAACAGAGACAATGGAAAAATGGTGTGTTGAATTAACATCAAATGGAAAATTACTAGGAGAAGTTAATATCAAAAGAGGGATCTTTCAAGGAGACACATTATCACCGCTAATATTTGTTATTGCATTAATCCCACTGACATTAGTTCTGCGTGATTGTAAAGAGGCATATGAATTTTATAAGAACAAAGAGAAATTGAATCACTTGCTCTATATGGATGATTTAAAATTGTTTTCAAAAAGCGAACGAGGGCTAGACTCACTGATTAACACCGTGAGGATCTTTAGTGCAGATATTAAAATGGAATTCGGAATAGAAAAATGTGCAGTCCTAATTATGAAAAGAGGAACGAAGGTAAAGAGTGATGGCATTGTATTACCAGATGCAGTAAAGATAAAGTCATTAGATGAAGGAGAATCCTATAAGTATTTAGGAGTACTAGAAGATGACAGAATAAAACATCAAGAAATGAAAGATAAAGTGTCAAAAGAGTATCTTAGGCGAGTGCGAAAAGTGCTAGAGTCAAAACTAAACAGTGGGAATTTGATAAAAGCCATTAACACCTGGGCAGTGTCTCTGTTTAGATATACAGCAGCAATTATTGACTGGAGGAAGGAGGAAATAATGAAGTTGGACCTACGGACAAGGAAGCTACTTACTATGCACAAGGCTCATCATCCAAAAGACAGCGTTCACCGTTTATACATAAGTCGGAAAGAGGGTGGGCGTGGCCTTATTAGCATAGAGAATTGCGTTGAAATTGCAACAGTAGGATTAGAAAACTACATTCAAAATAGCACAGAAAGACTCATAATCGCAGCACGAGGGGAAGACAAAGAATCAACTGAAAGTGTTAACAATGTTAAACAGCGAATTAAAAGAAACAGAAAGGCGGAATTAAAGGAGAAAAAACTACATGGTCAGTTTCTTAGAGATATAGAGGAAGTTGCCGATGAAAAAACATGGAACTGGATGAAAAATGGTCATCTAAAGAGGGAAACCGAGTCTCTTATTATAGCAGCGCAGGATCAAGCCATCCGAACGAATGCTATCAAGGCCAAAATCGACAAGACTCGAGATGACAGCATGTGCCGTATGTGCAACGCAAAAGATGAAACAATCACCCACATCATAAGCGAATGCCCTAAACTAGCCCAAAAGGAATATAAAAGAAGGCATGACTGGATGGGTAAGACGATCCATTGGGATCTTTGTCGAAAGAAAGGTTTTGCAACCACTGATAAGTGGTACGAACATGAACCCCAGCCAGTTACTGAAAACGAGAAGTTCAAGATCCTTTGGGACTTCACTGTACAAACTGATCATATCGTTGAGGCAAGGAGACCAGATATGATGATTATCGACAAGGAGAAAAAATTATGTTTAATTGTTGACTTCGCTGTACCTTCTGATCATCGCATTGAAATAAAGGAAAGAGAGAAGATCGAGAAGTACCAAGATCTGAAACGAGAAGTGCAAAAGCTTTGGAACATGAAAGCCAAGATTATACCCATCGTTATTGGTGCTCTTGGGACGATTCCTAAAACACTGCAGAAACAATTGGAACAGATTGAATCAAGTATTGCCATCAACCAAATGCAGACCACCGTATTACTGAACACTGCAAGAATACTACGAAAGGTCCTGGAAATCTAAGGAGACTTGTTGTCACTAGATGTTCAGAACATTAAATCCGTCAATGGACGAGCGTTGAATTTTCATAATAATAATAATAATAATAATAATAATAATAATAATAATAATAATAATAATAATAATAATAATAATAATAATAATAATAATAATAATAATAATAATAATAATAATAATAATAATAATAATAATAATAATGGAGACCGACTGGCTCAAAAAAATAATGGGTGCAAAATTCATAGTTAGCAAACGCCTTTTATATACTTTAGGGGCAGAAACTTTCGCGGGCAGAAAGTTTCGCGATTTTCGCGTTTTTTGGCATTTTTCGCGAAAGTTTCTGCCAAGGCATAATCTAAAGTCAAAATTCGCGAAAGTTTGTGCTCGCAAAATTACAGAAAATTCTCGACTCGCGAAAGTTTTTTCTTTCCAATTTTTTCGTTTCTTCAAGATCTTGTGTTGCTGTTCCTTAATCAACCCGATCTTTAGTCTCCTGAGCTATAAAACCTTGTAAATTGTCACCGTGACAATAAGTAGTACTGAAAATGGATAGAAAATTGTGTTTTTCCTGTCACCTTTCGTCAGTCGCGAAAGTTTTTTCACGCGAAAATGCATCTTTTTTTCTCGATCGCGAAAGTTTTTGTTGCAAAATTTGCCGCAAAAAACGTCATTCGCGAAAGTTTATGCCCTTAATTTCGCGATTTTTTCTTCTCGCGAAACTTTCTGCCCGCGAAAGTTTCTGCCCCTAAAGTATTATAGGTTTCATAACAACAACAAAAAATTTACCAAACTTTAGCTTAAGAAAGTGACATGAATTCCCTTTTGTGTAGGACGTAGCATTTGGAAGAAAATTAGCCCGGACTGAAAGAGTGAATCTTTTTGTAAAATTAAGCGAATGGAATTGCAGTAATTCAACATGCGGGTTGAATGCAATTCTTAGTTCAGAAAAAGTTACAGAATCACAATATAATCGGTGTTTAGAAGGAAGTATGAAATCATTCCAGAAAATGCCAACTTATCGATCAAATAGAGAAACTTTGGGTAAGAAAGTGACAAAAAGTCCTGAAGGGGACTTGTCGACGTAACAAAATAATGGAGTCGCAAAGTGAAATTGATTCACTCTAATTCAAAGTATCTGAAAGGGTAACAAATAACATACAAAAAGCTGTATCAAAAAAAAGGAAAATGAATTTTGCATGGCATAGGATAGTTTGCTTCTCAAATAAATTCGTCACTTATCGAGAAAACACCCTTCAATGAAAATTATGAATTCCCGTCGCACCAAATGAAGAAAAATCTGAAGAGAGTCATAAAATTAAACGTTGCTTGAAAGTGGGCAATTTTATTTCAAAATATGCCAAATGAAGGCAAATGAATTTGGTGAGGCATGTCTTTCCAAAAAAGAAAAAGACTTTCGGAATATTACAGCAGATAGCTTAGAAATTCAAAGAATTATGCTGAGTTGCAATTCTGGGCCTCCTGTATTTGTGTGATATCGAAGACGATTCGCTCTCCTGTTAAGGCCTGGCCAAACGACTCAACTTTTCACTCAACATTTCACTGAACAATGTTGAGTCATGTTGAGTGTTGTTGAGCGTTGTTGAGTGGGGAGTGGCGAAACGACTGAACTTTTCACTCAACATTTGACTCAACATCTCGAAGTGCAAACGTGGTCGGGGCTTGGAACCAAGGCTCCGGAACTCAGGCTGGCCGCAATCAGGGGTCTGGAACTCAGTTTGCAAATCTAAATAAAATTCTGCCACTTTGCTTTTGGGCCTAAGGCAAGCGTGGAAAGCATACAGAGAAAATGGCTTTCCTAGCTATCATCGAGCTCACTAATGAAGGTGAAGCTCACTGCCAGTGCTTTTGGCGGCAAAGGTCAAGCGTTTCTGCCCTTGCGCGCACTCAACTTTGTTGAGTGCCTGGCCAAACGACTCAACATCGCTCAACAACAGGTCAGAACAATGGAAATTTAATCCTGATCACTCAACATTTTTGACCAAGATCAAACTTCACTCAACAACGCTCAACATCGCTCAACAACGCTCAACAAGGTGCCCAAACGACTCAACTTTTCGCTCAACATTTCACTCAACTTTGTTGAATCAACTTTGTTGAGTCGTTTGGCCGGGGCTTTAGCATCCACAGCGTTTGTTTCCCTGCTTGCAAATCATAATAATCTTTAATTTTTGAATAATAATAGTAATAATAATAATAATAATAATAATAATAATAATAATAACAATAATAATAATAACAATAATAATAATAATAATAATAATAATAATAACAATAATAATATCAATGTTTGCTCACAAGAAACTACCAGGCTAATATCCTACACAATGGAGTAGACCCCAAATGTAGACTCTGCGATGAGAACATTGAGACCATCGACCACATTATTTCTGGATGCTCTAAACTTGCTGCAACTGAGTACGTAACTAGACATCACAGAATAGGCCAGTATTTGCATTGGAACATTTGTTATCATTACGAAATCCCGCACCCTACGAACTGGTAGGAACATCACCCACAGCCAGTTACGGAAGGAGATAATGTCACCATTCTCTGGGATTTTACAATCCATACAGACAGGCAGATTAATGCGAATAGACCTGATATTGTTATCAAAGATCTGAAACAAAAAACCTGCTTCCTGATAGATATGTCTGTGCCAGCTGATCGAAACATCTCGGTGAAAGAATACGAAAAGTTAGCAAAGTACAAGGACTTAGAAATAGAGATAAGCAGGATGTGGCAGCTAAGAACAATCACATTGCCAATAGTAGTTGGAGCATTAGGAATGTTAAAGAAAGCATCCAGTGACTTTATTGATCAAATCCCGGGAAAATCGAACATCTGTGAAGTTCAAAAAATTGCACTAACATCGACAGCCCATCTCTTGAGGAAATTCCTTTCAATGTAGTTATCGATTTGCGGAACCATCAAAAGATTATGACACTTGGTCAACTTTCCAGAAGGACTGTCATGACATAGTTGCTAGCCTTAAGTCTCTGGTAGTGACTCGGCTAGTAACTAAACATTACCTGAAATCAACGCTAAAAATTCAATTCATAATAATAATAAATGATAATATAATACTAATAATAATAACAATTGACACTGAAGAAGATTTTAATCGAAACGTATGTCGGCAACAGTTGTGTTTTTATAATAACAATAATAATAACAATAATAATAATAATAATAATAATAATAATAATAATAATAATAATAATAATAATAATAATAATGATAATAATAATGATACAATGGGATGGGATGTGAATATTCAGTGTGATCATTTAATTGAAGCTAGAAGACCGGACCTAGTTGTTGTGATTAAAGGTGAGAGAAAATGCATCCTAATTGACATTGCGGTGCCAGATGATAGTAGGACTAGTGACAAAGAAAAAGAGAAAGTGGAAAAATATCAAGATTTGAAAAGAGAAATTAAGAGGATTTGGAACATGAGAAATGTGATAGTTGTACCTGTGATTATTGGTGCACTCGGAAGTATAACGAAGAAACTGGATGAATGGTTAGAAAAACTGGATATCACAGTGAATACAGCACTCTTACAGAAGACGACATTATTAGGAACAGCCAAGATATTAAGAAAAGTACTTGAGTACTAAAGGACAATGACCCCAAGGGACCCTTGATCAAGGGTATTGACCCGCTTCCTTGGGATGTAAGTTCGGTTATTAGAACTGCCAGTGCTTAAAGCACAAGCATAAGATAATAATAATGATGATAATAATAATAACTAATATTTAGACAGGTTGACTTGTTCCGACGTAAAACTATCAGTTATCATTCAAGGACCTGTAATCCTACCTATTGACAATCGTTGTGGTTAAAATCAAGAAAAAAAGTAGAATAAAATGAAGGAAGTTTAATGTACAATTAAGGATAAGAATAGCCAACTATTTTTCCTTCCATTTTTTCTTAAGTGAGCCTGATCTCAGGCTAGGATAATAATTTGCATCGAATGTTGCAAAAATGAAATGTTTTTAGCATGTACATACATGTACATGTGATGAAATTAGGAAAAGGGCGTGCAAAAATCACATGACCTCCACCTGCCTCCACAGCTTCGACATTTCAATGTGACTTCATACATCAGTAGGGGCTGTCGGGCGTGAGTTATGTACCAAGAAGACAGCGAGCCAACAGCCACACCCGGTAATAACATAGTTTCGAGAACTCAATAACTAATTTTAATGATTTTAATGGAGAGTGAAAACCTCCCTTCGTTGAAATCTGGATTTGGTTTGCCATTATTTTCCAGTTTGCTCGAAATCAACGCATGAGTATCAATCGCCTTACATCAACTCGTCAAAGAATTTATCTAAATATTGAAGTATAAATGTTCACTGATACAACACTGCTACAACACTGCTACTTTTGATGCAAGTGAAAAATGGCCTTCGTTTAAATCAGGATTTGATCTGTAATCATCGTTCAGTTTGCTCACAATCAAGACAACTGCATCAATTGCTTGAACATCAACTACTTAAACAGGAAATAAATTGGAATATTATACCGGGTGAGTCAAAAAAAAGTTTAGGCGTTTGGAGGGCTGTGGAATAAAAAGTATGTGACCGATATTCAAAACAAAAGTGTTAATCTATCCGTTAAAGGCTAACTTAGATAAGAAAATTTTGTTTGGTAAAATCAAACATCTTTAAGACCTAACAACAATCAAAATGCTTGTAAGGCGTTTGTATGGGAATCGAGAATTCCACATTCCATTCTGGTCCATAATTTATGTGGCATTGAAGTTTACATTGCCAGTTTGAGATGCTACATTCCAATTTCAATAAAAGGTAAATCATGGACCAGAATGGAATGTGGAATATTTGTTCTCAAACATGCCCTTTACCGGCATTTTCCTAATTTCTGGGTCTGCAAGATGAGGAATACTACCAAATAAAATTTTCTCATCTAAGTTGACCTTTGACTGATAGATGAACATTTCAGTTTTGAATATCGGTCACATACTCTTTATTCCACAGCCCTCCAAACGCCTAAACTTCTTTTGACTTACCCGGTAGAGCTTCATTATAAATTATGATACTTTTGATTGTGAGTGAGAAACAACCTTCGTCAAAATCTGGTTTCGGTTTGCCATCATCTTTCAAGAACCAAGCCAACGGTATCGATGGCTGTTACGTCAAGTTTTCACACCGGAAATAAGTTAGAATATCATAAATGCTAACAGACTTAGTATTTGATTTTGATACTTTTGATTACAAGTGAAAAACGGCCCTTCATTGAAATCTGGATTCGGTTTGCCATCGTCTTTCAGTTTGTTCCAAATCAAGCCAATTGTACCAATGACAGTCAACTTTTTTGCCAAGAAATAAGTTAGAATATCATAAAATTTCACTGACTTAGTATTTAATCTTGATATTTTTGACTGCAAGTGAAAAACGACCTTCATTGAAATCTGGATTCGGTTTGCCATCGTCTTTCAGTTTGCTCACAATCAAGCCAACTGTATCAATAGCTGTTACGTCAACTTTCCCTTGATGGGCCAAAATGTGACCAAACATCGTTGGCCAGAAAGTGGAGATATGAAGAAAGACGGGCGTGTATTCACTTTTCGGTGGCAGGATTACTTCACTCTGATAATTGAAAGCACGCATCTTTGTCATGGATGCAAGCTGGACTTTGAATCGCTGAACCTTATCCTCGAGATTCTTGACAGTAACCACTACACCAACACAGTCTTTGAGCATTTCTTTGAATTTATCCACATTTTCAGGATGAAATTTCACACTTGCAAAGCCACCATCGTTGACAGTGAAAACATTGCCCTCAAAAAGACCTTCTTCATCCTCGATATTGAATGTGGATGTACTTTTGCCACCCATGACTGTGTCATTCAAAACTTTCGGCGTCAATTTAATTCCAGGCTGTGTGGTGGATGTAAAATCTATCAACACGGCATCTTTCTCAGTTATGGAAGCTGTAGAAAGGTTTGATGTAGTTTTTTGAAACACCTCGGGAAGCCGCACCTCGTCATACACATAATCCAGTGCCTTTCGCAATGTAAATAATTGTGTCTTTGTGTCGACTTCGCTGTTTTCCAACTGTAAAGCTTTCTTTACAATAGCTTTCGACTCATCCGATAATCTTTCATGCTTCATAATTCCCTTCATGCATTTGAGATACAATTGCTTTAAATGATCGGTTGAATTCTTACCTTGTATTGCTGTAGCCAAGCTGATGACATTACTGATGATTTTATGCACTGGGCTGAAACGGGCATCCTTGACTCCACAATACATGTCCACGTATTCATCATAGACAAGATCTAAGGCCTGGCGGAGATGCCATACGGAGTCATCCTTGTTGCTGCAACCACCACTTGCTTGCAATCCATTCTCCAATGTCTCCACCAGATTAGCTGGCATTCGTGTCATCTTCCTGTCTCTAATGGCACTTTTGATTGCACTTTTGAACAGGGATTCACTCAGCTGTTTATTGCCGGAGCGGAAAAAGAAACTGCCGGATGACAATGCACTGCGGACTGCGGTCATCATCTTCAGTACCGCGCGGTCTTGCGGGTTGGAATGGAATGATATTCTATAGAATAAAAGAAAGTGCAAATTGTACTAGAAGAGACTTTTCTTAGTCTGCATAAATTTACTGCACGTACAAACAACTGATCATTTTCACCTTATCAAAAAAAATTTGTTCTGTTTTTCTTTTGGTACTTTTGTTTTTTAATTTTTTGTGAGTGGGCTTGTCTGGATTTCTAGCTACTGAAAGCTAATTTGGGCACACTGTGCATGTCGCATCCAGGCATGGGAACCCCTAGTTAAAAGTCCCTTCCGAAGGACGGCGAGGTGAGTTGTGAGGTCAGGCCTCCGAGGTCACCCATCCGGAGTTTGACCTCATTCGACCGAGCTTAACTTCAGTTACCTGACGAGAACTGTTTAAGCCACTCGACCACTCACCACTTCATATCTGCCACTGATCAAATAGGTTTATGCAAACGGTATTGAGTTTACGGCCCAAAGACTTAAAGAGACCAAGTCTAAAAGACTGGTAAGTCTTTAAACTCTCACACGTTTCTACAAGGAGATGACTGAGGCGGTCCGATTTATTTTCTCAGAAACAAGATAGTATTGCATAATATCCCGTGTTCCATTGGACTATACCCATCGAGTCGAAAAAATGTACTGACTATTTGAAAGAACTAACTAATTCTGTATGGGAACGGAACTACCGAAAGAACCTTACAGTGAAAGCGGAAGTAGTGTACCATATAAATTCGAAGATTATTTGAAAATAGATTCTCGCAATTAAATTACTATCACAATATTGGTTTGCAATTTGCCTACGTCCGATTCGAATGTTGCTTCCGTTGGGCGGAGCGTATGAAGGATTACGATGGGACTTCCCTTCCTTGGAACAACAGTGAATTTCGGATTCTCCAGAGGGGGCTTGATAGGGAGGGGGCTTATTAGAGAGGGAATTGTTCACAAAATCAGCTGACAAGGATACATATGAGAACTTTTTCGTTTCTTATCATATATTTGCCGATTCAAAAAAATTTACCCGTCAAATACGCAAACTAGACACAAAAACCATATCAATGTTAACTTGCAAACATGTTTAGGTAAGAAAATGGAAAAAATCTGGGGGCTGCTTAATGAAGATGGGGCTTATTTATAATTTGGCTCATGAGGGGCGGGCTTATTAGACAGGAGGGCTTAATAGAGGGGGGGGGCTAAGTAGAGCTTTTACGGTAGTTTGGAAATGACTGGTTACATGTTTGAAATATCAGCAAACCATCGCAAAGAAAGCCGGTCAACGTTTATTCTTTCAAGCTTCAATGTTGATATTTGGTTCTATTTGGGAACGCCACATCTATCAACAATTCATCAACAATCAAGCATGGAGCTCAAATCTTTCAAATCTTCAAAAAGGTGGGTGTGAACTTGTATCAAATTTTTCCATGAATTGAATGACTTCAAAGAAACTTTAGGTAATTTGCTGTAAATCTGCCGTGGCAATTCCTTACTATCTTGATTATTTTCAAAATGGCGGCATTTTGATTATTTTTTGTAAAATTCCATCAAAAATTTGAGAAAATTAAAATCATCGTAACCCTTAAATTACTTGAAGAAAATTGACACAATCTTCAAGAAAACCATAGTTTATGAAGGTCTACAAAATGATTGCAAGCAGAAATTTGTAGCTCTTCTGGTTAGGGATTTAGAAATTTGATGACGTCACAACCTCAAAATCAATAAATGCTGCCATAGTAAAGCCAATCACGATATCAAAAAATTGCCACGGCAGATTTACAGCAAATTGCCCTAAGTTCCTTTCAAGCATTTTGATTGAAAGAAAAACGTAAAAGAATTTTACACCCGTCTTTTTAAAGATTTGAGCTCTATGCTCAACAATCAATAATCGTCTCCACAATCAATTGAATAACATAAACAGTAACATTGAACAGCTGAATATCTTTTATCGAGAATTCCACACTTATCACATTTATCCTTGAAGGAAATAAACTTGTTTTCAATGGGCAACTGTGTGATCAAATTAGTATCTTGAGTAACTCTTTCAAAATACTATACTTCAATCATCAGTCCTCAAAAATTTCCCCCTACCGGGTGACCGACAAAAAAGTGACCCAAGGAAATCTATCATAGAACGAAAAGTAAGCGGCCGATCTAAATGCTTCGAGCGTTGTTCCGTCCCTCAAAGACTAGCCTGCGTTATGATTTTTGCAATGTTTCCGGCAAAGTAAATTTCTCGAATTAAGGAGTTTGAGGAAAAAGGACTGGTTGATTTTCTCAAAAAGTCGTCAGTCAATTTACAACCATTTCAGATCTTTAAAACAACGCCGAGCTTGTTTCATTACACCCTGGGAATGGGAAACACATTTGAAAGTGTCCATTAAAAAGATTATAGTCGCTAGGTACCTAAAATATTCACAAGGTGAAATGAAACACACTCTCCGTTGTTTTGAAGATCTGTTGTTGTTGTTGTTGTTGTTGTTGTTGTTGTTGTGACTTTATTTTACATCGATTTATTTTTAAAACTACTGTTTTTCTAGTCAGCTATATACATATGTACAAGCGAACTAATCAAAATCGATGGACACAATTAATAAAAAAAGAAATAAAGCTAATAATTATTTTCAATGCAGTTTATACAATATTTACAATAAAACGACAGGCCTTGCAGTTGCATGTTGGACCATTCCATTGAGTTATTAAGCTTTTGAATATATTGAGGCTGTTCACCGATTTTAACTCCTCTGGTAAGCAGTTCCAAATCCGAGGCCCCAAGGATTTAAGACTATTTGTACCGAAAGTAACCTGATTTGGCCTATAGTGAATAAGATTATTAGGATTTCGCGAAGAATAGTTCGAGGTTCTAATTTGAAAAATATCTTTCATGAAGGATGGATTCAAATTGTGCAAAGTTTTAAAAATTTCCAAAGAAAGAGATCTAAGTCGGGAAACATGCATCGTACATCGTTGCGACTTCAGTAGAAGATCATTATAAGAACTGCCGTGATCATTATAAAGAAATCTAAGTGCACGTTCTTGTATCTTTTCGATTTTGTGCGTGGATTTTGATGAACAGAAATGCCACACTAAAGGACAGTAATTGAAATTTGAATAAACAAAGCTCTGAACAAGGACTTTTCTCTCTTCGAAACCAATATAAGATCGAAGCCTCTTTAGAACATTAAGTTGAGTTGCAGCTTTTCTACAAAGCTCTGAAATGTGTGGATCAAAATTTAGTTTATGGTCTAGCTGAACTCCGAGAAGCTTGACTGAATCTTCTGACTCAATAGTCTTTCCTTGGATGCTTATTTTCTCGCCACTGGTTCTCGTTTGGTCTTTTTTGATTAACAGTGCATGAAACTTTGATGGATTTGCAATCATATGGTTTTCTTTCAACCAATCTAGTGCAACACCTGCTTCTTCCTCTAGGACTCGCACCAGATTTGGTAGAGTCCTAGGGAAATAAGCCAGCGTGTTGTCATCAGCATAGTTATATAGTGTTGCCTGCTTAATAAACAAAAAAACATCATTTATATATCTGAAATGGCTGTAAATCGACACCCTGTTTTTGAAGACTTTTCGAGAAAATCAACCAAGTCCTCTCCACAACATCCTTCATTCGAGAAATTTACCGTGCTAAAAAAGTGCGAAAAACACTCATAACGTAGGCTAGTCTTTCAGGGACAAAAAAACGTTTTAAGCATCTCGATCAGCTGCATACTTTTCGTTCTATAATAGATTTCCCTGGGTCACTTTTTTCTAAGTCACCTGGTATATGAAGTCATCAATACTGCGGATACGAGGGCAAAAATTGGTGTGGTGGTGTACAGCAAAAAAATCTACACAACATGGCACTTTTTAAATTCTTCCTTTATTACGTCAGAATGACATTACTATAATTAAGTTTTCGAATCAGTCGTAAAGTCTCGCCTCTCATCTTTTGAAATGACGACATCGTATCAGATCAAAGGTATGGGTTAAAATCTGTTCAACAACGTCGTTTTATAGATAAGAAATTGAATTGCTGAGATTCGTGTGCTGACTTCGGTAGGCACAGACACTATCAAGCACAACTACAACCTCTAGATCGAAAACAATTTAATCATTCTGGCTCGAAAATTGTAAGAGTTTGAATACAGATATTTTTCGGTCACTAAAACAGCTTTTTGGACTGACCCATCCCTGTATGGAGAATTCCTCAGTCATCCCCAGGGGGAAGAAAGGATGCTTTGAGACTTGACTATTCGACTGGTTTTCAGAAACGTCACATAGAAATAGATTGTTTGACTCATCCGGTTAGCCAGAGTCAGTCCCCGCAGACAAGAAACGCAAAATTTGTAATCAGGCTCTTCAATTCCTCACACGCATGGAAACATCTTTACAAGAGGCTGGCAGATCTCTCATATGCCATATGTCATATATCATATAAGAAATTTCCCTTTTATATGGGATGCCTTCTTCTGTCAAACAGTATTTCATAACGTCTTGGACATTACTATGAGCATACTAGCCGGTTTTGTGTTGTACAGGAAAATATAAAGCCCGCGGTCTCAACACCTCGGGCTTTATATTTTCCTGTACAACGACAAAAGCGGTTAGTGTGAGTTTTTTACCTGACAGCTTCTAATCTTGACTCGCATCATTTAAAGGCAGTCTGTCCCGTTCGAAGAATGAAAACAAACTTGATAAAGAGCTCTATTGTACACTCGAGAGGGAGGTGCTAATTAGTGCAGGAACATATGAATCCGAGTGATTTTTTTGATGTAAATTCTTGGCAACATGCATTTCTACATTCTTTGGGATGCTAATGAGCAGAAAAACATTGGTGCCAATTTTTCAAAGCAATTTTAATGGCATTTTATTGAGTTTTTTATCTTTGAAGAATGCATCTTTAAGAAGTATGACATTTTAAAAACAGGCCTAAATCTACGGCTCTTAATATTGTGGATAACGCCATTTTTATTTGTCATGTTTCTGGAGGATAAAATCTTAACATTGTCTTTCGTCCACGGTTTTTTCACTATACTTGGATCTCAGGAACCTCGTCATAGGATCTAGTGCTTTTGGGGGCCCTTCTATTAGACAAGGGGGCGTTTTTGATGCATTTCCTAGAAAAATCTTTTCAGGTAAATTTGCAATTTGCGTAGAGACTTATGAACAGGCGGGCACAGAGGGTATCGCAATCCTCCAAGTCTTTCGAAAATGAACTAAAAATGCCCTTTCAGTTCTACAAAGTTGCCTTTTTTGAGAGCAGAGCCCCTCAACATGTGAACTGCTCCCAGCGTCCCTGAATTTATGAATCCGAATATCTCCAAGAATCTAATAGATCGAAAAATGGCCATCGGCCTCCTGCAAATTGTCCCTCCGATCTCCTTGACACTTATCTTGATTTTTCTGCTACCTCTCAATGCCATTGCCTCTTAAACATAACTTGATATAACAGTTGTTGTGGTACTTGGCTCCTATGGCACTTGCACTGTTCAGAGTCATTGGCTGCAACTTCACCTTCCATAAATCATTGCTGCTCTTCTCCACTGTGCGAAGTATCCTCTCATTGACGGTAGAGGAACCCACCTCGTAGAGTTTCTCATTCACTTTACCTTTGTCACAAAAGAAACAAACTTTTTGGGATCCTGCTAGGATTTTGATGACCTCGTAAATCTTTGAGGCATTATTGGCTGCTTCTCCTTGACGCTTGAACCTGATCTGCCAGGTCTTACGGGTACCTGCAAAACTTCGCTACCTTCTGGCAAAATCTGTTTGTCATACCTGTCTTGGCTCTAAAGATCTTTGCTGGATGAACCGTGTCCTGGTAACACTCTCTGTGCCAGGAGGCATGATTCCTTCTATAAGGTCTTCAGCACTGATACTTTCCAGGCAATTTTCTAAGATCGTAAAATCATTATCATATAGGGTGCTCGCTCCTTGACAGCATGCAAAAAGTTTCAAACGACGCAGGGTCTGGAGGTTTTACAATGTTTCCTCCTGTCTGGCATCTCAGACATAGCTCGAAATCAATTTTTTTCCTTTTTGCCATTTAGTATGTAAAAATTGTAGCGTGACCAAGGCTTTCACATGCTTTACAGTAATTCTCCGAAAACCTGCCCTATTTCGATTTGTTGGCTTCACTAGATCCATGAATGTTAGTGCAGTTATTTTTAATCGTTTATTAATTTATCAAAACATCATTACCCCCTCCCCCCCGTACAACTTTCTGTCACCCTCATAAATAGAAAAGAAACGAAAGGAAAATGGTAATGAAATGGAAGGTTAGTGAAAGGAGATGAATATGCTGTAAACAAGGCTGATTGAAAGCCGCCATTGTATAAGGTATTTGGAGCTAAACAACAGTTTTAACATATACGGAACATAAAACAAGAAACTGGATTCATAAAAGCGATGTTTTTGGAATGAAATTCTTTATCTGTTACGAAAGTTTAACGCATTGGCCTTTTATGTTGTATCCCAAAGAGCTATGACATTTAATGACTACATTCTCTTCGTTCCCGATAGACAATAGATGTATTGCCGCATCTATGTCATGACTCTGCAACAACTTAAGATACTACCACAAAAACTTGAAAAATACCCCTTAACTTGATCAGAAAAATTGGCACCAACATTTTTCTCTTTTTCAGCATGCTAAAGAATATAAAAGAGCATGTTGCCACAAATTTACATCAAAAAAATTACTCGGCCACTGTTTGCGACATAGGTCTCTGCACTAAATTCGCCTTATCCAAAGAAATCAAGGTCATAGAGACTCAATGATGCATGAATTTAGCTCCAGCGTAAATAAGGTAAATAAAGCCGTTGCTAAGGTCAGAACAATAGGGGACAGACTGCCTTTAATTAAACACATTTTGTTACAATCATGTCGTTTGAGTTTACTGTAAATCTCAAAGGCCTAAAGCAGTTGCTGTTGCGACAAAAACGCGTCGTTGTATAGTATCATACAAGGCTACGGGAAACACGCGGGAAATGTGCGATTAGCCAATAGGAGTGGTGGGATGCTGTATTGCCTCGTTTTTGAAATTTCAGTCAGGAAATAAAGAATAGTGACAAAGGTATATGCCATTCTGTATCTGTATTTATATCTGTATCTTTCCATTACTTAGCTACTACTCACTAACGAGTATATATGCTAATAAGATATAAGAGATATAAGCTAAGGGTGTTGGTTGTTGGGATTCCTGATTTTCACTAAACGCCTCTATTCACGCGAAGCGAGGTTTCTCTACCTTCAGCATGAGCATAATTTTACAAAATTTCCCTGCAAAATGAAGTTCGACGACTGGCAAAAATTGTTTGATGTTCATGAAGTTAGATTTACAGCTTTAGGAAAAAGCTGGCATATACCGGAGAAGTTGCAAAACATTTGCTGATAGGCACCATTTTGTATTCACATAAATTTACCTGAGAACAGTCGCCTCACATAAAAATTCCACCCAGTGGAAATCAGGCTTTAGACTCAGAAAATTTGTCATACAGCTTTAAAGTCCTCATTTCTCTCGTTTAGAATCACTGAGTCAGGGAAATAGTTCCAATCACTTTTGGTTCTCGGCACAAACGAGTCCTTATAGATGTCTGTATTGCAACGCATTACTTTGACACATTTCGAGTTAGAAGTGCGTTATTTCCGCTGGTTGAATTGCAATAAAGGGTCCCTTATAGCAACCAAGTCATACACGATCTTATGAAAAACAAGCGGTGTTCTCTTCGACGCTCATGCAGTGGCTGCCATTTGAGCTCTTTCACTGTTCTAGTGACGCTGCTATGTCTGCGATAATTGTTGTTAACAAATCGAGCAGCTCGTCACTGGACGCCTTCCAGGTTATCAATGTCTCATTTCAGATACAGATCCCAAACTGTCTATCCCATTACAGATCGAACGAGGGAGATATAGGCGGTCTGTTTGAAATCCTTTTTACTGCATTAAATGTTAAAAAATATGTAAATAATGACATATTTCATATAGTAAAGAAGGAACGTGAAAGACTGGAAAAAATTTTCACATTGCAGTAAATAGTATTTCATACTGTAACCAGTTAAATAAAATTGGAAAAAACTGACTGGCTATTTTCTTATAAAGGAGAAAATATTCCCTCTGATGGTGGGCTGCAATTTCTCATACGATCATTTCCTACCTGCGGTGAATTACTGTATCGCAAAAGATTCGAAGAAGAATAAACTCACCCAGGTTCCTCTTCTTCAACATTTGTAAAGTTGACTTCATCAATGTGTGCACGATTCGCCATTGTGTTTTGCAAGACGTCCCTAAAAATGAGGCCAGTTATCAAAGCTCTGACGTGCCAACAAGTTCGAGAAAACAGAACAGTAAGATTGTTCTCTCAACGATCAGCTGTTGTTTTCTGATTTCATTTCAAACGAAACGTGTACGCAGGTGCAGGTCATGATAGTAAACATTAATCTTTCTTTTCCTAAATGTTTTCTGATGAAATTTCAAGCAAATTTCTTTTTGCGGATAACAGAATCAAATCAAGAAAGTGGTCTGCAATGTTGTCATGAAAAGGTTAAAACAATCAAAATGCCGGGTAACATTGGCGCAAGTTCTGCTCCTAGGCGTCGTATTTTAACTACCATCTTTTCAGACTATGGTCGAGTCCAGACTTATCACAACCGGTCCACGTTTTCGGTCGCAGTTACGAAAACTGTGTATATACCTATCTATTGAATTGAATTTCTCGCTCTCACTGAATTGAAGGAACTCTATTTAGCTACCATGAATCATCAACAGTTTTGGTCTACTCGTCCCACAGGAAGCCCATATCACAGATTATTAGAAAAATATTTCGTTCAATACATTATTTTCTTTTCTTTCGCATATCATGTGTTGTTCTCCTTTCGTTTACATTCACAGCCAACGTGTGTTATTTGTGAAATAAAAAATTTTGTACTCCGTTTCAACAAATTTATATTTCACAAATAACACGCGTTGGCTGTGAATTTAAACGAAAGGAGCACAACATATGACATATGAGAGAAAGGAAAATAATTTTTGAACAAACTATTTTTCTAGTAATCTGTAATTTGGGCTCCCTGTGCTAGTCTCAGTTTTCGCCTCAGGAAGCATAGCTTCTATGCACCCTTGTTCATGCAAGCAAGGCTGTTTAGATCCATGTGTCTTGTTTTGTTGTCTTGTTTTCTGCTCTGTTTCATCTTCAACTGAGTGTGGTAGGCCCAACCACATTCAAGTTGCTCAAATTGAGCTCCCTTGTATTTCTGTGTCTTAGTGCGCCTTCGCGCAAGAAAGGTTTTAAAACCGCAAGCGCGAAGGCGCAGTAAGACACAGAAATACAAGGGAGCTCTATTCGAACAACTTGAGAGCGGCTGGGCCAAACCACGCTCAGTTGACGATGAAACAGAACAGAAAACAAGACAACAAAACAAGACATAGGGATCAAAACAAGGTAAATGAATAATCAAGCAAAAAATTTATGTCCTAACACCCTTGATGCAAGTTAGTGTAACAGCTCTGCATATATTTTTTAATGTTTGAATGAACTAGCTAACCACTTTTTAGCTTTCATATTTTGTAATCCAACGAAAAAGAAATTGATCATGAGAAAGGATAGCAAGTCTATGTCTACATAGGATGAAAGATATGATCTGAAATCTTCCATGGTATTAACATGGCTAATGAAGTGTGCCCGGATAACTTGAAAGGGAGATTCTCCACAAGGTCATAGCTATCTAACCATGAGTTAAGAGCTCGTTAGATATCGACTTGCCAAGGCAAAATTTGGAATTTTAAAAAAGGAGTTTCAATTATTCTGGTGCCAAAGTTTGGGATAAAATTCCCTTGAACATCAGCCCAGAGGTTAGAAATTAAAGGATTTCTAGCTAAGTCGGCAATCATACCCAAGGCATGATCCCTTCGAAGAACAGCATTCTCTAGGCTTATATATTTTATACTATTTGCATTTAGACGGCCCCAGTCAGCCAGCATTCTTTGCACTCTTCAGTTGTTGTTGATTTGTACGAAAGCGGCAACCTGTTACTAACAACGCATAATTTGCAAAGTGACACCCGAGTTCAAAACCCGTCAAGGACAAACAGATTTTGTCAGTTTTTTCTCCAAGTGACTGCAACCGGTTGTCCCAGAAAAATCGCAAGAGATTTGATCGGGGCTAGCTGCAAGAATTTAGATCCAATTAATTCAGAACCATTTTTAGAATAATCCTCGATAGTTGAGTTAAAGATGAATACCTTATTGGTTGATGCTGGTGCATTGACAGTAGGAATGTTAATGTTGAAAGTAGAATTTTGCCTCCACCTCCAAACCAGAGCTTGTGGGTTTTGTCCTAAACTGCAAACGCGGTGTTTGAGGAATCTATGGAATTACTTGCGAAATACGAGCAGGAACCCTTGTGATGAGCACAGCATTTGAATAGAAATCCAAACCTTAACTTCACAATGATATGCATCAATTTTGCCTGCAAGAGAAACCTCTCTTTATTCTACAAAGTCTCAAAAAGTTATAATTGCATCTGTTCAACAGGTGCATAGTTTGTTGAGAGTGAGCGTGAAAAATAAATTATTTTTGCAGCCTTCATTGTTTGAATGAAGTCCATCGTGTACAGTCTGTCTCAGCATTGTTAAGAAACACAATCAAATATACCCACGGGAAAAAGTATCCGTGAATAAGATCCTTGAAAATGCTCACTCGTGCTTGGCTTCTTAGCAGGTGCAGTGTGATTGAAGAGACATATTCCTTTGTGTATATATGCAATAACATGTTTGTCCATTTTCATCTTTGGACTTTCTATTGAAATGTTTGCTTAAAGTATGGGTTCTTTCTCATAACTACTACGTTATTCTTATGACTAGAGCCGATTTTCCACTAGGCGGATTTTTCCGCACGCAGCGGAGCGGCTGTTGTAATTGCAGTGTTTATTTCTAACAATGGTCACTTCTGGTCGCTCCGCTACGCACGTATTTGAAAGTCGGATTGACTTCAACTTTTCCGCTGCGTCCTATAGCGCCAACCAATCAAATCGCTCGAAGGCTCTGACACATGACTTCAGTATTCCTCGAGAGGGAGAAGCCACGGCGCGGCGATCGACGAAAAACAGCCCTGAAAATATTTTTAAAAATTCTTGGTCATTGAATTTACTTGGAAATTGAACATCTTTGTTGGTGCGCGTGCATTGTTTTAGAAGCAACAGCCGCTCCGCTGCGCACGGAAAAATCCCGGGGGGGGGGGGTACATGACTTGCGGATGGACGGGGGTCTGCCGCCCGGTTTTCAGAAAGGTACCCTCTTCTAATTACCGAAACTTGCTGTCATACCCACTTTTATGATGAATTTTGGCGGAAAACATGTTATGTACCCCCCCCCCCCCCGGGGGAAATCCGTCTAGTGGAAACCCGGCTTTAGGAGACTTTAGGAGATTCCCGTAGACAGAGCATTTGCAGTTAGGCAAAAATCCGAAAGCTCTGGTTTGGAACTGGAGGCATAACTGGTCTTTCGACATTAGTATTCCCAGCCTCAATGCACTAATATCAACAAACAAGGTATTTATCTTCAAATTGACTATCGAGGATTATTTTCACAATTATCTTGGGTTGATTCGATCTAAAGCCTTGTTGCTATCCCTGATCAAATTTGTTGCGTTTTTTCTGGGACACCCGGTAGAAAGTGTGATAATAAGCTTGGAAATGAAAAATGAGAAACCGTGGGGAAACCGTTGATGTCACATCATCCGAGAATACCACCGTTTCAAGAAAATAAATAGCAGGCCAATTCGAAAGAGCAAGAAACTACGATACCCTTACATGGCGTAAAAAACAACTATAAAAACAACGGCAACTTGCTGCTTAATCCTTCAAGCCCTCAAGGATGTTAGCTGGATACTGTATTGAATAGCCATATGCGCCATCTTTTCTTCATAGTCGAAACTCATAATCACAGGGAAGCAAGGAAGAAAAAGAGCGCACTGCACTGATGTTGACCAGGGCCCTTCAAGGCATTACGGTTTTGTTGTTGTTTTTAGTTGCTGATAGGGTTTTCGTGGATATCATAAAGTGAAAACGAATTTCAGGTCTTCATTTGTATTATCTGTGGATTAAAGTGACTTTGAACAAATTTGAAGGGACGATAAAGCATTGCGCAAGAAGTGGATGTTTGTTGGGGAAACGAGATATGCTTTGTCCAAGGAAACTTATGTCTCCCCCGTGCTGTGGGTTAAAGGACAAGTCCAGAGTTGGTATAAATGTTTATTATTCAAGATATTACACTGTTGTGAATGGTGTGTAGTAGTACTTTTTTCGATTTTTTTCTCTTTTAACATGAGAAACTACATATTTCAGTCTGCTAAGAAGTGCGAAATGACGTCATTTTCTATGACGTCACTTCATGTAGACCTGAACGAGGCTGCCAAATGTATTGATATTATACCACTCACATTGCTAGCCTCCTTATCGCGCCTTCGCGCACTCGTACAAAATACAAAATGGCGACGATATTTGGCCTAACTTACGACGATTCATTAACCAATTTATGAAAGTTGGAGGCATCAAAAACTTGAAAAGAATTCACGATTGGTGTTCAGCAGTAATAATAATATAAATAATAATGATTTATTTATTTAATTTATTTATATAATAGTTGGTAAGCTTGCTTTTTAACAATAATCTTATCAAACCCGGACTTGTCCTTTAAAGCTCGTGCGCTGTAGCGTTTTGGAGTTGAAGCTTTTTTTTTTTGTTTATACTCAATGCAAAAATTTACAATAACATTTTACCTATAACACTACCTACGAAACTACTATACGACACTACAAAGACGCTACCAGGAGGAGCAATATGTCATGACTACCGCCTGGCATTTAACATAAATCTAAAAAAGGAGAAAAAAATACATCTAAATATACCACTAAATACAAAATGCTAAATATAAGAAGAAAACTGTTTTACAAACAAATACTAAAGCCGGTTTCACATTAGAAGTCAGGCCAATATAGGTGATTGTAGTGGGAGAAATTTGGACTTGATATTTTGAACGGGAGCATGAGCTTTAACCGGCTGCACGGGGGGGGGGGGCACATTAGTTTCCTCGGACAAAGCATATCTCGTCTCCCCAACAAGTGTACAAATGATCTAGATCATATGAATCGAAAATTCAGAAAGACGTCTTTGAAAAATGTGCTTGCTGCGCAAATGACCCACAATTGTTGCAAATGATGATAATATTTTGAACGACAGTATTAGTTTCTTTGAAAGAACAATTCGATGGACACTATTTTTTGAACATGTTATCATATCTATAATCCTAACTAGCGACTGATTTTTACATCAAACTGCGTCGTAAACCATATACGGATAATAATTCTCCCATTCTCTGCAGCAAAATTCTCTTTTAGGGCCCTGGACTTACGACAACAGACCATGTCTTTGCTATGAATCTACAGGGTATCTCAAAGAAAGAATACAGATTAGGTTGCTTCCAGCGATGTGAATTTAGCTTTAATCAATGACTAATAACTTTCAAAGTGTTCCTCGAGGGCTCGAGAGTTAACGTGATGGTAATGGTGCTTTGCTGGTAATGGTGCTTTGGGAGCAGATACATTAACCTTGAAAGCTCAAATTTGCATCTAACTCCAACAAATCCAAACCAGAGCTTTTAAACTCTAAAGCACATTGATAAAGTTTGAAAAATATTAGATCATGTTATGTTCGTTTGCTTGAAGCCTGGGGATGGACACGGATCGACGCGGATGGACAGGGGTCTGCCGGCTGCTTCTCAGGAAGCTCCCTTCGTCTAATTACAGAAAGTAACCGCCATACCCACTTTTCGACTATTCTTTGCCAATTTCTGGAAAACCCAGCCATGTTTAACCCTATTTTACCCGAGGGGGGGGGGCACTTGAATTGTCAACTATAGCTCTCAGATGGAAGAACCTAGAGCACTGAGACTAAAATGACTTTTCCTAAAATTTAATAGCCTATCAAATTTTAAATGTTCCATTGTCATAAATTTAGTCACGTGACAATAACAATACCTTATTTGGAGAGTTTTCAAGAAAATGACAAAAACTGTAATAATTCTCTGGTTTCCATTTAAATTGTTCTGAAATTGGTACAAATCGATTGGTCTTTGAAAGTGCTTTCATTTGATATATAAATTTTGTATATTTGCTGACATCAGTAAAAGATAATTTCTATGACATCATCCATTTTGATGACGTCATATTTATAATGAATAATGATGAATTTTCAAAAACTTACTTTCAATCAATAGAAAATCATATTTTCTTTATATTTACACTATGTCATAAATTTTTAGACATTAAAATCCAAAATTATTCGCATTTTCTCTGTTTTCAGTACTAAAGCTTATGTGTCACCACTTGACACCTTTTGGTTGCCTAGCAACAAGCCACGTGACCAATTAAGACCGGAATTGTTTAATTGGCTTCTTAATAGCTGTAGGTACAATTCTGGAAAGTTCCAGCAGCATTGGAGTTACAGAAACAGAAATAAACAGGGGGCATAATGTCCCCCCCCCGGGCAAAAACACCAAAAATTTACCCGGGTAAAATAGGGTTTAGGAAAATCTGCCGAAAAAGGGGCCCTGGATTAAAGTACTTTGGAGTCATAAATCCACCCATATGGGCGGCACATACCCGTACCATCGACATGTTATGTACTCCTCGGGGGACTTGAGGTCATCCATCACGCAGCTTTTCCTACTGTTTTACATTTTTAAATTTCTGTATGTTTCAAGTATTTGGTCAAATCAAAAGACCAAAGCCCTGTTTTGGCGGTGGGCACAAATGTCAACTCCCAAGATGGATATTTCTGCTCCAAAAGCAACAATACCAACTAACAATGTATCTATGTCGAAATAAACAATTGAAAAAGATGTCAAGCACAAAGTCCTCAAAAACAAGGGCAACCAATATAGCGATTCAGGAAAACACTGCCACTTATGCAAAGCTAAATCCTCTCTACTGCTTTTCTAGAAATTTCATCTGTAATTACGGTCACCTCGAGAGTTTGGACCGTCTGTCCCTGCAGTTTCATAAGGGCAACTCTAAGCTAAATATGACAAATTACCGCCCAATATCAATTTTACTAACTTTCAATAAAATCCTAGAAAAGCTGATGTATAAAAGACTTCAGAACTTCCTAGAAAAAAAATAAATCCTTTTCCAACATCAGTTTGGTTTTCAAGAAAACAAATCTACGTCACTCGCAATACTCGATATCTATAACAATCTTACCAAATCCATGGAAATAACTCTTTTTCATGTTGTGTCTTCCTGGATTTTGCAAAAGCCTTTGATACTGTCAATCATGATATATTACTTTCGAAACAAGAGCATTATGGAATCAGGGCAAATAGATGGTTCAAATCTGACCTTTACAATAGGCCTCAAACTGTTAAAATTGGAAATGAAAAATCAGAGGAGCTGTGCATTCGATCTGGGGTTCCACATGGTAGTGTTCTTGGACCCCTGCTATTTCTAATTTACATTAACGACATACCTAACTCATCTAGATCATTAAAATTCCATCTCTTTGCTGATGACACTAGCATATTTTTATCAGATAAAAGCATAGACAAAATTGAAGATACTCTAAATGAAGAATTAAAAAATGTTTTAATGCTTAAACAGACTTTGAAACAATGCTTAAAAATTTTTTGTTCAAATGCGGTTGAAACTTGAAATTTGAAACTTGTTTCAGCGAATTGAACAATTCATTTCAGAATGTTTGCTACGAAAACAAGAAATCTAGTGAAGAATCTTGGTGCACGTGGGCCGCGTGTTTACTGATTTTTTTAAAGGGGTGTCTGAGAAGCACGGGGGGGGGTTCTCGACTAAATTTCGGGTAGGGGGGTGCCGCCCACAGTTTCAAAATGTAACCGTTGGCTAGACCAATTTTTGTGAAAATGATGCCCTTGCCTAGACTAATTTTTCCTTCAAAAGTGCTCTGAATTGGCATTTTCTAGGCAAAACTTGCCAAATTTTCGCATTTTCTGGACCAAAATTTTTAAAAAAGTTGGGTTTTTTTACAAAAATTACCGAATTTTGACATCTCTTTGACCAAAATTTCCAAAAAGCATATCCCTTCCTAGACTTAACTCGACTAAAATTGCCAAAAAGTACACCCTTGGCTAGACTAGAAGTCCGAAAAAGTATACCTTCGCGGGTGGCACATCCCCAGGTACCTTTACTATGGAAGAACCCCCCCCCCCGTGCTGAGAAGTCTCCCTCTGAAGCAAAACTATTAGAGTCCGCACGTAGGCTATGGCACCCCCTTGCTGAAAGTAACAAACGAAATTCTCGACTAGTCCTGGCAACTGAATTCGAATTATTTTCATTTTCAATTTTCGAGATACATGCAGGTAAAATATTTCAGCTAAAACTGACTGGCTTGCAAACAGACCTGTGAAAAACTTAGATGATATCTAGGTTTGCAGACATGATCAGTAAATACTGATATATAACAAAAGTAAAATTGAAAATTAAATGCAACTTAAATATAGCCAGGAAGACGAGGAGCATATTTTTAGAGACAATCTAAAAATGAACAATTTAACAAAAGCATATTTAAAAAAAGATGATACCATCGGGAGCATGACAGGAATGGTTACCCTAAGACCCCATTTACACGGCAGCGGATCACTTTTAATCCGATGAAAAAGTGTTGCGGATCAGCTTCAAATTTACTCGAGCTCGAATTGATCCGATACACTTCTGCTCCGCTATCCGCATCGATTTTGTACCTGCTCGAAAGCGAACTCGTTTTGTATCGCATCACTTCTGGATCGGATCACTTCTGTTCTGCGCCGTGTAAACGCAAGTGATCCGCATCAGTTTCGATTGGATTCCTAACAAGATTATCTTTGCACTGTCTTCATTGTATTTGTTTTCATTGTCTACTTAAAGACAATAACAGCACACATGTCGGCAGTGAGCATAATCGTTGTGATCCGTTACCGTGTAGACGAAAGGGGATCTGTAGCACTTTTGATCCGATACAGAAGGGTGATCCGTAATACTTTGATCCGTATCACTTTTGATCCGCTACCGAAAAACGTAGTCTAAATGATCTTTAACAAATGACGATACAAATACTGAAGGCATGCTAAAGCTCGGATGGTCTCTCCTTAGAGAGAAACCAATTTAATGGCAGAGATATAGATGACACTATTGCTATGAATTGAAATTTCAAAGAGCACTTTCACTGAAACATTTTCACCTTTACAGTCAAAGGGGAAGTAGCGTACTACCTATGTTGTCAACATTCAAAATAGAATCGTACCTTCATTGGATTTTGTTTTCTTTGCATGACAATATCTTTGAATATTCTTACTCATTGTGGTTTCCGATCACAAGAGATCCTATTGTAATCCATTATGTACCGTCCAACGAAAGCAATATTTGAATACAACGGAAGCAAATAGCAAAGCAATGTGCGAATAATCATCACGCTCATTTTACTTTGACTGTAACAAAAGAAAACAGAAGCCTCTTACACTTGTGCATTTTCTTGGGTACCTGTCAGAGAAACGCCTCTCATATTAAGAGAAACGCCTGTCATATCAAGGTGCTACAACGTTAAAACGAAGTAGAATGATGGTGCCCAATAGGGTGCCTTCATCCCGCTATCCCGCACCTGTTTTGTAACATATCCGGTGCCTCGCTGCTGTATTTTTTCAAATCCCAATCTGGCTCCCCTTGCAATCCCCACCATCCCCCGGCCACGAATCGTATATCCCACATCCCACCCGTCAAAAAAGGCCGATCGCGCCATTCGATCTCGCGCCGATTCTTGTTGCTAGGGTCGACCAAATTTGTATACTTCTTTGGGACACCCGCACCCGATACAAAAGAGAACACTTAATTTCTGAAGCTCCCTTGATTCAGATGAAATCAAAACACAAATCCGAACAAATTAATTGCAGCAACTAAACAAAAAACTAAAAAAAATCCACATTTTGATTTCATCGCAAGCTTAAGCAAGCACCCTCTTTGTATGCTTTTAAACATCGTCTTTAATTTGATCGTAGGTGGCGGGATGCGGTTGGAT
Organism: Aurelia sp. 3 sensu Dawson et al. (2005); assembly: GCA_964020215.1. Lineage (NCBI taxonomy): Eukaryota > Metazoa > Cnidaria > Scyphozoa > Semaeostomeae > Ulmaridae > Aurelia > Aurelia sp. 3 sensu Dawson et al. (2005). The sequence goes on from OZ026585.1 coordinate 14,268,358, forward strand.
TGGACTGGGGTCAGTCGGATTCTTTGCCTGCCATGAGGTGCTGTAAATGGTGTCTTATTTCTGGGTGGGCATGAGGCCCGGTTTGCTCTGGTCCGGTCTGATTGTGTCATGCCACTCACGATATGAAAATTATGTAAATATTGATTTTAATTTTACTATAACTTTGTAATTAGATTGTTTAGTTTCGTTTGTTAATATATTTTACTTGTAATTTTGGATTTTGCCTTTGCCGACGGGGTTACCGTGTATAAAGAATATAAAATGAAATGAAATGAAATGAAAATCGGATTGGATCCCGGGAGGTAACTCAACTTGTCCATTGTACGGGGTTGTGCCATTTTTAGGGTACCTTTTTCAAGATAGAGTCCGGATTTATGGGTATGGCTTTCACAATTTTTTTACATTTCACGGATTTATGGGTACAGATTTTTGTAAAAATCCATTTATTAGTGAGCTTTTTTGACATTTCCGGATTTATCGGTATGATCTTCGGAAAATTCTCCGGATTTATGGGTATGCTTTGAGAAATTTCGCCGGATTTGTGAGTATACGTTTGAGAAATTTCTCCGGAATTATGGGTGGTACTTTTACGATTTGAATGGCACAACTCTGTATCTTGGAAAGTCAAGTGACCCCCCCCCCCCCCTTCCCCGGCATTGGATTTCGTGTTCGCATTTTGACTTTGATTGTGTTTTACGTTGCGATTGCCATAGAGGTCAATGCTTTGCCTTGTTTTGAAATGATTCTCATTTATTTCCAACATGTAGCCAAGGAGATGAATACAAAAAAGTTTCTTATCATAGCATTTATTTTCCCACATTATTTTGGCTGCTTACTCGAATTTGGTCTATTGATGTCCTTCGTAGACGTATATTTCACACATAACGCTGCCCCTACAGGAATAGCATTGTGTTCGACGAGCATTGATTTTGTAACTGTTTTGCGTCATTGGTATCTCGAGCTAGGCCTATTTATTTAACTGTCCGTGTGCGAAATGAAGATTCATTTCATTTCATTTCATTTTCAATCATTTAAGGAGGGTGACCCTTCAACAAAGGTTGTTTTTCAAGGGGCCCTCCATCTAAAAATACAATAAATACAATAATTACAAAAATAAATACTTAATAAGAAAATTAAAGCTAATATGTTATAAAATACAATATTTACATTGTGTTCAAGATAAAAGCAAAGAAAATATGTTGATTTTTGTTTTGTTGGGCAGGAAGGCTTCTCAGATGACCCAGGGATCCACCGACCCCCAGCCCCGGGCCCGATCCCCACCAAATCGACCAGAGAGACCCAGAACAGACCCAGCAGCATCTCCATCTCCCACCACATGCCACCAGGCCCACTCTGAATCCCAATGACCGACTCCGCAGAAATCCAGCCCAAAACCAAAGGCCAGGCAGACCCCAGATCACCCGAGAAACCTACCCACCCAAATGTTCTTTGAATTTGTAAAGGGAGGGTGCCAGTTTAGCCTCAGTAGACAGGCTGTTCCATATCTTGGCACCTCGAAAGGAAAAGGCTTTTTGTCCTTTGGCTGTGTTTTTCTTGGGCAACCTGACATCAGTATTTGTGTTGCGGAGGTTGCGGGAAGAACACGCACTATTTTTATTGAAAAGTATTTTTAAAGTATTTTTATTGAAAAGTATTTTTAAAAGGATTTTTATTCCACTCTTTACTTGTTCGAAGCTAAGCTGCTTTAGTCCAAATGTAAATCAAACTACTTTTCTTTGCAACAGATATACTCTTAGACTCTTGTTTTCCCATTTGTTTACTTGAGTTGATTGGTTGTGTTACATGTATTATTTTTTTGTATATTTTTTTATGAATAGAGTAATCAACTAATCATCAGTTAGTTTTGGGAGAAAGGTAAACAGAACAGCTATGTATGATCCAGGTTATTTCTAAAAGGGAGGCGCAAGATGCTTGCGAGAGATCTTGTTGTCTGTTTCATTTTGATGTATTGAGATTTTGGATGTATTTGAAATTTGTTAAAGTGTATTGACGTATTTGGTGGCTTGCGAGGCCACAGAATAGATTAAACGCGGAATTCTGAAAGAAAGTAACGTTATCCCAGGGGGGGGTACTAAGTATATTTGTCCGACGGGGATGTGCCGTTTTTCAGGGTATCGTTTTCGCCTATTTTTTCTAGAACAGGGTATCAAAAGAAGGCAAATTTTCTGGAGCAGGTTGTCAAAACATGTCAAAAGAGGAAACTTTGTTAGGACAGGTTATCATCCAGTCAAATTTTTGTGTTTTTGAGTATACTTTTCACCGACTTTTTCTAGAACAGGGTATCATTTGAAGGCAAAAATTCTGGAGCAGGGTGAAAAAAATTTTTGTCGTGGGCACATCCCCGTACAAATCTAGGTCTAGTACACCCCCCCCCCCCGGGCACGTTATGCGATATATTCATGAAGAAGTGATGCTCTGGACATTGTCGTTTCTTTATAGACTCTTCATCGGCAACCGCTCGTGCTGGGACGTCGCTCATTATTGTCTTCAAAATATTCCCCATCACACGATTTTGATTTCATTTTGTGTTTTCTTTCAGCATTTAATTTCGTCTCGTGATGTCGAAAACGCATCTTTTTAATCGAATAGAGTACTTAAATGAGATTGTCATTTCGCTTTATCGGATTTGATTTCAAAATGTGGTTTTGTTTCATGATATAGTTTGGGCCTCAATCACACTTCATAGCCTGCGACGCTAGAGCAGTGCTCTAAGAGTTGCCTCAAGCAAGGCACGCCCCCTCCCCCCCCCCCCACCAGGAGACCATTTGTCGGAAAACCACGAACTCTTTTCGGATTTTTTGTGATTCAAATGTCTAGTGTTGGAGAATTTTGAGGAGAAATAGCGCATAAATGCAAGAATTTATCAGCGTTTAAAGATAAATTCAAACGAAAATTATTGAACTTACGGCATACTTGTGATCAATATTAACTGACTGTGTTGATTGCAAGGTTAGACTGCGAAATATGGCTAAATCTTAGTTATTGAGGAGTTACATCGGTCACTTTTTTGTATAAATTCAAAGTATGTTCCTTTAACTGTTGTTGTTGCTGTTCTTGTTGATGGATTTTTGTTGGAAATTTTGGTTCTTCGCTCCCCAGTGGCGGCGCCACGGGGGGGGGGGGACTGGGGGGATGAAATTAGTTGGGTAAAATGGCATAGAATTTGTTAGGTATACCTTTAGATTGAAAAATTGCGTCAAAATCCCCCCCATTTCTCTCGGATTTTTCAGATCTGGCGCCACCACTGCCCCCCCCCCCTATGCAAACATGCACGGGTATCGGCCCTGCTCTGAAGCGCGACCAAAAACTATGTACATTGAAATGGTTTTAGGTCAAAGAGCTACCATTTTATTCCACAATTCTATAAACTTTGATATCATTCGGAACAGAGTTGAGTGCGGAACTTCAATTTTTCAAACGTTATGAAATTTTGTTGACTTAAGGAGGAGATCATTCCCTTCGGAATCATTTGCAGTTTTTTGTTTATCTTTCCCACAAAATGAAATTGGCATCTTGTGAAAAAGTGATGCCCTGTGAATAGCAATCTGCAAACAAAATATGGCTCGTTCCTTATAACAGTAAGCTCCGGAATAGCCCATGATCAGGTTGGTTCTAATGATTTCTAATTTTTGATGCTGGCAAATAGTGATCGTTGCATTCCTCGTAAATATGAATGCTTCCCGGAATGAATCAGTTTCTTGATAGAAAGTTTCTTAAAGTGTTCAGACTTCTTACTCGGACTTCTTACGATTTCCTTAAAGGCTCCTAAAAATATCTATCTAAAAATATCTATTTCATGAACGTTTTAAAGCAATGTCTTTCAAACATTAATCACTTGCGTCCCACCTTTGCGTCCCACCTTTGCGTCCCACCTTTACGTCCCACCTCCCGGTTTTCCGGTATGCCCGATTTAACCGATATCGGAAAGATGGACAACTGAACTGTCAGCTTGTGGTTTTTTGTTGTCCGGATGACCATGAAGACTGGAAGCCGTGAGACCCTACGCGAGTAGAACAAGATTCGAAACACTTCGCCGAAACCATTTGGCCACACTACCACATATCTAAATTCTCCTAATTTTCTCGCCCATCAGCTGGATACTTACTTTTCCACATACTCTGTCCCTCAATAAAAGCTGCCTAATATGGCAAGGAGCACACTATGAGCCACAAATTTCAAGAATATAGCTGATGCATAATTTCGCTGCAAATTAGATACAAAATGCAAAATTATACCGAAAAAAACACATATGCAGAATCAGAGTCATAAAAAACATGTGATCTCGTTGAGCTGGACAAAACAGAAAACTTTGTTGGCATGTTTATTTTGTTTTTAGAGTCGATGAAATTTAGAAAATTAACTTCTCAGAAGATGGGAAAAGTACCTCTTTAAAAAGTCTCTTAAATCACGAATCCAATTCCTTTGATGATAAAACTGCGATGTTAAAGAGCAACAAACAATTATTTTTCTCCTCGAGAAGTTCACTGATTATTTTCTCAATTCATTTTTCTCTTCATCAAAGATCTCTGCTATAACTTTTATTGGTTTTGCTACGCCGTTTTTTATCTGGATACAAAATGAAAAACCCAAAACACGGAAGAACAACGAAAATCAGCCAATGGGCTGAAGGGTATCCCTCCCTAATAAACTGAAAAATGAAATGAAATTGAAATATGAAAGATGGAGAGAAAGACATACCCGGTTGGTGGTTTGATTGGTGCCCCTTGAACTTGTGCCATATTTGATTTGCCTTCTATCTTCACTACTTAATGCCTTATGAGCCTTGAAGGAAAGAAATGCACGTTAGAATTAACTTCCACCTCTGTGAGACCCAGCGACGAAAGACACGAAATGAAACAGCAGCCGTAATATATCTGGCTACTAATCATGGTTTTATTATGCTAATGAGCACTTCAATGGATCCGAATAATGCGTCTGAAATACTTCCATCAATTCTGTGTGTCCCTATTAATAGAACTATTCAACAGAATAATAGAATACTTCAAGACGACGAAACTCATTTCAATTCGAAGCTATTTTTAGTCTAGCTTCGCCCCCTGCACTGTGTCAGGCATTGCAAATAAATTACTATTTGTCTAAAGCCCCGGTCAAACTGATCAAACATTTCTCAAAACATTTAACAAAATTCATATTTTGATTTTTCTTCATGTTATGAGTTGGTGGTCATAAGCGTAGGGGGGAAATAAAATTTAGGGGGGCTGCCCGATAAAAGATCCATTGTTTACGATAATTTTGCCCGACTTTAGGCCGATTTTCTGCCCGATTATGGCTGATTTTTGCAAAATTTCCAGAGGTGGGAGGGCTGCAGTCCCCCCAGCCCCCTCCCCTGTCTCCTACGCCTATGTTGGTGGTCAAACAGAACTAACATGTCACCAAACATTTCGTCAAACATTTGGATTGAAACTTTTGATCAGACAGAAGGTGCCTGTGCAGGCGAAATCTTTGTTGGAGTGGTCAAACAGATCCAACATTTCACAAAGCAACGAAAAACAAAATTTGTTTTCGACCTACATCAAACTTCGTCCAACACTGCCAAACAAATGTTATGAGACCAAACAAGGTGGCCAAACAAGCCTAACATTTCATCAAACATTTGTTTTTGAAATGTTAGGTGAAATTTTTGATATATTTGACGGGGGCTTAATGTAAATATAATCATGAGTACCAATCCATCACGTATCTGGGTGGGCGACCGGTACAATACAAACAGTTGCAGAATTGGACATGGTCTATTAACCAGACCCTGGTCTGCTAGGACATAGGACCCATACTGACAACCCCTCAGGAATCCCCACTTATCGCTGTTAGGAAATGGTCATGGAAAGCACATGGCATGGGACCCAGGAGGTACTCATTGTGCCCTGACAGGGGGTTCAGTCAGGGGTAAAGAGGGCCAAAGGCCAAAGCAACGATAAGCAAGCAAAAGAACAGGCCAATTAGTGTTCTGCCAACTGTTTCAAAAGTTTTCCAGAGCCTTTTAGTCCACCAAGTGGAAAAACACATAGAACCGTATTTGTCCATACTATTATGTGGATGTCGTACAGGATATAACACTCAGCAAGCCTTAGTACGTTTTTTTGGAAAATACTAAACTTTTTGTTGACGTAGGTCGAATAGTTGGTGCTATGTTGGATCTTGTAAGGCTTTTGACTGCCTGAGACATATAGCCAAATTGCATGTCTACGGCTTCAGTCATGACGCAGTGTCTCTAACTTTCAGTTCCTTGCATAACCGACGACGGAGGGTCAAGGTCAATGGGTCTTTTAACTCCTGAAAGCAACTTACTTTAGGAGTGCCTCAAGGATCTGCCCTTGGACCTCTTGTCTTGAACGATTTGCTTCTTTCCTTAAATAATACTGATGTGTGCAATTATGCGGACGATACAACTTTATTTGCTAGTGATCTTGATACTGATAATGTTATTGCTAGGTTAAAACTAGATTCCGCCCATGCAATCAAATGGTTCTCTGACAACTATATGAAGCTCAATGTAGACCAATGTCATCTACTATCATTTGGAAATACAAGTGATGATTCTGTTTCGGTTAAAATTCGCAGTTCTTCTATTAGGTGATTAGGAGTTACCTTAGACAGCAATCTTACATTTGAGCAACATGTAAGTAATCTATGTCAAAAGGTCAGCACCAAGCTCTACGCTCTGTCATAGTCATGAAGAGCACACTGTGTGGCCCATAATAAATTATGGGCGCCGATGAGATCATTCATAAATAGCAAGTTTCAATACCGTCCTAAGATTTCCTCTAACCTTCCCTTCTACTGGCCCTCGTTTGTTTCAAACACACAGATTCACAAAGACATCCGTACACATTAGCATTGTCCGTACCAAAGTTTCTCGTGCAATTGGGTTTCTGAAATATTGCAGGAAATTTTTACCTCGAAACACACTGAGTAAAATGTATCGGGGCATTGTCGAGCCACACTTTCGGTTCTGTTGTTCGGTATAGGGGTGCTGTGGGGGAAGCTGCAAACCTTTCAAAAGATGCAAAATCGAGCAGCTAGAATCGTTACGAAGAGCAGTTTTGATACCCCTTCTATAGCTTTGATACAAAGTTTAAATTGGCCTACTGTAAGTGACATCATTAAAAGCGAAACCGCAACTACAGTGTTCAAATCGCTAAACGGTCTCGTCCCGGAGTGGCCTTCCAGCTTGTTTGAAAAAAAAAGTCGACTCGAAATGGCAGGGAACTGAGAATACCGAGACTGATCTTTCGATACCTTTACAAAAAACTAACACTGGGAAAAGGGCTACATCTTTTCGTGGACCAAAGCTTTGGAATAACCTTGAACTTGATGTTAAACAGACACCAACTCTTGCTGCCTTTAACCCTATCAAGCCTAGGGGGGGGCCAAATCAGCCCCCCTAGCGGTTTTTTGTCTGTAGATTTTTACCAAGTGCACTTACAACACTGAAACTTTCTGACTTTTAGTTTTTATCCTTGTTACGATGTAAAATTAATTTTTTGAAAAAATCAAATTCATTCCAGGGGGTAAACGCGACCAGTTTTCAAGAGATGTATGTGTATAATTTTGAATAATTCCTAATAAAATCTACGGCTAATGTGATAAAATGATGAAAAGATAGGAATAGATACTACTTTTGATGCTCTATCCAATGAATTAGCTAATTTTTAATTTGAACGTATGGTTTTGCGGATTTTTGCACTACGCATGCGCGCATTCTTTGCATTCCTGTGTGATGACGTCATCACTTTTGTTAATTTTTCTTTACAGAGCAATGGACTGATGTCCTTAATGCTTTTTGTTTTCTCGCAATCAACGATTGAAAATTTTTAGCACTGAACCCTATTGACTTTGAAAATTGAATAATGTGACGTCATGGAAAGGTCACGTGACATATCTAAGAATAGGTTTCATTTTTGGGTTCATCATAAATTGCGCTATACACATGCAAAGTTTCAAGGCATTCCGCCCCCCCCCCCCCTCGTACATTTTCATTTATACGTTTCTCCCTGTTTGCCGGATGCCTCTGAGATTTAGCAAGTTTAACTCTCTATCATACAGCAATGAAACAGTAGCAATTTTGGTGTTCTATTTTAACCTTGTCTCCATGGTAACCAAGTTTTCGTGCACCACTCTGTCAAAAACAAACATTGTAGCTCTCTTAATCCTTGGGAATTGGTCCAATACAGTCTAAACTATGAATTTACATCTATTTTGATCTATATATTTCATTTCTACACAGAAATTAAAGTTTTACGACCTCTTAACACACTTTCATTTTTATGACGTCATATGACATCATGATATTAATTATGCTCTAGCAACTACAACAACAATGCTTATTAAACCATTGTTTCAAAAATTCATTGTTTATATAATGAACAACCTTTGTGCCAAATTTGGTTGCCATGTCTCAAGCAACAGCAGAGATAAACAGGGGGGCGGAATCCGCCCCCTCAGGCATTGAGTGTTTCAAATCACCCAGGTCAGATAGGATCACCCTTTCCAGACTACAATCCTGGACAAAATATATTGGAACAACGAAAAAATTTACAATTCTAATGAACCACCCCCTTTTACCCCCGATTCAATGTTGCTAGACGTTTTTCAGCTTCAAGATGCCAACCAACATTGCTTTGGGGGTAAAAGGGGGAGGTGGAAATACGAAGATGAGAATAACTGAGATAGTCAGCGATGATAGTACTTTGTTCCAAATATTTTGTCCAAGATTGTCTGTACGAGGAAATTTACGGGGTTGGTTATAGAAAGAGGAAAATGTGAAAAATGATTAAAATCTTTACGAGTAAGATAGGATCAGTGAAAAATGTCATGTCTAGAAACTTTTAAAAGGATTTTGGCTCGTGATCAAATGAACAAGGAACGATTCACTACTGACAATGGAACGATCGACCAGCCATGTCATCAGAGACATAGAAAAACATATCATAAACCTACACAATGATATGTACGATTTTCATGTTTATGCTTGACTGCTATTCATGTTTGACAGAGAAACAAATTCAGACCGTTCATACATCATTCAAATAGCACGGGTAACCACAAGGGTAACCATGATTTAAGGCTATTTTTCGTTGAATAAGCACGGGTAACCACGGGTAACCACGAGTAACCATAATATCTAAAAGGAATTGTTTATATCATTTTAAAACATTATGGTTACTCGTGGTTACCCGTGGTTACCCCTGAGAATATACCAATAATTTTGGTTACCCTTATGGTTACCCTTGTCGTTATCCTTGATCGAAACATATTGTGGCACTATAACTGCTCTGTTTGGCATTCACTGATTTTTTGCTCGCAGGCAAGGTCTAAAGAATCAATTTTTTTGAGAGACAGTCTGTACGAGGAAATTTACGGGGTTGGTTATAGAAAGAGGAAAATGTGAAAAATGATTAAAATCTTTACGAGTAAGATAGGATCAGTGAAAAATGTCATGTCTAGAAACTTTTAAAAGGATTTTGGCTCGTGATCAAATGAACAAGGAACGATTCACTACTGACAATGGAACGATCGACCAGCCATGTCATCAGAGACATAGAAAAACATATCATAAACCTACACAATGATATGTACGATTTTCATGTTTATGCTTGACTGCTATTCATGTTTGACAGAGAAACAAATTCAGACCGTTCATACATCATTCAAATAGCACGGGTAACCACAAGGGTAACCATGATTTAAGGCTATTTTTCGTTGAATAAGCACGGGTAACCACGGGTAACCACGAGTAACCATAATATCTAAAAGGAATTGTTTATATCATTTTAAAACATTATGGTTACTCGTGGTTACCCGTGGTTACCCCTGAGAATATACCAATAATTTTGGTTACCCTTATGGTTACCCTTGTCGTTATCCTTGATCGAAACATATTGTGGCACTATAACTGCTCTGTTTGGCATTCACTGATTTTTTGCTCGCAGGCAAGGTCTAAAGAATCAATTTTTTTGAGAGACAATCCTGGACAAAATATATTGGAACAACGAAAAAATTTACAATTCTAATGAACCACCCCCTTTTACCCCCGATTCAATGTTGCTAGACGTTTTTCAGCTTCAAGATGCCAACCAACATTGCTTTGGGGGTAAAAGGGGGAGGTGGAAATACGAAGATGAGAATAACTGAGATAGTCAGCGATGATAGTACTTTGTTCCAAATATTTTGTCCAAGATTGTAGGCTTTTTGAAACTTTGGGGAGACTGGGCGGCACAGAGTGCCCCCCTCTGTTGTCTCAGAACCGTACGAGCTAGAGGCTTGAAACTTGGCACAAGGAACAAACATGATCAGGCAAACAAGATGACGTCATTTGTTTTTGATTATGTCACGTGACTAAATGCTGACGTCAGCAAATGTTGCTACATTATGTGCCAAACCACATGGACTTTGTCGCGTTGTATCCTAAGTGATACAATATACCGATGTGAGCTTTGAAACATAAAAATATCATATCCTTGAAGTTCTTATATTGAAATTTATGCCTCATACCTCTAATATTTTTGCTGATGTCAGCATTTTTTTTTTGTCCGCAAAAAAGAGCAATTTTAGACTAAAATTTGTTTGAAAGTAGTTTGAAAAATAGTAAAAAATGCTGAATGTAGATAAAAAGACCTACTGAATCATAATCTGTTGCTCATTTTTCGAAACGTGAAACCTAACAAGGTTTTTCGTCAATACGCATGCGCAGCAACGAAATATTGATGACGTCATCAAAAGTCAATAAACTATATATCAAATGAAAGCCTGTTTCAAGACAAGTCCAGTAATGTTTGTTTCATTTTTATAGAGACAGTGGTTCAAAAGTTACGACTGAAAAAGACACTTTTTTGGAGAGCACTCAACTTAAAATTATGCGTTGACCCCCTGAATCAGGGTCAAAATTTTTGAAATTGACACGAATGGATGTCTCATAGATAGAAACTAAAAGTCACCAAAAACAAGACTATTCTAAGTGATATTCATGAAGCTTTGTGGAAAAATTCACTAGGTTAAGAGAAAATCAAATCGTCGTTATCTGAAAACGTTTTATGCCACGGCCCCCTGAAAGTAGTTCTCATGGACTGATGGGGCTACCGCGCCTACATAAATAAAAATGAAATGAATATGAATGAATGAAAATAAAAATGAATCCACTGCGTTGAGTAGACCTTTTTACCACTCAGATGCGTGACAAACTGGCTTTGACACTTGGTAACACGAAAATCTTTGCGCACTCGTTGCGCCTTAGGCGGTGTAATTCCTACCCTCGTAGCTGCTTTCCCATCTATTGGCCCTTGTTTGTTTCTACCACGCGGATTCACAAAAACATGTCATTTCATTCATTTTATAATATTTATACAGGCTAAATAGGTTCATAAATATATATGCTTCTCAACCTGACCTGTAGACATCTACTGCGTTGAGCACAGACCTATTTACCACTCAGATGCGTGAAAGACTGGCTTTGACATTTGGCGACACGAAAATCTTTGCACGTTCTTTCCGCCTTCGGCACTGTAATTTCTACCCTTTTAGCTGCTTTCCCATCTATTGGCCCTCGTTTGTTTCCACCACACAGATTCACAAAGACATCCACTGTGTTAAGCACAGACTTATTACCACTCAGATGCGTGAAAGACTGGCTTTGACATTTGGCGACACGAAAATCTTTGTGCGTTCTTTCCGCCTTCGGCACTGTAATTTCTACCCTTTTAGCTGCTTTCCCATCTATTGGTCCTCGTTTGTTTCCACCACACAGATTCACAAAGACATCCACTGTGTTAAGCACAGACTTTTTACCACTCAGATGCGTGAAAGACTGGCTTTGACATTTGGCGACACGAAAATCTTTGTGCGTCTTTCCGCCTTCAGTACTGTAATTTCTACCCTTTTAGCTGCTTTCCCATCTATTGGCCCTCGTTTGTTTCAACCACACAGATTGACAAAGACATCCACTGCGTTGCGCACAGAACAGTTTACCAATCAGATGCGTGACATATTGGCTATTGCACCCACAACACTGTAATTTTTACCCTTGTAGCTGCTTTCCCCTCTATTGACCCTCGTCTTATTCAAACACACAGGTTGACCAAGGCATCCGTTGCGTTACACAATGACTTTACCACTTAGATGTATGACAGACTTGTTTTAACATTTACTGACACGAAAATCTTTGCGTCCTCGTTGCGCCTTCGGCGCTGTAATTCCTACATTCGGTTCATTTCATTTTGATTTCACCTGATTTCAATTTGATTTCAGTTTGATTTCATTTTGATTTATTTCCACAGGATCAACTAGGGCTAGATAGGGATTGTTGGTAACTTAGAGTAAGTTAGGGTTAGTGTTAGTTTAGGGTTAGTTAGGGTCATAAGCGTACGAGGCGAGGGGGCCGGGGGGCGGTAGCCCCCCCCCCAACTTTGGCGAAATTTTGAAAAATCAGCCCCATTCGGGCAAATTTTTGTCCTTAGTCGGGCAAAAATGTTGGCAAACAATGGGCTTTGTGTCGGACAGCCCCCCTAGATTTTTCTTTCCGTACGCTTATGGTTAAGATTAGGCTTAGTTTGGGTAACTAGGGGTAGTTAGGGTTAGTTTGGGTTAGTTTGGGTAACTTAGAGTAAGTTAGGGTAAGCTAGGGTTAGTTTGGTTAACTTAGGGTAAGTTAGGGTTAGTGTTAGTGGGTTAGTTAGGGTTAGGCTTAGTTTGGGTAACTTAGGGTAGTTAGGGTTAGGTTGGGTTAGTTTGGGTAACTTAGAGTAAGTTAGGGTAAACTAGGGTTGGTTTGAATAACTTAGGGTAAGGTAGAGTGCAGTTAGGGTCAGTAATGTATTGATTCAATTACGGTCCTGAGAGATATGACATAACAGGGGTCCGCCAAAGTGCAGTCTTCCCAAGGAATCTTCAATCAATACAAACCAGGAATACTCAACTTGGCACTGGAAGGTTTCAGATTCTTTGGTACTGGAATAAAGCACTAAAATAAAGCGCCTTTGCTCACAAGTCTAACGGCATCTTCTCAACGTTTTCGTACGTGGCTAGTAGGCAGATTTGATTTTTAAGAGCTTATTACAGACCCTGTGCAAGACACATTTAAAAGGTGCGTGAATCTTAGTTTAAATTTGTACTAAAATAAGGATTTGTTCACTTATAAGCATGTGGCGTAAAATTCGCAATTTTTCAAGATTTTAAGACTGAGGGCAGAACTTGCTTCTACGCAAAATACAGGCGTTGCTATAAGTGGCGTGGCAGGAAATTTAGAACTGACAAAAATCCTAAAGGATGAAGTTACCAATCCCTTGCTTTCAAAGGCAAATGACGGAAACAAAAAGCAACTGAAGGCTACGTTTTCCACAAAAATCAGAGTGGAATGTCTCCGCTTTGGCCTGGTGCTTCCATGAAACGCAATTACAAACGGAGACAGTTGAAAACGCTGTTCAAAGAGGAGTGATCTGAGAACAGAGACATTTCAAAACGCATCATTCTCAACGGTAACACCGAAACAGAGTCATTCAGAAACGCTAAAACAACAGCAACCAATATGGCGCCAAAAACAGCGCAAAAGAAGTGTCTGAACAAAGGAAATCATAACCAATGAAAGATGGAGTAATGGAAAACACTAGACTCATGACGTAAGTCCCTCTAACTTTCGCTTGTTGTTGTTGTTACTGACGCTTCAGTTGACGCTTCTGTTGTAACGACAAGTCTGCAGGGGGAGCGAAACAAGAGACTTTTGGAATGAGTCTAGGAAAACACTAGACTGATTATATGGCAGTAGTTATCGCTGATGAAAGGCTGCTGGACGCTCCTAACAGGATGAGCGGTCTCGGTTTGGTGTACTAGTCTCGTTTTGAGTAGCGATTCCTGAGATACAAGGACTCATAGTAATCAGTCTTGGAAAACACCTCTCATTTTATTTCATTTTATATTCTTTATACACGGTAACCCCGTCGGCAAGGCCGCTTTTCAGGGGGCGTGACAAAAATTTAAAATCTAAAATTACAAGCAAATATATTAACAAACGAGACTAAATAATCTAATGACAAAGTTAAAGTGATTATGATTATTAATCATATCGTGAGCGGCAGGACACAATCAGATCGGACCAGATCAAACCAGGCCCACCCTGAAATAAGACACCATTACAGCACCTCATGGCAGGCAAAGAATCCGACTGACCCCAGTCCAATCCAACCGCATCCCGCCATCCCGCCACCCACGATCAAATTAAAGACTATGTTTAAAAGCATATAAAGAGGGTGCTTGCTTAATGGACTGGTTCAAGTCTTACTATCTTCTTTATCAGTCGATTAAGATAAAATGTGCTGCGGGGGAATGGAGAAGGAAACGGAGAAGGAGAGAGGAAACTTTCCTCTCTCCTTTTCCTCCGCAACTCCTTCTCTACCCGCAGCACCATTTACTTGCTGCATTTTTGTATCAGTCGATTGATAAAAGAAAGTGAGACTTGGACAAGTCTACTTGCTTAACCTCATGTTCAAGGCTGTTCCTCTGTTTTAATTCCAGGGCTTATCGGCAAAAACGTAGTAATCGAAACGGAAAACGGAGTAATCGAGACATACCTTAAGTTGGGAAACTGGGCAATCATTGTATTCCATTGCATTTTATTATCTCGAAACGGGCGATGATGCACCGACTTTTTTGGGAAGGGAGAGTAAAAATTGCAGAATTTCTTACCCATTAGCTACCTAGTTATCCAGTCCACATAGCTGTTGGCCACTTTGAGTAGAAACGATCAGAATACCTGTTTGTCCTTACTCCTTTGCTCTTCGTTTCGACTTGTCTGCCTCTGTTTTACTTAGGCCCGAATGTGAATTGAAGTGCATACCTCCTTAGCGACGCAAAACGAAAGGGGCCTAAGTAAAACAGAGGCAGACAAGTCGAAACGAAGAGCAAAAAATTAAGGACAAAAAGGTATTCTGATCGTTTCTACTCAAAGTGGCCAACAGCCATGTGGACTGGATAACTAGGCAGCTAATGGGTAAGAAATTCTGCAATTTTTACTCTCCTTTCCCAAAAAGTCGGTGCATAATCGCCCGTGGTTTAAGCAACTCTAGCTATCAAAGGTTAATTAACATCAAATGTGATCTTCCTGAGACAAGAAAGTCGTCTACTTCGGCCGAAACGTATTTTTTTCTAATGAGTTGCCATTTGGTTATATGGATTGCTATCTATGCCTGGTTTTCTCACAGTCTGCCCTCTGTTGTTCACGAAAGTGATCTAATAATATACATTCATCTGTATTACAAATGAGCAGCTTAGGATAAACAAGCGGTGAAATTCGATTAGGGACGTTGCTCTCATTTGCCAAATTTTGGCACGATGCAATGATCTAGTCTACAACACCATACACGTGGAACACAAGTGAAGACAAGAAGAACACAAGTGAACACAAATGAACACAAATGAACATAAATAAACACGAGCAAAACACAAATGAACACAAGTAGAACACAAATGAACACAAGTAAAACACAAATGAACACAAGTAGAACAGAAGTAGAAAACACATGAACACACGAGAATACGAGTCAAAAAGTCCAGTTTAGGCCTAACTGGATGTTTATAACTGTAAAAAATGAGTAAAACTGGATTAAGTCTTCGTTTTTGGGATCTTAGTTTTCCAAACACCCCCCCCCCCAAATTAAACATCCAAAAATATTTTGTTCTGTTGCAGAACCAAATGATACCTAAATAATGTATTAAGAATGAAAAATGATTGCATTCCCCCGGTAAGAAAAAATGAAGGCACTTCCCTACCTTCTCTGCTGAGAAAGGTAGCATTTTGTGTATTACGTTTTGAAATCTGAAGAAATTTTCCCGTTTTGTACACCCACATTTATGTTCTACTGGTGTTCATCTGTGTTCAGTCGTGTTCTATTTACATTCATTGTTGTTCTAATTATGTTCAATTCTGTTCTCCTTGTGTTCATTTGCGTTCATTTGTGTTCCACTTGTGTGGTCTTCTAGCCTAGATCCCACACATTTGCCTGTCCCCTGTCCTATGTCTGTCCTTCTTTATCAGGGGCGCACATCATGGGGGGTGAGATGGGTGAGACACCCCCCAATAATTTTGGATATTCGGTCCCAAAACATTGAAATTCGGTCCCGAGAATCTCGGGACCGAGCTTCAAGCTACTTTCAAGACCCCAGCTATCAAAACAGCCTTACAGCAAGGGCAATTTTCATTTTTCGGGCCAAAATATTGATCGAAACAATTACTTTTTAGAAAATTCTGATTGAGGCAGGGTAAAACTTTCATTCATTAGCCAAAAACATTTTCTCGTCAACGACTGGTCCCAACAAGGCAAGTCAAAAATGGTGGCTAGTGCCATAACTCTTTCAAATGAAAAGATTGGATTGCTTGAACGCAGGGATTGACACACTAGTCGTCCCATGGGGCTAGGGCCCGTCAGCAATGGTCTCTTTGGCCCCTTCCATACAGATAGCAATGTTTAAGCTGCACTTTGGAAAGGCCCGGTAACAATTCTTACAATAGTAAATTTAAAGGCTTAATAGTTGCTTGGCATTAGAACATTTCTGAAAAAAAAATGCTACTGGGCCACAATATTTAAAATAAGGGTGAGGTGAAATTTTAGTTATTCACATAGATAGTTGTAGAGTGTATCAAATAAGAGTTTGTCAAAAATTGTTCCAAAGATTGGTAGCAAGGAAATTGGTCGATAATTCATTTTGTTTTGCCTACTCTCTTTCTTGTGGACGGGATCAATGTTAGCTTTTTTCCATATTGATGGATAAATTCCTGTTTCAAACATTGTTAAAAAATCAGGCAAAGTGGCTCTACTATTGAAGCATCTCATATCTTAATCATAGCAATGGAAATATCATTACTGCCGTGCACTTTCTTTGAATCCAATAATTGAATCAAGTTTAAAACTTTCTCTCTGATTATGTCAACATCTTCAAGAAGGCCTATTGATCTGGGTTGAAAAGTGGGGAGAGTGCTCCCAGTAGCTATTTCAGAGCATTGCTGAACAAAGTAGTCATTCAGAATTGTCGCTTTCTGTTCAAGATTAGTGACAAACAATGAATATTCATAACTTTCTTTTTATTGACTGTTCATAACTTAATTTGAATGTTCACAAGTGAACACAGGCAGTGAACATAAAGATCGTCATGGAGCCATTACAGTCAAAGCAAGAGAAGTGTGACAGCAGAATCCTAAAATATTTGATTATTCCAAATCATTATTGGATTATTATCATAATTCGAATAATGATATGACATATGATTTAAGGTTTCATGCTGCTAAATACATTGGATGCCTTGCATTATACGATTAATACTCACATAATCCATTTAATTCGTCACATTACTTTTGCCTTGCCTATGAATGTTAGAAATTTCGAGTACTCAAATAACTTTAAGAAGCATTGTTAGAAATTTCAAGTACTCAAAATCTAATAACTTTAAGAACAGTGCAGGCCTAAATTCCCAGCTTCGTTGAAAAGACATACGTGTATTTCTTTTGAAATACGTGTACGTGATGCTTTACTTCATTTTGTATTTTATTGCTCAAAATGTTGTTGAGTAATTTCTAAATATTCGAAAGACTGTCATGGTGGGCACGGCAATTTCTATTCAGATGCAGAGCTTGGAGCAAAAGTCAGGCTGAAATATTTCCGTTGAAAAGCAAGTAAGAAAGAACTCTGAACACAAAGACTTTCAGCAGACGACTCAACAAAAGAGCTATTTCTAGACCATTCCAAGCTCTACTTTCAAAAATTTCTTCTATGAAAACCTTCGTCAACGTCAAACTCTTCTCCGTAAAATAGATATTGTCACAAATGGGGAATTTCCAATGATCCAAAGCGCCTCTTATCAAAATTTTGCCAGGGAGCGAGTCCTCACTCTTGTTGTCTTCAATTTATGGATGCTTAGGCTGATTCTGAAGGTGTTGTTCAACGAATATCTCAATGGAAGATAGACTGTAATCCATTTGTACCCATTCAGGTCGTTAGAAATAATTCCAATGCTATTTTGAGCGAATCTAAATAGTTTGGCACTAAATTTACAATCGGAAGAACCCCGGATTAGACTTTAATTTTCTGACTTGATTCGATCCTTCTAATTCCTGTTTGTATGCTTTTCTTAATATTTTGCTTTACTTCCTTTTGACCAATGAACACGTTAAAGTGATATTATTGTAAGGGCATAAAACACGGTTTGAAAAGATCGATCAAGCTTTCCAGCAGCTGCTTTCTTGAAGACTTGGAATCTTAAAATTTGAAAAGTTTCTAATATTTGCATAAGTAGTCAATTGGTACATGCAAAGATAAATATTACTTTACACTGAGATTTGGGAACTGTGATTGATGTTTTCAACTGATTTAGGCAGCTTCCGAGAAAAAAGGTTGTCTGGAAGATGCTTCAAATTAAAACTGAAGGAAGGATTATAAAGCAAACTTTACGTACTTCCTTCCATCAAGAACATATATTAATTTTTCCTCTCTGTTGCAATTTAATTTCCTTTTTTCGTTTGGATAGGAATAATTAAAATTAGGTTTCTTTTAGGGAATTTATCTGACAATGTATTAAGTGGTATTAGGAATTTATTGAGTAATTAATTTTTTCTTTTTTTTTCTTTTTAGTTTTAACAGGGCACATTGTAAAGCAGTTTTTTTTTCCGTATGAATTGAATGTTTTTTACCCTGTAAAAATAATTTAAAATGAATGAAATGAAATGAAGTTTCTGTCACGAGCATGTAGGGCGAACGGATCTGGAAAGGTGTTCATTCATACCATTCCATTAGCTATTGACTAAAGACTACAATCCTGGTCAAAATAAATTGGGACACTGGCAAATTTCTGTGTTTTCGTCATGTTTCCTAAAATATCGACGTGAAAACATACGTTTAGAACCTTCTCATCCCCCTTCCCCCCCTAATTCAATGTTGGGATGGTCGAATGGCGTTTGATTCAACCAACATTGAAACGGGGGGAGCGGGGGGCACTGAATCAAAGACTGAAGTAGTGCAATTTTGTGACTTGTCCCAAGAATTTTGACCAAGATTGTAGAATGAGAAACATCAAATTCGGTCAGAGAATTATAACTGCAGCCTTCACTCTGGCCTATCAAGAATGGTACGGTTTTATGCTGCATCTGAAACATGGCACAAAAAAGGACTATTCTGTGGCTTACTCTGGCGCGCTGGAACCAAATCCAATCCCAGTATGAATGATTCAACTCCTGGGTTGTACTCCAGTATAGTGTGAACATAGGTCCCAACACAACTCTTCAAAATTCGGTCCCTAGCTAATTTACAACCCCCCAATAATTTTCAGGATGTGCGCCCCTGTTCTTTATGTCTGCAAGGTGCATGGAAAAACGCGACCGGGATAAACTAATTTATCAGAAACAACAGGTCTGATATGAGCGTCAACAGTTTCAAACATAAGATCATGGACAAATTCTTCAAATGCCTCAAAAATCAAGAAAGCAGCCACATGATGAAGTTCTACAGTAAACATAACTATCTGCTAACATTGCTAAGAATTCACCATTAGTTTTTAACTTTTGACACAAAACTATTTTGTTTCTTTCGTTCTTTCATGAAAAGTTTCTTTTAGTGAGACCTCTGTAGGGACCATTATGGAAACAAGCTCGCACTGCCCTTTCACTACTATCCATCCCGTTTTAAATTGGGGGCACATTTTATTTACGTATATATGTATGTATGTATCATTTGCCACATAAAAATATATACAAGCTATTATAATGAATATAAAAAATAGATACAATACAATACTTTAAGGTTAAAACGTAAAATAAAAACACCCCTCATGCTGACCTTCTTTCCATGATGGTCCCCTGAGGTGCTGGTATAACGGAAAAAAAATGAATAAATAAATAAATAAATAGATAAACAAATGATAAAATAAAATAAATGAATAAAAAAAGTACTACAGCTGTTATCAGTATAAAAACACAGTTTGATCGATGAAAACATGGTTGGGAGAGATGAAGAAGGGTCTTAGTAGAATACGTACGTGTCATCTTCCTCATTCTGTATTTGTTGGAAAAAATTTTCTTTCATCTTATGTTTGAATGTATTCGGATTTTTGGCTGATTTTAAGTCAGATGGAAGATTATTCCATATTTTCGGACCGAGGTAGGATGAGCATTTTTGTCCAGAAGTACTTTTACGAAATGGAAATTATAATCTAAACTTAGATCTTCGCGTTATTCGGCCTAGGTTAGCTGGATGGAATATCTCGGCACTTTATGCTGGGGCAGTTCCATTGAAAAACTTCATTATATTAACACAAACACATTGATCCATCCTATTCTTGGTGGGGAGCCAATTTATAGCCTTAAATTCTGTGGCACCAATATGGGCTGTATTTTCTAAATTCAGGTAAAAGCGAATGCATTTGTTTTGAGCAGCTTGAATTTTTTTGGAAAGCCTCTTATTCAATATTGGGTAACACGAGGTGCATGCGTAATCAAAATGGGGTTGAATAAGGGCATTTGGCAATGAGGGCATTAAATCTAGTGTATCAAATTTCACAAATGTTTCAAGAGACTTCAATTCGGAAGGTCATTCAACAGGAGACATGGTCGTTCAAGGACTTTTATTCGCAGAAAAAGACGGTCGAAAACGAAAGACTTTGGAAAAGCGAATTATCTTTAAATTGGGAACTTTAATACCACAAGGACTTAACAAACGCTTCTCATTTATATCATAGCTTCTCCACTTATCATCCGCTGTTAGGTTTTCCTTTTCGAATCTCACTCTCTATCTTTTACGTCGCATTCTTGCGTCGCATTCTCTTCTCCATTTTACTAATACACTATTCTATCAATCGTTCTTTTTCTGCTTCTTTGGTTCAATCGTACCTTTTCTCGTTACTACCGATGAAGGGTCAAGCCCGAAACGTTTAGTAATACAAGCTCCAGGCTATATTCTCAATTTAACGAAATTTATGTATCAAATTTCTAACTTTCATTTCTATAAATGCACAATTATAACGAGAGACTGTATATATATTGTATATTGTATATTAAGTAAGAGGTTTGAGTAGAACATTCAGTTGTCTGACGATTGCTGTATAGCGTGACACTCGGTACAATGACTGGTATGACGCAGCAGTTATTTACTTGTTTGTTTTTGCATTGTGACTACACGCAGCAAGAAGATTTTTGACCTATTATTTCATACTTCTATACAGTAACTGATGTGTTGCTTAAAGATTCCCTATGATCATCTTCCAGTGGCTTTCCGGAGATGAGTGTAGTGAATAAAGGGACTTGAAGCCCTGTAAATCCATTACTGTATCTGACATTGAAAACCTAGTGTGAATGTAACAGCAGTTTAAAAAAGCTTGGTCCAATGAATAACAACACTCGATCGCAAAATTTTCTACGACATAGCTGAACAGTTTTGCAGGTTGCAACATCTAAATTCAAAAATATACCTGGCGTCTCAAAAAAGTACCCCCTTTTGACTGAACAAGTGAACGAAACGATGAGATCTTGCGACTTTTTGAAGGCATATTTGCCAATCTTCAACTTAAATGCACATACCTTGCATTTTAACATTGTCCTTCGGACACCGAAAATATGAGTTCACAAAGTCGAATTTTGGAGTACCCTTGAAACCAGAGGTGGGCCTAGCCATGATTTGACATCACAAGCTTATTGCGAAAGAATTTCAACTTTGACCTTACGCTTTCTCTTTTGAAAAGAATTATACCTTGAAATGCTTCAATTGCTCTACTAATAGTTATTCCTTTGAGGAATCAATCCGTGCGTTGCATTCCATCCTAAGTGTCAAAGAAGAGGTAAAAGGAGCACATGCACACTCATGTTGGGGATGTGGCATGACTTTATCATTCTTACCACATTTTTAGTATACTGTATTTGTTTAATCACTGCGTTATCCGCAAGTCTTTTATTCTTTGCAAAAGTGAAAAACTGAAAGTTAAACTTTAAAACAGGTACTTTGGAATATGATAAAAATCATGGCTAGGTCCTTTTTCAAAACCTCTGGTTTCGGGTGCACTGTAAATTTTGACTTTGCAAGCTTGTATCTCCGGTGTTTGGTGGGCGATTTTTAAATGCAAGGTATGTGAATTTAAGTGGAAGATTGATACATTTAGCTGTCCATTCAGAGAATAATGATATCTTACCGTTTCACCTCTATTTACAGTCAAAACGGGGTACTTTTTAATGAGACACCCAGTATAATGTACAGTATATACAGTATATTTATATATTCATACACATTTCAGTACATTTAAATATTAGTGTATGAGTTTTCAAGTAAAGGTGAAGGAAGATTTGGATTTTTGCACAAGGTACTATGCTATGAATGATACCTTTGAATACTACCCACATTAGCTTTTTGAAGGTGGAAAAATCATAGGTCTTTCAAACTTACTTAAAGGTAATGTGTCCATGTAACTACAGCAGCTCTGCGGGGGGCATGCCAATTTCACGTGAAATTTCATGTGATCACTCAAGCAAATACTATTTTGCGACAGCGAGTTTTAATACAAACAGACTCCTCACTTACTTGCAGTTGCTTTTCCCGAACTGAACTACGTCAGGAAGCCTCGTTATGAAATTTGACTTTAATTTGCATGTGATCAGTTAAGTTCTACCAATCACAGCACACTACTGGGCGTTTCTTCAACAGCGTCTTGTCAGCATATTTTGACAATGTGTATACACAGCTGTACTTACATGGACACATTACCTTTAACGTACATTCAAGAAGTTGCAATGATCCACTGCAACTTAGTTTTGGATGAAATGTTTCATTCCATCCCAAGAGTAACTGTCATGAGCATGCTTTCAAATGTTTTGGAAGCATTTAAAGCGAAAACATTCCCATTGCTCAATACTGTTTGTGCAATTGGAGGCCCTATTTTGTGGACCCCTTAAAAGCTGTAGGTCTTAAAAGTAACCACCATCAGCTATGCCACTGCATTGCTATATATCGTAGGATTGATGATATGTTCATTCTTAAACAAGCTTCAAAGGGCATTTTCCAATGATTCAAAGGGTGCAATATATTTTACGGGAGCAAGCCCTAGACCCCATTTTCTTCCCACTTTAACTTACAGTACTTCATCAGAGTGTTCCAGCATCCACTGCCCCCTGCTAAAAATTTCCCGTGTACGGCTAGCCTCACGACATAGTCCCAGATATCGCAAAATAGCAACAACGATAACAACAACAATAACAACAACAACAACAACATTTCCTTTTTTGCTCAATCTGGGCCTTATGGACTTTGATACAAATTTTTGAGACGGAGATGCACACGTTTACGTGTGCCCTTTGGAACGAGGCTGCAGTGTAGTCTCGGAAGCGAGGCAAGTGACCCTCGACAGTTGGAAATTCTTAAAGCTGCGGTGAAGTTCATGAAAGCTAATTTAAAAATAAAACTGAGGAACTCCTGATTCACAGTGAAGGTTTTGATTCTTGGATTGAGGAAACATTCGTATGGATACTTGTGGCTTTTGTTCATGGCTAATATCACTGTAAACTTGAATTCTGAGCTGTTTTAACATTGGAGGTTCGAGCCGGCAACTTAGGCCCATCCACCATTGCCTGGTGTTCGTACAGTGTTGCTATGGTTTCAAATTTTTGTTATGAAATCGATCGGGGAAAACTTCATCCCAACTTTTAGTATCAAAGTCCATAAGTCGTAGTTTGAGCGTCCATCAGTCTATCAATAGCGATAACTACGAATATGCAATCAGTCTAGTGTACGGCTTTGCCCTCTATGGAGAGTTGAAATTTTGTGCACTAGACAGTATGCCAATAAAACAATGGAAACAATAGAAACTAGAGCACTGTGCACCAGCCAGGCTGGAAAACATACTGTATGTAACGCCACATATCTTTGGCATAGAACTATCACAAACAATGATGAAAAATAGATCTACAGTGTATTGTGTTTAGAAAACTCGCATGGCGTAACCTTTGGCGTATGAAAACAAACTTTCCAGACTTGTGTGCCAGACATGTCTGGTGCAGAGCCCTTTTTTTCATGGAGGGGCTTACCCACACTGCACCGTGAGTAAAAAAAGGGTATACTGTGGCATTGATAATTCAAACTATCTTGGACCTTGGTGAGAGATGAGGGGTGCTGCCTACTACGAATAGCCTACACAAACTATTGGAAAACAAAAAAAGAAGTTAAATCATTGTGCACCAAACAATTCGCTGATAAAACAATGGAAACAATAGAAACTAAAATGCTCTGTGTGCCGGGCCTGACATACAGCTCTTTCTTTCTATAGGGGCTGGGAAAAAGTTGAACAGTCTCGATGGCAATAATTTTTGAGTCCTGAATTCCAGTCTGCATTCTGTGTTGTGTGCTGGGAAGATCTTTCCTATGCCATTTCAACTTCTTCCAGCCACCACGCCATATAACCATGTAATAACACCATCTGTGGCAGTTTTTTATGAAATTTACAAAAACCCCTAACCCTTTCAGAAGGGCCAAAATTTACGTCAGAATGAGCTTTCCTGCGCCAAAATCAAAGAATGCAAACTGGCTGAATTCTCATCTCTGAATTATGGATTGCAATGAAATGGGACTAAACCAGCCAATGCAGATGCCACTGAAGAAAGAATAGGACGCTTCTGTAACAGTATAGGCATCGTTAATTCACACCAGACATCTGGGAAACGTCGTGGGTTCATCATCTTTTATCCAGCACTTTCTTTACATGCAAGATGAATGACAACCTAAAACATCTGATTCTTTTGTGGGAAGGAATAATTACATGATCTTTTGTTCAAATTGTCAGCGTAACACATACCTTAAAACGTAAACATCACGTCGACGAAAGTAGGCCCAAAGATTTTCAGGCCAAGCCAGTAACAAGCACTCCAATAGGCCTATTACATGCAGGAACAGCAGCCAATGCTTCTTTAGAAGTTTGATGAGATAGAAACGTGTGCATGCGACTCTCTTTCAAGCTCAGGGCACAGCAGTAAATCTTTCATCATTATCATTTCAATCTTCTTGTATTTGTGTTTGCATTTGCATTGCATTGGCTTCCAGGTACAGCTGTTGTTGTTGTTGCAAAGTTGGAAGATGAATCGATTGGGTGTCAGAACAAAGCATGGGTATCGCACAGGTATAGAAGGGGCCTTGACCATAAATTCCCCCCTCCCCCCACCTGTAGAAGTCCAGTAATTTATATCCAAGATTGTAGAAACAAGTTACCAAATAGTGTGCAGCATGAAATTAATATCAGTAGCAAGCCACGCCACCTAATCCAATAGTTTTTTGTGTTTTGAACTAATTTTTACTTGGTAGCCAACTTTCACTGTTTCGTAATTTTCAAATTTTTTTAGTAGTGATCCACCTTATGTGCAAATCCACGGGGGGGGGGGGTTCTTCTATAGTAAAGGTACCTGGGGATGTGCCGCCCGCAAGGGTATACTTTTTCGGACTTCTACTTTAGGGGCAGAAGAAAATTTCGCGAGATAAAAAAATTGCGATACTAAGGGCATAAACTTTCGCGAATGAGGTTTTTTCTCACAAATTTCGCGGCAAAAACTTTCGCGATCGAGAAAAGAAGATGCATTTTCGCGTGAAACAACTTTCGCGAATGAAGAAAAGTGAAGGGAAAAATACAATATATTTATTCATTTTCAGTACTACCCACAGTCACGGTGACAATTTACAAGGTTTTATAGCCCAAGAGACTAAGATTAGGGTGATTAAGGACAGCAACGCAAAAACTTGAAGAAACGAACAAAATTGTGTAGAAAAAACTTTCGCGAGTCGAGAATTTTCTATAATTTTGCGAGCAAAAACCTTCGCGAATTTCGAATATGCCTTGGCAGAATCTTTCGCGAAAAATGCCAAAAAACGCGAAAAACGCGAAACTTTCTGCCCGCGAAAGTTTCTGCCCCTAAAGTAGTCTCGCCAAGGGTGTACTTTCTAGCAATTTTAGTCGAGTTAAGTCTAGGCAAGGGTATGCTTTTTGGCAATTTTGGTCAAAGAAATGTCAAAATTCGGTAATCTTTATGAGAAAAACCCAACTTTTTCAAAATTTTGGTCCAGAAAATGGGAAAATCTGGCAAGTTTTGTCAAGAAAACGCTAATTCAGAGCACTTTTGAAGGGAAAATTAGTCTAGCCAAAGGTATCATTTTCACAAAAATTGGTCTAGCCAACGGTTACATTTTGAAACCGTGGGCGGCACCCCCCTACCCGAAATTTAGCCGAGAACTTTCTTTCCCTTCTTCTCCCTCAAACTTTGATGCCTAAACGTGAAAGTTTTATCAAAATAGTCCAGTCTGTTTTGCAACGTCTCTCAGGCCATCTCTGCCTGCAAGTGCTGAAGGGGTGCCGAACGACAAATAATAACGAGAATGAATTTCTATGTGGTCCATAGAGTGGTGGCGTCAAAGTGGACATTGCTTGTTTGTTGCTGTTGTATTTGATTTGCGCTGCGCAGCAGCATGCAAATCATTAAAACGTCTTCGGTCTTGCACCCACGACATAGAGTGCACTATTGTTTCAGGGCTTGCTTTTACAATGGATCTATTTTTGTCAACCAATGAGATATCCCTTGCAGGGCACAGGCTCGTGTGCTCAGATGATAAAACGAGTTCAGTTGCGAATGGAAGCTTCAGGGATATCTCCTGGAAGAGCCGTGAGGCCGTCGTGAAAGCCTAGGAGGCAGTGAAACGAACGTATGTGAGTGCTATTTAACTGTGAAACTTTACCTGTTATATTTCCTCCAATGCCGTTTTCTCTTTCCTTGTAGGATTTTTGTAAAGTTGCTGTGTGCCCACGGGGGGGGGGGTTCTCAGCTAAATTTCGGTTAGGGGTGTGCCGCCCACAGTTTCAAAATGGAACCGTTGGCTAGACCAATTTTTGTGAAAATGATACCCTTGGCTAGACTAATTTCTCCATTAAAAGTGCTCTGAAAGGGCGTTATCTAGACAAAATTTGCCAAATTTTCGCATTCTCAGGACGGAAATTTTTTTTAAATTTGGTTTTTTTACAGAAATTACCGAACTTTTACTGTTCTTTGACCAAAATTGCCAAAAAGCATACCCTCGCCTAGACTAAACTCGACTAAAATTGCCAAAAAGTATACCCTTGGCTAGACTAGAGGTCCAAAAAAGTATACCCTTGTGGGCGGCACATCCCCAGGTACCTTTACTATGGAAGAACCCCCCCCCCCCCCGTGTGTGTGCCGTGCCTTCACAGTCTTGTGCCTTCACTGATCATAAAACTTACGAAGTTCTCACAAAGGCACCTGTCAATACCTTTCGAAAAACATAACGAACATTTGAGGAGGATGCTCAGAAACTGCTGAGAGACCAGCAGTACTCAAATCTGATAATTTCAACCGTTTGCGAAAGCAGAATGCGACGTTCAGCTATGAGTCATGTCATATTTTGATTTGTCAAAACATATTATACATGTCTGTGAAATTATAATTTATTTTCTTCAGCACAATAGCTTCTACACTATACGGCTACTAACTAAAAAATAACATGACATTTATCCACCAGTGATGTGCTATTTTTCCGGGCATCGTTTTCGCCTATTTTTCCTGGAACGGGGTGTCAAAATAAAGCAATTTTTCTAGAGCCAATCGTCAAAACATGTGAAAAGGGGAAATTTTGCTAGGTCGGGTTATTATATTGTCCAATTTTTGTGTTTTGGAGTATGCTTTTCACCGATATTTTCTAGAATTGAGTATCATTTGAAGGCAAAAATTCTGGAGCTGGGCAAATTTTTTTTCCGTAAGCACACCCCCGTACAAATTTAGATCGCTTTCCGCCGCTGCGTCCCCATCCTTACCCTGGGTACCAGTCTTTCTTGGGAGAGTCTGATACCCAGGGTACCCCATCCTGGTCCCCAACGAAAAATTATCATCAACAATTGAAACTTCACAGAATTTGATGAAAATCACCAAAAAGTACAATTCTGATATGGAGATTTCGAAAATTGACTTATTTTCTGAAAATTTTATGATTTAGGGGGGCTAAACTGGGGGCAAAGGTGAGTGACTTGAATTAAATTCGAAAGAAAATCAAAGTTAACAGAATTTTATTGAAAAGTCACTAAAAATACAACACTAATGCAGAAGTTTCGAAGATCGAAGTGCATTTCACAAAAGTGTGAAAGATTTTCAGAAGGAAAGGATTTTTACGGATTTTGGTGGATTTTCTTGGAAAAAAAAGGATCTTGGCCAGTGGTGTATGATTGTTTTAGGGAGTGAAATGCCCCTTGTGGGTAGATGAGTTGCTGCCACACAAATTACATTTAGAAGGTCAGCCAGTTCTCATCCGAAGCCACCTTATTAGTCCAGAGCAATGATATATAAAGTTTATGATGCATGCTATAGCGCAAATCTTAAGATAGGAATATCTCTTGTTTATATTCTTTTGATAATCGAGGGAGAAATCTGGAATGTGAAAGCCGAGGTGAAAGCCATGAATCTGAGAACTGGAATTAGGTGTTTTGGAGTATACAGATGGAATTCTTCGACACAAAGTGGACTCGTTATTTCCAGTTATCATGTACAGGTTCACTATTAGGATGTGAGACAAATCAGTTGCTTTTTTCTGTCTCCGCTAGTTACTCACCCGGGGGGGGGGGGGCACTTGGTCCTAATATGTACGGGTGTGTGCCTTTGAGGTGCTGTGATTTTCACCCTATCTGGGAGCATTTTCCTCAATTTAAATACCCCCATCTGGGAGCAAAATGGCAAAAAACCACACCCTGTCTGGGAGCAAAGGATCACGAAAATACACTGTAGTCCTGTCTGGGAGCAAAAATTTGAAAAGAGTATACCCTTTTGGGAGCATTTTTGCAGAAAACGATACCCGGCTCGGGAGCAAGAATGGTGAAAACTATACCCTGTCCAGCGGCACATACCCGGTACCGAAAACATCGAAGTGCCCCCCCCCGGGGTTACTCATCGTTTACATGGGCCTCCCGCAGATAAATTTCCTCTCTTTTCAAGAGTAAAGGCTGGGAGGAGTGGTGGAATTTTCAAACAGTTGCTTTGTAAAACTGCTTAATGAATCCGGAAGGAAAACAATTGCACTTGTATATTATTTCAAGTGAGAAAAATCATTCAAATTCCTGGTGAATGGTAGTGAGTACAGGTTGGCAAACGATTGTCTTTTCCATCTTACTGTTCTGAACTGCACTCACTTACTTAACTTTGTATAACAGTTAATTTTCATCATAAATGTCGCTGTCAAGTTGCCAGATAAAAGTTCAAAATTATCTAGCCTAATTGAGGCTCTGATGACTACTTCAATGGTCAAACTATTTCAGGTATGCCTACCTATTGTTACACTTTTGGCACGAATAGCGTCCGTAGATACCTACCCTAGCTAGCTAGCTAGCTACCTAGCTACCTACATACCTACCTCGCTTCCTTCCAGAGATGGCGCCAGGGAAGAAATGCTGGGGGGGGGCAAAAACTGTCAGAGTGCCGACGGCGAACGAAGCGAGCAAAATTTTTACGGGCCACACCTTTCAGATTGGCTTGAAATGCGACTACACTCTCTAAAAGCATAACAAGCAAGTTACGACAGTGCCGACAGTGCACAAAAATTTTCAAAAATTCAGGTGCCGACGGGGGGGCTCAGTGAATTTTTGGGGGGGCTCCTGCCCCCCAAGCACCCCCGGTCGCACCATCCCTGCTTGCACTGTCGTGGTTGTGACTCGTTAGTTGTGATGTTGAAATCAAAATCAAAGCTCTGGCCTTTTGAGTAATTACCACGCCTTTATGCTCTTGGATCATACTTTGTTTCGAGAATAAAGGGCAACAGATCATTATTATCTTCGTGAATTTCACTGTACAGCGAAATTACTGGACCTTACCTAATTCTTTTCTTCTTGATTGTCTTGTTTATCCAATCAGTACCACGACAGTGTGCCTTTAAGTTAAACCCGCAAGCAAAAACGCACCTCAACGCATTTAAAGGGGGGGTCACTGGGGTTTTGCAGTGCGGAAATGCGGAAATTAAACGTCATTTCTGTGGATTGTGGATATTTGTTGCGTTTTTGAGGATATTTCTGCAAAATTAATATTAGTTGCTAAAAAATCGCAGATTTGATGCTCATTCCGTCAAAATATTGTCACATTTACTTAATGGCACGTAAACAAACGAAAACAATACATATCACAAAGATTTGAAGACAACAGCCACAATGGCAACAGCAACAACATTATTTTTCGCGCGAATAATCATCCATGATGACTGCAACTGCTTGAGTATGATCGGTCATCAAGGGTGTTAGGACACCGATGTTTTGATAGATTATTCGTTTACCTTGTTTTGATCCCTGTGTCTTGTCTTGTTTTTTGTTCTGTTTCGTTTTCAACAGAGCGTGATAGGCCCAACCGCTCTCAAGTTGTTCGAATAGAGCTCCCTTGTATTTCTGTGTCTTGGTGCGCCTTCACACAAGATAGGTTTTAAAACCTATCTTGTGTAACCTATCTTGTGTGAAGGCGCACTAAGACACAGAAATACAAGGGAGCTCTATTCGAACAACTTGAGAGCGGTTGGGCCTCAGTTGAAAACAAAACAGAACAGAAAACAAGACAACAAGACAAGACACAGGGATCAAAACAAGGTAAACAAATAATCAATCAAAACATCCGTGTCCTAACACCCTTGCGGTCACGTGCAAAATGGAAAGAAAATGGTTTATATTGTGTTTTATATGAAGTAGGCAAACTTGGCTCATAGCCTTAAAGAATAGCGGAAATATCCAATTTCTGTCTGCGGATTTGCGGAGACAGAGCAGAAAAATTGCGGAAATGCAGAATTGCATACCCCCCAGTGACCCCCCTTTAATTGCAGTTATACGCCTAGTGTAAACCAGACACAGTACTGACACAGTGTTAGTGTTAAAGGCAATTAGGTGAAACAAAGACATGACTCATCAAATGACATTTTCAACTTCCTGTTTAACATGCTAATTAGAAACTAATGTATTGAAACAAATATTACATCATAAAATATATAAACAAAGCTATTTAATCTAAGTATTATTTGCAAACGCTGGCTGGATTCTACCAGGTTCTTTTATAACAGATGTTGTTATACTGTTAGGAGTTACGTTTTGTGTTTCTTTCGGAGCAGTTGTAGAGTTGTCAAGCATACTGGAGGCATGCGTAGGAGCTGCTTGACTGTTGTCAAATCGTTGTGGCAGTGCTTGCATGCCGCCCTGTTGCTGCTGCAAAGTCTGCTGCATTTGCATCCATTCTTCTTGAGCCTGCTCCACCCTAGCTTGTGCAAACATGGCTTCTTGCTGCCGCAGTAGCTCTTCTTCAGGTATCCCTGTAAGATCAAAAGGATCCTTTGCCATTATAGTATCTAAAGTCAATAGAAAATCAATGAAAATATTGTAAATCATGATGAAGTGGGAAAAGAAATGAGTATGAATCACCGCCATGAAACATTTGAGTCACAGATTTTAGAGAGCTAAGCTGCTACACATATTTTCTCTACAAGAAACTGCCAATAAGAACACTTGACTTTTTGATCACTACAAATTCAACAAATCCAGCACTGGTAAAATCTATACTTCAATAAAGGAAATCCTTCACACATTTTTGCTTCATTTGTTTCCCATATCATGTATGATGTATCATGTAGTATACTGCTCATTAAAAGGTGGTCGAGTATTGTTTTAAAATTAGAAGAAAGACTTAAATGTACTTAAAAAATCTTTGTTTCAAAATGCTTGGAAGAAAAAATCAAGATTATTGTTATTCATCATTTAATAAACCTAGAAGAAACTTTGAAA
Organism: Aurelia sp. 3 sensu Dawson et al. (2005); assembly: GCA_964020215.1. NCBI lineage: Eukaryota > Metazoa > Cnidaria > Scyphozoa > Semaeostomeae > Ulmaridae > Aurelia > Aurelia sp. 3 sensu Dawson et al. (2005). The sequence continues at coordinate 14,300,182 of OZ026585.1, forward strand.
ACTCAAGACAGGGCCAAAGCCAGGGCTGCAGAGCACCTCCCCCAGGAGACCATTTGTTGGAAATCTTTTCTTTGTAGTTTCCAGAATTTTTGTGATTTAAATGACTAGTATTGGAGGATTTTTAGGAGAAATGATGCACTAAAAAGCATGGGGTCTGAGATTTTTTATTGGAGAGATGAAAATTTTTCTTGAGCCACACCCTCTACTTTGGCTACAAATGCCCCTTTTATGGATAAACATAAGGATAAATGAATCTGTTAAATAACACAAGTAGGGTACCACAATTAAAAAATGATGCCCTACCGGCAACCACACATCCAACCTTGGGATTCCCCAAAAATTTCCAACCAATTTAATGCGTGCCACTCTGTAATTGAATTGTTGAAGGGCTATTACTGTAGGTACTCTCAGATTCAGAAATATAAAGTACATATGATTTGAGAAAAAGAGGCATCAAGCTCGGCAGGAACTTCAAAAATCAGTATGCAAAGAGGGGGTCTGGGGGCAAAGCCTCCAACAAAATTTTTGTGGGTACACTCTTTAATCTGGCTTAGAACACTTCTACTGATCACATTTTAGCCTGTGCTGCATTGGAATCATTGATCATTTTGCAACAGTTATCAAAATTAACATCTTTTGTAAAACTAGGTTGAATTTTAACCCCCCTGAATCCTGAGTATGAGGCAAAATCATCAGCACTTCCAAGGGAATTTGAAAACTGATCAAACAATAGGAGCGTGAAGAAAGTCTTTGCGGAATATTTTACAATGATTTAACAAACAACACAAAGTTGAAAGGTACTTGTCTGTTGATGGATGCTGGCAATAGAAAGGATTCTTGGCTGTCAAGTTTTAATTTGCTCAGAAGATGGTCAGCTTTGCCCAATGAAATTCTTGATGGAAATTTTCAAATGAGTATAAAACAAACTTTAAATGGCCAGAAAAGTGTGAGGATTTATGGTCTTTTCATGGTCAAGAACCAGAGTTCTTGCTAGTTATTGAAAGACTGTAGCTGTCAGCAGACTGTTGATATGTATGACCCCAGTAAAATTCTTTTGTTGTACATGTACACTATTTGGGAAGTTTTTATCCACGCTTTTCAAAAACATTCCCTAATGGAGACTTCCAGCTTGCAGGTAAGACACATGCCGTTAAAGAATATGAAGATCGAAGTTGATGACCCTGCCTCTCTGGAAAGAAAGGGTTCTGCACTGACAAGTCCAGCAGCACAGCGAGAACTTAGTTTCTATATTTCTATTGTTTTAATTGCACACTGTCCGGCGCACAAAAATTTAACTTTCCATAACTGGATTGACCCCTAACTTTCCATTCTGGTCAGGCCCCAACCCATCCTCCATCCCCAGTTTGCACTATTTGATTTTGGGGTGGGAAAGTTCAATAACTCTGAAGAAAATTTTTGCGCATCTGAGAGTCAGGGCATTTTTGTAAATTTCATGAAAAATGGTGCAGATGGTGCTATTACAGGGTTATTATGGCGCAGCTACGGCTGGAAGCAGTCGAGGTGGCGCAGGGTAGATCTTCCCTGCACACTTGCAAAGAATGCAGACTGGACTGGGGCTGGCTTGGCTCTTCTCTCCACACCTACCTAAGTTTTCAAGGCGATTGCTTTTCTTCTTATTAGACGCTTGTGATTTAAACTGTGCATGGACACCCTTAATCTCTTCCAAGTATTGATTGAATCCTAATCTCCCCAGAGCAGCAATAATGTGGTCCGGTGAGATTGTCTTCTTGGTCTGGACGTTGCAGATGTCGTTTGCCTCGGACGAAACAAGATGAATAAATTCTTTGCAGCAGGTCAAAATCAACTCTCTTGCATCATTTGAAACACGTATATTTGGGATCATTTCTTTGATCATCTTATTAACTGCAGCTCTTGGTAAACTCACTTCATCTTCTACTTGTGTGGAACCATCTGGACCAGCACCTGACATACTCGAAGACGCCATGTTTTCAAACACTGACCAACTGGTGACTGAGCACACTTTAATAATTGTCATATTCTTCAAGTTTGTTTTCTTGCTTTTGCATAAATGATGATGATGATGTGAAATGTAATCTTGATAAGGCTACCTTCGAACAATGACATATGTTTTCATCAAGTTGAAAGGGTACGCCTCGCCTCGGTTCAAGTCCACTGCACCCTCTCACTCATATCATTGACTCACGAAATCGAGACTTTCAAATGTCAGCGAGCAGAGACAGAGCGAAAAGAGAAACAGAGAAAGGAAGTCAGAAGAGCAGACGTGGAAGAGACACAGCCACTATTGCAGAAAATTGATTTTAAAATAGCCTTTATTCGCTTAGCATGGTTAATGGAGGGAGCTTAGAACATCAAATGGACATCACAAAGAAAACTTGCAGTGGTTGCTTTCGATTGTTCGGGACTTTTGGCGTATTGATAGGCCTTAGTTGTAAAATAAGCAAACACGATTCCCATTGCTGGTTGCTCCCCTTTTCGTAGCTCATGGATGTATGCTTGGATTGCTGAAGAACAGAAGGGAAACAATAGGTATTTAGCAAGAAGAATGGAGGGCGCAAATGGTATCAAAGACGAGAAGGAAGCAAGCCACAAACGACGTAAAGAGCGTTTTTAGTTTGTTGTTGTGAATGTGGCAAGAGCTTGGTAAATTTTCGGTATTGTAAGGGTAGTGGAATTGGTACACTCTCCACCAAGCTCCACCGAAGACTCATACCAGACTGGAAAGTTTGTACAGTGCACTCAATATCTTGCACTGCATGTGCTAGTCACAGTATGTATCCAGCCCCAGGTTGGAAAGTTTGTCAACTGCGCACCGAATGCCAAAAGAGACTGATAAAATTTTGCGCACCAAAATTGAAATTAATGTGCGCACCAACATCAAAATAGAAATAGCAAGGAATGGCCCAATTCCGATTTTTTATGATAATATTTTATAATCTTATCATGTTCAGCGAGCTCTCATTCAGTTGGACAAATTTTGATTTCTGGCTCATCTCAACTTTAGGTAAAATACCAATAAATGCCCCTCTTGTTCTGACTCATCGTGGCAAGAATGCATTCCAGATGTAACTAAAATCCCGTAATTCATGCACACTGTGCACCAATGTTTTACATTTGCGCACCAAAGTTTTGAAGTGCGCTCCAAATTTGCTCAGTACAAACTTTCCAACCTGGTCATGTATGCTGAAACGTATGCAGTTATCAATCTGAGCCGCGCTGCTGGCCCAGATTGGAAAGTTTTAAAACTGTGCGGCGATTTTTAAGCAGGGATGAAAATGGTGCAGACAGTATTCCAATTTGAATCGAAAATGCGCATATCAGCATACAGCTTCTACGTACAGTGCAAGTAAATATGCAGTCCTGCTAGTACAAATTTTGCAAGTGCGTCAATGACTGTGCGGATAATATAAAAGTGCGTGGGGGATTAATCCCCTGTGCATGTCAAATTTTTCAATCTGGCTGCTGGCCAGTAAATAAAGATCTATTTGTTTCAATCTGTTATTGTTTTCAAATAGAAAATCTCCCTGCAGTTTTACTTGGGTCATACCTCAACTTGCCCATGCAAAATACAACTTTCCAGTCTGGGACACACACCAACAATCTTTTTTGCTTTCTTAAAGGAAGTCTATCCGCTGAGATCTTTCATGGAGGGGACTCAATTCCAAGACTCAGTGAAGGTCCATTTACTGTAAGCACTGGAATTGCAAAAATAGCACTGGATATGCAAAAATAGCTACAATCATGAACAGAGTCTGCACAACCATTGCTTCTTGATGCTGGAGTGATGCCAGAATGGTTTTTATGTTGCAAGCACTGAAGATGTTGCATGCACGATTTCAAGTATAACAAAGGAAGAACAATACAACCATTGTTTCCATAATATCCAAGAGTGCACTTTCCATGCTCGCCATACAAACTTATCAGTTTGGGAGTAATGAGGGCTGCAGGGCCTCTAAGAATGGGGTAGGCAGGGTAGTTACCAGGGGGCCTAGGACCTCTAGGGTTCTGGGAAAATGTATAATTTTCCTAGGGACATTTCTAGGCCCACTGGCATTCTCAACTTCACACACTAGTCAGATAATTCTCCATCTAAAAATTGTGATTTGGAGTCCATGTCCAAAACATTGAACCCAAGAATGTTTTCAAGGTGACCAAAAAGATCTTGCCGTGTAATGTCATAAGAAGGGCAATGCAGGAGTGAGTGTTCATTATCCTCATTTGCCTTTCTGCAGTCGCAAATTGGCCCTCAAACTGCATGCTAATAATAGTGAGATCATTTTCAAGACATTTTCTGGTGTTTGTGTAAAGAAGCAACAAAGATGGAAACATTTTGAGTTTTGATTAAATCACTGATGTGATGTCATTGCTTTTACCTGCAGGTGTTTCTCTCTTGTCCTACATTGTTGATGAGGTAAAACGAGACTACTTGCTAGAGTACAATGAGAAGAAACTAAGGGAGCGCAGAAAGAGGGTATATACTTTTATGAAGACACCAAGAGAACTTGAAAAGGTATATAATGGTTTTAAGATTACTCATGGAATCATGGCTACATTTTTTTGTCTGAAACTAGTCATTTCATGTCTCAGTGTATGATACAGTATACTGTATTCAGTGAAAATAAGGAAAACAGCTGATTGTTTGAGAGAGATATTTTTGAATGAGAGTCTGCCATTTCTTTTATGAAGACCACATATGTATGACTCTTATAGGTGAATCTTCCAAAAAAAAATTTCAATCTAAACATGTTTTCAGTGAGGGATTGCTGCATTGGTTCAAATTTTAAAAGTTGATTATTGACACTACATCATTCATTGAGTGGACCATTTTCGAAAGCTGATTGCATCCTTTTAAGGTAACTCTGCTTTCCAATCCACTGAGCAGGGACTAGCTGTTTTGCGTAACTAATCTCTTCAGAAAACTGTTACTGTAAGTTTGACATACTATTTGGTCAATCAAAATGTGGTAAAAGGATGTTATCTTACATGGTCTTTGGCAAATAAAAAAAATGCAAATTGCAATTGTTTCCATTAAGGCTTGCTTTGCAAATTAGTTTTCAAAACTTCTTGTTGATTTCAGAAAAGTCAGGATTTATCTCCAAAGCTACTCAAAAATTTTTTGTTTCACTATTGTCTTTAGCTAGGATGTTGATCTACAAATTTACCAAGTCTGATTGAAAAAGCCAGGCTAGGTTAGTTACAACCAGACTTTATATTTCTGTTTACTTTTTGACATCAAAATGTAAACCTTGGTCAACAGATAAGCGCGTTACGAATCATGCTTTCAAACTCTGAGCTTCAGTTTCAGTTTCAGTTTCATATCATTTAAACATCATAGACATCCTGGAGCGCTTGTGAACCTTAGAATATTTTTCTGAAATGTGTCTTTTGGCAAATGAATGAATGTTATCTGTTGGGAATTCCATATTCAAGTCTCAATAGACATCCTGGAGCGCTTAGCAATTCCACAACCTTCCGTTTCCTTCAAGACTTTAATGCGCATTCACAAAATATCAGTTTCTCGAAGTCCACAATGAACAGAGATCTGAATCTAAACTTTTTGGTGCAATGCTTTCTTTTGTCCTAATCAGTTGACTAAGATCTCTACCCTTTGCTGTCATAAATTAAACAGACCTATAAAATTTAATGACAAGAAACCTAGCCGTTAGCTTTTTCAATCAGACTTGGAAAAGTTGTAGATCAACAACCTAGCTAAAGTTTTATATAACAAAAGAAAACCAAAAATTTTTTAGTAGTTTTGGAGATAAATCCACTTTCCTGAAATCAACAAAAGGTTATGAAAAAGAACTTGCAAAGCGAGCCTCAACGGAAACATTGCAATCTATTTACTTTTGGCTTGCCAAGACTCTCCTTTTTACCGCTTTTTGATTGACCAAATAGTATTGGAGAGATTACTGTTTCCTAAGGATAGAGGTTTTGCAAAATAGCAACTCACTGCCCACTGGAACAGAAAGCAGAGTTGCCAAGAAAATTTTATTCTTTAAGGTTTTATACATGATTGTCCTTCTAAGAAATGTGGGGTGCAAGGAAGCTGCCTGTGGCATATAATTTTTCACAATCTTCCATCAATACTTGGCTTGGAAATTTCAAATATTTTGTAACTGATACAGATCATTTGTTTCAATTTTAGTTCATGGTCTTTGGTGTTCTGCTTTGTGTTGACGTCTTTCTCTTCATATTCACATTCTTGCCAATAAGAGCAGTACTCGCTGTCTGCACATTCGTGTTACGACTTTTAAAATGTCGAAACAGGTACATTTTCCATTCCCACATGGTATTTGGAGCTCAATAGAATCCGTCATCAAGCCTTTTTGTTTGATACATGTGATAGCACTTGCACATTCAGGCACACACACAGATTGAGGTACATGTGCATTTTTGTCGCACACGCAAAGCTATCTTTTAGTGCTTACCCCAGTTTCTTCAAGTTTCAGAGAATTTCTTTGTAGATACAGTAAATGTGATACTTTGGACAATACTATTTTGTGTCCTGCTTGTATTTCAGAACATTCAAAACACTGACAACACACTTTTCCAGCATGTGTGTGATTTACACGCACAGAATGATGTGCTGATCGAAAATGCTGCACACAAAAAGGACTGCTTTATCATATCATTTTTCATACAAAAAGGACTGCTTTATCCCACATCATTTTTCCACAGATTATGTTGGCTATCCCATGTCTTTGCCATTCAGAAATCAAGCAGCTTGTATCATGCTTGTTGTGCACCCTGGTCTATTTTGGCATGTGTTTGCCTTGCATGTTATTTTTAAGATATTCTCAGCAAATAACAAGTGATCGAAACATCAGGAATTTGCTAAAATCATACAAAATATTTCAATCGTCCTATCTGAATAACAGATCCTTTCATATCTTATTTGTATCAAGGGCCAAATAGATTAGACAATGTAGGTTTTAGAAATTATTCCAATATAAGACTCTCAAATCTGACATAGCCATGATTGGTTGCATTGTTGCCAAAGCTCTTACTTTGGTTTGCTGGTATCAAATCTGAATATCTAAGATTTGACTAGCACATGTGATGTTTTCTAACAGTGTTTCACTTTGTTTCACATGTGGTGTTTTCAAACACTGTTTTCTCCCTTTTGCTTATTCTAGAACTGCATTCCTGGAACCAGTGCAAAAAATAGACTTGCTAAAAGGTATGCTGTTACCATCAATTTTTCTCTTTGTTTAGCTATAGATTTGAGGAATAGTGTAGGAGCTGCCTGATCTATAATCATATTCCTTTTGATACATAAAGAAACTATCGCTAAGTTATGTTTTACCATGTGAACTTTGATTTGGTTATGCACTACTCAGCTTGAAAACCTTGATTTTATCAATAAAGTACTTAATTTATTTAGTTTGATGTGCTAGATCATGTTTTGCCATAGTGAACTTTGATCTAGTGATGCGCTGCTTAGCTTAGAAACCTTGATTTTATCAAAAAAATTACTTAATTTAATTTGTTTCATCTGCTAGATCATACTTTCGACCCATTTTGAAATTGTAATTCAACTTTTAGGAAACTTCCTAAGTTATGTTTGATGATTGTTTTATCGCTACTGCTATGTCCTTTCATCTTCAACAAGAGAATTTGCCTACGTTATGATTGAGGCTATCTTCTCCAGTCTACAAATTTTCAGCAGATTTCTTGTTTGACTTTACTCGAGAAGATCAGATCAAACAGATCAAAAATTGAAAGATGCTGTCATCATTTTGGGTGCTGACAGTGATGAGGTTATCATCACCCAAACCGCCCAATTCTATGATTTGGCCTGTCAAAATTGAGATGCTATTTCTGTTGCACTAATTGGACTAATTGTAATAAATGTCATTTTTCTTCAAAGCAATTATCATGGTAACATGTACATTTGGCATGCTTCAAATCGACACATCTGTGCTTTATCATATTGTAAGAGGCCAATCAGTTATCAAGCTTTATGTTGTTTACAATATGTTGGATGTAAGTATATCTTTTCTGTTGAAGCGCTTCCTGGGTCAGCCCCATCCTCACGTATCTGGATACCCTTGAAAGTTCATCATTTTTCTTGGCTTTCTTCCACACATAAGTTATGTTTTTGGTCACCAAAGTGGAGCTGTTAAAAACTTCTGTACCTCTTTCATGGATAATGTTAATGACGTCATTTTCCTGTTGTTATATGGACAGACGAAAACGGAGCTTTTTGAAAATGCTGATGTCTTAGCCTCCGATTAACTCGTTTCAGAACATGTGCTCAGATCTTTCGGAACCACTCGAGGGCATTTTGTTAATATGCTCATGCTCACAGCATGTGATCCTAGTTTTCACAAACATCAACGTGTGTACGTAGCCTCTAATTAAAGAGTTCTTCTTTGAACAAACTTCCATTACGCTATGCATGGCCTTCTTTATTCAAACTCATATAGAACTGTTAGAGGCTCCTTTATATCCGCCTTTTCAAGGTAAGAGGTGCGAAAGCGGAAATCTTTTGTTGTTAGAGATATCGCATTTTGAATCCAAAATCCTGTTCTAGGTACAAAGGTTAGCATAAAAGTAAATTTTCACTTCCATATACGTCTTCAGCTCGAAATTATGGCGATATGAATTATTGTAAACTCATAAGGCCTTTGACCGTGAAATCAAACTTTGGACAAAAATTTGTCCAAACATCTGATTTCACAGTCAAAGCTCTTTTGAATTCAAATTCTTTAAATCGTCATAATTTCTGAACGAAGACAGATACCGGGTGACCCAAAAACACTTCACGATCTAGATCATAACTAGCTCCCTGAAATCAAAAGCTGTTGCGAAATGCTTTCTATTATAGTTTATAGTTTAGTTGAAAGGCTCAGCTATCTTTTGAGATGCTGCATGATCATTTTAAGCAGTGATTACCATCCGAAAAACACGATTCAATGAAAATTTCGAATCCAGGATTGCTCATTATGGGTGAAATACTCGCCATCGTTTTCCAGTCAAAATTTTGTGAAAACTCGATATAGCGATGGACTAGAAGTCGTCTGGGGAAATTTTTTCTTTGCAAATTGATTGACCTCTGTTCCTCATTCAAATTTCATGCTCGAAAGCAAATTTAGAATTCAGCTTTTTTCACACTTTCCAAAAATGGACTGGAAAGCGAGGGAATGGGCCGAGAAATGAATGAATTTCCATATGTTTAGAATTGTTTTTTTGGACAGCATGCATACCTTAAACTGACCAAGCTACATCTCAAAAGATCGCAGAGTCTTTAGGCTGCATGTTGATACCTAGTTTCTCTTCATACCATTTGCCTCCTAAAAATATATATGCGATCTAGCTCGTGAAGTTTTTTTAGGGTCACACGGTATGAAAGAAAAATTTGCTTCAATACTAAACTTTGTACGTAGAGCAGGATTTTCGACTGAAAAATGCAAAATCTCTAACAACAAAAGACTTCCGACTTCGCGCCTCTTATCTTGAGAAGGTGGATTAGAACGCATATTGGGAAAGTTTCCAGAATCATTTAACAGTTTCTGTCGTAAAAATTGTGGTTTTACAGTCCTTGTCACTCTTAGCGGTTTGCAGACTTCTTCATTAATCATAGTGCGATAAGGCAAATTGTTGCAAAATTTCAGATGGAGCAGCAAAATATATCGAAATTAGGTATAAGTTTGGTGAGTATTGCACTAAATTTCATTTTATCCGCTAAGATAAGAGATAAGCATTAGCTCTGTTCTGAATTAGTTGTCTGCGACATTGTAGATAATGAAAAGATGCTACGACGGTTTAAGCTTAATTCATAGGTAGTTTTTCGTTTTTACGGAAATATATTAGTGGCTTTGTGGTTCTTGATTAGACTGATGCCTTTTCGTCCCATGTTTCCCTGCGTTCCTTGGTCAAGAGGGACTGATAACATTACTCTTAAATAGTGGGCCCACTTTAGGCCCGCGTAGGGTGGTTCCGTATTCACCAATCAAATCGCTAGAATTTAGTTTTTAACCGATCAGGGGCCGCTATTCAGAATGTTGTTGTTGTTGCTCGTAAAGAACGGTTGAAGCAGCCTGGAGTTCTCGCAGATTCGATGGATCTATTTTGCTTCTACAGAGGAAGATTACTGCCTGAAACGTATGCATTTTGCGCTTTGTACGTCAACACAACATCATTCTTTGTACTAAAACTTCGCTTTTCAATGTTCGAGCTTTTTAAACCAGATTTTGAAGCGATTTTGTTGAGTGTACGAGAACTCCTACCTTTTTAGGCCATTTTGAAAAAGTGGGCCCATTATATAAGCGTAATATTATGAGTCCCTATTGACCAAGTGATATCAGCAAGTCAAAGAACGCAGGGAAACAAGGGACGAAAAGGCATAAGTCTAGTTCTTGATACCGTTCTACGACTCCCACATTGACTTTATTTGTGTAGACTGTTTCAGTTTTGAATAAATTCGACAGAATGATTGATAGTTTTATGCATCTGATCAAATCTTTTTTTTAGCAACTCAAAGATCTGCAACGATTTTATATTGCATTTTGCTTATTTTAACTTTAGATTGCCGACAAGCTGTTAGCATCTTTTGGCCAAGATGTATTAGATGCGCTTTACTGGACGGCAACAGAACCGAAAGGAAGGAAACGAGAGCATGCTGGAATCATACCGCATCTTCTGCTATCATTGATCTATGTTTGTATCCTTCAATCACTAGATTTCGTTGACAGTATGCTTAGAATAAGATAAAGGTTCACGAAGCGTACGTTTTAATTAACCAGCCTCCCCCCTCCCCCAAAGTTGATCATCAAAACCTTAAAGTGAATTGACATAGGCTGTCCGATGCATGCAAGTGAGAACTTCGCAATACTAAAACAGATTTGGCCGTTCCTCGTCGCGAATCGGCTTTCGGCCAGAAATTCTTTTCATACAAGGGTGCTAAATTATGGAACGATCTGTCGGTTGAAGTCAAATCTTAAAAATCTTATGAAATATTCAAAAACGTATCTACAATGCCAACACCGAATGCTGATTCTCTCTTTCGTGTTATAGTTAGCATCACTTTCATTTGTTTATAAGATAATTTTGTAAATAGGGTTTTAAGTTATGTGTGCTTTTGTTAGTTTTGTATTTATTTGCAAGGCCTACTTTAAGTCAGTCCTCGGACTGACGTGGCAACCGTGCCTAAAGAATTTAAACTCAATCAATCAATCAATAGTTAGAAGCTGGCCCGGGCCCACCTTGACGTCGGTGGTTTCATTGTGTTGCGAAGAAAAGAGGGTTTGTGCGCGTTTCTTTGACCTATTTATAGCAGCTTGTTGATATAACTATGTCTATTCCTTTTAATATGATTGACTTCATTAAAATACTCTTTTGATATTCTTTCATGATCCGTGACTTCCACTTGTCATGGCTTCGCCAAAAAGTAGTAATCACTTCCGACAGGCGCCACAAGAAATCGGTTACAAGACAGATTATGACAATTTTTTGTTTATTCAAAATCCCAAATAATACTTGATTTTCCGGTACGCTACGTCCAGAGGAATAAGCAATTTATTGACAATCATTTGCTTGGAAACAGCCTAAATCGATCGAAAAACGTCGGTGAAATGGTATGTTTCAGTCAGCATACCATACACATGTCACCTCGTAGTTGGCCTTTGTTGTCGCCACTTTGATAGGCCATGAAACTGGCGACAGCCATTTGTATCGTGACAACAAAGGCCAACCAAGAGATGACACATGCAATGCATGGAAGTTGAAACAAACCCTTTAAAGTTTGTAAAGATAGAACTTGAAAGATCAAAAGAAAAACAATTATTATCTATCAACACATAGACTTTGAATTATTAAAAAAGCGATGATTTCCCACCAGGTCATGTAGTCCACAGGTCAACAGATCACCAGGTCATGTAATCCACAAGTCACCATATTTGTAGTCGGTGGCCAAGCAGCTACTGCTGCAAGCATTCCTGCACTTGCTGGTCCATAAAAGATCCTGTTCTGTAGATGCTAGAAACTAACGTCATTGCATCTGCTGGTGGATTGTCAATGGAACAATGCATTATTTTGTGTAACAAAGTTGTGATGGTTTACTCGTTATGAGGTATTTCATTCATATTCATAGAAAGATAGTGTGACTCAGCTTGAAATATGTTCCTTGTTGAGATCTCTGTCAGTTAGGAAGCTATATCGAAAAAGCCGATACCCAAAATATATCGCAAAACTGATACCGGGAATGTGGAAGGAAATCATATCGCAAAACTTTATTTTCACTTTTCCTTTATCACACCTCCAGAGCAACAAGTACTGGGTATCGGAGAACAAACAAAGGCATTTAGCCCAGCTGATGCATAGAACTCAAAGACCATTCGGTGTAGGAATGCTCGCAGCAATAGCCGCTCGGCCACCGACCGCTGATGTAATGGCCTGTGTATTACATGACCTGGTGACCTGCTGACCCATGGATTACATGATCTGGTGACCTGTGGATTACAGTAGCCGGTTTCTCTACTGTTTCGTCTTGCCTAGCCCTTGGAACATTTTATCCTTGTTTTTTATCTATTTTTATTCCTCTAGACAAAGAATTTTCACTAACATCCTTATAACGCGAGAAGTAGGTGACAGAAAAGTCTGGAAAATATCACCAAGTATGATTTTGGATATTAGCTGGAGGGTAATTCAACGATCCTCGAGATCAGGACAGTATTCGACTTTGCATAGCCTATCAAAAGTGGAAAACGTAGCAGGGGTCGGCAAAGGATAACATTTGTTGGATGTCTAAACTCGTGGTTGTCAAAGACAGGCAGCAAGTGCGACCTTCTGAGACAGACAGAGAACAGATGTGATTGGAGAGACATGATCGCCAATGTTTGTTCCAGACAAGGCACATGAAGAAGAAGATCAAAAGTGGATGGATTTCCCCTCGAAGCCAGTAATTTTGGGGACTTGGTTTGCTATGGGCCTATTTTCGAGCAATGTGCTTCGTCATTGTGTCTTTAAGAAAGAACAAATGTAGTTTTTCTGTGATGTTTTGTTCTTTAACATTCCTTGACTCTTACCAGTTCTTCACAGTCTGCTCAACCTTTGCCAAGCAATTGTTCTCAACGTTGCAATAAATTCGTTCAACAAGGCTTTACTAACAATTATGATATCAAACCAGGTACTGTATGACCGCTGGTTTAATACTAAGATTGTGTAATTTAGTTTTACAGGAGAAGACGTATGATGTTATGTTTTTGTTTGCAAGTATGATAGACCTTTTTTATGTTTCCTTGGCCTCCTGTCCATGCGCTGTCGCAGTTCCACTTGGCAGTGTATTCTGTCTTTGCAATCTAGCTGCCTGGGGGGGAGGGGGTACATAACATGTTGAGGGTCCGGGCATGTGCTCTTTATCTTTAGCTATTGGTCTACAACTTTACCAGGACTGATTTAAAAGCTAGGACAGATTTCTCGCAATTTTATACTTCTGTTTACTTTTCAACAGCGAAGGGTAGAAACCTTGGTCAACTGATTACCATGTTACGAAACATGCTGTCAAACACTCAGCCTTTGAATAACTTTCTGAATGTTTCCAGTGGCAAAACAATTAACGTATATCAGAATATTGCGTTCTACAGGCTGCCCCGTTAATATTCTTGAGTACTTTATTACTCCCAAATGTGGTTCCGGACATAATGCGACGTTTAAGTCCATTTTATGCCAAAATTAAAGTTATAAGGGTACTTTGGCTGTGAAACAACCACAGATTTCCACTTGTCAGATTTGCTCATACTTGGTGCCAAACTCTAAGTTAAAACCTCTTCTATTATAAAATTTGAGAACCGGGAACGTTGGATTTATGACTTCTCCACAGTAGCTATTTAAACAGCGTACATGTTTTTTCGGACACCCTGTAGTTTATGCCATTTGTTGCATAAATTGTTACCGAAGAAATATATTTTGTTTATTTCAGTTTGTGGAAATCAAAGGCAGTGTTTTCAAAAGAGTGGAGAAGAACAACTTGTTTCAGATATCATGCAGTGGTAAGGAATATTCAATTTAACCATTCTTTTTCTTCAAGAATTGCCATCGTCACCCATCACATTCGCAGTGTCAGAACATATGTTTCAATCTCAGTCCATCACCATACAAATACAGTAAAATTACGCGCATTAGAACGTAATGATTAAGAAGCTGCAGGCTGAAATTTTGAAATTAGACCCCCATTGTATAAGAACCCATTCAGCCTGAAATTTGCAATGAGTTCTTATTCGTAGAGATCATCGAATTAAATTTAAACTCAACTTGCTTCGTCATTGATCCTATAAAAACCAAAAATGTCATACTTGCATATAAATAAACGGTATTATAAAGTACTCTTAAATGCCGTATTCAATGTTCTATTCAGTCTTTCAAGTGCTTCTGTCTCAGTTTGCTCTTTGCAAGCTTTTCATTGGATTATATAAAATTTCCAATTCTTCCACAAACTTCAGTCGTGAATAAGCACTCATGAACTCAATTACTATGAACCGACAGTCAATAATAGGTTCAAAGTTTGAATCTGAACAGAAGAAATTCCTGAAGCCCAGAATGAGATAAGAACCAATTTAAGAACCGGAACAGCCCCATTCCCCACTAATTACCCACTATATAAGAATCTAGTCAGGCTGACTTGCAAAATTGTAGGTGTTTCTACGTGGCTTTTACTGTAGGGCAGAGGCAGATAGTTTCGTGAAGTCCGACCATTTTGATTTGAATTCCTTTCCGATATTATCAACAAAACTGGGCATGTCAATCGTGATAGACGATGAGGAGGAAAGTTATTATCCTTTTCAATTAATGGCAATAATGTTGGATTGGCAACATAGTTGCTTTTTTATGTTAACATGTTTTCAGCGATCATCTGTGGCATGCTTGAGATTCGGTCTCAGATTTCTTATCGTGGTTTGTATTGTTATGATTCATGCGTATTTCGATGCAAAAAATTTTGTCGTGACAGATTTTGGGCAGCTCCATATTTCGTACAAATAAATTTTTGGACAGGTCCTTGTCCAAAAGTTTGTCACTCCGAAAACTTTTGCACTTCATTGTTAAGGAGTCATGAGGTGTGGTCACATCGAAAGGTAAGACCCTGACGGTGCTTCGATAAGGCTAGCTTCTGAGCTTTCTAACACAACTTCCGAATGCTGGGTAGAAAAACAGAAAATAAATACAAACATGCAGACAAACGAAGCCGCAACAGATGCATCACAGGCAATATGGCCAAATGTTATGCACGCGAAAAGACATTGTTAAGAGAAGACGTTTGCATGTGGAAAGAAAAAGGATATGTCTAAACTACAGTGATGTGTGGAATTTGCGGCAGAAATCTACAAAAAAATTAAACCACTTGCCCCTTCCTCTTTCAATAGCAACAATTTGACCAGGTGGTGATGTCTATGTTTACAAGATTTTACAACAAAATTTAATGATAGTAGCATCAACGTTTATCACTATCTTACTTTAGATGCACGAGAAAGGTTTCACTACATCAACCTGATTTTGATTGTGTTCATGCGAAATATGACTGAATTCAACTGGGATGTTGGTATGTTCAAATAACTTTTATACGCGTTGCTCTCTCATACCTGATAACCATTCTCGTCAATCGTGTTGTTTTTATTTTTCATAGTTTTTCTTCTGTCAGAGCACTGTGATCCAGGCCATGTAATTAATGTGAAAAAATGAACTTTTCAAAATTCCACCGAATGTATTTTTTCCTTGTTCCTCATACCCTAAAGCATATAAAAACGCAAACGATCTTCAAATCAAGCAACAGTAGCCCGAGAAAACATTTTTTGAAGTTAGGGCTAAATTTGGTAGTGTAAGCTTCTTGCTAGACCAGAAGAAGTCGCAAAGCAGCATGAATTTTCAAATTTCCGTTTCATCGCTTGTATGTGCCCGATTTGAATGATCTTTTTTTTGTTTGGTAGATTGAACCTGGTAGAATATGAATTAAATCAGTTGATCAACGATTTTTGCTTTAGAATGTGGAAATTTTGTGAATTCATAATGGTAACCAACTATTGAAAACCAGGTTGCCTGAATCATTAAACCCGATTTCAACACTGAATACAAAAAATCTATATCTCAGAAAACTCTGAAAATCAGTTTTAAAATGGACTTCAGCCTATTGTTGATACTCTTGCCAAAGCGCTTAGCAGAGGCTCCACGTAGAAAATTTTCGCGATTTTTTTACGAAGTCAAGTGAAGACGGGGTTTTTGACAAATTTTGTCGACAACTGTCATTGCAATGCTGGCAAGGATGGATGCTTCGTGAGACAACATTTTCCATCATTTCAAAAACAAGAAGTAAGAAAGAAACACAGGTCATTCAGTGGATTTAATTTTCGCGTTTTTTGCGTTTTCGAACGTCATTCACTTGTTTTTCGTTCATTCATTCATTAATTAATTAATTAATTCATTCATTCATTTGAATTATCAACATGTTGAATACACAAATCTATTTCTATGGTGCATACACTGAGCATTTCAGGGAATGATTATTGCTAGGATCAAAAAGAAAAATTCGTCCGTAAAAAGTAATTTCATTAAAGTTTGGTTCACACCAGGACTTTGTTCTTGTTCGAGCCACTGTGTTACAGTGGTCATGACATACCAGAGAAAATGTTTAGGTGAGCAGATTTTGTTTCTTGAATATCAAAGTCTGTCTCAAATGAGATGTCAGGTGAGATTTCCGAAAAAGGGACAACTCCCTCATGGAAAGTTGTCCAGTTTTATATATTGACGGGCATTTTAAAGTGGCATCAAATTTGACACAATAAAACTTTGCACATTACTATTATACTCAAATTTTTGGATTTGAAACTTTCATTCATTAAATCAAATAGACACTCACCATATTATTCTGATGGATGAATGAGAAACAGGTGGGTGGCATTGGTTACGCAGAAAACGCGAAAATTAAATCCACTGAATGACCTGTGTTTCTTTCTTGCTTCTTGTTTTTGAAATGATGGAAAATGTTGTCTTACGAAGCATCCATCCTTGCCAGCATTGCAATGACAGTTGTCGACAAAATTTGTCAAAAAACCCCGTCTTCACTTGACTTCGTAAAAAAATCGCGAAAATTTTCTACGAGGAGCCTCTGCTAAGCGCTTTGGCAAGAGTGTCAACAATAGGCTGAAGTACATTTTAAAACTGAATTTCAGAGTTTTCTGAGATATAGATTTTTTGTATTCAGTGTTGAAATCGGGTTTAATGATTCAGGCAACCTGGTTTTCAATAGTTGGTTACCATTATGAATTCACAAAATTTCCACATTCTAAAGCAAAAATCGTTGATCAACTGATTTAATTCATATTCTACCAGGTTCAATCTACCAAACAAAAAAAAGATCATTCAAATCGGGCACATACAAGCGATGAAACGGAAATTTGAAAATTCATGCTGCTTTGTGACTTATTCTGGTCTAGCAAGAAGCTTACACTACCAAATTTAGCCCTAACTTCAAAAAATGTTTTCTCGGGTTACTGTTGCTTGATTTGAAGATCGTTTGCGTTTTTATATGCTTTAGGGTATGGGGAACAAGGAAAAACTACATTCGGTGGAATTTTGAAAAGTTCATTTTTTCACATTAATTACACAAAACGTGAAATCTGGATCACAGTGCAGAGCTTCCTTAGACCTGAAGACGGTAAGTACAAGTGGTGAATACAGCTTCACCCAAAAATGAGTGAAAGACCATGTAAAGGCATCTTGAAAACTTGATTTAAAAATTTTTAATTCTGATATTTAAGAAGGGTGTTATTTTTGCCTGCAAGCACGAATTAGTTTTCATGGATGGTTGCTAAGGCCTTGACAGTTTTCGTCGTGTTATCAAAAAAGCATTCAGGATCATGCCTTTTGAAGGCGTACTTAGTGCTGAATGCGGCTTCAGTTTTCGCGTGATTAAGCTGCGGGACATTTTAAGGCCGGTTTACACGATCATATTCGCGTAAATTTGTCTCACGTTTTTATGTGGTGATAGAATGTGATCATGTAAAAGGGCTTTCCAAATTGCTTTAAGTTATGTGATGTGACGAAAATTAATCCCCTGTAATTTGCCATCATAGATAGATGTTTATTTGAAGGCTGGTCAAATGAAAGATCTGTGATGGCAAATTAAAATGGGTTAATTTCAATTGCTTCACATATATGTGAAGCCTATTTACACGATCACATTTTGTCATCACATAAAGAATGTGAAGCAAATTTGACGCGAATATGATCATGTAAAGTGGCATTTAGAAACTGAATTTGTAAAATCAGATTTCGATGACTTTTGATACTCATAACTATTATTATGGACACCCGTACGGGGATCTTCATTTTTTATGCACATTTCTCGTTGTAGAGTACATATGGAAATTTATTCCAGCCGCTGGGCTTGTCATGGGTTCTGAATTTGTTGTTGATTGGTTCAAACATGCATTCATTACAAAATTCAATGATATTAAACCAGAGGTTAGTAAGCTAATTATGTTATCATAGCCAATCGTAAAGTCATTTTACTTGCAATGCATCACCTCGACAAATGTCTACTATTCACTTTTCAAAACTTTCATCTTCTAACAGTCTTGACTTTTTAGCCGGACTCATTACTAAAATTTGGTGTAACTGCAAATTTATATCCCTAGTCCTTAAAACATCTATTTTGTGATGGTGTTAAGTTCCTACTTATATCAGGAATTGACTTGTAAAACTCGTGTTGGGGTAAACTGTTACCCTCGGACTTCCTGTAGCCAAAGCCGTAATAGCATCTGGAGTAAATATAACAAGGAACAAATGTATAAAACCTTCCATATTTAGACTCAATTGAGCTGAAAACATTGAAATCTGAAAATTTAAAATCTGGAGTTGAAAATTTCATGCTATAAAATTTTGAAAACTTTCCAGAATTGTGACCATTGGTTAGAGAAGTATATTAAGCATTCCTGAGAAAAGGAACTTGAAATAATTCATAGCATGAAACTGCTTTTGAAATTTCATTTGTACTTCAAAAATTCTTTAGACAGGAATACAGTTCAGTTTGCAAGGGAAAACTTGCAGTTATTGGAAAATTAAATTATCTTAAGATAATAACGATATTTGCAATTTAGATTTACAATTTTAGACTTACATACAGAATATTGGAGCAAACCTTCCATGGATATTTTCAATAATTTTCGTTTAGTTTGAATAAGTAGATTTCCGAGGCGGAAAAAGTATGGGAGCCCGGGAAAGTAGTCCCCAAAATTTTTTGGGTGCAAATATTCACAGAATTTTTTCAAAGGAATCTTTAGGCTTTATAGACAATGTCTAGAGTAGACGGCAGCGAATTATATTTGATCATCAGCAGCTCTTTTTGTGAATTCTGCAAAATCATACACTCTTTTGCTTAAAGATTGGCTGTGAACATCAGATAATCGCAAAATCATGTTCGAACTGTAAACTACCTCATCCTATTATCCACAGGCTAGCTCTCTCGTATGCTATTGGTAACGCAAACACTTCAATCTGGTTCCAAATTTGTCTTGATTCTTCTTGTTCAGTACTCATAAATCAGCTTTTTTCCAGGTCTATGAGACGTACCGGGCAAGTCTAGCAAGGAACATCGTTCTAAATAAAGATGAAAACGTGAGTAACTTTAACTACATTTAAAAATTTACAATAATTATATATTACGGATTACTTCGCATATATATATAAAATACTTGACAATACTACAAGAACTATGCCATGAGGAGTAAAATACCATGACTATCCCATAGCATTGAATAGAAGTGAATTAGCTACGTACAATTCGACTGCTACACAAGATCTAAAAAAGAAAAGAGATAATAACCGAGTGACACAACAAAGTGATCCAACGCAATCTGTTATAGAAAAATAAGTAAGATGCCGATTGAAACACTTCAAACGTTGTTCTGTCGATAAAAGATTGCCCTCCATTATGAGTGTTTTTTGCCGGTTTTTTCATCACAGTAAATTTCCAAAATTAAGGATTTCTAGGCAAAGGGCATGCTAGAAATCCTCGAAAGGTCGTTAAAAACGGGGATCGATTTACAGCATTTTCAAATCTTCAAAAGAGTGAGGAGTAAGCAACTCCGTCAAACTGGGAATAAGCAACTCCGTCAAAAGTTTCAGAGCAAGTTTCTAGTTTCTAGTTTACAAGGAACGTTCATTCCCAATTCTTAAGTACCTGGGGACTTGAAACTTTCTATGGAAACTCCTGACTGATTTGCCTATTCCTAGACTGAATGCAAAGTCCCAGTTACAACAACTACAACAGTTTTATAATTGAATTGACATTTTGCATGCTTCTACGCAACAACGTATTTCCGCTGCAGTGATCATGAAATGATATGCAGTGAAAACACTGGAACGAGGGGACTGAGCCTAGCCTATTTCCAGCCTGAAATGAAACATGCTCCTCATTGTTTTGAAGATCTGAAATGGCTTTAAAGCGATTCCCTATTTTGATGACTTTTTGGGATTTCAAGCTTGCTCTTTTCCTCAGACTCCTTAATCCGCGAAATTTACCGTGCCGACAAACATTGCAAAAAATATTCATAGTGTAGGGTAGTCTTTTTAGCGACAGAGCAACGTTTGAAGCATTCCCATCGGCTTCTTACTTATTTTTCCTTAACCGATTGCTTTGGGTCACTTTTTTGGGTCATCCGGTATGCTACTGGAAAATGTCTAAAATCAGATGTCAGATAGGGGCTGTAAAAACTCGAGAGAGAGAGAGATGTCACGAGCAAGTCTCTTTTGTGGAATAGCGTTAGCTAAATGTAAGTTGACAAAGCTGACATAAGACATTCGAAGTGTTTATTCAGGAGTCATATGGATCATTTACTCTATTCTGATAAGCGAATCAATTTGCGTGCATTGATGATTTTCAAGATACAGGCCTGTTTGCTGACCATTTTCCATGCTTATTCTTACAATAGGTATTTACAGGGCACACAGATCAAGTTTCAAGAAAAATGGGGTTCAGCGCGTTACCAATGGCTTGCTTGGTGAGTACGGGTATTTTATGTGATGATGGCAATCTTCATGGAAACTTGAATTAGAAGCTCGTACTGGGTGTCCAAAATCACTGTATACAAGTTGAAAAATTGTGAATTCAAAGATTCTCTTCAGATCATCCCAAACTCTATTCTGGTTAGTCCTCAATAGCCGAATTAAACCCTTAACGTCGTTCTTATACTGTTGGGTAACTTGTATGTAGATCAGTGAACGAGAGAGTATGAAATTTGCTGTCCTACCCAAACCAGAGCTTCCGGTGAAGGAGAGCTAATAATTTCTAGGGAAGTTAGGTTTAAATTCGAGAGTAGGAACACCGCAATGCGACGAAGAACAACAGCAAATATGTGTTGTTCTTCGTCGCATTGCGGTGTTCCTGCTCTCAAATATATTCACGAATTATCACTGCAAGCATCCTCGGATCTGACGAGCGACATTGGTATCGTGTCCTTTTCTTTTTCGATTTAAGCTAGATTTATATTGGCCTACGACATCCAATGCTGTTATGCCCAGTAATTCTTACTTGGTGTAAACAAACAGAAAGACATTCTAAAGATTCATTCATGTTACACTATCCTTAAGACTTTTCTTTACTTTATTTTACATTAAAATTGCAATTCAACAATAATTGGTTCATTGGAGTAAAGGAAAAGAATTCAATTGACCAGTGATGGAATTTTTCAAGGAAAGTCTTTGATTTAGTTTTTTTTCAGTTTACATTAGCGGCAAATTATTTGCTGAGGACATTGAAGCCCTTCGCCACGCTATAAGGCTACTTGCCTTCTCAGGGGCCTAACAATTGTGGCTTTGGTTTGGGCCTAAGAGTAAATTTTGGGTCTGCTGATCTTCAGTTCTGCGACCAAGTGACCAAAAATGATAAGAAAAGTATCAGGCTTCAATTGAAGGCAAACAAAGGTTTTCTTTGGGTAAGTGGGTTTCAAGTCTTGATGTAAGAATTCATTAAACTTGTTTACAGTTCTTGTTTCCGGTATAAGGTTGAATTTTACAAACACTTTGATATTTTCTAAGGCTAAACGTAACAAGAAAAAGAGAAGTCACTTCAAGATACGGCATTCCTGGGAACTTAGAAACTGAATAGTTATAACCTTTTACGTGAAAAATGCTCAATGCTTGCACATGTTTACCATAGTTTCATCAGCTAAGGACTCGTTGTTTCTATAATAGTTTTAATTAAATTCCCTTTTTTAAATCATCAAGTCATTTTGAAGAGTTTCCTTTTTGCGTTGTAAAGCTCTGTTGTTAACATATTCGATCGATTAGACATTTATCGATGTATTCAGGCTATTTCCAGGATAATCACTCTCAGCAAATCATTTATATCCCAAGAGACAGCGGGCATAAAAGGCGCTAAAAAAATCCCCAAGTACAATTTAGGATCGAAGAATGACAGTCAGTGAAGATGAAAACCATCTCGTTTCTTTTATTTTTGGACATATCCGCGCATAAGTATATTAGTTCCGCACTATAGTCAGTATGTAGTGTAGGCCTACAGCCAGAAATTATCACAAGCTGTCTCAAATTACGTTCGTTTGAATTTCTAACCTTTGTTTTTACACTACATCATCACCAAGTCCCCTTAGCTCTATTCCTTTTGCTTGTAAGTTTGTTTCACATTGGATGTTAGGGTCATTGGGCACACGTCCATCCAAATCTGAAATCAAATCTCCAATCCACCCATTTCGGGAAACAACCTGCTTGCCCAAGTTAGCCCGACATAAAAAGTGAAACGAACCTTAGCAATTGTCCCGTAAAAATCGTTCATATGTATTTTCGTTACTGTATATTTGATTTTACTTTAATCACATATCCTCTATGTTAATGACTGCGCAGCTGTCATGCTCTCATGCACTCCGTGGTATCGTCCTCGTAGTTTAGTAAAGTAGCTAGTACGCAGTGTCTTTAAGTAACTCGTTTCGTAAAAGCTCATGTATATAAATCGGATGAATGAGAAAAAACGTGGGTCGTTTGGCGGACTGTGACATCGCATTTAGCCATCCGATTTTTATGAACTAAATCTTTCCGGGCAGGTAAGAGTCTAGCTTAGGTCTTAAACCTTTACCCATCGAAATCGGTCATTTGATGCATTTTTTAAAAAAGATCTTCTACGTAAGACCTTGTATGGGAGTCTTGCAAACTGGTGAAATCTTTTGTCAAGCCCCTTCCGCATTTTATTTTGGCTAAAGTTATAGGTACCAGTGGTATCAGGGGAGGGTGAAATAGTTGGAAAATATGTTTGAACGGCATTAATCATGCGCACGCCTTTGTCTTGCGAAGAGGTTTCTTTCAAGTTGATCATCGCTGTGTAAATCGCAATGGGACTTCATGCTGATAACACTTTTCTTAAAGCCTAGTTCATACTAGTTCTTTAGAGTCGTTAGAGTCGTGCAGTAAGACCCGAAAGACAAGGGTTTCAAACACTGAGTCTTTGTCTTTTGGTCTTTTCTGCACGACCTTAGTGACCTAAGTGACCTAGTGTGAACCAGGCTTAACTTTTTCTGTATCCCCTGATAATACCACGTGTATCTGCAACTCTAGCAAGGCTAAAGTGCTGAAGGGGCTTGGCCAAAGATTTCATCGGTTTGCAAGACTCCTAGAAAATATCTTTAACAATTCATGTTAAGAGATCGATTTCAACGGCGAAACGTTTATGATCTAAGTTAGACTGTTGGCTGCTTAGAAAATTTAGTGCACGATGACTGAGTTACTCAATGCGACCCCTCAGCCCAACAAACGCCCCACGTTTTATCTGACTCACCCGAGATATAAAATTTACATGTTATGTGCGACTAGCAATAACGCAAAACTACGTTTGCAAAGCGGTACAATTGATATGATTTGCTGGCATTTTTGCTAGGTTTCGAGTCACCCATGATTCATTATCAGTCCGTGGGAGCTAAATTTATATCAAGCCATTTGAAATCAATGGTAGACAACAGATGAAAATACACTTGCAAACATGTATTACGCGTGAAAGTATTTTGGTTTTTGCCAAAGGTACCCTAGGTACTAGTCTGTGAGACAGGCTACCTGGGTACCAGGCTCTCTAAAAGATCTCGATTTTTCAGAGAGTCTGGTACCCAGGAAAGGCTCAAATTTAAATCTGCACTCTTAAAATCTGCCCATTTGGTGATTCATTGTGAACTGTCACTTGTTGTGGCTCTCATCAGGTACTCTATTCCTTTGCGATTCGATGTTCTGATTGAACGATTTTTTTGTATGCATATTGCACAATGCTTTGTTGGAAATAAACAAATACCGTATAAGTAATTGTGCTACGAACAGAGCTTTTTTTTGAATTGATAAAACAAAGCTATGTTCGTTTCACAGTTATTATGCCACTTTGCATTTGCTTATCTTGGTGTTCTGGTCTTTGAGAAAGTTAAAGTTTATCATTTTTGCAAGTCATTCATAAATTGTTTGCGTCATAAGAAAAAATATTCTTTATTTCTTTATTGTGTACTTTTTATAGATAATTCGAGTGTTTTGCCAGTCAGTCAAGTTAGTGGGATGGCACGGAGCTCTTCTTGGTATTATCATCTTCTTATGGTAAGTTTTAACTGTTTAATTTAAAGTTTTAATATTTCATATATTTTCATATTTCATATTTGATTCTTTTATGGAGGGTTGCCCTTCAACTAGTTGATGAATATTTTTCGATATTCAATATTATGTATTTTTATGCTATCTTTATGCTATTTTTATGCTATCTTCATTTTTCAATATTCAATATTTGTATGCTATCTTGGTACTCAAGTATGAATCGTGTTGCTTTTGAAAGTTTTGATCATGAAATTATATGCAAAAGACTAAACCAAATGTAGAAGACTGGTCCCACAGATTATGATATGTTTTCTAACTTTGGTAAAAATTTATTTTCTACCTCGCGCTTTCGTTGATCGTGCCTATGCATTTGGAACTGAAAATGAATGTTCTTTGTAGAACTCTTTAAATTTCAGAAGAATTCAGCTTTCCATGCAGATCTAATTCTTCAAAAATTGCTTACAGGAAAGCAGTAGTATCCTTGCCCCTCGAGACAAGAATATTTTAGATATCTAGGGGCTATAAACTTGCTCTGAAAACTATCAACTGAGCTGCCTATTCCCAAGCTGAAATGAAACACGCTCCTCAGTGTTTTGAAGATCTGAGGCCCCGTCCACGCGTATCCGCATCTTTGAAAATGCATATTTTTTATCTGTTTGGGTTAGCGTCCACACAGATACAGCGTTTTCAGTCACCAAAAACGAAGCTTTTCGAAAGCGCTCTCCTAGGCCCCGTCCACACGTATCCGGATATTTTTTTAAAACGCTTCTTTTTTATCCGTTTTGGGTTAGCGTCCACACGAAGACGGCGTTTTCGGGCACCAAAACGCTCTCCAGAGTGGATCTTTTTGAAAACGCCGTTTTCATGTTGTCAGATGGACGGGTGGAAACGGAGCTTGTC
Source organism: Aurelia sp. 3 sensu Dawson et al. (2005) (assembly GCA_964020215.1). Classification (NCBI taxonomy): domain Eukaryota; kingdom Metazoa; phylum Cnidaria; class Scyphozoa; order Semaeostomeae; family Ulmaridae; genus Aurelia; species Aurelia sp. 3 sensu Dawson et al. (2005). Next base: position 14,325,643 of record OZ026585.1, read on the forward strand.
GAAGACGTCATAGCAGCGATTTACAACGGATCCGAGCATGCGCACGTATCTTTGGGGATCACGCAAGGGCATTTTAATTGTCTCTTTTCTTTTATCGAAGTTCGAACAGCAAAGCTTGAATGTAGCAGTATCTTCATGTGGACGGGGATCTTTTCGAAAACGCTCCTCGTGTGGACGCGGATATTTTTTTATACGGATAAAAAAGATGTGTTTTCACAACCTCGTCCCTTGGGCCTTTTGTCATATTAAAGGCCCTGGGGACGAGGTTGGCGTTTTCAAAATATCCGGATATGTGTGGACGAGGTCGTAGAGTGATCGTTTTGAAAATGCCGTTTTCCTGTTCTCGTGTGTACGGGTAAAAACGGAGCTTTTCGAAAACGCTGGTGTCACAGCGTCGATTTATAAGCCATCAGAGTATGCACTTGGATCTTTGGGGATCACGCGAGGGAATTTTGTTTATCTGTTTTCGGATTTCGAATATCATAGCACTTTCGTGCGGACAGGGATATTTTTGAAAACGCTCATCATGTGGACGCGGATATTTTTTATACGAATAAAAAAGATGCGTGTTCAAAATATCTGGATACGTGTGGACAGGGCCTGAAATGGTTGTAAATCGATCTCCTGTCTTTGACGACTTTTTGAGAATTTCAAGTAAGTCTTTTCCCTCGAAATCCTTAATTCGGGCAATTTACTGTACCGAAAAAAATGCGAAAGATGGTCATAATGTAGGCTAGACTTTTAATGATAAAACAACGTTTGAAGCATTTTAATCGACCTCTTCATTTTTTCTGCAACAGATTGCGTTTGGTTACTTTTTTTGAGTCACACGGTATCCTTGCAACTCACTATCATTTCTGCTCAATTTCAGTTTATGTGCATTGAAATTACTGGTCAGCATACACATATATGGAGAAGCAGCTTTATACATTCAAAAATTACAACCTGTGCAGTCGAAAGAGTCAGTTCGTACAGACAGTGTCAATTCTTTCAGACCGGACAGTAGCGTACAGGACATCTTCACTGAATTTGAAAGTGATCAAAACTTTTTGAGTAGTGCTTCATCATTGGTTACAAGTGAGGTGAAAAAAGTTGATTAAAGTTTGTTCAAATTAGATGTCACGTGAAATGTGCGATAATGCAAAATTGATCATGAAAATTCAATTATTATTATTTGCAGACATTTTAAATTGACATCCAATTTGAGACGAAACAACAGAGGTTAGAAATGAAGATTTAACAAATTTCTTGTCTATATGATCTCTTTTTTCTCCCTGGAACATTTTAACAATACACGTATTTTTTTATAAGAAACAGTCTTAAAAGAAGTTCAATTCGCAGATGGCCAAAAAATTAAGAAACTCCAGTACTAGGAAAATAAATTGATAAAAAATTTCATACTCAATACACAATAAAGATGATGATTTCGCACTCAATACACAGGTATTGTGTATTCATCTTGACAAATGAAAGCTTTAACATATTTGTACTTTGTTTTCACTTGTTTCCCGTATCATATCACTCGGAAAGTACTTGAATGACGTCTAAACAGTCGAAAGGCTTTAAAACGTTGTCTTGAAATGTTCATTAGGACACAGGTAGTGAAAATTAAAATTGTCATGGAATCTTTGAGAAACTCGTGAGAAACTCCGAGTACTCAAAATCTGATAATTTTTAGAAACCTTCTGTACTGGCCCAATTTGCTGGTTTCTTAACGAAAATGTGTGTGCATGTTGAGACGGAAGAAATTATCGGCTGGTTTGTTTGATTTTATGCATTTTTGCCGCCACGATGACTTTCTAATTACCTCCTTAACGTTTGGTACTGTAAAGTTAGACTTAATTTATTTTAAAAGGGCTTCAAAACTTCTATCAAAATTTATAAACAATTTTTGTCAGAAATTCCAATCAAACAGTTTCAAAATACTTGCCAATATTCGATAATGTCGAATTACCCTGTGGGAGCCAGAGCCTAAGACTGCGTTCACACGATACCGGCAAATTTTGAAAACGATGAAAAATGTGACGGATGGGCCTCCCGTTCACACGGAAACGACACATTTTTTGCCGTTTTTTGCGGCATAATACTCCGCCACGTTAGCATAATACAGTAAATCCCCGCATATAAGAACCTACTTTTTCGAGAGCTAGGCTGAAATGGGTTACTGGGTTCTTATTTTAGAGGCACTAAGGCTAATTTCAAGGTATATAGGTTCTTATTTGAAGGGTGCCCTTGATGAGATTCTCACAAAGATGTTTAGCCCTATTATTTGTTTTAGAAGCGTTCTTGTGGACATAATAAGTAACTGGGGAGGAGAATAAAACTTTCAAAGCCAACTGGGACCACAATGACCTTAATAACGACAATCAACGATTAACTTTGCAACCCTTGCAATAAGAACCTATGTTTCATCTAGCTGAAACTGGTTCTTAATTGCAAGGTTCTTATATGCGGGGATTTTCTGTACCCCGCCTCTGTATGGCGTATCCACCACATCAAGCATAATACCCCAACCACGTTAGCATAATGCCCCGCCTCTGTATGGAGTATTCACCACATCAAGTATAATACCCCCACCATGTTAGCATAATGCCCCGCCTGTGTGGCGTATCCACCACAGTAGTGCGCAAACATACCTAGGTTCGCTAGCGTGAATAGCCTGCGTGCTGACTTTACGATTATGGAAGTCTGCACGCAGGCTATAGCGTGAAGTGATCCAGACGTATCCAGAGTCCAGAGTCGTAGTTTCACTATTTACCTACCTGATATACCGCATGGATACAAGGGACTCATCGTCATCAGTCCAGCCAAAAACTGCAGACAGTTCGTTGACAGCTGACACGGCGAACTGAACATCCAAGAATTTCAGGAACATTTATTGGTGGCGGTAGCCAAACAAATACAAGTGCTTGCAATATGCCATCCAGTTCAAATCGCAAAAGACGATGGAGTGAAGTTGAAGTGGGCCAAAGCGAAACGAAAGGACCGCAAGGCGCGAATGAAAGCGTAAGTTTTGATGTCAGTGATTTTCGCCTGCATTGTGTTTTCCTGGAAATCATTAGGCCTAAGAGGGTAGGCCCTTAAAGGTGATCTGAAGCGAAAATTTTTATTGATGCAGATGAATAGCAATGTTGAACGATGAAGAATGTCATTAAAAGTTTTTTGATACTTTGTTTCATCTTTGAGCTATCCACAGGACGCCCAGGCAGTTAATTGAACTGAACAATAATAAGTTTACAATCTTAAAATCTTAAAATCGTTAATTGTCTAATACCTTTTTGTTTGAGTGTTATTTGTTGCACCTCTCCACAGCTGTGTTGTGTTTCATTGACTTCAGCATTGCACGGTGTAATTGTTCGAATGCGAGAGTTCGATACGATGTAACTTGCAGGTATTCTAATAGGTAAACAAGGAATGAAACTTATCTTCCAGCCAAATTCAATTAACTGTTTTGTCCTCGCTCGTAATCCGGCATCAATGCTCCAAATTCATAATGGAACATATCAAAATGTTCCATAATCATCGGACTATACTTTCCGATACTTTGTTTCTTCATCTGCAGTGTCGGAAATACAAAAATTTGCAGCTTCTTGATGCAGGTCTCGTCAAATCTGCTTTCTCCCTATGCTCCGGCCATCGAACGGTAACAGAGCGATCGAATTTCGAATGTTTTCGTCAGCCTGTCTTGCTTTTCCTTGCTCAGTATGTACACAGGAATCCCCCGGTCCATCTGTCGATCGATTTAAACCAAAAACGGCGCTCTATGGTATGCCAGGGGGTCCCTGTGTACATTCTGTGCAAAGCTGAGCGAGGTTGGCTGACGAAAACATTCGAAATTCGATCGCTCTGTTACCGTTCGATGGCCGGAGCATAGGGAGAAAGCAGATTTGACGAGACCTGCATCAAGAAGCTGCAAATTTTTGTATTTCCGACACTGCAGATGAAGAAACAAAGTATCGGAAAGTATAGTCCGATGATTATGGAACATTTTGATATGTTCCATTATGAATTTGGAGCATTGATGCCGGATTACGAGCGAGGACAACACAGTTAATTGAATTTGGCTGGAAGATAAGTTTCATTCCTTGTTTACCTATTAGAATACCTGCAAGTTACATCGTATCGAACTCTCGCATTCGAACAATTACACAGTGCAATGCTGAAGTCAATGAAACACAACACAGCTGTGGAGAGGTGCAACAAATAACACTCAAACAAAAAGGTATTAGACAATTAATGATTTTAAGATTTTAAGATTGTAAACTTATCATCGTTCAGTTCAATTAACTGCCTGGGCTTCCTGTGAGCTATCCACTAATTTGTACGATTGGCTGATGACGTCATTTTGTTTGCAAAAAGTAGGAGAAAGTATCACAGTTAAAGAGCAATGAAATACAACAGCCAAGTAATACTACAAATAGTATAATTCAATGTCGGATTTCACACTTTGATTTATTTCTTGATTCATGTAATTATCCAATCTGTGCAATCCTCTGCTGTATTTCACAACACTATTTGCACATAGGCCTACATGTGAGCCTTCAGAGCATGTAATCATACATAAAGTGAAATTCACTGTAAGATTTCACAGTCTGATTTATTACTTGGTTCATGAAAGAATCCAGTGAATGTAATCATACATTGCATTTTCAATTTTAGTCTTAGTCCTATGAAATGCAACAAAACATGTGATGATACAATTAGTGAAATTCACAGTAAGATTTCACAGTCTGATTTATTACTTGGTTCATGTGAGAATGCAGTGAATGTAATCATACATTGCATTTCCATCCTTATTCTTAGTCCTATGAAATGCAACAAAACATGTGATGATACAATTAGTGAAATTCACTGTAAGATTTCACACTCTGATTTATTACTTGGTTCATGTGAGAATCCAACGAATGTAATCATACATTGCATTTTCAATTTTAGTCTTAGTCCTATGAAATGCAACAAAACATGAGATGATACAATCAGTGAAATTCACTGTAAGATTTCACACTCTGATTTATTACTTGGTTCATGTGAGAATGCAGTGAATGTAATCATACATTGCATTTCCATCCTTATTCTTAGTCCTATGAAATGCAACAAAACATGTGATGATACAATTAGTGAAATTCACTGTAAGATTTCACACTCTGATTTATTACTTGGTTCATGTGAGAATGCAGTGAATGTAATCATACATTGCATTTCCATCCTTATTCTTAGTCCTATGAAATGCAACAAAACATGTGATGATACAATTAGTGAAATTCACTGTAAGATTTCACACTCTGATTTATTACTTGGTTCATGTGAGAATCCAACGAATGTAATCATACATTGCATTTTCAATTTTAGTCTTAGTCCTATGAAATGCAACAAAACATGAGATGATACAGTCAGTGAAATTCACTGTAAGATTTCACACTCTGATTTATTACTTGGTTCATGTTAGAATCCAGTGAATGTAATCATACATTGCATTTTCAGCTTTAGTCTTAGTCCTATGAAATGCAACAAAACATGTGATGATACAATCAGTGAAATTCACTGTAAGATTTCACATTCTGATTTATTACTTGGTTCATGTGAGAATCCAGCAAATGTAATCATACATTGCATTTTCAACTTTAGTCTTAGTCCTATGAAATGCAACAAGACATGTGATGATACAATCAGTGAAATTCACTGTAAGATTTCACACTCTGATTTATTACTTGGTTCATGTGAGAATCCAGTGAATGTAATCATACATTGCATTTTCAGCTTTAGTCTTTAATCCTGTGAAATGCAACAAAACATGTATTGAAATTCACCAAAAGATATCACACCTCACTTGTCAGTGGCTTTTCTCTTTTATGCACCAACATGAAATTCAACACCATGGAATTCTCAAGGGTCAATGAAATGATCTGCAGTAATAGTGATAATTGTTTGACAGTAAGAATAAGACTGAATCACTGGAGACAAATTAGCAAGTAAAGTGTGAAGCCCTTGTTAGTTGTAGTCAATGACAACAAAATTAAAGAATTCTGATTGGCTGAATTTGAAATCTGGCAGTTGCAGCACCACCTGGCAAATTTGTGTTTTTGTTGGATATTTGTTTCCTCAAACCATTAGTTATGCTCAAACCATGCTGAAACTAATGGAGCTGAGGAGCCAAGCAGAAAAACAGTTTCAAGAGTTGGCATAATATCAATGATATCTACAACACCTGTCTTCTTGAGCAGCAATAATTTTCATAAGAAATTAGTCATGAAATGTTCTGGTAAGTACTGCCTTAATTTCTGGGGCTGAACTGTTCAGTTTCATTAGGCCTAAGCAAAGAGTAAACAAGTCTTAAATTTCCTTTCTTCTGGTTCGTGGTTTTTGAATCTTAAATTAGGGACTCCATGAATCGTTTTAAAGCAAAGGAAATCTTTCCGAAAATGTTCAATCTGCTGATCATCATAAAATTAGAAACTTTAGTACTGACATGAAAGCATCAGGAAACTCCTAAAATTTGCAAAATGACTTTGTGCTCAAGCAATCATAGAAAACTTTCTGAAATTTTAAATTCTCAGTTTCCGAAAAAAATTGCATATGTATAAAACAATACAGATGTATGAGGACTACTTTGTTACATTACATCTATTAACTTGCTTGTGTCACGTCAGTTTGGAAAACAGTATTTTATAACTTATATTGAAACTTTTTACGTCTCTAAATATTATAAAATGAAATGAAATGAAACAGCTTCATAACTTATGAAAACTGTACCCCTATGATATTGTCTGAACATATTTTCCTCCTTACCTCTCCCACTCTTGCAATTTTTTAAGTTCACAAACTCTAGCAACAAAAAGCAAATTTCAGCCTTGCAATGAATAATTTAGTAATTCCTCATTTTAGGTTGATGATATGCATTTTGAAGTATTTGCAAAATTTTGGGATCAAGTTGATGAGACTGAAACCAAAGACATAATGGCTTTGAAGAGACATCTGTTTACTGGTATCTAATGGCCACATGAAATGGTTGACAGAAAGAAGAACTTACAAAATGCGTTATTTGGACAATTACTGTTCACTGTTCTCTTCGGAAGATTTTAGGAACTACCTAATGGAACATTTTCAAAGTGATACATTACATGCAGGATTTTGTATCTGTTCACCCTTGACACATTATACAAGACATCACTCTTCTGTTTGATTATGTGCTGTGTTGTATTTCATATTGCATTGTTGGTGCTGCATACCCTATGGATGATTACATGCTCTGTTGAATTACATTCAGTATTACATGCTTGATTACAAAACCGTTGTATTTTATGGAGTATGTCTTTCTGTGTTGTATTTCTAAATGATTACATTGATTGGAGTATTCTTCGGAATGACCAATCTTACGGCTTATTATAGTAATGTATAATTACATGGCTGTAGCATTACAAGGCCTGTAATATTTCCATCCTTGTGTGATTCCATTGAACAGAGTATTCATCGGAATGACCAATCTTACGGCACATTATAGTAATGTATAATTACATGGCTGTTGCATTACAAGGCCTGTAATATTTCCATCCTTGTGTGGTTACATTGGACGGAGTATTCATCGGAATGACCAATCTTACGGCACATTACATTGATGTATAATTACATGGATGTTGCATTACAAGGCCTGTAATATTTCCATCCTTGTGTGATTACATTGGACGGAGTATTCATCGGAATGACCAATCTTACAAAGCATTACATGGAGTTAGGATCACATGGATTGCAGTATTTTACGGAGGATTTTACGGGAGATTACACGGCGCATTTCATTGCTCTTTTACCTGTGTATGGAAGGTTGACAACCTTTCCAATGGGAAATTAAGTCAACGACCTTTCCTTCAAATGAAATGCCTTCCTAAAGGTCACATCGGTTGATGAAACAATGTTTATTGCATTTATTCTGCTCAGCTGAAATGTCTCCTAAAACCGTAACCTTCCAAAGGTCAGATACAGCTTCTTTTCATATAGAATCCTAATAGTTTGCAAACAAAATGACGTCATCAACCGACACTTAAAATCATTGGATAACTTAAAAACGAAATGAGATATCAGAAGAATTTCAACAGGATCTCTTATCAATCGACAGGGCCCTTCATTTGCATCAATAAAAATTTTCGCTTCAGATCACTTTAATCGCCAATATTATATGCCTAAGGCCTGAATGTTACAATTGCATCCTGTCTCGATTTGAAAGCAAGGTATTAAATGTAAGAATGAAAAGGATAAAAGTTTTAAACGGTGTGAATTATCTTCATGTTGTCATTATTGTTGTCATATTCCTTCGCTTCCCTCCATGAAACGATGGGTCCCATCTTTTTGCCTACCATCTGTTATTGAAACTAACCACAAAACAACGAGAGAGGTTGGGCTCTTTTACAAAACCTCTCGTTTCAGGTGCATTGTAAATTGTGACATTGCAAGCTTGTACACTCCGATGTTTGGTGGACGATTTTTAAGAGCAGTCTCAAGATTGATGAATTTACTGTCCATTCGGAGAGTAATAAATAATATCTCATTGTTTTGTTCCCATTTCCATTCAATAGGGGGTACTTTTTTCAGACACCCAGTATGTCTCCAAAAATCCGCAATGAACACAGATATGAAACTAGACTTTTTCATAAAAGCATTCAGCTCTTTCTTTGTGCTAGTTGGCCAAGGTTTCCACCATTCGCTGTTGAAAAGTAAACAGCGAAATCTAGCCTAGCTTTTTCAATCAGACTTGGTAATAGTTGTAGATCAACAACCTAGCTAAAGAATCCAGCGAAAGAAGCCCAGTGAAAAACCACTGCCATTGAAAAACCTATATTATTAGGATCTGTGCAATGAATACATACATAAACCCACAAACTTTTCAAGTATATAGTTTTGGAGATAAGTCCACTTTTCAGAATCAACAAAAAGTTTCAAAGAATAATTTGCAATGCCAGCCTAATAGAAAACATTGCGATTTTATACATATTTCAGTTGCCAAGACTATATGTCGAAAAACTTGAAGTGGAAGTTCCTCTTTACCGCTTTTCGATAAACTGAATAGTATTTGGGAAATTGACAGTTTTTAAAACAGTTTGCAAAACAGCAACTTGCTGCTCAGGGCCGTCAAGAGCCAGCTTGGACCCTGGAGTGATCTGTCGGGAAGGGCGCTAAGGGTTTTGGGGGCGCAGCTGGCAAGAAATTTTTTGTGACCATGCCCTTTAGCCTCTGGGAAAATGAGGGAAACGCCCCTTTTAAGGCTAATTATTCTAAAATATTGCTTAAACAATCCGTGTAAAGGCTAAACAAAAAAATGTATTGAATCAAGGCATGGTCTTTTGTTCAAGGCTGAAAAGATTGAATGAGAATGGAAACTCAACAACCCTACGATACCAGCGGCTATGACTCACTGGGATAGAACCAGTTTTGATGAATTATAAATAACAATATGACGGTTGGTTTCTGACATGAAAACTGTCATCAAAAGTTGACGGTTCTTGCAAATACCCTTTCAAAGCAGATAAATTGCCATAAAAATGCACTACAGAGATACATAGCAATAACAAAATTTTATGGAACAAAGTAGTTACAGGCCCTGGCCCTTTTACCCCCTCTACTCCTCCTTCTCTGTGGTCCTGTCGCTGCTCACTGGAGTGGAAAGCAGAGTTACCTAAAGTACAACAATATGATGATTTTTTTCAAAATCATGAAATGTCATACAATATTTAATTATGTTCAAAACTGCATTTTTTAGCCATCTCAGCCTCCTGCCGGAAGCCCAAGCCCCTATGTCGAAAGATTTCCGGTGCCACCCCCGCTTGGGTGGTGCGTTTTGCGTCTCCAAATCTACCAACCTATGATAATCAAACTCATCACCAATTGTTATTTGAAAATTAGCTTTACAAAGCTAATAGCAGTAGAGGTTAATTGGTCACATTGGTCATTGCTAGGCAATCAAAAACAATCGAAAATGAGTCAAAATTGAGCCATTGAGTTGAAAAGCAAAATTCGTCCAGATGAAGATGAGATTCTGTAGCAGGCAAACTTTTATAGCCAAAAAAGCAGGGAAGAGTAGAGACGGATAATTACGAAGAACTTTTTAAACTTAACTTGCAACTCTTGCTGGTACTGTAATTACAAACAATTAGCAATTGAATAGATTAATTGAGATTTGCATTATTTTCTATTTTAGCAATCTGATTTAATAGTTGATAACAAAGGAACCTGACACTGTTTTCTCCAAGTTTTGAGATATATTTCACAAAATGTCAAATTTTGCAGATGTCAGCAAATGTAAACAAGCTGTGTATAATAAGTATCCTTCAAGACCAACCTAATGGTTTTTGTAACTTTGTGATTTATGCTTGCTACAAGAATTTATGAAGGATTTTAAAAGTTTCTTAGTAACCTGTCTCCAAACAATAAGGGCATCTTGAGGTCACATGGTACAACAATGGACAATAAATTTTTTTAGATTTGATGGCCAATCAGATTCAAGTAAAAGGCAAGAAGTTGCAGCTCCATGTCTACAGTACCGGCATAGTTATTTAAGGAAGTTTGATAGGAGTAGGAAAGCAGCCCCCCCCCTCCCCCGTACCAAATAGGGTGATACAGACTTAGGTATTACAACGTAGACACCTTGTTATATCTATATAGAACACATGAGGTTTCACCTTAGACTTATTACAATGAGTCTCTTGCTTCCCTGTGCTCTTTGACTTGATGATGGCGCTTCAGTCAATAGAGACTCATAGTATTACTATGAAAAACCTGGCCCTATTTAGGCCCAAACTGAGCAATTTCTTCAGTACCAATCATATTGCGAGATTTGTGAATTACTATTGTTAACGTGTAAATGTGATAGAATTTTCGATTCGATTGAAGAATTGAAAACACTCCCATGGGATAGAGATTCGAAGCTGTGATTCCATCATAATTCCATTGATGATTGAAGAACATAGGGCCAAGTTTTTTACTGTTTCATGATGAGTCCCTCTTGAGCAAGGTTTACCGCAGGGATACAAGGGACTCATCGTCATCAGTCTAGTTTCACCTGTGTGTGAAGAACTTGATCTAGAACACACGAGATTTCACCTGTGTCTGAAGAACATCACAAAATGTATCTACATGCTATAATGCCCAAGGATTGTGTCACCTTGGTGGGAGGGGAGTTATGCGGATTGAGATTTCCACATCAAAAAGATAGGGTTGATGAATCAAATACATTAAAGCTTTTAATTCTGCTAATATCATTGTAATTATCTTTTTCCTGTCAAAATGATGCTACCTGGCATTCAATTTTGTTATCATAAACTGGGAAGGCCAGGTATTTACATTTTGCAGGGGAAAATTTCTGTGTGTGTAGCCTTAAACCAACAGATAATTTTCTTCTTTCAGAAAAAACCAGAGTCTGCAGGGGTAAAATGGGTAGGCTGGGGTAAAATGGGAAGTGTTGATTACTGAAAAACAATACACATTGAACTGAAAAATCAACTTTCATTATGTCAAGGAGGGCATAGTTCGAGCAGTTGTAGCAAGCTAACAAGCAAACAGTTATTTGTTGACGCAGGCTATGTTCTGGCAGCTATGCAGCTGATGTGGGCCTGCGGCACCGAAGCTTGTGCCCTCGGAGTTACTTCTGAGCAATCACAAGGATAGACAGCTGAATTGGCTGCTGGTTTTTGTCTGACGTGTCAGCAATGGGATTAAATGCGAAGAAAGATTTCAGCAAAAGTCAGGCAAATTTTTCAACTTGCCTTTTTACCCCAAGCTGACCCATTTTACCACAGTAGAACCTATCTGTTCTGGCTTCTGACTTTGCATTCATTTTTAGGGTGACAAACAAGCAAAAACTGCAAATGCAGCGACCAAAGACGAATTAGAAATTCCAAAAGATGAAGAAAACTTCTTTCGACTCTGCAAATTGGTTTATAGTGAAATACCCAACAAATTGCGGCAGTTGTTTAGGGAAAAATGGAACTTACAGTATCCAAATGAGACATGGAATGATTCAAAAAGCAGTGGAGATGCATTGTGGAAGAAACTATCGCGTGGAGCCCAAAGTTATGCCAGCAAACGAAAAGACGTTGTGGACCGAATAAAAACAGGTTGCAGTAGTAAATGGGATCTCACAGTTCTGTTTGATGTTCTTCTTAACCTTCTACCTAAGTTTGTAACAAAAGATGAACGACAACAATTCAAGCTGTTCCGTGAAGTAAGAAATACACAATGCAGCCACAGAGAAGATTCCACACTGAGCATTACTGAAATGGTGGACGTGTTCAAGAAAGTTAAGGAAGTTTATAGAAAAATGAACTGGGATGTAACAGACGTGGAGAAGATAGAGAAAAACACTTTGGTAACTGAAGATGTGAAAGCAATTAAAGACACTATCAACCACGAATTGGAAGCAGGTAAATATTACTTGATTTCTAGGAAGAGCATCATAATGCCCCTGCTCAATCGAGTGATTTTAGACATGCAAAGACATAACATTAAGCAGAACCTTTAGACCCAAGGTACTTCTGCTTCCAAACCGTATGCTGCCTGGTGGGCACAGTCATGTCGATCAAATGTTGAATTCTGGGTGATATTAGGTTTCAACACTGATCAACTAAACTTCGACTTTCCATCTGATGTAACGCTGAAACAACAATTGATTGTCTTTGAATTTCTGTTGCAGATTATTTTAGGATGATGAGGCTGGTAGGACGTTGAAACAACATTATACATTGAGAAGTAGCAGTTACATTAACGTCGCCATTTCAACGTTAGAAAACGTTAGAATAGTGTGGTTCCCACGACGTTTAAACATATTGTAATTATTCATAGTTTTCACTAAATTTCAAAGGTAAAATGTAGTTCAGCGATAAGTTTCTGCCGTCTCGTTACTTCTGTCTGCAAAATAGCTCAGAATAATTATGAACGGAGACAGTGAAAATTGAGACAAACTGCGGAAAACGAAGGTGTGTCTCTTGGGTAAAGATATCATTTCCCTTTTTAGAAGCAATACACTGAAACAGAAGCAATATCTACCCTGTCTAGAAACAAATTGGCATTAAAAACCAAAAGAAAATTAAACCACTTCGATGAGCCACGTTTATGGAAACGTTTCTAAATTAGCGGCACATTTCAGGGCAGTAGATTATAACTAATTATGACCGCAACAATGTGATCCAGATCATCGAATTTAATCAAAATTCGAAGTTTTAAATTCCTGCTTCTGCTTTATTTTGCGCTTGAGACATGCACCATAACTTAGGGGTTCATGTGCTGCAACAATTTTCAAGATCAGTCAACCGAAAGCGAAGATGTTGATTTTTAAAGCTGGCCTAAATCAGATCTTTGTTTACGTGACCGGCAGAGGCATGGCACTGTTTTGACAGTAAATTACAATTCCTTGTATCTAGGCTCAGACTCCCGATCTTCTTCATTTTAGTCTCATTCTGATTCTCTAAATGTATGCTTGTAAAATATTTTGTCCTTTTTAGACCATTTCAAAATGGTACTTTTCTAAAAATACTTGTCTTCAAAAATCAGTTGTAAAATTAAAAGCTAAAGACAAAAAAGTATGTTTCGCTATGCTCATCAAAATAATCTCAACAATTAGAAACTCCTTTCTAACAATTTTCTACCAAATGGCTGGTGCCAATTCGAGAAAAACCAAAGAACCAAGAAAACAAATCGATCCAAAACTTACATCAAGTTTTGTAAAAACTCTACATGAAGAAAAAAAGAAAAAATATTGTTCTGGAAACTAAAATTTTCCCTTTAGTATTTTTATCAGCAAATGACCCTTTAAGAAAGTTTCTGGGAATACAAAGCAATTTTACTCTCGAAATCATCTAGAAGTCTCAGTCAGCCACTGCTGTTAGAATCTTCAGGTTAGTAAAAGAGTCCTGTAGTACAACTTTCTTTTTTTTCTTCACATAAGAATTTTACAACATATCTTCCATTCTACAAAATTTCCCTAGAATTAATTTACAACACTATAGGGACGACACCGTGGGGGGCGAAAGAGAATGACTACCCCATGGCCAATATATAAAGACGCGCAAGTTAATCTACCTACACATAATCAACTACGAACGATTAAAAACTAATGGATACTGTACTAGATGCTGTCCTACATTAGGTGTCAGGTTGCGATAATTTTTAAATTGTCGCACGCAGTTCGTGTGATGTTTGTAATGAAAAAATTACCTGACACCGATTTTGACGAGTTGAATTTCCCCATCTGAGAAGATACTTTAGATTTACAGGTACCATCATTTAAGACCCCGTTTACACGATACCGGTAGAATTTGAAAATGGTATAAGAAAGTTCCGTCTTGGCCTCCCGTTTACACGATGCCACAAATTCAGATGGCAGAATTTTGCTTCATTTGGCAAAACGGCAAAGTTCGTAATTTTGCCGTTTGAAATTCTGCCGGCATCGTGTTAGCGCACTTTGCTGGTAGAATTTTATACCGCCTTTGTCACGGCTAATATTTCTAATGCTCCCCATTGTCCTTATTGTTGTCGTTTTATAACTATCTTGATTGATCATTGACGTCAGTTTTAATTGTCTATGGAAATAGCATGAAACTCTACCGGCATCGTGTAGGCAGGAGGCCGAAATGACACTTTTTCATGCCGTTTTAAATTCTACCGGCATCAAGTAGATGGGAGCTCATTTCTCTAGGCTGCTTAAAACTCTTTCGTTTTCAAATTCTACCGGCATCGTGTAAATGATGTCTCATATCAATTAGATAAGTGGTTTGAGAGCTATAGGCCCTCAAATGTTTAAAATTTTCAGACTAACCCTGCTGTGTATTTTCAGCGATCCATCAGGACCAAGAGAACTTCAAAAGAATTCCAGATCAAGTTGAAAACTTCGTTGGCAGAGAGGAGGAAATGGAAAAGATCATGAGCAGCTTTGGAAATATGGGGCAAGATAGTGGAGAGCGTTGCTTGATTATTCACGGTGGTCCATGCTTTGGAAAGTCATCCTTAGCGATTAAAGTGGGGCATGAAATGCACTCACAAGGAACAAACTATGTAATATGGGTTGATATGAGAGCCATCAGTAACCCAGATGACCCGAAAGATATTCCAGATATGAATGCATTATCATTAAAGGTATTACAAGAATTTGGCGTGGACACGAAAAATATGAAAGGAGACATTTCTGTTTACTTACAGAAGAAATTTAAAAGCATCACTTCAAAAGAGAAGAATGCTCTGTTGATATTCGATAATGCAGATGCATTAGTATCACAAGTGACGAAGCAAAGTAACAACACTTTGTTCCAGTTGATGCAATTAGTCAAAATGTGCTCTGAAAACAACATTAAAGTTTTGTTGACATCAAGAGTTGGTGGTAAGTTTGTTGAGCCTCCTATTAGTAAAATCGAGTTGCACTGCTTGAGTGAGGAAGAGAGCGTTCATTATTTACAAGATGCACTCAAAGAAGATACTCTTATTGACAAAGACTCTTTGATACTGCAGCTGAATGCGTTAGGCCATGGGCTGCCACTAGCATTAAAGATTCTTGCATCGAATGTGAATGAGAGTGAAGATAAAGAGTGTTTGATTGATTATTTGCTCGATGTACAGCACAGCCCTTTTGAAACAGTAAATGAAGACCATCCCATTACACACTTGTTTGATGCTTCTTTTTCATACTTAAAGCCAGCAGAATTGGATCTTTTAAAAATACTAGCTGCATTTCCAAGCACATTTTCGTATCGTTACGTTGGAAAACTTGCATCTAAATTTAAAGCAAACCAGAGACTAATAACGAAGTTGCGAGAGAAAGGAATGGTAGATCGACGTGGTGATTCACACTATCTCATTCACCCGTTCTTGTGTGAATACATTAAGCTAAGCAAATGGAGCGAAACCGAGGCAACGAAATATGAAAGAGAGTATGTTTGCCTGTATCTTCAGTCTCTCTTTCGATTAGCATTGGACGCTCACAAGAAAGACATGTACACGGATTGCCTTGAGGAGTTTAAAACAGAGAAGGAAAACTTCGAACATCTGATGAGATTCATGGACAAACTCTCTTCTGATGATTGTACCATGAAAGAAATTGCTGTGGAAGTCAGCAAACTTCTAGACCTTGAAACACCGGTGTACCTTACAGCCTTGCTGTTTACGATTGATCTCATCAATCAATCAGTCCTGGTAAAGTTCTTTGAAAATTGTGAGAAAATGGCACCAGAAGAGCGCAGGGTAGACATAAATTCATGCCGCGCAGAACTAACTGCAAAATGCTTTGAGAAGGGAATTGTCGATTTGGAATTCAAAACTCGGCCTGATAAATATGCTGCAATACTCAAAGATCGCAGAGAGCTATGTGACCGTTCTTTCCAGTTCGAAGAAAAAAGAGGAAACCATGATGAAGCAAAGCTCCTGAAAGATCTACAAGGACTGTACGAGAGAGCAGATGCTTTTGAGGATGGTATAATGAGGGCCTACTTCACTCATAAAATTTGTAAGCTACAAGCTGGTGTTTTGAAAAATGCTGGCATGAAAACAGAAGCTGAAAAAATTTACAGCAAAGGCCTAGGAATATCGTTAGATGCTTTCGGTAATAACTGGTTGACAATTGACTGTTACCATCAATTAGCTAAATTTCATGATATGTTTGGAGATCAGACTAAGGTGCTGCCTCTCTTCAAAGACGCTTACAATATGGCGGAGAAAATGGGAGCAACCGAAGACAAACGATTTGGATCACATTTATTAGCGAAGGGACGATATCTTGTCGGTACTGGGGTCCAAGAAAATCTACTAGAAGGAGAGAAGCTGTTATTGAAGATGTTAGAGATGTGTAAAGAAGAATCTGACAGCCTTTTCTGGAGCATTTCCATAGAAAATCTTGCGAAGGTAAACCCGGCCAAGTACTTGCCAAAAGTTGTACCATATGTATGTGAACTAAGCAGTCCTAGAGTCAAGACACTTGATTTAGTAGCAACATACTTCAAGTTTCAAATTTCAATAAAAGAGCGCAGTGACGACCCCGCAGAAATTGAACAAACTTCGAGGGAAGCAATACAGGAGGTATACAAAGCAATATCACATTTGGAAACGATCAGCAATCAAAGGAAGGCTACGGATGAAAAAATCACGAAAAGATTGCAGGAAAGTTTGTTTGAATGGTACACACTCCTAGCATTAGACACAGCTCATGTTCTGAAAAAAGAAGAGCGAATTTCCTATGCAAAGAAGTCCCTACATTTGAGAAAAACGATTGAAGGATGTCAGCTTGTCAGTGAAGTCAAAGGATCGAAAAGTGAAGAGATGGTTGTGAAAACGTTGAAAGAAATACTTGAAGAAAACCAATCTTCTGCCTGTATCTCAGAAGATGTTGATATCATATGAAGAAAAAGTTGTTTCTCAAACAATGAAGATTAAATCAGTACTGGGTCAGTCCAACGAAGTTTTTAGCCGTAATTCAAAGATTTTAGCAACTGTAAAGTTTCGTACTAGAGAGGCTTACTTCAAAGGTCAATACGTTTGGTAATATCAATTATCCTCATGTACAACCAGAAACTATTTTGAGTAAAATGGTTTTTGGTTCTTGGTAAAATAGTAAAATAGGACCAACATGATATTGCAAAACACTGCATGCTTGCATGCTTGATGTCATTTAAGACAAAACTGACAGCGGAACTTTAATCTTTCAAGCGTTTTGAAATTTTGCTGACTTAAGGGAGGCCCAGTTCCTTGGGAATTATTTGAAGTTTTTCTTTATTTTATTTTCAAAACTATTTTGGCATCTTGTGAAAACTGTTGTGTCTTCTGGTTAGGAATCTGCACAAACAGAATACGAAAAGAGCCCGTTCCTTTTGAAACAGTGAGCTCCCGAATAGCCACAGATTGAGGTTGTTTCTGTCAAATTTTGTCAAGAAAGTATATGAGCAAAAACTGACGGCAGGGCATTCTATAGCAGGTGACGGTCAAGCCAGCACTGTTATGCAAAACCTATCTTCATAGTACGGTTTGCTATGACTTGCAATCCCAAATGATGTAAGAATTTGGACCAGTACTGACAGTTTCTTAAAATTTTAAGTCTTGAGTATTAAGAGTTTCTTGCGAGTTTCTTAATGGTTCCATAGCAATCTTATTCAGGGACGCACATTAGGGCGGTGTGGGGGGGGGGGGGTGAGACACCCCCCAATATTTTCAGAGTCGGTCCAAAATTTTTCTCATAAACGAAAAGTCAGTCTATGACAAGGCTTGGATAGTTCGAGTCCAAGTTGGTCGGACTTCTAAATGTTTTAGGCAGAGGTCGGTCTATGACGACAGTTGGAAATTTTACAAGCAATGCTCGACAGTGATCGGGAGAGTCGTTCTAAGCCAAAGTAGAGGATGGCATTCAAAAAATTTTCCCAGACATACTATTGCAGAAGTGCCCAGTCTACGATTGGGCAAAGCAATCATTGGATTGTGAGAGTTCTAAGACAAAGCAAAGGTATTTTTTGCCCAAACATTGGTCTAAATGTACAGTAGGAAGCTTTTGGAAATGCTCAAAGTTTCTAGTCTGGCGCTGGGGTGTCGATAATGGCAGGGCCATTGAGAGGAACAATGTACAATTTGCCCCCAGGGTCTAGGGGGCCTCATATTTGAAGATTTCTTAACATTCTGACTAGCCCTGTCCACAAGTTGCTCGAAATTTCTCGAAAAGTTGCTCAAAATTTCCTGAAAAGTTGCTCAAAAAGTTGCCCAAAAGTTGCTCATTTATTGTCATTTTTTACGGTCTTATGCTATAAACATATGAATAACTGAGATCTATGAATAGGATTAACGACACCAAAGATGCTCTTTGTTTCACCTACAGCAGTTTCTCGGAAGTTTGAGCCTTTCACGCTAATATTATTGGGTTCATCTGACACATCTTCAGAATTTTAGCAAGAATCATTTGTTGATCATAAACAACAACAATAATAATCATGATCATCATCATCATCATCATGATCAACATCATCATAATTGTCATCATTGTCAGAAATCGCTAATTTCAAAGATCAGCTCTTCACAAATCAAGGCGTTGAATTCCAGCCTGACCAGAAAACATATGCTTTACATGTCTAGCTTTCATCACTGTTACAAAATATCATTGAAATTCTTGTAATATTGCTAAAATGAGGAAAAGTTGCTCAATGTTTTAAAAGTTGCCGAAATTCCTAAAAGTTGCCGAAAAGACTGCAAGTTGCCCGAAAGTTGCCGAGCAACTTGTGGACAGGGCTACGGAGTCTTCTCCTTTCACGCTCATTTGTCCAACTAATCCTCATCAAACAAACACTGTCAAAGGACTGCAAATGATAAGTGTTTGACAACAATGGAACAACTATCCCGTCAAATTTCAGTTTCACTCTTTGCCAAAGCCATAACTTTGAGTACATAACTGCAGCTGTGAATATATATCATCATTATTTAATGGTGCTTGGCTCTATTGCGCAAGTCATGCGGCAATATTTGGTTACGTGAGGTAAGCGTAATTAAAGGCAGTGTCAGTTTAACTGACTGGATATTTTGACTGGCGTACACTGTGTGCCAGGCCCGTTGTGTAATAAGTCTCATTTAGCTCAATGTAGACTTTGCATTGTTGGGGATGCGAACTGGACCAAAAGGCATAAGTCTAGATACGAACTAGACTGATGACGATGAGTCCCTTGTATCCCTGCGGTAAACCTTGCTCAAGAGGGACTCATCATGAAACAGTAAAAAACTTGACCCTATTTTCTTCAATCATCAATGGAATTAGGAAAGAATCACGGCTTCGAATCTCTATCCCATGGGAGTGTGCTCAATTCTTCAATCGAATCGAAAATTCTATCACATTTACACGTTAACAATAGTAATTCACAAAGCTTGCAATCTGATTGGTACTGAAGAAATTACTCAGTTTGGGCCTAAATAGGGCCAGGCTTTTCATAGTAATACTATGAGTCTCAGGGAGCGCCGAAGGAGCGCTCCCTGGTGAGTCTCTGTTGACCGAAGCGCCATCATCAAGTCAAAGAGCACAGGGAAACAAGAGACTCATCGCCATAAGTCTACAGGCTAAGTTGTTAGCCTCAACCTCATGGAATGCCTCAAAAAGGGCTCCAGATCACATGCGAGGTAACGATTTAAATCAATGACGTAATATGCAAATAAGCTTGACCGATAAGAACAAGGGAAGGAAACATGATAACTTCAGCCCAAAGTTGATTCGCTCACAACAAAGCTGAAACACAATCTGTCAAAACTATAGGGGCCACCCTACTTCTGCCAAAGAAGGCAAGACAGTGTGTAAGCCTTTGACAGAAAGATGACATGTTCTCTCGGGGGAGAGGGGGGGTACCGTAGTACTGTTCGTGGTACGGGGAAGTGCCATTTTCTAGGGGTACTTTTTTCAAACCATTACGGAATTATGGGTATCATTTTCACAATTTGACATTTCACGGAATTATGGGTGTCCTTTTCAGGGGATTTTTCATAATTTACGGAATTATGACCCAGATATTTATTCGATTTGTGGAATTATGGCCCTAAAATCCACCGGAATTTACGCAATTATGGGTACCAATTTTTCGGGCAAAATGGCACGCCCCCACTTTTGCCCAACAAAATCAGCCCGAAGATCGACCAGAAATTAAATATCTTCAAGTTGGCAAGTAAGAATTTCAAGACAAAGAACAACAGGAAAGACATATCCTGTGCTTGAACATCATTGTCGAATTATGACACATTCTTATGAGGCGCAAACACTTTGATTCCCTCGTTACTCGTTTCCTTTCTGTCGTAAAAATAATTTTGTTTTGGGAATAAGATCAAAGCAACTATTTATTTTACCAAAGATTGCAAACAATAGTTTACACTAACTTTATACCGGGTGTCTCAAAAAAGTACCCCCTTTTGACTGGAAATAGGAACGAAACGATAATATATCATTACTCTCCAAGTGGACAGCTAAATTTATCAATCTTCAACTTAGATCCATATACCTTGCATTTAAAAATTGGCCACCAAACACTGGAGATACAAGCTTGCAAAGTCAAAATTTACAGTGCACCCGAAACCAGAGGTTTTGTAAAAGGGCCTAGCCATGATTTGCTATAACAGGCAAGCATACAAGTCAAATCTTTCAATAGGGCACAGGGAAACCCATAAATCTTCCAATTTCACGCTTATCAGCCAATGGTGTTGCCGTATTCTCGTCACATGACCGAAAATAAGCTCTTTGAGACGAATTTTCGAGTACCCTTACGAAAATCAAAATGGACATTCGAGTAATAAAGATACAGAGCTGCTTTTGCCACGAGTCGATTCTACAGGCCCTACTCCATATTTTACACTTTGCATTTCAAGAAAATCTCATCAGGGATCAGCACTACATCGAATTTCATGCAACCGAAAATAGGCCTATATTCAAATATCATTTGGGAACGCAACAAATAAGATATAGCTTCCAAAATTTCACACCTTACGTGAATTATAGCAAGGAATAAGCTGAAGATGTTTCTTTGCTTCAGTTTCCCAAATCCTTGACGAGTCTCAGCTATTTGCGACGAAGAAAGCTATTAGGCCTACCTTCATCCACTGCATAATGCCATTATTCTGTTTCAAATCGGCTTCTTTGCTGTAGCAAGGTAGCAGAGCTATTCACCAACAACATAACACCAATTTCCACTATTCTCCGCTGAAAAATTGCCATCAACTTTGGTAAAACGCGATGAACTTTCAACAGCTCTTCGCCACACTATCTATTCCAAGTTTTGAAAGTGTGCTCACGTGGAAAAATTTCTGTTATTGTCAAAGCGCTCATGGTGTCATGGTCAAGAAGTAGGTCTCGTATCACCCTCGCTCTACAAGACTAGGAAGTAAAAGCGCTCGCTTCGCTCGCGCTTTAACATTCCTAGCTCCTGCGGAGTGCTTTTTATGGTTACCGTACTCCATCAGAGACCACCATTTAAATTCAGCATGAAATCAGGGCTGGTAGTTCTCCGGACCGCCCCGAAACCAAACCAGGGGTCGGAAAAAGGTCAGATAAAGCCAAAACATTCAAAACAATGACCTATTGTTGTGCCACCTATTGTTCTATTGTTATTTCAAGCAATGGAGACTTGCATTCCATTGTTTTCGCATACTATATTGTGTAGCTCCGATGAAAACCCTATATCTTTGATGTTGCCTTGCAAAGAGAAATGTATGTATGTACATTTTCGCCAAAATAACAAAAACTATCAAATGTTAATACAATAAATCTATTTAAAAAGAAAAGAAAAATCTAATAACAGGCGTGTGATATTAAAATATATACAGCTATCTAAATTAAAAACACCCTTAGGTAAAATGGCAGGGATAGCATTAAAAGGTCAGTGCGACCTTGATTCCATAATGGTCCCTCGATTCCTAATGTCCTAGATTGTGATCGTCTGTACTCCACTTTGTAGAGAATTGAATGAAAATTGACAAAAAATCTCAAAAGAAGCCAAAATTAAGCCAAACAGCCAAACTTAATTTTGAAGCCAACAATAAGAGAAACGAGCCAAATTTCCAAAATGGCTGAAAAAGCCATGTTAGGTACCAACCTTGCATGAAATCAGAGCAGTTATGGTCATTCATAAGAATTCAAATATAACTAAGTAAGAGTGGTATGCTATACGTCAGAAAATGAGAAAATCAGACATGCCCCTTTCTATAACATCCCTTTACTCCCAAATAAGTCTCAACAAAATTGTTACGTTTTCAGCACATGAATCCAGTGGCAGATGCTTCTGAGTTCCCTCGCGTCTCTTGGCTTCAGAATGATTCATGAGACAACTTCGCCCTTCACCCCTGGCCACTGTTTGAAATTCATCAATTTATTTCGGAGTTCCTTAGGAGCCATTGTCACCTGAAGTTTTTTGTATACAGGCTGCATCTTCAGAAAGTCTGTAAATCAAATTTGGCCTAGTAAAAGATATGAGTCTCCACGGTAATAATTGAACTGATGGTGAAAATTTGACTTTAGATGACTTTTCCATCAGTTCATCTGCTGCAAAATGAATACATATTTCCGCTTACTTAGCCCAAATTTGAATTTCAAATAATCTGACATTGCAAGATGCCTGCAAAGGACCCTGGATGACAATGGGTCTTTAATTCCTGCCGACCATTGATGCTCTAAATCTACTATAGATAGATGATACATCTGTTTCTGAGCCAGCGACGTACCCAGGAATTCGAAAGGGGAATCGGATGGTTGTTTCCCTTCATACAGTTTAGGTCAAACCTGGAGCCTATGGACAAAGACATGTCATGCATAGATTCGTTTCAAATATCTAAAAGAATTTGGCTTCCAGGGTATTTGGCTTCCAGGAATTTGGCTTCAAGATTTTGAGAAGAAAACCTCTCCCTTTCCCTTCCACGGTCCAACGTCGCTTGGAAATGTTGCTAACTTACCCGACCACTTTGTTCTAAAATTAAAAGAAATGAAAGTGTAAATAAAAGCTGAAAAATATGCTGTGAGCATATCCTTTTTATTTGCTTTTTGCAAATCAGAGCTCTTCTTTTTCTCCACGGTGACTCGTCTTTTCATTGCAGTTTCGATCTTACCTAAGGATTTCTGACTTTTCTATAACGTTCCCCAATCTTTTCGAATTTGACAAGTGGCATTTCACTCATTCGAAAAAGCGTGCGAGATTTTCTCAGAACAGAAGAATTTTTACGGATTTTGGTGGAACATTCGTGAAAACAAAGAGACTTTTGCGGAAGATGTGCAAGAAGTTTGAAATGCCCCTCGGAATTTTGGGGCAATGTCCCCACTCCCCACAATTTCTGCCACTGTTACAGAAGTCTACCAATATTTAAAATTGCCCTAGTGCCTTTGCAGTAATACAGGAAACTGCGAAGGCAGCAGTAATACTTATTTCCTGTATAGTATGATACAGGAAATAGGTGAAAATAAGTCAAACTATGCCAAGGCTTTTCTTGAATGAAATGAATAGCTGCTAAGTTATATTTTCTTGCACTGGAGATTCTTAATTTTTTGATGGTCTAGGAATGGAGTTTCTTGTAAGCAGTTTTTTTATGAAAGAAACATTTGTGTTCATCTCTACACTTATAAAATAGATGTGTGCATTGATATGTAAGGAATTGGAAATAAGGGTGCTCTGTGAGAAAATACTATGGTATGTTAGAATTCAGCTTTTCATATGAATAAACTGCGATTTTATTGAAGTGTGGACCATACGATCATACGACCATTCAACCATACGACCCCGGTCCAAAGTTTGATATATATAGCTTACAAAATTTTTTCACCACCGATGGTTTAGTGAACACGCAAGATATTAGTACGTGTCAAAGTTTTCTTGGTCACGTAGAATTCTGTGTATTCATACTGAGCTAGCCAGTTGTTGTAAACAAAACCGGCCCCTCTGAATACAATTAGAATGGATGAGTTGAATATCCACAAATATGCACTTCGTTGCTTGGTTCAAAGCAGAGAAAGCAAATTTTCCATGTTTCAGTTGCAAGGCAATGAAAGTAACAGACTCAGAATGGAGGGCTATAAGGCTTTTCGACCGTTAGGGTTACTCCAGTCTTTCTAGTCTTTCTAATTTTTTTTAGAACAATAACGAAGAAGTAAGAAAGTTATATCTTAAATGCAAACATTTCTTTATTTTCATCCAGATCCCCAGTCACTCATGAGCACCTCTGTTGACATTGAAAATAATGGAAGTATCAATACATCATAACAAAGTGATGCATACATACATAAAACTTTGGCCTTAGGTCGTATTGTCGTATGATCTAGGGCTGTAAGTCCCGGGTCGCAGAGTCCTCGGGTCCGGTCAAAAGAACGTCTCAGTTTTTATGCGAATAATGAACACATTACGTGATAGGGCAGATTTTCAGTATTGCGAGTTGGCAAGCCAACGGCTGCATGCATGATAGAAGTAAAAAGACTTCAGAAATGATCTTGTAGCAGAAAATCTGTCCATTGTTGGACCTTTTGTACTGAATTCTCTTTCAGAGTTCGTAAACAAGAAGTACAAAAGATGATACTGATAGAAGGACAATATTGATGAAGTCATTTACTAACTCGTTGAAAAGTAGACTTAGGACCTTTCATCATTATTTACGGACATCTACATAATTTTGAAATCATGGAAAAGAAATGAATCAGGGGAGTGGCAAAGGCAGTTACTGGACTCAAAGTAAGCTTTGCTTAATTCATTACCAAACTTGCATTATTTTCATTCAACAGCAGAACCCAAGAAATAGCTATTTCGTCATCAAATAAGAAAATTGTTTTGCCAAATTCAGACTCTGCATACCTTAGTTATGTTACTTAGCTTAGCCCCAGCGATGACGGAATTGCTGAACTGTTATTTGAGGTTATTTCCAAGTCACCCCTTTTGTAACAACCAAGAACTCTCCGTCGCTGTGAAATATTAATCATACTCTACTTTGGTAAAAAAGCTTGGTTAACGAACAGTTTGCAATCAAACATTCTTTATACGGATAAACAGGATTTTTTTTGGATTTGGCCTTGAGCCAGTCATCCCGTCAAAATTTGGAAATGACGACTCTGTGTTCAGGTTCGCTAGGTTCACAGGTCTGACTTGTACTGTATGCCATTTTGGCGGAAGCAGAGAAACTCAGGCTATGTGTATGGCCTTTAATAAAAGCGTCAAAAATCAGTTTCAAGAGTAATCACTTTGTAACTTGGGCCAAATCTTCATTAAGAATTGAGTAAAGGTTCTATGCGTTGTAATCAGTAAATTTATGAGCAGAAGACCTAAAAAACTACAAGGGCAGACTCTTAACTTGTAGCACTGCGACAAAACCAAGAGGAGGGCCTCTGCAAAATAGGGCAATAACTTCGTTGTCTCTAACGTGAGCATCGAAATACTTTACCACAAGCCAAATAGATACTGCAGCTAACATAATATCAACTATTTGCAAGCTTTTACTCCCTTGGTGTTTGGAAAAAGCAGCTGCAAAACTTGTTTTTAGCTCAGATTGAACGCTGCCATCACATTTCTATGGCTGCCATCAGCATCCACAAAGAAAGGTCGAAGGTTAAGGCCTATTGTTGAATTGAATTGCTAAAATTTGGGTACAAAACCCCTCCTCACATTACCCCGAGATACTGTACGAAGAAAAGTATTGGACCACAGGCAAGCCTTTATCGTCAGCTATTTTACATCTTTTTTCTGAAATTTTTGGAGGTAAGCAGTAGGCGTGAGGAGCTGCGTGCGGGAAAGTGTCACAAACAGGAATGTGCGTAACAAAACTCTTCATCGCTTATATATATAGATTTGGCCTTTGTTTTGGTATGAAAAAGTGGAAGGGATTGAGGCCGGGCTGTCAAAATTATCTGTATTTCTTAAAAAAGCGAAAATGGTGAATGCATATTTCAAAATAATTTGAATGAATATGAGGGTTTTTTCATGGAAGTTAAAGGGTATTGGAGCTTGCGAAGATACCTAGGCCCCCTATCATTTGAATAATTCAAATTCATTTGAAATATTCATTCACCATTTTCCTTCTTTTTAAGAAATACAGATAATTTTGAAAGCCAGGCCTCAATCCCTTCCA
Organism: Aurelia sp. 3 sensu Dawson et al. (2005); assembly: GCA_964020215.1. Classification (NCBI taxonomy): domain Eukaryota; kingdom Metazoa; phylum Cnidaria; class Scyphozoa; order Semaeostomeae; family Ulmaridae; genus Aurelia; species Aurelia sp. 3 sensu Dawson et al. (2005). The sequence goes on from OZ026585.1 coordinate 14,352,199, forward strand.
CTTTTTCATACTAAAACAAAGGCCAAATCTTGTAGAGAGAGGATGATACGAGACCTACTTCTTGACCATGACACCATGAGCGCTTTGACAATAACAGAAATTTTTCCACGTGAGCACACTTTCAAAACTTGGAATAGATAGTGTGGCGAAGAGCTGTTGAAAGTTCATCGCGTTTTACCAAAGTTGATGGCAATTTTTCAGCGGAGAATAGTGGAAATTGGTGTTATGTTGTTGGTGAATAGCTCTGCTACCTTGCTACAGCAAAGAAGCCGATTTGAAACAGAATAATGGCATTATGCAGTGGATGAAGGTAGGCCTAATAGCTTTCTTCGTCGCAAATAGCTGAGACTCGTCAAGGATTTGGGAAACTGAAGCAAAGAAACATCTTCAGCTTATTCCTTGCTTATAATTCACGTAAGGTGTGAAATTTTGGAAGCTATATCTTATTTGTTGCGTTCCCAAATGATATTTGAATATAGGCCTATTTTCGGTTGCATGAAATTCGATGTAGTGCTGATCCCTGATGAGATTTTCTTGAAATGCAAAATGTAAAATATGGAGTAGGGCCTGTAGAATCGACTCGTGGCAAAAGCAGCTCTGTATCTTTATTACTCGAATGTCCATTTTGATTTTCGTAAGGGTACTCGAAAATTCGTCTCAAAGAGCTTATTTTCGGTCATGTGACAAGAATACGGCAACACCATTGGCTGATAAGCGTGAAATTGGAAGATTTATGGGTTTCCCTGTGCCCTATTGAAAGATTTGACTTGTATGCTTAACAGGCATGCTGCACAGGAACTTCGACTTTGACCTTTAGCTTTCTCCATTGAAAAGAATTATACCTTGAAATGCTTCAATTGTTCTACAAATAGTTATTCCTTTGGGGAATCAAAATGTGCATTGCATTCCACTCCAAGTGTCAAAGAAGAAGAAAAGGAACACATGCATGCTCATTTGGGAGATGTTGCACGACTTCATAATTCTTACCACATTTGTGTTATGTTTGTTTAATCAGGGCGATTTCCACGAATCTTTTTTATACTTTTCAAAAGCGAAAAACTGAAAGTTAAAGTTTACAGGTGGGAAAAGATCCATAATACAAATCATGGCTAGGCCCTTTTACAAAATCTCTGGTTTTGGGTGCACTGTAAATTTTGTCTTTGCAAGGTTGTATCTCTAGTGTTTGGAGGACGATTCTTAAATGCAAGGTATGTTAATCTAAGTTGAAGATTGATAAATCTAGCTAACTACTTGAGAGAGTAATGATATCTTATCGCTTTGTTCCTATTTCCAGTCAAAAGGAGGTACTTTTTTTGAGACACCCCGTACAATAACTCACTGTTTTGTGAACAATTTGTAGAGAACGCCAACTAATTATTGCCGAGCAGAGATTGCCCAAATGTTACCAATTTGCCGAAAAATGCAGGTTTGAGGGTTCATTTGCCGACTGCTGCTTTTTTCAGGGGGGGGGGGTGTCACACCCCCATACCTCCACGTCGCGACGGCCCTGATCACATAATAGGTTGAGTTAACCCTCCCCCCGAGCATGTTCTATGTTTACAGATCCAAACTTCTTCGAATACAGATCCACAGCTTTGATTTACAACTCCGCAAATTAGTCAGATGCACACTTGCCTTTGGCCCTGGGTTGAACCATGCTCACTCAAGTCAGCGCCAGCAATCTTTATTTCTCCATTTTCGTCAAGATCTACTACTAAACTACCGCCATATACAGAAAACAAGGAATTTGCTGATAAGTATTTGCTTTGCTGTTATGATATCGAGTAAATTGCACATGAAAAACAAATAAAGCTGCTCCTCAAATTCGGCAACAAGCAGTTTTTCTACGTTCAAGAAGACAAGATTTGTAAACGAGCCACACAAACAAGCAGTAGAGAGGAAACAAAAGTGTATCATCGCTGACTTTCATGAATAAAAGACCTTTCGTTCAATGTAAAGTTGCTCCATAAGATATAAGTGAAGTTATCGAATTGTTTCAGCTGCTGTAGTATGGAAGCGTTCTTTCTTTATCATGAAGGAATGTTCTCGAATCGATACTTCAGAATATTGGCTTCATAGGTCAAACAAATAGAACGACCTCTTGTTGATGAGTAGAGGGATTTCCATCCGAATATTTTACATAAATGCGGAAACTTTGCAGCGTTGGAGAGCTAAAAAGTTGGAAAGCATCTGCTAGATAGAATTCTATTGACGCAACAAATTAAGCAACCAAGAAAGGGACAGCAAGGATATAAGAAATCATCGATACTCCAAAATATTGCCTCAGGGGGTTACACAAATAGGAGGACCATTTGTTATCGAATAGAGGGATAGCCAGTAGAATCTATTACAAACTTCGCTGCGTCGGAGGCACAAGATCTGGAAAGCATCTGGAGGTCGAGGAGAAAGAAAGACAAAAGAACTGTAGCAACACAACGATTAAAGCCTAAAAAGAAAGGATACCAGAAAATATTGCTTTTGTTGCAACGAACGACAGGCAAATCTCATTTCATCCACAGACGTTCACACGGAAAGTTCTCTACCGTAAAAGTAAAACTGAAATAAAATTGAAACTTAGGGGACGACTGAATTGCTTTACATGGAAAGAAATATTTTTGGTGAATGAAAGATATCAAGGAAATCAGTTCTTCGGTTGACTGCTGGAAGTTTAGTGTAGAAGTTAAACATAGTGGGCTGAAAAGAGCGGTATCAGAAACCTTTCAAAATTGAAGCTTAGGGAGCCACTGAATTGCTTTACATGGAAAGAAGTATTTTTGGTGAATGAAAGATATCAAGGAAATCAGTTCTTCGGTTGATTGCTGGAAGTTAAGTGTAGAAGTTAAACATACTGGGCTGAAACTAGTGGTATCAGAAACCTTTCAAAATTGAAGCTTAGGGAGCGACTGAATTGCTTTACATGGAAAGAAGTATTTTTGGTGAATGAAAGATATCAAGGAAATCAGTTCTTCGGTTGATTGCTGGAAGTTAAGTGTAGAAGTTAAACATACTGGGCTGAAACTAGTGGTATCAGAAACCTTTCAAGGAAAAGATATTTGCTTCGAGATTTCATGGTCAAGTGATGGAAAGAAGTTCCTGCTACGTATTGATTGAAAAAGGCAAAACTGTAGCCTAAGCATCCTGTCATCAAAAACGAATAATTATTGCTAGCCTCATTGTGAAGGAAAGGAAATCACTGGTATCAAAGAGCCCTTCGATGACTTGCTATTGACAGTTTCTGAGAAAGATATGCGTTGATGGCTATTACCAAGCATTTTTAGTTTTCTTGCCGGGAGTAGAAGCCTGAGAGGATTCGTGGGGTCGACTGTTCCTCCATTGCCTTTTCTCTTTCTTCATTTTCTATCTTAAGAGACTATTCAAGAGGCTACGTTGAGGATCGTTTAGAAGCTCTGGAAGCCAAGGGATAACGAAAGATAAAGCCAAGGAATCTTTTAGATTCCAGAGAACCATGCTTATTAACACGTGTATGGCAATCATTGCCACTATCGCTGCGATTCTTGGTTTTTTCTTGAACCTTGTTGTACTAACAGTCAGGTTTCTGAAATGGAAAAGCTCCACAACATTTCAGCTTTTGCTTGCGAGCTTGGCATTCAATGACATGGCATTATCGATTGCCTTCGCATTTTTAGCACCCTTGATGTATGCGGATTTTCAATGGATCTACCCAGAATTTGCTTGCAAATTACTCTTTCCCTCCATCACGATAATTATGTCCGTTAACGTTGGATGTATGTTCGTCGTGTCCTATGAACGATACAGAGCTGTTATACATCCTTTCAAGCCGCGTCTCAGCATAAAAATGACACTGATTTCTCTCGCTGTAATCTGGATACTCAGTATTGGCATCACAGTTCCAAATATCATCGTACTCCGCATGCAGCATTATGGAGAATGTAGAGAAACATGGAGTGATCCAATAGTTCCGAAGATATACAGTGCATGTTTGCTAGTATTTGGTTATGTAACACCTCTCGTGTCTATTGTAACGATGCACGTGCTCATCTGGTGTCGTGTCAGGCAGTCAGGCAGCAAGATTAGCAAATTCGATACTAAAAATTGTGTTGCTAAAATCAAACGAAGAAGAAACATACAAATCATTAAATTATTGGTTTCGATCACAGTGGCCTTCTCTATTTTTGTTTTGCCTACGAAAATATACTACCTTATATGGGACTTTGCTCCAAATTTGGTGACTGAGGAAGTTTCAATAGCATTAAAAGGATACAAGTCACTTTATTATTTGCATGTGGTAGTCAATCCTATTTTGTATAGTTTGACTGATAAAGAATTTCGCATTGATTTTGTAGATGTTTTACGTTGCAAAGTACGTCGCAGGAATGACTATTCAACAACACATACAGCTTAAAATGGCAAAAAAGTAAAACTTAATGTAACGTTTCAAAGACAACGGCGTAAGAGACGTTCTCGCACACAAATCCACCCCCAACTACACTATCACTGCACATGATTGGCCGAGATTTGATTTTTTTTTGGACAATAATAATAATATAATGATAATAATACGACTTTTTATTCAGGATTAACACTTCAACGTTTCTGCTGTTATCAATGTGTGTCCTGATTAAAGTAAAAGAAAGTAAAGTTACTAAAACCTTATAAAAAGAATAAATAAAAATATATCTAGATCATAATTACAGCAATTGTATCAACATCATATATTACATATTTGAAATAAGGATTTTTAGGTAAAATGTTGCTTAAGATGCTGTTCATAGGTGTTGAATGATTCAATTTTGCGTATGTTAACAGGCAGTTCATTGTAGATTTTGGCTCCCATGAAACGAAATGATTTCCGTGCATATTCCGTTTTAATTTTTTGAAGTTTTACCATACCAGACATTGATTGTTTCTTGTACACATTTTGTGATCATTGATTTCAAAGTAACCTTGAAAAGTATAACAAATATCTTTGTCGATGCTGCGTACAAGTTTACATGCACGGATTTTATTAGCATTTGTAACTGACTGAATTTCATCGCAAATATTCGAATTCCCTTGTATTGTTCTCAATGAGCAATCATGGAACGATGCTAATCGTTTATATTGAGTGTCAGTTATCTTCAGTTGTAATATTCCAGAGTATGTGAAGGTAGGCTGAATCAGTGAGCGATAAATCGCCTTCGCAGAGGTCAGATCAAGATAATCTCGGAGCTTTCCTAGCAGCCTCAGCCTGCTTGATGCGCGTTTAAAACATTTTTCAAATTGGGAATTGAGGTTTAGGGAGTTGTCAATTTCAATGCCAAGATATTTATAATGGCTTCTATTCAATACCTTATCACCTCGGTACATGACATTGAGTGTCTCATGTTGCTTATCGATTCTCTGTGATGTTCCAAAAAGAAGCGACTCAGTTTTTCCTTTCTTCAGATTTATTATCAGTGCATTTTGGTCTATCCATTTGGCAATGGCATCCATATCTTTTGTGAGCTTAGAATTTATAAGCGCTACATCTTTATCAGCTACGTATATCACTGTATCATCGGCATACTTCACAATTTTTGCTACTTCGATCACATCTGTTATGTCATTGAAAAATATTATAAAAAGTAGGGGACCAAGAATTGATCCTTGGGGCACTCCGGTTAGAATATCTTGCTTATCAGACAAACAACTGCCATAGCTAACAACTACTGATCGATGAAACAGATAATCAGTGAACCATCAAAGTTCTTCATCGCAAATTCCGTACTGAGGTAATTTCCGTAGTAGTTTCGAGTGACTGATTGTATCAAATGCTTTACTTAAGTCTATGAACGCTGCACCCAACTAATTTCCCTTCATGTACATGTTGCCGAATTTCATCAAATAAGAGAGTTGCTGCCAACTCCGTGGACAATTTAGGCCTAAATCCAAATTGAAACTTAGATAGTAACTTATCAACTTCAAGGAATCCCATGACTTGCCGATGTACCGCTCTTTCAATGATTTTGGACAAAACCGGAAGAATTGAAATCGGTCTGTAATTGTCGAAGCAGGAAAAAGAACCAGATTTGTGTATTGGCACAATTTTTGCCAGTTTCCAGTCTGCTGGAAAAGTCCCTGTCTGCAGGGAGAGATTGACGAGGTGGGTCAGGGGTGCAGATATGTTACATGCAGCATCCTTCGGCAAACCCGGGGGCAGATTGTCAATACCGGTTGACTTGGTACGTTTAATGGACTTCAGATCTCGTTTGACCTCAACCTTTGATGTGGCGCGAAATTTGAATTTATTCACAGTTCTATTACGTACTGATTTGGGTGGTCTCCAAGCAAAGTTACGCAGTGGAATGGCCTTTTCACGTAAAGTTGTTAACGATTGTTGTGAAAAAAGTACAGAAACCATTGGCTATGACAATTTGCTTGGTTGACTGAATTTGGCCGTGAACCGTAACTGTTTTGGCCGAGACCCATTTCAAACATCTGGCAACCCTGTTCAGAGAACTGGCGTATACTCCTTGCGAAATTCTTGCAACTTTGCGATTGCGTTGGTAAGCATAAGATGCGGATAAGCTGATTCCTTTCCAGAAACTTCACGCTTTTGATTTCTAAATATTCAGATTACATCTTTTACATCATTCTCAAGTGCTTTATACGTCAGTTAAGTATTGGTGACAACGTGAAGCATCTTCAGCACCTTAGAAACATACAAGAAGAAATTTTAGGCAAGAATTCTGGATTTACTGTAAATAACACCAGTTTTCAGCACATATGATGGTCAATTTGTGAAAAAAACTCTTGTATTTGGAAGATAAACCAATTTTGCAACTGGTTCCAACAAGAATTCATTCATAAGCAGTTTTGACAAACTCTGGTCGCTGCTGTGAATTAACATCGTTGTGGAATTTCGAGGACGTTGACAATTTTCGGAATCAATGAAACTTCAAATATAAAATTCCTTGTCAGCTGCAAAACGGCCTTAACTTTGGGACCTTTGCAACGTGAATACTTTCGAAATTGTCGCTGCTTTGCTATGACTAGCCAAGTCATCCCCCCATTTTCGCACAAGAAATATTGCTTGAATGAATGCTTTTGCCGTCGAAAGAAAGACGAGAGAAAACTGAACAAGATGTGTGCCAAGTTATCAATATTTTCCGTGCATAAGTTGCCGCATATAAACATTTTAAGATCGAAAAATTTGATCTTTTTCCTCGACCAGACTTTCGACGGTATGAGTAGCTGTCTTCCATATTTCGACTTTTGAGACTTGTAGTGCGCAGGCGTGCATCGTTTTCGCTCTGTTATGTTATCCTACGTGTTTCAAAAAGTCAAATTTTGCAGTGTTCAAAAGGCCACAAGTAGCGTACAATAAGATCAGGGGTCCACATTCAAATTTTGTTTGGGGGGGGGTGTCAGCATGTTTTGGACCGGCTAAATTTTTTGGACAGAGTGGATGTATACAGGCTGTTCGTACTCTTGAGGAACTTTGATGCAAGCAGTACAGATTAATTGAGGGTGCGAAAAGGAGGGGGTCTGGGGGCAAGACCACCAGGAAATTTTTTGAGGACACGCCCTCTACTTTGGCTTAGAACACCGCTCCTCATCACATGTTTGTCACTTCTAAAAAAGAATTTTTGACATTTTGTGACAGGTTTCTTCATAAATTGGCATCTTCAGGATAGATTTCAAGTAAACACCATTTAGAAAAGCAGAATTTTGTCGCAAGGAAAATTAATCGCAAACAAAGCAATAATCGCTGTAAGAGTGAAAGAGCAGCCTCTCACACTTATTTTCTCAAAGCTTTTTGATTCGACTTTGCCGTTTTTGCTTTTACGGTGAAGGTTTCTCCTGTCAGGCCAGGCGATGGTGTCCAATTTCCAGCGCCATTCAATTACCACCTCCGACACCAGGGCCACCGAGAAGCTTTGGAGGCCCAGGAGCAAAACTGAGGAGCGATATGAGGTCCCGTGCGAGAGAAGCGAGCAGAAAATTTTTGTGATCACGCTCTTTAGATTAGCTAAAAACGGCCTAAAATGCATTTCGGAACATTTTCTGCAGTCAGAATTAGCCCTGTCCACAAGTTGCTCGGCAACTTTCGGGCAACTTGCAGTCTTTTCGGCAACTTTTAGGAATTTCGGCAACTTTTAAAACATTGAGCAACTTTTCCTCATTTTAGCAATATTACAAGAATTTCAATGATATTTTGTAACAGTGATGAAAGTTAGACATGTAAAGCATATGTTTTCTGGTCAGGCTGGAATTCAACGCCTTGATTTGTGAAGAGCTGATCTTTGAAATTAGCGATTTCTGACAATGATGACAATTATGATGATGTTGATCATGATGATGATGATGATGATCATGATTATTATTGTTGTTGTTTATGATCAACAAATGATTCTTGCTAAAATTCTGAAGATGTGTCAGATGAACCCAATAATATTAGCGTGAAAGGCTCAAACTTCCGAGAAACTGCTGTAGGTGAAACAAAGAGCATCTTTGGTGTCGTTAATCCTATTCATAGATCTCAGTTATTCATATGTTTATAGCATAAGACCGTAAAAAATGGCAATAAATGAGCAACTTTTGGGCAACTTTTTGAGCAACTTTTCAGGAAATTTTGAGCAACTTTTCGAGAAATTTCGAGCAACTTGTGGACAGGGCTAAGACTCCGGCTGAAAAAGGATACGCTATCATTTTGACGAGTTAGAACAATATTGATTTCTGTACCTAGATCAAACAATATTTCTATTTCAGTTAAACTGCGCTATCATTTGATGTGTTAGAGTGTTAATCACTAAAACCTTGTTAGGGGCGACAAACATATCGATTCTCTCCCCTACAACGTCATTTGGACGTTTTCGTTTAGACCCCCGTACCCCCCCCCCCTCCCACAAAACGTCCATGACCTAAATATCGATATAAGCGAAATTTGTGCATATAGGCCTGGATTTTGCAGTGCTTAGTGTGGAGACTGACCCTGCGCTCATATCAAATTTCATTGCTAAGAACAATTCTAACAACAGCAAAATTAACGATTAACTGCAAAATGTGAGAAATACACTTACTCGCAACCATTCTGTACTTTAAATTTCTGCATATCAAAGAATAACAGAATCCTAAAGAATTTTCATCCAAGTGATAAAGAGCTTGAACCAACGAATCCTCTAACGAACATACTGAATTCCTATAGAACCTAATTTGAGGGATGTTCCCTGCATACTATTGACGGGAAGTCCTTTTTGATTACAAAGTCCAACTTTGTAATCTAAGGGGGGACTCGATGTCAGTAAGTAAGTAAGTAAGAAAGAAAGAAAGAAAGTCACGCTCGTTAATGCGATTGATTAACGTTTTATCTCTGCTAATTGGCACTGAAATAAAGAAAGCGCACATAAAGCGCATACAAGACAGAAGTTTCCCGCGATCCTATAGCAACATTTGACGTCGGCTTATTTCATGTTAGACAGATTTGACACCATAAGATGGATAAATTACTAGGATGTTTACCCTGGCACAGCAACAAATTCACCCAGAATTGGCACGTTCTTGACTTCATTAGCAGCTTAATTATGTCAAAACAATCGTTTTCTAGAACGAACGAATCATTAGGCACTTATTGATAGTACTCATTATGCAAATAACTCAACTTTAGAGGATGATGTAACCGGCGGCCTGCACAGAGGCTAGCATTTGCAGCATAACCAAAGGTAGAAGGACCCCCCCTCCTACACAGCAACGGATGCAATCATCGCAGGTGAAGTTGAGACGAAAGGTGCAGAATCCCAGCAAGCAATGGCGCCATGGACTGGGGGAAGGGACGTGATCACACTGAACCAAAACATCTTCATGCATATCATTCTGCACAGAGGAATCTTCGTGACTGCTTGTCTCAAATTAGATGCCCGCGAATAGCAACAACTGAAACGTTCTGTACGGTTCTGCATAAGTAATTTTGCGTTATCGTAAATCTCACATGACATCTCATTTGACACAGATGCACCAATAGTTTTGTGCACGAACTATAAGCAAACTAGGGGTAATGACTTTTGATTTTTGCGTATCATATTCTCGTTTGACATAAAGACCAAAATATTGCCTTTGACCTTGAGGCGATTCTTGTCCTTATACTAGGCGCTCGATTTTCCATTGAAGGCGACTTTAGCAGCAACACTCATCTCTCTGACTGTAGCAAAAAACAGAATCAACGATTATTTGGGGTTATGAAGAAATCAATAATCAGATATTCTCGGATATTCTTATGCTTGTTTAGCTCAGGACGGACTTTGTAATCATCCAAAAGGATCTTATGTTTACATAATTGTGAAAGTCATAAATGTCGACGTTGCCGTATTAGCCACCAGGATAAGGATTCAGCTGATATCGTACTATTGCTGAATTCAATTACAAGTTGATTTCGTATCATTGTTGAGTTGAATTTAAAAAGATCTTTATGTTATGGTCTGAGTGTCCTTTTCGTAGGCCAACTTTTAGAATGAAAGAGTTTAAGATCCGAGCATATTAGAAGGCTTATTTTGACAATGAGAGACAGTCAACAAAGACAACGTTCAGATTTTACAGGTTGTGATTTTTTTTATCACAACTTTTTTTCGATATAACGTCTCAATTTGAAAACGTCTTGAGCGAAACACCTCCCCCCCCAAAAAAAAAAACGTCCAAACGACGTTGTTTGGGAAAAAATCGATATGTTTACGGCCCCTTAGGGACAGGTCATTATTTCTTGTTGGGGAGGGGGTTGAAGACATCTGGGAGGAAGTACCAAAATTTTACCCACTTAAAAAGAGAGGGGCGAAAAATAGTGAATATATTAGGGATTGGGTATAAAACTAGTCTGAGATAAATCTGATAAATTCCTAAATGCTAGTTCTCCAGGAAGTAAGTTCACTTCTAAATCTAAATAATTCATTTTACAATGATTCTTAAGCAAATGTTGCCTATTTCTTTTTCTTGTCACATGATTACGTCAGTGATTACGTCACTATGGACAAAACCCCCTGGTTGCTGTTTGCTGTTTTAGTTGTATAAGCTTTTGATATAGTCAGTTGTGTTTTGTTGAAGTTCAAAATGGCGTCATTTCTCTATCACATTTCGCATACTCAACCACAGGGAAACCAGGATTGATTGATAATGAACAAAAAGAATGAATAAGAATAAATAATGGCAAATAGAGAATGATCAATTCCATATATGTCCCTCTGCGCAGAAATTTTACTGAACTGCGAAGTCGCAGCGTTACGCTCCCTCGCAGTTCAGTAAAATTTCTGCGCAGAGGGACATATATGGAATTGATCATTCTCCATTTTCCATTATTTATTCTTATTCATTCTTTTTATTCATTACCAATCAATCCTGGTTTCCCTGTGACTCAACAAGCAGGCAGGTTACAACAGTACCTTCATTTATGGGAGAATTTTTCGTGCAGAGGGAACTGACGTATGATCTACGAATCAAAAACACGCTACAAATTCCGCCTACCAAAACGATATCTTTTGGCATAAATTCTCTAGCCTTCCGAGGAAGCATCCTCTGGAATGCCATGCCTGATACAATAAAGAGTGCTGAAAACGTATTCAGATTTAAGAAAGGCATAAAAGCCTGGAATGGAGACAAATGTAGCTGTAATATATGTAAATAAGTAGATCTATATTTCAATTTTTCTTTTTCTTGTATGTAAATAGTTGGTATTAATTAGTTTGTACATAATTATTTATGTATATTAACTATTCCCCTACCAACTGTAAATAAAGAGATTATTATTATTATTATTATTATTATTATACCTAATGTTGTCTTCAGTCTTTGATAGAATAAATAGAAAAAAGATGGGTTAGCTATAGAAAAATTAAAACACAGGGATTCCTGCCCCTCTCCGAGTACCCAAGCGAATCTTTATTTCTATGTCAGACTGTGTTAGTTGGGTCAGATGCAGGTCCTTTGGATCCACTGACTTCAAACTGTAGCGTTGAGGCTGCATTGTTCTGAGCTGACACGCTTGCAAATCCGAGTTTCGTCTTCATGCCTGTGAAAACTTCTTTGAAGCACTTTTGAAATTCAAGGTTGAGATAACCGTATAGCACAGGATCTGCCAAAGAATTGGTCAAGGCAGTGAGAAACATGACACGTATAACCCTCATTCTGACGTACTGTCCCTCGACACCCGCGGGCCAGATGGACTCGAATTTAAGTGAGAGCAGCAGGTAGATGGAAGAGGGACCCCAGCATATGGAAAATGCAAGCATGAGAAAGCCAAGCAATCTCACTGCTCTCCTTTTCTTCTTCATCGCCTCATGCTGTGAAGAGGCAACCGTCATAGTCTTGAACTTGCGAAGGGTAGAAAAGAAAGTAAGTAGCATTATTGCGATAGGGACAATTAGTCCCAAAACTGTCCCACTCAGACTCCACAGGGTACTATTGATTATCTCTGGCCATTCTCTGTAACAGACTGCATATTCTGCATCGAAACGGAAAGCGAAGATGTTTGGAATGACGTAAGAAACACTGGCAATCCAAATCACAAGCAAGGTATAGCCTGTAACTTTGCGGGATTTAAACCAAGCTGATTTCAATGGAAATCTTACGAGAACAAATCGATTCAGGGATATGTACGTGAGAGTTAACACTGATACGGAAGTGACTATTCCAAATGGGGTAATACCTATTGTGAATGCGCATAAAATGCTCGCTGTCGACTGGGAGAATCCTCGCAGCATCTTCAAATCAACGAATATTGTAGGGTAGGCAAAAACGTCTGCTAAAAGATCAGCAATTGATAAATTGAGAAGAAGTATGTTAAATGATGTATCCTGGATCTTTTTCTTGATAAAGAAATGGCATACCAATAAATTTCCAGCTAGGCCTAACAGCGACACGAGCACCATTAATGAGTTCAAGAACCAATTTAAGCCAGGAGGGTAAATTTCTACATTGTGATATGTAGCTGCAGTTGTGTTGCTGGACGCCAAAGTTGTTTGAAGAAACGTGTAACTTGCGTTATTCATGCTCTTTCTTTCTTAATTCTGAATCTTCTGAGACGTCTGAGACGGTCTGAGCTTTATTCCTTTGAGTTGGAACTTACCATCGATCTTTTGCCAAAATTTGAATTTGATCAACGAGTCAGAAGAATTGCACACGAAAACCTTGATCAGGTTCCCTTAATTGTACTCCGTTGATTCTGATCATAAAATTATCCTGATAGTTCCTGTAGATCAGTTACACAATATCTTGCAGTCAAATTTCGTAAGATGGCAAGTCATAGACGGAAGGTGTTCAGAAACTAAATTTGAATAATTCGCTTACATTGTGAAGTTGATCTTCTATCAATGATCTCAAAACCACAATACCACAACCACGACGTATTGAAATTGTTTTCCTGTAGCTGCTAGAGGAATTCCCAAGTTTCTCACATGATTGGATTTCTTTGGATCTCAACTCGACAAACAAATGCACTTTCTTCTTCGTTTCGTAGTTTCAACTTGGTAGGGGGATGCGGGGGAAGACGCCCGGGAGGGGGGTTCTCCCATTGTGGCCTAATAGGGGGTCCAGTCAGTTTGAGGGGCTTACCAATTGGCTACCAAATCATTTGGTAGCCAATTGGTAAGCCCCTTCAAACTATGGCCCTTTTTGTCAACCACATACTACCAATTAGGGGTATTCTAAGTTTCAAAGCCATCTATCATGTTTCAACTCGGTACGCTCCTCCGCACACCAATTTAGTCATTACAGCATCAATAATAAATGAATTTTGAAAAATTTCTTGCTTTGTTCCATCAGTTTTGCAATAAAACATCTTGAAAAACCGTAGAAAATTTTCATCTCTAAATGCTACCAAATGACCCAGTTTTCAGGTTCATGAACTACCATGTGAGGGTTTTTGTAAAAAGATACTACCATTTGAGGGTATTTTCAAAATTTTTGCTTTGGCCCTCTTTAGCCCTGACAGGACCCCCCTGTCAGGCCACAATGGGAGTACCCCCCCCCCCTCCTGGGGGAAGACGGTATTTGAAGCTGAGAAGCTTGGAAGAAGGAATCGAAAAAAGTGAGAATGTGGCTTGATGCCTACAAATTGTCACTGATCGCCCGCCTTATCACTCTTCATCAGTTCATCAACAAATCATAGAATACTTCAATGCTTTCTTGCAAAGCAGAAAGCTGTCTCCAATATCTAAACACCAAAAGCATGAAACATGAGACCATGAAGCTTCAAGGTTATGTCTTCCCTTGATTGATTTTACGACAGTGGGTTCGCGGCAAAATTTCGGGTAAGGGTATGCTGCCCAAAGTTTCAAAGCGGTACCGTTGGCTAGACCAATGTTTGTGCAAATGGTAGGCTTGGTTAGACTAAATTCTACATCAAAAGTGCCTGGCGTTTTCGACACAAAATTGCCATATGTTCGCATTCTCTAGACCAAAATCACCAAAATTTTAGGTTTTTTTACAAGAATCGCCAAAGTTTGACATTTCTTTGAAAAAAATTGCCCAATAGCATACCCTTGCCTCGCCCAGACTGAGATTGACATAAAGTATCCCTTGGCAAGACTACAAGTACGAAAAAGGATACCCTTGTGGCTGGCACATCCCCAGGTACCTTTACTATGGAAGAACCCCCTGAAGGGTGTGGTCACCAAAAACTTTTCTAGCCCCGGTCAGATTTTTTCCTAGATCCGCCCTCTGATTAGGTAGACTTTGCAACTGGACTTTGACAAAAAGGGAGCTTTATGACAGCATATTCAAGAATTTTGAGCCCTTTTGCATGAAACTCATGAAGTTTTTAACCACATGTATGAATTTTGTTGATTTGAAGATGGAACGTCTTTCAAAATTTTTCAGCTTTAACTGGTTTGACATTGCTATTGTCGTTCTTGCCGGGTCTTTGCTACCTACACAAGGTAGGTAGGTAGGTATATATGTTTAACGTGGCTAGCCTGCGAAAGTCTGAGAGACTTATTTCCAGCAGGGGCCACGGATGTTTTACCATCAGTCCGCCGCAGCTACCCGCCGCAGCTACCAGATTTCCCTCACATGGCTCTGGTTGACCCGGGCTAGAGTTACGGACAGCGACCAAACTGTCCAGCGCAGGATTTGAACCTACGGCCGTTCTGACCTTTGGCTTACGAGTCAGACGCCTTAACCACTCGGCCACGCGCTCTCCAAACGTGGTCCCCTTCTTGACTTCATCGTTTCTCAAGCAAAATGCAAAGAGATTTTCAGTTCTCTGATGCAATAATCATGCCAATTGATAGGCAACTTCTAAAAAACTACCCACTTACCAATGTTTAAAACAGACCCATATGAGCAACAGCTCACCCCTCCGGTAAAAGACATCAAACAATCAAGGAGACCGTGGGGGGGGGGGACTCATCACAGACACATAAGATGGGACCAGTCCAAGAAATTTTCAGGCAACCCAAAATATAAGTTCAGATTCATTGAAAATCAGCTCATTTTATACTTAGAAACCAGTAAGAGGGGAAGGGGGTGACAGGATAGTGGTACCATGGTACCAGAGGGGTGGTATCTGGTACAACATGGTGCAAATGTGGTGAAACCTGGTGCCAAAGGTAGGGGAACCGGTACCAAGCTTATATGAGTCGGTACCAATAAAGATTTCGTGCATGGATGATTTTGGAATTCCTAGAACGAATTTTTAGCTTTAACAGTAGACAGTGACACAGATGCTACGGTGACGTGCTCAGGAGTGGTTTGGTCTTGCCCATTGGTCTCACTAGGAACTGACGAAGACCTCATTTCAGAATTCGTCATATTCATGATTAACTGTACTGTGGGGGTCATCAAGGGGGTTAGAAATCCGCCGTTCCGCGCGATTTTCGGTTAAAATCCGCCGTCCCGGTCATTTTTAGCCAAAGTTCCGCGTCCCGCCACTTTGTTATAAAAGTGATGGCACAAATTAGTATTGTTAGACATTTTCACCCATCCAGGTGAAAAGAGGAGGATAATGGCACTTAAAATTCTTGTGCAAAGCTTGGAAAATATTCTCATAGTGCTGACCAGAAAAACAGAGGTGTGACCAAGACCTCTTTTTACAAGACAACAGATGACGGATCCGCGAATCCATGAAATTTCATGAAAATTCCGCCTTCGGCTTAAAATTTTTGAGAAAATCCGCGTCCCGTAGGAGTGGAGAATTCCGTCGTTCCGCCGAGAAATTGCTAGAATTCCGTATTCCGCAACAAATTTTCTTCAAATTCCGCTGTTCCGCAAACCCTGATTACCCCCACTGTACTATATTAAATTGTTCCTTCCCCCAAAATTGGTGGTACCAATACCTTCAATTTGGGTGGAACCTGGTACCTTATGAGTTGGTACCGGTACCAAAGACTCCCCCTGTCACTCCCCCCCCGCCAGTAAATGAACATAAAGTGTCCTGAGGTGAGGATTGCCTCTAGTGAACCCAGAAATATCAGGTTGAAAGTATTTGATGCCAAAAGTTCCAACCCAGAAATATCGGACTCACCTCCCCGCATGTGCTTGTGCTGATTGCCCCTCTGGGGAACGAAAGTCCATACAAATAATTTGCAAAGTTTATCCTTCAAAATCTTCCAGCAGAAAATCCATAACTTATGTGGACATTCTTTGAAAGGAAACACAGAATATGAATTATGAACTAAGAATCTTTTGCGAAACAGTGATTATCCGGAGTGCAGCCTCCCTACCTCCTCTCCTAGAAGTCGCTCCCAGAGCCCCCTCGACATTAGTTATTCCATTCCATGGTCCCTTCCATTTCCATTTCCCGCCTCCCCTCCCGCCTAAATCTGGCCTTGTTCTGAAAAAGAGGTTCTTGTTACACCATAAAAATTTATTTCCACACGCGAAGTTCTTTTCAAAAGTAAAACCGGGAATCAACATCACAGCAAAGACAGCCAGTTTAAGATCAAATATAAATACTCTGTCGAGGTAATTTTCCATCTTGCTCATCTTCATTGATACTTCGACTCTTCATAGTAATCTTGAAACGTTTTTCACTCGAAAATGCTACTGTATACAGACTGTGCGATAATAGTGTATTGTGTTGTTGTGGCAAACAGGGGGCCTTGTATGTGCGTAGTATGTGCGTAGTGTAGTGGCCTAGGAAAATCTTAATCGTAAGCAAAATTCAAAGCACATTTAGCCTTATTTGGCAACACTTGGTAGCAGAAGTTAGGCCTAAGCATGCTTTAATGCTTCATCGACACGTTAATGTTTGTCTGCCAAGGACAAACAAGACGAAACAAGAAATTTGGTTTCAGTTGGGCTCTAAATGGATGCCAGGCCCAGGGTGCATTCCATGTCAACCCTGCGCTGAAGGTACGCCGAGCCCTAAGCTTTTTTTTGCCAGGTATTCTCAGGGAGAGAGAAGCTTCTAAGAAATCTCAGGACTCAAAATTTTCTAGGACTGGCCCCAGACAGAGGAAAGTTTGTATCTACTTGCGCGTGGGCAAGTTGAGATGGCCTAAAGTAAGACTGGGCGGAAAAATTTGTGGTTGAGAATGTTGAGAACAAAAGATTAAAACAGTAGATCCTTTGTTTATTGCCAACTGCTTACTTAGCCATGGTGGAAAACCGTGTATGTTCCTCTGCAGCCAGATTGGAAAGTTTGCAGAATGCGCGGGCGATCTCTCCAACGTCGAAATTGCTTGCGTGGCTGTATTTGTGTCACTAAACAATAGCTCTATTGTTTCCTTTTGTTGTTTTACGAAAATTTTGCGGCTGGAACCGCGGCTGAAATTTAAAGTGCGTGGCAGAGAAATCGGCCGCGCAAGGCAAACTTTCCAATCTGGCTCTGCAGGAGGGTCCTGAGTCCACGGAAATGTCTGTGTCTTGTTCGTGGATGTCCGTGTACCTTTCCGTGGCAAAATTTATTGAGAAAAATCCACGGAAAACAGTCAATCCACGGACAAGCTACCACGTCCGTGGCCGTCCGTGGACTTAAGATGCAAGTCATAGATTATGTTTATTGACCATGGAACTTGCTTCTTATTCACTGAATGTGTACATTGTATGTGATATTTGTTCTTGCCGTGTCTTGTTCGCTTTTCGTTTGCATGTTTCCACCAAAAAGTGACAATTTCCTGTGGCCTTTGATGAAAGTTTCCAAAGAACCGGCTTGTGCCCCCTGCTCAAATTTCACGTCAAAATGGCTTGTGATCTTCAAGTTTTCAATAGTTGTACAGACTTATTCCAGTGTTAAAGCTTTTTCTACAAATTTATTTCATTGCTAATATCCAAGACATTAGAAACACTCGAATGGCAATGGCTCCCATAATGTTTTTCTACTCACAGATCTGTGAAAACTGCAAACGCACGAAGCACGTTGTTGTCTAGCATATGTGTCATGGTTAGGAAGTAGGCTGCCTCATTTTGAGTTAAAAGAGTTTGCATGAATGTTTGCCAAAATTAGCTTGAAAGATATGACATAAAGTAAAGCAAAGTTTGGAGCGGGACATCCAGAAATCAACACTATTTGTTAAGAATTTGTTGCAATATGTGTTTGTAAGGAAGCTGCAGACATTCTGTTGCTTTCGAATTTATTCTGTGCTTGCGTAAAGAATATTTTTGTCCGTGGAAATAACATACTAAATTTCCGTACGGACCGTGTCCGTGGCTAGAAATTATCCGTGACCAAATTTAATTCAAAATTCCCACGGACGGTCACAGAACTGTCCACGGACAATACACGGACATTTCCGTGGACTCGGGACCCTCCTTCCTCTGCGCGCTCAGTACAAACTTTCCAGTCTGGGACTGGCCTTAGTTTTTTATCAAAGAAACTGCTTAAAGATTCAGTACAACTTCAGATTCATGCCAAGGTAGGCAGATTTTCAAACGTTGTTACGCCAAGAACCAATTTTACTGAAAGAAGGATGCCGCAACACCAACAAAAAGTCAGGTCTATGCTGAAGATCTCTGGGCCGGAGTGCATGGAATGCACCCTGGTGGTATGGATTAAACACTGCTGTTGGGTATTTCAGAAAAAAGGTATTCTGTTGTTGGGGTGCAGGTTGGTATTTGAGATATCTCAAGAAACTAGCACCCAGGAGTCGCCTTCATCTGATATCCTTCATTATCAGCATCAGTGATATGTTACACAAAGTCCTACCCCAGCCTAACAACAAAAATATGGTAACAGAGCAGAGGTATGAAGACTTGCATCACACCAAGTGAAACTGATGAGCTTCTATCTCATCCCCAGGCCCCTGAGCTTCATTTCCTGAATAATGTCCCCAAATACCCAAGGTACCAAATCCTGATGTAATATGAATCTTTGTTTTCATGTTGGCTCAGTTGATATTTTCTCACAACAGATGTCTACAAATGAAGAAGTTGCGGATAGGAATGTTGAAATATGGAAAGTCAAAAAGCTAATCAAAAGTTTGCAAAGGGCCAGAGGGTAAGTTTGGAAGTGGAACAACATGTCTTCCTTTGTGTCACTTACTGCAATTCCTTGAATTGCAGTTTCTGAAACAGAATGATTTATGTGGAACAGATCAATATTTAAAGGTGCATTCCACTGTAGGAACTTGATATCAGCGAACTGCATCAGGTACCCATTTATGCTCCTGGGTGGAGAAAGGCACAATTTGTGTTAACTCCTTGCCCAAGGATGCTTTCCTCAAAAGTGGCCAGTGCTGGCTTTGAACCCACCACCTTTGGATCGTGAGCCCAACGCCTTACCACTATGCCACGGAGAAAGAGCGACATGCAACAACCTATCCTGACCCACTGATGAGCAACTGAAGGACAATAATGAAAATATTCTGGATGGGAATCTCTCTGGGGAGTCAATGGCAACTAGGATGCCTGGCAAGCTAAAATTTCTGTACTGAAAACAAAACTTCCTAGATAGCTCCCTTCAAAGGTTGCTTTTGAATGCGCTTATTCAAGGCTATACAGTAGATTGGCTCCCCACAAAGAATAGGATAGATCAGTGTGTCTGTGTTAATGTCATGAAGTTTTTTAATGGAAATGCCCCAGCTTACAGTGCTGAGATATTCCATCCAGCCAATCAAGGCGGAATAACGTGAAGATCTAAGTTTAGATTAGAATTTCCATTTCCCAAAAGTACTTCTGGTCAAAAATGCTTATCTTACCTAGGGCCAAAAATATGGAATAGTCCTCCATCTGACTTAAAATCAGCTAACAATCCAAATGCATTTAAACATAAGATCAAAGAAATTTTTTCCAAAACATATGATATATTCGTCTTCTACTAAGACCCTCATTTCAGTTTCAGTTTCAGTTTCATAATTTTAAAATTCCTCAACATACAACTCCAAATGACAAAATTAAATACAACATGCAAAAATAATTAATACAAGACAGATACTACAGCAGAAATCTAAAATAAAATGTGATTACATGATGAAGACAAAGGAATTGCATGGGGGAATTTCTTAAGGAGGGGCTCTCTCAGTAGCTAGGCTAATCGAGGAGAGAGCACCCCCTATTAATAACTGATTAGATAAGTCTTTTAAAAATCTCGAAAATTCTTTGAAAAATTTACCTATCTAATTTTTGACGGAGGTTGAATGGGCACCTTTTATGATCTGTAATTGTTTTCAAAGAAAAAAGTTTTAAGTTTACCACGAAAAATATAAGCAGAAGATGAACTTTATATCTCTGAGGGAATGTTATTCCAGCATTTTGCTCCAAAATAACGAACTGACCTAAGACCATATTGAAGGGTATTTGTCTGATTTAGAAAAATATCATTATTAGTTGCTTGCCGTGTACGATATGGATGAACAGATTCAACTAATTCAAAGAAAGAATGAAAACAAGATCCCTCCCAACCATGGTTTTGTCAATGTTTAAGCCGTTTTTTGTACTGATAACAACTACAGTACTTTCCAATTTTCTTTTTTTTCATCTTTTCTATTATACCAGCACCTCTATGGGGACCATTATGGAAATAAGGTCTGCTTGACCCTTTAATGCTATCCCTGCCAC
The DNA here is from genome assembly GCA_964020215.1 of Aurelia sp. 3 sensu Dawson et al. (2005). NCBI lineage: Eukaryota > Metazoa > Cnidaria > Scyphozoa > Semaeostomeae > Ulmaridae > Aurelia > Aurelia sp. 3 sensu Dawson et al. (2005). The sequence continues at coordinate 14,373,115 of OZ026585.1, forward strand.
TGTAATAAGGGATGTTTTCTTTTCTACCCTTTTAACCTTAAAACTATATTGTATCGTATTATATCTATTTTCCTTATATTTATCATAATAGAGTACCATCACCCTGAATCAGCACCTAGCGCGTTCTCCGATATTAGAGTTGTTTACAAACTTTTAAAAATGGAACGGTCTGGGACTAGTATGTGAAAAGAAAGCGTGAAAATGGTTCGCTGACTCCATATTCTTGCTCTCTGACTGTTCTTGCTTGTTTCATTGGCTTTGCTTAAGTGCTACAAAGAAGTTTTCAACGTACCTGAAAACTGACGGTAAGCGTTCGTCCATTTCTCCATTCATTTTTCGAAGCCGTGTTTTTGTTTTGATTCATTTTCATTGATAAGATACTGGTAAAGGTAAAATAACTTGTTTCAATAGTTTCTTATGCCCTTTGAATCAAATATTTGAAAAGTCCTTCATGTTGTCGATTTCCATTTTTATTCAGGGGGTTTCTTTTCCAAAGCGAGTGGATTGGCTAAAAATCGTCCTGAACCAGTATAGTGTGTGAAAATGGTCTGGTGTAGTGCATAGTAAACTCTCCCCTTACCGCTGGACGACTTTATGAATGAAAACAAGTGGAAAATAATATTTTTAATCCAGGAACACATTCCCGACTTGGCGACCTTTGTGGAACTGGAAGAGGAACATTTTTTTTGAATGATGTAATGACGCTAATATGTATGAGAGGTTAAAACTCGGGAGAAATGAAAAGCTTTAATTTTCCATCCGATCAAAATGCAATGAACATTAATTACATAGGGGATGTGACCCTAGAAAATAGCTGTTTTGACAGTATAGTACAATTTCCTTTTAGATAGCTGATTGCGGTAAAATGAGGGGTGCCAGTTCAGGGCGATATAATTCAGTTAGGCCAATTTTCACTGTTGCTCCTTTAAGTTCTGGCTGTACTTCTAAAAGTGGGAAGATTAAGTTATGAAGTGATGCAGTAAACACAATAAACTGAAGAATCTTCTAATGGCAAATTATTGTTTGAAGTCCCTAGCATAATGCTCATAATAGGTGATTTATCTGAAAGGTACCGATTCAAGGCGATGGTACTCTATAACTTGTAAATGTTCTTTTAAGTGGCAAATTAATACATACATACATAAAATATTCATTTTGTAGATCACATTGCATTGTAGATCACTGCTATAAACTTATTTAATTGGCAAAATGATTAATACATATGTACATGCATTGATTTCATTAAAATCTGCAATTTTATCTTCCTAGCCCTGTTTTGGTCAACTTTGATTTCTTTGGTAAATATTTTTTAGATGTAAACAAGCAGAATTATAGAATTATATATGTAGTTGATGGCACATGACAAGAGCCAAGTTACATATGTTCAAAAGAGCCCAAAAAGTGCTGATAAGTTTTTGTTTATGATGATCTTCTTCTTTATAGAAATGGAACAAGTATGATATCCCTGATCATTCCTCCCAAAGATCAGGTGTCAAGAGTGGCTAAAATGTTGGCTGATGAGTTTGGTACAGCTTCAAATATCAAGAGCAGAGTCAACAGGTAAGACAGGAAATGTTTATCTTAAAACAGGATTTTAACAAGCCAGATTGACCAGCATCTATTTATAAGAACTTATTTCCAGGAAATATATAAGTGTATGTCAGAATCAAGTAATTTCCAATCAGTGTTGAATCAAAAAAAGGCCACCAAACTTCTAAATACTTGTTGTTTGACCACCTTATGTGATGACTATATCCCGGAAAAGCCACCTTCAAGAATATTTCAGATCCTTTAGCTCTCACGCAGCATTCAAAAGTAATTGTGACAGAAAGTGCTTGCAAGGAAGGACTCAGGCCACAAAACAATGAATCAACCTAGGTTTCACTATGAAAGAGGGCCCGTAAATTTGGATGGCTAGGTCACTTATTGTTCAATAAGAAGAAGAAATTACCATCCAAAGAGGCACCTGATTGAGAGGGAAGTGGTAGGGGCATTGCAGAGTAAGTGGATTAACAAATTCAATAGCCTGGGTGCAGACTTTGCTTTCCACTGCGAGGGAGAGCCAAGGTGGAACTTCAGGCTACCAATACCAGGCCTTACTGGGAATGGCGTGCGATCGCTCTCGCACGCCTTGGCGCACACCTTCTCTTTCCAAGGAGTGCGATAGATTGCACGCGTTATCTTTCCAAAGGAGGATTAAAATCTTGTATTTCTCTGTAACAATAAGCCAATCAGGAAGTCCTAAATCCAAAATCCTTAATGATTTGATAGTTATAATTAAATTGTTTACAAAAGATAATCCTGCAGGATGTAACATAACTTAAACTGAAGAGTTATTTCTTTGACCTACTGTTTGTTCTTGAGAGACCAGTTCGTTCCTAACGCTATCGAAAGTGGATATCCACAAAAACGGAGGTTTTTTCAAACGCTCTGAATCAATGTGAACTCACAAAAACGGAGGTTTTGAAAATGCTCCAATGTTCAACAATTGACTTCACAGAACCGGAGCAATGTGAACGCACAAAAACGGATATCTTTGGCTCCGTATTTGTTACCAGAGGGATTAATGTGAAAGGACAAACCGGAAGTTTTCCCCTCCGTTTTCGTACAGAAACGGAGTAATGTGAACGGGTAGCATCTACGCAACAAAAGCGGATCATAACAAAAACGCAGCAGTGTGAACGGGCCTAAGAATTTGGGCCAGCGATGAAAATTATCAGATTTTGAGTACTCAGAGTTTCTTACGAGTTTCTTAAAGGTTCGATAACCATCTTCATTTCACTACCTGTTCCCTTGTGAACATTTCACAGGTTTTCGAAGCCATTCCAACTTTTATGCATTACTGAAGTACCTTCCGAGTAATTCAATACAGGAAACAAATGCAAATAACATAAACTATGTTAAGCTTTTATCAATATAAATAGTTTCATAAGTTACATTTTCCCAGTACTAGAGTTTCTTAATTTTCTGGCGATCTGAGAGTTTCTTGTGAACAGTTTCTTACGAAAAAAATACTGGTACACAAAGAAACATTTGATAACCTGGCGTCTTCTTTTAAATTAGGTTCAGCAGGCACTATCACCAAAACGAGAGGCATGACAAATTTTCTGCTGGCTTGCCTCTTCATAAAAATAGGAAAATGCTAGTATTGTCTTGGCTCATTCTAATGGGAAATTCTACAAAGTTTGACCCGTTGAAGGACAGGTGTAAAAATTCACAGATGTTCAAGATGTGGGACAAAAATCTTCAAGATATCAAAAATCCTGAGAGTTCGAGTTAGCCCCATTTGCGCAAGAAAATGAGTAAGAATTTGTGACGGATCGCTTGACAGAGCACTTAGTTTCAACACTGGAATATCTTATGATTGAACAAGGCTAGTTATTTCCAATAGAAGTAGGCTAGAGATATCCAGGAAATATTTCACAAGATCTCCAAATGCTGAGTTGTCAAGAGATGATCTTAAGCTCTGATCAAAAAGTTGTAGCATGATATGATACATTTTGCTAAACCTTTGATTTTTCTGCTTTGTGGTATACCTTGACAACACTGTAATGTCAAAACTTTCAAGCACAAAGAATATGCCTTATCAAGCGCTTTGTTAGAAACCTTGGTAGTTAAGAAAAAGGAGACTGAAACATCTAGAGGGGTATCGCCCTGGTTGAGGGTAAACACGTTTTGACCGATGTTAACTCTCTTGCGTTTGTTGCTGAATAACAGGCGTTTGGGCCTAGTTAAAACCAAAAAGTTCGCATAAATAGTTTGGTGACGCCATTTGCTAAATTTTTTCTGGTTTGTGTTTCTTAAAATTCCGTCCACAAACAGAGGGAGAAGTGCACAAAGAAGGTCACCTGAGATGTAACAGTAAGTATCCGCCATTTCTCCTTTCACATTTTGTTGCACAAGTTTCTTTTTGCTTGGTTTCCGGACGTTGTTAAAACTTTTACAACAAACACATGGCCTCTCACCAAGCTCCGCTTGCCCAGAATAAGTAATTGACGTAACTTTAGAGACATGACATCCGCTTCCGCCATGACGGGCTTCTTTTTGAATGCCGTCTGATTGGCCTGAAGTCGCCCTGGTTGAGGGTACCGTGGTATCTTCCGGTTCTTGAACGAAATCTGCACTGTCAACGCATGGCAGGCGACTACTATTTGCTGCAGAAGCATATATTACGGTGCAAAAGCAGGTTTTTTCTATTAATGGACCGTAAAAAAATTTTTTTTTTAAATCATGGATTGATTTAAGCATCGTTCAGTTCACCGAAGGAAGAAAACCGATGTTAGCGTGCTTGAAAAGTCTTAAAACGAAAGCGGCAACAAAGGTCAGTGCTTAGGATAACGAAACACAGTAAACGCAATCAAAAAACATTTGATAACAACAAAAACTCTTTATTCGTTGATATGCTGCTAATTTTCGCATCAAATTATCTTAAATTTACCTGAAACCATGTAAAAATTTGATACCCTCAATCAGGGCGACATTGGAAATTTAGGCCCTCTCAACCACTCTGTTCTCGAGTAGCTCGCTCTTAAAGACAACATCACCAATGACAAATATATTCTATATCATCAACAGTGAAGAGTTTACGAAGGTGTTTATGGTAAATTTCGTTCTGAAAAGTTTTGCGTTCAGCAAGAATATTCGATCAATGTAAAATACCCTCAATCAGGGCGATACCCCTCTATTCCTGCTTGAAATCGGTAACAGAGTGTTTTGTGCTCTTTTTATCTTCGTTATCCACGATTACAGTTTATTTGAAATTGTGAACTCAGATGAATCAATGTTTTGAAATGACTTTGCATTAGTAAAACTGATCAAGTAAAACTCCAGTCGACATAGTTTTAATGTTGATTTGCAACTGCACTCCATCACACGCCTGAAATGGACCAGGTGTGTGATTTGCCACTCCCCTACCGAAATATTCCCAGTAAGGCCTGAATACAAATTATGTGGCGATTTTACTTGTGCAGCCACGGAGCCAGAAACAGACAGTCTTTATATGCTATTCTCAGGGCTCTCTTGTGCAGCCTGTTGATTTTACTGTTCATCTTTCTGCTATGAAACATCCAAACCAACGGACAGTATTGGAATTGGCTAGTTACAAATGCTCGCATCAAAAGCCTCAATTTATCAGTACCAAGACAAACAGACATGTGTGACAAAGCAAATAGTTTATTACCAGCCTTTTGACAAATATTGCTCTTCAAAGCTAAGATTTGTGTCAATCAAAATTCCTAACCAGTTTTTACTCTTTTGAATTAACGGCACAGCTGCCAATATTTATGCTGAGCTCTTCATTCATTCTTTCACCACATTGTTATGTGACGATGATCATGAGGCTGACTAAAGAATTTACATATGGCTACAACTTAAATACAGATTCATTACAGGAAGTGACTGCATTATAATACAATGGAATGAAGGAGAAATAGAAAGTCCATACAATAGAACTGACATGATAGAGAGGCTGTAATTGACGTGCTTGTAGTCCCACTACATTGTGTTGTGGTAGGTGGGCCCACTCCCCTTGTGGCCATGGCTCCTTTGAGCAAACACAGAAAGAAGGAACATATTGTATATCTGAATAGCTGCTACCTCAATTCATTTATCTGCCAGGTGACCCAGAACAAAGTGACTTAACACAACATGTTATAAGAAAACAAGGAAGTGGCTGATTGAAATGCTTCAAACATTGTTTGGTCACTAATAGACTAGCCTACGTTTTGAGTATTAATTATTTTTTCAGCAGAAACAATTTCCAAAATTATGGATTTTGAGGAAAAGAGCATGCGTGAAATCCCCAAATATTTTTCAAAGATAGGATCAATTTAAAGCCCTTTCAGATCTTTGATGAGGAGCATGTGGTCATTGCAGCATGCTTTTCAATACATTTTGAGTATCCCCTTTTCCAAAAGCCTTAATTCAGGAAGTTTGCCGTGCTGAAAAAATTACAAAATACTCATAATGTAGGCTAATACTTTGGCTATGGAGCAGCATTTCAAGCATTTAAACCAGCTACTTACTTTTTTTCTATAACAGATTGTATTGGGTCTCCCTTTTCTTGGTCACCTGGTAGTGCAAAAGCTGAAGTTTTGGCATTACAATTCTTGCCTATTTATCAAAAGCTGAAGTTTTGGCAATACAATTCTTGTACAATTTGTGTTTGGCTCAAAGACAAATGTGAGTAAACTAGATAGATTGATTCATGTGATCAATTTGATATTTGTTTCAGGTTGTCAGTTTTAGGAGCAATTACCTCTGTACAGCAAAGACTAAAGCTTTACAACAAAGGTATATTCATTTGACTTCATTCAACACATGTTCTGCATTTGTAACAACATCTTTTATTCTTTGATGACATAGTTGAGGTAGAAGTAGGAAAGTCGTTGTATTCTATTGAATAAAATCAAGGGCACATTTTTTAGATTTATTTCAAAAAAGATACTAGACACAGGCAATGCACAACAGAAACCACTAGAAATAACTTCATTCTTCCAAAGATGAAACTAAGTGTTGTTAAACACACCATACATATATCTACATTGGTGCCATCACCTGGAATAAGATAAAAGCAAAATTAAGAATTCTGAAACCAAGCCATGTTTAGTAAAACATTGTTAAATCATTCACAGCGAATCCTGGTATAATATTGAATTTGATGGCATGCTGCCATTTGCACACTTTCCAAAGTTTAGGTGTGTGACGGTGTGCGGTCCTTCACAGTTCATCAAACGGGACAACAGGAAAGGTGGATCACCCAACTTTGTGACCTCTATGCTCCCACTTTGTAATTTTTGTACTTTAATGGACCAACAAGGAATATGGTTAAAACAATGCTACAAAATCTTAGAAACTGTCTGGAAATACTGCCTGGGAGAAGGCCCATGAAGGAAGCAAATCAAAGGAAAAATCATATTATTTCCCATCGTGAAAATCCAACCAATTAAAAGTATCTTTGTGCATTTGATAAAGTTCTTGCCCTGTATATTTCAGGCATGTGTGGAGGTGTGCACATGCTATAGCACACCTAATATTACTAGGACTGCATAGCAAGCAGTAATATATAGATTGAAGGTTGTTGTTCAACTGAAATTCAAACTTGAACTGAAACTTGGAGATTACACCCCATAACCATGCATTGTCCACTTCTATATTTTGGTTCATTATAGCTTGATCATTAGAGGGATTATTTCTATAATCCTGATCCTTGTATCTGATTTTTATCAATTTATCAGTTCCTGGTAATGGTCTTGTTATTTACTGTGGCACCATTGTAACTGATGAAGGAAGAGAGAAGAAAGTAAACATCGACTTTGAACCATTCAAGCCAATCAACACTTCTTTGTATCTTTGTGATAACAAATTTCATACTGAGGTAAATTTTGTTGTGTGTTAGCTTCTTTATTTGTGCACATTTTTAAGTGCAGGAACATGTGATGGTTTCAGTTGAGATAGGCAAATTTTGCAATAGTACAGGGTGTGTCAAAAAACTTGTTCGAAGTTTGATTAAATATTGAAAAATAACGATGACATGGACAGTCTCATGGGAAGATAACCATGTTCCTAAGATTATGAAATGATTTAGAGACCAGAATCTTGCAAATCAGTATAAAATTCACTGAATTGCGAGTGTTCACAGATAAAGAGTATGTGATAGCTGAAACCAAAGACCCCCAAGATTACTTGTGATGCAAAAAAGCTCGAAGACCGAGGTGAAAGAAGCTTATCCAATGTCATACTTCGCGTTGATATAAGAGCAAACCAAATATGACTTCTAAAAGTGATTTAACCCTGCGATCATTGTCAAATTCGCTCAACATTTCATATGTCCAAAAACAATGGTTCATAACATAATTGGTGAGAGACTGAATCTGTTTCCTCAAAGCATCCATATGCTTGAAAGTTAGGTTATCGAAAATCTGTTCAAATCCCATTTGGTTCGCCCTGAAACAATTGAGAAATAACAGAAGCAATGACCTACGGGATTTTTACCAAACATGCCATTTCGAGGCCTCTGGTTTCAGCTCTGGAACAAACTTGAACTTCAAAGCCTTGTAACTCCATGAATTTTTAGCGGATTTGCAAGATTCTCGTGTCAAAATTTAATTTAAAATCTCACGAAATGGTTTGCATGACCAGGTGCCCATTCAGCGTATCGTGATTTTTTTGTATTTAATCATACGTCAAACAATTTTTTGAGACACCCCGTAGAATGTGCAATTACGCAATTGATATATTTACGCAAACAAATTGGTTAAAGGGTTTGTACAAGGTTAAAGGCTTGAATTTGCAAAGAGCAAAACAATCTAAAGTATTCCATTCAAATCCATGTTGTACGCACCCAAGGAACAATGAATAGCGAAAGAAGCAATACTGTGTCAGAGCTTCTTCTTTGTTTTATTTATAGAGAAGCCTATTTACCATTGCACACTCCCTCAAATATGGCTGAGTAGTCAAGTAGTGAATATAAACATGATAGACTTCAACAGATGTTCTAAAAATGGGTGGCTATAGGCTTCCTATGAATTGAGCCAATTAACCCCGTTAACCCCGGGTATGGCAGGTGAGGTGCTTTTCCTCATATAAACAGGGCCTAAGAGGAGAGGATGTATAATTGAATATCAAAGGAACAATCAAGGGAAGGAGGATAGATCTGGAAATATGCTGTTTTAATTTGATTTTCTAACTCAGAAGCATTAATTTCATTAACATTCATATTGGAAATTAGATTTATGAGAACGGTAAAACCCTTTCAAAGGTTTTTTCCTAACTCAACTGATCTGCCATCTTTTCTTATAATGAATCTTTGAAATTTCAAGAATTACAGATGAAGTGGAATTTGGGTGTAATGGAACCTGAAAATAATATATTAAATCTGCTATGTCTGACAAGTTATACCATGATAAGTTATATCATGAGTTTGCGAGATAGAGTGAATTATGAAATAGGCTTGATTAACAGACTCATTGAGTCCTAAATCCATCAACGCAACAGAAACATCGTAATCTGACAAGGGTGTGACGAAACACGTTTTTGGTTTTTCAGCGTTGTACTTTATTGCAGTTACTAACATATTTCTATCCTTTCAGGGTTTAAGACTAATTCTTTTTTCACTTCCAATATTCAACAATTACAGGTCTACAGTGAATTTTGAAGAGATTTGTTATTCAAACATCCACAAATGCAATAAGGCTCAAGTTTTAGCAACGTTTATTGTAGTGCTTTTTCTAAAATCTTCACCGTTGTCTAGTCCCTTCCACATTTTCAATGAAAATTCTTCAGTCAATAGTTAGTTTATGTTTCTAGGCATTGACAGCATTGTTAGAAGATGACAGTAAATTTGGCTTCATTGTCATGGACGGAAATGGTGCATTATTTGGAACACTGTGTGGAAACACTCGTGATGTCTTACACAAATTTACAGTTGATTTACCAAAGAAGCATGGTTAGTCAATCTTACTGCTTTCACACCAACAAAGCGTAACCAGCTTTTCTTTAAACCAGGTTACATTGCAACCAATCAGATGTATTTGTTTCGTTTGATTGACCAGTTAGAAAGCCCCATTCGATAACCTGGTTTTATTTCAGCTGGTTTTACTTGCAATTTTGAATTGGGTATTGGCAACAAGCATATGCCTGCAGGCTATCACAAACAGATTTGACTGCGTTCCAGCTGTTTTTTACATTATTTTGTTGCTGACATAATATGATTGCTAAGCACTGGTTTGGCAGAAGTTATTTCTTGAATCCTTACACTTGATTGAGTGCAAAGCAAGCTGCAAAATGTTTATTTTAGTAACCTATCTTAGTTTCCATAGGGATCTGATCTGCATACTCTGTTCTTCTTCTTGGATAATTTTGACTTGTGCTCTCAGTTTAGATAACTGTATGCTTTACTGAAGACTGACAGCAATCTTTAGGTTGAATAAAATGTCCAACTTGGTAGTTAAGTAGTTAAGTATGAAATCCGAGAATAGCAAAACATGAGCAAGACTTGCGTTATATGTTTCAGCGAAGTGTCCTTTCAATACTTTGGCCTAGACTGTTCAGACCCATCAGTACAGGATAGGAACATGTTAATACCTAACAGTCCTACAAGAAACATTCACTTATTGATAGGTTCAAACGTGCCCAATTGCATGGAAGTATCATTGTCATGTGACTTTTTTTAATTTTGTTTTTAGGCAGAGGAGGTCAATCTGCATTACGTTTTGCTCGTCTTCGTATGGAAAAAAGACATAATTATGTCCGTAAAGTTGCGGAAACGGCAGTACAACTATACATTAGTAATGATAAGGTAGATACATTGAGTTATCCGGTTTCTATTCCATGTTTAAAAAGATTTCACACATTTCACAAATTGCATTTTTGCATTTTTTTCCTTTCTTCCGTCTGCCAAATCTTCATATTTGTCATTTGATTAATAAATTGTCTGCTACTTGATACCCGGAAGACAACATTAGATGGGAATTTTATTTGAAAATTACCATTGGCTTTTGAAGATGACTGGAAATATTGGCAATAGTGGAATTTTGTCTGAGAATTGACAAGATTATCTTGTTCTTGAAATTTGTTAGTTGTGTAACATAAGATGAGCAAAAACAACCCAGAAGATAGCTAAGCCCTCGACAACATGCTGATACAAACTGGTGTTTTGGGTGCATGGTGTACCCTAGATGCGGTCTAGCCTGTAGATTTTTTGCAGGTCACCCGGTGGTCATCATGTTATAGGTCATAACTGCGAAGCTCATGGTCAACCATGTGTATATTCCAAACTTAGTTCATCAGTTCATTTCATTTTTAACTTAGTAGTTGTATTGAAATCACCATCACCACCAAATTTAAGAATTTCAATGCTGATTCATTATATTTCACATCTACAGGTCAATGTAACTGGTTTAGTAATTGCAGGATCAGCAGATTTCAAATCGGAGCTCAGTCAGTCAGATATGTTTGATCAGGTAACTCTCTCTCTGTTCAATTCCTTCTGGAAGTGTCTCAAAAATATTGTCCTATGATTGCCAGTGGCGGCCACTTGGGAGAGAGGGGGTGCCGCTGACCCCATGTGAGTTAGAGGATAGGTCTTTTGTTCAAACATAATAGAAATAAGCAACGCCTTTGAACTGAAACAATAGTTTTACCAATAATGGGCTAAGTTTCCGCCACTGGCAATTGCCCCGAAATATCAAACTAACAAAAAATAGGGTGAAGTTTTTCAAATCGTTTGGAGGAAAAGGATTTTCAAAGATAATGTTAAAAAGGAGCTTCCTTCTATTGTAATGATCGTTCAGTATTCCAACGTCATTTTCTTACAAATTTCTTCCTCTAAACGTCTACTTAGTTGATGCAAAGTAACGAAACAAATTTCATTGAAATCGTACATAAGAGCACCCACTTTTTAGGTCTTAGCTTGGCTAAGGTTCTAATTGTGGAGCCCAGAATTTAAGAAAATGCATATGAGAGGGCACATTAGTATACAGAACCATGCTTTGTAGGACATAAATGAATTATTTGCTTTGCACGTGTAGCACCTCGAAACAGCTCTCCCGTTTCCGTGGAGGTCTTGCAAAGCTCAGAAAGCTTTCTTAAGAAATGTCTCTTGGAAGGTTCTTAAGAGTTGCGATTCTTGCATTTTTGGGTTTTCAATGCAGTCATGACATGTTTTTCTTCAAGCTAATAACGTAAACTTGAAGGAAATCATATTTCTGTCATTATCAGCACGTAAAAGAGATTGTAGAGATAGTATTGCAGCTTCTTTTTTATTTTCTGAATCGCCATAATAGAATTATATCAAATTACTCTGCAGTCTTTTTGAAGACTTCATGCCTTTCGTGCTCCAAGGAATTGTTTTGAACAGTAATGGCGACCATTGCCTAAGTTAACAATTTTCGGTGCCCGCTGATTCGCTTTCCGACGTTTCAAAATGATGCGAAATTATCAATCTTTAATTGACAGAAGGAGCCTTCCAGAGAACTTAATGTAAAGTTTTATTAGAAATCACGTGTGTCGTGTATGATTTATTGCTGTTCGTTTTTTCAAGCGTCTGCAAGCAAAAATATTAAAAGTCGTAGATGTCTCATATGGTGGTGAGAATGGCTTCAACCAGGTTGGTCATTTGATTTCATTTTTAATGATATCTAAGTTCAGTATATACATTTCCACAACAAGGCATATACCAATGAGACATTCTCCTCATATTTGCCAAAGGTAAAATTGGTGGAAGCCAAGACGACCGTGACGAAAGTTTGTTTTGAGAAACATACGGATGCAAATCCAAAATATCTACAAATTTTCTGCAACAGATCATGTTCAACCGCTACGGAATTTAGTAAATTAACGTTCAACAAATACGTTGAAACGTTATTTTTATCAGTAAATTCAACATCGACAATGCCAACAAAGCAACTTACCGCACGCATAAACGTGTTCTTAGGATCCGCTGTAATTACGACTACAAATCTTGTTTTGAAATATTGTGCACTCGAAGTGGCATCTTTAGTATACATGTTGAAAACTTGCAGAAATTATTGACAGAAGTGTAAGAGTCAGTGAATCATTTAGTCCATCGCTTATGAGGAAATTAGGAGAAAAGAAAAATCTTAGTTATGAGAAAATAAAATCTACGCAAACTGTCAAAGTTCAATGTATTTTGCTTTGGACAAGGATCGCTTTCTTTAGAGGTAGCTTTTTCTGGAGAAAGTTCGAATATGGTGTCAAAAATGAATCAACACTTTCTACTTTCAAAAAGAAGATCAAACATTGGTTGGGACTAATGCAACTGCAAAACATACCATTCTTACTTTGTATGAAACACTAGCTATTGTAGCTTGTATCCGTAGGTATGAACCACAATGGCTTTTTGTGAGCACTGTTTCTCAACTACACATTCTCTGTATTACAGGCTATCGAATTATCAGCAGAAGTATTGTCAAATGTTAAATTCATTCAAGAGAAAAAACTAATAGGTAATCTTTCATAGTTTTACAAAGGCCACTCTTTGATTAAAACTAATCTCAGAGTGGAATGTGAAAATCAACTGTTTTTTTCACTTATTTGACATCATGGTAAGTCCACACATGCAAGAAATGGCCATATAAACGGCTGCAAGTTGGGCATATATTTTCTCCTTTTTGGCAAACTAGGCAGCCAATTTTCCCAATTTTGTCTATATAGATCGTTAAAGATTATTAAACAGAGTTTATTGCACTGCCATAGTTGTTCCCAATCTCCCCTTTAACATTTTATCGTATGAAATGATATTTTGTTATTTTATTTTACATATTTTGACCTTTAACCTCTGTAGACCTTTGCAGCTATCCAGTAAGGTCCAAGACTTTCAAAATACAGCTTGACGGAGGAAAACGTCCCTTTTAAAAGAAAAATTGTTTATTGGGCATACAAGAATTGTGCAAGGTTCTTGAGAAGATATTTCCTTGCATATAAAAAACTAAACAGCGTTATTTAAACTTTTCAGTTTCTTGAAACCAGTGGACTTGCCCAAGTTGTCTTGTAAGAAGGAGACGACTTGTCCGGAACAGCTCTTCATTAATAATTCAAAAGATGTGTGTGACCTGACTTGACCTGATTTTTGCAATAGGACCTAACCACAAAAAATTTGAAAACAAGGGAGTCAATTGTAACTGTTTACACAAGTGCGCTGTTGTGGAAATAGCAACGCCAATACATAAGCATCTTCTCGTTTTGACATTCAGCTATTTCTGTTTCAATGTTAGTTTGCCCCCGTCATTTTCTTTCAGAGAAACGCAGTATCTTGTCTACTATTGGCCAAACATCACGATCAAATGTACCGCCTGCTGTACTAAAAACTGTCCTGCTATCCAGCTGTGCTATCAAGCTGTGAACTGTTCATAACAAGTCATCTCTTTCACTTACAAGACTACTTTTGCAAGTCCATGTATCTGGGAACTTAGGCCCCGTCCACACGTATCCGGATATTTTTGAAAACGCATCTTTTTTTATCCGTTTTGGGTTCCCGTCCACACGGAGACAGCGTTTTCGGTCACCGAAAACGAAGCTTTTCGAAAACGCTCTCCAGAGTGGATCTTTTTGAAAACGCCGTTTTCATGTTGTCGTGTGGACGGGTGAAAACGGAGCTTTTCGAAAACGCTGACGTCAAGGCATCGATTTACGACGTATCAGAGCATGCGCACGGATCTTTAGGGACAACGAAAGGGCATTTTGATTGTCTGTTTTCTTTTGTCGAAGTTCGAACAGCGAAGTTTGAATGTAGCAGCGTCTTCGTGTGGACGGGGATATTTTCGAAAACGCTCCTCGTGTGGACGCGAATCTTTTTGAAAACGGATAAAAAAGATGCGTTTTCAAAAATATCCGGATACATGTGGACGAGGCCTTACTGTGATCTGTTATGACAATCTATTCCTTGAGCGTGCAGGCAGTAGGCTTCTGCTTTATTAGTATGTGTTCAAGCAGCTGCAGGGTGTGATGTGTCCGTAAACGTAAGACGATATTTGTTTCATTGCATGAATTTTATTTATTGTTTATTATCAATGATCTCTTCTTGATTGATTTGACTGACAGGAAAATATTTCGATGAAATTTCACAAGATACTGGCAGATATTGCTTCGGAGTTGATGACACGTTGAAGGTATGCATGTTGTATGCTAATGAATTGAGATAACAATCAAGAGATTCTTTACATATGACAATTGTCAGCAAATGGACCTAAAATTATTTTTTATAGACTATAAGTGCCAAGATTGAGTGATACTAGATGTATTGGGTTTATGAACTTAGATATCCAGAAGTCTTTCTTTCTAACGTATAGATGATGAACACCCGTTTTTTAGAATATTCTTGTAGTTTTCATCAAAATAGAGCTTTTCAGCTCGAAAATTTCTAAGGTTTTGAAAATTTATTACTTCAAGAGGTACGTATAAAATGGCATGCAAGATATTTTTTGTCCATACTGTGTGTTTTAGAATGCTCTGGAGCAATCCTGCCCAATTCTATTTTAGAGAAATATTTGTGTCATTTCTTAGGCGCTCGAAATGGGGTCGGTAGAGATTCTGATTGTGTGGGAAAACCTTGACTGTAACAGAATATTACTCAAGAATCATGGAAGTGGCGGTAAGTTAGTTGTCTTAACTCTACATATATTTGCAGTTTGTTTTCATATCTTTTTCAGAAATACCGAGAAAACCATTAAAAATGTGGGTGCACCAAAAACTTTCCCCTTTCGACAGTACACAAGGCCATTATCAAAGATTGATAGTGAAATCTGTTGTCAAAATACCAACGATTTCGAGCGATTTTTTTCGAATTTTTGGCCACCTTCTTCTTGCCCTACAAGCGATCCCTTGAATATTTCAAGAAAAATCCTAAGTATGCAGAATAACACTGAAAAAGTTTTTACAAAACAACGAGCAAACTGTTGAAAATGACTATGAACCCCCAGTGATCAGTTAATATCAGTTACTCAAAGAGATCGCTTAATTCTTGCGAGATTTTAGTATTACGTTTACTAATTCAAAGCCTTTGCTTTCCTTTACTGTAATCTCAATAATTCTTTTTGTGGACAGTAAATAATAGTATTTTCTTTGTTCTTTCAAATGCAGTCTGCACGAAATGTTTGTTCAACGTTATTTGGTCGATTTTGACCGCTCTGAAACAAGTCCTTTTTAAATCGTTTGTAACATGGGAAGCAGCTTGCTGAAAAAAGAGTCTTGATAAAGAATCATTATAGCTGTTAGACTTTTGACGTGTGCTATTTGTGGATTCAGACATTCATTGATTTCTTCAATTATATAACTTTTATTCATTAATTCGTACATTGGTTCATTCATATATTGATTTGATAATCTATTCATCGATTCACTATCTATTTATTCCCTTATCCATTCATTCACTTGATCATTCTTTCATTCACCTGAATTCATTCATTCATTCAGACATTCATATTTTCATGTTTTCATTCATTCATTCATTCATTCATTCATTCATTCATTCATTCATTCATTCATTCATCTATTCATGTAGTCATTTATTCATGTATTTATTCATTTTTGCAATGGAATTTTTTCTTTATTTCCAGATGAAAAGATTCTGTTCTTGAATACTGAGCAAGAAAAAGATCGTACAAACTTCATAGACAAAGAGGTAAATTCTGGAAAACGCACTGATATGTTTTCATCTCACAATGTGAATGGAGCTGGGCACCAAATTCACAGGCTTTATTTGAGATTGACAAAGATCCTTTATTTTCTGAACACTCGTCCGATGCAAACCTTGTCTGCACTTTGTAGAAATGTGCCCTTTTTTCTCGAATACATAACGAAGTCGTAGGAATATTCTGCAGCAGTATCTATCCACGTTTGAATCAATGATAGACACCGTAGCTATTCTACAAGGGAATCTGGATCGATCGATGTTTTCATACATTTTACGCGAGAGGTTCGACTGAGTGTCGTTGGAGCTTCCATCATTTTCATGCCCATTTGAAAGTTCTACAGAATTTATAAGAAATATCGTTTGATCCAAGTACTTTTTCTGTATTTCTTAGGAGCTCTCGAAATGTACCAGATCTGACAGACGTCTAAGTTTACATATTCAGTCTTCGAGTTTTATGTAGATCTTGTCTCAAATAGAGTTTTGAGATCTGTTGTGCGTGCTTGCTCTCGAGCCAGTAGAATATATCATTTCCTTTCATGCAGACTGGCGTAGAGATGGAATGTATCGACAAAATGTCACTGATTGAATGGCTTGCAAACAATTACAAAACTTTTGGTAAGTTCAACAATTTTAATGCACTCTGTGATGCAAAACAAGATCAACAGTTGGAGAATTGTACAAAACTATACTTTGAATTGCCCTATTGTGATTTATATTAGCTGTCTTGGAATATCATGCCTCCAGTGAAAAGGATTAGACTTCATCTTGTGATTTGATTTTAATCAGTGTGATTGTGAACTTTTTCTATTTGAGCCAGTCGTAAGTGAAATAAGAAGCCACCATTGAAAGTCTGGCTACAAGCGTATTTAGAGTTTCTAGACAGAAAATTTCAGCGGATAAGCAAGGAATTTTCGACAAAACAAAACTAGTTGTGAAGATTCATTGGCTGTTAGCGCTACACTGAGTTGTTTACGACAACCCATCCTTTAAGGTATTCTCTCCATTTAAGCGGTCTTTTTTTCGGTAGCACTCTGGTAGCCATTCTTCCACTGACAATCCAAAGCGGAGACGATAATGCCGATGTTTTTGATGAATTCGCTTTAGTCGACCAAGAACTATGCCAGAGTTTTCCTCGCAAAGTGGTGGAGGTTTGGAATTTTCATTCTTACATCTCCGATAGGAATCAGCGATAGAAATCCCACTGACTGTGCCGATTATTTTTAGAAGATCCCTTATGATTCGTCAAAATTTTCTGGAAACTTGTCTGACATTCTTGAAAGTGGCGCGGTAGTTGCTGTTTCTACATTAAATCTCATCATATATCATATCACATCGGTTATTTTTTCAGGTGCTCACCTCGAAATTGTAACAGATAAATCACAAGAAGGAGCCCAGTTTTGCAAAGGATTCGGTGGCATTGGAGGTTTGTATTATCATACATTTTGAAAGTTTTGCATCATTGTACTCAGCATCGTATGAGCATAGATTTTTGATTTAATGTCACCCAGTGATTTTAGAATCACGGAGCCACCTTTATTTTACCACTTTACCAAGGATTTTTTTATCCATTTTTCTACTGCTCAGTGGAAGAATTCAAAATTGCTGCAGGATATGCAGGGTGAGTCGAAGAGTTAAACGCTTTGCCTTCATAAAAAAGCCATATCCTATGCTTCACAAATTCACTCTTGCTAAATCGGTACGTAAAACGATCAGGCGGTACAGTAAAGTCCCGGCTTTAAGAAACTGCATTGCAAGAAACCCATGTCTGATTTCGCTGAATAAAACACAAGCCTAGAAGACTCACTGGACTCATTCATGAAACCAATCAGGCTGTTTTTTTAAAGGAGTTTCTTTGTAAAGGCTGAACCTTACTGTCTATGACTGAGTCATGACAAATTCCTGTCTTTTCTAAACAGGTTTACTTCGATACAAAGTTGATTTCCAAGACATGGAATATGATGGATTAGACGATATGGAATTCTTCGATGAAGATGACTACTAACTTTCACGTGAATGTCACATGATTTCCTCTCATTGACACGTGATGGCATCATATGGCTGTCTTTTGTTGCTGCCATCCACTTGTCAATAGTATTACGCTATTTATGAAAGACCGATAGTGAAAGGCTGAATAAACCCATAAGAGCTTAGTACATATTGCATTCACAAAGTCATTTTCATTAAAAAGAAATTCATTGATATCAAGAGAATGATGAAATTATAGGTCTGATGTTGAATGAAAATTTTCTTTGATAAAAAGATCGTTATATTTGCCTTTTGCTCTCAAAGCTGAGCTCGGTTCATTTTGAAAGATACTGGATACCTGAATGCCTCACACAATAGACCATTTTATTTCTTAAAAAAGAGGTCTGGATTGAGCGTCCAAATGTGGTGAATTTGTGAAGGAAGAGAAAAGCACGACCTCCGTTCTCGCTATAACGATACTAGCTGTGGCAAATGGTTGCTTCGGATTTCAGAACACATTTGAGGGAGGTGATTAACGATAACTTTACTCAAAGTGAGTCAGGAATTATTTAGTTCATACACAGGAAGTCTTCTCTTCCCTCTGGCTTGTTTCTCGTTGTTTTCATTTATTGTTAGCTGATTTTGTAGTGTATTAGCTACCTCAAAAGTGCTAGCATGCAAGCGTTTCTTTTTGAGAGTTACAAATCGAAGTTAGCCGTTTTCAACCGTTGTTATTCAGTTGAAAGAATAGTCAGGTAACAGTGATTGAAACTAACAGGAATCAAAGCAAAAAGACCAATAACACTTGCCTCTGTGGAAACTGAACCACTGCCAACTAACTTCATGCACATTTGTCGATGATAAGGTCTCTGAAAGGCGTTCTAAAATCCGCAACCTCTTGCCTCGGTCAGCTAACAATGATTGAAACTAACAACGAGAAACAAATCAAAAAGACCAGTGACACTTGCTTCTATGTAAACTGAACCACTGTTAACTAACGTCGTGCAAATTTGTTGATAATGAACTCTCTTAAAAGTGCTCTAAAATCCGTTGCAACTTCTTGCCACAGTTAGTATCTGGTATCGTTATGCCGAGAATGTGGGTTATGCATTTGTTTCCGCTTCAAAAATTTACCAGATTTGCACCCTCGATCCAGCCTCTTTTTCAAAAGTAAAAAGGTCTCTTTCTTGGGCGGTCTCTTTGTCATTATCGACAGACGATTCTTTTATGTGAATCTTACTGATTCAAATCTTAAACTTGTGTTGCAAAGAATGTAGTCAAGTTTCCAATTTTATCTTAGTATCTGTGGCAAAAATCTTCGAGGGATTTTGCTGCAGCTTGGCAATAAACAAAAATCTGCAAAAGTTAGTTTACACCCATTTCAAGTCGAGAGATCAGTCTCTTAATAAAATTTGAATTCTTCAGCATATTTTATGCCATGAAAACTTGTGCCATGAATACAAAATATATCGTACGTCATACTTAAACTTTTAAGAGTATGATTACATAACCTGAAATGGGTAAAACAAACCATTGCCGACTTTATGTATTCTGATCCCGCCTTTGGATCATGTTTGATTCGTGAAAGAGAATGCAGGATATACACGTTGTTTTTTGCAATAAACTGCTTATAAGAAACTCAACTCTCATATCGCCAAAAAAAATTAAGAAACTCCTCTGCTGGGAGAATATAACTTGAGAAACTATTAATTTTTAACATAGGACATCAGCAACATCTTTTACTTTATTTCACTTGCTTCCTGCGTCATGTTACTTGGAATGTACTTGAATGATTTGTAAACATCGGAAAGGTTTCAAATAACCCTGTTTTGAAAAGTTCACGAGGGCACTGTGAACATGAAGATTGTTGTGGAACCTGCCCGCCATGTAAATTCGAAGATTATTTGAAAAATAGATTTTCATGATTGGATGACTATTCGAATATTGCTTCGTTATTTGCTTCCAGTAGATTCGAATATTGCTTCCGTTGGTATAAAGGATTACAACAGGAGTTCCCTTTCTTCAAAACCACAATGAATAAGAATGCTCAATGATTTCTTTATGCAGAGAAAACAAAATCCAATGAAGATACGATTCTAGTTTGAATAGTTTGAATATTGAAAACATGAGTGGTACGCTTTCACTGTAAGAAACTGGTAAGAAACCCTGAGTACTCATAAGCTGATAATTTGAGGAAACTTTTAGTCCTGCCCGAATTCTTAGTGTCTTACAGAAAAATACGTGCAGAATAAATAGCAAGAAAGTGATATCTAGTGGTTTTGATTAGATAAAAGACATCTCTATCTTCATTATACAGCTTCAAGACTGTGTGTCGATTATTTACAGTATTAAACGTTCGTATAACAAGTGTGACCTTATGCCAAAAGCCATATCGAATGATCTGAAGCTCTGCACTTTTCATTCACGCTTCATCTGGCACGCTTTAGGGATCTTCTATGTAGCAGAAGAGTAATATGACGTTCATTGTCACTGGGTGGAATTAAAATGGAAAGCCCATGCCCATCTCAGAAGACAAGCCTCCGCTATGGCAGCCACATGGGGAATGAAAGAACACGGCCCCACCATATGGCAATATTACTCCATTGTCAAGATGCAAGCCATGACCATGGTGACCGTATCCAAGTCCGTGATGCCCTCCGTATCCATGGGTGTCCAGTAAATGATATCCACCGTGCCCACTGCCGTATCCGTGATGTCCAATACCATGGTGTCCGTATCCGTGATGTCCGATTCCATAACCACCATGATGACCAAGTCCATATCCGATGATGTCATGGTCTCCAAAAATGTGATGTCCGTAACCGTGGTGTCCATGATGTCCGTATCCGTGATGTCCGATTTCGTAGTGTCCGCATCCGTGCAACATGTTAGTTCCATAACCATATGGTATACCATGTCCCGCTTCATACCATCCGGGATAACCGCATAATGGCGCTAAATAAGCGTGGTTATCGTGTTCATCGTCATCTTTATCGTCTTTTTTCTTGTCGTCTTTCTTATCTTCTTTCTTCTCTTGTCGCTTTTTGCCGACCTTATCCTTTCGCTCACCCGCCGAAGCAAACATCGCCCCAATGTCACGACCATTATCCATGGCAACAGGGACGAGCAACATTGGTACTATCGATTGTCTCTCTTCGGAGCTTGTCTCTTCTTCGGAATCATCATCGTCAGAGTTAGTATCATCCTCATTTTCATCAGCAGTTTCATCTTCCTTGGTATCGCTATCCTCATTATCGCTTTCATTTGCAAGGGAATCGTCATCTTTCTCAGTCTCTGTGCTTTCCTCAGTCTCGCTCTTCTTTTCACTTTTCTTTTTTACGTCAGCTTTCTGATCTTCGGCATCGCTCTCCCCTTCACTGTCGTCATCGTTGCCACTTGCCTCTGCATCTCCGGATTCTTCTTGTGGAACGACTTCTTTCTCATACGGTTCTTCCTTGTTGGGGTCCTTGTCATTATTTGGAACCACAGGTGGATTTTTAAACGGATCACCAGGAGTGTATGTCGATGAACTATGCGAGATTATTTTTGATTCAGAGTTCATGTCGGGTTTAGCTTGGTTTCGCTTATCAGAGTTAACCTCTGCATCAGGAGCTTTTACTGGAGAAATTTGTTGTTGAGGTGCAACTTTTGCCGCAACGGTTGCTAATTGTTGGGGCTGAGCTGCCACTTGCGTTGCAGGAGCTGCTAAACTTTGCGAAACAGGAGCAATACTGCTCTTCGCTTCAGGAGCCGTTGCAGGTTTTATCACAGGGGCTTCATTCTCAGTACTTCTCTTTCGCTTCATGTCCTCAAATTCCTTTGATTTTCCCGTGTAAAATTTGATATCCTGCATAGTCTCTGGAAGATTTGTTGCATCATTTGCCTTAAACATATTTTCCTTGACATCCTTCAATGACTCGCTTGCGCTAGAGGTGTTCTCATCCTCGTTTAGCTTGTGAGCATCAGGGACTGGAGCCTCTTCTTGTTTTGTATCAGAAACTGGCGGTTTTCCTGTCTGCTCGGGATTCATGTAAGGTTGATCACTAGTAGTAGTATCATTTTGTCCATTTCCTTGGCTTTCAGTAGTCTGATTGGCCTGAGTTGCGTCGTTTGTTTCTCCGTTGGCACCATCGATTTCGTCTTTCTTTGCTGCTGGTTCGGTTGCCCCTTCAGCTAACTCAGTTTCTTTACTGGACTCGCCCTTATCCTTATCCTTTTGAGTGAGATCTCTCTGGCTCCTGTAAATTTCATCGTAATGATCAACGAGTGCCCGAACATATCCATCGTAGTAATCACGCGAATGAGGCAATTTCTCTTCGTTGCTTCCCGGCAACGGAGCCGTGTTTATCGCTGCCACAATGGCCAAAAGTAATAAGATTCCTGAGCCTTTCGGCTCCTTCATTTTGAAAATACAATAACTACTTGATATTATGCGTCTCCTTCAAAATTATCGTTAATGAACGAAAACTTAGGCCGAGGAAAAGCCTGAAGGTCTGACAGAATTCGAGTGGAATGTGATCAGGTTATCTGCGTAGCGGCCTAGTCAATCTCGCCACCTGCACTGATCACCCAGCTCAATGAAAGCCAACAAAACATTTGATTAGTACGGCCCAATTACTTTCCGTCATCTTCAATGTTTATGAACAAAATACAGAAGTTGGAATTATTTCTTTCTTGCTTGCAAAGCGTAAAGAGGTTACCTGTCCACCTATACAGTTTGTTTATCAAACTTAGCTAGTTAAATGTCCTGAGAAATAAGCAAGGGATATGGGGAGGGTGGTTTACTTTTTATGTATTTCTCTGCAGTGATTCTTTTCCAATTTTTTGGTACATTCACTTTTTTAAGAGCGTCGCTTATCAAGGATGCAAAAGCTTCTTTGTACTGAAATTCGAAGGTTATGAAGGTAAATTAATTTTTCTAAACATGCGGCCAGAATACGAGTCTGTTAAATCGCGTGCCCTGCGTGCCCTTCAATCTCCTCGTGCCCTCGTGCCCAAAATTTCGGCGTGCCCTCGTGCCTTCGATGTTGGCGTGCCCTCGTGCCCGTGTGCCCAAATTTTCGGCGTGCCCTCGTGCCATCGATGTTGGCGTGCCCTCGTGCCCTCGTGCCTGCGTGCCCAAATTTTCGGCGTGCCCTCGTGCCTGTGTTGCTTTAAAACGATGGATAACATCTGACATGAACTTGACGACTTTTCACTTATTTTGACGACTGCACCACGTACCCTGCATTTTAAGTGCTCGTAATTTTCAATTTTTTTCTGTGATGATTAGGGTAAGACGGGGTAAAGTGAACTACGGGGGTACTTTCAAGGCTTGACCTTCATTTACAAATGCAGTTACAGATCCAAGAATTCTGTTTGATTTGATGAAACAAGGATATCTATCGATACAGGAAAGATAGATGGTCATAACCATGAGCTTGATAACTGCGTAAGATTTTTTTTGTAGTTTTGGTTTTACCTCAGGGAGAAGTTTCGGGGTAAAGTGAACTACCTCGAAAAAAGTGTTTCTCTCCGTGGTGATATGGTATCTATATGCAATATAACATTTTCTTAAGTGTATTCCCATGATTATCGATCGATTTGTATTCAGTATGTGACTCAAATTTGTACCCAAAAATAGTTTTTGGTAAATATATTGATTCTGCAAAGATTCTTCTCAACATAGGCCACCATTTCACTTTTTAATTTTATTCGATTTTTTTGTTTTGACACGCAAAGGACTGCTTACAGTCGCAAAGTGAATAACGATTCCAGGTTCCCCTGGTATTTGATTGGTTTTATTGAAAAGTTTGCTCAGTATTTCACTGTACCCCGTGTCGGGGTAAAATGAACTAAGCGAAGTGGTCTCCAGAGAAACCTCTTTTGTAAGACAGTGGAAAAAGATTTCAAAAACGTTTTTGCTGGATAAACTTACCCAAGGACATAATTTCAAAACAAAGTTGAAAAGTTTGCCCTCAGCTGCAGTCTCTTCTGCGTATCCTTAAAAAACTTCCAAAATAGTCCACTTTACCACATGTTATCCTAAATTATCTCCTTTAGTTGGTGCAGCCTAGCCGTTAATGTCCCTATCATTAATTAGATACCGTCACGTGTGCTTGTTGTTAAGTTCCGTAGATGTTTGTCTCTACAAAACTTTATCCATGTTTTAAATTTTTCACTTCAAATTCTCTGCTCAGGTTTCTCGGATGAAATTTAGAAAAAAAGGATCACTAAGTTTCAAACTTTCAAGAAACATTTCAAGGGTCACGTCCCTCAAGAGTGTCCTGAACATCAACATCGAAGGCACGAGGGCACGCCGAAAATTTAGGCGCGAGGGCACGCCAGCATCGAAGGCACGAGGGCACGACAAGAATTTGGGCACGCGGGCACGAGGGCACGAGGGCACGCCAACGTCGATGGCACGAGGGCACGCCAGAAATTTGGGCACGAGGGCACGCCAACATAGAAGGCACGAGGGCACGCTGAAAATTTGGGCAAGCGGGCACGAGGGCACGAGGGCACGCCAACATGGAAGGCACGAGGGCACGCCGAAAATTTGGGCACGCGGGCACGAGGGCACGAGGGCACGCCAACATCGATGGCACGAGGGCACGCCGAAAATTTGGGCACAAGGGCACGAGGGCACGAGGGCACGCCAACATCGAAGGCACGAGGGCACGTAGGGCACGTAGGGCACGCCATTTAACAGACTCCCAGAATACCTACTGAAGATTCTCCACAAGACTCGGAGACTTCTTGATCTTGTCTTGTGAAGGTTGCTTTCCAGAAAAGATTCCTGTGCCCAGTGCCCAATCCTTTCGTCGAACTTGTTCACAACTAAGGGAATGTTATTCAGTTGTTTGTTGTTGATTCAGTTTTTGCAGTGGACGCTTTTATGTTGGAAAATCAAAAATACAAATTGCAGCAAAAGCTCAAGTTGAAGCCCACACACAGTATTAAGGACTGCAAATTTACCTGAGGTCAATGATCTTTAGTCCTGTACTTTTATGAACGATTTTAGTTAACTTCATGGTCCCTGCAAATGAAACCAAAAATGTAGCACCCAATGTGTGAGAATAACCGATAGTTTATGCGCTTGTATCGCAGCTTAGACTGGTTCATGACGAAGCCCAGGAATTCTGTTGAAGATTGAGTAAATTTGTTGAACCATTTGAAGACCAAGAAAATCTGCTGTAACTATCAAAATAATTTTCACTTCAGCTTATTAACATGCAAAATCATTTCAACAGCACTCACTGTATTAATGATGCTCGTACTAGTAAAACAGTATTTTGATGACTGAAAACCCCAATTTTTAAGCCATACGTTACATCATTTTCCCAGTAGAATGATGTTTAACAGGGCATCTTTTAACATTGTAACTAGTGGACTATTGGCCCAGTAGACCCTTACCCTTTAGTATTTCTGGCGCATCAGTGTGGGCCGTTTACATTCACTTTCTTTTATCACTTTGTCCCTTTATTGTTCTTCTTGACTCAGGCCTCGTCCACACGTATCCGGATATTTTTGAAAACGCATCTTTTTTATCCGTTTTCAAAAAGATTCGCGTCCACACGAGGAGCGTTTTCGAAAATATCCCTGTCCACACGAAGACGCTGCTACATTCAAACTTCGCTGTTCGAACTTCGACAAAAGAAAACAGACAATCAAAATGACCTTTTGTTGTCCCCAAAGATCCGTGCGCATGCTCTGATACGTCGTAAATCGATGCCTTGACGTCAGCGTTTTCGAAAAGCTCCGTTTTCACCCGTCCACACGACAACATGAAAACGGCGTTGTCAAAAAGATCCACTCTGGAGAGCGTTTTCGAAAAGTTTCGTTTTCGGTGACTGAAAACGCCGTCTCCGTGTGGACGGGAACCCAAAACGGATAAAAAAGATGCGTTTTCAAAAATATCCGGATACGTGTGGACGAGGCCTCAGGTTCAGTGGTAAACCAAAATGAAAGAATATGGACTGATCTTTTATCGTTTTAATAGATACTACCGCGTGACCCAGAGAAAAGTTCCCACATTAAAAATTCATAGCACCAAGAGTACTTCACGGATTTGAATCATTCAAATTCTAGTTAAAAGCTGAAAGATGGAGGTTTTTTGCGATTTTTCTTAGTGTCCTATCAGGGCTACAAGTATTGGTAAATTTGTTCAACTTTATAAAAATTTCATGGTTGCAAAATGACTGAAAAAGGGCCTAAAACTTTGATCAAATCCTAAGGACTCTATTCACACCAAACAATAGGCAAGGGGCGTTTCCCCTCCCTCAAGAGTTGTAAGACATCGATTTTCAAACAAATGCAAAAGATTTTAAATCCCATGGCAATTAACCCTATTTTGGTTGCCCTAGTAGATTTTTTTGAATAACTCAGCGAGGAAGAATTTTATAGCCATGACACTTCTTGACTTTTTGCAACTACTTATTGTGCAACTTCTCAAATAGTTTCATTGAAATATTTTGAAAAATGAGGGGGCGGGAGACAATTTTCTGGGACTGACCCAGGAAAAATCACAAATTCTCAAATCTCAATTATCGCGAAAAAAGGAGCAGAAGTGGAATATTTTGCGTATTTCTTTTGTAATGTTTTGTCATTTGATGCATTCTATCATAAATGTCATGTTTGGATGGAAAATATGCTCCATATTTAATTTTATCTCGATTTTCCTGATTTTGCCCAATTTTGCCGCTTTTCTTGACCACTCAAAGGAAAATGCTGACGTAAGCAAAAATGATGGCTATTTTTAGGTTAATTTTTATGTTTACAGAAAGTACATGCCTGAGGCTTTTAGCACACCAAATTTGGTCGCTCTACCTATTACCAGTCAAGAGTTAGGTAGGGGGGCTTTTTTGCCCCCCCCCCAACCAAAATAGTACTATCAAATAGCCCAACCACTATAGGGTTAATGTGCGGAGGATATCTCTCACCCATTAGAAGTTGCATTTCCTTCATTATTCTGTACGAGGATGGAGTTCTTTCTGTTTTGATCAATGTTTAGGTCGTTTTTCAGTCATCTTGCAACCATAAAACTTTTGTAAAACTGAATTTACCAATATTTCTGGTGCTCGTGAGACATCAACAAAAATCACAAAAATATGATGATATTCCGGTTTTTAACTAGAACTTGAATCATTAAAATCTGTGAAATACTCTCGCTGTTATGAATTTTCAAAAGTGGGAACTTTTTTTTGCCTCACCCGGTAGATTGTTCATCAAAATAAAGAGCACCCAGAGAAATCATATTTGCGCTGCAATCATTGCCCCTTTAAAATTGGCTCTTTTAGCAGCAAGATGCGGACGTCTTTGAAAACGCAACTACTTTTTTATGTTCTAGAGCATATCTAATTTTCCAGCCTTTCCCCTCCTAGAAAGCTGCTTACAAACAGAGAAATTCCTTAAGAACAGCCAGCATTCTTGCAGTTTCATCATTTTTGATATGCTCTCATTACATGTTACCTCCCTTCTCCACGTCCTATTTTTGCAGTGCGGCCTTCAAACATATACTTTTCTGGTTGTCAGTTTCAGAATAGAACATATACGATAAGCCTCAAGAGACTCGTAAAAGTTTTAAGTTGCTTTCATTCTGTAACTTACATCCTCGAACAAAAGATGGCATCTTCTTGACTCAGAACTTCTTGCTAAAACAGCCAAATATAGCAAAGAGGGCTCCCTTTTCATTGAAAAAGGGCCCCTTTTGTTCCCTAATTATAATGAAAAAAGACAGGCTTGAAGTTACGATGCTGAAAGCATAGGGCTCGAATCTTTGCAAAACTCTAAACTTCAATGTGCAAAATGTCATTACTTTATTCTTTCAGCTTAACCCTATTTTGGTTGGGGGGGGGCAAATTTGCCCCCCCTAGTAGATTTTTTTGAATAACTCTGCGAGGAAGAATTTTATAGCCATGAAACTTCTTGACTTTTTGCAACTACTTATTGTGCAACTTCTCAAAAAGTTTCATTGAAATATTTTGAAAAATGAGGGGGCGAGAGACAATTTTCTGGGACTGACCCAGGAAAAATCGCAAATTCTCAAATCTCAATTATCGCGAAAAAAGGAGCAGAAGTGGAATATTTTGCAAATTTCTTTTTTAATGTTGTGTTATTTGATGCATTCTATCATAAATACCATGTTTGGATGGAAAATATGCTCCAAATTTAATTTTATCTCGATTTTCCTGATTTTGGCCAATTTTGCCGCTTTTCTTGACCACACAAAGGAAAATGCTGACGTAAGCAAAAATGGTGGCTATTTTTAAGTAAATTTTTATATTTACAGAAAGTACATGCCTGAGGCTTTTAGCACACCAAATTTGGTCGCTCTATCTATTACCAGTAAAGAGTTAGGTAGGTGGGGCTTTTTTGCCCCCCCAACCAAAATAGTACTATCAAATAGCCCAACCACTATAGGGTTAATAGATCGAAGGGAACTTGAGGACGTTTTCCATTATTCCAAAAAGCGCATTTTTGATATTATCATTATTTTCAGAGTTACAGCATTTTTAACATTTCTGCTGGCTTTCAAGTTGTGACATCATCAAAATGCTAAATCGTGAACCATAAAAGCTACATACTTCTACTTGCTACCATCTTGTAGATCGTCAAAAAATGGAGTATTTCTTATATTGGACATTTTGACTTTCCTCAATCAGCTTACAATTTATGGTACTTTAAATCTTTGTCAAAACTTCTGATACCTCCTCTTTTATATCCTTTCATAAATCCTAAAAAGCTGTGATACCAAGAAGAATAATGATGATATCACAAATTCAATGACCTGAAGTATCATTTATTGTGAAAAATAAATTGAAAAAAAGTTCCTTAGTATTTTCATTGTTTTAGGTAGTTCGAGTTCATAATGTTTTCATATAATGAGCCTACAATATGAATGTAGGGGTTTCTGATAAAACGTGTTTCGTATAGTAAACTGTGTCTGTACAGTCACTTGGTGAACACATTTCATCATTCCATTCCCAATTTATTGTATTCGCCATCACCATTGGTTACTAAAATCGGCATAACTTTGTATTCTCGGGGAACCATCCCGAGAGTTCGGAATGCCCCTTTTAAAAATTTGGTTTTTGAAATGATAAATACTTCTGAAAAACGAAACCCATTCCCGTTTATCGGTAGAACCAGTGGCGTAACGCACGGTGGTTGGGGTTAGAGCAACTCCTAAGGGCCCCCGAGCTTTAGGGGCCCCAAGGGGCCTCTTACGCGATTTTCAGATGTTTAGATTTTGGAGAAACAGCGAGTTGTTGATTTCCACTGAATGCCTTCGGGCCCCTTCAAAGAGACCCAAAGACTTCAGGTGAATTGAACATCGTATTGCAAACTTTTTAAAGATGCCCTGCTATCTTCTAGCCAATATGAACGTTTCAGAAGATGACTTGTCCAAAAATCCATTTCTGTACAATCCCTAAGCTTAACTTTTGAATGTTTCCTTGGGAGTCATCTCGTCAACCACAATTCTTTTTCTGAATTCGATGGTGAGATGGTACGAAAGATGCGTTTTCCGATATTCTAAAGAGCATGGTTCAAAAAATTTTTCCGACATTGGACCTACAGGCATACTCCAAATGTAGCTCGCGTAGCTAGTATTCACTTTCAGCCACCATCTCTAATATTTTTCTTGTGCAAACGTGCCTTCATAAAAAAAACTTCCAGAGACGCCGGTTATGAAGGTTTTGATGTGCTGGACTCAACTTGATGTTGCCAATAAAACCAACACTTTGATGTTGGAAATTTGGTAAACTTTTGTTGAACTATCTGCCGCCTCAGGAGGGCCCTGCGTAGATAAATTACTAAGGGCCCCGAGCTGCTCCGTTACGCCACTGGGTAGAACCGAGTGTATCTTAGTTAGAGCAGCTGATTTTTTCTGACGCGAAAGTCACTAGAATTAGAAAAACCAAGTTTTTCTGAAAAACTCGGTTTTTCTTGAGAAAAACTTAATTCTACTGAGAAACTTGGCTTTTCTACCTGATAAACCTAATTTGTCTGAAAAACTGAGCTTTTCACCCGAAACTCTGAGAAAAACCGGGTTCATCTGATTTTTGTGACTTTCGCTTGTCATAAGAGAGGCATTCCAAGCAAAGGAAATTAGTTGAATAAAGCTATAACTTCATGGAGTATTCTTTTTAGCGTCGGCTAACAGTAACATGAGATCGGTAGTGTTGTACGTTCTAAGCCAAAGAAGGATGTGTGAACTGTGACCCTAAAAATTTTCCTTGGGTTTCACTCCTGGATCCCTCATTATAGAGCCTCCCACTTAATTTTCCCTTGCCATATCGTTGCTTGACCACACCCTCATGTTCAGACCACACCCTCTGGGGCTCCCTTAAGGTAGCAGATCGCCATTACAACCTCTCAAAATGTTTTGCTATTTTTGGTTGGTTCTAGATGTTCAAAAAACTTGAAAATCATCTGAGAGAAAGATAACAGATTGAATACCTTAATATTATAAAAAATTTTCAAAATTTCATGGGCGTGGTCTTGAAATTCACGGGCACGCCTAAATAATTTAAAACAGCATATCTCTATCATAGATTGAGATATTTATCTCAAATTTTCTGTGTGTCATTTCAATCATGCAACTTAGGTATTGAAGCAAAATGAGCTTATTTGTTTGCAAGAATAGCAAACTAGGGCAAAAAAACTGTTTTATAAACTTAACGCAAAATTTAGCCACACCCACTTCTGACACCTTAAGTCTGGTGCCAACCATCATGCTTCAATACCTAAGTGAATACATGTCTGACCTACAGACCAAGTTTTAAGTCGTTTAGGGCACCAGATTTGGAGAAACCCTGTTTTAAAATTTGGTAAGCATCCAAAATCCAAAACTGAGAAAATCAACTTTAAAGTTTTGCCATGTGAACAAGCTTAGCACATAGCTTGTTACTTATGGCTAGAACTGTCCTGCAGCATATGAATCCCCTCCTTCAGCTTTTTTCTTTCTCATCATGCCCTTTCCTGATTGCTCTCAATTTTTTCCTTAACTTTTCTTTCCAATGTCACTTGACTTTCTTGCAATATTATTAATTCCTTCATTGTCCGCCTTAATCGTTCCATTAATCATGAATTGCCCACAGTTTCAGATGATTTCTTCTGCAACTTTATACAGACCTAGTTGGCCATCATTAAAATCACTTACTGCTGAGCTGACTGCAATTTCTAAAACATCTCTGGTGACATAGATATTTTTGGGGCATTTCTTCCAAAAATGTGATTGATGGCTTCATTTGCATTCTGTGTAAGACCATGAAGCATTTTAATAGGGGCTCATCATCAGGAAGATCTTGGAAAATAGGTAGTAGCACTTCCTTGACAGCCAGGGGTAAGTTGACTTTTTCTTGTATTAGCTTCTCCCTTCAAACTTGCCAAACTGCCATTTACACCAGCTGTCTTCTCTTGCAGGACAAAAGCAATGACGCATACTTTCATCAGGAATGCCATGGCAGTAATGAAGGACTGCACCAATGGCTTTCTTCATTCCATACAAATTTTCTGCATTCTGTCTTATTGTCTTCTGCAGTGTGTTGATAGCTTTATTGGTCAAACAATCTTCTCCTTTTATTCCCTTACTATCTGCTAAGTTTGTACCTTTCAAAGACTACTGGATAGCCTGACGCATCAACACCCAACTCGCTTTTGGACATAGCCAATGCATTCTTTCTTCTTGATTACAATACCATCACCATATGGCTTAGCATCTACAACTTGAAAGACAGAGGTATTGGCTTTGTGCAATACACTGTTGATTTTGTTGTAGCTAGATTTTGACATTGGTGGTGGCATATTTATAAATGTAGTGTAGCAAGCTTTGTGATTGCTTTTGTCCTCCGTCTATTTCTCTCAATGCATATACCATTCTCATGTTGACATCAAAAGGTGCTCTTCCAGGACTTTCTTTTGACTTTTCGCTGCTGAAGATGTGAAAGCCTCATCAGGGCATTCACATGAATGCACTCCAACATGAGCTTGCGGAAACCTTGTTCTTCCTTCATCATTTCTGATGCCTACTTTTGAGTTACTGAGGACACTTAGCAATTCTTTCAATCATCACTGTTCTCAATATTTGGTAATCAATGAAAATATAGTAGCTGTCATCATTGATATCTGTAAGACTATGATCAATCACGAGCTTTTTAGCACTTGAGCATGCCTTCTTCTCCATTGGCCTTGCCCTCTCTTCTGGCTTCCTTTGGCCTGACTGACGGTGTCCTCCTCAGCTCAGCATCAATAATTAATAGAGGGCCTACCCTACTAGCCCTATTTATTGCCACAAAACACTCGCTTCTTCCTTTACTTCAAGGCATCCTCCTCCTTCCTTTTTCTTCTTGACAACCTGCAGATGATGTGATGATTTATTGTCTCGAAACAAATTGAAATCTTTGAAACTGCCACTGTGCTGTTTCCTCCCTCTGTTGTGCTGTTCTGTGGGACTCCTTGCTGTTGCCATGGTACAGCCTCGTTCTAGATTCAGCTCACTTTGAGGCAAACACAACAACCTTCTTTTTGGGGGTGATTCTGGGCGTATTTTTGGGGTTTTTTTTATTGCACTTTCGGAGAAAATGCGTTGCTATGGTGTTGCTAAGGGGAAAAACAATGACCACTTACCAAAAAGAAATAATTTCTACCAACTTATAAGTTGAAATCATGGCTGGATATTTCATAATATGGTTCTCTAGTCATGTTTCCACATATTTATAGAAAAAAAATTTTTTGAAAAAAATTTTGTTCTAATGGTGATCTACCACCTTAAGTCATCCGTGGCTCCGTGGCCGGTGAAAAATTCTTGGCCATTCCGACACTACTGTTTCACCTGTCTCACCTTGCCAACGACATCCTTGGCAACGTAGACAATAGGGCCTAACAAACCACAAGGAAACAAGAAACAAGCACAGAAGGTTCCAAAAAGATGGCGCATGTTGTTGAAGGTTCTTCCTCGGCTTCCCTCACAACAGAAGACCTCATACATCCACGTAAAGCAAGTGAAATACCAGGGTGAGTATTCTTATGCGAGTTTCTAGCAGAAAAGTCCTTAGTCTACGCAGAATGGGGATCCTGATACGACCGAGCATGTTATGCTTATGCGGGGCCTAAATTTGAGGCAATGGTGAAATCTGAGTTCTGGAGGGCTTGGTACAGCAATCAACGAGAATAGAAACTATGCTGTTGATAAAGGGAAGTGATGCAATGTTATCTTAAATTTTTGATGAAGTATATTAATCATTACATGTATTAAATCAATGGGGTTGCTGCTTTTGCTGTGCACCAGTGGAATCGGCGTACGAGTACGTTTTACATGCACCGCAGATCTTGTGTTGGTCTTTTTACACCGGCATATTCCTTTCTGAAGAATGGCTGGTGAACAAATTGGTTCAAATTTGATCACAGGGAATCCACTGCTAAGATTGCTCTCTGAAAATAAAATCTGATTGTTTCCTGCATAAATGATAGATTTAGATCCATTTTCATTTCTTTTATCAATGTATGATGATATGAGGGATTTTGAAAATCTTCTTTGTTTTCATCCTGCGATAACCAGGTTGGAAAACTTGCATCCGCTAGCAACTATGAAATTGTGTGGAACTTGCTACTGGCAGCTACAATACAAGGTTCTCAGCAAGAACAAAAGACCTAATTGTTAATTTTGTATTTCTCACAGCTGTTTTAAGTCTACTTGCAGCTGGCAACTTCAAATTTTTGTCACTTGCTACTACACATTGGCCAAATCATGCTTGTCTTCTAACCCATTGCAATGGAATGGCATGGTGTGGAGGAATGGGAAGTGTGTAGGTGCATGGAAGAAAGAGCGGGAGAGTGGGAGAGAATCAAAAAGGAAAATGTGGAGTAGAAGGGAAGAGAAGAAAGAGAGAACTTTTCCCTCTCTCCTTGTATTTGTCCTGCACAATCTCCACTTTTTCTCCTCCACACTTCCCATTCCCCAACATAATCCCATCACAGAGGAAAACAAAGAAAATTTGAAAATTGCTCATATCATCTGATCATTGATGAAAGAAATAAAAATGGATCAAGTCTATCATTTACGCAGGAGACAATCAGATTTTACTTTCAGAGAGCAATCTTAGTAGTAAGTTCCCTGTGCTCAAACGGTCAAAATCTGTGCGTCTTTGTGCACCAAAGTACTCTCTTGGCATAAAAAAGAGAAGTGCTTAGCATAATGATGGATTTTTGAAGGCATAATTGAAATTAAAGTTTGTCATGCTCCACAAACAAAGTGAAGCTAAAAAATCAATGGTTGCGTCTTTGAGGTATAGTATTTGGTCCTATCACTGTGTTCCTATGCAGCAAAGTGGAGAAGACTTGTATTGTTTATCATAAAATCTGCAAGGATGGATGGATCAATCAACCAATCTTGTCCACTCTCTTATAACCTCTCTGTACGTGCCACCTCCTTGCAGAAGAAAAACATGATGAAACTACAGCCAAACTCATGGGATTTTCCATGAAGATAGAAGGGTTTGCAATAACAATCTCTTGCGAGAGCAACAGCTGGCACTCAATCTTGTCCACTCTCTTATAGCCTCTCTGCACATATCACCTCCTTGTGGAAGAAATGATGAAACTGCAGCCAAACTCAAGGGATTTTCCATGAAGATATAGAAGGGTTTACAGTAACACGATCTCTTGCTAGAGCAAGAGCTGGCACACCAAATTTTTTACTGTTGCATGTTCCTTACATGAAGCTGAACAAAAGTGACATTGTTCACTGTCAAATTTTCATATGAAAATATGATTGAAACATAGTTTTCCTCTATCAACTATGATTGAACATTTTGTCTCTTTATTTAGGTACAATGGCCATACTCCACAGTTGAAATTCAATTGTGGTCATACTTATGGCTACCACACAGATGCTCTTACAAAGGTACTTAAATTGAAAATTCATTTAAAATTTCTTTTGTATATACTTCATATTTGACTAGAATTTTCAAACGGGCACATTGGAGAGATTGCAATCTTGATCATTTCGTTCCTGGTTGCTTCAAAATTTGAGGTCAAAGCCTTTGTGATTTGAAGCAGAGTTAAAAAATAACTTAGTCTTCAAAAGATTAGATGAAGGAAGTAGGTTTTGTGCTTGTGTAGAACAACACAAATAAAAACCTGTAAGAAATGCTGAAACAGGTTACAAAATTGAGGGGTCCTGAAATGTTTAGCAAAATGTGCCACAGCATGCAATTGCCATTATATCTCTAGCACCACACATAAGGAAGTGCTGGAGCATATTTTTCTCATCCAAGTTCTTTGCCATCTAGTAGGCCCGTCGGAAGCGGGGGGTTGGGTTGGCTTTAGCCCCCCCCAATAATCTGCTGATGTTCGTTCCCAGGGGGGGCACTCAGCACATACACATACGGGGAGGTAAGTCCGATATTTTTGGGTCAGAATATTGTGAAAAGTGATATTTTTGGGTCCAAAGAAAACTAAAACTATGTTCATGATATTTTTTGATACCAAACATCGTTGAACTGATATTTCTGGGTTCATTAGAGGTAATGGTCTGTTCTATTTGCATTGTTTTGAGACATTTTATGTTCATTTACTGGTTTTTAAGCATAAAATGAGGTGATATTTTTGGGTTGCAGTGAAGCTGAAATGATATTTCTGGGTTGCCTGAAAATTTCTTGGACTGACCCCCCCCCCGTATGCATATCTGCTGAGTGCCCCCCCTGGGTGTTTGTTGATTTTGTAAGTGAAAAAGGCTGTAAAACCCAAGGTCATTGGAATAAAGATTCAAATTTGTTATATATTCAAAGAAGCTACCCAATATATCGAAAATGCAACATCTTTCAAAGTCATACAAGTAAAAAATTTCAAAATTTTCATTGAAAGACCCTCATTGGTCATGATCCTTTGCTTCCGTCAATAGCACACTTTCCAAAAATGGGGCGTTTTCCAACGATCTAAAGGGTGTGGTCATGAAATTTTTTCCTGGGGGTAAGCCCCTGGACCCCCATTTTTGCTTGCATCGCTCGCACCAATATGAATTTTGTTCCAACGGGCCTGTCCAGTAAAAAGTAGGATCACTCAAAATATTGTCTTCATCCCTTGATCTCATCTTTTCTATCTTGGAAAGCAAAATAGCAATATATGATCTACGGTATATGAAAGACATAGAATTCATTGTTTAGTGATGAATCATCGGCAATATTTCTAAAGGCAAGAGTTTTCTCTTTCACTAGCATACAACCTAGTATTCTTAATGCTATTATATTCAAACAAATTTTCAAGAATTTTTCTCACTGTAAAGTATTTATGAAAGAAGCTTTTTGTCAATGTATACAATGTCTATACTTTACTTAAATGGGCTAACACATACTGTAGCATTTTTCTTGGCTTTGGTCTTTGTGAAATAATTTATATAATTTTTAATTTTTTAAATTTTTGCAACAGAGGTATATGAAAAATGAAAAGTTAGTCCATACAAAGCCGGATCATGACTTTGATTTGAAAAGGACACATTTGCCTAAACATGTTGGTGACAACAAATATGTGGAGAAAATGGTACCTGGCTATACAGGTTTGTAATTTGCTTTCAGTTCCTCTAGGTAACAAAAATAGCGCTGATTTTTTATGCCAGTTACAACTGATTTGTAACTCCCAGTTCACAGAATGCTCTTCAAGGATCAATTGCCTTTCATATCCTTTACCGTTTTTCGATTAGCCGAGTAATGCTGGAGACATTGACTGTTTTCTGAGGAGATTGATTTTGCAAAACGGCATCTTGCTGTTCACTGGGGCGGAAAGCAGACCAAGGACCGAGATACAGGGGGGTCAAGGGGGGCCATGCATCCTCAAAAATTGTCAGTACTTGCTGCAGTAAATCTTTATTCCTTTACTATTTTAGTATTTCAGAATATGTTCTTATGTTTTTCTCGTTCATTTCCTACCTTTCATTAGTCTATGAAGTCATTTGGTGTATTTGGAGGTTACAAGTTAACAAACTTGTCTCAAAACGATGTCAAAACCACAAAAGCTTTTTCGTTTTCTTGGGGATGTGTACATCCCAATGTAGATTTACTTGTAGAGTCTGTCTGTATTGAGGTACAAAAATTAGCGTTGTTTGAACCAAATCTGCAGAAAGTGGTCTCGAATTTTTCCAGGGGAGTAACTCAGACCCCTTCAAGGTCTTGGTTCGCTTTGCTCTTCACCCGGTTTGCCCATGGCCCCCTCATGTAAAAACTTGTATCTCGGTCCTTGAAGCAGACCTTCATTGGCCATTCCTTCCCATTGATATGGGAGATTTTCTGCAGGAAACTATTTTTGAAAACCTGCGAGAATAATGAAAAAGAAATGAGCAAACATTTTCCTTCGCTTTCGTTCCTAGCAATGATAAGGCTTGCATGCATTCATATATTTTGCCCTCCTTGAATACTGGAATCCCCCTGGATCATTAATTCATTTTATGGGGAGGACATTTTAATTTTCCCACTAAAGCATGTTCATGTCATTGCTTTGACGTAAGGTAAAAATATTAGGGAAACTTGCTCCTGATTTTAGGATGTTTTTAAAGGTCTTTTGAGAGGGGCGGATTTAGTAGGAAACCCCTTGTAAAAGGAAAAATTCTGAGGATGGTTGAACATGCTAGCTATTCAATCGAATATTGCAAAGTGGCATTGCCTTACATTCAGGAAGCATTAGCCGTCCAAACGCCGGGCCTTTTTCTCACCTGGTGTCAACAAGATCGAATCACATAGGGCTTTTTTCTTGAACAATCAATTGCAAGGAACTTTCTTTCACTTTGCCTACGCCCATACGGTACTTCACAGACTCACGTTCTTATACAGTGGCGGATTTAGGGGGGGCAACTGGGGGCAGTTGCCCCCCCTCGCCGAGTTGTAACAGGTCTGGCGCCCCCTTTTTTGGAAGTTTTGCGCCCCTTTTGAAGATCTGACTTTGATATTTCTATCGAAGAACTGCCCATTTTGAATAGTCTGTATTCCAGACTCCATACGAAAAAGTAATTTATTTTCCTGGAGTCTGCGCAGGAGATGAGAATTTCAATGAAGGATTGACCTGCTGAGACTATTTTGTACATTCAAATATCAACTTGATGTCGATGAATGGGTTAGTTATTTTAATAGTTCTCAAATGATAGAAATACGAATAACAAAGTGGCAATTATCATCCTTATTTCACATCACATCAACAATAGAAACTGTTTTAACAATAGCTTTAGTCAAGCACCGCCCGCCCCAAGACTGTTACCAGATCAAGTATATACCAGAGGGAAGGAAACCATTCCAAAGTTCGTTGGTCAGTCAGAGAATTAAATTTATACGCATCCGCCCGAAAGTTATCATTTATTGCCCTCGCCAATCAACAAACCTGTGAGAAAGAAATCTGAAAGCTGCTCCACCAGGTTAGTAATTAAATTTCCATCTACTCTCTGCCTTCTCCAAATGTGTTTAGGAGAACTCAAAGAGCATCAGCTCAGTTTCAATATGACGACAGTTTGTATTTTGTCCAGCCGCACATACGTTTGCTTTACATTGACGCCTGCTGAATGGTAATGTCTAAATTTTCGGAGAGGATTGACAAAATTTCGCTCTGAAATGTTCACGAGGGCGCAGGAATTAGATATGAAGATTGCTATAGAACTCGGAAGAAAGTCGTAAGAGTACTCAAAATCTGATAATTTTAAGAAATTTTCGGTAAATTGTCTATTTCTTAATTATTTCAAAGAAAATATGTGGAGGATTCGGATTCGCAAGAGTTTTCATGAGCCTATCGGTTTCTTTGCAGAATGGCTGATGATGAGAGGGAAGACAGAGACGAGAAAGGAAGGGAGGGTAAAGAGAGTATGAAGAAGAAAAAGTTAAGTGGATCAGAAAATCGCAACGCAAAGAAGAAACGTTTGCTGGTCGAGAGTGCGAAGGGCTGCAAGAGTATGCATTCCTTTTTTGGAAAGAAGACATCAAATACTGAAGCCACTAGGGAAAATGAACAAATTCTAGACAGAGTGGATGAATCAAGAAGCGAGAGTATTGAAGTGACCAGAATAGAAGACGATGATGTAGCTGCTGACGAGGTGATGGTAGAGCTGTATCAAAGTAAAACTGTGCAGGAACAGCTCGAAGTTGCTGAAGAGCATCAAGAATCAGCTACTACAGCAGTGTCCACAGCCACTTCGAGCAAAGAGTCAGAAGCCTGCCGCCCAATTGAAAGCCGTTTTATACCGGTGAAGCAAGATGTTTCCTTCT
This sequence comes from Aurelia sp. 3 sensu Dawson et al. (2005), assembly GCA_964020215.1. Lineage (NCBI taxonomy): Eukaryota > Metazoa > Cnidaria > Scyphozoa > Semaeostomeae > Ulmaridae > Aurelia > Aurelia sp. 3 sensu Dawson et al. (2005). Next base: position 14,412,448 of record OZ026585.1, read on the forward strand.
TCTTGCAAAAGAAAGATATAAGTGTGGAAGAACTGAGAGTTGGTCTGTTAGATCATTGGAGGCCGAAGAAGCAAGAGGACTGCCTTACATCATACGATGGATCTGCCAAATGTAAACGGCGTGTGTCACTTGCCCTTCTCCAGGAAGAAGATGAATGGTTAGCTGTCAGCAAAGCAGATGATCATGAGGGGCTTTGGTGCAAAGTCTGTACCCTTATGACACACTCAGATGTAACCAGAGGCCAAAAAATGGGCTTCCTTGTGAGTAAGCCATTGAAGAATTTCAAAAAGCTGTATGGAAAAGATGGGTACATTACCCAGCACAAGGCGTCACAATTCCATGCTTTAAACATGGAAAGAAAGAAAGAATTTCTGCAAAGAACGGCCACTGCAGAAAATCCAAAAGATGCACTATCACTAATGTACGGCAGGTCTAGCGAAACAAGGTCACGAAATCGAGCAGCTTTGCAAAGCATCATAAAGTTGACAATGTTGTGCGGACAGCAGAATATATCTCTTCGAGGTCATCGAGATGATGGGGAAGTGCTGTCCAAGCCAAGCCATAATGATGGAAATTTCCGTGCACTTATCCGCTACACTGTTGAAGCAGGAGACGAAAAACTCGGTGAGCACCTGAAGAAAGCGCCAAAGAATGCCAGCTACGTATCGAAAACAACACAAAATGAGATTCTTAGTCTCTCAACCGACCTCATAAAAGAGCGCATAGTTTTTATGGTAAAGGAAGCATCGTATTACTCAATCATAGCGGATGAAACAACCGACCGAGCCAAAAGAGAACTCATAACGATCGCCCTACGGTTTGCGCATGATGATGGTTCCAAGGTGCAAATACACGAAATGCCCTTTGTTGTTTTAGATTTACTAGAGGCAATCAAAGAAATAAAGAAGGAGGAGATCATAAATGCAGATGAAGTATCGGAGACCCAAAGTGAAAAGGTAATAGAGGAAGTAAAGATGTCTGGAGAAAACATCGGGAAGGTTATTTTGAGGGAGATAAGCCGAGTAGGACTGGACCTCAGCTTTTGTGTTGGGCAAGGTTACGACGGTGCTTCGGCAATGTCAAGTGAACGAATCGGAGCAGCAGCTACTGTAAAGAAAGTTGCACCACTTGCTGATTATTTCCATTGCGCCAGCCATTGCCTAAACCTTTCTGCCTCTAAAACATTGAAAGTTCTTCCCTTGTCATGCTGCTTAGACACTGTCAAGAAAGTTGTCACATTTTTTCAGAGTGCAAAGAGAAACAAAGTGTTGCTCGAAAGCATTGCTTTGGAAAATAATGATCAACGCAAACGTAAGTTAATCAAGCTGTGCACAACTCGTTTCGTTGAACGACACCAGGCAATACTGTGCTTTGCAGATCTCCTGCCGCACATTTTAGCTGCCCTCGATGCTATCCAAGATTGGGACGACAAGACCTCGGCAGTAGATGCCAAGATTCTTCAGAACAACATCTCTGACTTTGAGTTTGTAGTTGCGCTTGAAGTTTTAACAAGAATGTCCAGCCACTTACTGATTCTGAGCAAAAGCCTCCAAACAGTAGGGAAAGATTTGGCTAAGGCTCTTCAAGAGATCGACAACGTCATCAAGATCATAGAGGAAGAAAGAGCTAATGTGGATGAAGCTTTTGCATCACTTTACGGGAAAGTGTTGGAAAGGGCAGAATTGCTCAGCATCCAAGAGGCAAAGCCACGTACAGCTCAAAGATCCCGACACAGAGCGAATGTACTCGCCGATGGTTCAGCTGAGGATTACTTCAAGGTCAACATGTTTATTCCAATGCTGGATCACGTTTTGCTGGATATGAAGTCACGCTTTGGAAGACAGCAGAAGCTCTCCATGAAACTGGGTACCTTAATCCCTGCCTTTATTGCAAATGCAGCTTTTGATGAGCTCTTACCTGCCATTGAGAAGTACGAGATGTTCTTGTCTGACGAAGCGACGGTAAATGCAGAATTCAGACAGTGGCAAATGCAGTAAGTGTATATTTCGGAATTTACTTACTGCCAGCAAGTCAGTGGTTCGGTTTCGTTTCACACTTTCAGAGTTCAAGGCTTACTTACAGTCCGCCTTTCGAAAATTCAATGAAAATTTTAACGGCAAAGGATCACCTTAGAAAAACCTGTCTCACCTAATTCTGTTTCTACTTAACATAATTGTAGTATAAGAAACCAAAATGGTGCAGTAACCAGTTCAGGGCAATGATGTTTTCATGATGAATTTCGCAAATTTCCTTTGTGAAACACCGTACGAAAGAATCTAGAAAGTGATTGATATTTTTTTATGATTATGATGTCGACACAATTTGGTAATCTGACAATGGCAAAAAATAATTGTAATAGAATATTGTGTGTATTGCCTGCTTAGATTATGGTTAGCGCCCTAAAAGGATGGGGCTCGCAGCTCCTCTTTATTTACGTCATGTTAAAACTTAAAGTGAACTTGATTACTAAGTAAAAGCAATGTCTGTCCTTAGATGGAAGCACAATGTGAAGGTTACTGAGATCACGTCTGCTGTTCATGCTTATGAAGAATGCAGTGATACTTTTCCCAACATTAAGGCGCTCCTGCGAATCTTGTGCACATTGCCTGTCACTACAATGGAAGCAGAACGACTGTTTTCGAAAGTGCAAAGTACTCTCACAGCAGTTCGAGCCACTATGACGGAGCAGCGAATGGAAAGCCTTATACTTTTACAAGTGTATAGAAGTATGCTTCCAACAACAGATGAAGTTTTAGAGCGCTACGCCAAGAAAGATCGAAGATTAGTGTTCAGCCAGCAAGTTTACCAATCAGAAGAAAAACTTTAAAAACAGAAGTTCAGTTCGACTGATCATCCAGACGTGCCACCTACATCCTTGTTCAGATTAATTGAATCAAAGGTACCCTGGTGACATTTTATGGCAAATGCAATCCCACCTACTACTGCTTTACCTATTCTATCATTTTAAGTTGTTTTGGATCCGCTTTTCATGTAAGATTTCGAATTTTGAAGTAATTTTTTTTAAATTGTGCATCAATCAATGCCTTATGAAAACACAAAGAAGTTTATACAGTAGGAACCCTTTGAAACAGTAGAGGTCTCGTCAACAAGTGAATTATGCCGGACAAAATGGCAAGAAGCTGTAATTTACATTAGAGAATTTTTCTTTACAATGTTGCCAAATCCCCTTGAAATTGCATGCCATCTTCTTCTGGGATAATGCACTTCTTGTTGACAAAACTACTATAATAGTTTGATGTCACGGCAAAATGACTCGGAATTTCAAAAAAATACATCAAGATTTGGAACCGACATGAAAAATGCACCTGAATCAACCAAAAATGTCAAAATAGGCAGAGCAGTTGTACATTGTATTTTCCAATCAAAAACGTTACCAGGTGATGCCATTAATAAGAACAAGGGTTTATGATGATAAAAAAACTTAAGTAGGAGTGCAATAGTTTCTGTAAGACATCACTCAATCAAAGCAATGAACGCAACGAAATTTGGGCTTTTTGATTGATTCTCTTTTGGTTATCAATCGTCATTTGCAATAAAGAAACTCTGTGTTATGGAGAGTTTCGCTCTGCACGTCTTCGCAATTGATTTGGTTTGCATCAAGACATATCAAACATGCAGTTGCTTACGCTATATTCTCACTGGTAGCTGGTAGGGATCGTTGTTTTCATATGGTAAAAATTCTTCTGGATGTGCAGGCTACATATCATTCCTGTAACACGATTGCTCTGAAAGCTCTTCTTCGAACGCAGATTGCGGATATTCCATCAGTAGGGTCTGACATGATCGTACACAGCGACATAATCGTTAGTACCCTTATGACAAAGTTTTGAAAATTTGTCAGCGCCCCCATCATCAACTGCCCCCCCTTCAGATTTGCTCTGGATCCGCCCCTGTTCTTATAGGAAATCATTACTCCTGTATGGAAGCCCGTAGAAAACCTGGGTTTGCAATTCGTAAGTTTGTTTTGAGTATGTTTCAGATTTAGGAGTTTGCAAATTATACTAGACTTGCTTCTAATGCACGCACGAATACCGAATACTGAATACTTATACATACATACTATACATACACGATAGTAGTGAACAATGGAACATAACCTTAGCCGACCTTAGCTAACTAATACCGCCTTGATTTTTCCATTTGATCAGGTTATGTGCCAGGACACCATTTTGGATTTGGTACAACATACAAAGAAGGTACCGAAAGAGCTGTTGCAAGAATGAAATTTAAAAGTGAGCAGCGGACAAATGATATTCAAAGCCTCAATACAAAAGCAACAATCTCCCCGCAGCTTAAGGTTGTTTCTACGTACCCGCCTCCTGATATTTCCCACCCTGGAACAAATCTGAGATATGCAACTGCTTACTATGGAAAGAAATTTTGTGAGTGTTATTCATTTCATACCATAGGTTAGACTTGCTGCAAGTCTATCTTTTGATCGTAAAGAACGATAGGAGGAAAAATAGAAAAACATCGAAAAAGACTGAAAAAAAGAAGAGAAGGAAAGTACTTTCCTCTCTTTCTCTTTCTTGTTTCTTTATTTGTCCTTCTGTCCTCCCTGCAGAGAGAGAGAAACTTGTGAATTGTGGCAAGTCCAAACATAAGGTATCATTTCTCTTTGCCTTGTACATATACTACCATAAAGATCTTATTAAGTCAAGGGATGAAATTATTACTTGAAGCATAATGAATCAAATTCTTTATTCATGTTACCTACCTGGTGTCCCAGAAAAACATATGCAAGTTTGATTGGGTCTAGTGATGTGAAGTTTCCTTTGATAACTGGCTAATCAATGCCAAAGTGTTCCTCGAAAGTTAAAGCGAACATGGAATCCTTGTTGTTGTTGTAGGTAGGTAGGTATTTATATTTAACGTGGCTAGCCTGCGAAAGTCTGAGAGACTTATTTCCAGCAGGGGCCACGGATGTTTTACCATCAGTTCGCCGCAGCTACCAGATTTCCCCCACATGGCTCTGGTCGACCCAGGCTAGAGTTACGGACAGTGACCAAACTACCCAGGGCGGGATTTGAACCTACGGCCGTTCTGAACTTTGGTGTACGTGTCAGACGCCTTAACCACTCGGCCACGTGCTGGGCTTCAAAATGAGAGGTGACTCATTGTTGTTGACTTTTGTGCATTGAATGCTAAAGTACTCGGTGTCACAAAAGGATGTATTGGCGTTTGGCAGAACATGCTATCGTAAATCGTGGATGAATTTGAATGAAACACCAATTTTGTAGCAGAAAACGTAGCTTAGATGTAAAAATTTATTTAACTAAAATCGACCACCAAACTAGAGGTACAGGTTATTTTGCCTGAGATTTGTTTTGGAAGATACCTCGAGGAGAATTAAAAATCTCTTCAAGGTTTCTTCCAAGTTGTAGCTTCAAAAATGAATGCGAGTATGCTAATCTTCTAAGAAGCAAAACGTGATGGCAAATATGTATTTCTTACACTTCAGTGTACATGGGTTGCTTAGGTAAGTTTCTTAAAAGAGGATCAATGCAATTCTCATCTTGAATGAAATTTGACTACCTTTTGTAGCGTTTCTCGTGACTTATCAAACATAGCTTTCAAATAAAATTGTTCAGGACTCTAGAATCATATGACCGATTTCAGTGAAATGAATTTGTACATCTGAGTTAGTCTTTGGGCTTCAAAATGAGAGCTGGCTCATTGAAATTGACGCATAACTCATAATGATACAGCTCAGCAAACACTGATAAATCATTTTTGGACACCCGGTATTATTGCTGAAATTTCAAATTGCTGTCACCTTCAAACCAGAGCTTTGGCGTTTTGTCCAAAGCAAATTCTTGAAACTAAGCTAAGCCAAGTGATCAAATAGGTATTGTGGATATAGCTCATTTAAGGGCTTATAAAGATCATTGTCGTAGGCTGAACAATAGCTACGACTTCGTCAACATCCATGCCAGCCCTTCAATAAGAGGTCTGCTCGGAGCATACAAATTGCCATTCGTTATCCTAGCAGCACACCATTGAAGTTTTTGCAACTGATTAATTTCAGTTGAACATTGTACTAGTAATGGCGCTAAACTCTTCGTGCTGTGGAAATTTCAGATGGCTACTATTTCTAACTACTAGAATATCAAATTGTTATTTGGTACGAAGATATTGTTTTGTTTTTTCACATAAAAATTGATAGCCGTTTTAGCTGAAGCCTCACAACACTACCATAATGTGCAATAATTAACCAAACTGATAAAACAAATTGCCTAAATTTGACTAATCATTTTTTAGTATTTGCAAAGTGATGTAGGGCATTTAGTTTTTACCATTGCTAGTTTATATTTGATATTGTAATTTTACAGTTGATATAACCTTCTGTTGCTTTTGACTGTTATTTAGCTGACCACAGAGAGTTCACAGAATCACCCATACCAGGGTACACAGGTTATGTCCCAAAGAAGATGGAACATGAGCTCGGATCTACATATGGAAATTGGTCCGGAAAAGCATATGTCGATTCACTAGCAAGTAAGAGGCTCCAAGAAAAGACAAGCATACAGCCTATTGAATTAACAAGGTATGTGTCTGAGATGCATCTCCTTCAAAGGTGACCTGAAGCTAATATTATTGTTGATGCAAATGAATAGCACTGTTAAACCTATAATAACTATTTTCTAGGGCAATACCAGATAATATTAACCCGATTCACATGATTTCTCATCATTGGACAGTACAGGGTGTCTCAAAAAAATTGTTCGACGTTTGATAAAATATTGAAAAATAAGGACAATATGAACAGGCTCATGGAAAGACAACCCTGTTCCGAAGATTATAAGATAATTTTAGAGACCAGAATCAAGCAAATCGGTTGAAAATTCATTGAGCTACGAGCTCTCGAAGATAAAAAATATGCGATAGCTGAGACCAGAGACCCCCTAGATTGCTTGCATTGCAAAAAGCTCGAAGACGGAGGTAAGAGACGTTTATCCAATGTCATACCCCTCGTTGATATCAGAGGAAACCAAATAGGACTTCTGAAGTAAATTATTTCTTGCGATCATTCTCAAAATTTCCTTAACATTGCGTAAGTCCAAAAACAGTGGTTCAAAACATAATCGACGAGAGACTGAATCTGATTCCTCAAAGCATCCACATGCTTGACAGTTTGGTTATCGAAAACTTGTTTGAATCCCACTTGGTTCGCCCTGAAGCAACTGAGGAATAACAGAAACGACGGCCTATGGGGCTTTTACCAAAAATGCCATTTCGAGGCCTCTGGTTTCAGCTTTTGCACAAACTTGAACTTCAAAAGCTTGTAACTCCATGAATTCTTAGCGGATTTGCAAGATTCTTGTGTCAAAAATTAATTTAAAATCTCAGGAAAAGGGTGATTTGACCAAGTGTCCTTTCAGCGTATCGTTGTTTTTTAGTATTTAATCAAACGTCGAACAATTTTTTTGAGACACCCTGTACTGTTGATCTGCATCAATGAAATTGCATTATCAATCAAAATGTATCTAATACAACGACGTCAAGACAGTTAATGTCCTATGATTGTTCCAGTCCTCTTTCAATGTGCATCCCCAACCAAAAAAAGAATAAATACGCTCGTCAAACATGACGACATCAGTTGGGCTTGAGTTGCTCCTAAGAGAGAGCTAAATAGGCTTTTACGGTATCTTTCGAACGATAAATAAAGTCAAGGAACGGCTAGATTTCGATCGCTTTGCTTGTGAAATTCAATGTTACTTTCTTTTTAGATCGTTGCCCGCGTTGTCACAGAGTGGTGGTATAGGACATGGTAATATATACAAGCATATTGGAATGGTGCCAAAATACACCGGATATGTGCCAAGTAAGCTGTCATTTTCGTCATTTTGTTTCACTTGTGATCTGCAACTAGACTTGTGACTATGAGTCCCTTATATACCTGCGGTAAATCTTGCTCAAGAGAGATTCATGATGAAACAGTGAAAAACTTGGCCCTATTTTCTTCAATTATCAATGGAATTATGATGGAATCACGGCTTCGAATCTCAATCCCGTGAGAAGGTTTTCAATTCTTCAATCGAATCGAAAATTCTATCACATTTACACCGGAACAATAGTAATTCATAAATCTCGGAATCTGATTGGTTCTGTAGGAATTGCGAAGTTTGGGCCTAAATAGGGCCAGGTTTTTCAGAGTAATATTATGAGTCTCTGTTGACTCATTGTTATTTCTCGTGTAGTTTCGGAGAAAGGGTTATATTCCAAGCCATTTTTCTTTCTAGATCGACGGTTCGAAATCAGTAATACATATGGTGACACAACACGTTTGCTGCCTGTCTGCTATGACACTCATGGATACTCACTTGGAAGATACAATCACACTGGACCTAAAGTTGAGAGGGAAGTAATTCCAGCGTAAATATATCATACATCTGTCGGATGAGGAAAAATGTGATGCGTTTGCCAGCTTATGTTTTCGTGAGAAACCAAAAAGTCGTGTACTTTTTTTTAAAGGAAACGTAGCCTGCGGGCAGACAATACCCAGTGAAAAGGTATAGTCTGCGCAACGCAGCTCAGTCTCGTGTATTGTATGCGTCAGCATTCCATTTCTATAGCAGTTTGAATTGCCCTTTCTCTTTAGCGTCTGCTCATTGTCTGCCGCTGGGTACTTAAAATTCCAGAGCATTGTGTTGCTAATTAGGTTTGCTAAGAGAACAAAGTGAAACCTTAGATTTAATCACATGATAGCTGTTCTCAAATCTGATTGCTTCCTCGTTTCCCAGGAAAGCAATGTTATTGGCTTTTTCAACAATAATTTTCTTTGTTATTAGATAAATGCTGAGGCACGCACTACACAAAAGTGAGCGGCGTTACGCAGACTGCACGCAGGCTAAAGGAAACGATGATCTACAGGATGGAGAGAAAGTTTCTGACCCCAACCTCCCTTAATGGCACTGTTGGGAATCAACTTGTATCAATCAATTTAGTAAGTTTTTTTATATCATCAATTAAAAATTTACAATACAAGATACTCACTACACTACTTACAAAATACTCCACGATACTACAAATGCAATACTACGAGGAGCAAGATATCATGTCTACCCCGTGGCTTTAGGAAGGGGGGGGGGCGAGAAGAAGGAAAAAATGCAAAACTACATAGAACTATACTCAAAAAGAAAAATTCACTAAAAAGGGGACTTGGTGGCTGCTCGACGGATGGCAAAAATTTGAATGAATTCAATCAAATCGACCAGTTTCATGCATATAATGCAGAGTCAACTCAAGGATCATTGATTTCATCAGGGAAGTCCTTCTTACCATAAATTAGCAATTGCGTTAAAACCTCGTTTGAAGGGTTACTGAGTCCAAACGGTCGTACTAATGCAAGAACTCCAGCTAGAAGATCTCGTCGTTTGATGTCAAAAGATGGACAGAGCAGCAAAAAGTGTTCCGTTTACAAAAATTTAGGAATGCCTATTAGTACACTGATGATGTGGCAGTAGATATCCCTATTAACAGGCTGGCGGTCGATCTAACCAGTATGAGCGGTCTCGGGTTTGGTTTTGGAATCTCATTTTACATAGCGATTACCGGAACTCGTCGATTTGATAAGACTGAATGAAACAATTTCTGCTAAAATGGTTATTAAAATTTGTCAGTTATGACGTCATGTCATCAATGATGTCATAAATTTTTCTTGAATTTCATCAAAATGCAAAAAATTATACATCAGTCGAAAGCTCTTCAAACGCTCTTTTCAGCTATGCAAATTCCATGTCAGTAAAAACTCACCTATCAAAGATTATTGAAGTATTTAGGAACGTTTGGCCCTTCCCTGACGTCGTCGATCACGTGACATTAAGAATTTTCTTAAAATGGCACATTGTCTTAAATTAATCACAGTGGTCTCGTCTAACAATACAAACCTCACAAACTGAAGTTAGGCACTTGGTTAGGTGGTTAGTCTATTTCCCCCATCTAATATTTTACCTGAAAATGACCCATGTCCAAAACATTTTCTGCAAAACTGTTACTTACAAAGGAATGAAACTATATAGTGAACAGACTGATATGAAGATGTTATGGAACAGTTTTTCATCCTCTGACTTTGCAGGCAGAACAGTCTAGCGGATTGGGTTTGCTCCCACAGGTAGAGCCCCAACACTTGTGCATCATGACAATGGGTTGCGGATTCTATTCGCTCTCTTCTTCTTTTGCAATCCCAGCGCTTAGCGCTAAGAACTGCCGTTTCATCTCCCTCTGTCCTGTACTTCTGTTCGAGCGTTTTACATCGTCACGTTTACTGTAGCTGCAAATTCTACTTTGCTGAAGTCGGTCGTTCCTTTCCACAAGTATGGATGGTTTTGTCATCTCAGCAATCATTTTTACAAAAGTACATCTCTTGAGTTTTTTGTAAAGAGTCAATACAGTTGTACCTTCACTGAAAATGATTTGATCTTAAATGTAGGTTTATTTCAGAAGTCGTCTTGGTCACATCTTTTTAAATCACACATTATGGTTCAACAGTCAAACAGATTCAGCCACATAACAAATTTCCATGTCTAAGTGTATTTTCCTCCTGTGTAGCAAATATATCCTGCTTGAGTTGTGTGATTTTTCGTAGCCGCATACATTGACAAACGCATCACATTTTTTCTCACTCACCACTGGGTGAACCTAAAAGATGTTGAAACATTTGGCAGGCTGTGGAATAAGAAATAGGTGGCTTATATTCAACAATATGATGTCTATGTGTCAGTAGAAGGGTGTCTTACATATGAAATTTTTTACGTAAAATCCCTTTTCTGTTCAACCGAAAGATTAGATAAGTGCTGCTAAGGAATGGATTTGTTCGAAAACGAGAATTTTAGGCTGGATGCCTGGTCCATGATTTACTGGCAATTGACATTTCTTTTCTATTTCTGTAGCAGACAATTGCATTGAATTATATTTCAATGGTACATAAATCATAGACCAGAACTAAACGTGGAATTCTCTTTTCGATCAATTACCCTTGACAGCAGTTTTCTAATTTGTTGGTATCAAAGATAAATGTTTTCACCAAGCAAAATTTCACGTGTAAGTTAGCCATTGACAGACAGATAAACATTCTAGTTTTGAATGTGTTCCCATGAGTATGGCCTAGCTGGTAATTTTATGCCTCAGCCCGTCAAATGTTTAATTATCTTTTTGACTCATCCGGTATAAATCCTGTAATCTTTTTGTCTGTTAAGCACTAATTGTTATATAAAGGGTGTCCATGAAAATCTTACCATTTTTATAATCGAAAATCTATTGACCTGCTCATCACTGCAATACAAATAGAACTATCACTCTGCGATAAAAGCTATTACCACTAACGATGCAATTTCCTAGCAGACGGAAATTTTGTTATTTACGAGAGGAATGACAGTCGGAAATTTTGAGAGAGTTGAAGTGGGAGTATTGACAGGAAATCGAGGCAACGTCCACGCGTATCCGGATCTTTTTGAAAACCCATCTTTTTTTATCCGTCTATAAGAAAATCCGCGTCCACGCGAGGAGCTTTTTCAAAAATATCCCCATCGACACGAAGACGCTGCGACATTCGATATTCTACATTCGATGATAAAATTCAATACTCGATAACGGTATTCGAAGTTCGAACTTCGATAAGAGAAAACAGATAAGCAAGCTGCCCTCGCGTGATCCCCGAAGAACCGAGCGCGTGCTCTGATATGTAGTAAATCGATGCCGTGACTTCAGAGTTTTTGAATAGCTCTGTTTTCATCCCCCCCCCCCCGGCCCCCCCACACGCAAACGAGAAAACAGCGTTTTCAAAAAGGTTCACTCTTGGGAGCGCTTTCCAAAAGCTTCGTTTTCGGTGACCGAAAACGCCGTCTCCGTGTGGACGCCAACCCAAAACAAATAAAAAAGATGGGTTTGCAAAAATATACGGATACGTGTGGACGGGACCAGAAACTGTGCCAAAAATGAATACTTTGACTTAAAAAGATTGTTGAAGAACCTTTGTCACCCAGGGTCTTGTGTGGGAACGCAACAGTTTCAGACTGTGTGAAAATCAAATCTAGCGTAGACAGAAATTAGGGATACACATTTGGTCAGTCGAACTGATAAAAAGTTTGATTTTAGTTGAATGTTATGTAATTCAACTACCGGGTGTCCCAAAAAGTGTTTCCCGATTTGACCTGCCATTATAGTAAAAGTGCATGTTATTTGATAGGAATTATAAAGGAAATCTATTTTACAATGCCCAACTTAGATCTGAGTATTTGTTTCATTTCTATTCCTGGGCGCATTTATTTTTGTCTTAAATTATGTTCCTGAAAAACAGAATACCTTAAGCGTTCAAGAAAGAGCTAAAAACGCTTTATCGATACGATCGTTAAACCTGCGCCTCAAAATCTTTGGAAATTCTACATTTTGAATAGATTCCGACAGTACGGCGCTTGAGCTCTATAAAAGGACACAAGAAAAACCATATTTGTTTGTTTGTCCGTAAAAAGCACGATTTTGCTTGATTGTCAGAAGAAAAGAATACTACACAAGGCCAGGTGCTGTGGTCCGCATTTTAGTGTGTTGCCGAGTTTGAATACCAATTTATGAAATCGACAAGCGGTTGTATGCCTTCACACCTCTGATGTAGAACATGGAAGGAATCGAATATATCTGCACTGCAAGATTTTTCACCATTTCAATGGTTTCTCGAGCATAATGTTTTTGGAAAGACATCTTTTGGAAGTCTTTTTATCAGGAAAAAACAGGAATCGTGAATCCAAGAGTTAGCCTTTAAGCAAGGGATTGCTGTTTTTCTGGAACTGTTCAAACTGGGAAACTTTTTTTTGGGACACCCGGTACCCCAGCAGTGCCGATACATAGTTTCTGCTTAGGCCAGACTTGATCTTCAGACAGTTCGCAATTGCAGCGTGCCTGCAAAGAACATTAACATCGGGTGACAATATCTTTTTATTAGAAAATGGTTCATAATGTTCGATTGGACCCTACATATTTGGGGTGTGTTTGATTGGTGAGTGGCCGAGTGGCTTATACAGTCTTCGTCAGGTGACTGAAGTTAAGCTCAGTCGAGTGAGGTCAAACTCCGGATGGGTGACCTCGGAGGCCTGACCTCACAACTTACCTCGTCGTCCTTCGAAAGGGACGTTAAACTAGGGGTCCCATTGAAATTCTCCAAAACAGCAGAGGTTTCAGATTTATCCTGTCGAAGACGAGGTTTCCAGTTGAAAAGCACGAAGACAAGTCTGGTGCTTGGCAACAAAGAGTAAAGTTGCCCATGCCGTAGCAACGCGAGCAAAGTCGCCTCGTTTTCAGAGTTCTGCAAATGAAATCGAGAATCTCTCCAAAGTCTGCCAAACCTTCCGCCTTTTGTACCAGAAGGTTCAGCGGGCCTGCCAAACCTGCCAAACCGGCCGTTTTCGGAATCGGGGAGTCAATCAAGCACAAATTTCAAGTCTTCCAAGTCTACCGTTTTCAGAATTGGTACCAATCAAACACACCCATGGAGAAGCCGATATTCTTTGTCTTACATCTGGTGTAAACTTCACTAAAATTAACTGCCATAATCTATTTTATATTTTAGTGTTTCTTTTTTAATGGCTTGACCCTTTGTTTTGATTCGCAATTTTAATGTCGACAAAGCAAAACAGCTGAACTATATTCTGAGCATTTTAGTGTTCTACTAATCAATTTAGCAAATGTAACTTTTATAGCGAAAAGAACAGATTTTGCGGCAATCACCTCTGTTACTTTTTATGGACTCACCTGCCGTATGAATTGATAATCGGTATGTATCGGTGGCAACTGTTCTCGTTTGCCTTTCTTCTTTTAACATTTTTGTGAGCTTTTTCTTGTTTATTTCTTTGCATTTCATCGGTTATTATCAGTAAAGCATGTGTGGAGTCTTCAGTTTCAATACCTATACTGGTGTGTCCATATATGATGACACAAAAGAAGGTACAACTCTGTTCGATCCATAGCAGTGTAATCCTCTAAGGCCCCGTTCACACTACTCCGTTTTTGTTAGTATCCGTTTTTGTTGCATCGAAGCTGCCGTTCACACTGCTCCGTTTCCGTACAAAAACGGAGAGAAAAACCTCCGTTTTTGTGCGTTCACACTGATCTGCCCGATAACAAAAACGCAGCGAAAAACATCCGTTTTTGTGCGTTCACATTACTCCGTTTTTGTGAAGCTCATTGTTGGCTATTGGAGCGTTTTCATAAACCTCCGTTTTTGTGCGTTCACATTGATCAAATGCGTTTTCAAAAACCTCCGTTTTTGTGGATATCCACTTTTGACAGCGTTTTCGAAAACCTCCGTTTTTGTGGCGTTCTTGTGTGGATCAGTGTGAACACTTTAACAAAAACGGAGGTTTTTCTCTCCGTTTTTGTACAAAAACGGAGTAGTGTGAACGGGGCCTAAGCAGCACAGCTTGGTTCTACGACCGCACCGCATCATGTTATTCTCGTATCAATCTGACGGTATTCACTATTACAAGCCAAACTCACAGTAAAATGTGGGATGCTGGGGATCCTCGTCTATGTCTTTTTGACTAAATGCTGGGCAGCAAAGACTTGAAATGTTTATAGAAGTTGATGTCGATAGCTATAATTATTTGGATTGAACTGCTTCAAAGGTACTTCATGTAACTTTATTTAATCCTACTGTTGTCTTTCTTGATGGCTTGGTTCTTTTCGATATTTACAGTGTTGTTCACCGAGGGGGATCCAGTCTAAGAATATCGATGAGGTTTACAACAGTTGTTTTCAGTACAAAACGACTGTAAAGTTGCTGTTTGTTCTAGACCTGTGCATTTGCAGAATTTCTGAAGATCCCACTCCAGACAAGTTTTGCAAAAATGGATTCCATTCCCAGAATTTCCGTTTCATTATGCTCTGCATTCTCAGAATTTCGTAGAGATCCCACTCCAGGAATTTTTTGTAAAAATGATCCATGCAAAATGCCACCCCAAAATTGGCACACATTCCCACGTGACTGGATAATGAAACAGGGCTGTTGAAAGCTTTTGGAGGCTCAGGGACGACAACCTCGTCCCCAGGGCCTTTTGTCATATAATATGACAAAAGGCCCTGGGGACGAGGTTGCAGGGACAACACTGCAAAATGAGGTCCCCCGCGAGCGAAGCGAGCAGAAAATTTTTTGATCACGCCTTTTAGATTGGCTCAAAACGCATTTCAGAGCATTTCCTACTGTCAAAATTTCAAAAATCTTAACCTTAAAATCTTAATCTTATGAGGCCCCTTAGACTCTGTAGCCCTGGGGCAAATTGCCTCTCCTGTCTCCCCTCTCACTCGGCGGCCCTGTATTAAGATACCCACCCTGGATTTGGTGTAGCCCCTCCTCTGAAAACAATGCGTTTACACTTGCGGATTGACTCATCAACCATAGTTTCTCGCTTTGTGATACGTGGACAGAGCAGAAACTGCGCAAGCATGCGCAGATACCCTTAACTTTGAGCTCCCCTAGCTCCCTGTAGCACATTTCGAATAAATTAGGCAACATTTGATATTTCCTTCCTTGGGCTTTCAGCTCTTCAATCATCATTTCAAACAGCTTATCTATCCAAATACATCCTATCTCAGATTGTTCGATGACGTCATTTTACCTAGTTTCTGCTCTGTCGATAGTGTGTCAATCAAAAGCAACATATTCTATTGCTACGAAATCTGTCTTTGTTTGTTCTTTTCGCACTAAAAGATGAATGATTTGTATTTTTTGATATGTGATTTTAGTGGGATGAATGAAATTGTGATTGTATGAATGTTATTAGTTGTGGAAGTTATTTGTCGTTACCCTGCTTGCTTCTTCCGTTGCAAATGCGTATTCCAGGTGCGTCAGAAAAATTTTCCCATCGTTTGAAAATTCATAGCATCGCCAACAGTACTGGATGGATTCAGATGAATTGAATTTCGGCCAATAGTTGAGTGAAAGTACTTTTTGCGTGTAAATTTTGGCATAATTTTGTGAGCGATTGGAATACAACTTTTTCAGTGCTCATGAAGACGCGATGATAATTAAAAAATGCAACCGCTCTGCTATCATGCAGAACTCAGTTCATACTAACCCATCAAGTACTTCTGGTGAGATGAATTTTCAAATTTAGGAGCTTTGTCTGACCGACCCTACCCTGGGTACCAGACTCTCTGTTAGAGAGAGTCTGGTACAGGGTAGTAGACTGTCATCAAAGTTTGACGGTTCTTGCAAATTCTCTAAGCAGATAATTTTTCATTAAATGCTCTACCGAGATATATTGCCATATATTAACATAAATTGCGCAAAATATTGCCGGGCCCCTCCTGGGCCCGGACTGACGACCTTTCGTCCCCTCTACACCCCTTCTCGACGGTCCTGCAGTTCAACTACATGGACTGTGTAACTTGGAAAGCCCGAAAAAATGAGAATTTTGAATGAAAAATACCCGAAAAGCCAAGAAGCCAAGAAAAAAGGGTACTGTTTTCTGGTTTTAGAACCCCAAAAAGTTTTATTCATGCCTCCGAAGAAGTAGGAATTGCAAGTTAATAACAATGTCTAGGCCTTGTTCTGTTAACCAAGATATTTCTCGTCCTACTTAATTCCTTAATAAACTACATCTTATATTCTCGTAAGAGAAATCCTTGAAAAGGGGTATTATTCTCCAAATTTGTCAGAGAAAAGTCTTTAAAGGGGGGTTGAGTTTTTGCAAGAAAAATCAGGAGTCTGTTAAATGGCGTGCCCTACGTGCCCTACGTGCCCTCGTGCCTTCGATGTTGGCGTGCTCTCGTGCCCTCGTGCCCTCGTGCCCAAATTTTCGGCGTGCCCTCGTGCCATCGATGTTGGCGTACCCTCGTGCCCTCGTGCCCGCGTGCCCAAATTTTCGGCGTGCCCTCGTGCCTTCCATGTTGGCGTGCCCTCGTGCCCTCGTGCCCTCGTGCCCTCGTGCCCAAATTTCTGGCGTGCCCTCGCGCCATCGATGTTGGCGTGCCCTCGTGCCCTCGTGCCCTCGTGCCCTCGTGCCCGCGTGCCCAAATTCTTGGCGTGCCCTCGTGCCTTCGATGCTGGAGTGCCCTCGTGCCTAAATTTTCGGCGTGCCCTCGTGCCTTCGATGTTGATGTTCAGGACACTCTTGAGGGATGTGACCCTTGAAATGTTTCTTGAAAGTTTGAAACTTAGTGATCCTTTTTTTCTAAATTTCATCCGAGAAACCTGAGCAGAGAATTTGAAGTGAAAAATGTAAAACATGGATAAAGTTTTGTAGAGACAAACATCTACGGAACTTAACAACAAGCACACGTGACGGTATCTAATTAATGATAGGGACATTAACGGCTAGGCTGCACCAACTAAAGGAGATAATTTAGGATGACACATGGTAAAGTGGACTATTTTGGAAGTTTTTTAAGGATACGCAGAAGAGACTGCAGCTGAGGGCAAACTTTTCAACTTTGTTTTGAAATTATGTCCTTGGGTAAGTTTATCCAGCAAAAACGTTTTTGAAATGTTTTACCACTGTCTTACAAAAGAGGTTTCTCTGGAGACCACTTCGCTTAGTTCATTTTACCCCGACACGGGGTACAGTGAAATACTGAGCAAACTTTTCAATAAAACCAATCAAATACCAGGGGAACCTGGAATCGTTATTCACTTTGCGACTGTAAGCAGTCCTTTGCATGTCAAAACCAAAAAATCGAATAAAATTAAAAAGTGAAATGGTGGCCTATGTTGAGAAGAATCTTTGCAGAATCAATATATTTACCAAAAACTATTTTTGGGTACAAATTTGAGTCACATACTGAATACAAATCGATCGATAATCATGGGAATACACTTAAGAAAATGTTATATTGCATATAGATACCATATCACCACGGAGAGAAACACTTTTTTCGAGGTAGTTCACTTTACCCCGAAACTTCTCCCTGAGGTAAAACCAAAACTACAAAAAAAATCTTACGCAGTTATCAAGCTCATGGTTATGACCATCTATCTTTCCTGTATCGATAGATATTCTTGTTTCATCAAATCAAACAGAATTCTTGGATCTGTAACTGCATTTGTAAATGAAGGTCAAGCCTTGAAAGTACCCCCGTAGTTCACTTTACCCCGTCTTACCCTAATCATCACAGAAAAAAATTGAAAATTGCGAGCACTTAAAATGCAGGGTACGTGGTGCAGTCGTCAAAATAAGTGAAAAGTCGTCAAGTTCATGTCAGATGTTATCCATCGTTTTTAAGCAACACAGGAACGAGGGCACGCCGAAAATTTGGGCACGCGGGCACGAGGGCACGCCAACATGGAAGGCACGAGGGCACGCCGAAAATTAGGGCACGCGGGCACGAGGGCACGAGGGCACGCCGAAAATTTGGGCACGCGGGCACGAGGGCACGCCAACATCGAAGGCACGAGGGCACGCCGAAATTTTGGGCACGAGGGCACGAGGAGATTGAAGGGCACGCAGGGCACGCGATTTAACAGACTCAAAAATCAGACACAAGGGTCAACTTGGAAAGTTGAAAGTCTCAACTATGACGCATGCGCAATCGCTATGAAAATTGACGCAAGCGCATTGCGGCCAGTTTATTTACGCACATGGCAATTTTGTTTTTCCCTTCCCTTTGAAAGTCGATCGAGATTGGCGTGGCTGCTGTTTAAGCAAGTCCATCAAAAAGATGTGAGTATTAAGAAAACGTAGTTGAAATCATACCATAAGGAGTGCCAAACGAAGCCAAGAATGGCATCATCGCAAGGGTAAGTTTTTGTAGATTTTGATGCGATAGCAAACAAATTCTACAATGCTTCCAATTTGCTGTTCTGCACACGTGCAATGCCGAAGGAGGCTTCAGAGAATTTATTAGGCCACTCTTGTGTTGAAGGTGGTGATCAATATTAAATCCGATAATGAGCATTGTCTATAGACTGTTACACAAAGTGACCCAACAGCGGTTACTTTAAAAATATTCTGATATTCACCACTTATGTGGAGACAGCAAAACCATTTCGCAGCTAGGAATATAACGGGGCAAATTTTCCCAAATCAGAACAGAAACTGAAACTGCAAAATTTGTCCCCCCTTGGAGCAAAATGTGACGTAAGCATGAAAAATTGTTGTCCAGTTCGGGAGAAATTTGCCAAAGCATGCATTTGAAAACCAGGGGACCTTTTTAGACACCATTTTCAAAATCCACGCCCTCTAAGTAAGAAAGGGGGTGGGGGTGCAGTAAAATGCAAGAATTTTTACTGTTCTGTTTTGGCACAATATCAGTTTTCATTTCTATGACATCATTCCATATTTTTAGTCTGTGTCCGAACTGGAAAACATTTATGTTACACCGGAGGTCTCTGGCATGGAGAAACATTGAAAACAATGGTAGAACAATAGGTCTGTTGTTTGCAAACAACCAGAGCACTATCACCCTGAATGGGTCTAATCACAAAGAGAATAGGTATTCTTATTAAGGTGCACGGCTCTCAGAAATATTTTCTTGGTGGATGTAGATTTCATTTCCTTGCCAACCGTTATTTCCAACCCAAAAATGTTTTTACTCGCGTTTCTTCTTAAAGCTGTGGCCAACATCAGCAGCAGTCAAAACTACATCTTGCCTCAATTTTCGCCCTGAATGGGTCTAAATATTGTCAGGGCCTCAGCAGGGAAACTTTATAAGCGGAAGCCAGGAATCTCGCTTCAGTTACTACACTGAATGAAATTTAAGAAAATGTGTATGGCATTTAGTTTTTGACATTCTTGACAACACGGTACTTTGAAAATCAAATCCTGTTTTTCCTGCGCCGATAAAGCTCAAATAAACGTAAACTCAACCGTGGTGGTAATTCTCAAAGTTGATGCGGCACCAAAGTTAATGAAGCTCATGAAATGCCAGGTTGGAAAGTTTGTACTGCGCGCCGTAGATCTTCGGGGCGCAGTTCAAAACTTTGGTGCGCAAATGTAAAAAAATTGGTGCGCAGCGCGCATGAATTACGGGGACTTTAGTTACATCTGGCACCCATTCTTGCCACAATGAGTCAGAACAAGAGGGGCTCTGAGTTGTAATTGGTATTTTACCTAAAGTTGAGATGAGCCAGAAATGAAAATTTGTCTAACTGAACGAGAGAGCTCGCTGAACAGGATAAGATGATAAAACATTATCATAAAAAATCGGAATTGGGCCATCCCTTGCTATTTCTATTTTAATTTTGGTGCGCACATTGATTTCAATTTTGGTGCGCAAAATTTTGTCAGTCTCTTGGCATTCGGTGCGCAGTTAACAAACTTTCCAACCTGGGTGAAATGTATCAAAATAACCATAGTAGCACCCTTTCTTTCTGAACTGCGACACAAAATAGGCACATATCAACTCGGATTGCTCGGCGTAGTCGTTTGAAAAGAATAGACCCATTCAGGGCGAATTTTCTCTGATCTATTTACCTCCTGAAAAATATTCAAATATCGGCAACAAAAGTTGGCAAGATGTTTTGATAAATGGTAGAACTTACTCGTAAAAGGTTGCTATGAATTGTGAAACAGCTTAACTGGATATCAAATGTGCAAAAGTGGAAAATAAACAAGCTGACCCATAAACCCAATATCAGCGCGAAGGGAAGATTTGACGAATCTTACATGTCCACGGAAGCCTGTGTGAAAAGCCTCATATTTTTAGAAATATTTCCTTTTACAAAACACAGGCAAAGAATATCTTAAAGAAAAGCATCAGCCAAATATTTTCATTGGGTTTGTGAAAAATATCAAATCCAAGAGCAGTGTATTTCACATCAAAAGAGGAGCATGTGATTCTGATGAAAAACAGTATTAGACCCATTCAGGGCGAAAGTACTCTAGCGTGGCGTAAACCTCTGGTTTGGCAAAAACGAACTTTCTAGCCAGGGTCTTTGTTCTGTTCCTATTCTGGGTATCCCTGCTGGCTGTGCTGTGGCAGAACAGCTAGCTGCAGATCTTTGCTTGCTAAAGAATGATAAATAGAAAGGCGGGCAATGAACTGGGGCATTGTTAAGTGGAAGCACTAGGAGAAACTTATCGGTCGAAGGGCGCTGACTAATCTGTATCTAGCTGATTGAATTGCAGATTTGAGCACATGCAGTACCTTGCTAGTTAGGCAATTGTTAAAACAATGGCAGTCACATGCTAAGACTTTATTTGATTGGTTGAAAGGAAGAATAAATAGATTACAGCTTAATAGGTTGCCGCATCAGCCCTGCCTAATCTGGGGTGGGGGTGTCCGGGAAATAAAATGATAGCTGCATAAACAATTAATAGACCCCTTTCACAATGACATCAGATGTTTACAAAATACTTCCAGTAACATCACTTGCCTTGATATCATGTGGACCAAAATCTCAAAAGTGTGCATTGCTCTCAGCAACACATGAAATTATGTTATTGAAATTGGTCTATTGCTAACATTTACTCATAATGGCAAATCTCCCTAAAGCAGATGGGCAAGTGATGCGTATGCCCCCTCTTAGGAGTTACCCCCACTCAAGCATGGTACAGCACATCAAGCTGTGAAAGATCAAGTTTAACTGAGATTACTCATGAAATGATGAGATGCTTCTTCCTAAAATTTGATTCAAGTAAAATGGCGTAAGGATAGGCTGTATAGGCCATGGACCTAAGCGCTAAGCAGCCTGCATGGTGAAAGTTCAAAAAATAGTATCTTGAGAAGCATCATAATTTAAAGACCCTGTGCTAACCATGGGCCTTTGTGGTTGTCAACTATCCCACAATGCATTTTCAGGGACCCTAAGAATTCCACAGATTTTCGTGAATAATTCCAGTCCCCCAGAAAACAAATGAATCCTGACATTTGTAGGCTAATAGGAATCCCTAGGGCCTAGGGGACTTGCTATTTTGCCACATGCTGACATGTTTTCAATGCTTTGCTTCCTGTTAACTGCATGCATGAGAACAAGCTTTTCTTTCTGATAATGAAACAAATCACTGCAGCAACTTTTTAAATGAATAGCCTGTTAACTTAGACAAACCCGTAGAGTCCAAATTCGATATTTCATTTTCTTTAATTTCAAAGGAGTCATTCCAACCTACATTCCTTGTAGGTGTCACCTTGTACAATGTTGTTTATTCCTCTTTCGCACAAAGGCTGCTGGTTAGGACAGGGTCTTTAACAAGTAAGACTGATATCAATACCAAATCGGCTAAGGTTTGTTTTACCCATTTCAACTCATGCGACCATACCTTTGGAAAGTTTACATATTGTGCTACTTTTTGCATTCATGACAGTTTTGCATGGCACGAAATATGTAAAAGAAATCAAAAGATGTTTTATCAAGAGATTGATCACATGACTTGAAATGGGTGTAAACAAACCTTAGCCGATTTTGTCTATTAGTACCGCATCTTTGTCTAATAAGAGGAGAAGTGTGATGTTTCGATATAGGGGCTGTGCCACTCCTTCAATCTTCACAGCTCACAGCTTTAACAGTCCGCCATGTTGTGCCATGCTTGTTGGTAGCTTATAGCTGGCTCTAGCTGGCTCTGGCTGGCTCAGGTGTGCTTTAAATGGCTCTGGGTGATCCCACCGTTTAGTAACCAGTTTTTGGGACACCTTTTTGGTAGGAAGGTGAATCAAGCAGTATGTGGTCGCAACTGACCTGCTTGTTTTCCATTGCTCAATGCTGGAGTAATACATTTATTTGGAATAATGCTGTTTATGTTATATGGTCTAATTTTGAGCTGATTTTTAATCATATTCTAATTTTTTCATCAGCAACCAACATTTGATTTTTCAGAGGAATTCCTCCACAAGAAACTGGTGAAGATTTGAAATTCTCTACAGACTACACACCAATTGAACTAACACAATGGGATCCTATGTCAGATGCTTACAGGCAGAAAGCCTTTAATAATTATATAAGGCCTAATTTTGATGCAGATTTCAAAGCCCAGTATCTGGTGCCAGAAGGGTAAGTTGCAGCAGCTATACCTTTTTATGTTCTAAGTAAAAAAAGTATGTGTATAGGGGCAGGTTTTGTAACATACATGCACACATATGCACATTTGGGAAGGAAACATCTTTTCCTGGAACAATTTTTTTTAATTGTTCATTTCATTCTCAAATTAAAAATTTATTTACAGAAAAAGTTAAGAGTTAAAGAAAGCATGCCTCAAAACATTTAAGAAACTAGAAAACTACTAAAAAAACGTCCAAAACGTCCGATTAAAAAATGTTCTTTAAAAGACTGTTTGTGGACCTCTATGCACAGTAAAATTGAGCGTAGAAGACCAAAAGAGATCTGTGTTCTTATCAATGACATAATTTCACAGTGCTTTTTGTTTCGTTTCACTGAAAGTTTCCTTGCCAAAGCTTGTGAAAAATTTTACATTGTTTCGCCATGGCACCATTAAATCCAAAGACCAGAGGAGTTAATGTTCCTTGCTCAATTTCAATGACTCTCCGGTTGTACACTCGCTTCTTTTCATTTTCTGCCTTCCTTAAAATAGCTTCTGTAGGCAAGTCTTTATTTGACTCCTGCATTATTCTTTCATCAAAAAAAGCTGTTTGACCATCCCTAAAGAAGCTTGTGGCGCCGTGGTGTAATCCTCTAACATTGCAGCCAGAACAGTCAGGTGGAGTGGGTTCAAATCCCGGTAGGGCCCCACCACTTGAGCGTTATGACAAGGGGTTGCGGACTCGATTAGGCCAGCTGTATTTCTGTGATCCCAGAGCTTGGCGCTGAAAAACGCAATTTGACCTTCACCTTCTTGCTTTTACGTCCAGAGGGGCATTATCTTTGGTTTTAGCAGACAATAAAATGAAGTTTCCCCCATGACTGGAATGAGTTTTGGCTCAATGGCAAAATCTTTGCAAACTTTGGATAGTAATTTCGCTTCAAGGTTTTGAATTTCATCATGTCTCATATGTGTAAAGCCTTTAGCAATTCAATGCATGCGAGATATTGAAAATGTTGTTACAAGGATATTTATTTGGTAGGCCCTTCAGTTTCAAACCATACCTTAAACATACTGCATCACGAAATTCCTCCGCGTTTAGTACATAGCCCTCATCCTCAAGAGTAATAACATTTAACCAGTTAGAAGCTCCCTTGTCTCGTGCACATGACAGAGATTTCTGTAATGACTCAGGTATTTTTTGATCAACTAAATCAGCTCACTTTTAAGCCTCGGCTCCTCGGGATCAAAGCCAAATTCCACATGGGTTCAATATAAGAAGCAAACTCTCCACCAAAAAAGTCTGTCACAAGGAACTGTTACATTCTCTCTGTAGAACATGGTAACTAGCTCAAGTAGTTCACCTTCGAATTTCCAAGCACTGCAAAGTCACAAACACTCCGTATGGCACCTTGAAGCATACGCGTATACTTGCTTCAAGGTTAATCCTACAATCAGCTTAGGCATTCCTTCCTTTCAACACGAGTCAATGAAAACAAATTTGAATAACGGTGTAATTCATTTCCATGGTTACAAGGTCAAAGTACTAAAAATTCCTTGTTTCTTTCAAATGTTTGTTCCATTATCCTCCGCAGAAGCAATCCTGTTGAAAGAACCCCCTACAGTAAAACGACTTGCCCCAAGTTTATTTTGTCATCTGTAATAAGTCTACTTGAAAAACCTAGGGCAAGTCTACACTAATAGTGGACGGCTTTTCCTCATTGGAAATCATTTTATATCCAACAATACTATGATTCAGCTACCCCGCCGCATGTTTGTAACCTACAGGTTACTAGTAATAAGAGAGGATGATATAAAATGGTTCTTCTTGCACATGTTTTCACAGAATTGGTTTATACTGTGGATAAATTAGCTTGTTTCTCTTTGTTCAGATTACCAGTAGTCCATCAGTCAGTATCTCCCACCAAAGGTGACAGTGGTGAAGTTAAATTGTATGTTGGTAACATCCCTCTTGCAATAACCAAGGTATGTAAACATTGTATGTTTTGATTATATTTGGCCTGCATCTAAAGAGATGAGTTCTTAGAAATTTGTTGATGTTAGTTGAGTGGAAAGTTGCCAGCAAGCTTGATTTAATTCACTTAGAACATCTCTCTGGATAGATTTAGCTAAATTTGTTTTCAGGTGATTTTTTGGGAGATATGGAATATTTTGATCTTTACCAGAGGGTATGTTTCACAGAAGTTGGAAAATCTGATACAGTTGATTATAATGCAAATGCATAATAGCACGCCATTGCGCTTAACAATACTACTACTACTACTACTACTACCAGGGGTGGCAACAGCCTTGAAAAAGTGGGGTGGACAAGAGGTAGAATTGATTGCCAGAAGGTATACCAAATGTGTTTTATGACATCTTTACTTAGGAATGAATGTCAATCTGAAGAAAGTGGGTGGACATGTCCACCCCAGTCCAACCCGTGATGCCGCCCTTGACTACTACTGTCCCAAAATTTGACCTTGGAAAACCTAAATCTAAAACTTAAAATGTTCATTAATATTAAGAGGTCAGTTGCATATATAAAATACTGTATCAGAATACTATCTAATAAGGAATATATCCATTGTGTCATTTTCCATATATGCTATCTCGAAATAATTTGACTTAGGGAGCTATTTGAAGGATTCAACCTTGTTGTTTTTCTTTACATTTTCTGGTAGTGCATTCAATACTCTTGGCACTGCATACATAGATGCTGAGTTCCAAATCTTTTTTTGTTTTCATTGTTGGTACTTTAAATTTAGACTTATTGGATGGCCTGTTGACTAGAAAACTATCATATGGTGAAGGGAGATCTGCTAGATACTAAACTGTGTAGCTAGTCCGTCAAACATTTGCAAGAAAGAAGAAGGGCAATCTTGAACTCTATTCTTCATTAAACAGGGAGCCATTGTAGCAATTCAAGAATAAGTCTGACATGGTCAGTGGCGTAACGGAGCAACTCGGGGCCCTTAGTAATTTACCTGCGTAGGGACCCCTTCAGGCGGCAGATAGGTCAACAAAAGTTAGCCAAATTTCCAACATCAAAGCGGTGTTTCATCGGCAAGATCAACTTGAGCCCAGCACATCAAAACCTCCATAACTGGCGTCTATGGAGCTTTCTTATCAAGAAACATATTGGGAACTGTGCTATAAATGGAGCTTAAAATGAATGCTAGCGAAGCGAGCTACATTTGGGGTATCCCATCGGGAAAACCTTTTGAACCATGCTCTTTAGAATATCGGAAAACGTATCTTTCGTAGAACTTTCACCATCAAATTCAGAAAAAAGGATTGTGATCGACGACATGCTTCCGAAGGAAACATTCAAAAGTTAAGCTCGGGTATGAAATGGATTTTTGGTAAATTCATCCTCTAAAACGTCCATATTCGCTAGAAGATAGCAAAGCATTTTTGAAAAGTTTGCAATTTACACCATTTATACTAAACTTGCATTTAGTTCAATTCACAGCTGTGTCCAATTTGCTAGAAGTCTTTGCTTTGGAGGGGCCCTCAAGCATTCATTGCAAATCAACGCAACACGCTGTTTCGCCAAAGCTACATCAGTACATTACTGAAAATCGTAAGGGGCCCCTTGGGGGCCCCTGAAGCTTGGGGGCCCTTAGGAGTTGCCCTAACCCAAACCACCATGCGTTACGCCACTGGACATGGTCAAACTTGTTGCCTCCTATCACTATTTGTGCAGCACAGTTTTGTGTCTTTGTAAGTTGTTTAGCAAGGTTTTCATACATCCATAGAGCCATGCAGTTGTTTAGTAATGTTTTCATACATCCATACCACCATGAAGTTGTTTAGCAATGTTTTCATACAATGCAAACATAAATGAATAACTAGTTGCTCTGCATCTTCCTGTGGCAAGGAATGTTTAATTTGTCTAATACGTTTCAGCTCAAAAGATACCCTTTTGCTTGTGTTGTTCATTTTTTGCATAGTCATGTTGATGTCAAAATGACTCCTAAATTCCTGGCGTTTTTAACTTCAATGATATTTGCTGATCAAACCTTAAAGGGAATGCAAGCATATAAAGGTGGCTCAAGCCACTCGCGGTTAGACTCCAGCTTATCAGATATTAGTATTTCCTGTTGACATAGGTCAGTTACCCAAGCAAGGTTTGCCATGTGTTATGGCCTATTGTTTTTGTAAGGTTATTTTTATCAAAAAGCTTGATATATGCTTAGATTCCCTTTAACTGACAACTTTGGTACTTTAACTGGTTGTTGTCTGCTTCCAGTTATTAAAAATTCATTCTAATTATCATTTAGTTTCAATTGATGGCTGATGATTTTATGCCTGAATATCTTGAATACAGTCTTCTGTTTCCTTAACTGCATTGTATTCTGCCTCTTTGGTCAGATGGGCTGAAACTAAGATATAGTTGAGTCGTCTGTGTATCCTGCTATGCTCGGTGCATGCCTTTCAGTGATCTCATACAGCAAACTTACTTAGTTTCAGAACATCAAAATAGTTACAAAATGATTCACTGGTTTTTTTATGGCAAAACTATACAGGATGAGTCAGAAAAAAGTGGGGGTGTTTGACAGAATTTTGCGTCACTTGTAGCCAGGCGGTCGTCATAAACAAAATTTGTCCTTGCAGCATAAAGTCTAACTTAAGTCATAAACTTTTCACCGTTGAAATCAGTCACTTGATGCATTGATTAAAAATGATTTTCTTCGTATGACCTTGTGTGTTGTTTCTTTTACACTGATGAAATCTTTGATCAAGCCCCTGCAGCATTTTAGCCTTGCCAAAGTTACGGGTGCACATGGTATTATCAAGGGAGGATTAAGTAGCTAGGAAACAGTGTTGTCTGCCATGTGATGCCTTGTTTTAACTTCCTCCCTGCACGGAGAATATGTTTGTAAGACATTTGAAAAGTGTGCTTTTGGTCTGTTGAAGAGATCACATTCAACCAGATTGACAATCTGTAAATGGGGCTTCATGCTTGCTGACAACATTTTTCCATAACTAATTCTTTCTCCCTCATAATATAACATGAGCCTGTAACTTTGGCAAGTGTGAAATGCTGAAGGGGCTTGGTCTGTTTGGAAGACTCTAACACAAGGTCTTACGAAAGAAATCTTTTTCAACTAATGCATCAAGTGACCATTTTCAATGGGGAAAGATCTATATACAATCTAATTTGGACCTTTGGATGCACGGAAAAATTTAGTTCACAATGACCAGATGGCTACAGAAGACGTTACAGTTGTCCCAACACCCCACACTTTTTCTGACTCACCCAGTAGAGGGACAAAAATTTATGCAGTTTTGTTAACTCTTAGGGACTCTGGGGCAAACTGAAAGAAGATTCATGCTTGAAAATTTGAATAAACTTTATCATTAATCAATGCAAAAATGGAATCAATATATGTTTATGAATCATTTGTGCATTATGAGAGATCTGCACTATATGTACAGAAAACATATGGACAGGCCCGTAGTAGCTATTGGGGCCGGTTGGCCCCCCCCCCAATAATTTCCAAAAGTTGCATTTTTTCATTCATCATATATAACGTAGAACATTGATTGAACCAACAATGAAATGACTTTCCAAATTGTGTTCCTTCGTGCCCTCCTTCTTTCAGTACTGTAAAAGTCCCCTAGGTGAGATTAGTAGATAAGTGTAAGCCTCTAATTTGGAATCTAGTAATGGGAGCTTCTTTCCACTTTCCTTTCCTAATTGAACTGTTCAAGCAATCACCAAGGGGCTTCTGAAGTGTGTATTGCGATTCAAGACCTATCTTAGGTCAACAGCAAAAAAAAGAACTCGCTGTAGATTCCGATGCAAGAAAATATAATTTTAGAAAGTTCAACCCCGTTGCCATCAGAAGCCTTTTGTCAAGTGACAAGAAAAGTACCAAGAGTTTAACCATCTAAATCACACGCATCTAAGGTAGGAAAACTTGCGATGCTTTTGACCAAGTATCCTTGTGTCGTGGTTCAGCTAGCCTGCTTGAAATGCATTTCATAAATTTTCTATTTCACCTGCGGACCTCCGACCATAAAATTACTTTTCAGGATTCACAGAAGGGCGTTGCCAAAAGAAAAAAGGGCATGGCTCGAAACCCCCCGGACCCGGTGCCCCTCCAATCTGAAAAACGCTCCTACGGCCCTGTATGGATGACCACAAGAAAAAGACGACTGGAGTTCTTCTACGTTTTCTTTTAATCTGATCTGCTATTTTTGATGCGTTTTGACTCTTTGGTCATCGTCAGAAGAATGAAAAGACAATATAAAGAAAATATTTGAGAAATATTCATTTCAAGGCTTTCATATAGATGTGTTTGCAATTGTACTGACTGTAAATTTATTTGAATATTGGCAGTTTTTGAACATTGTCCAGATTGTGGAGAGGAATTATCAAAATACCAATTTTTCAGTTTTGTTGTAGATTGTTCTTTAATCTCATTTTGATCAATATTTTTACCACTTATTATTTTGGATGATCTCTTTCAGGAAGGACTTCGCACTTTCTTCTCCAGAGTAGTTGTACCTACCTCTGTTATTATCTTGCCGTCGAAAGATCCGCACAGAGGAACAACGTTTGGGTATGTACCAAACTTCGTTTTGTAAAATGACCCGAAACTTAAGTTGCTGACTTTGCTACTGGAACAGTCAGGCGGAATGGGCTTGATACCTGGTAGGGCCCCATCACTTGAGCATCATGACGAGGGGCCATGGACTCAATTAGCACTTAGCTACTTCTGCGATCCCAGCGCTTGGCGCTAAAAAGACGCAACTTCACCTTCACATCAATTCCCTGTGCAAGAAAGCTCCAGACTGGGAGTCAACCAAAACCAAGAAGAATCTTTCTTGAAGCAGAAATTATGATGTCATGATTAGTTTCCCCAAATGATATGGAACACATCTCATAGTCTTTGTTCTTTCTCTTTCTAGGATTATTAGGGAAGACTCACAAATTGATTTTGGTATGCCAAACGTCAATCTGACGTTTTGAATTCAACCCTCCCCCTCTTTTAAACATCAGGTAAACTTTTCCCCAAATTTTCGATAAATATTAGTTTTTTTACGCTTTTGAGTTGTGTCGGTTTCTTCTTCAGAATAAGGACATAGCCTTGGCCTATTTGAATTCTAGGGTCACATTGTGATTCATGACTTAGTTTTTTTTTTCAGTTTTCAAGCAGCAATTGCTGTTGCTTTATGATTAGAATGTGGGAAAAGGAAGAGGTAATAGTTTTTAGCTTAGGCCTACTCCATTTTTATGAAATTTTCAATCTTTTTCTAAACGTCATGAGTTGAAACCCCTCCTCCCATATGCCAGATTGATGTTTGGCGTACCAAAATCGATTTGTGAGTCATCCCTTTTACATAGATAAATATTTCTACCATAGTAGTCCGTTTGTATTTGTTATGTCCTACTTCCGTTATTTATTGACCATCAGTTGTTTTCTTTAGCAATTGTCCGGATTGAGCAGTTGCTTTTAGTGGAAGTCTACTTAAAATAATGTCACATGCAATGTAGGTATTCAGATATTGCAGTTTTTGGAAATTGTTTGGTAAGCCCGGTTTCCATATAGCCGTAAATACCGGCGGCAGCCGCCGGGATCGGTGCCTTCGGTATGCCACAGGCAAAGTGTTTCCATATTACTTCATCGGTGACCATGCCGGTAGCTATGAATCCCAAAGTTTGAGGTGTTGGGAATAAACTTACAGTGGCCACTGCCTTAAACAAATGATTATTACTGCAATGCCATCTTGCTTCTTCACAATCACGTATGATAAAAATGGTGCGGATTACGTGCGTTGATTGGATATACAATGCCACGTGAACAAGAACAAAGGACTGCCGCGAGTAGGGTGCCGCCGGCTACCACAAGCAGCTGCAGGCAGCTTCAAAAAGTGGTTCCATTAAAGAAAATTTGCTGGCTGCATCCGCTAACTGAGTCCAATTTTCAGGATTATTCATGCAATCAAATGCACATTAAATTTTCAGAACAAAGTCATCAAACTAATTTACCATTCAAGAACTGCTTTATAAGCAGTTCAGACCTCGCCAAATTTTTTTGTACCTGCAAGCGCAAAATTTCCAGAGAAATGTGCCTGCAAATTTTTCAACGCATGTCATCTGGAATACAGATTCTTTCTGTACATCACATGAAGCAAACTATGCTATACTGAGAGACTTTTTGTCTTGAAAGTTAGATAGTGCCATATGCTATAAATGCTTCTTGAGATGTGAGAACTAGGGCCACGACGAAAATCTTGAGGGTCATTGCAAAGAAAGACAAATCAGCATTGACAGTTAAAATATCATGACAAATCCAGTTGTGATTATAATGTTGTGGTTATTCGACTAAGCCATGGTTGTGAACGTTTCGAGATGAGCTTGTCTCATCTTCAGCTAAATAAAAGTTACACGTGCGAGGTTTTATAGCGAGAAATGCATAAATAAGTTGACGATCATACGATGTCTAAATAAGGAAAGTCCATAGAAGTTAAACCAAATAAGAAAGTCCAGTGAGATTAAAAAAGATACAGCGGTATAGAGGAGTTCTGTTCATTGAGTGTCGGGCGGTCCCTCAAGATTAGAAGACTCTCGTGTATCAGCAAGTCAAAATTGTTGTTGGCTTTGTCCAAAATACAAAAATCATCAAAAGACGCGGCATGACCATTTTCATTAATATGGTCCCTAATTGGTGAAGAAGCACCCTTTATACTTATTCCTTTCTTGTTTATTCCTAAATGTTCCCTACAACGAACAATAAAGTGGCGTGATGTTTTGCCGTAATAAGTAGCCTGGCAGCTACTACACGTAAGTTTTTAAACAACAGAAGAACAAATGTTCGTAGGGATGCGATCTTTGAAAGGGAAAAGGTTTTCAATGCGTTTAGCTGATTGAAAAACAACTTGGAAATCGACATGGGGGTACATGTTACCTAGAAATTTACATAGTTTCTTAGACTGTACTGGCCTAAATAAGGCAAACAAAAAATCTTGAGATGTCTCAGAAACTCTTGCAATTGTAAACACAGTTCATTGTCGGGTACATTCACTATGTTCAACCTCAACGAAATCTTTTCAAAATTTTCAGTGAATAAATGCTCTTCAACAGCTACAATATAAGGAAACTGTTCTCCATGTAAGATTTTGAAAGATTAGATTGATTTCCAAATCACCTATGCTTTCATTATATACTCATTGCATAAGTTAAGTCATAGCATCGCTCATTGAAACAATGAACGAATACAAGAAATCACGTCGTAAGTCTACTGTCATTAATCTTGACCTTTCAAATCGTTTTATTGCAATAACAAACTACATTTAATAAAACTAACATCGTTATAGTTGTTTCCCAATTCCTGCCAATTTATTGTGAAAAATTTTAGAAAACATCTTTTTTGAAATGTGCCTGCAGATATTACCTAGATTTAGAAATGTGCCCGTGAGCGTGGCTCACGTGCTCGCGTTCTTTGGCGATGCCTGGCAGTTGTTGTTGTCAAACTGTGCCAAGACGCTCTTTTGGTGCACCTTGTATTACTACAATGAAAATGTTTATCCGCTAGCCATGTTGCAGCTTGATAACGTTGCCGCGGAGGCAAAACATCGTTGATGTAGTATGAGGAGCTATAGTCTTTTGGTTACAATAATTTTCTTTCTTTCTAGTTTTGTGACTGTCAGTTCCGCTCAACAAGCAGAGGCACTTATAAGGGAGTTCCACAATTACTCATTTGGCGGAAAGGACAACTTGCGAGTGAAGCTAGCAAAAACAGATGAGGAGAGAGAAAGGGAACGTGAAAAGCAACGAGAAGAAGAAGAGTATTATGAGAAGCTTTTCCAAGACACAACTTCACCTTTTGACATCAACAGTGATAGTGGTGTGAGGTAAGACCTGACTTTATTCAATACACCGGGCGAGTTAATTAAAAACAATAACTGTTTGAAAGGCCACTGCCCTCTCAATATTTAGACCATAGTATTAGCAAATGCATAATTATGTGTGAAGATTCTTTAATCAGTTCTAAAATAAGCTGGACGCAGAAATTTGCCACTCCGTTCTAAAATCATGAGGCCTTCAAAAAACCTTTAAAACAGACCAAAAATCACGAATAGATTTTCCTGGTATTTCTGCCTTACAGGAGTGACTTCAAAGCAGGTGTTATCATTTTCGGAAGATTAATTTGCTGCAAATAATGTTGTTTGTGCTCCAGCGATCGCATTTTCATCCTCTCAAAGGAACAGCATGTACCAAAGTACCTAAAAGTCCTTGTTATAAGGCAGAAGATTTGGGCATGATTTTTTGCAATTTTTGAAGGTTTCATGAGGGGGCTGTCTTAAGAAGGTCCCTCATAATTTCAGAACGTAGAAGCCGATTTCAGTTTAGCAGAATTTTATATATATAGGTTTAGTATGTCCACTATTAATGTCCAGGTAGCAGTGGCATTTCAATAGACCTTTTAACTATTCTACAAAAGAGCCTGGATCGAGCGATATTTTTATACATTTTTATACACGAAGTTCGATTGAGTAGCGTTAGAGTTTCGATTGCAATTGTGCACATTCGAAAATTCTATAAAATGTAGCACAGTATCGTTCGATTGAGATTCTTTTTCAGAATAGCTAAAAGGTCTATGGGGGAGTTTTTATTGACTCCCGTTGCTCATGTTAAAATTTCATGTGATCATACTGAAGTATGAATTTATTTGTCAGCCATATTAAATATAAGCATCAAGCTAGTGATATACTTGCGGTTGTGTTTCCAGAATAGACGATTACGCTAAAGATGGTGGCGAGAAACTTTTTACCAAGATACATTGCGTTCTAATTACGAATCCTTAACGATTCTATAGGAATTCGAATAAAGAACGCGATGCATCTCGGTAAAAAGTTCCTTGCTGCCATCTTTAGCATAATCGTCTATTGAACCACGGCAGGCAGCCTTGCTCTTTCAGTCTGCATGTGATCAGTTAAATTCTACCAATCATAGTGCTCTGTTTTCAAGCTCTTCGTCAGCACCTTGTTAGCATATTTTGAGGTATACGCAGCTGTACTTATATGGACACATTACCTTAAAAGGGAAAAGGCATAGCTATATCTTGTAGCCGCTATAGATAGGCCAAAGAAATGCCCACAAATCCATTGTTTCTTTTTGCAACACAGTGAAACAGCAGGCGTGAAATTTGTCAAGTACAATTCAATAGATTTTTGTAGCTTGGCCTGGGCCATCTTTTAACTATGTTGATTCCCTTTAACCAGAAGGTGATGTTGTGAGACTCAATTTACTAAGGAAATATTGAGACATGAAAGTAAAGGTGTTGTGATAAAGATTTAAGAATAGTAAGAGCTACAGCCAGGAACAGGAATATAGCAAGGTGAAGCTTGAGCATGTCCGTTGATGAAAATAATTAACCAATCCAAAGTGGTGAATGAATCAGGAGAAACGTGTTGTAGTAATTGATCGATTTAGCAGTGTATTTACAAGAGATAAAGAGCTTTATCTGCAAAAAGAGGTTTAAACGCAGGTGAAGTTTTATAATTCATCAAGCGATCAGGATGCCCAGGCGGCAGTAATTTATCTGATCCCGGCAATCTCAGTGCCTTGGGATCAGCACTACAAGGTGCCTTAAAAAGATTATTCAACATTTGATTAGAAACTAAAAGATAACAATATGCTGAGTGGACACTTTGTCGGGTAACCCTTTTCCTGGCATTTTAAATGAATTTTCAACATAAGAAACTTGCAAGTCCACTAAAAATGCATGGAGCTACAAGCCTTTGAAGTTCCAGTTTGTGCGAAAGCTGAAACCAGAGGCCTCTAAATGGCATTTTTGGTATAAAAGTCCCATGGGCTATCTCTGTTTTTTCTCAATTGCTTCAGGGTTAATCAAATAGGATATAAACAAGTTTTCGATAACCTAACTTTCAAGCGTATGGATGCTTTGAGGAAAAAGATTCAGCTTCTCGTCGATTATGTTTTGAACTAAAGTTTTTGGATACATGTAGTGTTATTTCATTCATTCGTTTCATTTTATCATATTTAAACACAAAACCCTATCAGCTAAAAAAGAAAAGAGAAACCATACAAATGTCTATTTACATATATATAAAATCTTACAACTTTGCTGGTCTTCCTAGGGATCGTGCTTCGGGAAGGATGCTAATTTTGTAGGAATTCCTTCAGTTTCCTTTTGAATAGGGTGATAGTGGAACTTGTTCTGATTTCTAATGGGATTTCATTCCACGTCTTTGCACCAGAATAGAAAAAATTGTTTTTGGAGAATTCTAGGTTCTGCCTTGGAGTGTCAATATCTAACTGATTTCTTGTTTGATAACTAGATATTTGAGATCTGGTAACAAGTCTCCCTCTTAAGTTGTCCGGGCAGAGGCCATTCATTATTTTATAGATCATCACGGCCCTGTCAAATTTTATCAAGTTTTGGACTGAAAGCCAATTGCATCTCCACCCATCCTTTAATCTAGAGCCTTCTATTAGCGTTCGTGCTCTAGTTTGCAGACGCTGAAGATGATCAAGCTTTGTGTTTGACAAACTGCCCCATAGTTCATCACTGTATCTCAGATGACTCTCAGCAGTGCCTTGTACACCTGATCCAATTTTGATTGCGGTAGTATGTTCTTTAATTTCCGCAGGGACGAAAGAGCATTTTTAATTTTACCTTTGAGGTTTTTATATTGCTCGTTCCATGTAAGGTTTTCGTCCACTGTAATTCCAAGGTATTTGACTTTTTTGACCCGTTTGATTGGTCCTCCATTTATGTTTACCTCTAATGGACCTTGTATACGGTTAGTTTGTCTTTTGTGACCAACAACCATGTATTCTGTTTTATCAGTGTTCAGACTGAGCTTATTCTGCCGTAACCATTCTGCAATATTGTCAACCTCAGTTCTTAGATCATTGCAGAGTTCGTCAATATCGTCAGCAGAGCAAGTTACGCTGGTGTCATCCGCATACATGTTTGTGGTGCATTTATTGAGGCACTGCTCAAAGTCATTGACATAGAGAATGAAGAGGAGAGGCCCCAAGCACGAACCCTGAGGAATACCGCAGTGAACAGTTTTTAGGCTAGATTTGTGGCCATTCACTTGACAGTATTGTTTTCTATTCGTCAAGTACGATGTGAACCACCGAAGAGGTGTCCCTACAACGCCGTACTTTGTAAGCTTTGAGAGGAGAACCGTGGTCCACCGTATCGAAAGCCTTTTTGAGGTCTAGAAATACGCTTATGTTAATTTTGCGTTTGTCAATGTTAGAAAACCACGCATCTGTTACGTTAAGTAGTGACGTTAAAGTGCTATGCATCTTTAAAATGCGTGTTGACATTTTGAAAATTTCTTATGCACCTTCAAGTAATTTGAAACTTGATCATGCCCTAGTTTTTCTAGCAACCTCGAGAAAACAGATAACACGGAGATAGGCCTGTAATTGCCCATATCGTTCTTCGAACCAGACTTGAAAATAGAAGTCACTCTTGCTATTTTCCACATGTCAGGAAAAATACCCATTTCAAATGAAGAGTTGAATATGGCTGCTAGCGGCTTACTTAAAATTCCTGCTGCATCTCTTACTAACTTTACAGAAACTTTATCATATCCTGCAGATTTGGAGCACTTCAACTTTTTGATTTCTTTTTCGATAGTGCTTGGATCAACCGGATGAAATTCGAAATGAGGGGCTGTAGAAGGCCCTCCATCAATTAGGTATTTTAGTGGGTCATCGGGTTCTTTAGTTTCGATTTTTTCCGCAAGTTTTGGGCCTATGGTGGTAAAGTGGTTATTGAATGCTTCCGCAATTTCCTTTTGCTTTTCAACCAGTTGACCCTCGTACATAACGGATCTGGGAGTCGTGGAACACTGATTTTTGTTTAAGACTTTGTTAATCGTTTTCCACATCTCCTTGGGGTTATTGGAATTCTCATCTATCAAGCTGCGGTAGTGGCCTTCGACAGCTCTTCGGAGTTCACTGGTCACCCTGTTTCTTAGGCGTTTGTACTCAGGCCATATTGAACGGTCTTTTTCAGCTTTCTTCTTAGCCCGGTCTCTCTCACGTATCAAGTTCTTGATACGGGGAGTTATCCAGGGAGAAGGTGCATGCCTCGCTATTCCTTTCCGTGTCTTTAACGGTGCATGCACATCTAAGATCGAGTGAAAAAGATCGTAGAAATTATTTGCCATTACATTAGGGTCATCCCAGGCGGTGGATGTAGCCACTTCACAATCAACGCTTTGCAGGTCGAACAGAAAAGCTTCCCTATCATAATTTCTCATGCTGCGAAATTCGGTCTTAAATTGCTTCCTTGTGACCTGGAGTTTGGCATTAAGTTTTCTGATTCCCAAGATCATGTAATGATCTGTCATGCCAAGTTTTATGACGCCAGAGTATGAAATAAAATTTGGCCTGTTCGTGGAGAAATGATCAATTATTGTTTTGGATGTACTAATCTCTCCATTATTAGAGCTTGTTGTAGCAGCTACCCTTGTAAAATCCTTGATCAGCTGTTCAAACTAAAATTCTGAATAAATGAGTTTCAGCTTCCTTGTGTTACAGTCCTTTGGTTTTTTATAATCGCAATTTGTGTCACCAACAAGAATAATTTCCTTACCTTCTGCGTCTAACTTTTTTATAATGTTCGTTAAAGCCTCAAAGGTGGAAACGTCTGTACCCTCAGTTGGCGGACGGTACCAACAAAGCACTATGTAACTCTTAGCATGCCTAGGGGTTATTTCAATCCCTATAATCTCTAAATTGGGGTCCCTGATGTTTTCTCTTTTTTGATGGGAAAGGGTATCTTTTACATAGATAGCTACGCTACCCCCTGAGGTGTCCCTATCGTGTCTATAGATGTCATATCCCTCAACTGAAACTTCACTGTCGCGTATGTCTTTTGACAGCCTGGTTTCATTGAGGCCAAGAACATCTAACTCATGGTCGTGCATTAATTTAGCTAATTCTACCATGTGTTTTCTAAGTGACACTACGTTCAACTGCGATATTTTTACTCCTTTTCTGCGTTTTTTTGTTACATTAACGGAGCAATTAGCATTTCCCTTAAGTCCCTAGCAATATTTTATGTATCTACTGTAATTGGATGCTAGCATCTTAACCATCAAATGAAATATTTCCATACCTTATATTGTCATTATTAATGAAGTCCATTGTCATTATCCAAATTTTGACAATGATTAAAAGAATTGAATTACTTTAGAAGCCGTACTTGGTTTGCTCTGATATCAACGAGAAGTGTGACATTGGATAACATTTAATTACCTTGATCTTCAACCTATTTTCATTACAGTTAGTCTTGGGGACTCTGCTTTCCGCTGTTGCATATTTTTTATTTTGAAAGCTCACAACTCAGTAAATTTTCAACCGATTTGCAAGATTCTGATCTCTAAAATTATTATGGACAAAGTTATCTGCCCATGAGCCTTCTCTTGTTATCATCATTTTGCAACGTTGAACAACTTTTGTTGAGACGCCCTGTAGAAATTTGATTTCTACGATGCGTAAGTTGAGATTTGAGATTTAACTAACAGTTGAAATGCAATGCTCCTATTGCCAGGGAGAAGAAAATGATATCGCACTGTTTTGTAGTGTGAGGTGCGGCGCGGGGCCGTGAGGAGTGGGGCTGCTTTCTTTTGGCCGTGGGGCTGCCGATGATTTTCGGAGATAAAATGAACATGAAATGAATAACGAATGGTGCTCTGTGAGTTGCTGATGGCTATATGGCTCGAGGCGGCTTCGCTCCTCATGGTTTTTCGTCTCTCCTTAATGTAGCGTAGTGTTATTGGTAAAAAGTGGTGTAGTGTTACGTTGTATTCTCTTGTTGGTTTATTTTTAGTTCGATAATTGTACAAATTCATTGTGAGAGCCATTCATAGTGGGGACTAGATGACCATGTGTCTTTCCCCGCTGTGATTGGCTCAGATTATTATATTGTAGTTTTTTTAATGTTATATTTATAAAAAAAAAGAAAATGATTATTTAGTAAAGAAAATACTCCTCTAATAGGATTTATCAGGTTTCCATCAAAGCACTTTATTTCCATGTTAGGTTAACTGACAGTAAGCATTTAACGAAATACTTTTGTAATTAATCAAATCAGTAAATGGCTGGAAAATAGTATTTATTACGGAAAGAGAAAAACGCAGTTTAGACATTGTTTGAGATTTTAGGCCCCGTTCACACTGCTCCGTTTTTGTTATGATCCGTTCTTGTTACATAGATGCTACCCGTTCACATTAATCCGTTTCTGTACAAAATCTGAGGGAAAACATCAGTTTTTGTCCGTTTACATTGATCCTTCTGATATCAAATACGGAGCCAAAGATATCTGTTTTTGTGTGTTCAAATTTCTTGCGTTATCTAATGGAGTATCAGTGCAGTGGAAGAAGATCGGCCTGAGCGTGGTTAGCCCCAACTGCTCTCAAGTTGTTCGAATAGAACTCCCTTGTATTTCTGTGTCCTAGTGCGCCTTCGCACAAGAAAGGTACACAGAAATACAAGGGAGCTCTATTCGAACAACTTGAAAGCGGTTGGGCCTAACCACGCTCAATTGAAGACGAAACAGAACAGAAAACTAGACAACAAAACAAAACACAGGGATTAAAACAAAGTAAACAAGTAATCAGTCAAAACATCCGTGTCCTAACACCCTTGGTTTCTACTGTATTCTACAAAAGTGCCTTGTTTAATCGATGGACATCTGTATACATTTTGACTGAGTTGCGTTGCAGCTTTTATCTCCATTCTGTATATGCAAATAACCCCAAAAAATATATCAGAATATCTTTTGATTCAAATTCTTTTTGAAATTAGTAAAAGATCCGTTGTAAAGTGTTGATTCCTATTGTAAAATATTAGTTTTACTCGTTGTAGTACTGGTGTTGAGAGCGAAAGAAAAGCAAAAGAAAGACCAACGCGAAACGAGGAGAAGGTTCAACCTGCACGTGGAAAAATGGAGGGCCAGTTGATGAGTAAGTTTTCTACCTCACTATTCTAGTCGAGCCTCCTCCCCCAACCCAAAGTTTGTCTGAAAAACAGTTACCACTTGCTAGAAATACTAGCTGACAATCTGAAACTGTATCGAAACGCATTTCAAATCAACAGTTATGATTTTTATATTTCATTTCAATTTATGCTTGATGATGCTTTATTTCACACATTGACAGTGTGACCTCAATTAAAGTTTGATCAAATGCCATACGTTTGTTAACTTGGATCCAACAATTGCACTGCTTGAAAATGAGTTATTTAAGGGAAAATGCTTACGGAAAAAGTGACTTCATAATTGATTTTAGAAGGAAGTGAGATTTTAGGTAGCTTACACTATTTTTGAACTGCTTTTGTCATCTGAATACAAGGCTAAATGTTGCTTTGATATTTCTTTTGTTCTGCCTCCTTTTTCAACTTAAACAAACCTGTTTAACAAGCAAGCTTTCAATTCAAATACCTTCACTGGAGTCATAAGGGTCATAAGAAACATAATATCTGAATCTTAGAAGACTCTCTTCTTTTTAATCCAAATGATAATCTGCAAAATGAATATCACAAATTTAACTCAACACTATTTTCAGCTGGAGTACCTTTCTTGCTTCGACTGGGTAACGTAAGTCGCAAAATTCCTTAAAAAGTAGGCCTTCCAAGTGCATTCCTAAGCAAAGTACTTCATTCTTGCGAGGTTAATGGCCGAGTTGCTTGTACAGTCTTCGTCAGGTGACAGAAGTTAAGCTCGGTCGAATGAAGTCAAACTCCAAATGGGTGACCTCGGAGGCCTGACCTTACATCTCATCTCGTCGTCCTTCGGAAGGGACGTTAAACTAGGGGTCCCATGCCTGGATGAGGCATGGACAGTGGGCCTAAATTAGCTTTTGGTAGCTAGAAATCCTGACAAGCCCACTCAAAACAAATCGAAAAACAAAAAAGCAAATTCTTTCTTCAAAATGAAAGTATCTCAGGTAGAGAAACTCTGAAATAGTTTAACAGATGTCCAAAATCTTAGATGCATTTAAAGGAATCCCACAAAACATTTTGAGAAAACCTTTGTTAAACAGTTACTGCTCTGGACTGACAGTAGAAGTATGTCTCATTTTTATTTTAAAAGGTTTTTGTCTTCTTATCCAAGTATACATAATCTGAAACAAAATGGTAGCAATAAAGAAAATACTTCCGGAGCTCACACGTTTATATATATATACGTAGAAAATATTGCACCGGTATAGTGTAAACGGGATCTAAATCGGCCTTCTTCATCCAAAAGCCATTTGTAAGCCATTTTTCAGTCTTTATTTTTATCAAGATGATAATTTTTTCCAAAAACCTACAATGAAATGGCTTAAACTCGATCAAATTTATTTCAAATTTCTGCCCAACAACGGTAATGAGTAAGGCCATTTTATCGACACATTTGATGGTAACTAGGGCTCGATAACCCTGAGTTGCTACCAGAGAAGTAAAAAAGCTTTCGAGATAGATTCTGTTTTCGTTGACCCACCATGTATTTTGCGTTTTTTTTCAGATGGAAAACTGTGTATTGCTTGTTACAAAGAAGGCAGTAAGTTGTGCAGCAGATGCAAAGCATGTTATTGCAGTGCAGATTGCCAGCGATCACATTGGCCGAAACATCAAAAAGATTGTGTGCCTGTCAATCCACCAGCACAAAAATCGACACCATTGAGCAACGGAAACAGCATGAAATCTCATGGTAAAGACAAGTTTGAAATTAATGAAGCAGATTTGATGTTGTCTATCGAAGACGGTGAAAAGGATGATGGGAAGACTTTATACAACATTGATGAAATCAGAGCACAGGAAACGTTGCGAGACGAGTCAAGGATCATTTTCTATGTTGTTGAAGATTTAGTGATGAAGGGACAAGCTCTTAATGACAATGATACCATGGCATTTGTTGAACTGATTGAAAGAATGTGTGAATTCTTGGGTAGGAAGCCAAAAACTTTAAAGCCAGATGAGTGTAGAGAGGGGATATTGGTGCTTTATGATCACCAAGGAGAAGCAACTAGAGCAGTTGTAACGAAATACAATAGTTCAAAACTTGAAGCTGATGTTTTTGCAATTGATTATGGAAGCAAAGCAGTTGTCAAAGTGTCTGATCTCAAACTGATGCCTAAATTTGCATTAGATCTTCCAAGACAATGCAGATCATTTGTATTACATGGTTTAGCCAAAGATATAGATGCAATCATGAAAGATGCCTTGAACACAAAGTTAGGTGATTTGGTGTCCAACAAAGTGATGGTCTGCAAAGTAAAAGGAACAACGAATGGTATTCATGAGGTGATAGTGAAGACAGAGAAAGGGGATGTTGTCGTAAATGATGTTATCATCTCACTTCATCGAGAACTCAAAAGTAAATCAGCTCAAAAACAATCTGAACAGAAACAAGAGAAATGCAATACCTCAAAGATCATGGAGCAAGATATTCCTTTGCAGCCATTTCCTAAAGAAAAAGAATTTGATATTATTGTAAGTGAAGTCGTCTCTCCATCTTGCTTCTTTGGACAGATTCTCACTAAGGATAAGGCAAATATAGTTGCTATGTTCAACATGAGCCAGCTTCTTCAAGAACTTCCAGATGATACTATCCAATCAAATTTTAAGCCAATCATTGATGAAGCATGTCTTGCCTTTTTTCCTGATGACCAGTCTTGGTCACGTGGCTCTATCAAAGATATCAACCAAGATGGCACTTTCAAAGTGAAGTTCATTGACTATGGAAATGTTGCTGATATCGACCCATGCTTTATTAGGCCAATTTCAAAAGAATATGTACAGCTTCCAAGACAAGCAAGGGCGTTCTCTCATTTTGGCATCAAGAGTTCGTCACCTGACGGAAAGTGGTCACATGAAGCCATTGTGCTGTTCAGAGAGATGGCAGGCTCTGAGGATTTTGGCCATGTCAATTGCCTGTCAGTTGATAATGGAACTTGTGTTGTTGAATTTTATTTGCCAGAAAAAAAATGCTACCCATACAAGTTACTGTTAGAGAAGGGGTATGCAGTTCCGACTGATGTTGCAACTAATGGACAAGACACTCAGCCAAAGGCCAGTACAGAAACCAAAGCTGTTTCCGACATCAAACAGAAACCACGAGTGCCATTCGTTTTACCAACAGAGCAAATAAAGGTTTTAGGTGAGCACCGAGTTATTCCAGTTCATGTTGAGAATCCACATCATTTCTACGTGCAATATGCTGAGCCGGAAAATCTCAAAACTCTAAATGACTATGCTAGTTTTCTTAATGATGCAAAAGCTGTTCCATACAATGATCCTGTTGTTAATGATACATGCTGTGCTTTGTTTACTGATGGTATCTGGTATAGAGCAAGAATCGTCTCCGTCAGTGATTCCAGTTGTGAAGTTTTCTTCTGTGACTATGGAAATACGTCTGTCGTAGCCAAGGAAGATTTGCGAGCCACACCAGACGACGTTAAAGCGTTACCAGGACAAGCAATGAGGATCAAGTTGAAAAGCGTGGAACCAATTGGGAAGATATGGACAGAGAGAGCTACTGAGCTTATGTCTGGGAATATTGCATTCCAAGTTTGTATTTTGAATGTCTCGTCAGTTAATGGGGATTTTCCTGTCGGGAGTCTTCAACGTGAGGAAGATGGAGTTAATG
The DNA here is from genome assembly GCA_964020215.1 of Aurelia sp. 3 sensu Dawson et al. (2005). Lineage (NCBI taxonomy): Eukaryota > Metazoa > Cnidaria > Scyphozoa > Semaeostomeae > Ulmaridae > Aurelia > Aurelia sp. 3 sensu Dawson et al. (2005). The sequence continues at coordinate 14,456,009 of OZ026585.1, forward strand.
TTTCTGAAAAGCTTATTGCGGCTGGCGTTGCAAGGTCACTAGAGAGCCCAGAAATGGTAGTAGTGGAAAGTAAGAGTGAAACCAAATCAGTACCAACTCAGGAGGCAAGCAAAGTACCAGCAAAGGTTGTGTCGAGTGTGCCATTTGCGTTGCCGTCCGAGCAGCTAACTGCAGGCCAGGAACATCGTGTGGTGCCTATTTATATCGAAAATCCTCATAGTTTCTTTATTCAAGTTGCAGATCATGACAAGGCCGTCACAATTACCAAGTATGCCGAGTTATTGAATGACACTACTGTCATTCCGTACAGTAACCCAGTTGAAGGGGACTCATGTTGTGCTTTGTTTGAAGATGGTGCCTGGTACAGAGCCAAAGTGGTTGCAGTTAAAGGCTCTGAATGTAGCGTGTTCTTCTACGATTACGGTAACACAGCGACAGTGGCCAACAAAAACCTTCGAGCTATGCCTGATGAGGTCAAGACTCTTCCAGGTCAAGCAATTAGAGCTCAGTTGCAAGATGTTAAACCAGTAGGCGCTTCATGGTCGCCAAAGGCTCAAGAGGTCATGGAAGCAAACCTTTTGTACCAACTTTGTTCTCTAAATGCGTCAAAAGTTGAAAATGGTGTTGTTGTTGGGAGTCTTGTGCGAGAGGCTGATGGATGCAGTATCGCCAGGACATTGGTCGAGTCTAATATTGCCAAGACAGCTGAGAACAAAAAAGAACCACCACCAGAAGTTGCTCAGGACGAAAAGACAGCGGAAAAAAAACCCGAGATTGAACCTGCTAAACCAGCAGCGAAAAGAACAAATAAAACTGTCCCTCGTGAGCCATTCATGTTACCAACAGAACAGATAAAGGAGTCAGGGGAGCACAGAGTTGTACCGGTGCATTTCGAAAGCCCACACCAATTCTATGTTCAAATTGCAGACCCAGTAAAGGTTGAAACCGTCAGTAAATTTGCAGAATTCTTGAATAGAAATGAAGTTATTCCATACGATGACCCGATACCTGATGATTCTTGCTGTGCGTTGTTTGAAGATGGAGTTTGGTACAGAGCCAGGGTTGTCTCTATCTGCAATTCAGACTGCAAGGTATTTTTCCTTGATTATGGAAACACATCAACTGTCTCGAGAAGAAACCTCCGTGTCATACCCGAAGAAGTCAAGTCATTGCCGGGTCAAGCAATCCAAGTAAGACTGAGTGATATAGAGCCTGTTGGTGAGAAATGGATGGACAAGAGCAAAGAGATGATGGAGGCTAACCTTTCCTTCCAGCTGTGCATGCTCAAAGTGTCCAAAGTAGAAGGACAATTGGTGATTGGAAGTGTTGTTCGTGAGGCAGATGGGTTTCTGATAGCAGATGAACTTGTCAAAGCTAAAATTGCTAAAGATTCTACAAGAGAAGCCCAAGAAAAACAAACGCTCGTCTCTAAAGTAAAATCAATTGCAAAGCAGGCCCTTGCCCCGATGACGGAGTTGCAAGAAGAACAAACAGTGGTGCCAAAGAAAGAACAAGTTGAAAAGCAGACTGCTGTCTCCATGCAAGAACCGATCAGAAATCAAAATATTATCCCTGAAGAAAAGCCTGTCGAAAGTGTAGACACAACTTTGAAGATAGATGCTGCACCTAAGAAAGGACAGCAACAGCCCGTCCCAAAGGATAATCCCGTCGGAGAAGAAGCTAAATCAGTTGATAGATTAAATGAGGAACAACCAAAGATCGTAGATGCCTCTACAACTGAGGTATTGGAGGAACCACCCCCTCTAGCTGATGACGATGTTGTTGAAGGGAAGAGTTCAAAGCAAGTTGAAGAGACATCAGTGAACGTAAAGTCAAAGAAAGGGAAGAAGGCAAAAAAAATGTCGCAAAGTGATAGTGATGTAAGTGCTGAAAGTACACCAAATGGTGGAGATCCTGAACGAGAGGAGGGTAGCTTTTCAAAGCCAAAGTTTACCAAGAAGAGGAATTATCAAAATCAAGAAAATTGGCAGAGAAACCCAAGTGAGCAGAAATTTGCATTCAGGGGTAACTCAAGAGGAAGGGGCCGTGGTTTTTCACGAGGAAGAGGGGGGCAAGATGGATATTCATTTCCGCAGCCATTGATGGACAAAAACTTCCCAGATTATGCAGATCCCACGAGTCCAAATGTCATGCCTCCACCACCTTTCCCATTCTTTCCACCTTATATGTTCCCACCAAACCCATTCATGTTCCCGCCACCTCCTTTCTCTAATTTCCCAGGAAACGAAGAGGACAACGAAAACAATCAATCTGGAGGAGCCGACAGTTTCGGTAGTCGCGGTCGTGGAAGAGGTTTCGGCGGACGAGGTAGAGGCAGAGGGCGTGGTCGCGGTTTTTATCCTAACTTCAGTGCCCAGTTCTGGCACGGCGAAGGAAAGACAACGAATAAAGATGAGGGTGAGGATGCTCCCAGTAATTGGAATTTTAGCGGAAGAGGTAGAGGGCGTGGTCGTGGCTTTTACCCGTTCTTTGGCCCCCAGTCCTGGAACTATGGTCCCCAATCCTGGAACGGTGAAAGAAAGATGGCAAATGGAGATGCGAGTGACCATGCTCCAAGTGAAAGTAAAGAAAAAGAAAATTTCAAGGGACGAGGCAGAGGGCTAGGATTTGTGAATCGTGGAAGAGGAAATACGTTCAACCGAGGATTTAATCATTCACCATACAACGGAAATCACAGCCAACAAGATGCAAGGTCACCTGACAGCCAGAATTCTGCAAAAACAGAACAAAGAGGAGGCTACCGCGGTGGCTCTGTCCGAAGTCGCGGTGTATTTGTTCCACGAGGCTCAACAAGGGGTAGAGGTGCAGCAGTGAGCAACGTTGTGAATGGAGTACAAAATCCACCTTTCAAGCGACGTACCAGACTCCCACAAGAGAAGCTGCCCCCAACAGTGTACAGTGGGGCAGAAGTTGACTGCATAGTTTCGAGTATTGAGAGCCCATCAAGATTTTTCATTAAAGTTGATATGCAAAAGCAAAGCCCAACTTTAGACAACAGCGTCTATGAAGGTGGGGATAAACTGGAGACCATAGAATCTGGAATATTATGTGGTGCAAAGTCAGTCATTGGGGACTCATACTACAGAGCTGTCATCGAGAGTGTTTACTCAGAGGAGAAGATATTAGTCAGAGGTGCAGATACTGGAATAACAGAAATCGTTGATAAATGCAACTTGCGAAGGCTCCTACCGGAAGATTTCAAGAGACCATTTGCTGTTATTCGCTGTACACTGTACAACATTCTTCCTAAATTCAAACAGTGGTCACCAGAAGCCACAAGATATTTTACATACAAATTAGATATGGCTGGCCGCAAAGTGAAAGGTGTTGTCCGTGGTGAGATTGCATCTGGTCTCATGATCAGCCTGAAAGACCCAGAGAATGATGCTGCTTTCATTGGCGCAGATATGGTCAAACAAGGATTGGCTAATGCCGTGCAATTGGGACAGAAAAATCTACCCACAGGTAACATATCTTTTCTTTAACTTGCAACCGGCATCAGAAAGGCTCTGAGGATGGGTATTTTCCTGGCCTCTACTAGGGGAGTTTCGTTTCATTATTCTATGGCTTTGACTAACGAAAAGAATACCTAGATATTATGGTCCAAGAATAGTAGTGGTTTGATTGATATTTCTTAGGATTGCCGGAAAACGTAGTTTTCCGCTAATTTTTTGGCCAGGGCGATGTCCATGTGTCTTTTATTCTTTTCAAAAGCGAGGAACTGAAAACTAAAATTTACAGGCCCTTCGGAAACTTTCCATGATACAAATCATGGCTAGGCCCTTTTTTAGAACATTTAGTTTTGGGTGCGCTGTATATTCTTACTTTGCGAGCTTTTGTATCTCCGTTATTTGGTGGATGATTTTTATAATGCAAGGTATGTGGGTATGTGCATCAAAGTTGAAAATTGACGAATTTACTGTGCTCTCGGAGAGTTATGATATCTCATCGTTTTGTTCCTGTTTTCAGTCGAAAGGGGGTACTTTTTTGAGACACTCGGTATCTAGGAGCACACGTTGTTGAAGTAAATGGCACACAACAACAAGGACAGATTTTGTAAGACAATAGCAGCAGTTGCTTTTATTGACAGCTAAATTCAAAGAGATTTGCGATTGCAGACAAAGGAAATTCCCTCAAGCAGAAATTCAAAACAAACGAAGGCACAAAGTTTCTCTGAAACCCAGGAAGCTATCTCGCTTGTTGTGCATTCCAGAAATGGTTTTTAAGAGCAAACATGAGCGTATATTGAAAAAAGGAGGATATATCTAGATATCTACCACAGGCATTTTACTTGTTTGGTATAGAGACCGATTTGGAGGCGATTCAATTCTCGTATTTTTTGGGTGCAATCAAAGCACTTGCTTCTCAGCTTCTGAACAGCAAAAATAAAATGCCCGCGGTAGATGTTTAGATATATGTTCCTTCTTTCAATATGGGCTCATGTTAGCTCTTAAGAACCATTTCTGGAATGCACAACAAGCGAGATAGCTACCTGGGTTTCAGAGAAACTTTGTGGCTTCATTGTTTTGATTTTCTGCTTGAGGGAATTTCCTTTGTCTGAAGTCGCAAATCTCTTTGAATTTAGGCGTCAATAAAAACAACTGCTGCTATTGTCTTATAAAATCGGTCCTTGTTGCACACAACGAATACTGAAAGGTGGAGTAATCATTGTAATCTGAATAATGGACCGTTCAGTTGTCTTTTTATTGTTAATTGGCTCGTGTGTAAGTGCTTGATTATCTCCACGTTTTATTTCAGATGCCACATCACCAGGATACCATGCTTAACTTACAGAAGTTAGAGAGTGGCATTACAGACTTGTCTTTACAAGAGGCAAAAGTCAGTATTCTCTATAGTTTATTCAAACATTCACAAACGTTTTCCATAGATCATACTATAGTTGCATAGAACTTTGATATGCATACGTTTTATACCATTTGAGTCAAGAAATGGTTGCCTCAGTTTGGAAGTGACATGCGGTCCAATGCTGCAATACAGAAAAGTCTTTGCTCTTGAATACTACCTTGAGAAATCATACTAGTCAAGGGACGTTAATCTCCAAATGTGTATTCATTCACAAGGGGGATAATGCATCACTAATAAAAAATAAATATGAGAATTTAAACCCAGTCGTCAGTGAACCTAGGGAGTTGTCAGGGTTCTGTGATGTTGATTTGAATCTGTTTCCAGTACGTCTTTTCAAGTAAGGGAAACATTTCCTTGACTGCTTTAGTGTGTTAACAATGGCAATAGACAATAGTGTTTTTTAATCCAGCATTTACTGTTGCCCTTCGCATCACATAATTTCTTAAACTGCAAAATCAGTGTAACAGAGATGACGTTTCAAAGCGCAAGTTCTTTATAAGTCATTGCTGATAACAATTTTTTGGTCCCAAGAAGAAAGGTTAATGATTCATTTTTCTGCAATGGAAACGTAACTGTTCTTACGGTACAGAGATTTGCTTTGCCACATAGATACGCCAGCACAATATTGATTAAAATTTGGAGGTTTCTTTCTGAGTAAAGACAATTCATTGCCGTATAGACGTCCTACCTCCCACCCGGTGTAAGAATATTTCAAAAATTGCCTCTACCCTTTGGTGCTTATCAGAAATTTTCATTAGCACTTTTTCGATTTTTATGAAGTTGTTAGACATGCGAGGGCAGCATCATTTTGAAACTGATTATTTTTTATATTAACATATCCAAGGGAGTAACTTAGTGCTTTTTACGTTACGTTTTTAGTTTCTACTTTATCTTCAGCTTCGTTTTATCCTTTAATTGTGTCATATTACCTTAAGATTTGGAGCAGGTTTCCGCATGAGAACTCTGTAGTTCAGTTCAATTCACTATTGCTTCATAGATATCAATAATAGAACGGAGACAAGGTCGGTGTAAGTAAAGTTCCTTTTAGTGCAAGGATATGAAGCATTACAACATGTTTTAGCACGCTATTCTGGTCAGTTCATCTTCGAGAATGGCAGTAGCGGAAGGCTCGTAAGATGGTAGGAATCCTTGAATATTTATCTGCGAGTGGAAATTTGGCAGATAGAACCTTGTAGAAAATACGACCATGCAGTGTTTTGAAATCGTTTTTCCGGCAGTATTTCTAGACTTCAGTTAATCCTCTATCATTTGGGTTTGTTGTTCAGTTTCTCTTTAAGGTTACGGTAAACGTTTTCTGGGTGAAAATATCCATTTTTCAATTTTTTCAGATTCTGTTAGCCGAACTTTCAAGGCACACAATGATACCTTGCTTGAAGCCAACAGAAGTTTTGAAAATGGAAGAAATTTCATGTAAACGAAGGCTTCCACAATTTCATAATCAAAGTTTTTTGTTTGTGGTCTTCAAAATCCATACCTAAATGCTTGACCTGTTAAGCCGATAATCCGTAAGTCCTTGTGGTTTGTGTGAAATAGCATTGCGCGTTCTTGTATGCTTGTGTTTATCGGGTAATTATTTGAGGACTCTAATTGATTTTTAAGCCCAAATGACTTGATCCGGATTAGTGTGGTTTATATGGTCCCGTTGTGTACTTTACGACTGCAGAACAGTAAAAACCATTTTTCTCAGGACTCACAAATCCATGAGGTACAGGTACGAAAAAGCTATTTTGTACCCTTTGACCCAATCGAATGGCTCGAAAATTTGCACATGACCAGGACAGACTTGGAGCTTGGAAAGTGTGTCCCAAATTTTTTGTATGTGTCCTGGTCCGTCTTTTATAGCCAAATACAACTGCGAGAGGGCAGAAAAATCATTTGCTAATTTTTGACAGCATGTAGTTTCAAAGGAAAAAAGAATTTGAAAAATCCCAGACACACTTTAAAAGCTTAGGATCTGCACTTCCTGTTGATGTAAGTCAGATTCTGTTACCTCAAACGCAAGGGTACAAAATAGCTTTTGAAGGTCGTACACTCTTTTAAGCAATAAATTTGCCTGGAAAATATCATTTTACAGCATTTGCCAATAATTTTAATATGGTTAGAATCCCCACTTTCTTGTGCATCGAATGATGTATAATTTACCTAGATTCCGTCAATAGTTCGGCTTTTAGGGAGCGAAAACCAAATTTCGTGTCAAAAACGTTTACCGTAACCTTAAGTCTGGTCATGGTTTTGCAGCTTTCCTTGGAGACGTGCTATGCTTATATGTTGTACTGCTAGATTTTCAGTTTTTGGTAGCAGGATCTCTTTTGTCGAGATGAGATAAGCCAAGTTCCTAACCATTTCTGAGCAGTTGTCACTGTCAGATTTTTGTGGAGTCTTCGTCTGCTTCTCTGCATGTCACACCAGAAATATTTCCTTTTCAGTTTTTTCTTCCTGGCTGTCATAAGCTATAGGGTTGAACAATATCGGTACCGACGCCCCATGTAGACAATTTTTTGGCCATCCAGCGCTTTCTTTTTTAAGGCTTAAGAAAAGGTCCTTGATTCTGTCTTCGCACTTGGCTGGCTTTCACCATCGTAGACTAATGAAGGTGAAACAAGGCTCAATTCTCATTGCTGCTTTCAGAGTTCTCATTGTTCATCGTCAGTCAGTTCTCATTGTTCAGTTGAAATGACCATTGAGCATCAGTTCTTCTCGAATCATCATTCATTAGGCATGTCTTGTGCTTGAAAATTTGACATCTTGATTGCGCAAAATTTTCTGTCACTAATGCTAAGCAACGTTGGTTTCTGTTCAATTTGCCCGTAATTGAGACAAATACATTACTTCAAAGTTTCTATTATTTTCATCCAATAGATCTTTTATATTAGTTTATTTTGCTTTCCACTGCACCTGTATGTATTCCATTGATTGTAATAATACTCGTCAAATTAGTTTGATTAAAGCTGGACGAAAGGATGATATATTACATCAATCATTTGCCATTAGGTGGTGCTCCTCTGTTTTCTTGGAATGTTTTTCTATCCTTTTACATCTACGAATGCTCTGATCGACTGCTGTCGTATGCCCTAAAGGCTTCAATGGACCTGTATTTGTTTATTGTATTCAGGGGACTTCTTTATTTAAACTATTTTGTTGTGATGACAAATTTTTGACTTGCCTGCAAGTTGAAAGTTCTTTGGATCTTGTTCATAGCTACTTGACATGTGAAAGTCTACATGTCATGTTATTTTCATTCACGTTCAATTCTTTATGCTTTTAGAAATTCATGACAGATGAGCCAAAGTCGTTTTGCTCTGCTTTCCTTGTTCCTTTAGTCCAGTATCTTAATTGGCATACTAGAGTTATCCTACTCTCACCAAATTTTATTGCTTAATTTTCCATTTGCGGTGTATGTATCCAAGGGAACCCTCACATTGCTCATTCCCTGTTGATGTTCTGCTTTCAAACAATGGCTAAGTCATGTAATGTGATTCACACACACATTTTCCTGTCTTCCGTCCCATTGCTTTGGATAAATCAATTCATGTCACCTTTGTTTGATGATTTTCTTATCATTGGTCTGTTGTTTTCTATGTTTTACGCTTGCAATTATTCTTTCATCTTTGTGGGAAATGCAGTTTAATTATGAAACGAAGGATGAGGCAAGCAACGACAATCATTGTGTTAAACTTCATATTTATAGACATTCCTTCCATGTTATTTTGACAAATCCAGTTGTTAAGACAAATCCATTTATTAAGACATTTCCAGTTGTTAAGACATTTCCGTTGAGATATGAAATAAGACGTAAACATGTCTTATTCGAACGTTTCGAACCAACATTCTTTCATCATTTTATTGTCTTTCCTCTCCTACTTTTCTCTTTGTCGCGTGTCATTTCCTCAACGCAACTGATATTGCAGGTGAACTATCCAACTAGCAAGCAACAGGGGAACAAGAATCTGAAAATGGAAACGAGAAGCGAAGAAGAAATCAAGGTGTCGGCTTAAACAGTGGAAGTGAAAATAAAAGATTTAGCGGAGAATGTAAAAATATTAAAAACTAGTGGAGAAGGAAATTGACAATCACTTGGATTGAGAGAAACATAGGGCACATGTGCACATTTCATGTAAATTTATGACATTTCATATAAGTAGGTGAAGGATAATCTGTGGAACACTCAATTGTACAGTGCTGTCAGTAAAACAATGAATTGATCTGTCTGCTTAAAGAACCCCGACATGTTGAAGATGTTGAGATTGGGGATCGCAAAGCCTCAGGTACTCACGGATGTTTGAAGGAATTTGACGGACATTAATAGATATAAGATAAGTTAACAATGGGAATTTATTCTCACGAGATAAGCAAAGAAAAATTATGAAATTAGAGAAGGGGAAAAAGAGTTTAGACATTAAAAAACGGAAAGAGTTGATAGAGCTTGCAAAAATGCAACCCACTATTTAACAATAGGAATTGATTTCATAAGATAAACAACAGAAAAATTTGAAGAATGAGAGAAGGAGAGAAACAGTTAAGGTAATATGCATTAGGGAAAGGGTAAAAATAGTTAAGACGTGAAAAATGGATGTCATATCAAGAATACGAATTGATAGAGCTTGCGAAGATGCAAGCGATTAGCTTAACAATAGGAATTATTTCCACTAGATAAACAACAGAAAATTTGAAGAACGAGAGAAGAAGAGAAACAGTTAAGGTAATATACATACAGGAGCGTGACAAAGTGGATGCCATATCAAGAATAATGATTGCTACAACTCATGAATTTGCAACAGATAAGTTAACAATAGGCATTCGTTCTCCCAAAATAAACGACTGAAAGTTATGAAGAAGTAGAGAAGGGGCGAAAGAGTTGAGGTAATAGGCATAGATGAAGTGAAGGAAATAAATGCCATGCCAAGAATAAGAAATGATAAAGCTTTTGAAATGCGACGGATTATTTTTACAAGATAACGATGTTAGAAGAGGTGAGAGAAGTGGAGGACGAGAGACAGTAGTAGACAAAGAAATTGTAAAAATGAATGTCATTCGGTTCATGTACTGCAAAATACGAGAGAAATCAGGCTGAATTTGATAGCGCAAGATAAGGATAAGGAAAGGTGAGCGTCGATTTTGATAAAGAAAACCTTGCATGAAAAAAGATAAACAACGTTGCATTTACTTTTTCATTAACTAGTTAGAAGAAATTATTTTTACTGATTGTACCAGGGCAGCTGCCCGTGCTGCTGGCGAGGAAACGCAAGCAGCGCAAAAAGTTGTCTCAAAGATACTTGTAGAAGCATGGGTTCAGTTCAATTCAGTTCAGTTTCATGATTTAAAATTCCACTACATCCAGGGTTTCCCCAACATTGTTCGGCGTTTGATTGTTACAGCATAGGTTACAATTCTTTAAAAAGCTAGGTGTAAAATCCTATGACCTATTTCTTTGAATTGAATGGCTTTAAAGAATATTCTGCCGTTGGACTTTTATGAAATTAAAGTGAAAATTAGAGTGTTTCTATTCTTTTCGAGAATTAAACAAAAAATTTTCAAAAAAATTTAAAACTATCGTAATTTGTAAACTGTTTGACGCAACATGAAGTAATATTCAAGAAAACCACAGTTGATGGAGGTCTGAAATATGTTTCAAGCAAAAGTCTGTCACTTTTCGGTTTATGATTTAGAAATTTGATGACGTCATATCCTCAAATGAGCTGAAATATGAAATACGCTGTAGGTTCGTAAAACATTCAAAATTTTTGAAAGTCTAACAGTAGAATTGTAGATAAATAGCTAAAGCTTCTTTAGATCCATTCAATTTGAAGAAATAAGTGATGGAATTTTAAACCAACCTTTTTACGCCAAAATGAAGTGTGGAACCTATGCAAAATGTTATAAAATAACGATTTTATAAAGGGACTAATGATGAGATTGATGAGCCCGATTCCTAGCACCAGAATCTTGCAAACCTGCTGAATATAGCTACAAGCTTTTAGAGTAAAAGTTAGTGCGAAAGCTGACATCACAGGCCTTTAAATGGCATTTGTGGTTGAAGTTGCTAGGGATGTTTTTTCTTTTGTTTCTCCTTATATCAGAGCAAACCACATGAAATTTGGAAAAGAATTTTGATAACCACTAATATTGAAAAGAAATTTGAAAAGAATTTTGTTATCGTTATCTTTCAGTATTTAATTCTCATGTATATGGATGCTGTGAGGAATTCTGTCAAGCCAAGTATGAAAATGATTCAATCTCTTATCAATTGAAGTTTTTGGGTAAAAGCATTCTGAAGCGAATTTTGAAGATTATTCACGGGCAGTAATGCACCGTGTTTGTGGATTAAAAATTGAAGTTTGTTACCTCGATAATGCTGCTTTTCTTGGTTGTTTTCTCTTCGGCCTACCATCGACACGAAGCCGCCATTGCTATTGCAAGAAATCAAATTCAAATAGCGCCTGCGCACTTGAGCGAAGCGATAGCTCCTTCACAGTGTGCCCCTCGTTTCAAAGATCCACTGGGAAAAATATATATTTTTCCCAGTGGATCTTTGAAACGAGGGGCACACTGTGAAGGAGCTATCGCTTCGCTCAAGTGCGCAGGCGCTATTTGAATTTGATTTCTTGCAATAGCAATGGCGGCTTCGTGTCGATGGTAGGCCGAAGAGAAAACAACCAAGAAAAGCAGCATTATCGAGGTAACAAACTTCAATTTTTAATCCACAAACACGGTGCATTACTGCCCGTGGATTATTGTAAGAATTAAATAACTTTCGAAGTTCTATTTTATTTTCTCTGATATTAACGAAAGGTATGACTTTGGATAACCTTGTTTTACCTCGACCTTGAAGCTTTATTGCATTATTGCTTTTTTCACTGTTGGATATTTTTTATCTTTGAAAGCTGGCAGCTCTGTGAATTTTCAACGGATCTGCAAGATTCTGGTCTCTAAAATTATTTCAAAATCTTAGGAACAGGATTGTTTCTCCCCATGAGCCTGCTCATGTTATCGTTATTTTTCAATACTCAATCAATCGTCAAACTATTTTTTGAGACACCCTGAACTATTTAATTTAAAACTGTATTGTGCGCATAGAAAGAAAATTATAGAAAACATTCTACCAAATATGACCAACACTTAATGGGTTCTGTGGACACGATTTGTGTGGATCATTTCCACAGTGCCGTGCCTAAATGTACCTAAGATGTATTACACAAATCTTGTTGCATTATACCCATGCTTTTCACAGTCTCTTTGAGACATGTTTTTATGTTATCTCTATTTCCTGGAAAACAGGGACTCGTGTCAACTGCTGTATCTGCAATGTCACACTATCCCACACGCATAATAGGGGAAATTTAATGAAGTGCTAAGGGGCCAAAGAGAGCGTTGCGGGGGATTTATAATCGATCAAGTTGAAGCTCTCGACTACAATTTTACTACAACTTGGCTTTGAATTTAAGTTGGGGTAGAGACGGCAAAAGAGAAGCTTAGGGAAATTAATTGGAATGCGTAAAAAATGATAACAAATGCACGGTGTTAGAAATCATTCCAGTAAGAGTGAGGAGAAAAGGAACAAAATATAAATGGAAATAAGAAAAAGAAAGAAAATGAGAAAGAATAGTATCTGTGATTGCTTGAATAAAGAAGTCAGGAAGGAGATAGAATTATGTTAGAAATGGCAGTAACTGAACGCAAATCGAGAAAGATGGTCAATAAGGATTTAAGAATGCAACGATAAAACAAATTTGATTGAATGTAGTTAGCCCATAGAGGAAGACAACAAGTTTTAAGCAAGTTTAGAGGATGTGGAACGGCAATGATATTAGACAAATAGATCAATGAAATTATGGAAGATTGCAATATATGAATTAGGTTAAGAGGTCTCATTTAGAAACAGTAACTTTTTATTATTGCCAAGCGTTTTTTTTTAGAGGAGAGAGTTACAGAGTTGCCAGGTGAACATTAGCATAGGGATGTCGAGCAGGTTTACAAGTCTTATCGACAATTTGTGTATGTTTGTTCAAGATTTCTTCCAAATTTGTATCCAGTGGAAGAGCAATGAACTAGGAAGGGGGAGTATGTCCGGGATGGGAAGGTTTAGAATGAACGGAAGATGATAAAAGATTATGTCAGAGAAAGGAATATCCAGTATTCTTATCAAACAGCTGGAAATTGGATCTCGTTGGATCTCGTTCCTCATTTTGTTCAATTCTTCGTATCATAGCACTCGATTAAACTCGACTCACAATGCATTAAGGTGTCCATATGGCTAAGGAGTATCCCTGTGATTCATTAAGACATTCTTGACACTGCTATCAGGATCACCGAGGAGAGATCTTCAGCTCTTAGAAGAATGTTCTCTTCACTTTAGATGCAGTCTTCGTGTTACGTTTCTGGTGGAGGTTTATATGAGGAGATGTTAAACGATGATCATTATACCGTAAACAAGAGAAGATTATTGCAATAGATCGTCAGCAAATGTTTTTAGTAATCCAGACACAGAGTACTATGTTCGGATTGCAGCTATATTTGGATTAAGTGAAAGTATAGATGAGAGCAAGTTATATGATAACAGAAAGGTTTGAAGGAAAATTAACAGATTTGAAATATTAAGATTCAATACGGCAGAAACTAAGATCAAAGATGTATATCCTAATGCGAAATATGAATAAAAGTCTTTACGACTAGGAGGGTAGGATTTAGGAACAATCCAATGGTAGAAGAGGAAATATGATTATCGTGTAACAAACAGAATAACATTAAGTTTCATTTTGTATTAGCTCAAGAATCAACAGATCAGATATGGAAAGGAGCAATCCAATAATGGTAGACGAACTATGAAAATCGCGTCGCAAAAGGAATTTCATCAGACAAATTTCAGAAAAGCAGCTCAACAAGGACAATATGTAGAATTCCAATCACATAAATTCGTGCCATCTGGAGACTGTAAAAGTTCTCTCTCCTCCTCTTTCTCTCCCTTTTTTTCTCACATTTCTCGATCTTTTGATGTTTGTAGAAGATGTTGGTTCGTCATTTGTACTCTGTTTCTGTCTGGTAATAATTCGCTCATCCAATTATCGTTATAACTTTGAATGGTTTCGTGGAGACAAGCTTCTTTATTTTATCTCTCTAGATCATCTCGAGATGCGTCCTTCTCATTGACATTATCTGGTCATTATCATTTTTTCAGTCAGTGAGGCTTAAAGGTTTTCCCTGTGACCACCATCGTTGCTTTATTATTTTGCAATACTTCTTCGCATTCATGCCTTGCCAAAATTATATGGATTTAGTTTGGTTTCCCCGCTTGTCTTCTGCATTGTCCATCATGTCAACTCATTTACCGAAGCCTTGTCCTATCATGTTTTATCTGTCCTACTCTCCATCATGGTGTAAAATGTCAGTCTTGAATATTCTCTCGCATCAGCCTCGGATGTTTTTTATACCATGTCTATTCACTCTCTAGAAACCCATTGAAAGCTTTCGGCCACCGCCAATAACATTGAGACGAATCCTCCCTTCTGGTAGGTATTAGCATTCCACTCTCATTTCAGTCATAGCTGGCTTTCTTTTTTGCATTTCTTCTAATTCAGCATAAGTATCCAAGCAGCATTTTAGACTTCCTGTTATCTTGGCACTTTTCGTATCAAACTTATTGTTCGATATTCTCGGTCAGACCTATATTTTTCCATATTGACAGATCTTGACATCTCGACTGTTGTTAATGCTGCTGCGGCCGTTTCAAATTGCAGAATACGGTAACTGATGTGTTTCCTTAACCTCCAGCTGTTTTGTCCTTCCTTTCATGTTTTTCGACTTTTCCTGACACAATAGAGCACAGTTGCTTCCACTTCTCTTGTTACACATCCGTACTGCCTGCCTGTCCACTCCTTGATTTTGTCATAAAAGCTAATCGTTAGGCAACCTCTGCCTCTCTTTCCGTCTATATATCCTTCTAACTCTGTTCTGTTGATGTTATTTAGCATTAAAATATCCTTGTTTGCGTTCTTTGAAGATGCTCTTGTGCCATGAACGTATATACATTTTTGTCGGCAATTTTCTGTTTATTTTTTATTTTTGACCCCAGTTGCATATTCTGTGGCAGTTAAATGCTACTGCGTTTTCTTTTTTGTTACGATATGTTGTCAGGATAGATTGTCTTCTGAGCTTTCTGGTATAGAAAGCTACCATTCGAAGACTTTCTTTGCTCTCTTTATTGGCATATTGCTTGAATATTATCTGGAATATTGCGTGATGCTCTTCGTTTTTCTTGCTTTTTTCTTACTATCCTCTCGTTTTGTTTTCGATGCAGTCAGTTATGTTTTAGATTAATCTGCCAAAGATTCCTGACCGGAATCTAAACATTATTACGCATTACAGTTCTCAACAAATCACATTCCAGCGGCAAGTCTTGAGATTTATTATTCCACTTTCAATATATAGCAGCTCCTTTTTGCATGCAGTACGAGTCAGTTAGCCAACAAGATTTCAAGGAAGCCTGCGCGATGAGGCTTGATTTATTTACATTTGCGGCTCATCTCGTCGGTCGTAGAAATTCACTTGTGTTTTAATTGCTTTATTGGTGTTCAAGCCGAAGCAAGGGGAAAAGATCTCCGATTGTTCATTAACACCGTTTATCATAGCTACTTCAGATACAGTAAAAATCCGCATGAAAGAACAAGTGGATTAAGAACACTCAGGCTGAAATTTGGTTTAAAAACACCATATACATAAGAACACATTCAGCCTGAGAAATGAAAATTGTTCTTACATGACTGATGGAGTTAGGTGTTTATGCTTTAAATTTCAGAGAACATTAGACTTATTGCAGATTGTTTTACTGCTGCTAAGGGATTTTCAGGGTAAATTGTTTTTGGACTTTGTTAAATAAAATCATATACTAAATTAACTGAGAGTTACCTTACCTTCTCTAGCTTTTGGCAATCATATTTTTTTATCAAGAACACGTTAAGAACACTTTTAGGCTGTTTTTGCAGAAACATCCTTGTAGATAAGAACAAAATCAGCCTGAAGTCCAAAATACGTGTTCTTTTATGCGGGTTTTTACTGCAGTTAATTCGACGAGTAATATCGGATGATTAGCAGTTTGATTGTTCCATATGCCACGCCTTACCCAATTAGATTTATATTAATAGCGTTCTTTTTATGCATATTCATACTAGACATGTTGTAGGAAAAGAACTGAGCAAGCTCTTACTAATCTTAAATTAGTTTAGATTTTTTAATTAGAGGAAGAAATTGAGTACTCTTTACGTAGTCTTTAAGGATATTTTACTTTTTTTTGTAAATTTCATAGATATTATCGTTGCTGTCATAGCTTGTTTTGTTGAGTTTTGATTATATACATTCAAGTGGAGTCCACTTCTGTTTTATTCTGTCTTTTCTGTTGTTTCGTCGGATGAGGGATCCATCCATCCATCGATTTCGCTGCAAATCTCCTGCTGTATCCCTTGATTTTATTAAAACGACAACCTTCCTTGTTAACAACCTTACACAGCTGTATACAGAGTCATTTTTAGCACTTCCAAAAACACCCTTCCTTAATAACAAGGACAAGAGCACGCTGTTTGTCACATATTGTGGCATTTGAAGCAAAACCGAATTTGATGGAAAGGCAAGGCTACAATTAAACTCTTCGCTAAAAGCTGCTGATGTTAGCAAAAGAGTTCCTTACTTTTTTAGCAAAGTTTAGCTGAAGAAAAAGAGAAAAATCTAGTCTTAGTCTGATGTCAAATTTAGTTCTTTGAATTTGGTTTTTGCCAAAAAGGAAAGCCTGCAGCGCAGCTTTTCAAAAAATTCCGATTTTGGCCGAAAAGGGAAGCCCGTAGCCTTACTTTTTGAGGAAAATTGAGTTGACACAAAGTAGCCGATTTCAGAGGAAACGACAGCCTTACTTTTGAGCAAAGCTGAGCGTTTTCAAAAACGGTCAGTGTTAGTGAAAATGGCAAGCCTGTACCTTTACTGTCAGAGAAAAATTGAGCGTTTCAAAAACAGCCGATTTAAGTGAAAAAGACGTGCAAAACTTTAGCTTTTTCAAAAACACTAAATTTTTATGAAAAAAAACAAGATTTCCTCTGTGAAGTAACGATACTCACGACTCGAAATTGAGTTCAAATTCTTTTCGTTCAGATTCAGAAAAATGATATTCAGTCCTTAAAATTCGGTCAATTCGACATATTTGATTTTTGATTCAGAACTGGTCAGGCCATGAGCGATAGGAAACAAAGTGCGTAGCAGCTTGAAATTTATATCAGAAGCGAGCCACCTTAACTTATTTTTTTGTGTTTTGAACTTATTTTTACTTGGTATACAACCACCTTTCACTGTTTCGTAAATTTGAAATTTTCAGTAGTGAGCCACCTTAAGTACAGATCAGATCCATCTCAATCCTATCGCTCATGGTCAGGCCACAGAATCGAATGTTTTTTTTAAGCTACTGAACATCTTCCTAGCGCAGCTTGCACCGTAAAGAGAATTTCTATATACAATCAGGGTCTGTATTCTACATTCCCTGATACAATCATATCAACAAACATTTTAGCAAATTGTAATTCATATAAATCGTTATATCAGTATTTATAAAGTTAAAAATATCATCCCCTTTACCACTGCACTGTGATCCAGGCCAGGGAAGAAATAGGAAAAAATGAAGTTTTGAATATCAAATTCTTTTTATACCATCTTTATTAAGCACACCCTGGGGGTCAATGTAAAAAAAAAGATATTTAAAATCGGTCAAGGCATCGTCAAGTTATTGACTTTTGAACTTTGGCCTAATTTGTTGTTTGTTTACATTACCGTTTCCGGAATAGTGCTGCTCTGAGGGCAGTTTTTAAATCCTCATTTCTCCGTATAGGAAAGTCCGAAATTCTTTATTTTTGTCTCACATAAAACTGCTATTCATGTACTTCGAATTAATTTCAAAATATGCTATAATGTCTTCATTTTTGATACTTTTGAAAGCAATTTCATAATGGCAGGTTTTCGAGAAATCCATGGGCTTAAAAAGTTAATTTTGAAATTCAACGTTGAATACAAAAAAATTGTATCAAATTGCATGAACCAAATAAATTCTATGATTCAAAGCCATTTCCCCTGCATCTTTTTGTCAAAGGGCTTGTACAATTTCGTGGCCATAAAAAATCTGCAGCCCTTCAAATTTTCAGGTGAAACCTACATTTTTATGCATTTTTTGCATTTTTGAAGGATTTTTGACGAAAAAATTTTCAGTTCTGAATTTTGATGTTTTTCCTTGCTAGAATGTGATTTTTACAGTACAACTCAATTAATTTCTTTGCTTGTAACCTAATTGCGCCCCTTTAGATAGATTTTTGGCGAAAAAATAGCGTTTTGCTCATTCCTCGTCATAATAAAAATCGAAAAACTTGTAAATCATCAATTTTAAGCAACGTTGCACTTTGTAAGCTGGTGTAAATGTTGCTTGTCTTGTTTCTGGACCACA
Organism: Aurelia sp. 3 sensu Dawson et al. (2005); assembly: GCA_964020215.1. NCBI lineage: Eukaryota > Metazoa > Cnidaria > Scyphozoa > Semaeostomeae > Ulmaridae > Aurelia > Aurelia sp. 3 sensu Dawson et al. (2005). Next base: position 14,474,379 of record OZ026585.1, read on the forward strand.
TGAATGATGGTTGGTCTTTGTAAATTCACTTAGTGGGCCTATGTGCTAAGATTTGTTCAAAATGTGCGATAAAATAAAGAACACAAAAGTGGCCACCGAAAAATTTTGAACGGTCAGAAAATTTTTATGGCCACGAATTTGTACAAGCCCTTTTGGCAAAAAGATGCAGGAGAAGTTGCTTTAAATCATAGAATTCATTTGGTTCATGCAATTTGATACAATTTTTTTGTATTCAGTGTTCAATTTCACAATTAACTTTTCAAGCCCATTAATTTCTCGAAAACCCGCCATTATGAAATTGCTTTCAGTAGTGCCAAAAGTGAAGAAATTAAAACATGTCTTGACATTACTTTGAAGTACATGAACAGTAGTTTCAAGTGGGACAAAAATGAAGAATTTCGGACTTTCCTAGATGGAGAAATGAGGATTTAAAAACTGCCCTAAAAACAGCACTATTCCGGAAATAGTAATGTAAACAAACAAACAAATTAGGCCAAAGTTCAAAAATCAATATCTTGACGTTCCCTTGACCGATTTTTTTTTTTTTTTACATTGACCCCCAGGGTGTGTTCAATAAAGATGATGTAAAAAGGATTTGATATTCCAAACTTCATTTTTCGACTTTATTCCCTTATTTTGCAATTCTGGATCACAGTGCACTGCGCGATTTAAAATTATAACTTTCTTGCGAAGGGGAACTCTATTCAGGAACGCCGGAGAGGGGGGCGCGGGGGGGGCAAGCGCCTCTCCTGCCCTTTTCTTAGAGGGACAAGGGGCAAGAGTGCCCTTTTAATGGAAAAATATATTTCTTTGACAACGTTCAATTCGATATAATAAAAACCATGAATTTAACCCTTAAGTTGAAAAATCATTGCAACTTCCATTGGTCATACCCAAAAATGCAAAACAGAACATCATTTACAGCGGTTGGAATATTCTTGATAGCATTTTAAGCGAATCTAAAGGGTGTGGCTGCAAACAATTTTCCGGGGAAGGACCCCAGATCCAACCAATTTTTGGTTCGCTTCCCTCGTCATCGGTCTCGAGTGCCCTTGCGTTCCCCTTGGGACCCCCTTGCCCTACCATCGCTCCGACGTCCCTGATGCTACAAATACTGAAATGTTTAAAAAGTCCCCAGCTTTCCGCCACGTTCGTAGTTGGTCTGGTCAATTAATCTGAGAATCGATTCAAATTAGCCTTCATTTGGTATCTTCCTCCGCAAACAGGGACCGAAGAGTGATTCAAAAATTGTTTGGGCAAAATCGCGGGAAAATTTGGGGGGAGGACACCCACAAGACTCACGGTAAATGCTGTTTAATCAAAAGAGGGTCGTTCATCTGTGCATCCATAAGAGGTAGTAATCATCCTTTAGAGCCAAAGCATCAGTAACGAGACGTGGATGATGAATGGTGACGACAGACACTTCATAGTCACAGAAAATGTTTGTCACAGATGATACTGAATTGCAGACAACCTAAACTGTGGGTTCGCAATCTATACTGATTTACAATCTTTGAATATGGCTCTTCAATTGGTTACCCAACTTAATCATTTCTGAAAGAAACTTTAGGTACATTGGTGTATTTCTGCAGGTAGAATTAATTATGGTTAACTTAACTCCTTTTTAAATGATTCGAAATATGACCAAAATAAATACTACCCCAATTCACATATGAGTCGGTCGCTAATAGTTTTGCAATTTGATGACCCTATGTCCTTAAAAAAGAGGTGGACCACATTACGGATAGCCTGCGTGCATCCTGCGTGCATCCTGCGTACTATTTCTGTTGAGTTGAAATTTCCCGTTTTAATTGAATTGTCAGAAAATGAATTCAATTCAACGGGAAATTTCAACTCAACAGAAATAGTAGGGGATGCACGCAGGCTAATTAGGGATGGAGATATCACGTCAATACCTGGACAAACTCATAGTGGGACAACTGCAACTTGCACACAAAGCCAAAAGACCGGAATTGATGGAAGGAGCTATCAAAGACAGCAAGAAATGAAGATACGACAGCCTTAAAATACCTACTAAATGTAAAAAGTGCCGTGATGTGGGAAAAAATCAAGGCATCAAAAATATGCAGGGTAGGCCTACAGAGTAGTGGTGCAAGGGTCTTCTTTTAAAAAGCAACTGTTGCCCAGGCTGTTTTGCAGGCAAGATGCAAATTTCGAGCTATCTGAAAATCAAATTTGGCCTAAATGGAAATATGGATCCACACTGGAGAGTCGCTGGACAGATAGAAAAGTCTGGCTTCCACTGGCTAATCTATCAGTTCAGTTCATCTGCATCTTGGATCCATATTTTCTGCTTGGACTATATTTGATTTTCAGCAGGTAAAAAATGGCGCAGCGTGCCTGCAAATGACCCTGGTTTACAGTGGCTCTTCAAGAAGTAGGTCCCTTAGAAAATCGTAACAACAGTCTGTAACAATCTGATCAATAGTGGAACACCACGGGCTCACCAACTCTTAGATATATTTGTCATTTTCGAAGATCCAATCTAGCAACCTGTCATACGACGTCTACCAGCGAGTGGCTCTTGCAATTTTTTATTTCATACCAAGTAATGATTAATCAAGGTTGACGTCACCATCATCATCGTCATCATCATCAGAAGATGTTTGATCTGCTGTGTCACATTGTGATTCACAAACTGGGCAAGTGCATTGAAATAAATAATTCTCCCTGTTGGCAAAACAAATTCACTTCAGTCAAAATAGCAACAATGCTATATTGATTTACGATAGATTGGTTCATACAACCGGATGCGCCATAAAGAACTGCGCACGTCTGAAAGTTCGTGATACGGATAACACTGATCAACATGAATGAATCCAAGTTTGGTTGATCGCCGAAAGGCTGATGTATTTTCAGCTAATGTTTTCTATTTTCTGAGCATTGGAAAAATGAAAATTCCTTTACTTCAAAATGCGTCTATGAGGGCCTACATCGCTCGATAAGATAAGAAAGAGTCTCCTAATATGAAGCAAAATACAGTTCATTCCTCAAAAGGGTTGAAAGTCATCTTCACCAAAGTATCATATCATATCATCTTCGTTACTACTCGTATGAATATCTGACTGTCAATTCTTGAGAGAGATGAAATGTGTTTGAGTGAGGAGATTCTTTATGCGTTCAATCGAAGGCTTTAGGAAAATTTTCTTGCATTTCAAAATAACAGATCTTTCGTAAATTAAGTTTTACCTATATTTCCAATCTTCAGAAATAGTAAAGATTATTTAAAATATTTCATCCTCTCGTCTTTCTTCCAAACTTTGACTCGATCAAATTCAACAGATGTTCTCTGCAAAACGAATTTCAAAAATGAGCGAAGCTCTTCTTAGTGCACTTGGTAGAGTCACACGCATTTCATGGAGATATCATTTCAAAAAGTGAATCAGAACTTGACCCCATCATTCCGTATAAATGCGTTAGGACATCTTCGAGCAGTGGCGTAGCCAGGTCCCTGCCTTTGGGGGGGCAGAGTGCGAGCGCAGCGAAGAAGTACGGGGGTCCGGGGGCTTGCCCCCGGGAAAATTTTTGGGGGCCACGCCCTTCAGACGCTCGGAAAATGAGGGAAACGCCCTTTTCAGTCATATTTTGCATCATAAAGATGACTACATTGAACACAAAAGGCAGGACGTTTTGCTAAATTTTCGTCAAGAAATTATCCTCAATATTGCAAGTTACTCTAAGAAAGCAAAAGAAGAATTCTTATTCAGTTACAAGCGGTCCAACATATCAAGTACAAAATACGAAATGAATCTTAATAAGTGGGGACATTGAAATGGATGGGTCCAGGGTCGAGTCACCAGAAAAATTTTTGATGACATGCATTCTACTCTGGCTTAGAATGCCTCTGCCAACATTGTTCAAAAATTTCTTCGGATCCCGCATTCCTCTCAGGTACGCCACTGGAAAACCAAGAATGCACCCTAACTAAAAAGTAGACAAAACTTTCGGTGCCGCTCTTATAATGGAAGGGACGAAAGCTTTTTTTTTTCTTTCAGTCATATCTGAATTCTCGCCAAAATTTCGCAATTTAGTACCATGGGTGCCTAAGACAAAACAAGTAAAAGGACAACAGCTGAGAAAGTCTGAACTTTGAATTGTTTTGAAACACTGATAAAAACTCTAGAAAGCGCAACGATGCTTATGGACAGGGCTGTCGAGAGCCAGCTCGGGCCCTGGAGTAATCTATGGAGTATACAGAGCATGAAGAAAATGCGAGCGAAGCGAGCCGAAAATTTTTGAGAAGCACAAACAGAATTTCACTCGATGGTTGAAATGTCACATCACTGTAGAAGAGATGCACTGTCGATTAAAGTTGAGGAAGGTTTAAGTTGGATTCATAAATTCTTGTAATGCTGGATATATAGGAAAACGCAGAAATCGTTCAAGAAAACAAGTGGCAGCATAAGTACACATGGAAGGAGGAATTCTTGATAGAAGTGCGAAACGAAGCGAGAAAAATTCGAAAGATGTGATTAATTGTATTGTATGTTCTGTGCCAAATAGACTCATACACATACCAAGTTGAAGTGGTGCCTAGGTCGGTTTCAAAGAAACTAATGAAGCTGCATGCCTTGCCTGGACATGATAGCAGGCCAGGGTACAAAGATGATCCCAAGATGATACAGTGATGAGGCAAGTATGGACGTGCGAGCGAAGCGAGCAGAAAATTTTTGATTCTTTTGTTGGCTAAATCGCACCAAGATGTCACTTATTAGGGCAAGAATTTCATTCCTGTTTCTTTTATAACATTGACAAATCACGCTGCCACAAGTGTTGGAGAAAAATGCAGCCGATCCCCCCCCCCCTCCAGTTTGTCAACGGATTTGGGAGAATTACAAAACTCATCTCTGGCGATGATTGGGGGGGCGGCCGCCCCCTCTTGCCCCCCCTGGCTACGCTACTGTCTTCGAGAGGAGCTGAAAATCTTCTTCATTTGAAGCAAAGAAAAATTTATATGCATATTTACTCCAGTGTGAGCCAGGCTCAATGTATCAATTTTCCACAAAAATAAACATCTACATTGATGAATATATAATAAAATAGATACAATACAGTTTGCATGACAAAAGCGTTAATGCAAACAAGTTAAAAATGCACCCAATTACAGTGGTAGGGATAGCATTGAACGGTCGAATTGACCTTATAGCCATAATGGTTCCCTTAGAGGAGGTTGCAGAAAATAATGAACAACAGATTTTTATGTGCTTTTGGATGAATCATATTCTTGCAAGGCCAAATCATGACTGTGAATGAGAAACGATATACTTTTTGTCATCATGAAGGTTCCTTCAGCCTGATTTTGAATGTGGCATAGAATTTACGTATGAAGATATCAATAAGTAAGATTTCAAGTATTTGTTGGGGATACGAATCATCAATGTTCCAAGCAACAGTTATCCCCCGAAAAGGAAACCTGTGATTATGCGCAGAAAGCATGTTTGGTCTGTGGAAAGAATGCGGGCGGAGCATCCAACCACAATCCAAACAATGATTAGCAGGGAAACAAAGAGATTCTCGCGCATAGTAATATGTTCCTCGGCTGTTGATCTGCTTTTAACATTACCAGCAAAACAAAGGCCTCAGACAAAAGGGGCAGTCCTCGGTATCCTCAAAACTCTGCAAAATGGGAAGTACTTGGTAAAGCAGTCAGAGCATCTAGATTTACTCACAAGAACGACTTTACTGAAAAGCTTTCCTTTTCTATAGTTGACACGCGTGGTAGATCAGAGATGTCACTTGCACTATTCGAAAATCCAAAACATACAACTCCCTTGGTTCTCTGCAACATTTGTGAGAGAACGTCAACATCGTTTGTTTTCTATCTTAGACATTACGCACATTGTAACATTCTGCTCCTCAAATCAGATGTGCCCGATGAGTGCACTTTAATGGATCTTTTGATTCACCCAAACGTTGAAACACGTGACAGTGAAGGAGGGCTTGTTAGAATTTCGGCTTATAAATAAGGCATTATGGAGGTGCTTAGTGCAGACGAGGCCAATTGTTGAGGGGTGGTCAAGAAAGAGAAGGGCCCACAACCCTCAAAAAGGCCTTACGCCTGGGGGGGGGGGGTACTTGACCAGCTTTTGTACGGGGACGTGCCATCGAGGTTTCAAAAACATACCCGTTCCTTATACCAATTTTTCGAAAATGTATACCCGACTTTATACCAATTTTTCAAAAATATATACCCGCGACTTTATACCAATTTTCCGAAAATGCATACCCGACCCTTTACAAATTGTGAAAATTGCGAAAATTGATACCGTTCCTCATACCAAAATCGCGAAAATTGATACCCTTCCCGATAGCACGTCCCCGAACCCAAAATATGTATAGTACCCCCCCCCCCCGGGGCTTTACGGTGGTCTCTTTCATCCAATGAAATGCAATGCAAACAGTAACAACGCTCACCTTAGTATTTTCTGCCTACTATGTCTGCTCCTTTCTCTTTGGCATTCATCTAAATAACTGATGCAAATTTCCTAAAAGAAATGTATTTCTATGCTAAACTGGAGGATACAATCACACATTAGTTTGATTCAGCTTTCCTATACTTTGACTCCATGGTCAAAATTAATAGAAATGGAATCTTCTAGAACAAAATCGGGTCAGACTCAAGTAGCTCAAACTATAAGGCCTGAAGCTGACATTTCTCCTTAGCCTAGAAACGGAAGAAAAATTCATTTCTAAGTTTATTAAACTCATTTACAAGAACTTGCTCCACTAAGTTCATACAATTGTCTATCTAAAGCGAAATTTTAGTTCTGCACATCCAGTATATGAAAAAGGCTTTGCAGCGATTTTCTAAAGGGAAATATAGCTTTGTCTCACCTAGAACTATATGAATAAGAACAAGAATGGTAGTTTCCATGAATTGAGCTGTTGTTCTAAAGTAGCGTTACTGCACGTCAGGCTTCCGTTGGAAGATATTCTAGTTTGTATTCTTAGCAAAAATTTTAATTAGTTTTAGCTTTTTATTGAGGGTTCTCTGTGGATCAGTCTATCTATTAGAGAGCTCATCCATTGACAAATATAATTCTTCCTTTATTAATCTTGTCATTTGCAACCTTGTCATTTAGTCCTTCCTTTATTAATTTGATTTGCAGGTAGGGTGGGGAAATGTTGACCTAGACTCATGACGTAAGTCCCTCTAACTTTCGCTTGTTGTTGTTGTTGTTATCGCTTCAGTTGTAGCGACAAGTCTGCAGGGGGAGCGAAACAAGAGAATTTTGGAATGAGTCTAATGTTGACCTAAATTGAGTAAAAGTCTAAAAATAAGTAGCAGGCAAAACGACAATAAAGTACAAGCAGCTTCAAAAGTTTCGTTTCATTGACATTCAATGCCTCATGATTCCTGCCAAAATCTCAGTTCTGATAAAGGCAGTTAAACATCTTTTAAATAATTTCTAGGTTGATCACTAAAACAAGAGCGGGAAAAGTGGGTCTATTTTGGACAAGCAGGAAAAGTGGGTCTATTTTCAAAACTTGAATACTATGAGATTTTGAGAGGTTAAATGAATAAAAAGAGTAATGGAATTATGTTTCCCAACTATCTTCTATTCGATGAAATCCCAATCTTTGCTTTTTATTGCATGTAATCCCGTTTCTGCGACGAAAATGAAACTATCATCCTCATGTGGTGATCCCCCATCATTCCTACTTCAAAGGCAGTGATCGAATTTGACATTAACGATCAAACGAAAATTTTTGCGTTATGTTTACTCCCATTTTCTGGTTTTAAGACAGCAAACAAGGTGACAGCAAAGTAAAGCCCCCGGATCGTACGGAATTCCCGTTAAAATAGTTAAAATGAGTAAAACAGTGATCTCTGCTCAACTATCAAACATCTTTAACCAATCATTTCAATTTGGAATCTTTCCAGATAGCTTAAATTTGCATGTGTAACCCCGATTCATAAGGGTAACTCTAGACTCAATATGACAAATTATCGTCCAATATCAATCTTACCAACTTTCAATAAAATCTTAGAAAAACTGATGTAAAAAAGACTTCTAAATTTTCTGGAAAAAAATAAAATCTTATTTCAACATCAGTTTGGATTTCAAAAAAACAAATCTACGTCACTCGCTATACTCGATATCTATATCAATCTAACAAAATCCATGGAAAACGATTTTTTTTCATGTTGTGTATTCCTAGATTTTGAAAAAGGCCTTTGACACCGTTAATCATAATATATTAATTCCAAAACTAGAACATTACGGAATCAGAGGAGTAGCAAACAAGTGGTTCAAATCTTACCTCCACAATAGGCCTCAAATCGTTAAAATTGGTAATGAAAAATCAGAAGAGCTCTTCACTCGATCTGGGGTTCCACAAGGTAGCGTTCTTGGACCCCTACTACTCCTAATTTACATTAACGATATACCAAACTCATCTAGATTATTAAAGTTCCATCTCTTTGCAGATGACACTAGCATATTCTTATCGGACAAAAGCATACATAAAGTAGAAAAAACTCTTAATAATGAATTGAAAAACGTCCAATAAATTATCCCTAAACGTCAAAAAATCTAATTTCGTAATCTTCAGATCGGCAAGGAAAAAAGTACCTCGTAAAATCAACTTAGAAATCAATGGAGACCAAATTGAACAACTAGAATCCACAAAGTACCTTGGTGTAATCTTAGACCAAAACTTAAACTGGAAAAGGCATATCAGCCATGTTTCTACTAAACTCTCAAGGTACACAGGCCTAATTTATAAACTAAGATACTTTGTGCCAAAAAACGCCTTATTGTCCCTCTACAACGCGTTTATCATGCCCCATATCAACTACGCATTAATCAATTGGAGTTCAGCGACAGAAACCAATCTAAACCCCATAAAGCGCTGTCTAAAAAAGGCAATTCGAGCAATAAGCTTTGCAAAAGCTCGAGCTCACAGTCTACCGCTTTTCGAGAAACAAAATCTTTTATCCTTCAACGACATAGTTGAGTTAGAAATAGGAAAGTTTATGTACTCTATAGAAAATAAAACCCTCGACACAACGTTCTTAGAAATGTTTCAAAAAACAAATAAAAGACATACGCGATGTACACGACAAGCGTCTAGAAATGACTTCGTTCCCCCCAAAACGAAATAAAGTACCACTAAACGCACCATAATATACACTGGTGCCATCACCTGGAATAGAATTCCCAGTGAAATTACAAATTCAAAATCAAAAGCCACGTTTTGTAACGCTTTTTCAAAACATCTACGAGAAAAATACTAACCCCTTAAATGTCAGCAAAATTTCACGCTTAACCAGCAATGAAATACTTGTTTCTACCATTCATTTTCTTTAATTCTTCCCTCTTTCCTCTTTTTTCGCTCTGTATTAATGATGTTTTGTATATATTTCAGAAACAAAAATACTTTTTAAGAATATATGATGTATCAATGAGTTTCCATAATATGTAAGCCATTCCTTTGCGTAAGGGGTACTTGGCTCGTCAGGCTTCTAGGGTTTCTCAAGGGAATAACTCCGGTTCTTGCCTTGAGTATCCAAGTATCCTGAACAACTGTATTTTTATTAAAATCTTTTTTATAGCAAACATGATTGTAGTAGTAGTTAAAGAAATGTTGTTGTTCAAATGAAATTGAAACTTGAAACTTGAAACTTTTCACATTTTAGACAAAATACAACGTGGCAGGATGAATATAAGTGCGAAAATTTAAGCAATTAAAATTAACATAAAAAGAACCATCGCCTCAATGGCTTTCAAATAAACGTCATTTCATTCCCAAAAGCCAAACTGTCACTTCATCTTCATTTAATGGTCCAGAAAACCAAAATAACAGTAGCAGGAGAAAGTTTCTCTAGGCCTTGAAATTCTTCCGCAGTAGGCCGTTCAGTAAAATAACTCTTTAAAATCAATTAAGATAAATCTAAAACAAATTTTTTATGTCAAAAGACAGCTTATTGTGTACCTATCATTTGCAATTATGCCCTATGTATATTTGTAATATAATTGTGCATTTCATTTCAAGTTGGGCAACGTATTTTACATCTTGTGATGTATCTAGCGATATTTGCCAATAAAACTAAACTGTTACCTCATTTTCTTCAATATCTCTGAGTGCTACGAGAACCAAAGTGGAATTATTGTATGGAAAGGTAACTTCTGCATTTGGATCACAGCTGTGGTTGCCTGCAATAAAAGCAAAAACGAATAATGGACAAGAAAATTCCGTTCAAAACAACACGTAACATCCATGCCTTAATCCCGAAATTAATCTACTAAATGATCTAGGAAAGCCGCAACAGTGAAAATATCAACGAAATTCCAGTTCTAACATACACAATAAATAGTTTCTCCTTTGGATTTCGATTCAAGGCCTTTGATATTTCTATCCTTCTGTTGACTGTTGGGCACCCAAATTTTGCAAGGTGACCATTCTGCACAAAAGCATACTTGACAAAATGCTGAAACATAGATGTTTTTTGCGTGCTTCTTGCTCGTTGCTTAGCCATACCACATCCCCACTGACACAGAAATCTAATGCATTCGCATTTTTGGACTGACCAGCGAGAAGGCCCGAACATGCAAGCGTGGATGGAGTATTAGTTGTATTAGCTGTTTTGGACTTTTCAACATAGTGAGCAAGCAAGCAGTGTTGCACAGAAAGGACAAAAATATGACTGGCTTCCTTTCTGGACTCTTCAAAATTGCCATTTTCGACTGCTGCCAACTTTGCATCGCACTGATTGAAATTCAACGGCAATACCAATCAAGTGACAGGCTCGCGTTCAGATCAAGTCTGCTTTCAAGAAATCATGAGTAGAAATCCACCGCAATGAAACTGGCAGAAATATTACTCACAGCAGCTTTGTGTCAGATATAATCCTGATCCTTCACAGTTCAGAAATTGTCCAGATTCTACAAAAGAGAACATTTTATCAAAGTATTACTTTATGCATAAAAGGAACCAATCAACTGAGTAAAACACGATGATGGATACACAATACACTGTCTCCCTCGTTTTAAAAAGAAGCGGGGGCAACCATCTAACCTCACCCCCCCCCCCCTCCCAAATATTGTTCATCGTACACTTCTTCCAGAATAGTTTTGTCACTTGTCAAAAGATGTTTCATACAAATCAAAGTCCCAAAAACCACAAATTGCCTACGAATCATTTTCATCGTCAGATAGCTCGAAGGTACGTATGGAAGGCTTTTATTCTATCAAATCTCTTAGCTAAGGCTTTGAATTAACACAGTCGTTCATACCGTTTTCAATAGCTTCGTATACTGTATCAATCTGGGCATCTACAAAATTTCTTTCATCTTCTGGGAGGTTTAGGGCATCAACATTGTGCACGTATTGGCTGAGAGAGCTAAAAAGATGAAACATAATTTCGTTGGCAATATTCACATGTCGGAAAAGACCTGGGCACAACTTGAGCAATCTATCGACATAGTTAAAATGGTGTCGTTTCATTCTGTAGCTAAAGAAGCAATGAGTATGTGACGCGGTGCCATGAGCCTATTCATAGCGTTATATCAATATGTCCATGTCAATGCCCTTCATATCTCAGTGTTCCTTGCACAGTGGTCAAAAACTACGTAAAGTAGCATACATTTTGATCTGAACGGAATTAAGCACGGCGCGTAGAAGCAAACAAACCAAGTATAGTTGAACCTCAAAACTTCAACATCCAAACACGGCTATCTCGAGGTACTCTTTATCTCAAATAATAGACCACTTTGACATGTAAAAGAGGGCCTAGGGAGAGCGACGCTTTTCTTTGCGTCCGCCTTCTTCATAGTTTTAGCAACCACTTTTAGTATCAAATTTCTCTGTTAAATGGCTGCCACTGGCTTTCTACACACGATAAACTGAGCTCGATAAGTTCACGGTGAAAGATATGGAACTACACTGTCCAAAATGTATCTAAAAAGCTGTCCTATGACCCAAGGTTCGTAACGAAAGAGAGATTCTCTTTTTAACCCAGACCTCATATCCAACGGATTATGGTGTTTGGCGGGAAAGTATTCGTCATTGTTTCTGTTTACCAGAATAAACGAAGCGAGTTGAAAAGTTGAATACGATAAAGTTTCACACCGAAATCTTGGCGAAGATTTATTCTTTTTAACCTAAGCATAATGGCAAGATACAAACAAATGCAAAATTGTGAGGAATCGTCGACCCATGGAAAAGTTGCGTCAAGAAGGGGTTTTTTTATGCAGTAGCTATTGCTTTGAAAACTGAAGTGACTTGGAAAGACTTTAGGTCTATTTACGAAACCCAGCAAACTGAAAAGTAGCTAGAGGCAATGTATTTCTGATCTTCTTTGCTGAATTATCTCATCTTATGTCAAAATTCATTTGTCAAAACGATAAAATCCAACACAGTATACTATTTAGATTGTCCTGCTTCACAGGAAGATATTCTATCATGTGAAAAAAATTACACATACATTCCTGCCAAACGCCAAAAGCCGTTGGATTCGAGGTATGGGCTAGAGAGAGAAGCTATCTTTTGTTACGAGGCTTATGGGTAATATGACAGCTTTCAGGTACATTTTGAGCAATTCATTTCCTCATTTTCGCCATGAATTTGAAAGCAATACATTTTTGTAGAATTTAAATTATCGTTTGTATACGCCCTGTGGCAGTGGCAGCCATTTACCAGAAAAACTTTGCATTCCCCAAACCCTTTTCTTAAATTTCCAAATGGTCTACTTCACCTCAACCCATGGAATTTCGTCAGCCTGCAATTGCTTTTCGTATGTTTAGGTGAAACACCCCTGAAACTCGTCACTCAGAATCCGGCTTTATCTCCAAAATTGTTGATGATATAAAAATCTGATTGCACTGGTTGATTCTACGGAGTTCAAACCTTTAAAAAATACCTTCATGAATTTTTAAAAGTTTTGCTTGTACACCTCCTTTCAGTACGGAGAAGGGTGTACCCACATTTCTCGAATCTGTCTCCCTTGAGAGATGAAACAATCACAGTCCAATTGCATCTCAGAAGTAAGCTTTTCGATTTACAGCCAACTGAAAACAGGCTCGCAGTGAAAAAATGCAATTTTCTGAAATTGACACATAAGTTGGTGCACGAAATAGGGACCTTTCTACAAATGAATAAAGTTAAACAATATACTTGCCTTGTTCCAATTCCTTGCCCATTCATTCCAATCATAGCAAATAGTGACTGAAAGCCATCGGGAGACAACCACTGCAAAAGAGAACATTTGCACAGATCAGCATCAAGTGTTCGCTGTTTTTTACTAAGCTATGTGCTGAGGTTTCGCACTGAAGTCTTTTTTATGAGAGCAGTACAACGAGATATCAAACTTTAATATAAAGCAAAACAATATTGCGGGCACTATTGTAGGGGTGTAAATAAGTATCATTGGACGATTCGCATTCCTAAACACATGGCCAGAGGAGCAAACATTGTATGCCAAGCAATTGAGATTTTCTTGCCAAGCAAAGTGTTTTCCGGTTGGTCACGTCCAAAAACAGTGCTTTACAATATTTTTTGCCTATAACAAACACAAAGTATTTTTTAACTTTCCCAGAAACAATCGCCAAAAAATGCTGCTTTATCATTAAAATCATGACTTCGTTCGTAGTTTCGTCCCAGACTTCATCATGGAATGGAATCTAACTTTTCGCTCACCCTAGGACTCATATCAATACTATCAAAGTTGGATCAATCTTAAAGTTGGTAGATTTTCAAAGACAGATTTTCTTGCCTAGATATATTTATGAGTTTTGTTTGTGCCCGACCTGATGCTTGGATAACGTTTTGCTTTGCATTCTTCGTTCAGATTTGGACTCTTGATCCAAGCCTCTTCCTTTGACAACACTTTGACAATTCAAAAAATTTGTTGTCCTGGTTTTTTAAGTGCGTGAGCCCCTGTGGACATGAGCAAGTTTCACTTTATTACGTCAACATCAAGCTGCTATCACTCAATCGACTGAGATGAAGAGTCTTTGCTCAGCATTAGTGGATTGTTGTTGATGCAGTCACTGCTTCCAAATGCCTCTTCTCATAAGTCTGCTGCATTCTGCATGAAATCAATGCTTTCCAACATCAATTTTCATGACGGTATCCAATCTTGCATATTTACTCCTTCACCCTACTTGCAGCCTTGACTAAGAAAATATTACTTGGCAAGCAAATCTCAAATGACTGGCAAACGACGCTTGCTCATTCGTACAATGCTAAAGATTGACGTTTGGAAGCTGACGTACAAAGCAATATGAACAGTCTCCCATTGAAGAGTGGGTTGGACTTTTGGGCTATCAATCTGGACTTTTCACGAATAGAGTTTTCACGAATAGAGTCTCACGAATAGAGTACTTGGCAGAACAGAGGCTTGGATCAAGCGTCCAAATCTGAGCGAAAACATTACCCCCGTTCTAAGTAGAAACACTGTTTGCTGTGGCATGAGACACTTTCCAGAGAATTATTTAACGATAACTTTACTCGAATTTAAAAAGTCTATAAATTGTCAGCGTTTATTCGCCTTTCGGCGTTGTTTGTCGTTGTTTTCATTCAATGTCATCATCTAAATAAAGTTTCTGTTCCTTTGAAGAATAACAGCTGAAAACAGCAAACTACATGTCAGACATAGGTACTACAGACATTAGAGTACTCATAAGCGTACAGGAAGAAAAATCTACGGGGGACTGCCCGATGAAAAGCCCATTGCTTACCAACTTTTTGCCCAACTAGGGGCAAAAGATTGCCCGTGTGGGACTGATTTTTGAAAATTTCTCCAATGTTGGGGGCTACCGCCCCCCGGCCCCCACCGTCCCGTACGCTTATGACAATGCTAACGCAAATCAAAACGAACGGGATTTCAGCTATCATCGTTGTTACTCACTGATGGCTTGCCTTCTTCGAGGCGTTGTATTTACACAGAAGAAAAAACGAAATAACGATCATATCAGACATAGGCAAAAATTGTTTCATCAACTGATGTGACCTTTGGAAAGGCTTTTCATTTGAAGGAAAGGTCGTTAACTTTATTTCCCTTTGGAAACGTGGTCAACCTCATATACTTTCTCGTACTTTTTGCAAACAAAATGACGTCATCAGCCAATCGTACAAATTAGTGGATAACTCGGAGATGGAACGGGGTATCGGAAAAATTCTAATGACGTTCCTCATCGTTCGGCAGTGCTATTCGTCTACATCAGTGGGAATTTTCGCTTCAGATCACCTTTAAGCTCGTTCCAAACTCTGATACAAACCACGCAACCACCAAGCACTCTTTCCTTGCAACACCCTTTTTGTTTTGTTTATTTTATTATTTTTTTGTTTTTCTTTTGTTTTTCTTTTTGTTATCCATATCTTTCTTAATAATTATGTCTGGTTTTCGTTTAAATGTTTTCTTTTTAATTTTTCTTTTTCTTTTCTTTTTTTAAGGCCTCGGGGTTGTCATTGTATTTTGCTCCTCTTGGTATCGTCGTTGTAGTATTGTAAAGTAGTTTAAGTAGTGTATCAAGTAATTTGTTACGTAAATCTTTTGGATTGAATATATATACATATAAAAAATAGGCAAGAAAATTTGAAATGCAAGTACTTTAACAAGAGACGGTTCTTGTTAATGATAAGTAATGCGTCATTCGTTGAAGAAAATCATTCGAGATAAGTCAAAGATAAGCCATTCGAGGGTCCCAGCATCCGTTGAGCCTCCTGTGCGCAAACTCGCAAAATGAAACCCCTACATCCTTATACTTTTGAGCTGCAAATGTCACACAACAAACTCAGCTAATATTGAATGAAAGCAATAGCAAACAAGACCAACAGACAAATTAAACTTGGCTGTTAAATAATTGAAACATTCGTAGCTCACTAAAAGTAAAGTTTTTGTTGATCTTCTCCCTGAAAAAGTGCTGTGAAAGCTGAAGCAAATTCTTGCCAAAGCTACCAATGATTATACTGAGAACGGAGTTCTTGCTTTCACTTTCCTTCTCAAGCTTTCACAGATCTGGACGCTCCATCCAAACCTCTTTTCCGGCAAGTAAAAAGGTCTGTTGGAGCTATCAGGTATGGTTGGCAACAAGATAACATATCTTGTTGGCAATTATAAACAATTCGTTGAAAGTTCAAAGAATTCACAACTGTACATTTTGATAAACATCAAATCTTGCTTATATTACAGTGAAAGCGGTAGAAGTATACCACCCATGTCAGAAATATTCAGAAAAGAATCGAATCATCATTGGATTTTGTCTTCCCTGCATACAGAAATCATTGAACATTCTCATTCATTGTCGTTTCCCAGGAAAGGAATTCTTATTGTAATCCTTCATATGTTCCGCACGGAAGCAACATTCAAATCGGATGTAAGGAAATAACAAAGTAATATTCGAATAGCCATCCAATCATGAAAATCTATTTGCAAATAATATTTGAATTTACATGGCACGCTACTTCCGCTTTCACTATAACAAGATAACACAATAGCGACTTTGACAGAACTGTGAAAAATTTCTAACCTGTTCTATCTTTTGACTATACATCGTTTCAACCAACAAGTTCCTCAGAATTTCTAAATTTTCCTAAAAGAGAACCAACATTGAAACAAACATTTTTTTATGAAAAACCTGCATCAGCCCGTGATTAAAAGTTTTCTAATTAAAAAGAAGATCTCTTATGTTTTAGTACTGACAGCCTCTAAATTAAGAGACGATTTCTATGACTGTTTTGCGTCAGAAACTTGGACAAGACCCAGGGTGGTAACTTCCATAGATTGAGCAATGGGTACGTGCCACCAATAAGGATGGGTCTAGCACAGCCAAAATCATTAAATATTGGTCTCAAAATTTAAATTCTCCACTATAAATTGGTAGCTTTTAGATTTACAGCGAAAAATTTGTCGAGTCTAGTATCTACAACGTTGGATTTTTATCGTTTCAGCTCTGAAAATTTGCTTGGTTGCAACTTTGCCCTCATATTGTACATTTAAAGTGTAATGAAACGTGAGTTCTGGGAAGTTCAACAGGCTCTGTCTCCCAAAACGTTGGGTGGCGCGTTCATGTCATCCCAAGACTCAAATTACATTACACCCCTGTGGGACAAGAATCCTACCAAGGATGAACATGTCCAATGCAAGAACCAAGTACAGTATGCAGGCTAATGCAGTGTAAGCAATATGTGGAAAATGAGAAATGCTCGTTGTTATTTCCTTGGGAAAAAACTTTATTCTGTACCATGTCCACTTAATAAGAAAGTCTAGTCTTTCTATAATCTTATTGTGATTGTACTCTTGGGACTCTATTCTTCCATTCATTCATTCATTCATTGGTTGATTGATTGATTGATTGATTGATTCATTCATTCATTCATTCATTCATTCATTCATCTAAAGTTGGTAAGAACATACTTACAAAAACAGGTTAATTTACACCAATTTTTGCAATAAACCTATAAAGAAATGCATGTTCGATTTCAACTGAAAGAATCACTGTGCAATCAATACCTTGAAGCTGTCTCCTAATAACTTATGTGCCATTCTTTCCTGGATATTGACTGGATTGCTGCAGAATGATGAATACACATTAAGAATGCTGTCTGGATCATCTGCCTGTGTTTAGTAAAAGATAAAACTTTGAAAAGTAAAGGACTCAAAACATCATAATTTGCTGCAGCAAATATCACTGCATCTGACTAAAACTGAATCAACATCACAATCATTACTACATGACTCAAAGTCAAGGCCAGGGACAAATCGTTTTGCATCCCTACTATTTATCATTGGTCAAGGCACTCCTTTTCTCTACCAAGTGAGCCAGAAAAAAGTTCCAAATATTGAAACTCCATAGCACCAAGATTACTCAATGGATTGGAAAACGTTGATAGCCAGGAGATTGCAGCATTTTCGTGATTTTTCTTGCATTTTTACGAGGAAAGGAGATAAAGATAAATTCAACTTTTACAAAAACCTCATGATTTTAAAATGCCTGAAAAAGGCTAAAAACACTTGTTGATCAAACCACAAAACAAACTCCTTGCACAGAGCCATAAATACAGTATATGTAATCTTCATAGGTGATAAAGATCATCTGCACATTTTTTGCCATGGGAGTGAAAATATTCAGTATATATTTGTTTGGAAATCTACTGTATTTCTTAAAACTCCTGAGAGAGGTGAAACACATTACATATTGTTTTCTATGTTGATCAAGTCACTTGTTTTTAGTCCTGACAAGAATCTGAGCAAAATCACTGAAGTATTTTGGTCTGCCATCTTAAAACTGAAATCTGAATCATTCAAATCTGTCAAGCACTCTTGATGCTATAAATTTCTGAATGCAGGAACTCTTTTCTAGCCCACCTGGTACATTTTGTCACTGAATGTAACTTGAGTAACTTGATGCAATGCTCAATGTTTATACTTGGTATCAACTGAGCCTTGTGGATGAATAGCAAAGCATTTAAATACCTGTAACACCATTGCAATCATTCTGCAGATCAACCATATCGTTGCTGTTTCTGGTGGGTAATGCATATTCCTGTAAAAAAATGATAGGATGACTGCACAAAGAATTGATGTTTTTGAAACGAAATTTGGTATTGATTCATTAAGCACCTTCAAACCTTACAACAATCAGTATCTTAAGATGGGCACTTTATCAAGGGGGAGCACAAGCTCATTTGAGGAAAGAAGTTCATTAGAGACTTAAACTTCTTGGATGGAACACTTAATCACCGTCTAATTTCTTGACGCAAAACTTATGAACATGAGTATTTTGATTGCCTTTCAGGGGTGTGATAAGATATTCAAACAGAGGACTGCTAAGAGCCATTTATGGCTTAATGGCTCAACATTTCCAATGTTTCAAGTAAGTTGTCTAATGGACTAAATGATGGGATTTTCTTACTTTTTCCACCAATAAAAGGTAAATCTTGAAAATTCTTCTAAGGGATCATTGAATTAATATATGTTTTAGTGGAATTTCATCAAAGTAAATCTATCAATAATCTAAGAATTCTGATGGTGTAATTTTGGAAATAAGCTATTTAACAACTGTATTCACTTTCTATTTGGGAGCAGCTAAGCATAGGCTGAAAAGAAATGATTTCTCTGGATATCTAATGAAAACATTCAGTAATTCACAATTTCCGCAACAAGTCAGATACATTTTATCATCAAAGTGTGATATTTACAGTATGTATCAGGTGCATCAAAATAAACTACGTATGCAATTTTGAAAGGCCATAATAAATCATATATATACTGGACTGATCTTGAAGAATTATGAGTTAATCTTTAGCTAAGATCCTCCTCGATTAGATGCTGGTAGTTTTTTTTCATTTTTGTTCTCCTACTTATGGAGCTATAAGCACGTTTCTTAACATTTTCAATTTCAGCAACACCAATAATGACCCAAAAAATGTTGATCAAATTTCTAAGACTCAACATCCTTATAAACACATCATATATTTACCTTTAACAAAAATTGTGGTACAAACCTCCAAACTTCATCAAGTTTGTTGGATGGGTGTTCAGGATCTCCTCTAGCAGTGCCAATACATAAAACCCTGTGATATCTGTCATATGCCTCTTGTCTGCATTCATCACAGCAATATGCAACCTGAAAGGCATAATCAGTTCAACAAAATATCTACAGTTACAACTCGCAATAATGACATGCTCCCAAAAACATTTTTTATCAAAAGACCCATGACTGAGGACCTGTTTACATGATCCCACCTTGATGGGATATCTTGCTTGGCAGGGATATCTCTGTGACATAGATGGCATAGATGTAGGAGCCAGGGGGCACTGGGGACATGTGCCCCCAAGATTTTGCAATGAACAAAGAATTGCATTTCTATTTGTAGAAAATGCCCCCTTGGTCTTAAGGTAAAAAGTGCTGTCAAAGTGTTGTGGCCCTCCCAGGTTTGATGCTTCCTAGGTCCCTGCTCCAGGACATTTTTGCTGTTTGCACCTACATGAGAGACAGAGGTGGGATGGATAAAAATAATTCATGATGGTAAGGTTTAACTGATTCACAGCAAAAGCCCAACGAAGGACTGATCATTATTGCATGCACATTGATATAGATTTTATGAGAAAATCATCCTGGCTAGATAGTTATCCCACCATAAGTCAAGATGAAAATATCCCAGGACGAAGTGTTGTGGCCCTCCCAGGTTTGATGCTTCCTAGGTCCCTGCTCCAGGACATTTTTGCTGTTTGCACCTACATGAGAGACAGAGGTGGGATGGATAAAAATAATTCATGATGGTAAGGTTTAACTGATTCACAGCAAAAGCCCAACGAAGGACTGATCATTATTGCATGCACATTGATATAGATTTTATGAGAAAATCATCCTGGCTAGATAGTTATCCCACCATAAGTCAAGATGAAAATATCCCAGGACGACGGGATGGGGCAAGATGGGATGGGATGAAAATCCCATGTAAACACAAAGAGAAATGTGGCATGTTTTTCAAAGCAAGACACTTCTTACCTATAAATGTTTTGATCTGCCTGTCTATTTTCACCTTTTTTCAATATGGAATTTTACTTTAGAACCTTACTTATGAAACAGACATCAAGCCCAGATTGGAAAGTTTGTCTTGCGCGGCCGATTTCTCTGCCGCGCACTTTAAATTTCAGCCGCGGTTCCAGCCGCGAAATTTTCGTAAAACAACAAAAGGAAACAATAGAACTATTGTTTAGTGACACAAATACAGCCGCGCAAGCAATTTGCACGAAGGAGAGATCCCCCGCGCATTCTGCAAACTCTCCAATCTAGCATCAAGCCAGTATTTCCTTTACAGGAAAGGGCTACAAGCAGGACCGTCGAGAAGGGGGGGTAGAGGGGGTAAAAGGTCCAGGGCCCGGGCCCCGGAGGGGCCCGTAAATGTTATGTGCCATAAAATTTTGTTATTGCTGTATATCTCTGCTGTGCATTTTTATGACAATTTATCTGCTTTAAAAGGGTATTTGCAAGAACCATAAACTTTGATGACAGTTTTCATGTCAGAAACCAAACCGTCGTATTATTATTTCTTATCTATCTAAACTTGCTCTATCCCAACGAGTCAGTAGTTGGTGTCGTAGGGTCACTGAGTTACCGTTCACATTCAATCTTTTCGGCCTTTGAGTCGCCTGTTCCCTCTAGCACCTCCAGCGACTGCAACGACCTGGTGTGAACAAGGCATTACTAGCATAAAACGATGTCCTTGATTCATAAATACAATGTTTTCTATAGCCTTCACATGGATTGTTTAAGCAATTTTTTAGAGTGATTAATCATAAAAGGGGCGTTTCCCTCATTTTCCGGGAGACTAAAGGGCGTGGTCGCAAAAATTTTTCTTGGGGGCTGCGCCCCCAAACCCCCTAGTACCAGTCCCGATAGATCACTCCAGGGCCCGAGCTGGCTCTCAACGGCCCTGGCTACAAGGGCAATCCCATTTGAACATTTTAATTCTCCTTTTACACCAGTCTTTGCTGACTTGAATATTTTAAAGCTGTATGACCTCTTACAATTAAAACTACTCACTCAGTTTTGTTTTTGATTGTGTGAGTAAGATCTCTTACTCACCTTTCATTCTTTCTTTGCATTACAGTAGTTGATACTGTTCAACAAAATGGCTCTTGGAAGCTTGCAAGAATGATATTTACGTTACTCAGAAAAATACCCTTCAGTATGGTCTCGGTCTCAGGGACTTGACAAAACCAAATTGCCACACCCTTTGTGAAAATTCCTTAAATTAATGCCTGATTTTAAAATGAAGAAAGTGGAACTGATTTCTCCTTACATTACAAGATGGACACTTCGACAGCAGGAACTTTGACTTTTCTACTTCACAGCATTCTTTATGTGGCAGACTTAATCCTGGTTTGCCTGTCAAACGCCTGGCCATCTCTTCAGCACTTTCAAGTGATTTCAAACAGTAATCACAAGCAGTGTATTTATACAACGAATTCCATGAGAATTGGCAGCAAATTAAAGGTTTCTCAATTACTATTTGATCCCCTTCCTTTATCTTGTTCTTTGCAAACATTCCCTTGCCTTTGTTTGGAGTATTCTTTGGGTAAACTTTGTCATGGCCATGCAGTGGTTGGAGAACAACAGCATCCGCCATTTTCTTTCAAGCATGGCAGTGTTGCAGCCTTGGTTTGAAAACGAGGAAGACTTGCAAGTTGCCAAGTCCCAAGTCCAGCCAGCAGCCAGCCAAAGTAAATTTCCCGCCAAAACGTGTTGAAATGTTGCGTGGAAGGGTCTGGGACACAGCACAGGCTACATGTGCAAGGGTTTGCAAAGCAGAAAAATATCTTCCTTGGCCCTGGGGATAACCTGTTAACTAATTAGGTCAGGCTACCCTGGGGAGAGTACAAAACACATTGAGTGGTGCTCCATGATATTGAAGGGTGTGTGTATGTGCCGCCCAAGTGAATGGGGTTTTGCCAAATATTCTCTAAACAAGGGTTATTTTACGACACCTCAAAAGATTTGGTCAGTTTGGCTGAAATTCGCAGAAAATAGTTGATATTGGGTAGCTTTGTAGCTTTCCGCCAAGATTCATCAAAAAAAGTGAGTACGAAGGCAACGTTCGCTAATTAGAAGCGGGTCGCTTTCTCGAACTGGGCGGCAGGCCCTTGGAGGTATCCTTAAATATCCTTTCCAGAATAACTTTTAAACAACGCTTCCTCACGAGAGCAGCTCTTCCATCCTCGGTGGTGAGAATACGAATAAGGTTTACCATTTTAAATACCTGTTGTCAACGTTTCGATGTTTGAAAAATCTGCAAAATTTCGTTTGGCTACTCAGCTATAGAAAAGTTAGCTCTTTGTTTAGCAAAAATGAAAAGCGAAATTATTATTGGCAAGAGTTAACAATATTATTGCAAAGAAAGATGACAGAGCGTCCTGCTGGACAACAGTGAACGCTGAACACATACTTCTTTTACAAGAAGCTGGTTTGTAAGAAACTAGCACTAAGATGGCAAAAGTTTTAAGGAACACTCGTACTATGTCTAGGAAAGCGTAAGAAACTTTTAGAACTTACAATCATGACCAAAATTTAAGAGCACATTTTTATCAACAACGTTTCTTGACGCAACGAAATGAAACCCTAGCGCTCAACGGTATTATTGAAAATTAGTTCGAACGACGAAGCTATTTGTTGCTTCAAACTAAAAATAAAGTGCTGCTCTTAAACTTATGGCCAAAGCTGAGGACTGGAGGCCCTCCACTACGATTTTCCCTGAAGCAATATTTTTCGAGCAGTTTCGATATTTTGCAAACAAATCCCAGAAACGAATTTTGCATAGATAGATGTAAAATCCAGGTTAGTAACCCCTTGTCGGAACCGTTGCAATTTAATTTCCGAGAATTTTTAAAGGTTCCTTTATAACGTCATAGCAAAATGGCACAGAGATTCAATCGAAATTCGCAAATTCTAAGAGAGTGAAACCGGCAGTGCGCTAGGGTTCTATTGTGTTACGACAAGAAACGTTTTTGACGAAAAATTTGTGTTAAACTTTTGGCCACGACTGTAACTACGTCGCTGAATCCTGATCCTTCATTTCTACCAAGTAGCTTTTTATGCATGCTCTGAACGTAAGTGAACATTGTTTATTCCCATCTGATGTTTTAAGACTGTATGACAATTCGTAATTCAAAACATAAGAAACGAATTAAGAAATGTTTAGTAATAAAATGCAGAAATATTCATGTTGAATTTAGAAACTTAGTACAATGGCTTGATCTAGGTTTCTCATAAAACAACATGTACTTATGTTCGCTTAAAGGAGGCGTTTGGTGGGAGTAATGCCCATGCTACACACTCCTTGTTAGTACGTTTTGCTGGTATTTTGCAAGCATAACCCTAAGCATAAGAGGGGCATAAGAAAATGTGTGTTGTGGTCCGGGATTGTGGGAGGTTTGTAACAATAAAGATTTCTTCATGACAGCTTTTTGGAAATAGTGAGCATGTCAAAAGTCAAAAATTCTTCACAAAATATCATATGAAAGATATCAATGAAAGCATTCAGAAAATGTTTTGCCACATAGAATCGTGTCACTGGCAGATTATGAAAGATCAAATTTGCGTGCATCTTCTAGAAAAATAGATTTCCGTGTGAATCGCAAAATTGCCAAATTCCAGGAACCCTGTTCTCGTAGATAAATGATAAAACAAGAACAACAACGAGATTTTGGCCAGAGGGTTATGATCTCAAGTAGCATAAAGAAAGAAGAATCCAATATAACAATTATCTGGCGTGCAATATTACCTGATGAGCTACTAAGAAACATACTTATCGCTTTTTAAAATAAAGAACACAATTTTAGAAGTGATAATATACAAGCTGTTCTAGATTATGCTAATTCGCTATGTCAGATTGTTACAGCTTTTTAATTTGCCCAAATGAACATGCCACAGCAGCTAAGGCAAATTTCGTAAAACAGAAGATTCAAGTTTCCAAACTACAAGGCAATTTCGCTTCCTTTAGAACAGATTTTGCACTTCTGAGCGCACTCAATCAAATTAAAATGAAATGAGAAAGCAAACATTTTGGTCGGCTGTGTTCAGGGTGTTAAATCTACTTCTGAAGCTTCAAAAAGCTTCGGTTTAAGCCAAACTGTATCCTTTGATGTACAAAATTCATCAAAATTCTCTGCTCGAGGAAATTAATTACAACAGTTATGTATGTCTTGGGAGACTTAGTCCAAATTCTGCTTTGAAAAACTCAAAAAGTGTACTTCTAAAAGCCTCCCCCCCCCTGCCGTACACAGAAAGAACGTCGAGAAGGGAAGCAAAAAACTAGGCGAGCATATTAATAAGCGTTACAAACACGAGAACACAAAACTATTTTCAACGAGTTTGCCTTGTTATGATCAGTGTTCTTGGAGGAAAATCTGTAAAACTGGAAGGCTTAAAAAGACATGAGCGTTCATAGTTTTATAGACTCCATGTCAGAAGACCACGAGAGAATATCTTTGCTTATGAAGACAAAATACAACGTTATATCGAGAGCATTAAAACTTAAATCTCTTTGCAAAGCTAGTAGCATACTTTTGAGAAATTTTCTTTGATCTGAGAACGTTCAATAAAACGGGTAGTTAAGGATAGGAAACTTTGCGAATGCCTTCATACTTTTAGAAAAGCGAAATGAAACTGTTCTAAACGACTTTGACATCATTTCTCAGTGAATGGAAATTGGTAGATCTCACATACTCATAACCAAATTAAAGAATTCCAGTTCACTTTGACGTAAATCTAAATCAGCTTTGAAATAAAGTTACATTGCAAGCACTCCTTTGCAATGGTTATTAAAATTCTCCTTATGAGTAATATCGGGTCCGTTCGTTCAATTTCACTTTATGGATCAGACCTCAAAGTCGGATGAAACTTTTGCGAAATTCAAATGACATTCTGAAGCCGGAACATTCAGTCCAACCTCTTATCAATTGAATTCGGTTTTCTTAATCTATTTTGCCATTTCAAGGAAATGAACTGAAAACAAGTTGAAAATTGACCATTCTTAGAAAGAATAAGTTTTGTTGTAATGGAGGGCCCCTTGAAAATCAACTTGTTGAAGGGCAACCCTCCTTAAATGTATAAAATGAAATGAAATGAAATGTAACGGAACCCGTCTCGCATTTTTCTTTGTTATTTCTTGTGCTACTTGGCTCAATGGTGATAAATATAATTTCAACCATTATCATTGTGAAATTTTCACCGATGATCTGCCAACTGAAATAGGTTTTTCCTTCTGCAAAATCAACCGACGTTTCATTGAGTTTTCCATACTATCCCTCCTTAAATGAGAAGATTCTCTTTTCACACACCAGATTATCTAAGATTCATACTGAAAATAGAAATTCTAAATATTAATAGATCTTATGTCAATTTAATTATCTTCAAATGGATAAAGCAATATAAACAGATATCCACGTACCAAAATTATCTCTGCATCTACAAATGTCGAAATAACATATATAAACTGCAAATATCTGCTACAGTGGTAGCCAGCTCTACTGAACTTTCTTCCATCCCAGCGACAATTGAATCGTATTGACTTGATTTTGTTTGGTGTTTGATTATTATACGGATGTGTCTGTATGATCGGGTCTTTTTGTACCGGGCTGCAAGAGAGATTATTATTTCTGTTGTTATTGCGATTCATTATTAGGCTCTTTGGGTCACCTTGTATAAACAAGGCTCATGCGCAGGACCTTTAGTGCAAAGAGTAGTGCGAAGAAATGTCACCGCACCGGATCCGCCGAAAAGGTTCACGCGTTTGAGAAATCGTAGTACCTAAAGTACTGTAAGGATTTCACTGAATCGATAACTAATTAATGGCAGAAAGACTGAAGTATTTTATGACTTCTCTCGCATTTCTATGAGCAAGGAAAACGTTTGTCAATTCAACTTAACAAAAATCAATCATTTGCCAAATGGCCGAAAGAGGGCCTAAAACACCGGATCAAATTGTGAGAAAGCCCCACAAATAGCAACGTACTAGGTCATGAAATCCCTGTCAAGAGTGATTAAAAATGATTTGTTAGTAAGTACGAAAGTTTCGGGATCTCATGGCAACGAATGTGAAGACGACATAAAAAGTTGCTTGTTTATCAGAAGATCTTTTACCGGCTTGATCTGTGGTTCCAAGATATTTTTCATGGATTTCGTTGAAAAGAGGATATTCGTGATCTCGAAATTACTTTTTTTTCAGCACTCATGAAAAGATGACAAATTACAAAAATGCTTCGGTCTTCCGCCTACCAGACAGAATATGTATCAGCCCTGATCCACCCAATGCTCTTGGTATTATGAATCTTCAAACGCCCTGACTTTCTTGACGAAAACCGGCATTTTAAGCCATGCATCTGTCACCTTGAAATACCTTTCTTCCAATGTTTATTGTAATTTTCACAAAATTTTTAAAGTTTGCTCCAAAAGCTGAGCCTAAATGTTCCCAAAGTTGCGATTCCCCCAATCCCACATGGGGGCAATTACCACAGGGTGTTTCAGAAAAAACGCATGCTAGAAATGTACAGCTAGTAGTAGATAAATCTGAAAGTAGTAGTCTTTCTTCTTTCTAATGATATGCCTGAAAAGAGAGCCTTAAAACGAAAAAACACGACTCGCAGGAAGAACAGCATTTATTCTTAAATTTATTTACTTATATTCATGTATTTATGTTTTATTTATTTAGCAGCTGAAAGGGCAACGATCAACAAATAGCAAAAATTAAAAATGCTCTTATTGCAGTCAGTCGACATACTGGAGATCTTGAAGCTGACATGAACTCTATAATTTGTAACGTAGCATTACCTTTCAGAAGAACTTAGTCAATACCGGTTAGTTGTAGGATATCCATGACACTCAAGATCACATTGTTCTAATCGGTTGTGCTCCAAACGGCAACATACGCCAACGAGACGTAAAATATCATGATAAAGATGAGAAGAAAGACTGGATGCAACTCAACAACGCTGTTTGAACTAGTCTGGCCACAAATGATGAGATTTACGATGGGACGGAAACTAGTACCCTCCGTGAATTAACTGAAATACGATAAATGAAATTTGCCGGGAACAATCGTATACAATCATAATTAGAATGAAATTAGATTGAAGCAATGCAATGGTAACGAAAAGGGAAACGGAAAAGAGGATGACCGAAGGCAAAACGGAGAGGGACATTTCTGAATGACTTAGAAGCCCAACGTATCGATATGAAGGGAGCTGTCAACATCGCTCTAGACTGGCTAGCAAGTAAGGACAGATTTGTAACAACAGAATCAGTTGCTTTTGATTGACATTGCAATTCAAAGTGATTAGGGATTGCAGACAAACCATTGCATTATTTAACAACAAGCAAAGCTGCAAAAGTCATCCTGAAGTAGTCGAGCAAAGTATCTCCTTGTGCATGCGTAAAGTGGTTTTTAAGAGGATTCATGAATTTATAACAAAAGAAGAAGAATATATCTAAAAATTTACCTGTCGGACTTTGTTTATTTAAATTCAGGAGCTGAGAAGTGATTGTTCCATTTAACTTGAGTCCTAAATATACGAAAATCCCAATGCCCTCTGCTCGGCTTCTGAATTACAAAATCAAATCCACTTTGCAGATCTCCTTCTCCTTTCTTTATAAAATCATGATGTCTCTTAAAACCCGCCCTTCACGTGCAGAAGGCGACAGTTTGTCCTTCTCGTTTCAGGGCAACTTTTGCGGCTTTGTTTGTTTTGAGTTTCTGGTTGAGAGAATTTCTTTTGTTACCTCACAAAATCTGTCCTTGCTCCGGCAAGCATTGAGAAAGGTTGCTGCCCAATGCTCTGAACAGCGCGGGAGAACTGCGTCTAAGTAAGTCTCACTGCAGTCAGCTGTGAAAACGCTAAGCATATCCGTACAGTGAATACTAATTAAAATAATGATATACTTACCGCTTGAAGAGAATAATCAGTGGTCCATTTTTCATCTAGTGCGAGAAGCCTCATACAACGTTCTGCTATACATGTTATTGTAAAGGCAGGGTTAACACCAAGGACACATGGTATTATCGATCCATCAACGACAAGCAGGCCATCGTATGTGTCATCAGAATCACCTGAAATGGAACTGAATTTATCAATATGAATAGCTACTATTACTTACCTTGGCAGGGGATTCAATGCCTTGATGCAGCATGCATAGAGGGCCTAAACTAGCTAGAAATAGCAGGAATCCTGCTAGCCTACTTGAAATATAGTAACAAGAAATAAAACAAAAATATGGAAAGTTAAAAGAGGCCGTTTTGCTTTGTGGAAGAGGGATCTCTGAAATTACATTATGTAAACTAAAACTGCGGAAAGGGCCTTGAAATTCTACAGGATGTCTCAAAAAACTGTTCGACGTTTGATTAAATACTGAAAAATTAAGATATGCTGAATGGGCATTTGGCTGAGTAGCCCATCTCCTCAGATTCTAAATTAATTTCTGACACCAGAATCTTGCAAATCCGATAAAGATTCATAGTGTTATAAGCCTCTGAAGTTCATTTTTGTGCGAAAACTTAAACCAGTGGCCTCTAAATGGCAACTTTTGGTAAAAGTCCCATGGTCCATTGTTTCTGTTGTATCTCAATTGTCTCAGGGCAAACCAAATGTGATTTGGGCAGGTTTTCGATGACCTAACTTTCAAGCATATGACTGCTTTGAGGAAAAGATTCAGTCGGTCGCCGATTATTTTTCAAACTACTGTATGCAATCTTATGCAAATTTTGACGATGATTATAAGGATTAAATTGCTTTAGAAACATTATTTGGTTTGCTCTGATATCAACGAGAGGTATGACATTGTGTAACCTTCTTTTATCTCGATGTTCGAGCTTTTTTGCATTGTAAGTAATCTGGGGTCTCCGGTTTCAGCTGTCGCATATTTTGTATCTTTGAGAGCTCCTAACACAATGAATTTTAAACCGATTTGGAAGATTCTGATCTCTAAAATTATTTGAAAATCTTAGGGACAGGGTTACCTTTCCATGAACCAGTTCATCATATAGTTATCTTTTGATATTGAATCAAACGTGTCACAAAATCAAACGAGGGGGGGTAACTTCAATAGGTGGGTGACGGGGGTGTGCCATTTGGCGTCTGAAATCACACCCTAAAATTTACAAATTTTCACAAAAACAATACCCAAATATTTACAGGTCATTAAAAGTATATACCCTAAAGTTGTGACAACGATCCGAAATTTTAACCAAGTAAGTGAAATTTGATCAAAATCGACACCCTAAAGAGTTACTATTCTAAAATGACACCCCAAAATTTATGACTACTTGTGATTTTACCAAAAATGATACCCCAAAACTTATTTTCTCCTTGAAAAAACGCACCCCCAAAAATGGCACATCTCGCACCAGCATATATGGTAGTTACCCCCCCCCCCGGGAAAAAATTGTTGCAGTAATTTACATTGTTGCAGTGAGATGAGCCTCTTGGCAATCATTCGTGAGGGTTTTCCAAGACGGACAAATCACTAAGAAAAACATGCTAGTGGAAGGCTTTTACATACCAATGAAAACTTGTCCTCTGTCATTCACAACCCCATTCAGACCAGTATTTCCCATGCCGCAACCGCCAATAGGATGTCTTGTCAAAAGCCCGGACCCAAATTGACTGGACCACTGTGGATTAATTGCACAATGTCCTCCTAAGATGTTCACCGCTTCCTTCAAAGCTTTCTCTGCAGTATAGTAATACTTCTTGTGTTTTGCAGGATCCCAGTCGACTGAAACGTTTTTAGTGTTCTTGTCGAAAATAATCTCCCCTGCAGAATCATTAGATGTCATGCAATACAATCCAAGCGTATTTTCTGCAACAGCTTGGCCAAGTCGCTGAAAAGGAAAACATAAGCTATAGACCTCTTTACTGCAATGAAAGAAATTTGGATTGAGCTTTCCAAGCTGGTTCAGTTTGGGAGAAAAACCAAAGAACGACCCCAGTTCTCAAAAGAAACACTGCAAACTATGGCAAGAACTGCCTTCGGATCTCCGAACATTTTTCAGAGAGTTTATTATCGGCTGCTATGCGCAAAGTAGTTACCAATCACAAATTCAGCTAACAATGAATGAAAACAACGAGAAACAAGGCCAGAAGGCAAATAAAACTTCCTTTTGTATAAAATGAATCATTCCTAACTCGCTTCGAGTAATGCTATCGTTGCTTCAACTCTCAGAAAAGTGTTCTGTGATCCGAAGGAACTTTTTGCCATGCCACAGCTAGTACTGATTCGTATGAGAACATCGATCAAAACTTCCCTGGCAAGTAAAAGGTCCATTACCGACCACAAGCTGTGCAAAATTTAGGGTTCCCACTTTATAGACGTGCTTTCACTGATCAGCTGAAAGATTCCATAAATTTCTTTTTCATTCGCCCTTCTTCATACACAATCAAAGCATAACTTCCAAATCGTTAAATCGGTGTACAAAGTCGGGCGTAAAGCTCTATGGCCTATTTCGTTTAACTGAATGGCTTGAAAGAAACTTCAGCCACTTTTCTATGATTCTATCATTAGACTTTTCAGATATTTTGAATACTTGTCGAAATTTTATCTTATTTGTATTTCAGCTCAATTTAGGCTGTGACGTCATCAAATTTCTAAACGGTAAACCAAAAGCGTGAAAGATTTTGCTTTATACCCTATTGTAGACATCCATAAACTATGGTTTTCTTAAAAGTTATTTGATCCATCGTCAAAAGGTTAGAAATTACGATATTTTAAAGATATTTTCGAGAATTTTTTTGAATTCTTACAAAAAAGGAAAGCACTGTAATTCTGAAAATATGGAGGATTTTAGAAAAGTCCAATGGCAAATTCACAATGAAATGGCTAAAGTTTCTTTGAGGCGATTCAGTTCAGAGAAATAGGTCACAGGGTCTTATTCCCACCATTTTAAAGATTTGAAACATATGCTCACGATCAAACCATGATTAAAGCTATTAGCAAATTGAAATAAGAAGCAACCACTCAAAATCATAAATCATTCAGGACTGAAGCTTTCATTTCAGTACTGTTCTGCAAGAAAGTTGCATTGGTCATTTTTCCACATTTGAAACTTCGGCGCAATTCTAAAAAAATCTTGAAAAATCGCTCCTTGCCTCTAGAATCTGCAAACCCATGTAAGTTTTTCTTCTCCGGTCCTAAAATGTTTTAGTTGCTAAAAAACTGGATTGCAGCAGCAACAACAACAATAACAATAACAACAACGGAAACATGGAGCAAAAGTTAGAACATATGCAGCTAGTCTATATTTATGCTACTTCTTCACTAACCCATGATGTAAAATTAAAATGACTGAACTCTGTGTTATCCTTTCTTCATCGAAAGCATTCAGATTTTTTTTCAAAACAAGAAGGCAATAATCTAATTAAATCGAAAAAGGAAAGGCCACGATATGAACGTCGCTCGTCGGATCCGCAGATGCTTGCGATGACGGATAACGATTGAATTTGTAGGTAGAAACACCGCAAAACGACGAAAAACAACAGCGAATGAGTCGGTTAACTGCGATTATATATTTTTTGCCAATATTTCGTCCTGCCATGCAGGACTTCTTCAGGGCTGTTATATGATAGTAACATTTAAGATATGAATATGTACAACGATTTGAATAGGAGAGGTTACATGTGATTGGTTAGATATGATGGCTACGCAGGGGCTATGTCGGTTAGGTTACGAGGGTTGCGTTATGTGGCAATAATGGTGATGATGCTGATGGCAATGATAATAATAAGAATGATGATGATGATGATGATGATGATGATGATGATGATGATGATGATGATGATGATGATGATGATGATGATGATGATGATGATGATGATGATGATGATGATGATGATGATGATGATGATGATGATGATGATGATGATGATGATGATGATGATGATGATGATGATGATGATGATGATGATGATGATGATGATGATGATGATGATGATGATGATGATGATAAGTAAGATAGGAAAATTGGGAGGGTTTGCTTGTAGATTCGGTTAGTATAGAATTATTTTTGTTAGCGGTCTGTGGTTCTGTTTAGTCCGTTAGGTGATAGAGTGTTGGCCAAGCCAATGAAGTATGCTTCCTTGGCTCGTCTAACACTCTCTCTGGTGTCGTGTAACTGGAGTAGCGGTAGCAGTTGTAAGTCTTGTATTGAGTGTCCGGGTTTACAGAAGTGCTCTGCAACCCCGGATGTGTCGGAACGTCTGTTTGTGATGTCTCGTCGATGTTCGTTGAGTCTGTCTCTTATACGTCGTCCCGTTTGTCCTATGTATTGACAGTCAGTCTTTTTGTTCCGTAGGCATTGTTTGCATTGTAATAAGTATATAAGATTTGTGGAGTTGCAGTCAAGGCTTTGTCGTATGTCGAAGGTTTTGTTAGTGTTATAAAATGTGACTGTGTGTGTTCCGTCTTGTATGTGTTGACATGTATTGCAGTTGCGGCGTGATGGACATTTGGATATACCTCTGGGAGTGGTGGTGGCGTCATTTTTTATTTTGGCGCGCACCAGGTACTCCCTGAGGTTTTTCAGTCTGCGGTTGCTTAGTATTGGTGGGTCTGGGAAGACTTCCTTACAGTTCGTCGAGTTTTGCAGTATGTGGAAGTTGCTGTGGAGGATGGACTTGAGTTGTGGAATGCTGGGGTGGTAGGTGACAACGAATGGCGTTCTGTTGTTATGTCTTTTCTGTTTCGTCTGTAAGCTTGATTGTCGCGTTACTTTGGAAGCCTTCCGTATTTCGTTACGTACGTGTTTGCGTTTGTATCCTCTGTTTGTAAGGTATGTAAGCAGTTGGTTTAATAATAATAATCTAATTCTTCTGTGAAATATCAGCTTTAACCTTTAAAATGCATGCTGGAAAGAAAGCATTTTTTCACTGTGTTTTGGCTACCAGGGTCAATGAAAACAGTCAAAAATTCCTTAAGAAATTCATAAACAATGAAAACGATGTATTTGTGACAGCTTGTACTTCACAGATGATATTGAATTAAATTCTAAGTTTGATACAAGGTGGTAATAATAATCAACCTGTAATAGAGCATTCCATTGAGGCCCTGATGGAAACGCATTTGGTTGCAATTCGCCAGCAGCAATTGCGGATGCAACAACATAAGGTGCCGCAAAGGATCCTGGTACTGTTACATCATGCATTACAAATCCATCTCGCCTCTTTCGCACGTCGAGTAGAGCAGTGGCAGTTGGTCCAGGGGCTGGTCCATCTTTTGGCTTGGGTTTACCTTTAAACATGCCAGTAGGCAATCCAATGGCATTCGAAGCCTCTTTACCATTAATGCTAACACCTGGAATAAAAAGATAGAACGTGATTTCGCTGAAGCCTAGTCAGACCTAACATTTCATCGAACATTTTGTTCGAAGCCTGTGATCAAAAAGTGTCTGTCCAGTTACAAAGAAACTATAGAGGATGCAAAAAAAAGGCACAATGGACAAAACAAGATCAAATGTTTTGGTGAAAAGTTCATTGGAGTGGTCAAACAGATCCAACATTTCACATAAAGATAAAATGCAAAATTTGATCTTGTCCAACATGACGGCCAAACCGGTCAAACAATATCTCATCTGTTTCATCTGTTATTGGTTACTGTCTACTTACTTTGCACTTCAAATGATTGTATTTTCTTTGTTTTTACGAGGGGAGGGCTCTCCTTCGATTAGTTTACCTATTTAGAGACCTCCTCTTTAATCCTAATGGTTTGCGATTTAGCAATTCGATGCCGTCACAATCGAGAAAACTGCTTGAAACAAGAAGATGCTGTAATTCTGAAAGTCATCAAGATATCAAAGATTGTCAATAAACACTAATCATGAAGTACTTGATGTTCCTTTCACGCCGTTAAATTACCAACAGATAAATCAATCAATCGTGGAATATCTTTCAAGGATTCGATCCCCAAGTTTGGACGTGCAGGCAGGATTAGCCACTGAAAATCTTATTTCTGACGGCTACATTTGTTGGCTATTGCTGACTATCTGTCATCGTCATTTTCTTAATTTGAAACACGCATTTCAGGGACACAATAATATTTCAAAGCGATATTTCATCTCTGAGTCTTCAAAATTTGAAGATAAATCTGAATTTACACCAATATGCAGGCAAATGATCACACGTGCAACGGTTCAAGGCAAGCACATTCCGTGAAATTGATATTAGCAAGTCTGGAAAAGAGAGGTGCCCTGTTTGAGTGTCTTTGAAATTGAGTAATAATCTGGCATTATCATGAGAGTAAGCAGAAGGAGTCTACGATTTACCAGCACGTACGTTGACCACAAAATATAATCTATACAATTACATCTTGTGAAATGGTAGGAGGGAGGGAGGTCTATTTAGGTTGATATATAAGTAGAAATTCCATGTATTTTGATATCAAAATAAACACTTCCTAGATCTTTTGACTCTGACATAACCATGGAAATATGGTGCTGCCTCTTGCCTGAACGACATCAATCAAATAAAGGCTACGCTCAACAATATGTCTGTAAAGATACAAATTGACAGTCGTGTCAAGTAAATCAAACACTGTAAGAAACCGTCACGGTTCAACACCGTTCGAACGAAGCCAATATTATGAAAAAATGGTAAAAGACCATTTCGTATGATATGTGCATAAAACAAATGTAGGATACCGAAATTTGAACCATGAACATTTAAAATTTGCAAAACACTCCCAAATTTTAGAATGCTAAAGTTTGCCGGATGAGCACTTAAAAATGCTGCACCAATGAAAAGTGACTGTCTAGCTCCAAATACGTACAGACGGCAAACTACTGTGATGCCGATTCATTCATTGAAGTACTACTTGGTAACGAATAAGAGCCTCAAGTAGGTTTATAAAAACTTCCAATGAAATGCTCACCATTCCAAATGCGCACATGTGAATATTCTAGTCACACTATACATTACTAGACTTTGAACAGTATTTGTAAAAGGGTATCTATCTTGTTTTCATGATACATTCCGGCAGAACCAAGCAAGTGAAGAAAGCTTTGAGGAAATACTGCGACGAAATAACATTCAGCAGTAAAATAGCAATCATGATTCTTAGACTGCGTTCACACGATACCGGCACATTTTGAAAACGGTGAAAAATGTGACGGTAGCAAAATTTGAGCTAGCGTTCACATGATGCCGGAACAATTTGTAAACGGTAGGAAATTTGACTGTAAAACTCGTTGCAAGATTTTGGTGCCAAAGAAATGTACCTACGCCCTAAGAATGGACCAGTCTCCTTCCGAAAGTGTCTAAAAATGTTCTGTTTTCATCATATTCAGGTGTTTACACGATGCTGTTTCCAAAATGTGTCGGCTAGAGTTCCGTTTTCAAAATCTACCGTTTTCAAAATCTGCCGGCAAAAAATGTGCCGTTTTCGTGTGAACGGGAGGCCTATCCGTCGAATTTTTCACCGTTTTCAAAATGTGCCGGCCTCGTGTGAACGCAGTCTTATTCTGTCAAAAGAAATGTTCTGAAAAAGAATCTTACATCTACTGACGTCACTTTGACGTTTGGAGGAGAGGAGGGTGTCTTATGTTCCATCATTATCCAACCATTTCCAAACGAGAACTAATAGCATTCAACTTTGTTGTTAGTTCTTCAAGGCTTGTTTGTTTGTCTGTTTTCAATTGTTTTGAGTGGGCTTGTCAGGATTTCTAGCTACTGAAAGCTCATTTAGGCCGACTGAGCATGCCACATCCAGGCATGTGACCCCTAGTTTAACGTCCTTTCCGAAAGACGAGGCTGATGTTAGTACAATTTGGTCCGGGCATTAGTTGTCATCGAACTACTCGTACATACTTTGATATACTTTCGAGAATACAGCCAAAATAAACATCAACTTACCAAAGATCCCACCATTCGTATAAAAATTTCTACCAAGCTCACTCGAAACTTCAAGTCCTCTAAGATTCGATTCTGATAAGATTTTTGTCGAGCCAAGTGATCCTGCACTGATGATAACGATATTTGCTCTAATTGATCTCTCTTCCTTCGGTCCATTTTCCTCTAAATGTCGATAAAATATTTGCCATTGGTACGATTCGTAATCTTTCAAGACAGCTGTTACTTCGATCTATTTGAACAGATAAATGAAAAGTCCAATAAGATGAAAGGCTTTCTGAAGGAACAAACCTGCGAATTGCTTTGAAAACATAAAAAGTGATGAAGCATTCTGAAAACAAGGGCGATATGAAACACACGGTTCCTGTTTAAAATCCTTAAGAAAGCTACGAAGGAAATGAAAGAAAACAGTCTGCTGCAGAGGCAAACTTTGTCCATTAGATGGGGGAAAAGGTGATGCATATAGAGCTGCAATGGAACTGAATGCAATGGAAAGCTGAAAGGTACTGCCCGGCACGGATACATGCTACAAAATTTGACCTCAGAATCTACATATTCTCGCCACTCGGGCCTAAATCGTTATTGAACAGTGCATATTGTTTCATATTGCCTGCTCACTATATGACGTCATGAAGGTCTAAAGCAGCATCTTGTGCTTGTGCTCTCGTGTAAATTTTGACTTTGCAATCTTGTATCTCGGGTATTTGGTGGACGATGTATCGACATAGCGTACATTCATTTAAGTTGCAGATTAGCAAATTTAGTCCCGCATTGGAAAAGTCTAGTCATCTTAAAGTTCACTCCTTTCACAATCACGAGCTGGAGTACTTTGTTAGATAAACTGTAAAATCATTTGAAATATGCAGCAGTCTTTCACCGAGAAATTAAACCGTGCAAAATTGCACCAAACTTTCATATCAAATCATCTTAAGCCTTCTCACCTGCGTGAATATTTCTGCTCCTCTTTGAACAGCGTCAGGCAAGTAATTCATTGCAACCGTATTCTTTGCTCCAGTGTTACATCCAGACAGGCAGTTCCCACAACCATTACAAGCCGATTGCGGCATACCAACATGATTGGAAGGAGCATCTTCAAAATTAACAAATAATGGAGTCCTAAAGAAAGATTCATTTATATCCTCGATATCTACCACTTCAAGATTGGTTCCTATCGCCCGTAACTGGTTTATTCTTTTCATTACCGGATAATCATCCGGATACGGTCTCGGTCTTAACATCTGTTCCGCGTATCCTCGATCGTATGTTTTGAAGTTGTCCAGGTCTTCCCTGAAAGCATCTGGCCAAACAGGATCATAGAACACAGAGGCTTTGCAGTCAAGAGCAACGCCTTCGTCTGTTAACGAAGATCCTCCAACACCACAACCAGACATTACGGTCAAGCCTTTGCTGACGTTGAACTGAAACAAATTGCTCGGATTACCTAAAAGAGAGATTTGTGATACAAAAAATAGCCAAATGCTAGTGTTACAAATTGCAAAATGACGCAGACAGCAGACAGTGGTA
Organism: Aurelia sp. 3 sensu Dawson et al. (2005); assembly: GCA_964020215.1. Lineage (NCBI taxonomy): Eukaryota > Metazoa > Cnidaria > Scyphozoa > Semaeostomeae > Ulmaridae > Aurelia > Aurelia sp. 3 sensu Dawson et al. (2005). Next base: position 14,512,263 of record OZ026585.1, read on the forward strand.
AAAAGTAAGTTTTCCGAGCATAACAACTGTGTACAATACCCTCCAACAAAGACCAATGTTTGAATATTTACCAGTTTACTTTTAGAAAGGCCCATAACTCACTTGTTTCTCCAAAAAATTCTGAACTGCACAGCAATTTTCTAATTATCATTACAGTAAATCGCACACAAAAAAAACTGCGAATTAAGAAACTCTACGGTAGACTTATGACGATAAGTCCCTTGAACTCCTGCAGCAAACCTTGCGAAGCGTCATCATCACGTCAGAGAGCACAGGGAAACAAGAGACTCAAGGTCATTTTCATTTCATTTTCATTTTATTTTAACTTTTTTATCCATGGTAATCCACTCAATAATAAATACTGCTTTACAGGGAGCCATGCAAAAACAAAATCTAATAATAACTAAAATATATAATATACCCTATTTACAATAAAAAAGGAAAGAAAAATGAGATGAGTCATAGTTTGGCTTTATAGTTTCTTCGAAAAGAGCAGAGCGACGACGATGCTTTGACAACACTATCTAGGTCACTCCAGACCTTAGCCCCTCTGTACGCAAACGATTTCTGACCAGTTGATGTTCTCAGTAATGGTAATCTAAGGTCAGTGTTAGAGTTCCTCAGCTGACGGTTAGTAGCTTCAGATACCTTTTGAAATATGTTTCGCAAGTAATCTGGGGCAAGAGCATTCAGAGATTTATAGACCATCTTGCTCGTCTCGAAATCAATCAGTTCTCTAATGGTAAGCCAGCCGAGACTCTTTATCAAAGGCAAAGCGGACGTGTCATAGGGGCTGTTCGTGACTATCCTAGCGGCTCGATTTTGAAGTTTTTGCAACTTATCGAGGGCTGATGCACTGCAAGATCCCCAAACAGGGCAGCAATACCTAAAATAGGGCTCAACGAGACTTCTATACAGCATAATGAGGTTTTCCTTAGGTAGGTATCGTTTAGAATACTTCAACATACCGATACCTCTAGAGACTTTCTTGATTGTAGAGGACAAGTGAGTGGACCATTTCAGTTGGTCGTCAACCTGCAAACCTAGATATTTTGTGTTGTTAACCATAGTGATCTCCTCACTACCGATGTTAAGCTCAGGTTTGGAAGAACGAGGCAAGTCTATACTATGAAGCTTGCCCCTGCTACCTATTATCATCCCTTGAGTTTTTACGACATTAAGCGACAGCTTGTTGCCCTCAAGCCAACATCTAAGGGCTTCAAGGTCAGCGTTTATTGCAGCATTGATATCGTCAATAGAAGGAGAGGAGTAATAGATAGTGGTGTCATCAGCATACATCGCCACATCGGAAGTCTTTAAACAGTAGGGGAGGTCATTTACATAAACTAGAAAGAGTAGGGGTCCTAGGCAAGAGCCCTGGGGAACTCCACAATCTACCCCTTCAGTTACAGACGAATGACCATTCACTCTACAAAACTGCTTCCTATTGAAAAGATAAGACCGAAACCAGCTCAATTCTTTACCCCTGACGCCATAGTAGTTCAGTTTGTTCAAAAGGATTTCATGATCCACAGTATCGAACGCTTTTTTAAGATCGATAAAGACTGCAGCAGTGTACCTCCCCTTGTCAATATTCAAATACCAGTCATTTGTGCTTTTAAGTAGACACGTTAGGACTGAATGTAGTTTCCTGAACGCTGACTGTAGGAGAAAGATGAGCTGATTTCGGTGAAGATAGTCGTAAAGCTGATCGAAGATAAGCTTCTCGAAAAGTCGAGAAATTACAGGGAGCACATAAGTCATAAGTCTATCCCCAGGCTTACTTTCGGTCAACTAATAGACTTATGACGATGAGTCTCTTGTTGCCCTGTGCTCTTTGACTTGATGATGGCGCTTCGGTCAAGAGAGACTCATAGTATTACTATGAAAAACCTGGCCCTAGTTAGGCCCAAACTGAGCAATTTCTTCAGTACCAATCAGATTGCGAGATTTGTGTATTACCATTGTTAAGGTGTAAATGTGATGGAATATTCGATTCGATTGAAGAATTGAAAACACTCCCATGGGATGGAGATTCAAAGCCGTGATTCTTTCGTAATTCCATTGATGATTGAAGAAAATAGGGCCATGTTTTTCACTGTTTCATAATGAGTCCCTCTTGAGCAAGGTTTACCGCAGGGATACAAGGGACTCATCGTCATAAGTCTAGTCAACTAATTACTTTATTCATTAGAACCACTTCAGCCTGGCAAATGAAGAAGGTTCTTACACAAGTGATTTAGGAAAACTGAAACATTCATGCAAAACCCAGGTATATGTGTTGTCATAATTAAAATACATGCTCAGTGGTAGAGTATGATAAGTCACTCACTTTCAAGCAATTTTCAAAAATGTAAATAATAACTTTTTGGTTCGTCCGGTTCATAAAATTGCAATAATTTAAGAACTGGCTTAAAGGACCTTTCCGTCAATCACACCAACCCAGGACTTGTCCTAGAACCTATTTAGGCTGTTTTTCCGTAATGCATCCTATATATAAGAACCATTTCAGCCTGTTTACAGAAAATTACAGGTTCTTTAGACTTATGACGATACGTCCATTGTATCCCTGTGGTAAACCTTGCTCAACAGGTTTACCGAAGCGCCATCATCTGTTTAGCGCCATCAGCTCTGCTGATCGAAGCGCCATCATCAAGCCAAAGAGCACAAGGAAACAAGAGACTCATCGTCATAAGTCTAAGCTTCTTTCATGCGGATTTTTACTGTAGTGTATGTTTATTATTCAGGTTGTCACTATCAAAACGCCCGAGGGGGGGGGGGTAACTACCATATATGCAGGTACGGGGTCTGCCATTTTTTGGGGTGCCTTTTTCGAGCAGAAAATAAACTTTAGGGTATCATTTTTGGTAAAATCACAGGTAGTCATAAATTTTGGGGTGTCATTTTAGAAAAATAACTCTTTAGGGTATTGATTTTGATTAAATTTCATTCACTTGGTTAAAATTTTGGATGGCTGTCACAATTTTAGGGTATACATTTTCAATGGCCTGTAAATTTTGGAGTATCGTTTTCGTGAAAATTCATAAATTTTAGGGTGCAATTTCAGATGTTAAATGGCACACCCCCGTCACCCACCTATTGAAGTTACCCCCCCCCCCCCCGGGTCAAAACGAGATCAGTTGGCTTCTTCCTGACTCACGTCTGTTTGTAAAACAGCCTACTAAATCTGGCAGATCAAACGCTTATTTAAAACAAGATTCTACCAGCTTGCCTAGAATAGACAGTTCCATCATTTAAAAAGTCCCAAGGACTGCCATTATTTATAACAGGAACCATTAAGACCACTTATAATGACAATGATTTTGTATTTGAATGAACTTGATAGGACTGTTAAGAAATACATGTCTAAACCAAGGAGATAAAGATCATTGTAGCTCATACATGTAACTCCATTTATGATATCTATTGCAATGTTTTAGTTTCTTTCTTTCACGTTCACACCAAATATTGCATACATGTTACACCCTACTATACTTCCAACTACCATACAACAATACAGAGGGACGGAACCACAGGGAGCATAATACGATGACTACCCCATGGTCATTAGTGTAAACAAATGCAACCATAATAACTAAATAAACAACTACAAAAAACAACACATACAATAGATTACTGATAAATACCAGAATCCATTTCACATTGGTTGTCACGCTGCTGAACAAAAGGAATCCATGACGACAGATCAACAACGACAGCAACTGCCACCGCCACTGATCCCCTTCCAGAGTCCCCACCACTCAACACAACACACTGCAAATATGCTGTCAGGTCAGGGTTTCTGGTTATCGATGATCTGTAATATATACTTTCAACTTTTTGTGTTCAGACATTTTGTCTGACATACGAGACATAAACTCGATTCTAGTTTCCCCTATGATAGAAACCACATTAGAACACTCGGACCTATTAGCACAAAGACCTTTCAACCATACGAACAAGAATCTGAACCGAACGATATTGTTAGCCAGTGAACGACCAAGAAAAAAACGTTCAGGTCGTTGGCAGGCTAGATATTTTTATGCATTTGGGCAATTTTCCAATGCGCACTAAAATGACGCTTCTAACGCAACTCAATCGAACTTCTCGTATGAAATTGTATCAAAATTACGCTCGATCCAGACTCTTGTAGAATAGCCAAAAGGTCTATAGCAACGGGTACATGATGGAAATGAAAAGTTAAACATTCTGTGACTTCAAACTCACCAAATGATTTCTTTGGCACTTCTCCATTAACATGTGTGCTTCGGAAGCTATCCTCCATGGTCTCAGGGAAATCTCCAGGTAACCATTCTAGGCCTTTTTCGAACACACAAACTGATTGTCCTGCACGTGCACTGCGACAAGCTGCAACTGCGCCTCCGTAGCCTGATCCTATGACGACAACATTGTAGTGCTGTTTGATTGACTTTTGTGGCTTTGTAAGTGGGCAGTACTGCAAAAGAAAAATGATAACAAAATTGGTTTTGCATGTAAATACGTCGTTGGGCATATGTAAGCTCACCTGCTGAAAAGCTAGGCTCCAAGTGTTTTGTCCTATTACCGTTCAAGCACAAAGTCGTATACCTTAAAGATTTAATCGCTTAAATTTTTAGATGATTGTTAACGGTAGAACCGTTTCGGGGAAAATTTATTTCCCTGGAGAAAATCTATGCTTTAATACGGGGGATTCAGTAAGGTGGAAGTTGTTGATTGCGATGAAGGGGTCACATCACGTTGTTGGGGGGGGGGATAACATGCAGTAAGTCGGAGGACTTTCATATTCCGTTATTCGGAGGGGTGACATACAGTAAGGAGGAGGGATCACAACGTGTCGTTGGAGGTGAAACATGAAATAAGGTGGAGGCTATTCAGTTATCCGGAGGAATGACACAAAGTGCAACACAGAGATAATCACCAGACTACTGCAAAAGCGATATACAGGGTTGAAAAAAACAGCATGTAGCTCTTCAAAAAGGTCCGAATGCACTGAGCTGGTCGTGTTTAGTGCCTAGTGCCCGGGGGGGGGGGGTACTTGGCCTACGAACATACGGGGAGGTGCCGTTGGAAAATCTAAGGAGCTACCCTGTCCCGGAGTCAATTTCCTGAAAATGATACCCTGCCCGGAGTCAAATTTACTTAAACAATACCCTATCCTTTAGTTTCTTCAGAAAAAAATTGTGCTCTGCAAGGAAATTTGTACGAAATCTATCGAAAACTGTGGAAATATTGCCATCCAAGCGATTTGAATCACATTCACAGAGTGCAATGGCCTAAAACGACCTTTCGGAGTCAAAAATGACAAATATGGACCCTGCCATGGAGCCGATTTTTACAAAAATGATACCCTGTCCCGGAGTCGGAATCCTGAAAATGATACCCTGTTCAGCGGCACGTCCCCGTACAGAAAAATATATGAGTACCTCCCCCCCCCCCGGGGTTTAGCGTTGAGAAATGAAAACGGAGTCCAGCATGATTCGCAGGTAGCTCTGCACTCTACTCCAGAAAGAATATGACCAACCCAAGTCATGTACATGTATACAATTGATTTAGGGACAGCGCAGAATTTATTACATTACATGGCCGGCGGAGAAGTAAAATTGCTGGAAACAAATCTGCTCGCCCGGTAGGAAATCATTGCAAAAAATACAACTGCCCAGTCACCTTTTCCTTAAGAAATGTAGCTGCCCCGTATTCATAAACAACACATGTTTTATAGTACTATAGTACCACCGATGAATTAGCCAAAGACCATAAGAAAAGCAGTTCATCTCTAAAAGAGCCTTTGTCAATGACTGATGAATCCTTCTTTCAAGAAACCAACAAGGAAATTTGTCGTCATTTATCCCAGGGGGGGGGTACTCCCATTGTGGCCTGACAGGGAGGTCCAGTTAGGGCTAAAGAGGGCCAAAGCAAAAATTTTGAAAAATACCCTCAAATGGTAGTATCCTTTTACAAAAACCCTCACATGGTAGTTCATGAACCTGAAAACTGGGTCATTTGGTAGCATTTAGAGATGAGAATTTTCTACGGTTTTTCAAGATGTTTTATTGCAAAACTGATGGAACAAAGCAAGAAATTTTTCAAAATTCATTTATTATTGATGCTGTAATGACTAAATTGGTGTGCGGAGGAGCGTACTGGGTTTAAACATAGTAAATGGCTTTGACAAAAAGGGCCATTTGGTAGCCAATTGGTAAGACCCTCAAACTGACCGGACCCCCCTGTTAGGCCACAATGGGAGTACCCCCCACGGGTCATTTATACACATCTTTGCATGCATTCCTCAACTTTCATGATTCACAATATTGTCCTCAAGGTGAGCCATTTTATATTTAAAAGTTCAACCTATCTTGAGCTCATAAAAAGTTACTGCCCGTTCAAGCCCGTTCATATTTGCTTGATAAAAAGTGTTGACCCAGTTGTGTACAAGCTCAAAAAAGTAGTTGCCCCGTTACGTTTTGCACCGGCCATGTTATAAAATAAACTTTGCACTGTCCCTTATGTTACAATATTGTGTACTTGCTGTCGTTGCTTTCTGGGTTGTTGCTGTTGTTTGGTAAATGTTTTGTAAGATATTTGTCAAGATAATTGCTGTTGTGTTAGATGTTGTTGAATTTGAAACATTATTCTCTGGCAACCATCTAACGTTTATGACCTGCTTCTTTGCAAATATCAGTTCAAATGAGCAGTTCCTTTGCATTTTGATAAAATGTGAAAATCAGTTATATGAATACACGTAATTTCTGTATAAGAAATTACTCAAAACTTAAGTCTCAGCCTGCTAAAAAATTAAGACACAAGTCAAGAAACTATTGAATAGCATTTTTTGTCAAGGAAATCCTCAGCATATTTCTACGTTAAATGTTTCCTGTATCATGTTACTTGGAACCGACTTAAGAAACGCTGAAACATTGGAAAGGCTTCAGAAAACTTCATTTGAAATATTCATAAGGGCAGGTGAATGAAACATGAATATTCCAATGGATAAAAAAACTCAAATCAGACCAAATCAGACAATTTAAGAATCTTCCAGTACTGGCTCAAAATTCTTGGTTTCTTATGAAATAACAAAGAAACTCTAACAAATAGCAGCGAAACTCTACAAGGGAGTTTACTATAAGAATCCATTGGATACTCCCATTGCGGCCAAATAGGGGGTCCTGTCAGGGTAGAGAGGGCCTTAAATTCTGGGTCCATGGACCTTTGGCAGCTTTTCACAAATTATGTTTTGTAAAAACTGATGGCACATACAGAAAGGAACTTCAAAATTCATCCATGAGTATTGCCACAATGACTAAATTGCCAAGCAGAGGTGCAAGCCAAGTTGAAATCTTATAACTGGTAAGGAATCCTGGAATACCCCTAATTGGTAGCATGTGTTTGGATAAAAGGACCACTTGACAGCCATCTGGTAAGACCTTCACACTGACTGGAGGTCCTGTTAGGTCATATTGGAGTACCCCCAGGGATGGTGCCAGCCCTGAATAAGTGGGTTGGACAAGAAATAAACTGATTGCCAGAAGGTATACCTATGTTTTTTTGTTGTTTTTAGGAGTAAATACAGTACCTACCTGAGAAAAGTGGGATGGACAAGGGGTAGTCAACCCCAGTACACCCTGTGGCGCTGCATGATTAGAGAAATAAAATGACTATGTACTAATACTGAATCTTTCAAGTGCACTTATTGTCATGTAATTCAAGCAGGAAACATGGACATATATAGTGTGCAAATAATTGACCCAGTTTTCCCCAAAAATTGACAAGAAAAAACAATGATGTTTTGACATGATCTTAACAGTGCACAGGAAAACAAGTTACTCTGTGTATGTCCCTCCCATCTGCACTTTGCCAAAGTAAACAATTTTTTTGAATGAAGAAAGTGAAAGGAGCAAACAATGGCACTTCCCTTTCCAGTCTCAAATTGGAACACAAAGATTGACTCCTCTGCAGTATGCTTACATTGGTGCCCTTTCAGTCTGTTGATCCCACCCCAAAATTGTTTGCTTCCTGCATATAATGTTTCTTTCATTTCCCTTTGAGCACATCCCAATATCTCTCAACAAGATTGCCTTAAATCTTCAGTGATCCCCAAACATTGATATTGGATCAACCCAATATAGAGCAATAGTCTTCATTGTCAATAGTTCTCTCTGTTCAGTGCTATCATTAGCTTAAAATTCCTGTTTAACAACAAATTTAAAGAAATATATATTCCCTGATATGAAGGGCAGTGAACCTGCCTTGGCATCAGGGCAAACACAGAAATGTTTCACAAACTTTCCTGTGCATCATGATTTTAGAATTGGAGATAAAACATTCACTCTTCAGATGCATCAAGAAACTAAGATTCTAACATCATCTTAGAAAATGCTGGCCTGGAAACTTACAGTTGTCTGAGCCAAGTTTTTGCATAGACTATGATGTTCTGTAGAGAAACTACAACAAAAGTGTTTGCACAAGAGCTCCAACTACTTTAAAAATCGTCTTTAACAGTCTAAAATTAGAATAATCAACCAGCTTTTCTAAAGGTATGGTAAGTTGTTTAAAAGCTACTGTAGAAAATGCAGTCAACTGCCCTTCAAGTAATCTGTTAAAAATTTGAAGATCTCTTAATGACATCCAATAATTTCATCAACTTTTTAACACTACTGACAGGATATCATTCTTACCTTATACTGTATGTATCGTTTATCCGTTGATGAACAGCAGCCCATTTTTTCTGCCAAAGATACTCTATTTCTTACTGTACTGCTCTGGAAATAGAGAAGAATGTTTCCATAACAAAAGCTAAATATCACACAAAAATAAAGTCATCTAGTCAAAAAAAATAAAGTCATGGATTGAATTTATCTTTAAAGTATGAAAACACAGGTCATGTTACTAAAAATATCTTGCTTTATTGGGATTTGCAGACATCAATGAATCCTAAGCAATGATAACAAATTCTTTGGATGCTTTCTTTTGGTTCATTGCCACGTTATTCCCAGGCACATCATCTTACTGAGAATAACAGGTCTTTATTGAAAAAATCAGTACTTTGCTAAGTCAATTGTTCAACTGTATTAACAATGGCATTTCTCAACATTTGCCACAACTTTTCATTGCTTTGGGGTTTGTTTTTGAGAAAAGTATTCTTGACCTGTGCTGTAACCTCATTTTCCAATACCATTTTCGGTTGCCTTTATAAATACAACCAATGAAGCACCATTCACTTCCATTACATCATTTTGTGAATTGGAAATATTACAAATGATCAAATTTGAGGTGTCTTTGGTGTCACTCTGGTTGTGAGTTCATGGTGTTTGTTCTAAAGCAACCTATTGTAAACACTGGGAAGTTTGCTACCTGGTCCTGGAGACTGATAAAATTTTTGGTACCAAAATGTAAATTGCTCAAAAGCTCACAATCTAGTAAGACTCTAAGCATTTTATGCAAAAGGAAAACGATAGTTCTTCATCTTGCCAGGTGTGCAGAGTATGGCAATGGCACACTGGAGAATTCAATAGGGCATTCAAAAAGACAACAGAGAACAAAAGAGGCTTTCCCTTGCACACTGGAGATCTCATCGAAAAGTCAACTCTGCAGACAGGCACTGGCAGAGCGAGCAAATATCATGAAATGAATAGCAAATATCATGAAATAGATGGGCAAATATGACAGTGGGACCTGCAATCAGAGGCACTGGCATCTCGCAGCATCTCGCACCCCAAAAAACATTTTTCAAACCTTGAGCACCAGCAATTGTGACTGTTCCCTGGGTTATTTGGCATACCAAAACATATGTATGTGAAAAAGTCTTTTGTATTCCAAACAATAACCAATTAGTTTATCAGAGAGGGCTCTACAAGACAAGCTTGTGCAACAAAAACTCAAACTTATCACAACTTTACCTAAATTACTAGCAATTACATGGGGTCGTCAGCCACTATATTTTCTGCCGTTCAACACATGTCATTGCATCGAAGATTGAGTTACTGCTCTTCAGGACCTACGCTGCTACGCTATGGCCTAGCCAAATTTTGCATCCACCTAACTCGCTGCGAGTGATAAGGACAATCAAATGATACATTACCTGATGTGTTTTAATCAAGCATCCATGCGTCTCTGTTCTGCAACATCATTTGTGTTCTTCCTGTTCTTGTTTTCATGGACTTTCCATTTGTTGTTTTTTGACCCACCCTTTGACTTTGCTTTGGTTTCCTTTCAGATTTTTGCCGCAGATTCCCAGGCCTCGCTTTCACAAATTATGCAGTGGCGCCGCCAGGATTTTTTATTGGAGGGGCAAAACGGGATGGGGCTGGGGCGGAGCCCCAGAAAATTTTTCTTGGACCAAGCTCTCTACTTTGGCTGTAAATGCGACTAACACCCCTTTTATGGATTGACATGAAGATGAATGAGTCTGCTTAATAACACGAGTAGGGTACCATAATTAGAAAATGACGTCCAACCGGGGACCGAGCGTCCAACCTTTGGATCCCGAAAAATTTCTGTGACTAATTTAACATGCTCCACTCGGTATTGGAATTTTCAAAAGAGTTATCGTGTACTCTCAGATTCAGAAATACGAAGCATATATGGTTTGTGAAAAAGAGGGCATCGGGTTCAGTGGAAACTTCAAAGTCCAGGCACACTGAGGGGGTCTAGGAAAATTTTGTGGATACGCTCTTTACTTTGGCTTAGAACGCTTCTACCGATCACATTTTAGCCTGTGCTGCATTGGAATCGTTGATCACTATGCAACAGTTATCTAAATTGGCATCTCCGGTAAAATTTTTAAACATGGTATTTTTTGGCTTAGAATGCCTATCCTGCATGCCATATTTACCAAGACCAAAAGGGAAACTTTCACAATTTTGTAACTATTTTCAATGAATCATGTCCACCGGAAAATATTTGCGCAAACACACTCTACTTTGTCCTAGTTCTCACAATCCAATTTCCATGGCCTCAAATCTACAAGTCTTGGACAATTCTATAATAGTTTGTCTAGAAAAGTTTTCAAAAAGCCAACTTATGCTATGGCTTAACACAAGTCTCCCAGCTACCTCCCAGCATTTCTATTTTACGATGTCTATACCCAACTACCAAAATTCTTTCTCCTCGACGTCCTCTAGAAGCTATCTTGATGACATATGAAATACGTGGAGCGTTGGTAGTGGGTAGAACGGGGATCTGGGGGATTCGGCACGAGAAAAAAATTCGAGTCAATGCTGTACAGATCGTGGGAAAATGGAATTAAAATGGCAAGACTGTAGAAACCTATACTCACATACTCATACACATTATAGTTGCCAAGATCATCGGCCTTACCCCCCCCCCCGCAATTTTTACGCCGGAATTAGAAGAATTAGAAAAGTGGTCCTGGAGAACATTGGGGGGGCAACCGCCCCCCTTGCCCCCCCCTTCCCGGCGCTTCTGAAATTATGCTGCAATGGCTGCAGGCTGCAAGTGCGAAAAAAGTGCCAAGTGCGCAAAAAGTGCGCAAGTGCGAGTGCGCAGGCAGATATTTGCTCCGCACGGTCCAAAAGCACGCTTCAGAGGAGAACGCAATCGTTCCGTTCCATATGGTAAGGTGGGGGCAATTGGGGTCTATTTGCTTTTTCGCTTTTAAAGCGATCGTAACTTGAAAATTTCGATCCATGATTCCGTGGGTGTTGAAATCTATACTTTCAGGAGTTTCTTAAGTGGTGTCGAAGAGTAATTTGATAATTTCTGATTTATCATGATCTGACAGCATAGAAAACTTTCGATTTATGCCATCGTAAAACTTCTTTTTGTTAACACATCATTATCAATCTCATGTTCAATCATTTGGAAAGGTGCTAAAAGTTTTTCGGAATTCTTTGTGATTCGGTAGATTAATATTTCGATTATTTTGCAAGGTGGAGTAATTTGGGTCTACTGGAATTTCCATAGGATATTGTTATGAGTCGCGTTATGCAAGAATTGACAAATGGCTCCCGAATCAAAACAAAACTTGAGATAATACTGCAAGGAAAAGGATGATACATCGAAAACAGCATAAGGTACACGTTTCTGTTTATGTTTTAGTGGTTTCAAGACAAAGGGATTCACTTCTTTTAATATCATTTCGAAAGAAACTGTGTTAACATTTCCATCTTCAAGATTGGGCCTAAATATGCGCCGATCGTGGTACCATTTATTTTTAATTTTCTCTGTGCAAGTTTTCAAGTCTTTGGCTGCGAAACTCTGAAAATTCAATCACAGTTATCCATAAAAGCATTCTAAAATTTATTTTTGTGAATTTACAATTGACCTTCTAGCTTTCTAAAAAGAATCAGAATCGAACGATATTTTGCTACATTCTGTAGAATTTTCGAATGTGCACAATAGTGATAGAAGGCCCAACACCACTCAATCGAACCACACGCGTCTAAAAATGTATAAAAATAATGCTCGATCCAGGCTCTTTTGTAGAATAGCTAAAAGGTCTATTATCCTGACGAAATAGATACCGCTTTTCTCGAATAGACCCAAATTTCCCTCCAACAGGTTGAAATTGCACGCTAAAGTGAGGAAAGTAAAAAATTCTAAAAATATGTTCAAACTTCACATTAAAGAATGGGAACAACTTTCCAAGAACGACAAAAGATTCAATGTAGGAAAAACGAAATAAGATCTTCAATAGTTCCAACGACTTTGTGAGGATACTCTATTTGTTTCGAAAAATACCAAACTTTAGACCCAAATTACCCCCACCTTACCGTAGGCCTATCACTCCGTTCCAAAAAGTGGAACGCTCAGGGGTTGCGTTCACCGTTCACACGGGAAGGCTTGAAATAACGTCGTTCCGTTCCAAAAAGTGGAACGATAAAATAAGTGATAGGGTTATGTGGGGGTAATTTGGGTCAAAAATAGCCATTTTTCGAAATGAATAGAGTACCCTCAAAAACTTGTTGGACATCTTGAAAATCCGTTTTCGTTTTACCTATATTGAATCTTCTGTCGTTCCTGGAAACTTGTTCCGGTTCTTTAATTTCAAATTTTAATATTTTATTTCGAACTTTTTACCATCCTCACTTTCGCGCGTAATTTCAGCCTGTCGACGGAAAATTTGGGTCTATTCGAGAAAAGCAGTATCTATTTCAGCAGGATTATGGTAAATCCAACGAACTAAAATTTTGGAGTGCTTTTATGGATATCTGTGATTGAATTTTTCACGCCAAAGAGTTGAAAATTGCACAGAGAAAAAATAAAATCGTACCACCATCAGCGCACATTGCTAAGCCTAGGCCCATTCTTCAAAACGGAAATGTAAACAAAAAGTTATTCCTTCGAATAACGTCAAAAGAAATCAATCCTTGCATCTTACGCTGAAATCCACTACAACATGAATGGAAAAGTGTATTTTATGCTGTTCTCAACATTACATCCATTTTCTTGCAATATTATTGTTGTATCCCGCATAAGAATTTTAGTCAGAGACAACACTTTGTTTTTAAGCGTCTCTCAGCTAGCGAACCCATGACGAATAATCAAATTGCAGGGCGTATATAAGAGGTCTCGGTCCTAGCGTCCATTTCGCAACACAACAATACAGCAATTATTTCCAATTTTGCTTTGTTTTTATATATGTCATTAAAATTTTAAAATACATATTACGGTCTGCACTACTTACAAGAATTACTTTACAATACTAGTGGGACAAAAACCCCCGGGGAGCAAGAGGCTGTGTCTACCCCAAGGGAATTAACATAGATAAAAGAAAGAAAACTACTTAAACTTAAACAACACATAACAATACATACGGATAATAAGAACGATTTGACACTAAGAACGATTTGACACTAAGAACGATTTGACACTAAGAACGATTTGACACTAAGTTTGCTGCATATTAGAAGTCAGATCCATGTGATGGTGAGGAAAAGTAATGATGGAGAAAAACTTATATTGGAAATTTTTTTTTAATTTTTTCTTTTATATATGTATTTTTCTTTTTGAAGTAAGAGAATAAACCACTATGCACCTGCCGACCAATATGCAACAGACTAACGTAAAGAGACAAAAAATAAATAAATAAATGGACAGGGACTTAGTGGTCACGAGGTGTACATCTTTCGTTAGAAGCGACCTCACTCAAACCGACCAGTTTCGAGGATGAACTGCATAGTCAGGTTGAGAATAGTTCTATTGAGGTCGTAGGAGAATTTTTCATCGCCATATGAGTTAGGACCTTATTTGAAAGATTACTATGTCCAAAAGGTCGTAATACATTATAGACTCCAGCGAGAAGATCTCGTCGTTGAGCATCAAAAGAAGGGCAAAGCAACAAGAAGTGTTCCGCATCTTCAATGCCATCACTCGAAGGGCACATAGGGTTTACAGCATCCCTAAAATTGTGTTTCAATTTGTGGAAGTTTAATTTGCTTAAACCAACTCTAAGTTGAGTAAGAAAAGATAAGCCTATTGGGTCATGAATACCGAAGACAGGATTTGCAGGGGGGGGGGGAATAATTGACAAAATTTTCTTCTTAAAGACAGCGACAGATGGTGCATGTCTAAGTTCTGGTTCAATATCGTTCCATTCACATAGACAGTGAGGATAAAAGCTAGATTTGAATTTTTCCGTCCTTGCCATTATTCGCCCTACGACATTCTGTTTGCGAAGAGAGTAACGCTACTGATGAAGCTGAAATTTTGCTTTGATTTGGGAGCCACCGCCAATTCTTGCACAACCCAATTCATAACAAAATCCCAGTAGACCCAAATTACCCCACCTTGGAAAATAATCAAAATAAAATTTACCGAACAGCAAAAAATTCCCAAAAACTTTTAACACCTTTCCAAATGCTTGAACATGAGACTGATAATGATTTGTTGACGAAAGGAAGTCGCAAGTTGGGATAGATCGAAAGTTTTCTACGGTGTCTGATCATGATAAAAAGTTTAGGCCGTTGAAAATCTTGAAATTAAAGTACTAGAAATTATCATATAATTCTTCGAAACCACTTAAACTACTCCTAAAAGCATAGATTCTAACACACACTGAGTCATGAATCGAAATTTTTAACTTGCGATCAGTTTAAAAGCCAAAAAGCAAATAGACCCAAATTACCCCCACCTTACCCTACGAAAAATGGAACGATACGCAATCGTTCCGTTCCATTCCCGTGTGAACAGGCAATGAGGTGCAGGACTGGTCCAAAAAACGAAATGATAAGATTTTTGCCCCAAACGCATGCGTGGATGTAGTTGTTGCTGGAAAAGCTGGCAAGAACTAGCTAAAGAGAAAACTGTGGAACGGAACGATTGCGTTCCCGTGTGGACAGAAACAAAAACCGACACGCAACAATAGACCTTTTAGCTATTCTAAGAAAGAATCTGGATCGAACGATATTTCATTACATTTAGTAGAATTTTCGAATGTGCACAATACTGATAGAAACTCTAACGACACTCAAGTCGAGCCTCGTGTATAAAAATGTATAAAAATTTCGCTCAATCCAGACTCTTTTGTAGAATAGCTAAAAGATTTGCATTGAAGGAAGTTTTTCTTTGGAAAGATTACCCAGCAACTTTTAATCGTGCTTTTAATTGCACTTTTGACGGATTTTTATAAAGATGTCCTAGAATAAAAGGGTGGACGAGTCTTCTGCCAGCTTTTTCGTATGTTGCGTCCTTATTGGGTGGATTTTTGGGTCCAAAATTTCTCTCAACCAGCGTCTTCTCGGCAGGTTTTCGTTGTGTATACGTTGAAGTGAAGATGAAGCTGCCGTTTTTAGCGCCAAGCGCTGTGTAGAAGTAGCTAAGGGCTAATCGAGTCAGCGATCCCTTGTCATGTTTCTCTAGTGGAGGGGCCCTGCTGGGTATCAAGCCCTACCTTGTCCACAGGGCCTTTTGTCATATTGGGGGACGGTGACTTTTAACACTCCGTCCCAATATGACAAAAGATCTGGGGACGAAGTTAGTATCGAGTCCACTCCACCTGACTGTTCTGGCTGCAAAATCAGAGGAGTGCCACAACACCTTCAGCACAACGTTTGCTTGAGTGAAATCCGCAAAATAGCTAAACAGTCGCATCACCCCGGCCAAAGTTCGTCATTAAAGTAGGTATAAAGTTGCAAATTTAGCACTTAGATGAAATGCTATTAGAAGTAGATGAAAACTGGGCGGCAGACCCACATCCATCCCCAGCATGTCGTGTGCCACCCCATCCCCCTTTCTTCGGGAACGAGAAAAAATGTTTCAAAGATGCATGCTGGGGAATACGAGGGAAGGCATCTCGAAAGGGAAATGAAATGAGATGCTCCTCGACTGCGTGAATTCAAAAGTTTTGCTCTTTGGTCTCTAGTTAGCCCTCTGCAAGAAACAGAGTTGGGAATTTTAACCTGCGAGCGTAGCGACCGCTTTATCTTCCTATTTTTACGACACCTAATCAAGAAGTTGGTCACTTTCCCAGATTCGTGAAAACCAACATTTTCTAGACAATGGAAAATATCAGTTGTTCCTTCAATGAAGAAGCAAAAACTGTGGGAAAACCGGCACAAGTCTGCCACGAGCAGAATAAAGGAAGTTTTGACCTATGAAAGAATTGGCACTTCATCTTTCAAGTAGTGAAAGGCTTTATGTAACCAATTAAAGTTCATTTTGATGTCTCTTCTTGGAGGAAGTCTCAAATTATTTGCTATGTGACTTACTGTAAGGTCAAGTAGATGTAGTGTATGATCGTTATGTATGGCTTTCTATTTCACTAGTACATCAAGGCCTGACGAATAAACAAAATAATGGTTTTTAAAGAGATGGAAATGAGTGTGTGGGAGATAAAAATAAAGTGACTCACGTTCCACATCTCCCAAGCAGGATCTCTCCGACCTTAAGTACTTATGTATTGAGAAGTTTAAGAAACAATTAACCTTTTTTGAATATTTCTACCAGCCACCAATCTAGTAATCAGATACCCTGAGAACCATACGGAGTCAACTAAACACAGAGTTGATAGAACCTTCTAATTTAGTTGTATATACGAAACTACAGGGTGACCCAAAAATCCAAAAATACTTCAAGAGCTAGATCGCACATAGGTACCTCAGGAAACTTTCCTGAAAGCAAATATCATTCAAATCGATCGCTACGTTGAGTTTTCACAAAATGTTGACTTGAAAATAGACTAGCCCAAAGTCAATTTCGTCATCTGTAATAAGTCTGCCTGAAACAGTAATCGAAGACTTGGGGCAAGTCTAACTTGAAAATGATGGCAATTATTTCGCCCAAAATGAGCAATCTGCGATTCGAAAGTTTCTTTAAATCTTGTTTTTCGGATGGTAATTATTCCCTAAAATGCGCATGCAGCATCTCAAAAGATAGCTAGCCAGAAGCCCATCAACTAAACCGTGATGCAAAGCTTTCGATTTCAGAGAGCTGGTTACGATCTACCTCATGAAGTTTTATTCTAGTCATCCGGTGATCAAAAAAAACCCAACCAGCTCTTACCAGAAAGTGATGCAAAAGAAGCATGGAAAAAAGAGACAAGGATTCAATGTAGCCATTCAAGTTTCGTATAGTTTAGGATATCAATATCTAGTTATGAAAATTGTCAGTCAAAGTCTGTCCAATTTAAACGCTCTGAGTTTGTCTTTGCTAAACAACGTACAGAGGTACAAAATTTTGCTGAAAGTACTAACAGAAATTTGCAGTCAAAGCAATTTTAACAGATTTGTGATTTGTCAAGGGAATGCATTTTTAAGTGACTTGCGAAATTAAAGCTGAAAATTACAAAAGTTTTCTGAACATTATAATATTTGTTGCACGCCTCTTGATACCCTGGGTACCAAAGCCAAAAAAAATTAAAGAAGAAAGAAAATTTTTCCTTCTTTTTTTATCTATTTTTTGAGGCTCTGGTACCCAGGGTAGCTTCTTAACTGATGAATGTTCCTAACAAAAATGCATGTAATCTTCCACGACATCCAGTTTCCCTTGGCAAAATCAAAACTAATTTTCATAAATTCGAGGAAGACGTACCAGAGAGAAAATTTGATTTACCCAACAAATCTAGGATTTTGTGTATCAATGATGGTCTAAAAAGTTTCCAATAAGTAACCTTCTAATCCATCTTTTCAAAATAACAGCGAGGTGCGAAAATGGAAGTCTTTTGTTGTTAAAGATTTTGCATTTTGAGTCTAAGTTCTTGTGCTGAGTAGAATGTTTAGTAACAGGCCAAAGTTTTCCATTCAGATCAGTCTACGAGTTTAAAGTGATGAGGGTTTTGACCGTGTGAAATCAAAATTTGGACATATTTTTGACAAACTTTTAATTCATGGCCTAATCCATTATGAACTCAAATTCTTTAAATCTCCATAATTTCGAAATCTTGAAGAGGTGGATTATACCATCAAAAACGTCCAAATGGTTTGAAAACATGTATTTCTTGAAAGAAATTCTTTGTGAGAAGCTCAACTCTCCGATATCCACAAAATTGAGATAGTACTGGTAAAGTATCACAGGAGAAACTTTTTATTTTATCTGGACCTTCATGTGGTCTGAAGGATACTTTTTCCTTGTTTCTTTGTACTTTGCTCAAAGTATAGAAGAATGGTTAACTGGATACGAAATGTTCATGAAGGCTCCAAAGGTTTCGTATCAATAAAGAAATGAAGATTTGAGAAGTTTTCTCAGAAACCGTAGAGAAGCTTTCATTTTCAGTAGCTACTCAAAATATGATTTGCATAAGAAACCTTAAGTACTGGATCAATTGTTTAGTTCCTTTCATAGAAATATCTGTATGCCGTAAGACAAGGCTACCCCATGTACATGGGGAAGGGAGATCGCAAAACAGCAATAAAAAGTACAATGATTAGATGTTTTTAGTCTCCACTAAGACCTGAAGGAGTCCCTTTACGTATGGTGTATCATCCATTAGTTTTTTTCGTTTTATTCGTTCGTAGCGTCATAGCGTACAGTAGTTACATGTAATGTACCCCCGGCGGGTGCACTTGAATTACAGCAGTACATACATGCTTGTCCATGGATTCACGAAAAGACCCCTTTCACTGAGAATCAATTCCAATTTTTGACCCCTATCACTGACTTTTCACGGCCCCTCAAATTGTGAAAAGTATACCCTTTTTATTGAAAATCACTGATATCTCATAAAACCAAACTGTAGCCTTTATTTGATAAAACCTCAACTATTTACAGCTGCTCGCTCAATCTATGACAGAGACTAGCTGAAATTTTCAGTATTTTTCCTATGAAGGGCAACAACGTACAACTAAAATCTTACATTTAGATACAACAATTCTGGATGCAGTAGTGTGAACATGAGTTGGGCAAAAAAAAGCATGATGAGTTTTTCAAACATACAAACCTTTACGAGAATTCATGAACGATGGCACATTCTTACTGTGATTAAACCAAACTCTTACATCATATAAGAATAATCTGACCCTCTTTGTCCTGACCTTTCCATTAACATGCAATTGTGCAAAAACATATTTTTGTAATAGGCTTTAGAACCAAACATACCCATGGAACTATCATTCAAGGCATCAATACACAAAACTAATGAACAATCAAGGAATCAAAAGACCATTGTCATCAATATAATTTTACCTCTGTATGTGAAAAATGTTATTACAACTAGCTATGATCATTCATCCTGTGCTGTATGTGCTTCCATTAGCCTTTTTCTGAAGAGAATTGTTCCAAATAGTTAACTCATCTCACAAGAAAACTTCTTTTCTGGTTTTCTCAATGTTGTCTTACTTATTAATGTCTGCTAACAAAATAGAAACTTGGATACACAGCCTTCCTGCAGGCAGGACCTTACTGTATGTGTAGATCGAGCTAATGCTAGAAAATGAAATAGGAAATAACTTAATGATTAACAGAGTAATGTGAGAATAACCCACCAAGTCAAGTCGCATCTTTGATTGCTAACATGCTTTCAAAACAGACAGACAGGACAGGCATCTTTCTTCTTTTCCCGCCATTTATTTTTCGATCTGGATCAATTTGTTAGCAAAAATAAATTTAAAAGGCCTACCTAGTGATGGAATGGGAAGAATTGAAGCAAATGAAGCACAAAAAACTGTATTCAGATTCGATCTCCATGAATTTGGATTGCATTGACGTCGCTGCATGTTGGATGGAGATGACTTATAACAGAGAGCGCGTCCAAAAATTCAAACATGGCATGACGTGAGACTTGTATTATAATTTTCATCTCATCATCATCACATGCCTCTGCCTTTTGCATATTTATTGCACCAAACTCAAAGTGAGCATTTGTGAATAGCAATGCTCAGTAAACTCTTAATATGCTTAACTATGACAAAGTAATTAGCAAGAAGTGAACAGAATTTCCTAGCCTCTGTACTCCTTTACTCATTTTTCAATATTCAAAATTGGCAACATAACAATGATGTGTTTCTTCATTTATTTTGAAGCCTTATCATACTTCAATGGTTCTTTAAGTTTTAGTCTTATAGACATACTGCAAGTCCAAGTATATAAACAATTGTTTTTCTAAAGATGATGTTGCCTCTTTTGGCTTTACTCTGATCAGTGAAATGAAGCATTTCATATCTACTTTTTCTGCTTTAATCATTCTGAAAACCACCCCTTTTTCAAAACTTCACTGACATGTTTCTGTAAAATGTACCCCTTTTTCTTAAATTCTAGGTCCTTGGATTCCATTGATTTTGTACCCCTATCTCGGTGATTTTATGGACACGCATGATATACATTTTTCTATAACAGTGCACCCGCCGGGAATGTACCGTTGTTGTCTTTATGTTTCGGCCATGGGGTAGTCATTGTCTTTCGCTCCCCTTGGTATCGTTCTTGTGGTATTGTATAGTAATTAGATGAGTAGAGTACAGGGTGTCTCAAAAAATTGTTCGACGTTTGATTAAATATTAAAAAATAAGGACAACATGAACAGGCTCATGGAAAGATAGCCTTGTTCCTAAGATTATGAAATAATTTTAGAGACTAAAATCGTGCAAATCGGTTGAAAATTCACTGAGTTACGAGCTCTCAAAGGTCGGAAATATGCGATAGCTGAAACCAGAGACCCCCCAGATTACTTGTATTGCAAAAAGCTCGAAGACGGAGGTGAGAGAAGCTTATCCAATGTCATAGCTCTCGTTGATATCAGAGCAAACCAAATACGACTTCTAAAGTAAATTATTTCTTGCGATCATTCTTAAAATTTCCTAACATTGCGTAAGTCCAAAATCAATGGTTCAAAACATAATTGGCGAGAGACTGAATCTGTTTCCTCAAAGCATCCATATGCTTGATAGTTAGGTTATCAAAAACTTGTTTGAATCCCATTTGGTTCGCCCTGAAGCAATTGAGAAATAACAGAAACGACGGCCTATGGGACTTTTACCAAAAATGCCATTTTGAGGCCTCTGGTTTCAGCTTTCGCACAAACTTGAACTTCAAAAGCTTGTAACCCCATGAATTTTTACCGGATTTGCAAGATTCTTGTGTCAAAAATTAATTTAAAATCTCAGGAAAAGGTTGACTTGACCAAGGGTCGATTCAGCGTATCGTTATTTTCTAGTATTTAATCAAACGTCGAACAATTTTTTTGAGACACCCTGTAGTATGTAAGATTTGTTTAAAATTTTCATTAGATGAATTGTATAAAAAAAATTGAAAGAGAATGGGAAAAATGACATAGTGGAGTAAAGAATGGCTATTATATTGGATTACTCCCCGGGACCCCTAAGAACAAGGTTTTTCTGCTTTCATTAAACGACAAGACATTTTGGAAGATCTGGTACTTCAAAACAGGATGTGCCATTTCCGCTGTCATAAGTGCGACAATAATGACTTTGCATCTCATACGTAAAAATGATTTTGACTCTTTCCTTTCATAACTAATTAGCCGATTACCTCAAAATAAAACTGAACCTATCTTATGCCAAGAAAAGTCAATGTGACGTCAATTATAGAATGGAAAACAAATTTGCTTTGATATACAAGCCATCAGTAGTAGAGTGTTTTGGATTTTTTAAGATCAAGCTATCCTTACTCCTTGCTATAATCCTTACGAAAATGCGATCTCAGTATGTATGATCTTTTGGAATATCGATCTCTTCAGAAATAATTATCTCGAATTTAAGAGTTCGAAAGTTCGAGACAGAGACAGGACTGCAGTAAGTTTGTTGCTCGGGCAAAAGTGATTCAAGCTCTTTTACTACACCTAACAAATTTTCATGGGGAGTAATGCCAAAAGTGGACTTGCTTCAATTCTATCTTTTGGTCATAAGAACAAGAGAAGGAACAAAGAAAATGAGAAACTCGAAAAAAGAGGAGAGAAAGAAAGAAGGGGCATGTAATGTATTTTATATTTAGTATAGTGTTACTTTATAAAAAAACATTCATACTCATGTAGAAATTTTACCACATTCATGACGTTGAAACTTTGGAATCAACAACTGCAGACTTATCACAACATGACAAAGGTACGTTTTTGGTACATTCGACCCACAACCTTCCGTCATGAACACAGAACTCGATGTTCTGCCACCGAAAGAATCCAAATGAGGAATAACTGAACATGGATAACGAGTCCACACTGCTTGCCACAAGCACTGCGTGCCTCAAGGCAGACTGGCCTCCTTTCCGATAAGTGCCTCGTTCCCACGATGGATTTAAAATCGCTGGTTGCTATTTGCATGCTCAACGTTTAAATTCCAAATTCTGAATTTTGTTATGTAATGTTGCATCGTTGATACCTGGCATTCGTGGTAAATAACAATCGACAATAACTCTTTCTAGCTTAAGTAAACAAGAAACGCCGACGCTGGCCATAACCGTAATTCTGGATCATTTTCAATGAACGATTGTAAGTTTGGAATATTTTATCGTTACATTAATTAGACAAATCGGGCATGCGACGGCTCCAGTTTACAAGAATTAATACTTCAACAAGCATGAACCTCAAATCATTCTATCCTACTCCCACGAGAGGAAATTCCGGATGATTTTTTATTTAGTTTTGTTGTAACATTGTCTTTGTTTAATGTGTTAGTTGTTTTGACATTTTTCCCTCAGTTAGCTAAGAGCTAAAGATAAGAAATGATTAATCCCCTTCTACACAAACAGGAAGCGAGGCAACTTAGCAACTGTATTGAAGAAGAGCATTGTACTACGTTTAAGATTAGATACAGCACAACATAGGTTTGTCCAAAAAATTGAATAGATGATGAAAATTTAGCGTTAATCAATAGACCACTCACTTCAACAATTTAAAAAGGAGACAAGGGAAAGTGGTTCTTTCTAGTAAATGGTAGACGCTGATCTGGTACATACCTGCCAAGGAGCTTCTACGAATGATGGATATCCCTCTGCCTGAATCCTGCTTTCTTTTATGAAGTCATTTCAGATGGTCTCTTATTTCAAACCATGATGAATTTGAAATCAAAAGTCCTGCAGGGGATGTCTTTCATTCGTAGAGGCTCTGTTGTAGCCATTTACCAGATCTGTGCCCGCCATTTACCAGAACAAACCGTGATATGGTAAAGTGCGAGTTGCGAGTTGCAAATGCGAGTTGCGAGTTGCTTATACTTTGCGAGTTACGAGTTGCGAGTTGCACTTATTATGCGAGTTGCGAGTTGCGAGTTGAACGAAAGGTGCGAGTTGGAAACTCAAAAGTGCGAGTTGAAACCAAAAGTGCGAGTTGGCTGTTTTCTTTTGTAGGAAGGCCTATTTCGTCAAATAAAAAAGGTATTCTAAAGTCGCATTTCAATTTGCAACTTTTTTTGGGTTTTCGTCAATGAAAAGCATTTTTATGCCATCGTAACTTTCCTTATCAGAAGCCATTTATAGAATACTAAGGCCTATTCTTCAAACTTTAAGAAACTTCTACAATTTGCAGCCTAGACTCCCCCTGTCGTTCAAAGACATTACTGTAATACTGTAAACTGGGAACTTGCTTAAAAGGTGTCTTGAAAGAAAATCAAAGGGGAATTCGTCATCGTTCAAGACGACTTGGCAAGTCCATGTTAATTGTTGAGCTCAAAACTTGCAGTGAATTATGTATGACCCTTTCGCTTCCCCAATTTTGAGGTATTGTTGCCATCCTGTCGGAAGTAGTTTCAGCCTGACTTGTTGCATTTACTTCAGTCAAAGAATTGCGCTCTGGCCTTGGTTATGTGTTACAGATTGTTTTTAACATAAAGTATGTAACTAGCTCATATAATATCAAAGAGAATAATTTGCTTGTACGATTTCATCCCTGTGGGAATTATGCTAAATTCTGAAATTCGATATGATGAACATTAAGAAACTTTTCTGTAAATCCCTGATTTTATAAAGGCTGTCCAAAAAATCGCAGTTTTTAGCTGCAAAAGATGAAAATTTGAAGTTTTTTTAAGGAACTAGCAACTCTCGTTTTAAATGTACCAACTCGCACTTTTCACTACTAACTCGAAACTCGCAACTCGCAAAACAGGAGCAACTCGCAACTCGCAACTCGTAACTCGTAACTCGCAACTCGTAACTCGCAACTCGTAACTCGCATTTCGCACTTTACCAATCCACAACAAACCACTCTCCCCAGTCTTCTCTTTGATTGCCAAAAATTGTCTATGGTTAATTGTTTCACAACACTCCTCGATAGTGGTTAACTTGGACAGAAGTACTTTGTTTGTTGATAATGGTGCTTTGAGTTTCAAAGTACTCTCGAGTACCGAATAAATAGGGGGGGGTGAGAATAATCGGAGGGGGGTTGGAAATTGTTCGATATAACTGTAGTGATTACGTCACAGTGGACAAAACAAACAGTTACTGTTTGCTGTTGTAGTTGTATAAGCTTTTGATAGAGTCAGTTGTGTTTTGTTGAAGTTCAAAATGGCGTGATTTCTTTATCGCATTTCACATACTCGACAAGCAGGCAGGTTACAACAATAACAATAATCGGGGGGTTGGAATAATCAGGGGAGTGCTTGGAGAATTAAAAATAATCGTTTTCTTAGGTAAACACGTATCTATTATATACTTATGTGAACAGAGATGTTGATACATCTGCCTACGAACTCTGGTTCTGTTGAATGCACTTCTTGAGACTTTTTCCTGCGTTCGTTCAGAAATTATGTTTATAATCATTTCATTTTTCCAAAAATTAATAAAAGGGGGATTGGAATAAGAGGGGGGGTTGGGCAATTTTTCAAAATTAATAAGTGTGGGGATACGATTATTCGGTACTCGAGAGTATTAGTGTTGAGAAAGTAAAATTTGCCTCCACGTCCAAACCAGAGGAGGGATTAAATTCGTGTTGCCTTCAAAAACAGACTTTATAACGATAGCAGTTTTTGGTTAACCAGAATCACCTATTTGAATCTTGGAATATTGGAATTTGCGTTTGCTCTCTTCATGGTCCGCCAGGTAAAGAGACATTTAAAGCAAATGGCATTCTTTAGAGTTTAGTACATACTCCCATACTTCTGATATCCAGAGTAACCAAAGCCATGGTTTCAACGACGAAACCATAAAACGAGAGCTCCATATTGCACTAAAAATTTTAGTTATTGTTCAATTGTGACAAAAAAGTTTCTTGCTGGAAAAACTAAAACTTTTTAAAATGTTGTAAATTTTTGGTCCATTGTTAGATGCGGTGGAAAACGATCATTAGGCTGTTTTAGCAAGAAGACGCGAGTCAAGAAGACGCCAGCATAATTCTTTTGTTCGAGGATGTAAATTACAAAGCGAAATCAACTTCAAAACTTTTGCGAGTCTCGAGAGACTTATTGTACGTTCTATTCTGAAACTGACAACCTGAAAAATATACTTTTGAAGGCCGCACTCCAAAACTAGGACGTCGAGAAGGGAAGCAAAATGCAATGTGACAAAACGAAATGTGAGCATATTCGCAAATGATAGAAATGCGAGAATGCGAACTGTTCTTAGGGAATTTGTCTGTATGTGAGCAGCTTTCTGGGAGGGAAAAGACTGGAAAACTAGGATGCTCTAAAAACTATGCAAAAACACAAAAATGTAGCTGCGTTTTCAAAGACGTCCGCGTTTTGCTGCTAAAACAGCCTATTATCATTATGAAGAGACAGCACATGCAAGCAAGTCAATGTGTAAATAGACGAGGCCTAACAAGCCAATTAGCAGGATTGATATTTTCAGTTATCTATTTTCTGCAATTATAAAATGATATATCAATCGTTTAATTACTTTCGTAATAATCATCTCTCTCTTTTAGTAATTCACAATGCATCCTGTTGCTCCAATTAAGGTTGACTGATTGCAAATCGAGCAAGAATCAAAGGGAAATTTAGATATTAAGATTCGGTAAAGCTCGGGGCATATGTAGCGTTAGCAGTTGATTAACGCAACAAACTGCTTTGAAGTGGAATTTTATTGTTTGGTGACTTTTATATCTGCTTCATGAAATTTCACCGTTTTTATCGATTGTAGATCGATAACACATTCAATGTTATGCCAAGCAGTACCTTCCATTATCAACCGTCAAGACTATGTATAAGAGTTTAGTGGAGCCGTACTTTAGATATTGCTGTCCTGTCTGGGGAAATGCTGGGGTGACTGTCATTGAAAAATTGCAGAAACTCCAAAATCGTGCTGCAAAACTCGTTACCAACAGTCCATTTGATGCGACCGCTTTACCAGTTATTCGTGCGCTTCAATGGCCCACTGTTAGGGAACTTATTGATTTTGAATCTCAGAAAATAGTTTTCAGATCCCTTAAAGGAGACGCGCCTTCCTACATGAAAGACATGTTCACGAGAGTCAACAATTCCACTGCTCGTTCTCTTAGGAATGCTGAAGTCGACCTCAGGTTGCCATTGTTAAAATCAGCAGGGGGGGCAGAAATGCTTCTCGTACCGAGGCGCTAAGCTTTGGAACAGTCTTGGTACCGACGCTAAGAACTCTTCAACCCTGAGAGCCTTCAAGAGAGAGGTGGAAAAATGAACACTTAAACCTTTTCGTCTTTTTTTTTTGTTGATTTTTGAACAATTGTAATTTTAATTTAGTTCGAAATACTGGTTTTTATTGTAAATTATTAATTATTGTAAGTTTTTAGCATGGCCCCCTGTAAATCAGTTATTCTAACTGAGGGGCTACCATGGGTAAAAAATATAAAATCAAATCAAATCAAATCAAATCAAATGTACCAGGTGACTCAAAACGAAATTAATTGACTTTGAACACAGTAGCAGGGGAAATTATTGCTATAATGGAAATTAGTGTAAAATCATTACAAAGACCTCTCTTTATTGCTTCAATTCCTGCAAAGTTGGTATGCCATAACAACAGTGGGCTAACCGCCATTCCTTGCATGCAACTAGCTCCAGTCTCCAAAAAAAATTAACTGGAAGTAGTTGCATGAAAGAAATGGCGGTTGGCCTAATGTTGTGATGGCAGACGAACTTTGCAGGAACTGAAACAAGAAAGAGAGGTATTTGTATAGATGTTGCACTAATCTTCATTATACAATAATTTGCCCCGCTACCTGTGCTTTGAAAGCCTGAAGCTCTCAAACCAGTTTTTGATCCCCACAAACTGGTAAAACCTGTGTAGCTAACAAATTATGTTGTGAAAATCAATCTTGTTTTCAAATTAGAAGCAATTGTGTAGAAATACCGGGTGAGTCAAAAAAAGTTTACGCGTTTGGAGGGCTAGGGAATAAAACAGCATGTAGCCGATATTCAAAAACGAGCTGTTAATCTATCAGCCAAAGGCTAAAGTATGTGAAACAATTTTGCTTGGTAAAATCACTTATTTATAAGGCCCAAAAATTGGAAAAATGCCTTATCGGTATCGATAATTCCACGTTCCATTCTGGTCCATGATTTATTTGACACCGAAATTCAGATTCAATGTCATTGTAACATTCAGAAATGAATTTTAATTTCTGTTGCAAGCAAACCAGGGACCACAATGGAATATGGAATCTTGGCTCCCAATCAAACCCTTTTCCAGCATTTTCCTAATTTCTGGGTCTACAAGATGAGTGATATTACCAAATAAACTTTTCACATCTAAGTTAGCCTTTGACTGATAGATTAAGATTTTAGTTTCGAGTATTGGCCGCATATTTTTTATTTTACAACCCTTCAAACGCGTAAACATTTTTTGATTCACCGCTACTTCTTCTCAAAATTCTTCAACAAAGTATCTATGGACTCAATTCCTTTAATTGTGTTTAGAACCTATTGCGAAAGTCGTCATTGACAGCGCCTTGAAATACCAAATTTTTTAAGTGAATGAAAGGAGATATGGTTGGTGATCTAGATAAGAACAGGGCACGAACTACTTACATTCGTTCCTATTGTTATCATATATCGAGGAAAAAAGATACAAAAGGCTATCTTTAGATGACTCCAGTTGCCTCAGCTAGCTTGCTATCAACTCCACTGCCATAGTTTAACAAGGCCTTTGCAACCAGCATACCTTGCACGTGCAATCTCTTTGCTGGCCGTCAATTCGGAGGCAACGAAAAGATGCATTCACAAAGCATCCTGGTTCCAAAGGCCACCTTACAGTCTGTAGATGACAGACTGGTTCAGAAGGCAAACTCATCTCTCTGGTCTCCCTCATTGCAATTGTTGGCAACCACTAAAACAGGCAAATATTCTATGTCAAATTCTTTAAGCAATCAACAATCAAATATTTTGATCAAGTGTTTGTTTGGCATACTTCGTATTTCTGGCATAGTTCGTACCATTCATCTTTTACGTCGGATAAGAAACAGTTTCAATGTTTGCAGTGAAACCAATCCCTCCGAGTTTTGGAAGCAATCAGTTTTCCAGGAGGGCTTGTTAGGAAATGATCTGTTTGCGACTTACTTCGAAGGATTGCGTGAGCAGTACTGCGGCGGCTGACTTATTGTATAAAATCCTTGTTTCTCTGTGCTCACTCCTGATATTACTCTGAAAACTCAAAAAATCGTTCCTCAAAACTTGACCCTGTTCAGCCTTCAAACTCCCTGATATACGGTCTTCTATTGTTCCACAATCAAATTGTGAGATATAGAAAAGAACAATTGTTTTCGAATAAATTCTGTAACGATGCAGTTGAGTAGATCTGGACAAGCGACTGTGGAAGCTGGCTGGAGATGTCTCTAGTAACTTTAAGTCATACAAACATGGAAGTCGTCGCATCAAAAAACTTAGTGTTGAAAAATTTACAAATACAAGATACTCACTACACTACTTACAAAATACTCCATTATCTAATAACAACTATTGCTATTATACCCCGTGGCTGTAGGAAGAAAAAAAGAAGGGAAAAAGGCAAGACTACATAGAACTATACTCAAAAAGAAACTTCACTAAATAAAAGGGGGCTTGGTGGCTGCTCAACGGATGGCAAAAGTTTGGACGAATTCAATCAAATCGACCAGTTTCATGGATAAACTGCAGAGTTAACTCAAGGATATTTCTATTGATTTCATCTTAGTTTGCACACTGTTACTCACCCAAATAGTGTGTAATTGCAGTCCTTCATATCTTAGGCCCTATTTTCGAATTGCGAATAAACCACCAAGCGAGTGCATGCTGCCGCATGTTGCTGTTAGTGACTGGTTTTTTCACAATTAAAGAAGTCAAGCTGAGGGCCTAAGACATGGTAGAGAAGAAGGATGAGTAAGATCTATCATTTCATGGTTATTTCATAAAAACATCACAACAGTGGTGTCTCCACTGCACAAGGCCAGTCATGGCTAAAATATGATTTATCAGTTCAGTTCAGTTTTCATTTTAAAATTCACAACATACAAGTTTCAATATAAAATACATTAAATACAAGAATACAGATATATATATATAAAAAGAAAAAAAAAACAATACAAACACCTAAATTAATCTAAGAAAGAGAAACCTGTATGTGGGGAATTCCTTAAAGGAGGAGCTCTCTCAATAGATAAACTAATCGAGGAGAGAGCACATTTATCCTACACCTGAAAGATGTATAGAATTGTGCAGAAAGGGAGCATTGATGAGAATTTCAAAATTTCCGGTCAAATTTAATCTCATGTGCAGGGTGTCCAAAAATTATAGATTGGAGCTTGTGGAACCGTACAATCAAGGATTATGTACCTACCATTTTTAAGCAAAAAGGTTAACTCGTGTGTAGAAATCTATTTCACTAAATCAGTCAAAACGTTCTGGAATTATGGCCAATCTTACTTTGAGGCTGTTTGTGAAAGGCTTGAGAAAGGCTAAGACTTGCAATCAATTTCAACCCGTTTTCAGGACTTTGTTTTATTGCGATAAAAGTCGAATTAGTTATATTCTTAGGAGCTAAGATAAGCAACACATGTACACTTGCATGCATGTTTGTCATTAGCTATTTCGAAGATGATAATGCCCACACTTCGATAAACTTTGGAACAAAACTCTAACATATGGTATGACTGATTGTAGTGAAATCACATGGGGGGAGGGAGTTCTCGGCTAAATTTTGGGTAAGGGTGTGCCACCCACAGTTTCAAAATAGTACCATTGGCTAGACTAATTTCTGTGAAAATGATACCCTTGGCATGACAAAATTCTACATCAAAAGTGCTATGAGTTGTAGACTAGAATTGGCAAATAGTGTTCTTTTTAAGGCCAAAATCTCCAAAATTTTGGGTTTACAGGAATGACCAGAATTTGACTTTTCTTTGACTAAAATTGCCAAAAAGCATACCCTTACCCAGAGGAAAATTGCCAACAAGTATACCCTTACCCAGAGGAAAATTGCCAACAAGTATACCCTTAGCCAGAGGAAAATTGCCAACAAGTATACCCTTACCCAGAGGAAAATTGCCAAAAAGTATACCTTTACCCAGAGGAAAATTGCCAACAAGTATACCCTTGGCCAGACTAGAAATCCCAAACTGTATACCCTTGCAGGCAGCACATCCCCAGGTACCTTTACTGTGGAAGAAAACCCCCCGTGAGTGCAATAAATGTCTTGCTTTGAAATTACTATGAAAATTCACGGACTTTTTAGAGTAATTTTTCTACAAATGTCTGCACCTTCTGTTGCAACACGATGACATTTCATTTAATTTAGGACAGCACATTTTGGCAAACGCTGACATATCGTTTTTAATCAATAGATGCCTAGTTTCCTACCATGAAGCACATAAGCGTAAGAGGCGTGGGGTCCGGGGGCGGTAGCCCCCCAACTTTGGAGAAATTCTGAAAGCCTCATTCGGGCAAATTTTTGTCCTTAGTCGGGCAAAAATGTTGGCAAACAATGGGCTTTGTGTCGGACAGCCCCCTAGATTTTTTCTTCCCGTACGCTTATGATGAAGCACCTTTTAGAATAATGTTAATGTCATAAACATGTGCTAATAACGATAAATGTGAAAGCTGCGGAGGTCGCAGCAAGAAATGGTCGGCTTGTTGTGCTACGATATTTCCAGTTGCACTCATTTGCAATCGATAGAGCAATTTTTTGCCTGTGATGTAATCTCACCATGAACACGTAAAAGCAATCACCCGTTGTGTTTATCAGCGTTTGCATCCTCTTTCATGACGCAGTGTATCCGGCAAGGTTGACTTTCCATATGCTGGCATTGCTTCTAAGAACAATTTGGAAACAATTTCTTACATAATAAAGACAAAACGCGTTGCTCTCTTATTTCAGGGGCTCATGGCAATGTATGTTATATGTTTTAAAAGGTGATCTCAGATCTGAAGCGAAAATCTTTATTGATGCAGATGAATAGCACTGTTGAACGATGAAGAATTTCATTACAATTTTTTTGATACTTTGTTTCATCTTCGAGTTATCCACTAATTTGTACGATTGGCTGATGGCGTAATTTTTTTTGCAAAAAGTACGAGAAAATATACAAGGTTGACCACGTTTCCAAAGGGAAATAAAGTCAACGACCTTTCCTCCAAATGAAATGCCTTTCTAAAGGTCACATCAGTTGATGAAACAATGTTTATTGCATTTATTCTGCTCAGCTGAAATTTCTCCTAAAACTGTAACCTTCCAAAGATCAGATACAGCTTCTTTCTATATAGAATCCTAATAATTTGCAACAAAATGACGTCATGAACTGACACTTACAATCATTGGATAACTTAAAAACGAAATAAGATATCAAAAAATTTCAACAGGATTTCTTATCAATTGACAGAACCCTTCGTTTGCATCAATAAAAATTTTCGCTTCAGATCACCTTTAAGACAGCGGTATAAAGGGTCTACGAACTTGAAAGAGATGCAGTTTTTGCAACGAATTACCAACATTCTCAGAGTTCAGATCAAGATCAAGCATTCCTCTGCATGCCAATTTCATTGGTTAAAACTGCCATAACTTATCATGCCAAAACAACCAGCTTTGTCGACCTCGTTAAGTTATCTGTAACCCTAAACTTTACAAACCAGTTGCTGTTGCAAAAATAATCCAAAGTTTTGCTAGTTTTCTGGTGAAATTGCCAAAACATCTCCCAAAAATGGCATTGACAAGCAAAACTCTCCTCCAGCTTACAGCTGTGGAGCGGTAAATTTTTCTGGACTCTCCTTTGTAAGATACAGAATCTTAAGAAACTTTCAGCGGGGGAATCAAAAATCGGGTTAAGGGTGGCACTCTCTGTATCTACCTCTGCGCAGGACTGATGTGAATGATTTGACGAGTCGGTTCTTTTCGAGGGCAATAAACAGTGACAACCCCCTTCTGAGTTAGCTCAGGGGAACTCAAGCACCTATTTTCTCTCGTGAAAAAATCCCAGCGGGCTAGGATCGTTCTGATGTGTGTGTCCGCTATTTAGCAGCCGAAAGGATGCCCTAATGAGCAGTGTGTCCAGATTTCGACGTCGCCAGAGAAGCAAAAGGAGAATTTGTCATCTTTGCATTCCAAGGCAATTCTTCTGTTACAGTGTAACCACAAAATTTCAGGGGGATCAGATCGATAACGTAAGAGTCATTGATACACAGCAATGTTTGGTTTTCCGGAAGCTTATTGTAGTTGCTAATAGGCTCTTTAAAAACGGAGCACTCTTGATGAGCAGGCAGAAACAGATCGAACGCACACACAGCAGACTTACAAGACGACAGTGTTTGACTTGAGTCAACTTTTGTAGAGATCTTACAGTAGAGTATTTTCAGAGTTCAAATAAACAAGACAGGCCGGTTAGATAACCACTTAATTGCCAATGATGTCGAGCAAATCATTCATTCTCCTGGTTATTGCCGTACTCAGCTTCAGTGATGTTCGGGCATTGCCAATCGGCAGCACTTTTGACATGGCAAGCATGACAACGGAAGATGTTATGGTAAATTGAATACTTTTCATCCTTGTTTTTGTAATTAAAGCCAAAGTTTTGACAATAGCTCTATGTTATTTGCAATGTTTTGAAACGCTTGTCGATATCTTAGTTTAGCTTTGCTTTTGCGGAATATTTTTAAAATCTACGAAATTTTTCAAATTCATTTTGGTATCCAAACTGTCGTATCGAGTCTACAAAATTCGTTACAAATCCACTGTGGAGGGAACAACATAGCTCGAATCAGGTGTTACTCAACAAGAACAATAGAAATAGAGGGATTCAGGAAAATATAATTACCTAATATATTCTTGTCACATTATTCTATCCATAGACACAAATATTCACATCCTGTTGATAAACTTATCGAGAACGAATTAAGAATTCCTCTGCTAAATTAAGGCATTGCCAAGTGCTTACCCAAGGATTGAGTCTGTGAACGAAGAATTCTGATTGTAACATTGGGACAATGATCAAAGCGTTCTAAATGTAGTTTGGCGCATTTACAAGTCAGTGTTACTGAATCAATTTAGACCATGCGAAAACAGGAGAGGTTAAGTTTTGATTGCTGATCTCTAAATAGCAGGGGGTGGAGTTGTGTTTACATGAAATTTTTTATAAGAAACTGCTTACAAGAAACTCAACTCTCGGATGGCCAAAAAATTAAGAATCTCCAGTAGTGAGAAAATTAAGAACTATTTAGTAGTGAGAAACTTAAGAACTATTCATTTTGACAAACGAAATCCTTAGCATAGTTTTACTCTGTTTTCACTTGTTTCCTGTATCATGTTACTTGGAAGGTACTTGAATAATGTCTAAACATCGGAAAAACTTCAAAAAACGTTATTTCAAAATTTTGACAGGGGAACAGGAAGTAGACTTTAGGAGTGTTATGGAACATTTAAGAGGGGGGTGACAGGGTAGTGGTACCATGGTACCAGAGGGGTTTTACCTGGTACAACATTGTGCAAATGTGGTGGAACCTGGTACCAAAGGTAGGGGTACCGGTACCAAGCTTATATGACTCGGTACCAATAAAACTTTCGTCCTTGGATGATTTTGGAATTCCTAGAACAAATTTTTAGCTTTTACAGTGCAGACAGTGACACAGATGCCACGGTGACATGCTCAGGAGTGGTTTGGTCTTGCTCATTGGTCTCACGAGGAACTAACGTAAACCTCCTTTCAGAATTCGTCATATTCATGATAGCTCCTTCCCACAAAATTGGTGGTACCAATACCTTCAATTTGGGTGGAACCTGGTACCTTATGAGTTGGTACCGGTACCAATGACCCCCCTGTCACCCCCCTCATTTAAGAAACTCGTAAGAAACAGTGAATACTCAAAATCTGAGAATTTTAAGAAACTTTCAGCACTGGGTGTATTATATATTTTTTTCAACAATATAGCCTGCGTTCTTGAGAATGGTGTTGTTTTAAGCATAGCAAATTCTTAAGTATCTAAAGTTGCGAAATGCGAATGAAAATAGCTTCAGCTTAGTTCAAACTAGAGTAACATTACAACAGAAACTTGTTAGAAACGCGATGGAAGAAAGTGCCGAAATCATTTTTGTCTCAATTTTAGATTTCTGCAATGCATTTAGATAGAGAAAAATGCTTGTATTTGGAAAAATTCATCCTTAAAATTCGTTTTAATGAGCTTAGAAATGCATTTTCCCCATTTTAATGCGTTTTTACTCGAGCGTGCACAACACTGTAGTATAGAACCATCCAATGGTAGACGATACAAGAATAAAAACGTTAAAAGTGAAAATATTCTACACTTGATTAGCAAGGTTAACAATCTTTTCCAAGGTCGTGGGAATTGCCCATACGCACATACATAGCACGTTACTCAGCGTACTTAGCCTGTGACGTAATCTGATTTTTCCGACAACCCACCCTCATCTCGGCAAGATTTGTCATTCCTTGCAGCCCAACCTATATCCTAAAAGAGAATGACCAAAGGTTGCTGAATGAAATACCAGTAAAATGAGGAACAAGACACGTAGAATATAGGAACTTCCTTGGAATTGGTAGTAATTTGATGAGTAGACATGTAGAGCCAAAATGAATGGAGATATTCTTGGAATTTTTCGAGAGAAAAGATGTTTAAGCCTTGTGTTTGTCACATGAGAGACATTGAGCCATTGCAAAGAGATTCAAGCGACACAAGATACTTGGAAACATAAGCCAGGATCTCATTGAAATCAATCTTTGTTAACCCTCGAGCAAGAAATCTTTTGATTCATAGCTCTTCTCCCAACAAATTTCAATCTTGTTCTTCGGCGAAATTTGATATTCATCCACACGAATCTTTCAATTCATTACCAGATTTGGATCTTGTATGGTCGTCGTGACTGACATAGGCAATGAATGGGTGGTGACCTAACATATGTCAACCACGAAATCAATCAAAGGTCAGCCGCTTGCATTCATTCTGTGTCAGTACATAGTATTCTACCTCTGTCATAAGGTACTAACAGCGTAAAATAGGGTCTGAAAATACTTGAAATCATCCAGTTACATGCTTCATTCGATTCCGTGACATGGGCTTGTGGGGAGGGGGGGGCTAGTATGGAACTAGGGATACTGAGCGTAGTTCCATGAAATAGTTAAATGAAGTAGGGAACTAGGGATACTGAGCAGCGAAACGATATAATTGCTTTGCTCGATAGTGTAAAAGGATGCGTTCTTGCAGCAAAAAATGTATTACCAAGATTGAATAAGGAGAAATTCATTTATCTTGATATTACCAACCTAGGAAGTTGTATGAAGTATTATCTTTGTTTATGATTTGGTTCTTTCTCATAAATTTTGGTTCAAAAACGACCTCGATGACATTTGATAGATTATGAAATTAAATTTGATGAAAAGTTGCACAACAGACCTTTTAGCTATTCTAAGAAAGAATCTGGATCGAACGATATTTCGTTACATTTTGTAGAATTTTCGAATGTGCACGATTGCGATCGAAGCTCGAACGCCAATCAATCGAACCTCGCGTATGAAATTGTATAAAAATATCGCTCGATCCATGCTCTTTTGTAGAATAGCTAAAAGGTCTATTCTGCAAGAAGCGTTTACCCGTTCATATGGAAGAAGTTTCCCCGGCATTTTCCTCTTTCCTAGGGAAGCGGGAATCCAGTCACGCCGAGGTCCTGCCTCATATAACGTCACCACATAAAATGTCACAAACGATCACAACATTTTCCCGGCTAGCTGAGATCTTGCTTGAATTCTACCGAGATTCCGCATAGCCTAAATATGTTTTCTTTTTTATTTTATTATTTTTGACAAATTTACTTTGTAGTAGGCTTGAATTGAATTAGCATTTATTTCAGAGCTACCTGTGTTTTTGGCTACCTTAAATTCTACTACGTAATTGGTCTACGTCACAGAGTAGTCACGTGAGAACGCATGCGCAAGTTCCCAAGCATTGAGTTGACAAAGATAATGATAACAATAGCCGAGGAAATATTTTCTCATGTGGATAGATTTTCTTGGCTAGGTGGGGAAATGTCCTTTTTAGGGTAGTGACTGAGATTTTCCGCAAGATATGACTGGGACGAGGGAGCGAGGAAGCAGCATCTGGGAGATTCATGAAACCGTCAAAGATATAATCAACAATTGTATTAGACAAAAACAAATTCTCGCATGTTTGATAGAAAACTTTTGAACCTTGAAATAACGAGCCCATCGACAACGTTAGATTTTAGGCCCTTGAAAGTCATGCGTCTATCCAATTTTCTTGAGCAAACATGTCGTGTTTTAGCATCATTTTTTGTTGTTTCTGGCTAGACAACTAAGGGAAACAGGTTTTGTTAAGATAAACGGTCGCATTTATATCGTTAGCTTGCAACTTCTTTCAGCTCACAGATTTCGGGACTTAGACAGGATGCAGAATGCGTACCAAAGCTAAAATATCAATAGATTTCGTCATACACAGAAATACTACGAGAACAGACAAGCACGTCATTCTACTTCACAGTATAGGTAGCATTTCCTATACGTGAACACTTGGCACGTAATTGCGCAATAAAAATGTTGTAAGTCAATTGCCTTGATGACATAATTATAAGTAGCGGTATAAAGAGTGCCTTGACAGCTTGACAGCTTGGAGTGCCATTTTCAAGTCGCGAATATTTCGCGATTTACTTTGGAGCAAAGAAAAGAAAGCGAATAACGAGTGTCGTAAATTTCAATTTATTTCATGGCATAATCACAAGTGTCGGAATAAAGAGTGCCATATCAGCTCGACAGCTTCGTCGCAAATATTTCGCGATTTCGTTCAAGCAAAAACGAAGAGGGCGAATAAATATGTCGTAAATTTCATTTTCAATTGCCTGGCATAATAAAAAAGTACCAGAATATATCCTGTCAACTTTGCAGTTTCGAGTGCCGTCTTCAAGTGGAAAACGTTTTGTAGTTTTCTGTAGGACCGACAAACGACGCATATGCGACCCAAACAACCTTCTCCAAAATTTAAGCTGAAACAGCCAAGGAAGGGATAGCAAAAGTTAAGCCAAAAAATGCATGGCAAGCTTACCAATCGCAAATCATCATTTCAATGATTAACAAATAAAATGGATACTAATAGTGCGTTAATAACTTTTTTTCGTTTCCTTAGCTTTTTCTTGCCATCCTTTGATGTCATTCGAAGTTCTCTTGAAAATAAGTGGGCCTCTTGAAAATCAGGAATAAATTCGATGAATGACGGTTAAATTTGGTGGGAGGATTTGCTAAATGAACTTAGTGTAATTTTCACAGCAGCTGATAAGTTGAACATTTGCATATTTGTGCCCTCGACCACATTAGCACTGCTTTTCTGGGGCTTACAAATCAGTAAGCATTCAGTTTTAGCTAATTTGTGTTGTAAGTATCATATAGAAAGTCAAGAGCTTCAGCAGAGTAAATGCACCTACAAAATTCCTATTCCATGCATGCATGAAGAAAAATTCCACCGGTAAGAACGATGCATTTAGGAACCAAAGTAGACTTATTACTTCAGTCCCTGTTTTTCCAAGTGCTCACTGATTTGAATGATGTCGTATCAGCAAAGTTTACCGCAGGGATACAGGGGAAGTCAGTAAACGGCGCGGGCCTGCCTGACTACGTTTCCAATGGTTCCGTTGACAAATCAGGACGTATTTAACGGAATTTACATCATTTGATGAAAGTTTTCATGTGCACTTTTTATAATGCCTGCCTCAAATTAATACTTTGTAGAAATATAACCATCAGGAATCAGTTCTTCAATAGACTACTTTCACAATGGCGTCAATTCTTTTGAAATACTTCCATGAACATCACTTGCCTCGATATCATGTGGACCTAAATCTCAAAAGCGTGCACTATCTGCACTATGCACTATCTGCTCACTATCTGCTCAAAAGCAACGCATGGAATAGTTTTGTACCTGTCTTTGCAACATAATGATATGATGCAGATTTCTTGCTGTACAGGGAATCACATCTCTTACCTCGAATTGAATTTAATTGTGCAACTGGTCTATTCAGTGAAATGGAGCAAATTGCAGGTAACAGTCTCAAGCCTATTATTATTTTCTTTTTAGAAATATCTAGTGAAGTATGGCTACCTTGAAGACAAGACTGTACCAAGCTTGGCCTCAGCGCCACAAGCTTCTGGCAGCGCAAGTGGAGACAATGCTACAACGAACAGTAGTTCAGCTAACAATTCTTCAGATACCACGACGGCTCCAACACAGCCTGAAACAGCGGAAAGAAGTGCCCCTACATATAAAAGAGGACAGATTCCGCGCGCAATTGGAGATTTTCAAGATTTCATGAGCATCAAAAGGACGATGGTGCTAGATGAACAAACCATCAGAGCCATGACACAACCAAGATGCGGAGTTGAAGACAAGCGCCCGCATGCACCATGGCTCCCTGATCTGCTCTTTAGAAGGAAAAGGAGATATGTGACTGAAACACAAGGATGGTCAAAGACAGCACTGACCTATGCAATCACCCAACCAAGTGCTAAATTAGCTATCGTTGACCAACAGAATGTATTGAAATTGGCATTCAATCGTTGGGCAGAGGTCACACCCCTGACGTTCGCATTCACACAAAACCAACAAGGAGCTGACATCAATGTCCGCTTTGCTTCAGGTTCGTCCTCATTTTAAAATGTATTCGCTGTTACTCCAGGCTTTTATCACGTTGGTAGTTAAAAGCTATTCCACAGCTTGAGCATTAAAGGGTCTGTTTCATCCAGTATTCCTTGCACGTGCAGTCTCTTCGATGGCCTTTGTCGTCATCATTCTCATGGGCTATGAAAATTACGACAACAAAGGCCAACCAAGAAACGGTACTTGCAAGACATGGATGAACAGACCGTTACAGCAGTCACTCAGTCTCTGTTCGATGCAGCTATACGGAGCCTCATTTTCAACCATACATTTTCAACCCTAACTCTAACCCTAACCCTAACCCTCCCTCCCTCCCCCTCCCTCCCATGTGCCTGACTTAAACCATAGTCATGCTTAAACCGAATTCACAAGACTAGTCCAGGAAATAAGTGCCGGTTTTTGCCATAATTGTGCACTTTTGGATACCAGCATGAGACTTGGCACAGACATAGAACCTTGTCTTCTGATTAAATTTTGATATAGAAGCAACTTCAAAAATGGCCCGTTGTCATGGTAACCAACTGACAATGCATTCTTTAAAAGTCCCTTCGTTACGTCAATCTTAAAGTTCTAATTTTGAAAGTTAGATTGTTTTTGAAACAATTTATGCTTGCAGTTGATTAAGTAATGGGAAAAAGTATTTTCAACCGTTTTGGAAAACGTAGTTGCCATAGAAACCACAACATTCGTGACGAAATGGACCGTTTTGCTTAGACTTTCATACACTCGATTACATTATTTCGCAAAAAGTCTAATAACACAACTTTGATGCAACTTCAACATTTTCAGATATTTCCCAACATGGTCGGGTTGCCATGGCAACAAAATCTTTTCATCAGACTGCCTACAATGGAAACTAAGAACGACTGAAAGAAAGGCATAATTTTCTAGGGTCCGTATTTTGTCCTCTAGTTTGACAGCTACGTGAAGTTTTGTCAAAAGTTTCTTGAGATTGATAATGCCACTGCTTGGCCTATCTTGTAAACGCATTTTCATTGAGAGATTTGAGATCACAGGAGCAAACAGGTGTACACTGCGAATTGGCCTTTTTGCACTTGCATATTGCCTGGCATCCTTCCTTGCAATTGCAGATCAGAATGGATCCATGCCTTTTCTTGATACTCAGCCATACTGCATTTCTTGACAACAACAAGGGGGGCTTTGGGTGGTAGTAGGACCCGCAAACCTGGACCCAAATTAGGAAAATCCGAAGACCCGCAAGTAAAAGAGCCAAAACCCGAAACTTCACCTCTGACCAAAAATCTTCAATTTTTATCAGTAATCTTCGAGTACTTTCGTTTTCACCTATTCTCTGTGCCTCTTTTCAAGCATTCGAAAGCTGGTGTATTATTATCGGTTTGTTCTCAGGTACATTCATGTTCCTGGTGGATATTATAGCGGGCCACTGCCTGCAGCCATGTCTATCATAAATAGTCTTCTTCTTCTTATCCTTAGCTATTCATTACTTTTCTTATGATCCTAGCTGATCCAAGGAGGCATCCTTTCTGCAGCAGTGCAACTAGACAGTCTATGCCAATCTGTTCTATCCAAGAATCTATCCTTTCTGTCACTGTACCGAGAGCTCCCATTACTATGGGTACGATAGTTACCTTCTTCATGCTCCAAATTCTTGTAAGTTCGTATTTGAGTTCGTCATAGTTCGATAATTGCTCTTCTTCTTTCACTACTTTACTATAGTCAAAGGGGCATGAAGGATCAATGATGAGACATGTTTTATTTACTTTATCTATTACAGTTATATCTGGTTTGCTGTGATTCAGTTTCTTATCCGTTTGAATGGAGAAGTCCCACAGAATCTTACAGAAATCCGACTCTAATACCTTCTCTGCATTGTGGGTGTGCTGCTGAGCACTGCCGAAGTGTTCGGCAAGACATGTGCCGAACAATGACACATAAGGCATAATCCTGTTCCGACATTTTCAGCCGAAAACTGAACCTATTTGCAGGCACATATCCCCAAGTACTCAGTGATTAAGTAGACCTACTGGGGAAGGCTTAGTTCAACCGAAAACAGCAATGAACTTCGACCTTGGATGATATCGGATCCAGACCTTGCATGTGCAAGAGCAATCCAGTGGTAAGGCACACCTTGAATATTGAGGCCTCCAAAGGGGGAGCCGCTGAAGCCTTGGAGCTCATCATTTTGAAGGCTTGGATCCCTAGAGCCCAAACAATTCCCATGGTGGTTTTCTCGAACCTTAAGAAATGGAGCCTCTGGATCCTTGCACTGGAGCCTTGGAACACGGCACTTTTGCCTTTGGGAGCCCGAAGCCCATTTAAATATCTCCTAGAGATTCGGAGCCCGAGATCCTTTAGGGGGCCTCAATATTTATCTACGTTTGCCCTGTATAAAGCGCTATGAAGAGTTGCTAGGCAGTAGATACAACAGAAATTTCATGCATCATTGTCAGTTATCAGACATAGTCAACTATGAGTTAGATATCTAACATGTCAGACAACATCAGTCAAATTGAATCACATTTTACCTTTGCGCTCTTTCCCTGAGGTTAACGAATAACTAAATTAGTTGCTCACAATGAAAGACGGAGAAGTTGAAAGCCTATCCTACGGAGGATTCTTTGCAACAATATGCAAAGCGAGGGCATTCCACGCCGGCTTTGCGTGGCAACAAATGCAAACAAGCATCCAGCTACCGGACCCTACATGCTGGGAATAGCAAGTGGACAAGGTCGATATGAGCAATATTGGATGCAGATGCGGGATTCATCAAAACTCGTCCAGAAGTCTTGCACTGTTAAAGCTAGGCATGATGGAAGACAAGTTGCAAGTACAAAAAGCCTACTTGCTTGCTGTATACATCTTTAAGCCGGTGTTCCACTAGGCGGATTTTTCCGCCCGCAGCGGAGCGGCTGCTGTATTTGCATTGTTTATTTCTAACAATGATCACTTCTAATCGCTCCGCTACGCGCGTATTTGAAAGTCGGATTTACTTTAACTTTTCCACCGCGTCCTATGGCGCCAACTAATCAAATCGCTCGAAAGCTCTAACACATGACTACAGCATTCCACGGCAGGGAAAAGCCGCGGCGATTGACGAGAAACAGTTCTGAAAATTTAAAAAAATTCTTTGTCAAAGAGTCTCATGTCATTGTCTCACTGACCAGCAGAGTAAATTATTCCTTTTCTTATCTTGCTTGATATAGCTGACGAACGAAAACCACTTCCTGTACTTTTTATTTGTCTTTCGGTCTTCCAAGGGTAATAGCTTTAAAAAGTTGAAGCTTCTTCAGCAGGAGCAGCCTTCGACGTTTTGTCCATTTTCAAAGAGTGGACAAGGCCTATCGTTATGTGCGTTTTGGCGCTTTTTTTCTCAAGTGGAAATCGAAATCTTTACAAGATGCACAAAACAATGACGTTACCAATCTTTAGAAACTTTTAACAAAAGTTCACGTAGCTATCAAATTTGAAGACAAAATACGGATTCTATGACATAGTGCCTTGTTCAGTCGTTCTTAGTTTCCATTGTAGGCAGTCTGATGAAAAGATTTTGTTGCCATGGCAACCCTACCAT
This sequence comes from Aurelia sp. 3 sensu Dawson et al. (2005), assembly GCA_964020215.1. NCBI lineage: Eukaryota > Metazoa > Cnidaria > Scyphozoa > Semaeostomeae > Ulmaridae > Aurelia > Aurelia sp. 3 sensu Dawson et al. (2005). Next base: position 14,555,187 of record OZ026585.1, read on the forward strand.
GTTGGAAAATATCTGAAAATGTTGAAGTTGCATCAAAGTTGTGTTATTAGACTTTTTCCGATATAATGTAATCGAGTGTATGAAGATCTAAGCAAAACGGTCCATTTCGTCACGAATGTTGTGGTTTCTATGGCAACTACGCTTTCTAAAACGGTTGAAAATACTTTTTCCCGTTACTTAATCAACTGCAAGCATAAAATGTTTCAAAAACAATCTAACTTTCAAAATTAGAACTTTAAGATTGACGTAACGAAGGGAATTTTAAAGAATGCATTGTCAGTTGGTTACCATGACAACGGGCCATTTTTGAAGTTGCTTCTATATCAAAATTTGATCAGTAGACAAAGTTCTATGTCTGTGCCAAGTCTCATGCTGGTATCCAAAAGTGCACGATTTTTTCACTTATTTCCTGGACTAGACCACAGTCTGAAGAAATTAGGAAGCGAAGATTTCTTCCAGAAAGAACTGTTGAGACCACGCTCTTCTTGTAATTGTGAAAATAGTACCCTGTGGAGTGCCATGGACTGCATTCCCCATGGACTACAAGGAGTCATACATGTAGACTGACGACGTGATTCCTTGTATTCGTTCAACATTTATAATCTGATGTTTTAATTTCACTCATACAAAGGACTCACGACCAAACAGATTCTAAACAGAGACTAAAATCTTACGAAAAATCAGAAGAAACTTAGAACATCTTCCATCCTACGAACGTCGAAAGAAAATTCGAACGTCTCTTCGAACGCCACTTCGAACGTTGCTTCGCTTCGAGAAGTCGAACTTTGAACTAATGAGCCAATCAAACGCTACAAATAGGCACGTGGGTTGACCATATTAAGAAAGTAGTGATCTGATTGGTCGCGCCGTGAACGCGGCGGACTTGGCCTAATTAGTCCCTATATTGAAGCGTAAGGACATAAGTCCCTCAACTGAAGCGATAACAACAACAACAACGAGCGTAAGTTAGAGGGACTTATGTAATGTAGTCTATCATACATGTAGAAAGTTTCAAGGATAATAAGACCACTCATTCTAAATTTCAAGACCAGACCATATTTCCCATTTTCAAAACCACAAAATGTGGACAAGACCATACAAAAATAAGCACTGGCCCTCCCTGAACAATGTTTAAGCTCATTTTTCACCACAAAAAAGCATCAACAAAACGAACATAAGTAAAATTCAAAAACACCAACAATGAAATTTTGTACAGAATAGAGATCAATAGAAAATTGTGTACACACATATATATTTAAAAACTTATGCCTGATTCACACTAGGTCGTTTGGGTAGTTAAGGTCGCGCAAAACGACTCAAAAGACAAAGACTTACAGCTTGAGTCCTTTGTCTTTTGAGACTTTCTGCACGACCATAACGACCCAAACGACCCAAACGACCTAGTGTGAACCACTTGCCCAATGCATAGGATCATATGGTGCTATTTTGTCCATACGAGGGAGATTTTAGTACAGCTAAGGTGCACAAACATTTGGTAAGGATGCAGGATCTTCACAGTGAAAAATGGATCAACGCTTGATTGCACCACCTGGCAAATTCAAACCTTCATTACATTGGGAAGCGTGGGACCTCTCACTATAAGTCCTACACAATGCAAATTTCATCTAATTCAGTAAGAACCAGTGGTAATCATGGTCAGAAAGATCCCCGTAAATTGTTGGAATACTCCTATAGGGCTTTGTCTTCTTGTGTGTTCCGTTCACCTTCCTGTGAACTAAACCTAACTAAACTGAATCTGAAATCTTTCAATGATGCTATTGAGTACTTAGATGCTACTTAAGTAGATTAGTCGACCTGCCTACGAGATCTCTGTAGACTTTGGCAAGCCTGAAACCACGCAAAGTTTTGAACTACAACAAGATACGCATTGACCCCAGCCACGCAAAGGGCCTAATCTAGACTTCCCTTGCACTCGGCTGTTTTGAAACGATATACGGTGATTGCAAGTGTGATTGCAAGTACATCTGAAATTTCAGAATCACGAAATAATGAGAGGTGGTTGAATAAGAAGTAAAATAAACTCAAAAGACAAAAAAGAAACGCCAAGTTAAAGTGGGTCGCATCGTATCTGATATAACTTTCAAACTGCCACATATTGGGTGTCCTATCGCTCATGATCCACGTTAGCCTTTGACTGACAGATAAACATTTTAGTTTTGAATATCGGCCACATTCTTTTTATTCTAGAGCTCACCAAAAGTGTTAAGTTCTGCTTGACTCACCTGGTACTTACAGTGGCGTCTCAAATAATATAAAAAACAGCTTTTCAAAGTTAGGTCTGACGTGTTTCTTGTAACATGAGATATGAACTTCAAATCAGGCTTATGTTTCTTATTAGAAAAGTCACGTACTATCCTTTAATACTCTTTTGTAAATTTTCATTTCCAGGCAAGTTACAATTGCTCCAGGAAGCTGCTTTTTTGCTTAATTTTCCTACAAACTTCTCGTCTTCTTTTGAATAAAAAACAATCCTTTTTCAGACCTGTACCTGTTTCTTATAAAATGGGGGTATTACTTTGAAAATCAGGGTCTGTGTTTCTCCAGTTTGGTTTTCAGATAAGCGGGACACTACTGTATTTGCTGCACTTTATAATTCGGTGTTTTTTAGTATTGTCTATTCAAAGGCATCGTTTCGAGAATTGAATGTGAATCTTTCAGGAAGGCAATTGAGATCCCCAACTGATAGAAGGAGAATCTGAGGATTCTTCTAAGAAACTGCTGAGAAGCTTTCGGCAGTCAAAATGCAGTCATTTTAGGAAGCTTTCAATACTGGTTCAGTTTTATTGTTTCTTATAAAAATACGTGTATTGCTACAAGACTTTTTTAGGGTTTGTAGCGGAATGTAGGAGATATTTTTGTACAGGTCTCAGTCCTTGTGAGTGCGCAACGGAGAAAGACGCCATGAGGCTTAGCCTCGTACTGTTGTAGACTACGGCGGCAAACTACGAGACGAGCGGTAAATCTTTCGCCCTAATATTGACTTTGTTACGGATTCTTAAGCAAGCTATAGATAAACCTACAGGGATCGTCATTGTACCAATAAAAAAAATGTTCACTTCAATTTTCTCTCACTAAAACAGTTAACAAAGACGTTCCTTTCATGAGGTATCTTTGAACGATTCCGACGCTCAAAGTAATTGTGTCTATTTCCGATGTGCAATTGTGCCTCAGTCTCGAACCCATGTTCTAATTCTCCATTTTAGGAAAAGTACGCCTCCGCTAACTGCAAATACCATCGATCTACAAACAGACGTTCCCATGAGCATTAAATATGGGGCCATAGTGCATCTTTTCGCTTTCCTTTATCACTGCTTCTAAACGGAACAGAGCTTATGATACCAAAAAGTTATTACTTTTATCCCCATGGTTACGAGACTTCACATGTCTTCGCTTTTGCCACAATAAATGTCGACTCTTACGTTCTGAATACTGAAAGTAACAAATATAACTTGCTTATCGAAAGTACATTGAGGATTGCCAATCCATAACTCACAGTCCAGTTGATTATTTAGACTGTATTCTCGGTAAACGAGCTTTATTAGTACAGTAAAGTCCCGCCTTTAAGAAACTGCATTATAAGAAACTCAGGCCTGATTTTGGTAAATAAAATACCTGTCTATAAGAAACTTTCCAGGCTGATTCATGTTCAGTTTCTTTTACAATGGTACATAGTAATATTTTATGGCATATATTTAAATATGGCTCCAATAAGTCTCAGTTCTCTAGAAATAAGAATGAAAGTTTTAAGCCCAAATTATTATAATTTCAAGAAACTTTCAGTACTTACCCAAACTATCAGCTTCTTGTTCAACTGCGCGTATTTAAAAAACGTTTTCGTAACAATTTTGACAGCTGTTTGGAATACAAAAGTGTTTCTTATACCATGGTATACACGCCCTGTTTTGAGGAAATATATTCTAACATAAGAAACCAATCAGGCTGTCTTTGTGAAATGAGTTTCTTAAAGGCGGGACTTTACTGTAACTGAAATAAAATTATCAATAACATTATCAATAACAAGTAACTGAAACTTCTTCAAACTCGGAAGAGTAATGTGCAGTCAGCTTTATGCAGGTTACTCAAAGACAGGCTACTCATTTCAAAATGAGCATTCACGTAGGACAAAGGTAGGACGAAAACAGTTAGCAATATCTGCAGATGAACGCAAACGTTACCTTCGTCTATTTAGCAGTCTGGAGATCTCAACTTTGCGTCCCAGGAGGAGAGGAATGGGCTCCAGTTTGAGAGTTTTGCTGGGACTTGTTTGGGAGTTGTTACCATACTTCGTGGAAGGAAGACAGGGACTTTCTAAGGGGAGTGACATGTCATGTACAGCGCATGCTCCATGTGGCTTTCCAAGTTGTAAAGTTTCGACAAAGACAGCATAGAATGAGAAGAACAAAAGAGGCAATGATTCATAGCTGCGGTGAACGGGGAGGATGAATGGCGTGGTCTAACGGCCTAGATAGCTCATTACACTCCTTCATTCAAATATCTTAAATTTTCGACCAAAAATTCCTTTCATTTGTCTCTATCTGTTTCATTTCTGTCTCCTCGAAGTCCTGAAGATGCTAAATGATCTCCAACTTGCCAATATTCAATAGAGCTGTGATAGAACATTGCATAACTTGCAAGGACATAAGCATGCTAATAACCTTAACTAGGCCAGCCTTTTGGTTGCTAATTACTTCATGCTTTTATCAATTGATTGATTGATTGATACAAACTGTTGCAATGCCGTCATTAACTTGACATTACTGCTTCCTAACGATACATCTACACATTTTAATCGTGGAAAATAATTAGGTTTGTTGAAAATTAAGGGAAACATATATTGGCCATTCAAATTTCTATCGTTTACAGCTTCTTGTTTCATTGACAGACATTTCCCTACCCCCTTGCAATGTCACTTTTTTAAATAGGAAGAGACAGTTAAATGATTTTGGAGGAGTGCATATCTCTCTAATTTGAACTTTCAATGGATAACACCAATTTAGTATATTAAAGGAACTTCGAATTAAAGAGATACATTTCCTTTTATACATATGAGTTGAGGGAAACCAGTAAATTCGGTCGAACTGACAATTTTACCAAAGATGTCTTCGAAAAATTTTTACCAAGATATTTTGTAGTGAATCAACCAATAAAATAAGCTGAAGTTCAATGCGACGCAAAGCATGATGGTAGAGCTTCCTATGCGCCACCCTTAACGCAGTCGCATGCTCCATTCTGGATAGGAGTAGAATGCAACTGTAGATTATGTAGACCTTTCGTGGCTCAGGTTGGGTTCTTGAACTGATCTAAATTTACTGCTTTGTAAATACCGGGGAAAACGAACATTGTAAATATGGAAAACTGTTAGTTCGAAAACTAAGGGCCGCCGGCGAAAAGGCGCCCCGAGCAAACAATTCTTTCGTTACCTAAGCTGAGGCTGTGGCTATGATTAAAAAGACCACGGGGTCTCAGGCCTGCAAGATGTGACAGTCTAATTGAATAGAAAGTAATGTTTCCTAACTAGCAGTTGTAATGTGCTCTGTAATGGTAGATTGACGAATCTTTAGTTGTATGGAACTTTAAAAGTTACTTTTTTGAGAAGATATGGACGTATCGACTTTACTGTAAAGCTATGCACTTTTCATAGTAAATCTCGCGAATGCTTTATCTTTCCTTGCCGACACAACTTATTTGCTTTAAGTTTAAACTCGACACGGCACTTTGTGTTTCTATCATGTCCTTTACAGCTGCTTTAGCTGGGGGCCTCAAGTGGACAAATCGCTAAGGGCCCCGACTGTCTCCGTTACGCCACTGGTGAGTCATATGACTGTTGAATAAAAAGTACGTAGTCCATATTCAAAACTGAAAACCAGTTGATGTCAAAATGAAATGTCAAAATTCTGTTTGGTCAAAGCCTTCGTCTTTTATTCCCAGAAATGAGGAAAATACTGGTAAGGACACTTGACATTAAAGAATTCTGTTTCTGGAAAGAACAACGGTATTGCATTCATATTTCGATAACAAGTACACAATGGACAAGAACCAAACATGAAATTTTCGTTCTACCCATAAAAAACTCTTTACCAGCATTTTCCTTATTTTTGGGTCAAATATGAGGGATTCTACCCGACAAAATTTTCACATCTAAGCTATTACCCGTTGGCTGATAGATTAGCATTTTTGTTTTGAATACTGGCCACGTACATTATCTAACCTAATCTAATCTAATCTAATCTAAATATTATAGTACAGTCGCCATTGTGGGTTTTTCGTACTAGCGGTTAGCAGTAGGTTAGTGCGTAAAAAAAGAATGATATTATTAGAGAATAAACTGGTCAGCACTGCCGGACTGGTAAGTGTTTATTCACTGAAAAAATGTTGGAGTTTGTCACACCAATTTCATTCTACTCCATAGCACATCAAACGTGTTAAATTTTTTACTTATCCGGTAGGCACTCAGAGTTTCTACAATTTTTTCACAACCCTGAAACTGGTTTTTTTCGCAATGGAAGAATAACTGTATTACTCTTTTGTTGTAGCATCCCACGGAGATGGCAAACCTTTCGATGGTCCTGGAAACACGCTTGCACATGCATTTTACCCCTTAGCTGGAGGTGATGTTCATTTTGATGAAGATGAAAGTTGGGTAACTGGTTTATCAACTATCCCAACAGGTTCCAAAAGCCTGCTTCAAGTAGCAATACACGAAATAGGCCATGCACTCGGTCTAAAACATAGTTCCGTTCCAGGTGCCATTATGGGTCCGGTTTACCAGACTGGATTAACTGTGGAACTTGGCAATGATGACGTACAAGGGGTACAATCACTTTATGGTAAGTTAAAGAAGTAAATGCATTTCAGGCTTCTTGGCTATGACAATATCGAATTTGATATCTTATGAAGATCCAAAGACTATTCATTTAGTTAAAACGGGGGACAGGTTAGAGGTAACACTCTGCCTCTGTCACACTCTGCCTGGGCTTACTTGGGCTTACTAAATAATGCTTTATCTAAAAGTACATCAAATCATAATATCTATTAATTTTGCAACGGCCTCTAAGGGGACCATTGTGGAAATAAGGTCGTTTAATGCTATCCCTGCCACTTTAATTTGGGGTGTTTTTAACTTGTATGAATCAAATTTGCTATGTAAATTGCATTGTAAATATATCATTTATTTATTCTTCTTTTTTACCATTGTAAAGTTTTTTATTTCGTGGCAATCTTTTACTTACTTGCTTACTATCGCCTGTAATTTTGACGTTGCTAGAGACCAACTTGCCAAGGCCCAGTATTGCAAAAATGTCCTCCGGATGATAGCTCTCAAGATTGGCACCGAACATTTCCATTAGATAGTGTTGACAGAGTGAAGCTTGACATGAGCAAGAAGTACATTTAATAAGGGTTGAAAAGGCGCCGTCTGGTTCAGTTGATGTAAAGACCGTAAGCCTGCGAAAAGAGGCTTAATGCTTGGCCATTGCCAATATAACCGATTGTTGGTTTGGTCCTGAGAGGGTGATCAAAATGCTTCTTCCATTCAACAATCAACCAAATCATTGATTCAACAATCAAACAAATTATTGATATTAACAGATCTATCGTTGATTTGTGGTTAAAGAAAGATGTATGTAAGTACCAAAGAGTGTCCAAAATGAAGTTCAAATGAGGACAGTCAAAATGCTTGGTTCATTCAACCGATGGCTTTTTTGTTTGCCACAAAGATCTACCGTTGACGCAGTTGAATGCCTGCCTTTTGATTGAAAATGTATAAAGAATTACCGGCAACACAGCCTTTAAAAATTGAATTTTCGTCTTAAAGGATTCTAAAGAAGTTACAAGGCTTAGTCATTTCGATACAATTCCATTGAGTGGCGTCTGCAGTGATCCATCATATCAATCAATTTCCTTTCATAATAATCCATGAATCTACACAGCATTTGGCTTGAGATGTCTGTAGTCTATAATTGCTTATACAGTGGACTAATTAAGAAAATATGGACCTAAAGATTTACGTAGCGAAAATGCTTTGAATATTTCTGCGATACATTTAGTTTATGATAAACATATACACCGCCAAAAATACAACGTTCACGTGCCAGGCCACACAGGACAGCCAAACATTTATCCTATGGATCAAATATTCAATAGCATAGCCATGAAGAAGGTAAACGAAAGAGAGACGTGGATAACGTTAAACCAACAAATCTATGTCATAATGACGGAATATGATGAAATCGTCAGTCAATAAATTTGAGATAAGCGTGAATCAAGTTTGATACAGGTTGAGTTAAAAAATTTTCAGCGTTGGCGGAAATGTATGATCATGCATCATTCTCAAATTTCGATGACTCAAAAGATTATGCCTGTCTGGTATCCATTGAATTTTGTGCATAATTCATGGTTCGGCAAACGCCAAAACTTCTTGACTTCATCCGGTGGGATAGACTTTCTACGGTAGTAACTTGAAGCGACTTTGAGAAAATACTGATTCATCTTTGAGTCATGCATGCAGTCCTTCATTCATATTTTCCGCCATTTCTTTCAAAAAAAAAACGTGATAGCTTCCATCATTGCTTACATTAATAAATCAACCATCCGTTGTCCTGGACATCTATTTTTCATTAAACACTAAAAGGACAGAAAGCATTTGAAATATCCTTTGTAGCTTTTGAGCTATTGTAAGGAACATGGCAATCTTAAAGTTTTCCCGTCGATGTTGCTACCATATTCTAAGATGCGGTTGGCAGCGTAACAAGACTGCCAATGGACGATCACCCTCGAGGCTGCATCGGGGAATTTTTTTACAACGATCCTTTGTATCTGACAGAATTTCCATTGATTCTATTGCTTGAATAGACCTTTTAGCTATTCAGCAAAAGAGCCTGGATCGAGCGTTATTTTTATACACGAGGTTCGATCGAGTGGCGTTAGAGCTTCTATCGCTACTGTGCACATTCGAAAATTCTACAAAATGTAGCAAAGTATCGTTCGATTAAGATTCTTTTTCAGAATAGCTAAAAGGTCTATTAATATGGAAAGCAAAAGATCATGATAACGAAATTCTTTGACGCTGATCTTTACCACAGATGTCTCTTCTAACCGAGCCTTTCAGACGCAGGAACCTTGTAAAACTAAAAGAGACCCTATTGGGCAGACCCAGTTTACCTCACTAACCCTTAAGATAACTTTAAGCTATTATTAGACAGAAACTGTGACCATTTCATTTTCCTTGTAGGCCAGTGCTCAACTAGCATCGATACCGTTTTTAGCTGGATAGCGAATGGAAGAACGTATTTCTTCACAGGATCAAACACATGGCGATTCGATGATCCGAAAAGTGAAAGCGACAAACGTTTCCCGAAATCAATTGCTACTCAATGGAAAGGAGTTCCTAACAACATTGATGAAGCATTTCTTTGGGGTGGAAATTGGGTCACGTATTTTTTTAAGGTAAGACTTGTTTTGGTCTACATTGTGTCGAAGTAACATAACAGAAGCTAGGACCAGCAAATTTCATCACAGTAAACATCGTACAATCTTGCAAGTCAGTAATAAGGTTTTCTCTCAATGAATTACTGCAGGGTTCTCACATAATGGGGGCGTCATTGAACATTCTTAGCCTGTAGGCTTCTTGTCCAAGTAGGTTCTTGTAACTGTATGTGAAGCAAATTTCTTACCAATACAAATAAAAAAAAATGAATTTCAAAAGAGATGGCATCATTTAACTTTTGTGGCACTTCAATACTTTGAAACTCTATTTCGTCATGTAAGTTTGGATAATAGTCATATTTCATTTGAATGAACGGTTGGTACTGAGAAGATTAGAAAGAGTAAATGATGAACTTAGATACCAGTGGATGGATTTTTTCCTTTCTACCTTTAAGTCGCTTGATCTAACGGAACAGCGCTCTTTGAACCGTTAGGGCCATGACCTAGGAGTTAAAGGCCTCAACATCAAATGTGTTAAGTTTTCTAATTTTTCTTAAAACACTAAATGAAATGCCACTTTAGTTGCTTTGTGGCTTCATATGTGTTAAAATTCGTCCTGAGGGCAGGATTGTCATTGTTTCAAAACTTGCATCTTAAATCAAACATTCATACATTTTTTCTCAACCTGTCTTCAAATTTCAAATGGTAAACTGCAACTCAAAAACTTAGTGGGTTGAAAATCGCTCAAGGAAAATACGAGAGAATTACGGCGGCCTCTCTTTCTTGTGATTATGATATGATATGTTCTTTGAAATCGTATGTCATAAAATTTATAATTTAGACGCAGTCTGACATCGAATGACTTGAGAAAACTCTTTCAAACTGCGGGTTGTCCCGAAGCAAGTATACATGATTCGATGGGATCAAGCCATGTGAATTTACCTTTAATCAATGGCAGGCAGATGAACTTCAAAATGTTCCTCAATAGTTAAGTTGAACATAGATGCCTGATTTGTTGTTATTGATGCTTTTAGAGGTAAAATATTGATCCTGGAAGCTCAGAAATTTGGAGCATATTTTCCATCCAAACATGATATTTATGATAGAATGCATCAAATAACACAAAATTACAAAAGAAATTTGCAAAATATTCCACTTCTGCTCGTTCTTTCACGATAATTGAGATTTGAGAATTTGCGATTTTTCCTTGGTCAGTCCCAGAAAATTGTCTCCCGCCCCCTCATTTTTCAAAATATTTCAATGAAACTTTTTGAGAAGTTGCATAATAAGTAGTTGCAAAAAGTCAAGAAGTTTCATGGCTATAAAATTCTTCCTCGCAGAGTTATTTAAAAAAATCTACTAGGGGGGGGGGGGCAAATTTGCCCCCCCCAACCAAAATAGGGTTAAGGCTATTTGTTGATTTATTAACTTTGCTTCAAGCCAAAACACCAGATTTCTAATTTGGAGTGACAGCGAATTCGAGACTAACAAACGTCAAGACCAACAAACATCAAGCATAAAAACCACAACATAGGGCTCGAATCTTTGCAAAATTTAAAAATTGAGTGTGTAAAATGTTGTTGCCTAGTTCTTTCAACTGAATAGATCGAATGATACTTCAGGTCGTTTGCCATAATTCCAGAAAGAGCATTTGCGATATCATCATTATTCTTGGAATTACAGCATTTTTAAGATTTACGAAATGATGTACGAGAGGTGTCAGTAGCTTTGAAAAAGATTAAAAGCAACACAAATTCTAAACTGGTTGAGGAAAGTCAAAATGACCAATACAAGAAATACTCAGTTTTTGACGATCTACAAGATGGTGGCAAGCAAAAGTCTATAGCTTTTATGGTTCACGATTCAGCATTTTGATGACGTCACAACTTTAAAACCAGCAGAAATGTTAAAAATGCTGTAACTCTGAAAATAATGATAATATCAAAAATGCTCTTTCTGGAATCATAACAAACGTCCTCAAGTTCCCTCCAATCTATTTAATTGAAAGAATAAGGTAATAACATTTTACACATTTAATTTTAAAGTTTTGCAAAGATTCGAGCCCTATGCTAAAAACCACCAAACTAGATACCCTTGTTCAAGTTAAAGACAAATGACGGAGATATAAAGCAACTTAAATCAGGGGCCTGGGCAATCTAAAAATAACCTATTGTATTCCTATATATTTTGTGATCTCAAAAGATTGTCAAAACAATGGGACAAATGATGGCAGGCGGCCATCTTTTGCTCTTTTTGTAAGCTAGGCGTTATAAGGCATATTCTAAGACAACTTAAATCAGGGCCCTGGGAAATCCAGATACAGTCTATTGTATTCCATTATTGTATTTGATGATCTCCAGAGATTGTATCAAAACAATGGGACAAACGATGGCAGGCGCCCAAGTTTTGCTCTATTTTTAAACTTGCCGCTATATATCCGTCATTTGTCTTTAACTATCGAGGGACATTTTGAGAGTAATTGGTTATTGTTCAAAGCTAAATTGACATCTCTGGGGGCAATCAAATCGGTACACTTTTGGTGGACACTCTGCATCTTTTTATGAAGATCGTCAGATCTAAATTTGTTTGGTAATTCTGAACCTACCAAATTCTAAAAACAGTAGACTTCGCAGAGAAGGAAAGACGTTGCCAAATCAAACACAAAATTCTTCAAAACAGCATGTTTCAGATTCATCCTGGCGAAAACGAGGTTTCCAGTTGAAAAACACGAAGACAAGTCTGGTGCTTGGCTACAAAGATTGAACCGACACAATCACCATAGCAGCACGAAGCGAATTCGCCTCGTTTTCAGAGTTTCGCAAATGAAAACGAGAATCTCTCCAAAGTCTGCAAAACCTGCCGTATTCGGAATTTGATAGTCAATCGAACACACATTCTGAGTCTTCCAAGTCCACCGTTTTCAGAATTGGTAACAATCAAACACACCCTTAGATATAGGGATTTCCAAGAATTTGTCTTTAACAATACTCTATCTTTGTTTTGAGCAGGGAAGCCAATATTGGCGATACAACGATCAACTAGACAGAGCAGAGACTGTTGGATACCCAAAAGCAATCAGTACTGGCTGGCCAGGAATACCTGATAACATAGATGCTGCATTCTCACTTAATTCCACTGTAAGTTATTTCTTTAAAGGCAGTCAATGCTACATGTTTGATGGTCCAAATGATCAACTCTTCCCTGGATATCCAAAGACGATCAGTGAATGTTTCCCAGGCGTTCCTGATAATCTAGATTCCGCTGTTAGGTATTATTGGGACAACGTAGTCTACTTTTTCAAAGGACTTTACTTTTATCAATGGGATCCAGCGAACAACATTGCAATAGGACCAACGCAGATTCATATTAAGTGGAGGAATCTCTGCTTTGTGTAAATATCTTAGAGTAATTTTTTATTGTATGGGACTGTTTGGCTAGCAGACTTTTAAGCCACATAGCTTTGATGAACTTGAAATTTAAAGCAGTGGTGGCGCCAGGGGAGGGCTAGAGGGGGCTACAGCCCCCCTGTCAGAGGACATTTTGGGTTCCTGTCGGAGGAAATTTGGCAAAATGATGTACGAAAACTGCATGTTTCAGCCATCTCAGTCCCTTTGTCGGAAGGTCCAGCCTCCCTGTCGGAAGATCATTGGCGCCACCCCTGCTTTAAAGATATCCCCTTGAACGTGTTTCCTTTGTAAGTTATAACATTTTCTGTTCCAAGACGATTGTGTTGGGGCACTATTGCGATTGCGCTTGTCGGCTATTCCTTGCAAAATGCAGCCCTCCAAAAGTGTGCTAGCCAGGTCAGTCATGAAAAAATTTGGTGGTAGAGGCTTTGATTCGGTAAAGCGCAAGTAAAATTTAAAAATTGAATTCAGCCCGAGTTAAGAGTTTAACAAGAGTTGAAGAAGAATTTAGCAAGCACCGAGTCAAAGCTTATCAAACAAAATTTTGTGTTCAGCTGCGCTCCAGCAGCCGAATCAAAGTCTTTACGACAAAGCTTATATTTAGATGGAACATGTATATATTCTAGTCATATTTTTAATAAATAGCCGCGCAAACCAATGCAGTTGTAGTTGCAGTATTACCGCGGGGCGTTTTGCTGTTGGTACGCTGTAACATGTATCTAATCTCCATATAGCATATATTATTGTTAGAATTTTAAGAAATGTGGAAACGGAACTGTTGAGACTTTTCCAATAGAGGAAGCATGCATTGAGAAAAGAAGCCTTTTTTGTCTGCAGAGAATAAACAAATCTCCCTCGATATCTTCGATAGGCAGATCCCCTTCGATGAAAAACTGAAAACAACTGATGACAGAAAACAGTGCTCTGTGAATAGTTGAGGTCATAACCATAGGATCAGCGATATAAGATTTTAAGTATGGTACATTTTCTCGTCCTTCCCAAGAAAAAATAACGTTTTAAGAGCCAGTTTAAGTGATCATGTGACTTTATGTTCCAGGGTGTTAAGCCGGATCTCCACTAGGCGGAAAAATGTCGAGGCGGAAAAAATTCCGGCAATCTAATTGGCTAATCGGATTATCGCCGCGGAAAAATGTCGACCCCCAAATAGTAGGAATACGTTCTACTTTTCGCGGCTCGACATTTTTCCGCCTAGTGGAGATCCGGCTTTAGACATTGAAGAACTTGCTAGGAAGACAGACTCAATTCTTTAACAGCTTCTAATATCATCAAGCAACAATTCAAAAGTCTCAATCATTACTTCCAGCCTCTTTGGTCATGTACAGTCGCAAAGATTGTAAAATATTTCCTACCACTTCGAAAATTTAGTAAAATAAAAATGATCAATATTTGTTCACCTCTATTCCAAAACTGTGAAGAGAAACATAATGATATGTAACGCACTGAGCTGGTCTTACAGAAGCCGTAAACTTCATCGGGGAAGACAATAGCCCAAATGGTAGGGTCATATTCGAAAGTGCCTATTGTTGGAGCAAATGCAGCATTGCTCAGTATGGTAGGAAAAGTATTCGGTACAGTTTCTAGAGTTTTGAGTTACAGTTTCTCTTCTTGACTTAACAGTTTCTAGAGTTTTGAGCTTCACACACTTTGTCCATTTCAATCGATTCTTCTAAGATTATATAGTTGGATTTCCTACTGTGAGAATCAAACTTATTTATCCTTTTGAGAATTATATTATGGTTGATATTGTAAAATAAGTTAATTTTGTTTTCAAATTGTACGCATGGGGATTTTCCAGTGTATATATCGTCAAAGAAGTATGTATATATTCTTAACTGATTTTATCAGTCTTGGTTTGAACATGATTTGATCACACCGTTACGCTAGTTTGACGATCCCTTTTCGCTGGGAGTAGATTGGCGCATCCTTCGCAAAAATTATTCATATCGGAAGTAACCTGTATTTACACTGGCAGCATTGTCCTCGACGCTTTGTAAATAAGGCAAGCATTTCATGATGTATTTGCTATGTTTGGACAGACGCGAATCATATTTGGAAGGTCTCCCATCGAATTATCTCACGTATGAATCAAGCGTTATGTTGAAGGTGTTGTAGCGCAGTGGTGTTATCTGCTGACGTTGCAGCCAGAACAGACGGGCAGACAGGGTTGGATACACACTACGACCCCATCACTTGAGCGTCATCAAAAAGGGGTCATGGACTCAATCAACGCTTAGCTCCTTTTGCAATCCCAGCGCTTGGCGCTAAAAACCGCACCTTCACCTTAATTAATTTAATACTAAGAGAATTCTAATGCCACACCGAGTAAAGCGGCCTTTGTAGACGGGGTTACCATGCATAAAGAATATCAAATAGATAAAGAAACATGAAATGAAAGTAAAACTGGCGTCTGTTGTACGTCATGGAATTCAAACCATATATGCAACATCAACAAAGCCGCTTAAAATGCGCATCCAGCTCTAATTTCTAACTCATCCCCACTTAACATTAAGTACTGCCAAGCTTCAAGTCTGATCTCCTTTGGACGATTTTCTGGACGATCGTCATAAAATTTCGCGACAATACAAGCGCAGTAGGACATTTCTAATCGACCCATCAAAAAATTTCGCTGGACCAAATCTGAAAGTAGATTTTAAGTTTCTTCTGATGATTTGGTTCGCTGAGTTTTATACGGCAGTTGAGTACAACCATTCAAAGCATTGCGAAGGATGTGTCCTGTTCAATCATACACAAACTTTAGCCATCACTCAAACACAGCAGATCTTCTATGACGCCCATTTACGGGGAACTGACTGAGTTAAAGCGTTTAAGACAACTAGCCTATTTAAAGGATCATTTCCAACCAGCATGCTTTGCGCGTGCTATCTCTTTGTTGGCCTGTGTTCACCATTTTTATGGCCTAATAATATGGCAACAGCAAAGAGGTGACACATGCAAAGCATGCTGGTTGAAGCAAACTCTTTAAATCCTTCTCCACTATCTCCGTCGACTGTCATGAAGACCAATCCGGAATACTGGAATCTAGAATGCTGAAAAAGGCTTTATAAGCAGTATTGAGAGCGGAGACCCTTTCTCTAATGGGGTTCATGGAAGATACTGCATATGCTACTTTAGGTGTAAATCTTTAGCTAGTTGATTTCTAATTTATATGATAGCTAATAGTTGGCGCCAGGCGTCACAGGATTCTCTAGTTTTCTTTTGTTTATAAAAGGCACTGGCAGCACGAAGCTCTTTTAGGGTATAGAAAAAATGTTATTCGTCATCTAATGTTTGCACTTTTTGTTAGTTCTAAGTTTTCAATTATATCAAAGGAATCTCATAGTTATTTCCCTTACTTTTACATGCGATGTTTTCCACTGCCGTTTTTGAAGGGTTGATGCCTTTCCCTTGCCCTGTCCGGTAACATAAACAGCCTAAGTAACTTATGGAAGCGGGATGCGAGCTCGTATACGTCACTGGTTTGTTTTGCATACTGTTTCTACAGAGTTCTTATCACGCATTCTCGTTGCACGATTGGATTTTTAATGAAGGTAATATATTTTTGGAAATAAAAGAAATACTATCCCACGTGTTGGCGGATAGTACGACTGACATGTCTGCTTCGTGTAAACAAATAACTTAGCGAACGGCTTTTGAGCATCAGCTGGGATTAAATTATGTGATCCTAGCCTGGGAATTTATCTCAAACGGCTAAAAAAGAGACTGTGTGACGAAAACTCTGTAGCAACAATATGCAATAAAAACAAGCAATGTTTATGAGGATTATATCATGTTTTGTGGGTAGATCGTTGCACCAAACTATTTTCATCCCGTTGCACGGAAATCGCATTTCCTTAAAAAACTTGAAGACTGTATTCGCCTGAATGAGGTGGCAGTGAAGCGAGACAGTCAACACAAGAACTGACTTCATCTTTTAGAACAGTCTTGAACGTAAAAGGTTACAGCCAGCAAATTTCCTCACTCACATATATAGTAACTTCCCGCTAATAATCAGCGAGGAGGCCTATTCATCTGTATGCCTCAGCAAAGCTTGATTTAAAAGTAGTACAGCCCTAACTACGTTTTTATTCCCAATTAGTTGAGTGAAGTCCAGTGAAGTGAGCTTCGTGTTGAATTCCTTTGCCTGCAAGATTGTGTATATTGCAACAACATTTCTTTATTTAAGTACAACACATAAAGTTGCATTCTTTAAGCCAGTTGACTGTTTTTGCTGTATAGCTGTATATATGGAACTTATTAAAATATGTGTATATACAAAAATATATCCATCTGATACTCGAAACTATTTCATTTTTGACTGCTACCTACCATGCATAACGATGAAGTACCGTATACGTTGCAAGGCTATCAGAATAAAAGATAGGGAGGTCAATGCTGGAACATATTTGGACGGCAGGTTGGCGTACAGACGGAATGCAGTAAGGTTCATAAAGAAAACTAACATTTGAATATTTTACAGTATGGATCATGAGCGATAGGACACCCAGCGTGTAGCAGTTTAAGTTTATATCAGTAGTGAGAGCCATCTTAACTTATTGTTTTTTGTGTGTCTTGAACTTGTTTTTATTTCGTACACAACCACCCTTCAATGTTTCGTAATTTTGAAATTTTCAGTAGTGAGCCACCTTAAGTGAAGATCCACCTTAACTCGTAGTGGATCTTCATTTAAGGTGGCTCACTACTGAAAATTTCAAAATTACGAAACATTGAAAGGTGGTTGTGTACGAAGTAAAACCAAGTTCAAGACACAAAAAAAAAAAACAATGCGTTAAGGTTGCTCGCCACTGATATAAATTTAAACTGGTAGACACTGGGTGTCCTATCGCTCATGTATGGATTGAACAATCTTTTGATAACGGTAAAATGATCCAATGGCAGAAATTAGCCACAAAAATATCGTCTTGCTTTATTGAACTGTTCTACTTGCATTCTTGCTCTTGTTCATCATACTATATTGTCATATTTCTATACTAACTCGGGTATCAAAATTTACAAATTGGGGAAATTGGTCGCATTTCCCTAGGCAAGCACTTTCGTTAAAAAGGTGACAGCAATGTCGTATCAAGCACGCACAATCCTTTCATTCTGAACGTTGGCGATTTAGGAACTGGACGATGTCAGATCCTCATAGAGTTGAAATATATAAGCTGTAATTTCAAGCAGGGGCGGCACCAGGTGGGCAGGCGAAGGGAGTGAAAGAAAGATTGGGGTCTGGGGGCTTGCTCCAGGCAAATTTTTTATGACCACGCCATCCAGAACGTCGGAAAACGCCCTTTTGCAGGATAGGATAATATTTGTGTTCATCATTGATCTAACATGATATGCTTTATTTGCAAGCCCTTGTTCACTTCAAGTAGTGAACGAGAAAGAAAAGATTTGAAATTGGACATTTATCTTAACATTACCTTCACATGTACCAGGTGTCTCAAAAAAGCACCCCTTTTGACAGGAAATAGGAATGAAACGATAAGGAATCATCTCCGAGCGGACAGCTAATTGTATCAATCTTCAACTTAGCTCCGCATACCTTGCGTTTAAAAATCTTTCACCAAACACCGGAGATACAAGCTTGCAAAGTCAAATTTACAGTGCACCTGAAAGCATAGGTTTTGAGAAAGGGCCTAGCCATGTTATACCTGTAAACTTTAACTTTCAGCTTTTTGCTTCTGAAAAGGATAAAAGACTCCTGGACATCGCCCTTATTAAACAAATATGATAAAAGTGTGGTAAGAATGGTAAAATAGTGACACATCTCCAAAATGAGCGTGTATGTGCTGGGGGCCCTGGGAACGAGGTTGTGCATGTGCTCTTCTTCTTTGACACTTGGGATGGAATGCAATGCACGGATTAATTCCTCAAAGGCATAACTATTTGTAGAGCAATTGAAGCAATTCAAGGTATAATTCTTTTCGAAAGAAAAAGCTAAAGGTCAAAGTTGAAATTCTTTTACGATATGCCTGTGATATCAAATCATGGCTAGGCCCTTTTACAAAACCTCTGGTTTCAAGTGCATTCCAAAATTAGACTTTGTGAACTCATATTTTATCGTTTCGTTCCTTTGTTTAGTCAAACGGGGGTACTTTTCTTGAGACACCCGGTGCATGGATGAATAAAAAAAGATGTAGGAAGTAAAATCGTTGCAACAACTGATCACTGAATTAAAGGAGTACCGATCTCCAAGAAGGAATAAATGACCCCCCAACGTTTTTTCATCGACTTTAGGCGACGTATAAAATCGATCCTCAAAAATGTGGGGTGGATATGTCCACCCCAGTCCATCCTGTGGCGCCGCACCTGATTTCAAGAACTGTTGGAGATATCTGAAAATCCAACAATGGTAGAATTATAGCTAAGGGAGCTGTCATAAAGTATGGAACAGAGGGGGGCGGAAGGGATTTGACAGGGTCATCAAAATTATTGCATGGAAAATGTTGGGCTAGCAAACTATTACAAGTGACAAACATTGGCCATGAAGCTATATTTGTTTCGAGATTTGCTTTCAATGTTTTACAATTGTTTTAAACACTGTCAGCATCATCTTAGCTGTTTTCTTGATCATTGATATTGTTCTCCATCTCAGTGCCTAACACAGAGGTATCTACATGTTCTTCCCTACCTTCTTTAAACGTTATACCGGGTCCTGCAGATACGGTATTGACAACATGATGCATAGACAAAAACTTAAACTGTAAAGTGCTTAAAAAAGTTTCTGAACTACAGAGTTCATTTTGAAGCCCTGGGGTCGTCAAATAGTTTTTGCTGATGTTTAAGGGGCTATCTAAACATTTTCTGTATCTTGCACTGGGCTACGTAATCTTACGGCGAATTTTGAAATCCCTTCCGCCCCCCTCTGTTTAATTCTTTATGACAGCTCCCTAAGAAGCAGAAAAGTTTCTTTCAAGCCATTGAATTCAAAGCGATTGGTCGTAGATGTTATAACAACCAACAAGAAAAGATCTTGTATTACAATAGCAAAGGTTGCTTTAATTGACACCTCAATTAAAAGCGATTAGTGACTGCAGGCAGGAAATTATCTCAACCATGAATCAAAACAAACAAGACAACAAAAGTCGCCCAGAACTTTAGGGAAAATTCTCGCCATGTGCAAGCAATATGTGGTTTACGTGCTTATAAGAAACGAGAAGGGTAAATCTAAAGTTCTGTCGAAGATTTTGTTCATTTGATTCAGGAGCCGAGCAGAAGGCATTATGATTCTCGGGTATTTAGGGCTGAAATGAAGCAATTACCACACAGCTCCTGAATAAAATAAACAAAATCTTCGAGAAAGAACAACAAGGGCAGATTTTGTAATGCAATAGCATCAGTTGCTTTGGTTTACACCTCAATTCAAAGCGATTAGTGAATGCAGACAAAAGAAATTCTCTCAAGCAGAAATTCAAAACAAACGAAGACGCAAAGTTGCCCTGAAACCAGTACGGCAAACTCTCGTTTGGTGCGGGCGAAGGGAGGTTTTTAAGAGATGTAATGTGCTCATAATGAAAGAAGAAGGGTAAATCTAAAGTTCCGTCGTGGGCATTTTGTTTACTTGATTCAGGAGCTGAGCAGTGACTGCGTATATCTGAGCAATAAATGTGCTAAAATTGTAATGCCCTCTGCTCGGTTTTTGAGTCAAATAAACAAAATGCCCCAGACAGAACTTTAGATTTACCCTTCTTCTTTCAATATGAGCACATTACATCTCTTAAAAACCTCCCTTCGCCCGCACCAAACGAGAGTTCGCCTTACTGGTTTCAGGGCAACTTTGCGTCTTCGTTTGTTTTCAATTTCTGCTTGAGAGAATTTCTTTCGTCTGCATTCGCTAATCGCTTTGAATTGAGGTGTGAACCAAAGCGACTGATGCTATTGTATTACAAAATCTGCCCTTGCTAGACAGAACTTTAGATTAACCCTTCTTCTTTAATTAAGTACATGACTTCTCTTAAAAACCACCTTTCGCTTGCACAAGGCGAGAGTTTACCCTACTCGGGGCAACTTTAGCGGCAGTGGTTGTTTTGATTTACTGGTTGACAGAAATTTCCTTTGTCTGCAGTCAGTAATCCCTTTGAATTGAGATGTCAATTACAAAATCTGTCCTTGTTATAACAACCCTTTTAATACTTGGAAGTTTTGCTGGAATCGTGCATCTATTCTCCAATTTGTACCGTGGCAAACGAAATACCATTTCCTCATCCCGTCCGGATTACTGAAATTAAGACCCCACACAAAGTTAAAGTAGCGGTAAAAGTCACCTTAATCTAGTGGCGCAACACATAGCTAGTTGATAGACACTTGTATTGCAAGATGATTGAAGATGTTGTAAGATTCAATCTCTTCATTCAATATCATAATCATTAATATAATCTGGTAAGGGATGTGTTGAAAAATCAATTCTTCAGTAAACCCAAGATTATTCGTTATGAAATTGGGTAAAGTCAAGGAAATCTAGGAAGACCACATTTAATGCAGCAAAAGATCCGCTTTATTTCTTCCTTATCATGTATCATTAACACTTAGAAGTGTTATTTCATAGCCTGTTAACCAGACCCGATTTAACAGGCTAGTTATTTCAGAGCATGTAAGATAAGCATGAAGAATTTTCACCAAGGAGTTTGGTTCAGCATGGAAGCAGAATATTTGCCAGTTACGTACACGTTTTTTTTATAAGAAACCGGTTTATAAGAAACTAGTACTAATATGGCCAAAATTTTGAAGTACTAAGAAACTTTTCAAAGTTAAAAGCATGAATTTTATAGCAAATAGATCGTTGAACCTTTATTACTGGGCAATATTAGATAACTGTTTGTGTTTTCAACATAACAGAACACTGGTTATTCCTGTATGATATTTTAAATGTCAAGAAACATATCTGCTGCAGTGTTAGCGACGACATCGATAATTCTAAATTGAAAAATAAGAAACCAATTAAGAAACTTTTAGTGCTAAAATGGACAAAATTTCATGTTAATTTAAGAAACTTTTAGTACTATTGCCTGATCCAAATTTCTTATAAAAAAACGTTTAGCACCATTAGCTTGCACATAGTCCTTTTATTCCAAAGACTATGGCTTCGATGAAAATGAGATTCAAAATGTTAAGACCTGACAAAACGAGCAAACATCGTTTTCTGAACGCCAACATTATGAAATTCGCTTCTCCGTTTGAAATTTGCTTCCCAAGCAGTGTGGTCCCGTTTGGCTGAGTTACAAACATTGCATGCTCGATCTGTACCCTTACGACCTCGGGCTTTATATTTTCCTGTACAACACAAAACCGGTTAGCATGCGCTTAATATTACCCTCTGATTTCCAAACAAAATGACGTCATCAGCTGATATCCAAAATCAGTGGATAAGTGGATAAGTGGATAACCTTAACACGAAATGAGACATCAAAAAATTTGAAAAGGATTGCTTAGCATTTGAAAGTGCTGTTCATCTGCATCTATAGCAATTTTCCATTAGGTCACCTTTAACGGACAAGTCTGGGGTTGCTATAAGTGTCAATTATTCAAGAGATTACACGGTTTGTGAATGGTGTGTAGTACTTTTTTCAATTTTTTTCTCTCTTGATCTGCGAAACGACATTTCAATCTGCTAAGAAGTGCGAAATGACATAATTTTCTAAGACTTCACTTCGTGTTCACCTGAACGAGGCTGCCAAATGTGTTGAAAGTACATCACACACATTGCTAGCCTACTTATCGCGCCTTCGCACACTCGTACAATGTACAAAATGGCAACGATATTTGGCCTAACTTACGAAGATTCATTGCGAAGATTATGAAAGTTGAAGGCATCAGAACATGGAAAGAACTCACGATTGGTGTTCAGCAGTTGGTAAGGTTGCTTATCCTCTGAGTCTTGTGCTTTGACTTCACAAAAAAGGAAGCAATAGTGGTTGACTGCTTCTCTTTCACATCAACAGTGAAAAGAAGGTACACCTCATTGTAAAGAAACCTGACCCTGTTTGTTAGGTTCTTTAAGGCTAGAATTTTTTATATTCTAACAACAATTCACAATGCAAATTTACTAGTTACATTATTTACAGGAATACTTAAAGGGAGTACAAAGACCAGCATGCTTTGCACAAAGTCTGCGAGTCGCTCTCCACAGCTTCCCGAATAACTGACTGTATGAAATTCACAGAAACAAAAACAAACGATCGCAAAGGCTGCTGGTCTTTGTTCTCCTTTTAACGACACTACGAGGACGATGCCATTGGGTGCAAAATACTATGACTACTCCGTGGCACCACAAAAAACTAAGACAACTTATATATGAATTATCAAGGGAAAAATAAAGACACGAGAAAAAGAAAGAGGCAGAGAACACTAAAATCTGTTTCAAATTCGATATCAGGTGAAAATTTCGGCGAATGATAACAAACAAGATGTTTGCTGCAATCATGAGTAATTTTGCGTTATCATAGATCTCACCTCATATATAATTTCAGACAGACTTTAGGGCAGAGATGCAAAAGGTCCTTGACCTTCCTCCAAACCTGGATTTCCAAGGTCCCATCTTCTTCATTTCAAGGTTTCGTGAAAACAAGGAAAGACAGACTTTTTATATATCAAGAACGGTATTAACTGGTATTTCCTTTCCATTATATATCATATATCCGAATTATTAGATGTGTTAAAACCATTGCCTGCTGTCTGAAAAGAAATTCAAAAAGTGGTTAGGGTACCCAGTTTAAGTTTTAACTCGAGAACGATTTTAGATGACTTTTTAAATATTGTCAATAAATCATTATACGGTGGCGTAGCAAGGTTAACTTTACTGGAGACTTGAAATGAGGGGTCTTTGCTTCTGGAAAGGTTTCTGAAGATACACCTTTTACTTTGGCTTAGAATGCCACTCTTAATCTCACGTTTCCCAGTGCTAGAATGGAAAGTTTGACAAATTTCATATAGTTATACTTGAGCAATTACCTACCTCAAGAAAAGTTTGAGTAACAACTCCTTATTTTGGCTAACTATCTCGATCCAATGTTTGCCAAGGCACGAATGGAAACTATTACAACCTTGTGACAATTTTCCTATGAATTAATGTTAGTAAGAACATTTCAGAGGAAATCAACCTTCGAATTGACTTAGAACGACTCCCAGCCTTGCAGATTCAATTTTCCAATATGAGGACATAAGATAACTATAAATTCTCAATTTTCCTAATAACATTCATCAATTTTTATGCGAAACTTCCTCCAAACCAGGTTTGTAGGTGTGTAGTGTTGTTGCGTCTCTGCTTTTGGGAATGAAAGACTCCAAAGGCCAAAAAGATTGAATCCGAACTGTAATAATTCAACGGCCGTTCGACACCAACGAATGACTCCCTGGGATCAGGGAATGAGCCAGTTTCTATGAAATAGCAAATTCAGTACGACGGTTTGCACCGTGTATATTGTCATCAAAATCAACGATTTTTGCAAATACTCTTCGAAGAAATTCTGTAAAGGCTTCATGAATTCCCCCTTTCAGTTAAGCCTCAGCCTCTATAAAAAACTCCTCCCCTTTGAGTACAAATTTTGAATAAGCCCTATCTAAGCCCCCACATATGTCAATTCCAGAAGTTACCAAAGATTGTTAATTTATTTAGCTTAAATATGCTTGCATGTTGATTTTGATATGGCATGGAATAAAAACTGTGTCAAATGTATGTATTTGACTCGTAAAATTGTATGTTGAATCCACAAAATTTGGAGTAAAAGATTGATAAACCTATCATGTATATATGTATATACTTTTCTTTTATCAACTAACTTATTTAACAGAACGATAGAATGGTGGAGTAATCAGAGTTTGCTGTGGCAAAGTGAATAGTTTATCAAGCTCTAGTAATAGAAAGGACATACATCCCAAAGTTGTATCGAAATTACAGATAAAGCAACTTGTGACTTTATTTCAACCATACATGTGGTAGCTAATATGAGTTATTTGGAAGGATTAACCACATATCAGTCAATATTTGGATGCCTGTGGAAGGGTGCCACGGAGTCCTATCAATGACACCGCTCCATTCATCAAAACTAAGGCCTGTGGCATGATTTTACTATCCTTTGCATGAAAGCTGTTTTTGACACATAGAAAGAAAGTGACGCAGTTGAAATTGTTGGAGATTAGCACAGATAAAATTTGTGGTTAAAATGTATGTATTGGAAGAAAAATTTATAGAACTAAAGACCTATGAAAAAATGCCAAAAGGCAATGGAATTGTAACTAATACTATTTCAAAGTGGGTCAAGCAAACACCAAACATGGTAGGACAGTACATAATCTTAAAGAGCTGCTCAAAGACAGAAAGGATTTTATTCGGACCTCGCCTGAAAACCCGATTTCAGGTTTCTTGATGTTACCACGACCGAAAAATTAGATATAGCCCTGAGTGAGTTCGTTGCTCTCCCCTTCCTCTGAGGTACAAGACTCTCTCCTGCAACAGTATTGGCTGTTCGAAAACAATGGCAAACATAAACTGTGATTCAAAAGTTTCTAATCATTCGAATAACAGCAATGAAACCTTGTCACTGAGCAACAACCATTACTATGTTGCTTCGTTTTGGAATCGAGGTCACATTATCAGTGTTACCTAGCCAACCGAAAGATCACTCATGGCTGCTAATCTGTCCACTTTTGACAGATTTTAGAGCAAAATGCAAAGCGCGTTCATTTGGCTTTGTGATCAGTATATGATGTAAGAAGACTCTGGGAACGAAGTTGGATGTCGTCAAGACTGACAAATTAAAGTCAATGAACGTTTCTCTAAAGACAGGACAAAAGATGGCCATGGAGTAACCATTGTCCCATCGTTATTGTACAATAGGCTACAGTTAGATTGCCTAATCCCAATTAAAACTATTTCGTTCCAAAAATACCTTGAATGCTCAAAGCAAGACAGTAAACACTTCATTATTGATTGAATCAGTAACTTGCCTTTGCAAAGCAACTAATCAACAAATATGCATTTTATCACTTTGCTCTCATCTGCATCCCTGGCAATTCATTTCTCAAACGAAGAAAAAGTTTAATAGCTATTATGTCATATGATAATATCATTGGACAGTCATTTTCCACCAGTAAAGTAATTTCAAATTGCAATAATGTATCTCCTGCATCAATGTTCATCGTTACTTCATTCCTTCATTAGACCATTGAAGCCTCTGCCTCTCTATGGCAGCGACCTAAGTTTGAAATCAATGATTTCTTGACGAAATTCAATGGGACTCGTATCAAATCGAAAAGAGACAGAAACACGTAACCGTAAACAAACCTGTTATCTCTATAATTTATGTTGTTGCTCACATTTGGCCATTGTGCTCTGCTTAGAATTTGGTGGGTGGATGAATCCACAATAAAGTTACTTCTAAAAATCCACCAACATTTCTGCAATCCTAAAACATACGAGTGTTTGCTTTGTTTATCTACAAAGTTCAAGAGTCCATCTTCAATATAACACCTTTATTTTGAGAAAAGTAGTGGAAAACTCTCTTCCTTTCTAGACATTGGCAGCCTTTCTCAGCCATTTTTCCTGGCCTTCAACCAAAGAGCTCCGTCACATATTGTACTGCTGCCATACCTCATGTGGAGGAAGTGCATTTGCATTTAATGATAATAATAACATGTGCTTTTTTCGTGCTAAGTCGACCTTTGGCACCTCCTGTGCATTATTGTCCTATGCAGTAGTCTCGACACATTAGTGTTTGAGTTGGATCTCGAAACCACTGCATAGCACAAATAATGCGCAGGAGATGTCAAAGAACAACGCAGGCCCAAACTTTCCAAAAAGCACATGTGACGGAGATCTTTGGTTTAAGGCCAGGAAATATGGCTGAGAAAGGCTGCCAATGTCTAGGAAGGAAGATAATTCTAAAGGTAGGCAAAGAACCTAATCCGATCAAATCAAACCTAACTGTGTCCTACCGCTCATGCTTCAATAGATAAGTTTGAAAGACGTCATTCAAATGCATTTCTGTAACAGGAAATTGGTGCTTCAACTTAAAGGGGCTGGGTCACGTCATGTAAACAAACTTCTTTCGAAACGACAATTTTATGGCATTTCAATGCAGGCAAAGAATCTAACCCGATCTAATTCAACCTAATTGTGTCCTATTACTGATGATTGAAGCAAAGTAATGGTGTTACTGGAACACGCAGTTTATGTTATCAGATCATATTTTTCGAGCTGATCAAATGAGTTGCTGCAGCAGCTCTTAGATAAAACTCTTTCTTTGCTCAACACTGTATGAAATTCCCCACGTCTGGATGACTGTTCAATGCTGGAAAAAATGTGGGATCATTTCTGAACGAGGTTTGAATCTAAATAAACCCACGATCAAGTTATCGAAAATTTGTCGGCAACTTTGATAAGTCAAATGTTGTGATTTACAGAGTTCAGATATTCCTTTCAAAGGATATTCCAGGCAGCGGTTTTTCAGCGAGGGAGGCCTCCAGGACTGGGTATTGATGGAGAAGAAATTTCTGTGCACGTTTCCCTGGGTGTTCCAATGAATGAAAATATTAGTACCTAAACAAAGTTGTTAGCAAATTTGAGGTTAACGTTAGCTAAACTCACAGCAGCAACGGACTAAATCATGCTGTTTGTAATCCTAGTTTCAGACGCAGATATCCTCTGCTTTGAAGCATTTTATTTTGATATACGTGGGAAATATCATGTAATGTAGCCGTCATATTGTGTACCAACGGGGAGAAATGTCAAGAAGATTACGCCTGAAGATGTCGGGTAAATAAAAAACTATCTTCACATTAAATTATGCCGGGTGAGTCAATAAAAAGGCCCGGCGTTTGAAAGAATTCTTCTTCCTTCACATCCAAGCAAAAATATTGAAAGCCGTCTTGTTATATTCCCACTATATCCAATTTGGCTCGGCAATTTACCTCGCTTTAATAGGCCATTTCTTCCCATCAATATGGGAGACTTTCTGCAGAAAGCCCTTTTCGAAACCTTGCAAAAGGGAATGCAAACGATGAGCAAAGATCTTTGTCTTCCTTCCATGCAATAATGACACTTACATGCATTCACGTTCATGTATTTTGTCCTCTTGGGAGAATGGAATTCCCCTGAATAGCTTAATCATACCAGGGGGACGACATTTTCACTCCCCAAAGAGGAAAGTATATAAGTGATCAAATCATTGATGTAAGGTAAGCATATTACGGAAACGAGCTCTTGATTTCAAAGCGTTTTTAAATCAGAAAATCCCTTGTAAAGGCTTAACAGAGTGAGCAATTTCAATTGAGAAAACTTCGAAACATCATTGAGCTTGATAGCATATTGCAAAATTTCTTTGCTTACACGTTCAAAGAGGACTTGCCTTTCAAACGCCGGAACTTTTTTGACTCACCCTGTATCGCACATCGAAGACGATGTATTTTTGGCTCTAAATACTCTATGACTCACATAGATAGAGTTTTAATACTGTGTTGTGATGTATCTCAAGAACTTTTCATTATCCTGATTTCAACTCTTGCATAAAGTTCAAGTAATGATTCGATTTAAAGCCATTTTTGATAGGGCAGAAGATGAAAAGATACAAGCTGTGAAAATTGATACTAAGAAATGAAAATAATAAGTCTATATAAAGCAAGGGAGGGTATTATGCCAATCCCACCCCCAACGGCCCACAGTAAAATGTTATTAGTGTTGTAGAGTCTTGTTTGTAGTTGTTTATTTGCAGTTAATTGCTAAGGTATATTTTCAAAGAAAAGGTTCAGCACTGTATTAAAAATTTAGAAGTCTTAAAATGTTTATATTGTTGCTTATCTATATGAAAACACTGTCAACCCTTTTAAGAAGGTAGAGAAAATTTGAATATAACCATAGTAACCCTTCTTTCAAAGATCAGAGATGGCGCCAGGGAAGAAATGCTGGGGGGGGGGCAAAAACTGTCAGAGTGCCGACGGCGAGCGAAGCGAGCAAAATTTTTACGGGCCACACCTTCCAGATTGGCTTCAAATGAGACTACACTCTCTAAAAGCATAACAAGCAAGTTACGAGAGTGCCGACAGTGCACAAAAATTTTCAAAAATTCAAGTGCCGACGGGAGGGGCTCAGTGGATTTTTGGGGGGCTCCTGCCCCCCCCCCCCAAGCACCCCCGGTCGCGCCATCCCTGTCAAAGATTACTTCATTTTGAAATTGCCAGAGAACAACAGAAGTGCTGCTTTGGAAGCAACCACTTTATTTTGCCTTTCTTCTGCCATAAACAAGCAACCACTTAGATTGACTCAAACATGGTCTCAAAACTTTATGGCGAAACCTATTCTAAGCAACTTTATAACAAACGGGATGATTCAAGCTAAAGCTCCTTCAAAGCAGCCATACGAACCGGAAATAATTTTGTTGGAACACCTTGCAGAAGGTTAGACTGATAACAATGAGTCCCTTGTATCCCTGCGGTAAACCTTGCTCAAGAGGGACTCATTATGAAACAGTGAAAAACCCGGCCCTATCTGCTGCATTTGATCGATCGAATTATGATCGAACGACTGCCGTAGCTCTGTTCAAAGGGCACTCCTCGGAAAGAAAAGGCGACAAAAACCACGTTAAGCAGACGTTTCATCAAAGACACTTGGTATAAATCTGAAGAAGGAAGTTCACTTTACCTGGTGAGTGCAAAATAAGTCTTTCGACGCTACATTTTCCATATTTTTAAGACCAAAACAAACCAGAGCAATTTACAACAATGTGCCGCAGCAACTTCGTTCAAAATCTAGTCAACTGCATCATTCGAATTGAAAATTCGACTGCATTGTTCTTGGCTAAATCTCGCGATCTGATTGGTACTGGAGGAACTGCGAAGTTTGGGCCTAAATAGGGCCAGGTTTTTCATACTAATACTATGAGTCTCTATTGACCAAAGCGCCATTATCAAGTCAAAGAGCACAGGGAAACAACAGACTCATCGTCATAAGTCTAGGAGAAGGTAACGTACTACCTGGAATCAACTAGAAATTTCTGTGCACTTTTTTTATTTCTCATACTCCATGTATGGTCAAGCTGGACCGTAGAACATGACAAGGAGCCTGCTCATAGCATGATTTTTTTTTACATGCCAATAAAAATTTAAAATACGGATTTACTAGTTACACTACTTACAGAATACTTGACTACACTACAAGGACGATGCCACTGGGTGCAAAATACTATGACTACTCCGTGGCATCACAAAAAGCTAAGACGATTTACATATGAATTACAAAAGGAAAAAAATACAAGACATGAAAAAGAAGCAAAGAACATTACACTCTGTCTCAAACTAGATATCAGGTGAAAAATGTCCGCGAAATAATAGCAGACGAGATGTTCGCTGCGTTATGAGTAATTTTGCATTTTCATAACATGATTCATCTACTATCAACATTTACACGAGGTTACAAAAACTGAACAGCTTGGAACATGGTCCAAAAGTCATACATTTCAAACTCCCAGATTTTACGGAAATCAATGAGCGACATTTCCTTCTCACTCAATCGAGCTATGCTGTCGGCTTTGAAAGAACGACCACATCAAGTCGGATATGACCATGTCATTAGCCTTATATAATCCATTTCGCAAGGTTAAGCCAGCACCTACTTGGTGGCCTAGTAGCGCATAAGAAATTGGCTGGAAATTTACCCTAAGTGTTGAATTCTGAATGATTTGGCATCAATTTTCAAAGAAACTTAATCAACGAGTTTATATTTGGACTGGAAGATGAAACTTGAACATGGAACGAAACATAATTATTTTCGAAAGATCACGCATACATCTACTTTGACGTAAGAGTCTGCCCGTCTCAGGAAAGGTATACATATAAGGTCAAGGAAGTGTATAGCTTTCAGGTCATTGCCTGAGAGAAAATTTCTGTTCGACCAAGAAGCAAATATGACCTTGAAGTGCATTAGTGGAGACATGGTCGTCCCACTTGCATACGAATGGTGGTGAAGTGTGCCTGGATAGTAAAAACCGGGATGAACCAAGAGACTATGCGCTGTTCATTAAAAGCTGCCTTGGCCTTTTACACAAAATAAGCGGGTACCAGTATTTACACAACCAGGGATATAAATAAGCTTCTTTATGATACAGCAAGCAAAACTCTCTAGCAAAGCATTGCTTCTCTTACGCTCCATCGTTCACGGTGTGTGTGCGACATCGATTTGAATGGAAAATTTTCAGATTGTTTTGCTATGTTTCCAAATGTAACCTTGTACAAATCTCTTAAAAGGAATGAACGGAGATGATAAGTGGAGAAAATCTATGAAATAGGACAAAGAAAACTCCTACGCATGTTATTGTTCCTCTAGCTAAACAATAAGGCCCAATAACCACACACATGTGGAGATTATCAAATACAATAGGCTAATAATAGAATACCCAGACTCCTTATGTGCGGGGTTTTTGTCCATGTTGATTCTCTTTAAAGGGGCAGGGTCACGTAACCGTAAACAAACTTGCTATTTTCTAGAATCTATATTGTTGCCCACACGTGGCCATTGTGTTCGGCACAGATTCATGTGGATGGGGTGAATCCACACCAAAGTTGCTTCCAAACATCCACCAATATCTCTGCAATCATACAACTAAGGGTACACAGTCATGGGGATAGAGTCAAGTGAACAATCAGCCAGATCTTCACAGCTACGCTGAGGGCCTTTTCTAAAATGTACGTATTACTTATCAGGCACTTATCAGGGAAACATGTACTCAAATAGTAGCAGTTATGAGGCGTTACAATTCCTTTGTTTCACTTTCCTTTACTGCAAATCAGAAAATTTGGCAAATCTCAAATTGCTGATAAATATATGCACGAGATAAATCACAATAGTATCTTTAAGGTATCTTTGGTGGATTGGTAGATCTTGTCTATGAAAATCTGGAAATTGAAATTCATTCAACTGTCCTACTACGGCAGAAGTACAGGCAGAGAGTCACGTCAAATTTCAAATGAAGGAAAGAGTTAACGTAGGAGTGGAGTATGAGATACCGAAAGACAAAGCATGGGCCTATGGCTTGAATCTTTCCAAAACTTTAAAATCAAATGTGTAAATGTTACTGCTTAATTCTTTTAACCCAAAAGGAACTTTGGGTCGTTGGCTATAATTCCAGAAAGAACATTTTGGATATCATAATTATTTTTGGAATTACAGCGAATCTACGTTTTATGAATGTATTTACCAGAGGAGGTATCGGGTATGATAAAGATTAAAGCACTATAAATTGTAAACCGTACTGAGAGGAAATTCAAAATGACCAATACATGAAAATATTCAGTTTTTGACGATCTACGGGATGGTGGCGAGCAAAGGTCTGTAACTTTTCTAGATAGCAATTTGGCAATTAGATGACGTCATGACTTCAGAACTAGCAGAAAATTTAAAAATGCTGTAATTCTGAAAATAATGGTATTGGGACAATATATGGAGATCTAGTTTGTGTTTAGGAAAAGATCAAATTTCCAAACATCATATAATGGGATGTAAAGGGACGAAAGATATCTCTAGCAGTGAAAAGATAGCGAGAAGATACATGGTCACTGATACAAAGTTTGAGAGGATCAAATGCCAAAATCGAAGAGATGGGAAGAAACTAAAAACAATTTACAAACTAAAAACAATCTAAGAGGATCCACAAAGAATAAAAGGAAGAGAAGAAAAGAAAAACACATCCAAGCACATCGACAACATGGTTGACATGTGCCTTTGAGTTTTGTCCAGGGATTTGGAAACGATAATGATGATAATGGCGATATAAAAAATTGCTCTCACTGGAATTATATCAAACGCCCTACAGTTCCCCTCGATCTATCTAGTTGAAAGGATTGGATGATACATGTGATTTTAAAGTTTTGCAAAGATTTGAAACCTACAGTATGCTGAAAGGAAATGCGAGAGGCGTTTGTGAGAAGGCAGTCATAGCTCACCTTGGTAAGTAAAATATGTCCTTTAGCCGAACTAGGATGAACTATTGCTTTGCTGCTTCAGGCAAGGAAATATGTTATTCAGGAGCAATGAAGGAAAAGAGGTACTAAGCTTCAAATACAACACTGGTGAATAACACGCTTCTTGAAGTAGAATATGACAAACTTCTAAGACTGTTTGTTGGAGGAAAGTTTGAACGACGAAGAGTGGGTGAGAAATCAACCTTTAAGAAAACTTGCTTAACGATTATTTTACTTCGAAGTTTATTCAAAGAGGGGATCACAGGATCCAATAGATTTAAGTAAATTGTTTAGAAATCGTGTGATATTGACAATTTTACTAGCTGTCGACCTTAGCCATGTCAAGAAATCTAAATATCATTGTGATGGCAGACATCCGTGGGTTCTACTGGTAGACAGAAAAGAAGTACATATTTGATACCGCGAAAAACCATATTTGCAGAAAGGATAGCCCCCGCTTCACGATAGAAACAAAAAATCAGCGACTTCCCAGCTTTGCAATACCGTATCGATATGATTTAGCTCCGGGTCCCTAACTATCGCATTTCTCGAATTAACGCCGCAGATTCGTGAATTCCGTGTTATCCAGCAACCACGTACCAATGAAATTTTCACATGAAGTCTCACAAAAAAGAGGTTTTTCGGTCAAGAATCAAATCTTTGACACAACATTATCGCTAAAGATCTCTCGGATACAATCCACAATCTAAAGTCCATAAACTAACTATATGTGCTGGAATAAATGATTGAAAATGATTTGGCTCCTGACACAAATTGTAAGACAAGACTGTTCATTTTGTTGTGAGTGTTTGGGTTTTTTGAACTGTTGACATGATCTGTGTGTTGATCTGTCTGTTGATTTGACTGTTAATCTTTGCTGTATTTAGGGTAAATGAACGGAGATATTGCGATCAACCGAGTGCTCCTTGTTAATGTATCGGCCTTTGCACAGCCCTTGCAATCACGCATTATCCATTTACTTCAAAGAATCAGGTAATGCGAGTGTTCTTCTCATCTTACTTTAGCTACTGCCCCCTTTTTGGATGTTCTATGATAGAGTTTTAAGTTATAGAATAAATCATGTCCGCGAAAGACCATTGCGTTTTGCGTACAAAGACTATGAAACAGATTTTGAGTCTCTTCTGGAGCAAAGGAATTTGGTATCTATCCACGTAAAGAATCTACAGTTGCTTATGACCAAAATTTATAAAACAAAGTCCGACTTAAGTCCTCCTTTTATGAGATATTCTCGCTGAGCGAAATACCGATTACAATCTAAGGCATGGTAACGATTCGCAGCTTCCAAAAGTGCATACAACAACATATGGAATTGAGACTATATCCTTCCTTGAAAATAGGCTTTGGTTGACTTTACCAAATATATTCAAACAAGCAAGCACACTTCCTATCTTTAAAAGCCATATCAAATGTTGGAAGGGCGAGAACTGCAACTGTAGACTTTGCAAAACATATATCATATTGTTAAACCATTGTAAATCTATTTTCCTTTAATTTATTAGCTAGCTAGTAGGCCTAAATTAGCAATAATAATAATAATCATCATCATCATTGTAAACACCGATGTTACAGGGAACCATGGGCTAAATGTTTACAAGATATGTAACAATGCAACAAACATTAAAAAACTAAACATCTAACTAAAAATCTGCGACTGTGAGAGGAATTATGAGAGCACTGATATGTCCAGTGAAATAGGATATGGAATTTCACCCAGGAAGGTCTTTGCATATACACAATATTCTCTGTAAAAACGTAATAGTTTCAGTATTTGTTGTAATGTTCATGCTACCAAGCATTTTAGTTAATATTTCATTATCACCCCTATCCCATTCCCCACCAAAACTATCACTCATATTTCCAAAATACTTATCCCTGGCTTCTACAAGACTCGGTTCAGAGCATCTGAGTATGAAATGGGCCTCATCACCTAATGGGGTATCTGCACAAAATGTACATGTGCGTTGCGACCTTGGTTTTTGCTGCATCCTGCCTAGTTCAATGGGCAGAAAATGTGCGGATATTCTAAACTTGGCAACTATAGACCTATGTTCATGCTTCAATTCACTATTTACATATAATTCTTCCCCATACCCCCTTTTTATGAACTGGTAAATTTGTGACAGCCTTCCGGATCCTTGTATATGCTCTCTGAACCTATTTACATACAGCATCTTAAGGGATCTAGAAACTGACATGAGGATTCCCTTCCTTGATGCGGACCTTGCTTGTGCTACTGAATCTAAATTATGACCAGAGATTCTTAGTAAATGTTGTACTACAGTCAGCAAGGAGGATAGCCCTTTAGCATGCAGGCTTGAACACTCAAGTAAAGCATTGTCAATGATTGGGTTTGAAGTACGCAGATCTAGTAGGTGAAAATAAAATTTTAAGATTCGTTCATATATAGTCACATTTAACGGGTAGAGCCCCATCTCTCCTCTCACAGCAAAATTTGAAGATTTGGAGAATTTTACATAACCTATTTTGGAGGTTTTCATGATGTAGTTTATCATCAAAAAGGTTCTCAGTAAATCGATTAAAAGATGCATTGCGACTGTAACTCAGTAAGAAAGCCCCCCAGACTTCGCTATTATACAATAGAATTAGCAGTAATCTTGCAATTTTAACTTTAGTTAAAAACCTTACTGTAATTAAATAAATCATCATCATCATCATCATCATCATCATCATCATCATCATCATCATCATCATCATCATCATCATCATCATCATCATCATCATCATCATCATCGTCATCGTCATCCTCATCATCATCATCATCATCATCATCATCATCATCATCATCATCATCATCATCATCATCATCATCATCATCATCATCATCATCATCATCATCATCATCATCATCATCATCATCATCATCATCATCATCATCATCATCATCATCATCATCATCTTGAAGCAAAATGGCTAATTTTTATGAGAAATTTAATTCACTAAAATCAGTCATATAATTCAAGAGTTCTGTAGAATTATGCTTCAAAGTATTTTTTGGAGAGCATTGAAAAGCTAAGAATTATATTCAAATTTCGTCCCATTTCAGCTTTACCTGTACCTGTACCTGTATCTGTACCTGTACCTGTACCTGTCTGTACCTGTACATATACCTGTGTCTTCCCCCAAGAATTTCTTGCAGGTTTCAGAAAAAAATTGTTGGTGGACTAACCTTGAGGAGCCTCTACCAAGGACAGACATTGTAATACAATAGCAACAGTTGCTTTGATTGACACCTCAATTCAAGGCGATCAGCGACTGTAGACAAAAGAAATTTTCTCAACAAGTAAATCAAAACAAACATGAACGCAAAAGTTGCAAACTCTTACCTTGTGCAAGCGAAAGGTGTTTTTTAAGAGGATTCATGTGCTGACAACGAAAGGAGAAGGGTAAATGAAAAGTGTTGTCTTGCAGATTTTGTTTATTTGATTCAGAGGCCGATCAGAAGTCAATATAATTCTGGGGTATTTAGGGCTTAAATGAAACAATCATCACAAAGCTCCTGATCAAATGAACCAAATCCGCGAGACAGAATTTCAGATTTCCCCTTTTTCTTTAGCTATAAGCATACAACTTCTCTCGAAAACCATCTTTCGCTTGCACGAGGCGAGAGTTCGCCCTACTGGTTTCGGGGCAACTTTTGCGTTCGTGTTTGTTTTGATTTACTGGTTGAGAGAATTTCATTTGTCAACAGTCGCTAATCGCTTTGCATTGAGGTGCCAATCAAAGCAACCGTTGCTATTGAATTCCAAAATCTGTCCTTGTTGGAGCCCCTGATTTGACTGTGTCAGTTTCTCTGCTTGTTCATGCGAGACTTGTAATATCTGATATGTTCATTCAAACGTCACCAGGGGTGGCGCTAGAAATTTTCCGATGGCGGGGCTGGAGCTTCCGACAGGGGGGCTAAAATGACTGAAAAATTTCTGTTTTCGTGCGTTATTTTTCCAAACTTCCTCCGACGAGAACCCAAAATTTCCTCCGACGGGGGGCTAGATGCCTCCGACGAGGGGGCTGTAGCCCCCCTAGCCCTCCCCTGCCGCCACCCCTGAACGTCACGGCAAAATGTCTTGGTCAGCTTGGCAAACCATTTCATCTTTGTTCAAGCAACCTTACATTTTTCCTGTTTTTGCTACAGTATTATCATTGTAAGTGTCATCCAATGTAGGGACCAGATGACCTTGTGTCCTTTCCTTCTTTGGATGGCACAGTAGAATGCAATCAAGTTAATGTCTCAGTTGTTTTGTTGTTAATGTCTTAATTGTTTTTCTGTTTTGTTGTTTTGATGTCTTAATTGTTTAGTTGTCTTGCTTTGTTGTTAATGATTGTTCATGTTGTATTTTCAGCACGGCAAGAATATGCGATAACGTCGTAAAGGAATGGTTTACGATGTTCTGTAAGTCATCTTTTGAATATCCAAAACTGGTATTCTCCCTCCTCCTGACGAAACTTAGAAAAGTAACCAATGCACATTGACAGGCAAAAAGCACATATTTTCCGTCAGTTTTTTTTGTTCTTTATAAGATTAGCATGCTTCCTTTCAATTTTGAAGCTGGGAAACTGAAAAACTCCAAGCAAAAAATAGGTCGTAATTCTATAAGGATAAGACAGATTTTAATGAATTGCATCTGAGCTGGGCTTTCTGCTACAAAATAATGGGTGCTTCATTCAAATTGGTCCATAATTCACGAAGGCACATCTTGGCAAACGCTGGATAGCTCATTTCGGGACACCCGATAGTCTAAACACAGCACACAAGAAAGACATGCAGCTTTTATGTTCCTATTGTTTAATTGATCGAGAACATCAAATTGCAAGGATTATACTTAGTATGACCCAGTCTTCCCAGCTAAGCTGCTTGTAGCCCCGTTGAATTACTTCAAATCACGATTATAAAGCATCTGATCTAGTCCTAGAGTTGAAATGCAAACATGTTCCAAATCATATCTCTCCAAGATTCATTGACAGTCGATGATGCTTACTTGATGCTGATTGATGTCGACTGCAACGCTTGCAAATGGCCTTCCTGCTTCGCAGAGTCAGAAGCAGCATCATAACCAATAATATCACCACCGAGGAGAACAACGGTACTTTCCATAACTCACCATTAAATCGACCAACATCACTTTGATCGTATTTAGCAATAGGACTTGCCATTCGGCTTGCATATGGGGTGGAGCTTATGTTCAGTGCTGAGACGTTAATCTCGTTAATTTCTTCCGCATTTAATGCCCTCTTCGCTCTCGCAAGTCTGCCAGTCAACGAGTAGTTTAAAATCAAGGGTAATTTGGTGCTTGTTGAACTTGAAGTGACGGTAGACGGATTTGAGTCAGAAACTGAACCAC
Source organism: Aurelia sp. 3 sensu Dawson et al. (2005) (assembly GCA_964020215.1). Taxonomy (NCBI): domain Eukaryota; kingdom Metazoa; phylum Cnidaria; class Scyphozoa; order Semaeostomeae; family Ulmaridae; genus Aurelia; species Aurelia sp. 3 sensu Dawson et al. (2005). Next base: position 14,593,384 of record OZ026585.1, read on the forward strand.
GACCGCGTCCAAATGTGCCGAAACTTAAACCAAGGCCCAGTCCAAGTGTGCCAGAACTTGAACCACGTCGAAATGCGCTAAAATCTGAACCAAGGCCGCGTCCAAGGATGCCAGAACCTAAATCACGGCCGCACCCAAGTGCGCCAAAACCTGAACCACGGCTGCGTCCAAGTGCACCAAAACCTGAGCCATGGCCATGTCCAAATGCCCCAGAACCTGAACCAAGACTACGTCCATGTGTGCTAGAACCTGAGCCACTGCCATGTCCAGATACCCCTCCTCTGCAGCCAAACTGACAACGTGGATCAGCATAAATGTTGACTCCATATCCAAAACATTTGTCACAAGGTAATTTCCTACGAAGCATCAACACAAACCTCTTGTCACCTTCGCGAAGGGAATCATCAGTTGTTGTTAGTTCCACATCTACAAATAAATCAATGAAAACACAAATATTTTAGCGAAATTTCAAAAAACTAGCATACATGTTTGAAAGAAAGAATTCTAACATTGCATTCGAATTTTCTCTGCATTCTGAAAAGGGCTGACAGCGATAAACAACATTTTTGGGGTGCCTTTTTCGAACAGAAAACAAATTTTGGGGTATCATTTTTGGTAAATTCAAAAGTAGTCATAAATTTTGGGGTGTCATTTAAGGATAATAGCTCTTTAGGGTATTGATTTTGATCAAATTTCACTTACTTGATTAAAACTTTGGATGGCTGTCACAATTTTAGGGATTTTAGGGTATATCAATGGCCTGTAAATTTTGGGGTATCGTTTTTAGGAAAATTTACACATCTTAGGGTGCGATTTCAGACGTCAAATGGCACACCCTCGTCACCCGCCTATTGAAGTTACCCCCCCCCCCCGGACTCTACACATCAGTAAGCTGATATAATGCAGTTTCTTTACGGAGAATCATGTTTCGACAAAAGTAGAATTTATAATTCTATTCTTTATTATAATTTTACAATTCCTAATTTGAAGTTGAAAGGCATAATTTTATTTAACCCAATATGTCCTACGAACGATCGTGTTGAGCACAAGGAGCACTTTTTGTTGCTTTGCTCCTCTTTTGCAGTTCAACGACAAAACCTTCTTGCTGGAATTCTTCCATTATTACGACCACTTTGATATGCAAATCTTGCAAATGAGGTTCTATTGCAACTCTTACTGTATGGTGATCAAAATCTTCCTAATGGTGTTAACAGTAACATAGTGAAGCTAGCATTACAATTTAACCCCGGAAATTGGTCGTTAAGATTAAGCTCATTTCAAACTCTGTTACGAGCCAACAAACGCTAAGAACTCCTTTCTTGCAACATACTTTCTTTGTTCTTCTTTTTGTTATCTATATATTTCGCAAATAGTTATGTCTGGTTCGTTTGAATGTTTTTCTTTTCAATTTTTTAACGCCTCGGGTTGTCATAGTATTTTACTCCTCTTTGTATCGTCGTCGTATCATTGAAAAGTAGCTAAAGTAGTGTACTTAGTAATCTGTTTTGTAGATTTTTAGATGGAAGATATATGAAACGGTAGGATTTATCGTTCTGGCAAGTGGCATAACACTTCCGCAATAAATCACACAAAATTGAAAATAAAACATTGCACAGTTTCATAATAAGTTGTGCGTGTAAGATATAAAACTTGCTCAAAAACTTCAATTGAAAAACGATAGAACTTCAATAAAACATATATCAAAACATCAGGTGATTCAGTTTACTTTTAAAATGGAGTCTTGCTGCAGAAAGTTGAAGACTGTCAAATTTAACCAAAATCAAAATTGTGGCACGCTGTCGTGACTTTGATTCCTGGCGATGTTTTAGGAAAATCATTATGTCTTAAATTGTAGTTTCTTGCTTGGTTGGCATTTATTATTGTATCTTCATTGAATTCAACTTCATCTTCATGCAATAGATTTCAGTAAACCTAAATCCAATTGAAACCAACTAGCTTATAATTTGTTTCCTTTTTGTGATTTTTAGCAGGAACAAATTCAACATTTCCCCCGGAGCATTATAGCTTTGAATAAAGCCAATCACATTGTAGCACATTAGCCTAGTACTAAGAAATTCCAAGTGATTTTTACCTATAAGATCATTAAAAATTCAAACTGCAATGAATTCAGCTTCACTTCTTGCAAAGGATGTGAGTGAAGTCAAGGTGCATACTGGATTACAACAGGAGTTCTTTCCCATGGAAACCACAATGAATAATATTATTCAAGGATTTTGTCATGCAAAGAAGACGCAATTCGATGAAGATACGGTTTTATTTTGAATATTGAAAAAAACAGGAGGCACGCTTCTTCCGCTTTGACTGTAATCAATATATTTAAAAGGAGTGTGCAATGGTAAATAGGCTTCTCTATGAATAGAACAAAGAAAATGCGCAAACACGGCATTGTTTCGTTAAATTGTATAGAGAAAAAGCCACGATGGCAGGCTGTGCCTCGGATCTTCTGTCACGGATCTGTGGATCTTGCTTGGACGGAGATGCTTGCAGCGAAGAGTAGCTAATGAAATGTGAACGCAGGAACACCGCAAAACGACGCAAAAGAAAAGACGACTAGTTATTAGGTTAAATGTTGATTATACATATTTCTTCATAGGAGCTAAATATATATAATCAACATTTAACATAATAACTAGTCGTCTTTTTTTTGCGTCGTTTTGCGGTGTTCCTGCTTTCACATTTTATTGTTTCGTTAGCTATCGATTATTAACAACACGTGTGGGCCATCAATTTCAATGGGCTGTTTTTGGCTTTTCTGCTCTGTGCAAATGCAGGCTTTGTTGGGGATACGTGAAGGCTCAAGTTGACGCGACCTAGGAATCCCCTCCGAGGACTATGAACGCATGCGCAGTTGTGCGATTTTGCCGTGGCATGACATGATTACCGAGCAATGGCGGCCGGAGAGAAAGAAGCTTCGAGCGGTTATTGGCAATTGAAACAATGTAAGTACTCATGTAAATTCATAGAAAAGGTTATCTTCATTGTTAGAAAGCATCTAAAGCTGTTCTTTTATGATTGTAGCATCTTTTTCTCTTTAGGAAGGCTTAGTCAGCCATCAACAGAACCCAGCCTGCTAGGCCCTTTGGCTTCACCATTGTTGTTGAGAAGGTTGACAAGGTAAGAATCTTTTGCACGAAGAGATTAGTCTAGTGTTTCAGGCAAGATTTAGAAGATTTTCAGGGTTTTTTTGGATTCTGCAAGAGTTTTTAAAGATTTTGCAAGATTTTTGAGGATTTAGATCTGGGAACCATCCTCCAGCTCCACATTTGGCCTTCCCACGACGAGTGATTTTCCGCGAAAACGCGACGGGAATCATTAGCTGAGGCGCATGCGTTCATAGTCCCCGTCACTGATTGGCGGTCAAGTTGAGTGGAATACAAAGCGAGGAGACAATAGGGGGAGTACCATGTATCCCCAACAAGGCTTGTAGCCTTGCACGAACCCTTAATTTACTGAAATACGTTCCATGAAGAGAATGTTGATTTTTTTGGAGTTCAAGATATCTTTAAATAACGACTCAACAAAAGAGACCCACAAACGCAGCATAGAATATTGTAACCTGCGAAGAACAGAAACTGTTAACTTCTATAGAAGAATAACGGAATTAACTTGCAACTTGGAAGAAAACTGTTAAATCGTGCAAGAGAAACAACGAAGCAACCTGAAATCGTGACAGAAGAGAAAATAAGTCGATAGCTACAAAAAGAGCAACGTTGAATGACCAAAAACGCCAAAAGATGAAAAGAAAATTCCAAGCAAACGTGACGAAATTTATGACTAGCAATAGTATAAACTAAGTGCCCCACTAGCTGCAACCATCTCGCAGTTTTTCTTGACTTGAAAAAATGGTTTATTGCTGGGCCTATCGTGCAGATGCATTGGCCATTGTCATTGTGTAAAAAGACAGTAAACTGAAGAAGGCCGCGAGGGCAAGTAAAATATACAGCAGTGAAAGTCAGGCCTATTTTGCCCCAGACAGTTGTGTTTAGAAATGGGTTTTGTTTTGACTGATTCCGTATCCGCAGACAAAAGTTTTCCAGATTTGATCTTCCCTCCTTTTCATGCCAGGAATTCCTATTTGTGTACACTCATACGTCACGAAATATTTGCCAATTACTGTTGACAATAAGACACAGAAAGGCTTGCCATTTAATCACGTGATAAAGTGTGGAACAAAATTTTTTTGGTCTGATCTCACGGCACCAGCAGCAACAACAACGCGGTTGCGCAAGGCTAGAAGGCCCCACTTCGTGGGGCAATTAGACAATTTTCTAGGCCAAAGTCGCAACAAATTGATCTATGCAGCGCCAGTGTGTGCTAACATTTAAAGGGAATCGACATAGTTAAAAGCTAGCCCGGGCCAAGTTTAAACTATAATCTATTGAATTTGATAATTTCAACACGTGGGGCTTCATTGTGGAGCCAAAGAAACGATGGATGCGTAGGTGTTTTCTTTAGACTATTTATAATTGCTACGACATATAGCTACGTCTATTCCATTTAATCTAATCTAACATATTTCAAGAAGAAAAAGAAAGTTGCTTTTTCCAATTTACAATGTGATAATTTTCTGGGTGGACAATCACAAGAAATTATGAAACATAAATGTTACGCCGAAGTGCTATAATTTAGTTTCAATTAAATTTAATTCAATTCACAGAAATATTTCGTGTGAAGATAAAATTTGAAATTATTGCATTTACAATATAAATTTTTAGGCAGTATCATAAGAATGTAATGATTGCTTAACTAATGTGCTACAATCCTGTTATATTTACAAAAATCTATTGCAAAAAGAGAAGTTGAATTTAATGCGGTACAAAATATCACAATCTTCTCGCCGAAATCTCAAGAAAGTAGTAAATGCTCTGCTTGTTTGCTACAATTTATCTTCTGTGACGTGAAGAGAAAGGTGAATCTAAAACAATACATTAGACATTTGTCAGTACAACGTTAGTGTGCTGCAATCTGATTTATCTTCTGTTACGTGAAGAGAAAGGTGAATTTAAAACAATTTATTAGACATTTGTCAGTACAACGTTAGTGTGCTGCAATCTGATCAGTGTTATTCAAATCTATTGAACGAAAAGAAAGTATGCTATAATGTAATTAGCAAATGTTACGCTTGCTGTGACAATTTAATTTCTATTTCCTCAAATCTATTGTGAGTTTACTGTCATTTAGAATATGATAAGTCTCAAGACAATATCTCAAGAAATTGATAAATGCTTCCATTGTTTGCAAAAATCTAATTTTGATTTACTCAAATCAATTGGGCTAGAACAAAGCTGAATTTGGTGCGTTTTTAAATATAATAACATTCTACACAATGTCTAAAAAAATAACTAAATGCTTCCATTCTTTGCAACAATCTAATTTTAATTTACTCAAATCTATTGGGCAAAAAGAATGTTGAATTTTGTAGAATTTGAAATATAGTACTTTCCGAGGCAATGTATCAAGAAATTAATAAATGCTTCAATTGCTTACAGCAATCTAATTTTTGTTTACCCATACCTATTGGGCAAAGAGAAAGTTGAATTTAGTGCAATCTAAAATAAAATACCTTCTAGGAAATATCCAAAAAATTAATAATTACTTCGGTTGTTTGCAAAAATCTCATTTTAGTTTACTCAATCTATTGGGCAAAGAGAACGTTGAATTTGGTGCAATTTAATATGTAATACCTTTCCAGGCAATATTTCAAGAAATTAATAAATGCTTCCATTGTTTGCATCACTCTCATTCCAATTTATTCAAATCTACTGGGCAAAGAGAAACTTGAATTTGGTGCAATATAAATATAATACTTTCCAGGCAACATCTTAAAAGATTATTAAATGCTTCCGATATTTGCAACAATCTAGATCTAATTCAATCAAATCTATTTGGAAAAAGAGAAGCTTGAATTTGGTGCAATTTAAAATATAATACTCTCCAGGCAACATCTTAAAAAATTATCAAATACTTCCACTGTTGGCAACAATCTAATCTTAATTTACTCAAATCTATTGGGCAAAGAGAAAATTGAATTTGGTGCAATTTAAAATATAATAATTTTCTAAGCAATGTCTCAAGAAATTGATTACTGCTTCAATGGTTTGCAAAAATCTAATTTTACTTTACTCAAATCTATTGGCCAAAGAGAACGTTGAATTTGGTGCAATGTAAAATATAATACTTTCCAGGCAACATCCTAAAAAATCATTAAATGTTTCCATTGTTTGCAACAATCTAATTTTAATTTAATCAAATCTATTGGGCAAAGAGAAAGTTACATTTGGTGCAATTTTAAATATCATTATTTTCTACGCAATGTCCAAAGAAATTAATAATGGTTTACAATAATCTAATTTTAATCTTCTCAAATCTATTGGACAAAGAGAAATTAGAATTTGGTGCAATTTAAAATATCATTATTTTCTACGCAATGTCCAAAGAAATTAATAACTGCTTCAATGGTTTACAATAATCTAATTTTAATCTTCTCAAATCTATTGGACAAAGAGAAAGTTGAATTTAGTGCAATTTAAAATATAACAATTGTCTAGGCAATGTCTCAAGAAATTAATAAATGGCTCCATTGTTTGCAAAAATCTAATTTTAATTTACTCAAATCCATTGGCAAAGAGAAAGTCGAAGTTGGTGCAATTTGAAATATAACAATTTTCTAGGCAATATCTAAAAGATTGATAAATGCTTTCATTGCTTGCATCATTCTTATTCTAATTTATTCAAATCTTTTAGGCAAAGAGAAAGTTGAATTTGGTGCAATTTGAAATATAATACTTTTCAGGCAACATCTTAAAAAATTATTAAATGCTTCCATTGTTTGCCGCAATCTAATTTTAGTTTACTCAAATCTATTGGGCAAAGAGAAAGTTAAATGTGGTGCAATTTAAAATATAATAATTTTCTCGGCAATGTCTCAAGAAATTAATAAACTTCTCCATTGTTTGCAAAAATCTAATTTTAGTTTGCTCAAATCTATTGCGCAAAGAGAAAGTTGAATTTGGTGCAATTTAAAATATAATAATTTTCCAGGCAATATCTCAAGAAATTAATAAATGCTTCCATTGTTTGCATCATTCTAATTCTAATTTACTCAAATCTATTGGGCAAAGAGAGAGTTACATTTGGTGCAATTTGAAATATAATAATTTCGTAAGCAATGTCTCAAGAAATTAATTACTGCTTCAATGGTTTGCAAAAATCTAATTTTACTTTACTCAAATCTATTGGCCAAAGAGAACGTTGAATTTGGTGTAATGTAAAATATAATACTTTCCAGGCAACATGCTAAAAAATTATTAAATGCTTTCATTGTTTGCAACAATCTAATTTCAATTTACTCAAATTTATTGGGCAAAGAGAAAGTTGAATTTGGTGCAATCTAAAATATAATAATTTTCTAGGCAATGTCTCAAGAAATTAATAGATGCTTCCATTGTGTGCGAAAATGTAAATTTAGTTCACTCAAATTTATTGGGAAAGAAAATGTTGAATTTAGTGGAATTTGAAATATAACACTTTACTAGGCACCGTCTCAAGAAATTAGAAAATGCTTTCCATTTTGATTTACTCAAATCAATTGGGCAAAGAGAAAGTTGAATTTGGTGCAATTTAAAACATAAGAGTTTTCGAGGCAAAGTCTTCATAAATTAGTCTCCATTAATTTCTAGTAAATGCTGCAATTGTTTGTTATATTTCAACTTTAATTTGCTCAAATCTATTAACCGCAGAGAAATTCAATTTGATGTGAATCGGAATGTAATAATTCTCTCGGCAAAATTTCAAGAAATATGTCAGCACTACACTAGTGTGCTACAATTGAACTTTAATTTTCTCAGATCTATTAGGCAAAGTGAAACGTTAGTTTGATGCAATTTAAGATGTAGTAATTTTCTTGGGAAATTTCAAGAAATCGATAAATGTTCCCTCGTTTGACACCATCGAACTTTAATTTACTTAAAGCAATTGGGCGAAGAGAAACTTTGGTTTGATGCGATCAATAAATGCTACGCCTGTTTGCTGCAATGAATTTACTCAAATTTATCGGCTGGGGAGGGGGTTGAATTTACTCTGATTTGGAATGTAATAATTTCCTAAGGAAATTCTGAAGAAATTAGTCAATACTAACATCTACTGGCTGAGTCAGAAAAATGCAACGTCACAGTCCGCCAAAGACCCCATGTTGTTTTCTGACTCACCCGGTATGTGAATTTAATTTGGTGCAATTCAGAATATAATAATTTTCTAGGCAATGTCTCAACAAATTGATAAATGCCTCTTGTTTACAACGATTAACTTTAGTTTACTCAGATCTATCAAGCGAGGAGACAGTTCAGTTTGATGCAGTTCAACATATAATAATTTTCTGGGCAGAATCTCCAGAAAGTAGTAAATGCTACAGTTGTTTGCAACAATTTAACTTTAATTTACTGAAATATTTTTGGGAAAGAGAAAGTTGAATTTAGTGCAATTTGATATGTGATACTTCTGTAGGCAAATCACAAGAAATAGTAAATGCTATGCTTATTTGCAACAATTCAACTTTAGTTTACTCAAATCTATCAGGTGAAAAGAAGGTTCATTTTGATGTGATATAAGATATAATGGCTGCGGTCACACCAGGTAAATTATTCCGTAGTTTCCTTTCGAAACAACGGGCTTACAACGCTGTTCTATGTGACAGCTCTTCCATTTTCACATGCAAAGCTGTTACAACTTTTTGCTCCTTGGGCATATAGTATCCAAAACAACGGGATAAACAAGGTGCCGACCTAAATTACAGCGTTGTTTAAGCAAAATTATCCAATGATGATTTACCAGGGTGATCACGTGACGATTACTTCGCGTAGAAAAACATTCTACCACATCACAGACAGCATTGCAAAAAACGGGACAGGCACATTGTGAAAAGGTGTCTTTGTATCGTTACAATGCCGTACTTTCTGACGTCCAAGAAAAATTTCAAGAAAGTGAGAAATTAATATTATAACGAGATTAGATTCTAGTGTGACCGCAGCCAATGATTTTCATGGCAAAATTTCAAAAAATAATAGTCAAATGATGCAGTTTATTTGCTTTTCTCAAATCTTACATTGATTTAATCATACAGGTCTCGGGAAAGAGTTTGAATTCGTTGCAGTTTGAAATCATATAATTTTCTACATAATCAACGACACGAAATGATAAATGCAAATTTTATACCAATGTGCTATCATTTGTTTCAATGGAATCTATTATTGAAAGAAAGTTTTAACTGAAGATTTGAAAAATTTAAGTTTCTCAACAAAGTCACAAGGAATTGAGGATAAAAGATGTGCGCTTGGGTCATGCTTGTATCCTGCATTTAGATTTTAAGTTACAAAAATCTATTGGGTGAAGAGAACGTTGAATTTTATTGCAATTTAGAATATGGTAATTTTCGGAATAAATTCTCAAGAAATTACTAAATGTTAAGCTTACTTCCTACAATATGACTGAAATTTACTCAAATGCATTAGGCGGAGAGAAAGTTGAAATAAATGTCATTCAACATGTAATGATTTTCTCTCCAAATCTCAAGAAATTAGTAGATGTTACGCTTGTTTGTTATAGTTAAACTTTAATTTAATCAAATGTATTAGGCGAAGAGAAGTTCACTTTGATGCGTTTCATAGTAAAGGCAAGAGCAGTGTTAGTGTAATCGATTGAAATGGATAATGCGAATATTTTGATATATAATTAATTTTGATTCTGTTTGAGTTTGAGCGTGTGCTCATCCTCGAGCAAAGTAAAACATGGCATTCAATGCATTGGCCATAGGGGTGCCTAAAAGCACGTCATATCATTATTCTTAACTGTTAAAGATTTGATCGAAACGTTTTGCAAAGTAACAGTTGTTTTTTATCTACAATATTTGAATTATTATCGAATGAAATAACGCAGTAATGATTTGGAATAAACAAATATTTTTAAATATTATGCTGGTCAGGCTTCTCTTAAGTTGACTGCAAAACACAATAAAAGGCAGTTCGATTTGATGTAATTTAAGATGCAATGATTGTTTTTATCTACATTATTCGAATTATTATCGAATGTAATAATGCAGTAACGATTTGGAATAATAAAATATTTTAGGACTACTCTGGTCACGCTTCTCTTACGTTGACTGCAAAACACAATAAAGGCAGTTTGATTTGATGTAATTTAAGATGCAATGATTGTTTTTATCTACATTGTTCGAATTATTATCGAATGTAATAATGCAGTAACGATTTGGAATAATGAAATATTTTAGGATTATGCTGGCCACGCTTCTCTTACGTTGACTGCAAAACACAATAAAAGACAGTTTGATAATTGATTACAAGTTTACATTTTCCCAGAAAAGTCATTGGAGATAGCGGTTGTACCAAAAAAGTATACAGATTTGGTTGCAATGAGCGATATGAATTTAGCTTTATTCACAGGCTAATCACTCTCAAAATACTCCTCGATGGTTAACGTGAACTAAGGTACCTCGTTTGTTGATATTGTTGCTTGCAAAGCAGAATATCAATCTTGAACGCTTAAATTTGCATTCACCTAAAAACCACAGATTTGGCATTTTGGCCCAAACAAATTCTTGGAGCACATTATACTCTCTGTAAACTTCCAGGCTGAAGAAATCACGAAAAATTTGGTCACATAGAGAGGACGCATTAGGACGCTACTTCGTTAAGCTTAGCTCTTCAACATAGAAAAATAAACAGTGAAAGCATGTTGAAAGAACCTTCGCAGTTAGAACATATGCTGGATTTCTCAAAAAAATTGGTGTCACTGGATGTCTTACATACCTGTGATAGCTTGAACATTTTGGTATACAACGAAGCAAATCCAAAGGAATGTTAGTCTCCTAGGCATCTCTCTATCCATGCTTTCTCACAGCCAGTATCAAGATACCTTCCTGCAATGACAGAAATTGGCGTTTGAGAATGAGCGTGCTTTTAGTGAAATAAATGTTTGGAGGATGTATGGGATATTTTTATCATTTTGTTTGGAGATCAACAAGAAACTGTCCAGCAAAGCTGCTCGTGTTTGCTTTGAGTAAAAAGCAAAATTCTATTAAGTTGACGCAAAGTCACTATCAAGAGGTTGTGACGCAATGAACTCTTTCCTTGAAACACCAGACATACAAAGAATGCAAATAACAAGTGGGTTAGGAATGTTCTTGAAGAATTTGTGTATTTTCGAATAAACTATCGATACTTTTTTGCAGGTACAACTGGGAAGCTTCACATGTCGCTTATGGCATGAGGCCAAGCAAAAGTGAACTACTACTAGCACCTAGATGAGAAAGTATAATAAAATAGAAAGTTTAAATTCCCTAGTGTAAACTCATGGAATTTCAAAGGAATTCTATTTTCCATGCAATAGAAATCTTCAAGAATTGCTTACGGAAAAGTAGGTGTATCTTAGACCCTTGAAACATGAATATTTTAGGTACCTAGGGACTATAAGTTTGCTCAGAAAACATTCGACTAAGTTGCCTATTCCCAGCCTGAAAAAAAACTCGCTCTTCATTGTTTTGAAGATCTGAACCGCCTGTCAATCGATCCCTTGTTTTTGAAGACTTTTTACGGATCTAAAGCTTGCCCTTTCCTCAAAATCCTTAATTCGTGAAATTTACTGTGCCGAAAAAGTTGTAAAAAGTGCCCACAAGGTGTTTTAGCGAAATAACAACGTTTGAAGCATTTCGATTGGCCTCTTACCTAGTTTTCTCTAACAGATTGCGCCGGGTCACTTTTTTGGGTCACCCGGTATGTACTCACCGTAAAAGCTCTCCTAAGCCCCCAGGGGGCTTATTCAATTTTGGACAATCCAAAGGGGGGCTTATTAGAGAGGGGGGCTTATTCAAAAAGTTAGATGAAAAGGATAGCTTTATCAGTCTTTTACCCCATATTCTGCGGATTCATCATACAATTTTACGAGTCAAATACATACATTTGACACCGTTTTTATCCCGAACTACATCAAAATTAACATACAAACTTGTTTAAGCAGAATAAATTGAAAATCTTTGGTAACTTTTGAAATTTGACAGATGTGAGATGAGCTTAAGAGAGAGGAGGGCTTATTCAATATTTTGGCTCAGAGGAGAGGGGCTTATTAGAGAGGGGGTCTAATAGAGAGGTAGATATTTAGACTTTTAATAGAACTTTTACGGTAGATATGTTTGCAAAGGAAAACTGACTGTTGGGTAAATTGCGTGTAGATGAAGATGGCGTGCATTCCTGAATAGCGTGTACCAGTAAATGCTGTTTACACTTTGATAGCATGTTTGTCTCGGTACATCGTACTTCTAATGCCTTACTTGTTTCAGTGGAAGAATCAATCAAACATGAATTTACGCGAGAAACAGCTTGTCTGTCACAGGTAGTCTATTACGTCCGTACTATGAATTTTCAAAGATGGAAACTTCTTTCTGGCTCACCAGTAGAAAAAAAACGAACAGTGTTGGGGTAGAGTGCCGGCGGTGCTAATGGGACGCTCAAGGAAAGCTTATTGTTTTCGTAAGAAAATTAACCACAGACAAGAACCAACATTAGCAGGTCGATGGATTTGGTATATTTTTCCAAGGTGTTTCAGTATTTTACTTTGCCTGCTTGCCTTTGGCAACGATGTTTTAAAGGCTAACGGTACTTTTCGGACACTGAGTTCACGGTGCAGAAAGTGCCAAGGAATTCATTTTTTGATGTATACTTGGCAAGAACTCCATCTATAAACACTTCTTCATTCTTTTTGTCTTATCTTCCTATTCTTGAATGCGAATACAATGGTTTGATTGTCGGTTCTCGTAACGAAGTTATCGAGAGCTCTTGGTACACGCAAAGTGATTTATAAGCATGTAAATAGGTGAGGGAAATGTTGCCTTAATCTCATTGCCACAGTCGATTGATCAAAGTACAAATAATGCAAGGACTACGAAAATCCAAATAGCATTTCAAATCTGAAGTGTGCTCATTCTCCCATAAAAGAGATTTATTTTTGAGTCTGAAAACCACCACATTCGAGTTTGAAGATACCTCAAAACAGCAACCTTGTTCTCCCCTTCAGTGAAACTTTTTAAGTGTTGTCACAATCCTGTGTGTTATTCACATGCTTTGGATCAAATTGTTTTTATTGTTTAATAATTTAGCTTCGTTCGGGAACGGATTCAAAGTTTCAAATCAACGTGTGATGTTCACAATAAGAACTTCCCGATGGCCAAGCACAACGAAAGCAACTGGTTTTAGCGTCTTTTACATTTAAGAACGCTTTCCATAAAGATGCTTCTTTCAGCATAAAAATACAACAAATACCTTGTTTGATGGTTTTTATTCGTAACATAGTTTGCTGTTGGTTTTCAAGGATTTTTTACCACCCTGTAAGTAGAGAACTTACAAGATGGAACATGACATTTAACAGTGATGCTTTTGACGCAGTAGACTGTTAATTTACGCAAACTCCTGTGTGATATATGTTCTCCCTTCGTAATGTCAAATCACTGAGAATTACAAATTATACTTATGAGTTGCATTATGCTGGGAGATTTATTGAAAAACAACAAAAAACTGTCACTTGAAATCTCCTGAAGATTGCTGTAACGTCAAAGATCCAAACATGTGAGCTCTTTGACCTCCAAAAGAGTGCGGCAAGACGTCAGTTAAACTGATGTCGCTGTATCATTCGTTAGTGATTACATACTGATGTATGGCCTGACAAATTCAGTCGTTTAAACCTAAAATCCGAGCTTGACAGAGCACATGGTCTGGGTGGGAAAACAGGGAGTGATCAAAACATGGAATACCTAAAAAAGTCTACCGTACTAATCTCTGAAGGACGTTCAAGCAATGCTCGTAGTGATAAAGTGTCTGGTCTCGAAAATTGAAAGGGACAGTCTAATTCCCTGTCTCAATTTTCGAAAAGAAATATGGTATGAACATCAGTTTCCAGTCACATTAGACAGAATTTTCTTGCGTTCAAGACCCTCATGATACAGAGAAACTGTGATTCTAAGAGACTGCGCTGACCCGATGCCGGCACATTTTGAAAACGATCAAAAATGTGACGGTAGCAAATTTGAGCGAGCGTTCACACGATACCGGCACAATTTGAAACCGATAGAAAATTCAACGATAACGAACTCGGAGCAATCTCTTGAAGAATTTGATGCCAAAGAAATGTACTTGTACCTCAAGAGCCGTTTAGCCTCATTTTGAAAGCGTTGAAAAATGTTCCGCTTGCATCATTTTGAGTGTTCACACGATACCGGTTTCAAAATGTGCCAGTTAGAGTTCCATTTTCAAAATCTACCGTTTTCAAAATCTGCCGGCAAAAAATGTGCCGTATTAGTGTGAACGGGAGGCCTATCCGTCACATTTTTCACCGTTTTCAAAATGTGCCCGTATCGTGTCAACGCAGTGTAAGCGGGAGTTCAGATATACCATAAAATCTCTTAAAATATAGAAACAGACTTGTTATTTTCAAACAAAGTTGTGCCTGTCTTGCATTTTGTGACCAACAACAATACAGCATGAACTGACTGCAGCAAGTAAGCTTGGTCTCTATTGCTCCGTCTTTACTATCAAATCCCGGGGGGTTACATGACTTGCGGATGGACGGGGGTCTGCCGCCCGGTTTTCAGAAAGCTACCCTCAAATAATTACCGACAGTTGCCATCATACCCACTTTTATGATGAAGTTTGGAGAGAAAATACGCATTTTAGACAGTTTTTTTGCCATTTTCTGGAAAACCGACCCATGCTTAAGGAAATTCTGTCGAAAAAGGGACCCTTGTTTAGAGAATTTAGGACCCAAAAACCCACCCACATTTTTGGCACATACCAGTATCCTCAGTATGTTATGTTACCCACCGGGTATCAAATGCCTTCATGCTTGATTCACACCGAGGTAGCGGGTTAGAATTGGGATGACGCATATTCTTATTACATTCTTAAGTCACTTTAGGTTCCATTCAAATGGAACAGGGCATCTTGAAAGGCGCCATAAATCTTAAATTTAAGCAGAAATAATTTTAACATTTGATGAAAGCTGTTTCACTCTAATTAGCCAAGCTACAGGGCTTAAAGCTTACGTTCATACGATACAGGCGCAAATTGAAAACGATAGGAAATTTGACAGAAAATACTCGTTATAACCCCCTCTCCCCAAGGATTTGATGTCAAAGAAATGTATCTGCACCTAAAGAATCGATCAGACTCATTTTGAAATTTTCGAAAGATGCTCCATTTTCATTTCCTCATTTTCGAGCTTACACAATGCGTTTTAAAAATGTGCCGGTTCGATTTCTGCTTTAAAAATCAGCAGTTTTCAAAGCCTGCTTGCATAACATATGTCGTCTTGAGTGTCAACGGTAGGCCTATCCGTCACATTTTTTATCGTTTTCACATCGTCGTATCGTGTGAATGCAATCTTAGATTGATAAATTGTACGAAATGGTCTGTCCTCGCCTTATTGGGATAAGTTAAGTGAAACAAGTATTGCCCTTTTTCGTAGTTTCTCGATAAATAGCTCATGGTTATTGAACACTGACATTGATCAAGGCAACACGTTTTCCTTTGTTGACCTTAATTCTACGAAAAAAAACTATCCCCAAGAAAGCGGAGTTCCAAGTGCTAGATAAATTGGTAAGCTACTAGTTAGGTCTTTTCATTCTTATCCATCTGGTATGTGCAGTGCTTCTATTTTGCTTTACTTTCCCTACTTAGTAACCTAATATTTTTTTATCGGCATCCAACTGAGCACAGCTTTATTTTGAAATTTTTAACAAATCTACACAAATCTTTGCGCTAATGGATTATGTCATATGATTTGTATACGATTTGACATGCTTCACCTGACTTTTGACATTGCGCAAATATCTCTTTGACCAGCTATCACATACTGACGGTTTCAATCTGCTAAGGCTGTTTTAGCAAGAGGACGCGAGTCAAGAAGACGTCAACATAATTCTTTTGTTCGAGGATGTAAATCACAAAGTGAAATCAACTTTAAAACTTTTACGAGTCTCCAGAGACCTATTGTACGTTCTATTCTGAAACTGACAACTTGAAAAGTATACTTTTGAAGGCCGCACTGCAAAAATAGGACGTCAAAAAGGGAAGCAAAATACAATATGAGCACACTCACAATTGATGAAAATGCGAGAATACAAATTGTTCTTGGGGAACTTGTCTGTCTGTGAGCAGCTTTCTGAAAGGGAAAGGCTGGAAAATTAGAATACTCTAAAAACATAATAAAGTAGGTGGGTATTCAAAGACGTCTACATCTTACTGCCGAAATTATCAATCCGAAAAAAACTATGTATTACTTTTGCTTCACGATCAACGTATGACAGTTGCAAACACAATCATCTTCGCAGCAACCTATTTCTTCAGTAGAGCTTTGGCAAGGTTTAATTAATATTGAAATACTAACAGCAGCATCCTCTGCTTATTACTTTGTACTTAAAACATCTTTTAAGGTGTAACCTTTAGTTAGAATGTAAGAGGCAGTCACAGTGGGGACTTGTTGACATTGTGTCCTTCCTTGCCACGACTGTCACAATGTAATGTGATAGTACAAACAATCTTCTCCTCTTAATGTAATGGTACTTGGGTAGTTTCAGTTACAATTTTTGCTCAGAAGAAGGAAATTATGCTATGAGCGAGACAAAGTCTCCAATGTTGAGGGTTTTGCACGGGCCCTTCAAGAAGGTATCCTCCAATCAGAGCAAGTGTTCAACCCCTTTTCAAACTTAACAGGCAGAAGAATGACGCACTGCTATCTAAGCCCTGAATTCTTTCACTATAACATTTTTAGGATCCCGCACTTCTACCAAAAAGAGATACATTTTTGGCACGTATTTTTGGTAAAAAAAGACGTCGGAACTTCCTTTAGGTTAGGCGGTACCGGCTTTCAAACTCAGAGATTTCAGACATGGAATCTTGAAAATCTTAATCCGCCTTTACGTTCTTAGCCTAAAAACATCCGCCTGTTTATATTTGGAAGCTGCTCGTTATGCAAGACTTTTCACCAATAAATCAACTATATACCCACTGTCAAGAGCAAGCTTTGATATACTCAAACGTCATGACTGGCACATCTTTACATATCTGACTGAAATTATGTAATCTCCCCTCCAAGATCTGGAGGAGTTTTAGCATCAATCGAATAAGCGAATCAATCATTTCTAAAAAAAAAATGACAAAGACCAAAGTAACTTTGAATAACTCGTGCTTTCTGAAGTACAGGTTGGAGGAAATATCAACTTTTGAAAAATCACGAAAAATCGTTACCGGTCGTTAAATTTCTTTATTATTTAGCTTAAATAAGGTTGTCCATCACAGTGTACCCAATATGTCACACAATAAATCATTTCTAGTAACTTCAAAACATTTGATATGGAATTGGAGACATTCTAATCCTATTCTACTTATAGAATATGCAGCCTTCGAAGTAGTTTTAGACCATCCTACCAGATAAATTCTACATAAATCAATACTTTACGGAAAGTGCAAACGATTCCCAAAACAGAAATTACTCCAGCTATTAACAATAGTAGCGTCTCCCTATCGCTGCCTGAAGCAGAATTCATATCAACAGTTTATTCTTGGTGCTACTAAGATCAGCATTGCATTCCATGACACGCAAGACGTATAGTCTGATTACATGAGCACGACTACCTCGATAAACAGGCATGCCATTTTTCGTGCAATAGACCTTTTAGCTATTCTACAAAAGAGCCTGGATCGAGCGTTATTTCTATATATCTTTATACATGAGGTTCGATCGAGTGGCGTCAAAACTCCTATCATTATTATGCACATTCAAATATTCTACAAATTGTAGCAAAATGTCGTTCAATTCTGATTCTTTTCAGAATAGCTAAAAGGTTTATTACAATTCATCCTATGGCTGCGAAGTATTTTCCGTAGGAAATGCTTTTCCTCTCCATAATGAATTAAAACTAGCTGCCCTAAATCCATAAATACTGTAACGCTCTTGGTGTACGAAGACACAAGGTCATATGGCCTACAACAAAACTGGTAGTTACAATTTGACGAATGCAATTTAAAGAAAAAAGAATGAAGTAAAACCAGAAACAAAAAACAACACAGAGATGACCAAAAGAAAAAAAGGGACCAGCAGTTTCACACCAAACCATGCAATAGGTCTAACCCTTATATATCGTAGACTTCCATCAGTGTTGTACCATCAAATCGCAACTGAACAGTGCCATGACTATGAAAGTCAAGCACTATGGGAAAACTTTGGATAGTTTGGTGTGGAACTGTCTAGAAGATAGGAAGGAAAGATGCCAGATGAGTGTGCTATCTAAATTGATTTTATGTTGATCCACGGATACTAACATGCCGTCCAAGCGAAAGGACAAAGACCCCGTCCCCTTATTCACGCAGCACGCCATCATACAATCAATTCAACGTTTTCGTTTTTTCAAAGCACTCAGTTGTTGCTTTAATATCTTTCCCGTTGTCATTCATATTCATATCAGAACTGTTGTAAAGAAGCGAGTCGCGCAAGGTTTCTGAATCCTGGTTTGCGATATCGATACCGGACAGTTCTGTGGCAGTGCCAAAGAGATCCTCTCGAAACTAATTAAAACAGGAACAGTGCGGGAAAAGTTAGCTGGAAAGGTAGGAGCCTCATAGCCTGATGATTTTCGTCTAAGTTTTGCTCCATTGAATTGAATTTTTATTTAGTCATTCCGCTAAAACTTCGTTGAAGCGGAATTGGTATTGTTGGGGTATGGTTGGGGTAAATGGAGCGACAACAAGGGCTCATGTAATAAGTCTAGGAGACTCAGGCATGTGCTGTTAACAGCTTTTAGAGGCCAGCCCTGTTTACAACGCTGCAAAGTGGCTACATAAGAAAAATGTCATTATTTCATCCCTGTTAACGAAGCCAGCCGTGGTATGCACTTTTTATGTAGAATATTACTTGTCTATGCCCGAGCAACGTACTGAGACGTGATTCACAGCAGAGCTAAGCTGGCTCTCATCTCCAAAAGTACGCAAGAATGCACGAACTATAGTTACGACATCATGTCAATTTTAAATACGCTTCCAATCTGAACATGACTGAAATGTCTCTGTTGTGGCAGAATGAGACTCTGGTCTGAACTTGGGAAGAAGCCCTTGCAGCACAAGGACAATTTCCTTCTTCCAAAAATACAGTTTCTGTCTGTCGGAGAGGGCTGATAATTAAGGCCAATCCAGGACCCGCCTTTACATGGCAAATTGCTGAAGTTACATCTAACACTTACGACTTATCGCAACTTTAATAACTGCTAAATATTCATACGATACCAGGGAATAGGATCCCACTTGAAACTATGACCCCAGTTTTCATCAGGGAGTTACAAATCAATGTCATCGATTACCAATCAGCTACAAAAGAGAATGGTGTAGGTTGTCACAAAATGTAGTAATGTGGTGCATCGAGCCGATAAATGGTGCACCGAGTTCTGGCATGTAAAGGGAGGGGCAATTCACCGTCCAAAAGTGCGGGATATGGGCGCCAGACACATAGGAATAGGAGTCAGTGGTTAGGAGCTCTTGCCATCTGTGAAGAAACCATCACTCACCCGAAGAAGGTCTGCAAGCCCAAGATGGCTTATTGCATTCAACAGTCTCGTTATTCAAAAGCAATTGATGCTCTCTTCAAAAAATCTTTCCTAGGTATCAAATGGTTTATCTTGACAGGCTCATTTAAAAACAAATAGGAAAAATTGATTTCTACCTCTAATCAAGATGACTTTGCTTTTCGTTCAAGTAGTGCCGAGTAGCCATTTACCTTTCTCTGGCCCCGTTCACACTGCTCCGCCCTTGTACAAAAACGGAGAGAAAAACCTCCGTTTTTGTAAAAGTGTTTACACTGATCTGCACAAAAACGCCACAAAAAAACGGAGGTTTTTGAAAATGCATTTGGTCAATGTGAAAGCACAAAAACGGTTCTTTTCCCTCCGTTTTTGTACAAAACGGAGTAATGTGAACTCGTAGCTTTGATGTAACAAAAACACATCATAAAACAACGGAGCAGTGAGAAAGGGGCCTCAGGAGTCAGTTGCTTTCTCGAACATCATTCGACCTATCGAAAAGAGTGAAAGGGGTGTTGTTGGCAACCAAAACTTCCTAATAGCTTTGGAGACAAATCAACTTTCTGAAATAAAATTTATGATGCCATGCAACTGATATAGCTTTGACCAGAAGAGGCTATGCAGAACAAAGCACTTTTTACCGCTCCGCTTTGTTCAGAAAATAGTATTCTAGAAATTAACTGATTTCTGAGAACGGTGGTTCTGCAACTCAACAACTCACGGTGAACATGACCTTTCGTTAATATTCCATCCAATGCAGTTGATTTCATTTGAAATAAATTATGTAGAGATAAAGGTCCGATGGCAGGCTGTGCGTCGGATCTTTGGTCACGGATCGGTGGATCTTGCTTGGACCAAGATGTTGCTAGCGAAGAGTTTGATAAAATATGTGAAGGCAGGCGCACCACAAAACAACGCAAGAAAAAGATAACTGTTTTTTAGGTTAAATATTGATTATATACAGGGTGTCTCAACAAAATTGTTCGGCGTTTGATTAAATATTGAAAAATAATGACAACATGAATAGGCTTGTGGGAAGATAACCCTGTCCCTAAGACTTCGAAATAATTTAGAAATCAGAATCTTGCAAATTGGTTGACAATTCATTGAGCTGCGAACTTTCAAAGATCAAAAATACGCGACCGCTGAAACCAGAGACCCAAGGTTACTTGTAATGCAGAAAGCTCGGACATCGAGGTAAAAGAAAGTTAATCAATGTCATACCTCTCATTGATATCAGAGCAAACCAAATAGGAAAAGAGATTTATTCCTTACAATCATTGTCAAAATTTGCTCACCATCGCATGTATCCAAAAACAGTAGCTTCAAACATAATCGACGAGAGACTGAAACTGTTCCCTCAAAGCATCATCAAAGCTTGAAAGTTACGTTATCGAAAACTTGTTCCAATTCTGTTTGGTTTGCCCTAAAACAATTGAGAAATAACAGAAACGATGGCTCATGGAACTTTTACCAAAAATGCCATTTCGAGGCCTTTGGTTTTAACTTTCGCTCAAACTTGAACTTCCTTGAAGCTTGTAACTCCATGAATTTTTAGCGGATTTGCAAGATTCTGGTGACAAAAATCAAGTTAAAATCTCAAGAAAAGGGTTACATGACCAAGTGCCCATTCAGCGCATCGTTTTTTTAGTATTCAATCAAACGTCGAACAATTTTTTAAGACACCCTGTACATGCGAGCTATAATGTACATAATCGATGTTTATATAATCAATATGTACCTAAAAAACTGTCGTCTTTTTCTCGCGTCGCTTTGCGGTGTTCCTGCCTTCACACATGATTTATTTTGCTTGTAAACGACTATTTCAAACAAGAAAATTCACCTCTATGAATGATGGTCCTCGAGGCAGAATCGTAACCAGTTGTTGACTGAAACAAAAAAGGGCAGCTTTAGTTTTACAATATTCTATTCTACGAAAAGAACAATGAATCTTTTCTAAAAAGAATAGGTGAAAATTGTTATCTATCTGCTAATGAGGTACTTACCAGATAAATCAGGGATATCCCATTCGCTGTAAAATTTTACTCTTTGCAGCAGTGCACGTGTTTTTTGTAAGAAACAGCTTATAAGAAGCAACCCACCAGAATTTGAAAAGCTCAGAAACTTTTGTAATTTGCAGTGTTGATTTTCCCCATCATTCAAAAAAGTTTTCGACATTGAACACCACTGTGTGCTGCCACACTGCACTTAACACGCAAGCTGCATTCATCCACAAGAAGTCTCCATTTATAAATTTGTTTTGACTTAAACTTCTCAGGGAAAATGTTTGTTCTGATGCTGGTGTATATGTTAATTATTGTTGTAAAATTATTTTATCTCTGAGTTTGAGTTCTGTTAATACTTGCTTTATAATCTAACTTTTACTATAGCTACCTTGGAAGCACGTTTGAAAAAATTAATTATCTAAAAAATTAAGAAACACGTAAGTAACTTTTGGTAGCAAATTATATAAAATTTGATGGGATATAAAAACAAAGAAAAGACACTTTTCCTTGTGGCACGTCCCCAGTACCTAAAATGCACCTAGTGCTCCCTGGGGGCCATGGATGGACAGTATATTTTGCTTCTCGTGGTGTAACTTTACTTGTATAGAATCTGAAAAATGTATATCACAATTCACTAAGGTAGCTGTCAAGGACTACTACGGAAGACCAGGACCATCGAGAAGGGGGGCAGAGAGGGCGAAAGGTCCGGGACCCAGGCTCCAAAGGGGCCCGTAAAGAATTTATGACATGAAAATCTAATATTGCTCTAAATCTCTGCAGCGTATTCTTATACGACTTTGAAGATAATATACATATTACACACCGTCATACTTTCATTTCTATTTTATAGAAAATGGTTCTATCCCAGCGAGTCAGTCGTTAGTGTCGTAGGGTCGTTGAGTTACCGTTCACATTGTTGGCTTTTTGAGTCGTTCGTTCGCAACGACTGTAGCGACTCAGCGAATGCAAAGACTTTGTGTGAACACAGCTTTACCAACATAAAACGATGCCCTTGATTCGTGATACAACTTTTTGCATAACCTTGACACGGCATGTTTAAGCAATTCTTTAAAATAATCATTCTAAAACGGGGCGTTTCTCTCATTTTTTGAGATTCTGAAGGGTGTGGTCAACAAAAACTTTCTTTGGTGCTGCGCCCTGAACCTCATTGAGCCTGTTCCCACAGATCACACTAGGGTCCGAGCTGGCTCTCGACGGCGATGGGGAAAACTAGACTGATTGCATATTCGTAGTTATCGCTATTGATAGACTGATGGACGCTCAAACAACGACTTATGGACTTTGATACTAAAATTTGGGATGAAGTTTTCCCCGAACAAGATTTGGAAACCATAGCAACACTGTACGAGCACCAGGCAATGGTGGATGGGTCTAAGTTGCCGGCTCGAACCTCCAATGTTAAATCAGCTCAGAATTCAAGTTTACAGTGATATTAGCCATGAACAACAGCCACAAGTATCCATACGAATGTTTCCTCAATCCAATAATCAACAAACCTTTCACTGTGAATCAGGAGTTCCTCAGTTTTAAGGCCAATTAGCTTCCATGAACTTCACCACAGCTTTGAGAATTTCCAACTGTCGAGGGTCACTTGCCTCGCTTCCGAGACTACACTGCAGCCTCGTTCCAAAGGGCACACGTAAACGCGTGCATCTCCGTCTCAAAAATTTATATCAAAGTCCATAAGGCCCAGATTGAGCAAAACAGGAAATGTTGTTGTTGTTGTTATTGTTGTTGTTGTCGTTGTTGCTATTTTGCGATATCTGGGACTATGTCGTGAGGTTAGGGGAAAACTACTGTCTAGCCAAGATCTAGACAGTTCTTCACTTCACGAAGTGTTACTTAAAGCGCCATAAAAAGTTACAACCAGTTTTTCAAAAAGTAACGGTGAAACTTATCGATTGCTCAATAGGTTCATAGCCTTTACCTAGCGCTTTCAAGTGTTGCATAAAACGCCAGCAAATGTTACAAAGAATACCCATTTTTAGACAAGGGATAATAGTACTAAGTGACCTTTCGAGTGGTGGAAGTACTTGTTTATATGCTGTTCGATGAACGAATGTGACAAACTGATCCTCGATAGGTCAAGTGGGCGATGCTATCGTTGTCAATCAAAAGCGAATTCGAAAAAAGAAAACATGAAAGATATCAAAAAAAGTCTTTGTGCTCGGACTTTGCCTTTGCTGTCTCTCCAACTGGTAAACGATGTGCGACACCTGAGATGTCGCAAGCGTTTGATAAAACCATTTATACATCACACTTTTGGAGTTACCATAAATTTCATGTCTGCTTCTGTCCAAAAGTCCTAAGGCACAGTGAAAATATGAAGCTAGACAGAATATGTGGACTAAAAGAAACATTGCACACATTCCTAAGATTATGCCCTCAAATGTGTCTTCCCTTCTACCCTTTTCAACCGTGATCTTTAGGTCTTTACAGAATCAATGGTATTCAGTCTCTGAACATTTTAGTCTATCAACAGGCCTTAAAGTATGTTTGTATGCATAATTTTGCCACCAAAACAAAATACAACTATTTATAAAAGAAAAGAAATCTGATTACAACATCCATAAATCTAAAATAATTACAGGCAAAAACTACATATCTAATTTGATAATCTAACTTAAAAACATCCCATGGTAAAAGATGGCAGGGATAGCACTAAAAGGTCAATGCGACCTTGTTTCCACAATGGTCCCTTCAGGAGCGCTATATCCAGTAAACATGGGAATCTAATTTCCATGTACTTTAGAAGACACAGTGAAAACATTTCCGCTAACGCCAAGACATGAAACAGATCTTATTTTTGCCTTTATTCTCAGGCTCAAAAGTTGTTCGATCGAGACCTAGGTACTGGAATCTTCTCAGTAACAGTATTCTTTGAACTCCGTATACACTGTCATAAAAAGACATCAATATCCTTATCACCTACCTATATTCAAGAGCTTGTACAAAGTTCTTTGTACCACAAAAAATTATGGTTTTCTTTTGCGGGTATTTTTTACACGCATCATAAATTTGTCCATCAATTTTATAAGTAGATTGATATTTTGCCAAAGTCAGTTGTTTTAAGCAGGCAAGTAAGCCAAGAGTGTGAAACATGATAACTGCAGTGCTAACCAATAACGCGAATGCCTAAGGCATGTCATATATGAGTTGTAGTCATTGCCACTACGCATTGTACTTAACAAAGGCAGATTTTGTACTGAGATAGCATCAGTTGCTTTGGTTCACACTTCAATTCAAAGCGATTAGTGAATGCAGACAAAGGAAATTCTCTCAACCAGTAATTCAAAACAAACATAGCTGCACAGTTGCCCTGAAACCAGTGCGGAAAACTCTCACTTGGTGCGGGCGAAAGGTGGTTTTAAGAGAAGTTATGTGCTTCAGACGAAAGTAGAAGGGTAGATCTAAAGTTTTGTCCAGCGGATTTTGCCTACGTGATTCAGCAGCCGAGCAGAGGGCATTACAATTGTTGCATATTTATTGCTCAAATGTAGACAGTTACTCCTCATCTCCTGAATCAAATAAACAAAATCCGCCGGACGGAACTTTTGAGTTTGCCGAACTGGTTTTAGGGCAACTTTGCGGCTGTTGGGTTTGAATTACTGGTTGAGAGAATTTCTTTTGTCTGCATCAGCTAATCGCTTTGAATTGAGGTATGAACCAAAGTAACTGATGCTATTGTATTACAAAATCTGCCCTTGTTATTGTAATGAAACGTGGACTACGGGCTGAGATGGACTACGGGCGTTGGCGCTTATATACCGCCGTGGGACTATTGCTATTTGTTTCCCTAAATAGCAGTTGGATCATGTCATCGGAAGCGATCTATCACAACGTGATATACAGTGCAAGCACAGCGATCTCGATGCTGCGAGGAGGCTCGAAGAACTCCGATTGGAGTTCGCCGAGGTTCTTCCAATTTTTATTCTTCGTGCCACTGGCAACCAACGCAGAGCTTTGAGGAGAGGTATCACGTGGTCATATTTATGGCCTCCCATCACAACTCCTGCTGCACAATTTTGAACCATTTGTGATTTATCCAGCAAGTGTTTCGCACATCCATGCAGCAATGCCTTACAATAATCAAGTGTGCCTAACAAGAGATGGAAATGAGAAAACCGATCATTTTTTTTTTTTACTTTTTGTTGCTCTGCCTTCATTTGATGTTCAACGACAAGATTAGCCTGCGTGCAGACTCTACTGATTTCTTTTCAGAGAGGTTCTCCTCCAGTAGAGTCTGCGCATCGGCGACCACGCGCGATTCCCTCTCTTGAGAAACCAAGTCACTGAATTGGATTCAATAGAGCAACCTATAGAGAGGGAAGGCGTAACACCCACACACAATAAGATTTCTTTGGCCAACTTTTTCCATGGAAGCGCTAATTAAATACCTGCAGACTCGAACAAAGACAGAAACGCTCATGAAATAATGGGGATATGCGTCAGCCAATCAGGAAAGGTTCCACGTTTCTCATGAACTGAGAACAAGGATTTGGTCGCTGATGCGCAGACTCTACAGGAGGAGAACCTGTCTGAAAAGGGATCAGTAGAGTCTGCACGCAGGCTACGACAAGATCCTCTCGCTGGAATTGTTGAATATTACGACCAGTCGTACGAATTGCCGGTCTCTCCAATGATGCTTTGACCCAGCTTTTGTTATATGGTGATCACGACTTTACTAATGACTTGCATAGAAATGTACTCGAATTGACTTTACGATTTCAAGCAGATCTTAAAGTTTTCTTTTGGCACCATTGTGCCTAGACCCATATCAATACTCACAGTTTTTTCAAATTTGGGCAAAAAGTTTCTAGTCGAAAAAGTTGGCGTATTTATCATGACCAACTTCGAATAATTTTTCCAATAAGGAGAGCAAACTTCTCCCATGAAACCATACGATGGATATAGGTACTGGCATAAGGATCAAATGAAATACATACCCAAAGGCTATCGTCTTAAGATATATGAATGCCATAGTGCAGTTCTTTGATGATGATCACTAGAAACAGAGGAAATGGAATTAACAGCTACCTCTTGAGAATCTAAACACATACGTTTGACCATGTGGTTAAGGCACGTTGTTCTGAGTCCTCTGGGGTCTACCTTTGTCGGTTCCAATCCCGTCGTCGTTCGCACTACAAATTACAACCCGCCAGCCAACTTAATCGTCCATCCTGACGATGTCGATACAGGAATACTCGGAGAAAACTACTGTGAAGGCACAAGTCGCAGTGCCATAGGCTCATATCAGTTGTATAGCAGCCCATATACCGAGCCTGCGTTAGCAAATGAGCATGCTTGTCTTGTTATGAAGAACTTAGAAACAGACTTGAAGAGTCTAGACTGATTGCATATTCGTCATTATCGCTATTGATGGATGATGGACACCAAAACTACGACTCAAGGACTTTCAAATTGAAAAATGGGACGAAATTTTCACCCTTTGATTTCATGACTAGGCGTGGAAACCATAGCAACCCTCTACGAAAATCTGAGTACTCCAGGCAAAGGCAGACGGGCCTAAGTTGGTGGATCAAACCCCCAATGCTAACATACCTCAAACTCAAGTTTTCAGTGAAACTAGCCATGAACAAAAGCCGCAAGTATGCAGATGAATGTTTACTCAATCGAAGAATTAACACACCTTTCACCGTGAACCAGGAGTTCCTCGTTTTTAGGGCCAATTAGCTTCCATGAACTTCACCTCAGCAATGAGAACTTCCAACTGTCGAGGGCAATCTCGTCCCCAGAGTGAGTTCGTTGCTCTACCTCTACTCTGGGATACAAGAGGCCGTTCGGCAATCTGATTGGCTGTTCGCCATTTTGGGCTGTAACTCCGATTTGCGCGGGGGAAACGACCTCGGCATGTCAAAATTCGACGTAAAACGACATTCTTTACCTAAACCGACTGTCATTTGCAACTTATTTCCAAAATTCGAAGAATAACGAGCCATTTTATTTTTGAAGCTGCGATGAAAGTTTCCCGAATTTGCAACTTAGGCCCATTTTCGCTCCAAACAAACCGAGCTTATTTTCACATTAAACGCACTTGCCGACCCCAGATTATTGTATAAATACCTGCATAAGGTTCAAATAAGGTCCTCAAAGTGTTTCTTTTCAATTTCTCCATTCATCTTCTGCAGAATTAGCGCCAGAGCAACGGCCACTTTCCGTCGCTTGGGGTTGCCTAGCCAACGGTGAAATCCATAATGGCTTCCAAATTTGCCCATTTTCTGGGCAAATTTGATCGAAGTGTACCAGGGTGTTCATTAGGCTTCGTGATCAGCGTATGACGTAGGAACACCCTGGGAACGAGATTGTGTCGAGGGTTACTTGCCCAGCTTTTGAGACTAACCATTAGCCTCGTTCCTGGGAACACAGATACATCTGTGCACTTCCGTCTCAGTTTCTTATACAAAAATCCATAAGTCCCAGTTTGAGCAAAAATAAAAAAATATTGTGTTGTTGTTTAACTGTTGTTGTGTTGCAATAAATGAGTCTATGTCGTGAGGCTACGAAGAGCCTAATTCAAGACAGAAACTCTCACTTTAACGCTATGACAACCTTATTAATGAAGTTGCAATGTCGTCAACAACAGTCATCAGAAAATTTTTGAAGGGATGATCAAAATAGTCAAATGATATCAGGAAAACTGTACCAAGGATACGATGATCCTTCATTGTGACCGTGATTCGATTTGAATTTGGAATTTTTAAAAGGACACATTTGTATGACAGAATATTCAAGAATTCCAAAAATCTTTTGCGTGAATATCAGTTTTTAACCCATGTATATGAAATTTTTCGATCTGATAACGCAAGGTTCAATCAAATTTCTTCAGCTTGGATTCTGAAAAAGCTATCCATAAACCAGAATTGAGATTAATAACAGGGCCATATGTAGGGAATTTCATACAAAAAACCTCCCACATGAACGGTTGATACCATCCAGTATCAACCAACAATCAAGTACCTCCCCCTCCCCCCGGTAATGATCACGATTGCTTTCAGACCAACAGCAGTCCATATTCTCGTTCATGCATTTTGGAATCTTTTTGCAAAATGCATGAACAGATAGACTTCATGCAATTTTCAATGTGATGACAGAAAGGCTTCATTTCCTCAGCTGCATTGTTCAAATAATTCTTAATGGTCAATACCGAGTTCAAGCATCATTGATGCGCGCTTAACATGCAATTCTTATTGACTTATTAAACAAAATAGCCCATGGGTGGGGTGAGTATAAAGGTATAAACCCTTTTCTCTCTTTCGGTGAGGGGACGCGCCCACAAGACCTGCAATAGGCGAAAAAATACTCTTTTTGTTTCAGGAAATACCTCTTCGACGTAATGAAAAAGCGCCCCTGACGTGTTTGGTTGCTTTTATGGTCCTGCCAATTAGTACCGGATTGCAATTCAGCATGTTTCATGAGTTTCTCTATTTTCAAAGCTCCGTATTACCCACGTATTTCTTTATAAGAAGCTAAGAATTTGGGATAATACTGAAAGTTTCTTAAAATTATCAGATTTTCAGAAATCAGAGTTTCTTACGAGTTTCTTAATGGTTCTACTTGCGCCCTTGTGAGCATTTCAAAACAAGGTGTTTTGAAGACTTTCGAACGGTTAGACATTACTCCACTACCTTCCGAGTAATAAGATACAGGAAGCAAGCGAAGCTAACGTAAAAACATGTTAAGGATTTCCTTCCCAGGAATGAAGATTCTTAATTATTTTGGCATTCTGACAATTGAGCAGTTTCTTATAAAAAACACGGGTTGGAGAAATTTTAGATAACGAAATTTCAGCACATGCCTTAGGCAACTTCAAACACTATTTCACATGAATAGATCTATTATCCACTCTCATTCCTGAAGTGAATTATTCCTGAACGTATTGCCATGCCAGTTTGTGAGGATTATTAACTTAGAAAAACTCTTTTCAGAAGATCTCTTATCTAGAAACTCGTGTGCAAAAATGTTTCTATTTAGGTCCAAAGTTTGATTTATAGTTTGATTAGGTCTTATGAGCAAAGCCCATTTATCAATATTTGAAAGTAACCGATACTAAGTGGAGATTTATGAAGACAAGACACGGATCAAGATGATCGAACAATGGTTAACATACAATAATTACGCAACAATATGAAAACATTGCCTGGGTATATCCCTGACAAAATTCTTTTAGTTTGACACTGTTCCCTATTGTTGCTTTAAAATACAAGGATGATGTCTACGGGGCGAGAAACAGCTTATGTCCATCTCCAATCCTGTCCTATTTACGAAAAAGTGCTGAGTCCAAAAAGAGTCCTCTTTGCTTGTGACATTTTAGTGTTAACTTCTCTGCAAGAGAACCATAACTAAAAATGCACCTACCGAGAGAGCCAGAAAACAATTCAATTTCGAAAATTCATAGCATCAAGGGTAATTGTCGAATAGTTTCAGGCCTTCTTCAGGCCCTTCGCAACTAGACTTATGACGTTGAGTCTCCCTGTGCTCTTTGACTTGATGATGGCGCTTCGGTCAACAAAGACTATGAATATTACTCTGAAAACTCTGGCCCTATTTAGGCCCAAACTCCACGATTTCTTGAGTAACAATCAGATTACGAGATTTGGCAGAGAACAATGCTGCGGAATTTTCGATTGGAATGATGCAGTTGACTAGATTTTAAACGAAGTTGCTGCGACAGGTAGTTGAAGGTTTCTCTGGCATGTTTTGATCTTAAAAACATGGAAAATGCAGCGTCAAAAGACTAATTTTGCACTCATCAGGTAAAGTGAACTTCCTTCTTCAGATTTGTACAAAGTTTTTTCGATTAAACGTCTGCTTAACGTAGTGGCAGTCGTTCGATCATGATTCGATCGATCGAATGCAGGAGATTGGGCCATCCTTTTCACTGTTTCATTATGAGTCCCTGTTGAGCAAGGTTTACCGCAGGGATACATGGGACTCATCGTCATAAGTCTACTACGTAACCATAAAAGTCTAATTTACGCATATTTCCAGCACTGAGAAAAATACTTCATTGTATCTGCTGTTGAGCAGAACTCGATTCATTCCAATCCCGCAAGAACTCTTACGAGTTCTTGGCGCTATGAATTTTCAGAAGTGGGAACTTCTTTTTCAGGCTCACCCGGTACATTTCAGCAAGTGAAGGCCTGGCCAAACGACTCAACTTTTCATTCAACATTTCACTGAACAATGTTGAGTCATGTTGAGTGTTGTTGAGCGTTGTTGAGTGGGGGGTGGCCATACGACTGAACTTTTCACTCAACATTTGACTCAACATCTCGAAGTGCGAGCGCGGTCAGGGCTTGGAACCAAAGGTCTGGAACTCAGGCTGGCCGCAATCAGGGGTCTGGAACTCAGTTTGCAAATCTGAATAAAATTCTGCCACTTTGCTTTTGGGCCTAAGGCAAGCGTTGAAAGCATACAGAGAAAATGGCTTTACCTGGGAATCATGGCATTAGCAAACGTAAAATAGCTGCCATCCTAGCTATCATGGAGCTCACTAATGAAGTTGAAGCTCACTGCCAGTGCTTTTGGCGGCAAAGGTCAAGCGTTTCTGCGCTTGCGCGCACTCAACTTTGTTGAGTGCCTGGCCACACGACTCAACATCGCTCAACAACAGGTCAGAACAATGGAAATTTAATCCTGTTCACTCAACATTTTTGACCAAGATCAAACTTTGCTCAACAACGCTCAACATCGCTCAACAACGCTCAACAACGCTCAACAAGGTGGCCAAATGACTCAACTTTTCACTCAACATTTCACTCAACTTTGTTGACTCAACTTTGTTGACTCAACTTTGTTGAGTCGCTTGGCCAGGGCTTGAGGATTCTACATATAGAGATTCTGCACATAGGGAAAACTATCTAGGTGAGCATCTAATGCACATTCTGTACGCTTTCTACAAAGTTATGACACGAATGAAGAAACAAAAGAAAATTAACGCTGCTGGTGCCAACGACTTCAACAGGGCTCAGACTTGCCTGGTTCAAAAATGGATGCAGCGACCACGTAGACTGATGCCTTTTCGTCCCTTGTTTCCCTGCGTTCCTTGGTCAAGAGGGACTAATATCATTACTCTTAAATAGTGGGCCCACTTTAGGCCCGCGCAGGGTGGTTCCGTATTCACCAATCAAATCACTAGAATTCAGTTTTTGACCAATCAGGGGCCGCTATTCAAATGTTGTTGTTGTTGCTCTTAAAGAACGGTTGAAGCAGCCTGGACTTCTTGCAGCTTCGATGGATCTATTTTGCTTCTACAGAGGGAGATTACTGCCTGAAACGTACGCATTTTGCGCTTTGTAGGTCAACACAACATCATTCTTTGTACTAAAACGTCGCTCTTCAATGTTCGAGCTCTTTAAACCAGATTTGGAAGCGATTTTGTTGAGTGTACGAGAACTCCCACCTCTTTAGGCCATTTTGAAAAAGTGGGCCCATTATATAAGCGTAATATTATGAGTCCCCATTGACCAAGTGATATCAGCAAATAAAAGAACGCAGGGAAACAAGGGACGAAAAGGCATAAGTCTAGCGACCACGGGGGGGGGAGGGGTTCTTCTATAGTAAAGGTACCTGGGGATGCATTGCTCGCAAAGGTATACATTTTCGGACTTCTAGTCTAGCCAAGGGCCTACTTTTTGGCAATTAAACCCATTTTCTTTAAATTTTGGTCCAGGGATTGCGAAAACGTGGCAAGTTTTGTCTAGAAAAAGCCAGCTCAGGGCACATTTGATGTAGAAATTAGTCTAGCCAAGGCTATTATTTTCATAAAAATTGGTCTAGCCGACGGTTCCACTTAAAACTTGGGCGACAAATCCCTACCCAAAATTTAGCCGAGAGCCACCCTTTGGCAGCAACCTTTTTCTACGAAAGGATTCCAAAAGCTCGAGTGATCCCGAGGTGGGCTTGTACTACTGTACTTACTACCATGTGCATTCAAAAATTTGGCAAAATGTAGAATTGAACTATCGATCGAGACTCTGGAAGCATATAGCTAAATTTCTTCCAGGGACTATCTATTCTACTACCACATACTACTGACCTGTATCAGTTCTGCCTGTTTTGGCTGGGGCCTTCGAAAAACTTATTCATAAACAACTCTACGATTATCTCGACAAAAACAATCATCTGTTTTCAAACCAATCTGGCTTTAAAGCTCTTCATTCTGTTGTCACTTGCCTTCTTAATAGCACAGATGACTGGTATGTAAACATGGACAATGGCAGATACACTGCGAACATTTTTATCAATCTAAAAAAGGCATTCGATACTGTAGATCATGACATTTTACTTACTAAATTTGCGAAATATGGCGTTGAAAGTCTAGAACGTACTTGGTTTACGTCATATCTAACGAACAGAAAACAACTCTGCAAAGTAAATGGTGTCTGTTCAAATACCAAAGATATCCGCTATGTTGTGCCTCAAGGTTCTTGCCTTGGTCCTCTCTTATTTCTAATCTTTATCAATGATCAGCCGTTTTCTCTGAAGAAAGCTAAAGTGACGATGTATGCCGATGATACCAATATTTCTTACTCTTCATCGAGGTTAGAAGATGTAAATCAAACTCTAAACAGTGAGCTAAGCCATCTGAAGAAATGGTTGCTAGGTAATAAACTTTCCTTGGACATCCAAAACAACTCAAGCTCTGGTTGTGGGTTCCAAGCCCAAAATTAAGAAAATTGTTGATAAAACTGTTGATCATCCGCAGTTTTTTATCGGTGACTCTCAAGTTGAAAACGTAGACCGGTCAAAATATCTGGGTGTGATAATAGACAGGAGTTTAAGTTGGGAAGAACACATTAATATTCTCCGTACCAAAGCTTCTCGAGCAATTGGCTTTTTGAAATATGCCAGAAAATCTTTACCTCAAAACACATTAAGTAAAATGTATCGGGGTATAGTGGAGCCCCACTTTCGGTACTGTTGTTCGGTGTGGGGATGCAGTGGGGCGACCAAATTGCAAACCCTACAAAAGCTGCGAAATTGAGCGGCGAGAATTGTAACCAAAAGTAAATTTGATACGCCTGCCATGGAACTAATACACAATTTAAATTGGCCAACTGTAAGTGATATTATTAGAAGCGAAACAGCTACTACCATATACAAGTCTCTAAATGCCCTCGTACCTGAGTACCTCTCCAACTTGTTTTTCAAAAATTCAACTCGAAATGTCAGAGAACTGAGAAATACCGAAAGTGATCTTTCGCTACCACTGCGGAAAACTAAAATGGGCAAAACGCAATATCCTTTCGTAGACCTAAGCTTTGGAATGAACTCGAACTTGATCTTAAACAGGCACCCTCCCTTGCCACCTTCAAAAAAAGATTAAAACATTGATTCACATGTTGCATTTCTTTTTCTTACCAATTTTATTGGTCTCTTTGATTTAAGTTTTAGATTTTTGCCACGGCCCCCTGAAAAGCAGTTGCTGATCAACTGATGGGCTACAGTGTTAAAAAATTTAAAATGAAAATAATGAAATGAACATAGCCAGAACAGAACTTTAAAGCGATATAAATCAAAATGACTTCTTAAACGACCCAGTGTTTTCTCCTTTTACAGCTACGACCCAGCCAAGCTAGTCTCTTGTCTTTTGCAAGAGATACTGTTAAGACTTTGTTTTGAGCATAAGGATTAGCAGTAACTTAGAAATGAAGTTACAATGACGCTTTCAGGCAGAATACAGCAGTTGGTGGTAGGTCGTCGAATTAGAGGTTTCTGTCTGATGTAAAGCATACGCCAGTTGTTGGCATCAACTTTAAACAGGGATAAACACACGTCTCACGTAGCAAAGTAAATTTTTAGAAGGGAACATATGCAGAGGCAATGGAGTGTACTGAGCTTTCCTTACGTCTGTCTCAAATTATTTGTTACGTGAGATTTGCGATAACAGTGAATTATTCATGCAAAACATTGCAACTGTATTTTTGTGGATATTTTCACGTTACATCTAATCGTTAATACTTGAGAACGGCCCTTCGTAAGTAAACGAAAGCGTTTTAACGTCCGTTAGCACAACCAAAATGTCAAAGTTAGAAGCAAACTGTTTGATAATAATAATGATAATAGAAATATTTATACAGGTTAAAACCTTTTCAGTGCTAAAGGCACTGCAATCAATAAGGATCCTATTTAAAAAAAAGTACATACATTGTTATAAATGAAGGCAATTGCACACTAGGTTAAGGACAATGTTAAATCAACTGATCCTTTCTTAAAATATAAAGCAAATAGTTAAAATCGTTTATAATGGTCTCTGAAGTGAACTAGTTATTCAAGAAATGTTCTTTCAAGTGATGTTTAAACTGAATTATCGACTTTAATTTTCGAATGTCAATTGGGAGTTCGTTATAACACTTCAATTGAATTTCATTTGAATTGCACTTCAATTGAAGTTTCGAATGTCAAGTGGGAGTTGGTTATGATTTTAACTACCAAACTGACATTGTTTAGTGACTTTATTCACTCTAATTTGCGTTAAAATCATTTATGTTAATCCTAAGTGGGACGTTCACACTTAGGTATATATGAACACAAATCAGTTGCACCAGATTTAATGTAAGTTACCGACAGCGGCCGCAACTTACCACAAATAAATACAAGTTAACGTGTAGTAGGAACCTAGTTTACTGAACATTTGTATCTGGTTGTGTATCCAAAAAATCTACTTCAAGAGGTTGAACAGCTCGAACGCAATACGCCATTGTGTCTTAATTGACACACGAGCTGGGTACACTTCACTTGACATAGATATCATCTCATAATTTTGAAGTCTTTCACGTGCCAAATCGAGGATCATCTTCAAATGTGACACAAGAAAACAATGGCTTAATTCTTTAGGTACTAGGGGGTATAGACTTTACACATCATATGTTTGAAAATGGAAACTGCTCTGTCATACGTGCATGTCTGCATATTATTCCAGTTACAAAGCCTTTATATACGGTCGGCACACATGATTTTGCAGAGTTGCAGAATACGTGAACAGCTACTGGCCACAGCTACCTCAAACTGCTTCAGTTTCATTTTTTCAAGAAACTTCCTGGTGCTTCTCAAGACTTTTTCAGGCGATTAACTCAGCTAACCAGAAGTTCAGGTAAGACTGTAGATCTTTTTCACCTAATTTTATGCCAAGTTTATAAAGCTAACCCTCTCATTTCCGGAATGGATTTCGCCTAGATGAGGGTTTAAGTTGAGAGATTAGCATTGATCTTAGCAATTTCAATGCTTAAATGCTTCTTTATTTTTTCTCTTATTTCATCATGGTTAGGAATGAGACATATTCGATCATGAAGAGACGAAGTAGCTTTAAAACGGACTGAAGTTTAAAAGACGTATTGACAGCCAGACATTAGCAAATCAGCATAGCTTGAGGTAAAAGAAGGAGGCTGTTTACTGTATAGAGGCTATTCTTCGGGACGTGTTATTCTATGTATAGATGTTAAGAATGCTCTCCTTAGTGCTGAGGAATATGTAAGAATATAGGAATTTCGATCGAGCAGAAATATCTAGTTTCTTCAAGGTGTCTTGCACTCCTGGCTATCTTACTGGTCAATTTTAAAAACACTTGTTGAGGCGCAGGTTCCTCTTTCGAGTTAAAGCCTTGCATAGGCAGGAATAACAAGCAGATAGCTCAGGCAAAACAAGCTATATATGCTTTCGCTTCACCCAAATCATAGTTTGGAAACAACAGCTTGTTCTTTGTAATGACAGTTTCTATAGGAAAGATAAAACCTTTTTTGGGCATAAAGACATATCGACCTACTAATTTCAAAGTTTTTAAACCTATCCAGGATCCCCGCATTAATTCTTCAACAACGAGTCATCATTAATTCACTTCACAGCTGTTGTATTTAGTAACTGTGTATTTTCGCTCTACTTTAAATAAACAGTAGCAACGCAGCTAAAAAAGATATATCTGGCCGTCTGGTCAAGTGTTGGTCGCAAAATGTACCGTTTCCGGTCAATCTCAGAACTACATAAATAACACTTCTAAGCTCTCAATGGATTTATAAACTTGTTTCACGTAGACCTAATAAAAAGGGCCACCGCAGTGAGAAGGCAAATTCTGAACAGCGATAAAGAATAGGACAACTAGCTAGCTGTCAAGAAATCGTCCCAGAACAATCAATAGTGGGAAAACTCGCTAATTTTACGTTTTCGAATCGCACTAAAATTTTGAAGCTTTTTTGGGAACGCTGCCGTCGCATTACAAAGTTTCTGATCATTACTTTAAGATAATAATCTTTTCGTGGAAACAAAAAGTCTTTCTCTCGCAGAAGATTGTACCAGCTAAAGAAATTTTCATTCTATGTACTTTCGTGACATTATAACGTTTTGCCGAAAGAAAAGGCGATCAAGACAATTATATACAAAAAACTTGCATCAAATTCTAAATACCACTTTTAAAATTAATTCCTTTTCATTGTGACGCCATAGCAAAATAGCGTTGAAAGTAAAAAAAACCGGAATTCGGAATCTACATGGAAAGTTGTCCTAAATTAACTCTAAGCGAGTACGTCAGGCAGAGCACTAGGGTTCCGTTGCGTTACCCCAAGAAACGTTGTTGACAAAAATGTGGTCTTAAACTTTTGGCCACGACTGTAGTTGTAATTAGAAAGTAAAGTAGGATGTAGATTATATTGAAAACTTTTAAATGAACAAAGAAAAATGATTAATTACCTTCACTCAGGGTGAAGACAGACATGAGTCCGAGCAACCAGCTGCAGCTTGTGATCATCATTGTTGCTGTGGTACTTGCGCCAATTTCCCTGCAAGATAAAGGTAATTTCAGAACATCTTTACAGAATGGAATGAACAGATAACAACACTAAATATGGGGGCAAGGAGTTTTTTACCAAGATGGGTGGTCTGTAACCGTTCTACAGGAGTTCGATTTCTGAACACAATGCATTTTCAAAAAAAGATCTTTTCCACTATCCTTAGCAAAATCGTCTACACACAGTACACACTGGTCGTTACCGAACACTTCCTTATCTCAGATTACTCGATGACGTCATTTTACGCAGTTTCTGCTCTGTCGAAGCGTGTACTTTCACAAGGGAAAAAACCTCGCAGCTGTATCATTCAACCGTTTTAGTTAGGTATCACGACAGAAGAGACAGGCAAATAAATAACGACTTGCGACCAACAAATCATGACGCTTGACGTCATAAGTTCTATGATCACCCGCAGTAGAAGCGAATACAAACACTTAAAACTCGTTGATGTACAGTGATTTAAAATCTGTTCATAGCCATACCAGGTACGCCTAGACTTATGACGATGAGTCTCTTGTTTCCCTGTGCTCTTTGACTTGATGATGGCGCTTCGGTCAATAGAGACTCATAGTATTACTATGAAAAACCTGGCCCTATTAAGACCCAAACTGAGCAATTTCTTCAGCACCAATCAGATTGCGAGATTTGTGAATTACTATTGTTAACGTGTAAACGTGATAGAATGTTCGATTCGATTGAAGAATTGAAAATACTCCCACGGGATGGAGATTCGAAGCCGTGATTCTTTCATAATTCCATTGATGATTGAAGAAAATAGGGCCAAGTTTTTTACTGTTTCATGATGAGTCCCTCTTGAGCAAGGTTTACCACAGGGATACAAGGGACTCATCGTCATCAGTCTAGGGTACGCCAACATTCTTCTTCGCCTCCTCTCCGCAACGAGGCTCACTGTTAACTATGCACCTTTGACAGGCCCCGATCCGATAAATCGTATAGTGGACCGACTTTGAAGATTTATGAGATGATCTTTTGGTAAGATCCTCCATTAAATGCTGGCATGTTGCTGTATATTTTCTAGACTTATATTGATGGAGCTATAGCTTCTATTTATGAAGCTACAGTAAACGATTTTCTTAAAATTTTCCATTTCAAAAACACTGAAAATGACTCAAAAACTTTGATTTAATTGTCTAAGACTCAACATGAATGGGCAAAGAGAGAACATTATTTTCGTGGTGATTTGAGGGTTTAGAAATTGATCAAAACTCCATGCCTGTTTGACCTCATAATGTTGCTTCACTACTGTTTGCCTCTTAATCCCCTTGACACAGGAACGCAGTATCTGCATAAGAATAACATGGACAGATTTTGTACTACAATAGCATCAGTTGCTTTGATTCACACCTCAGTTCAAAGCAATTAGCGAATGAAGACAAAAGAAATTCTCTCGGCGAGTAATTCAAAACAAACATAGCCGCAAAGTTGCCCTGAAACCAGTACGGCAAACTCTCTTTTAAGAGAAGTTATTTGAATATAACAAAAGAAAGAGGGTAAATCTATAGTTCTATCTTGCAGATTTTGTTTATTTGATTCAGGAGCTGAGGAATAACTGTTTACATTTGAGCAATAAACATGCAAGAATTGTAATGCCCTCTGCTACGCTTCACGTAAACAAAAACAAAAATCACGTAAACAAAATCCGCCGGACACAATTTTAGACTCACCCGTCTCCTTTCGTCTAAAGCACATAAATTCTCCTAAAAACCTCCCTTCGCCCACACGAAGTGAGAGTTTCCCGTACTGGCTTCGGAGCAACTTAGCAGCTATGTTCGTTTTGAACTTCTGGTTGAAAGACTTTCTTTTGTCTGCCTTTGCTAATCGCTTTGAACTGAGGTTTGAACCAAAGGAACTGATGCCACTGTATAACAAAATCTACCCTTGTTCACAAGAATATGAATTTGACGAAACTTGAGAAGGAAATCCACTTTTTACATTCCTTCCAACATAGAACAAAAACTTGTGCATTTGATTGTAACTGATTAACTTCTAAATCCCCAAATCGCCATGAAAACGTTCTCTCTTTGTCCATTCATGGCTAGTTTTTAGAAAAGTTGATCAACGTTTTCAGGGTCACTTTCAGTGCTCTCGAGATCAAAAATGTTAAGAACTCGCTTATAGCTCCATAAATACCGGGTGAGTCAATAAAAGCGCCCGGCTTTTGAAAAAATCCTGCTCCCTGAATATCAAAGCAATGACATTGAAAACTGTCTTGTTTTATCCCCGATATGTCAAATTGGGTTCAGTAATTTAGCCGGCTTTAATCAGTCATACGAGCTAAAGCAGCAAGCAAAATTTCCCTTTGTTCTCCTTCCTAGCGAGAATGACTCTTGGATGAGTTCATGTATTTCGTCCTCATGGGAGAATGGAATCCCCCTGAATAAGTTATTCACACTAGGGAGGGGGACTTTCAACCCGCCAAAATGAAAGCATGTGCTAAAGCGTACTGAAAGTCATCGCAGTGAGGTAAACACATCAGGGATTCCTGCTTGCAATTTTAGCACATTTTTCAAGGTTTCTCAAAGGGATTGATTTTAGAAAATTGCTTAAAGAATCTGAACGGAGTTATCGATTTTAGCCAGGGAAATTTCTAAAAATAATTGAACATGTTAGCTATCCAATCAGGTATTGCAAAATATCATTGCTCATATACTCATGGAGCGGTAGCCTTTCAAACACCGGGCGCTTTTTTTTTACTCACCCGGTAGTAGATTAAATAATATACAAAAAACAAAATACTAGCATCTTAGCTAAAGATTAACTCATAAATCTTAAAAATCAGTCCAGTATACGATTTATCGTGGCCTGTCAAAGTGCATAGTTGATTTTATCGCACCCGATAGATACTTTAGGGGTTACGAAAAAGCGACAATATATCATTCTGTCATAAAGATGCAATTTCTTACCGCTGTTTTTATCTAGACTCGTGTCAACCAGAAAAATCCCTATTTTTAGGATCATTTTTTGGCAGCGATGACGAAGTCGAAGACTTTGGAAGCCCAAAACACAATCTAACTGTGAAGGGTACATCCGGTTCAGGCAACTCAACAAGCAGTCAGCGTGGCAGTGGTATCTATACAGGATCCGGATCTGGTGGCACAGTTGTACCATTGCCGCTATGCCGTGACTGCTTCGGACATGGCACAAATCCAACAAGTGATCCAAGATGTAGGATTGGTTGCCGAGGAAGTGGGGCTGGCACAGGAGCGGGAGCACCAGTTTACACGCAACAGAATGGGAATGCTTTTGGATTTGACAGAAAAGCACCACATGTTGGTCACACAGCAGATCATACCAGCAATGCAAAGGTTAACGAGCAAATGCACAGCTCTAAAAAGAACAAGAAATTAAAGGTTGCCTTTGTGATGTTAACTATTGTAGGAATTGCATCAGTTGTTGCCATAGTGATTATTAGAAGAAAATTTGGATGTAGAATGAGACAAGGCCGTGTTGTGAGCTGGAATGATACGTCATTACATACAGCTCGTGACAATGAGGATATATAAGTTAGGTGTTGAGAATATCACCTCAGTATGCAAATGAACTCCAAGAGTGGCATTTTCTCGTTAATAAAGAAAGTCATTACCTTTAATGATCAGGACATATGACATCTTTCTGTACAGCTGTTGTCAATGTATGTTATGCAGTGTTGCCAATTTTTTCTATTTATATTGTTGGTAGCAAAGACTCTGAAAGGAAAAGAGACTAAATTACAAATGATTCTTCGGTAAATCATCGGATGAGTCAGAAAAATACATCATGTTTGCAAAATCTTTAAGGATTACCTATCCAACCAATTCATCAAACTCTAATTCCATTATCTCATTGAGACTTCAACTTAATTTTCAATATCTTTCTCGCAATCTTAGGTGCCTTATTTCCTTCAGAAATCAGGAATTGGTCGAAAGTGCTAGTTTTGTTATGCCTAGATAAAATCAAATATGGCTCAGTCGTGTGAAAACAACGTTACTTTCATACGGTCTGTCAAACCTTTCCAATGACAAATTAGTAGAATGATCTTGTATGGTGATGAAAGGCCGAGGGGAAATAATTTGTCAAAATAGCGTACGTGACTTTTGTGATTTTCAAATCACATAATTTTCTTCTGTGATTTTTTAAAGATTTTAGTAATTTTTTTGTGATTGTTTGTGTGATTTTTCAGTGATTTCTCAGTGATTTGTGATCTATTTGTGATTTTGTGACTTTTGTATGTGATTTTTTTGTGATTTCAAGAAAGGTGTACGAAAACAAATCAGTGATTTGCCCCTCGTGAAAGGTTACCTTAGAATCAAATCAAACGATCACTCAAGCAACACTTGAGCTCATCGAATCATCAAAAAGATTCTCCTAAATCATTTCAATGAAATTTCCTCTCCTCCTCCCACCTTTGCGTCACTTTTATTTCTTTTCGTAGCACGTAGTTCATGTTGTAATATGCTAGTTCGTTCATTATTTTGGTGTAAATCTTACAATGTATTCTCATTCCACAGGGTTACAATGTATTCTCATTCTCCTTGTGGTATCGTCTTGTAACTATGTTCTATTATTGTAAAAGCTTAGATTGATGTATAAAAAAGTATGGCCTGTTCGCAATCATGTACCGGGTGACCCAAAAAAAATTCACGAGTTAGATCATAACTAGCTCCCTGAAATCAAAAGCTATGGCCAAATGCTTTCCATCATTGTTTTGTTGAAAGGCTTAGCTATCTTTTCACATGTTGCATGGTCATTTTGAGCAATGATTACCATCCGAAAAACCAAATTCAATGAAAATTTTGAATCCAGGATTCCTCATTTTGAGTGAAATAATCGCCATCATTTTCCAGTTAACATTCAGTGAAAACTCGACATAGCGATGAATTAGAAGTCGTCTGGGGAAATTTTTTGTTTGCAAAATGAGTGACCTGAATCCCTTATTCAAATTTCATGCTCCAAAGCAAACTTTGAATTCAGGTTTTGTCACATTTTCAAAAAAATGGACAGGAAAGCGAGGGAATGGTCCAGGAAATGAATGAATTTCCATATTTTTGAAACTGTTTTTTCGGACAGTACGCATATCTTAAACTGACCAAGCAATATCTCAAAAGATAGCGGAGCCTTTCTGCTACATGCTGACACCTTGTTTGTCTTCATAACGTTTGCTGTCAAGGAGATCTAGGGGATCTAGCCCGTGAAGTTTTTTGGGTCACCCTGTAGATTTCGACTTTTTAATGCCAACAGCATCGACGGGGAAGCATAATAATATTTCAAGAGTATCCGTATCATTAGAAAGCAATGCCCGAGCTTAGAAAGACATTATCTTAAAGAAACAATGATCAGCTTGAGCCAATCAATTATAGTTCTAGGAAAGCCAATGGAAGCTACTTTTCAGGACTTCTTCACGGAGGCTGAGATATTGCACTATGAATTACGAATAAGTTCTCAAGCTAGGTAAAACCCTTAGTTGGAGGACGGAGGTGTCATTTTTCAAATCAGTGATATCGTTTTTGTATTACGATGTTTCAAAGAGTATACCTTTTTCTGACTCACCCAAAATGTAGAGAACATTATGTGCCATCATTAAAGCTTGGAGCTATCATTTGTACAATAAAATAGTTATGCATTGATAATTGCATCCAGTAAAGAAACGCTTTCAAAAATGGACATGATCAATGAGGATAATTATAATCTTTGCATAAGGGTAGAAGTCTCTGCGTCTCATTCAATAAAATTTACTTCATATGAGC
Organism: Aurelia sp. 3 sensu Dawson et al. (2005); assembly: GCA_964020215.1. Lineage (NCBI taxonomy): Eukaryota > Metazoa > Cnidaria > Scyphozoa > Semaeostomeae > Ulmaridae > Aurelia > Aurelia sp. 3 sensu Dawson et al. (2005). The sequence goes on from OZ026585.1 coordinate 14,636,600, forward strand.
TTTCACATGCATTGGGGAGTAAGGCTTTTTTCATATTCCAATAAAAAGCTGCAATGATATGTTACTTGTTACACCAAATGCAAAATTATTTTAACCATACTGATAGAACGATACCGCAAGGAGCAAAAAACCTGTGTCTTGCCCTGCAGCCATAAAGATTAGGGCTTTATTACCAATATTAAAGTTTCTGTGTTTGTCTTTGAAAAGATTGCACGACAAGAAAGCATTAGAATCTGTCCTCTGCATACCTTAAGGCAAAAACGCATAGCCCTGTCCACAAGTTGCTCGGCAACTTTCGGGCAACTTCTAGGAATTTCGGCAACTTTTGCAACATTGAGCAACTTTTTCTTATCTTAGCAATATCACAAGAAATTCAATGCTATTGTGTTTATTCTTTGTAACAGTAATGAAAATTAGACATGTAAAGCATCTGTTTTCTGGTCAGGCTGGGATTCAACGCCTTGATTTGTGAAGAGCTGGTCTTTGAAATTAGCGATTTCTGACTATGAATAGTCTACGATGACGATGATGATGATAATGATGATGATGATGATGATGATGATGATGATGATGATGATGATGATGATGATGATGATCACGATGACGATGACGATGATGATGATGATAATGATTATGGTTCTGATGATTAATATTATTCGTCAACTATTATTATTGTTGTTGTTGTTGTTTGTTTATGATCAACAATTGATTCTTGCTAAAATTCTGAAGATTTGTCAGATGGGCCCAATAATATTAGAGTGAAAGGCTCAAACTTCTAAGAAACTGCTGTAGTTGAAACACAGAGTATCCTTGGTGCCGCTAATCTTGTGCATAGATCTCAGTTATTCATAAATTCATAGCATATGACCTTAAAAAATGACAATAAATGAGCAACTTTTGGGCAACTTTTTGAAAAAGTGGCAACTTTTTGAGCAACTTTTCAGGAAATTTTGAGCAACTTTTCGAGAAATTTCGAGCAACTTGTGGACAGGGCTAAAAACGCATGACAACAACATATGATATATGGATGATAAAGGAGTCTCCATGAAACCAGACAGCTTCAAAACAACAGAGATCTATTTGAAGACATATCCCCCCTCCAAAGTTGACTTTCCAGTCAATCAAAAGCCATGTACAAAATGATGTATAATGGGTTTGGTATCCGGGGGGGGGGGTACTTGACCTAAATTTGTACGGGGATGTGCCCACGAAAAAACAATTTTTCACCCTGCTCCAGAATTTTTGCCTTCAAATGATACCCTGTTCTAGAAAAAATCGGTGAAAAGTATACTCAAAAACACAAAAATTGGACTAAATAATAACCTGTACTAACAGAATTTCCTCTTTTTACACGTTTTGACAACCTGCTCCAGAAAATTTGCCTTCTTTTGATACCCTGATCTAGAAAAAATAGCCGAAAACGATACCCTGAAAAACGGCACATCCCCGTCGGTCAAATATACTAAGTACCCGCCCCCCGGGGTTTGGTAGTTTAGAATTTAATTTTAGTGGAAAACAAGGATTTTCCTTGAGAGCAAAACGGCGTGGTCTTAGAAATGTTCTACCTGGGGCAATGCCCATGAAACTCCATTTCGCTCTGTCCTATGCATAGTTGTTGGCTGTCTTCCACTAAAAAGACAGATGAACATTAACAACAACAAAATTCAAACAGAAAGTTTCTGGTCAGAAATCACATTCATAATGCTTGCATTCCTTTGGCGATCAAAACAACCATGATTGTATTGTTTAAGATTTTAACATTGTTTTATTTCAAAGCAATTAGATCCAGCTGGCTGACTTTGAATGAAATCTTGATTGCTTCGATTGCCAAAGGAACGCAAAGAATGTATCATTACAAAAATAGACCTTGGGTTTGCATAGGATCATGGTTAGCAATGAGTCTTTAAACACATTTTGAGTGCATAGAATAAACACCATTAACTTGCAGTACAAATGTATTTCTTATCGCCAGAATCATGTGCATTTCAGATGTATTCTTTACCCTTAGATTAGAGAGTATACATAAACACTTTGTGTATTGTATTTAAAGGGTATATATTAATATAATTTTATTGTATAGAATGAAAAGTATATAAATAGTTTGTAAATTAAAGCATTATCTCTTTTTACATACATTCATTCTTTTTGGTCTTCATAGATATTCCCCAATACTTTTATTCATTTCAAGTGTCCTTTCAGTCCAAAAAAGGCGGTTCCTCTTCATAAGCTGATGGTCCAAAATTTCTGAAGAATATGAAGGTGAAGGTGAAGTTGCGATTTTCAGCGCCAAGCGCTGGGATAGCAGAAATAGCTCAGCGCTAATCGAGTCCGTGACCCCCTTGTCATGACCCTCAAAGGTGCTGGTGGGATTTGAACCCCGTCCACCTGACTGTTCTGGCTGCAAAGTCAGTGGATTACAACACGACGTCACAACACCTTCAATATAAACTTTTAGGTTGGGTGTCAGTCTCCTTTTGGTACGAGTACTGAGCAAAGGATTTTTGGATGTGGTAGCTTGTTCTGTAGCTCTTTGAGCAATGTCAAAAATAAAGAATTTTGAAAAATACTTTCAAGAAAAGTGACTACCCAACACAAATTGTGATATTGGAAATGATGCTAACCAAAGAATTTTGTGTGGCCCACGTTAATGAGAAAATATGAGCAAGTTTATAATATTTCCATTCTTTCAAGCGTGACAGATCTTTGATTAGCCCTCTCTCCTAGCAAAATGTGACAAAATCGATTTTTGGATAATCCTCCCTTGTGATGATGTCATCATTAAGATGCTGTGGAACGGTGGTGCGATTCGGCGACTTTGCAGAAAGAACAGTGAGGCAGACAGGCTTGAGAAACATCAAAATCTCTTCTTTGTCCATGAGCGTTAGGACACCCAGTGTGTAGCTGTTAAAATTTATATTAGTAGCGAGCCACCTTAACTTATTGTTTTTTTTTGTGTCTTGAACTTGTTTTTACTTCATACACAACCACCTTTCAATGTTTCGTAATTTTGAGATTTTCAGTAGTGAGCCATCTTAAGTGAAGATCCACCTTAACTCTTAAAGCTTAAGAGCTTAAAGAGTTAAGGTGGATCTTCACTTAGGGTGGCTCACTACTGAAAATTTCAAAATTACGAAACATTGAAAGGTGGTTGTGTATGAAGTAAAAACAAGTTCAAGACACAAAAAAGACAATAAGTTAAGGTGGCTCGCTACTAATATAAATTTTAACAGCTACACACTGGGTGTCCTAACGCTCATGCTTTGTCATAGCAAGGAAAGGCAGGATGTGATTAAGCCTTCTCCTCAATTACTGCAATCCCAGCCATGGGTGGGGGGGGGTCTCTTACACTGCTACTCTAGCCAAGGGCACAATACATTGTTGGAATTTCAGTCTGACCATGGTCTTGCCAAGGGTATCATATTTGACTATTCGTCTAGGGAATGGTCTTGGGTCCAGGAATTTGATGCTGACAACCCATTTTCTTTTGTAAAAATCCAGCAAATAAAGCAGATCAACCTTCTGAAAATTTGTGAGTTCCAACCGAACTTTTTGAGAAGTATGCTGACTTGAAAAGCTTGGAAAGGACTTTAGCCAAGGGCATCATTTTTAAATATTAGTCTCACCAAGGATGTCATTCTTACAGAAACAGGTACAGGCAAGGGCAAAAATTTGTCAAGATTAGTCTAGCGAATGGTACCAATTTTAATATGCTCACAGCAGATTCCTACCCAAAATCACCCAAGCATCCCCCTTTGGTCCGAGCTTTTGGAGCTACAGACATAAACTTCAATTTCATTCCACCTTTTTATTTAAGATACACTCCATGAAAACTTCATACCAAAGGTTATGACAGTGACAACAGAGCAAAAATTGTACATGAATACACAAAACCTTGTAGCTTTGAGCCAGTGCCTATTTTAGTGTGGTCTTGTCCACACTTTGCGGCCTTGAAAATTGGAAATGTGGTCTTGAAATTTAGAATGAGTGGTCTCGATATCCCTAAAATTTTCCAAATGTATGTTTCCTTTCCTGTAACACAATACTTGCTATTACTTTAAAACTTTTTGCAAATACATATGTAAGGTCTGTTCACATTTGCCTCAGATGCAATCTTTCCCATGGTTGGTCTGTACACTAAAATTTGTTGAATTCTGGATGAGACAATTTTTTATTTGTGACCTTTCCTGGCAATCCATGTGTATTTCTCTTCATAAAGCGTACCTAAGGATTCAACGGACATTGAAACCAACACAAAAACCTTGAAAATGGAAAAAAATAATGAAAAGTGTCTTTAGAAAGACTATTTGCACAGTTAGGGGGGGGGTGGGAAAGGTGCTGCCTGCTGTTTAGAAGAATACGGTGTGAACAGTTCTTTCTTGATTAAATCTCTGCTTCCTATTTTCTCCAGATAGTGGTCTTGTGAATTCAGCTTAAAATAGGCACTGCTTTGAGCTCCCCTAGCTCCCTGCAACTGATACCAAAACTTAGGCAACAACTGATATTTTCTTCCTCGGGCCTTTTACTCTTGATTAATCAATTTAAAAAGCTTACATCTCCAAAGCTCTCCTTATCTCACATTTGATGACATCATTATACACAGTTTCTGTTGTGCTGCCAGTGACCAATCATTTATGCCAGGAAAACAATGACTCCATTGAGTTGAGTTATAATTAGTTTTCCATTGATTCTTGCAGATTTTCACCCAAATTCACTCCCTGTTTTCTTCTTTTCTCAGTTATGGCATTGCAGCATGGGGGCTTACATTCGAATCTTATCTAAATCCTCTATTACGGCTGCAAAGAAGAGTTCTTCGCTGTATCAAATTTGAGCCATTAACAGCTCCCCCTGCACCAATTTTTCAGTTATTAAAAATTCTCAAACTTGAGGATACTTTGCCTTTGAATATTCTTACATTTGTTTACAAAGCAATAAATAGGTTATCTCCTTCTTGCTTTCACAATTATTTCCAGCTAAAATCAACTATCCATAAGATTGGAACTCGTCAGGCAACCAGAGGTGATCTCTTTAAATCTCTTAAGAATACTACGCTTTATGGTCTTCAAACAATTCAATATTTTGGCTCCAAACTTTGGAACGCTCTTCCACTTTTCATATGTGTTGCTAACTCCGTTGCAGTTTTTCGGTCCAAATTGAAAACTCATTTCCTTGACTCATACTGAAAACTCATTTCATAAAATCATCCTTAGTTTCTTGATTGAATTATTATGTCTATTCAGGAAAATCTGGCAAACAGTTTGTTTTGATTTATTTTAAGGATATATGTTGTAGTTTTATTATTTCTATGAGGGGGGAAGGGGGCGGGCTCTCTCTCGATTAGTTAACCTACTTAGAGAGCTCTTCCTTAAGCAATCAACCTTAAATACAATCATGTAGAGATTCGTTTTTCTGTAATCTGTAATCCTAATTTATTTTTTGTAGTATGGTTTTTTGTATGTATTTAGGTGTAGTGTAGTGTAGTGTAGTGTAGTGTAGTGTAGTGTAGTGTAGTGTAGTGTAGTGTAGTGTGTAGAATTGTATTTAGGATTGATTGGTAAATGAAATAATCTGAATCTGAATCTAATCTGAATGCCATCTTACATAAGCAAACTATATAAGTTCTGTCGTTCTGTCGTCATCATATGGGGGTAACTGTAAGCAAAGCTTATTTCCGTGATGTAAATAACTGTTTGCTTACCTACTCCATCAAACCAAGCAAAAGTAATTTACACCAGCAAGCCAAAGTCCTATCTAGCACGAGCAACTCCGTACTGGATTTAGGCCTAGCAGCCCTAGGCCTGACTTAGGGGTCATCGACAAAAGATTTTCGTCCCCGTTAACGGATTTTGTCCGTTAGGGGGGGAGGGGGTCTCACCTGAATCCGTTAAAATTGTCATATTAGGGACGAAAATCTTGATAAGAAATGTTGCTTAAATATTTCACGAGAATTTGTTAGATCACGAACAAATTTAACTGAAGTTTGCAATAAATGTGTGGATTTCAGGTGTGAAACTTACCTCGTATCAAAATGTGTTGGTATGCGACAGACATGCTAGCTAGGCCATGCCATTCATGGTGGGCCTAGGCCAGGTGTATTCCGGGCCGAGGCTGCTTAAAAGAGGCCAGAAAATTTTTGTCCGTTAACGAGGGGGGGGGGGAGGGGGTTCAGAAGTTAACGGACAAAATCCGTTAACGGGGACGAAAATCTTTTGTCGATGACCCCTTAATGGAAAATACAACCTGGCTGGCAGACTGCTTAGGCCTAGCGTGGTGAATTGAAGTGTTTGTTGTTAACATTTTGCTCACCATCATTTCATGTATATACATTTATCATAATCAAGAACTAAAAATCGTTCCTTACCACTCGACATAATACGGCCAACAACTTTCTATTCCTTTCCTTTTCCTTTGGCAATTTGATTTTCTTGACCTTGTGCTTTTTGCTCTTTCGAAGTGCTGACGTGTGCAAAGAGAAAAGGGCGGGAATTTGTATGCTCCCTCGCAGCATCTAAATGAGGCTCTCTGCACAGTTACAAAATAGAAAAGAACGCATGCGTAGTAAGCACCTCACAAAAAGCCGCGAAATTTATTCAAACATGGCTGCCGAAAAACAACGGAGTGCACATTGAAGCTGAGTCTTTGAATCATTTTGGTTTGATATCATCTATGGCGGTGGGGATTGAATTACACTTATCGGAATATGTAGACGCTGATGATGAAATCTGAAAGTGTCTTGTGGCTCTATTGCAAATACGATACAAATTGGTTGGGCAAACAAATGTCAAAATTTTTTTAGGCCACTTTCTTTGTTTTCGTTGTTAGGCCGGCCTTCTTAACACAACATCGACGAAAATTAAGGATAGGAAGAAGAAGAAGGAAGGAGAGACGTGACGGTGCTGACAGCGAAAAAGATTCGTCTTCACCATGGCTCAGTGCCTAAAGTTTATGATTTCAGGGAAAGAAGATGACGAAAGAGCAATCAATGTGCTGAAAGAGGCAGCAAAGGCAGCCATCAATGCAGAAATTGATGTTAAGTGGCTTGCAGTTGAAGACATTCTTGGGGATTCTACAGTGAAGCTTCAAGATGGTGATGTTATTGTTTGCGAATCATTTGAAGGGGAAATTTTTGAAGCATTAAAGAGGACTGGGAAGAGAATATTTGGCCCACAGTGCATTATCACGTGTATACAATCAATGGAGCCACTTCCTTCATCAACTGCTCCCCTTTTGAATCTCTCTATGCCATATGTTGTTGCTTGCTGCACCAACATTTTAGGTGATCAAAGGAGTAAATTGAAAGGTTATATTGTAGCAATGGGTGGTGATATGATTGGAGATTTTACGCAAAGTGTTACTCATTTGATTGCTGGAGAGGTTGGTTCAAAGAAATACCAAGTTGCTTGTGATATTGGTAAACCTATTGTGCAGCCATCATGGGTTACTGATTGCTGGGAACAGAGCAAATATAGAATAATCAATGATCTGGACAAACTGTCTCAAAAACATGCTTGCCCTTGTTTCAAAGGGCTGACAATATGCGTTACTGGCCTTAGTGCAGAGGTCAGACAGGAAGTTAAAAAGCTGACTGAATCAAATGGTGGGAAATACTCTGGGGAGTTAAACATGAGGACTTGTACCCATTTGATAGTTAGACTTGCAAAAGGGGAAAAGTATAACTATGCAAGGCAATGGAAAATACATTGTGTATCACCACAATGGTTTTATGAATGTGTGAGATTAAATCATTGGATTAATGAAGATGCATTTGAAGTGAGACCAGGGGAAGAATCTATCATGGATGAATCTAAGATTTTAGACATCAGCAGAAGTAGGATTGACATGACTTTACAAAGTGATATGGAAACCTCTGTTGTCTCCAGCAAAGCAGCAAAAGTTGCTGAAAAAAGTATGAGGAATAGAGACTCAAGAACTTCAGAAGATACAAAGAAAATTTCAAGTGGGAAAGAAAGTGACAAATCTAAAATAAAGATAAAATCATACAAAACCTCAGAATTGAAACTGACTGGAATTCAAGTGGAATCAAGTATGTTACTTGATGGATGCAAGATTTATTTGTCTGAGATTCCTCAAAGCTTAGCAGAGCAGCTGAGGAAGATGATAAATGCAGCTGGTGCTATGAGGTTTAATCAGCTAAATTCAAGTGTCACTCATATCATTATTGGTGATGTTGTTTCAAAAGATGTGCAAGATTATCTTGAAGATAACATTCAAAAGCCATATGTTGTATCACCAGAATGGCTGGTGGATTCTTGCAAGGATGATAAGATGCTGGATGAGAAAGGTATGTAATGACTTTATATGGTATGTATGTAATGACTAAAGATTTCATTTGTTGTTTTATTTGTGCAATATTAAAGACATGAAACTGAATTATTATAGCATGTATATATATATGTACCGGGTGTCCCAAAAAAAGTATACAGATTTGGTCAACCCTAGCAATAAGAATATAGCGTGAATCAATCCGAAATAATTTTCAAAACATACCTCGATAGCTAACTTGAACATAGATACCTTGTTTTTTGATATCGGTGCGTTGAGAGTGAAGATATTAATCTTCAAAGGACAAATTTGCTTCCACCTCGAAACCAGAGCTTTGGCATTTGGGCCTAAGCAAATTCTTGAAGCGCAGTGAATAAAATCAACAAAATTTGAAGACGGCACAACAGATGTGTTTTACAAAATACAGTTTATGTGAGACCTATCGTCAAAGGAGCTCTAAAATCACACATTCTATTCATCTGTGAAAATACTCCCTTGAGCTCAACGCGCCGTCGACATCGTCGAATCATTCCTTGAAAAGAATTTGCCATCAGATCTCTCAAGATCAGGTTGATCATGACGTATCTTCGAAGCTGCTTTCCCAGGTGGATCATCAACAAGATAGGAGACATTTTTTGGTCCCCAAAAGATCTCTAGACCTTCCAGTCTTGACTCCTGAGAGATCTGACAACAAATTCTCTTCAAGGAATGATTCGACCGTTGCACGAGTGTGTTGATGCTCAAGGGAGTTTTTTGGCCGATGTAATAGTAAGAGTAAAATCAATTGCGATATTGAGATGAATGAAGCTGACTTCGAAGCTCCCTTGATGATAGGTCTGACATAAACTGTATTTTGGAAAACACATCTGTTGTGCCGTCTTCAAATTTTGTTGATTTTGTTCACTGCGCTTCAAGAATTTGCTTAGGCCCAAACGCCAAAGCTCTGGTTTCGCGGTGGTGGCAAATCTGTCCTTTGAAGATTAATATCTTCACTCTCAACGCACCGATATCAACAAACGAGGTATCTGTGTTCAAGTTAGCTATTGAGGTATGTTTCGAAAATCATTCGGATTGATTCATCCTATATTCTTGTCGCTAGGGTTGACCAAATCTGTATACTTTTTTTTGGGACACCCAGTATATATTTCCTAGATTTAATATCTGTCAGGCAGTTGTAAATAAGCACCAATTAGTAACAATTCAGATTGGTGGCTATGTGCCTAGTAAAGCCTGCAGACCATTCGGATTTGTAGAAATACTCATTTGAGTCAATAGTGATATTCCTGTTCAAAATCCTTCATCTCTCAGAAAACTTTTCTTGATCCCTTTACTGTTTAGCTTGAGTCAGTTATCAAAATCTTTGGCAGAGAATCTTTATTTAGGGTTCTTCAGCTGTGTTTTGAAGGTTTCACAAGTTCAAGCTATCCCTGAAAAGATGTTGAGATTCCCAGGATCAATGATTTGAGAAGGTGTAACAGGAAGTATCTATGATTTTAGAAGATCCTTTTTATTGCAGCATACTCACTAGTTGAGGTGGATAGAGGTGAGGAACTCATGGCCAAGCCATCAAAAATACCAGAAAGAAAAGCTTCAAAAACTTCAGAAGACACAAAAGCAAAGGAAAGAAATAAAGATGTTCCTCCATTTCAACTCGATGATGACTTTGAAGATGACACCTTCCTTGGACAATACCTTCCACAGGCTGAAAGCAGTAGAATATCATCTGCTATGGAAAATAAGCCGCATGTGGCAGAAGAGGAAAACCTTGATAATAAAAGAGTAAGTGAGGAGCTGCACAATGAGGATCTAACAAAAGGTACAGTACATAATTGTTGGGAATTAGAAGCAAAACATGCCTATTTATTTAACAAAGGTCTGTTTGTGACCCTGCTTAGGAATATCTTGTTAAGGTCTGCATTAAACCATTTTTTCCACATTTGTCTATAAGGGACACCACCTTGTCTTTTCATATTCATAAAAACATGGAAAGAGGGGAAATGGCCCATTGGTATTACACTTGACTAGCAATCTTAAGGGCTTTGAAGTAAACATTGGGAAAATGTAAATATGGGGAAAATCGAATGGGAAAATCTAAAACACGGACAAGAATACCACAGACCATTGTTCTCATTTGGCCTGCGTGTCTGTGTTGTCCATGTCATCCAAATTTTAGACCTGGCCCAATTTTCAAGGATTTTGAAGTGATACAGATTGATTCTTCAAGTCTATGTAGCTTTCTTTATCAGCAGCTAAGGGAAGGAAAGCTGCTCAAGCTTGATCAAGCACCTCAACATCCACATGGAAATTTCTAGTTGCTCGATGAAATGAACCTGTACAGTATGTTCATAACCTTTTGATTCAGTGAGTGTGCATATATTTTACTGCAGAGGTTCTGTTATATTAGGCCTGTTCTTATCATTTCCCTGCAGTTTCCTTTGTCACAAGGCCTGCCAGCATTATGTGAACATACATAGTCTAAATTTGCTATTTGAACTTAAGAAAACTGAAATGATAATGGAAATTATTTTTTGCACTTCTCTCTAAACAGCAGTTGCAAGCTCAAATGATCAAATGGATGGAAAAGATGGAGAAGAAGAACCTAAAACGAAAGTTTTACAAAAAGCTAAATTTGTGATCAAGTTCTTTGAAGAAGAGACTGCAGATCAGTTAAAGTCATTGATTGAGGATTTTGATGGAAAAGTTGTCCAGCAAGAATCAAGATGTGATTATATCCTTGTGCCATTGACGTTTGAGAAAAGAAGAAGGATTGGCAAGAAAGAGGTAATATCTTGTAGGCATCTGTGCCTTTTTGAAAAATCAAGTATGTCTTTTCTTAGCTGTTTGCATATGGAATTTTCAACTGAATTATCAAACATCTATCTTTTGCAACATGGAATGTCAATAGAATGAAGTTTAAAGGATTGCCATTGCATGCTGCATTCTTCAGTTTTGAATTAAGCTTGGTTTTCATTTGAAGTTGCATCAGTTCTTGCTCACTTTAGTTACTTCAAAGGCGTGTAGAGAATCCTAGCTTCACTTTAGATTTGCACCAGATTTTGAGTCATGAAACGAATAGTAAGCAATCAAGGTGTACCCAGATCATTTGGATTATAGTTGATGTAGATCACATATGGGGGGGGGGGTCTCTTCCAAGGGTATATATACTTATTTGGACTTCTATTCTAGACAAGGGTATGCTTTTTTCAATTTTGGTCCGGCCATGGCCACAGCAAGTGTATCATATTTGATAAATTTGGTCTAGGCAGCAGTTTTTATGTACAAAGTAAAACAAAGTACATGTAGAAGTGAGGAGGTGTAGTACATCAACTAACTAACTTACAAACCAAGAATGCTTTTCTTCAAGCTACCAAATGAATGCAATCAGTTGCCAGGTGCTGACATATTGCTCTATCACATCATTGCATTCACAAAAATTTTTTTTCTGGCAGTGCCCCAGCAAACAAGCCTTTAGAGTTATTTTTTTATGTACTATTCAACTGATTCAACTGCGAATAGCCATTGACCTCTTGGTCTGTCCACAGGCTACCATTGACCATATTGCATTCCCTCTTTGCCGCAGGTGTACCGCAGGGTTCGGTCTTGGGACCTCTTCTGTTTAACATATACCTCAATGATCTCTTCATGTTTGTGAAAGATGCTGAAATATGTAACCATGCAGATGACACAACTATATATATGCTTGCGATAGTGATATCGAAAGTGTTGTTAAAACATTAGAAAGTGATGCCCTTAAAATTGCAAGCTGGTTTCCAAAAAACTGCATGAAGTTGAATGAGGACAAAAGCCACCTAATGGTATTTGGGGATAAAAGTAATGAAATCTATTTAAATATCGGAAGGGTAACCACAAAAGAGAACACGGAAGAAAAGTTGCTTGGAGTGATTTTTGACAAGAAATTATCCTTTAAACAGCAAGTAAGATCTATTTGCAAAAAAGCTGGTCAAAAGCTACATGCCCTCTCAAGAATTTCTCACTTTCTTGACACTGAACAACTAAAGCGAGTAATGAAAGCATTTATCTTGTCCCAGTTCAACTACTGTCCTCTTGTTTTTTGATGTTCTGCGATAGAACACTGAACAATAAAGTTAATCGTATTCACGAACGGGCATTGCGGATAACTTACAAAGACATGAGATCAGATTTTGATACAATGTTACTCAGAGACAATGCTGTCTCAGTCCACATTAGGAATTTACAGTTGTTAATGACTGAAATTTATAAAACAAAATGGGAGCTTAATCCTAGTTTCATGAAGGAGATCTTTGTCGAAAAACACAGTGCCTACGGGTTAAGAAGCTGCCATAATCTACTGCTGCCACAAGCGCGCACTACGTGCTATGGCTTAGAGACGATCTCGTTTCTAGGGAGTAGATTATGGCAGGCACTTCCCAGTGACATGAAACAATCAGATACCCTCGCCACCTTTAAAAGGAGAATAAAAACCTGGAAAGGAGAGGAATGCAACTGTAGCCTGTGTAGACCTTTCGTGGCTCAGGTTGGGTTCTTGAGTGGATAAATGTTGCATCGAAAATTTTAAAAGGAAACATTGTAAATTCTGTAAAAACATGGTAAAAATCTGTACATATGTATATTCATAGCTATTTATTCTGAACTATAGATATTTTTTTCCTTGCTTTTTTAAAAAAATTTTAGTTTGTAGTAGGCTTGAATTAGCTTTTCTATTGCTACTTATTATATGCCTACTTTGAATAAATAGTTAATAATGATAATAATAATCTTTACAAATACTACATTAAAATCGAAAACTTTCGGACCGAAAAGTTTCGGCAAAAAAACGTCAGACAAAAAACTTTCGGATGCTTTTTCAGGAATTTCGGACAAAAAACTTTCGGACAAATACGACATTAAAAAGCAAGCACGATACCGAAAAGATGTTAAAACTGATTATGATTCTATCACAAATATCAACTTACAGAAGGTACATGGTAATTATTACATCTACAAGGACATTTGAAAGTAATTTTTGAACAATTGTTAAACCAGCTGTAAACAAAATTTAAAGGCGTTGCTATGCATGAACTATTTTCAAGAAACGCTTCAAGGAACCAAACTTTTAGATAAAATATGCAAGAAACTTAAGCGATACTTGCAAAACATTGATCAATTAACATTTTATGTTACGCTTCTTTGTTATTTTCTATTTTCAATGAATTTAAAACTTTCGGACGAAAAAACTTTTGGACATCACCAGGGTTCGGACAAATAAACTTTTGGACAAAATGTTGTCCGAAAGTTTGATCGTCCGAAAGTTTTCGATTTTAATGTACTTGAAAGATTTTCAATTTGACTGCTTTTTCAAAGTTTGATCCTGAAGACAATGATGGTAAAGAGCTGCAGTAGTACCCAGGCTTCTGCTGTGAAAACAATACAAGGAAAGATAGCATGCTGGCAGTAGCAAACCAAAGGCTGGGCTGGAGTGAACTAGACTGGAATGGAATGGACTAGAATGGGCTGGGCTGGGCTGGGCTGGGCTTCGTTGTTTCATTTCTTGCCATTTATCGATGTGACCTTGTACATACACTTAAAAAATGCCATCAAAAGGCCAGCAACAAAACCGTGACATTCAGTGCCAACTGGTGGAACACACGATTCCAGGCAACCATGTACGAGATTGGAAAGATCATCCTAAGCTTTACTTTCAAGGCAGGTCCTAAAATGGTCATATTATTTCAGCTAAAGTAGGCAACAAAGCTTCTGAAAGCAGGATTTTAATCCTGACAACCCATCTTTGTTGATATTTAACTACTATATGAAACAAAATGGACCCTTTGAAATTTCCGAATCTAGTTTGGAAATGAATCTAGTCAATGGTATCATGTTTTCAATATTAGTCATTAGTCTAGCACACGGTATCTTTTTTGTTGAAATTGGTCCATGCAAGGGTAACATTTTCGTAAAAATTAGTCCAGCCAAAGTACCACTTTGGATATATTTGCAGCAGATCCCCACCAAAAATTTAGCGGAGAAACCCCCTGTGGTGTCGATGGATCTGATCTCAACTCAAAAAAAGGGGGCAATAAACAGCAATCCAAATTGGCAGAAAGTACAGCGTTGAAAAACTAGCATGTATAGTACAGGGCTTGTGCATATTATGAATTTTTCAACTTAAAAGTTTGAATCAAGGATTCCCACAAAAAATGTAGTGTTAATGCATGCAGTGCCTGTACTGTAAAAGGTCAATGACTAGATAAGGTAAGATAAGCAAAGAAAAACAAGAAAAAGTCAAGACTCAAAGATCAACAAATCCAGTACAACAAATGCTGAAATGCTTTAATGTATTAACCAAAATAGGTCTAGTATAAATAGAGCTAGCATATATTAGATTATAGGGATTATTCGTGTAATACATGTGCCGTGCCACAACCTTTGTTTCGTTGATTGAGAAATTCTAGTTATCTAGTCGAATACTGTGTTGAACTTTTTTTTCTGTAACAACAAAACCTAAAGTTAGCTAATAAGAAATACTACAGGGTGTCTCAAAAAAATTGTTCGATGTTTGATTAAATGCTGAAAAATAAGGACAACATGAACAGGCTCATGGAAAGATAACCTTGTTCCTAAGATTATGAAATAATGTTAGAGACTAAAATCGTGCAAATCTGTTGAAAATTCACTGCGTTACGAACTCTCAAAGGTCGGAAATATGCGATAGCTGAAACCAGAGACCACCAGATTACTTCTGTTGCAAAAAGCTCGAAGACGCAGGCAAGAGAAGCTTATCCAATGTCATACCTCTCGTTGATATCAGAGCAAACCAAATAGGACTTCTAAAGTAAATTATTTCTTGCGATCATTCTGAAAATTTTCTAACATTGCGTAAGTCCAAAAACAATGGTTCAAAGCATAATCGGCGAGAGACTGAATCTGTGTCCTCAAAGCATCCATGTGCTTGACAGTTAGGTTATCAAAAACCTGTTTGAATTCCATTTGGTTCACCCAGAAACAACTGAGAAATAACAGAAACGACGGCCTATGGGACTTTTACCAAAAATGCCATTTTGAGGCCTCTGGTTTCAGCTTTCGCACAAACTTGAACTTCAAACGCTTGTAACCCCATGATTTGTTATCGGATTTGCAAGATTCTTGTGTCAAAAATTAATTTAAAATCTCAAGAAAAGGGTGACTTGACCAAGGGTCCATTCAGCGTATCGTCATTTTTTAGTATTTAATCAAACGTCGAACAATTTTTTTGAGACACCCTGTATATACATGTGCCATTCATGGCGAGGGAAGATACAGGGTCATCTGGTCCCCACAATGAATGACACATAAAATGCAACTATTAATTTCAAGACATATATGACAAAAACACAGAACGAAAAGAACAAAAAGGCAAACAAAATGAAACAAAAACCAAAGAAATAACACACGACACTGAGAAACGTAACAAACAAAAGCCGAAAAAGTATGCTACACAGGGTGAATATTGTTGTTATGCTCAGAAAATTAATGGATCCGCTTAGTTTTTTCGATGAACGAAATTGTAGCTTCCAGAATCATTCTGTTTGCGACAATGTTTAGTTTGACATCACCAAACAACTAGAGGTTACTAAGTGCTTCGTTGGCCAAAACTGAAAGTCCAATAACAGAATGTCTCTAAGCTGACCAAAGAGGTCTCTACGTGCATTGGCAAAAAGTGGGCAATGCAGGAGAAAATGTTCATTATCCTCATTTCCAACACCGCGCACACACACACAAGGGACTTAGACAATCATAGTTACGTCTAAATCGATGCTCATTAAGAGAACTAAATCCAACTCTAAGTCTTGTCAGAATTCGTATACTGTGTTGAATGGAGACTGAGAGAGTGAATATTTCATGAAAAGCAACATTTGTCTGTCTAGTAGCCCTTTATTCTCATTCTCATAACTACTGTTGTTGAAAAATATCATTTCATTCTTCGTTTAGGTGACGATATGTTGGCTTGAGCAATCAGTGGAGAAGCAGAGGCTGCTAGAATCAAATTCATGTTTCCTGTTTCGCCCTTTTCATCTTCCTCCTGATTGTCTCCCGTTGAAAGAATGTGTGTTATCCATTAGCCAGTTCTGTGGTATGGAGCGAGATCACCTTGTTCAAGTTGCTGAATTTCTTGGTATGCACGTAATCTTTTTGTCAATTAATACTGACCTCGTCAATGTTCAATGTTCCCGCTTTACAAGACTTATCTTTGATCCTCATAGAATGTTTCAAAATAAAGCAACCCAACATCGTCCGAGATTCTGCAGGAAATAATGATATTTGAAACAATTCGACACATACCATTTGAAAGCACAATCTAAGTTCTTTCCACTGATATCTCGTCTTGGCGTATTGATTAAATTATTCATCACTTCATTGGCGTTTTCGTAAGTATGGCCTACTTTCAGATGCCGAAAAGTGGTAGGACATTTACATAGACGAAGACCAATCTTTGTAAGAGGTTATTTCATAATTCTTTCTAGATGCATCTTATAGGAAGAAGTTTGTCTTTATCTAATCTCAGAGCATCACCTTAAGTGCTTCTAACCCTGAAACATTTTGACAAGATCTATTTCGTAGTTTTTTATGTTGAAAAGAGTGTTGAATTGCCGTTAATGCTGCTTTGAAATCGACCATATGTGCTAAAGTGTTACTTAAATGATACATAATTCCATAAATGTTTCCATACTGCATATCGTTAGAAAGAAGAAACATTGTACTTTCAGACGGTATACATTATATCTTCTCAAATGTTATCAGTTCTTTTTTTAAGATCTTAAACCATAGTTGCGTAGCATCTTTTCTGAAACACTCTGTTTTATCTGAAAAAAACAAGAAATTTTTTGGTAATGACAAGCGTCAAAATTTTGTTTGGTAAAATCAGTCATCTTAAGGCCTAAGAATTAGCAAAATGCGTGCAAAGGGTTTGTATGGGAATCGAGAATTCCGCGTTCCATTCTGGTCCATGATTTATTTTGCATTGAAATTTAACTTCAAAGTTCAATGCAATAGTGAATTTCAGAAATAGAATCTTAATTTCAGTAACTAGTAAGTCTTGAACCAGAATAGAATGTGGAATTCTCGATTCTCATACAAACCCCTTACAGATATTTTTCTAACTTTTAGGCCTTAAAGATGAGTGACTTCACCAAACAAAATGTTCTCATCTGAGGCCTCCTTCCTCACGTATCCGGATATTGTTTAAAACGCATCTTTTTTATCCGTTGTGGTTTAGCGTCCACACGTAGACGACGTTTTCGGTAGAACAGAACTTTTCGAAAACGCTTTCCAGAATGGATCGTTTTGAAAACGCCATTTTCATGTTGTCGTGTGAAGTTCGAACAGTGAAATTTTAATGTGGGAGCGTCTTCGTGTGGACGGGGATGTTTTCGAAAACGCTCCTCGTGTGGACGCGGATGTTTTTTTATAAAAAAGATGCGTTTTCAAAAATATCCGGATACGTGTGGACGAGGCCTAAGTTGGCCGTTGACTGATAGATCAACATTTTAGTTTTGAACATCTACCACATAGTTTTTATTCCACAGCCTACCAAAAGTATAAACTTATTTTAACTCATCCGATACACATTTTAAAATCTTCAAAACAGCTACTTGACACTAACTTCGGTATCACTCAGAAAAAGACTTTTAACTTTAATAGGAAGAACAGAATATCTAGAACTCGTTATTTTTATAGGAGCTGTGATGCAAGACAGTTTTGCTCGTAAGGCGG
The DNA here is from genome assembly GCA_964020215.1 of Aurelia sp. 3 sensu Dawson et al. (2005). Classification (NCBI taxonomy): domain Eukaryota; kingdom Metazoa; phylum Cnidaria; class Scyphozoa; order Semaeostomeae; family Ulmaridae; genus Aurelia; species Aurelia sp. 3 sensu Dawson et al. (2005). Next base: position 14,654,612 of record OZ026585.1, read on the forward strand.
GGAATGGCATGCAGGCAAACACACATTTACTTCTAGAAGAAGCATTCGGTGCCAAATACGAAGCAGCTTGCAACTGGGGTATTGAATGTGTTTCAAAAGAATGGCTATTTGCATGTGCAGAAAAGAAGAGATTAATGTCGGCAGCAGATTTTCCACTCAAAGAGCACGTCGAAGAAGGAGATTCTGAAGAGGAAGAACACGATAAATTAGACAACGAAAAGAACACCTCTTTAGGAGATGGACTTACTACAGCTACGAAAGGGCCTAGTGGATCGAGTTTATGTAACGCTGAATATTCAAAGACGCATCGCGAAGAAGCAGACGACGTGTTTCAATTGCCAACGGCAAGTTCTGCTAGACAAAGGTTTGTGCTATAATTTTACCGAACGGCCTACTGTGCAAGAATCCCAAAGCTCAGAAAAGCTGTCTCCTGCCACTGTTATTTTATATTACTGGTCAATTAAATGAACGTTGGGCGAGAGTTTAGTCTTTTACAAATGAAATAACTTTATTTCAAAGTCATTGAGTCGATAATCCATTTTATTTTAATTTTTCTACTTGGTAGGGTTCAGTGGGCCTACTGAAAATTCAGCCGAGACTCAAATTCAACGAAGCTTTGAATTGCTGAAAACATTCCCATTAATATTCATCCTGCCACGTTGTTTTGTATCTAAAATGCGAAAAGAGCTTTACTGTTTCTATGGTTGCTGCTTTGTAACCAGTAAATGGGAGTACACAAACTGCAAAAATTTTTATTGGACAGTTACTATAAATTCAAGCACTAACCCCCAAGTCGGAGCGATATTGGATCACTGTTTAATTCCACTATGTTTTTAATCATTTACCCTTTCATATTCCCATATTACACATATGTACCCAAATTACCCCCGCGTTACCCAAGTCCATCACTTGAGGTCCCAGTCAATAGGAATGTTCTTCTTCATTTTGAATTGTGTTAATTCAGGATTGAAAGACTGCGCTGGTTGCCCCCCCCCCCCAAGTGAGCCTCTAATGTTTCTATTTGTCTGATTAATCGTATAGTAGGTAAATTTAGAGAATTACAGTTCGCCAATGCAAATTCCATTGATGTTTTTTTCTGTACAGGCCCTTTGCTAGGACCCACTTTTTAAGCGTAATATTAAGAGTCCCTGTTGACTAAGTGATATCAGCAAATCAAAGATTGCAGGGAATCAAGGGACGAAAAGGCCTAAGTCTAGCAAAGACCTTGAACACATTAACACTGTTTTCCTGTCTTCGAGTTCTTAAAACTTAAAGAGAAAATGCGTATATCCTAAGAATTCTTGCTTAGAATTTTACACTCTTTCGTGACCTACGAAACATATTTGGAGAATGCCGAGTATTGCAGGAAAATACTTTGGTTGTTTATTTTGTCGAATTGTTTTGTCATTGTTGGAATTTCTCTTCACAGAACTGGGGCAAAATTTGATGAGGCAAAACAGACTGTAACAAAGTTTACGGAGCAAGAATGTACACCTGTGCCAAAAGTGAAGCCGAAATTGCAGATAGGAAAGCCATTCAGACCATCTTTTGACCTGAATGATATGATGGAGTATCTCAAATCTCCTGCTTCATGTTTCACACCAAGGAAAGATAGTCGAGTAAGCAATAGCAGCTTTGCATTGGATGAATTTGTGGGTGATCAGCTGCGCAAAGCAGTAGAGAACATGGGAGCAAATGCAAGCAAGACCAGTGATATGGAAAACGCGAATAACGTCGAGGGACATAACAGCAAAACGGATGTAGCAAGGCCAGTGGGTAGGAATCGCGACAAGGTAGATATTAATAAAATCAGTTCTTTACTTAATTTAGTGGATATACGCCCTTGTTCCAATTAATTGAATCACTGGTAATTGGGTAACGTTTCTTGGCATAGCTATCTTACATGCAACTGCTCTGCCTATTTTGTCATTGATAGTTACTCAAGATCCATTTTTCATGTAGATTGATGATTCACTTGTTGATCAGACTTTAATTATTTAGAACATAGGGCTCGAATCTTCGTAAAATTTTAAGACTGAGTGTGTAAAATGTTACCCCTTAATTCTTTCATCTAAATAGATTGAATGATTCTTCAGGTCGTTTGCCATAATTCCAGATAGAGCATTTGCGATATCATCATTATTCTTGGAATTACAGCGTCATAAGATTTATGAAAGGATGTACGAGAGGAGGTATCAGATGCTTTGAAAAAGATTGAAAGCACCATAGATTGTAAACTGATTGAGGAAAGTCAAAATGACCAGTACAACAAATGCTCAGTTTTTGACGATCTACAAGATGGTAGCAAGCAAACGTCTGTGGCTTTTTGGGTTTACGATTTAGTATTTTGATAACGTCACAACAATGCTGTTACTCTGAAAATAATGATAATATCAAAAATGCTCTTTCTGGAAACATGGCAAGCGTCCTCAAGTTACATTCAATCTATTTAGTTGAGAGAATTAGGTGATAACGTTTTACATATTTAATTATAAAGTTTTGAAAAGATTCGAGCCCTATGCTATTGTTTATAAGGATTGTTGTTAGCATTTTTGTTACGTCATAACACAATGATGCAGAATTTCAAAGAATGATATCAAAATTTGGAATCTACATTGAAAATAAATTTAGATTAAATATGGATGACGAAGTAAATAGAGCAATTTTGCGTAGTATTTTCATGCCAAGAACCAAGAAACATCACCCGATTACTAGTGATTCAATCAATTTGAACAAGGGTGTCAGGGCATATGCGGTAAAATCTAGATAAAAGAATCTGCCATTTTCTGTAACAGGCTCAAGTGGCTCCTGTGGACTTATGTAGTTGTTCTTATCTAGAAGGTGCTTAATTGCCCAAAAAACAGCCTGGAGGTTGTTAATGTTTTATACGGGTTTTTACTGTGGTACATAAGGGCATCCCATATGCCTGAGTGATATCCCATATGAGCAGTGCCCTCTTGTTTGCGAGACGACATAGACATAGCCAGAAATCTTACAGGACCATGCACTCTTATGCCTGTCAGTTTCTATTTTCAGTTATTTCGGTATGTTTTCATACCTGCGTTTATAAAGTACAGAACATTAACTTTCTAGGGATCGCCGAACTTGTGCTAGAACTTTGCATTGGACATTGGTCACGGTAGGGTGACGGTGAAATCTCGGTCGCTTCCTTTTAAGATACCATCTTCTTTCTCGCTATGGCCAGTATCAGACGAAGACAGCAGCAAATGGTGTCGTTACCTCAAAGGACAAGTCCGGGGTTGATACAATTATTGTTAAAAGCAAGCTTACCAACTATTATATAAATAAATTAAATAAATAAATTATTATTATTTATATTATTATTACTGCTGAACACCAATCGTGAGTTCTTTTCAAGTTTTTGATGCCTCCAACTTTCATAAATTGGTTAATGAATCTTCGTAAGTTAGGCCAAATATCGTCGCCATTTTGTATTTTGTACGAGTGCGCGAAGGCGCGATAAGGAGGCTAGCAATGTGAGTGGTATAATATCAACACATTTGGCAGCCTCGTTCAGGTCAACATGAAGTGACATAATAGAAAATGACGTCATTTCGCACTTCTTAGCAGATTGAAATATGTAGTTTCACAGATTAAAAGAGAAAAATATCGAAAAAAGTACTACACACCATTCACAGCAGTGTAATCTCTTGAATAATCAACAATTATACCAACCCCGGACTTGTCCTTTAAGCTATTTCAAATTAGATCGCATGTGCAAAAGCTATTCTAGATGCAAATCTCTACATCTAATATTTGAAGGAAGTCAAAATTGTTTCAACTCCGCGAACGAGGTGAATCTAGCAACTTTACTCATTCTTATTTAACGTTTCGGCATAGCTCGTGGTGATTCTAACTTCGACAAAAATGTTTAAGGATAATCCGTTTAGGAAACACACTGAAATATTTGAAAGAATTATCGGCTGTCTTTATTTTTTGGCAAATATCTCCAATTTTCATGGGGTATTCATAATCCCTATGATGTAAAACTCTGTGTCAACTAATGTCTCTTGGCTCCCACACATAACTTACTCTCTTTGATGACCTCAAGTAATACCAAAGGATCTTTGGATATCAAAGATATTCAATCATATGATATAAGTAGATTCTTTGCCGTCTGCTGGCAATTTGGTATCCTGCTTGCAAATCTTCGGTTTTTTGCGAAATGGAATCGGTTCAGTTCACTGCGATCAGAAATAATTATTAAGCTTATAAGCCCAAAAGACATTGAATGAAGGGCTGGAATTCATTTCTTCTCGTTGTTTGTACTAAAAGCATAGTCGTAAAAGCATTGGTTGACAAGGAAAATTGAAACTGAACTGATACGAGGTTTGTGTCAGGCACATTTGTTAGCAATTTCTTGCGTTGTTTTGCACCATTTCAACTCTACTGAATGCCCGTCTCAAACAAGAATCGTTTGCTTATTGATTTTCGGTTGTGTTTGTATGTAAGGTTCAGAACCCTCTAATTGGCATAGCTGGCAGTAATTGGTGTTTCATGCCAAATATTCTAGAGTTGTGTGCTTTGGATGCCAGTTTCGTTATTCTAAGCTTCCTCGTTCTATCGAGTCAAATTACCAGCTTTTTCGAAGTCTTGGCCAGTTTCCGTTGTCAAAACAACCAACATTTCCTTGTTCTTCTCGTAAAATTTTCTTAACCCTCCTCGAATATAACAAGCAAGGCCCTCCTCCATAGAGCCGTAGCTTTCTTGTCTGCAATGTCTTGTTTTCTCACGAGCTGGTGTCTTGTCTGTTCACATACTTTGGCTGAGCGTAATTTATGAAAGTTAATTGCTCCACTTTTGGTATTCTTAGGAGCCTGGAGTTGAAACAGTGGCTACGAATAATGGAATTTTAAAAGGAGTCGTGATTGCAGTGAGCAAGAAGCTTTTGCATCGCCAAACAGAAATTCACAACCTTGCATCGCTTCTTGGAGCTGACTGTAGATATATTTACGATGAAAGCTGCACTCATCTCATTCATCAGGTTTATTTATTTTTTCATTTATTTATTCTCTCATTTACTTACATATCTGTCATGTTAAAAAAATCATTGATTGATGGAAACCAAAGATTCAGGCTTTTGGACAAATGGAAAGTACCTTTTAACATTTTACATGACTAACTTAACAAATAATCTCCAACAAATAGTTTATTATTGAGCTACCCGAGATACTCTTTCGAATTACCCAGATGGTGGCAGATAGTCGTAGCATAATTCAATGACCATCCATCTTAAGGCCGCCTCAAAATTTGCCTGCTTCAATGAATTGGTTGGCAACGTTAAATCTAATGTGGACATGCGATTACTGGAAACTGCAAGTGAAGATCTCATCAGTATCATCACATTCAAATATTTTATGAAAATTAGGCTCAGTTTCAGGAACTGCTCAAACATTTATACATAGTTGGGACACCAAGTGGATACCAGTTTTCGATAAGAAGAGTATTAAGGGTTTAGAAACCGATGCATAAGCGAAATAGGGCACCTTACTGGACAGAGTAGGGTAACTTCAACTATAAGCATTTGTTGGAATTTAGACAGATAGAGTATCAGTACCAGGAGTCTTCAATTGCTACTAAATCATTTCCCGTCTGGCTCAAAAGGTTTATCAGGGATTTAACACTCCTAAACTTTATAAAGTGTGAAGAGAGACAAATCTAGTGCCAAAATGGGTGATAAGTAAGTTGTCCCAGAGCTTAGTTGTCATTGTTCCACATTCTTTAAATAGTAAAGGGTCTAAGTCATCCTTTTGTTTTCACCGGTGCTTCGAAACGTTTACAATTTTTTTCTGGAAATCAGCTTTTATTATCAGAGAATGTGATCGAATTTTCCTGGCTTAAACATACTTCGTCGTGGTTTCTGCTTTATGACTGTTTTTCTCGTCTTCCTAAAGATTTCATTCATGTAAATATTTTACAATTTCTCTCTTACTTGCCTCCTTTTATGAAGAGCATGATATCAAAGCGTTAAGGCTAATTTCAACTGGGTCGAATTTTTGCGAGCGGATGAACTTTTATACAATTAAAGGTTTGTCACGCGTAATATTCAATTCAAATTCAAAGCGATATTTTCTCACGTTAACAATAGATTTCTAGTTCGTTCGGAAAATTCAATTGAGTCGAATTAGCCCTTAGATTACCATGCCTTGGCCAAATCTTTTGAGATAAAGTTGTAGTTTACAAAGCTACATTATGTGCACAGCCTACAAGCGCAACATAAACACCAGCCAAACCGCAACGTAAAGATATTATGCTATTGTACAGGTATATGTACCTCAAAAAACATGGTACCTCAAAACATACAATGACGCATACTGTTCAATAATTTTTCGAAAACAACATCAAATCTAAAACTGGTTATTATTTTGTATTCACAATGTTCATACCTTTAGAAAAATTGCTCGCAATTGCATTAATAAAATTTTCTGTTGAAACCAGGGGGGCAGAATTGCTGATTCCTGATGGGAGTTAAAATTACAAATTTTCAATGAATAGCTCCTAAGATACTGTGGACATAAATTTAAGTTCGCAAATTCAGTAATTAATGTCTCTAAATATCTCCTCCTTGTCACTTAAAACAGAAAATCCACATAGAACCTAACATTTCAAAGTAATTAAGCAGCAAACAGGTACCAAACAGGTTTCTGAATTTGTACGTTTTGAGGAACACAAAAGAGAAAACTTCTTGGTATATGATGGATTGTAACGTCAAGTCAACCAGGTTCACAGCTTCAGGTCCACAGGGGGGAAGAGGGCTTCGTGAATGCTAAAATGATGAGGATGTGTCCATGGAAAAATTTTCCAGCCCTGCTGTATCTATTCAACTGACATTTTCTCTATGTTTGTTTCAGGTACATATTGTGTTTCTTTTGCAGCGCAGTAGGGGCAAATCTTACATATAAGTTTACATGTCATGTAATGCTACCGAGGCAATTTAGTGTATAACAAAACACAAGAAACATTAGGGCTGTAGGAGTTACGGATTCCAAATCATTGGTGAATATGTCATTGTATGTTTTGAGGTACACATTTAAAAAAGCCAGAAAATTCAACAATGAGCTACAGCAGGATATTTTATCTTACAACACTTGAACCCCTTGGGAAGATATTTTACAATCAAGAAGCACGCAGCGAAACAAAAATTTCGAAAAAATACATCTCCTGTAAGATTTCATTTCTAAAGTAAATTCTTTGTCTGTTTTGCGGTACATATACCTGTACAATGTTTTTACCTAGACAAGTGCATAAAGTATTTACCTTCAGGGCCGATACAAGCCATGACAGCATAGGAAGGAAAAGAACCAAAATTTTTCAACAACAACAGTTGTGGGAACATTTTTCATTTTCATTTCATTTTATAATATTTCAACACGTAAAACGTAAAAAGTTTCAGTATAAGCTAAATACTGTTTTTCAAACCGACGTGTTAAAAGCAAATTAATGTGTATATAATAATAAAAAAAACATGTAGCCCTAATACAATCGTTATCAGCAAAACAAAGAAAAGAAAACAAGACACAGGAAAGTATTAGCACTGGCTTAAAGGCGCAGGGTCACGTAACCGTAAACAAACCTGTTATCTCTATGATCTATATTATTACCCACACTTGGCCATTGTGTTCCGCTCAGATTTTGGTGGATGGGGTGAATCCACAATAAAGTTACTAGTAAAAATCCACCAATGTCTCTGCAATCCTACAACGTATGGGTGTTTGGTTTATTTCTCTAGAAAATTCAAGAGTCCATCTCCAAAATAACACCTATATTTTGAGGAAAGTAGTGGAAAATCTCTGTGATATGGACTACAAAAATCCTGAAAAATCATCGTTTCGAAAAAAGTTTTTTTACATTACGTGACCCTGCCCCTTTAATGTATTGATATCAACTTTTGATAGCTGTTTGAAGGCACTGAGGGAGGGTGCCGCTTTAGTAGCCCTAGTCAAGCTGCTCCATAGTCTGGCCCGTCGATACGAAAACGACTTTTGGCCAGCGCTAGTTTTTAAAAGTGGCAGTTTTAAATCGGTATCAGTTGAACGAAGTACACGACCGTTGCTGTCTGAACACCTTGTGAACAGATTTTGCATGTGTTCGGGTGCAAGCTCATTCAAAGATTTATACATCAGTGTTGCTGTTTCTTTTTGAATAAGATTGGAAACATGCCTTTAATCTATGCATTACATGACCGAGCGATTTACTCAGTAACTAAAATTTAACCATATTTCGCAATCCAACCTTGTAATTAACGCAGTCAGTTAGCATTAATCTAAAACATGCCGTAAATTTAATGATTCCTGTTGGAGTTTATTTTTAATGCTAATAATCCATGCTTTTATGCATTATTTCTCCTCAAAATCCTCCAAACGTAGATTTTAGAATCAGAAAAAATCTAACAAGAGAGCAAAATTTCCGACAAATTATCTCCTAGCGGACGCTTTCCCCCGGCCCCCAATGGCTTCAGCCCTGTTTGGGAGCTGGTGATGGTTTCGCCTTGCCATAGTGTCTTTCTGTCAGACATTGCCATTGTGTCTTTCCGTCACCCTTCACTTTGTCGCTAAACCTCACTTGTCTTTTTTTTATTATTATCAGTTATTTTATGTTTGCAGCTTACCATAACCGAAAAAGTGAAAGAAAGAAGTTTGTAACACGAGCTAGTTCAAGCCAGCTCTTTGTTAAAGGGAACTGGCATCGTCAAAAGTAGGCTTATTCCATGTCAAATATAGAGTCTATTGCATTTGATAACATGGGCACATGCTGTTTCATTGCGTAGAGAAAGTAACAATTGGTGTTTGGGCGTTTCTTTAGCCTTTTTATAGATGCTACTTGATATTGCTATGTCTGTTCCTTTAAAATTGCAGCCATAAGGTGTGTTTGATTGGTAATTTTAAACCTATCAAATTCTTAGAACGGTAGAGTTCACAGAGAAATCAACACATTTCCCAACTAAACACAAAATTCTTCAAAAGGGGGGTATCAAAGGTTTCAAATTCACCCTAGCAAAATAAAAACGAGGTTTCCACTTGAAATGCACGAAAACGAGTCTGATACTTGGCAACAAAAGATAAAGTCACCGATTACAATAGCAACGTGAGAAATTCACCTCATTTTCAGAGTTTCGCAAATGAAAACGAGAATCTCCCTAAAGTCTGCCAAACCTTCTGCTTTTTGGAGCAGAAGGTTCAGCAGGTCTTCCACACTTGCCAGTCCTGCTGTTTTCGGAATTCGGGCGTCAATCAAACACAACTTCTGAGTCTACCAAGTTTACCGTTTTCAGGATTGGTACCAATCAAACACACCCATAAAGATATATAGGTAAACAATTCCAATTTGAATATATTTCCAATAATTGTGATATTGTTCTTTCAGGGAAAGGTGTCTGATATGCAGACAGAGGTAAAAAAAGCTCGATCTCAAGGAAAGTACATCGTGTCTGATCATTGGTTAGAAATGTGCCTTGAAAAGAATGAAAGAGTAAAAGAAGACCTATATGCCAGTACATATAACCCTAAAATGTCATTAGATTTGGTTCCCAAGGAAAGGCGATCAACTCGATCCACTGTAAGTAACCAACTGTGCATTTTTACTTTCTGAGGCGTTAAGTTGATATTCACGATTTTAAGTTTTAGATGAATAAATCTGAGACGAACTAAACACTGCTTTTCTCATGAATTAGCACAAGTATAAAGATAACTATTTTTTAGCCAAACACAAGCTCAAAACGATGCAACAATGCCAGACTAACAAAGCAATCATTTAAAATTACCTCATTGCCTCAGCGGGCTGATCAGGCTTGATTTCAACCAAATATTTTGAATCAACCGCGTATTAGGTACTTTTACGTAGAAGATTTCTTTATATACCTAAAATTTTCATATTAAACAAACCCATGGCCATTACACTGGACCAAGGCAAACAAAGTAAAAACCTTTAAGTTGTAGCCTCCCACCAAATAATTGCAAATGGATGTAGAGTCACATATTTAGACCCAAATTAAGTTATGCCAAATTGAGTATTTGGTTGCATGATAACTCAAACTTCAATCTAAGTAACGGTTGGGTAAAAAAACCGATATTCAAAACTAAAATATTAATCTGTCAATGAAAGGTCAACTTAGATGAGAAAATTTTGTTTGGTCCGTTGCACCGTTTCCTCATCTCATAGCTCCAGAAATTAGGAAAATGCTGGTAAAGGACATGTCTGGGAACGAAAATTCCACATTCCATTCTTATCCATAATTTACCTTCTATCGAAATTCGAATTTTGTATCTCAAACTTGCAATGTAAACATCAATACCTCATAAGACCTGATTTTCAGTAGGCGGAATATTCCGCTTGCAGCGACCTTTTCCAGCCATCTGATTGGCTTGCGGAAAAGCGACGTCGCTCAAAAGTAGAAACCCATTCAACTTGCGAGCGGAATCGTGCTTACAAACAAAGGTAGATTTTGCGAGAAGAATTTTTCGCCCAATGGAAAGGCTTAAGTCATGGACCAGAATGGAACGTGGAATTCCAGATTCCCATATAAACATGGCTACAAACATTTTTCGAATTTTTGGGTCATAAAGATGTGTGATTTTACGAAACAAAATTTTTTCATCAAAGTTAGCCTTTGACTGATAGATTCCCACTTTAGGCCCTGTTTATATGAGGAAAAACACCTCACCTGCCAGACCCGGGGCTGAGAGGCGAGGTAGATTTCAGTCACTGTTTATATGAGATTTTTCACCTCACCTGTCAGCCCCGGGGCTGAGAGGTGAGGTGGAGTAAAGTCTCTCTTCCGTGAAATCAGGATGAACTGACCAATGAGAATCAAAGAATGAATTCAATTCACCTCACCATACCGGTGGTGTTTCGTTTATATGGAAAAATTTTACCTCACCTAGGTGAGATTCCACCTCTAGTGAGGTGGGACTTCACTATACCGGTGGTGTTGTGTTCCTCATGTAAACGCGAAATGAAAGAACAAAGGATTTTATTGGAAGGTGGAATCTCACCTCTCAGCACCGGGTCTGGCAAGTGAGGTGTTTTTCCTCATATAAACAGGCCCTTAGTTTTGAATATCGGTCAATTACTTTTTATTCCATAGCCCTCCAAACCCGTAAACTGTTTTCCTGACTCACCCGGTACACAAAAAGAACGCTAGCAAGCAGTGGGATATTGGGGCTTTTTTTCTCGCAAATGTATAGGTTAATCTGTTTCCAAAATGTATTTATAGTCTGTCTCATACTTTCATGTAAAAATTTCTACGAATAGCAATAATTGAAATGTTTTACATGATTAAATTCGCGTTGTCGCGAATCTCGTGCGATAGACTTATTTAGTTAAGTTCAAGATTAATGTATTTGCCATCGGAGGAAAGTCGTTATCTTTGCAAACTTTGTGAGCTGTTTAGCGCATTAGGCTGTTGAACGAAAATAAGTTAGAATCAATGTTGGTAACGTTATTTGTCAGGGGGACTTCGATACGTCGTTGGCTTGTCATCACATTGTTCATATACCTCCTGCAGGTAGCAAGTTCATCGAAAGATGCCAGAAAGACTAAAACGAACAGTGATTCAAAATGTGATGTTTCGATTGCCGAGAGCAAGAAAAAGAATACCGAGCCTCTAAAAAAGAAAAAAATCCAAAATGAGGATCTGAAAAAAGATGAAAGCGAAACCACTGTTGATATGAAGACACCAAAGCTAGATGAGGATACTCAAGATTTAGATGAAGCTACTTATGAGCGGTTGAGAGCAATGCAGAAAATGGTGTCACCTCCATCATTAGAAAAAGCTTCATCGTTGGATGCTAGACTTGAATTTGAACGGCAAATGGGCGAAATTATGGAAGCCACAAAGGTACTTTTTCCTTCAATCTTTTTTTGCTGGTGAATGAGTAAAGTGAAAATCACCCTATTTGAAACCTGTACTTTTGCAATCATTGCTTTCATAGGACTAGTGCACTTCTTTACTATACATATTACCGATTAATATACTTACAGTCCAATTAACAGCGCTCCTAGATCTGTGCTATGAGGATCAAAAGACTATGACTACTCTATGGCGTTAAATAGAAATAAGTTAAGCTACATACAATTTTGTATAAATACAATACAAGATTTAAGGAAAAAGCAATAAATACTCTACTGGGGAATGTCTAATGTCAGATGTCAAGTAGAGGGGCTGTAGTAACTCAAGAAATATGTCACGAGCAAACTCTTTTGTGTTTTTGTTGGATAGCACACCTGACTGCTTTCATCCAAAGGCAAAAAGCTATGGAAATTTGACAAAGATATTTAGCGATTTTCTTAACTTCATTGGAGGAGCTTTTTATTTGAAACCTCTCATCAGTTCTGGACAAACTCTGCGTAAATAACAATAGTATATTTGTTCTTTCATTTACTGTTCAACTGCACTGATTCTGCTTAGAAGCTGTTTTTTTCATCTTGGAAAAAGCTTCACGCCATTCATTTTATTTGTTATGTCTTTTTTCATTGCACTAATGCAAAAAAATTTAACAGCTGTATGAATCCTTGTTCTCCCAGAAAAGATTGTGTCGTGTTTTCAGCACCTTTGACACGTGATACCGACTGGGCGAACATTTGTAAACACAAAGCAAACATTTTCCTTCTTTCTAAAATGTTTTCCTAAAATGCTTTCTTAAAAAAATATGAACTTTTCCTTCTTCCATCATCTTTAAATTTTCTTCCTTTGTTGACATTTGATGGTAACTCTATCAAATCTAGGGTATTTGATGCTCTGGGAAGACAAGGGGGCTAATTCTATTTCCGTTCTGATAACCTATAGCCTTCAAACTCGGCATTTGTATACCCAAAAATTAAATTTACTTTGATTCTGTCACGTCACTTGATCATGACGTCACAATGTGGCATTTTGACGGTCACAATGGTTCATTACTAAAAATCTCCTACCATTGATTGTGAGACAGCTGAAAGCAGGAAGGACATGAGTCCAATTTTTATGTATTATGTGGTTATATTCCATTTAAGTGGACTTTGTAAAAATCTACGTAAGGGAACAGCTAAGGGGGCTAATTTAGCCCCCCTTCCAACCAAGGCTTAATAGGGTTGAAGTGTCTGATAAATTTCGGAAAGAATTTGAGTTGATCCCATGTATCATTTTCTTCAGGGAAACAAAGGTGGGATCAGACGAACTCGAAGGCAGCAGCTTTCTTCATCATCCACATCTGACGATGTTAGTTTAAAACGCTCCTCAGTTGCCAGAAGGCTCAGATCAAGACAATCATCCCAGGTTTGTACATAACTTAAGCACTTTGTTTTGGTTTTATTATCAAAATTACTGCATCAGTTAAGAGTTCTTCGTGATATAGCAAAACTCATGCCATCGGATACGAGGAAATAGTTGAATATATGAGCTTTGAGATAATGAATAAGAGCTATTGAATTGTATCGAGAAAAAGCCACGATATGGCAGGCTGTGCGTTGGATCTTCCTTGAACGAAAGATGCTTGCAGCGAAGAACAAGTGAAAATATTCGAAGGCAGGAACATCACAATACAATGCAAAAGAAATGACGACTATTATTTGGACTAATCATTGATTATATATGGTATGCAAGAGCTGATATTTCTCCCCGGCGTACGAGGCTTCCTCGGAGCTAAAAATAAGAGCTTAATGCATGAGAAAGGAAATATCTAGTGTTGCTTCATTTTGCAATATTTTGCTATCTTGATGCAGCAAGGAACCTCACACAACTCCGATTAGGGCTCCGTAAGTATACAATTAGTGATAAGATGAACACCATAAGGAGCATGTGCTCGAAACATAGTGCTTTATGCATCTATGCTATTTTATGTTACTGCAATCCTATATCCATTCTTTTGTCATAAGTTAAAGAGGTTTGTAGTGAATTTTTCTTGGGGACAAAAGTGTTCATACTAAGTTCTAGTTATCAAGAAATCATGCAGTGCAATTGGCTCTTTGGCATTCGACTTCTGCTTTAAACTTGATAATAAATGATATATAGGGTATTTCAGAAAAACGCAACCCTTCAATAACCGAAAGTCTCTAAAAACTAATAAGATGTGAATTGATGTAACGTTTACCGTTAGAAAGTACCATCTGTTTTCTTTCTGATGATATGATATGCGATCAAGCAGGTGTTAAATAATGTATCTAAATCCACAAACATAGATCTTTTGAAGGGACATGGGAGAGAAATTGTAAATAGGCAGGAAATCTCCAACACTGTGAATGAATATTGCTGCTCAGTAGGTAATGATTTCGCTAGTAAGATTAAGGATGCCCCAAATCCCATGCTTACAGGTTAGTATAATCTCAACCTTGATATTAGGCGCTTCAATTTTAGGCCAATTGTAGTGCAGGACATCAGAAATGCAATGGGTAATATAAAACCATCTAAGAGCCTTGGATTTGACAACATATCTAGCTGTTTTTTAAAGCTAGCCACTCCATACAAGTCAGTTTCCTGATTCTTGGAAAAATTCTCGCATCACAGCAATTTTTAAGAAATGTAACAAGACTGAGAGGTCTAACTACCGCCCAGTTTCAGTTCTCTCTGTCATCTCAATGCTCTTTTGAAAAAAAGGTTTTTAACTAACTTTACGAGTATCTGGTTAAGAATAAACTTGTTCATCCTGGTCAATCAGGCTTCTTAAAACTCCATTCTACATCGACCTGCTTACTAAAAAACACCGGTGACTGGTATAGTGGGTTGGACACTGGACAGATGGTGGGTACTGTATTCATTGATCTCAAAAAGGCGTTTGACACTGTCGACCATGACCTTCTCTGCAAAGAGCTAGAACACTACGGTGTTCAGCAAAGGGATTTGTCTTGGTTTCAGTCTTATCTCGCTAACAGAAAACAGTTCTGCAAAGTGGGTGGGTTTGATTCAGACAATGGAGAAGTGGAAGTAGGAGTACCCCAAGGGTCTTGTCTGGGACCACTTCTTTTTTCATCTACATCAAGCCTTCTTAACACTAAGCAAACAGAAGAAGTTTGATAAGTTAATACTTCCATTTACAGAGAAGCAACAGTGACTCTTCAAAGTCATCAGGTGACAAGAAACAAACGACCAAAATCTCAGGCTTCCAAACAATTGAACCATCGCAAGGTGACGTCATCACATATGATGATCCTGCTGGTCGTGTGGAAAGAGAAAGAATCTTAGCACAACTTAAAGCTGCTAGTCCGAGTCAGGATGGTTATTCATTTCATCCTATCGAAGTATCAGATTTCCCGGTTGATCAAATCGATTCACAAAACCAAGAAAGAAAAGAGGTACATATTTTTCTTTTTTATTGTTTTACCTTGAAGTGAGAGTGCTAACTCAATACCAATGATTGGTTTAGGCTGGATGGTGTCTTTTGATGAGAGTTTTCTGTTCTCTTTGAACGTTTGAGCTTGGCCCCCAGGGGGGACTTCTATTGGTATGTGACAAGGGTCAGACAGTATATTTTTGAAAAATCCAAAATGTACTAAATTTAGGACATTTTAGACCCCAAAAATATACTCGACCCAAAAATATACTGAATTTAGGATAATTGTAGACTCCAAACATGTACTCATAGCTTCATGGTACGTGAAAATTAAAGGTTTTATAGCGTTTTCGGCAACTGCCCTGCAATATTTTGATGAAAAACTCAGCCTAGCACTCACCTTAAAAAAATTTTTTCATCAGCAACCCCAAAAATATACCGATTATGCTCCAAATCGCTTACCTAAAGGCATACTAGACAACGTGTTACAAACCCAAAAAATGTCTGACCCTCCCTCCCCGTCACTTACCAATAGGAAGTCCCCCCTGGGTCTTGGCCGCCTAGCGTGTTACTTCAAGAAACTTTTCCTTAATTTATGTTTCTTGATGGTAGACTTTTATCGTACTCCCAACCAATTTCCAACCTTAAGCTGTGTTTTCTGAGCCATCACGCGATAGATACGAAGTACACGAAATGTCAAAAATTTCTGAGCAGAGCCTAGTTGAATGTGTTCTTTTCCACATTTTGTGATCTTGAATGCGATCTTGAAATTTAAAATAACTGGTCTTGATATCTAAAACTACACTGTTACTTCAAAAATTTTTGCTAATACATATATAAGATTTATTCGCGTTTACTTTACATGCACTCTTTTCCATATAGTTCACTTAAAAAGTAATTGTGTTTGAATTCCTGACGAGACCAGTTTTTTATCTGTGGCACTTTTCTGGCAGTCCATGATTTTTTATCTAGGGTAAAGCTTGCATGGGGACTTGACGGACATGAAAACCAGCACAAAAACTTTTAAGGTGACAAAAGAAACGATTTCTGAAAAAGGTCGTTGGAAGTACAATCAAGGAATGCTTTTCTTACCGTTTAAAATAGGGTGGTCTCAATAGTTCTCTCGTGAATTTTCCTCCGCTTCTCAATTTCTTCAGATTGTGGTCCTGTGAATTCGGCTTAAAATAGGCACTGTTTTGATGTTTATATTTTCGGACAATTGGAGCGTCCAAAATTTGTGCGGTCCAAACCTTTTACCATCCGAAAAAGTTTGCGCTATTGAAGATTATAGTAAAATGTTCAGTATATGAAAATGGAATGTATTGCTCACAGAACAATAATGGGATGATTGTGAATGCATCTGAAATGGCGAGCATTATTCCCAATTGGAGGAGAGAAAAAAGAGAACGACAGACAGAGTCCATTCCTAAGCTATTGCACAAAAATATTATGCTGCTGCAAATATTCTTGAGTATCCCGTGGGAATTTTATAAACCATTTCACCTCTTCATCTTGTGACCTTCTGGAACTGAATTAAAAGAAATTTAGAGAATTTTCACAGCTTCTCTACATCAGCCACACAAACGAACAGGGCTCAAAAAATTTTTTCTTTCCTGGTAGCAAGCTAAGCAATGTCGTTTCTTCTTAACACATTTTCTTCTTTTTTCCCCACTATACCGCACCATTCTAACCCTTCTCCTTTGTCTCCTTCTTTCTTTCCCTTCCTTCTATCCCCTTTCTTTATTTCTTTCCCTTCTCCTCCTTTTCCTTATGTTTCTTTCTCCTTTTTCCCTTCTTCCTTCCTGGCAAATTTGAGCATTTCAGCTACCTTCTTAGTAGCGCCGCTACCACGCTATTTCGTTTTCTTGAGCCCTGCAAACGAAACTCAATATTTTGGAACACCTTGTAGTAGGGGCCTTGGGGGGCACTCCCTATTTGCAGGTGACGAGGGTCAGACACTGTTGGAGTTTGCGAAACGTTGTCTAGTATGCCTTTGGGTACGCTATTTGGTGCATAATCTGTATATTTTTGGAGTTGCTGATGAGAAAATTTGACAAGGTGAGTGGTAGGCTGAATTTTTCACCAAAATAATACAGCACAGTTGCCGAAAAAGCTATGAAATCTCTAGTTTTTAAGTACCACGAAGCAATGAGTATATTTTTTGAAGTCCAAACATGTCCTAAATTTAGTATATTTTGGGTTTTTCAAAAATATGCTGTGTCTGATCCCCCCCCCCCCCGTCACTTACCAATAGAAGTTTTCCTCTGGGAGTAGGGGAAAGACTCAATTGATCACCATCAAATTTTTTATCTCTGTTCCAGGCCTTCCCCGATCCTCCTGAATCCAACATCAAAGAAAAAGTGGTTGTAAACACAATGATATCCCCAATTATGCGAGAAAAGAGATCAGAAAGTGACTTTGAACAAGTGTCAACACCAGCGCACCGTCCTGTTAACATGCATATTAGTAAACCAGTACAAGCTCCTGAACCTATAAGTCTACTGGAGGAAGATGACAAAGAAACAATTAAACAAGAATCAAGAAAAAAGTATAAATTTCTTCTTTCTGCCATGGAACCACAAGAGAAAATTCGCTATTCAGCCCTTGTGGAGGAGTTGGGTGGCGTTATATGTGAAGCACAATATTTCACGATGGAATGCACGCATGCCGTTGTTGGTACTCCAAGCAGGTATGTACCGAGTGAGTCATTAAAGACGCCTGGCGTTTGAAAAAATCCTGCTCCCTGATTATTGCAGCAATGATATTGAAAACTGTATTGTTTTATTCCCGATATGTCAAATTAGGTTCAATGATTTACCCGGCTTTAATCGGTCGAAAAAGGAGATTTTCTGCCGAAAGCCCCTTTCGAAAACCTGCAAAAACGAGTGAAAACACCAAGCAAGATTTCCCTTTGTTCTCCTTCTTAGCAATAATGACTCTTGAATGTGTTCATATATTTTGTCCTAATGGGAGAATGGAATCCCCCTGAATAAGTTATTCACACTAGGGGGAAGACTTTTCTACCCGTCAAAAGGAGGGCACGTGCTAAAGCGTGCTCAAAGTCATCGCTGTGAGGTTAACACACTAAGGATTTTTGCTTGTAATTTTAGCATGTTTTTTAATGTTTCTCAAAGGGAATCAATTTAGAAATTTGCCTACAGAATCTGAACGGAGTGATCGATTTTAATCAGAAAAGTTTCTAAAAATAGTTGAACATGTTTAGCTATTCAATCAGGTAGTGCAAAACATCATTACTTATATACTCAGGGAGCAATAGCCTTTCAAACGCCGGGCGTTTTTTTTTTTACTCATCCGGTAGTTTCCATCAGATCATGCTTATTTTGCCTTTTAACAACTTTGTTCTGAGAGGCCCTTTACGTGAGATCCATGATTATTTGAGAAAATTTACTCCTGTTTCCATAAGACCCGACATCAAATGTTTTCAAACCCGTCGTGAATTTTCACGTGACTTGGCATTGATTTTTGAGAAAAAAAAACAAAGGTAATTTAGTGTCACATTCGCCCCAATTTGAGAAAAACGTTTTGACTTGAGATTTTCATGTTGGCAGCATAAACAAGTGCGCATGTTTTACATGTTTAACATATTTTTCACGCTTTCATGAGCATTTAAAATACTACGCATAATTTTTTATAAGAAACTGCTTATAAGAAACTCAACTCTCGGATCGACAAAAAATTAAGAAGCTTCAGTGCTGGGAAAATGTAACTTAAGAAACTATTTATTTCAACGAACAAAATCCTTAACATAGTATACTTTAGTTTCGCAAGTTTACTGTATAATATTACTCAGATGGTACATGAGTTGTATCTAAACATTGGAAAAGCTTCAAAAAACATTGTTTTAAATAAAATGTTCATGAGGGAACAAGAAGTGAACACGAAGACCGTTATGGAACATTCAAGAAACTCTTAAAAAACTCCGAGTACTGAAAATCTGATAATTTTAAGAGACTTTGAGTACTGGCTGAAATTCTTAGTTTCTTATAAAAAAGTACTTGTCTGATGGATCATTACAAACAATAAGTGACAAACAAATACACATCCCCTTCAGGGACATTTTACAGTTCTTGGAGCAATATCTCCCCAAATAAGAACATTGAATAGAGTATTAAACAGCCCTCACACAGTGGTTTGGGCTCTACGCATAAAGTGTTTCAGGATGTTTTGACCACTGTAACCACAGCCATTTTTCACTTAATGTCGCAATCATTAGCTTTTATCGAAAAACTTTTGTCCTGCCTCACTCGAATGTAATTGCTCGTATAGTCTTGTAAAGCTGTTGGTTGAAATGTGGTTTTCTTTCATCAAGTAAGGCTTTCTTAGATATTTGACTTGAGTTAAAATTCATCATGATTGCTTAACGTGTTTGTGTCGCTGAGAATATTCTATTCCTGTTATTCAATTATAAACCACAATTCACAAATGAAAGGACTTTTTAACAAATCGATTTCGCAATGTTTTCAAGAACTGCCATGATTTTGACAGTTCATTTGAGAACCAAGGTTTGAAATCCCCCGTTTGGTCATATTTCCACAGTACATTCCGTTGTGCCTTGTACTCTCTGAAGCACCAATCTACTATTATGATTATCTGTCTTCTTTTCTGTAGAAACGAGAAATTTCTTGCATCTGTAGCAGCAGGGAAGTGGGTTTTGCATAAGTCTTATCTTGAGGCAAGCAGAGAAGCAGGTTGTTTCGTCAATGAAGAGGAACACGAATGGGGCACAGAGGCTGAGCCATCGAAACTCACCATTGCTGCATGCCGATGGAGAAGGAAACTTGAAGAAGAGAGAAAGGTTTCACTTTTGCAACTTTTATTCTGTACCAGATAAATCAGATGAATGTGCAGGCGTTTGAAAGACTTTGAGCCGCACTTTCTTACCTTCGTTAACAGCCAGTAATATAAAAGTGATGAGGCCAATTTTGCCAAACTAAACTTTTCTACCTTAATTGATGTTTTGCATACACAAGCATTAGCATTTCATAGGAAGTTGATACATAGTTTGAACACTGCAGACTTTCCGATGTGTAAAACCTTCTAACTCAGCCGGTAATTTCCAGCATAATTTATAACATTTTCAATAAAAATTACCGAACATTGACATAATTATGTTGTGATTAGAGATGTTTATACATCTTATTTGAGTATTGCTTTGTCCAATTGATGATTTGATATGAAATCCTACAAAATGTTCATCGTCTTCAGCTTTTTTAATTGAATTATCACAAATTTGCACTTTCTACCTGCCCAGGCTGTAAGAATTTCAGCTGTTGTTGAAAAACCAAATAAAGTGTTCGGAAAGTAAATAAATATTGTTTGGTGCAGAATTCAAGCATGGTTGTTGTCGGATAAACGTTATGATTCAAAACATTTATCTTCTTATTTTGATAGCTCGTCTTTTTTTCCTTTATTCTAATAACTTAAACTCATTCTTACTTTTCAACCTTTAGAGCGATCCATCTGCTGCAGCTTTCAAAGGTTGGAATGTTTTGCTAAGTGTTGGCTCATCTGTACGACAACATGGATTTAAGCGGATGCTAGAAGCTGGAGGAGGCAAAGTTGCAAGTATCAGCCCACCATTTAACAACACTGATGGAGTCACGCATGCTTTTGTAGGTAAGTTGACATAGAATTTTCCTCATTCGCATGCTTTTTTAGCGTTAAGGCCCATTTCCACTTTTTTTTATTCATATAAAAATTTTACAATAAGAAAATATTAATCCTGCATTCTACTATACGTTTCTACTGTATACACTACAGGGACGATACCAAGGGGAGCGAAAGACCATGACTACCCCATGGCCAATTTGAAACGCATGAAGTTAAACTAAATGCAACAACACAAGGAACGATTTAAATATATAATGAATACTATAACTAGATTCTGTCCCACATCAGATGTAGGTCAAGGTCGCACATTTTTACGAGCACTACTCATTGCATGACATTTCCACTGCATTCGCAATACGCAAATCGCATGTGATCCTTTGTTTAAAATTCGGATGCAAACGTTCGCTAATGGCATACGAACGTTCCCAATGCGATTTTGACCTGTTCGTAAATTTTAATTCTAACAAACATTCGCATGCGAACAATTGTCCCGGATTGAGGACAGCCAATTAGAAAACAACTTTACTAAACAAAGAGACAAGGTGGCACGCTCTTATCAAAAGGAGACAGATTTCATTGGCTGAATAAACAATCAAAATTCGTGCGAATAAGGTTGACGTGTGCTGAATTCGCACGTATTTGGAATTCGGGATTTGCACCTCGCATTCGTTTTGCGAATTGCGATCGAACGATCGAAGTGGAAATTGGCCTTTGTAGATCCATCATTCCTTTCAGATTGTTTTCTGGTTTTTGTCTTATTTCATGAAAACTTTTACGTAGACTGTGGACTATAGTGTATCTCACGTTGTATTTCATAGAGGTAAAAATACCCGCGAATAGCTACATGTAATGTAGGTATGTATTTCCACTAAAACAGTTTACAATGGTTAAAAAAGGAAGAAATAAATGAAAAAATAAAATATTTACAATACATTTTACATGGCAAATTAGGTATATTCAAGTTAAAAACACCCCTAATGATAGTGGCAGGGATAGCATTAAAAGATCAAGTTGATCTTATTTCCAGAATGGTCTCCTTAGAGGTGATTGCAAAAAGTTATGAAATTATACCGGGTGAGTCGAATAAAATTTTAGGCGTTTGGAGGGCTGTGGAATAAAAAGTATTTGACCGATATTCTAAACTAAAGTGTTAATCTATCAGTCAAAGGCTAGCTTAGATAAGAAAATTTTGTTTGGTAAAATCAAACATCTTTAATACCCAACAACAATCAAAATGCTTGTAAGGGGTTTGTATGGGAATCGAGAATTCCACATTCCATTCTGGTCCATGATTTATGTGGCATTGAAGTTTACATTGCCAGTTTGAGATACTGAATTCGAATTTCAATAGAAAGTAAGTCATGGATCAGAATGGAATGTGGAATTTTGTTCCCAAACATGCCCTCTACCAGCATTTTCCTAATTTCTGGGTGTGTAAGATGAGGGATACTTCCAAACAAAATTTTCTTATCTAATACCCCGTTTACACGGAGCAAAAATACGGGATCGCGATCCAGATCGCAATCCCGATCCTGAATAAAAGTTGCCGTGTAAACACTTGATCGTGATCGCGATCCCCTAAAATTCGATCTCACTTCAGAGGTGGATCGCGATCCGGATCGCAATCCCGATCCTGAAAAAAAGTGCCGTGTAAACGCTTCTCGGATCGCGATCCCAATCGAAATCCTTTAAGCATGCGCAGTAAATACAATCGCTATTGTCTTTGTAGTGTTTCTAGGTTCCGTAACTATGCACAACACGCATGTGCAAGTGGATCGCGATCCTGATCCGTTTTCGTTTAACGCCCGTGCAAACGCAACTCGAATCGCGATCTCGATCCTTGTGGGATCGCGATCCCATATTTTTGTTCCGTGTAAACAGAGTATAAGTTGACCTTTGACTGATAAATGAACATTTCAGTTTTGAATATCGGTAACACGCATTTTATTCCACAGCCCTCCAAACGCCTAAACTTTTGTTGACTCACCCGGTATTTGTATGAGCTTTTGGATAAAGCATAAATATGTTAGAGCCGAAACATGAATGTGCGAGAGGATGCGCGGTTTTAGTAGAACACAGATGTGTCTTTTTCCTCTCTCTGCATATTTTGGAAACGTGTTTTGCATGACTAATTCTGCGCTATCGCAAATCTCACCCGATATCTCATTTGAATTAGACGTCGGCTCTGCATGCGAATTACTTGGTTATCATTTACATCGATTTACATTGTGAGCAATGTGGAAAATGTTAGCATCCGAATACTTCGGACAGAAAAGTTTCCGAAAACATATTTAGAACAAAAATTTGTGGACACATCATTAAAAAGAGAAACAAATTCCCATTTTACAGCTAATTCAAGCTAGCTATATTTCAAGGGAATTTATAAACCTTTTATTTATCAATTTACCTAATTCTCACCAAAAATTTGCTCTGAATGCTTAGATTAAAGGCAGTCTGTCACGTAACTGATTGGCTGCTACAATCAGAGCTCAACAACAAAGGATTTCTTTGTCAATCTGTGTATTTGAAACAAAGGAGGGCTAATCTTCTTGACGCCGTAGAAAGTCAGAGGATCATCTGCCATTCAAATTTCCTATTCTTTGTATTGTCATTATCACCCAATCAAATGCGTGACAGACTGCCTTTAAAGGCATGAAGAGGAAGAAATTTATCCAAAAATTCTACTGGTGCTTTTGAAAATAATTGGGAAAAAGGAATTGGCCGAAGTTTTTGTACTATACCTTCAGCGCTTGAAACTCTTATATTTTACTTTCTGTTTGTTATAGATACCAGTAAAACACAGGCTGGTGTGATCGATTACGTATCATTACATTCATCTGGTATATGGGTCTTACGGCCTGACTTTATTGCTGAGTACCTTACTCAAGACCCTACCCCTCCAACTCTCAAATATGTTGTGCAAGAAGTACAGAAACTAACTGGAGGTGAGACAAATGCAGTTGACTCGAAGAAACGTAAGATCGAAGACGAACGTTCATCACAGAAAACGAAACGTACCAGAAAATAAACTTGTAAACATCTGCAACGTGTCTGTGTACCTTTGTACAAATGTCAATCTATGAACGATAGCAGTTATAGGAACCATGTACAAAGGTCGGTTAAATGAACATAAAGAAATGTCCGTTAAGGGCATTGAGTCATTTTATATAGTTTGCGTTTACCCAAACGGATAGAATGTGCTGACTCGTGGTCTTCGATAGCGCAGCTGATTGGCTAACGTTCGTGCGAAATGAAACTGATCACATGATACTCATTGTACAACGGCAGTTCCTTTTTGTTTGCTAGGAGTAATAATTGCTCTTTATCACATTGGCCACATGATACACGACAAAGCAGGTCTATTTATCATCACTCGATGAAAATGAGGTTCTAGTTTTCGTTAACAGCTGATGCCTTTTTGTAATCACGTGGTTTTCACGTAGATTTGCAAGCAAAATTCAGGTCTGTAAAGACCCTTTTTGACTTGGAACACAAGCTAAGACCCCGTTTACACTGTACCATTACCACATTGGATCTGCAACAAGAGTGTAACGAATCAGCCTCCCGTTTACACTGCTCCTGCTAAACCATAACATCTTAGTTTCTTCTTTCTATACAGGGTCTATCAAACAAGGCTACCAGCCCGGCTACCAGCTGAAAAATTTTTATTTTTCTGCAACGTGAAGTCAGACATGAATGAGATAGTGATTTTCTGAAAGCCTTAATCGGTTTTTTGGTACACCCTGTAGAATAGTATTGTTATGGAGCAGTATAAACACTAGTGAATCGTAGAATCGTAACAACTTTTTAGCAGATTAAAACTTTACTATCCTGCGTGCAGACTCTGCTGATTTCTTTTCAGAGAGATTTCTCCTTATGTAGAGGCTGCGCATCAGCCAACAGATCCTCGTTCTCAGTTTATAAGAAACGCTAAACTTATCCTGATTGGCTGACCCTCTTTGTTTGAGGAGCGTCTGTGTCTTTGTTCGAGTCTGCAGGTATTTAATTGGTGAATCCATGAACAAAGCTGGCTAAAGAAACCTCGTTGTATGTGAGTGTTTTGTGTTGCCTTTTATAGACCATTCTATTGGATCTATTTCAATGAATTGGTTCCTTATATCCTTGAAAGCGCATGTGATCAAGAACCAGGCTTTGGTTGCTGATGCGCAGACTATCTTGGAGGACGATCTCTTTGAAAAGAAATCAGTAGAGTCTGCACGCAGGCAAAACTGTACCGGTGCAGTGTAAAAGTAATCTAAGATGACAAGGAACACACGTGTGCACACAATATATCTGCATGGTTAGAAGATTTTGCCGTTCATTACAAAGTGCCTGCAAACTTTGTTCCTGGATGCCGCGAATTTGTAGTTGTATCGAATAATTGACAGATTTTCAAGGGTTGGACAATATGGTGGAATTCTTTGTCGAAAATTGTACCCCGGAGAAGAATAGCATATCCCTATGTTAAAAATTTACTTCTCACTGCTCCCACTGAAAGAAATACGATCCTGCTCCGTAATAGAAAGCAAATAGTAGGACTCACTGCTACAAAGTGCAGTTGGCGTGCCTAAAATTTGATCCTAAGAATACACGATAGTTAGCCCGTAACTCACAACGAAAAATTGTATAGCAGGGCCTAAAGATGAGTTGCACGAAGTTTATTTCTAATAAATGCGTGAATCTTGAAATTCAAATTCACATCTTTAGAAGCTTTCTGATTTCCTGACTTGATAATCAGATAGTCAAAATGCCGAGTTGTTTTCGCAAGTTTTCTATTTTTGATTCTAATCAAACCTTTGATTGGACATTTTATCGCAGTATTTGCCGTGCATGACTCGTTCACCATTTTTAATGTTGATAACTATCTTTGAATGCATTTTATATCATATTCCATCGTTGATGTAACTTTAGTCTTTATTTATGGTTGTCAGCCTGAGCTTTGTATAAGCTCCAAATCTTTTAAAAAGGTTTGCGTAAAATTCTAAGATCCATTTCTTTGAATTGAATGGCTTCAAAGAAATTTTAGCTATTTTTTGCTATGATTCTACCGTTGGAATTTTTTTAATCTTTTATATTTTCAGAATTAGAAGGTTTTTCTACTTTTTTAAGAATTCAAAAAAAGTTTTTAAAGAAACTTAATACCATCGTAACTCGAACGTTCTTAGGAATCATGAAATACCTTACAAGAAAGACTTAGCTTATGAATGTCTACCGGGTGAGCCAGAAACAGTTCCAACTTTTGAAAATTCATAGCACCAAGAGTACTTCACAGAACTGAATGATTCAAATTCTAGTTAAAAGCCAAAAGATCGAAGTATTTTTGTGATTTCTATCGCTTTCTTGCCAGCGCTAGAAGTCTAGGTAAATTCAACTTTATAAAACTCAAGGTTGCAAAATGACTGAGTATGGAATGGGCATGTCATCTCTCTTAAGGGTTGCAGACATAGATTTTCAAACAGATACTAAAGATTTTCAATCCCATGGCAATAAATGTGCAAAGGATATCTCTCACCCATGAGAAATAGCATTTTCTTATTGTTCTGTGCGAGGTGTCCCTTATGATTTGATCAATGTTTAGGCCCTTTTCAGTCATTGCCAAAGCACAAAATTTTTGTAAAATTGAATTTTTTTGGATTTCTAGTGCTGTAAGAAAGCGAGAAAAATAAAAAAAAATGCTTTGATCCTTCGTCTTCTAAGCAGAATTTGAATCATTAAAATCTGTGAAGTATGCTTGATGCTATGAATTTTCAAAATTAGGAATTTTTTCTGGCTCAACCGGTACAGTATGGCTTAAAGCAAAAGTCACTTTTCTGGCTTAACGATTTCGAAATTTGATGATGTTACATTCTCAAATGAGCTAAAATATTAACTGCCCTGTAAATCGAATAACATTCGAGATTTCTGAAAAGTCCCACTGTAGAATTATACCGTCGATCAGTAACTAAAGTTTGTTTCAAGCCATGATTTATTCCAAAGAAATAGTGATAGAGTATTGCACTAACCTTTCTACGCCAATTTAAAGATTGGAAACCTACAAACCTTGCAAAGACAAGCTGGGACACAGGCAAATTTCGGTAAAATAGCGAAGCGCAGCATTAGTTTAGGAACTTCTGATCTCCAATTCCCCCAAACTCAGTTTTGATAAGGTCGAATGACGTTTGGTTCAAGCAACATTAAAAGGGGGGTGAGCGGGGCACATAATCCAGGAACGCCGGAGAGGGGGGCGCGGGGGGGGAGCAAGCGCCCCTCCTGCCCTTTTCCAAGAGGAGCAAGGGGGCAAGAGTGCCCTTTTAATGGAGCAATATATTTCTTTAGCAACGTTCAATTCAATATTATGACAACCATGAATTTAACCCAAATAGTTGAATAATCATCGCAAATTGCATTGGTCATACCCAAATATGTAAAAGAGAGCATCATTTACATCAGTTTGAATATTCTTGAAAGCATTTCAAGCGAATCTGAAGGGTATGATCGCAAGGTTTTTCCGCGGAAGGACCCCAGATCCACCCAATTTTCGGTTCTCTTCCCTCATCATCGGTCTGGAGTGCCCTTGCGTTCCCCTTCGCCCCCTTTCCCTATCATCGCCCCGGCGTCCCTCACGTAATCATTGACCGAAGAAGTGCAATTTTGTGACTTGTCCCAAGTATTTTGACCAAAGATTGTATGGTGATCTTCAAATCTTTGTACAAGTGAGCATTTGTCGCAGTGCTCTGTGATAAGTAACTTCAAACAAATGTATTTTTCTGGGTTGTTAGTCAAGTCATAAACCGAGAAAAACCTTAGCCAAATATATAAAATATGATATCTTATCAATACCTCAAGTATGGTACTCGTTTCATATCTCATTAGACCATGTTATGCTCGCATGTAGGATGAGTGAGATAGCCATTCAGGCTTCTACAAATCATTTTGTAGTCAGAAAACATGAAGGTCTCACGGCCAGGGCCGAAAGTATGAATTAAGTGAGGCTTTTAACTTAATTACATTTGTCATGCCCGCTTTATGCCCCTCCCCCAAAATGTGAGGCAGATTTTAGATATGAACTATTTGGGTGGAAGAAGGTTTAAAACTTTTGAACCCTATCCTCTGCAGCTTTGCAAAGGCAAGAGTTACTTGGGCAGCAGACGGTTTGGTACTTTGAGTGTGAATTGAGCCGAAAACTAAGTGCAGATCACTCAGGCAAACTTGCCACAGTCTATGTTGTGAAGGACTGGTATGATGGGGCCTAAATAGACCTTGAATCAGCCAAAATGAGAAACGTGCTGCGTTAGAAAAGAGTGGGAAGGCTAAAGTTGCAATCGTTCAAGCAAAATACTGATACTTGGAAATTCACCTTTATCAAAGTCATAGTATTTGGTATCCGAATTAACATGAATCAGTGCAGTAAAAACCCGCATATAAGAAACTCATTTTGAGAAACTGCAGGCTGATGTTTTAAATCTATGTTCCCATGGCCGCCGAGAGCTCTTCGAGACCCAGGGGCAAAACTATGAATTGAGGCCCCCTGCGAGCGAAGCGAGCAGAAAATTTTTCAATCACTTTCTTTAGATTGGCTTAAAATGCATTTCAGAGCATTTCCTGTAGTCAAAATGTCAAAATTCTCCAATTATGAGGCCCCTTAGACCCTGAGGCCCTGGGGCAAAGTGCCCCCCTGCTCCCCCTCTCGGCGGGCCTGTATGTACCAAATATAATAATTATTCAGAGCAATACACATAGCAAAATCGAATACTTATTCCTGATCTGAAAACTATATGCGGGTTTTGCTGTACTGAACGTTCCTTAAAATTATCAGATTTTGAGTACAGTTTCTTACAAGTTTTTTAATGATTCTATAACAATTTTCATATTTACTACAGCACCTCTGCTTGCGTGAAAATTTCCTGACAATGTTTTTTTGAAGTCTTTTCAATGTTTGGACAACATTACTCTTAGTACTTTCATATGTTTTGAATATGATCCTGCATCAAAATAGTTCCTTGAGTTACATTTTCCCAGAACTAGAGTTTCTTTCTTCCAGCGATCTGAAGTTTCTTGTAAGGAATTCCTTAGAAAGTTTCTTACAAAGTAAAAACCACGTGCATCTGTCTGGCACTTCTTCTGAACAAGTTTCGGATGTCTCGATTTGGTGTACAATTTTGCTGACTCCTGCTGATCAATGAAAGAATTCGGGAATTAGTTGGAAAATGGCGGCGTGGATTGCAGTTGCAGCGGTGGCTGGTTCGTACATTTGTACGTCTCTTGTGCTTTTCAGATTCCCTACCATCCTGTACAAGAAGAAAAAACAAGCTTTTAGATGTCGCCACATAAGTCATCGAGGAGGTAAATGTGCTTTTATCAACTTTCTTGCTTGCATTGGTTAAAGATTTTTACTAAGTAGACTAGGTAGGCCCAGCCCAAGCTACATTTGTGGGCCTTCTAGTCAAGATCTACGGACGTTCGGAGGAAGAAAATAAGGTGCCAGATCAAACTATTAAAGGTTTAATTTTGTGATTCTTTAAATGTTCTTAAAAGAAAATGAAAAAGATACTGTCAAGGAAGGAGCTAAAAGATATGGATTATATGTTTAAACATTTTATAGAGTACTTTTGCCCTAAATGGGTCTAATGCCGTTTTTCGTCAGAATCACACGCTCTTCCTTTAACGTAAAATACAAGGCTCCTGGATTTGATATTTTGCAAAACCCCAATGAAAATGTTTTGCTGGCACTTTTCTTTATGATATTATTTGCCTTGCGTTTTGTTGAAGGCGATATTTCCAAAAATATGAAGCTTTTCAGCAAGGCTATCTTTTGTGGACTTTAAGATTCGTCAAATCTTCCCTTCGCGTTGATATTGGGTTTAATGGGTCAGCCTGTGTATTTTCCACTTTTGTGCATTTGATGTCCAGTTAACCTGTTTCACAGTTCATATCAACCTTTTAAGACTTAATTCTAGCATTTATCGGAACATCTTGCTAATATTTGTTGCCGATATATGAGTATTTTCAAGCGGCAAATAGATCGGGAAAAATTCGCCCTGAATGGGTCTATTCTTTTCAATCGACTCCACGTAGCGATCCAAGTTTATATGTGCCGGTTTTGCATCAATTTAGAAAGGAAGGGTGCTTCTGTACTTATTTTGATACATTTTGAGAGTTTCATCAACTTTGGTGTCTCTTCACTTTGAGAATTACCACAAAGGTTGAGTTTTACATAAGTTTGAGCTTCATCGGCGCAGGAAAAGCCGGATCTGTTTTTAAACTCTTGTGTTGTCAAGAATGTCAATGCCATACACATTTTCTTAAAGTCCATTCAATGTAGAAACTGTAGCGAGATTCCTGGCTTCTCTGCTAGCAAAGTTTCCCTGCTGAGGTCCTGACCTGACAATATTTAGACCCATTCAGGGCGAGAATTGAGGCAAGCTGTTGTTTTGACTGCTGCTGATGTTAGCCACTGTTTTGAGAGGAAACGTGAATGAAAATGTTTTTGGCTTAGAAATAACAATTGGCAAGGAAATGAAATCTACATCCAAGAAGAAAAAATTTTGAAGAGTCATGTACTTTAGTAAGAGATCAGTTTGTTTTGTGATACCCATTCAGGGTGACAGTACTCTATACAACCAACCATTAGCTTAGAGCACCTGGATACTTGAGCTCTGTTGTTTCAAAACAATGGGCCTTTTGTTCTCCCACCATTTCAGATGAAACTGCCCACCAAACTCATTGCAGACTGGAGGAAAGTAGGAAAGTTTGCATTGCCAAACAGATCAAAACAGGAGATATCTTTCAACAAATGTCACACTTGTTCTCAAAAACAACCTGATTGTCTCTTTCTAAAACAAGACAGTGAGGCTTGTTGTTATAGTGTATTCAAATTCCTCCGTTTTTGGTGTTCACATTACAGATTGCGCTTTTGTTTAGCTCTGTTTTCATTCAGCTCAGTTTTTGTCAGCATATTTATTAAGCTCTGTTTCTTGGGTGGATTAATGTGAATGCAAAGCCAAAAATGGAGCCATAACATATCTGTTTTCATGCAAAAACTGACTAATGTGAACGGGGCCAGAGTTGCTAGCACATAACATTGTCTTTTTGCATTTTGACATCAGTAGACCAGATACTGTCCATTTGCAAGTCTGATAGCAGAGGGGGCTGCACCCATGCAACTAATTTTGTAGTGCTTCTCTTTCTGATGAAATTTTTTTTTGTTGGAATATTTTGACAAAATCTTCTTTTTTACTTTAGGTGCAGGAGAGAATATAGAAAATACAATTACAGCATATAAACAGTAGGTTATTTAAAGATTGTCAGAGCTGATTAAAAGCATTGCATTAGTCAAATCTCTTAGAGCAATTAAGGGAAACCCACAACTCTTCCAATTTCGCCCCCATTAGCCAATGACATCACCATGTTCTGATCACATTCATGTGATGACTGAAGATAAGGCTTTAAACATAACTTTTCTAGATTCTGCTGTAGATGAAGGTAGGCTCACTAACTTTCTTTGTAGCAAATATCTTTAACTTGTAAAGGATTTTGAAAATCATAAATTACAAATACTTTCATGTTGTTTTAACATTATTCATATTGTATTATTCATATTCTTTTAGGTCTAAACTAAAAACTCATTTTCTTGATTCCCACATTTGAACTATTCATATCAGTCATGGGAAACACCTGGTGGAAGTTGTTGTTCAATTTTAATTTAATAGGGTTTAGTTTCTTTGTTTTTATGGGGGGGGGCTCTCTCTCGATTAGTTTATCTACTTAGAGAGCTCCTCCTCAGTCAGTCATTTCTAAATACAATTTGTAATGTCCTTTTTTTCTTTTAGTTTAGTTTTATAGCAGTTTGCTCTTTTTGATGTGTATTTATAAGTTTTTCTGTAGTTGTGTATTTGTAAGTGTATGTAGTGTAGAGCAGTAATATTGTATTTAGAAATGATTGATGATTCACATGAAACTGAAAACTGAAACTGAAACTATTGTAACATGTGAAATTTGAAAGTTTTAAAATCTCATTTGTAGTGTTCCTCAAAACTTCCTGAACATTAGGTCAATTTTTGAAGGAATGCAATTCAATTTATGGCCTGTTTACATGAACCCAGGTTGGCTCAAACCCGCTGCAGAGGGTCAGCCCTTCTCCAGTCACATCTCTTCAAGCATTTACATGAACTCAGCAGCCAGCCCGGGTCAAACAGCCTCAACAGGTAACCGTTCTAGTGGGTAGGATTGACCTGTTGAGGGGGGTTGGCTTTTTGTAGAATTTTTCCATGTGAAGGCAGGTCAGCAAAACCCAAGGTTGTGTAAATGCTCCAAATAGCCAACCCAGGATCATTTGAACAAAAGGAACCATTGTGAAAACAAAAGGCAATCAAAGAGGTATTTTGCCACGTATGCCTACTAATACACCTCACAGAGCTGCCCTAGGCTTGTGTAAACAGCAATTTTCTCTCAATGAGGCAGTAAGAGCTGACCCGGTGTGAATACTACCCCTGGTTTGTGTAATAGACAATTATGCTAAAGATGGCGGCGAGGAACTTTTCACCAAGATGCATTGCGTTCTGATTACGAATCCTTAACGATTCTATGGGAATTCGATTAAAGAACGCGATGCATCTCGGTAAAAAGTTCCTTGCCGCCACCTTTAGCGTAATCGTCTATTGGCGCCTTAGCGTGGATCCCCGACAAGTTTTTAACAAAATGCAAAATGCAAACTATGGAGAAGGGCCTTAGAATCGATTCTCAGTAAAACCAACTCTGTATCTTTGTTTGTATTGATATAAAAAATTACAATACATGCTACATCTACAGTCTAATATACTTTCTAATTACTCTACAACAATATAACACTACAGGGATGGGACCACAAGGAGCAAGAGACAATGACTACCCTGTGGCCATTAACATGAAGACATGCAAATAGATAGACTTGCCCCAAGTATATTTTGTCATCTGTGACAAGTCTATCTGAAATTTATAAACAAATCATTTTTTCATTGACGAAAAAGACTTGGGGCAAGTCTAGCAAATAGTTAAAAACTTGGTATCTTTATTAGTCAAAGCATGTTACATTGTTCGTGTAACATTGTGCTCTTTCTTTTGTACAATAGTGCTGTAGCTGTTGGCACTGAAATGATTGAACTTGATGTTCAGCTGACAGCAGATAAGCAGGTAAAGTTAAAACATTGGTGTGGCTTTTAGATCCCTGGGATAAACCTTGAAAAAATTTTGACTAGATTTCTTAGTTGAAACTTTTCCCTATTTTTGGGTCAGGATCATATCATCCAGTTATTTCTTTTGGGGGTTAGATATTTTGATTTTACTTCCCTAGGTATCTTTGGTACTGTACCAGATAATTATCAAATTCTCTAACTTGGGGAACATTATGTAATGAACAAAAGACTTCTACAGTCTGTGAAACTGACTTGGCTGTGCAAAGGACCAGTATATTTTTTAGGGTTATCGTTAGGGTTAGGGTTAGGGTTAATGAAAAGCTGTTGGTCAAGTACTTGCCAGAAACAGTTTCTTGCAAAGAAGCAAATTTTGAATTGTTGAGGATATTGATACCAAGTGTTATTTGTAATTTGAGCAGAATTTTAGTCCTATAAATTGCGATGGTCGTTACTGACTTATAGATATATACTTGTTTTGTGCATAACAGTTTGTTTTTGTCCTTGAAGATTGTTGTTGCACATGACAATAACTTGCAACGTGTTTGTGGAAAAGATGTAAACATCAGCGATCTCAATTATGAAGTAAGTTCTGTTATCATGCATCATGTCCAGCACTTGAAAGGTATATTCATTAAACAAACTAACAAGCTCATATGACACTAACGCTACAGCAGAGAAGACAAGACTATCTCAAATACATGAGGGTGTGGAAAGGATTACTTAATTCCCGCTGAGAAGAGATGCATTAATGCTAAGGATGGTGCTGAAGATATAGTCAAGATGCATTGTATTCCTTAATCAAATTCTAATAGAACTATTGAAATTTCTTGATTGAAAAGCAGCACTGTGGTGAAAAAGCTCCTTGCCACTATCTTAAAAGTCAAGGCCGTAGGAATCATCCTAACGTGAGGGGTATAATACTTCACAATAGGCACTGTATGTTAAACTGAAAGTGCACTACCGGAAGTAAAAGGGCACTTTTTGTAACAGTCACAAAGTCTTTGGGGACCTACATCTCTGTAAACAGTACTCATCCGTTGGTGCAATCTTCCCTTCCCCCTCCATGGAAAGAAAGGGCTGGCTGTGCGCCAGACAAGTCTGGTACACAGAGCATTTAGTTTCTATTTTTCCATTGTTTATCAGCGCACTGTCCGGCACACAAAAATTTAACT
The DNA here is from genome assembly GCA_964020215.1 of Aurelia sp. 3 sensu Dawson et al. (2005). NCBI lineage: Eukaryota > Metazoa > Cnidaria > Scyphozoa > Semaeostomeae > Ulmaridae > Aurelia > Aurelia sp. 3 sensu Dawson et al. (2005). The sequence goes on from OZ026585.1 coordinate 14,688,824, forward strand.
TTCCATACTTGTTGTACCCAACAAAGTTAAGGCTCTTTATTTTGGTATGCTATTGTTGTAGTAGTTTTTGCAGAAGTTCTAGGCTACGTAGGAGATGGACAGGGAGACCCTTAACTGTAATATAAAATTATTATTTTAGTTAGACTTATTTCAAATGAAAGCCTTGAGAATTCCGAAAAACTGCTATGGAATGCTGTACACTTTTTCATGCTTACAGGAGCTGCCATTGATGTCAGAAACTCTAGCAGTCACCTTCACAGATGGTATGATACTTTTTTCTACTTGTATTTCAATGGAATCATTTATTTGATTCAGCCATGCATTTACTCAATTAAGCCGTGTTCCATTGGCCCAACGGAATGCCCTCAAGTTTGTCTGTAAATAATGACAATTGAAGTGTTGGCACTAGTAATCTTGCTTTTTCATTATCACAGGTCTTGTGACATATTATTTGAGGCAGACTTTAATCATTAAACACATCTATTGATTTATCATTCTAGATAAATACTGTACTGCTACAAGCGAAGAGGAAAGAAAGATTCCACTCTTAAAAACTGTGTTTGATGAATTTCCAAACCTACCTATTAACCTTGATGTCAAAACTTACAATGAAGATTTAATTGAGATGGTGTGTATTGGTTTCTTTCACATTATTTTTCATCCTTAATTCTTTAGTTTGCATTTCTTTACCTTCATTTCTTCATTGCCCATAAGGGGTCTCTTGTTTAATCAAGGGGAAGCTGAGCACATAAAAGTGGCTCAAGTTTCAAATTAGAATTCCAGCCTATCAGATATATACTAGTACCTCTTGTTAACGTACATCAGATAACCAAAGCGTTGGGATATTGATCCTGAAAGTTTAAGCACCCCTGATCCAGCGTTGTGGCATTTCGGCCAAAACAAATTCTTGCATTTAAGCAAATAAATGAAATTGCTGAAATTATATAATTGAAAAAATGGAATAGAATTTACCGTTTTTGATTTTTCTTTAATTCTAATTTTTAAGCGCTCTGTACTTTGCTTGGGCCAAAAGGCCAAAAGGCTCTGGTTTGATGGTGAATGCAAAAGTTGATTTTTCAAGATTGATATTTCAACTTGTAAAGCTCCAATATCAACAAATAAAGGGACCTACCCGATCAGAATCAGTTTACTTTTTTGGTTAATTTTTTTGGACCTACCCAACCAAATCTATTTATTTTGTTGAGATAACCGGTATTTATCATACTAAGACAGAATTGAAACATTATGTTACTAACTCTGTCACTTTATGTTTATCGATCTTTTATTTTGCAGGTTCACAAAATGATATGTGATTACAACAGAAAACAGATCACTGTTTGGGGAAATGTTAGTGCTAAGACCACGGAAAGATTATACAAATTGGTAAGTGGCTTCGATTGCTAGCATCAGGACCACAACCCCATGCTCCTGGATATATGGAAGCGGTGTAATGGATAGATAACACGAATTTTGGAAAGCAAGTTGGACCACACAGGATTAACCAGCAACTTTCAACCGATTAAGTTTGTGACACTGCCTACGAAATGATCGTCGCAAACTCAAATTTCTCGCAGCTTTCTAGGATTAAAGTAATTATGATTTGTTTTTCTAACCCATTTGTTCTTGCAATCGTTACATTGATCTACTTCTGCTGACTGACAAATGATTCGATTTGAGAGTGAAATTTCATGCAAACAGTTTCTTTTATAAATTGTACGAGTATTAGAGCTGTTTGGCTTTTGGCTTCCGAAATTTAGGCAAATTACAAAATAATGCAAAATTGTTTTAAGTTTTATTTAAAGATTTTGCTATGTTGCCAACGTGGTGAGCATTTCATTTTTATTTTATAGTTAATTAAACGCAGTTGAGATAAAGTGTCTTAACAACTTGCCTTACAATTAGTTTTGTGACCGTACCCATTGCCACCTTATTTTCATTTGCAGAAGTTGTCCTCTTCCTTTTGACTGACATACCTTTTGGCTCAAGGTGTTGTGGCGCTGTGTCGTAATCCACTGACTTTGCAGCCAGTACAGTCAGGTGGACGGAGTTCAAATCCCACCAGCACCTTTGAGCGTCATGACAAGAGGTCGCGGACTCGATTAGCGCTTAGCTATTTCTGTGATCCCAATGCTTGGCACTGAAAACCGTAACTTCACCTTCACCTGCACCTTCATACCAAAGCGGTTTCCCGAAGTCTTTCAGGACCACTTGTTGTCATATTTTTGGGCGACTAGTGGCCATATATGGGATGCCTGTCCTCCTCCAGCTGAAGTTTTTTTATACATTCTTCGAGCTCCCAATCTTTAGCTGTGAAAGCTGAACTATCCATTGTTTTTCTGTTTTCAGGATCCAGAGATACCGCTTTTATTTTCCTTCCGGAAGTGTGTAATTCTTGGGTTAGCATTCTACACCGGCCTGCTTCCATTCATTCCATTTAAAGAGAGTTTTCTTGAAATTATCATGCCAGCTCCAGTACTGAGGTTAGTGGGATCGTGATTGATTTTCTTATTTGCTTTGTTGATTGATTGATTGATTGATTGATTGATTGATTGATTGATTGATTGATTTTCTGTGCCCTGTTGCTCAAAACTCCGATTAGGGCCAACCTTAGGCTACGTTCACACTGGTCTGTTTTGATCCCGGGGGGGGGGGGTACATGACTTGCGAATGGACGGGGGTCTGCCGCATGGTTTTCAGAAAGGTAGCCTCTTCTAATTACCGAAAGTTGCCGTCATACCCACTTTTATGATGAATTTTGGCGGAAAACCACCCATTTATTGCTATTTTTCGCCAATTTCTGGATAACTCACCCTTGTTTATGGAAAATCTGTCGAAAAAGAGGGACCCTTGCTTAGAGAATTTGGGGCCCAAAAACCCACCCATATGGGCGGCACATACCCGTACCCTCAACATGTTATGTACCCCCCCCCCGGGGTTTTGATTTCTGTCCGATTTTGTTGATGAAAATGCTTCCCGTTCACATTGCTCCGTTTTCAAATCGATTACGCTATGAAAAGATAGGCGTTCACATTACTCCAGCAAAGCTTTGTTGTTATTCCCCTTTTCAAAACAATGCCTTTTGTTAATAGTTGTCATAAAGGCGCCAATGGCGAATTTGAATGCCATTGTAATCAACAGTCTATTAACAAAGGAATGTGCAGCATTTTCAAATGTCTCCTTTTTTGGCGTTCACAATGAAAGCGGATCGTTTTCAAAACGCACCGTTTTCAAATTATGATGCGTTTTACATTAACGTTTTCGAAAAGCTCCGGTTTCACAGTGGAGCAATGTGAACGCAAGGCAAAAACGGAGAAGTTTTACACTGCGTTGCTCGAAGCCCGATTAAGGTTAATAAGGGATAAATCTGTGTGTTGAATTTAATCTTGGTTGGTAGGTGTATTTTCTTCAAATTTGGGTATTAACTGTAAAGAATACGGCTGATTTGTGACTTCAAAATTAAGAACAGCTCAACAACAGACTCATTGCCGACATTTTCAGTATTATTCTTTGGTTTATGGCCAGGAATGGGTGACGGTCTTTCGTAACTTAAGTAGCAAAAGTAATAAGGAGATCTAGCATGAAGCAATAAAGCCATTTCAGAATGCAGACGAAGCCATTCGGTACTGTTTGTGTTCCAATGTTAGTTTTTACTTAACTTTTTTGAATCAATCAAACGCTAGGAAAGCGTGATCGTAGATTCGTCAATCGTAGCTGTAAAACGCTCCTTGATACACCGATTGGCTAACCAAGGATTACGTTGGTAAACCTTAATCATGTGTTGAATTAATCGGAGCTTTGAACATCTGGGCCCTTTTGAACTGATTTACTGCCATATTGAAATTTGTATTTGAAATTATGTACTTCTGTAGCCTTCATTGTTCGAAGCCTAAAATAGACAAAGAACAAGTCAATGTATCTAGGATTTGAGCTCTCAACCGTCAGTAGTATTTCAAAGTATATATCTTAGTGTTTTTTTGCATATACAAGTATGGACAAGTGTACACAGTAAAGGAATTATATGCCCTGCTGTTTCTCCAAATTGTCAGTAACTTCAGGATTGGACACCTAAATCTTCTTCCGTTTTTGCGCCCGTAAGAAAGTAGCAGTTAATCGTTATAGCAGTTAATAAGTGAGAGTTTCAGGAGACTTTTGATTATGAGATCGATGATGGTAGTGTACAGCAAGATTTTACGTAAAATTTCAACAACCGAATGACCAATCTTTTTTGCTTTCCAGGTGGAATAAATTATCAATGACAAGATTTCAGCGCTTCATGATTAGATTTGTTGATTTGTGAGTTTTGCACCATTTATTAATCATACCGTAAAGGCTCTATTTAGCCCCCTCTCTATTAAACCCCCCTCTCTATCAAAAACCCCCTCTCTGATAAGCCCCCTGTGAGCGAGAATTTTAAACAACCTCCCCGCTATGTTAGCCCCCCAATTATATCAAATTTCAGCACTTACTAAAGATTTTCCATTTATTTAGCTAAGCAAGTTTGCATGTTTTAAAGGGTCTGTTTCATCCAGCATGCCTTGCACGTATCTTTTCTTGGTTTGCCTTTGTTGTCGCCATTTTCTTGGCCCATGAAAATGGCGACAAACAAAGGCTAGGCAAGAAACGACACGTGCAAGGCATGCTGGATGAAACGGACCCTTTAACTTTGGTGTGGTTTGAGATAAAAAAATTGTCGAATTTATTAATCTGACTCGTAGAATTCTCTTTTTTTCGATTCTGCAAAATATGGAATAAAAGAACTAAAAAGCTAACATATAGAGCCTTGTCATTTGATTTTGTGAATAAACCGCTCTCTCTCTCTCTCTCTCTCTCATAAGACCAACTCTGCAGTGTCCGAAACTAAACAGGCTCCCCAAGGGTTTAATAGAGGTTTTACGGCATTTCCATTCATGCTATAGTTTGTAGTTGATCATGATATCTTGAAAAGTATTTGAAACGTCCACCACAATCAAGTTATAAGTTTTTGACGAGATCTAGCAACAAGTACTCGCCCAACTTTGCTCCTTACATTTGATAAACAAGCTAGATTTCGCTGTGGGTGGAATTTCTCTGTGATTTCTCTGTGGCTAGATTTATGAAATGATGATCTTCTCTTGCTGATTGGAATCGCTCATATCTGGCAGGTATCTAGAAAAGAAACAGAACAGATTTCATCAGGGCTAGCGAGAAGAATTTAAGTCGAATCAGTAATAGTTTTTAAGTTGCCCTCCATAGTGAACTTGAAGATAAATACCTTGTTTGTTTATATTGGTGTATTGAGAGTTTGAATATTAGTCTTGCAAGTCCAGATTTGCCTTTAACTCCAAGCCACAGCTTGTGGGTTTTGGCCTAGTAAAAATGCGTTGTTAAGGCGAGTCTTTTCAGTCATATACATAGTGTGGTAGTTGTGAACGAGGACCCATGGTAAGGCAGACATTTCGATACAAATTTGAGGGTTGAAAATTGACTAGATGCATGTGGCCTCTAAGGATTATCTTTCTTCAATCACAATGCAGTGCACCTGCATGAAACCCAAGCACGAATCAGCGGGGAGTGTTCATTGTTATGGATATTTCATCCATTGATTATTGTTTCCTTAGTCGATTGGTTGTATCTAACACTTCTATGGCAAGCGAAAATCACTAATATGAGAAAAACCAAAAGAGGAAAACCGGGATTTTCTGTCAGAAAAAAACTGGTTTTTCTGAGAAAAACCGAGATTTTCTGATTTAGGTGACTTTCGCTTGCCATACACTTCCGAGCTAGATGATACAAAATGCGTTTCATTCAAGCAACGAAGATTGCTATAAAACAGGTCATTTTTCACACTCGAGCAAACTATTTTGCCGATGACTGTCTTTTATTAGACGTATCCAATTTGAAGTTTTATGGGATGAAGAAACAGGTCGTTTGGTCTATGAAATGGACTAGAATAAACGTCAAATTGTCGTTGCCGTTCAAGCCCCTTACGAGTATTTTCTGAATTCTGGGTCTGAAAGATGAGTGCCGTTGCCGATAACAATTTTTCAAATTTTAGTTATGAATATCGGCTACTTATTTTTCATTCCACAGCCCCCCAAACCGTTTAACTCTTTTTATTCACCCCTGTAGATATATCGATGTAAAGCTATTCTCGCATTTAAAATTATTCTTTTCATGCATAGCAATGAATGTGTATTTCTTTTTTCTTATAGCGTTCTAATGAATTCATTTATCATCAAACATTTAGAGAGGCGTGGCATCCAGGTATGAACTTTATATGTTTTTGCATATCTTTAACAGTAATTTCAGCTGTTGTTCTGATGGTTTGATAAAACAATGTATGCTTAACAGCATATAGAAATTCTCATACCGGGTGGCACAAAAAAGAATCGCCTTTTGAATAGCCACTGCTCCGTGAATATCAAAGCAATGATATTGAACACTATCTTGTTTTATTGCCAATATATTCAATTAGGCTCAGTAATTCACCCTGTTTTAATTAGTCATTCCTTTCTGTGGATATGGAGATTTTCTGCAGAAAGCCCTTTCCAAAAACCTGTAAAAATGAGTGAAAGCGATGAGCAACCTTTCCTTAGTTTTCCCTCGTAACAATATGTATTCATATATTTTGTCCTCTTGGGACAATGGAATCCCCCTGGATGTGTTATTCATACTAGATGGAAGACTTGTTCATCCTCCCAAGAGGATAAAACGTGCTAAAGCATGCAGAAGTCATTGATGTAAGGCCCCTGGAAGGCAGAAATGGTAGGAGAATCAGCTCGTGATGTTTTGCATATTTTGAAGGTTTTGATAGGGCTTTCACGAGCAAATCCTTCATGCTTTCAGAATGGATGGAGTGACAGATTTCATCTAGGTAATTTTGCAATAGATTTGAACATATCTGCCATTAAATCATACATCTGCCCATATTATCATCATGATATCCAGAGAGCTGTGGCCTTTCAAACGGGGACTGTTTATTGACTTGCACAGTATTTCTACATCTCTTGCGCGTTAATTCTTTAAATTATATACAATTTAGGCTATACAATTTTGGCTATACAATTTAGGCAATACATTGAAGGTGTTGTGGCGCAGTGGTGTAATCCTAAGACTTTGCAGTCAGAACAGTCAGGCGGAATGGACTCGATACCCGGCAGATCCCCACCACTTGAGCGTCATGACAAGGGTCGCGGACTCGATTAGCGCTTAGCTACTTCTACGATCCCAGCACTTAGCACTAAAAGCCACACATTATTCACCTTCACATTATCCCATTGTGATGCATTAAGATTTCTCATTGTCAGAACATGATAGGTTTGCAGTTTTTTAGTTTTCGAATAAAAGCGGTCTTGATGAAATGATTAAGTGCAACAACTCTTTATGTACATGAACAACTCCACTTCACTTCATATGATTTCCCTTCGATCAGACGTCTCCTTGCCCTGAAGTCACATCATTCTAAATTGATGAATCTGTTTGTGGTAGAAGCTCTATATTATTTGAAGATATTGATCGGCTTGTTTCATTTTTAGACGTATCTATGGGTGCTAAATGAAGAACAAGATTTTGACAGAGCATTCGATGAATTAGGTGCAGCTGGTGTCATGACTGACTATCCAACATTATTGACGAAATATCTTGGTGAAAAAGACGAAAAGAAACAAACCATAGAAGCTGAACAAGCAAGACCGTTGCTTCCTCTTGGTAACTAACATTTATTTGTTTCTCACGACACATTAGTTTTTCATATTATGCACAATGCATGTACACCATTGATAAGGCGCCCCAAAGATTAATGTTAGAACATTAGAGTAATGAATGAATGCATGAATGAATGAATGAATGAATGAATGAATGAATGAATGAATGAATGAATAAATGAATGAATGAATGAATGAATGAACGAATGAATGAAAAGCGAATGAGAAAAAGAGTATCTAAGTTTTTGAAATGATGCATAGACCTTTACACAGAGTCCCACAGTCCATTGTGAATATTGCAACGATCTGTTGAAATACTCAATTGCCGCTTTTGCCTCACTTTGGAGTCACCAAACGGTGTGGGTTTCCAACGGCAACCTGCGAAATTAGTTAACAATGTTTAGACCCGGAAACGGAGTGCCTTGTTTGCAGCAATGAAATTTACTTAGGAATGCAGGCATCACCTCGAATTGAACTTACTTTGTGTAATGACGTATTGGTAACATGTCTTGTTTATTAAGGAGTATAAGCATCAACTGTCGATTGGCTGATAAATCAAACATATTTCGACGAAATGAGCCAATGAAATTGCGTAAAAGTTACAAAAGCAAACTTTGGCTCATGTTTCTTGTTTGCCATCTCTTGAAACGCCAGTTTTTTACATGAGGGAATGTAGATTTGAACTTAGTTTTCAAAAAACATGCCACTGTTTGTAATGTGGTGAACAATTTTTTCCAAGATTTTGAAAATTACAAATTTTAGAATTTTTTAGTTGAGAAATCTTTGTGAAATTATTTAGTAACGAGGCGTTGATATAGAAATTTAATCTGTCGGTCTAGTTTAGGGACAGGATGACTTGCACTGAACTTGATTTCAAAGAGGACTTTGAGGCAGCAAGGGCAGATTTTGTAACAGAGTGCTTTGTGGTGATCCATTGAACGTCTGTTGTCTCGAAAAATATCATTTGTTCCGGATATAATCAGTGAACATTTTTCGGATTTTCTCCAGAAGAGCTATGACCGGTCTAAGATTTTTGGATTATGCACAGTAGCGATTTTAGGGTCATCCATCTTCATTCTTCCTTTATGAATTCTTGCATGCCCGAAAACGCTTTGGTCGTCCCATGATCAGCGAACCAATCAGACTTAACATCTTTTCCTTTGTGACTTACAAGTGGGGAGTTTGCAGTATCCCGAACAATCTTGTTCTGTCTTTGTGGAATCAATATCAACAATTATTTGAAAATTTGTATGTCAAGATTTGCCATCGAATACCAGTTGCACAAAAAAGTATATACTTTGGACAGCTTAGTTTAATTTTAGTTTGATTTGATTTGTATTGATTGAGTGATATTCAGAAAAGTTATCTTATCGAGGAAAGAAAATCATTACAGAATCAGACTGTTTGATACAGGACGGAATGCTGTTCGCAATCAGCATTACTCTCTTCGCAATCAGGATGTCATTGGGCAAATAAGGGCGAGAACAAAAAAATTTAAATCTAGTTTCTACCCCAATTGCCTGACTGAATGCTGTTCCAGGATCTAGCGCCTGCATATCTAACTGATCGTAAGCCATATTGCAAACTGTTTTTACCTGCCATAAAAATATCACCATTGTCAGCCTGCCTAGTTAGACTGACGACGTGATTCCTTGCATTCGTTCATTATTTTCAATCTGATATTTTATTTTCACTCATACTAAGTGAGCGAAAAAATAAAAAAATATAGAAAAATAGCGATACTATTGAGACTTATGTAATGAGTATACTGCCTAGTATCATACTGGTGAACAAATGACAAAGTTTCAAACAAATTGTGGAAGAAGGTAGGAGAAATCATGTGAACAGATTAATACACAAAGATAAGTTGCTTGAAATGAAATAAATTTATGGCAAATCATGCAATTAGCCATTTTCGACAGTTGATGATGTCATCGTTCGTCAAACTCCCAAATAATACTAGGCCATTTTTGTTGATTTGTTAGTTGCCTAATTGCCGAGCTGCAAGCAATTTCATAAGAACGACTGGTTTGCAAGTAGCCCAACTCGGTTGAGACACTTAACTTGAAAGGACAAAGACAAATCTAATACTTCTCGTCCTTAAAAAAGACTTCATTGGAATTATAAAAAGCGAAAGATTCTGAACTGATAAAGCGACACTAACAGTATCGTGCAAAGATGGAGCAATACTGCTTATGCAACTAATAGCACTGATTCAGTTCTTTAATTCCCGGCTCGTTTGTAAACCGTGGTTTCCATTTGAACTCTCTCTTACCCGCGCTTATCTTTCTGTTTCTTGAAATTTTCCTTTACAGATTCGTGTTACGATGGTTGATCATTTTGACGCCTTAAGTTTAATTAGAATCGCTTCCTATATACTAGTGAAGCCAAGCAAACATTAGAATGTTAAATTGTTCAAGTATTTATTGCATATTTTTGTCAACAGCGGACATTTAAAGTCAGAACCTACAGCTTAGTTTTTAAGCCTTTTGTTAATTTTTTAGCAAAGTTTCTAAAGTGAAAGTTCATGTATTCATATTTATTCTGTTCATATATTCAGTCTCTTAGGTATTTGTTCATGTATTTATTTATCAATACTTTCGTAGTTCTGTTTATGAGTTGGTTTAAGATTGTGCTGCCTGAAATAGATTGCAACCCAATGATAACAAGTTCAATGTTTCACACCTCTACAAAGGTTTTAGCCTTGTGATTTAACCCTTTTACAGCAATTTTTACATGTTACTGCTGTAAGTGACACAATTTTATCTATTTAAAAAGACTTTTACCATAGACTTCTAAGAGTTTCAGGCTTGCAAAGAAAGCTCAAAAGCTTTGCCAGCAGTAGTTTTCACATCTCTGACATCTGGGACTGATTTTCTGTTAGTGACATTAAAAAACGTGATGGATAAACTCGGGCCAAGCTCACTGTCCTATACGTATATATATCATGCGATTAGTTCCTTAAAACATGAGGCACTTCAAAATGTATATCATAGATTACAAACCATTGCTCAAAAAGAGGGACTGTTACTCATTTTTCGAAAACTTTGGATCGTAAATTCTGAAGCTTTTAGTCCGTTTAGTATCTCCCGAAAGTCCCAAATGAAGCAATTTGTGTTGAAGTCGTCGTCCTGTCTCTAAGGCCCCGTTTACACGAGATCGGATCCAAATGGATCCGTACCCAAACTGTAACGGATAGGCCTTGCGTTTACACGGGACTCAACGGATCCGAACCCATTTGGATCTGCTATCCGTACCCAAACCCCAAAAAGGTCTCGTGTAAACGGATGGGATCGGATCCAAACTGGTACGGATAGAAAGTTACACCATTAAACTGAAAATCCTTTGTTGACATTTCAAAGAGGAGAATCAGAGATGTAACAGAGTCTATTAGAGTGCAAAATTTCAAAGGATCGGACTAAAATAAGAGAAAACGTTTACTAGAGCGCTGCTAAGAGTTCATAAAATCTACATGGATCCGATCCCGTGTAAACGCCAACAGTTCTGGATCCGATCCCGTGTAAACGCCCCTCAAAAAGTGGATCGGATCCAAATGGATCCGATTCCATTTGGATCTGATCCCGTGTAAACGGGGCCTAAGGTATCTGAATCCATTCATGATTAGGTTGCCGGAGACGTCGAGGAGTAAATGATAAGGAAGCTGGTGAGCCGTCAGATGCAAAATGATTAAGGAAGAAATCTACCATTTGGAAATAAGGTACACATAATAATTCAGAAAATCCATTCTATCAGTATTCTCAGATGATTTCAAAGAGTTTTTTTGTGAAGGATGACTTAACCTAACGTTCATGCAAAGACGTAATGCAGAAAAGGGAACCCTTCTCGTTGAAATAGATAATGCAGGAACAATTATTATTAAAAATTTTGAACAATTATATAACAGAAAATTTTAAGGCTTACTATATCTTAAAGGACGGATTTACAGATAACTGATACAGATGACAGCAATACGCTCTTTGGTAAATGTCACATGTATGTCGCTTGCCAAGCTTGGATGCACCCTCAACAGGTTTTCACTTGCATGGAATTCATACGTTTCCCGCCTTTCCAAGCAGTACTCTCGAGTACCGAATAATCGTCCCCCCCCCGCTTATTAATTTCTGAAAAATTTTCCAACCCCCCCGCTCTTATTCCAGCCCCCCTTTTATTAATTTTTGGAAAAATGAAATTATAGTAAGCATAGTTTCTGAATAAACGCAAGAAAAAGTCTCAAGAAGTGCATTCAACACAACCAGAAATCAAAAGTAAACGTATCAGTAACATCACTGTTCACATAGATATATAAAAGATACGTGTTTACCAAAGAAAACGACTATTTTCTACTTTTCCAAGCACCCCCCTCCCGATTATTCCAACCCCCCGATTATTGTTATGTCGAACGCTTTCCAACCCCCCCCCCCGATTATTCTCACCCCCCCCCGTTTATTCGGTACTCGAGAGTACAAACCTCAGATTCGTTGACTAGCTCGTTTTGGCGTCCTTGCTAGATTTGGAATTTTTGTCTCCGGTCGCTGAGCCGAGTTAAATTGAAATGAGATTATGATATGTTCATGCATGCCCCAAGAGTTAGTGGACCACGATGAAGTACAGTTTTGAAAATTTGCCCTGACAAACTCATGCCCGCACAGCAGCTTTAGAATGAAGGACGATGCCGTTAAATGTGGGAGACCAAGAGTGAATTTTGCGAAGCAAGAATACAGGTCTAATTAAGACTGCGTTCACGCATTACCGACACGATCTGAAGACGATGAATGATGAAAAATGTGACAGATTCACGAATAGGTATCTCGTCCGCACGAAAACGCCACATGTTTTGCCGGCAATTTTTGGTAAAACAGTAGACTTTGACAACAGGAGTCAAACCAGCACATTTTGAAGGTGGCATCGTGTTAACACGCGAAAGTGATGAAAAAGGAACATTAATCGTGTTAACACAGGAAAGAGATGAAAACGGAACATTTTTTCGACGCCTCTGGTAAAGTGTGAACGCAAGCTAAAATTGTCGTATCGTCACAAACGTGGCCTCAGTAGTTTATTTACAAAATTGGCCCTTGATAGGGGACCATTCATTTTTTACAGCGGGGTTGGTAGCGAAGAGAAATGGGTTGAGTAAAAGAGATTTTCTAGCATAAAAAGGTTGGGTGAATAGTTATTCATGCAGTTTCAAGGTTGGGTAAACAAAATTTTCCCACTACTAAATGCTAATTCTTTTAAGTCCCAAACTGTCAATTTCACCATCAAAATCATCAGCACTTTCCATTTCACATTTAATGTCTACTTTGTCTCCATCTTTGGCATGAATATTTACAATATTTACAGTATTTTACATTTAAAATTTACATTTTTGAAATTTGACTAATGTTTATAGATGGGAGTTTGGTAAAAAATTTTTCCAATCTGAAAATTGTTAGGAAGACCTTTTTTCAGTCATCTACTCAGTTGGGTAAGAAGATTTATTGAACTAAAAAACATTTCTCTTTGGTGCCCACCCTTCTGTAAATAATGAACGATCCCTAGATAGGCTTGACTGAGGCCCCGTCCACACGTATCCGGATATTTTTGAAAACGCATCTTTTTTTATGCGTTTTGGGTTCCCGTCCACACGGAGACGGCGTTTTCAGTCACCGAAAACGAAGCTTTTCGAAAACGCTCTCCAGAGTGGATCTTTTTGAAAACGCCATTTTCATGTTGTTGTGTGGACGGGTGAAAACGGAGCTTTTCGAAATTAGAAAACGCTGACGTCAAGGCATCGATTTACGACGTATCAGAGCATGCGCACGGATCTTTGGGGACAACAAAAGGGCATTTTGATTGTCTGTTTTCTTTTGTCGAAGTTCGAACAGCGAAGTTTGAATGTAGCAGCGTCTTCGTGTGGACGGGGATATTTTCGAAAATGCTCCTCGTGTGGACGCGAATCTCTTTGAAGACGGATAAAAAAAGATGCGTTTTCAAAAATATCCGGATACGTGTGGACGAGGCCTGAATATTATCATTTTCTTGAGAGAATTTTGGAAATAATCTGCTGGTTTCTGTCGAGCGTTTAGGAAGGCTCCGGACGACGCTGACGAGACCAAACCATTTTGGAAGTTGAAGTTCGTAAAGATCCCGGTAAATTTTAGTTTTGAATAGCGTGATCATTTCTACATGTGCATTGTCTTGACTGTGCAACCGCGACGTAATCTACACATCATAATTGCCTTCTTGATGAATCAACAAACTTGTAAAGATCAAAGGTTTCACTTTAAACAAATTAATATTTGCCTCAGTATTATTCTTAATAGTTCGAAAATATTTCTTTTGAATTGCCGTGGGAATATTAAGTATTTTTGTAACTTTGATATATTGGCAATGTATCTAAGTTGAGAGCTGCCGTTAAAATGCTACATCGTTGCTAATTGCATGTTTCTCAAAATAGTTGTGATCAATGTAGCTAAGGATTTATTTTTTAATATGATGTAAAAATAATATTCCTACCCATTGCCGAGTTCTAGAAATGTTAGACATTTATGCAACAGTTTGCCTTAGAATTTAAAGTAAACTATGATCAATGTAAGAGTCCATCTCTGAGTATGGCCTAAGGTAGAAAGTAGAAATTCTAGACATTTATGCAAAGCACATTTCCCCTTAAAGTTGAAAGTAAGTTCTCCAAACAGGAGAAGGTATTCACCTCCAAACCATTCAGCAGAAATGAGACGACATTCGTCACTGCAAACACAAAAAATAATTGAGCTGCCCCTGGGCTTCCGAGAAAATGAAAACTGCTATGACAAAAAATTGACGGAAAAACGGTTGTCGTGAAGTCGCCCATCGTGGCCAGAATGGGCAAATACTCGAAGAAACTGCCGCTTTTATTTCCATCTTCAACTTCATCTAAAATGCGAATGTGAAGCTTACGAAAAATCTCAACAATCTCTGATGTTCTCTCCATTGGTTTGGCTGATTCTCACCACTGATTCTCTCCATTGGTTTGGCTGATTGGCTGATTTTGGTTTGGATGTTTCTCACCACTTTAATGAACAGCCTTGTTTTGGAAATTATTCAAAATTCTTTCAAATGAAACTTTAGACGCCAAATTCGGATTTAGCACCAAAACGTTAGTCTAACCCTAAGTTTTCATGTTGCTAGCGGTCGTAATGCTAATTTTATGGCGTTGTTAAGTTTGAAAATCTACGAAGGATTAGACCGTGAAAATGACTCGGGGTGTAAAGTTTCACCCCGAACGACTTTTCACGGTCAAATCCCTTATAAATCTTTGAACTTTACATTGTCATAAAATCAACATCACAATTGTCAGCAGTTGTAAAATATGTAACCAGACTAAAGTTTGGGTGCTAAATCCGAATCTGGGCTCGAAATTTTCATATTAACAATATGAAGAGATTTTGACAAATTTCTAAAACGAGGCTGCTTAATTAAAGTGGTATATTCAAGAGCTTACAACGATATGGGCATAATGGCGGCCACCACTATATTGTTGTTCAAATTAAAGATTGTTTTATTGTTATAAAAGCACAAGATTTCGGACGACTACTTTGTATAATTGATGTAACGCCTTTTTCTCAAACTTGCCCTTTGTAAGAGAGATAAACGCGTACACTTTTTTTATGAGAAACTAGGATCAGGCCATGGTTCTGAAAGTTTCTTAACTTAACATGAAATTTTGTCAATATGAAGTTATTTAATTGGTTTCTTATTTTTTGAATGCAAAATTATCAATGTGGTCACTAACATCGCTGCAGATATGTTTCTTGGCATTTAAAACATCATATAGGAATTAACAGTGTTTTGTGATGTTAAAAACATAAATTGTTAGTTAATTTTGCTCAAGAATAAAAGTTCAACGATATATTTTAAAATTTTAACTTTTAAAAGTTTCTTAATACATCTGAGACATGGTACTAGGGTTTCTCAAGATTTTGGCCATTTCAGTACTAGTTTCTTATAAACCAGTTTCTTAAAAAGAAATCGTGTATACGCTAAAATTGATATTTTTGTAACCTTTTTTATATTTTTCTATTCAAAAACCCTCTTTATAATCTAACCATAAATCTTACCAATTAAGAAGTTATTTTTGATGGTAAAAAGGTCAATTCACATCAGAAAAGTCGTTTGTAAAACCTGCAAGATTACAGTGGGGTCATTCCTGGTTTTGCTTTGAAGTCGACATACAAGTCGATGAAATGTCATCAAAAATGGGCAGCGCAAAATCTGTTTTATTGCATGGCCAATGCAAACGCAACCGGGCCACTACTTTTTAAACTTTTACAGAACGGGGTAAAACCTTTTATTTTTTCATGAACGGGGCAGTAGCTTTCTTATGAGCTCAAGGGAAATGAGGGCCAATTGGCAAGTGCTCAAAACGATAATTTCAAATTAGGCAAATTAGATATGGAATCTAGACGATCTGTTCAAAGATATCAATGTTTTCCTTTGAAACTGTGTTACACTAAAGTCCCGCCTTTAAGAAACTCCTTTTACAAAAGCAGCCTCATTGATAAGATATACTTCTTCAAGACAGGGTGTATACCATGGTATTAGACAGGGGCGGATCCAGACCGAAGTTGAAGGGGGGGGGGCAACTTGGAGAGGGGGCGCCAAAAACATAGTGAAAAGTTAGAGCGCCGAAGGCGCGCGAAAATTTTTAGGGCTTTATTCGAGAAAATTTTCTGTTTTTTCTACTGAATAACGCCTTAGTTTATACGTTTCTCCGCATTCAGAACGAATCACTGAAAAAAGATTCCATTCGAGTCAGGATAAGGGGCGCTTTTCTTGCCAAAAAGGGGGCGCCAAAGCTGAAGTTTCATCGTGAAGGGGGGGCAGTTGCCCCCATCTGCCCCCCTAAATCCGCCACTGGTATTAGAAACAGTTTTATATTCCAAACAGCCGTCAGAATTGTTAAGAAAACACTTTTAGGATATGCACAATTGTGCAGGATACCGATAGTTTGGGTAAGCACTGAAATTTTCTTGAAATTATAACAATAAGGGCTTGGAACTTTCATTCTTGTTTCTAAATAATTGAGATCTTTTTGAGACATATTCAAATGTATGCCATGAAATATGACTATGTACCATTGTAAAAGAAACTGAACATGAATCAACCTAAATAGTTTCTTGTAGAGAGGTGCTTTATTCAACGAAATCAGGCCTGAGTTTTTAAAGGCGGGACTTTACTGTATTAACGAGATAACTCTGTGTGTGTCGTATTGAAGTGTCATGCTACAAACATGAACAGTAGTTTGTTAATTGACCACTTTAATGAACAGCCTCGTTTTGGAAATTATTCAAAATTCGTTCATATGAAATTTTAGACGCCAAATTCGGATTTAGCACCCAAACTTTAGTTTAACCCTAAGTTTTCATGTTGCTAGCGGTTGTAGTTTTAATTTTATGGCAATGTAAAGTTTGAAAATCTATAAGGGATTTGACCGTGAAAATGACTTGGGGTGTAAAGTTTCACCCCGAACGACTTTTCACGGTCAAATCCCTTATAAATCTCTGAACTTTACATTGTCATAAAATCAACATCACAATTGTTAGCAGTTTGAAAACATATAATTAGACTAAAGTTTGGGTGCTAAATCCGAATCTGGGCTCGAAATTTTCATATTAACAATATGAAGAGATTTTGGCAAATTTCCAAAACGAGAAAGAAATCTACATAATCATCCGCAGCATAACGTTTAATTCCCAAGAGTACGGTGCAAGTATATCTTGAATAGTATATCAAGAGTAGGGTTGACGGAACAGTTGGTTGAACAGTTGGTTTTTTGAAAAAATATTGTAAGGAGTGAGGATATCTCCTTACTAGACTTCTTTTCTCCACCGGCAAGTGATATAATGACTTTTGCTCTAACCCTAATAATGGAGGGAACCATTCTTCCTTGTTCGCAGTGGAAGTGAAAACATTTGTTGCAAAGCAAGGTGGCTTAGAAAATATTGTCTTTAAATCATTTTTCTCTTATAAGATTTCAATCTATTTCACTTAATCAAATTTTGAAGATTTTTCAAAGCGACGCATCAATTTTGGTCAGCCGGTTTGCCGCAACGAAAAGGAATTAGCTTGTGACGTAAGAATATGCCCTAACTCTAATTGATTGAGATTCTCTGTTATTTTACTACAATATGGGTTGGGTGCAGGGTGGATAAAAATTAGGCTTCGATATTATTCAGTTATAGTTTATCATATCCTGTTTACCACTTGACACATCAATTTACATCAAATTTTTAGATTTTTTAAATGAATATCATTTTGAATAAAGTTTATCAACAAACCATTTTCGCCTTTGTTTTTCTCTCATAATCTCCTGTTTTTCCATGAATCATGATTCTCATTTCAAGAGACTTTGTGATTGCGAAATCGAAAGTGCACCTCCTTTCTGTTATCAGAATCTTCTGCAAGGACGACATCGTAATCAAAGAAATAGGCCATTCAGAAGTTTGTTCTATAAATCAAACAGATTGTAAGGAATCTAACGGAAATAAATCATTTTCCATGCAAGCCCTTCCCAAGCAAGCGTTGTATTTTTACAAGCTGAGGTCACGTTATTGGCTTTCTATATATACATATATTGTTTTGTATTTCTCTTGTTTCTGGCATTATTGGCTTGCCATTTCTTGAATTTTTACCTTGTGCTGTCATAAGTTTGTGTATCTTGCTTTGGGATGGGCGGCAAATTATGCATATATCTAAAAGTTACCCCGTGCCTAAAAATGTTACCAGGAGTGATATTCACTCCCATGGCAATAAATGCACAGATGATGTCTCTCACCTGTGAAAATTTGTACTTTCTTTACTGTCCTGTGGGAGGAATGTTTCTAAGATTTGATCAAGAGTTTTAGGCCTTTTTCAGGTATTTTGCCACCAAGAAGTGAAATTTACTGGTATTTCTAGTGCTCGATGAAGTTGATGTTTTAACAGCAAGCGCCGGGATCGCAGAAATAGAGAGAACCTAATCGAGTCGATCACCTTTGTCATTACGCTCAAGCGGTTGGGCTCACCCAGGTATTCAACCTTGACCATCTTGCCGTTCGTTCTGGCTGCAAAGTGAGAGCATGGCACTACCATGTGCTGGAACACTTGGCCCAGAGCCAGAAGTGTCATGGAAAAAATGTGCATGTTTCTTTAAATCCCGCTGGAACAGCCGGCTGTACGAAGGATGGCGGACAGGAACTGTTTACCGTGACTCCTAGTGTCGATTCCAAATTTTCGTCGCCTCTTCCCCAATGAAGATTTGCTGCTGCCCATTGACGCTACCCACATGTGGCATGCATTTTATAACGCACAGTCCTAATCTGGTTTGCGTTACAAAATGCCTGCCATTTATGGAAACCTTCGATAAAATAGACTACAGTCTGAATTCAGCTTCCCCTTTTTCCTGCCAAAATGTTTCGAGAAACAACAAAATAGTATTGAGGGAACAGAAATTGCCTACTAAGAGGGAAAGATCAATTTTAATCGCGTAATTTTGCGTAGAAAACCAAGAGATAATCATTGTTTGATGACTCGTCTCCAAACTTGATCTGCAATTTCAATGATATTGCATTTCAATTTAAATGAAGATCATAATGTTATTTCCCGTTTTCGTCGTGTAAACTTGATTACCTCGGATATAAACAAAGCCTGCTTTCACCTTTATGAAGTAAGGTATCAACGCATTCCCTTTGCTGTGACCTCTCCTTTATTCCTCGAAAAGTCGGACTGACTGGTTTGTAAGTGGACTAAGGATTCTAGATCTTAGACCGTATGAATCGCATATCATAAGGTGTTCTGGCATAGCAAGTCCTTTTCCGTAGCTGAAGGTTTTGAATCAACATTACTGCAATAAATATACAAGAACAAATCTTTCTGTCAATAGCTGTGGTGGCGCTATGGGGGGGACTGCGTGGAGTTGCCTCCCCCCAATCCCAAAAGTCGGCAAAAATTGTCAAAGAAAAATGGCATGAAATTGTTGGATATACCTTCAGATTGAAAAATTACGTCAAAATCCCCCCCCCCCCCCCATTTCTCTCAAATTTTTCAGAGCTGGCGCCGCCATTGGTCAATAGACCCTGTCACGTTTTGAATGGCACAGCAGTATACAATGATTAGCGACTGCAAACATAGGAATCTCTACGCCCGATTAGCCAAGCTAACAATGTGAGGAAAGATGTGTAAAGTTCCCAGGGCTATGTCTCATTCTTTCGATTGATGCGCATATCTTCTCCTGACATCCATTTTGGCATGCACAATGCGTGAGTGAGCAACCTTGGTTTCAGGATATCTTTTTGGGGAATAGCGTTAATAACAGTAATGAACACTTTATTTAGAATTGGATAGCGGTGTAGTTTACACTACAAAGATTAAAGCCAGCCCCTTTGGTTGCACTTGCAGCCCTTTTGCTAGTCGGCCACAGAGCCCGGGGGGGTAACTTAACTTGTCCATGGTACGGGGTTGTGCCATTTTTTAGGGTACCTTTTTCATGATAGATTCCGGATTTATGGGTATGGTTTTCAACAATTTTTTGCATTTTCCGGATTTATGGGTATAGTTTTCAACAATTTTGTGCATTTTCCGGATTTATGGGTGTGGTTTTCAGAAAGTTCTCCAGATTTATGGGTATGTTTTTCAACAATTTTGTGCATTTTCCGGATTTATGGGTATACTTTTGAGAAATTTCTCCAGATTTATGGGTGGTACTTTTACGATTTGAATGGCACAACCCCGTATCTTGGAAACTCAAGTTACCCCCCCCCCCCGGGCCACAGAGATGGAAATCCCCTTTTCTCCGATCGGTGCGGTAGTCGCTCTGTATTGGCAAGGATAGGGCAGAAACTGGGCCCGCATGCGCGAAAATTCATAATATCGTGCCTCCTTCTTCACTGGAACAGCTCAGCTCCCGAAATAGGGCAACGCTTGATATTTTTTTTCAATCTAACTGTATTCCATTCGCTCATAAAACTCCCAAGTTTCCTGGCCCGAGTTTTACACGCAGAATGCTTTCCCACCATCTTTTCTCTTGACAAAGCCATCATGGCTTCGGATACACATGGAGCATTGATGGTGAACAATATAACTTCCCTTGCAACAGAAAAAAACAGCGTGGTGGATAGGACACTTTGTTTTTATCGATGTTTTATCTGCTGCAGAAACCGCTTTGTGATCAAGCACCACTACGCAATACCGACAATCAAAACACGGCGTGACACTACAACTCCTCCACAATAAGATCTTTCGGCCTTTGTGATTTTATAGAATTGTCATCTAATAGGCAATGATCTTAATTACAAGTTTGTGTTAGGAAGCGGACATTCACAACTCCATCAGAACATCAACTAACAACCTACAAGATGCATTCGACACACCTGGTTCATATGACTGTTATCCTTCTCGCAACATTCATGGTAAAAGTTTCCCACTGCAACGAAGGTATGGATGTTATTCGATGTTTCCTATTTACTTGGTAATCCTTTGCAGCAAGAATGTAGAGTATGTTCCATACTGTGTGTTGCTTCGATGAATGAAAAAGTATTGAATGTTCTATTTTGTTTGTTTACTTTTAAAGGTTTTGATTTTGTACATGTTTGTTTCAAGAGATTAATGTGAGTGAATCAAAATGCGTTGGTCATGCATTCTGAAAAGTTAGCACTTTGTTCAATTCAAGCGCAAAGAATCTTTGAAACGAGGGGTACTTCACTCATTGGAAAAAGCGTACGAGATTTTTTCAGAACAAAAGGATTTACACTGATTTTCGATGGATTTTTCTTGAAAACAAAAGGATTTTTGCCAAAGGTGTACGAGATTTTCGGGAGTGAAATGCCCCTCGCTTTGAAACGCAAACCTCAGAGCTCGTTTTGGCAAAGATGTCAATGAAAGGGCGACGTCATGTTCACATCAATGATAGGAGGACGCAGATAGCATCAATGATAAGAGATAATTACTATTACATCCCGTTAGATAAAATTATTACTCCGCTATCAAATCCGGTCTTATCAACCTTGTTGCTACCTCCATGCTGCTTGGCATCACTCAACTCTTGAAAGACTTCCAGCAACAATCATGTCTGATCATAACAGTTTCCTCAATGACGCTGTTTCCTCCAATGATACCATGCGTCAAAGTTTGTTTTGGTCGAAGGGACAGAGCGACATCTACGTTTCAAAACAACTGTGAAATCCCGTCCTTTATCTTATCGTAGATAGGCGTTGATCTTTTGATATTTCAGTGCTTATCAATTTGCCAGTTTTGCAAAAGGAAGAGCAATCATTGGACAAGCCTGGACTTCCTTGCCCGCGGAGAGGGGGGGGGGGTGTCCTTTCATATTAAAGGTACCTGATGATGTCCTACTGTTGATGGTATACTTTTTTCGGAAATCTAATGGCAAACGTTGTCTGTCAAGGGTAGCTATAGCTTTTGGCTATTTTGGTCTAGGAAATGATAAATTTTGGTTATTCGTGCCTAGAAACCCATATTATACATTTTAACACTTCTGAATTCATGTTTTTATGCAATTATTTCTCCTCAAAATCTTCCAAAATCGATCATTCAAGGCACAAAAATTCCGACAAGAGCACAAAATATTCCGAAAAATGGTCTCCTGGGGGGGGGGGGCGCTTCTCCCCTCAGCCCCCTGTTGGCTTCCGCCCTGATATACGTACATCATTAACTGTTTACAGGATGTTTCAGAAAAATGCAACCCACTTTGATTCGAGATTCTTCAGGAAATGATAAGATTTGAAACAATTTGAGCCAGACCTTCTGAAAGTACAATCTATCTTCTTTCCAATTATATCCAGGTTGGGTGGATTAATCGAATTTTTCATTGCTTAATTCACGTTTCCGTATGTATGGTCTACTTTAGATGACGGAAAGTGATAGGGAATTTACATAGACGATAGGTCATCTCTGTGAGAGCATATATTATCATTATCTTCAAACGCATCACACGAGGATGAAATCGTCTTTTCCCCTCTCAAGGTATCACCTCAAGTGCTTCTAGACCTGCAATATTTTGAAAAAATTTCTTTCATAATTTTTGACCGCAGAAAGAGGTTGATTTTGCTTCTGTAGCATGTTGCATTTGCAAATCGCCATACTGAAGAAAGTATCAATTTGATGATAAATAATTCCATTAATGTATCCAAACTGCATATCATTAGATAGAAGAAAGACTGTACTTTAAGATGGTATACATTACATCTGCTCAAATTTTGTCAATTTCTCAAGATTTCAAATTATCGTTGGCTTGCGTTTTTCTGAAACACCCTTCGTATCATTTCCAATCACAGGTTTCATTGTGAGACATTACAGTGGCCTTTGCTTGGCTCTACAAAATGGCACAAATGCACTGTACCTGAGCAAATACTGCGATGAGAGGTTTTCATGGACAAGATACAACACAATCATGCATGTCAAAACATCAATGTGTTTGATCCCAGAAAGTGCAGAAGATGATGCAAAGATAGTCGCCAAAAAAGAATGCGAAAGTCTGAATGCTGCTTTCATGCTATCAGCAAACCTTTCTCTTCAACACATAAAGTCGAGTAAATGCCTTCATCCATATTGGGGATGCCCAGTGCCTTCGCAAGGAGAAGACATTGTGTTGCACACTGCTTGCAATGAGGAACGACTGAAATTTGAGTTTGTGAAAGGTTTGATTCGTTTTCTATTCTCTTTATTTTTTGAAAACATCAGTTATTATGTTCTCTCCTCTCTCTGCTGTTTTCTAGTATCTTCATTTATATGGCTACTTCAGAGGCATCGGGGTAATTCCATCTCAATGAGGGGCAGCTTGTTAACCCTATACTCTCAGATTTTGCTGATTTTTTGTTTATGATTTAAGTATGATGATAGTAGCAACATATCCAAATCTCAGCTTTCTACCATTTGTCGTTCTGGAAATATACTAACTCAAAGTTTTGACATTTTTGGGCCTAAATCTTTATTGGCAGCCATTTTGAATTGACACTTATCATAAAATTAGCTATCTTTTGATCAAAATCTAAGAATTGTGTCATCTAAATGTGGTTTCCATACAAATGTGAGGTGGCAAACACAAACATTGCCTGGAAATGGTGTTAAATTAAAAAGATATGGCCATGAATGCGCAAATAAATTTTGATTGCACAATTTGCTTTTGTTCATATTTCACTAATTTTGTTCATGTTGCTTAACTTTGACCAAATTTTTAGTCGTTGTATGTGTCTACTTTGAGCTTGCAAAAGATCAGTTTGGTCAAAGTCAAGCAACATGAAAAATATTAGTGAAATATTACCAAAAGCAAATTGTGTAGTCAAAGTTTATTTGTGCATTTATGGCCATATCTACTTAATTTAACACTATTATCAGGCTATTTTTGTGCTTGCCACCTCACATTTGTATGGAAACCACACATGGATGATGCAATTCTGAGGAGTTGATCAAAAGATAGCTAATTTTATGAAAAGTGTCAATTCAAAATGGCTGCCAATAAAGATTTAGGCCCAAAAATGTCAAAACTTTGAGTTACGATATTTCCAGAACGACAAATGGTAGAAAGCTGAAATTTGGATATGTTGCTACTATCATCATACTTAAATCACAAACGAAAAATTAGCAAAATCTGAGAGTATAGGGTTAAATTTTTTTCTTTTTTGTCCCTGTTTGAAGCAGAATTACCCATCGTACTTCTCTCCCACGACAACAGCAACAACAATGTCATCAGTGGCATCAGTAGCAGTAACAGCAGCACATCATAAGTAACTGTGGAAACAAAAAATGACGGATTTAGATGGCAGTGCCAAATATGCCAAAGAAAAATGAAGAGGGCAGCATCGTCATCGTGCTTTTGGACTTTGTGTTTTCGGAACAGTTGAAGCAAAAAAGCATTGATAAGTCTCATTGGAGTGAATAACCATTCTCTTTGCCATAATATCATCTATGTATGGGTCCGCTGTAGCATAAGCAGACCCCTGGGGGGTACATTACTTGCGGATGGACGAGCTTCTGCCGCCCGGCTTTCAGAAAGCTGCCTTCTTCTAATTACCGACAGTTGCCGTCATACCCACTTTTATGATTAATTTTGGCAGAAAGCTACGCATTTTTGCATTTTTTTTTTGCCAATTTCTTGAAAATCCACCCATGTTTAAGGAAAATCTGCCTAAAAAGGGACCCTTGTTTAGAGAATTTTGGACCGAAAAACCCACCCATATGGGCGGCACATATCCGTACCCTCAACATGTTATGTTACCTCCCCGAGACGATTGTCGAGGCAAAATGAGGCAGATCTTGTATCATCAGCATCCGTTGCCGAGACTTATGCCTTATTCGTCCCTTGTTTCCCTGCGTTCTTTGATTTACTGATATCTCTAAGGACTTATGATCTATGATATTACACTGATATTACTCTTTTAAAATCCTGCCCGACTTTAGGTTGTCCTTAAGCACAGAATCAATTTGGCTCTACAGTATATATATTTTTCTTTTTCCTTCGACAGATAATGCAGATTGCAGTCCTTTGTATCCTTACTGTCGGAGGAAACCTTCCAAAAAAGCAAAGTCAGTCAATTGCCTTTGCCCTGAAGTCAACAGTGGACTAGGTAAGCTTGTTTTTAATCATGGATTTATCATGGACGCGTTGCATTGACAAGGGTTGATTATATGCACGAGATTTACCTTGTTTTCATGTACTGGATGACCTAAGAAAGTTAAAATTTTGACAAAACATCAAAATGTTTATTATGCCACTGATCTTGAAAGTGTCTCTTGGTCCATTCGGATCATCCGGAACGAATCAAAAGTTATAACGAGGATTTACCGTTAAAGCTCTATGAAGCCCCCAGGGGGCTTATTTCATTTTGGACACCCTAGAGGGGGCTTACTAGAGAGGATGCTTATTTACTAAATCAAATGATTAGGATATCTATGACGGCTTTTCAGTTCTTTTACCCCATACTTTGTGGAATCAACATACAATTTTACGAGTCAAAACATGAATTCGACACGTTCTCCATCCCAAACGATATCAAAACTAACATGCAAGCTTGTTTCGCTGAGTGAATGAAAAATTTAACTTGATTTGATTGATTTTGTTATTTACCCCTGGTAAATAATATAAATCGTTGGTAATATCATGGAAATTGATATGCGTGGGGGAGGTGCTAATAGGGAGTGGAGCTTATTTAAGATTTTGGCTCAAAAAGCAGCTTTGATACCCCAAGCAGACCACTCATTGCAGAGTTGGGCTGGCAGACCATTGAAGAACTCATTGGCAGTGAGTCTAAAACGATGGTCTTCAAGGCGCTCAATGATTTGGCTCCATAATATCTGTGTAACCTCTTCACGAAAAACTCAGCATGCTCCTCCCGCAACCTTCGGAACACTGAGACTGATCTGAGGTTGCCGAAGAAAAATTCTGCAAATGGGCAAAAATGCTTTTCATTCCGGGGAGTTAAACTATGGAATAGCCTTCCTGCTGAGTCTAAAACGGCATCCTCCCTAAATGGTTTTAAGAAATCAATAAAGGGTTAACCTTTTCTTTCTATTGTATATATTTTATCATTGTAAATAGGCTTTTAAATTATGGTTTTTTATATTCTAGTGTCACTTTATTTTTAATTGTATATTGTAATTAAGTTTTTATCGGAGGGCCCCTTGAAAAACGGCTTCTGCCGAAGGGCCACCCTCCTTAAATGATATGAAATATAAATATAAATATGAAATATGAAAAAAGAGGGGCTTATTAGAGATGGGGGGCTTAATAGAGCTTTTACTGTATCATGAATACTGTACCGGATGAGCCAGAAAAGGTTCCCACTTTTGAAAATTCATAACAGCAAGAGTATTTCATAGATTTGAATGATTCCAATTCTAGTTAAAAGCCAAAAGATTGAAGTATTTTTGTGATTTTTCTTCTTGTCTCACGAGCACTACGAATACAGGTAAATTCAATTTTACAAAATTTCATGGTTGCAAAATGATTGAAAAATGGCCTAAAACATCGATCAAAGCATAAATGACTCCTCTCACAGAATAATGAAGGAAATGCAACTTCTCATGGGTGAGAGATATCCTCCGCACATTAATTGCCATGGGATTGAAAATCTTCCGTATTTTTATGAAAATCGATGTCTTATAGCTCTTGAGAGAGGTGAAATGCCCATTGCCTATTGTTCGGTGTGAATAGAGTCCTTACGATTTGATCAATGTTTCAGTCATTTTGCAACCATGAACTTTTTTAAAGTTGAATTTACCAATGCTTCTAGTGCTGGTAGGACAGCGAGAAAAATCACAAAAAAACTTTGATCTTTTGGCTTTTAACTAGAATTTGAATGATTCAAATCCGTGAAGTCGTCTTGGTGCTATGAATTTTTAAAAATGGGAACTTTTCTCTGGCTCACCCGGTATGGTAGGTGAGATCACATTCGACAACTCAGAAATTCATTTTGAGCCTCCTTGGACTTTCAAGTCACGTGCAACTGACAAGTATTTAATATTCTAACAGATTGGCATTGGGTTTACGTCATCGTTGTAACTGCCAGTGCTTTGATTATTGGCCAGTTCATGTTCATAATATGTATGTATACAAGAATGACAGCAAGGCCGACAAAATCAAAGGAAGAATCCTTACGCTTTGGAAGGTCAACGCGAAAGAAGCAATCACTACCTTGTGATGATTCGGATGATGTTAAAATGATCAAGATCACTTCAACTGATGTTGATTTAGAAGCCAATGAATTTTCAGATGGATCAAGTTTCGCTGATGAATTGGTAATATGTCATTTGTTTTGTTTGTTTTGCTTTGTTTTGCTTTGTTTTATTTTGTTCTCTTTGTTTCTAGCATCTCTGAATTAGTTTTTACGTTTTAGAAACACCACGAGAAGTTTTTCGAGGCAGTGTCCTCATCCCCTCGTTTTGAATCCCTTTTGAAAGGAATAATTCTGTCCCTTCTCTTCATCATTAGAATTTTCAGTTGCTATAGCTTGAAATTTTTATCCAAGCTTCACGAAAGATATATTTGTTGAAAGAACGGAGAACTATAATTAAAAAAGTGAGAATACCTTGCAGTTGCGAGAGGCCAGAACAACAACATAGAGAATCGAATCTGTGTCATTTCAAGGCCAACGGCTTTGGCATGCATTCATGCATTGCTTGAAATTTTAAAACAGTCCAAAAATCTTGCTACATTCAAAAGAAATATAAGTAACTGGAAAGGACTAAACTGAAACTGTCGACTTTGTAAAATACATTGCAGATTTTGGGGTATTTATAGTTGATTGCTAAGATTAAATTTTGTATTTGATATTACGTAAGTGAATGGGTAAATAATTGGCTTTAATTAGCTAGTAGGCTAGTTAGCTATCTTCCTCGTGCCTGCCAACTGTAAGTGTATCATTTATTTCTAGCAATAGTTAATACCAAGTGCCCCGCCCCACCTGTAGGTGTGTCTGTAAAGATTCACGGATTTGGCCTAAAGTTTGATTATCATTATTTCGTTGCATTTTGCATATCACCAGTACCAATCCGACTCATGATCAGCATGACATTTGACTTCAAATGAAATGAAATCAACCTCACATCTATTTCTTCCTATCTAATCTGATGACAACTTGCACACATTTGAAACCGCTCGAAACGACTTCAATTTGTTTACCGTTATCCACTATTTTGTCAACATCGTGATCACAGCCTCTTTTCGAATGAGATAAAAACCGGTTTGACCAGAAAGACGAAAAATGAAACAGGAAAAGCGAAAATATTTGAGATGCTCTCCCCGTGTATCATTTACGCACGGAGTACTACTAAGTGCCGATTTGGTGCAGGAATATCATCTTTATATTATAACTATGTCCTTTTTCTCAATGTGACCGCACTTCGTGGTTCTATCAGCCTTTACCTGTCCATTTTCCTTGCTCTAATAAGTTGGTTCGGAGGCTTGGGGACTTTAGCCATAAACGCACAGATTGGTAGGCCAGTGCGCTAACACTGAACCATTCCTGCACCCAATACATTAAATTTTGCCAAATTGTTTTGAGGATGAAAATCTTTGGGATAGATGAAGCGACCCAAAATTGAATCATTGAAAAAATTCAAGTTTTCTCAATATCTTGAGAACCAAGGCGTACGAGCCAGGGAGCTTGAGATGCAAGTGCGTCTCAAACGCTTGGAATATGAAGTTGTGAAATGTTAATAACCGATGGCATTGCCTTTAGGCAGCCCCCCCCCCCAGATTCATTTTTCCGTGTTCCCCGCATGCGTTTGCTTAAACAGCCCTAGAAAGGACTTTTCCTTGCCAAATTTATCCAATTTTTAAAGAAAACTCTTTTCAAAAGACATTTGTATTTACTTTGAGATTTATCTAACTAAATCTTTTCTGTCTTTAGGAAACCTCACCACCCCAAATTGTAGAAACTCTCAACCCCCCAAAGTCTGAAGAAAAACGTCCGTACATCAACATAGACTACAACCAGAATGCGAATGGCGGTCGAAAATCTAAGAAACGAAAGACGACCAAGGAACGAAACTCGAAGCGCTTATCAAAGTTGTCAGTGGACATGTCGAAAATGCGGCACTTGTTCAAAATACGTAAAAGCTACACTTTGAACGATCTTGAAATGTTAAAGCGAATTTCCATCGAAAGACATCAATACGCAGAGCCAGTAAGCCCTTTTTCGTCAGAATCAGGGGACACAGAGAAGCAATTAGATGAAATAAAGAAAGAAGGAAGCTCAGGGTATGTGGATCCTGATGCTAAGCCGACACGTACAAGAAGTGCCAGCGTTCCTGCTAAATTTACAAGTCAGCAGCAACGACAACAACCTTATCTGAAACCGGTTATTAGTGACAGAGACAGGAAGAAATGTTGTGAAGGAACTTACACAGCTTATATGAACATAAAGCCAACGTCACCGATAAGAGATGATAAGAATTTGTATGATATGCCTGAGATGGCGCTTTTAGAGGAAGATGAAGACATGCCATTACAGATGGAGGCTACCTATCTTGAGATACTTGAAGATTAGCAAAGAAGACTGGTCTCAATCGAGGCATTCCATGACAGTGCTAGCCGTAGTATTGCCATGAAATGGATGTGGCTATAAAGCTGTCTTGATGCTGCTAGCAATAAGACAACTATGAAATGTGTTGCCATGTCGCCACCTTCGCGCTGATCCTGGTCCACGCTGGTAATCATGTTGCCACGATGCTGGTAGTCATAAAGCTCTCTCGAGCTGAGAGTTACGTCAGTTAAAGAGATTATTTCATTATGCAGACGAAGGTCTGATACAACAACAGCTGCAACAAAGAAATTTAATCCTTTGTCTGCTGTTGGCAGTCAGAATGTGCATTGGCAATACTAGACTGCTGAATCCAGTGCGAGATCTGGTGCTGGATCTGGTTGGGCTATTGACGATACAAGAGGGACCAGTAAAATCAGTTCCCTGAAATATGGTATTGGATCATAGCTTGGCCACCGTCAGAAAAGCAAGGATTGATTTCCAGGACTTTTATTGCGATGGAACAGACAAGGACAGACAGTGAAGTGGAAAGACTTTGAAATAAGATTAGTTCCTTCTTTCTCATACCAAAGTCAAACAAGTTTACCACGGAAGACGCTTTTTCGAACTGGCTACAATTTTAGAACTTGTTGAACATCAAATGAATTTGTCTGGCTAACATGAGTCTTCAAATATGAAGATTTGAATGCTTTCAGTAAATAAAGCTTTTTTCTCTTTAAGTTTTATTTTGGAGGGAGTCTACTGCGAATAGTTGCCTTCCCTCGGTGAATATATTGGATTTTGTGAGATAGCTTCTCTTTATACTGGATGAGCCAGAAAAATCTTTCCACATTAAAAAATTCATAGCACCAAGAGTACTTCACAGATTTGAATGATTCAAATTCCAGTTAAGAGTGGGAAAATTGAAAGTATTTTTGTGATTTTTGTTGCTGTATTACCAGCACTATAGAAGAATCGGTAAATTTAACATTATGGAAATTCCATGGTTGCCAAATGACTGAAAAAGGACTAAAAGATTGATCAAATTGTAAGGACACTCCTTACACAGAACAATAAGCAATGGGTGTTTTACCGTTCTCGAGAGTTATAAGACATCAACTTTCAAACAAATACTACAGATTTTCAGTCCCAGAGCAATACATGGGCAGTGGATACCTCTCACCCGTGGAGAATTGCATTCTTTTTATTGATCTGTGTGAGGAGTCATTTGTGATTTGATCAATGTTGTAGGCCATTTTTCAGCCATTTTGCAACCATGAAATTTTTTAAAAGTGGAACTTACCTATATTTCTAGTGCTAATAAGACAGCGAGAAAAGTGAGAAAAATACTTCAATCTTTCGGCTTTTAACTAGAATTTGAATTATGCAAATCTGTGAAGTTCTCTTGTTTCCATTAATTTACAAAAGTGGGAACTTTTTTCCTGGCTCACCCGGTAGTTAGTTTAAACTAGACTTACCACTTCAGTCGCATTCTTCTACTCTTTGATATTTGGTAGTCGCTGGAGTTGCTGCCTTGATGTAGCGTCAACAGTCGAATGATTCAAGAAAATGTTTCGACATGTCAACACTTCTACCTTTCAAACTGTTTGTTATGGACAGTGCAAAATTTATTATATGACATGGCTGGTGGAGAAGAGAAATTCTAGCAAAAAATCTGCTCACCGGAAAATGTTATCTGCTCCGTACTCTTGAACAACACATGTTATATAGGACCACTGATGAACTAGCCAAAGACCGTAGCAAAATCAACTCTTGTCCTTACGATTCTTCATAGACGAAAAATTTACTTTGGAGATCAAGAGATATCACTGTTGAATGGCTCATGCAAAAGCGGAAAGGATTATAAATAATTCTATACACATCCTTCATAGCATTTCTCATCTTACATGATTTACAATTTCGTCCCTAAACTGAGCAATTTTATATTTCAAACTTCACCTTGAGCTTATAAAATTTTGCTACTCCAAACATATTTGTTAGTGTTGACCCAGTTATGTACAAGCTCAAAAATGCACCGGGTGAATCAAAAAAAAGTTGTTTGCATTTGGCGGGTTATCAAATAAAGATTATGTGACCGATATTCAAAAGTAAAATGTTAATCTATCAGTCAAAAGCTAACTTAGATGAGAAAATTTTGTATGGTAAAGTCACACATTTGTAAGACCGCACAATTAGAGCAATGCCTGTAAAGTGTTCGTATGGGAATCGAGAATTCCACGGTCCATTCTGGTTCATGATTTATGTGGGATTGAAGTTTACATCGCCAGCTTGAGAAATGGAATTCGAATTTCAATAGAAAGTAAGTCATGGATCAGAATAAAATGTAGAATTTCTGTTCCTTCCTCATTTCTGGGTCTATTAGATGAGGGATATTACGAAAAAAAATTTTCTCATCCAAGTTGTCCTTTGACTGATGGATAAACATTTCAGTTTAAATATCGGTCACATAATTTTTATTCTACTGCCTGCCAAACGCGTAAACCTTTTTTGACTGACCCCGTAGTTGCCCTGTTACATTTCGCACCGGCCATGTTATAAAATTACCTTTGTACTGTCTGTTACATTCCTAAAATCTGATGATAACTTCACAGCTAACATTTCAACTTAGATGCAAGAATTTAAAACATCAAAGAAGGTTGAATTGATTTTAAGTTATGTTATATTCATCAATTCTATAAGAATATTCATCTTAAGGTGCTTGAGGGCCCCTAAGAACAAGTCTAAGATCGCAGATCAACTTTGCAAGCAATCAAGCTTCGTGGTATCATAAGTTAGATAAAAAAGTCTGCGTGGTCCAAATTTTATGAATTATTCAGAAGCCTCTTTGCTTTCCCAGTAAGATGTCTGACTCACCTGGTAAGTACCTGGCATATCACTTAAGCGGAAACATACGGCTCATGAGCAAAATCTATGTATAAACTAATTTTTAAACCCGTCATTCATCATTTTGTAATTTGTCATCGACAGTTCTCCCTATTTTATAAAATTACAACAAGATTTTTACAGTTGCTTTAAAACTCAGATTATGTATGCTGCTGAATCTCATGTGCAATGTTTTCGACAACATCTGTCTTTAAATTGCTAATGTGATCTGTATTGGTAAGAATATACCAAGGCTCCAAGAGTCATCATTTCACAGCATTGAGAAACAACTTCTCTCGCGTTTTTCTTGCCTTATACATGGCTTAACAGGAATGACTCACTCCATCAGTTTCAGCCAGTGGCATACCCAAGGGGGGAATGGGGGGTCCGGACCCCCACTATTCAAAAAGTTGGTTCTCGAAATTCGCTCAAAAATGTAATAAAATTGGTAGGGGGCGGGGGGGGGGTCGGGCAGATCTGTCAAGAAGTGGTCTCTGAGATTCTTGAAAAGCAAGCAAAGAATGGTTTTTCGAGGGTTGGTAGCAAGGTTCTGGTCTCTAAGAAATGTTTGAACACTGCTAGAAGAGGCATTCTAAGCCAAAGGTGAATGCATATCTTCAAACATTTTTCTGGGGTCTTGCCTCCAGACCCAATCATTTCAATATCCCTTGTTATCTCAGCTTGAACATGGCGCTGGCTATAGGGAT
This sequence comes from Aurelia sp. 3 sensu Dawson et al. (2005), assembly GCA_964020215.1. Taxonomy (NCBI): domain Eukaryota; kingdom Metazoa; phylum Cnidaria; class Scyphozoa; order Semaeostomeae; family Ulmaridae; genus Aurelia; species Aurelia sp. 3 sensu Dawson et al. (2005). The sequence goes on from OZ026585.1 coordinate 14,722,067, forward strand.
TCCTGTTTGCTGCCATTGTTGAAACAATCTCATTAACAAGATTTGAAGAGTCTGTACCATAACGTGCATGAAATGCAAAAGATAGCTAAAAAGGGCGTTTCCCTCATTTTCTGAGCGTGTTAGAGGGCGTGGTCATTAAAAATTTTCTGGGGCTACGCCCCAGAACCCCTCACTTTTCAAGTGCTGCGTGCGCCTCTGGTTTTAGCATCGCTATTTAATTGGATAGTAATGGATGAAGCAGACTCAGATGATAGGAAATGTTGAACGCAACTGCAAACAAGAAATCACATCATAGGTCTATTGAATCTATTAGTGGTAGACGGCAACTGCTGGAACAAAACTTTCTGTCTAGCAATGACGATAACTACAACACTGTAGTCGATCTACAGTAGATGTCTACTGTCTTGTATCTACATATCTACAGTAGATCTGAGCCTGGATGACCATATACCTAGTTTTGACGTTTTTCTCTTTCAATTTATTCATATATCCCTTTCTTGTTCCATATGTTTTAGTTGACTATAGATTAGTTGTTTTTAAAGTTTATTTCAGTTTTTCTTATAGCTGCCATACATAATTTTATTTGATGCCCTATAGCAATGATGATGATGATGATGACAAGATACTAACTCACCAACTCGCCCATTTTGCATGCCATTCATGCCATGATTGTTTTGTCAGATGATGATAAAGATGAAATGTCTTTAGAGCTTGCTGAAAGAAGATAGACAAGTCTAAAGGTGAGTCAAAAAGTGAAAACATTTCATGGGCTTTGGAAGAAATGTGGCTGATATTCGAAAAGATGTTAACCTGCATAGGCCAACTCGGATGTGTTGGTAGGTAAAATTTCTCTTTTATACCTGAAAAAATAGAAAAGAAGGAAAATTCTGGAAAAGGGCTTCGATGGGAAAGAGCTTTCCACGTTTGATTCTGGTCCATGATTTATCTTCTATTGAAATAAAAAGTTTCAGAAATATGTATGTAGAACTTATGTCAATGGCAAAGCATAGACCTAAACCCCAGGGGGACTCCGTATCAGCAAGATAAAATAAGTTCTCTCCTTATTCTATCTTGGTATCGGTAAGTGACGGGGAGGTCAGACATTTTTTGGGTCTGTGAAACGTTGTCTAGTATACCTTTGGGTACGCTATTTGATGCATAATCAGTATATTTTTCTACCCTGGGTATCAGACTCCTCTGGTACCCAGGGTATATACATACAGTATTTTCGGGGTTGCTGATGAGAAAATTTGACAAGGTGAGTGCTAGGCCGTGTTTTTCATCAAAATATTGCAGGGTACGTGCCGAAAATGTTATAAAACCTTTAGTTTTCATGTACCATGAGGCAATGAGTATATTTTTGGGGTTTAAAAATGACCTAAATGTAATCCATCAATTTGGTGAAAGTAATTCTTTGATTGGCCTGTTGACGAGATACCCCATGGCCATGTCTTTTCCTCCTTTTCGTAGCGGTGGCGGTGGAGGTAGAGGTGGCGTTGCGGCGCAGGCGATCAGGATTTGATTTTCTGTTGCCAAGGTGAAGCGAAAAGCACCTGCAATAAATTCGTGGGAAGGAGGCTGTTATGGCGACTTTGCTTGGAGATTTGATGTGCATTCAAATAGTAATCCGAACTCGTTTGCAAAATATAACCAGTATGGAAGCATACTACGATTGAATTAAATCATTAATTGATCTACAAGTACTTGCTCGATCTAATGTACCATGGTGGAAGACAGAAAGAAGCAGTTTACTCTTGAGAATGATGTAGAAGCAAAGACTGGCCGGTTTTAGTTTAGGCCCGTTTCTGTGAGAATAATATCGAAGGCGCCTGCCACTTTTGAACCGGCCTGAAGACAGCTGTGAAAGAAGGTGATAGGCAGCGTTATGTCTGACTCGGAGGATGAAAATAGCTCTAAAGATCGACAGATTAAAGTTACTTTAGTTGGGGATGGTACTGCTGGAAAGGTAAAAAGCCGTACTGTTACATTACAATATATAATCTAGAGCCTGAGGTGGACAGCAGGTGTGCAAATGAAACACAAGGGTGTTTCAGAAAAAATGCAATCCAACTATAATTTGAAATCTCAAAAAATTAACAAAATTTAAGTAGACGTAATGTATACCACCTGAAAGTACAATCTTTCTTCTTTCTAATGATGATATGCGGTTGGATACATTAATGAAATTATTCATCATTAAATTTATATCTTCTTTAAGTATGGTCAGTTTGAAATGCAGCATTCTGCAAAAGCAATGTCAACCCCTTTTGCCAGTAAAAATTATGAAAAAAATTTTGTCAATGTTTCAGGCCTAGCACTTGAGGTGATGCCTTGAGGAGGGAAAAAGGCTATTTCGTCCTCATGAGATGCCAGACTGTAAAGTTTGGTCTGCGTGGGGAACGCGTTCCCTGCGCAAAAATTTCTGGCTCGTTTTCCGTCTGCACAAAATTTTTTGATAGACCAATTTCTGCGCAGGTTTTCTGACCAGTTTGCTGCGTTACCCACTCAGTTTTCAAAAAAAGGCTTGCAAATTTTGCTTCTGCCCAGAACGGAGCAGTTTCAATACAATCCTTGTAGCTCTGATCTTTGTATGGATGGCTTGATGAAGCAAGAGCAAGAATAATGCGAGAGACAGGCGAAGCGAGAGGCTCTTGGAGTAAGGCTGCAGCGGGGATCTAGGCGCAAATGTGGTATTTAGCATGAGAATCCGCGCAAAAATTGTTTGCGATGGAATTTATTTTCTGCGCAATTTTTCGGAGTTAAAACTAATGTTCGCTGAGCATTGAAAAAACTTTACAGTCTGGATGAGATGTGTTTGTAGATATATATGATAGAGTATGCTCTCACAAAGGTGGATTATTATTTAATGCAATGCCAAAAACCAAGGAATATGCCATAAGAAATACTAATTTTTCGTATTCCTGATTTATACTGAAAGTTGAGTTCTAGGATGATAAAGAGTTGCAAGAAATATGATGATGAGAGACAACACTTTTTATTGAATGAAATTATTTCATTCAGCCATGTAGCCAGCCTGAGTGAAATGTAGTAACTTACTGTAAACAAAATCCAAGATTTTGCACAAAATGATAATTCCTATAAAACAAAAGAATCTTCATGGAGATATGAACAGGCCAAAATCCCCCATTAAATCTGAACATAATGAGTGTTACTATGCAGACAATTTCAATCATACTTGTAAAGTGTAAATGACATCCGTCTATATTAGGGAGAGTCAATTATGAAAAGTATGGACCCTATTATGGAGCAGGCTGTTGAAAAATAACTCCTTGCTTTCCAATGTGGAAATTTCATTTCATTATGCCAAAGGTTTATGCCAAGTCAATTGTCTGAAGACAATTAACCTATTGTTCTTCCATTGTTCTTGATGTTGCTCCATGCCAAAGATATTTGCTGTAACATACATGTTTTCCAGTGTGGCCTGCCTTTGAGAAGGAATCCTGAAAGTGATACCCTCGTGACATATCGCAGTATTATCAAATATATGATTGCCTCCAGCATCCTCATGGGGCAAGCACATTAATGTTTCCAAGGGAAACAACAAACTCCATTGCCACATCTGATTTTACCATAATTTACGAACAACCATATTGTGATTTTACATCTCTGTGTTTTACATTTAGACATCAATATGTATGAGACTTGCCCAAGAGCAGTTTGGTAAAGCATACAAGCAGACACTTGGGCTAGACTTCTTTTTAAAGAGACTGACTTTACCAGGTAAGGTCTTAAAGGCAGTCTATCATGTATCTGATTGGCCACGACAAAGCCAGGTCAATACAACAGAGTTCTTTGTGAGATTCATGTATGTAAAGGAGGGCAAATCGTCTTGACTTTCTACGGCCGTAGGAAGGTCAGAGGATTAGCAGTCATTCAAATTTCCTATTCTTTGTATTGTCCAAATCACCCAATCAAATGTGTGACAGACTGCCTTTAATGATCATTTCTACAGTATTTTGAGCACACACAAAAATGGTCTCAAGATGAGGGTTTCAGTCATTTTGATCACACTCTCAAGAGTTTCATAGTCCCTGTTTTTTTCAGAAGAATACTTTTCTTTTGGTTTGAAAATCCTTTACCTTTGTAATGCCTGCCTATCCATTTAATTTTGCCTTTAACTGGATTGAATGTTTCAAATAAAAGTTTTCCAATTTGAACTGTTATTTTAGTAAAGCTGCATTTGATTTTGACAAACAATTTGAACTTATGAATCTGTTGCACAATTTTTTTCTTGTCTGTATTAGTGCATGTTGATTTTTACCAATAATTTCTTTAAAACCAGAATGCAGCAAATTGTCATGGAAGAGCCAAAAACATTTGATCAATAAACATTGTTAAACCTACAGCCCAAAATATGCTCTAATCAAGCCTTTTTAACAAATGCAACAGTACAGAGCTGAGCTCCATTAAAGGACCAACAATAATGTTGGTCTGTTTTGTCCATTAAAAGTAAAATTTTATGAGACAGACTTGAACCCAAAACCCTGAACCCAAGACCTACACCCGAAACATGAAACCCGGAAAAAGTTTGACTGCAGTTTTACTTTGATGTCTATGAAATTGACAAACATTTGTATGAGATGTAAGAGATGAAAGGAGTGGATCTTTATCACTAGATTTGTCTCCTTACTAAGGGTTTCTTGAGCTGGTTATTTTCTGGAAAATTCATATTTTGAGGTCCTTTAGTCTGCAAAAAAATCAGCAAAATTATATGGAACCAAGTTAGCCTTTAGGCAAAAGATTGCAGTTTAGAGGATCACTCCAAGGAGACAATGTTTGTTTTTCTGGAATCGTTCAAACAGAAAACGTTTTTGGGAAAAGTTCTGATCTATCTTGACATTGCTGGAGAACAGCAGAAGAGCTGTTTTTGAAGCTATCACTTATTAGCTTTTTCTCTACCATAGATCAGCAACCACTTGTCATATTGACTCAAAAAAGGTTTCAAAGTCTTTGTTAAAGCCTGAACCTATCCAACTGTGTAAAAAATCGAGATAATTGAATGTATAGCTCCTCCCAGCAGCCACACAAATTGGGCCACAACTTTTGGGGAGACCCTGACCCTGTACAATCAATCTTTGATCAAATAACAGTCATCATTTCTTCCATGTTGTTTTATGCAGTTTCAGTCTTTGAACATACTAAGTGCCCATACCATTCCCAGAATCAGTGATTAAAAATGTTACACCATTTTCTTCATTATCTTTATGATCATGTCTCAAAATTTTGAAATCTTGGTTTCTTTTATTCTCATATAGAATCCACATTATATCTTTACAGGAAATATCAATGTTACATTGCAAGTGTGGGATATAGGAGGGCAGCAACTTGGAGGAAACATGCTAGAAACATACCTATTTGGTGCAAAGGTAAGACATCATCTTTTTAATTGCCACTTGTTGTACTAGGGACTCAGCGACATGCCCCCCTGTTTGAAAAATCATTGCAGCAAAAGTATTTGCGTGATAGCTATAGGGATTGCTTTTTGTAACAGCTGGAAATTATTATTTGTTTTTTGGTAAGTGGTGGTCTTTTGGCAAATCCAAAAGACTTCAAAATCAGTTTTTCAGAACGGCCTGGAAAAGGTCTGAAACACACGTTCAAATCCTCCATGTTGTTTGAACTCTAAGCAAAATCGTTTCAGGATTACCATGAAATGTACAAGGAAGCTGTTGTGGATGATGAGAATTTAAGTTCAAAAACTATGATATTTCACCATGTAGCTCCTCCAGCCCCCCTCCAGTACAAATTTTTTCTATGTTATTTGTTCCTTAACCGAGGCATTACGTTTATAAGCGGTGAAATGCCTTTCACGTGCTTTTTCTTGGCTGCAAAAATGTCGGAAGATAACATTTCGCACTGCAAAAAGTTGGGCACTACCGGGTAAGAAGAAGACAATCCCCGGTTGAAGGACCACAGCTCCCTGAATATGAAGACGATAATGTTTGCAAATATTTCTTGCTTTAGTGAACATGTTCAAATATATTATAAATTTTACCGGTCTAAAATCGGCCACTCTGTTCTGAAATTATACGAGATTTTCTCGAGAAAGCTCCTCCGGAAAACCTCCGAAAACTGCATGAAATCACAACAAAATTTCTCCAATGTCTATTCTTTATAGCAATGACTTGTGCATGCTCTAACACGTGTTACCCCAAAGACCTCTTTACTTCTTAAAAACGAGGTTTGGACGGAGCGTCCAAATCTAGTAAGTTTGTGAAGGAAACAAATGCATGACCCCCTTTCTCGGTATAAACACTGCTAGCTGCGGAAAGAGTTGCTTCTAATTCAGAACTGTTGAATAATGTCATCCCTGGAAGCATACAGTGGAACCTCCATTAACGGACACCTCTATACAACGGACACCTCCGAACAACGGACTAATATTTTCGTCCCAAAATACACTATGGCAAAAGGTGACACCTCCATACAGCGGACACCTCTCTACAACGGACGATAGAATTGGTCCTGTAGGTGTCCGTTATATGGAGGTTCCACTGTAACAACATCATTTGGGACTCTTTCATCCTCGCAAGAGAATAAAACGCGTTAGAATGTGTTACAATCATTGAAATGAGGCAGAAAAAATCAGGTAATCTTGGCCGTTGTTTTTATGAACATTTCATCGGCGTTAGATACGAAGGAAGGCACATTTCGTGATTCTAAGTGTGGCACACCCCTTTTCCACCTTGTGGACCTTGACAACAGCAACAACTAAAAGCCTATAATGACACTTAGTGTTAGTGAATAAAATTGTTCTTCGTAGTTTTCTTCCACATGAGAGCTCAATTTCAATAGATTCACCCATGTCCTTGCCGAAGCATTTCACTTAAGGGTAATCCGGTACTGGCATATAAAAGTTGAACAGAAGCTTGATAGGCACTCCGTTCAGGTAACGTGCAAGAAAAAGCCACGCAGCCACTTCGTTACCCACCCACCCGCTACCTCTGATTTTCTCCTTGATTTTCCACTTGATTTCTTTCCACAACTTTGGTTGAATGATGTATTGGTCCGGAAATTTGTTATTCTAACCGCAATGACCAGCATTAAAGATACGATTTCAGGCAGGCAACGTTGGCCGTTATGCTGACCTCCCAGTTCCTGCATTTTGTCGATTTGATCGAGGTTTGATCGACTTAGAAAATCCTACAAAGTGTACCTCAATGAACTGACTCTGCTCAATGAGGGCAAACAGCTAATCTCTCTTTTTGGAAACAAAGCTTGCTCTGAGGAATGCTTTTCAAGCTTCCAATCCCGAATGTAATTAAAGCCTGTTTTGAAGATTTCTCGAAAGGACTTTCTGGAGAAAATCCCTCATAATTTCAGAACAGAATGACCGATTTCAGTCAAGTAAATTTTGAGGATTGTTTGAACATGTTTGTTGTTAAATGGTATTTTTCCTAATATTATCATCTTGATATTCAGGAAGCAGTGATTTTCAAATCTGGGATTATTTTTATTGACTCACCCGGTAAGGCATGAAAAAATATTTTCCTTCATTCGACTGGACAAGACTCATTCTTAAATTTCCTGCGTGAAGAACCTGGAACAATGCCTCTACCGTGGGGATCTGGCTTTGCTCCGCACTTCTTATCTTCCAAAGCATAACCATTAATACACTTAGATGCAGAGCTACTGATGTTTTTTGGTATACACATTATGATATATTGCAGCTACAACTTTTCAATACTCAAATGGATCTATCAGATGCCAAATATTAGGTGCGGATGATTTTGGAAATTGATAAAAGAAATAGCGCGAGTTGGGCATGAAAGCAACAAGGACTATCAAGTTATTTCGTGATCTAATGATTTGTTTCATTATAGAAAATAAATTCTTGAAGATACCGGGTGAGTCAGAAAAAACGCCTGGCGTTTGAAAGGCTACTGCTCCCTGACTATATAAGCAACGATATATTGCAATATCTGATTAAATAGCTAACATGTTCAATTATGTTTAGAAATTTTCCTGACTAAAATCAGTCACTCCGTTCAGATTCTGTAGGCAATTTTCCAAAATGAGTCCCTTTGAGAAACCTTAAAAAACGTGCTAAAATTGCAAGCAAAAGTCCCTAATGTGTTTACCTCACAGCGATGACTTTCAGGATGCTTTAGCACGTGCTTTCGTTTTGGATGGTTGAAAAGTCTTCCCCCTAGTGTGAATAACTTATTGAGGGGGATTCCATTCTCCCATGAGGACAAAATACATGAGCACATCCAGGAGTCATTACTGCTAGGAAGGAGAACAAAGGGAAATTTTCCTTGCTGTTTTCGCTCGTTTTTGCAGGTTCTCGAAAGGGGCTTTCTGCAGAAAATCTCCTATTTCGACGGGAAGGAATGAACGATTAAAGCTGGATAAATTACTTAACCTAATTTGGCATATCGAGGATAAAACAAGACAGGTTTCAACATCATTGCTTTGATATTCAGGGAGCAGGATATTTTCAAATGCCGGCCGTTTTTATTGACTCACCCGGTAGATTTGTTGCCGAGGCAAGAAAAGAGTTTGTAAAATGCATAATAATAAAATATATAAAATATTTCATACTCTCTTCGACACACTTAAAGTCAACTAAACAATTATAAAACAACTGTATCAAATATTTTATATATTTTATTATTATGCAGAAAATAAATTTTAAAAGAAATACAAATAGATATTTTACTTCTGCTTGACTTAGAGAAATTTTGAAAATTTCCTGCAGGATCTGACGAATAGGGGGAATATCTTGCAACCGCCCAGTCACATGGTCAGGTTCATGCCCTGACAACCGGTATAATTTTCGGATGTTTGAAAAGTGTCCCAAAAAATATTGACGTACGAAATTCATTTGCATTTGACGTATCGTCAGGTGAATTATCATAAGCTTCCTTCGAATAACGTTGAAGCAATCCCTCTATATTTGAATCCTTTTTCTTCTTCAGGCCGTACTCTTGATCTATGATGTAACGAATCACAGTAGCTTTGAAAATATTCATGACTGGTATGATGTGATAAAAACAACACTAGGAAAGGAAAGCAGATTGCCTTATTTAGCACTGGTTGGAAATAAAAGTAAGTGCTGTCTTTATCAATTGTAACAGTGATCTTATGTGAGATTTCTTTGAGTTGAAAAATCAGTCAGCAGTTCGCCAACTTATGGTCACTGAATTCTTGTACATATGCGTCTACTCTCGAGTACCGAATAATCGTCCCCCCCCCGCTCATTAATTTTTGAAAAATTCTCCAACCCCCCCCCCCCCCGCTCTTATTCCAACCCCCCTTTTATTAATTTTTGGAAAAATGAATAAACGCAAGAAAAAGTCTCAAGAAGTGCATTCAACACAACCAGAACTCAAAAGTACAAGTATCAGTAACATCACTGTTCACATAAATATATAAAAGATACGTGTTTACCAAAGAAAACGACTATTTTCTATTTTTCCAAGCACCCCCCTCCCCGATTATTCCAACCCCCCTATTCTTGTTATGTCGAACAATTTCCAACCCCCCCCCCGATTGTTCTCACCCCCCCCCCCGTTTATTCGGTACTCGAGAGTAAGCAATACACAATTACGCTAAAGATGCATAAGGAACCCTTTTAATCCTTCTACAAATGTAGAAAACTTTAGATACAACTCTGGAACCATTTCTTTCTAAGTTGCATGAATTTGAAATTGTTTGAGAACAGCAAAAGTGCCGTTTTCGGAGCAACCTTTTATTTGACTCTCTCGTGCCATAAATTAGCGACCAAGTTTAGCCCTGATGATGACACAAGTTTATTGCCGAAACATCTTTATATTTTTGGATATGTCGTAATATTGCTATTCTATAAACGGACGTGTCAACGAATTAACCGGATTGTCATACTGATAATGGATTGGTCGATTATCATATGAGACCAATAAATTCTGTTTTTTGCATCATTTCATCCTGACAGAGTCAAACTGAAACTGATCGTCACTCTACTGGTCTCTAAATCAGCGACCTTTTCTCAAACAGCGTGAAGTCTCAAACTCTAAGTCGAAGCTCGTCCAATGATACTTCAAAGATAACAAGGACAGATTTTGTAATACAATAGCATTAGTTGCTTTAATTGACACCTCATTTCAAAGCGATTAGTGAATGCAGACAACTCTCAACCAGTAAATCAAAACAAACACGGCCGCAACAGTTGCCCGAAAACCAGTAGGGCAAACTCTCGCTATGTATAAGCGAAAGATTGATTTAAAGAGAAGTTATGTGCTTATAACGAAAGAAGAAGGGTAAATCTAAAACTCTATCTCGCGGATTTTGTTTATTTGATTTAGGAGCTGTGTGGTAATTGTTTCGTTTAAGCCCTAAATACCCGAGAATTATAATGCCTTCTGCTCGGCTTCGAAATCAAATAAAGAAAATCTGCGAGACAGAACTTCAGATTTACCCTCCTTTTTTCATTATAAGCATATAACTTCTCTTAAAAAGCATCTTTCGCTTGCACAAGCTGAGAGTTTGCACCATTGGCTTCAGAGCAACTTTTGCAGCTGCGTTTGTTTTGACTTATTGGTTGAGAGAATACCCTTTGTTTGCAGTTGCTAATCGCTTTGAATTAAGATGTCAATCGAGAGCACCTGATGCTATTGTATTAAAATATTTGCCCTTGTTACTTCAGATCAATTTCAGAGTGTGTCCAAATTCAATCTTAAAATAATTTATGTTAGAGCTCCTCCACAGAAGCCATACAAATGGGGTCCAATTTTTTGGGACACATTATTTATCGCAATTGCAATGACATCCATGGATTTTTCAACGAGCTATTCTGTCCAGCACACGTTCCAAATGTTTTGTTCTATTTCAAGACTTCAAGAAAGACTATGAAAAAATATTGAAAACCATCGTAATTACTAAACTCTAGATGAAACGTGGAATAATTTCATAATTCAAGAAAGAAGTGCATAGATGTCTACAATGTCATGTAAAGAAAAAGTCCGTCATTTTTCTGGTTTGCGATGTAGGAATTTGGTGACGTCATATTCTAAAATGATTTTGAATACCGATGAGTTAGAAAAAGCGTGGGGCGTTGCATTGATGTGGGGCATGGGACGATGTCGAACTGTGGCGCGGGGAAACGTGGGGCGTTGGCAGACTGTGTGGCGTTGCATTGATTAATTTGATCATCGTGAACTAAATTTATCCATAAAGGCAACAGTCTAACTTAGATCATTTAAGCTTTCCCATTGAAGTTGGTCTCTTAATGCATTTGTTAAAAGTATGTGCTTCGTTCGACCTTGTATGGAGTCTTGCAAAGTGATGAAATCTTTGACTAAGCCCCTTCAGCATTTTAGCCTTGCTAGAGTCGAAGGTACATATAGTATTATCAGGGGATACTGAATAAGTTAAGCCTGTTTCACACTTGGTCCTTCCGGTCGTTAAGACGATGTAGAAGCAGAAATATCCAAAAGGCAAGGACTCAGAGTTTGATTCTTATGTCTTTTGGGTCGTTCTCTACGACTCTAACGACTCAAAGGACTTAATGTGAACCAGTCGTTAGGAAGCAGTGTTGCCTTGCTGCCTGCAAGAAGTCCCATTGCGATTTATACAGCGTTGATCTGCTTGAAAGAAATCTCTTCGCGAGACAAAGAGACTCGCATTATTGATGTCTTACAAACATATTCTCCACGCAGGGTAAGTTATGATTAGACATCCCCGAGGAGAAAGTGCTATCTCCTTACTATTTCATTCTCCCTTGATAACACCACGTGTACATGTAAGTTTTGCCAAGATAAAATGCGGGGGGGGGGGGGCTTGGCAAAAGATTTCACCAGTTTGCCTTTCCCATCTTTCTTAATAAATGCATCAAATAACCAGTTTCGATGAGGAAGTTTTATGCTCTAAGTTAGACTCTTGGCTCCACGCAAAAATTTATTTCACAACAATCGGGTGGCTAAATACGATGTGACAGTCCGCCAAACGGCCCATGTTTTTTCTAAATCACCCAGTATAAGATATGATGTAATTTTCGAAAAATAGTCATAATTTTTTAAAAGTCAACTGTAGGATTTAGGAGATGTAGCTAAAGTCTCTTTTGAAGCCATTTTGTTCAACCATAAGCGATAGGACACCCAGTATGTAGCAGTTTGAAATTCATATCAGAAGCGAGCCACCTGAATTTAGTGTCTTTTGTATTTTGAACTTATTTTTACTTGGTATACAACCACCTTTCACTGTTTCATAATTTTGAAATGTTTTGGTAGTGAGCCACCTTAAGTGCAGAGCTACCTTATTACAGTTAAGGTAGCTCTGCACTTAAGGTGGCTCATTACCGAAAAGTTTCAAAATTATGAATCAGTGAAAGGTGGCTGTTTCACAAGTAAAAATAAGTTCAAAATGCAAAAAAAAACAATAAAATAAGGTGGCTCGCTTCTGATATGAATTTCAAACTGCTACACACTGGGTGCCCTACCGCTCATGGTTCAACGAAATAAGTAGGTCATAGAAGTTTACACTAGCCTCTTTAATGATTTGGAGCCTGTGCTATTTGGCCCCATATCGCCCAGTTTGTACTGTGATGACGAAACTATCGGCTAGCACTGGTATATCCTTTATTCTAAACTGGTATGTGTTCAGTTTCTGCTCTGTGCTTGTCTTAATAGCAACACCTTGATTCTTTTCCAACAGTTGATTTAGAACACATGCGTATTGTGAAAGCAGAAGAACATTCAGAATTTGCACTTAATAATAACATGCACAGGTGAGTTTCATATAGTAAGTGAATTGTAAAGAGTTTCAAGATGAAAAATGAATTTTAACTGAATTGTGACGCGAGGTAAAAATTTTATATGAAACATTCAAATGAATAAATAATATAAGAATATAAGTTAAAATATTTGCAGGCCTGTAGCGTATTAGTTATTCATCAGTTTCATTGAAAGTGATTCTTAGCTAACGTGTCAACTTAGATAGTGAAGTTACACATCCTTTACACACTTGCAAGTTAAACTAGCTTGAACTAAACCAGGTTTCGAATGGGGCTTTCTGATTGGTCAAGCCAACTTGTTGAATACAACTGATTGGCTGACAGTTAACCTGGTTAGGGTAAACTTGGTTTAATTGTATCAGTGTGAAAATGGTATTAGTTGGTTAATATCGGTCATACTTTTCTCGATTAACAGTAAAAGCCAAAAATTTCAGACTTTAATGTTTTCGGACATTTCATACATCCGAGAATTTTACTGTCCGAAATTTATCATGGTTGCAAATATTTAGTGCGCTAAATTTTGTGCAGCATAGAAACATCATAGCAAAATATTTCCACTGTTTGACAATGCAACGTCTTTTCACGAAACTCTTTATGTTGAACGTTTTATGTTGAAAGCAAGTCTATTCCGAGCTTTATCAGCGCTACGGAATTTAATTATTTCTACCGAGCGCAAACAACGAAGAGGACGCTTCGAAGGAGAAACGAGCGAGAAAAAAAACGAAATTCCGTTTGGCCGTTTTCAAGTTTCAGCAGCGTCCTGCTGATCTTTTAGTAAATCTGACCAAGGATTTTAGGCCAGTTTTGAGGGATTCTAAGACTTAGTACTATTCGACAATCGCTTAATACTAGGGAATAATACAACCGATTTACAGTAAAGGCGAAAGTAGCGTGCCGCCTTTGTTCACAATATTCAAAGTAGGATCGAACCTTCATCGAATATTGTTTTCGTTGCGTGGAACGATTTTCCAACATTCGGCGTGGGTTTTCAAAGTTACTGTGGTTCTTTGATCGAGAAATGGCTTACAACTCGTTTGGCAGGCTCTTCCAACGCAGTCCAGCCATTTTCATTTTGCTTCGCACATGTGTTTACCAGGTGTCTGGATCCAACGCGAATAATGCGCGAACAACAGAATTCAAAATTCGAACTTTATTCAAATAATAATTCAACAGTTCAAATTTATTTTCAAATAATTTTCGAATTTACATGGTACGCTACTTCCGCCTTTACTGTAAACCAATTAAGTTTGTTATCTAAGTTTAGAAGGAAAAAGTATTCAAATGGGCGGTATATATTAAGAAATAAAGACAACTTAATTGTCTGTTCTGTTAGAAACCCAACGTTAGGGATATTTGTTTTGCAGAGTCTACAACTGTGTCTAGATCTGGCTATTTATGTTGCTCAATGCAAATTTTTACCTTATAATGAAATTAAAGAGTGCGATTCCTCCTGTGCCTTCCCGCTCGCACATATCTAAAGTGCGTTTTACATCGTGAAGCTTTTTGGGGTCAGCCGTTACAGTAAGGTTAGCATTATTTGAGTTTGATTTAAAGCTGCTGTTGGCACTCTCAGTCGCAGAGGCTGTTTGTCAGAAACCGAGCTTTCAATTTTGAACTAGAAGCGCTGAAGGCGCAAAGAGCGCGCAGGCCAGTTTGGTTTAGCAAACAGCCTCTGCGGCGGAGAGTTCCAACAGTGTTTATTTCCTCGCAACGAATAAAAATTCCAGGACCTTCTTTTCAAGGAATTTTTCTCCCGTCTTATCACATCACAAATAGGTCAAGAGTGTAGGCAAAGAAATCACTTTGCAAAAGTCCCAGGATTCTTATCTAATTCGAGCGTATCGTTTTGTCACTGTCAGCTGTAGATTCCGGCTAAAGGATTCCTCTTTCCTTAAGCCTGTTTCAGGTTTCTATTTGAAGGCGATATCTGTTATAAAACGAGACGTGTCTAACCGGTCTAACCACATGTTATCTTCCCTTTTAGTTTCTTTATATCTGCAAAGACTGGTGATCAGGTAAATGATTTATTGTTATTCTCAAATATAGCTGAGGAAATTTCTCATAGCTACAGCTAGAAGCATATTTCTGAGAGACTTGTGATAGAGTGGTATGTCGGAGACACGTGGGACCCTTTTGTACATAGGTGTGAGAATAGAGGGCAAAGAGGGCACTGTATTCCTTCAAATAGTTTTTTAATGTCCTGTATCAATCACAAAGTGCTCTCTTCTTCCGCCGTTTTTACTTTGAATATGTACTCCACATGTACTCCCATTTCTAAAAGGTGGTTCTTCTGAGATCTGTGCTCCTGCAAGCAGGAACTGGGTCTTACATCGCTACTTGGGACGTTTCTCATGGCAATCAACTGACTTATCCAAAATCCTTTAAAAAGGGCATTGCAAGTATTTTTTGACAAGAAACTCGTTACAAGAGAGTTCCAGGATAACCAAAAGATAAAGAAACTTTGTTACTGCAATTATTTATCCAAGACTTTATTCATTTTGTCAAAGAAATTGGGGACAGAGCTATGGTTTTCTTACATTTCTCTGTAAAATGTCTCGGTATTTGCGAAAACGAGAAATCAACGAAAAAAAGCAACTCCAAACAAGATATGAACATTTTATGAAATTTTCGAGATTAGCTCTGATTTTTGTTCTTATAAAAATGTGTGTTGTGTATCTAGACTTAGGCCCTTTCTGTTCAAATTTGTATTTACTGGTCCATTTGGCCGTAGTTTTGATAAAATATATTCGTTAGCAACACTTCTTACAAGGAATTGTGCGCTATTTTCATCATTTCACCCCATGGAGGCATAAAGACAGAATGACCTTCCCCATTCCATTATTCAAACTTGTTTTCGATGTTCTCGGTATGGGATGAACTTTGCTACATAGTTCTTCCAATAGTAGGTACCACAAAAGCTCTCTGATGCCCTCGGGGGCTTGTTTTGTGAGTTTCCAGAGAGAGAGAGGCTTAATAGAGAGGAGGCTTGTTAGCCGGGGCGGCGCCAGGGAGGGCTAGGGGGCTACAGCTCTCCCGTCGGAAGTATTTAGCCCCACGTTGGAGGAAGTTGTGGGTTACTGTCGAAGGAAATTTGGCCAAATGGCGTACGAAAATTGCTTCTTTGCCATTTTAGCCCGCCATTCGGAACTTCCACCCTTTGCGTCGGAAGATTTCTGGCACCATCCCTGCAGAGCGGTTGCAAATTGTAAAAGGAACTTGTTAGAAAGGGCTTGGTCAAAGTGAATTTTCAAGGCTCTAAAAATATGCTTTTAGCACCTTCCTATCGTGATTTCCATCATAAAAGTACAATTTGGGAGATAGACATTTACATTGTTTTCATGAAATCTATGGAAAATCTTTAATACCCATATAAGTAGAGGGGGGGGGCAAATAGAGAAAAGGGCTTCTTTCATTTTTGCAGTCGAAGTTGGTGTTTATTGGAGATGGGAGCTTAACTGATGAAAGGATAAATTGAGCTTTTTGGTACATTTGTGTGGTCTCGGTGGCACAGTGGTAAGGCGTCGGGCTCACAATCCAACGGTCGTGTGTTTAATACCAGCACTGGCCACATTTGAGGATAGCATCCTTGGGCAAGGTGTTAACACAAATTGTGCCTCTCTCCACCCAGGAGTATAAATGGGCACCTGGTCCGTAATTATGAGCGCCGTCTGTGGCTGCACCCTGCTATATGCTACTAAGCATAGTGACCAGGTGGTAAGGTGTAAAGTCGTTTGAGTAGTCTTTGGCTAGATAAAAGACTATAAAACTACTCCTTACTTACTTACTTAATTACGTATTACATTTTCAAATCGTGTGGAACTGTTTTGATCATGTTTATGAGCATGTCTGTTGCCATGTATGCATTTACATTGAATTCTGCGTACAGAATCAATATCTCATACAACTCATGTACGTATGACCTCGTGTAAGATTTGATGGGCTCTTTGGTTTTTCAAGAAATCTCATCGGAAATTGTGGCTTACTGTTTCATCCTACATCAAGTACTTGTAGAGTGGCAGTGTTTCCTACTTCCTAATTGAAAGAAAGCCTTCTAACTTGAGGTTTTTGCTCATTTCAATCTGAATTCGAAAAGCCAGACAATATCTCTGAGAGAACGGGAAACCAGAGATCATCTTTAGTCTGAAACTTGCATCAAAACATCCCACAGCTCCGGCTTCTCCATGTTTTTCTCTAAGCGCACATGGATGGGTCACGTGACCAATATTTAAAGTATTTCTCCGCGTTTCATGCTTACTTTTGTAATGGCCTACACGTATCTCTTCTATAAGAAACCTTTTGAAAGAAACTGAGACTCTCAGATCGCCAAAAAATTTAGAAACTCTGCATGTATTTCTATATTCGCTGCTTTCTTGTATCATATTACTTAGAAAGTACTTGAGTAATTTCTGAACATCAAAAAGGGCTCAAAACACCTTGTTTCGAAACGTGCAGGAGGGTTACAGGTCTCATGACTTTTAGAACTCCAAGTACAGGCCTAAATTCTTATTATTGCCAGGGTAACATCCAGCTAGGGGGGGGGGGAGGCTACGCATTTAGCATCTAGTTTCTCATCGGGGGAAAGTTTAGGTTGTTGTCGGAGGAATTTGGCAAAATGACGTACGAAAACTGCATTTTAAGCCACCTTAGCCTTAGGTTTAGATATGGTTTTTAAGAGAAGTTATGTGCTTATAACGAAGGGAGGAGGGTAAATCTGAAGTTCTGTCTCGCAGACTTTGTTTATTTGATTCAGAAGCCGAGCAGAAGGTATTATAATTCTCGCGTATTTAGGGCTTAAACGAAACAATTACCACACAGCTCCTAAATCAAATAAACAAAATCCGCGAGTCAGAATTTTAGATTTACCCCTCTTCTTTCGTTATAAGTACAAAGCTTCTCTTAAAAACTACATTTCGCTTGCAGAAGGCGAGAGTTTGCCCTACTAGTTTCGAGGCAACTTCTGGGGTCATGTTTGTTTTGATACAATGGTTGAGAGAATTTCCTTTGTCTGCAGTCGCTAGTCGCTATGAATTGAGGTGTCAATAAGAGCAACTGTTGCTATTGTATTACAAAATCTATCCTTGTTCCTTTGACCGTAAGAGGGACAGAGCAACGATAAGTATTCCGTATCCTCGATTCCATCGTTTCGTTACTTCGGCAAATTGGGTTTATTGTATCTCTAAAGTTGTGTTGAAATTTGTGAAAGTTTAGCTTGCTGAGATTAACAATCATTTCACGAAAAGAAAAAATTAAAAAATGGTTGAATGAATGAAAATACGCCGTTATCAAGCCAGCAAGCCATCAAGAAAAACATGTTCTTTTCACTTTATGCAAACAAGACATACATGCGTATGAGATTGGGGTTTAATGCGACGTGGATGATGCCCATTTTTGAATGCTTATCCTACAAAGTGATATTTCCTACCAACTCTGCAACATTAATATTTCCTATTCAATCTAATTTCGGTTCTTATCCCATCTGATT
Source organism: Aurelia sp. 3 sensu Dawson et al. (2005) (assembly GCA_964020215.1). Taxonomy (NCBI): domain Eukaryota; kingdom Metazoa; phylum Cnidaria; class Scyphozoa; order Semaeostomeae; family Ulmaridae; genus Aurelia; species Aurelia sp. 3 sensu Dawson et al. (2005). The sequence continues at coordinate 14,740,282 of OZ026585.1, forward strand.
CCTTCGCAAATTGTCGTTTTAACAGTGACACGAATTTGTTGTCTAGACATTTGTATTTTCATACCATTATCATTAAGGTCAATCCATTTAGATTTGAATGTTTTCATAGTTTCTCGCTATGTAGTTAGAAATCCCACAGGACTACAACCTCCGCCCCGAGACCGTTCTTTCACAAGTAGATTCGGGATTTTAAGCCGCAATCCGGTTTTGAGGTTCAGTACCGGTTGCGCCAAAACTGAATATCCGCATTTGACAGGCCATGATGAATCACTCAGCGGGACCCGTAGTCTTCAAACCTTCGCTAAAATTTACAATTGATAGTGTAAAATGCTGTTGCCCTATATTTACCATACCAGGTGACTCAAAAAAAACTTCACGAGCTAGATCGCACATATTTTCTTGAAAGCAAACGTTTTGAAGACAAACAAGGTGTCAGCATGTAGCCGAAAGGCTCAGCTATCTTTTGAGATGTTGCTTGGTCAGTTTAAGATATGCATACTTTCCGAAAAACAGGTTCAAAATTTCAAAATATGGAAATTCATTCGTTTCTGGGACCATTCCCTCGCTTTCCAGTCATTTTTTTGGAAATTGTGACAAAAGCTGAATTCTAAATTTGCTTTGGAGCATGAAATTGGAATGAGGAACGGACGTCAATCATTTTGCAAACAAAAAATTTCCACAGACGACTTCTAATGCATCGCTATATCGAGTTTTCACAAAATGTTGACAGGAAAATGATGGCGATTATTTCATTCAAAATGAGAAATCCTGGATTCGAAATCTTCATTGAATCTGGTTTTTCGGATGGAAATCACTGCTTAAAATGATCATGCAGCATCTCAAAAGATAGCTACGTCTTTCAACTAAACTGTGATAGAAAACACTTGGCAATAGCTTTTGATTTCAGGGAGCTAGTTATGATCTACAGAGTGTCCCAAAAAAATTGTTCGACGTTTGATTAAATATTGAAAAATAAGGACAACATGAACAGGCTCATGGAAAGATAACCCTGTTCCTGGGATTATAAAATAATTTTAGAGACTAAAATCGTGCAAATCGGTTGAAAATTCACGGAGTTACGAGCTCTCGAAGATGAAAAATATGCGATACCTGAAACCAGAGACCCCCCAGATTACTTGTATTGCAAAAAGCTCGAAGACGGAGGTAAGAGAAGCTTATCCAATGTCATACCTATCGTTGATATCAGAGCTAACCAAATACGACTTCTAAAGTAAATTATTTCTTGTGATCATTCTCAAAATTTCCTTAACATTGCATAAGTCCAAAAACAGTGGTTCAAAAAAAGTCTGCGAGAGACTGAATCTGTTTCCTCAAAGCATCCATATGCTTGACAGTTACGTTATCGAATACCTGTTTGAATCCCACTTGGTTCGCCCTGAAACAATTGAGAAATAACAGAAACGACGGCCTATGGGACTTTTACCAAAAATGCCATTTCGAGGCCTCTGGTTTCAGCTTCCGCACAAACTTGAACTTCAAAAGCTTGTAACCCCATGATTTTTTAGCGGATTTGCAAGATTCTTGTGTCAAAAATTAATTAAAAATCTCAGGAAAAGGGTGACTTGACCAAAGGTCCATTAAGCGTATCGTTATTTTTTAGTATTTAATCAAATGTCGAACAATTTTTTTGAGACACCCTGTAGCTCGTGAAGTTTTTTTTTGGTCACATCACCGGGTAGTCCCAGAGACAATTTTTTCAACTGTCACCAGCATATTCAGCATTGCAGCATTTAAGTATTTATGTAAGTTGTAAAATTCGTGGATTTCATTTTAGCATATAAAGCAAATTATCATATCATCAAACTAATCAGTCATTATGCAGAAGAATCGCCATTAGATATAAACCCACCTATAGGCCAGAGAGGCATTTCTTAAATAGAAACATGGACTGAGTTCCGTATGAGGAGATTCCTTACGATTTGATCAAGTGTTTCAGGCCCCTTTTCCACCAAAAATTTAGTACCATGTGCCTATGCCTTCAACAGGCACATTTCAGATATCATAAACTTTATATGACCTTTCTAGCTATTCTACAATAGAGCCTGGATCTAGTGGTATTTTTATACAAGGAAGGAAGATTCATCAGATTACTGAAAAGTGCATAAAGATATATCATTCCTTTCAGCAGATTCCTTTCAGACTAGCTAAAAGATCTTTCTTTTGATTTTAAAATTCTTTACCCAAGGTACAAATTCAGCATATATGCATGTTTGTATTTGGTTCTGCAAGGAGCTACTTATAAAATTAATTATATTTCATACTATAAAGATTTCCGATGAAAGTAAACTTAATAAAGCAAATGAAAGATTTATGTATGAATTTACAGAATTCTATCCAGCGATGCGAGATCAACTTTCAGCTACCGTAATGCTTTGTTACTAAGTACAACATTTATGGTAATTGCAATTGTTGCTCTCTTTAAAATGAAACTATGTAACCAGTTGAGAGCCAGGGGCAACGGCTTTTCTTCGCTCTCTTTGTTAAAGTTGTTTCTAATGATATTATCTTGATTTCCTCAGGTTGATTACTGCTTTAGAAAGATTTCTGCGGAAATTCTTGGAGTGAAATTGTCGAAAGCTGAAGTGGAGCAAACATCGGTATCCTTTTTCAAAAGCAAATATTGTAAATATCACCAATGTCTTAAATTGGCTTTCCGAGATTTTCATGAATTTGCCGTTGGCTCTTTCCATTAATAGCTTTCCAAAGCGGCAGGTGGTGCAAGGAATTAATCCAATGTTGTTCTTTTTGATTGAATAATAGTCGGACGGAAGATTCGGGCGGAATATCTTTACAGAACGTAGGCATAAAATCAAACACATTATATCAATTTCTGTTCAAAATTAGATGTCGCATTTTGAAACGACTCAGTCTTTCATTGATTAATTTTTCGTTTAATGCTATTTGGATACTTGCATTCCTGAATAAATGTTGGCAATCATGATCATCACGATGATCACCTTGCGCTTGTACATTAAAAACCACCTTGCGCTTGTACAAAGTGAGAGTTTGTCCTACTGGTTTCGGTGCAAATTTTGCGGTCGTGTTTGTTTCGATTTACTGGTTGAGAGAATTTCTTTTCTCTGCAGTCACTGGCCGCTTTGACTTTAGGTGTCAATTAAAGGAACTATTGCTATTGTATTACAAAATCTGTCCTTGTTCCAGCGATGTGAATTTAGCTATGATCATTAACATGATGGCTAATCAATCACTCTTAACATTGTCCTCGATTGTTGACTTGAACACAGGTACCTCGTTTGTTAATATTGATGCCTTGATAATTGACATTTCAACCTGGTAAGCTCAAATTTGCATCCACCTGGAAACCAGAGCTTTGCACTCTTGATCTAAGCAAATTCTTGAAACACAGTGAATAAATCAAAGATAGGATTGATTAGATTTGAAAAACGTTTGATCTTATTAATTACATTCTGTTTGCAAGAGGTCGCCGGTCACCCCTCCCCGAGATTTCATTGGATTTCTAGGGATTTTCTTAAGTTGAAGAGGTATTTTTAGGATTTCCAGGATTTTCAAAGGATTTTCGGATTTCATTTTGGATTTCCGCTCGTGATTCACCCCTCACCCCTCCCCCTAGTCACCCAATGGGCAGCTTCTTAATTTGTCTTTAATTTCAGTTTGATTTCAAGGATTTGCTTCGGCAAAAAGTCCAAAGCTTTGGTTTGCAGGTGGAAAAAAATTTGAGCTTCCGAAACTGACTTGTCTGTTATCAAGGCACCAATACCTACAAACGAGGTCTCTATGTTCAATTTGACTATTTGTGAAATGTATGAACAATCTTATTGTCCTTACTTTATGATAAATGTAATTTTTGTTTTTGATGTTTACCCCCAAAAGAGACACTTTTTTGATCACATCATCGATAAGCTTCTATTTGAGATCGTTGTTGTTGTTGTCGTTGTCGTTGTCGTTGTTGTTGTTGTTGTTCTTGTTGTTGTTGTTGTTCGCTAGGCCTGAGTTTTTTCGACCGTCTGTTTTAGTAGATCGTGTACTGATAGTATCGTATCAAAAACAATAATTACTGGTGTCAACTCTCAATTTCATCGAGTATATCGAGGAACATTTTCAGGGTGATTGGCTTTTGATTAGAACTAAATTCACATCCCTGGACCCAAAATAATCTTTATATACTTTTTCGGGACACCCAGTTCGTGTTTTGAATTCTAGGCCTGCCAAAGGAGTTAATGTTTCTGAAAATTTGAAAGACCTTTATTGTGAGTTATCAACAAAATAAAATTTCTTGGCAAACCTGATATTCGAATTACGTACAAAATGAATCATTCGTTGGAGTAAGGAAATGCTAATCATCTTGAAAATTTAGTTACCAAAGCTTATTGTTGAGAAATATTAAACAATCATTAATATCAACATACAATTATTTCTAAGGTATTGCATCAGAACTTTATGCCATGAAGCTGAAACAAATGTAGCACAATGTGAAGGAAAAGGCTGTAATATTTCTTTCGTCATACTGATGCTCATTACATTATATTTGGACATGAATGTTGGAATGTTGGTAAAAAGCCAGGTTCCTCAGCACGCTCTATTGGCATTCTAGTGGAAGTACCGTCATTTTGATCCATGGTTCTGCAATGGACGATAAAGATGCAATCATTGGTCCCCTGCGTCTGAAAGAATTCGCATTTGTTTAATTAGTCGACATTTCATGAATAGACCTTTTAGCTATTCTAAGAAAGAGTTAGAGTCGAATGATGTTTTGCTACATTTGGTAGAATTTTCGAATGTGCACAATAGTGATAGAAGCTGAAACGCCACTCGATCGAACCTCGCGTATAAAAATGTATAAAAATAACGCTCGATCCAGGCTCTTTTGTAGAATAGCTAAAAGGTATATCGTATGGGTGCCACATTTGGTGACGTAAGGGTGTATATAGGTAGGGCAATCAAGATGGTAGGAGCGCTCGTTTTGATGAATAAGGAAATATGATTCTGCGGAGATCCTTGGAATGTTTTTCAAGTATATGGTGAATGCTTTGATACGAATTTTGTCTTATTTGTATATATGTAAACACTGCACATAGTTTGCTTTGTCTGCATTCATATGACCTATGCTAGGATTGAACTGTCACACATTTAGTAGAATCATGGTAAAAAAGTCCCAGATCCCATCGTTAGTACAATTTTTTATCGTAAACAAATTCACGTCGTTTCAGTACATTGTACAGGAAGACTATGAAATAGTATATTGCTTGCAAACTCATTGCAGTAAAAAAATCTTGTTGCTGCCTCATGACAATATTGATATTTGTATATCACAAATGAATATTTATATATCTATCGGGTGCACCAGAAAACAGTTGCGCTTTCGAAATTCATAGCACCAACAGTATTTGATGGACTTGAGAGATTCAAAGTCTAGTCAAAACCGAAAGATGGAAGTATTTTGATTTTCCTCGCATTTTTACGAGTAGTTAAAATACTGGTAAATTCGACGTTACGAAAGACTCTTGGTTATAAAAATGCCTGAAAAAGGGCATGAAACTCTTCATCGACTCGTAAAAAATCTCCTCACAAAGAACCATTCACAAGTGCATTTTCATTGCTCTCGGGAGTTGTAGGAGGTACTTGTTCAAACAATTACTGAAGGTTCTCAATCCCATCGCCATAAATGTGCAGGCGTTGTCTCTCATCCACGAAAAATTAAATTTTCTTTTATTTTTCTACACGAGAAGTGTCTTTGTTACTTGACTGATTGTTTAAACCTTTTTTAGGCGTTCTGCAACCACACGAGAAATTGATGTGATATTCAAATTTCGATATTCGATCATGAAATTCGATATTCAATGACGATATCCCACATTTGAACTTCGATAAAAAGAAGACAAATAAGCAAAATGCCCTCGCGTGATCCCCAGATAACCGAGCGCATCCTCTAATTTGTAGTAAAACGACGCTATGACGTCAGTGTTTTCGAAAACTCCGTTTTCACCCGCTTACACCACAACGGGAAAACGGTGTTTTCAAAAAGATTCACTCTGCAGAGCGTTTTCGAAAAGCTTCATTTTCGGTAACCGAAAACGCCGTCTCTGTGTGGATGTTAACCCAACACGGATAGAAAAGATGCGTGTTACACAAAATGGCCTATTGAAATACTGAGTTGCCTGTTTCGCCTTGCTTTGGAGTCGCTACGGCGTGCGTCTCTAACGACAACCCACGAAATTTATTAGTAGTGTTTAGTTTTGGAAACAAAGAGTGCCTTGTTTGCAGCAATGAAATTTACTTCCTTTAAGGAACGCAAGCATCACCTCGAATGGAACTTTACTTTGTGTAAAGATCTCTTGGACGTGTGGACGTGTGGACGCGGCCTTAGCACGGAGGGGGGGGGGGTTCTCGACAAAATTTCGGATAGTGGTGTGCCGCCCACAGTTTCAAGATGTAGCCGTAGGCTAGACCAATTTTTGTGAACATGATACCCTTGGCTAGACCACTTTCTCCATCAAAAGTGCCCTGAGTTGGCGTTTTCTAGGCAAAACTTGCCAAATTTTCGCATTCTCTGAACCAAAATTTTGAAAAATTAGGCTATTTTTACAGGAATTAACGAATTTTGATATTTCTCTGAGCAAAATTGCCAAAAAGCATACCCTTGCCTAGACTAAACTCGACTAAAATTGCCGAAAAGTATACCCTTGGCTAGACTAGAAGTCCGAAAAGGTATACCCTTGCGGGCGGCACATCCCCAGGTACCTTTACTATGGAAGACCCCCCCCCCCCGTGGGCCTTTGTCGCTCATCTATGAAGCAGAATTCGATTGACTGAAATCCATCAATCAATCTTGGCGTTACGAATTTTCAAAAGTAGGAACTTTTTGTAGCTCACTCGGTATGATGATTTGCACATTCTTTATTGCTTTCCTTAACATCATGATAGCGTGTTATCAAAGCTGAAATTGTCAACTACAACAACTTACAATCCCCGCCGAAGGCAGTACAATCTCAGTCGAAAAGCTCCTTCTGTGTGCTGCAATAATGGTGATGTACTATCTTTTATTGGGTTGAAGGAAATTTCAGGCGCTTTAAAAAATAATCAAATAGTAATATTTGCTTATTCCGTCGGAGTTTCTAACAAGGTGCATCTTGAAAGAAATAATTGCAACCTCATGAAAGAAGGAATGATTTTGCAATATGTTTAAGGTTTGTATGGTCTTGACTTGATTGACATGGACTCAAATGAAATGAACAGATTGTGATTGGTGGAAAATGTGGTAGCTTTATTCACTGACTCACGCTTTAGGTCTACGCAAAAGGAATACAGGAACGCCGGAGAGGGGGATGCGTTGCATTATTCATACCCAAATATCTAAGAGAGAACATCATTTAGAAATATTAGTTGAAATATTCTTGACAGCATTTCAAACCAATCTAAAGAGTGTGGCCCCAAAAATTTTTCCAGGGAGGACTCCCGGACCCGCAAATTTTCTGCTCACTTCGCTCGCCTTCGTTCTGTAGTGCCCTTGCGTTCTCCTTCGACCCCCTTGCCCTACCATCGCTCCGGCATCCCTGAGGAAATATTAATGTTTGTACCAAAATTAAAGGCCCATTGCTAACCATGATCCTTTGTGCGCCGATTGAAAAGCAAGACAAAGGGAAGTTAGGCCAAAAAGGACTTTCAGATAACACGAAAGTCGCCTTTCGCGCCACAAAGGATCATGGTTAGCAATGGGTCTTTAAGTCTTTTTGGTCATTTTTCAAACGGCTGAGTTTTCTTGACGAGCGGTGTAAAGAACAGCAGCGATTATATGGCTCATTTGAATCCCGACTTCTTCAGGAAGAGAAGCTAATGCTTACTTGATACTCTTCTTCGGCATAGAAGAAAGAGAACTTCTCGTCTTTGGTTAAGAACAAGTGAAAACTTGTTAACAGTAGCATCCGTTGGTTTGAATGACACGCCAGACCAAAGCGATTGGTGTCTTGCGAGCAAATGGATTTCTATGCCGATTAGTCAGGCTGCAGGCATCATTACAGAAAACTGCAAAAGATAGCCACAAGTGTGACTGGAGTGTGACTGGATGGCTAAATGACTTATGGTGCATCCAGAAAGAGGGCTATTAAGATATTAGATAGTATGCAGGGTGTTTCAGAAAAAAGGCAGCCCAACTTTAATTGAAAATTGGCTTAAAATGATCAGATTTGAGTAGTTGTACGGTCTGTAAGCACAATCTTTCTTCTTTCCAGGTATATGAAGTTTAAATACATTGATAGAATTTTTATCATTTAATTGATAGTTTAGTAAGTATAGTCAGTTTCAAATGCGGCATGATGTAAGAACAAAATCGAAACATTTTGATTGTTAAAGTCACAAAAAAATTTTCAACGAAATTTTTGCTTTCTAATTTTCGATTCCAATTGGGTTGCTTTTATTCTGAAGCACCCTGTGTATCTTTCAATTCAATTTCAATTCATAGTATGCACAAAAACCCTATCAGCTACTAAACACAACAACAGTGCCATAATACCCTAAACGCTATAATGCAAAAGTTAGAATATAAAGCTACCGAATGCTGTTCTTCCTTCCTAGTGATCGTGCTTTGGGAATTATTGCCGACTTAGCAAGATATCCTTCAATTTCTTTTTGAAAGTGTAAATTGTAAAACTAGTTATGATTTTCAGTGGAATTTCAATCAAAACTTTGAATCTAGAATAATGAAAACTCCTTTTTGAAAATTCCAAATTTTACCTTGATAACTCGGGGATTCCTTAACTTGATAGCTCGTCGATATCTCGGGAATTCCTTAACGGATAGGAAGATAGCTGCGACCTTGTTAGAGATATTCCTTTCAAGCTGTCAGAGCACAAGTCATTAGTTAATCAAGATAGCTCTGTCCGAGGGGCAAATCACAGATTTTTTTTTTCGTACACCTCCCTTGAAATAACAAATAAAATCACATACAAAAATCACAAAATCACGAAAAAATCACATACAGAAAGCACCAAAAGTCACAAGTCACTGAAAAATTACTGAAAAATCACGCGAATAAATCGCTAAAAGTCACTCAAATCACAAAAAATCACAGAGAAAATCCTCATTTGATTTCAAAATCATAAAAACACGTACGGTATTTTGAGAAGTGATTTGCCCATCAGCCTTGTCCAATTTAATCAAGCTTGAAAAGGACAGCCAAGTGCATCTCTAGCCATTTTTAAATCTAGCATTCTCTTTGAGCGTGAAGGCTCTATTCTGCAGGCCGGAATCAAAGAAAGAAGATTAAATCAATAGCTCCTTTCTCATAACTATTTGAATTTAACAATGACTTTGCATGATATACTAAATTTTCGACATTACAAATTCAGCTTCTTCAGAAATAAACGTTTACTGTTAAAACAGGATATGTTTGAAAATTGCTGCCAGAATTTGTCATCTAATTTAGAAACTAAGAATCAAGTATCGGAGTAGACTGATGACGATGAGTTCCTTGTATCCCTGCGGTAAACCTTGCTCAAGAGGGACTCATCATGAAACAGTAAAAAACTTGGCCCTATTTTCTTCAATCATCAATGGAATTACGAAAGAATCACGGCTTCGAATCTCTATCCCATGGGAGTGTGTTCAATTCTTCAATCGAATCGAAAATTCTATCACATTTACACGTTAACAATAGTAATTCACAAATCTCGCAATCTGATTGGTACTGAAGAAATCACTCAGTTTGGGCCTAAATAGGGCCAGGTTTTTCATAGTAATACTATGAGTCTCTATTGACCGAAGCGCCATCATCAAGTCAAAGAGCACAGGGAAACAAGAGACTCATCGTCATATCGGAGTAACACACATAGATCGATTGGAATATTGTTGCTTGCAGTTCAGTTTTGAATTAGTTAAACTTGTTTGGATTCATCATGCTAGTTCAGACATTACTTATACGTTCCTGGGTGCATTCCGAGGCCTTTCCGCCGGAGAAATCCGGCGGAGAGCCATCTTTCCATTTCCTCATGCCAAGGTTTTTGGCGGAGAAATCTCGTTCATTGTGCTCTGGTGGCAGTTGGTGGTGCAAGTGACCATAAATTCAGTAAATATGATGGAATGGAGGCAGTCGTTTTCTTCACTCTTTTGTTCTCTGTTCTGTTTTTTGGGCTTATCACCGGAATCTGTCATTGCCCTGTGTTCTTTCTCACTTTCATCAACACCACCAAATTGGCACTGGCGGCAAATCCTGCTATGCCAACATCCTTGGCGGAAATATCCGGCGGAGAGAAAAAATGGAATGCACTATGGCTTACGTTTACGTTAGACCACCTCTTTTTGCATGCACCTTTGGTGGGTTGCCACATAAAAAGTTTCAAGTTGTCTATCACAGTTTTTCATATAATTACATTTGCAATATTGCTAATCGGCAGTAAAAATTCCCCTGTTTGCATACGCTAACTTGTTTGTGCATGCGTGTCAATCACAAGCAACGATCGTTTTTTGCAGATTCTGCCCTTATTCAGGTACGTTGTGAATAGCGTTTAACGAATGCTTGGTATTTTAATGTCGATACGTGTACACTATTGTGTATTTGTATATAGGATACACGTAAAAGTTTTAACTGAGAAACTAAAGTATTCTGATTAGAGTGTAGATTAAAAGAAAAAAGACACTTTGGCCGGACTTTTGCAGGACGTTTCGAAAGGAAAAGAAAGGCCTATTTGTTTTGAACAGCTTCTCGATAGTACCCACCCAAACGCAAGCAAGTCAGAATGTTCTTCAAACTTTGTTAGTTTGTCTGTCTCAAATTAGTGGCCTGTGTTTTAGAACTGGGATCTGGGACAGCCTGCAAGTTACATCATATCACGGGAGATTTGCGATAGCACAAAGTTAGTTATTAAAAATGCATCAGTGGTTCTTACTGGCGAACTTTTTCACAGAACATCTAATCCATGTTACACAAAACAGATGAGACTCTTTACTTTTATCACCTTTATAGCCTAAAAAGATGCATCTACAGATTAAATCTTCGGTAGTAGTTTGTTTAAAGTTGTTTTTTTGTGATTTGGAATCGAGCGGAATTCCAGCAGAAATCTCCATACATTTGGCATAAGGTGCCGTTGATTTTGATGAATTACAGATTTTTGCAGAAAGCACCTTTGACTACAACATCTGTAAGTGCAACGTTTTGCCCTCGTTACTACTTTCATAATGGATAGCTAAATATGGATCATTGGCTTGAAAGTCACTAAGAATTCAATTTTTCAGCAAATCATCAATTTTTGTTTGGCGTGTAGGCACAAAATAATTCATTAGTGCTCTTGTAAGAGAAATATTATACGGTCACGGGGAGAAAGACCACGATTTGAGCCATAGCACATGTTCATATATACATCATAGGCTTGGCTCAGATGCTTTGTCTTACAATGTTTTAGTACCAACTATCTCATTCATAACAAAAACAGTCATGTTTTATGCTTGAACCGATCAAATTTCGAACTTGATGATCATTCTTTTGATCGTAGTGTGAGTTCAAGGGCGTGTTTGATTGGTGATTCCAAACCTACCAACTTCCGAAAACGGTAGACTTCGCAGAGACGTAAATGCAGTGCCCAATCAAACACAGAATTCTTCAAGGTTTCATATTCATCTTAGCGAAAACGAGGTTTCCAGTTGAAAAACAAGAAGGCGAGTCCAGTGCTTGGCAACAAAGACCGAACTGACTCAATTACCATGGCAGCACGAGCAAATTCGCCTCGTTTAAGAGTTTTGCAAATGAAAACGAGAATCTCTCCAAAGTCTGCCAAACCTTTCACCTGTTGTAGCTGAAGGTTCAGCAGGCCTTCCAAACTTGCCAAACCTTTCGTTTTCAGAATTTGGTAGTTAATCAATTCAAACACAAATTGCGAGTCTTCCAAGTCTACCGTTTTCAGAATTTAGTAGTTAATCAAACACAAATTGCGAGTCTTCCAAGTCTACCGTTTTCAGAATTTGGTAGTTAATCAAACACAAATTGCGAGTCTTCCAAGTCTACCGTTTTCAGAATTTGGTAGTTAATCAAACACAAATTGCGAGTCTTCCAAGTCTACCGTTTTCAGAATTTGGTACCAGTTAATCAAACACAAATTGCGAATTTTTCAAGTCTACCGTTTTCAGAATTGGCACCAATCAAACACACCCTAAAATATGCAAAATTCAGACCGAAATTTCACTATTGAAGAAGAATTTTGTTGAGTTATGCAATATCCCTCGGATGAATTAGGCCCTCTGTACAACTCCCAATCGAGTATCTATTCAATTTGCAGCGAATTCGAATTTTAGTTAATTTTCAAATATTGCTAATTTTTTAGGTCGACCACCCGGCGTTATAAGGAGCAAATTTATAAAACATATTTACCAAATCCCGTGCTTGGCTTTGTGTTTTTGTTCATTTCGAAAATCGCGTTTCGATTTGCTGATAGTACAAACAAGATTCTGGCTAATTCCTCGACGAATGGATTGGTTTTTCAAATGAATCGTATTGCCGAAGACCGTTAGTGTTTTGAGAGGATTCGAAGATTTCTTTTGTCTCTCTCTGAAAATCCAAAGCTCGGGATTTCCCGTTAAAAATTTTCGCGATTATTATTTTGTTTCAAATGATGCAATCTTGTTAAGTTTGGAATCGGAATTAATATCTGGTGAAATAAATATCGTTTGAAAGTACAAGAGAAGTATCAAGGCAACTAATCTGATTTTGAAAAGGAGAAAAGCTGGCATTTGAGTCGAACGTTGGTCTCCCGAATCTGCCGAATAGATGAATCACCTGGTTCCCTTTGCGCGATTACATGTCATCGCCTTCTCCATGGCCAAAGTTTCCAATGCAGTGGATGTTCAGCTTGCACTGGGTATGACATTAGACTGCAAAGCCTGATTCACACTGGTCGTAAATACAGGTATAGGCTTACAGTTAATTTCGTTCAGGTGCAAGATGAGCGTCCATTGCATTTGAAAAAAAAGGCGATGACGGTGAGGAATACGATAGGAACTAGCCTTTAAGTGCCAGGCCAGTACAAATTCCGAAAACCCGGCGTAAGTAAGGTGCGAGATCTTGAATGGCTAAAAAATATACTTACATTGACGAGATGAGATGGACGTGCGTGAAAAACAACAAACGTAGGTTTAGGCCCTAAGCTCTCGCTTTTACAATTCTTTGCAATACCATATTCTGTGACAGGAAAATTTAAGTTGATCGACAGACAATTACGCCACCAGAGTTATTGCCCAGATGCAAGACGTTCTTTTTTTAAATCCCCATAGAAACGTCAAAGATTGGTAATTGGAACGCAATGCATCTTGGTAAAAGAAAGTCAATATGATAATAAGCTCCTTGCCGTCATCTTTAGCTTAATCGTCTGTTGAAATCTAGTTGAACACAATCAACCGTAAAGTCCATTTTCGTTAACTTTTTCTTCTTACTTTTTTCTGAAATGACCATGGGTGAAAGGAGACGAAATAATCTTTATTTGATTAAATGTGTGTCTTTATCGTGGTTTCTTCCTGTCTTTCATGGCTTTCCTCTACATCCCTTCCTCGGCTCAACTCGTTGATTCAAGTTTGCAATGACTTACTCGTTTTCCCGCCGTTGAATCACAAAACCGCAAACGAGGACAACCTTGCTTTGACAGAGAAACTGACTTAGGCTTCTATATCATTGGCATTAGCCCATTGCAAACTTGAATCAACGAGATGAGGGATGCAGAGAAGGCGATTAAAGCCAGGAAGAAACCACAATAAAGACACAGGTATGATTTGTGCATACATTTTATCAAATAAAGATTATTTCGTTTCCTTTCACCCATGAATTGACTACAGAGTATAGTCTTTTCTGTGCCTTTCAATGCTCGTACAATTTTAAGAATGGATAGCACGTGCCTGAATTTGCGTTGTTGTGATTTTTCGTAATTTCATTGCTATATCGAACTTGCAATCCACTGAATATCAGATGACTATGCTCGGAAAACAGCAAAACAAATGAATCTGCTTGATGCCAAAACGGTTGCATAGTGACCCGAAGAAGTTTGAACCATAATGATGACACATTTTTGCTGCCTTATATCCGCATATACCATAATTATGACGTTGGGACAGTGCAGGAACCGCTGGTCAACCCATGCGCAAGAGTTAATCCAAGTTGTTAGCCCAGGGGGGTACTCCCTAACTTTCAACAACTAACCTTCAACTAACTGATACAGAAGCCTAACTCAGTTTCTTTGGGGCCTATTTTTTAATTCAAAAATCTGTCGGATGCCACTATTTCTTTGCTGACCCCTAAATATTAAGCCTAATGTTTTGTTTTGGGGACCCAGATATTGAGCCTAATATTTTGGAGACCCTAAATGTCGTTATCTACTTCTGGGACCCCTATAACGTTTTTTAATGATTTCAATTTGACCTTCTTGATCTTTCTAAGTTTTTAAATAATACCAAAACATTTATTTCATGATTCACAACTTCATGGTCACGCTGCATGCGAAGTCAATGCAAGACAAATTCCACGATTCTTCCTTTCTTCAGATTTATGGACCCCAAAAATTGAATTTTTGTCCATGCTGTGATTCACAGACCCCAAATATTGACTTAACGTAAATTTTCGGACCCCAAATATTGGCACGAACCGAAAGGACTGGTATTGAAAGTTAGGGAGTACCCCCCTGGGGGGGTTGTTAGTCATATAAATTTGATTTAGGTGTAGTATTCATTGTTAAAGTAGAATGTAAAGATGTATTTGCCTCGCATTTTTAACACAAATTGACTATTTAATGAACACCTTGTCAGAAATGGAGCATTCTTCGTGCTATCATTGAATCCCCATCTTTTTCACGCGCCGAAATTTGTACCAAATAGAGCTTCAGAGCAACTGTTAATTTCGTTAAGTGAATGCTGATTGCTTAAGCTTCATTGAAAATAGCAAATTTGCAGTTGACTCCAAATCTCTGTTTTGCCCATGGACAATGCAGACGCTGGTTTGTTGGAAACATATTGTACTATTTAGGCAGTAGTATTTATTCAGTCTCGTTGTGTTTCATATGCGGCCATGCGGAGGAGCCAGTGTTGTTGTTGGCATTTGGAGTCTCGTGGTCGGCTGATTTTAGGCCATTCGTGTTATGTTCTGCAGGATTCTACAATAATCTTATGAATATGTTGGAAATTATGAATTTATTCACCAAAATAGAGTGTGCTTCTCCTTCAGCCCTTCAGGAAGTCGACTTTTGAATCGAGAAACCGTTAGCATCCACATTTCGTTTCTGAGCCTACCTCAAATGAGCAAGAGTAAATTTTTAAAACAAAAGATTCAGGTCTCCGATGTTTCAATGCGATTTGTCATTCTGAAGAATGGATTTCATATTTCTGAGTGCACTCACGTCAAAATTGAGTGCTAAATATTTTGGACTACAAAGTTCATCCTTGCAACTCAAAGGAAAATTTCATAGCAGGCACATTTTCGTTTGGGATGGTGGGAGGTGGAATTTCGTTGTTGGCTGTTTGTTCGATTCTAAAGTGAAGAGCCTAAGCAACTGAAGGAGAAGCATGTAGAATCTTGGCGAGTAAAATTATACCTTCTAATAAACTAGTTCAGTGTTGCCTGTCGAAACTGGGGCTTTAACGATCTCCGCTACAGAGGTAATCTCGTTGCAGATTCGAGGTTACCCTAAGACGGATTTGGAACACTCGGTACGGTCTGGGATCGAATTTTACGATGCTGTATTTACAAGCATATTTTGCTTGCGAGTGAAAGACGTTATTTCAGCCAAAATCCACTTTGGTTCCTAAACAGGAAGCATGAATTGAATCAGTGTGGTAGAATCAGGAAACAGCTCACTGCGCATCTTAAATGCTCCTGCGAATTTCATTCTGTAGATGATTTGAAGAACGTCTTTCCTCTCTGAATATCTGACATATTTTGCCTTTATTATTGCTTCAGTAATAATTTCATTCATAAACGCAAACAAAACTTCATTTCATATTTCATAGAACGTTATTTAAAGATATTAAATCGCGCAAGAAGGAAATTCCAGTCTTAGAGGTAGATACACGATAACTTAAAATTGACCGACAAGGAAAAGCTGACAGCCTTATGTAAACCAGGAAGATTTTGCCGATCAGTTAAAAGATCGTGATAGTCGTTGCATGGATAGAAGGACACCCTTTGGCTAATTCTAGCTGCATATATCATTCATCAAAGCAAGCCTTGTATACTTCAATCAGCACAATGACGGGCTTCTGAAATAGTTGCAGAAATCAATGCCGGACCAGACGTTTTACCTTGCGTCGTTGTTATTGCCACCATCTCCTCCCTACCAGTGACCGTTGGGTGGCCTAAACAGGGCCAAATTTTTGTCTATGAAGCATTGAGTCAATAGGAGCAGGTAGTAGGTGGATGACAGCATTACTATAGGACTCGATATGATGAGTGTGTGGCTTGCAAGTTTTCACAGGTTATGGATGGGATGGGAGGCTGAAATGGGTCCTAGTAGGTTTTTTCTGACTTTCAATATCATTGAGGTGTGCTAAGGCTTGTTTGGTTAACTTTGAATCATCATTTCAAACTCGAGGGACGATGAAAGATATTTAACTCAAACCACCAACAAAATGAAACAAAAAGAAAAAATGATAAAAACACAGCTGTTCTTGTTTAAACCTTTCGATGTAAAATCTACTTCATTCGCTACCTCATATGCAAGTATGCCGCCTATGGTAGTGTCATTCCTTTAAATAAATGGCCAGCAACGAGACAAGAGGGCCGTTGGGGCTGCCGCAGGAGAAGTTTTTGGGAGCATGCCCTGCAAATCGTTGGCAAAAGTTGATGAATTGAAGATATTTGAGGAAAATATGGAATTTGCATGTTGAGCAGTCATTGTATGAAAGCATTTATCTTGCACTGATTAGCCTACGTGCAGACTTTACAGTCAGTTCGCAGGAGGGAAAATGAAATGAGAAACCTGCTTCTCCTTTTCCCTCCACCGCAGTGGCTTTTGCACGCTGAAACAACGTTAATCAATTTATTTGGTAGAACGCTTCACTTTCAAGGGAAACGGGTCCCTTTTGTGTCGAATGTAGGGTTTTTGCAATTTTTTGAGGGTTGACTACCCTAGGTACCAGACTCTCTCTAAAAGAAATCGAGAGAGAGAGAGTCTAATTTTCTTTTAGAGAGAGTCTGGTACCCAGGGTAAGGATGTACCAATGTGCCACACTTTGGACAAGCGATATGTCAGCATCTATTACGGACATTTCAAAATACTTATGAGACAGTCGTTTAGGACAGTTTCAACTAACTTTTAATTGCAGCGCCACTCATTCTCTCAATCCGGATGAGATAACAGTATTTTCCTTGCATGGTTCACAGTCTGGTTTGATGGTCAGATGTGGTCAAGATAACGTTACATTCTGATTTTCCAGGGCTTCAATAAAGATTGATCACATTGGGTTGAAGATAATGAAAAATCGGATATGTATTTTGAGCCATTTTAGGGCAGACTGTAAATGAAAATCTCCTAAATATAGCAAATAAAAGTCAGTCCGGTGTCAAGATGGTTTATAGTGGCTTGCCCTTTGATTGAATGGAATGGCCGGTTGTTGGTTGGTAAACGTACTTCTAATGTGTGGTTCCTTCGTGGTCCCGTTAACATAAAAAGTGAGGCGTGAGGCCCTACTCCATAGCCTCCTTTGCAACTGTAAAATTATGACACAAACAATAGTTTTATTTCCTAATTGCAAATGAGGCTACGGAGTAGGGCGCAGATCCAGCCTCCGTCAACATCTTTGCGTCTGGGGTGATACATTTTCTAGGTTCAAGGACCAAGTAGTTGCAACCTGCTTTCCACAACACAGTTAAGCCCTCTCCTTACGGATTTTCCTTCCAGTTTCCATCTGTCAAGCAGTCGATTGCACAAATGCAGTGCTGTTTTGCTAATGATAAGTGAAGAATATGTTGATTGAATTAAAAATTGCTGGGACCGTCAAGCAAGATTCATATGCATGGAAATTAAGGCTAGGCTCTTAAAATCTTCTCAAGGTCTACGGAAGTTTTTGTGTCAAGCCACATTGTGGATCTGTGGCACAAATATGACAAAGAATAAAAAAGTGTCACAAACCTTAGCCGATTTTGTCTAGTTGGCAAGGATGGTGAATGTGCCAAATTACGCAAAATCGTCCTTTAGTTTTCTTTTTTAGACGTGCTAAATTCAGTCCAGGCTTCAATAGACCAGTTTACAAAGTTTGTCTGTGATAGAACGAAAATAGGCACTCTAGTCCAATTCTTGCAACATAGCTAGCAAATGGTGCACCAGGATCTTGTTTCCTCTTCTTGCCTATGTCTCTGCCATAGTTTCATGTGGACTTAGGAGTGCGGGCTAAAGAAATCTAAGGGTGTTTGATTGGTACCAGTTCTGAAAACGGTAGACTTGTAAGACTCGATTGACTCCCAGGTTTGGCAGGTCTGCTGAACAGAAGGTTTGGCAGACTTTGGAGCGATTGTCGATTTCATTTGCAGAACTCTGACAACGAGGCAACTTTGCTTGCGTTGCTATTACAGTAATCGTTAAGTTAACTCTTTGTGCCAAGCATCAGACTCGTATTCGTGTTTTTCAACTGGAAACCTCGTCTTCACCAGGATAAATCAAAAATCTGCTGCTTTGAAGAACTTTGCATTTGATTGGAAACTGTGTCTCCGTCTCTGCGAAGTCTACCGTTTTCAGAATTTGGTATGTTTGGAATTACCAAATAAACATACCCTAAATTCAGAAACCAAACAAATAAACAGTCTCAACGGGAAGAAGTGTGGGAATAAATTTCGGAAAGATTTGCCCGATGAAAATCTCCGTTGTCGATTTTGTTTCTATATTTAGCAATACAACTGCCAGGTTATCGCCTTTTCTTCAACTGTTGCTTCCTGGTCACAGGGGTTAGTGACACTGATGGTGGTCCTGTGGCTACCATGTTATGAGAGCGAATTTCACCGAAAATCTCATCTAAAACACTAAGCAGCAGTTCGCTCATGAAAAACTATCAAATTTTGATGACATATGTCTCAGCTGTTTGCAGGTAAACTGTCCTCCGGTGGTACAAAATTCAAAGATTGTTTGAAGCGAAAATTTGAACTGAAACCATCTTATAAATCGATATGAGATGGAGGGAGGTCTATCATTCTTCGCTATACCAATGTCTGCAGCAAGTACATTTTTTCATTATAAGGCGTTTCATGCTGGGGCAACAGTTTATTTTATCACGGCCGCCGAGAGTGGGGGCAGGAGGGGCTATTTGCCCCAGGGCTTTAGAGTCTAAGGGGCCTCGTAATTGAAGATTGTAAGCATTTTGACTGCAGGAAATGCTCCAAAATTCATTTTAATCAAATTGGCGTGATCGAAAATGTTCTACTCTCTTTGCTCGCAGGTGTCTCATTTCTCAGCTTTGCCCTTGGGCCTCCCAAAGCTTTCGGTGGCCTTGCAGTTCATCGCAGGACTTAATAAAATTGCGATTCTTAAAGTTTTTCAAATCTTGAAATAAATTGTTCCTCCAAACTGGAATTGTGTATCAGACAATTTTAGTGAAATTTTTCAGCCAAATACAGATTTGATGTCGATGTTATTTAAGGGGAGATATGTACTAAAAAAACATGATGTTAGTGAAAAATCTGTGAATTTTTATAAATTATTCTATCAGGTGCAAAATTTATTGAAGTTTTCAATTTTGATGTTCATTTTGTTATTCAGCCTCTCGGTTTTGCTTAAATTAGCTAAGTTCAGGATCAGGTGCCTTTAAGATGTCAAAAATTTGGGAAAAAATTGATGGGAGGCAGAGTTTTTGCAAGGGATTCTTACCCCTGTTAGCCCTCCCATATCTGATAAGTATTCTTTCCCTTGGTCCCCTGTGGAAGCATTACATGACCCTTGATACCCTGTGATGAGCACAGATTCAAAATGGCTGAAGCGCATCCAGACGGAGCTACGGCAATGCTTGAAGAGCAAGTATCTTTGCAAAAAAAGAAAGCTAGATCGACAAGAAAGCGAAAATCTGGAAGGATAAACCAACTGACTAAAGCTAGAGCTGCAAAGCTTGCTAAAAATGATGCTGAAATGCCTGGAACAGGCCATCATCAGTTTGTAGAAGTTGAAGAAGAAGATGATATTAGATCCACTGCCCCACTACTGGCTGAGCAGCCTACTTCCAAGGATAATTCTCAAGATTAATTGGTACAAATGCAGTCTTGAAGTGCCATGAAACTATTGCCTGGTAAAAAAACCTTTATTCCAGAAGAAAACCCTGAAGAACTAGTAGGGTTCAATGTTATTGATGTACAGCTACTTGCCAATGCAATTTCTCATGCAGCTGTTTGCAAGCATTGCAGGAAGGGAAGTCTGGCATTGAAAAACAATGGAAAGCATGGTTTGGCCCTAAGAATGGATCTAGGATGTGATAATATTGATTGCCAAAGTAAAGAAACCTTCTATACTTCAAAAAGATGCAGTGCTGCAGCTAAAAAAGGCCCTAAACAAGGAGGAACACCCTTTGAAATAAATCTGAGAATTGTTCTAGCAATGAGATTACTTGGCAGAGGCTTGGATGGCTTGAGGTTATTTGCTGGAGTTATGAACATGGCAAATCCTATCGAGCAATGACCTTTCACAAACCTTTTGGGAAAAATTAGCGATGCTGCTGTTTCAGTTGCTGAAGAAAGCATGAACAATGCGGCAGCAGAGGTGAGGGAAAAGGCAGAGAGCAGTGATGATATTGTGGAAACAACATGTTTATTTGATGGCACCTGGCAAAAGCGTGGGTTTTCATCTCTGATAGGTGTTGTAGCATGCATTTCTGCAGTCAATTACAAGGTTTTGGAAATTGAAGACCTCAGGAAACACTGTAGAGGCTGCTTAGAAATAAAGAAATTGAAGCTACCACAAGAGCAAGAAGACAAATTGCTGGTGAACCACGACTGTACGAAAAATCATGATGGCTCTTCACCAGCAATGGAGGTAACAGGAGTCAGGAGGATATTTCAAAGATCTGTTGAAAAACGAAAATGAAGAATTACTGGTTATGTTGGAGATGGTGACACCAAAACATATGATACAATTTCAAGTGAGAAGCCCTATGGTGATGATGTTGAAGTGGAAAAATTTGAATGTGTTGGTCATGTACAGAAACGTGTGGGGACCAATTTGAGAAAGCTCAAGAGCAAGACTGGAAATAAGAAGCTGAGTGATGGGAAGACACTTGGGGGAAGAGGAAGGCTCACACTGAAAGAGATTGACAGATTACAAATATACTATGGCTTGGCCATACGTCGCAATATCGGAAACCTTGATGCCATGAAAAATGGCATTGATGCAATATTGAGACATCGCTTATCAACTGATCAACTACCTAACCACTCTTTATGCCCAGTTGGTCCAGATACTTGGTGCAAATATGTACAAGATCCTGAAAATTACAAGCATGTCAATCCACTTCCAAAAGCTGTAGCACTTCAAATCAAGCCCATTTTTGACAAACTCAAAGATGAGAAGCTTCTAAAACGATGCTTGAAGGGTTTTAATCAAAATGCAGCAGAAAGTTTCAACAATGTGCTATGGAATATGTGTCCAAAATCTAATTTTGTGGGCTCAGTACCTTTGAAAGTGTGTACATCACTCGCAGTCGTCCTTTACAACGATGGTTACATAAAGCTGGATAGCTTGTTTGACAAATTGGGGATAACATGCGGACTAAACACCTTGAAAGAGTTTCAAAGAAGAGACAGAAGCAGAATTTATAAATGTGAATATAAGTCTTCAGCAAAGCAAAGAAAGATCAGGCAAGCAAAGAGAAAGAAAAGACTAGAGAAGGAGGACAGAAATAAAGAATCTGAGGGCATTTTGTATGAATATGGTGGATTCTAATGTAAAATATTCAATCCCGATCTTTAAAGCAGAGTTTCTCAAAATATGATTTTCATGAATACCAAATCTTTTAACAAGGACTTTGGTCAAACTAAACAAGATAGTGAGTTGAAATTTGGCACCCAGTTAGTTGAATATATAATGCATGTTTGTACAGAAACATTTTGTAATAATGCCTAAATTCTCCTGATGGGCGTGTCCAAAACATTTTGACTAACCAGAAAAAATGTTTTTGTTACAGCATTGCACATAATTGCTTTACTTATTAATGCTTCTGTATAAACATAGAACTCTTGAAGCTCTTTCATATGAGATATAGTTTGTTTTAATAGGACAAAGGGTTGATTTGATAGCCTTGTTAAACGATCAACCAATCACATCGTAGAAATTGAAGTTACCATGGCAACCAACTATTTTTAGTACAAAAAGTGAAATTTTTGTAATTGTATCTATCCAACCCTTCATTTGGCACATGAAGCAATGCTCTAAAGTCATTATTGCTGCGAGCATGCGCGAGCAGCCATTTAGAGCAAGAATTCGAGGATGGACAGTGGAGTATTTTTCAAACAACTACAACAACTGGTTGTAAAGTATAGTGCATTTCTGCCTGAGAGCGCCCACACCACGACTACAATTTCTGGAGAGAGAGAAGCTCTCACAAGTTTATTGCGGGAAGAAGGAAGACTTTTCACGGACTTTGGTACGTATCGAATCGTTTTTTAAATCTCATTTGACAGCAGTTATGAGAGGATTCCTTTTTCCTCTCAGTTGTGTTGACCGTTTGTTGTTTCACAGCGGACATGTTTCGAAAGTGGCAGGAAGATGCCACAAAGAGCGCCTAGGCCTAGGCCTACGCGTTGCTCGCGCTTTCACCAGCAAGCTGCAGGAAGCACTGCTTGCCACCGGGAGGAAGTGAATAAAGAACCATTGTTCAAAGTTAAGAAGGTGAATTCGAATGAGCTGTGGAAGTAGGCCCAATGATAACTCTGTTAGTGTTTCAAGCTTTCAGGCAGGCCTGCGACTAATTAAAAGATATTGCTGGAATACTATACTCCTACTGATAAACAGCTGGTTTCACTGCTTCCCACTGGTAGCGGTGGATAAAGAAAAATTTGTTCAAAATTATGAAGGAGAATAGCTTTTTAACTGCAAGGAATTTTTTTGGTTTGCCAAGTAAAACATGCATGGATAGGCCTTTTTCAAGTTTTCCAAACAGTGCCAGCTGTAGGTTTCATTAAATTCTTAAATCCCATCAAACTTCAAACTGCTCAAATCTTCAGAAATGCCATGATGAAAGAGATGATGATTTCCCTAACAAGGAAAAACCATCAACCAGAAAATTGCACTAGAGATGATTAAAAGGGTTTTTAACCACAATCACATCTGATAGAATCCTGATGATATTGCCTTCATTATTGATAGAAATTCCTGGAATGTGAAGGGTGTGCAAAACTATTCCAGATACTGTTTTTAGCATAATTTCTTTTCACAAGCGATAGTTAAATATTTTTCATAACTTTTGCACATATACAAGCTTATTTCATTTCATTATATATTCTTGCAGGAGTAAGGCAATTTATTAACTTGTGAGATTCCTATAAAGATCAACACAGGACCCAGCATTGGACTGCTATTTCTATATTCACTTGTGACATTCCTGTAAGAATTCTTAGAGACCAGCACAGCATTCGATTGCAATTATTTATGTCGTTCTTGCAAAGACAAAAGAAGCAGAGGATCATTATTGCTACTGTCACCATTCCCAACACCTTGTGACATTTCAACTTTGACACAAAGTGTTATTGGTTGAACTTCTGAAGAACTGTGGTGACCAACTGTTGTGCAGCATAAACTCTCAAGACTGTTTATCTTTGAAGACATAATTGGGTATTTAGACCGAACTGAATATTGAACCCTTTGTTTGCTGCCATGATGTGCGAAGTTAATCTTTTATGCTGACATTGATTAATGCAGATTGAAACAAAATAATCAGTAACTGTAAGCATTACAGAGAAATAACCAAATATGTTATTATAGAAGATCATTTTTACTTCAAAGAATACAATGAGCTGTGGACAAGGAAGAAAATTGTGTTATCTAGAGTACCACCCAGAGCAAAAGAAAGCCACCACACTACACATGTAGTCATGCGTGTTGCAGTCATACCAACCAGTCCTGAAATTTGTAAACAGTTATACTATGTTTGGAATTATATCTACCTTAACAACTGCAATTTCGCATGGCAAGACATACACGTTTCGAAAACTCCTCTCGATTATTATTCTTATACAGTAAATATTGCAGAATCGCGTTACACACTAGGCTGTGAGCAGCACTTCCTTAACATCGTTAACAGCTAGTCTTCCAATTTAGTTTTTCACTACATATCTCCCCTTAAGCTGAGAATGGCTGATCAGGAGCGGATCCAGACAGGGTTTACAGGTTTCAAAAACCCGGTCAGATTATTCGAGAAAAGCTACCCTCAACGAACACGTGATTCACTCCTTTTGAACCGCAAAGAAATGTTCACTTGAAAGCAATGACTGCGATTGTCTTCCAAATGATTGCTTAGGCTATTGCGGTGGCGCTTCTTATCGATGTGAAGCTCTTGTGCTTTGAACAAGGAAGCAAATATCTGTTTCCTGATGAACAAATGGTGGTGAACAGGCTTTTGTTTTGCCCTTTTATATATGGCATGGAAACAAAAGCACCGGGAAAATATCAGTCATCTCATCAACAAAGGAGGATTTATCTGTTTGCGTCATAATCTGTGCAGGACTGGATTGCACAACTATTATTGCACAACTGAATCCATTCATAAAAGTCTGAAACCTCTTGTTGACGAGTCCGAAACCAGTCACCACATTGTTCTCTCTGTCGTAAGGGAGTCCGAAACCTGTCATAAAAAGTCGCAACCCAGTCAGAAAAAGTCGGAAACCTGTGTAAATTGCGTAATACTCTCAAACAGTTTGTTGTGGTGGTTGTGATGCGTGATGTGTGATATCTTCGATGTTTCCCCGCCAAACACAGTGGAATAAAAGGGACGGTGAGAAAGTACGATGTGATCTTGCTTCGCGATGTCGAAAATCTTTGAAAATCAGGGAGCTTCTTGAACGAAAGGTTTAGGGGAAGAGAGAAAGATGGGGAAAGATGTGCAGGCCAAGGTAACAGACCTTGAATGCTTGTTCCATGTGCAGCGATGGAAATCACACCGCGATATCATTCGATTTGAATGAATATATTGAGACAAGGTGTTTCCATATTGAAAAGGGCGTTTCCTTTAGGAAAAAGGGCGTGGCCCAAAAGAAAAAGGGCGTGGCCTGAAAAATTTTCCGGGGGCTTGGCCCCCGGACCCCCAACAAACCCTGTCACCAAACTTCCTGGATCCGCGCCTGCTGATTATAATAGTACTTCGTTGATCCTGAACTTTAGCACGGAGAAACTGGTCATGCTTCCCAGCCCCTCCACAGAGAAATGGGATGTCAAACGTAACGTGACGAACTGTGGATGACGACAAAATGCGTAACCTTGTGTTGATCAATGACGTCATTTCAAGGACAGCAAAATAAAATTGCAGCAAATACCATGAGTGGTAGGACACAATAGGTTGCAAATCATATCATATTAGATTCGTTGCCTACCTTACAGGGCCGAAGCCAATGGGGGGGCTGGGGGGCGGAGCGCCCCCCCCCCAGCAGACCATTTGTCGGAAAATTTTGCTCTCTTGTCGGAATTTTTGTGTTCTAAATAACTAGTTTTGTAGGATTTTGAGGAGAAATAATGGAGAAAAACATGAATTTTTTAGTGTAAAAACATAAATTCCAACAGAAATTATTGAAGTTATGGCATATTTTTGATTGATATTAACTAGTTGTGTTAATTTCAACGTTGAATTGCGAAATGTGGCCAAATTTTAGTTACCGCGGAGTTAGATCGGTACAACTGTTGTTGTTGCTGTTGTTGTTGATGGTTTTTTCGTCGGAAAATTTTGGTTTTTCGCCCCCCTACGCAGGCATAGCTGGTATCGGCCCTGCTACCTTAAAATGCCATAAAATTCTCTTCCTCGACATTGGCCGCCTTTGTCAGCCATAGTTTCTTGCCTTGAACTGCTGAGCTCCGATTAAAAATAATGAACGAATGCAAAGGAATCACGTCGTAAGTTTAATCTGATGCATGCCTGGCCGAAAGTTTTACTGTTTTGTTTTTGTGAACCAAAGCATAGACGAGCAAGCAGGCACGAGCAAGAAGGTAAAAACTGTTTGATCGTAACAGCCCTGGCTACAGCAAGATAAGATTTATTACAGAAGGCCACAGCAAGAGATTTTGTCTGAAAAATGCCCAAACTTTTTCTACTGTGTTCTGAAACGCTTTTTCCTCGCCTTTTCTTCATCTGCAGAACGTTGAACCTGCACATCCGACAAGGAAGTCAACTTTCCAAGAGGCCAGGGCAACGTTCTGTGTCGCTTTCAACGTCACAGGGCAATACGAGATTGGAAGTCCGCCTGCGTCATCAAAGGCGTCATTAAAAATGTCATCTGAGTATCACGCAACAGCACAGCTTAGCATTTGCATATTTTGTTCAGAGGAATTTTTTGAGAGCACTGAGCTGGAAAGGCAAATTGAATTGAATCGTTGCGTCTGGAACATATTGCGGCCGACCATTTTTGATGCGTAAAATTCACTCTTGAGAAGCAGTGTCAGTCTAGTAGGGGCATTGCCTACGGGTTGCTCCAGAGGTCAAAAAACCCCATTATCATTTTCTCAAGTGCAGGATTTTGTGGGTCGCTCCCAGAGCTGCCTCGAAATCCTTTCAGAGAGGCCAAGGTCCTGGAGCTGGACCCTGGAAACGTAAGTTTGAAGATGGTGACATGATCATGTGGTTTGAACAGACTTGTTCACGAAATATTTTTGCAATGAAATAGGACAAATAGTATATTCAGGAAATGTTCTTTCTTGGTTTTGACAAACTTTGCAAGAAAAAGGGTAGCCTGTGAATAGGCCTTTTGAGCAGCCTCGTTCTGGAATTTTTCGAAATTTCTTTAGCTTGCGTCATATGAAATTTCTGACCCCATATTCACATTCAGCACCCTAATTTTAGTCTTGTTGCCAATTTTCATGATCTTAGTGTTAGCGAATTCAATTTTATGAGGATCACAAATTTGAGAATTTACGAGTATAAGGGATCTGAGGGTGTAAAGTTACACCCCGAACAATTTTGAGTTTGAAGGTCAAATACCGTATAAATGCTCAAATTTATTGTCGCCATAAAAGTGAAATCGCATATTGTAATTAGACTAAACTTGGGGGGTGCTGAATCCAACTCCGTGGTCAGAAATTTGGAATCAAGAAATTTCAAAATTTTCCAAAACGAGGCCGTTAGTTGAAAAGGTGTATTTTAGCAGTGTCATGGCATACACACGTATCTTTTTATGAGAAACTGCTTATAAGAAACTCAACTCTCAGATGGCCAAAAAATTAAGAAACTTCAGTACTGGGAAAACATAACTCAAGAAACTTAATATTTTCATAAAAGAATCCTTAACATATTTTTAATTTATTTCCGCTTGTTTCTTGTCTCGTATTACTTGTAAGGTACTTGAGTTTAGTCTAAACACAGGAAAAACTTCAAAAAACCTTGTTTCGAAAAGTTCCTGATGGACATGAAGATTGTTATTGAGCCTTTAAGAAACTTGTAAGAAACCCAAAATGAGAGTACTCAAAATCTGATAATTTTTTAATACACTATCAGCACTAGCCCAAATTCTTAGTTTCTTTCAAAGAGTACGCGTGAGAACTCTTGAGGCAGTAGACGCAATATGTGACGTGAATCATTCACTAAATTAGAGGGCAAAATTTCTATGGGAACACACATACTTCCATAGGATTTTGGGGGATTTTCGAAAAAGCAAATGGATTTCCGTCAATGAAGGCAAGATATCTACGGAGTGATATGACTATGATATGACGCATAGTACAAATCAGTGATAAGGAGGAATCCCATGCAAGAGTAAAATCGTTTTGTATTTGAAGGAAATCCCTCAGCGAAATTTTGGACAGTGCAATATATTCCCCCCAGAATTCTTTTACTATTTACATTCGCGGATATCTTCGCCTGACATCTAATGTGCGACGGGCAGTAGCAACTTTTGTGTTTCTTTAACTTACATACAACGAGTTTGCATGGTTGCGGCTAGAAGGGCATAATTCATAACAAAACAGAATCAATTTTATCAACTGTGGCTGGCTGGCTATTTTACAATTTCATATGCAGGATCTACTATTTACACTACTGCATACAAATATATTTGGCAAGCGCTGATGATTTGTAAAATTAAAAGGAAAAGTAAACATAATTTTGTTGAAAAAAACTGTTTCTCACGTTAACTTAATCTAGAACAGGTATATAGCCTTCAAAATAACGATGATCTAATGTTGGATTTCTTCAGACTGAAAAACGTGTCCTTTGGCGCTATCTGAACTGACCTCAAGCCAACCTCTGACCAACCACCAAATGCAATGCAATAAAGTGCTTCATATTAGCTTCCACTCTCTTCCTCTTGTTTATTTTTTGAAAATCTAATTTTAAACCGCCCTCGTTTTGTTTTGTCTTTTTTTCGTTTACATGCTTCATATCTTGTCACGCACCCCCTCGCGACCGGATAACACACAATACAAGGAACAAAACATGCAAGAAGGCCTAAGCATCCCCAGCGCTTCAGGCATCCTCCACTTGGCTTCCCGCAGTAACATGGATCGTAAGTCGAAGTTCCCGTGTCATCTTCCGCGTCGCAACATACGTAATAGGCACTTTTCACACATATCATGCATGTACAATAATCTACACAGTTTCGAACAGGTTGTAAACAATCATCTTTGACCGTAGGACTCGCTATTGTCGTGTCTCTTTCGATCAACAAAGTTCCTGAATGCGAGCTCACAGAATGCCTCGAATCTTCCGCGCTTCTGCTAGTAATCAGAGTTTCGCTTCCAGAGTCTAATCGTTCGCCGTACTCTTTCAGTTCTTTTGCCCCGATTTTTCTCCGAAGTGGCCATGAATTCGTGGGTGGTAACAAGAAATTTTGCTCAGTTTTGCCGCCCATGATCGCAAGGCTGTAATAACCATCATCTGAGATAACAGCGTCTTTAATCTGCAAGTTTCTCCGCCCCTCTGACTGGGCTCGATTCCTAGAGTTTAGTTGGCTCAAGGACTTCACGTTTTCCGTCTTCATTTGTTGCAGGAGTTTATCGTTCTCTAACGCATCAGGAATTCCACTGTTTTGCTCCGAAATCATCTTGATTTTCTAGGCTCACATGTTCGTGGCCAAGCTGTAAGATCTTTGGCTTCCACTAACGATCTGTTAAAATCTCAATTCACTCTCAAAATTCAGGTGGAATAGGACGATTGGGAATTTTCTGGGCTTTTGCAATCCCCTTGACGCAACTTGATACGAGGACCGCTTTGATTGTTCTTTTCTTCAGCTGTGCCTGTGAAGGAAAACACCAATTGTCAATGTAATGAAAAGATTTCTCTGTAAAGGATACAAAAGTGAATCAATATCCAACAGCTTCCATCGTTAATATAATAACGTGTTTTATTCTTGACAAATGCTTAATTGACGATGAATTTATTGGTTTTTATGAAATCTGATAGCGCTCATTCTGTTGCATAAACGATTCACTTTCTTTTCACATTTTCTTGCATCTATTTAAGATTTTATCAGCGCTGTGATGTGCCCGCTCACTCTTTCACTCAAATCTCAAATCGCAGACGTCATTCTCAATCAAAATGACATCTGCACACGTGAGCGGCCGAATGAATGAACACACCACAAGCAGAAATCAGAACAGGCCTCAACAAAGGCGGCGAAAGCGAACATAACTTTGTACATACCGTTTGCAGCCTTGAATCTCCTCTCATGTTTCGAAAAGAAGCCTGAGAATCGCCGGAGAGCGTTCTGCTCCTTATAAACAACAAAGTGATTAAGGAAGTTGAGGTATTTTGGCCTGCTTTTCTCTGCACAACTCATATCCGTTTCATAATTAGAGCGGTTATAAGCATTATCTCAGCTGTTCATGGGAGCGTGTCGGATAACTCCGGCCTAGCATGGTTTACACAGCATTCAAGTGTTCTCACTGCAAATTTATTAACTATGGCATGAGTAAGGTGAATTTATCATCTTGTGGCGCGAAATAATTGAATCTACATGGTTTCTTATGAGAGCGCTTCAACCCTTTCGAACACAAAACACAAGATGTTCTAGTGGTCAATCTGATGTCTTTGTTCATTCGCCGGAATGTAAACATGCCTTGGACCTCCAGAACGAGAGATATTGGACTTTGATACCACAACTCAACGATTTGATGCTGTTTGTAACCTAAACTATTTATAACTGTTTATTTAACTTGTGACATTCAAAGACCAAGACAGCATTGGAACGATATTAGAACATTTACCTACTTATGTCATTATTGCAAAGACCATACCAAAAAGCCAGGGAATCAGTATTTCTTCTGCCATCCTTATATCCTCCTTGTATAATGATAATGATTATAATCTATTTATTTAAAGTTCGCTTTGCATAACTAAGTACAGTAAATATTAAAAATAATACCATACTAGCTAACTCAAGCCAATTGCTAAATTAATACATCCAACAAATGTACATACCAGCTGACTCAAAGAAAACTTCACAAGCAAGATAGCATATTGTTTCCTCAAAGCAAGGGTGTTAGAACACGGATGTTTTGATTGATTATTTGTTTACCTTGTTTTGATCCCTGTGTCTTGTTTTGTTGTCTTGTTTTCTGTTCTGTTTCGTCTTCAACTCAGCGTGCCTAGGCCCAAACGCTCTCAAGTTGTTCGAATAGAGCTCCCTTGTATTTCTGTGTCTTAGTGCGCCTTCGCACAAGATAGGTTTTAAAACCGAAAAGCCACAACAGGATAATCTTCCAATTTTCCTGTTGTGGCTTTTCGGTTTTAAAATCTATCTTGTGCGAAGGCGCACTAAGACACAGAAATACAAGGGAGCTCTATTCGAACAACTTGAGAGCGTTTGGGCCTAGGCACGCTGAGTTGAAGACGAAACAGAACAGAAAACAAGACAACAAAGCAAGACACAGGGGTATACACATGTTAGCGTAATAAGCTAAAATATAGCTCCGTATTACTGTGAAAAACTAAGCGAACTTCTGCATTCGTATTGCATTCTTTTTGTGAAAAAGTAAGCGAAGTGTTTCGCTTCCTTTTGCAAGTCCATTCTTATTGTATAGAAGTAAGCGAAGTGTTTCGCTTACTTCTTCACAACAAGTAAGCATTCTTTTTGTGAAAAAGTAAGCGAAGTGTTTCGCTTCCTTTTGCAACTCCATTCTTATTGTATAGAAGTAAGCCAAGTGTTTCGCTTACTTCTTCACAATAAGTAAGCATTCTTTTTGTGAAAAACTAAGCGAAGTGTTTCGCTTCCTTTTGCAACTCCATTCTTATTGTATAGAAGTAAGCGAAGTGTTTCGCTTACTTCTTCACAATAAGTAAGCATTCTTTTTGTGAAAAACTAAGCGAAGTGTTTCGCTTCCTTTTGCAACTCCATTCTTATTGTATAGAAGTAAGCGAAGTGTTTCGCTTACTTCTTCACAACAAGTAAGCATTCTTATTGTGAAAAACTAAGCGAAGTGTTTCGCTTCCTTTTGCAACTCCATTCTTATTGTATAGAAGTAAGCCAAGTGTTTCGCTTACTTCTTCACAATAAGTAAGCATTCTTTTTGTGAAAAACTAAGCGAAGTGTTTCGCTTCCTTTTGCAACTCCATTCTTATTGTATAGAAGTAAGCGAAGTGTTTCGCTTACTTCTTCACAATAAGTAAGCATTCTTTTTGTGAAAAACTAAGCGAAGTGTTTCGCTTCCTTTTGCAACTCCATTCTTATTGTATAGAAGTAAGCGAAGTGTTTCGCTTACTTCTTCACAACAAGTAAGCATTCTTATTGTGAAAAACTAAGCGAAGTGTTTCGCTTCCTTTTGCAACTCCATTCTTATTGTATAGAAGTAAGCCAAGTGTTTCGCTTACTTCTTCACAACAAGTAAGCATTCTTTTTGTGAAAAACTAAGCGAAGTGTTTCGCTTCCTTTTGCAACTCTATTCTTATTGTATAGAAGTAAGCCAAGTGTTTCGCTTACTTCTTCACAATAAGTAACTATTCTTTTTGTGAAAAACTAAGCGAAGTGTTTCGCTTCCTTTTGCAACTCCATTCTTATTGTATAGAAGTAAGCCAAGTGTTTCGCTTACTTCTTCACAATAAGTAAGCATTCTTTTTGTGAAAAACTAAGCGAAGTGTTTCGCTTCCTTTTGCAACTCCATTCTTATTGTATAGAAGTAAGCCAAGTGTCTCGCTTACTTCTTCACAATAAGTAACTATTCTTTTTGTGAAAAAGTAAGCGAAGTGTTTCGCTTCCTTTTGCAACTCCATTCTTATTGTATAGAAGTAAGCCAAGTGTTTCGCTTACTTCTTCACAATAAGTAAGCATTCTTTTTGTGAAAAACTAAGCGAAGTGTTTCGCTTCCTTTTGCAACTCTATTCTTATTGTATAGAAGTAAGCCAAGTGTTTCGCTTACTTCTTCACAATAAGTAACTATTCTTTTTGTGAAAAACTAAGCGAAGTGTTTCGCTTCCTTTTGCAACTCCATTCTTATTGTATAGAAGTAAGCCAAGTGTTTCGCTTACTTCTTCACAATAAGTAAGCATTCTTTTTGTGAAAAACTAAGCGAAGTGTTTCGCTTCCTTTTGCAACTCCATTCTTATTGTATAGAAGTAAGCCAAGTGTCTCGCTTACTTCTTCACAATAAGTAACTATTCTTTTTGTGAAAAAGTAAGCGAAGTGTTTCGCTTCCTTTTGCAACTCCATTCTTATTGTATAGAAGTAAGCCAAGTGTCTCGCTTACTTCTTCACAATAAGTAACTATTCTTTTTGTGAACAACAAAGCCGAAAATTTTGCAACTTCCATATCATAGACTTGTTCCAAGTTTATCTCGTCAACTGGCAGATTGACTTATTACAGATGACGAAATGGGCTTGGGGAAAATCTACTACTTACCCTGAATCATATTTTCTTAAATCGTGTATAGCGATTCCCCCTCTCTCTCCCTCCCCCCTGGATGAAGAAGCAGACTATTGCGAAAAAGAGATGTTGACAGGAAGGATTTATGGATTCATGTAAACTAACAGAACAAAATGAAACAGAATAGTGGTATCATCATAAAAAAGAATATGGAAGGATAGAGAACAAACAGCATTGGTATATTCAACCATTAAAACTTTTCAGGTCACTATTCAGTCGGTTGATAAGGTCCACGTGACAAATACTTACGTTGAAAGAATCGTTGAAACAAATTGCGAGAAATAAGCCCCCATGTGGTATTTGCCACGATTACTTGAGTGAATAGAACTTTGATCATAATGTTGAATAACATGGTACCAAATAGACGTGAGTGGAGTAAAATTGCTTCTCAATTTGATGCAATTGTCTTTGGTATATAAATGCCTTTCCTGTGTGTTCATGATAGAAACTGATCTTTTTCAACACCGAAAATGTTTGAGATTTGTGGTGACTCAAAATTCATGATGAAAAACTGCCAATTGAATTTATTCGCGGATATGTTCACCGGATATCTCATTTGAGAGACACTGAAATAGAAGTGTAGACATGTATGTAATAACTAAATGATCAAATAAACAAATGATACA
The DNA here is from genome assembly GCA_964020215.1 of Aurelia sp. 3 sensu Dawson et al. (2005). Classification (NCBI taxonomy): domain Eukaryota; kingdom Metazoa; phylum Cnidaria; class Scyphozoa; order Semaeostomeae; family Ulmaridae; genus Aurelia; species Aurelia sp. 3 sensu Dawson et al. (2005). The sequence continues at coordinate 14,773,886 of OZ026585.1, forward strand.
ATGATAATGAAAAGTATAATAATGATAACAACGATGATTATAATAATAAAAAACCCTATCGAATGATGTTCAGTTTTGATGGAAAGCGTCACCAGTCATAAAACTTCATAATTGATATTTCTTCATTGGAATAACTTTTAGTTTGAAATCAGGTCATTTTACCCATGCTTGTCAAAAAGTATTTTTTCAGTGTAATAGCTGTTGGTCAAGTACTTGCGGTCAACAAAAGTATTTGAAAGTAGACAAAGTGACTATAAGAATACGTCGTCAACCAAACAACTCCACAGTTGAACTGGTGGAAATGGTGCATAACATTAAACACATAGCAGATTGTCAGGACTTTGGTATATGTCTTGTCCATTAAAGTTAATATGTCAACAGTGATACAGCAGAACGGCAAAAGGGCAAATCGCAGATGTGGGACCTCTAGAACAACTCAAGGGCCTATTTTTTAATTCAAAAATCTGTCGGATGGACACTTGATACTTTGGAGCTACCGACTGCCCAAACCTTAAAGCGCATGGCTGCCTGAGCTGTACTCCTGTTTAAGACATCTGGTGGTCTACAAAATAAACCTTATGGACCTGCATCCTACCTTCCCTGTCCTGTGAAAATCCAGGTTTTGCTCGTCTGTCGGACGGACTAGATAGAAAGCGAATTTTTAGTGCTTGTTTTTCAGTTGCATTTCTTTGTTACCAAAAAGTATCTTCCTGTAAAGTTTTGGTATCTACGTATAGCTCAACTCTTCAGGATTGCATTTCAATCCATCTCTTTGCTTAAAATGATTATTGACATAGCTTGAGCATACATTAAATGCATGCAGTCCGTCTGTCGGACGGACACTGTCGGACGGACAAAATTTTCCTATCCTTTTGGCAGCGCCTACATCATACGAGAGACTCATATGCCTATATAGAGCTACTTCAAGCAAAATTCAGCATAATTCCATGCTAGAATTGGTTCTCGGCCCCATACCAGCTGAAAATTTCATTGCCATTCAGCACTGTGAAAACAAGTTCAAAAATGGCACGTTTTTGATCAAAAATGAGTTTTTACGCAGCAGAAATTGCACCGAACGATTTTTTCGTGAAAATAATGATGAAATGAGTCACTCTCTGTCGCCTGCAAGTACTGAAAACAGTTAAATTACTTTGCAACTCACAGAAGATCTGTTATTAGCAAAAATACGATTTTCTCTGAGTGTGACCAATTTCAAAATAGGCCCTCAACAAGAAAGTACTTAGAAATTTTGGAATACTACTAAGCAATTCTTCGCTGTAGGAAAAGTTGCTGATAATTGCATAGTTTTCCACACCAACATCTGAAATATTGAAAATAACTCGTTAGTTTGGCAAGTATGAGGAAAATTCTCGTCAAAGAGGACGCTATAGTTAAGTTTTCACCACGAAGGGCCCCAAATCCAGCATTAACAAAACATTAAAAAAGAACCCCTACGGAGTACAATAGTGTTCGTATAAAATCTGCAATGATGTGATATGCACTAATCTGTACATATGCATGGATCATGATTAGCAAAGGATATGACTTATCTCGCTTCTCGAAATTTCCATGCTTCACTGTAGGATACCATTTTTCAGCAAAACTTTAAAATACTCATCTAAAATGTGATTGCCAATTTCTATCAATGAATTGTTGAAGCAAAATTTAGGTAATTTACTATAATTCCATGAGAGAATTTCTGATGTCTTTGTTACTGTTAATTTTGGAGTTTTGTGTCGTAATCAAATCGACTCAAATTGATAAAATGAGGCCCTCTTGAAAATTCTACTGGTTTTCTTCAATCAATCTATAATTTATTTGCTCTCAACCTTAAAGCCTTGTTTTCACGTGATTGTTCCTGTCGCTTCCATCGATGGCAAATTTTCCAGCGACACAAAGGACACAATTGACGGAAGCGACTGAGTGGTTTCCATATAATCGCTGCTGTCTCGCAGTTTCCATCACAGATCCAAACAAGTCCAAACTTCGCTTAGTTTTTCGCAAAAAGAATAGTTACTTATTGTGAAGAAGTAAGCGAAACACTTCACTTACTTCTATACAATGAGAATGGAGTTGCAAAAGGAAGCGAAACACTTCGCTTACTTTTCCACAAAAAGAATAGTTACTTATTGTGAAGAAGTAAGCGAAACACTTGGCTTACTTCTATACAATAAGAATGGAGTTGCAAAAGGAAGCGAAACACTTCGCTTAGTTTTTCACAAAAAGAATGCTTACTTATTGTGAAGAAGTAAGCGAAACACTTGGCTTACTTCTATACAATAAGAATGGAGTTGCAAAAGGAAGCGAAACACTTCGCTTAGTTTTTCACAAAAAGAATAGTTACTTATTGTGAAGAAGTAAGCGAAACACTTGGCTTACTTCTATACAATAAGAATGGAGTTGCAAAAGGAAGCGAAACACTTCGCTTAGTTTTTCACAAAAAGAATGCTTACTTGTTGTGAAGAAGTAAGCGAAACACTTCGCTTAGTTTTTCACAAAAAGAATGCTTACTTATTGTGAAAAAGTAAGCGAAACACTTGGCTTACTTCTATACAATAAGAATGGAGTTGCAAAAGGAAGCGAAACACTTCGCTTAGCTTTTCACAAAAAGAATGCTTACTTGTTGTGAAGAAGTAAGCGAAACACTTCGCTTTCTTCTATACAATAAGAATGGAGTTGCAAAAGGAAGCGAAACACTTCGCTTAGTTTTTCACAATAAGAATGCAATACGAATGCAGAAGTTCGCTTAGTTTTTCACAGTAATACGGAGCTACATTTTAGCTTAGTAAGCGAACAAATTATGTCTCAAGACACAGGGATCAAAACAAGGTAAACAAATAATCAATCAAAACATCCGTGTCCTAACACCCTTAATATCTTTTGAGATGTTGGTTGGTCGGTTTAAGGTACCGTCTACCGTCTGGAAAAAATTCCAAAAATATGGAAATTCATTTATTTCTCGGACTGCTCTTTCGTTGTCCAGTCGATATTTTGGAGGATGTGAAAAAACTGAACTACAAATTTGTTTTGTAGCAAGAAATTTAAATGAGGAAGAAAGGTCAATCATTTTTTAAACAAAAAAAAATTCCCCATACGACTTCAAATCCATCGCTCATTGAGTTTTCACGAAATGTTGGCTAGAAAATGGTGGCGATGATTTCACTACACGTTTTTTTATAAGAAACTGGTTTATATGAAGAAACTAGTACTAAGATGGCCAAAATTTTAAGAAACTCTAGTAGTTAGTACTATGTCTGAGAAGTGCTAAGAAATTTTTCAAAGTTAAAAGCATGAATTTTTTAGCAAATAGATCGTTGAACCTTTATTATTGGGAAATATTATCTAAGCATTTGTGTTTTCAACAAAACAGACACTGCTTATTCCAATATGATGTTTTGAATATCAAGAAACATATCTGCAGCAGTGTTAGCGACCACATTGACAATTCGTGCATTCAAAAAATAAGAAACCAATTAAGAAACTTTTAGTACCAAAATGGACAAAATTTCTTGTTAAATTAAGAAACTTTTAGTACTATGGCCTGATCCTAGTTTCTTATAAAAAAAAACGTGTACTCGAAATTAGGAATCTGAGATTCAAAATTTTCTTTGCATCTGGTTTTTGGGATGGTAATCATTGCTTAAAATGACCATGCAGCATCCCTAAGCATAATTAAGCCTTTCAACTAAACTATGATACAAAACAATTGCCAATAACTTTTGATTTCAGTGAGCTAGTTACGCTCTATAGTTCGTGAAGCTCTTTTTGGGTCACCCGGTACATAATTAAATAAATAAGATACAAGGCATAACATTTCAAAACAGAATTTAAAACGCAGTGTTATAAAAGTCCGAATTGTTTAAAGTCCGAGCTGTTTATAAAAGTCCGAGCTGTTTATAAAAGTCCGAGCTGTTTATAAAAGTCCGAGCTGTTTATAAAAGTCCGAGCTGTTTATAAAAGTCCGAGCTGTTTATAAAAGTCCGAGCTGTTTAAAAAAGTCCGAACTGTTTATAAAAGTCCGAGCTGTTTATAAAAGTCCGAGCTGTTTATAAAAGTCCGAGCTGTTTAAAAAAGTCCGAACTGTTTATAAAAGTCCGAGCTGTTTATAAAAGTCCGAGCTGTTTATAAAAGTCCGAGCTGTTTATAAAAGTCCGAACTGTTTATAAAAGTCCGAGCTGTTTAAAGTCCGAACTGTTTATAAAAGTCCGAGCTGTTTATAAAAGTCCGAGCTGTTTAAAGTCCGAGCTGTTTATAAAAGTCCGAGCTGCTTATATGTGGAAAAGTTCGAGTCCGATGAAAGTCTAGCTCTGGTATGTCATGGTATCACCATAGTGGTATCACAAAAATCAAAGTTGTAGTATGAGCGTTCTACATTATCTGTATGTCCAGCTAGCGCCCTTCCAGCTTTTTATTTCTCTCTTAGGGCCCGTTTATATGAGGAAAAACACCTCACTTGCCAGGCCCGGGGTTGAGAGGTGAGATTCCACCTTCCAGTAAAATCCTTTGTTTTCTCATTTCCCGTTTACATGACGAACGCAACACCACCGGTATAGTGAAGTCCCACCTCACTAGGGGTGGAATCTCACCTGGGTGAGGTGAAATTTTTCCGTATAAACGAAACACCACCGGTATGGTGGAGTGAATTTAATTTATTCGTTGATTCTAATTGGTCAGTTGATTCGAAGTTCACGGAAGAGAGACCTTAATCCACCTCACCTCTCAGTCCCGGGGCTGACAAGTGAGGTGAAAACTCTCATATAAACAGTGAATGAAATTTACCTCGCCTCTTAGCCCCGGGTCTGGCAGGTGAGGTGTTTTTCCTCATATAAATAGGACCTTAAACTCATTTTTCCATCCTTCACACCTTTAGACCTTCCTTTGACAAAAGTCTTACTGGGTAAAGTTTTGAAGAATGGTGGTGACCTTGCATTACACATGCATTACAAACTCCCAAGACTGTTTGCCCTTGGGGACATACAAAACCTAGAGCCTAGGAAGTGTGGGGGGGACGAAAATAGAATAAAAGTAAGAACTGCAGGCTCTGGCACCCAGGGTAGCCCTCTGTTTGCTGCCATGATGTGCAAAATTGCTATCACTGCAAACAATTATGAAATTTCACCACATATTTTTTGGGTGAAATTTTGGGGAAACGGACTCATTTCCAATAATTTCCCCAATGGGAAATGGAGATTTCCGTTTCCCTTAAATTTCCCGTGGACACTTGTCCATTTCCCTTAAATTTCCATCCAAGAACTATGGGGAAATTCTGGTATTTTTTGCTGTGCTAGACTTTCTTTTAATGCTGATGCTTACAATGGCAGACAGAAGTAGATAATGGATTTACTGCAAGCATTACAGGAGAGTGCTCAAAGATACTGTAGCCTGTGTTCCATACTAGATATTGCTACACATTAGACTATGTTTACTTTGCAAAATGCCATGATCTGTGGACAAGGAAGAAAATCATGTCATATGAGGTACCATCTAGGCCAGAAGAAAGGCATGCCATCCAACACAATACACACCAACATTAATTAACTTCGTTCTAAAACTGCAATTGAACACATGAATTGAAACTAATGTTGTTTTGGGTTGTAATGAGTGTTTTAATTATACTACACAGTCTTGAAATTTGCAAAAAGTTTTCATATTCTTTGGGACTTTTTTTATCTCAAAACGCTGCAGTTTTACTTGCCGGGACACACATACTCCAAAATCTCTGCCCCGACATGTCTTATTAAAAAAACATTTGCAGAAAAGTGTGCTGCATACCTGCATACTAAGACTTTGAGCAGCACTTTCTTAACTTCATTAACAGCTGGTATTGTACTTTGGTGAACCACGTGAACCACGAGCATAGGTGCATGGGCCTGGAGAACAAACTGACCAATGTGGAATTCACACTGTACAGGTACAATTTTGTACCTTTGCAAAGTTGCTAGGTTCAAGAACAGAGTTTTTGTTTGTTTGTTTTTTTTTTGTTTTCAATTTGTTTTGAGTGGACTTGTCAGGATTTCTAGCTACTGAAAGCTAATTTAGACCTACTGTGCATGCCACATCCAAGCATGGGACCCCTAGTTGAACGCCCCTTCCGAAGGACGACGAGGTGAGTTGTGAGGTCAGGCCTCAAAGGTCACGCATCCGGAGTTTGACCTCGCTGACTGCGTATAAGCAAGATATCATGATATCTTGGTATAAGCGACTCGGCCACTCACCCCGCACAGCTCTGAGTGTCTGCATTGCTCCAGAGTTAATTTTTGCTATGGACCCATAGTGTCCAAAGTCGTACCGCTACAGTGTAAACGGAGTCTAAATGAAGAAAACTGTGCTATCCACCGTGCCCCTTCTGCCCTGGCCCAGAAGCCCCCTGCTTGCTGTGATGCTTTCCTTGCACCTACGTGGTGGCCTCAAACGCAAAGAAGGCATTGCCCATCTAGGCTAGAGGGCAGAAAGACACAGTAGAAAGGCAGCGTTGTATTATGTACAAAATACCTCCCAGCCAATCAACATCGTTATTCAAAATTCGTGATTCCTAGGTTCCGTTCCTTTAGTTCGTATTTTAGGAATCCACAGCCTTTTATCCAGCACACAAAGACCTATAACACAGCCTCAATAGGATCATGGACCTATTCGTGGTATTAAATCCGGTCTATTGTTCGTCATATTAACGTATTTCGATTTCCATCACTGTTAACCTTTCGTAACGTTTCCATGGCTACAACTCAGTAATATGGAACAGAGGCTACTACGTCTTATTGTTTCAAGTACTCTTGCGGAGCACCACCAACCAGCAGTGAAAAACAAATCTTTTCCAACGTTGAGTGAAAATACACCAGGTGATTCTTTATGCAATGAAATTGCTATAACAAAAAGATGTTAATTCACGCTGAGAGCTCTGTTAGTCCACTTTCTCTTTTCACAAGAAAGGCGACACTCCCTAGCGACAAGAAGGCGTGTTTTACCAAAAATAGAACATCTTTCCTGCATTTTTCAAAAGTACAGATGGATTTCCACTCAATAGACCTTTTAGCTATTCTGAAAAAGAAGCTGAATTGAACGATATTTCTGTTCATTCGAATGGATTTTCGAATGTGCACAATATATGCACGTATTTTTTTATAAGAAACTAACAACTTTGGCCAGTACTGACATTTCAGAATTTGAGTACGTTCTCAGAGTTTCTTACGAGGTTCACTAACGATCATCATGTTTACTTCCTGCTTCCTCAAGAACATTTCAAAGGAAAGTTTTTTTTTGAGTTTGAAGTCTTTCCAATGCTTAGACATTGTTTAAGTACCTGCCAAGTAATAGGAAATAAGTGAGGTAAAACTATGTTAAGGATTTCGTTTGTCAAAATAATTGTTTCTTAAATCGTATTTTCCGGGTGTGCGTATTTTTTATCAGAAACTAAGAATTTGAGCCAGTACTGAAAGTTTCTTAAAATTCCAAGATTTTGAGTACTCGGAGTTTCATGTTCCGTAACACTCTTCGTGTTTATCTCCTGTTCCTCCGAGAACATTTCGAAACAGGGTTTTTTTAGTCTGCGCGCAGACTTTGGCTACTGGGGAGGAGAGAAAAGAAAGAAAAACCAAAGTCTGCGCGCAGGCTAGTTTTTTTAAAGCTTTTCTGATGCTTAGACATTACTCAAGTACCTTCCAAGTAATGTGATTTGGCGAACAAGTGAAATAAAGTCAGAATAATAGGTTCTTAAATCATATTTTTCCAGTACTGGGCTTAATTCTTTGGCGATCTGAGAGTTGAGTTTCCTATAAGAAGGTTCTTAAATAAAAATACGTGTACTGGGATCCTTATAAAAAATTACGTGTAGTGATAGAAGCTCTAATGCCACTCGATCCGTCGAGCCTCGCTCGTAAAAATGTTCGCTTGATCCAAGAACAGCTAAAAGTTCTATTGGGTTTTGTAATGTAATTTTGTAATTGTAGTATCGTGAACAGATTATCGTATCATTTTTGGAGCAGCTAAATTCCTAGTTTTTTATTATAACAGTTAAAAATAGCTATAAATTGCTAACATCCAAGGAAAATCTCTGTAAAGCAGACTCAGGGCCAAATTCACGAAACATGACTCATATACCGGGCAAAATATTGCAAATTGACCCATAACCCGCGCATACACATGTATACCAAGCCACTTATAGGAGTTACCCCCCCCCAGAACAAAAATTTCTTTTCTTAACGTTTATCCATTACCAAAAAGCTGTTTAGTCTGTTCCCATCAATAACTTCATTCCAGACGCACGATGTCTCACGATGTCATCAAACTTTCAAATGTTCTCTCTGTCTGACATCTATGTAAGAACAACACGACTGAACCAACCTCATAAATCAGTGATTTGCCACTCTCTCATCAATGCCTATTTAAGCCGTCACTACCCTGGGTACCAGAGCCAATGAAATGATTTGGCTCTGTACCCACCCAGGGCAAGCCATCACAGTCTTAATTTCGTATCAATGTGGCTTTCACTGTCACCAACAACACTCCTTCGGGACCAGGATTAGACTGATTGCATGTTTTCGTAGTTGTCGCTATTGATAGGCTGATGGAAGCTCAAACTACGACTCATTGACTCTCACATTGAAAATTGGGACGAAGCTTTCACCATAGTCACCTATCGATTTCATAACTAGATGCGGAAACCATAGCAACATTGTACGAACTCTGGGCAATGGCGGATTGGCCTCAGTTGCCGGCACGAACCTCCAATACTTAAACACTTCAAAGTACAAGTTTACGGTGATATTAGCAATTAAAAAACGCTGCAGCAAGTATCCAGATAAATGTTTCCTTGATCCAAGAATCAACAAACCTTTCACTGTGAAGCAGGAGTTCCTCATTCTTGAGGCCAATAGACCAGTTTCACAATTAAATACGATCAAGGACCGAGATACAGGGGGGTCCAGGGGGGCCATGGCCCCCTCAAAATTTTCATTAGTTGCTTCAGTAAATCTTTATTCTTTTTATTATTTTAGTAGCTCAGAATATCAGATAGATACTCCATGTACTTATGTCGGGTATATCTCGTTCAATTTCTACCTTCCGCTAGTCTGGGAAGCTCTTTGGGGGTATTTATATGCTAAAAAACTTGTTTCACACCAGAAAAATGACGCTATTAACTCTACCGTGGCCTTTGGTAAATTAGGCTTTTTTACCGTTGGGAGGATGTGTACATCCCAATGTAGATTTACCTGTAAAAAGTTAATTGAAGAACAAAAATTGGCGTTGTTATAAGCAAATCTGAAGAACATGGTCTCAATTTTTTCCTGGGGAGTATCCCCAGACCCCTTCAAGGTTTGCCTGGCTTTGCTCGTCACCCGGTTTGCCTATGGCCCCCTCAAGTAAAAAATTGTATCTCGGTCCTTGAATACAATTCGAGGTAAAAGATGTGATTCCCTGTACAGCGAGAAATTTACATCATATCATTATGTTGCAAAGACAGGTACAAAACTATTTCATGCTTTGCTAAGAGCAATGCATGCTTGTGAGATTCAGATCCACATGATATCGAGGCAAGTGATGTTCGTGGAAGTATTTAAAAAGAATTGACGTCATTGGAAAGTGGTCTATTAGCTTCCATGAACTTCATCGCAGCAATGAAAATTTCCAACTGTTGAGGGTTGCTTGCCTCGCTCCTGAGATTACACCTTAGCCTCGTTCCAGAGTGCACACCTAAACGTGTTCATTTCCGTCTCAAATTTTTTTATGAAAGTCTGTAAGTCCCAGTTTGAGCAAAAAATGAAAAATGCTGTTGTTGTTGTCATTGTTGTTGTTATTGTTGTGATAACTGGGACTATATCGTGAGTCTAGACCAGGACTGCAGTGCTAGTAAGGCAGGACGAAGTCATATCTAGAAAGCTGGTCTGGAGTGCGGTATTCATGCCTGTAAGAGGTAGCCTTCTTCTCCATGAGGACTTTTCTAATTATAGCTTTCCACATAAATGCTTAACTTTATTCACCCAACTCAACTTTTTTATCTTCATTGTTAATAGAATATCTTCATTGATTTTAAATGCAATAGCCTGTTGGCTGATATGTTTAACGATACTGCTGATGCATATCTGTCATCGTTTAACATCAAGGACCGAGATACGGGGGGGTCCAGGGGGGCCATGGCCCCCTCAAAGTTTTTCAGAATTTGCTGCAGTAAATCTGTATTTCTTTATTATTCCAGTATTTAAGTATATCTTTCGTAAGTCCAGGAAGCCCTTTGGTGGTATTTACGAGCTAACGAGCAACTTCGCAACGGAGAGTTACCTATAATATCAACCTATATCGAGGAAACAAAAAATTAGCGCTATTTTAAGCCAATCTGAAGAGCATGAATGGCCTCTAATTTTTCCAGGGGGGTACCCCCAGACCCAACTTCAAAGTTTTGGCGCACTTTGCTCGTCGCCCGATTTGCCCATGGCCCCCTCAAGTAAATAATTGTATCTCGGTCCTTGTTTAACATAGCAAAAGATTGTTAAACTGTTCCAAGTTAAAAAAACGTAATGGAATTAGGTTAGAAACCTCAGAGTTAATTGAATTAACTCTGGAAACCTCAAATGCAGAGACTGAGGCATACCATCTGAAAATACAATCTATCCTGTTTCCAATGATATCCAGATCGGGTGGATTAATTGAATTTTTCATTGCTTGTTGTGAATTGTGGGATTGCGTATGTAATTACGTAATTTTAGTTTAGTGGTAGTTGAATAGTTCCGCATAATTAGTATAATTAGGACCTTTTATGAACCACGAGACTTTGATCGAAGAGAGTTGTTGACAGTTGTTGAAGGGAGTAGAATTTGAAGTTTGCAGCTGAGACTCGAGACTGACGAGAATTTGTAACGAGGAGAATTGAGAATTGAGACGAGAATTTTGAGATTCGAGAATCGAGTACTGATATTGAGGTTTTTGATAGACATGAGAATTGAACGTGCATTGGATTTTGTAAATAGTTGTATATAGTTTTTATTGCGGAAAGACGCTTACGTTCACGCCATCAGCTTGCTGTATTTGTTTGGATCGGATCGCTCGAAGAGACTAATAGAATAGCTGGCTTTGCCACATTACTTGAAGATCCATGACATTGCTTAACTAACGTTTTCGTAAGCATGGCCTTTTCAGATGCTGGAAAGTGATAGGGCATTTACATAGACGATAATCCACATTTGTGAGAGCATATTTTATCATTATCTTCAAATGCAGCTCATATGAATGAAGTTGTCTTTTTCCCTCATCGAGTGCTTCTAGGCCTGAAATACCTCGAAAAAATATTTTTATAATTCTTACGAGAAAAAGAGGTTGATTTTGCTTCTGCAGGATGTTGTATTTGAAATTGGGCATACTGACTACAATATGAATTAAATGATAAAAATTCCATTAAGTTATCTAAACTGCATATGAGGGCATATGATTAGAAGAAGAAAGATTGTACTATCAGATGGTATACATTACATGTACTAAACTTTTGGCAATTTCCTAAGATTTCAAATTATAGTTGGGTTGCATTTTTTCTGAAACAACCTGTATATTTTGTATAGAATTGTACCTTACATGTCTTTGAATTCTAGTTGTACCCATTCTAGCTCTGCTCTAAATTCGCGAGATTAAATTTCGCGCACCCTGGACATGATATACTAGCTCAGTTTTTACGACCCATCCACTATTGGCTTAAAATCCAAAATTATAGGAATTAATATCTTCTCTTTGGTAGGTCATTTACAATTAGAAGTCTCAAGGTTTTGTAAGTACAGAGGCATAGAATTTTAGATGATCATCTTTGCCACGAGGAGGCCCGGAGATTGCAATCACTTTAACTATGATGCAAGGTGAAGCCAGTTCAGAAATTTTTAAGAAGATGAATGACTTTGTTTTGCTGCTTAACGTGGAGCCATACAACAACTCAACTAAGCTTAATACCTTAATTGCAGTCTTTTATGTCCCACGTATGATGTATGGAGCAAATTGCGCTCGGATCATTTTTGCTCAATGCAGTTGTGCTTCCCATCTTAAAATCATTTGGTGTTTTTGAAGTCTAGAGCATGGTTTACTATCGCAGCATTACTTATAAAGAGGTAAAGAACAAGGCTTTGAGTCGAGCAGCCTGGGCCACGGCCCCGAAACTCCTCCAGCCTCTAGCTAATAGGCATCCAAAGTCCCTTCAGATACGACACATCTCCATTTAGCCTCAAAAGTTCTTCGTAAGAAGATCTGCAAATAACGTAGCAGAAAGCAATTCTCTATGAAAGATGCAAGGATGATTAAATCAATTCGCACAGCGCAGTACATACCTGTTATTTGCAGCCATCTTCGACTGCACTGCAAGCTCTTTAGCATTCTTCATAAAGCCAGCAACTAGATTCAGCGCTGTATGTTGTCGATTGATTTTTATACCAACCATCTCTCAATTCTTATGCTTGGATGTTTCTTCTGTAAATCATTAGTCCATTTGCTCTTTTATAAGCTCTGTTGTTCATGAATGATTTATTTCATTTCTTCAAGATTGTTTATTTATGTCATACATATTGATAATAGATTACAAAATTCATTTCTCTCACGTGATTTTCACAGATAAAGTGTTTTTGAAAAAGTTCCTTTGTTCTTCTGATGAGAAAAAAACAGCTGCCCCTTGATTACAATGATCTCATTTCATCAGAAGTTTGCAGATTTTGTTTTTATTTACGTATGATTTTGTGCATTTTCGATAGGTAATCTTCATTCATAATCAAACGAGGATACCCACACCACGGGAACTGCGGGGGCCATATCCTCTCTTCGTTTCGCAAGCAAGGGCAACGACTGAACCTCAGGAAACGTCTTTATTATCTGATACCAGGAGAAGTACAATCATGGGTTTTCATCAGTGTAACCTGAGGTCATTTGGCAAAAGAGTCCTTCGAAACAAAGTCTCTCAAATCATAGTCATCTATAGTTGCGCTCATGTTTCATGAGAAGCTCCATTTTAAGCTTGCAGGAGTGTAGCCCTGTCCAAAAGTTGCTCAAAATTTCTCGAAAAGTTTCTAAGAATTTTCGAAGAAGTTGTTCAAAAAAGTTGGCACTTTTGTAACAATTGTCCAAAAGTTGCCCAAAAGTGGCTCATGTATCGTCAATCAAGTCCAGGTGTCACATTATTGACAAATATGCATGGATTTAGTGTCAACGAAGCGTCAAGAATAGCCTTTTCATTATTTTTGAAGAAAAGAGCGAGGGTACAACCACAACTAGGCATCAGTTCCATTTCTTGCCAAAAGTCGCTGGGATCAGTTCCATGCAGTGGTTACAATCATGGCATTTGCATTTTTTACTACCGAGAAAAATGAGAAGAAATTTATTATTTATCTTTTTTGATACCATCTATTCCATTGGAACTCGAACAATATTTTTCAGAAATTACATTATTCCACTGTCTGGTGATGCAAAAAGCATAAGTTTCAAATCACGAAAGAGGTTTATTTAAAATTTTATGACAATTCTTTGGATCGAATGGCTGGGATGTAATTTTAGCTACTTTCTGGAATTCTGCAGTTTTGGAAACCTTCAATGTCCCAGTTTTTACACACTTGCATATGTCAAGTTTCAACTTAGAGTTTGAAACCTTGCTTGAGTCAATCTGGCGAGTAGTTGCTGATTTATGGCAGAGAAAAGGCAAAATAAGTGGTTGCTTCAAAACAGCACTTCTGTTGTTCTCCACTAATAGCAAAATAAAGTAAATTTTCAAATAAAAGGTTCTGGCATCGCATTTGAATTTTCACTACATTTCTTGAAAGGTAGAAACTGCTCCCTTGTGAATAGAATACACTGCTAACCCTTTAAAAGATTAAGCAAAAATTTTGATACCACGCTAGAGCCCTCTCTTTGAAAACTTACTTTATTTTGACATTGTTGGAGAACAATAGAAGAGTTGTTTTTGAACCAAGCACTGATGTTGCCTTGCCACTTTCTCTGCCATAAATCAGCAACCACTTTTTAGAATGATTCAAACAACTTGAATGACATAAATAAACAAATTTATGTCATACAAAATGCAATATAAGCATATTCACAAATGATGGAAATGCGAGAATGCAAACTGTTCTTAGGGAATCTTTCTGTCTATGAGCAGCTTTCTGGGAGAGAAGGGCTGGAATATTAGAATCCTCTAAAAAGATAAAAAGAATTGATCTTGCTACAGAGACCCCTTCTTTCATATTTCCTTCTTTATTGCTAAAGCATAGCAATATCTAAAGGAATGAATAAATGAAAAATCACTATCTGCAGGATATAACATTTCAAGATTCTGTATTTGTGGAGGAAATTAGCAAAATGAATGTAAAATGTAAAGATACTGACAAGTTACGACTATGCTGCATGACACATGAAATTGCGGCAATGATCTTTTACCTAAATGCACTGCGTTCTTGATCAAATTCTAATATTCTAAAGACATCGACGATTCTTAATTAGAACGCAATGTAGAATGCAGAGCCAATGCATCTTGGCAAAGGCTCCCAGCGGAAATTTTTAGCGCAAAGACCTATTGTTTAAACGAAATTGAAAATTTGAAAATGTTTTCCTTCTTTCCAGTCATCTTTCTCAAACCTTTCTTCATTCAACAAATTCTTCAATGTACACACATTGTGATGTCACTTGAAGTAGTTGATGAGACCATTGCAAACCAATCAATAGATCCTTTGAAATCCCCAATTATTTACGTAATCACAGAGTAACCAATCAGTCAATACTGGTACTCTGATGCCAAGGCTTATCCGTTGTGACGTCATGCAAACTTTCTTCAATGAATGCGATTGCAGAATGCAGACAATCTGTTTCATCAGTTCGCTTAGCTGCGGCTTTATCAGGCCGGATAAGTTGCATAAGATTCGTTATCCGCGCCAAGCTGATACAGGAGATACAGGAGTGGGCATCCTCTATTGCGGTGGCATCGCATGTTTACACCCCCCAGTAGCGACCCCGCCGGACCTTGTAGTAAATACAGCGGGGAAATTACGAAAACATACATTTTCATAGGGGATTAGAAATATCATGACTGGGAAATGAATTTTTAGGCTATTTTAGAATTTTTCATTTATGTAACTAAACAAACTTGCATCTTTATTTTGATATGGTTTTGGATAAAAAACTGTGCCGAATTTATGCATTTGACTCTGAAAATTGAGTGCTGAATCCGCAAAATTTGGAGCAAAAGAACTGAAAAGCTATCATTCGTATCCACGTCATTTGATCTTGTGAACAGGGACCACTAAGCCACGGGGCTGGGGGCTTTAGCCCCCCCCCAATAATTTTCAAGAGATCATGTTTACATAATCAGATATCGCCAATTATCTTAGTAAAGTTATCAACACCCTTATTTACGGGTATCTGTATACCCCTAAGGTGCCGTTTCTCATGCAGAAGACAATTTTCTAACATCAGACGACAGTGTTTTGAAAACACTTTATCTGGAATGAAACAAGCCTACGTCCTAAATAAGGGAGTGGTCATTTTTAATCCTGGGTACTGGGGCGGAGGACTTCTGGCCGGGTTGTGAAACCTTTTTCCATTATTTTGTGGGGGTAAGAACATTTTAAGAGCGATTTTTAAGGGGTACAAAACTATTTTGCTTGAAAAAATGGACTAAGACTGTACTAAGTCATCAATCAAAGATTGAAAGAAAAGTTGAAAGACTTCTGGAAATGATGAATCACTTAACCAGTATACGAAAATCGCCTGGGACAGCTCGGTATCTGTCCATGTATCTATGTTTTATGCAAAGACTTCTGGATGGGGTACTAAACCATTTTGCTGAAGGATGATGAGGTACGAAAAGCTTTTGCTCTGTTCCAGGTGGGGTATGAAATTTTCTCTCATATTGTGCGAAATTATCCTCCGCCCTGGTACCCAGGATAAAAAATGACCGCTCCCTAAGTGCAGGAGCATTCTGCCAAAATATAACAGTCTCATTACTGTAAATTCGTTACGGCAGCTTCAAACATTCAAAGATCCAGCAAGTGATACAAAGGTAAAATGCTTTCATGACATATACTGGTGTTTTCAAAATAAATTTCAGTTGCTGAAAGATTGCTGATCAGCGAAGTTATCAAAACCCGTAAATTGCTGAATGCTAACCCTGCAACGAGTGCAACAATAACACTTTAAAGCCACATTTCTAAGAAATTGGCTTCCCGCTCTAGAATTTCTAGAAGAGGACAGATAATATAAGCTCTATCGACGATCTGACTATTTTGATCAATAGACACAAAAACAGTATTCAAAATTTTGAGAAATTTGAAAAAAATTGTTGGATTTATTGGCGCTTCAAACTTAGACATTGAAGCGGTGTTTGCGTTATTCGGTTATGCTAAGTTCAAAATATTGGCTTCTGAAAAGTAGAGAGAATATGTTTCCATATCATCTATTTTTCAAAGCTGATACGAAAGCAGTGTCTTCATTCTTGGCATTTTCCTCCATGAGCCCTGAGCCACCGCTTTGAAATAAGGACTTGCAATGAAGTACATTTCCATTTATGATGCTTTTGGCGTGATTTAGTGATTGGATATGTTGCAAATGTATGCCTTTCCCAAGGTCTTTATGTCTATCAAAAAGGGCGTTGGTCACGTTTATTGCCAGAGAAGAGGGCGTGGTCCCAAACATTTTTCTTGGGGCTTCGCCCTCAGACTAGCCCTGTCCACAAGTTGCTCGAAATTTCTCGAAAAGTTGCTCAAAATTTCCTGAAAAGTTGCTCGAAAAGTTGCCACATTTTCAAAAAGTTGCCCAAAAGTTGCTCATTTATTGTCATTTTTTACGGTCTTATGCTATAAACATATGAATAACTGAGATCTATGGATAAGATTAACGACACCAAAGATGCTCTTTGTTTCACCTACAGCAGTTTCTTGGAAGTTTGACCCTTTCACGCTAATATTATTGGGTTCATCTGACGCATCTTCAGAATTTTAGCAAGAATCATTTGTTGATCATAAACAACAACAACAATAATAATCATGATCATCATCATGATGATGATCATCATCATCATCATAATTGTCATCATTGTCAGAAATCGCTAATTTCAAAGATCAGCTCTTCACAAATCAAGGCGTTGAATCCCAGCCTGACCAGAAAACATATGCTTTACATGTCTAATTTTCATCGCTGTTACAAAGAATAAACAAAATATCATTGAAATTCTTGTAATATTGTTAAAATGAGGACAAGTTGCTCAATGTTTCAAAAATTGCCGAAATTCCTAAAAGTTGCCGAAAAGACTGCAAGTTGCCCGAAAGTTGCCGAGAAACTTGTGGACAGGGCTACCTCAGACAACCTTCAGCTTTCTTACCCTTCCCAGCCCCCTCAATCCAAAATATGCGCCGCGGTCCCTGTTTGTGAATAAGTACCCTCTCGAATAAGCCCCCTTCGTAGCCTCCTCCCCTGGAGTGCCCGAAATTAGATAAGCCCCCGGGGGATTACTAGAGTTTTTACGGTATGGCGAATTACCTAAAGTTGACTTCGATCATTTCAATTGATCATTTCAATTGATCTTCCATGCAATTCATTTCAATTTGCAAATATTCGATGCCTTTTATTAATTCTTCCATGCATTTGTGGAAAGGCTGGGGACTGGACCGAGTATATGTACCTTGCGTTCCTTTGGCGATCAAAACAATTAGATCCAGCTGGCTGACTTTGAATGAAATCTTGATTGTTTCGATTGCCAAAGGAACGCAATGGTAGAGGAGGCCTAATCAATGTTTTGACGTTTATTTTTAGTTGCAGGCGTAGTGTTCAGTAGTATATTCAAGTTACGCGCTCGTTGCGTGTCTTTCTCCGGCTCAAATCTGCTATAACTTCTCGCAATCGATCTTTACTCGCAACAATGAGACCGGTTTGGGAATTGCTACATGCATGATACTGAGACCTATGATTAAATCAGCGCAGGAGGTTTGTGAAAGCACCGAAGACCTCTTCAGCCGAGTAGAAGGATGCAGCAAAACCAACGATCTGAGCACTAGCATTATTGGCAGCATTGACGTAATTGCGTTATATCCATCAATAGACGTAGAATTTGCGGTGAGTAAGTGCAAAGAGCCTATAAACGAAAGAGATGTAGAATTTCAAAAAGTAGATCTCAATGAATTAGGCCTGTTCCTGATGTTGACGACCAGCCAAGAATCGAGGGACAAATCACTTGTCAAAATAGCGTACGTGACTTTTGTGATTTTAAAATCACATGATTTCATCTGTGATTTTTTAAAGATTTTAATGATTATTTTGTGATTTTGTGTGTGATTTTTCAGTAATTTCCCAGTGATTTGTGATTTTTTGTGCTTTTTGCAAGTGATTTATTTGTGATTTTGTGATTTCTGTATCTGATTTTTTGTGATTTCAAGAAAGGTGTACGAAAAAAATCAGTGATTTGTCCCTCGCCAAGAATCATTACAGTCTAACGACGTCTTAAAGTTTTGCCCAACAAGAAAGAGCAAGGGACGAACGCCACCAACCCTCATCTCATTGCATCTGATAAATGAGAAACCTGAAAAGCGATGGTCAGGATGGACAAAGAGTAACTGCAAACCAGAAAGCTCACAAGCAATAAAGGAACTAGTTACGTATGCGTTACGTATCAGCTTACTAGCTTACTAGCAACCCTTCAGAATCACATCTACACATTTAATGGAAAGGTCTACCAGCAATTGAGAGTGGAGCCATTGGAGTAGCTATTGCCGACGATGTAGCTTTGCTATTTATGGTTTGGTGGGATCGAGAATTAAAACAAAGACTCCGCAGCAAAGGCATTTCCCTCCAAATGTATTCACGCTATGTCGACAATATCAGTTTGGTAGCTAAGGCCATACCGAGCGAAACAGATGAACAAAATGATAAAGTGAAAATGCAACATATCAAAGAAATAGCCAACGAGATGCGCACAAGCATTAAAGCAACCATTGACTATCCATCAAAAAACTCAAACAACAGAATACCAGTATTGGATCTTGAGCAATGGATTGAAAGTATTCAGGCTAACAACGAAGGAAAGCACCAAATCCTGCTCTCTCACTACATGAAGCCAATTTCAAGCAAGCACCTAATCAAAAATAGCTCAACACTGTCACCTCAAACCAAAATAAGTATTCTAGTGGCCGATCTAGTTAGGTTAATGAG
The DNA here is from genome assembly GCA_964020215.1 of Aurelia sp. 3 sensu Dawson et al. (2005). Taxonomy (NCBI): domain Eukaryota; kingdom Metazoa; phylum Cnidaria; class Scyphozoa; order Semaeostomeae; family Ulmaridae; genus Aurelia; species Aurelia sp. 3 sensu Dawson et al. (2005). The sequence goes on from OZ026585.1 coordinate 14,793,026, forward strand.
GAACGTATCGTCCCAATGCCAGTATGACGAAATGACAGCAGCATCCAACCAGAGAGCGCCGAAGGGGGGACATTTGTTCGGCGCTCCCTGTATCCAAAATTGCGTGCAAAGAATGCAATACTCAGGATACAATCAGCAGCGACGCTTGCAAGTTTACAAGAGGGCCAAATGGAAGTTTGACAAGACAATATGATTCAAAAAGATAGGAAGGGAGAATGTCCAATGAAAAGATGCAAGTCTTGAGGGAGTGGCAGAAGGGACAGAGAGAAAGCAGAAAAGAAGAAAACATGGTATGCAAAAGGCGGATACGAAACACCTCTTTTTGTAGATTCATCACCAACAGCGAATTAGCAAAACACTGCCAAAAAGCACTAAGAGAAGCAGAATTGAAAATTCGTGTTGTAGAAGGGGCTGGACAGTCAAGCCCTTGTAAGATCTAATTAACTAAACGAGAACAGCTGCAAACAAGATGATTGTAAGACATGCCAGCTGAACCCGACAGCGAACTGCAAATCAAGAGACATAGTGTACAGAATATGCTTCGGATAACGAGGTGGTAGACTATATTGCATAAGTCCCTCCAACTTACGCTTGTTGTTGCAGTTGTTATCGCTTCGTATGAGTGAAATTGAAACATCAGATTATAAATGTTGAACGAATACAAGGAATCACATCATCAGTCTAATAACGAGGAGGACTGTGGAGAATCCTATATAGGGGAGTCATCTAGAAGCTTGGGCGAAAGAATCAACGAATACATGCACGGATATGAGAAGGAAGACAAGAACTCGATGCTATTCAAGCATATAAAAGAGAAGCATGGTAGTGTGCGGCAGGAACTGGAAATAAAACTAGCGACAGTTGCTGGTGACGCAATGTTACGTCAAGTCACAGAAGCAGTTTTTCTCCAGACCGAGACACAACTGCAACGACGCATATTTTGATTAGACTTATGCCTTTTCGTCCCTTGTTTCCCTGCGTTCTTTGATTTGCTGATATCACTTCAAAATGGCCTAAACAGGTGGGAGTTCTCGTACACTCAACAAAATCGCTTCAAAATCTGGTTTAAAGAGCTCGAACATTGAAAAAGAAACTTTTAGTACGAAGAATGATGTTGTCTTGACGTACAAAACGCAAAATGCCTACCTTTCAGACAGCAATCTTCCTCTGTAGGACAGTGGCACCGCCAGGATATTTTATTGGTGGGGCAAAACGGGGCGGGGTCTGGGGCGGAGCCCCAGAAAATTTTACTTGGACCATGCCCTCTACTTTGGCTATAAATGCGACCAACGTCCCTTTTATAGACTGACGTAAAGATGTTAAATAATACGAATAGGATACTATTTTAGGAAAACCTGCCTGACCGTCCAACCTGCGACCAAGCGTCCAACCTTTTGATCCCCAAAGATTTCTGCGACCAACTTAACACGCACCACTTTGTAATGGAATTTTCAAAGGCCGATCATGATCACTCGGGTTCAGAAATATGAAGTATATACAGCTTTTGAAAAAGCGGGCATCGGGCTCAGCAGAAACTTCAAAGCTCAGTATTGATTGAGGGGGTCTGGGGGCAAAGCCCCCAGGAAAATTTTTATAGATACACTCTTTACTTTGGCTTAAAACACTTCTACCGAACCGATTACATATTAGCCTGTGCTGCATTGGAATTTTTGATCACTTCGCAACAATTATCTAAATTTAGCATCTCCGGCAAAATTTTTAAACATGATATTTTTTGGCTTAGAATTCCTATCCTGCATGCCATCTTTACCAAGACCAAATGGGAAACTTTCACAATTTTGTAACTATTTTCAATGAATCATCTCCGCAGGAAAATTTTTGCGCAAACACACTCTACTTTGTCCAGAATGGTCCTCACAATCTAGTTTCCATGGCCTCAAAAAATGCAAGTCTTGGACAATTCCATGATAGTTTTTCTGGAATAGTTTTCAAAAAGCCAACTTACTCTATGGCTAAGAACAAGTCTCCCAGTCACTTTCCAGCATTTCGCCTAATTACCATATGCACTACCTTATCTATACAGTCAGCTACCCAACTTCTTTCTCCTCTTTCGCGAAGAAGATCTCGACTTACGTCCTCCACAAGCTATGTTGATGATATATGCAGAAGCTACAGTGTAGAAGCAAAATAGATCCATCGCAGCTGCGAGAACTCCAGGCTTCTTCAACCGTTCTTTAAGAGCAACAACAACAACATTCTGAATAGCGGCCCCTGATTGGTTAAAAACTGAATTCTAGCGATTTGATTGGTGAATGTTATTAGTCCCTCTTTACCAAGGAACGCAGGGAAAAGGGAAACAAGGGACGAAAAGGCATCAGTCTATATTTTGATAATGATTAGACATTCTACCATGTCTACTGAAGATCGAATACGATATGAAACAGAAATCAGATCTAAGAATTCCGACCAAAAACACAAGAGAAGCGCAACAGAGTGCAAAAGAAAATAATGGAAATTTTCGTTTTCTCGAAAAGTCACTGCATGATTTGATCTCCAACAATCATTTTGTCCTCATAAATATTTCGTCCTCTTGGAAAAGAGATTTGCCTAGACGTTTTGGGATTTGTAAGGGGAAGCAATTGACAGCTAACAAGGTGCCCTCTTCCTGACTTCGTGGTCCAGAGGGGGCCACAGCCCAGAGTCCTTCTTCATTCCCAACGCAAGTAGAAAATGACTGCATACCTTGCCTATTTTCTCTAAGAGTTTTCAAATGAAGCGTAGGCATTTAGCGATAGCTATTTCTAGTACAGTAAATATTTGCACTGTATGCCCCCAACAGTGATAAAGAAGCGCTTCCCTTCCGTATCTTTGGTCCCCTTTTGGTCCCCAAGAACTGTCTGAAGATCCAGTGAGCCCGCAAAGGAGCCTGGATGACAAAGACTCCTTAATTTTCACTGGGACCCCACTCTCATTATGCTTAGTCTGTGAATCAGGCTACATAGTCCAGGAAATAAGTGAAAAAATCGTGCACTTTTGGATACCAGCATGAGACTTGGCACAGACATAGAACTTTGTCTACTGATCAAATTTTGATATAGAAGCAACTTCAAAAATGGCCCGTTGTCATGGTAACCAACTGACAATGCATTCTTTAAAAGTCCCTTCGTTACGTCAATCTTAAAGTTCTAATTTTGAAAGTTAGATTGTTTTTGAAACAATTTATGCTTGCAGTTGATTAAGTAACGGGAAAAAGTATTTTCAACCGTTTTAGAAAACGTAGTTGCCATAGAAACCACAACATTCGTGACGAAATGGACCGTTTTGCTTAGATTTTCATACACTCGATTACATTATTTCGGAAAAAGTCTAATAACACAACTTTGATGCAACTTCAACATTTTCAGATCTTTTCCAACATGGTAGGGTTGCCATGGCAACAAAATCTTTTCATCAGACTGCCTACAATGGAAACTAAGAACGACTGAACAAGGCACTATGTCATAGAATCCGTATTTTGTCTTCAAATTTGATAGCTACGTGAACTTTTGTTAAAAGTTTCTAAAGATTGGTAACGTCATTGTTTTGTGCATCTTGTAAAGATTTCAATTTCCACTTGAGAAAAAAAGCGCCAAAACGCACATAACGATAGGCCTTGTCCACTCTTTGAAAATGGACAAAACGTCGAAGGCTGCTCCTGCTGAAGAAGCTTCAACTTTTTAAAGCTATTACCATTGGAAGACCGAAAGGCAAATAAAAAGTACAAGAACTGGTTTTCGTTCGTCAGCTATATCAAGCAAGATAAGAAAAGGAATAATTTACTCTGCTGGTCAGTGAGACAATAACATGAGACTCTTTGACAAAGAATTTTTTTAAATTTTCAGAACTGTTTCTCGTCAATCGCCGCGGCTTTTCCCTGCCGTGGAATGCTGTAGTCATGTGTTAGAGCTTTCGAGCGATTTGATTAGTTGGCGCCATAGGACGCGGCGGAAAAGTTAAAGTAAATCCGACTTTCAAATACGCGTGTAGCGGAGCGACTAGAAGTGATCATTGTTAGAAATAAACAATGCAAATACAGCAGCCGCTCCGCTGCGGGCGGAAAAATCCGCCTAGTGGAACACCGGCTTAAAGATGTATACAGCAAGCAAGTAGGCTTTTTGCACTTGCAACTTGTCTTCCATCATGCCTAGCTTTAGCAGTGCAAGACTTCTTGACGAGTTTTGAGGAATCCCGCATCTGCATCCAATATTGCTCATATCGACCTTGTCCACTTGCTATTCCCAGCATGTAGGGTCCGGTAGCTGGATGCTTGTTTGCATTTGTTGCCACACAAAGCCGGCTTGGAATGCCCTCGCTTTGCATGTTGTTGCAAAGAATCCTCCGTAGGATAGGCTTTCAACTTCTCCGTCTTTCATTGTGAGCAACTAATTTGGTTATTCGTTAACCTCAGGGAAAGAGCGCAAAGGTAAAATGTGATTCAATTTGACTGATGTTGTCTGACATGTTAGATATCTAACTCATAGTTGACTATGTCTGATAACTGACAATGATGCATGAAATTTCTGTTGTATCTACTGCCTAGAAACTCTTCATAGCGCTTTATACAGGGCAAACGTAGATAAATATTGAGGCCCCCTAAAGGATCTCGGGCTCCGAATCTCTAGGACATATTTAAATGGGCTTCGGGCTCCCAAAGGCAAAAGTGCCGTGTTCCAAGGCTCCAGTGCAAGGATCCAGAGGCTCCATTTCTTAAAGGTGATCTGAAGTGAAAATTTTTATTGATGCAGATGAATGGCACTGTTGAATGATAAAGAATGTCATTAAAATCTTTTTGATACTTTGTTTCATCTTCGAGTTATCCACTACTTTGTAAGATTGGCTGATGACGTCATTTTGTTTGCAAAAAGTACGAGAAAGTATACAAGGTTGACCACGTTTCCAAAGAGAAATAAAGTCAACGACCTTTCCTTCAAATGAAATGCCTTTCTAAAGGTAACATCAGTTGATGAAACAATGTTTATTCCATTTATTCCGCTCAGCTGAAATTTCTCCTAAAACTGTAACCTTCCAAAGATCAGATACAGCATCTTTCCATATAGAATCGTAAAAATTTGCAAACAAAATGACGTCATCAACTGACACTTGAAATCAGTGGATAACTTAAAAACGAAATGAGATATCAAAAAAATTTCAACGGGATTTCTTATCAATCGACAGGGCCCTTCGTTAGCATCAATAAAAATTTTCGCTTCAGATCACCTTTAAGGTTCGAGAAAACCACCATGGGAATTGTTTGGGCTCTAGGGATCCAAGCCTTCAAAATGATGAGCGCCAAGGCTTCAGCGGCTCCCCCTTTGGAGGCCTCAATATTCAAGGTGTGCCTTACCACTGGATTGCTCTTGCACCTGCAAGGTCTGGATCCGATATCATCCAACGTCGAAGTTCATTGCTGTTTTCGGTTGAACTAAGCCTTCCCCAGTAGGTCTACTTAATCACTGAGTACTTGGGGATATGTGCCTGCAAATAGGTTCAGTTTTCGGCTGAAAATGTCGGAACAGGATTATGCCTTATATGTCATTGTTCGGCACATGTCTTGCCGAACACTTTGGCAGTGCTCGGCAGCACACCCACAATGCAGAGAAGGTATTAGAGTCGGATTTCTGTAAGATTCTGTGGGACTTCTCCATTCAAACGGATAAGAAACTGAATCACAACAAACCAGATACTATAACTGTGAAAGATAAAGTAAATAAAACATGTCTCATCATTGATCCATCGTGCCCCTTTGACTATCGTAAAGTAGTGAAAGAAGAAGAGCAATTATCGAACTATGACGAACTCAAATACGAACTTACAAGAATTTGGAGCATGAAGAAGGTAACTATCGTACCCATAGTAATGGGAGCTCTCGGTACAGTGACAGAAAGGATAGATTCTTGGATAGAACAGATTGGCATAGACTGTTTAGTTGCACTGCTGCAGAAAGGATGCCTCCTTGGATCAGCTAGGATCATAAGAAAAGTAATGAAAAGCTAAGGATAAGAAGAAGAAGACTATTTATGATAGACATGGCTACAGGCAGTAGCCCGCTATAACATCCACCAGGAACATGAATGTACCTGAGAACAAACCGATAATAATACACCAGCTTTCGAATGCTTGAAAAGAGGCGCAGAGAATAGGTGAAAACGAAAGTACTCGAAGATTACTGATAAAAATTGAAGATTTTTGGTCAGAAGTGAAGTTTCGGGTTTTGGCTCTTTTACTTGCGGGTCTTCGGATTTTCCTAATTTGGGTCCAGGTTTGCGGGTTCTACTACCACCCAAAGCCCCCCTTGTTGTTGTCAAGAAATGCAGTTTGGCTGAGTATTAAGAAAAGGCATGGATCCATTCTGATCTGCAATTGCAAGAAAGGATGCCAGGCAATATGCAAGTGCAAAAAGGACAATTCGCAGTGTACACCTGTTTGCTCCCGTGATCTCAAATTTCTCAATGAAAATGCGTTTACAAGATAGGCCAAGCAGTGGCATTATCAATCTCAAGAAACTTTTGACAAAACTTCACGTAGCTGTCAAACTAGAGGACAAAATACGGACCCTATGAAATTATGCCTTTCTTTCAGTCGTTCTTAGTTTCCATTGTAGGCAGTCTGATGAAAAGATTTTGTTGCCATGGCAACCCTACCATGTTGGAAAATATCTGAAAATGTTGAAGTTGCATCAAAGTTGTGTTATTAGACTTTTTCCGAAATAATGTAATCGAGTGTATGAAAATCTAAGCAAAACGGTCCATTTCGTCACGAATGTTGTGGTTTCTATGGCAACTACGTTTTCTAAAACGGTTGAAAATACTTTTTCCCGTTACTTAATCAACTGCAAGCATAAATTGTTTCAAAAACAATCTAACTTTCAAAATTAGAACTTTAAGATTGACGTAACGAAGGGACTTTTAAAGAATGCATTGTCAGTTGGTTACCATGACAACGGGCCATTTTTGAAGTTGCTTCTATATCAAAATTTAATCAGAAGACAAGGTTCTATGTCTGTGCCAAGTCTCATGCTGGTATCCAAAAGTGCACAATTATGGCAAAAACCGGCACTTATTTCCTGGACTAACATTATGCTATGCTCGAGGACCATGACTTGTGAAATTCCCTTTCCTCTGCCAAATTTCCTACAATTGTCCTAAGCTAAAACAAGACGCCATCTTTGAGCATTGTAAAGATTCTTGGCCTTCGAATCAAGTCGATATGCTGTAGATGAAGAGATGGAACAATTCAGAATAGACCTATCTTTAATTTTATTACCATTATTTGCTCTGCTCGTGAATAGTTGCGAGAAATGCGGCGTTGGAACTTGTTTGAAAGGGAGGTGTTCTTGCCCGCCTGGCTTCTGGGGAGCAACTTGCCAGTATGGACGGAAAAGGTACGCATGATTATGGTGATGTATTTGGAGAGTTAACCCTCTAAATTAACTTCAGGTTATAGGATATGGATACTGCTGCTGTAAAACAGTTTATTTGATTCCTAAACTTCTTTCGTGTAAACCCATGCAGCAATTTACACTACAGAATATTTTTATTTTGGGAACCCTTTCAAAAATTCCTGTCCACGATATCGGTAGGCCCAACCAATGCATTCAGAAAGTCTACCAGTGCGTGACTAATTCTAAATATGTCATTATTGTTTACAATTTAACCGTTTCTGCCGTATTGTTATGATTATGATCATTCGAGACCATCACGAGTTGACAGTATCTTGGTCGTGAGAACAAATTACTTTGGGATAGAATTATCAAGTTATAGTTTGTTAGGATGGGATGTCAACAGTAGCAATGTGCATGTATTCTTGCATATACATAAGGAACTCTTTACGTGTACCACATACAACACAACAGTCAACCATGCAAGAAATTTTTATGCAAAAAGTTGAAACTACTTTGACTTTGGTGTCAGTTTAAAGCGTTAGGAAAGTGTTGAAGCAAAAACTGGTGGAACTAATGAACCGCTGAAAATGAAAGTGAAAGATGTGACAAGCTTTTTCCAGGTGGAGATGTTAAGTCAAATGTAGATGATTTGTTCAGGGCTGTAAGGGAGTAGGCCAGTTTTATACGTTTGGCCAGTGACAGTGAAAATGAAACATTGGAGCAATTATATTAGTTGTGAGCCTAAAGGAATCTCCTGAAAAGAACCCACCCCAGAATGGATGTGCAGTAAACATTTACTTCAATGAGATATTTGCAAATTACTTGATAGTTGAGAACAAGGGATGAAATCATAGCAATGATGCGCATTACAATGTCAACCTCAGAGTTTATTTGGTCAAAACAAAGGTGAAAACAATGTTTCAGAACAATAGCGTCAGCATTTCAACTCCCCAGCAAGGCCAAACTACTTGACCCAAATTTAGTCATCCTAAAGCAATATGAAATAATTTTATAGATTCTCGTCATTGCCTGCCTGAAAATGAAGCCTGCATTTGATACTTTATATTCTATGTACAAAATGAAAAAGTACAGCCTGCTCATCAATCTCAATATTTGTGACAGTTTTATATCTCATATCACTTAAAACTGCAAGACCACACTTGAACCATATTGGCAGTGATCTGTTACAAAGTTGTTACAATCCAAAATCGATTGCACTGCTTCAGGTCAACACTTTTCTGTTATTAAGAACAGCGTAAATTGCTGGAATTATTTTCCATACCAAAATGGGAAACTTTGGGGAAATAAGCTTTTGCGAATCAGGTTTCTTATCAAATTTTGTTTATGTCTCAAATGTTCCTCACACTTCAAATGACTCCTCGGAATTTTCAATGGATATGCATGTTGTAACATATTTCGAGATGGTGTCGCTAGAGAAAAGAGGTCATGATCACATATTCAATTTCTTATTTTGGGAAATAACAAGAGAATAAACTTTCCGGAATTTCACATTTAAAAGAACTTTTGGGAGAATAAACTTTTGTGAGTTGGGACCAGAAATGTGGAGAGCAGGAAGGTTTCCTCCTGCAAAGTTTCTTCCTAAAGCACTTTGATTACTTAATGCAAGAAAACTCCCAGAAACTTCCCTTTTTGCTGTGTTTGGCAACAGTCAATAAAGTCAGCCATTTGTCTATAAACACAGAGCATTTATCCGTGCCAAATACATTGTTGACAATAGAATTTACCCAGGGGCGGACTGGAGTGCAGTAATTCTTTACCGGGAAATTTGCTGTCAGGGGCCCCCAAATTAGGTTCAGCTTTCATTTCTGTTTGTAAACTAGCATGTTTGAAAATATACTTTGTAGGATTTCTAGCTGTGCCGGCAGATGTTTAGCTATTGTATATGGGAGAGTAACGGTAACCAAATCAGGGGAAACAAAGGCCTCTTTGATGTGGCCAGGACAGGCTATCAAAAAGCCCCCAGAAAAACTTTTCAAGGACATGCCTCCTACTTTCGCTTAAAAACAAAAATTCTTTCCTAGCCAGTGCTGGGAAGTTTTGAACATGTAATAACAGTTGCCCCTATAAATAGCATCCCTAGGAGGATTTTAGAGTAAGGATAATTTTCCTTGGTTTGCAATGCTTACCTTCATCATATCTTTGCCCTGGGGGCGGGGGTACTTGACCTAAATTTGTACTGGGGTGTGCTCGCAAAAAAATTCCTAACCTGCCTCCAGAATAGAGGATTGCGCTAAAGGTGGCGGCGAGGAATTTTTTACCGAGATGCACTACGCTCTTTAATTGAATTCCTGTAGAATCGTTAAAGATTTTTAACTCAAACGCAATGCATCTCGGTAAAAAATTCCTCGCCGCCATCTTTAGCGCAATCCTCTATTGTTGCCTTCAAATGATACTGGATTGCAGAAGACTGTGTGGGGAACCATTGATACAATCTCGGTTAGGTGAGGAATCAAATTTTTACAACCATTGCCCTGCCTAGTAGTTGACCATGGACACATAAATGAAAACATGGCACAGGACATTCAAGGTCAGTTCAGCAAACAGTGTGCAACAAACCCATCAAGTCTCACAAACAACCAACTGACTGACCATAAGGAAAATATGCAACCTGTTTGCCAACAACGGCGCATAAAAATGACGAGAAATTAAAATTGAAATTGATCCAACTGTGTCTTGGGTTTGAGAAGAATGATTTACAAAAGGAAAACAATTTTGAAGAGCTGATGTAATCTCCTTCTCATATGACTGAGATAACAATATGAATCTTAGTAAAAACTGAGATAACAATATGAATCTTAGTAAAAACTTTAGTGCTATTAGTGTGGAAATTTTCATGTGAAAAATCAAACAACTTTTAGTACTTATCTATTTGTTGATTCAAATTTCGTATGAAAATTCAATTCAGTTTTATTTGTCTATACAAGTTGTTAATGTACAGTAAATCTTTTGTCATATTTCATTTTTTTTAAAAGGTCACCTTTCAGCTGAAGCCATTTTTCAAGGGGACCTCAATGGGGCTGGGCTCTAGTGTAGCTGAATCACAGCGTTTACTTTAATCATCACAAATATTTGTGTCTGTTCCTGGTTTAAAATATTGGAATATTTATATAAAGAAATTCTTTTTCTTCATTGGATCATTCAAAGGGAATCAACACAGTTAAAGCTTGCCTGGGCCAGGTTGAAAATACTGTATGATCTATTGTATGTACTTGATAACTTCCACACATGCGGCTCTATTTGTGGAGCCAAAGAAACAGTGGATGTGTAGGAGTTTTCTTTAGCCTTTAACAGTATAGCAGTTGTGGCCGTAAGTAATTTTAGTGGCGCGCGGTAAAACCACGCGCCTTGCATATCGAGGTGCGTGATTTTAAGTGCTTTATTTCACTCCGTGACCAACAGGTTTTGGAGGTTGAGGACGAAAAAAGTGTGTTTAAGCACTTAGTATTACAAAACAACACTGGAAATGAGTTGAATAAGGAGGATTGATATTGTAGTTTGAACGGTTAACATCAACAGAAACAATCCCATTCTCCTTTGTGTTGAAACACTTGTATTTAGGCCGTTTGATGATGAATGCTTTTCCTTGTAGTTACTCCGTATCGCTGCGGTAGTCCTGGGGTGAAGGGTAACTGAGTACCTTCGTTTCTTCCACATCAAATCATCTCCACATCGTTTTCATACATTGAATTTATGATCAACAAAGTCCATAGATTCGGAACACATGTACTCCAAGGGCATGTTTAGTCTCCATGTGACCTTGTCCGAATTATGATATTATGTCATTGCCACAGACAGGAAATTCTTGGATTGAAAGCAACTATGATCAGCACCAATACTGTATTTCATTTAGATAAATTAATTTTTGCAAAAGGATATCAGTTTTTCAAGAATATCCAACACCCATTGCCTCAATGATAAAAGATGAGGTGCGTGATTTGGAGGCAAAAAGACTTCTTAGGCACGTGCGCATGTGCGTGATGAGGCGCTGGTGCACGATCGCGCGCCTCAAATGGCCAGGTCTGATAGTGACTACAAGATAGAACTATATGCCGATTCCTTTAGACTTGGGGAACTCTTCAATATTCTCTCTTTTGTAGAATAACAAAGACAAGTGGTTATTTTTCTGATGGGCCAGTGGATTATATCAAAATAACAAAACTTTCATGGTTTATTGACAGCCAAAGGTATGAGTTAAAAGACTGTATTTTTAGTAAATTAAGAGAGTCAGAAGCTTAAGAGCATTGGGCACTACAGCATAGTCCATTGCATTTGATTTCCTCAGCAGTCAAAATTGCCTTAAGCTTGTTTAAACACCCATTTCAAGTCATGTGACCATATTCTTGGAATGTTTCAGTATTGTACTACGCTTTGTGTATTGTGCAAGTTGTCATGGTGCATAATATTTAAAGGATTTGAAAAATGGTTTCATCAATAAGTGTATCACCTGACTTAAAACCCTGTGCTCCCCATGATCCTTTCTGGTCTTTGAATTTCATGCTGTATGAAAAAGATTATGGCTTAGATTGCAAGGCTTTTTGTTGTTTCAACCATGGGCCAAAGTTACTGTGTGAGTGGTCGAGTGGCTTAAACAGTTTTCGTCAGGTGTTTGAAGTTAAGCTTGGTCGAGTGAGGTCAAAGTCTGGATGGGTGACCTAGGAGGCCTGACCTCACAACTCACCTCGTCGTCCTTCGGAAGGACGTTTAACTAGGGGTCCCATGCCATGCGGCATGCACAGTGGGCCTAAATTAGCTTGTAGCTAGAAATCCTGACAAGCCCACTCAAAACAAATTGAAAAAAAACCGTCAAATGAAAGTTGTGAAGTCATCGCTTTGATCTCAAACAAAAGACCTTCCCAAGAGTAATTGAAGGATTAGGGCAGCTTTTCTCCTTAGTGCTATTTGATTCCCAGTATTCTTTAGTCAAAGTGCGTTGTTTACAGTAACTGTGATGCTTTGCTGGTTTGTGCACATACAAAGGATCATGGGGAGTGTAAACAGCAAGTGTAAACAACCCTTAGCTGATTTTGTCCATAGTCTTTCAGGTAATTTTGTCTTCTTCATTTAATGTCTTGAATGTGTCCTACTTAACAATGTTCTGATGAAGCAAAAACAGTTGTCTCTATGTTTGAAAATTGCTGTTAAAGACAAATGACGGAGATATAAGGCAACTTAAATCAGGGGCCTGGGCAATCTAAAAATAGCCTATTGTATTCCTATATATTCTATGATCTCAAAAGATTGTCAAAACAATGGGACAAATGATGGCAGGCGGCCATCTTTTGCTCTTTTTGTAAGCTAGGCGTTATAAGACGTAATCTAAGACAACTTAAATCAGGTCCCTGGGAAATCAAGACATAGTCTATTGTATTCCATTATTGTATTTGATGATCTCCAAAGATTATATAAAAACAATTGGACAAATGATGGCAGGCGCCCAAGTTTTGTTCTATTTTTAAACTTACCTCCATATATCCGTCGTTTGTCTTTAATGTTATATGGTGATTAAAGAAGCTCATGATTTATTGATGTCTTCAGTAGATGATCAAACAATAGGGCAATGAGCAGAAATGCAGTGTTTTTCTGTTCAATTTTGAATTTAGATGGCTGCAATGCAGCATATATCTCTGTTGATTTACTTCCAGGTTCATTATTCATTTTCATTTAAATGTTTTGATTGTTCTGTAATTTTTGTTTTTCTTATTATAAGAAGTTTATCAATGACTGACATGAAAAATGATAGAAAATAGTGACCAAAAACCACCAACTGCGCTTTAAGAAATTTTTCAGCTGCCATACATGGCCAATTTCTATGCAGACACTTGCAGTATGAATTTCCAGTTCTTCAGGAAGTGAAACCCACTATCTTCATATTTCTGGCCAGATGTCTTAACCATTGCAGCAAGGAAAAACATTTTGCATGAAATATGGACATAATGCCAACTGCAATTTAGTTTCAACTGCAAGCTAGGGCTGTTTCCATCTTGAAGTAATGAAAGAATTTGTATCTACACTCGCATTATCTAAAAGATAATGAGAAATCAAAGTTTTTTGATTCTATCCAGGTGTGTTAGGGCATACTCAAAGTTGCCAATGAAATTTAAATTGAATTTGAAGCAAAATTGGTTTTGACATTCTGTTTTTAGCACATCTGTAATGCATTTTTAATGTGTTTTTCTTCACTTTAAAGGCAGTCTGTCACGTATCTGATTGGCCGCTACGATCATAGCTCAACAAAACGGATTTCCTTGTGAATGTGTGTATTTGAAACAAAAGAGGGCTAATCTTCTTGACTTTCTACGGCCATAGAAAGTCAGAGGATTGTCAGCCATTCAAATTTCCTATTCTTTGTATTGTCATTATCACCCAATCAAATGCGTGACAGACTGCCTTTAAACCAAGTTTTAATCTTTATGTTATAAATCTGATTTATAAGGAACTGCTTGTAAGAAACTTAACTCTCAGATCACCAAAGATTCAAGAAACTCCATTACTGGGAAGATACAGCTTAAGAAGCTACTGTATTGATTGTAGCAAACAAAATCCTTAAATAGTTTTACAGTACTTTGCTTTCACCTGTTTCCTGTATCATATTACTCAGAAGGTACTTGAGTTATGTCTAAACATTGGAAAAGTTTCAAAAACATTATTTTGAAATGTGGATGATGGAACAGGAAAGTGAACTAGAAGACTGTAATAGAAACTGTAAGAAACTCATAACTCGTAAGAAACCTTGAATGCTCAAAATCTGATAAATTTTAAGAAATTTTCAGTACTAGCCCAGATTCTATAAAAGATATTAGTACTCTCGAGTACCGAATAAACAGGGGGGGTGAGAATAATCAGCGGGGGTTTGAAATGGCTCGATATAACAATAATCAGGGGGTTGGAATAATCGGGGGAGGGGGGCGTGTTGGAGAAATAGAAAATAGTCGTTTTCTTAGTGAACAAGTATCTTTTACATATTTATGTGAACAGTGATGTTACTGATACATTTATTTTTGAACCCTGGTTCTGTTGGATGCACTTTTTAAGACGTTTTCTTGTGTTTATTCAGAAATTATGTTTACTATCATTTCATTTTTCCAAAAATTAATAAAAGGGGGGGGGGTTGGAATAAGAGCAGGGGGTTGGAAAATTTTTCAAAAATTAATAAGTGGGGGGGGGATGATTATTCGGTACTCGAGAGTGTTCCTTGTGTACATTAAAATGACAAGAATTCACAAGTTTTAACAACTTCAGGGCATACTGATAAGAGTTCATGGGGGTGGGGTACAGAAGATTTTAAGAATTTTTAAACAAGAAGATGTAAAAAAATGTTGTAAAAATTCTCAAGCATTCTTAGCTATGAAAGTTAGTAGCTATTGTATAACAATGCTGAAGAGGTCTTGCGTAATATTTGGCAATTGCTTTATGCACCTTGGCTCTTGTTTTGTATTGGATTGCAGTGTTCTTCTTACAGATATGGAAAACAGTGTTAATGTGCTAAGACCTGTATGGTAATTACAGCTAAGCCATTGTATGTTATTATAGATCTAAAGATAATGTTAAAAATATAAAACTGATACATTTTTACTGTACCAGCCACAGTGGACAAGGACTGGAGAAGGACCATTAGATTAAACTGCATAAGTATATATCAAATAACATTTAATTACCAAAGTTTGAATAGAAGTGATAAAAGTAGTATGATGATGTCTTCAGACGCTGTTACATGGTGCTGCTGGTAGGTTTTGAAAACAGCATAAAAAGTCCTGTTTCAACCCCCCATCTGCATGATCCTGTTAGAATTTTCAAATTCTGGCAACAGAATTTTATGTCAGTAAGCAATACAGCAAAGTTTGTATATAACTCTACTGTTTTTAAATTCTTGCACTGAAGATTGGATTGACACAAGGGTTAGACACATAACATGGTTTGAGTTTGGTGTGGAACTGCCAGTCCCTTTATCTCCTTTAATTTTTTGGTTCGTATTCCTGTTTTCTTTTCCTGTTCCCAGTAGTTTTCTTTAGTTTTTTGAAGTTGTATTTGAAAATTGTAAGTGCCGTTCTTGGTGTAGGCCATCTGGCCTTGTGTCTTCTTACACCAAGAGCGGTGCAGTATTAATGTATTTCAGTTTCTTTTAATGTTAATCTATTATGAATAGAAAAAAAGATTGGATTGGGAATTTTTTAGCAAGGCCATTTGAGTCACTGTGTCACAATAATCAACCAATCAGATCAATCAAAATTCAATGTATGCAAGAAATTATGGTAAAATTCTTGCTCACTACTAAGCACAACTGTCTATTTTATTAATCATCCAATGTTTACTTTGTAGAAAAAATGCAAGTATAAAGTTAGAGCTAAATGCCTTTGCAACTGAGTGTGCTTGGGATCATGTTTATGTATACGATGGCTGGTCAATTTATGATCCATTAGTCGCTGCTTTCAGGTAACGCATGTACCATACATAATTTCCCATTCAATTCCTACCTTGACTATCTGTCCCCCAGGACCATCAGGATTTTCATTAAAACATGGTCTTGGAAATTTGACTGTAAATTTTTGACAACAGTAGTGTAGGCACAGTTACTGGAAATATGGCATGTTCTTAGTGTGCGCAGTCCCATGACTATGCCAAAGGATTTATCCTGCTGCCTCCAGGCATATGTGTTGTTAATTTGTTTTGACCCCCAGGCTGCTGGGGGATGGTCAGAGTAGGCATTGAACAAAACATGAATCTATGGTATGGTTATTCCAAGTTAGCTTGCTCTTTTAGGTTTTCCATTGTAGTTCTTATGTCTTAGCTTTTCGATTTGTAGTTCTTATGTCTTAGGTCTTCGATTTTTAGTTCTTATGTCTTAGGTCTTCGGTTTGTAGTTCTTATGTCTTAGTAGACAGGGGAAATAGGCTAACCATCTAACCAAGTGCCTAACTGCAGTTTTTAAGGTTTGTATTGTTATAAGAGACCATCGTGATTAATTTCAGACAATGTGCCACTTAAAATTTTCGAATGTCACATGTTCGATGACATCAAGGAAGGGCTAAATATTCCTAAATACTTCAATGAATTTTGATTTGACAGGTGAGTTGTATTGACATGGAATTTGCATAATTGAAAAGACTGTTTGAAGGGCTTTCAAATGATTTATAATTTTTAACATTTTGATTAAATTCAAGAAAAATTTTATCGGGAAAAATTGGGAAAATAACAAGGCCAAATTGACATTCTTATGAATGATACTGTAGGTGTTTTTGACTGCAGAATCGGAATCTACGTGGTCGATTTAGTAAGATTCAATGCAAAAATTTCTTCTAAAATGGTTTTTAAAATCTGTCAATTATGAGGTCATGTCATCGATAACATCGTAAATTTTTCTTGAATTTCATCAAAATGAAAAAAAAATTATACATCAGTCGAAAGCTCTTCGAACAGTCTTTTCAACTATGCAAATTCCATGTCGATACAACTCACCTGTCGAAAGTTATTGAAGTATTTAGGAACATTTAGCCCTTCCTTGACATCATATAATATGTGACATTCGAAAATGTTCTTAAGTGGCACATTGTCTTAAATTAATCACAATGGTCTCCTCTAATAATACAAACCTTAAAAAGTGAAGTTAGGCACATGGTCAGCCTATTTCCCCCGTCTATAGGTCTTCGGTTTGTAGACAACCGTTTCTCAGCCACCACCCAAGAGGTTACCGTGACCTTGAATTCTGTTATGTTTTAGTGGCAATATTGGTAATCATGGAAATACCAGTGTAAGAAGCATTGTGACAAAATCTGGCAATGCATTGGTCCACTTTTATAGTGACAGACATTTGAATGATGAAGGATTCAATATATCTTACAGGTACATTGCATCTTTAATTCATAAATTGAAGGCTTAGGCACTGTTTGGTTTTAAGATTGGTTATTAGTAAAGTTTAATTCATTAGTGATGATAAGTGATCCCATCAGCTACCTATCACTGATGATTGATGATGCCACTTTTCCTTAAATTAGATTGGGTTTGAGGCTTAGGAGGGAATTAAATATGGCTGCCTTTTATAAATAAAAAGAGTGTAGAGCTGAACCAATATTTGTGACAGGATGCAGAACTGTTGGGAAAACTATCTAAGATCGCAGATGATTGCAATGCTCTGTTGTCATGAGAAATAAGTGATCTTAGTAGGGCATCAATGATGACTGCCAATGAGCTTTGGAACAATTTTTTCGGTTCTGAAAGTTAATGGGCTATGGCTGCAAATGGCCACCAGTGCTCCCAAGAGCTTGGTTTCCGTAGATTGTAATTGATCAGCAGTGGTCTTGGATGCCATTGATTGCCAGTGAATTATGAATGAGTGAAACCAGGCTTTATAGGGGGGGGAGGGGAGGATTTGTGCATTCATTCTCCCAATGCACAGGAAAACAAATGATTTTTCGTCTGAAGTCCATGGGAACCTCATAGGAATCAGAAAAAAATTCTTTCGTCTCCCAAATATTTCCAACCTTGACTACATAGACGAACTGTTGGAATTAGTTTCAGTATCATTACATAGATATATATTGAAGGTACCATACAGCTCAAATCCTTACTGGTTGCTGAAGCATGCAGAAATCATCCAATTTCACTGTATTCAACCAATCAAATAGCCCCTTTCCAACCACGTGATACCAAACTGGCCGTTCGAAGGGAATTCTTGGGTACCCTCACAAAAATTGCAATGGCTACTAAGTTACAATAATTACATGGAATTTTCTTTGATAAATCAGTAGAAGGGATGCCTCTCTACAGTTTGTAACGTGCTTGGAAAAATAATTTATTTCGAGCCATAATCAAATTCCTTTTCCGGTGGAAGAATATCGACATTCGTTCAAACATCGATAAAAGTCGCTGCAAATGAGATATAAGGATAGCAATCTCAGCGATTATGGATATTACAAAAACAATAACCCAAGCACCGTCCCTTCAATTACATCCCAAAATTACAGGTGATTTTCAGAGATTGCTGCCAGGAATGTGATCTGGGCCTAAACTTCTCACCGATTAAAACTCATTCATTGCCTCCAAAAGGGTTTAGTTTGTATTATGGAGCTAAATGATTCACTTACCAACGAACGACTCATGGATCAATCTGACTTCATTTTCCATTTAAATGACTCAAAATTTCGTATAAAACATCCAGTCTTGAACAATCTCTTGCAAACTTGTCTCATTCCATATTTTCTCTGCAAGCGCCGATAGTCTCCTCAAAAACGTCACATCTATATGCTTTGTGCTACAGATAATGCGATTTGATACAGTTCATACACTCGTGAATAGATATGACTTGCCTGATCTTGCTCAATTCATTCTAATGGAAACAAAACGGATAAAACTTGTTTTGGCTGGTTGGCTCACTAAGGAATGAGATATTTTTCCAAGCACGCTACAAAGTGAAGAGGGGCATCCTTTCCACTGATTTATCAAAGAAAATTCCATGTAATTATTGTAACTTTGTAGCCATTTCAATTTTCGTGAGGGTACACAAGAATTCACTTCGAACGGCCAATTTGGTATCACGTGGTTGGAAAGGGGCTATTTGATTGGCTGAATACCGTGAAACTGGATGATTTCTGTGTGCTTCAGCAACCAGTAAGGATTTGAGCTGTATGGTATCAAAGGTTAATTTTTTTATAATACTATACTGTATAATGAGAATTCTGGCCAGGTTGTGAATTTTTTGTAAATGACTGATTGAAAGTCTTTTTATGATGAATTTTGGTTCATTGTAATAGATTTCGTGGAAAAGTCTTAATTTTACCATATCACACCAATTTTCAGTTTGTTTCTTTTTTCTTTAGGATAACCAACTGCACCAATGAAACATGTTCAAATCATGGCTTTTGTAATTCTCTTGGTAACTGTGACTGTGAATCAGGATGGAGTGGAAAACAATGTTCTATCCCCAAATGCTGTCCTGGAGAATTATTCAACCTTGCTACTAAAAGCTTTAACTGTCCAAAGCAAATCAAAGGAGCTGGTTGCCCTATACAAGGTGCCGTACCCCTTCACCTTCTGTTTTAGTTTTTTTAAAATTTGTGTGCTGTTGGGGGTTTTTCAGTCTGAAATGTTATGTGAAAATTTATATGCAACAGATATCAGGCTTTACGGAACATATGCAATTATTGCCCTTTAGATAGACAGCAAAGTAAAACTGATATCTTTGCACTGTAATCTTTACTAATCTGAAAATGATGTCCCATAGTTTTAAGATAAAACATTGATACTGTTCATCTGTGCCATTGCAACTCAGGATCTATAAGAAAGGGTAACCGTTCAGCCTCCTGTTTACTCCATTCATGCTATCTGTAACACTTGTTCCTTTCAACAAAAGTATAATTTTGTACCAGAGCACTGTAAACGCTCTTAGATTAGCAACTTTGTAATGAATCAAAAATATACCAATACAACCTGGCGAGCCAGAAGAAAGCTCTCTCTTTTAAAACCTCGTGGCATCAAGACACGGAAGGGGGGAGGGTACTTCCATGATAAAGGTAGTAGGTACCTGGGAATGTGCCGCCTGCAAGGGTATACTTTTTCAAACTTCTAGTCTAGCCAAAGGGCATGTTTTTTGGCAATTTTAGCCGATCTTAGTCTTGGCAAGGGTTAATTTTCGGCAGTTTGGTCAAAGAAATGTCAAACTTCGGTAATTCTTGTAAAGGAACCCAATTATTTTATTTTGGTCCAGAGAATGCGAATTTTTGGAAGTTTTGTCAAGAAAACGCCAAATCATGGCACTTTTGATGTAGAAATTAGTCTAGCCAAGGGTATCACTTTCACCAAAATTTGTCTTGCCAACGGTTCCATTTTGAAACTGTGGTCAGCACACCCCTACCCAAAATTTAGCCAAGAACCCCCCCCCCGTGCATCAAGAGTACTTCACATATTTTCACATTCCAGTTAAATACCGAATGATTGAAGTATTTTTGTGATTTTTCTTGCTGTCTTACCAGCACTAGATATATCGGTAAATTTAACTTTACAAAAATTTCACGGTTGAAAAATGACTGAAAAAGGGGCTAAACATGGATTATGAAATTTTTGTAAGTTGAATTTACCTATATTCTAGTGCTCGTGAGACAGCGAGAAAAATCACAAAATTCTTCAATCTTTCGGATTTCAACCAGAATTTGAATCATTCAAATCTGTGAAGTAGTGTTGGTGCTATGAATTTTCAAAAGTGGGAAATGTTTTCTGGCTCACCCGGTATGCAAACGTAATCTTCTTTTGGAAATACAAACTTGGAAATATTGAAATTTGGTCTGTTTCAGAGTATTTTATTAGATTACAGTATATACTCAACTAAATCGATCCATTTTCAGTATTTCCTTGACTTTGTTGTAGCATTCCAACAAAACATAAAACATTTATAAAGCAGATCAAACCTCCATCACATGTTTCTCTTTTTATTACATATACATAACTTTTCTTTGACTTTTCAGTTTCTCCAAGAGCCTCGCATGCAGCAGTTGTAGAGAATGGAGAGATGTGGGTATATGGGGGATATAATTTCGACAACACTGCTGACAGCCTTCTGAAGTAAGGAAACTTATTGATACTGTCTGTAAAGCCTGTTTATTTCGGCAATTCAAACTCGGCAATACGCTTTAGTACGGACCGCAGGACCTTGCCTTGTGTAGCATACTTTTCTTCGAACAATTAAGCAAAATCATGCCTTTTATTGACAAAATAGACAGATATGAGTTTTCTTTGGTCCTCTTCTGGACTTCAAGCTCCATACTGCTGGAATTTATTCTGAGGGGCAGATTTAACGATCTTGTTGATAAACCGTTTTTAACTCTTTCTTGAACATTTCGGATATTTTGCTTTTCAGGAGAATATTTATAGCAAATCAATGCACGCAGATACAGAAATGAAACAAATGCTCAGATCTAAGTTGGGTATTGTAAAACAGATTTCTTTTATAACTTTTGCCAGGTAACTCGCAGTTTTACTAAAATAGGAAAACTTTTTTGGGACACCCGTTATGTACCGGGTGAACCAGAAAAAAGTTCCCACTTTTGAAAATTCATAGCACCAAGATTACTCCACAGATTTGAATCATTCAAATTCTAGTTAAAAGCCAAAAGATTGAAGTATTTTTCTGATTTTTCTCGCTCTCCTACCAGCACTAGAAGTATTGGTAAATTTAACTTCGTAAAGTTTTATGGTTGCAAAATGACGGAAGAAGGGCCTAAAACGTTGATCAAATTGTAAGGACTCTATTCACAACGAACTATAGGCAATGGGCGTTTCATCTCCCTGAAGTGTGATAAGACATCGACTTTCAAACAAATACTAAAATCCCATGGCAATTAATGTACAGAGGATATCTCTCATCAATTAAAAGTTGCATTTCCTTCATTATTTTGTGCGAGGAGCCATTTATGCTTTGATCGCTGTTTTAGGCCATTTTTCAGTAATTTTTCAGCCATGAAATTTTTGTAAAGTTGAATTTACCTATATTTGTAGTTCTCGTGAGACAACAAGAAAGTCACAAAATACTTCAAGCTTTTGGCTTTTAACTAGAATTAGAATCATTCAAATCTGTGAAATACTCTTGCTGTTATGAATTTTCAAAAGTGGGAACTTTTTGCTGGCTCACCCGGTATTTTGCATCATTTCCAGATTTGATGTAACAGCAAGGTCGTGGAGCATTGTGGATGCAAAACCTGTTCCAAGAGCACGATTTGGACACACTATTGTATTCTATAATGTAAGTGTATGATTTGGTTTCTCAATTAAGGCTGTCATACAGTTTTTTCTTTTCTTCAATGTATGGAAAAATTCAGTCGGCTATCTTCCTTGCCTGTATAAGGGTGTATTTGATTGGTACCAATTCTGAAAACGGTAGACTTGGAAGACTCGGAATTTGTGTTTGATTGACTCAAATTCCGAAAACGGTAGGTTTGGCAGGTTTGGAAGGCCTGCTGAACCTTCTGCCTCAACAGGCGGAAGGTTTGGAAGACTTAGGAGAGATTCTTGTCTTTATTTGCGAAACTCTGAAAACTTGGCGAATTGCTCTTGCTGTTATAGTAATTGAGTCAGGTCGATCTTTGTTGCCAAGCACCGGACTCATCTTCATATTTTTCAACTGGAAACCTCGTTTTCGCTAGGATGAATCTGAAACCTGCTGTTTTGAAGAATTTTGTGTTTGATTGGGCACTGCGTTTCCGTCTCTGCGAAGTCTACCGTTTTCAGAATTTGGTAGGTTTAGAATTACCAATCAAACACACGGTAAATATATTGAAATGGCAAGGGTGGCTCGATTTCAAAGGAAGGATCCATTGTAAAGTGCAGTGAATTTTTGCAATGAAATTCGTTGAGTATTATATCTCCAAAAGGCACACAGGTGACTGAATTTCTTTAGAAGAGATTCAAAAGAGAAAGGCGAGACTTTACTACTTAGAAATTGATTGAACAGAGAGTCCACAAAGTTCTTTTTGCTTTTAGTAAACAAGTTCTTTTCTTTCTGTAAAGAGCAGTTCCATTGTTTTGGACCCTGTGCCTCCACAATCCTTTTCGGTCTCACAATGTTTTTCATTGTGTGAAAGATGACTTTGGTCTAGTTATCGTGAGGCGGAATTGTCTTTCACAATCTAAAAAGAAACGTTGTTATGCCATCTTTTTTAACTCAAACAGCGGGCATTCCTAAGAGAACTGAATATTAGAAAAGCTGTTCCCTGTAGTTATTTTTATGTTTCCACCATTTGTGCGTAAACAACGTTGTTCACAGCCAGCATGATGTTTTAATGGTTGAGGTGCATGCAGAGGATCATGGGGAGTACAGATGAATATCAGATACTTGCCAAACGCGTTGTTTTTCCATTTTATGCTACACACTGTGTTGGGAACAGAAATGATGAAAGGCTATGATTGGGATAGCCTTTGTTGATTTCCTACAGGTTGTCCCAAAAGCTCTGTGGCCCGTTTGTGTTGCTGCTGTGAAGGAACCGTAGCTTCAGTTATCCCAGTTTTTGTATAGTTAGGTAGGTAATACTTCAACTTAGAGTTTGAGACTTTGTATGAGGCCGTCTGACTCGTGGTTGTTGATTTGTGGCAGAGAAAAGGCAAGGTAAGTGATTACTTTAAAAACAGCACTTCTGTTGTTCTCCAGCAATGTCAAAATGAAGTAAGTTTTCAAAGAAATGGTTTCCGGCGTCATATTATCTCTGCCATAAATCAGCAACCACGTGTCAGATTGACTCAAGCAAGGCCTCAAATTCTAAGTTGAAGCCTGACCTATTCAACGATGTAAAATTCGAAATAATTTGAATCGACAGCCACACAGACAGTAGCCACACAAACAGGGCGCACTTGTTTCAGGACACCCTGTAGACTGTGAAGTATTATCAGGATGAGCAATTCATGTATTTAACCCTAGCGAAACTGTAGACTCACGACATAGTCCCAGATATCGTAACAATAGCATCAACAACAACAATGACAACAACAACAACATTTTTATTTTTGCTCAATCTGGGCCTTATGGATTTTAAAATAAAATTTTGAGACGGAGATGAACACGTTTACGTGTGCCCTCTGGAACGAGGCTGCATTGTAGTCTCAGAAGCGAGGAAAACAACCCTCGACAGCTGGCAATTCTCAATGCTGCGGTGAAGTTCATGGAAGCTAAGTGGCCTTAAAAATGAGGAACCCCTGATTCACAGTGAAAGTTTTGTTGATTCTTGGACTGAGGAAACATTCGTATGGATACTTGTGGCTTTTGTTCATGGCTAATATCACTGTAAACTTGAACTCTGAGCTGTTTTAACATTGGAGGTTCGAGCCGGCATCTTAGGCCCATCCATCATTGCCTGGAGCTCGTACAGTGTTGCTATGGTTTCCATATCTAGTTATGAAATCGATAGGGGAAAGCTTCATCCCAAATTTCAATGTCAAAGTCCATGAGTCGTAGTTTGAGTCGTCCATCAGTCTATCAATAGCGATAACTACGAATAATGTAATCAGTCTAGAGAAACTGGCCTGATCAATTTAAATTCACTTTTACAGTAACGTCAGTTTAAAGAGGCTTGGTCACGTAGACTTAAAAAAACTTCTTTGGAAACAACGATTTTGCTTTTTTGGTCGGCTATATCACACACATTCCCAGAGGGCTTCTATTGGTATGTGACGGGGGGGGGGGGGTCAGACATAACATTTTATTGAAAAACCCAAAATAGACTAAATCCAAGATATTTTTAGACCCCAAAAATATACTCATTGCTTCATGGTACAATAAAAACTAGTGGTTTCATAGCTATGTCGGCAATCGCACTGTATGTAATATTTTAGTGAAAAATTCGGCCCAGCACTCACCTTGTCAAATTTTCTCATCAGCAACCTCCAAAATATACTGATTATGCACCAAATAATGTACTAGACAACGTTTCCAAACCCAAAGAGTGTCTGACCCCCCCCCCCTCCCCGTCACGTACTATTAGGGAGTGTACACTGGGCACAGGCTCACCCCCATTGGCAAAATGAAAGTGTCACTTTAAAGATGGATTTTTGAATTTTGCAGAGAATCAATTGAAACATTTATATGTTACAAGAATACAGAGATATCGCTGGATTTTTAGAAGTAACTTTATCTCTGTTGTGGACTTACTCCATCCACCAAAATGTATGCAAAATGCAATGGACACGTGTGGCCTCAGTAGCATAGTGGTAAGGCGTCGGACTCACAATCCAAGGGTGATGTGTTCGATACCAGCACTGGCCACATTTGAGAAGAGCATCCTTGAGCAAGGTGTTAACAAAAATTGTGCCTCTCTCCACCCAGGAGTATAAATGGGTACCTGGTCCGTAGTTATGAGCGCCGTCTGTGGCTTCACCCTGCTACATGCTGTTCTCATCGTGACCAGGGGGTAAGGTGTAAAGTTGGTTGAGTAGCCTTTGGCTAGATGTAAGACTAAAACTGCTTTTACTTTTTTCTACTCACTTTCACGTGCCTGAAAAAATGTAGTTTGCAGTTTTGTTTATGGTTACATAACCCAGTCCCTTTAACGATATAAGCCTTCCATTTCGTTCACAAGACTTAAATTGTCACTGATAAGTGAATGATTCTTTCTCCGTCTAGAAAAAATTGTTTATATTTGGTGGTACAGTAGATGGTGAAATTTCTAATGAAATATGGGAATTCGATATTCTAACAAAGACGTGGAAAATGCAAGATAATGGGAGTGGATACAAGCCAGTCGCGGTTACTGGACATGCGGCAGTTGCTGTTGCAAATAAGATGTATGTGTTTATGGGATATGGACCGGAGAAGAGTTACTGCAATTATGTACAACAATTTGATATGGGTAAGTAAATATTCTTCTGTTAATGGCAAATGAAATGACATCCAAACAAAGATAAGAAGATAAATCGATTTGCCCAATGGTAATGTGTGAAAAGATAGGAATAAATTAAGTGTGCTGTGTCATCTAGCCCACATGATGAAATAGATATTTCCAGTTTGATAGATGCTGTCAATCATGTTCGATCACAAATCAAGTGCGCAGTGCATTGTGTGCCATGGATTATTTTGTCACAACGGAATTAGGAATTTATTAGAATTTTCGTTGGTTCTACTTTAAAAAAATTTTTTTTGTATTCGGTAATTTCGCGGAATATTGGCTTGACAGAAGCAACTAGCACCTGGCCTGAAGGCTCATTAGAGCTCGTTCTTACAAAGTTATCAAATCGGTAGAAAAATGTGTTAAAAACTTTTTAAAATTGGGTTCGTGTTTCTAGCTGCCTGGGATGTATTGCACATTAGTAAAGGGACTACAAAGACCGCGCAAAGTCAGCGACGTGCTTTGCACAGCTTCCAGAATAACTGACTGTACGAAATTCACAAAAACAAAAACAAACGATGGCAAAGGCTGTTGGTCTTTGTACTCCCTTTAAAGGTTATATGAAGCGAAAATTTTTATTGATGCAAATGAGTATCACCTGTGAACCATAAAGAATACGTTTTATAGTTTTGTGATACCTTTTTAACATTTTCGACTTATCCACTATTTTGTATGATTAGCTGATAGCGTCATTTTGTTTGCAAAAAGTAAAGTAAGTGTACGAGGCTGACTATGTTTTCAAAAGGAAATTGACTCGAAGAACTTTTCTTCAATTGACATGCCTTTCTATCTAAACATCATATCAGTCCATGAGACAATTTCTATTCAGCTTAAGTTAATTTCTCCAGAACTGCAACCGTCAAAGTTCAGATGCAGCTATAGTTGGATACCTCATCCTAGTGATTTGCAAACAAGATGAGGTCACCAACTGAAAGTTAATGTCATTGGGTAAATTGAAAACGAAATGAAACATATATCAAAGAAATTTAAACAGGTTTCTGTATCATCCAACAGTGCCGTTCATCTCCATCAATAAAAATTCTCGCTTCAGGTACCTTTAATAGCTGAAATTTTTGGTGAATTGAAGATAAAATGACAATGAAAATGAAATGAAATCAGTTGGCTAGATTACACAGCACAATTGATTTATTCCTCTCTTTTCACACATTTACTCCATGTGCCCAAAACCTGCATATAAGATTTTTGTTTGCAATCAAAAGCAACTGTATTGATACTATTGTTACTAAGCCTGCCATTGTTCTTTCAATCAGCAAGAATATTGACCGAGCATAACATATGATGCATTCTCTGTACCATGGTACCAGTTTACGTAATTCTGATTGATTTGTGCAAGGCTAAAAGCCTACATTTGCACAGAGCAGAAAAATCTAAAAATAGCCCATTGAAATTGATGGCCCACACGTGTTGTTAATAATCGATAGCTAAAGAAACAATGTTGTGTTTGCGCATTTTCTTTGTTCTATTTATAGAGAAGCCTATTTACCATTGCACACTCCCTTTAAAGACAAATGACGGAGATATAAGGCGACTTAAATCAGGGGCCTGGGCAATCTAAATATAGTCTATTGTGTTCCATTGTATTTGATGATCTTGAGAGATTATCAAAATAATTGGACAAATGGTGGCAGGCGCCCTTCTTTTGTTCTATATTTAAACCAGAGGCATTTGTCATTTGTCTTTAAGTCATTTAAACCTGCTGTGAGTGGTAGTCCTGTCTATCCACTGAGATTTAACTAATCGATTAATCGCTAGCAAAAGTCCAATTAATCAATTAGTCGTACAGCAACATATGATGTCATAGTGACGTCATTGTTTCATCTCAAATTTTACGTAAAAAAATCACAATGAACTGTGTGAATTTGAGTGAAGGCTAAAAAGCAGTGAGTCCGCATAAATAGCGCGCTCATAACCAATATCAACTTCTTTCCAATCGTAAAACAAAAGTTTTCATTTTGTCCCTATTCAAATTAAACCAAAGAAATTCCTGATGATAATGGAAGGATTAAGAAGTCTTTTTTCTCCACTGCTAATGACTTTAGCACTATAATGTGATAACAAAGGGCCGTCAGCGGTTTTTCAGCAAAAGTATAGGATAGCGTTAACGCTCAACGATTTATGTACAGTTTCATGATATCAACGTTATCATTATTAAAAGGTAACAACATTTGTGATGTAAGGAACAAATAGTATCTCTTGGAACGCTACTTTCGTAAATTTGTGTTCAGCAAAATTAACGAAGTACGCTGTTTTCTGCAAAACCGAAAGGCCAACAAACAAATGTCTGCAAAAAAGCAAACAATGGGAGAGGAGAACTACAACGCATCTCTGTAGAACATATCCAGTAGGCGGAATAATCATGCTCGATTACTCAGTTCTGTATGCATGAAAGTCGATTAGTCAATTAGTTGCACGATGCTAGCACAGAATCAATTGAGAATGAAAGACGAATGGTGACCCAAATTCGATTAGTACAGCAAAGTAGATTATTACACTGTTAGTTCGATTATTCGATAAATCGAAGGCCGATGGACAGGCCAAGTGAACCAGCCAGAACTGTTTGATAAGCCCACCATATTGCGATTATTATCTCTTCCAGGATGACAGAAGTGGGGCTGTGTTCCCTTTTCTATCCTGCGGAATGCCTCATGTTTGTTGAAAGGCTTGATGATTGAAGAATGAGCATTCCGGCACAAAAGAAACCTTAAGGGAATTGTTTTTCTGCCCGTTCTCAACACGACAGAGCAGAAACTGCGCACACATGCGCGAAAACTTGTGTCAGTTTGAGCCCCCCCCCCCAAGCTCCCTGCAACGGATCCCAAAATTTAGCAGCACTTGATATTTTATTCATTAGGCCGTAAAATCTTGATTTATCATTTCAAAAAGCTTATCTATTCAAATACTTCCTTGTCTTAGATTGGTCGATGACGTCATTTTACGCAGTTTCTGGTCTGTCTCTCAACACACACATGTTGCATTTCACTTTTCGCTTTTGTTTAGATACTTTGGTATGGAGCATTGTCACTACAAAGGGTGCATTCGTGACTGGATCATTCGGACACAGTGCTGAATACGATGTGACGTCAGACCTTATCTATGTTTATGGCGGCTACTCGTTGCCTGTGGATTCAAATGAAAGTAAAAGAAGGGTTTCAAGCTCGTTGTTTACATTCAGCCCTACTACAAAAGCATGGTAAGAGCGCAAGCGATATTATTATTTTGTTACACAGCTTACCACATCTCCACATTTGATACTCGTCACAAAAAACTTTACACAATGTAGACCTATTTTTTATTTGCATTTTTTAAGCTACATTTTACCTTTTATGTTTTTATTATAGTGTACATTTGTAATTATAAAGTCCCTTTTTCCCTGAATTTTTATGATCTTTGAATCCTTTTTTTATGTCAATTTTTTATAGTTATTTTCTTTAAGAAATTACTTATAAGAAACTCAACTCTCAGATCGCCAAAAACTAAAAAACTCCAGATTTGGAAAAATATCACCTGAGATACTATTCATTTTGATAAGGAAACTCCAAATCACATTTTCTTTATTTTCCCTTGTTTGCTGTATCATATCACTTGGAATGTACTTGAGGAATGCCTAAACATTGGAAAGTTCTGCTCTGTTTGCTTTGAAATGCTCACGAGGCACAGGTTGTGCAAATGAAGATTACGAGAAACTCCAAGTACTCGAAATCTGATAATTTTTTAAGAAACTTTCACTACTTGCCCAAATTCTTACTTCCTTATGATAAAATACACGTACTTTTTATAAGAAGCTGCTCATAAGAAACTCAACTCTCATATCGCCAAAGAGCTGGAAGAGAAACTCCAGTATTACTGGGAAAATATATTTAAAGGACCTATTTATTTTGATAATGGAATTTCTTAACATTTACTTTCATTTCTTTCTTGTATCATATTACTCGAAAGGTACTTAAGTATTGTCTAAACATTAGAAATACTTCAAAAAACCTTCCTTTGAATGTTCACGATGAAACAGGAAGTAGACATAAAAATTGTTATGGAACTTTTAAGAAACTCGTAAGAAACTCCGAGTACTCAAATTCAGACAATTTAAGAAACTTTCAGTATTGGCTCAAATTCTTAGTTTCTTATAAAAGATACGTGTAAATGTAGTCTTATTATAGCGTAGTTTGATAAAGAGTACCATCGGTGATAACGCACCATTTCTTTCCTCCCTGAATAATTATCTTTAATTATCCTAATCCGCTATTCAAAAAATGTTTGAAATATGTCTCAACAAAGGCAGCATAAATTAAGTTCTAGAAATCTGGAACTCACTTTAGCAAGCTTTTGCTCATTGTTTCGTAGACCCTTTCTTTTCTTGAATAGCGGGTCTACGCGAAGGCTATGACCAAACGGGAAAATGTACTTTACCAGACATTTCAAATTTACTAACCAAACAATGTTTTCCCTTTGGCGATGTCGCAAAGATTGTGTGATAAGCAGAGTTTTTTTGTATTTTTTGAAAAAAGTTAACAAATATCCAGCATGTCACAAGCAAAAGATTGTCGTCAAGCAATGTGTTGTAAGGAAAAGGCTAGAAAATCTGAGATTTTTAGCAAGCAATCTCTTTGATTGGCCAGGGCTTATCAGTCTGAAGCAAAACAGAATCATCTGCTCATAAAGTGGACTTGCCCAAGTCGTCCTGGAAGAAAGGAATTTTCTTTCTTATATGACGACTTTGGCAAGTCCACTCATAAAGTACTTTGGACGAAACATATTGAATCAGCTTGACCCTTGAAGTCCATTATGATGAGATTATAGTGGAAAAACTTTGTGCTTTCAGTATGTTCTCTGAACGGTGTCATTTATGTTTGTGTCTAACGACCAAATCAGAAGGGTTTTTCTAAAATGAGATGTTGTGTTTGGCTACACCGAAAACATTGCATATAACCATAATCGAACTGCACATGATTTTTCAATTTTTTCGTTCCCCAATTTTTAAAGACGTGATTTATAACTTATGTTGAATTCTTAGGCTGACAAAGTCAAGCTGCTTGATTTATTGCTGCCGTTTCCACCACCCCCTTCTTTCAGATAAGGTTTATATGGGGTTCCGATTAGAAAATGCTATGCTTCGTTTCAACAGTTTCTGATTTTATTGAATTGTAATGTTACGAACAGCTAGAGTGTTGCAAATAGCTTGCGAATGTTGTTAAATGTTGCGAATAGCTTGCGAATAATATAGAAAGCCTTGAGAATTTTCACATTGATGACATCAAATGTCAAGATTAAATTTGTAGGCTAAATTTTCATTTCACAGCGAAGAGATAAGTTTCACATTTTTTTTCTTTTAAGAGCAGAAAGTGAGGTGCATGTTATGCTTTTAAAAAGCTAGTGTCAAACCTTTGTTGGCATATTGCCTGGTCGAAGGACCAAAACAAGTAGTCCATTAGTAAAGTCGATCAGACCACCTGATGCTGGCAACTCTCCCTATGACTTTACTTTTTTGTTCAAGGCATACATAACTTTTAGGATGAGCCGTATTAGTGTCCCAGGCGGCCTGCAAAGGGGTTAAACTCACAGCCTTGATCATAGAGGGTGAGAGCGCCAAGCAATAGGCAAACCGTCCACCTTTGAGTCACATTGATAACCAAAGGTGAAATTTTAGCTTGTTTTTTAACTTGAATCTTCCACTTTGTGCTTGAAAAGGGTTTAATGGGTTTAATGTTATATTACAGGAGAGTAATGCCAAGCTCAGGCAGCCCAAGAATGCTTCATTCATCTGTTGTTATGGGAAGACTGCTTATTATTTATGGAGGCACTAATCATTATCATGAAACTATCAAAGATGAAAAGAAACGATGTTATTCACATGATGTTCTTGCTTATGATATCGGTAAATTATCAAGTTTTTGTTTCGTTTGTCAAAGAATCATTATCTATACAGAATAAAACCCCCGTAAAAGAGCCTGTGATTTTCTGTAACAGACTGAAATGGTGCTTATACAGGGTTTTGCAACGAAAAGTATAAGCCTTCGGACAGTTTCTGCGAAGAAGCCTCAACTTCGAAAAATTTTGTTTTCAGTGCAGAACGAGATCTTCGCCTAGATTTTGCGACCTCGCATCTTCAGATCGGATTTGCATTCGCAGAGTAATTCACTTAAGTAGGCAAAATTTCTCAGGCAGTCTTAGACAGATGATCATTGAATTATACTGCTACTATCTTCGCGTAATTTCAAGGTATTTTGAGTCGGATCAATCATTAAACTTATTATTCTTTAGAATTTCCTGAACAATTAATCTACTATATCAGTTAGAGAAAATGTTAAGAGAAGATGCATTTACACCTTAATCCTTTAACACTTGACAGGGCAACTTTCTAGGACACTGAAGGAATGGGAGCCAAGTCAAATTGTGTCAAGGATCCTCTCACCCAAGTTTCATTAATGTTGTGATTGCTCAGTCATATTGGACTTTTCAAAGAGTAAAGAGTAAATTTCACTTTCATAGCTCAAAAACTTCGAAAAACAGTATATTTTTGAGCTGCCCTAAAAGCTTTTTCCAAATTACACATGGAAAGTAACTGCATAATTCAATAACATCTGTCTTAGGCTGCCTCAGAAATTTTGCCTTCTTCTGCGAATAAAATCCAGATGCTGGACACAAACTCTAAGTTGAGATCTCAGCTATAGACTATCATAAACTGAGAGTGGAAATATCTAGAGCCAAGGCTCCTTCGCAGGAACTTTTCCAATGCTTATGCTCTTTTGGGACACCCAGTATAAAGGATGCATTACGGGAAAGTAGACTCAAAAAGCTCTTAAGTCACTTTCTCAAATTTCTGTGATTTTTATACTGGATGGACCAAAAATTTTGATTTTGCATTTTCTTGAATTGGTTTAAAGTGATTGACTTTTCATAGTCTACTAATGTACAAGTTTTTAATCATCTAACACATATACATGGGTTTGTATAAATGTTGCAATCTTCCATAATCATTTCTTTAAGAACTTGCATCATTTGCCGGGCTGCAGTTTTTCTTATGTATTAGATGCTTCATTAGCCAAAAGTCAACGTGGAGGCTCTAAATCGGAAGCTTCTTTTATGCGGGTTTTTACTGTATATGAATTGCATGAACTTTATTTGAGCCTCGTTGAGATGAAGAAGGGAAAATTTCACAGATTGATTCGATAATATTTGTTACCGTGTGATTTTTCAAACAGAGGATATACATTCTTGAACCCCAACGGAAATGTGAAAGGGAATGACCATAGGAAAAGCATGGATTTTTTCGAAAAGACCTCAAGACGATCTGCAATGTGGTTGTGGTTTTAAGCAAAGTCTGTGGTTTTTATGGTTTACGGGTGGATTAGCCATTCTATGATATCACAACTTGAAAAGAGGCAGACTTATAAAAGACACTGTTTTGCTAAAATTACGTTGATTTCTTAAATAGCGAGGTCATTATAATAAACCCATGGACGTACAATAAACTTGTAACCTGTAAGGAAACACTGCCAACTCCTGTAAAAGAATAATAATGAAAATATAAGATAAACCTGTATCTAGAGAAAAAGCTGTTAAACCTGCAAGAAAACCAAGAAAACCTTTTACCAACAACGTTATCGTGCCTAATTATCACACCAAAAATGCGTTTCGTCGCACACTCTTCAGTTTCGTTCGGTTTATGCTAAGAAAAGATGACATACTGTAGATGAAGTTACTGTAGAAACTCGCATAAAGGAACCTGTTTTTATAAGAACCTTGCGGCTAAATTTAATCTTTTTTAATCCCCTAAATAAGACTCCCCAGAGGCTCAAATGGGGGAGGTTCTTATATAATAGGTTTCATTCAGAATTCCTAAGAATTTTCAAGAATTCTTGACATCCTAATCAAATTTCTTCAGTGGCACTTGATGGACGTGGACTATCAGATTTTTAAACAGAATTCCAACTGAAAACATTTTCTCAAGAATTCTCAAAAATTCATCAAAATTCTTGTGCTGAAAAACAGTATTAATGTGTGCAAGGCAAGGAATGTATATGAGAACCTTTTAAAAACCTTGCATGCTGAAACTTAGATTAACAACAATTTAATCAAGAACCCATTCAGGCTGCCTGACAAAACCTAGGTAGTTTTATGCGGGTTTCTACTGCACTACGTAAAGTTCCCTCTGAGCAATTCACATCAAAATCTTGGGCAGTAAACAATTTGCGCAATTATTTCCACATTTTGCGAAGATTTTATGATTGGTTAAGTAATATTAAAGTGTGTTTAGGTCTTAGTATTTTCCTTTAAGAATTCATATTATTATTCGATCGTTAACTCCTTAGATTGCAAAAGTTGGAAAAACATTGATGCTGGGAAACTTTTCGATATCAAAGGAAGATTTGGTCACACTGCTGTATCCTATAACAGGTTTGTTTTGACTTTATAATGCCACGTAGGAATGACATTTTTGTGAGACCAATTTTGCGAAGGTGACAAAACCTGATGTAAATGTTTAGTTCCTTCATGTAACTCATTCATAAGCCCTAGAAACTCTTAGAGTGAAAACAGTTTGTCTGGATACAACAAATTTTTGTTGAATATTACAATGGAAAGGTTTGTAACAGAGCCTTATTTCTTGATTTATGGCAGCGAGGATGTTTTTACCAAGATGCATTGCGTGCCAGTGTTGAATCTCCAACAGTTCTGATAGGGATTTGATTAAAAGACGCTATACATCTTGGTAAAACGCTCCTCATCCCCATGCTTAGCGCAATCCCGTCTTGCAGGCGAAGGAAATCCGCCCATGCAAGAATTCAAGACGAAGCGGTAAAAGATGTTCCAAAACCTGTATGGTGAACTATTGCGTTGTACCCTTGAAAAGAGGTTTTTAAGACTATCAAATGAAGATAGATGAATCTAAAGATCTGCTTCGGGCCTTTTGTTATCTAATCCAGAAGCTGAGCAGTACACATAACAATGTTTGTTGCAAAAATATGTTAGGTGCGATTCAACACTTTATGCTAAGCTTCTGACGCACAACTGTTCCCTTCTGTCAGCAACCAGTAACCGCTTTGAATTGGTGCATCAGTCAAAAGAAAGTGAGGCTAGTGCTGCAGAATCTGCCCTTGTTGATGAATGTCAATTATTGGACTGAGCCCGTCTGAACCAGGGCAGATTTTGTAGCACAATTGCGTTAGTTGCTTTAATTGACACACGCCTAAATTCAAAGCGATTAGCAATTGCAGACAAAGGAAATTGCTCAACCAGTAAATCAAACTAATCATAGCCGCAAAAGTTGCCCCGAAACCAGTAGAGCAAACTCTCGCTTTGTGCAAGCAAAAAGTGGTTTTTATGAGAAGTTATGTGCTTATAACGAAAGAAGGAGGGTAGATCTAAAAAGTTCTGTCTGGCGGATTTTGTTTATTTGATTGAGAAACCGAGCAGAAGGCATTGTAATTCTCGGGTGTTTAGGGCTTAAATGAAGCAATTTCCACCCACTCTGGAATAAAATAAGCAAAATCCACCAGAAAGAAGTTTAGATTTACCCTCCTTTTTTCGTTATAAGCACAAAACTTCTCTTAAACAACGCCTTTCGCTTGCACAAGGCAAGGGTTTGCCCTACTGGTTTCAGGGCATCTTTTCCTGCCGTGTTTGTTTTGATTTACTGGTTGGGAGAATTTCCTTTGTTTGCAATCGCTAGTCGCATTGAACTGAGGTGTCCATTGATGCAGCTGTTGCTATTGTCACAAAATCTGTCCTTGTTGCCCATCTGTCCTCCAATAGACTGTTCTCCAAATATACATACAGGGTGTCTCAAAAAATTGTTCGACGTTTGATTAAATACTAAAAAATAATGGTACGCTGAATGGACACTTGGTCAAGTGACCCTTTTCCTGAGATTTTGAATTAGTCTTTGGCACAAGAATCTTGCAAATCCGCTAAAAATTCATGGAGTTACAAGGCTTTGAAGTTCAGATTTGTGCAAAAGCTGAAACCAGAGGCCTCGAAATGGCATTTTCGGTTAAAATCCCATAGGCCATCGTTTCTGTTATTTCTCAATTGTTTCAGGTCGAACCAAATGGGATTGAACAGGTTTTCGATAACTCAACTTTCAAGCATATTGAACCACTGTTTTTGGACATATGCAATGTTAAGCAAATTTTGACTATGATCAAAAGGATTAAATTACTTTGGAAGTCCGTTTTGGTTTGCTCTGATGTCAACGAGAGGTATGACATAAGACAAGCTTCTTTTACCTCGGTCTTCGAGGTTTTTTGCATTGCAAGTAATCTGGGGGTCTCTGGTTTCAGCTATCGCATATTTTTTATTTTTGAAAGCTCGTAACTCAGTTAACTCTCAACCGATTTGCTAGATTCTGGTCTCTAAAATTATCCCATTATCTTAGGGACATGGTTATCTTCCCATGAGTCTGTTCATGTTATTGTTATTTTTCAATATTTAATCAAACGTCGAACAATTTTTTGAGACACCCTGTATGTTGTGAGATTGTCCAGAAGAAGTAATCCAAACCTTTTTCATAGATACAACATCCCTGGTACCTTTGTTGAGCATTTAAATAAGAATTAACAGTTCTGTTCTCATTGTGTTTCAATTTACCACCCTCGCCTCACCCACTTAAAAATTTACAACTTGAGATTTTAATGTTTTAACTATGATGATTTAACTGTTTATTTAATCTTTTTCTTTCAGAACTATGTTCGTATTTGGTGGATTCGACGGAATACCACAGAGGGATGTAATACCAATTACAACAGGTAATTTACCTATGAATCATCGTTACCTTTGAAGAGTATCATTAGTGAACGTATAGGAACAATTTATGTATTTTCGAAGCTTTGTTTGAGGATGAAATCTGATTTAGCGTTCTAAATGAACCTCCCCCCCCCCCACCAACACACTTGCTATTAGATGCTGAGTCCTTTTGCATTGTTGTTGTTGTTGTTGTGGAATTTTACGACTATATACTTATTTGGAGGTGCAAATATTGTGTTTGAATATTCATTTTATTGTCCATGATCGCTTACGTAATGGCTCCTTGGTTCGGTACTATTACCTTATGTGTTAATCTCACACCCAAAGTATGTTACTTTGAACAGATACTGATTTGGAATTGTTGTTTATACAACCTCATTTTTGAAATTTTTCGCAAGGGCACTGTTCTGGCTACTCAACCCGAGCTGCATGCTTGCAAGCACCACATATTGCTAATTGTGTATGGGACACAGTTCAAATTCGTTGCCTTGAAGCTGAAAAGTCAGTTGTCCTGCCCAGTGCACAAATTGTGTCTCCACAGTGTAATGGTAAGTGCAGATATATTATGATGATTTTACATGCTTGGTTTCACAAAATGTGCTTTACTTTGATATGCTGCGTTGTAAACATAGGTTTATCACGATTTGTCGAAAATTGTTCCAACGGTGTCAAAATGGTTAACATGATATCAAACAAGCTTCAACAAAAAATTATGAGGCTTCACAACTGAACGTTTGGCTCATCCTTTTTTCGTATCACTGTCGTATCACGAGATTTCGTATCACTGTCAAAATTCACTTCTGTCATTTCCATTTGATTAGTTTTAAAATCATTTATCATGGCTGGTAGCCCTGTCAGTTACCTAGACTGATTTCAGGGGACGATGCCAGAAAACTTTACAAAGTAAAAGTCTACTTAGTAATTCAAGCTCTAGGCTATATTCTTTGTGTAACGAAATTTATGTATTTACTGGTTATCATAGCCGCATGTACAAATTAAATTTATATCTAAAAGTCTACTTAAGGCCAATTTCCAGTCAGCGGGATTTTCCGAGCGGGCGGGATTTTAGACAATAAAAAGTTGCTCAGCCGTAACTATCCATTCAATTTCAGAGCGACATTTTCTCTCTCAAACAAAAGAATTTCCGCCCGCTCGGAAAATTCCACCGACTGGAAATCAGCCTTTAGACTGATTATATGGCCGTAGTTTTTGCTATTGAAAGGCTGCCGGACGTTCCTAACTACGACTCATTATCAAACGCCTTTATTTTGAATGATGATCAGGGCCGAGGAGAGGGGGGGTTAGGGGGGGTCAGAAACCTGGGGCCCATAGCTATAAGGGGCCCATAAATAATAACTGAGTTTTTTCGAAATAAGGCTCAAATGCAGGTCTCTAGACCATGGCCAGTGTTAATGGGGGGCCCATCCATCAATATTTTATCAATTGTCATAATGCTTCAAAAATCAAGAAGAGACTGAAAACAACAGTTCCAAAGAAGTTAAATACATCTTCTAAACCATTGAACTTTACCAGATGAGCTAGAAAAATTCCTGAACATTCATAAGACCAAGAATGTTGAACGGATCAGAACGGTTCAGATTCTTATTGAAAGATGAAAGACGAACAAATTTTATTGATTTTTTCAACGTTCTTGTAAGCATTGAAAATATAGAAAAATTCGACTTCACAGACATTTTGGTTGCAAAGTGCTAGATAGGAACCAAAAACATTTGATCAAATCGCAAGGAATCTCCTCACACGGAAAAATACGCAAGGGCATTTCACCTCTTTTAGGTGTGATAAGAGACAGATTTTCGAACAACTATTGGAGATTTTCAAAGCCATGGCAAAAATGCGCAGAACTGATCATTGTACATTCTTCGTCGTTCTGTACGAGGAGCTTCTTTGTGATTTCATCAAGTGCTTTTGGCCAATTTTCAGGCATTTCGCAATCATGAATTTTCGTTGAGTAAATTTATCTATATTTCCAGAGCTCGAAAAATACGCAAGAAAATTACAAAAGTACTGCAATATCTCGGCTCTCAAGCAAAATTCGATTCTTTCTAAGCGATCAATTTTCAGCTTTTGATGTTTGAAAAATTTGAAGAATCCCAAAAAGATGCCCATACAGATTGTTGTTCACTAACTGTTAATTGTTATTATATAATGATTCTTATGCATGACGAGTAGCTCGTTGTATGATTTTACGATTGTATCTAGAAGTGGAAATAGTGACCAGAGCGATTCTAGCAACTTTACTTTTAAAAATTTTCCTGGGGGAGCATGCCCCCGGACCCCCCTAGGTGGGTGCGCCTTTGGCGCACGGGTACGCCTTCGGCGTGCCTTTCAGAACTCATTTGACAAGGGGCCCATGCTGCATTCTGACCCGGGGCCCACAAATTCTCTCCGCGGCCCTGATGATGATATCTGTCTCGTTGCCATAAGGGCCTAGGCAAAAACACTAACACAAACACTCGTATTTTTCAAATGAAGCACACTGATTTGAAAACTTCACAGAAAGTCAGTTAATGCTTAGCGATAGCAACAAAATAGTACCTATGTACAAGGTTTGACATTGGCGCCAACCGCTTTCATGGTAATCTTGTTCGTAACACTTGTTCGTAATTACACTCAACACAGAATATTCAATTTACAGTAAATTGTACAATATTCATTCCTCTACAGCAACTGCAGTAGATTGCAAGTCATTTAAAACATGCCAGACATGCTTATCAAACACAGTTAGTTGCTCGTGGTACACAACATTTTGTGGAGACAGAAAATCAACAAATGATTCTAAGGTTTGTTATTACTCTATGCAAAGGGTGTTAATAAAATTCCATAGAATACAGCTTTCGCATCTATAACCCTAAGATGTTATTATGTTCAGTTGCTAAAACTTGCGAACGCCGCACTTGAGAACGCCGCACTTGAGATGCTTCTATGACGTCATGTCAAGTTCATATGCTGTGCTGAGTGGAAGTAGAACTGGGGTTTATAAGCTGAATACCAAAGTCCGAGGCGATTTAATTTTAGTCATCTTGTAATCTCACAGAAAATCTAAAAATGTTTATAACTTTTTGAAAATCTACTTGCATTTCGCCGGTTTTTAGGGGAAGGCATTATGTTATTATGTCCCCACGGCTGTTTTTTCGCGAAATCACAGTTTGTTACATGATACTAGATAACGCATTGTGATTGCTTAATGTCACAGATGTAAGAAAACCCGCCAGTCTACTGAATACATTATCTGCCCATGTGGATCGCTCCACATAGGTAAGAATGATCATACTTGCCTTGCTCTTTTCAGGCCTGTCACTCCCCTTATTTTTTTTTACATTAGTGAGGAATATAAGACCATGTAGCTATTTTGTTTGAAAAATCGCAGTAATTTTATCGGTAAACCAATCTTCAAATTCATTTGTTTGGCTAGTAGATCAAAGACCAAATTATCTTTCCAGGCATAGCTGATGTTTTGATTGGTTTTAAAATTAGTAAATTTGGTTCACGTTAGGGCTGCCTGACTTTGAAGCATACTGCAAAAGCACTGATGATTACTAGAGTAATTTCTTTTTGTCTGTGAAGCTTCTGGTTTTGTCATAAACGTCAGAAAGAAACGTTAACTAATATTGTAGGCTTGAATACAATGAAAAATCTCAATTTAATAGCTCTTAGACAAGATTTACGATGTTGCGTAAAGAGTATGGCTCAGAATGAGATTGTTCTATGTATATTATTTCGTACTCTGCAAGTAGTTGCTGCAAACAAGCATTTTATCATCTCTAAATATTTTTGGGTCATGGAGAAAGAGATCAAAAGGAAAATTTTAGGAAAAGTTTGATAGTCAAGTTTTGGCGACCTTTCAAACGGGAGTGCTATTTTTTTGGGACATTCGGTGCAAAGCAGTCTGGATCAAGCAATGCTTTGTTCACTTTGTAGGAATCTGACGAAGTTTCTTCAACAGAGGGCTCGCAAGCGAACCTTCGAAAATATCTAGAATTATCTAGATCAAGACTCTTTTGAAGAGAAGCTATAGAAACGATTCGAGGATTGAACTTACGAATTTGAAATACTGAAATCTTTCATTTTAGATGTCACACGAGATTTGCGATGACGCAAAATTATTCATGTAAAACTCGTCAATTGTGTTTATTCGCGGGAATTTTATATTAGCGACATTAACAAATCAAGACAATGTAGAAGAAATGAATCTTTTGAAAGCTTTATCCCTTTCTGTTCTTGGGTTGTGCCTTCTCCACTTCAGAATTTCCATCTTTAGTACCTTTCATTTTGTCTCACCTCCAGATTTCATTAACGTGCGTTGTTGGCCTGGACAAAATATCATTGTAGTAAATATCATGTTAGCATGAGTTAATTGCACCTCTACTGTCTCCGAGCGCTTTGATTGTAGGCACATTTTCAGTCTTTTGCTTGCAGGCAAAGAATGTTTTCAGTGAGGCCTAGTCATCTCATCAGAGTGCCTCTGTGCTCAAAATGTGCACATTAACTGTACGCTACTTTCCAATACCGTTTCGCAAATCAAGCATGTAGTTAACTTCAATTTTCAGTGGTTAGTTTGTTGCCATGACACTTTGAGTAGTAACTCCTTTTAAACTCAAATTTAAACTGAATTACCATCTTTTCCTTTTGCAGATGACGGCGACAACTGATCCCAACGCATGTCCAACACGCCCAGCAAAAGCCAACCCAGCTTTGTACAAGTTTACATGTCCTTCGTTTTCAACTTGCTCCAGTTGTGAACAGAACCCAAATTGTACTTGGTCAAGACCAGTCGGACGTGGTGCCTGTATTTTTTATAAAGGTACTCTGAAGTTTCTTTGATTTTTAATGCCAGCTTATGATGGTTTATCGTGAAGTCTTGATAGGTCTATTCTGCCTTTATGATGATATTTAACATGGCAAAAATTCATGATCTTTGCCGAAGGTATTGTGGCGCAGTGGTGTAATCCTCTGGCTTTGCAGTCAGAACAGTCAGGCGGAGTGGGTTCGATACCTGGTAGGAACCCACCACTTTAGCGTCATGACAAGGGGTCGTGGACTCGATTAGCGCTTAGCTACTTCTGCGATCCCAGCGCTTGGCGCTAAAACCGAAAATTCACCTTCACCACCACCGACACATAAAAATTTTGGATATTATGCAGCCAGTGCATTGTAGCAAAGATTGATAACAAGGAGTATTCAAAATTGCTTCAAAGCCAATAAGAATTCTCATAAAGACAAGACCAGGCAAAAATCAGATTACAAAATAGTAAAATCTAGCAAAATTGGCATAACTACATCGTGCAAAACACTGGTGCTCACATGTGGAATAACCTTCCTCCTGCCTTAAAGGCATCGTCAAAAGACTCATAGAAAGCATCATATCCACATACTAAAATCAACTCTAAAAATTTGTGATCAAGACTTACAAACCAATAACACTTTTTAACAACAAAAATATATCCTGTTGTACATGACGTGATTTTTCCTTTCGAATAGCGTGATAGATTTTGATTTACGGCCCAGGCTAGATAAGCTAGGTAGATACACATATTTTCTTTTTATGTCACTTTGTATAAAGATGTTGCATTCTACGATTAAAATTCAGGGCCGCCGAGAGGGGTGCAGGAGGGGCAATTTGCCCTAGGGCTTCAGGGTCCAAGGGGCCTCATAGTTGAGGGGCCTCATATGTTGTCGTTTGTTTCATTTCCATGATACTAACGATGTATCATTGTGTCATTGTGGCACTGTGTTCAGGCATTGTGGAGCCCCACTTTCGATACTGCTGTTCCGTCTGGGGCTGCGCCGCTTTAACTGAAATTAATCAGTTGCAAAAGCTTCATAACCGTGCTGCTAGGATAATAACAAATAGCAGCTTTGATGCCGCAGGCAGAGCTCTTATCGAAGGGATGGGGTGGAAGACCATTGACGAACTAATTACGTGTGAATCTAAAACAATGGTCTTTAAGTCCCTGAATCAACTGGCTCCAGAATACCTCTGTGGCCTTTTCACTCGAAATTTGCTCTGCTCAGCATATAACCTTCGTAATACGGGGACCGACCTGAGGTTACCGAAGAAAAGGTCATCAAATGGTCAGAGATGTTTCTTATATAGAGGTGCAAAATTATGGAATGGCCGGTCAGCCGAGTCAAAACATGCAACCTCCTTGTACAGTTTTAAGAAAACTATTTAAAAAGTGTTCCCTTTTATTTTGATTTTAGGTTTGAATTTTTAACTTCATTGTAAATAGGTTTTGAACATTGTAAATAAGGTTTTATAGTTTTAATTTATTTAATTGCTTTTTACTTTCTTTTCTAAATTGTAATTAAATGTTTTTATCGGAGGGCCCCTTGAAAATCAACTTGTTGAAGGGCAACCCTCCTTAAATGTATAAAATGAAATGAAATGAAAATGAAATGTATCGTGGCATTATTCACATCATATCTTCAGATGCTGCCATGCCAAAGAATAGCCTCACTACCATAAGGACCCTCAAGTTACACACATCTCATTGAATTGAATACACCTTTTCAACTAACGGCCTCGTTTTGGAAATTTTTGAAAATTTCTTGATACGAAATTTCTGACCTCGGATTTGGATTCAGCACCCCAAGATTTGCCTGACTGCAAATTTTCATCCTCCTAGAGTCCGCGATTTCGATTATATGATGATAATAAATTTGAGAATTTATAAAGGATTTGACCGTGAAAATCGTTCGGGGTGAAACTTATCACCCTCAGTCATTTTTCACGGTCAAAGCCCTTATAAATTTTCAAATTTGTTATCCTTATAAAATCAAATTCGCTAACACTAAGATCATGAAAATTCGTATTTAGACTAAAATTAGGGTGCTGAATGTGAATAAGGGGTCAGAAATTTCATATGACGCAAGCTAAAGAAATTTTAAAAAATTCCAAAACGAGGTCGCTTAGTTGAAAAGGTGTATTGTTGTTGTTGTTATTGCTCCACTGAGGTAGCTCCACTTAGTAGTTGTAGCGATATCAGTTCCTGCAAAAAGCGAAACTACGACATGTAATCGAGTCTAGCCAAATGGTATGTTTAGTAGGGATGAGGTACAGCTATTAAGTCATGATATGCCATCTTCTCCTTGCATGACAAAATTTTAAAGCAGCTATGTTTTACTCTTTAGGTGTGAAGAGAGGGTTCAACTCATCACAAATTTGCAATCCCAGTGACCCTTCAAAGGCGAAATGTCATCAAATAAAGACATGTGGAGATTGCACGAGAGCTCATCCAATCGGTTGTATGTGGTGCCAGTCACAGAACAGATGCATCGATTCTGAAGCTTACTTTGCTAACTTTCCTTACGGACAATGCTTGGAGTGGATTAATACACAGACTTGCTCAGGTGAGTCTTATGCCCCATTCACACTGCCAGTTAAACAAGCTTAAATAAAACCAGGTTTTTGAATAGGGCTTTCTGATTGGTCAATCAAACAAATCCAGTCGTTTGATTCGTTGAAATTTAAACTAGAGGGGTGTCGCCCTGATTGAGGGTATTTCACGTTGGTCGAATATTCCTGTTGAACGAAAAAATTTTCAGAACGAAACTTACCATGAACACCTTCGTAAACTCTTCACTGTTGTTGATATAAATTATATTTGTCATTGGTGATGCTGTCTTTAAGAGCGAGCTACTCGAGAACAGAGTTGTCAAGAGGGCCTAGATTTCCAACGTCGCCCTGGTTGAGGGTATCCAAATTTTCACATGGTTTCAGGTAAATTCAAGATAACTTGACGCTAAAATTTGCAGAATATCAACGATTAAAGAGGTTTTGTTGTTATCAAATGTTTTCTGATTGTGTTTGCTGTGTTTTGTTATCCTAAACACTGACCTTCGTTGCCGCCTTCGTTCAAAGACTTTTCAAGCAAGCTGACATCAAGTTTTCCTCATTCGGTAA
This sequence comes from Aurelia sp. 3 sensu Dawson et al. (2005), assembly GCA_964020215.1. Classification (NCBI taxonomy): domain Eukaryota; kingdom Metazoa; phylum Cnidaria; class Scyphozoa; order Semaeostomeae; family Ulmaridae; genus Aurelia; species Aurelia sp. 3 sensu Dawson et al. (2005). Next base: position 14,837,463 of record OZ026585.1, read on the forward strand.
ACTGAACGAAGCTTAAATCAATTTATGATTTAAAAAAATAGTTTTTACAGTCCACTGATAGAACAAACCTGTTTTTGGCCCGTAATATGTCCTTTTACATCAAATAGTAGTCGCCTGTCACGCGTTGACAATGCAGATTTCGTTCAAGAACAGGAAGATACCACAGTACCCTCAACCAGGGCGACTTTAGCCAATCAGACGGCGTGCAAAAAGAAGCCCGTCGTGGCGGAAGCGGATGCCATATCTCTGACTTTACGTGAAGTACTTATTCTGGACAAGCGGAGCTTGGCAAGAGGCCATTTGTTTGCTGTGAAAGTTTTAACAACGTCAAGAAACCAAGCAAAAAGAAAATTGTGCAACAAAATGTGAAAGGAAAAATGGCGGATGCTTAAAGTTACATGTTAGGTGAGCTTCTTTGTGCACTTCTCCCTCTGTTTGTGGACGGCGCTTTAAGAAACACAAACAAGAAAATATTAAGCAAATGGCGTCACCAAAATATTTTTGCACACTTTTTGGTTTTAACTTAGGCCCAAACGCCTGTTATTCAGCAACAAACGCAAGAGAGTTAAAATCGGTGAAAACGCGTTTACCCTCAACCAGGGCGATACCCCTCTAGTTTAGATAAAGCTGGTTTAACAGTGTCAGTGTGAATGCAGTATTATTAAAACTGACAACTGCTTTTCATTGCCAGGAAGGTAGGAGTTTTGATAAGTGAGAGATGGTTGGGAAATTTTAACTATATCAAGTGGGTTGCAGAGAGGAGTGCAGAGGGTTAAGAATGTTGGAGCTGGTAGCAGAGTTAAAAGAGACTTATAAAGATACTTACTAGGAGGGGGGGGGGGGATCGAAGAAAGGTTTACGCGTTTGGCAGGCCGTGGAGTAAAAAGAATGCGACCGATATTTGAATTAAAATGTTAATCTCTCAGTCAAAGACCAACTTAGATGAGAAAAGTTTGTTTCGTGGGAACAAAAATTCCACATTTCAATCTGGTCCATGGTTTACTTTCTATTGAAATTCGACTTCCACTTCTCAAGCTGGCAATCTAAATTTCAATGCCACATAAATCATGGACCAACATGGAACGTGGAATTCTCGATTCTTGTAGGCATTCTTCTAATTGTTGGGTTTTACAAATGTGTGACATTACCAAAAAAAGTGTTCTCATCTAAGCTAGCCTTTGACTGATAGATGAATATTTTAGTTTTGAATATCGGTCAGATTCTTTGTATTCCATAGCTCGCCAAACGCATGAAGTTTTTTTTTTGACTCACCCGGTATTAAGTTTAACTTAATCAATTATGCATGGCTGACAGTATACGCAGTTCTTGTAAGGTACTTGATTTGATTTGATTTTATAATTTCATTTTATGATATTCTATGCAGGGTCAAACATTCAGTTCACGCTGTTTTCAAATTATACTGTTGAAAAAGCCTACAAATGAAAAAGCTATCTAAATTTACTAGCAATCTGAAAGAAAACTGAAGTAAACATTATTATCATTATAGGTTAATGTAGATAAAAGCATATGACACGATAAATATGAAAGAGAGAATCATCTAACTCGTAAAGCATGCTATGCTTTTTTTAGAAGTTTTCAATGTATCTCGGATAAGTATGTGTCCAAGCTCAGATGTGATTCCATATTGTAGCTCCTTTATATGAGAGGCATTTTAGGCCATATTGGAATTTCTAAATCAGTACTAGTATTGGGTGATGCTCTGTTGCATATGCCATTTGTTGTCGTTAAATTTTCAAATGATCTGGCTCTCACTTACCTCAGGTACATTTGTGGGAGCCAGTATTTATCGCATGTATGCGCATGTATGCGCATGTATCTGACGTCAGTGGGACCCAGATCATTTTTGAGAATTTGAGAATTCGAGCTTTCTGTGAAAGTCTCTTAAAATCATCAGATAAGCGCAGTCAAGGTCTCTTGCGAGTTTCGTAAGTAACTCGCTTTCGGCTCCAGTGAACAGCGATTTGCCGTTTCGTAGAATCGCTCTTGTCACAAAGCAGTTATTTTCTCTAGCAGTGTTCGGCCTATCGAAACACGGTAAACAGAATTGCACCCATCTTCAAGAGTGGCGCAAAGGATGACAGGTCTAACTATAGGCCAATATCAGTTCTTCCTTTCATATCTAGGCTATTTGAGAAATTAATTTTCAATCAGTTTTATGAATACCTGGATGCAAATAGATCACTATATGAGCATCAGTCTGGTTTTCGACTTTTACACTCGGTAGCCACAGCCCTTATGGCTAGCACCAATGATTGGTACCTGAATATAGACAAAGGAAAATACACTGGTCTAATCTTTATTGACTTGAAGAAGGCTTTCGACACGGTTGATCATGAAATCCTACTGAAAAAACTGAAAATGTATGGAGTGACTGGCCTGGAACATGACTGGTTTACATCATATTTGGATAACCGTAAACAATTCTGCAGGGTGGATGGCACCTCCTCTGATGTGAAGGGAATAAATTGTGGAGTTCCGCAAGGCTCTTGTCTTGGTCCACTCTTGTTCCTGATTTACATCAATGATTTGCCTTCTTCCTTGCAGAAATCTCATGTCAGCATGTATGCTGATGACACGGCCATTTCCCTCTCTTCAAAAAGTATTGATGACCTGCAAAATGACCTAAACTTAGATCTTTTGAAGCTACAGGATTGGTTGCATGCAAACAAACTTTCTCTGAATGTTGTGAAAACGCAATCACTTATTATAGGCTCTGGTCCAAACATCCGTAAGATCGAAAGCCAGCCTGATGCTCCACCAGCTTTTTCTATAGGTGATCAGGACATTGAAATGATTACCAACACAAGATACTTAGGTGTTCAGATAGACAGTAAACTCAACTGGGACAAGCATATCGATACCATCAAGACCAAGGCTAATCGAGCCCTTGGACTTATTAAGTATTCTAAGAAATATCTTCCATCTGACGTACTCAACAAAATGTATAGAGGGATTGTTGAGCCCCATTTGAGCTACTGTTGTTCCGTTTGGGGCTGCTGTAGTGAATCAAAGCTTGACGTCTTGCAAAAAATCCAAAATAGAGCTGCCAGAATTGTAACTGGCAGCCCATACGATGCGTCTGCTGCTCCGATAATTCAGAATCTTGGATGGTCAACTATCAGTAATCTTGTAAGAAAGGAGACAGCCACGCTAACTTACAAGTCTTTAAATTCGCTTGCACCAGACTGCTTGAGAAAATTATTCTCAAAATGTTCGGATGATAGAGAACGGTTTCTGCGTTCATCAGAAACTGATCTTAAGATACCGCTGCTAAAAACGATCAATGGCCAAAAGGCCTTTTCTTATCGAGGTGTAAAACTGTGGAACAGTCTAGAAAGAGCTACTAAATTGGCCCCCTCCCTGAAAATCTTCAAAGATCATCCATAGTCGGGGACAACTCTTATTTTATCTTTACGTTCTCTTTTTATAGCCTTAGTTATATAAATTGTAAATTGTAAATTAGGTTAGGTTAGTAAATTGTAAATTAGGTTAGGTTAGTAAATTTCCTTTGTTATTAGTATTAGTGCTTATTTTTATCTTTTAAAACAGGTCAGGTTGAAAAACATATATATGTATGAACCTTTAACCTGTATAAATATTATAAAATGAAAATGAAATGAAATGAATGCTGTTGTGTATAGTCTTGGCAGTCGAATGATGTATAAATCGCAATTTTTCTGCCAACTCTGGCTTCGCAAATCTTTGTTCAATTATTTTTGTTGATTTCAGAAACGTGGATTTACCTCGAAAAATACTCAAAAATTTTCGATTTTTTTGCCCAATCGTTAGCTAGGTAGTTGATCTACAACTTTTTCAAGTGTGATAGGAAAAGCTAGGCTAGATTTCCCGCAATCGAATTTTGTATTTTCTGTTTACTTCTCAACATCGGAGGAGCAAAGCATGAGCAAAGTGATGGTCAACAGGTTAGCACATGCAGAGGGAGTTAACCCCCATTGAAAATATTTAGTTTTAGATCTATGTTCATCGTAAACTATAAAGGAATTGATATTTTGTGAATGCTCATAAAGTCTTGGAAGACACCCATAGTATTGCTTGGGAAATTGCTGGTAACAGTCAGTAACTGTTAATCAATAGATGAAAATGACCATTTCACAACCGCACCAAAGATGGCTGTGGTGACTTAGGTATAGTATGCGCAACAGATTGCATACTGAAAGGTTTGGAAGCCTTTCCGATCTTTAGACATTGCTCAAATACCTCTCAAGCAAGATGTTACGGGAAACAAAATGAAATAGAAAAAAATATGCCAATGATTTCCTTTATCAAAAATATATATGATTATTTGCCAGTAGACTGGAGTTTCTTCATCATTTTGGTGGTCTGTGATTTGATTTTCTGATAAGCGGTTTCCTATGCAAAGTACACGAATAGAGTCAAAAGAAAGGGCAATTTTTAAGCGAAAGAAATATCTTTTTTAGATGTCATATGCAGTGCACAGAAGACATGCCAAGATTGTTTTCAGCTGCCTGGGTGCGGTTGGTGTTCTGATCCTAGTGGCACGGGCATTGGGACTTGTTCTAAAGGTACAAACACTGGACCTTTGGCGAAAACAAATAGTTCCACGTGTCCTGTTTCAAGATGGTACTACACACAATGTCCAAGTAAGAATTTCATTAGATTTAATGTACTTTTATTGGTCATTCTCCGAGTTGGAAGATTTGCCTATAGCAATAAACTGGAATGTTTCCGCCTGCCATTGCATTGTTGTCCTTGTTTAAAAGGTTTTTGATTTGTATAGCATGATCATGAATTGCCAATAAGTGGAAATACCTTGTGTAACGGTATATGTTTATGTGAAATAATTAACTTTCTATAAACGGCAATGGCTGTCGGATTTCTATGCGATATAATATTTTTAAGTTCCGTTGATTGCGGTTTAGGCTGATAGGCTTATGCAAAGATCCTGGTAATTAAATCTCATTTCGTATGGAATTAACATCACTAAATCTTATGTGGTTTCAACGGTTCTGCAATTCTTGACAGTTATTTTACTGGTTAGTGTCATAAAGGGAAGAAAGATGCAGATGTTTTTTGAGTATTATCCTTTTTCAGTTTTGAAAGCATAAGTTGTATGATCGATCACCCCCTTTAGATCAGCTTGAAATGCATTTCAGAGCATTTCCTACAGTCAAAATGTCAAGATGAGGCCCCTTAGATCCCGAGGCCCTGGGGCAAATTTCCCCTCCTTCCCCCCTGTGGGTGGCACTGCGCATGAGTTGATGAAACCACGAGAGGTCTATGTCTCAGAATATATATTAACTTTCCTTCATTTGTTTATTATAGGTTGCCAATGTAATGGTCACAGCCAATGTGTGAATGAATCCACATGTAAAAAATGCTCTAATAATACCACAGGTATGTAACAGGCATCGGAACAAAATATTCACTTGAAAAACTGTAATCTTTCGCAAAGGTGTAACTGAAAGATGAGATATCGAGTATTGTTTTGTCGGGCATAAATGGGCAAAGCAAGTTGATGAGTGCTATATTTTGTGCCTTCTTTTTTGATACATGGAATTTCCAGGAAATAGTGATATTCTCGAAAATAATTATATTCACGGAAATAATGATATTCACGGAAGTAATGATATTTGCCAGAAAGTAAAACAGTTTAAGTGATTTGTCTTCCTTCCAGGGAGGATATGTTGTTAACCATCAGATTTCATTAATTCAGCTTTTTAGGAACTGGCCCATCCTTTCAGCGTAGTTCTCCTATCTTGTTAGCTGGGCACGAATGTTTCTTCGAAACTTATACATCTAGAGGATTACATGGCTCTTGAGCACGGCACATCTCTTTTCATCCACAAGATGTTCGCCTCGCTCTCCAATACGTAGTTTTTGAACCAAATTGGCCTTATTGCTTACACTCTCCTTAGTATTGCTTGAAAATAAGTTTTTGCTTTGGATTAAACTTTTCAAAATCTTTATGATTTTTTTAAGAAACAGCTTATAGAAAGTGACCCTGCGGCCTTAGGCAAATTGTATCTCCTGCCCCCCTCTGGGCGGCCCTGTGCATGAGTTAAAGAAACCACAAGAGATCTAGCTTAGAGAAAGTATGTCACTCCCTCATATGTACCAACAACAGTAAAGAACTTTTTTCTACGGTTTTCCAACAAGACCCATTAAGCAAGACCAACAAGTTTTCTCTTTAATGTACCTCAAAACATACAAGGGTGGCAACGTTTTGGTAGCACTTTGCAATTGAATTACTATGAATCGTTGGGTTCTAATAAGACTTTCTGTTTAAAGTGTTAAGGGCGAGTCATTTGCTTGTCATAAAAATATTGAACTTGCTAATAAACATCCATGCTCTTAGATTTTAGGAACTTTTCATTGCACATTTGTTATGTTAACTCCTATGAGGAATGAGCCATACTACCCCCATATCGCAACAGAAAATGAAAACAATCCGATTATTAGCAATTTTCCAGAGACTTTCTAGAGTCTTGTCGATACATAATCACTATCAGTTTTAGACTAGGTGTTATTTTTTAAAAAGTCATGGAGCAATATACAGTGGAACCTCCATTAACGGACACCTCTGCACAACGGACACCTCCGAACAACGGACAAACATTTTCGTCCCAAAATACAGTAAAACAAAGGATGACACCTCCATACAGCGGACACCTCTCTACAACGGACATCAAAATTGGTCCCAAAGATGTCCGCTATATGGAGGTTCCATTGTATATCCATGTATGTTTTGAGGTGCCATGTTTTTGAGGTACATACACCTATGACAATCAGCCCGGTGTCATTAGCTGTTGTTTTAAGACGTACCCTGGCCATGTAGCCTGGGCCTAGGACTGAAGACGTTTCTTTAAAATTAGACTTCATTCGAAATTACTTAGGAGATCTATTGTATATTTCGAAACAGAGGATGAGGCAAGTGACGGCAGCAATTTTATACATCTTCATGTTAATTTATTTGACATTCCATGTTTAAAATATTTTGACAAGTCCAGATTACGTAAACGGTTAAAGACATTCCAGTACCAAAAAGAATTAATTAATCATACATAAACATGTTTTGTTGGAACGTTTTGAAGTAAACTTTTGTTCATCATCAGCGAATCTGAACAATGATGAGCGGCAATTTACACCGAAAGGCAAAGTAAAACAAAATAAATGAATACTCTTGTTTGCTATAGAATTTTGTATGAAAAAGTATCTGTTTACTTGTGAGATTTTAACTGATAATGAACGCAAAGTTTGAAGTATATTTTATCATGCTGTGCATTGCAGTTTTTTATGTTTTGAAAACAAACCTAGATATATTTCTTTGTTTTGATTTTACAGGGGCGCATTGTGAGAAATGTAAACCAGGCTATTTTGGCAATGCATTGAACAATGGAATTTGTAAAGGTAATTGTTTACCAAGACAATAGCATGAAATTTGTATTTGTAATTGTTTACCAAGATCATCACATGAAAAGATAATGTTTTAAAGTCTATGCACTTGTGGCTTGGAATTAGGAAATAGTCTGGAACTGGCGAATGTATTGCATTGCAACCTACCTGCAATTATGTACCAGTTAAAGGAATCCCCGTTTAAAAGGCCACGGTACCTTGGATATCAGAATGTGGATGTCGGAAAATATATAATTTATTGGTTGAGATGTTCAAATTTACTTTAAAATTTACGGGACTGAAATTGGCTGCTTCGTTCTGGAATCATGAAGGATTTTCTCGAGAATGCCTCTTCAAGAAACCTTCGTACGTGTCCAAAATCACGAGAATATTTTCCTAACATTTCTGCATTCTCGGGCCTTACAGCGATGACTTCTGCACGCTTTAGCAGGTGCTATCCGCTTGGGATGATGAACAAGTCTTCCCCCTAGTATGAATAAACTTTCAGAGAGATTCCATTCTCCCAAGAAGACAAAATACATGAATACAAGTAGATAATATGTGAGAGAAGTTCTGTGCTTATAACGAAAGAAGAAGAGTAAATCTAAAGTTCTGTCGTGCGGATTTTGTTTATTTTTTATTCAGAAACCGAGCTGACGTCATTATGATTCTCAGGTATTTAGGGCTAAATAAAATAATTACCACACAGCTCTTGAATCTAATAAACAACATTCGCCGACAGAACTTTAGACTTACCCTTGTGCTTTCGTTATAAGCACATAACTTCTCTTAAAAACCACCTTTCGCTTGCACAAAGCGAGAGTTTGCCCTACCGGTTTTGAGGCAACTTTTGTGACCGTGTTTGTTTTGATTTACCGGTTGAGAGAATTTCCTTTGTCTACAGTCACTAATCGCTTTGAGTTGAAGTGTCAATTTAACCCTATTTTGGTTGGGGGGGGGCAAATTTGCCCCCCCTAGTAGATTTTTTTTAATAACTCTGCGAGGAAGAATTTTATAGCCATGAAACTTCTTGACTTTTTGCAACTACTTATTGTGCAACTTCTCAAAAAGTTTCATTGAAATATTTTGAAAAATGAGGGGGCGGGAGACAATTTTCTGGGACTGACCAAGGAAAAATCGCAAATTCTCAAATCTCAATTATCGCGAAAAAAGGAGCAGAAGTGGAATATTTTGCAAATTTCTTTTTTAATGTTGTGTTATTTGATGCATTCTATCATAAATACCATGTTTGGATGGAAAATATGCTCCAAATTTAATTTTATCTCCATTTTCCTGATTTTGGCCAATTTTGCCGCTTTTCTTGACCACACAAAGGAAAATGCTGACGTAAGCAAAAATGGTGGCTATTTTTAAGTTAATTCTTATAGTTACAGAAAGTACATGCCTGAGGCTTTTAGCACACCAAATTTGGTCGCTCTATCTATTACCAGTAAAGAGTTAGGTAGGGGGGGCTTTTTTGCCCCCCCCCAACCAAAATAGTACTATCAAATAGCCCAACCACTATAGGGTTAAGTAACTGTTGCTATTGTATTACACAATCTGTCTTTGTCCAGCAACGCTCAACACTGCGTTTGTGAAACTTCAGTTCCGTAACATTTGTGTGTAGTTCTAAAGTTCTATCTAGATAGTTACGAATGTGTAGCTGGGTTGTTAACTTGCAAACAAAAGTTGAAATTATTCTGTTGAAGATGTAGCTAACTTTGAAGCTTAGGCCCTGTTTATATGAGGAAAAACACCTCACCTGCCAGACCCGGGGCTGAGAGGCGAGGTAAATTTCAGCCACTGTTTATATGAGATATTTCACCTCACCTGTCAGCCCCGGGGCTGAGAGGCGATATGGAGTAAAGTCTCTCTTCCGTGAAATCAGATCGAACTGACCAATAAGAATCAACGAATAATTTCAATTTACCTCACCATACCGGTGGTGTTTCGTTTATATGGAAAAATTTCACCTCACCCAGGTGAGATCCCACCTCTGCTGAGGTGGGACTTCACTATACCGGTGGTGTTGCGTTCATCATGTAAACGCGAAATGAAAATACAAAGGATTCTATGGGAAGGTGGAATCTCATCTCTCAGCCCCGGGTCTGGCAGGTGAGGTGTTTTTCCTCATATAAACAGTCCCTTACGGCACTAACTAATTTCAAAGTTGCAGGGTAAAGATGTTATGAATGATTGGGTAAACTCTTTGTAAGAGTGACTCGCACAAAGGCATTGACAAAATCGGCTAACGTTTGTTTACGCCGACTGCAAGTCAAGATGAAGTTAACATTTTTCGTTCTGTGAAAACTTGTGCCATGAATGCGAAAAGTAGTATGGTCCTTAGAGTTTCCAAGAGTATGGTCGAATGACTCGAACAGGTGAAACAAACCTTAGCCTTAGCTTTTGTCTCATCCTTATCTATTAATCTTTAATCTTCTTATAACACCGTAAATGTATCGTGAAGGTGAAGGTGAAGGTGAAGTTGCGTTTTTCAGCGCCAAGCGCTGGGATCGCAGAAATAGAGCAGACCTAATCGAGTCTGCGACCCCTTGTCATGACGCTCAAGTGGTGGGGCCCTACCGGGACTCGAACCCACTCCGCCTGACTGTTCTGGCTGCAATGTCAGAGGATTACACCACGGCGCCACAACACCTTCAATCGTAAATATATCTAGGTTACTACAAAATCTGTCAAATTTCAATTTGGATCTGGTAGAAATGTTAGGTGATCTCTGTGATAAGCTGTTTCTCCCTATGAAGGGACCAGAACTTTGGTATAGCTATTAGTATCTGAATTGTTTTTTATTTAAGATCATTCAGGGTAGCATAGGTTTCAAATCTGCAAAAAGCTGGGTGTAAAATGCTATGAAATATTTCTTTTAACTGAACGGCTTCAAAGGAACTTGAACTATTTCACAGCAAATCTGCCGTTGGACTTTCCTGAAATCTTCAATATTTTCTGAATTACAGTGTTTTTCTTCTTTTGTAAGAATTCAAGAAAATTTTCGAAAAAAACTTAAAGCTATCGTTACTTCTAAACCTGTCGACGAAAGATCAAACAATTTTCAAGCAAACCATAGTTTATGAATGTCTACAATATGATATCAAGCAAAACTCTTTCACTCTTCTGGTTTGTGATTTAGAAATTTGATGACGTCACATCATAGAATGAGCTGAAATATAAAGTAGGCTGTAATTTCGACAAATATTCAAGACTTCTGAAATGTCCAACGGTAGAATCATGGAAAAGTGGCTAAAGATTCTTTCAAGTCATTCAGTTTAAAGACATAGGTCATTGAATTTTACACCCGCCTTTTTTTAGATTTAATGATTTGGAACCTATGCAATTCAGGGTAGCCATGTCTATCCGGCTCCCAATAGTATCGTTCTTGTAAATATGTTTCGTTAAATTGTAAATTTTTAGATTGTGTATAAAATAACCTTAGTCGGATTGAGCCAGTTCCACTGTGTCATTATAATTCATTTCTGTTCCATTTTTTGTAGCTTGTTACTGTAATGGACATGGAAATAACTGCAATTCACGTACTGGTAAATGTGACTGCAATGAGATTGGGGTAGTAGGGGATCATTGTGAAAGGTAATGAACCAATAGAATATATCAACCACTGCAAAGCCTTACATCATATGATGCTTTCGTTAATTTCTCGTTCAGTTCCTAATGTCTGACCACCCCCCCCCCCCTTGGACACCCCGGGTATTTGCACACCTAAAATTCCCGGCCCTCGGGCATTTGACTGTCATTTTTCCCTGGCCCCTGGGGCATTTGACAGTAGCAAGTGTTTTAGCTTATAAAGTTACTGGGACTGTGCCTTTTCTCAGTCCGCTGCTCCCGGGCATTTGCCAAAAATATTTCGCCGGCCCCGGACATTTGTGTATGAAATTTTTGTTGATCCCAGGCTGCTGGGGGGGGGGATTGTCAGGGTAGGAATTAAATGAGACATACATAACGGTTGTATTTTGATTGAAAGAGCAATGCCAAAGACGTTGTAGAGACTATGAACACAAACATTGTCAGAAGTTGAATTTTGTCGAAAACATACCGGGTGAGTCAGCAAAGATATGGGATATTTAAAAGGCCATATTTTGGTGCCAAATAAGTCAAATTGGGTTCCTTTGAAGTATGTTTTGCCGATGGAAGAGTAAATTCGCTTAATGGAAATTTATCTTTTAAAGGCTGTCATGTCTTTTCATTTCATTAGCGATTTTATGATATAGATATTTTTGTTTAAAAAAAGTCTTTATCAGAACTGTTTGCTTCCCAGCCATGACAGTAGAGGAATAGTCCCGTAGGGATACTTGGTGAATTAAATTACTTTTTTCTTTGTGTTCTACCACAATGCATGCCTTCTTCCAGTTTTTTCATAGAGAAACAGTAAGTTTGTCATGGTTTCGAAGTTCACACGTATATAAACATGAATCTGATTGAAGGTCTACAGGGATTCCGGGGGTCCGAGAATGTCCATAGGTCCTCTTGATTGAAGGTCTAGGGAAAGACCTCAAGGGTAACTTCAATAGCCGCGTGACGGGGGTGTGCCATTTTGACTTTTGAAATCACACCTTGGAATTTTTAATTTTTTCTAAAAACCATACCCCAGAATCTGCTGGCCATTCAAAATATATACCCTAAAATCGTAACAGACATTCAAAGTTCTAGCCAAGTGTATGAAATTAGATCAAAACTGATACTTTGAACAGTTATTCTTCTTAAGTGACACCCCAAGATTTAAGGCTGTGTTATGACGCGCTGTAGTGGACAAAAGGATGTTTAGAACGCGTAAAAGGGTTCTTAGAATGCGTCTATCGTTTTAGAATTAGCAATCGCTGCTTTAGAAATGACATTCGCTTTTTTAAAACAGGATTTGTTTTAGAAGCAGCATTCTACATTTCAGATTTTGCAATCACAGTTTTAGATTTTGCGATCACAGTTTTAGATTTGCAATGACAGTTTTAGTTTGCAATTATGGTTTTAGATTTGCAATCATGGTTTCAGATTGGCAATCATGGTTTTAGATTTACGATCACAGTTTTAGATTTGCGATCACAATTTTAGATTGGCGCGAGTTTTAAACACTTGACACCTGTGGCGGCCTGGCTTCCTTCGTCAGGGGGGTCCGGCAGCGAATTTTGCATTGTATATCGCCTAAACAGAACATTGCTTAAAAGATACAGTTGTAACAAACTAAGGTAGAATGTTACAGCGAAAGAAACAGTAACGGTAATAAAATTATGATGTAAAGTCTAATGAGAACAAATTCTTTCGTGGGTTATGGAACCATAATCGGCGAATAGCTACTCTGTTTTGGGGCACATAGCTACAGAGATGAATCAACGGAGGACGTGACGTATTATGAATTCGGTTATATTTGGCTGCGAGGTATTTGTTTAGTTGGAAAATTTTTCAGATAATCGCGTTCTTCGGCGGCGCATAGCTACTCATTTATAATGCTTATTGAGCCAAGTAAAGAATTCGGAGTTGAGAAATGTTGGAGAAACTTGCTTTGCTCGGGCTCGGCCGAGACTTAGTCCCAATTTATCCAAAAGAATTAAGTGTCCATAAAACAACAACTACTAAGTAGCTACGGTCAGAGAAGATATTTGCTGAAGTAAAATGTCATTATTTAGTACATTGAAAGAATGGTCTTCCTGCACCAAGAAATGTCTGAAAGGGCATTGCCCTTGTTTTCCAAGAGTTTGACGGGCGTGGTCACGAAAAATTTTTCTGAGGGCTTCGCCCCTCATTTACATCAGTCATTGAAATATCTACATCAGGCCCTGGCCCAGGTCAAAGTGTCCAAGAACACAGTAGGAGGGTAGGAAACATCAGGAAAATTGTAAGGCTGCCAATCGCGTCAGCGACTTGATAACGATGTTTGATTTGAAGGGGCGCCAATTCGCTTCCCCCCCCCCTGACGAAAAAAGCCAAGCCGCCAATGGTGTCAAGTGTTCAAAACTCGCGCCAATCTAAAACTGTGATCGTAAATCTAAAACCATGATTGCCAATCTGAAACCATGATTGCAAATCTAAAACCATAATTGCAAACTAAAACTGTCATTGCAAATCTAAAACTGTGATTGCAAATCTAAAACTATCATTGTAAAATCTAAAACTGTGATCGCAAAATCTAAAACTGTGATTGCAAAATCTGAAATGCAGAATGCTGCTTCTAAAACAGTGAATCCTGTTTTAAAAAAGCGAATGTCATTTCTAAAGCAGTGATTGCTACTTCTAAAACGATAGACGCATTCTAAGAACCCTTTTACGCATTCTAAACACCCTTTTGTCCACTACGGTGCGTCATACTGTGTATGATCTTGTGAAGACGAAAATGACGCCGTAAAATTTATTTTCTGCCTGAGAGAAGGCACCCCAAAAAAGCCACTTCCCGCACGGGTATATATATGGTAGTTACCCCCCTGAGGGGAAAGACCAGTTTGAGGATACGGAGGATACGGAGGATACGGAGGATACGGAGGATACGGAGGATACGGAGGATACGGTATTGAGGATACGGAGCACTTTTTGCTGCATTGTCCTTCATTTAACATCCAACGACGAGATCTTCTCGCTGGCGTGTCAGAAGTATTACAGCCATTTGTTCAAATCAACACCCTCTCGAACAACGTTCTGGTACAACTTTTATTGTATGGTGATAAAGACCTTTCCAGTGACGTTAATAAACATGTTCTCGAACTGACTTTAAATTTCATTCACCAAACTGGTCGGTTTGACTAAGGAACTTCTAAACCTTTGTTTTACACTTTATACTCACCAAGTCTCCTTACCCATAGTTCTTTTGCTTGTAAGTTTGTTTCGCATTGGATGTTAGGCTCATTGGGCACTAATCCATTATCCAAATCCGTGATTGAATCTCCAGTTTAGTGATTTTGCGACCGACCCGTTTGCCCAAAGTTAGCCCGACATGCAAAGCGAAACGAACCTTAGAAATTATCAGTAAAGTTCATGTGTATTTTTCGTAGCCGTATATTTAATTTTAGTTTAGTTACATGTTCTCTATGTTAATGACTGCGGAGTTGTCATGGTCTCCTGCACTCCGTGGTATCGTCCTCGTAGTTTAGTAGAGTAGCTCGTACGTAGTGCCTTGAGTAGCTTCGTTCTGTAAAATTTTATATTGAATATAAAAAAAAAAAAAAAAAAAGACCAGTTTCGGCCAGTTTCGATCTTATCTAAGTTAGCCTTTTCCTTGTACGTATACTAACCGGTTTTGTCGTTGCACAGGAAAATATAAAGCCCTCGGTCTTAATGCACATACCTCGCAAGCTCGGTCTGTTATTTAAAGACCTTAGGCTTTATATTTTCGTGTACAATGCAAAACCGGTTAGTATGCGCACAAGGATACCCTTATGTATTGCTATCATGCTAATCTTCATTTTTCGTTAGATGCGAGTCTCATTTGTACAAAGGCAATGCATCAAATGGTGGACATTGTTTTTGTGAGTAAAATTTGTTTTTTTCTAAAGCATTGCTATCACTGCCTTCGTTACAGTACAAACCCGCATATGAGAAGTCTTCAATATTTAATCCTTGGTATGAAAATTTGTATCATGTTTATTGTCAGTTCAAACAACGAGGCATGGCTGCATAGGCCTCTGACCTTTCAAATCTTAAGGGGTCTGTTTCATCCAGCATGCCTTGCACGTGCCGCCTCTTGGCTGGCCTTTGTTGTCGCCATCTTCATGGGTCATGAAAATAGCGACAACAAAGGCCAACGAATAGACCGCACATGCAAGGAATGCTGGATAAAACAGGCCCTTTAAAATAGGTAGGTGTAAAAATCTATTACATTTATTTTTGAATAGAATGGCTTGACAGGAAGTCAGGATACCTTCCTGTAAATTTGCCTCGGAAATTTGTTTGTATCTTAAAGGACAAGTCCTGGGTTGGTATGACTCTACAAAAACGGACGTATCGACTAATGACACGATTTGTTACCTTATTCTTCTTCGCTGCTTTGAGGTTTCCAGCGGCTGTTAATTCCTGAGACATTCTGATAATTTAGGCTCAATCTGGTCGCTGTGTCGCCATTTTCTTGAATGAACAAACGATGAAGTAAACTATGTGTAGACCCATTACTCCAAAAGAAGAATGGGTCAACGAAACAAAGAGCAAAAGCCTGCTACTAGGTTTCTGGATTTCTAGAAACTTAATTTATGCAGCCTTTGTTTAAACGCACTTCGCAAATAATTTGAAAAGAGGATTAGAATGATTAATTGGGCGGCTATAGCAAGCCTTTGCCTTTTGTTTCGTAGACCCTTTCTACTTTTGGAATAATGGGTCTACTTGTATGTAAGCTAACAATGAAGAGACCAGCAATAATTAAGACGCGAGAAAATACTCCAACAGCGTCATTTTCGCTTGCGCGGTATGACGCCACTCCGCTCAAATCGCTTATTTGAATACGTAATTTCATACAAGGAGAAGGCGAAAATAGTGGAAAAAAGTATGATATACCATTCATAGCAGTATTATCTTGTATTTTATTATCAATCATACCAAACCCGGACTTATCCTTTAATTATTTTCAAAATCGAGGCGTTTTTAGTTTTTGAAAGAAATTATGGAAAATTTTTAAAACAACTTTAAAGTCATCGTAAATCCTAAAGGAATGGAAGAAAAATGATACAATCTTCAAGTAACCATATTTTATGACGGTCTGTTATATGATGCCAAGCAAAACTCTGTTGCTCTTCTGGTTTTGGATTTAGAAATTTGATGAAGTTACAACTTCATATTTTGTAAATGCCACCATTTTAAAGGTAGTTCAGATATTAAAATATTTCCATGGCAGATTTACTGCAAAGTACACTCGATTTTTTTCCTTTCATAATAAATTGAAACTAAGTTGCTCTAAATACATTAGTACTGTACCGCTCTTGGTGTAAGAACACAAGGTCATCTAGCGTACACCAAGAACGGCACTAACAATCTTTCAAACACAACTTCAAAAAAAGAAGAAACAACAATACAGGGAACAATACGAGGCAAAACAAAAAGGAACATCACACAAGGAATTAAAAGAAAAGAAAGGGATTAGCAGTTCCACACCCAAACCCAGACTATGCTAGGCTTCCATCGGTTTTGTTCCATCACATCTCAACTGGACGGTACAATGACGATGGAAGTAAGGCACTATGGGAGCATTTGGATGGTTTAGTGTGGAACTGTCCAGGAGATAGGAAGGAGAGCTGCTAGATGATTGTATTATATCAATTTTATTTAATGCTGATCCACAGACACTCGATTTCTTTCAAGCCATTTATTATAAGAACCAAATAGAAGTTTACACCCCCTTTTTAGAGATTTTAGCCCTACGTTAGGCATGACAGAAATATTTCCAGTGGTGGAAAGAATCTTTTCGTTTCTGGTAATCTTGATTAGTTACCTCAGAACTTTCTGCAAAACTTTGCAAAGTGTCACATTACAAAATCTCTCGTGCATCCATATCTTAAACAGTCCGTTGAGTGCCAGAAACGTCTGCGAAAGTCAATTCCAGCCTCTGTATGAATCTCACTACCCCCCCCCCCCCAGAAATTTAATGGACGAATATGGTTCTCCAAGAAGTTATTAGTGAAATTTACAAACCGTTAACAGCTACGTCAAGTTAAGAAGAACAGGGGGAACCAACCTTTTTCTAGAAAAGCAACTTATTTCATTCTTTCAAGCTTTATTCTTTCAAGCTTTATTCTTTCAAGCTGGGCAAGATATAATTAGTCTTGCTAGTATGGTAATTTACCGCCAACCAAAACTTAAATGATATATAAAGGGTTAAAAATATCTGTGAAACTTTCTTTGAATATTCATAACCAGAAATTTCTGGGAACTACGTTCCTAGGTGCCGATACTTTTTCCACCTCTGAATATTTCATTGGCCTACTTTTGCTACTTTTGTTAATCCTGCTATTTATAAGTTACCTCTGTTCGATAGGTTGTCAGATATTAGTGTTAGAGAGCTTCGTAATACTAATACAGATCTCGATAAAACAGGCCCTTTAAAATTAATAAGGATAAAACAGGATAAAATTAAGGAAAAAATTAATAAGGATAGAAAGGAATAAAATTAATAAGGATAAAACAGGCCCTTTAAAATAGGTAGGTGTAAAAATCTATTACATTTATTTTTGAATAGAATGGCTTGACAGGAAGTCAGGATACCTTCCTGTAAATTTGCCTCGGAAATTTGTTTGTATCTTAAAGGACAAGTCCTGGGTTGGTATGACTCTACAAAAACGGACGTATCGACTAATGACACGATTTGTTACCTTATTCTTCTTCGCTGCTTTGAGGTTTCCAGCGGCTGTTAATTCCTGAGACATTCTGATAATTTAGGCTCAATCTGGTCGCTGTGTCGCCATTTTCTTGAATGAACAAACGATGAAGTAAACTATGTGTAGACCCTACAAAAACGGACTACTATCGGTACTAGACCCTACAAACGGTATCGGTACTAGACCGAACGGTACCCTAGGGTCAGAGTATACCAAACGGTACCCTATCGGTACTAGACCCTACAAAAACGGACTACTACTATGTGTAGACTCTACAAAAACGGACGTATCGACTAATGACACGATTTGTTACCTTATTCTTCTTCGCTGCTTTGAGGTTTCCAGCGGCTGTTAATTCCTGAGACATTCTGATAATTTAGGCTCAATCTGGTCGCTGTGTCGCCATTTTCTTGAATGAACAAACGATGAAGTAAACTATGTGTAGACCCATTACTCCAAAAGAAGAATGGGTCAACGAAACAAAGAGCAAAAGCCTGCTACTAGGTTTCTGGATTTCTAGAAACTTAATTTATGCAGCCTTTGTTTAAACGCACTTCGCAAATAATTTGAAAAGAGGATTAGAATGATTAATTGGGCGGCTATAGCAAGCCTTTGCCTTTTGTTTCGTAGACCCTTTCTACTTTTGGAATAATGGGTCTACTTGTATGTAAGCTAACAATGAAGAGACCAGCAATAATTAAGACGCGAGAAAATACTCCAACAGCGTCATTTTCGCTTGCGCGGTATGACGCCACTCCGCTCAAATCGCTTATTTGAATACGTAATTTCATACAAGGAGAAGGCGAAAATAGTGGAAAAAAGTATGATATACCATTCATAGCAGTATTATCTTGTATTTTATTATCAATCATACCAAACCCGGACTTATCCTTTAATTATTTTCAAAATCGAGGCGTTTTTAGTTTTTGAAAGAAATTATGGAAAATTTTTAAAACAACTTTAAAGTCATCGTAAATCCTAAAGGAATGGAAGAAAAATGATACAATCTTCAAGTAACCATATTTTATGACGGTCTGTTATATGATGCCAAGCAAAACTCTGTTGCTCTTCTGGTTTTGGATTTAGAAATTTGATGAAGTTACAACTTCATATTTTGTAAATGCCACCATTTTAAAGGTAGTTCAGATATTAAAATATTTCCATGGCAGATTTACTGCAAAGTACACTCGATTTTTTTCCTTTCATAATAAATTGAAACTAAGTTGCTCTAAATACATTAGTACTGTACCGCTCTTGGTGTAAGAACACAAGGTCATCTAGCGTACACCAAGAACGGCACTAACAATCTTTCAAACACAACTTCAAAAAAAGAAGAAACAACAATACAGGGAACAATACGAGGCAAAACAAAAAGGAACATCACACAAGGAATTAAAAGAAAAGAAAGGGATTAGCAGTTCCACACCCAAACCCAGACTATGCTAGGCTTCCATCGGTTTTGTTCCATCACATCTCAACTGGACGGTACAATGACGATGGAAGTAAGGCACTATGGGAGCATTTGGATGGTTTAGTGTGGAACTGTCCAGGAGATAGGAAGGAGAGCTGCTAGATGATTGTATTATATCAATTTTATTTAATGCTGATCCACAGACACTCGATTTCTTTCAAGCCATTTATTATAAGAACCAAATAGAAGTTTACACCCCCTTTTTAGAGATTTTAGCCCTACGTTAGGCATGACAGAAATATTTCCAGTGGTGGAAAGAATCTTTTCGTTTCTGGTAATCTTGATTAGTTACCTCAGAACTTTCTGCAAAACTTTGCAAAGTGTCACATTACAAAATCTCTCGTGCATCCATATCTTAAACAGTCCGTTGAGTGCCAGAAACGTCTGCGAAAGTCAATTCCAGCCTCTGTATGAATCTCACTACCCCCCCCCCCCCCCAGAAATTTAATGGACGAATATGGTTCTCCAAGAAGTTATTAGTGAAATTTACAAACCGTTAACAGCTACGTCAAGTTAAGAAGAACAGGGGGAACCAACCTTTTTCTAGAAAAGCAACTTATTTCATTCTTTCAAGCTTTATTCTTTCAAGCTTTATTCTTTCAAGCTGGGCAAGATATAATTAGTCTTGCTAGTATGGTAATTTACCGCCAACCAAAACTTAAATGATATATAAAGGGTTAAAAATATCTGTGAAACTTTCTTTGAATATTCATAACCAGAAATTTCTGGGAACTACGTTCCTAGGTGCCGATACTTTTTCCACCTCTGAATATTTCATTGGCCTACTTTTGCTACTTTTGTTAATCCTGCTATTTATAAGTTACCTCTGTTCGATAGGTTGTCAGATATTAGTGTTAGAGAGCTTCGTAATACTAATACAGATCTCGAGCTACCTCGCCTTAAAACTTGCAGTGGTCAACGGTGCTTTGCTTACAGAGGGGCACAATTATGGAACAACCTGAGCGCTGAAGCCAAGAAAGCACCCACCTTGAGTCGATTCAAATCTGCTTATAACAGCAATTAATCTTCTCGTTTAACTCATTGATACATAGTTTTTTTCCTTTTCTACCTTTTTCTTGCCTGTAAAACTGTTATGATTAGAAATATTAAGTTTATTGTATTCATTTTAACAGGGCAGTTTGGAATTCAGTTTTATTTAAGCTGTAACTAAACCCTGTATAATGAAAATAAAATGAAATGAAAAATGAAAATCAAACCTAGATGGCGTAGAAAGCATATTGTGGGTCAGACAGAGGTAGGCTGGGAGAATATTCTATTGAGACTTTCATTTGAATTTATCCTTTCATACTAATCTTCAATCCTTCTTTTTCAGACAAATTGCAGTTTGGATTTTCGTATAATTTTAATAAATCTAACAAGAATCTGAATTTCTTGGCAATTCCGACTGTAAGTTATTATTTATTATCATCTTTTCGAACTTTAATTAATTGTGAGTTTACGAAACCACGACGGCAACGTCTACTGCAACGCAATGTAACTTTTGTTCCAGAATTTTTGATTCAAAGGTTCCTTGTTTTCTATTCGAATTTGCTTCCCTTGAGAGTCTGTGAAGTGATCCTTTTCTATTTCACAACTTGGAAAGCCTTTCCTGGCGTTCTGTACTGCAGGTCTAGGCCTCTGAAGTAATACTCGTTCATTTTGAATTTTGTCTTCAAAGAGCAAAAAGTGGTTTTCAGGCATTTCAAAGTTACAGGATGCCTCATTTTGGCCTTTTGGATGTTATATTAAAGGTATCGTACGGCAACGATACTTCCTTTACAGAATATCAGACGACGTTCTGGCTCGCGTTGCCGTCCTGGTTTCGTAATTTCTCTATTGACATCTCAGAGATCCTTGCCCGTCTATAAAATCAGACGAGAAGAAGACAGCCAAATGACGTTTCAAATGGTTCCTTTACCTTCTTGAAAGCCAGCTCTAGTTTTTTTTTCGTAGAAAGAATCATTGTAAAACTTTGCTTGAGCCTTTTTAGGGCAGTCATGTGTTCTCTTAAATGTTCGAAAGAAATAATCATCATCAACATTACCAAGTCAGGATTAGTATTTTTCTTTTGGGAATTTTATTTGACCATTGACACCGTTTGATTTAACATTGTGCATAGCTTTTTGTGAACTGGTTTGCATTAGTCGATAGCAGACACAATAGACCTTTTAACTATTCTGAAAAGAATAAGAATCGAACGATATTTTGCTACATTCTGTAGGATTTTCGAATGTGCACCATTGTGATAGAAGCTCTAACGCCACTCGATCGAACCTTGTGTATAAAAATGTATAAAAATAACGCTCGATCCAGGCTCTTTTGTAGAATAGCTAAAAGGTCTATGTCTCGCCCAACCTCTGGTTAGTAGAAGTGCCAGATAATCTAAAATCTAATATATATTTCTCAGTAGTGTATTTTAACGTGGCCCCCTTTGTATATTTATATATGTTATATAATTTAACGTATGACATAAAGAAATGCATGGAGGAATCATTTGAAATTGGCTGTTGTTCGGGTCGCATTTGCTCAAACGGTAATTATACGCAAAATCTCTTCTCTTCGCTTCTAGTACGATAACAGAGACGTGAAATTTGAAGTCGTTGTCAGATCACATGATTTTGCTGATATGAACTTCTCCTTAACACGTGGTACGTAGAGTTATGTAGCTTTTGCCACATGCTATGGATCATTTACCGGGTGAGCCTGGAAAAAGTTCCCATTTTCGAATATTCATTGCACCAAGAGAACTATGAATTTGAAGACCCGGTACCAAGTACCAAGAATGCTTCACGAATTTGATGATTAAAATTCTAGTTAAAAACCGAATGACCAAAGTATTTTTGTAATTTTTCTCGCTTTCTTACGAGCGCTTGAAATATCGGTAAAAGCGACTTTATGAAAATTCATGGCTGAAAAAGGTCCTAAAGCACTTGATCAAATCATATGGTTCCATCTGGAAAAACAATTGCACCAAAATTGTACCGGGTCTTTTCTCTTTAGGCAGTCCACGATAACTCGTACGCTGGATTAATTTTGAAGATTTATGACTTAATCTTTAGCAGAATCCTGAATTAGATTCTGGGATTTTGCTGATTTTTTTGTTTTTGTTTTCTGGTTTTAGAGTTATAAACAATTTTCTTAAAATGTTAGTTTTCGAAGATACGAAAACGATCAAAAGACGTTGATCAAAAGACTCGACATAAATGGACAAAGAGAAAACTTTCTCGTAATGATTTTCTATTTAGAAAACAATTAATTGTAATCTGCTGTAGGAGCAACGGTTCTATCTTGGGAGGAATGAGAAATTACTTTCAGTGATACAGACGAATTTCATTCCTTCTGTAATTTAACTGAAATTTTCAGAGCAAGTCTACAGAGCCCTGGTTGAAAACTACCTGCGATACAGTAATGAACTATAGGACAGTTTATCCGATACCGAATTAAATCACTTGCAGCATCTCCAAGACAGACCTCGCACATTGATTGAAAGTTCCAATGTAAAGGACGGATGCACGTGCAATTGGCTCTCAGTGTCCAACCTTATCAAATATGACAAGGCTGTTATGGCATACAAGTTAATGAATAATTTATGTCCGAACAGTCTTCAGGGAATATTCACCACGAGATCTCAAATATCTGCATACGCAACGAGAAATTGCCAAGATTTTGATATCTCAAAACAAAACCCAGAATTTTCAAAAAAGAGTTTTCTTTACTCTGGTGCTAAACTGTGGAATGATACACCTCTAGATATAAGAAACAGCTCCACAGTTCTCGCATTTAAAAATAAACTGAAGGACTACTTGCTACACTAGCATTTAACCCAAAGCACGATCCCTAGGAAAGGCAGCACTTGCCTAATGGTTGCATTTTACATTATTCTTTGTAGAGATAATATAGTGCATTGTTTTTCCTTTTTACTGTTATTGTTTGTCAAAATATTATCTTAATGTATTAGCTGATAGGGATTTGTGGATAAACATGATTAAATGAAAAAATGAAACAGTCCTTTGGTTCAGGTTGCGTTCCTGTTTCAAGGGAGTTAAAAGATAAAAACTTAAGCGCCATGAGGCCAAGGAAGCATGGAGTTCTGTTGAACTTTTGATGCAGGGAACGCTTGGCGCAGCATTTTATATTGTAACTACTAAAGAATTTCGCATTAGGCCAGTCGTCAAGCTAATTCTCGTGCCGAAGTTTACACTAATCAGTTTCTAAATCTACAAATCATCCTGATAAAGTTTTCTCCTTGTCGGTTCATGCAAAGTCTTTAGAAAATTTGATTGACGTTTTCATTTTTTTCAGTGTTTTCGAAAACGAAAATTCATGACTCTAAAGCCTGAAAAAATTTGCAAAAAGTTCCAGAATCTAATTCAGGCCTATAATTAAATCATAAATCATAAATCATAAATCATCCAAATGCTTATGATTAATGCTTATGATTAATGCTTATGATTAATGCTTATGATTAATGCTTATGATTAATGCTTATGTTTAATGCTTATGATTAATGCTTATGATTAATGCTTATGATTAATGCTTATGATTAATGCTTATGATTAATACTTATGGTTAATGCTTATGATTAATGCTTATGATTATGATTAAATCATCAATCATCCAAATCAGTCGAGTGTGTAATTTATCTTGGACTGCCAAAAGGGCATAGTTTAATTTGGCGCACTCGGCATTCTTAGATACATTTTTGGTTGAACCATCCGGTAAATCAAGCAATCTTACAGGTATGCCCATATTCATGACTGAATAAACATTTTTTGATGGTTAATTGCTTTGGTCGTTACGTTCTTTGGCCATACTCACATTTCCCCCTTTCCGTCTTCCTTTAGGTGGCAAAGAGACTTTTCTTGCAAAGAGATATCGCCTTGGTGCATTTCGCAAAACATTTTATGCTGAAGACTACAAATTCATTAAAGACACTGAGCCAGAATTCAGATTATACCTCTATAATTTTAGCAAGAATGCTGGTTTCAGGGTAGGAGTTGCAGTTGTTTTTTTCTTGAGATAATTTTCATGTGGGGTGAATGGCTTAGCGGCTCATACAATTCTCATGGACTGACGAGGCTACCGTACCTAAATAAGTAAAAATGAATGAATGAAAATGAATACAATTTCCGATTGGTGGCTGAAGTTGAGGTCGAAATGTGGATGGGTTACTTTCCACATGCTTGACCGAGTAACTCATTTCACCGTCCTACGTAAGGGCTTTAAACTAGGGGTCCCGAGCTGGGATGCGGCATACATAATTAGGCCTAAATTAGCTTTCAATAGCTAGAAATCTTTTCAGCGAACTCTAAATAACGAAGTGAATGAAAAAAGTGCTGAAGATAGAAACATTTTATGGGCTTATAAACCATTATACTACAAAGGTCTTTGTTACGTTCGTTAGTTAATGTCAGAAGGAGGTCAGTTTTTTGGTCATGTTACATGTAAAGCCTAGTTTCCGTATGATCGGAGGATCGCAATTGACACAAGGATCGCTGAAAATTGTGGCTTGCGATCCTTGCTGCAAAACTGTTTCCATTTGAAAAACTGACGCAAGGATCGCAAGAATCGCAATGAATGTTTTGATTAGTTTCCATAAAGACGCAAGGATCGCAAGTCGCAATTTTCAGTGGTCCTTGCGTTACTTGCGATCCTTATGCAATCATATGGAAACTAGGCTTAATGAGCATGAGATTAATTCCAAATTCTAGCTTTGATTGTTCAGCTCAGTTCAGTTTCTCATTGCAAATTCTTCAGGTGTCCTTTATTTGTAAGGTTGCAGGGCCCGCACCACACCATTCAATACGTAGGAAGCCCCTAGACTTATGACGATGAGTCTCTTGTTTCCCTGTGCTCTTTGACTTGATGATGGCGCTTCGGTCAATAGAGACTCATAGTATTACTATGAAAAACCTGGCCCTATTTAGGCCCAAACTGAGCAATTTCTTCAGCACCAATCAGATTGCGAGATTTGTGAATTACTATTGTTAACGTGTAGATGTGATAGAATTTTCGATTCGATCGAAGAATTGAAAAGACTCCCATGGAATAGAGATTCGAAGCCGTGATTCTTTCCTAATTCCATTGATGATTGAAGAAAATAGGGCCAAGTTTTTTACTGTTTCACTATGAGTCCCTCTTGAGCAAGGTTTACCGCAGGGATACAAGGGACTCATCGTCATCAATCTAGGAAGCCCCTTGATAGGCTTAGCATTTAAAACACGTGTGGTAGGAGGATTGATAAGGAAGGGGGAACTGGTAGCTCGGGCAGGTGTTTTAAAGCATTTTTCAGAGGTACCGGGTGAACCAATTAGAACGTCAACCGCTTGAACTTCAGCTGGCCAATATCATCGAATGCCATGAGAAATTCCTCTCCAAAAGACAATTACGTTAAAGATTATGGCAAGAAGTTTTTACCAAGATTCATTGCGTTCTAATTACGAGTCCTTAACGATTATATAGGAATTCGATTAAAGAGCGCAATGCATCTTGGTAAATATTCCTTGCCGCCATCTTTAGTGCGATCGTCTATTCGCGTACGGCGTACAAAACTTCTTTAGGCTGCCAGTTGCCTTTCTTATGTTCAGGCTAAACATATCTAAAACTCGTTGCTCAAAAGCCAGATGTATCTTTGCAATCGTTAATGGCATAAAAAATCCGATTTGATAGACCATTTAGCTATTCCGAAAAGATCTCAATCGAACGATACTTTGCTACGTTTTGTAGAATTTTCGAATGTGCACAATAGCGATAGAAGCTCTAACGCCACATGATCGAATCTCGTGTATAAAAATGTATAAGAATAACGCTTGATCCAGGCTCTTTTGCTGAAAGGTCTATTGGCAAATTCTACCGAGTTCAGACATGTAGTAGAAAACATCTTCATTTGCTAGGTATTTGCTGCTATTTATTGCCTTCATTAGGGAGAGAGCGTTATGGATTTTGAAGTTTTTCTTGTACAGCCCCTTTAAGGCATTAGAAAAAATGGAAATTTGATTGATAGCTGAAAGTCTGAAGTGTTTTGCGACTTTTCGTATATTTTCTGGGCATTGAAGAAAATACCGAATGTCCCAAAAGTGCGTGTGGATTCAAATCAATTCTAATCACTCTCAAATACTCCTCGATCATTAACGTGAACACAAGTACCTCGTTTGTTGGTACTAGTCCTTTGATAGCATATATATTGGTCTCATTTGCATAAGCTCAAGTTTGCATCGACCTACAAATTGGCCGTTTGGCCCAAACAAAATCGTGAGGCACAGCGAATGCCCTGATAAGATTTGAACAATGTTAGCTTTCTTAATTTTTGTTTGCCTAAAGGCACCCACCAGTCTGATGCGCTTAGTCTTCGAAATATTTTTATTTTCATTGCTGGGAACTGTTGATACAATTGCTGTTTCATTTTGTAGGTATCGTTTGATCAGAAAGAAATGAGCTTGAACTGGCTTCATTTTCTCATTGTCTTTCTTATGTAAGTATGCATGTAGGAGTAATGATCTTTCAATTTCATTTGATAATCATTGAGGCAAATCCGCTGGCGCTCAGAGTGGGGTCAAAGGAAAAATAAAAAAAAAAAGAAAAAAAGTGAAGAGAATCAAGTCAAAATAAGATAAGAAGTATGGAGGAATGTGAAAGAGAGAAAAGTGTATTAGACAGGTGAAGTGTAAGTAAGCAACCGCTATGCATGTCCACCAACTTTCATGCTGGTACCCAAAAGTGCACGAATTTGGTGCAAAACTGCATTTATCCTTTGGACTACACCAGGGAGCGCCGGACTACACTATCATTATCGACGTCTGCCAGGCCACAGCTTAATGATTGACATCCATAATCGTGCATTCAGCTATCAAGAGATACAGTATCAATTCAACTTCAATTCAATTTCATGAATATTTTTAGCCAAGCTTGCACGTTAGTCTAAGGAAAAAATGATACAATTTCCACGAAAGAACGTTTACC
This sequence comes from Aurelia sp. 3 sensu Dawson et al. (2005), assembly GCA_964020215.1. Lineage (NCBI taxonomy): Eukaryota > Metazoa > Cnidaria > Scyphozoa > Semaeostomeae > Ulmaridae > Aurelia > Aurelia sp. 3 sensu Dawson et al. (2005). The sequence continues at coordinate 14,864,595 of OZ026585.1, forward strand.
AGTATGTGTGTATGAATAACATCAATTTACTAAAGGTGCTGAAGAGGACAAATGAAAATAATTCGCAACTATCTTTCGAGCCATTTGCCCTCATATCAACTACATGGTTAATGAAAATAAGTGTATATGAGACCTGAACACTGACTACACGATGTTTTTATTCATTTTGTTATAAATACTAAAAACAAATAATACAAATTTTCCCCGTCCAAATTTGCAATCTTCAGAACTATACAGAAACTTCATTGAGCATATCATTGACATGCTATTGAACCTATTTTTTGTCAGTTTTTAATAGTCTGACGTTTTCTTTTGCTTCTAGATGTTTTTGTTCGTTGTTAATAATTCTCATCGTCGTTTGGAAGTTAAAACAACAATATAGTAATTACCAATATAATCGGGTAAGTGTGAGGCCTTTTTGTTGAATGTTTGTTTGTTTTGTTTTCAATTTGTTTTGAGTGAGCTTGTCAGGATTTCTAGCTACTGAAAGCTAATTTAGGCCCACTGTGCATGCCGCATCCAGGCATGGGACCCCTAGTTTAACGTCCCTTCCGAAGGACGACGAGGTGAGTTGCGAGGTCAGTCCTCAGAGGTCACCCATCCGAAATCTGACCTCACTCGACCAAGCTTAACTTCAGTCACCTGACGAAGACTGTATAAGCCACTCGGCCACTCACCCCGCAAGTTGAGTTGCTTGGTCAAGTTGAGTGTAGCTGAATGCTTCCATCGGTTGGAAATCAGCTTACCAAATTCAAGACTCGAAACATGTAAGACCCACAAGACCATACCTATAAGGCTCCGTTGGTTCTGAAGAGTGAGGAGAAACAGATGGTTTGGGGCTAGTTTACTGGTGGGATGGAAAAAGCCTCTTCCCTTATTGCTGTCTCATCAGACTGGAGAATCTGTCTCAGTTCCAGAGGTGAAAATTCACAAATTGAGTCACAATTAATTGAGTCACAATCAGTTGAATCATAATCATTTAAATCACTATCAATTAAAACACATTCAACTAAGTCACAATCAATTGAATCACAATCAATTGAATAACAGTCAGCTTAATCACAGTTAGTTGAATCACCATTAGTATAATCACAATCAATTGAATCACAATCAATTGAATCATAATCTAGTGAGTCACAATCAATTGAATTACTATAATTAAATCACAGTCAATTGATCGTCTACGGCGATATAATCTACCACAAGTATGACCCTGATATGCGCTTGACCTTCACACAAAAGCTTGAACAAACGCAGTATCTTGCTGCACTAGCAGTAACTGGAACATGGAGAGGTACAAACAGGTAGAGACTGTTTAATGAGCTAGGTTGGGAAACATTGTATGATAGAAGGTGGTATCGTAGATTGTGTCATTTATTCTCCCTTATTAATTCCAAATCACCTGAATACCTGCATAGTGAGCTTCCCCAAGCGCGACAAATGCAGTATAGCCTGAGAAATCTCTCTAGTTTCGAGCAACCAGTCAGTAGAACAGTTCGTTTTGCTAGCAAGTACTTCCATAATGCGCTATTCGAATGGAATTTACTCGACGATGAGACAAGAAATTCAAAATCTTTGTTTCAGTTTAAGCATAAATTACTTGAAATTGTAAGACCACTAGGAAACTCAACATACAAAATCTGTGACATTTCGGGTGTCAAACTGTTGACAAAACTCCGTGTGCATTTTAGTGCCCTAAATGAACATCGCTTCAAACATGCTTTTGACTGCCTCAGCCCAGTTTGATTCTGTCGTAAAGACAATGAAAATAACAAGCATTTTCTCCTGCATTACCCCCTATACGATGTACTTCGTGGAGATCTCTTTGACCAGCTCTCTGATGTTCTAGGTCTAGATATCGCCAGTATCAGTAATATGGATGGTGATACTCTTTGTCATCGACTCTTGTTTGGAGATCCATCTGTAGGTACTATTGAAAATAGAGTAATATTGGAAGCGACGATCTCATTCATAAAAAATTCTGGCTGATTTGATTGATACAACAATATCAAGCCAGCAGTTCCCTATTCCTAGTTCCCTGTGTTTATGTTTGTGCTCTTTTTTGTTTTTCTTTTTTTTGTTCCGCATTGCTGAGGTGGATTGCTGGGATAAACCATGCACTGCAATATTTTTCTCTCGTTTTTTTACGGCTAAGAGTTGAATAGCTTTAATTTCTTTTGACCAGTAATCTGCCTTGGCTCAGTTGTTTTGTTGTCGTTTGTGCGCCTTGGCTCAGTTGTTTTGTTGTATCTTGGTTTCGTGGTTTTGTTCTTTGTTTTTTGTATACTTAAATCAATTGGATTTGTAAGTGCCATCCATAGTGAAGACCCGGTGACTTTATGTCTTTCTTCACTATGGATGGCACAGTGTAATATAACATTCTATATTGTAGTTTTTAATCTTGATAAAAACACAGTCAATTGAATCACATTCAGTTGAATCACAATTAGTTGAATTAGAATCAGTTGAATCACAGTTAGTTGAATCACCATCAATTGAATCACAATCAATTAAATCACAGTCAATTGAATCACAATCAATTGAATCTCAATCAATTGAATCACAATTAGTTGAATCAGAATCAGTTGAATCACAGTTAGTTGAATCACCATCAATTGAATCACAGTCAGTTGAATCACCATCAGTTAAATCACAATCAATTGAATCACAATCAATTTGTGGAAATAAACATGGATTTCCGTATAATTGAACTGATACGCCAGGATTTAGCTACACTAAACATATCGGGCGTAATACTTCATCAGCAGTCAAATGTTATGGCCGATACGTTTAGTTTATTTACATCCTGGCATACTTGTTCAATTCAATTGATATAGAAATCTATCCTTATTTGATGTAACTATGGCCTTTCGTCAGATTTTGATCTGTGGAAATGTTTTGAAGTTCTCTTTTAGACTCCGTTTACACGATGATGCCGGTAGAACTTTGAAACGGCAGAATTTTATGCCGCCATGGAAATTGCGCACCCGTCTGCACGATGCTAATAGAGTTTAAAAACGGCATAACAAAGTGCAGTTTTGGCCTCCTGTCTACACGATGCCGGTAGAATTCTATGCTAATTCCTTAGATAATAGCGAGTGACATCAAGAATCAATCATTATAAACAAAACAACGAGAACAGCAAGAACAAGGCAACATCAACAATCTTAGCCTTGAGACGAAAGCGGCATAAAAGTCTGCCGGCAGAGTATGTCTTCAGAGTGTCTGTAGAATTTGAAAACAGCAGTTACAAACTTTACAAACTTTTTCCGGCACTGTGTAGACAGGAGGCTAAAACGGCACTTGTTATGTATACATGCCGTTTTCAAATTCTACTGGCGTCGTGTAGACGGGGTCTTGGACTTCTATAATGTAAACGGAATTTAGTATTATCAATGAATAGTAAGTAAGACTTCCACAAATGTTTATTTAAATAGCGATTATATGATTTCTCCAAGGCCTATCTCTTGTGATTGAGCATATTTTAGATATATATCTCGAATCTTTTTACCACGATATGTTTCTCCTTATCTTGCAGCGGCGACGCGAAGAACTACGAGAGATGGCTAGTAGACCATTTGCAGCTGTTTCTATATGCTGTAATGATAGAGTACGAAAACGACAAAAGGTAAGCCCACATCTTTCAGGCACACCAAATTTAAACGAGTGTACATTTGCCATGTGCATCTGAAATTCTCTAAATTCTCTAAAACTTCTCTTTGTTGAATTATAGCGAATTACATGGAGTTCCCTTCGACCAGTTCAGTTGAAAGAATAAGGCAATAACGTGTTACGCCCCGTTTACACGATACCATGTTCATCTCATATCGGATTGGGGTTGGCAATCCGATATGAAAATTTTTTCTATTTACACAACACCGTGTTCATTTCATATCGGATGAGGATTCTGTTTACACGACACCGTTTCGCTATCCACAGCAATGGTTTTACTGTTTGCTTTCTGCATCTACTGCGCATCCTGCGCAGCGCCCCAGGTAAATAGAAGCCTCGTAGAGTTGATAATGAGGTTCCGTATTGATTTGGTACCGGATTCAACCGTTTACACGACATCGCATTGGCTTCATTCCACTTTCAGAGCGTTTTCATTTGAAAACGCGAAAACATTCTGGAGCGTATCGTAATGGTGCGTTCTCTTGTAAACAGGAGGCCAATCCGATGTGAAATGAAAACGGTATCCCATAAACGGGGTCTTGCGCATCCATTCCTAAGGTACTGCAAAGACTTGACGCTTGCGCTATCTGCTCGACTATGTATGGTATTTTTTGCCCATTCTCAGGTGGAGCCGACACAAGTTGCATTGGAGCCCTTCCTGCTTGGCCACGCTGCTATAGCCTCCATTTTAATTGAATTGCCTCGTTCAGAGACTGGTTACTCACCAATAGGACAAAGTGGTCTTTGTATTGGAAGTACCCTAGTGACTCATCGTAACCCAAGAATCATTATGAATGCTCCACAACAATTATGTATATTTAGAGAGAGGCGGAAACGTCATCATCAAACCCCTGTCAATGTCTAATCCTTACGTATATATCTTTTGTAATTTTATAATTAGTGTTGGATTTTTACAAACCCTTTAAGGTTTTGGAGCATGGGCTCAAATCTTTAAAAAGCTGGGTGTAAAATCGTGTTACATGTTTCTTCCAATTAAATAACCTGAAAGAAACTTAGCGTGCTTTGCTGGTAATCTGGCATGGAAATTTTGTGATATCTTAGTTAGTTTCAAAATGGCGGTATTTATTATATTTGAGGGTCTGATGTCATCAAATTTCCAAATCCGAAATCAGAAGAGCGACAGAATTTTGCTTGCCACCATTTTGTAGACCTTCATTAAATATGGTACTCTTGAAGAGTGTGTTATTTTTCTTCCATTGGTTCTGGTTTCCATTTTGGTTTAGGTTGTACGATGATTTTAATGCTTCAAACTTTCCATGAATTTTTTCATAGGAAAATAAAAGCGCCGCCATTTTAGAAATAATCAAGATTTGAAGAATTTTCATGGCAGATTCACAGCAAAATCCCGGGTGTCCCAATATGATGCATTAGCGTTTGCAGAGCTGTTAAGTCGAGAATTATGCGCCGATTTCAATGAGTCACATCTCATTTTGGAGCCCAAAGGGTAACCTAGATGCAGATATTTTTTCATTAAAATCAGTCATGTGGTTCTAGATTCCTGGGCAATTTACTTGCAAGCAATTTTTGATAAGTCGCGAGAAATGCTAAAAAATTGTATTCAAATTTCATTGGATCTTTGATATGATGAAAACTGCACCGTTTTGGCTAGCCAAATTACTGAACTTTTCACTCAACATTTCACTGGACAATGTTGAGTCTTGTTCAGTGTTGTTCAGCGTTGTTGAGTAGGGTGGCCAAACGACTGAACTTTTCACTCAACATTTGACTCAACTTCTGGAAGTGCCAACGCAGTTGGGGCTTGGAACTAAGTTGGGGGTCAGTCTGCCGCTCTGTTTATGGACCTAAGGCAAGTGTGTTTATAGCATAACGTGCGCAAAAAGAAATGTAAATTTCGGTCTCACCAACAGCGTGTTTTATGCAGTGTGCTGTTTTGACTGCCTCCTTAACTGACTGCGCATGGTGCTCCGCAGAACAACGGAGAACCTGTTCGCTCTCCTTCGCTTTCCCTTGCTCAAGATTACGTTTCTGCGGGTCCACGAACTGAACTTTGTTGAGTGCCTGGGCAAACGCTCAACATCGCTCAACAACGGCTCAGAACAACAGACATTTAATCCTGTTCACTCAACATTTTTGACCGAGATCAAACTTTACTCAACAACGCTCATTAAGGTGGCCAAACGGCTAAACTTTTCACTCAACATTTCACTAAACTTTGTTCACTGGACTTTTTTGAGTCGTTTGGCCTGGCCTTAAAAAATATAAATCTACCATCACGTTTTACTCCTTGGAAGATTAGCATACTTGCATTAATTTTGAAGCTGAAACTTGGAAGAAACGTTGTGGACACTTTTGATTCTCCTTGAAATATCTTCCAAGACAAATCTCAGGCAAAGTGGCCCGTAGCTCTAGTGTGTTATGGCCGATTTTGGTGACATCTAAGTTACGCTTTCTGCTGCAAAATGAGTGGTCTTTTATTCAAATTGGTCCATTATTTAAGAAAAATTTAGGACACCAGATATCATAACTTTCTTTCAAGCAATTCAAGCCCTATTCACACTTCAGGTTAAACCAGCTTAAACTAAACCAGCTTATCGATTAGAGCCTTCTAATTGGTTAATCCAGCAAATTCAATGCATTTGATTGGTTGAAATTTAACCTGGTTTAGGTAAAGCTGGTTTAACTATGTTATTGTGAATGCTGAAAAAAGAAAGTGAAACAGAATTTTACACCCACGATTTTAATGATTCGAAAGATTTGAGCCCCTAGCTAGGTTTTAGGCGATTCATCAGTTTTCCGATGCTTGTACATAGCTTGATAGTGATAAATAATTCGTCTAGGAGGCATGTAGAACAGTTTATTTTGATGACAATTGCAACAGTATACTTATTGTCCCTGTGCCCACAGTGTGACGTAGTATGTAGAGGGCTCTGTCGTGTAGTTTTGAGTCACCTTGTACTTGATAGAGCAAATTTTCTTGGGGAAATGATAGGTGTTAGATCTAAGCCGTGAAAGCCAACAATAACAGCGTTCTAAAATAAATTTTAAGACACCTCATTTGAGTGGTATCAAAAGTCCTTTTATTGCAAAAATGTGTTCAACCTGTGTTAAAAAAATCTTCCCAGGGGTAACTTACCTTAAATTTGTGCGAGGGTGTAAAAGTCTACCCGGTGGGCACCTTGTTAAAGTTGACACAATTAGGTATTCCTACATTTTCCACGTTAGATTTTGCTGCATGCTCTTTGGTGACTTTGCACTATGCATCCTTTGCATTTCTCCATTATTTACCTTATTTTGTTTTTGAATTGTCAACATTCAATGTCGCGTACGAACATTAAGTTCTCAAGACTGCCAAAATATGCTGTTCTACAAAATATGCAGTCACAACATGATACAATCAATGTCCTGCCACATTATCCCTTCTGTAGTAAAAAGTGTAAAATATTAATTCTTGAATGCAGGCAGTGAAGATGGGAAATTCATCGGCAAACCTTTAGTCTACAGTGATAACATCCACTGCAATTTTATGTTTAGAACCAACAGATGTTTGTGCTCGCTGAAAGTTATTCTTGTATCTAGAAACATATCTGTTGCAGTTGTAGGAACTCTGTCGTACAAATGATAAAGAAATTACGATTTTTTTTGTGCTAAAACCTGGGAAGTTTCGTGAAAAAAATGTGAAAAATGTAAATTTTGGGATGACCCTCCTCCATTGTATAGTCAAAAGAACAGTGTACCTTGCATACAGTAAATCCCCGCATATAAGAACCTACTTTTTTGAGAGCTAAGCTGAACTAGGTTCTTATTTTAAGGGTACTAATACTAACTTCAAGACATGGGTGTTTGGAAACGTGGAATGTGTTACATGGGGCAATGTATTGTTGTAAAGCATGAGAAGCGTTAAGCCTACTTTTGTGCGTCATCTTCGCAGCAACAACATCTTCCCTCGTCATGATTTTGAATGTTCAGATGGCTGCTTTTCTCCAATCGAGTTCACTTGCCAACGCGCCATATGAAATAAGTTGTTGTGTTGTTCAAGCTCCTTCAAAAGAGAGAGTGTGGAGCGACCACTTGAACAACACAACAACTTATTTCAATATGGTGCGCTGTGGAAGCGCAGTCGATTTGGGAAGGCAGCCATCTGAACATTGAAAATAAAGACGAGAGAAGGTATTATCGATACACAGATGATGCACAAAGGACTCCCTATTGCTTCTGATGCTTTAAAACAATACATAAGCCCATATAACACATTCCACGTTTCCCAATACCCATGTTGAAGTAAGGGTGTTAGGACACGGATGTTTTGCATGATTATTTATTGACCTTGTTTTGATCCCTGTGTCTTGTTTTGTTGTCTTGTTTTCTGTTCTGGTTCGTCTTCAACTGAGCGTGGTTAGGAACTGAGCGAATTAGGCCCAACCGCTCTCAAGTCGTTCGAATAGAGCTCCCTTGTATTTCTTTGTGTTAATGCGCCTTCGCACTTTGCAGTTTCAAAACCTATGTTGTGCGAAGGCGCACTAAGACACAGAAATACAAGGGAGCTCTATTCGAACAACTTGAGAGTGTCTGGGCGTAACCATGCTCAGTTGGAGACGAAACAGAAAAGAAAACAAGACAACAAAACACGACACTGGAATCAAAACAAGGTAAATAAATAATCAAGCAAAACATCCGTGTCCTAACACCCTTTGTTGAGTCCTTACGAAAGATGTTCAGCCCTGTTATTTGTTTTTGCAAGGTTCTTTTCGACCCAATGACTAATTGGGGAGGAGATGCAAACGCTAACAGCCAACTGGGACAAAAATGAACTTAATAATAGCAATCAAAAATCAACTTTGCTGCCTCTGCAATAAGAAAATATGTTTCATCAAACTGAAACAGGTTCTTAATTAAAGAGTGCATGATTTAGGAAAAACAGCCTGTAGGTTATTATTTTGGTAGCTTCTTATATGCGGGATTTACTGCATTTCAGCATATGTTACAGACCTTTAAATCGACGAAAAATAGTAGATGTAAGATTCTATGAAGTATTTCTTTTAACTGAATGTCGTAAGAGGAATTTTAGATACCTATCTACAATTCTACCGTTGGACTTCTCAGCAAGTTGAATATTTTTGAAATTACAGAACTTTTGAATTTTCTGTTGATTTGAGAATGTGACGTCATCAAATTGCTTAATCATAAACCACAAAAGTGACGGACTCACGGGGGGGGGGGGGAGGGTTCTCGGCTAAATTTCGGGTAAGGGTCTGCCGCCCACAGTTTCAAAATGGAACCGTTGGCTAGACCAATTTTTGTGGATATGATACCCTTGGCTTGACTAATTTCTCCATTAAAAGTGTCCTGAAAGGGCGTTTTCTAGACAAAACTTGCCAAATTTTCGCATTCTCAGGACAGAAATTTTTTTTTAAATTTGGTTTTTTACAGAAATTACTGAACTTTTACAGTTCTTTGACCAAAATTGCCAAAAAGCATACCCTTGCCTAGACTAGGCCTGTCCATCGGCCTTCGATTAATCGAATAATCGAAGGAGTTCCGATTAATCGAATAGCATTTGGCCTAAGCGATTAATCGAATAGTGCCGATTATTCGATTAATGGCATGTAACCGATTAATCTAATGCATGAAAGAATCGACTTTGTTGTACTAATCGAAACTGCGTCACTATTCGACTTTCATTCATAATCGATTCTCCGCTAACATGACGCAACTAATCGACTTTCATTCATGCATTTGCTGAGTAATCGAGCATTGCAAAAAGCCATTTTGAGAACAAAGTCGGTGCCGGCATAGCAGATAATAATCGATTATTCAATTATCCCGCCTACAGATATGTTCTGCTGAAATGTTTCCCAGTTCTCTTCCCCTATTGTTTTGTGTCCTTGCAGCTATTTGTTTGTTGGCCGTTTCTTTCATGTCACACTTGTCCATACAATATCAAATGGATTTGAAAATAGTTTTGGGTAATCTATTTGCAATCATTTGGTTTGGTTAGCATGACAAAATGCCCTAAATATAGTAATCTCGCCCTTTATAAGGTTTGATGCAGGGGTCATTACAAATTGGACTGGGTAAGAGAAGACGTGAACAGCTGAGAGAGAATATATGTACCCATACTAAAAACGGGTGGGAATTTTGAAATTCGTGTCAACATGAGAAGATCGAGTCCAGCCTGGGAACACTTTGAAAAGATATCTAACGACGAAGTAAAATGCAAGCTGTGCAATGATTGCTTGAAATATAAAGGAAGTACAAGCTCAATGATGGCCCATCTTCGCAGTAAGCATCCATCACTATTACAGCCTCAGGTGCCAAGTACAACTGGCTCTGGTCTATCCTTTGGTGCATCACAAGTGGCAAGCCCAGCAGCAAAGGCTCCTGCGCAGCAAAGCATCTCCAGTTTCATTGCTCCCCAGCGGCGATGCAACAAGAATAGGTCTGAAGCCATCACCACTTTGATAACGAAGATGATAGCCAAGGATCTTCTGCCAGTAAGTGTTGTGGAAGGCTGTGGTTTTCGGAGCCTCATGGATTTTGTTGAGCCAGAATACACTGTCCCTTCACATCAAACAATGATGAGGCGAGTCAATAAGATGTACGGCGAAGTAAAGGATTCCCTTTTGAAGATACTGAGAGGGCAGTCGTTTGTGGCTATCACAACCGACGCCTGGACATCTTTGGCCAATGACTCATATGTCACCATCACTGCACACTACATTACGAAGGAATGGAAAATGATGTCTGCTGTTTTGGATACAAGTGAAATGGAAGAGAAGCATAATGCAGAAAACCTTGCTATCAGAATGCAATTGATCAGCATGGACTGGGATTTGGATGGCAAAATATCAGCGTGTGTCCATGATAATGCCAGCAACATCGTGGCTGCAGGCGAACTCTGTGATGAGTGGCAGGATCTGCCATGCTTTGCGCATACACTTCAACTTGCCATCAATAAAGGTTTCGCGATTGCAGATGTGAATGCATTGATCAAAGCTGCTTCTAGACTGGTGAAGTTTTTCAAAAAATCTTCCCAAGCCACTACTGCTTTACAGCGATTTCAAGTTAGAGCTGAGCTTCCTAATCACCGATTAATTCAGTGGTGCAAGACAAGGTGGAACAGCCTATATGAAATGTTCAATCGATTGGATGAGCAGAAAAGGGCAATCCAGATGGTTCTGTCAGACAAAACAGTCATCAGTGCTAAAAAAGAGGAGGAGATCAGCTTGATTCCTGCTCAATGGAACAAAATCTCCTTTTTGCTTCCTACCCTTAAAGCTTTACAGACAGCGACAACGGCCATGTCGTCCGAACAAAACACGTCTGTATCGAGCATTCTGCCAGTAGTTTGTGGTCTCAGAAAGAATCATCTGAAAGAGGATATCGATGACAGTCCATTGCTTTGGGAATTCAAAGACACGGTTTCAAGAGAGCTTAAAGAGCGATTTCTCGATAATCTTGCTGATGATAGTGTGTCTGCCATTGCTGCATGTTTGGATCCTAGGCATAAAAGTTTGAAGTTCTTGTCCCAAGATTTGCGTACGAAGATTCATCAGAATGTGAAGGCAATGGTTAACATTGCAGAGGATTCTCCCGAAAGAAGCGAGGATGAGCCAGCAGCAAAGAAAGCCGCAGTGAGTGCAATGGCACTAATTCTGGGGGATGATTATTTCGACGAAAGTCAAGAGCATCGTGATGAATTCTCTCATTTCTTACAAGAGCCACCACTTCATCCAAGTAAAGAGCCAATGGAATGGTGGCAGCAGAATGAGAAACGTTTCCCTAAATTAGCAAGCCTTGCGAGGAAGTACCTCTGCACCCCAGCAACGTCTGTACCAAGTGAAAGAGTCTTTTCAGCAGCCGGCATCATTGTCAGCAAGCGTCGATGCAGTTTGTTACCAGAAAACGTTAATTCGCTCATTTTCTTGAACAAAAATTTGCCAAAGTAACGTTGTAAGAGATACTATTTTCGTTATTTCTGAACATGAAAATATTGATATCATGAGACTTAATCCCTTTTCTTTAGCCTGCACATGAATTCACCCAGTTCATTGTGATTTCCATAAAATTTTGAGATGAAATAATGACGTCATTATGACGTCATATTTTATACGATTAATCGATTAATCGGACATTTTGCCAGCGATTAATCGATTAGTAAAATCTGAGTCGATGGACAGGCCTAGCCTAGACTAAACTCGACTAAAGTTGCCAAAAAGTATACCCTTAGCTAGACTAGAGGTCCTTAAAAGTATACCCTTGTGGGCAGTACATCCTCAGGTACCTTTACTATGGAACCCCCCCCCCCCCCCCGTGGACGGACTTCTGCTTGATACCACTTTACAGACATCCATAAACCTTGGCTTTCTTGGAAATTATTGCATGTTGCGTCAAGCAGTTTTAAGTTTAAGTTAAAATTACGACAGTTTTAAGTTTCTTTGAAAATTTTTCTTGAATTCTTGCAGAAGAAGAAACACACCCTAACTCTGAAACTATTGAGGGTTTTAGAAAAGTCCAACGCCAGAATTATAGCAAAATAACTAAAGTTTCTTTGAAGTCAGTTCAACGAAATATGTCATTGAATTTTACACCCACCATTTTATTGATGTGGAGCCTATGCTATGTATTTCACTTCGATTTTGTATGAGGTGGTTTCTTCGTTGGCTTTTTGATGTACTGGTGGATGCCGTTGTCTTGTGTCGCTATTTTGAGTATCTCGTTATGTTAATTGAAATGGAAATTTTTTATTTATGCCTTGATTGTAAATTTTTTACGTAAAGATGAAATATAGTATCGTCAATAGAAGGCCCAATTTTTTTGTTGTATTATGATGATGAATATGTTTGCGAAGAGAAACCAATACAAATGCTGTGGTCTTTTCTGTTCCTTTCTGCTTGAAGGGGAAAATTTTTTTGGATAGGAGACAACTTTCGCTAATCAAAACATGGGAAATTTCGCGGCAATGAACTTTTGCAGGATTAAGAAGCATTTTTGTTTTGAGCCCACAACTTTTTTCTCGCTACGAATTTTGCTGTATCCAGAAACATATCGGTTGCGATACTAGAAGAAATGGAAAAAGACAGATGTTCAGCACACTGAGACCGTTCACACTTTGGTTTTCTTGAAGGTTGCATAATTTTTCCTCGAATTGTTTAGGATTTTACGATGATTTTAATTTTTTCAAAATTTTCAAAATCCATGGCAGATTTCCAACTACCCGATGAGCCAGAAAAAGTTCCTACTTTAAAAACTTCATAGCATCAAAAGTGCCTTACAGATTTGAATAATTCAAATTCCAGTTAAAAGCGGCAACCAAGTATTTTTGTGATTTTTCTCGCTATCTTACCAGCTCAAGTATCGTTAAATTTAACTTGATAAAAATTTCTTGGCTGCAAAATGACGAAAAAAGGGCCTGTTGTAAGGACTTATCAAATTGTAAGGACTCTCCTCACACAGAACAATAGGCAAGGGGCGTTTCAACTCTCTCAGAAGTCTAAAGACATCAGTTTTCAAACAAATACTAAAGATTTTCAGTCTCATGGCAATGTGCAGTGGATATCTCTCATCCATGAACAACTGCATTTTATTTATTGATCTTTGCAAGGAGTCCTTTATGATTTGATCAATGTTTTACTAGGCCATTTTTCAGTCATTTTGTAACCATGTAATTTTTGTAGTAAAGTTGAATTTGCCTTTAGGGAGCGGTCTCTTTTAATCCTTGGTACCAGGGCAGAGGATAATTTCGCACAATTAGAGAACATTTTATACCCCATTTTGCACATAGAAATAGTTTCCGTACCCCATCATCTTTCAGCAAAATGGTTTAGTACCCCATCCAGAAGTCTTTGTGCATAAAACATAGACACATGGATGGATACCAAGTTGTCCCAGGCGATTTTCATACCGTTCAAGTGATTCATCATTTCCAGATGTCTGTTAATTTTTCTTTCAATCTTTGAACAATGACTTCATCGAAAATCTTTTCATGCTAAATGGTTTCGTACCCCATAAAAATTGCTCTAAATACTTTCGTACCCCCACAAAATAGAGGAAAAATGCCCCTGCAGAAAATCCTCCACCCTGGTACCCAGAATTAAAAATGACGGCTCCCTTATTTCTACAGTTCGTGAGACAGCGAGAAAAAACACAAAGCTACTCTGATTTTTTGACGGTGGGGGGGGGGTTCTCGGCTAAATTTCGGTTAGGGGGGTGCCGCCCACAGTTTCAAAATGTAACCGTTGGCTAGACCAATTTTTGTGAAAATGACACCCTTGGCTAGACTAATTTTTCCTTCAGAAGTGCTCTGAATTGGCATTTTCTAGGCAAAACTTGCCAAATTTTCGCATTTTCTCGACCAAAATTCCAAAAAAGTTGGGTTTTTTACCAAAATTACCGAATTTTAACATCTCTTTGACCAAAATTCCCAAAAAGCATACCCTTGCCTAGACTTAACTCGATTAAAATTGCCAAAAAGTACACCCTTGGCTAGACTAGAAGGCCGAAAAAGTATACCCTCGCGGGCGGCACATCCCCAGGTACCTTTACTATGGAAGAACCCCCCCCCCCGTGGATTTTTTGGTTTTTTACTGGAATTTGAAAAATCTGTAAAGTACTCTTGATGCAAGAACTTTTTTATAAATCTTAAATCACCCGGTAAGTACCTTAAGGTTACTGCCCACCCTCGCGACAGTCATTTCAGTTTTTTCCTCCAAAGGACTGCATTGTGCCCGGATGAAAGCGAACCCATACATCACTCGATGCGTAATTTGATGACGAATACGCATATGTCAAAATCCAGTTGATATAAGTGTCAGTAAACATTTTATCAACAAAAACATGATTTTAAAGTACCCTTCCTTCATTTGCTATTTAGGACCCCCAGCAACACCGAAGAATCACGAAAATAACTTAAGCCGAAAGATCACGGCTTTGTTTGTCAAAGTGTGTCCCACATGTTTTATATCGTTTCTAGTTTACACGTTGTGGCATCCCAAAAAACGGCATCATGATTTTGTCCCTTTCTGTAGTTCAGCTTGGGCTAGAATCCAGACCAGTGGATCGAAGAAAAATTGCAGACACACTTTGGCAGATCCATGCATTGTCTCCCACTGTGCCAAATTTCTCGCCACTAGATTGACCCATGGAGCATGTAATTAGGTACTTATGTAAATAAATCCAATCAACAAGCTTATGACCTTATGTAGACAGGAGATGCCACAAACCACATGTGGATTAACACGCAATCATATCCATCTTGAAGGTCAAGTGAATATCGTAATCCATTCCGATTTAACAAGGAAAATTTTCCTGCTTTTTCAGTTTCTAATCTTTAATCAACAGTTATCATTACTTCCAGTTCTTAGATATTGACTGGAAAGGGTTCAAAATGTAGCTCAGATTCTAAATAATCAATCTACGTAAAAAACTGAAAATGACATTTTTGGTGATTTTAACCAGGGCAGTAACCTTAAACGATGTTTTGTATCAAAAAATATCATGAACATAGTTTCAGTTTTCTTTGGACCCAAAAATATCACTTTTGGCAATATTCTGACCCAAAAATATCGGACTTACCTCCCCGTATGTGCATGTGCTGAGTGCCCCCCTGGGTTGGATGCTCATATTCATGCTTATTATGTCAGAAGTCCCTGTGAGCCCATGCTTGCGCCATCGCAGGACAAAGCCTGGTGGTACAACAGGAGCCTGGATCCGAATAGGCCTTCTCTGCCAATGCCAATAGAACACTAACGATAAGATAGGCGACTGTCACACAACTGCGAAGTTCTGTGCACTTAGAAAGCATTTCAGGTATGATTTTACTTTATTTTGAGTTGAAATACTAATTAATGAAATGTCTCCTTCCGTAAGAAAATGATTTTATGACGCATCATTCGCCCAGCGAGGTGTGCAAGGACTGCATTTGTGGTGTGGGTGCGCGCTAATATTTTTAGGCCCTCGGTAGGTAGGCCAATACTTTCGATGTTTGAAGAATGAAAACGTTATGGAGGGGTGTTTGAGCTGACAGCATCACTCCCCTGTCGTGAAAACTTTGATCAATTTGTCAGCAATTCTGTATGTTTGAGACCCCCAGGGAATAAATCGAAATTAGCTGACGTTTGCCCAGAAAGTATTTGACTGTTTGATGTGGGACGAATTTTGTGAGCAGTCCGGTAAAGGTCTAGTCAGTCTAGTCTACCATCTAGATTCATTAGCTGCTAACCGATCAATTAGTGACTAACGGATGGATTAGCAGCTAATTGATCAACTAGCAAACTTGCTTATATAGTTCTTACTCACAAACGGACTGATTAGTGAAATTTGATAGGTTGTGCATCCACTGACTGAAAACAGTACAAAACTGCAGCTAGAGAATAATTTCACCGGATTCAGCGTTTAAAAAAACGCTAGTCCACTGAGTGAAGAAAAATTCTACCAGTGCAAAGGAGAGCTACACTGAAATTTGAATCGTTCCACAGTGCAAAATTTATCATATGACATGGCTAGTGGAGAAGAAAAAATTCTTGCAAAAAATCTGCTCGCCCTGAATAAAATTTTTGCAGAAAAACTAACTGCCCCATCGCCCTTTCCAAAAGAAATGTGGCAGCCCTGTATTCACAAACAACAAATGTTGTATAGTCCATAACAAATCAATATCTTGTCCTTTACGAGGCTTTGTCATTGAAAGAATTAACCTTGAAGCCCGGGGGGGGGGGGGGGGGGGGTACTATACATATTTTGGGTACGGGGACGTGCCATCGGGAAGGGTATCGATTTTCACGATTTTGGCATAAGGAACGGTATTGATTTTCACGATTTTGGTATAAGGAACGGTATCAAATTTCACATTTTTCACAATTGGCATAGGGTCGGGTATGCATTTTCGGAAAATTGGTATAAAGTCGGGTATATATTTTTAAAAAATTGGTATAAAGTCAGGTATACATTTTGGAAAAATTTGTATACGGAATGGGTATGTTTTTGAAACCTCAATGGCACGTCCCCGTCCAAAATCTGGTCAAGTACCCCCCCGGGCCTTGAAGATGGAGAGATATGACCAAAGAATCATTCTTTCAAGCAAATGAGCCAGTGTGGAAAGTTCATTTTTGTTACGCCAAAGGTTTACGCCACGCCAATTGTCTAAAGACAATAGACCTATTTTTCTTCTATTGTTCTTGATGTTTCTCCACGCCAAAGATATTTGGCGTAACATACATGTTTTCCAGCGTGGCAAATGAGAAGGAAATTTCACATCATCTTATTCACAGTCCTTCCAAGCGTTTATCTTGAATGATTTACAATTTCATCTGCAAAATGAACAATTCTATATTTTAAACTTCATCTGAGCTTATAAAATGTTATTGCCCATACATATTTGCTTTGTAAAAAGTGCTCACTCAGTTCAATGAGCTCACAAGAAAGTAGTTGCCCAGTTACCTTTTGCTTCAGCCATGTTGTAAGATAAACTTTGGACTGTCCCTTACAGATTATTAGAAAAATATTTGGTTCAAGAAATTATTTTCCTTTCACATATCATTGTGTGTTCTTCTCTTTTTGGTTACATTCACAGCCAACAAGTGTCATTTGTGAATTAAAAATTTTTGAAAGGGAGCACGTGAAAAGTAAAGGGAAGAGCAAGAAAAAAGAAGAGACTAAGGACTGCTGCTTTCTTAGGCCCATAGTCACAGTGACCGTTTTGTTTTTCACTCATTTCCCGATTCAAATGTCTAAACCATTCAGAAAAGTTTTCAAAATCAAAGACCATGCCCTAACATACCTGATAGGTTTACGTTGAAAAGGGAACCATTTTTCAGCATCAAATTAAAGCAAATTTCTAACCACAATTCTCTCCATGCGTGGAATTTTTATCTTTTCTAATTCAAAGGAAGCCAACATTTTGAACGCTTTTCTGATTTGAAGAATTACCCTGTCTTTTGTGGTTGGTGATGTTGTTGCTTTGCCGCCGGCAGTAGTAGTAGTGCAGACACTTTGTGCGCACTAGTTTGATAAAATTGAGTAACTGCAACGAAAATAGGGTGTCGTCAAATATGAATCAACTTGTCAGCATTTTCAAGCAACATTTACAACATCAACATGCACAACTGGCCACACCATAACAATTCGCCTATATCTTGTAATTCATCTCAGCATCAATGACACCCTTGCAACTGATTGATATCAATGAGTGTCTCAAACTCTATTTCTGTAAGCATGATGGGGGTTATTGTTTCAAAGATGGTAAATGTCTCAATCTCTATGTTGATACCATAAAATGCTGCTTAGGCTGAAAGTTGATTTATATGTGACAATCTCCCATTTCTGTTTTAATTGCTCAATTTTATCAAATTAGTGCTCATTTTAGTAACTGCATCTTTTTACAAAATGTTTTATTTGTTTTGCTAGGTGGAGCAGGTCAAGAGATATTTGAATTTCAAACTGAGAAGCTCTTTATGAGACACCCTACTATATCTAATCTTCTTTTCTGTCCATAGAATGGGAGCAGACCAAGCTGTAGAGGCGGCAGGAAATTTGAAAGGATGGCAGAGATATTTTAATTCAGTAACTATAAAAGGAAGAAGAAATGTAAGCACTTTATCATTTTGTGTCCATAGGAATAACACTTGATCATTATGCAGTGTCATTGTTGGTTTAAGGGGGGACATAAGTGGGGGCTGTTGCCCCCAGGAAAATTCTGCTTGGTACCTTTTTTCTGGAAAGAAATGCAGCCCTTACACAATAATAACACTTGTTTTTGTCTGCTTGAAGCAAATTGTAGGGAAGAGCACACAATACAGACCTTATTTTGTGTATAGAGAAACTACAAGAAACATCAGTCCATTAAATGTCTGTGCTCCATCATTGCATATCCCATTTATTATTTCCTCTGCAAGTTGCCCTTCCTTCAAATTCAGACTGGGTCTGCCCCAGGACAGTGTTCTGTTGTCTGTAAAATGTATGCTGTTTGTGGACTTAGATGAAAGTTCACCACAGACGTTGCAATATAGGTCCCTTAAAAGAATGGAAAACTCCCATCTGCTGAAACTGGTCAGAATACATTTCCGAGATAGCTACAGTTCTTCTGTTACTGGCTATTCTGTCTTATTCAAGACATTAGTCTTGCCACTGTTTTCTTCCATTCCTTTCGCTCATAATCATTTTCAGTTATATAGTTCATCCACTGTTTTATTTATTGGCTCCAGGTCTTTATCTATTTGTCTGATCCATGTCTGTTTTGGTCTTCCTCGATTACCCTTCGCTTATTTCAAATGTTCTCTGAAGCTAGTTTTGCTGGTGTTCTTTCTGGCTTGATACTGTAGCTACAGTTTTAACATTCAATACTGTATATGTGTTGTGATGTAACTCATGAACATAACCAATCAAAATATTATGCTCATCAATGCAAAGGTTGTAAAATCTGGACAATAATTGGCAATAGCTGGACAAGGTTAAATTATATTGGCATCTTGTCATGGGCATCTTCTAAAGATGATTGAGTCGGCAGATTTAGAAGTCAGATTCATTTTGGCTCACTTACAAAAAGGAGAGATCTGAGACTGCAGATTATTTTGCAAATTTTCAACCTTTTGATCATTCTACTGCATTGTCAGCAAACTTTTAAGGAATTTTGTCAGATTCTTTTTGGCTTTGAAAAGGGCAGAGATCTGAGGCCAGAAAGTCCTTTTCACAGAAAGCTGCAACATGATTGAAAAGGCCTCCTTTACAGCTGAAGGATGTGAAAAAGTGGGGCTTAGAGTAGTGATAAGATCTTTAGTGCAGTGTCCCCATTTACACTTTGCAGTACATAACAAGCCTTGTGCACATTAACAGTGGTTTTCCTGCTTACAAATTCTGTAAGATACTGCACCCACAGTTCAGTATGTTATGTATCTTAATTTGGCAACTGCATTACTCATGGTGCCAGACTGTTTGATGTGATGAATGTCCTACAGTATGTTGGGGCCAATTCTAAAATGCTTATGCTCCTTGGTTTTCAGGTTGTATTTGGAGTGTATGGATCCCTTTTTGTGATTTATGGCCTCTATAAAATGACAAGAAGTGGAAAGAAGTGAACCATGCAAACTATGCCAAGTAAGCTTTAGGAAAAACATGGTTTGAACATCAAACTTTCAACTTTCAAACTTTCAATTGAGTGGTAAAGAACTTTTGTGTATACAGTATGCAGATAATATTGAATGTTCAAATGATGAAATCTTATTCCACTTGTTTTATTTGTGAGAACTTATACTGTATTTGCTTTTATGTGTTTTTGCTGACAACATTATGGAAAGTCTAAAAAAAATTTTCCTCAATTTGTCTAGCTTGTCAAATCTGATTACTTCCAATAGCAATAGGCACATCCTGAAATTTGTCAAGCCTTCCGCAATCTTAGATAATGTTTCCAAAGACTTGAAATTGAAGAAAAATGCTAGGCAAAATGAGAATCTTTTGCACCATGAACATGATGAATTGTCAACAGAGGGTTGATAGGAGATAGTAGACACAGTTGTGAACATCCTGAATAGTTTCTTGTATCTCATACATACAGTATTACATTATAGTATCTCATACACTATCTCATACATACAATACGCTCCATCATACAGTATCTCATACAGTACATACAAGAAAGTAACTCAAACCTTTCCATTGGAGGAATATTGATCAGTATGAGTACAGTCAGATAGAAGCCAGGCAAGACTGACGTGGCTTGCATGAAGAAAGCCTAGCTGAAGTAGCTTGTCAGTGATCCCTTGTTTCAATTCTCCAGTGTAAGTATAAGCTTGTTGGGATACAATACCTTTGGACCTTTTTACACAGGCTTGATACTGGTACTAATCAGCCTTACACTTACTTCAGGCCTTACTGGGAATGGCGTGCGATCGCTCTCGCACGCCTTGGCGCACACCTTCTCATTCCAAGGAGTGCAATAGATCGCACGCCTTATCTTTCCAAATGAGGATTAAAATCTTGTATTTCTCTGTAACAATAAGTCAATGAGGAAGTACTAAATCCAAAGTCCTTAATGATTTGATAGTTATCATTAAATTGTTTACAAAAGATAATCCTGCAGGATGTAATATAACTTAGACTGAAGAGTTATTTCTTTGACCCACTGTTTGTTCTTGAGAGACCAGTTCCTTTCTCGATTTGATCAATGTTTTAGGCCCTTTTTCCGTCATTTTGCATCCATGAAATTTTTATAAAGTTGAATTTACCAATACTTCTAGTGCTGGTAGGACAGCGAGAAAAATCACAAAAATACTTCGATCTTTTGACTTTTAACTAGAATTTGAATGATTCAAATCCGTAAAGTAGTCTTGGTGTTATGAATTTTCAAAAGTAGGAACTTTTTTCTGGCTCACCCCGTATGCCTTATCAAGCGCTTTATTGGAAACCTTGGTAGTTAAGAAAACGGAGATTAAAACATCTATTCCTGCTTGATATCGATAACAGAGTGTTTTGTGCTCTGTTTATCTCCATTATCCACATAACAGTTTACTTGAAATTGTGAACTCTGATGAATCAATGTTTTGAACAATCAAACACTTTTCTTTCAACAGTAAAAGGTAGGAATAACTTTGAATTAGTAAAACTGGTCAAGTAAAACTCCAGTCGACATATTTCTAATGTTGATTTGCAACTGCACTCCATCACACGCCTGAAATGGACTAGGAGTGCGATTTGCCACTCCCCTACCAAAATATTCCCAGTAAGGCCTGTACTTGGGATGCCCTGGGTTGGGTTGATCTGCTACCCATGTTAATTTGGGTTTGCTATGCAAGCATCTCAGTTTGGATCCATCCTATTTGGGATCAATCCAGTTTGGTGTCATGCAAAGTGGGGGATCAATTTAAAACTGGCACAGATAGGAAGATGCTAATTCAACTGTTTGTCAGCTGTTGTTGTGTGGCTTTAGGAATTCCTTCTATTTTTGTGCTCTTTATTTTGTAGACAAATAGGCGAAACAAAGTGCATAATTGTTGTTGTATCACATAAGTGGAAATCAGAAGCAGATTAAGTTGAGTCTGATTCCCTGTAAATGCAAGGCATTCAAAGTTTAGGATTGGCCCAAGCTGGGTCTCTTTTTGCATGTGTAAATGGGGTCTTAATTAAGGCATTACAAGACTGGGTGAGTCAATAAAAAACACCTGGTGCTTGAAAAAATCTTGATCCCTCAATATCAAAGCAATAATGTCGAAAACTGTCTTGTTTTGTCCCCAATAATGTCAAATTAGGTTCAGTAATCTACCCGACCTACAGAAACGAGGGAAAACAGCGAGCAAAATTTCCCTTTGTTCTCTTTCCTAGCAATTATGACTCTTGGATGTGCTCATGTATTTTGTCCTCATGGGAGAATGGAATCCCCCTGAATAAGTTATTCACACTAGGGGGAAGACTTTTCAACCCACAAAAACAAAAGCACGTGCTAATGCACGCTGAAAGCCATCGCTGTGAGGTAAACACATTAGGGACTTTTGCTTGTAATTTTAGCACGTTTTTATGGTTTCTCAAAGGGACTCATTTTAGAACATTGATTAAAGAATCTGAAAGGAATGACTGATTTAGGCCAGGAAAATTTCTAAAAATAATTGGACATGTTAGCTATTTAATCAGATATTGCAAAATATCATTGCTTATGTATTCAGGGAGCAGTAGCCTTTAAAATGCCTGACGTTTTTTTTTTACTCACCCGGTATAGTATACTGAGAAAACTATATTGAAGTTAAAAGAGACTCTTCTTATATCGTGAGTTTGGAATAGAGTTAGTTCTTTTCAATTTTCTCACTGCTTCTCTGATGTGCTTTGGTTGAATTGGTCCTTGTTCATTTCTTTGCTCCATTATGTCAAGGGCTACAAAGAATAAAAAACCTTTACTGCTGTGCAAGATTAAAACACTATATTGGCATGCACCAGTCACATTAGGCAGTTCTTCTACTGCAGTTAAAGTATGAATTTCTGAAAATTAAGCCTGACAAGGGTGGTGACACCTCTCTATAGCCAAAACAGGAAAACATTGAAATAAATATCTTTCAGTGGCACCGCCAGGATTTTTTATTGGAGGGGTGAAAAAGAATGGGGTCTGGGGCTCTCTTGGACCACGCCCTCTACTTTGGCTGTAAATGCGACCAACGCCCCTTTTATGGATTGACCTTAAGATGAATGAGTCTGTTAAATAACACGAGTAGGGTACCACAAATAGAAAATGACGTCCAACTGGGGACCGAGTGTCCAACCTTTGGATCCCCAAAAATTTCTGCGACCAATCTAACATGCGCCACTCAGTAATGGAATTGTCAAAAGAGTCATCATGTACTCTCAGATTCAGAAATATGAAGTATATTATATGGTCTGTGAAAAAGGAGGCATCGGGTTAAGTGGAAAATTCAAAGTCAGGCAGACAATGAGGGGGTCAGGAAAATTTTTGTGGATACGCTCTTTACTTTGGCTTAGAATACTTCTACCGATCACATTTTAGCCTGTGCTACATTGGAATTGTTGATCACTTTGCAACTGTCATTTAAATTAGCATCTCCAGTAAACTTTTTAAACATGGTATTCTTTGGCTTGGAATGCCTATCCTGAATGCCATCTTTAGCAAGACCAAAGCGGAAACTTTCACAATTTAGAACTATTTTCAATGAATCACATCCACAGGAAAATCTTTGCGCAAATACATTCTACTGTACTTTGTCCTAGAATGGTTCTCAGAATACAATTTCCATAGCCTCAAAAACTATAAGTCTTGGACAATTCAATAATAGTTTGTCTTGAAAAGTTTTCAAAAGCCATGCTATGCTATGGCTTTAACACAAGTCTCCCAGCAACGTTCCAGCGTTTGGCCAAAAGATTCTTAACATGCCCTTTGTTATCTATACCCAACTACCAAAATTCTTTTTCCTCCTTCGTGAAAAAGATTTTAACTTAAGTCCTCAAGAAGCTATCTTGGTGACATATACAAAACGCGGAGCGTTGGTAGAACGGGGATCTGGGTGCTTCGGCACGAGAAATGCTGTACAGATCGTGGGAGAATGGAATTAAAATGGCAAGATTGTAGAAACCTATACTCATACACATTGTAATTGCCAAGATCATCGGCCATACCCCCCCCCCCCCACAATTTTTACGCCGGAATTAGAAGAATTAGAAAAGTGGTCCTGGAGAACATTGGAGGGGCGACCGCCCCCCCTTGCCCCCCCTCCCCGGCCCTTCTGATATCTTTTGCCATTCCACCCTTGCATATAATAGGACAACATTTAGAAATTGTTCAAATTTTGATGAGAATTGCTAGCATTCAATCCATGCATAAATTACTGTACAACTGAGTATTCATTTAAAAAATTTTCAAATTGATAAAGCCTGCTAAACAGCTTCTTTAGGGTGCAGTAATGGAAATTTTTGTCATGGTACATGAACAGGTATTAGCTAAAGACATTTGTGAAATTTGGGGCAGCTCACTTCAAGAAGACAAAAATAGCCTGCATGCAGCCTCAACTCTCCCCCTTTGAGGCTACACGCAGGCTAGACAAAAAGGGACAATTCTGCTTTGCTCGTGACAAATGTGGAGAGCTTAACCCCCTTTCAGTTCAACCCTGTGCTTTATCTTAACCTTGTGCTTTCTCTTTGATGACAGGAAAAATTCAAGAGTCTACTTTAAGTCTGCTTTACTGTGAGATTACACTAGACTTATGCCTTTTCGTCCCTTGTTTCCCTGCATTCTTTGATTTGCTGATATCACTTGGTCAATAGGGACTCATAATATTACCCTTATATAATGGGCCCACTTTGTCAAAATGGCCTAAACAGGTGGGAGTTCTCGTACACTCAACAAAATCGCTTCCAAATCTGGTTTAAAGAGCTCGAACATTGAAAAAGAAACTTTTAGTACAAAGAATGATGTTGTCTTGACGTACAAAACTCAAAATGCATACGTTTCAGACAGTAATGTTCCTCTGCAGAAGCAAAATAGATCCATCAAAGCTGTGAGAACTCCAGGCTTCTTCAACCATTCTTTAAGAGCAACAACAACAACATTCTGAATAGCGGCCCCTGATTGGTTAAAAACTGAATTCTAGCGATTTGATTGGTGAATACGGAACCACCCTACGCGGGCCTAAAGTGGGCCCACTATTTCAGAGTAATGTTGTTAGTCCCTCTTGACCAAGGAACGCAGGGAAACAAGGGACGAAAAGGCATCAGTCTAAGATTACACCAAATAAAGTCTCAATAAAACAATTTGATTAAATTTGTAGAAGTTAAAAATCTTGAATCACAAATGGGTAAATCAATATATCTGAAGGTAAAATTGAAATAAAGAATAATTACCCTCTTCACATATTTCTCCAACATAAACTTTGGCTATGCCAGCCATTGCAATAACAACATTTGGAGGAACAGAACCACCAGACATAACACCTTGCATTAACTGCAAAAAGATGTTATATAAATGTTAAATACATACTGTATGATGCAGCAAGGCTTTCAACAGAACGTATGTGACTGTGCTATTGCACACTTTACCCCAGTAGTTTCATGAGAGCAATTAATCATGTACCCAGGTCCATGTAACATTTTTTTTTGAAGAGTAAAAATACTGTACAGTTCTGCATTTTGTAAATGACATGACAAGTCTAGAGTTTGCAGGATTGATGACGGAATACAAGATTACACTTTTATGATTTATGTACTGTATCAACCTTTTCCCACCATGTCTGCCTTTTCTTCGCAAAATTTTGTATTCATAAATAAGCAATTTTTGCACAGTGAAATCTTTGGTGTGATGGTGTGCCACTAAAAAGATTTACCCTACAGCAAAAACAGTCTTGATCCTTTGGAAATCTTCAACAGAGAAGTTACAATAGAACATAAGCGACAGAACTTTTCTCACCCTTCTTATTGCTGCTTTTGGAAAAGATGCCCTGCGATACATTTCATATCTGTTTAATTGAGACTCTGAGAAGGAGGCAACTAATGACCTATGACAGAAATATAATATTGTACTAAGAAAGTTATAAGATTAACATAACAGCATCCGAGTCACAATAGGATATTAAAGGACAAGTCCAGGGTTGGTATAATTAATGATTAGTTAAGCGACGAGTCTAGGGTTTATAAACGTTATTGTCAAAAAGCAACCTTGCCAACTGCCAAACACCAATCCTGAGTTCTTTCCAAGTTGTGACATCTCTAACTGCCATACAGTAAATACACCCAGTAAAAGAATTTTTGTAAGTTGCAGTAGGCCAAACTTTTTCTCTTTTCTCTGCGAAAGAGTGTACTTCAGTCTATGAAATGAGCATACTGACATCATTGTCTTTGGTGTCACTTTGCCTCTACCTACAGCAAGGCTGCCAAATCTGTTAATGCTGTGCTGCTCACATTGATAGCCTCCTTATGTATGTCCACTGTTGCAAAATACAAAATTGCCACAACATTTGGTCTATGAAAAATCTTTTTTCCATTTATTTATGGCAGTTGAGATCTCACAACTTGCAGAACTCGCAGTTGGTGTTCTGTGGTCGGTAAAGTTGCTTTCTGACATTGATTTTATGAACCCCAGACTTGTCCACTTTAATGTTGGAAAATATCTTGAATAAGATAAGGGCTTAGTATGTCAAGCGTGCATAAAGAAATTAGCATTTTGCCCAGCTCAAGTCATTTAAAGACCCTGCGCTCAGCAAGATCCTCTGCACAAACCACCAAAACACCATATCTGGCCATAACACATTTCTTGAACACACAACACTGGGAACGTAAATAACAACTTGAAAGAAACCTTTCCTAAATCCTCCAATTATTTTCAGAGATGTCTTGTGTTTGAAATTAAAAGAGATGGTAACAGCAAAATTATTTTGATGTTTTGAGAAGGTAATACAACCCTGTGAATGACAAATCATTTTCATACAGTATGAAAGTCATTATGAGGCTGCAAAGGATCATGGAGAATGCTATGGCAGTTATTTTATCTTTGAAACGCCTTGAGTTCCTGTATAACCCTTAAAGATTACACAGGTCACAGGAGGCAATCATTCTCCTCTGAACAAGGATTCTTGAACCAAGTATCCAACATTATGGCACTTACTGCATTTTAACTCTCTCTTTGTCAGAGCCAGGAAGGTTTGTAGGTTCAACTTGTGTTCCAGATGTTTCCCCTTCAGTTGGCATGTCCTTCTTTCCTCCTGTACTTGGATCCATTAGCTGCATCTGCTGGCTGGTAGATGCTGTATTGGGCTGACCTGTCTTATTTCCTGCACTCTGTGCAGTAGCATTCTCCACATCTTTTTTGTTTTGATCCATTTAGAAAGTTTGTTACCACATTGCCAAAGGAATGTGGCTAAAATTGTAAAGAGAAGATGACTCGTTAGTCAGTTGGTTAAACAGAAGAACACATGCAGTAGATTGATGTAGAATATTTTTATTACAGAAGAACTTTTCTATCCAACAGAACTGAAATTTCAATCTAGGACAGATTCTAATGTATGCAATGGGGGATTTTGCAAAACTATGTTTTAGACAAGACTGGAATTTTTCTAACAAAGACATATTCAGCAAACTTGATTGACAACCGGACTGCAGAGTATGGCAGTTTCCAACGAGATCTTGGGTGTGCAAGCGCAAAATATTGAGTGTGCAAGTGTGCAATTTTATCAAAGTGTGCACTTCAAGTGTGCACATAAAATTTTGAATTTGTATTTGTACGAAATTCTAACAAAAAAGGTAATAATTGCTGTGAAAATATACCAGTTCAAAGGCTTTTCTGTCCCGTATTCCGGCAGAAACAGTTTGGGCCTAAATTTGATTGCACACAGAACGCAACGGGCATTCATAGACTTATTATAACAATGATTCCCAGATCTCAATTATCCAAACAAGACTGCTTACGGTGACAGATACAACAACTGTAGTAATTCTACCCATGCATCAGAAATTCCAAACTTTCGGTCATTTCTTCGGAAGTTCTTCATTAAGTCATCACTGTGGCAAAATAAAAGCTTGAAACAATAGAGCCACACCCAAATCCTACTGTGCCACGCCCTTTCTCAGGTGTGCAGTCATGATATTTCAGGAAAAAATCTCGAGTGTGCACTTGCCATACTCTGCAGTCTGGATTGACAATACCAAGTGACCTGTACGGAATGTTTAGCACTTACAAACCCAATAAAACAACAGGGTATTCAAAAAATTAGGTATTTTCTTGCACACCTGAGATCTCAGCAAAACTGCCTTTGAGACCATCCACCTTTGATTTTTGTATTTTTGATAGCATTTTTGGCAATTATAGAGGGAGGTCTTACCTTTAGGCCATAAAGAAAATGTAAAATCAGGGAATGTTTTTAAACACATGGATAAAAACCACACAAATAATGTACATAATGTAGAATAGAACAGTTATACCATACCTCCTAATATGGCACATCTTAGGCCTTTAAAGGAGGTGGGGGTTCCAATGTTAACAGCCAAATGCCATCAAAAATACGAAAATCAAAAGTTCATGGCCCCTTACTTTCCATACTGCCTAGGTAAGTCAGAAAATGTTTGGACACTTAAAGACAAATGTTTTGACAATCTTTTGAGATAAAAAAATCTATAGATATACAACAGGCTATTTTTAGATTGCCCAGGTCCCTGATTTAAGTCGCCTTACTGTATATCTCCGTCATTTGTCTTTAAAGCATGCTAGATTAGTTTGTTAAATCATAACTCAACTTGCATATAATTTCAAACATGCATTACAAAAATCCTCAAGCGAATGGCCCAAAATCCTTGACTTGATCAAATTTGCTAACAATCAAATAATCCAATCCAGTTCTGGGCTCAGTTCAGCTCTTGTGAGAAAATAGATTGCCCTGTCCTGAAGAATTTGAGATGAAGTGTTTTTAGTTCAGTTCAGTTCAGTTTTATTTTAAAAATTCATCAACATACAAAAAATCATTCTAACAAAATTTACAAATATTACAAATAACAAGTTACAGGAGATGATTACGATAACACTACATAGAACATCAGAAGATTTGTATGAGGAAGAATTTTCTTAAAGGAGGAGCTCTCTCAGTAGATAAACTAATCGAGGAGAGAGCACCCCCTTTGTTAAAAACTTATCATTCAGTTTGAAAGATCTTAAGGTAGATATACCTCTTTAACATTGAAGGGGCCAATCTACCTTAAACATTTTGGGAATGGTCGATGCAAAAACAGCCAAAAATCTAAATCAGTAAAATGGCAGCTAGCTTGCTTTTTTTGCGGACACACGTCACTTTCAACATTTCTCTGGGTTGTTTGTACCTGATGCTTAATGGAAAATGTGTCAGTACTGAGATCAAAGGAGATCTACGGAATTAGTGGGAGTTTGTAACCAAAAGACTATGTTGATTGCCACTCTGCTGCAGATTTAGGCCATATTTAGAGAGGAGTTTAGAGGTCACGTTGATACTCTGCAACAGGTGCAAATTGGTGCAAAACCAAATTCGAATTTTGCATTATATCCAATCAGATGATAGGATCTATCACTATAAGCCAATCAGCAATTAGTTTTAACAATAAAATTCAACGCAACCTGTTGCTTTCCTTGAAAGTTGTGTCCGCCAAAAAGGGCGGTGCAGCATTTGTCCAAAAATGGATTGCCTGGTTGGAAAGTTTGTACAGCGCTGAAGATCTTCGGGGCGCAGTTCAAAACTTTGGTGCGCAAATGTAAAAAAATTGGTGCGCAGCGCGCATGAATCACGGGGATTTTAGTGATATCTGGCACGCATTCTTGCTACAATTAGTCAGAACAAGAGGGTGAATGAGACCTCGCTGAACATGATAAGATTTATCATAAAGATCGGACTTGGGCCATCCCTTGCTATTTCTGTTGTAATTTTAGTGCGCACATTAATTTCAATTTTGGTGCGCAAAATTTTATCAGTCTCATGGCATCCGGTGCGCAGTTGACAAACTTTCCAACCAGGTTGGAAAGTTTGTCAACTGCGCACCGAATGCCAAGAGACTGACAAAATTTTGCGCACCAAAAATGAAATTAATGTGCGCACCAAAATTAAAATAGAAATAGCAAGGGATGGCCTAATTCCGATTTTTTATGATAATGTTTATAATCTTATCATGTTCAGCGATCTCTCGTTCAGTTGGACAAATTTTAATTTCTGGCTCATCTCAACTTTAGGTAAAATACCAATTACAACTCAGAGCCCCTCTTGTTCAGACTCATTGTGGCAAGAATCCCCGTAATTTATGCGCTCTGCGCACCAATTTTTTTACATTTGCGCACCGAAGTTTTGAAGTGCGCCCCGAAGTTCTTCGGCGCGCAGTAGGTACGAGATTTCCAACCTGGCTTTCCAACCTGGATGGATTGTAATTTAATTTTGTGACCGTATGTTACTTGATCGAGCACCCTGTATATGGAGAGTGTGGCACTGGCACACCCAAGAGAAACAATTAGGTATCTGAAACAAAGTAGATAAACAATAGAGGTGCCTCCCGAGAGATCAATATAAAGTTAAAAATTGCCGCTTTGGCTGTCCTTGTCATCTCGGTCGCAGTCGGCAAATAGACATACCATATATGATTGATTACTATGCATCAAGCAGGGTCCAGCTTGCCTTTCTTTCGAATTTATAAATCAAAACTGCAAGGCATGATTGTTCTGGTGCCTTCTTCTCACTCATCAGAAATCAAAACATCATTTGAGGCCAGTGCAAGGCCTCAGGTTTGCTGAAGTAGTAGTTGTTGTTGTCTGTTCTCTCCCCAGTCTCCTGCTTTTGGCGCAAATGCTCCATTTTCGCGAGTTTTGCAAGGAATAAGGCAGGTTTTGTGCACAAAGTCAAGGAAAAATCACCCAAAATCTGTTTCTACCCGCTTCAAGTCAAGTGATCCATTCCTGGATGAAACATCTTTGAATTCTTTAACGTATCTTGCCGATTGGCAAAGTTGCTTTTGAATACACCTTGTCAATGCGACCTACCCTGGAGGACAGGGTGAATTCTCGGGGAATTCTGTCAAGAAACGAACCGAAACAAGGAAGCTGCAAAACATGACCCAAAGCTAGTGCAGGGGCGGATCCAGACCGAAGTTGAAGGGGGGCAACTTGGAGAGGGGGCGCCAAAAATACAGTGAAAAGTTAGCGCGCCGAAGGCGCGCGAAAATTTTTGGGGCTTTACTAGAGGAAATTATCTGGTTTTTCTACAGAATAAGGCCTTAGTTTATATGTTTCGCCGCATTCAGAACGAATCACTGAAAAAAGAGTGCATTCGGGTCAGGAGAAGGGGCGCTTTTCTTGCCAAAAAGGGGGCGCCAAAGCTGAATTTTCATCGTGAAGGGGGGGGGGGGCAGTTGCCCCCATCTGCCCCCCTAAATCCGCCACTGAGCTAGTGTGGATGGTGTAGCTAAATGTCGTGTTGAACACACGGAGAAATATTGTTAAGACATATGAGAAGTTCAGTGGTGTCGCTGGAGCATGATTTTTGGGGAGGGGCGAAGGTCAGAATTTTCGACAAGGAGACATTTTGCCGACAAAAAATTAAACAGAAATATAACGTATAAAAAGTAGGAAAATCTCGCAAAACCGTTGTGATATCAAAGGCGAAGAATTTGTAAGAGGACAGAGCAGACCACTTGCAATGCGATTCGTGTTGGAATTGACGCTTAAACCCGGTGCAAATGGAAGAGGGAAAAGTGAGGGTCCGGGGCTTGCTTGCGGGAAAATATTCCGTGACAATAATGCCCTTTAGATCGTTGAAAAAGGCCCCAAGTGCGAAGAATGAACCATTTGGTTTTCCTGGGAAATTTCGAAAATAGGACTTAGAAATAGATCATTTTCAAAGTTTATATAAAGACGTGATAGCTTCATAACTGTAACTTCCTTCAGCATGAAAATGTTTAAATCTTCATTTGCATCAGCATGCTTTCCTTAAAACAAAACCCATCTCCATCTTAGTAATCATTCGATCGTTCTCAACATTACGTTATCACTTATGACATTTTTAGTGGGAAACAAGTAAAATAAACTGTGAATCTATCGTTTTTTAGTCACCAAAATTTACGAAAAACGCCCAAATATTTGGGAGAAAAGTTCAAGGATTGTTTGAACACAAACATTTTGTCGGACATTTATTATTCGTCTGAAACTTTGTGTGCTTCATCTACCTACGTTTCCCAAAAGGAAACGCATCTTTCATCAGAAGAGAAACCTACTGTTTCTGTCAGAAAAGTAGTACTTGCAGAAAACGTTGCTTTTTTTAAGAAAGACCTGGTTTTTTGCAGCAAAACCTACCCTTTCAGTAAAAGCCAGGTTTCTCAATCGAAAAAATGCGGTTTTTAGGTGTACATTTCGCTAGCCATAAATGAGCTATGAACGAAGAGTGGATTACTTTAAATTTCAAGTTTTCCGACGAGAATGGAATCTATCGATAATATTTTCACAGGGAGGCCATGACCCCCTGCCCCCCCCCCGGGCCACGACGCTACAGGAGACTTTTCCTCAGATGCCTCATGTCTGTGGACAGAGTCTTGCGAAAAATCTGCCATAACGCCAAATCATTTTTGCGTTCTCACAGTTTTCAATCTTGCATTTTCGCAGTAGAAATTTACCAACGTTTACCGGATCTTTTGAGCATATTTCGAAATAAGATTTGCACAAACGAGCGACTTCTTACATTTGCCCCTGACCATTCTTCGTCATAAAAAAGCATCATAAAAATGAACTTTCCTCGAATATAATCTCG
Organism: Aurelia sp. 3 sensu Dawson et al. (2005); assembly: GCA_964020215.1. Taxonomy (NCBI): domain Eukaryota; kingdom Metazoa; phylum Cnidaria; class Scyphozoa; order Semaeostomeae; family Ulmaridae; genus Aurelia; species Aurelia sp. 3 sensu Dawson et al. (2005). Next base: position 14,896,958 of record OZ026585.1, read on the forward strand.
TGTAATTTAAGTAGTTTTCTACAACGACAATAAATAATTATGATTCAACTGTACAATTCAACAAAATAGATGTTAAGTAGATTTCTGCGACAAAAATTTTCCTGAAAAATAAATTTATATGATGTTAACAGGAACTAAGATGTACAGTATGTGCTAACTACAGTAAAAGCTCTATTAAGCCCCCGAGGGGCACATTCAACGTCGGACACTGTAGGGGGGCTTCACAGAGAGGGGGGACTTATTTACAAAATCAAAATTGATACGAATAATAGCTTTTCACTTCTTTTTACTGCATACTTTGTGGGTTCCAACATACAATCTTTAACGAGTCAAATGCATACATGCGGCACACTTTTTGTCCCAAACCACACCAAAATAAATATGCAAGCTTATTTAGCAAAATGACTGGGAAATCTTTGGTAAATTCTAGAGTTTGATATAAGTGGGAGGAGGCTTAACAGAGAGAGGGGAATATTTGAAACTTTTACTCAGAGGAGAGGGGCTTGTTGGAGAGGGGGGCTTAATAGAGAAGGGGGCTGAATGGAGCTTTTACAGTATCATAGAACTAATAACATTTTCTGTGTATAACTACACCTTTGTAATGAAAGAGAACGAATGTCGTTATCGACAAAAAGCATATCCTACAAATTTGTACATCAAACCTTCAAAGCAGCCCTTCATAATGAGCAGTCTAAACCAGTCGAAAAGAAACGAGGCTTCTAGTTCTGCACGATTTTTTTATAAGAAACTGGTTTATAAGAAACTAGTACTAAGATGACCAACATTTAAAGAAACTGTTGCACAATGTCTGAGAAGCATTAAGAAACTTTAAAAAAAGTCAAAAGCATGGATATTATGGCGAATATATCGCTGAACCCTTATTCTTGAGCAATAATAACTAACCATTGGTGTTTTCAACATAATAGAACACTGTTTATTCCTATATGGTGTTTTGTCAAGAAACGTATCTGCAGCAGCGTTAGCGACCACATTGATGATTCTGCATTCAAAAAATACGAAACCAATTAAGAAATTTTTTAGCAACAAAATGGACAAAATTTCAATCTAAATTAAGAAACTTTTAGTACTATGGCCTGATCCAAGTCTCACATAAAAAAATCGTGTATTAACTAAGCCGAGCCAGTCAGAATTTCAATACAGATGGAACTGTTCTACACATGTGTTTTTGATAAAAGTAAATATTTTGGGCCTAAACTGAAAGTTTCTTTAAGTTGTCACTGGTTTCTCATAGCTTCTTGCGAATCTTTTACGAGTTCCATAGCAATCTTCATGTTCACTACCTGTGGACATTTCAAAACAAAGTTTTTTGAAGCCACGGGGGGGGGGGTTCTCGGCTAAATTTCGGTTAGGGGGGTGCCGCCCACAGTTTCAAAATGTAACCGTTGGCTAGACCAATTTTTGTGAAAATGACACCCTTGGCTAGACTAATTTTTCCTTCAGAAGTGCTCTGAATTGGCATTTTCTAGGCAAAACTTGCCGAATTTTCGCATTTTCTCGACCAAAATTCCAAAAAAGTTGGGTTTTTTACCAAAATTACCGAATTTTAACATCTCTTTGACCAAAATTCCCAAAAAGCATACCCTTGCCTAGACTTAACTCGATTAAAATTGCCAAAAAGTACACCCTTGGCTAGACTAGAAGGCCGAAAAAGTATACCCTCGCGGGCGGCACATCCCCAGGTACCTTTACTATGGAAGAACCCCCCCCCCCCGTGTTTGAAGCCTTTCCAATGTTTATTAGACATTGTCGAAGTATCGTACCATCTGAGTAGTATAATTGGAAAACATGTGACAATAAGGTGAAAATATGCTCATGATTCCTTGACAAGGATAAACCGCTACTTAAATAATTTTTCCCAGTACTACCAGAGTTTGTAACGATCTGAGAACTGAGTTTCTCATGAGCATCAAAAATACGTGTGACCTAGATCATTATTACCTGACCGAGGTTTCAAAAACGAGGCAGTACAGAATTCTGCCACTCCTATTAGTTAATCGCACATCTCCTGCGGGTTTCCCGTACGATACAAAGACGCGTTTTTGTCGTCACAGCAACTGCTTAGGCGTTTGACTAAATGATATGAGTAAAAATTAGAAGCAACCAGGCAATAAAACTCATACTAACCGGTTTTGCCATTGCACAGGAAAAGCTCTCGGTCTTAATGCACAGGCCTCACAAGCTCGGATCTGTATCTCCAAGACCACGGGCTCTATATTTTCCTGTATAACACAAGTCCGGTTGGCATGCGTATAGTAGTGAACGGCAATCCACCGGCTGGTTTTATTTACAACGACGATCAATTGCAGTATGAACGGGACGGGACGCAGCTGATTTTTTTACAAATCTTGTGTGTTTTATCATTGCAGGATTCTCAGGGTCTTTTCATAGAGCTAGAAACTCTCTTCTGGGTGTGGAATAACTTGACGAGGGAAATCTTGCCTTCTCATACTGGAGAGACACATACTATATCCTTGTGAATTCAACTTATAATCTCATCGCAGACTTTCTTGCCGAAAGAGTGGATATAGCGCCTGGGGAGGTACTTGGTCTGCGAACATACGGGGGGGGGGTGGCGCTGGAAAATTCGAAAAGTCACCTCGTCCCGGAGTCAGATTCTGAGACCCTGACCCTGTCCTAGAGCAAAACGTTCTTAAAAAATACCCTGTCCTTGAGTTTCTTCAGCCAAAATTGTGTCCTGCCCTGGAAATTTGTGAAAAATCTATCAGAAAATTTGGAAATGTTGCCATTCAAGCGATTGAAGTCATGTTCGTGGAGTGCAAATGGCCCACAACCAGGTTTCGGAGTCAAAAAAGACAAATATGGACCCTGTAGTGGAGCCGATTTTTACGATAATGATACTTTGTCCCGGATTCGGAATCCTGAAAATGATACCCTGTTCAGCGGCACGCCCCCATACAGCAAAATATGTGAGTACCCTCCCCCCCCCCCAAGGAAATAACGTAATGTTGCAAAAAGCCGAAGCAAGCTAATATCTTAATTGTCATACGGACCACTTGGGGAATAAAATATAAATTTACTTTACATACTTCCTTGGGGATTTGGGGCTTTTCCGTATCTCTACCCTGATATTGCACAACTGATGTGACCATTGCAGCCCTGATAATACGATCCGCATAATAAATTGTGTACACAGGAGCCAGGTGAAGCTCTCATATCGCTAACCTGTGACATGGGACATCAAGTCAGCAAGTTGCAACACTTGCATAAGTCTATTCCGTGTGGTCTATCAGCGCTAAAAGAATGCAATGACTTCTGCAGGGGGGGGGGGCACACGCAACTGAAAGGTCACAGTAATCGTTTAGCGCTGATAGACCACGGAATAAACTTGGAGCGAGTCAGCACTTCGTACGACTGCATGTCTTCTTACTTGCAGCTTCGATATTTCCTGGGATGCTTACGAGGAGGCATTAGAATTGCCATTTTTATTTGGTATTTCTTTGATGGCATTTTGACATGAGGATAATCGTTTTCTCAGTTGAGATGCTTCATCATCGCATTTGCGTCTCTTGCCATACAAAACATCCACTTCTTGGTTAATTTTCTCGATCTCGCTTCTTTTGTATCGAATTTGTGTATCCAGGTCTATAATGGAGACAAGAGTTACGACTAATTGGCCGGTTTAGAAGTGTTCATGAACAAGGAGAATGGGGAAAAGTATATTGAAACACAGGTGGCGGAGAATGGTTCAGTAATACTTGCACGATTCAGTAATACATACAAATGTATTAAAATTTAATCATACCTGCCAGTTAACTGTGTTAAATTTCTCTGGAATCCTCCATTGGCTACACAGACTCGCCTATCTTCACTTCATATTGGGCCCAAATTGTGTTGTGTTGTTGCAGTTGTATTATCCAATACAGCTGCAAGAACACAACACAATTTGGGCCTAATATGAAGTGGAGATAGGAGTCTGTGCCCGGGGGGATACTCCCATACTTGACTTGACGGGATGTGCCGCTCAACAGGGTGTCCTTTTACGGTAAAAATTATGCGACAGGGTGTCCTTTTTTGATAAAAATTATGCGACAGGGCATTACAATTGATAAGAAAATTATGCAACAGGGTATCACGTGGAAGCACACCTTTTAGAGTTATCATGAAACAATGGATTTTGGTAAAATTTTTATGCGACAGGGTATAGGGTGTTGAGCGGTTCGCCACACACCCCCGTGACTTCCCTAGTCAAGTACCCCCCGCCCGGGAGTCTGTGTAACCAATGGAGGATTCCAGAGAAATTTAACACAGTTAACTGGCAGATATGATTAAATTTCAGTACATTTGTATGTATTACTGAATCGTGCAAGTATTACTGAGCCATTCTCCGCCACCTGTGATTGAAATTATTGGAATTGGCATGAGCTAAGGAAGCCACAGCCTACTACGTAGTACCGGGTGAGTCAAAAAGGCGTTTGAAAGGCTACTGCTTCTAAATAGTTTATTATGTGCTTTAATTTGAACGGGACTAAATTGTAAAACAATACTCGTATTGAATTTGTACCTTGTATAAATATGTTTAATATATCAAATATGAAATAAATAAAATTAAAGTCATTGATCAAGAAGATCTTACATGAAAGGCAAAGATGGCATTTACAATCAATTTACGAGCCCCTGTATGCCCTAAAACACTATTATGGAAGCAACAAGTGAAATTACCTTTTGCCTGCTGTTGAATCTTCTTTAGTTGTGCCTCGTCTCTGCTTTTAGCTCTAACCAATAATGACGAAACTTCAGTAAGAAGGCCTGCTTCTTGTAAATGTTTTAACAATGCAGAATTGGCAGCTACTGCGGAGAGAATTAGTGGTCATATTAACATTCTCACATTATACATTGAGATAAACGGCGAACACGAACACGCTCTCGAGTACCGAATAATCTTCCTCCCCCCCCCTTTATCGATTTTTGAAAAATGAAATGATAGTAAACATAATTTCTGAATAGATGCAAGAAAAAGTCTCAAGAAGTAGATTCAACAACACTAGAGTTCATAAGTAAATGTATCAGTAACATCACTGTCCACATAAATATAACATATATGTTTAGCTAAGAAAACGACTATTTTGATATTCTCCAAATACCCACCCCCCCCCCCATTGTTCCAACTCCCCGATTATTATAAGTAGAGTCATTTCCAACCCCCCCCCCCGTTTATTCGGTACTCGAGAGGAACAAGATTTCCGTCATCCCATCCCAACATATATTTTCTACTGCACTAATTTCTCCATCCCACAAACAGCAAATCTCAAAGACAAACACTGGGCGCTCAACGTGGTAAGTAACAACTTATACGAATTCTACAAATTATGCACCTTACACAATGAAAGCCTGTAGTTTGGGAAGACGAAAAAAGCTAGGGAGGCTGCTCCTAAGGGAATGTTGATATGTTGCACAAACGCTAATAATTTGCATCGCAGAAGATCGATGGGTTCGACACAGAGGTTGTGTTTCAGCATGTATGCTCCTGCGAGGGAAAATGCACATTATTCTGCGGAGGAGGTATCGGAGTAGAAGAAAAGGAAGTACGTTTCTCTTCTTTTTTCCTTCGTCTCTTACGCTGGCTCCGCCTTGGTAGTGAAAAATGTTTCATCCGCAAGAGAATAGAGCGGCGGCTATGAAGCAGATGAAGCCTACGAAATCCAACCACTCATGAAGTGTCGCTGAACTGCCCACCGAAACTACCAATGAAATAGATCCCTATGGTGACTCACTGAAAAGGCTGCCACTAAAAAGTTTGAGGCAGAACGTATTCTGTTTCAGACATGCCTGCGTGAGATTTAGTCGTTTTATTTCTGCCAAATTTTGTTTGCAAACAAGGTCATATCATTCATTAAGTTTGGGTGCGTTGATAAAGAGACCCGCCAAGCTGTATTAAGCTATACAATTAAATTGCATAGTAACCTCCCAAACTTGAACGCTAACATTGACTTTCATTGTTTTTTCCATTTCTTTCAGTGCTTTATTCTAAATGGGCTGCAAGAATTTCTAGCTATCTTTAGCTAATTTAGTCCCTATTACGCATGCTGCAGCCAGGCACGGGACTTCTAGTTCAACATCAGGGAGTTAATAATAATAATGCATTTATTTATAGTTGGCTCAAAAAGGAATAGTTAAACAAACTAATAAATGCCAACTGGTCGTGCCTATTTACATTTTCTTTCATCTACATATTACGCAATTACATTTGGATCCCGTCCAGTCTTCAATACTATTTTTAAACTGACTGACGCTATTTGCAGCTTTTAGTTTGTCAGGGAGTGTGTTCAAAGTATGCTTCCTCCAAATGCCAATGAATCATTCCCGTATCTCAAAGTCCTCGTATATGGAAGTTGGACGAGATCCTTTACTCTGAGATTATACTTTACGGATTTACGTTTGAAGAAGTCCCATAAGAAGGTGGGATTGCCAGAGGTTAAGCACTTGTAGACCTCCAGCATTAGCTTTTGCAAGTTTCTTGTATGTATCGTGCATTCCTCTCTCTTATGAAGGAGTTCCTCAAACGTAGACTCATAGTCATCTAACAGCACTCTCAGGGCACGTTTATGAAGTCTGTTTATATCATCGTTTGATGTTTTCCCACAGAACATCCAGATCAATGGGCAGTAATTGAAATTGGACAGTATAAAAGAATTGTATAATATTGTGCTCTTCTCATATTCAAGATTTGGAGCAATCCTAGAAAAGGCTCTGACTTTGTTAGACGTCTTTTTGCATATTGACTTTACATGCTCCTTGAAATTTAGTTTGGAGTCAATTGTAATACCCAATAGTTTCACACTGTCAGTCATCTGAACGAAATTTCCATTTATGTCAATACACAGTTTGAGATCGTCTTTTAGGCCAAGGAACATTAGTTGAAATTTCTCAGGATTTACAACCATCTCGTTGTCTTGGTACCAATCTATAGCAATTTTCATATCCTTCTCGATGTTTGAAACGACGGAATCTAGGCTTTGCCCACATGCATAGATCGTATAGTCGTCCGCAAAATTGCATACCTGAGAGTGCTGTATGTCAACATGCTTGATAAAGGACAGCGAAATGCGTTGCTTGGTCAAGCATCCAAATGGTTACCCATATGACCAGGCGGAAAATGTATAAGCAGCTCTACCACTCACCTCTCATGCTGCACTGGTCTCAATTTAGCTCCTCGCTAATTCGCGCCAAGATTATAACTCATAACAAAAGTCCACTGGAAATGCTGTGAATTTCAACTTACCATCATCGAGTAAAGCAGAAGCGTCCATGCCATCCATTGACTTCTCTTGCAATTCTCCATTATTTGAGCTTGACGACTAAAGCAGAAATATTTACAAATCAAAGGAGAGTCCATAAACAATACTTGAAAAGCTCAGTAGTTTCAGAAAAATCAGCTAATTTTTCTGTCAAAAGTGAATACCTTGTTGCAACGACAATAAAGTTTTAATTTTTAGCATATGTTATCCGCCAAAATGTATGTAAGCTTTACTGTCCATTAAGCCCCCCCCCCCCCCCCTCTTACCTACTTTCCAATGCAATAGGCTTCAAAACGTTGTCCATTTATCTATCTCCAACAATTAAAACGTCGATTTTCACATGGTTTTGGATTGAAACTGCATTTGTTTGTGAATTAGACCTTCCAGAATGGTATGTTGATCCCAAACAATACTTGGTAAACAAATCAAAAAGCCATTTATTGCTTTATCATTTGACTTTACGAATAAACCTAACTCCAACGAGCTTCCGCCATTAGACCTCCTCCACGTCTCCGAAGCTAAATAATTCTTCTCTCTCAGGAAGGCCTAGTACAGTTTTATTGGTACGCAATTCAGTTCAGATACATACGTCTTCATTTGGCGAAGTTGGTTCTTGCTTTACTGATAAAGGAGACGTGCTATCTCTGTCCTTCTTTTCGCTACTTTTAGGTGTACTTCTTCCCCTGCTTGTTGTTCCGTTCCCATTTCCATTTTCCATGGCATGTACCATAGTGCAGCTCTCGTTACTGGGGTTACTACTAGGTCGTGCAGGGCTCCTTCCGTGCGGTGCTGCCATTGAATAAGGGTGTTGTGGTACTTTATGCTGATTTGGTGCGTCTTTCAGATGAGCTGTCAACGGTTTTGATGGTGTTATCTAGAAGTAGAAACAAATCCTGAAGATAAAAGCTAACGTTCCATATCAATTTTTAAGCTTTGAGATAATTGAATAAGTTTTCCACATCCCTTTTAAAATTTGTTGTACCCGTGCCTGTTATCTGGCATCAATTTTTGTGTTTCTCTATTCATGAGATTCTCCATTCATTCTCCATAAATTGAGCATGAAGAAGACAACTCTGAAGAAACTTTTTATGGTTCAAGAGCGTTTACACTACTCCAGAACAAAATTGTCTATAATTACAAGGAACAAAAATGTTATGGGTTTGCAGAAACAGTGTAATCGGGAGGCTAATCCGATACCCTTTTGTTGCAAATCTACAGTCGAGGCGGCACTCTCACCGACGTCTGAATTAGACGCACCGCCCTAGACTTTCAAAAACACAACCGTTAGTTACCCTTCAATATAACTGACTATAACTGACTATAAACCAACTCATTTACAAGAAAATGGTATTGCTGAAAAAGTAACACGTGCAGCAGTGTCTTGAAAATTTACCCTCGCTCCTCCCCCATCGGGCTCTCTTTGGGAATAAGACACTGCTTCCCTCTTACTTACTCTCGAGTACTGAATAAACGAGGGGGTGAGAATAATCAGGGGGCTGGAAATGGTTCGATATAACAATAATCGGGGGGCTGGAACAATCGGTGGGGGAAGCTTGGAGAAATTGAAAATTGTCTTTTTCTTAGCTAAACACATACCTTTTATATATTTATGTGAACAGTGATGTTACTACTTTTACTTATAAACTCTGGTTTTGTTACATGTACTTCCTGAGACTTTTCTTGCGTTTATTCAGAAATCATTGCCAAATCGGATATATCCAAACAAATAACTAACAAAACTCATATTAATATTCACACTCCAACGTAGTTCGTGGTCCTGGTCAAAACTTCATGGCCAAGTTCTTAATCAAGAAGTTAGCTGCAAGAGGGACATCAAGACATTCTAATGTAAATAGAAAAAATCAAAGGTTTATTTGATAGGTACCGAAAGACGGCAGCATTGGTCGATTCGGATCTTTGTTTTAATTGACTCCGAAATGCTGGAAACGGTTGGTCGGAGTAAAATTTTCTTAAACAATACGACTTTGCGGAGTCAATAATGCAAAACATGGACCCTGTCAGGGAGTCAACTGTGCAAGAATCATACCCTGTCCCTGAGTTGGAATCCTGAAAATTATATCCCGTTCAGCGGCACGTCATCGCACGGAAAAATATATGAGTACCCCCTCCTTTTTGGTACGTTTGGCAGACCTTCTGAACCTTTTGAGCCTTCTGGTCCCAAAGGCAGGGGTTTAGCAGACTAAAGAGCTATTCTCGTCCATTTTCACTGGCAAACTTAGCTTCACTCGATTCGATAAGGACCCTCAATTTACACTCATCTCATCTCAAGGAACTGAATTGATGTTGTTGTTGTCGCATAGTTGCTTCAGTGTAGCAAAAGCGATAGATAAAGCGATGCAACAACAAATAATCAGTCTATAGCAAACTCTGGTGGCAAATCCAAGACCTACCCTTTCAAGAATTTTATTAGCATAAGGCTTGCTTCTCCCAGATTATCATTATTATTATTATTATCAATTTATTTATCGTTGGATGATAAAATACAATAGCTAAAATAAAAAATAGCTAATTAATTCCAACGTAAAAAGATGTATATACAGTATTAGATAAAAAAGGTAATAGATAAAAGTATTTACAAGTAAACAATATATACATTTAAAACGGATATCTAAAAGCAATCATCATAAATAGCCCAAGTTTGGAATGAAAGTGCGGCATAATCTGCAGGGACAATTTTCTCCGTACCAATTTTTAATCTCTTTTTTAAATCGACAAAGGGTTTCCGAATTTCGAATGGTTGGTGGCAACGTTTGCCACAGTTGCGGACCTTTAAATCGGATGCTTTCTGTCCCGTTGCTGATGGATCTCACTCTGGGTTGAGTAAATTCGTTATTATTTCGCAAATTGTAATGAGTTGTATTTTCACGGAAGATTTCCTGCATGAATGAAGGGTTTAGCCCATTTTTAGTTTTGTACATCTCAGTCATAAGCATTTGCAAGTTCTTTGTATGAATAGTAACTGCACAGTCCTTCTGTAATAACTCACTAAAAGTAGATTCAGTGTCCTTGTAAGTAATTCTGAGAGCCCTTTCCTGGCTCTCAGGAAAGAGCCAGGAGAAGCGTACAGGGCGGGGGGGCCAGGGGGCGGTAGCCCCCCCAACTTTGGAGAAATTTTCAAAAATCAGCCCCATTCGGGCAAATCTTTGTCCTTAGTCGGGCAAAAATGTTGGCAAACAATGGGCTTTTGTGTCGTACAGCCCCCCTAGATTTTTTCTTCCCGCACGCTTATGGCTTCTCCTGTTACCCTTTCACCTGCTAAAGAGCTAAGCTCGAAACGTTGTAACAAACTAAATCTTCGTACGAAGTCGAAACTTTAAACACATTTATGCTTATATTGTCAATAATTGACGTACAACACGCACTACATCTTTCTTTTCTCAAGAATTTTATGTCTGATCACAAGGGCCCCAGGAAGTTGTATGACCTCTCTCAGCCTCGCTTTCGATCTCTCTATCAAAGCATTACTTCATACCTTCGCAATCACAAAGGAGTGTTAGAGGAAGCCCTCTTTAATTATTATTGGAGGGTTATGCAGCTTCCTGGGGTCCCTGTGGTTTGATTAAGAAATAAATTCCGTCTCTGTGAAGTCTGCTGTTTTCATCATTTTTTGGGTTTGGAATTACCAATCAAACACACCCCAATTTGAAAAATCTTTGTCAATCATACCTTTACAAGTTCATCAATGATATTATCGAATCCTTTGGCAATTGCAATATCCAGTGGAGTGGCATCGGCATTGTTTCGAATAGTTTTATCGGCATTTGCTTGTATTAATGCAGTAATAGCAGTGCATGCATACTCAGCTTTGGCTCTGTCCCCCACTGAGGCTAGAATATGCAGCGCAGTGTCACCATCATCATTCTTTGCGTCAAGTATATCACTGCGATCAACGTCCGCTAATCTTTGGGTGTATGTTGCCATTACCTCAATTGCACTTTGAAAGAAGCTCACTCGGACATCGGTATTCAAAAGCATTGAAGCAGCAGTATGCAACGGAGTGTCTCTGTTTACTTTGTCCGGTAATGGCAATAGTTGTGCAAGCAACGAAACAATTTTCGTAAACTTCGGCTTTAGTTCCTTGACCGTAAATTTAGATCTTGATTTATACAACCAATGTATTGATCTGTGTAATGCGTTTTCACCAAGTCCCATTACAGTTACACAAGGATCGAAACCACTGTTTACCATCCATTCCAGGGCATTGACTTTGCCAAGAGAGGCTGCCCAGTGTATAAGCGGGTATCTATTTGAAATGACCGGGTCTGGTATATCATCGTCTTTGTTCCAGCCAATTGACTCATATTTCTCCACGCAGTTTTTCAGTATTTCGAGATTTGAAAGATGGCCTAACTGGTCAGTGCAGTTGACTATGGCCTGTAACAATTCGTGATGTTCTGGGCATTCAACGGATTTCTCACAAAATGGCGTACATCTCCTCCACACTACAAGAGAGTCTGCCGTTGCCATAGACACCATCTACAAGGAGAAGAAATTCGAAAGGATATAAAGCTGTACAAAATACAGACTTGCATCTTGCAACTTGTCACTTGCTATTTGTCTGATACTGATGGGAAGTTATGACAAATAATAACGAACTAATGTCAAACAAGTGGTTTAGCTTACGAGTTACGACGCGAGGAACTTATTTTCTTGTAGGGTGGGTGAGCTTGACCAGATTATGGTCAGGGACGTGCCATCCAAAGTTTGAAGCATACCCATTCCTTGCACCAATTTTTCGAAAAAGTATATCCAACCATGCACCAACTTTCCGAACTTGTATACTTGACCTTATACCAATTTTCCAAAAAACTATACCTGACTTGAGATCTTATATGAAAGTTGTGAAAATCGATATTCTTCCGGATGGCACGTTCCCGTATCTAAAATCTATTCAATGCCCCCGGACCTATTTATGCCCTCTTCACAATTCAAAACGCTTGCCTTCAAGCTGCAAAGTCTTGTTCTCCGTTTTCCTGTTGTTCTGGACCTTTTCTAACGATCTTCTGTCAGCAGTGTCAAATGACAATAGCTTACAATGAAAGTTCCCTTAATATTCTGGGCACATTTTGGCAAATACAACCATAAAGGATAGGGAATAAACTGTTTTAGGGTATATTTCCCGATTTAGACTAAAACTGAGTTCAGAAAAATACGTAGCGACAAGGTGCACCCCTTCCCTTGCTATCAACAACAAATCTTTTCAAAGACTTGAATGTTGACCGTAGATTCACTTCTTCGAGAAACTGTCGGTAAATGAAAATAAAATTTCTGTAACAGTGACGAAACTGTTAGGTCTGCTTGATAAAGGGAATAGGCAGCAAAATACGCCTCCATTCCCCCATACTGTCTCTATAGAAGTCGCAAAGCGCTATCAAAATGCGTAAACTGCTTCTAACTTCAGCCAAAACTGTCTTAACATTCTTTAAAGGACAAGTCCGAGGTTGGTATAATTGTTGATTATTCAAGAGATTACGCTGTTGTGAATGGTGTGTAGTACTTTTTTCGATTTTTTTCTCTTTTAATCTGCGAAACTACATATTTCAATCTGCTATGAAGTGCGAAATGACGTCATTTTCTATGACGTCACTTCGTGTTGACCTGGACGAGGCTGCCAAATGTGTTGATATTATACCACTCACATTGCTAGCCTCCTTATCGCGCATTCACACACTCGTATAAAATACAAAATGGCAACGACATTTGGCCTAACGTACGAAGATTCATTAACCAATTTATGAACGTTAGAGGCATCAAAACTTGGAAAGAACTCACGATTAGTGTTCAGCAGTTGGTAAGCTTGCTCTTTAACAATAATTTTATGAACCCCGGACTTGTCCTTTAACTTTCTACAACACAACAAACACAGACAATAATGTTGCATCATTGCAGTACAACAACAGCAACAGGACCGATGTTGCCATGCCAGCAGGATGTTGCGATGATACTGAAGTAAGAAGAAACACACGGAGATGCACAGTCAACCATTCAACGGTATGAATTCCATTTTACTTCAATTCAAAGAACAATTAGTGTTCTTTATTTCGAATGTTTTGAAAACTTCATCATTCATGAAATAATGCTTCTCCAGCTTCAGGAGCAGAAGGTTTCCGAAGCCTCGGATCTCTCTCTACTGTTTTCAGATCGGAAGTCTACCGAGAACAGAATGACCAAAAGAATTGGCTTTTATAAAAGTGATCTGACTGAGGTCTGCGAAGTTTACCGTTTTCGGTAGAATGGGTTTCGGTAGAATGGTATCAAATGAATGGGATTTTATCTTCTAAAAACTCTACCATTTTCAGAAGATGCCTAAAAGAATATACCTGTAATATATTCATAATAATCACCCGTAATGTATCCATAATAATGAATCAGTAGCATAACAATAAAGGAGGACTGGGGTGCAGCCTCAAACAGATTCTGCAGATTTCACAACACTTCTTAAAGACAAATGACGGAGATATATTTGGAAACTCAAATCAGGGGCCTGGGCAATCAAAAATGTTGTCTATCGTATTCCACTGTATTTGATGATCTCAGGAGATTATCAAAGCAATTGGACAAATGATGGCAGGCAGGTGCCCATCTTTCGTTCTATCTTTGAACTAGAAACTATGTATCCGTCATTTGTCTTTAACTGTTTGAATTGATGAAGCTGCTCTCTATTTCAGAATGATGTGCACCAGAACCCTCCCCTCTCCAATCGCCATGATTGTTGTTTGCATGATGTGATTGTGTTTTGTTTCTACCGAGGAGATGAACCAGAGTAAAGGAAACCACTTTGCTCTCTCCTCTTTCCACCTCTTCAAAGAAAACAACCAAGAAAGATATCAGTTAGTAAGAGAGTTAGCCTGCGCGCAGACTTAACTACTACGCAGGAGAAAGTAACTTTTCCTATTCTCTCGCTTTCACTCCAGCGCAGTAGTAAAGTCTGCGTGCAGGCTAGAAAAGATTCAGAGTTAAGGACAAAACACCATGGAAAAAATTACCGTCATCACACTGTCATTGGCCATGAGGAAGGTCTTTTAAAACGATAGAATAACTTATGGCGCGCCCTAAACACACCCATTTTCTTCTCAAAGATGAGGAAGGTACTATCAAATATATATTTTCATCTGAAGGAAGGTTGAGCATTTTCCAATACATCCAGGAGTCTTCTTCCTCTTGCAGTTTCCTTTCGTTCTTATGCTGGAACCGGGGGCGGGCGGTACATGATTTGCAGATGGATGGGGATCTACCGCCCGGTTTTCCGAAAGCTGTCCTCTTCTAATTAGCGACAGTTGCTGTCACACTCACTTTTATAATGGATTTTGGCGGAAAGCTACCCATTTTTGACAATTTTTTGCCAATTTCTGGAAAACCTACCCATGTTTAAGGAAAATTTGCCGAAAAGCGACTCTTGTTTAGAAAATTTTGGACCCCAAAACCCACTCATACGGGAGGCACATTCCTGTACCCTCAACATGTTACGTTTGTTGCCCCCTCCCCGGGTGCTTGAAGTCTCCAGCAGCAGCCATAGCAGTGAGAACCGAAGGGGGTAATGGGGACATGTGCCTCCCCGAAGGTTTTTCAATCAACTAAGAAATGTCCTTCCTATTCTCTGGAAGTCCCCTCCCCCTTTAGCTCAAGGGAAAAAGTGCCCTAGAAGTGTCAAGTTCCGCAATTTTGACATGCCCCCTACAGCCCTGACAGCAAACTGCCCAAACAGCAGGGCAGGCTGGCCTCTCAGCCAAACCCTAAAACTTCTAATTTGCAAAATCGTTGGGCTTTAGGGATGTTCTTTGCTACACTTTCCGTTCCATTACCTATCCTAACAGGACAATTCTCGAAAGCCAATAAATCCCTCCTTTCCCTATTCATTCATTCTTCATGTTAATAAATCACATAATTATCCATCGGCAAACCCCTGCTTTGCTGTAGAATCATCAAGTGATTTGACGCGATGAGAAATTAGACAGCTGTTCTTGCAAATAATTACGATCTCAAGCCACAGGCAAAGAGGAGCATAATGACTTTGAATATTTATCGCATCAGATAAGAAAATTCGGCTTTCCTGCGGTCTACATCGAAAGAATCGCATAGACGCAGCAGGGGGACGCTGGTGGTTACCTCCTGTCAGATAAAGCGAATCCACAGCACAGCTGCTGGCTATCTGCCAATCGTCATTCGTGTTTTCGATCGCCGTCATCCGTGCTGATACCATTGTTAAGGCGGCTGGTAGGATCACAGCACCACCATTCATCCGTTGCTGTCAAGAACATTTAATAATACAATGGTTATTTTTACGCATGAGCTGAATAATTAATCTCGTGTTATTTGACCATATCCACCCACGCAACAGGAATATTTCCTCCAGCGCTGGCCAAACCACTGTTGATGGGAGGGCTTGTTCACAAACCAATAGAAAAGTCTTTGCCTTATTCAAAGCCAACACAAAACACAGCTGTTTTCACCACTTTTGTTCAATAACGCTCGCAGTGACAGTTCTTTATCTTCAACATTATGATTTTGTAGCTGCCCTTAAACTGTGCTTGAACTCAGCAGACAGTTTGTAACAAAAACGGGGGTGCCTTCACGCAAGACGCTACCTCCATTCTACAGGTCTGATTCCAAGGCGGCGGTATGGCAACAACGAACACTCCAAACCATGTCCAAACCCAAGAAGAACCCAGTGAATTAGACTGAGCTAAAAGGCTGGCGAAAGTGATATAAATTGAGAGTTGCCTTGTTTGACCCCCTGATCTGGTATCGCCTGATGAATCTCGCTAAGTTATGCACTGTCTGCTTATTTGAGAGCAGGTCCTTCAACAATAGCTGACAATCTGCAGTCTTGCGGTGCCTGCCTAGTCTCCACTCTTCCCAGCCTATCTCTCGAGTTATTTTTTTACGAAAAATTATTAATTCGTGGTTAAACACATCTTATTTCATAAAAGGGGCTTCTGCCATCCTGCAGGTAGGAGCCTTCGGCGGAAGTAGGCAGCCCTCCCTCTTTTGTAGAATCAAGGCGGTTTCTCGACACGGCCCGAATCTGTCTGCATGAATCGGGGAATGATGACGAGAAAAGATTGAGAATGGCAATGTAAAATCAGTTTTATAAACAGAGAAAATTCAAATAATAAGTGTTTACTCCCTCAAGACAGTGGAGAGTCCCATGGGGGGCTACTACCCTGCATAGCACGATCCCTGATAGGCAGCAACACAAGGAAGGAGCAGACCATGACTACAGGTGACGAAGGAGATTGAAGGGAGAAACATTGTAACTACCTAAATCCATGTTGGGCAGAGCCTTAACTGCACGAAATAAGCAAAACTTATAAATGTTGGTTAAGCTAAATAAATTAAGTCGGGAATCAGCAACCAACAAGTCACACAAAAATAAAATATCAAACAAAAAGGGTTGTTTTCAGTGGGATGCTCGACGACTGGCAGTCTCGACTCGCCCTTCCTTAGGCCATGAAAACACCAGCATTCACTCTCTACCAAATCATCACCAAAGACGTTCAATATTGCCAGGTAAGGAATGTATAGATATTCATAACTGTAACATTGACTTACGTTTAGTACTTTAATTTGTTTTGATTCGTTGTCGAACTTCCCGTCACTTTGAAGAAAACTTTCGCGTGATTGGTGCTTCTGAACGTCAACGCAACGCGGCTGCCACGACTTCCTTCGACTTCGACCTGATCACAAAGACCAGCCCTCAGACAAAGCTCACACCAGATGCTGCCCATCATCCTGTTAGGGGGATGTCGTCGAGGATTTGTTTCTCCTGGACACGTGATCAGCAGGTCAGATGCTTCGTGCTCACGCAGATGATTCGTCCTTCTGGCTTCCCGCCAAAAGCACACCTGTTCGCGCCATTTTGAAATTGAGGTCTGTTTGCAGTTCGGATCTGGGAGCAGGATCCAATGACTTGATAAGATTGCTTTATGTAGGGGGAGGGCTTCTTCTTCAAATGATATTTACTAAATGCCACGATTAATTGCGGTTTTAGAGGACGAACTAGGTCGTGCTTTCCATTCCACAGTTTGTTTTCTATAAAAAGAGGTTGCTTTTCAGTTAGATTAAGTCAGAAGAAAAGAAAGGCAATTGAGGGAGTAAGGAGCAAAAGCAATACAGTTACGGACGTTATATAACTAACAAGTGGCAACATTTTCTCAATATCCTGGTAAAAATTGTTGTCCTTATTAGGGAGCGGTCATTTTTAATCCTGGGTACCGGGGCGGAGGATTTTTCGCAGGGGTATGAAACTTTTCTCCATTATTTTGCGGGGGCACGAAAATTTTAAGAGCAATTCTTATGGGTTACAAAACTATTTTTCTTGAAAAAATTTTGAATGAAGTCACCGATCAAAGATTGAAAGAAAAGTTAACAGATGTCTGGAAATGATGAATCACTTGACCAGTATATATGAAAATCGCCTGGGACAACTTGCTATCTGTCCATATATCTATGCAGGACTTCTGGATGGGGTACTAAACCATTTTGCTGAAAGGTGATGGGGTACGAAAAACTTTTTCTATGTTCAAGATGGGGTGTGAAATTTCTCTAATTGTGCTAAATTATCCTCCGCCCTGGTACCCAGGATTAAAAATGACCACTCCCTTATCTATGAGAATGTACCTCCCTTGGGGGAGGGTGAAACCCAAAGAGGTTAAACCCTATGGTGCAAATTTGCCTACCTTCTGTTCACGTGCGAAGTACTGGCCATACTAACATCGTTCTCTGGAAGATTTCGTTAAAAGGATCACTTGTTCCGATGCAAGGGGGAACAGGGCCTCGGATTCAAGGGGCATCATAAATTAAGATTTTTAACATTTTGACTACAGAAAATATTCTGAAACACATTTAGAGCTAATCAAAAGGGCGTGATCAAAAAATCTTTGAGCAAGTACCCCCAGACTCCCCTGTCTCCTGCCTGCTTCGCTCGCTATGGGGCCTTTCACAGTTCTGTCCCTGAGCCTCCAATACCTCCCAGCAGTCCTGCGGGGGATGAATATTATCTCAAAATAAGATTCGCGCGCTTGGATTTAACACCTCATTCAACGCTGACGAACGACCCCAAAAGGAAGAAGCCCGGAAGGACGCGGTGCGCCAGACCAACCAGTTCACACGTGGAGTACTGTAAATATTTTTCCCTTCCCGATAGCAAGCAATGCGCCGCCTAAAAGTTCTTTGATAGCTATAGCTGAAATTGACCAGTTTTTTATTAGAATTTTCCAGCTACACGCTTTTTTTTTGTAAGAAACTAGGATCAGGCCATAGTAATTTTTTTTTAATTTACGACACTATACCGGCGGTACATGGTCTACGCACTAAATAAACTAAAATATTTACATCAACAAAGTTCAAACTACAAACCAAATTCATAAATAAACAAAACTACTTAAGTACTAAAAGTTTCTTAATTTAACATGAAATTTCGTCCATTTTAGCACTAAAAGTTTCTTAATTGGTTTCTTATTTTTTGAATGCATGAATTGTCAATGTGGTCGCTAACACTGCTGCAGATATGTTTCTTGATATTTAAAACATCATATAGGAATAAACAGTGTTCTGTTATGTTGAAAACACAAGTGGTTAGATAATATTGCCCAATAATAAAGGTTCAACGATCTGTTTGCTATAAAATTCATGCTTTTAACTTTGAAAAGTTTCTTAGTACTTCTCAGACATAGTACTAGAGTTTCTTAAAATTTTGGCCATCTCAGTACTAGTTTCTTATAAACAAGTTTCTTATATAAAAAAACGTGTATTATCATTATTGATACATTACATCTATCAACCAACTGTTCGAAGAGTTAAAACCACACTACGGTGATAATTTTGCAAATTTTGAATGCAGCAGACACCTAAATTAACTACACTCCCAACTGTGATCTACTGAAATTATCTTTTATTTCCTTCATCCTCTCTTTTTCCTATCCCTAAATATTCCTTTCCTTCTTCTCTTTCCGTGATTTTCCTTTTCTCCTCTTTCCCTTCTGACAAATTTGAACATTTTGGCTAATTTCCTGGTAGCACCGCTGCGAATTTTTTTCCTTACATGCTTGGGAGCATCAGCTGTTGATAGTAGGCAGTATCTTTGTTGACAGTTGGGAGTATCATCTTTAGGCCCCAACTAGTTTAGTTTACCTTTGAGAGTTGGAAGTATTAGTTATTAGGCCAGACCCATTTGCACTATCAGTGGTTGGAAGTATCCTGCAATAAACTTGTGGGTTGAGAGTATATTATTATTGACACTGAAGAAGATTTTACATCGAAACGTCTGATATAGAACAGTTGTGTTTTTACTATAATTATTAGAGCTGCGACTTTAACGTGACCATATTGTACGACAGGTGCACGATGCACTGTGATACAGCTGGGGGGAAGTGCAAAACGTTCCAAACTTTTGAGATATTTTGTGTCTTCTTCCTTTGGCTGGATCGCAGTGAGATGGTTTTTAGTCTAGGTATCAAGTCGTTCTTGTTATCTGTGTGTGTTGTTTTTAGTTGCGTGGTGTGAGTTGTTTACTCTCTTTTCTTATATCTATGTTAATTTCTCTGGGGGTAGACACAGCCTTTGCTTCCCAGGACAAGGGCGATATGAAACGCGCGTTTAGACCCGATCAGGAGAGAAAATGTTTCTATCGGCGCTTGTTTGCTACGAGAAATTGTTCGTACATACCTTACTGGCATTACCTTCAAGCTTTCGATGGCATTTATTGTCCTTACAGCTCTGTAAAGATCATCTTTCTTCCCTTTTAATGGTCCAAAGTTTGCCTCTGAAGGCAGTTTCTCTTACCGAACCACCCATTTCATATCGCCCTTGCCCAGGGGTGAGTGGCCGAGTGGCTCATACAGTCTTCGTCAGGTGACTAAAGTTACCGTAAAAGCTCTATTAAGCCCCCCTCTCTAATAGTAATAAGTCTTCCCCTCTGAGTCAAAATTTGAAAAAAGTCCCCCTCTCTATTAAGCCCCCCTACTCATACAAATTCTAGAATTTATACAATACTTTCCATTTATTTACCTACACAACCTTGCATGTTAAATTTTAGTATGGTTTATAAAAACTTTGTCGAATTTATGTATCTTGGCCGTAAAATTGTATTTTGATTCTGCAAATTATAGGATAAAAGATCTGAAATGTCACTTGATTTTGTGAATAAGCCCCTCTCTCTAATAAGCCCCCTCTCTATTAAGCTCCCCCTCTGGAAGGTCCGAAATCAAATAAGCCCCCGGGGGGCTTGATAGAGCTTTAACGGTAAGCTCGGTCGAGTGAGGTCAGACTCCGGATCGGTGACCCCGGAGGCCTGACCTCACAACTCACCTTGTCGTCTTTCGGAAGGGATGTTAAACGAGGAATGCGGCATGCCTGGATCTCATACCTGGATCTCATGCCTGAATGCGGCATACACAGTGGGCCTAAATTAGCTTTCAGCAGCTAGAAACCCTGACAAGCCCACTAAAAACAAACTGAAAACAAAAGAAAACAAAGAGGGTGCTCTTCCTAGTAGCATTGTAAAATAATTCTTGTAAGCAGTGTAGACTGTATGTATTGTAGCATTTTATTGGATTATTGAAAACAAGGTTTGTTAAATTTCATGACATTTTTGCAAACCGTTTCGTGAGTTTCGTTCAGTTTCAATGCTGAAAATGTAGAATTTTTTGCCAGATTGTCTTTAAATAATTTGCTGTCAACAAATACCAAAGAGTTCGTCAATAATGCACCATGTCAAAACATTTTTAGTGACCTAGAAGGCCCCTAGAAAATCTAAGCTGCCAACAAACAAATTACAAATTACAAAAGTTATTAAAATGCATATACTATATCTGCCGTCTTAACAACTTGGCATTATCCCGATCACTAAGACAAATTTATACAGTGAGACAGTGACAATTCATATGCTTGTCAGTAGTATACAAGCGGCAAACAGTAGTATATGACAGTAGACTTACTACATTCGTCCCGTTATTTCTCAAGCTTTTACTTAACTCATTCACGAAAACGTAACGATGTCTCAAACTACGATTTGTAGTCATCGTTATGCCAAAGGCTAGACTAAATCATTGAGCAGTGACTTTTTTGCTCCAGTCAGAGCGTAGCATTGTTAACTAGACTTATGTCTTTTCGTCCCTTGTTTCCCTGCGTTCTTTGATTTGCTGATGTCACTTGACCAAGGAACGCAGGGAAACAAGGGACGTAAAGGTATCAGTCTAATTGTTAACTACCTGATACTTGAATCTAGTCAAATGGATGAAAAAAATCCAAACACTAATCAAAACCAGAAACTGAGACCAAAAACTGATCTCAGCTACAGCGGCTCCACAGAAAAAGTATCTCATAACATTATGGGTGATAAAACACGATCAATGTATATCGAGCAACAGTTTTATCTGTAGAATGTTCTTCTGCCCGGGCATACGACCAGCTATACATATAACGTACATCTTTCATGTGTAACAAAGCTAAAACTATTTCCTTTAGTTTCGACACATCACTAAAATGGAAAACTATATGAATTGCTGTATAAAGGATACATTGTTACTTTTAAAAGTTCAAATGTTGATATATGTCTTACAACATGAGTTCGAATGTCGATCAACTATCAAAGAGCCACTGTCAACCAGGGTCCTTTGCAGCTAATATAAGTCAATAAATGAAAAGTTAACAGTACTCTTAGACACTAACCAGAGCTCCCATCGTTAGCCCTTTGAAAAGAAACTTGGCGTCAGAATTTTGCAAACTTGAATGTTGTGGATGGAGCAATGGATTTTAGGACTAGACTTGTGACAAGGAGTTCCTTGTATCCCTGCTGTAAACCCTGCTCAACAGGACTGCTAGCAGCTGACCGAAGACCGAAGATTGTTGATCATTGTTGAATGTTGACCGAAGCGCCACAGTCAGTTCAAAGAGAACGGGGAAATAAGGGATTCCATGTCATAAGTCTAACTGAGAACCCTCCCTGCCTTCAGAACTCTCTCGGGGTTATACCTTCTCAGAACCCTCTATGTTGATACAATTATGCTAGATTAAAACTCTGGCTCTAAATTTCGTCGCATACAACTTGATTACATTGGAATTATACAAATTATACAGTAGAACTTAGGACTGAATCATGTTCTTAGGAAGTACGTTCTCCTCTAATCGGTTATATTTTATCCTAGTAATTGAGAAAATCTACGATTGCATTTGCGTTCTTTCCTGATAACACATCCAACGCGCTAACTTTCAATTCCGTGTCACCAAACAACATCGTTGCTTGTAATTCGCGCGGTTTATTTCTCTTTTCGACGGGGATGTCTTCAATAGTTAGTTCTGGCATATCAATTCTTAACTGACCACATCTCTTCACACCTCTGTCTGTCGTGTATAAGTTGTCTTTTTGTTCACTGCAATAAATGTTAATTACGGTTGATTTCTGTCCTGCTCGGGCTGGTGCATAGCTTCGCGTAACAGCATCTCCAAGCCCCACAGAATCGTCAATAATTACAAACTTGTCGAAGATATCTTTACACCAAACGACTCCATCTTTTACGACCCGTTTTGAAGGTTCATGCTTATCCGAACTGAATTTATTCAAGACTCCAACGCCATACGTCAAAGCGGACCGGCGAACTCTGACAATAGTGGGATCAAGCCCGAACAGCACTGCACCTTTCAGAATAGTAAGTCCAACATCATGTGGTATAACCACCCTGACACGGTCTCGAAACTCTTCCCGGACAGCTTGCTGCAACAAAGGTGACTCTGCAAAACCACCGACCAGAAAAAGGTGCTTTATGTTCAAAAGTTCCGGTTTATCAAGAAGATTTCTAACGTGTTGAACGATCTGGTCTAAAACTGGACTGAAAAGACTCTCCATGACAGCTGGGGCAATGCGCAGCATACCTTGAGAGGACCACTTGATGTCAGAATTTTTGAGCTTTTTGATCGCATTCTCGACCGTTGATCTTTTCTTTTTCTTGTAATAATCGATAAATGAGTACGGCAGCGAAATGTTTAGTGCAGTATTACTACCAGGCCGTGCCGTACGTTTCTTTGATTCAAAAGCGATTATCAAATCAACCCAACCTGCAGGTCGTTTCCGTTTGAATTTTTCAATAAATTCTCCATCGAAGATCTTTTTCAACAACCTTTCAAATTCGTAATCTATTCCTGTTGCTCCGCAAGGGCCGCCTGTACCTCTGTGCAGCTCCTTAAGTGTTCCACTATTCACGTCTAACTCATGAACTGTCAGGTCAACGGTTCCTCCTCCACAATCGACAACAATATACTGCGTGGCTCCTACAAAATAATCAAACAATCTTATTCAAGAAAGCATGCAAGCAATTTATCTCATTGAAATTTACAAGAAATGAATAATCTAAATCCACCATTTATCCGTTGGACCTCAAATATGGAATGGTTTAGCTACCAACCAAAGTGAAATCTGCAGAAACTTGAAAACTTCAGACTTATGATAAAGCAATGGAATGGCCAAGAATGCAAATGTAGTGCCTGCAATAGGACTTACTTTTATTGAACAATAGATTCTTTTTAGCAGTTTAATTTCATTCGATTTAGATAGCTTTGGATATATTATATATATTGTTAGCTACGTAAATATCGAATTAAAACGAATGAACAACACCAATAACAACAACAACAGCAACAACAAAAACAACAACAACAACACGTATTTGTTAAAGCAGGGCTGGGTATATGGGCAACTATACAGCTGACGTGGGCCTGCGGCACCAAGAGTACTTGTTTACCGAAAGGATT
The DNA here is from genome assembly GCA_964020215.1 of Aurelia sp. 3 sensu Dawson et al. (2005). Classification (NCBI taxonomy): domain Eukaryota; kingdom Metazoa; phylum Cnidaria; class Scyphozoa; order Semaeostomeae; family Ulmaridae; genus Aurelia; species Aurelia sp. 3 sensu Dawson et al. (2005). The sequence goes on from OZ026585.1 coordinate 14,921,002, forward strand.
GAAAGCTATGTTGGCTGTTGGCTTGTGTGATTCATGGTTCCCATGACGTGACGGACGTGACGGGATTCGAGCCCATGCGGGTTAAAGCCCGCAAGATCAAAAATACTGCGCCTCAACCACACTCAGCCACAGCACTTATATTACTTACATCTTGAAAGGTGCTGATTGTAGGAAAACAGACAAGCTGTTTGGGCTGGTCAGTTAACTGAGATGGAGTTGCGTGCAAACATTGTTTGGGGAAGGAGGATGAAATACATAGAAACACTGACTTGTGCGTAAATAAAAGGAAAGGATGACTTGTTAACAACGGCTCCTCATCAATTATTTATGGCACGTGTGTCAACTCACTTTTTCTATATTTCAGCATAGGTTCAAAATCTATTGAAATGGTTTTTGTAAAATGCCATGTCCTAATTCTGTGAACTGAATAACTCTAAAGAAACATCCGCTGGTTTGCTCTAATTCTACGGTTGAACTTGTCTGAAATAACTTCAATGTTTTACAATGTTTTTCTTCTTTCATAAAAACCCACTGCGTTGATGTAACATGGTTTTGCAAAGTTTTTTATAGATGTTCCGGGTGAGTCAAAAAAAGTTAACGTGAAAAGAAATTATAATGTTCAGTTAAGGCAGGAGTTTTCCAGGTATTGAAGTGTTGGCAGGAAACCGTAATTTAACCAAAAATCGAAGAACCAAGATTGCGACGATAATCATATTAAGTTTCATTTTCAGTCAGTGGCGGCGCCAGCTCTGAAAAATCTGAGAGAAATGGGGGGGGGGATTTTGACGTAATTTTTCAATATAAAGGTATACCCAACTAATTTTATGCCATTTTTCTTTGACAATTTTTGCCGACTTTTGAGAATTGGGGGGGGGACGAATCCTCCCCAGTCCCCCCCGTGGCGCCGCCACTGTTTTCAGTCCTTCCAAATCATAATCAATGAGGTCCAAAGAGTTTCCAGGTCAAATCAAATTCTCTCAGTGGCGTCGTGGGAGCATACTTTTTTTTGGGGGGGCGAAGGTCAGAATTTTCCGACATAGAGACATTTTTCCGACAAAGTTCAAATCAAATATCTTTGAACTGTCGAGTGCCATAACAGTGAAGAATCTATCAAAGTACAGAGCACCCCTTTTTGGACGAGATTCGTGTTGGAAGTCAGGCTAAAGCGAGGTAGAAGAGGAGGATGAAAACTGGGGGGTCCGGGGGCTTGCCCCCGGGAAAATGTTTCATGACTATACCTGTAGATAGTTGGAAAACGCCATTTTTAGTGAATAATTGTAACTAGGTCTTCCTGGGGAATCGGAAGATGGTGTGCCTCAAAATTACTTAGAATCAGATCATTTTTTGAATTTTGGTTTCAAATAATTCGCTTATAATTTCCTTCACCATAAATCTGCGTTTCCATAAGCATGCTTTCACCGAAATTAAAACCAACTTCATCTTAGTGATCATTTGTATCATCCTCAAGTCTCAAGGATAACCACTTCTAGAAATTTCTGGTCACCCATCTCTAAAGTGAAGCCCGATCGATAAAATAAAAAACATCTATGTCTAAGCAAGTATACCAAACTGTAAATGTATCATCTTTTAGTCAACAAAACTTGTGTAAAAACATCTGAAAGTTCGCGAAAAAGTTGCAAGAGTTGGTGACCAAAAGAATTTGGTCCCAAATTTATTCCTTCGAATTTTTTGCACATTGTACGTCCTTTTTCAAAGAGAAATTGCACCTTTTGCCAGAAAAACCACTTTTTAGTGGCAAAAATAATTTTCGCTGAAAAATCAGTGCTTTCTGGAACGACAGACCTAGCTGTTTCGCCGGAAAGCCTACTTTTTCGGAAAAAAGTTTTAGTTCTTGACTAAAAAAGTGGGGCTTTAAGTTGTATTTCACTGGCTATGGATGAGCCACATAAAATGTAAGAATCGATTAATCAAATCTCAATATTCCGACAAGAGTGGAAAAATTGCCGAAATTTACAAAATAATTATCGTAGGGGGGCCATGGCTCCCTAGCCCCCCCGGCCACGACGCCACTGAATTCTCTATGAGTTTTAGGTTTTGGATCGCATTCGACAAAAATTAAGTTAAATCATCACGTTTCACGATCAGCTCTCCACAAAACCACTGACCGATCGGTTTAATCTATAGAGATTCCAGACGTTACAGGTAACTTACCGATAAAGTCTTCTGAGATTAATGTATCATCCATTGATCGCTGCCTCACATCGTCCTCAATAATACAATCTCTGATCCGCAGCTTACGACAGAATATTGACGCTGCCTCAGGTTCCAAAGCTATCAGAAGCCGTTCAGGGCAATCCCATGATGCAATGCCAGCCTTTCAACGAAAGATTCAGTTAAATTTCGTGATAAATTAAGCATACTTTGAGATCAAAGTTGTTCTCGCCTATACCGGGTTTCCCAGTTAATGCGAAGGAGCCTTGGATTAAAAAAGTAGTATTCTCAGTTTATTTTGCGACCTTGCATGTCCAAATTTGGCTTGTAATGTAATTGCAGAGAAGACTTATTACGTTGAGTCCTAGTAATCGCTACCACCCACCCACCCCTCGCTCCTAAAGAGAGGGGTGGGTGGGTGGTAGTGATTACTAGGACTCAACGTAATAAGTCTAATTGCAGAGTAACTCAAATTAACTGGCAAAATTACTGAAGCAGCTTGCGGCAGATAGTTAATGAATTATGCAATTTCAACGATACATCATTTGTGGAAGTTTGTTGAGCAATGGAAGTGAAATTTACTCTTCACTAATTCAAAGCCCAGTACAACTGAACAATCACAACAGTATCGAAAGTTGGATAGAACGGTTGCATAATTCGATAACCAACTGTCTCAGGCTGCCTCAGAGATTTTGCCTGTTTTAGAGGTGAATTGCTCTGCAAACACAAACTGATTTGAACATGCAAGGTCGTAAAATCGAAGTTGAGACCGCATCTATATCAGAAACTGAAAAGAAAAAATTCTGAATCTAAGGCTCCTTCGCAGTAACTAATCAAAAGCTTCTACTTTTTAGGACATCCGGTACACCTTTTCGAATTTACTAAAAAGGGATTCGTGAAAGCGGCCGATTGTGGTAGCATGCCTTGCCGACGATTTTTGTTAAAACGCAGTCTTTATGGGTTAAGAAGCTGCCATAATTTGTCATTGCCCTAAGCGCGATTACCCTGGGTACCAGACTCTCCCAAAAAAGAAATAATTGAGGATCTCAATTTCTTTTTTGGGAGAGTCTGGTACCCAGGGTAAAGCGCGATCTACATGCAGTGACTTTGGGACGATATTGCTTGTGCATGTAGACATGGCTGGCACTTCTCAAAGACATAAATCAGTCAGAAACTCTGGCCTAAGCTTATAAGGAGAATCAAATCTGGAAAGGACAAGGATGTGAAAAGGACTTGCCCAAGTCTCTTCCGCATCAAAAAACAAAATAGTGACCTTTGCGAAGGAGAGAGGACAACGCAGAAAATCTCTCCCGCTTTCCTATTCTCTCTCCTTCGCAGAGGCACCCTCTTCCTTCCTCAGTTTTTGTGGGTATAAACGCGGGAGAGACCCTCTTCTTTGTTCATTTTTTGTGGGTATAAACACGGGGAGACTTGGGCAAGTCCACGAATGAAATACTGTTCCCTTGCAATACGAAGGATTTATACGCCGAACGTGCATTCATCGCTCTTGTGGCCATTGTTGATCTGTAATGCAATTTTCACACGTGAGGGAAATCTGGTTGATGGTAAAACATCCATGGCCCTGCTAGAAATAAATCTCTCTCAGAGTTTTGCAGGCTAGCCACGTTAAATATGATTACCTACTAACCTACCTAAATATCCTGAATAATCATAAAATATCACATTTTCAAACTATGCACTTCTTTAAGAGCATTTAAAAGCACCGAGTACCCTCTCATGAACCTGTATGGCCATGGGCCTCAGGTTTGCCATGGACTACCCTGGGTACCAGCCAAGGGCAGGGCCCGCGCAGCTATTAGGCTAGCAGAGGCTAAAGCCCCCCCCCATTTTTTTCAAAGCCATGGGTTGAAATTTTCGCAAATTGAGAAACAGTTATGTGGTGAGACTGAAGTCATATGTTTTGATGCTTTCCCGAAGAAGTTATGAGTTTTAAGTCGGAAGAATCTCACAACTTGGAACTCTTGACGTAAAATTTCAATTTGAATTTAGATTTAAATTTCAATTATAATTTTTCACTGAATGATATTCAGTGGTAAATGTTATCATTGGCTGCATGTATACCAATTCATTCTAGCTACTTGAATGAGAACAGATCTCTTTTCAACGGGAAGCTGGCAGGAAAGGAGTTTCCAACGTTTTAAAGGGCGTGTTCCCAAAAAAATTTTCCGGAAGCAAGCCTCCGGACCCTCATTTTAGCCGCTTCGCCCGCAACGCAGCCCTTCCATTTTTATTAGATCGCTGCGCGGTCCCTGGCCAAGCTTTGGGTTTCCTCTGCTAGGCAAATAAGAAAGCTCGCTGTTTGAAAGATCATTGTTTACTGACTATCGAAGCAAGGATCATTCTATTATCTATACAAGGATAGAATATATGGAATTACCTCATGAGCTGCTGTTCTCATGAACTGCTTTGCTGGTTGCTTCCAAATTGCAGGAACAGTCAGAACCCACGTGATATCATCTTCAAGAATCTTAGCAGTCGATTGGTCAGAAAGTTCAGTCAACACATGCTCTTTGAAAAATCTCAAAGCATGAGCAAATACTTTCCAAGCTGGATAAGGCTTGCCATTGGCTGCTTGTATCATTACAGCAGGGTTCAGATCCTAAAACAGGCAATAATGGAATAATTCGTTCACTATTAATAGCTTGCCTACCCTTAACTTAGACTGCGTTCACACGATGCCGGCACATTTTGAAAACGGTGAGAAATGTGACGGATAGGACTCCCGTTCACACGAAAACGGCACATTTTTTGCCGGCACATTTTGAAAACGGTAGATTTTGAAAATTTAACTCTAACCGGCACATTTTGGAAACGGCATCGTGTAAAAACTTGAAAATTTTGAAAATAGAACAGTTTTCGACGCTCTTGGAACAAGACTGATTGACACTTAGGGTGTAGGTACCTTTCTATGGCATGGCATCAAAGTCTTGCAAAGAGTTTCTTACTGTCAAATCTTGTATTGTTTTCAAATTGTTGCGGCATTGTGTGAATGCTAGCTTAAATTCTGCTACCGTCACATTTTTCACCGTTTTCAAAATGTGCCGGAATCGTCTGAACGCAGTCTTAATAAGATTGAAAAAGAATCATGTAAGATCTTCGGTTGTCTAATCTTAACGCTAAAGACAGCTACAACAACAGCTACATCTTCATCTTCGATCAACTAGAGCCGAACAAAAACGGTTGTGTAATCTTAATGCTATAGACAAAGTAATCTAAAATGATACCACGGAAATGCTGAATCCCTTTAAAAGTTAACAGGATTGGAATGAAGAGAATTGAACGTGATTGAAGACTTAACATTTGAATCTGCAGTTCTATGGTGCTTTACTCATGAACTCTGCATGCTCTTTATTGATGAATGCAAAACTATCCTCGCAGGACCTAGGCCAGAAGCGATCTACACTTCATAGACTTACGACATAGTCCCAGTATAGCAGCAACATACAACAACACAACACATTTCACACAATTTTTATATTCTTTTGATAAAGTTGGATTTTCTGCTCAAACTGGGACTTATGGTCTTTCCCTCAAAAAATTGCGAGGGCCGAGCACAGATTTATCTATACCCTCAGAAATGAAGCTAAGGCGTAGTCATGGCAACCTGTTACACTTCGAAATTTTCATTGCTGCGATGAAGCTCATGGAAGCTACAGCCTGGTTTCCATATGATCGCAAGAATTGCTGGTGACGCAAGGATCGCACAAATTTGTAACCAGCGATCATTGGGTCGAAACGGAAAATGATTTGTTCCATTTTCCAGCGATCTTTGCGTTGCCAGCGATCGTTGCGTTTGAGGTACTGGCCGTCAAAATTAGGAACTCCTGGTTCACAGTGAAAGGTTTGTTGATTCTTGGGTTGAGGAAACATTCATCTTGATAATTGCAGCTTTTGTTCATGGCTTATATCACTGAAAACTTGAATTTGTAAAGCATTTTAGCATCTGATGTTCGAGCTGGCAACTTGGGCCCATTCACCATTGCCTGGAGTGCTGAGCTGTTGGTAAACTGTTGCTAGGGTTAGGGTTAGGGTTAGGGTTAGGGTTAGGGTAAGGGTAAGTAATGTATGAACGTCTCTACAAATTTCTTGCCAAGCATGAAATTCTCTATGCTTTGCAGTTTGGATTTGGTGCAAGCCATTCAATTAACCATGCTCTGGTTGGTCTAACAGAAACCATCAAGAACTCATTAGATAGCAGAAAATTTGGTTGTGGAATTTTTATTGATTTGCAAAAAGCATTTGACACAGTTAATCATGATATTCTGTTAACAAAGCTTGAACATTATGGAATCAGAGGAGCTCCTCTTGCTTGGTTTAAATCCTATCTTTCTGAAAGAAAGCAATATGTCTCAGTAAATGGATCTAACTCTAGCCATCTTGAGGTTACCTGTGGGGTCCCACAGGGCTCTGTTCTGGGCCCTCTTCTCTTCTTAATTTACATTGATGATTTACCATTATCATCCTCTAAATTAACTTTCTATTTATTTGCTGATGATACCAACATTTACTATGAAGCTGAAAGTCTCTATCAGCTGCAAAGAGTAATTAACAAGGAACTAAAAAAAGTAAAGACATGGCTTGATGTGAACAAATTATCATTGAATATTGATAAAACTAATTATATTATCTTTAAGTCCCCTCAACATTCTTCAAGTGAAATTGTTAGCATTAAAATTGGTAACCTCCCTGTCAAAAGAACCTCTTATGTTAAATTTTTAGGCATTCTTTTGGATGAGACTCTTTCCTGGAAATATCACTTGACTGCTTTCAAAAAAACTTGCTAGAACCTGTGGTATGTTCTTCAAAGTGAGGCACTTTTTACCTATAAATGTTTTGATTTGCCTCTATAATTCCCTATTTTCACCTTTCCTTCAATATGGTATTTTAGTTTGGGGTCTTACCTATGAATCTTACATAAACCCAGTTTTTCTGTTACAGAAAAGGGTTGTAAGAGCAATTTCATTTGAACATTTTACTTCACCTTCTTCACCCATCTTCCTAAACCTAAAGATTTTAAGGTTGCATGATCTCTTTCAGCTCAAATTGCTTAGTTTTGTTTATGACAGTGTCAATAAAATCTCTCCTGCTTGTTTTCATTCTTTCTTTCCATTAGTTGAATCTATTCATCAACATGGTACACGGCAAGTCACCAAAAATTGTATTTTTGTATGTCAGAAAAATACCCTGCAGTATGGTCTTAGATCAGTGCGTTACCATGGAGCAAAGTGCTGGAATAACATTCCAGTGGAAATATGGAATTCACCATCTGCTTTTAGCTTTCGTAGAAAACTCAAAAATTTCTTATTTGAAAACAATTACCAACCATAGAAATGTAACATTTTTGCGAATTTATATCAACTTTGAAAGAATTAGCAATGTTTATTAAATATCTTTAAAACAGGGGGTGCTCTCTCCTCGATAAGCCTAGCTACTGAGAGAGCTCCTCCGTAAGAAATTCCCCTGCCCACAATCCCTCTTGTTGTTGAATTAATTTGTTAATTTTATTCCTTTGTAATATGACGTTTGGTTTGTGTTTATAGAATTGTAGGTAGTGGAATTTTAAAATATGAAACTGAAACTGAAAAAACTGAAACTGAACTGCTTTGCTTTGGTTTTCATGCCCGGAATATCACGGGCATATTCCGTCCTAATTTTCAATGTGTATGTGCATGAGTCGTAGTTTGAGCGTACATCAATCTATCAAGCAAGCAAGCAAGCAATCTAAGCAATGTTTAGTTGTTTTGTTTTGTTTGTTTTCAATTTGTTTTGAGTGGGCTTGTCAGGATTTCTAGCTACTGAAAGCTACTTTAGGCCCACTGTGCATGTCGCATCCAGGCATGGGACCCCTAGTTTAACGTCCCTTCCGAAGGACGACGAGGTGAGTTGTGAGGTCAGACCTCCGAGGTCACCTGTCCAGAGTTTGACCTCACTCGACCAAGCTTAACTTCAGTCACCTAACGAAGACTGTATTGTCATATCCTTGTACATAGTTTAGACTATGGACTCTGCGGAGCGAAGACACTAATTATAAAGCTGAGTCTTTGTGTTCATTCGTGATATTCGTATATTTGCTATGCTGAATGCTAGTTATGTTTGGTTTTCAAAGTGGTAGTTTTCCCTTGCGCTAGCCTCAAAGTGCAGGTTGGTTATGACATGTATAAGCCATTCGGCCACTCACCCCGTAAAGCAGGCTGGGTATATGGCAGCTATACAACTGATTTGGGCTTGCAGCACTACGGCTTGTGCCCTAACAGTTACCTCCGAGTACAATCAATAGCGATTACGAATATGCAATCATTGCATGAATCCGTCTACTCTGTTCCTACATGCTGATAAAGTTGTTGCTGTAATCATGACCTCTCTTGTTAGCGTGAGAAACTACTAATAGCTGATCCGTACTGCTGCACGTTGCAGTACAAAAATTCTTGCTTATGCAAATTCTATGGATGCTGAAAACCTTACCACAGATTATAAGCAAAGCAACACCTAATATGACATCATCAGTAGGTAATGGAAAGTCATCGGTGAGTTAACTCATGCTTAAAATTGGTTAACGTCTAGAAATTTGAGAACGAAAGAGCGTGAAATGAATTTCCTTGCTTGCTATTATTTGAAGAGCATTGAAAAGGGGAGCGGAACTGCAACATCCTGTTTGTTTAGATAAACATTTATTGTACTTTCAGTAGCGAAAAACTCTTTGTGGGAACTACCTTGACTGATTGGATATTCCACAGACAGAGCAGAAATTGTCCACGCATGCGCAAAAGCTTGTAACTTTGAGCCCCGCTAGCTTCCTGCAACAGATTCCAAAATCCAGCAACACTTGATAGCTACTTTGCTCCTTAAGCCTTAAACTCTCGATTTATCATTTCAAAAAGCTTATTATCTATCCAAACACTTCCTTATTTCACATTGCACGCTGACGTCTTTTTACGCAGTTTCTCCTATTCCAAATTGAAAATTGGGACGACTGTTTCCCCCATCGAAATTATGACTAGTATGGAAACTACAGCAACAGTTCTGTGGTCCAGGCAGTGGCGGATGGGTCTAAGTTGCCGGCTCCAACTCCCGCTGCTACAACACCTCAAAATTTAAATTTTCAATGATTTTAGCCATAAACAAAAGCAGACAAAAGCCGAAAGTATCCAGATGAATGTTTCCTCAATCCAAGAATCAACAAACCTTTCACTGTGAACCAGAGTTGAACCAGGTCGAGGCCAATTTAAGCTTCCATTACCCTGGGTACCAGAGCCAAAAAATTATAGAAAGAAAAAAATAAGGAAGGAAAGAAAGTTGAACCCTCCTTTCTTCCTTCTCTCTTTTCCTCTTACCAATTTCCTTTCATTTAAATTTTGAGGCACTGGTACCCAGGGTAAGCTTCAAAGAACTTCACCTCAGCAATGAGAATTTCCAACTGGCAATGGCAAGGGCTGCTTGCCTCGCTTCTGAGAATACGCCACAGCCTCGTTCCACAGGGCACAGATAAGTCTATTCATTTCTGTCTCAAAATTTATATGAAAGTCCATAACAATATATCATGGGTCCATGAGTCCCTGTTTGAGCAAATATGAAAATGCTGTTGTTGTTGTCATTATTGCTGTTGTTGTTGTTGCAATAACTGGGACCATTTCTGTGACTGGGACTATTGTGTGTCGTGAGTCTACGAACTACCAACACAACACGAGGCTGCAAAGTGCTTTTCGTGAAGAAACAAAATAAAGACAATGAAGCAAACCTCGGATGAATGCAGCGACATCTTGAACTTCTCAAAATAAAGCCACTGCTTTGCTTCTGCGGGGTCGAGGTCATGGTAAAAGTCTCTGGCGCCAAATCCAAACGAATGGAAAGAACCATCAGGCCTAAGCAGCAACGTTGTTGGCGTTTTCTGGTTGTTTACACCAGGGTCGCCTCCCTCCCATTTCCTCATCATATGAATACTCTCCGGGTCTCGTGTAAAAGCAAACGCATAGCCACTATACGTCGTTCCAAAGTCGATTGCCACGATGACAACTGATGCATGAGGCTCTTGAAAACCCATACGAAGTCCCGAATCGATTGAGGCAGGAACAGAGCTTGAATAGGATCGCACTGAACTTGAACGAGATGAGATTGGCGAGCTCATCTTCCTCTCAAAATCTGACGCATTGGATGAGAAATGCCTCTTTCGGATTTTACTGCTTGACTGACGCTCTCCAAATCTGCTTAGCAACCCATCCCTCGCAGGCAATTTATTATTGCTTGGTGCATTTCCATTGTGATCCATAATCGACTGATTTTGGCTTGCTGTTTGTGACGTTACTTGACTTTCATCGAGACCACTATCTGCTCCTGTGTCTTCTAATTCATGGTGGAACATGTTGTGCTTTCGTCTTACCCTACACTCATTTTGACTATCCTCACTGCAGCCAGGATTTGAAAACGAATGGCTACTCCCTGAGCTACTTTTTGTATCAATTTCAGAGTGTGCTATTTCTCCTTCCTCCAATTTCTCAGGCGCATCTAATGCCTGACCGACATGACAATCGCTTGTTGTTGTTTCTTTGTCTTTATTCATCGCTTTATTCATACTTCCCATTCCTTTGGTTAATTCGCTTATGCCTGCGCATTCTTCAGTAACAATCTCTTGGTGATGGCTTTGTGTTGGTTCAAAATCGTGAACATCCTTCGCTGCGCACTCATCGTGTTTGTTTGCAACCGCAGAGTGACTGTATGAAATGGCAGATCTCTTACTCACTGAGGAGACAGTGCTTTCTCTGCGTTTTGATTCATCATCCATAAGCTCTCCTTTATTACTCGACGTTTCACTGTAACGGGAGCTGTCTGATTCATTCCCATCGTCACCATTTTCTCCTAAAATATCCCTTAACCGTTTGGAATGTTGTCTTGAGTTCTTTTTTCTATGTTTCTTTCCAAGGAAACTAAAGGGTCCTATCGCCCTTTCCTCTTCGTCGCCCATGTTTGGAGTCAATGACAACCAGTAAAGTTGGGTCTAACTAGCTAAAAATACGTTCTCAGTTGTCTCGCGGCTTCTGGGATACCTTTTCCTTGTGGCAGCTCTCTTCTCTAAAAAATTCTCGTGAAACTGCTGCTATTAAAGTCCATTGTGCACAGAGTCTGGATAAAGAGTGGATAAGATTCCACAACACACTTTATTCCTTGAAAATATCTCTTCGCAAATATTTTTCAACCGACAAATGGCCATATAATCCTTCAAGCAATATCGTTGATCATGGTCATTTTAGGCCATTTTGTCCCAAAATTATTCGATGTTTTCAGTCCACTTTTTCTCAAAATTACCAATTCTCATTAGGCAAATTCTTGATGGTCCCAGCACAAAACTTCACAAAAAAGAAACATGCCAAATTTTACATCCCTCTGAAACCATATACAGGCATTGCAAATTTAGTAATCAGATAGGTCAAATGGTGAACAAAAGATGTTTAACCAGAGCTCAAAGAGTTTATCAACGAACGTCAATGTTTGACTTAATATAAATACATGGAAAGAAAAGAAGATCTAACATTCATGGTTGCTCTTTACATTGGCAATAAAAAGAAAAATTATATTTCTGAATGAAAAAGTAAACGCCTTTACTCTCAATCTCAGCAGGAACATTTGTTGCCAAGGTCACCATGGAGGAATTCATAGACACAAAATCTGGGCCAGTTTGGGCCAGTTTGTAGAGTTCTAGCGATAGACTTGAATGAAATGGTAGTCAAAGGTTCCAAAGTTTTCTGCCTTGAAAATCTGGGAGACCGCGTTCAGAGCAAACAAATCAGTGTCTTTGGACAAAAACGTATGTATTATCATTGACGCAGCTTTTACTCTGATTCAATGGATTCAATGTTCATAGTTTTAGCTACTGACAAAGCGATGAACACTCAAACCACCAAAAACGTTTGAGCAAAAATGTTGTTGCTACTGTTGTTGTCGATGTTGTTGTTGTTGTTGTTGTAGCGATAATTAGGAACATGTCGTGAGTTTAGACAGCTTTGTAACGATTCTATCATTTGCTTTTGCTTGAAACGCATTGGGAATTGCTTGGAAGAAATGTTTGGAAGACATTGGGAATTGCGGACAATGGAATTCTCTCAAGTCACAAATCAAAACAAAGAAAGCTGCTAAAGATGCCCTGAATTCATTGTGACCAACTATCGCCTTAAGCATGCGAAAAGAGGTTATCAATGGAAAGTTTGTGGGTATACGGGATCTTGGTAGTTTACAACTTCTTTGAAATCTAAGACGTCTTAATGCACACTGCGATAGCCCTTTTTACACTAAAAGACCAACAGTTTTGTCTAGATGGACAAGGCTTCTGGCTCTTTTGATCTGCTGTGGCTCTAAGTCTGACTTTTGATGAAGAAATCATAAGGAAAAATCGCCTAGATAGAAGAACAAATAGACAGACGAAATCAGATGACTTGCACATCGAACATCTTGTTCTTCCTATTTCAAATCAGATTTGTCTGTTCAACTAACTTTCCTTAAAACACTGTGGAGGAGCCTTAAGAATCAATCATCATGATCACATGATTGACATGAATCAACCATTCAATCAATTAATCAACCAATCAATCAATCAATCAATCAATCAATCAGAAAGCCGTAATCTTTGATGGCTTTTTGAAATTCAATTTTGACCTCATTCACAACTAACTGGGATATACCTTGGTGGTTAGCACTATTTTGAGAACAGTGATATCCAAATTCCTTTGGCATTCCATACGATACTGTAATACTGTTTAGCCGAATTCATCGAATTGCAGTCAATATTCCTGCTTACAAAAGTAGCAACAATATTGATAGCATGCATTCAAATGCTCTCGCAGTGTAATCCCTTTGAATTTGTTTTATTAGATTTCCTGAAGATAAAACGATTAACGTCCAATGGCGACCTCTTCGAAGGAAAACACAAGCAACACAATCACTAATGTTCAGGGTCAACCAACTAAATCTCGAAGCAAAACAAGGAACCTGAGTAGGCCAGTTGTCTCCACCATGGATCCAAGAGAACACTACCGACGATCAGAACCAATTCAAGGACCAGGACTCAGAGAAAAGTTGGTGATGGATGAAAGAAGTGAGGTACAGAGGCTTGAGAATGAGGTAAAACGACTGAGAGAAAATCTTTCATCTGCAGAATCAACGATTAAAAGACTGATGAAAAGAGATCGAGAAATGACAGAAAGGTAAGCAACGAATCTAAAAGATTTTGTTAGTAGAACATACAGCAATTTATTTAGTCAGCCAATGTCTCCTCGCTTTTCTGATTTATTGTAAATATGGTCAATTTTTTTTTATATTTGTTCTAAGTTCTTTGTACTTGTTAAGTTTGACACCAAGGACCGTTGCAAGTCCTGTCGTGTCGACTGATGATAATGAAATCCTGGCTTATTCAATATCACTTATATTTGCAGCTTATTAATCTATGGTTGAATATTCGGTTCAAAATTTTCTATGCAAAAATCGGCCCGATTTTCGCATGAAAAATTTTGAACCGAATATTCAACCATAATTAATCAGCTATAGAAATTTTGTTTGCGAACACCAGATACAAGCGGTTTTTTCCTGTTATGAAGTCTAGCCTCGTTCATCCAAACTGCCTTTGCACGGGAGGATCTTTTTATTTTCATAAATATAAATTTTACAAAACAAACTGCTTAAACGAGCTACTTCACCACACTACAACAGCGATGCGATACCACGGAACATGTAACTAAAATTAAATATACAGTTACGAAAAAAATACACACCATGTTTACTGATAAGTACTAAGGTTCGTTCCACTTTGTGTGTCGGACCATGCAGGGGCGCCGGAAGGAAGACGGAGCGGTGGGGGCAGCCCACCAAAAAGGGCACTGAAGCAGAGAAAGAGTGGAGATTAGTGAGTACCTTGTTGAACTTAGGGTGTTGGTGTACAAGAATATAAATTGACAAAGAAAGTAGTGGCCATGGCATTGAACTGTTGGAGTATTAAGAGGACAGGGTCTTGGAGGGAGCCCCTAGGAAAACTTTTAAGGACATGCCCTCTACTTTGTCTTAAAACTCTGCTCCCGATCCAAAGCTTACCTGCGCTCGTATAGAACTTTTGACCATCGGTACCGTCATCCTTATAAATTAGCATACCAGGAAAATTTACTCGTGAATACCGTTTTCTTTGGCTTAGAATGCCTATCTCCATCCCATTTTCATCGAAACCAAAGTTAGATACTGTGATACTTTTGCAATAGTTATTTATCAATCACAGCTTTCTATTTGCGCAGACAACTTTACACTGTCTTTTAGACTGCTCCTCAGAGCCCAGTGTTGTTTCCTTCCAGCATGGAATGCCTTAACAACGAAATGTCCACAAAAATTTTTGAAAATTACAGCCTCTACTTTGTCTCAAAACGACTCTGTCAGTCACTTTCTGGCATTTCTCGTAAAAATTCTTACCCTACTATACCATTACTCAACTACTTTCCATCTGCCTTTAAAAGAATCTCGAAAACCATCTTTTGACAAAAATGTAGGGTATTTGGAAAAGCAATAGACCTTTTCACAATTTGGATCTCAAGGGACTGAGGAGAGCGCGGCCCATTCTGACAGCCTTAAGCCCTGGCAAAAAGACTGGGCATTTGCACTGAACATGGACTGGGCAAACGTCCAGTGCAACATGTTGCGACGTTTTACCACCCTGTTCAATCTTGTTCAGTCGTGTCCAGCGATGTCGAGGATTGTTAGTCTATTTGAAGACAGTCAAAAATTTCAGTGGAAAGGTGATATTCATTGTTTGAAGAAAATGTTCAGTCCTTTTGCCATCCCACTGAACATTGTCCATTTAGCGCAAGCGCATTGGAAATACAATAGTGGGCCGTGCTTTTGGCGCCGACGCCATTTTATTTTCGCAGACATAGATTCTGAAAGGAGAGTTTCGTGGTTACAGGGAAGGAGTCTTCAGCAGCAGGGAAAGGTATTCAGGCTGTAACAAGGATTCCTCTGACGTGATCAATTGCAGTTCTGATGACCAAAGCGATTGCAGAGCACAAGAATACGATGATTTTGATGGGACTAGCGGCAGGCCTAATCGATCTTCAACTTTTCTCTTAAAATCAATGATTATTGATGTCAAAATTTTGGCGGCAGATTTTATGTTTCCACCCCCTTGGCGCCCTGTGTTCAGTTTGTCTAAGGCTCCTAAAACTAAATTCCAGACCCCAAAATCGCTCGCACGTTATCGCAGAGAAAATGATCACTGGACAACCCTTAGTCGTTTTGCCATCCCCAAAAATTTTTCATGTTTTCACACACTGGACACGGTGAGCAATGTTCAGTCGTTTTGCCAGGGCGTTAGTAACAGTAGGAAATCAAAGGAATCCCCTTCTTGCAGCTCAGTTGATCTCCCTGCAAACTTGACTTAGTCTCGCTTTATTTGCACCCTTCAAGATTCAAACGATACCGATACCTGTTTAGTCTGGTAAGTGTTTGTTCTGGATTATTTAGCCATCTGGCCATCCTTTCACCAACTTAGTGTATTTTGAGCCACTTTATTGCAGATATTGGACCTCGGCTTTGAAGTGGCTCAGTTTAGGCCCCACCAATCAACAGGCCTAAGTTCAAACTTGAGTGAATACATGCAATAATGTAGCTCAAAATACACTCACAAATGGGCGGAAGGATGGCAAGACGCCAAGCAAATCGAAGGAAAACACTTACCATACCAAACAAGTATCATGCACCTCTTGAAAGGTGAAAATAAATCGAAAATAACTCTTGTTTGCAGGCAACCTCGTCCCCAGGGCCTTTTGTCATAGTTTTGGACGGGGACGAAAATCTCCGTCCAAAAATGACAAAAGGCCCTGGGGACGAGGTTGGTTTGCAGGGAGATGCAACCGAGACGCAAGCTGTACGCATGTCACCGAAGCGAATGAGATTCCTCTAAGTTTCATACTGTTGTCAAGGCTGTCAGAATGAGCAGTACTCTCCTCCGTCTCGTACACCAAATTGCAAAAAGGTCTATGAGACAAAAGCTTCATATGTAAAGGATGTACGAAGAAAGGGCTTTTTTGAAAAGGGCACTAGCTGCCCCCGTGCTGCCCCCGCACCACCAGGGCAACGGGGGCAGCTGCCCCCGCTGCCCCCGTGCCTCCGGCGCCCTTGGGACCATGGTGGTCGGAGTTTGCGCAATCAAATCTTGATGAAGCGCGAAAAATGGTTAGAATCAGGGGTGGATCCAGACCGAAGTTGAAGGGGGGGGGCAACTTGGAGAGGGGGCCCCAAAAACACAGTAAAAAGTGAGCACGCCGAAGGCGCACGAAAATCTTTGGGGCTTTGTTCGAGAGAATTCTCTGGTTTTTCTACTGAATAACGCCTTACTTTATATGTTTCGCCGCATTCAGAACGAATCACTGAAAAAAGAGTGCATTCGGGTCAGGATAAGGGGCGCATTTCTTGCCAAGAAGGGGGCGCCAAAGCTGAATTTTCATCGTGAAGGGGGGGGGCAGCTGCCCCCATCTGCCCCCTAAATCCGCCACTGGTTAGAATTTCCTTTGTCAAACCAACCTTGCGGATTTAGGGGATGCAAATATGGGGCAACTTTTGCCCACTTCATGATGAAAAATCTGATTAGCGTCCTCTTGCGCTGGTGAAGACAGCACTCTTCACCCTGACTCGAGCCAGAGGAGGATGTAAGTGGGGGCGACTGCCCTTCCCTCAACGATGGACACTCGGCTCTGCACCCCTTATTTACCCCTGCACCCCTGCATCCCATATTTTGCAAGAAGTGTGCCCCTTGTCGTCACCTTACAACTCCTTTTCTAACTACTTCAATCAGATTCAGAATGTGGGGTAAACATACAAGTCAAGACGTTATCTGGTGGAAAAAAAACGAATTTTCTCAATCAAGAGTCCAAAAATTTTCGCGCACCTTCGGCGCACTTACTTTTTATCACGCCCTAGGCGCCCTTTCTGCAGGCTGCCCCCAGCTGCCCCTCCTTCAATTTTGCGCTGGATCTGCCCCTGACTCTAGCGCACACTTTTTCAATTTTCAACTCTTTCGATGTTGATGTTGGGGAAACATAAACATCAAGGTATTATTTGGTATAAAAACCAAACAATTTTCTTGAATAAGGTAGCTGTCATTTCTAATGCTGGGTGCAGAGGTGGAAGAATTTTTGGAAGGATACAATTTTTTTGCTTCACCTTATTGGGGTATAAAATATTTTGGCGAAATTGCAAAATGTCTGTAGGGCTATGAAATTTTTACAATATATTTCAGACTGGAGTGAAATTACATATCTTTTACAACAACAGTTATATCTGTTACTGTTATGTTCATCATGCAGGCAAGAGGTTACTCGAAATAGTTGGTGATGGTTTATTGTTTTCGATGACCCTTGCAATTGTTCCAATTTTATTTATTTTATGTCCAGATTGCTATTCGTAGTTTTTAAGTTTTTATAGTAAATCAAATAAAACCATAGCGGGGTAAAAATATTTTGCTATTTTGAAATGGGGTGTCAAATTGATTGAACTTCGTGAATGGGGTGAGATACTTCTTCTATTTGTCTAACAAATTCTTCCATCACTGCTCCCAGCATTAAAAATGACAGCTCTCTAAGATTCCAAATGTTTTCGGGCCGCTTCAGCACGTTTTCTTTCTACTACACTCTTTGGGCCTTCTTTGCAGGTTTCCGCCTTCAACTTTGGGCTGGCCTTCGAGTCTTCCTGTACGAGGCTTAGTGTCTTTTTAACTTCTAGGTTGTCAGAACATGTGCAGCGACACGTAAAACAGAGCGGGAAATTTGAAAACCTATCACAAGTCAGTGGGCTACGATTGAATCATTTGATTGAAAAATATGAGTTGCTTTATTCGCAAGGAAGATTGGATGCATTAGATGAACTTGATGAGATCCCACAACTTGCCAAAATGAAGAAAAGAGAAGATATCAAACATAAGATCATGGCTGGTATTATCATTGTATGTATGCTTTAATTGTGATCTGAAGCGAAAACTTTCATTGATACAAATGAAGAACACTTTCGGGATGTGTTTGATTGGTACAAATTCTGAGAATGGAAGACTCAGAAGACTCGGAATTTTTCCCGGGGGGGGTAACTTCAATAGGCGGGTGACGGGGGTGTTCCATTTGACGTCTGAAATCGCACCCGCATATATGGTAGTTATCCCCCCCCCCCCGGGGATTTGTGTTTGATTGACTCCTGAATTCCGAAAACGGCAGGTTTGGTAGGTTTTGAAGGCCTGCTGAACCTTCTGCTCCAAACAGCAGAAGGTTTGGCAGACTTCCGGAGAGGTTCTCCTTTCCTTTTGCAAAACTCTGAAAACGAAGCCAATTTTGCTTGCGTTGCTACGGTGTGCCCAATCACCAGCCGCGTATTCATGTTTTTCAACTGAAAACCTCGTTTTCGCCAGGATAAATGTGAAACCTGCTGTTTGGAAGAATTTTGTGTTTGATTGAGAAACATGTTTCCGTCTTTGCGAAGTCAGCCGTTTTCAGAATTTGGTAGGCTCAGAATGACCAAACAAACACCCTTGAGTGATAAAGGACATCACTTATAATTTTGTGATAACATGTTTCATTTTCGAGTAATCTAATATTTTGGGTGATTGGGGGCTGAGGACGTCATTTTGTTTGCAAAGATGAAGGAAATGTAAGAGGCAGACTATGTTTCTAGGATGAGGAAACTGACTCAAAGGACATTTCTTCAAGCCATGCCTTTCTAGACATCATATCAATTCATGAAACAATTCCTACAACACTTATTCAGTTCAACTTACATGTCTCCTACAACTGTTACCTTTCAAATGTCAGATACAGTTTTTTTTCAATATATCATCCTAGTAGCTGGCAAACAAAATAACGTCATCACATTGAAAACGAAATGAGATTCCGTGTCATTCGACAGTGCCGTTAATTTGCATCAATAAAACGTTTCGCTTCATATTACATATTACCTTCAAGATTCGAGGTTTAAAACAGGGAATATTCCTTGCCAATTGAACTAAACTCTCTGTCTAATTAATTCATTCTCGTCAAATTGAATATGGAAATTCAAAATTCGTTGTGAAACATTTTGAATCTTGATCGAAAATAGAGTGATCCCATTGCGTACATGATTGTGTCAGAAAAGAACTGTCAACAGGGTCCCTGGCGGGCACGCTTCTATTTGAGACTGTCTAAACATCGAATTTGGCCTAAACGGAATAGACTGATTGCATATTCGTAGTTTTTGTTGATGATAGACCCCTGACAGACTGGTAGACACTCAAACTACGACTCGTGGCGTTTTACATTGGAAATTGGGGCGAAGATTTCCCCTCTCCCTCGATTTCATGACTTGATATGGAAACCATAGCAACACCGTAAGAAAAGATGAGTACTCTAAGCAATTACGGATAAGCCTAAGTTAACGGACGGATCGAACCAACGATGCCAAAGCACCTCAAAATTAAAGTTTTCAGTGATACTTACCATGAACAAAAGCCGCAAGTATCCAGATGAATGTCTTCTCGATCCAAGAATCAACAAACCTGTCACTTTGAACCAGTAGCTCTTCATTTTTAAGGTCGATTGGTTTCCATGAACTACACTGCAGCAGTGAGAACTTCTAACTGTCAAAGGGTTGCTTGCCTTATTTCCGAGACTACACCCTAGCCTCGTTTCAGAGTGCACAGATAGATATTTGCATTTCCGTCTCAGTTTTTCATATGAAAATCCATAAGTCCCTGCCAAGTTTGAGCAAAACAATGAAACGCGTTGTTGTCATTGTTGTTGTTGTTGTTGTTGTCATCGTGATTCTGTAAACGAAAACTATACAGTAGACCCGCAACATTGCACTGACAGAGCAGTTCTATTCTATCAGTTCAAAAATCTCTGCGTGCTTGCAAAGGATTGCGGTTGAATGGCTCTATGACCTTGGTATATTAGCTACCGAATTCATTCCATGTTCCAGGCCTCATATCGCATTTACAATGATTACACAAATTTGATTCGTGAATCAGTGATGAAGCTGCTTGGCATACAACCAAGATTATCCACAACCATAGAAGATCCCGCTGATTCCGAAGTTGAATCTAGCATCAATAGTTATTTGCAGTCAACAACTGAGAAATACAATATTGAGCAAATCGTCAAGGTAATGATTTCAGGCCTAAAGCCTGATCTCCACTAGGCGGTAAAATATCGAGGCGGAAAAATTTCCGGCAATCTAATTGGTTGATCGAATTGTCGCCGCAGAAAAATGTCGAGCCACGATTGTAGGAATACGTTCGTTCGCGGCTCGACATTTTTCCCCCTAGTGGAGACCCGGCTTAACGGGTGAGTCAATAATACTTGCACCTTGTGGAAAATCAGTGAAATTTTATGATGCCGCAATCCCCGACCCTCTTTTTCTATATTTGTATGAAAGACCAAGTGAATTTGGCGTGTGATTGTCGATAGACTTTTTGACTGTGTGAAAAACATAGTCTGGATCTGGATTATGCACTATATTATACACTTTTGTACGCGAAGTTTCTATCAAGTAGAGTAAGACCTTTTGTGCTTACCACTATTGGACTTGTCAGCTTATCGTTATTGTGCACATTGGAGGATTTTCAAAATGCGTCGCAGCATAGTTCGATTAACTGGGTATCATTTTCAGTGTCAGTGTCTTATACTTATCCTGTGAACTCTTGTAGCTAAGAAAGTCGAAATGTTTTCTACTTTTCTACGTACCTTGCACGGGGGGGGGGGGGTTCTTCCATAGTAAAGGTACCTTTTGGCATAGTAAAGGAGTATACTTTTTGGCAATTTTAGTCGAGTTTAGTCTAGGCAAGGGTATGCTTTTTGGCAATTTTGGTCAAAGAACTGTAAAAGTTCGGTAATTTCTGTAAAAAAAACCAGATTTAACAAAAATGCGTAAATTTGGCACGTTTTGTCTAGAAAACGCCCTTTCAGGGCACTTTTAATGGAGAAATTAGTCTAGCCAAGGGTATCATTTTCCCAAAAATTGGTCTAGCCAACGTTTCCATTTTGAAACTGTGGGCAGCAGACCCCTAACCGAAATTTAGCTGAGACCCCCCCCCCCGTGGTACCTTTGTCAGCTAAGGCTAAAATGACCGTCTTGCATCACGCATCTGCAATACTACTCCTCCCATCCAAAATTCATTTTTTTTATTGCTACGCCCCGGGGCTTAGGGAGCGGTAATTTTAATCCTGGGTACCGGGGCGGATGATTTTTGGCTGGGGCATGAAACTTTTTTCCTCTTTTTTGTGGGGGTACGAAAATATCAAGAACAATCACTTAGACGGTACGAAAATCTGTACTTATGTTTTTGTTTGTTTGCCATATATTTTAAAGCACTCGCACTTACATTATTTTAATTGTCGAAGCTTTCGCCTCACTTCTGAGGCCTCATCAGCAACTAGTCTTGGATTCAACACTCGGGATCAAATTAAAGCTTTAGCAGGTTCTGCTAAAAGAAGAAGTGGTATGAAAATCGCTTGGAACAACTTGGTATCTTTCCATAGATCTATGTTTTTGGCACAGAGACTTCTCGATGGGGTACGAAACTATTTTGCTGAAAGATGGTGGGGTACAAAAACTGTTTCTGTGTTCAAGATGGGGGTATGAAATTTGCTTTAACTGTGTGAAATCAACATCCGCCCTGGTACCCAAGATTAAAAGTGACCGCTCCCTTACTTGAGAATTTATGGCAGGCTCTTTATGGCAGTCATGGAAAACCAGGAAATAATTGTCGCTGAAAATAGAAGCTGTCTGTCTTGTCTTTGTCTTTGTCCTCTTGGTAATTTTTGTGTCTTGGTTTCCTGTATTCTAGTTGCCTGCGAAGCCTATTGATACGCAACTAGAACACTAAGATACAATAATCACCAAGACCATAAGGCACAAAAAAGACGATTTCTTTTTTTCGTAACAGTATTTCCTTGTTCTCCCTGTGATTCAATACGCCTGAGGTATGACTATGCAACCTCTTTCCCAGGGCCTTTTGTCATATTGGGACGGGGACGAAAAGTTTTCCTGTGGTTTTCGTCTACGTCCCCATATGACAAAAGGCCCTGGGGACGAGGTTGATGGCTATGGTGGTTATTGCAACGATATTTCTTTTCCAGGATGTTGAAGATCAATTGCGAGAGATCCTTCCAGAATTTCCTGATTTCTTGACAACAAAGCCCCATATGGCTTCATACATATGCGAATGTGTAAGACTAAATTGGGCGATTGTCAACCAAACTTCACCGATTGAAATTGAGTATACATCAGAACGCTATAGCAGTGTTATGCATAACAGATTTCATACATCGGACGCTAGAAGCCCGTGGATCAAGTTATATGTATGGCCTACTCTTGTTAATTCTAAGGATAAAAATGTTTTATCGAAAGGTATTGTTATCACGTGACAAGTTCGTGACCAGTCAAACAATCACCTATTGAAGTTGAATATACATCTGAACTTGATTGTAGTGTCACAGGGGCCCCAGGAAGTTGTATAACCTCTCCCCCAATGATGAAGAAAGAAGCCTTCTTCTGAGCCTCCTTTGCGATGCGAACCTCACTTTCGATCTCTCCATTAAATTTTCATTTTCATTTCATTTCATTTTAAATTATTTATACAGGGTAAAAACATTCAGTTCATACGGAAAAAAACTGCTTTACAATGTGCCCTGTAAATAAAGCATTACGTCATAGCTTCGCAATCACAAAAGGAGTCTCAGAGGAAAGCCTCTTTATTTATCATTGGGGGGGGGGAGTTATACAATTTCCTGGGGTCCCTGTGGCAATGTTATGCATTATGCATTTCACAAATCAGCACCCCCTTTTGAAGTGTTAGGCCTACGCTTATAAAAATGTTTTGTCAAAAGGTATTGTTATCACGTAACAAGGTGATGACCAATCGAAGTTTGTCTATCTAATATTCCAGAAACTAGCCCCAATATCAAATGTTCCAGAAACTCTTTAAAAAGGCTGCATCATTGTGTTACATACTTTGCTTTGGGCAGACAGGCCAGCCAGGGTAGCGTTACCCATTATGTCCTTGTCACTGCGAACTTGTGGCTTTGATCATCGAAGACTTTTTTATGAAACAACCGAATGAAATGCTAATATCACCAACAAATTGGGAGAAATGTGTGAATGTTTGAATTAGATCAATCAACTATACATTGGGACTTTGAAGGTTTTGAAGGTGGGGGTTAAAACGACTTTTTGCTAGGCGTCGCCCATAATGGCTGCAGTTCACACTAGTTACGCCACTCTGCAGAGAACAGTTTTGTCTAAGAGAAGGAGCTTTAATTACGTGTATTTACTCATTGATGAGCACACCAACCAAAAAGATTTCAATATAACTTTAACTTAAACTTCCAGTTTTGGCAATAGCACGGGAGGAGGGGTTCTTCCATAGTAAAGGTACCTGGGGATGTGCCGCCCACAAGGGTATACTTTTTAGAACCTCTAGTCTAGCCGAGGGTATACTTTTTGGCAATTTTAGTCGAGTTTAGTCTAGGCAAGGGTATGCTTTTTGGCAATTTTGGTCTAAGGACTGTAAAAGTTCGGTAATTTCTGTAAAAAAAACCAAATTTAAAAATTATTCTGTCCTGAGAATGCGAAAATTTGGCAAGTTTTGTCTAGAAAATGCCCTTTCAGGGCACTTCTAATGGAGAAATTAGTCTAGCAAAGGATATCATTTTCACAAAAATTGGTCTAGCCATCGGTTCCATTTTGAAACTGCGGGTGGCACACCCCTACCCGAAATTAAGCTGAGAACCCCCCCCCCGTGGGCAATAGACCTTTTTCGTAATTTGGAGAAAGGGACTGAGGAGATCAGGACCAATGTTGACAGCCTAGGAGATCAGGGGGATCCCCCCTTGCGGCTCGGTTGAATCTTCCTGCAAACTCGATTTATTTTCTATTTGTCTGCATTTTTCAAGAGTTGCAAGATTCTTATAAACTTAGTCTTGTTTATGTGTTTTCTGGATAATGAAGCCGTCTCTTCATCCTGTTCATTTTCCTGTGTATTTTGAGCAGGTATTTGTCCTGAGCTTTGGAGCGGTTCATTTAAGGCCCAAATGATCAATAAGCCTAACTTTCAAGAGTAAACACATGCAATGAAGGGATTCAAACTGCAGTCACAAATGGGCGCAACTCCGGGGGGGGGGGGGGTACCTTAGTACTGTTCGTGGTACAGGGACGTGCCATTTTTAGGGGTACTTTTTCAAACCATTACGGAATTATGGGTATCATTTTCACAATTTTTTGACATTTCATGGAATTATGGGTGTCCTTTTCAGGGGATTTTTCATAATTTCCGGAGTTATGGCCCAGATATTTATTCGATTTGTGGAATTTCGGCCCTAAAATCCCCCAGAATTTACGGAATTATGGGTACCAATTTTTCGGGCAAAATGGCACGTCCCCGTTACATAAGAGGTTGAGTTACCCCCCCCCCCCCGAGGGGCGCAACGATGGTATAACGCCTAGATAATTCAGAGAAAACACTTACTATACCAAGCGAAACTTACTACAAATCGAAAATAACTCGAGTTTGCAGGGAGAGGCAACCATAGAAAGGTATTGTCATCACGTAGCAAGATGATGACCAATCAAAATTTGCCTATCAAATGTTTGAAAAATAGGCGAAAAGTGTACTCCAAAACACAAAAATTGGATCAAATAATAATTAGATCAAGCAAAATTTTCCCTTTTGACATTTTTTTGACAACCGGTTGAAGAAAAGTTGCCTTCTTTTGATACCCCGTTCTAGAAAATATGGGCGAAAGCGATACCCTGAAAAACGCCACATCCGCCACATCCGTCACATCCGCCACATCCCCATCGAACAAATATACTACGTTCTCTCCCTCCCCCCCCCCCGGGAATCTCTTACAAACCTGTTTGGAAATTATAGAAAGTTCACATCATATGCTTTAAGTAGCGTCAAAGTCAGAGTAATGTAAAATGCTGTTAGAGAAGCTTTCATCTGAAACCTGTATCCACAGACGAATAAACCGCACTTTCTGTCCTTCAAATATGATAGAAGTTTATTCAGTTCACTGCGTGAGGCAAACACAATGGCCGTTGTGTCTTCAACTCCAGTTTCTGATTGAATATATCTTGGACAAAGTTTGTTGAGCCTGTTCACAAATTCCTCTTCGTTTGATTTTAAACACTCTGCGAAGTGGAGATGGGCTACCCAGCATGTGAACTTTGCGATAAAATAGCCTGTAAGAGTTATTGTCGTGATCCAAGAATCTACATCCCCATCACTTAGCCTTGTCATGAAAGTTGGGTTAAAAATATTCTTGGTATATAGATAAACAAAAATGGGAATTATAACAATCATGAAAAGATTATGGCACAAAAACAGCCAAGATATAGCGCCGCTGGACGCTTTTATCTTCATACAGTAATAAATATGGTGCCTGTATATTGCATCTTCGGGGCTCTCGTCCCACCTCAGAAATTCATCATACAGATGCATCAGTCGTAGTTTGCTTATTCTGTAGAGGAGATACATTACCCATGTCAGCGAAGCACGAATTGGGAAATCTAAGAAGTAATAGGGGTCGGCGAACTGGACAGATTCAAGTTCAAGTGTTGCATTAGCTACTGTATTAGTGAATATTTGGAAGATTTGCAGCTTGCCAAGCTTCATAAAGAGATGCACCGGTAGTGCGAGTATTATTGCATAGTACAACAGAGAGAAGAAAATCATCCAAAACATCCATCTGAAAATACTTCTATGCTGAGCAGCCATATTTTCACCTTCGCGTATCTCTATCTATGTTAAGCATGTTATTGTCGATGTCTCTTGTTTTGAAGTAAATGATAGTGAGACTGTGACTTAGCCAGACCCAAAGACGAATCAACAATTTGAAAAAGTATAATTCTTTTTGCCAATGGTCTAGTTTGTGTTCAGTCCATAAATGTACTATGCCGTAGATATCAATACATATCAATGCAAATAAAACGACGTTGATTATCACTGGATAAACTAATCTTTCCACAAGGCATGCATCTTCCCCGGGGCATCTTCTGGTTGCCAAAAACCGAAAAACCGAAGGGTTCTTCTTATCATGTTCAATTCAGCCATCTCTATTGATAGACTTTGCAGGTGCCTTTGTTCGGCGACATGAACGATCACTTCATCCGCCATACTCGGTTATGAGCAAACTTGTTGTGCTGCCTGAGGTATTTTTTTGGAAATGGTTGTCCAGGATGGGTGAACAAAATTGTTGTGCAAAATCGTTGTCCAATGTTAAATCTGCGAAATAATGCAGGCCGATCTTTGTTTTAAAAAACACAAAAAGGACTTTAACCTTTAGTATAAACACTATTTCTTCGAACTTTCATTGCTATAGCAAGAGTTCATTTCCGGGGTCATGGTCTTCAAATCCAACGATTTACCTCAGAATCAAACTATGTACAATTTCAGGATGAAAAACAGAGATACCGAGAGAGAGAGTTGTACCAAGCAAGGATTCGCATCGATCGATGAACATTTTTCTGTCAACAACAGAACCTCATTTGCAAAAATCTTCAGAAAAGAGTTTTAAATGCTAACATATTCACCAAAATCTCAAAGAAAGTGTATTGTAATGCAAATTACGAAAATTACCTGCAAACTTTCCTTGAAGCAGATATTCTGGCGAGAGGTTGCACTGGGTCTGACAGTTGTTTGTTGCGGTCCGCCTGATGAGTGATCGTGAAAAGGAGTCAAATTTTCACCGGGTAGCTCCAGTTCTGTGACGAGGACAGTATAATTTTTGGTGGAGAATTTATTCTGTGTAGAAATAGATTTCATTTGTGAGGCATTTTGTAGCGAGGGCGAGGAATTCACATCTTGTCCCTGGACTGATATTGCCGCTGTTCTATACCGTGAAATCACCAGAGAAGAATGTCCCGGCACACTTAGACAGGAACGTAAAGGGAATGGATCCATCTTTCACTGTTCCACATACACAAACCCTAAGCGGGGGACCAGAGAAACCTTTCAGTGTAATTTGTAACACGAGCTGTAATTTCCAAGTTAATTGTCAGGTTGCAAGATCATGACCTTGGAAAAGAACTGATCTCGTAGCAACAGAAGTTCGAAGAATTAGGTCTTATACACTAAGTTAAAGTCCTTCCTTGTGACTTCTCAGTCCTAGTATCAGGTTGATTTGTTGTATATTTTTGAAAGGATCTTGTACAGCAGTTTTGGACACAATTTTGGAACGAAATGTGTGCAACGATTTTGCATAACCACTTCCGCAAATCATCTTGGACAACTATCCTGGACAACCGTTTTCGCCAACCAGCAATTTAGACACAAAAGTTAATCCAGTATGGCGGCTGATGTTGTTGTAGATGTCGCTGAACCGCCACCGCCGCCACTACCGCCACAACGGATATGCATAGAAATGAATGAATTAAATCTTATAAGAAGAACACTTCGCTGCTTTGGCTTTTGGCAACCGGCAGATGCATGGTTTGTTGAAAGATTCTTTTATCCTCTTATGATCAACCTCCTGTTACTTGCATTGATATGCATTGATCTGCACGGTACAATACACCTTTGGACTGGACTGGACATCTCGCAAAAAGAGTTATTCACTTTCCGATTGCTAATACGTCTTTGCTTGTGGCTAAATCATGTCCTCACCATCTTTTACTTCAAAACAAGGGATATAGAAAATAACAACACAAGTGAGAGGATCGAGGATTACTGCAGAGTTCGAAGGACGTAGAATAACGAGAAACTCGTCATTCTTCAAGAAACTAGTAGAGAATACGGAACATTCAACAGAAGACGACAATGACATTCCTGTTGACTACCGCGGAAATGAACAGTTGCAGCAACAACAACAAGTTGTGAGAAGGTCGAACAGAGAACGACGACCAACCAATCGCTATGGAGAGCTTGTTGACTCCAGTCTAATACATTAATGTATAATCGCGTTTTCATTTAAAAGGGGAGTGATGTAGTGATATGACACTCTAACCCAGACCCCTTATTGTATATATGAATGTTATGTTATGTTCGGTGAAGAGTCAGACGAGAGAGTTGTCTCGAAATGCAAAATGGCGTTCTTCTTGTCGTCGGGTCTCGGCACACTTCCACATAAGTAAGAATACAACAACATGCTTAACCTGGAGTTGCGCGAAGGCATGGCTGATCAGCATAGAAGCATTTTCAGATATATCTGGTGGATGATTTTTTTCTCTCTGTTGTATTTGGTAACACTCTACGTACTACCTGTGCCACTTTATTTGAAGCTCGATAAGCTGCAATTGTATGAAATATTTACAAATACAGTAACCAACGCTACGTATGAGTCAGTGCAATTTACTGACCCTTATTTCATAGCAGACTTCCCAATACGCATTTCACTGACCTGGGTTATGTACCTGCTGTATAGGATAAGCAAGCTTCGACTCATGCATCTGTATGATGAATTTCTAAGATGGGAAGACAGTGCTGAAGATGCCATATACAGGCATCATATTTATTACTGCATGAAAATCAAAGCGTCAAGTGGAGCTATATCTTGGCTTTTCTTAAGCCATAACATTTTCATGATTTTTATAATTCCAATCTCCGTTTATCTCTATGGCAAGCATGTTTTCAGTTCAGCTTCCATAGAAAAGCTAAACAGGGGCGATGAGCATGCTTGGATTGCTACAATAACTTTCACCGGCTATTTTATCGCAAAGTTTGTTTGTTGGGCGTCGTATCTTCACTTCGCTGAGAGCCTTAAATCAAATGAGGAGGAATTTGTGAACAGAATGAACAAACTTTGTCCAAGAAACATTCAGTCAGAACTTGAAGCTGAAAATTTAGAAGATATAAGAAGAAAAGTATTCGCATCACGCACTGAATTAAATAAGCTTCTATCTTATTTGAAAGATAGAAAATGTGGCCTCTTTGTCTGTGGATACAGGTTTCAGATCAAGGCTTCCCTTACAGCATTTTACATTACTTTGACTTTGACGCTACTGAGGGCATATGATGTCAATTTTCTGTAAACTTTCCGTAAAGGAATCGTAGCCACCACCAATGTTCTGTCAGCACTGCTGAGAATCTACTCGTCCCGTGTACTTACCATTGATTGATAACTGGAATGTTTTTGGAAGTACCAGAAAGAGTCAATATCCTGGCTTCTCCATCCACCGTGGAAAGAGGATGTGGGTCAAAAAGGCAATACGCTGTAGGGCTCAGCCAACAATGGCATTTGGAAAGCTCAGTGTTTACAGTTTTTGGTGGCAGTTGCATTTTACTGCCAAAGGAGAAAGCATGTTTATCATCATCTGTCTGCAAAGAGACTACGATGATGAAGCGATGAAGGGTGGTTGTTTCGTGCATCTCTCCTCGATAAGTCTATTTCACGCATAGTTGTATGCTATTTTAGAGAGACTTTGTATATAGTGGAATTGTAGAATTAAACTTTTAACTGAATTGGAAGGAAGGCAAGGAACTAGGACAGAACCTTGAGGGACTGTAATTAATCACGTCTATTTTACTTTTTCCTGTTCAATTAAATGCTTTGTTTTTTTCTTGCTTTGATTACATTTGATATGATTGCAGCCAAAGTTGAAACCAACCATTGATTGTTGTTGTTTGCTGAAACCCGGAATTTGGAATTTTGGAACTCTGCGCTTGCGCTTGTTTTGCTTTCACTGCGAATGCGGTGCGAAATATGCGAAATGCGAAAAGCTCTTCCATATCATTGGATTGGAAAAAGGAAAAAAAGATGTTCAGAAGTTCAGAACGAGACAGAGACAAGACAAACGAGACTGATGTTTCGATAACGAGGCAGGGTTGCGTTGGCGCGAAAACAACAAATATTTTTGAGCAATGGCCGCGGCGTTGAACAAATCTGCAAAACGTCAACTTTACAAACCAGCTCCTTCTGCATCAAGCAATTCACCACTGCAGCTATCAAGGTATTCATTTTGTTGTTTCTACTTGAGTTGGAATGGATGAACCGCGTTGATGGTGGTGGATCTCCAGCTCCTCCTACAAGTAGGCTCAGCCTAACAAACGGAGGCCAGTCTGCAGAGTATGGCACTTTTCGACGAGATCTCCGGTGTGCAAAGGCAAAATTGCCGGTGTGCAGGTGTGCCTCACCAAAAATTTCTGGTGTGCTGGTGTGCACTAAACCAAATTATTGTTGAAATTTGGGAAAGTTATTGTACATTTCAATGATATCCGTCCAGATACTCAAATTGATGAATACTTTTGTCTGCAAAATCTATTTGGAAGTATAGACAACTATTTCTGTTGCTTAGAATAGTCAAAAATTTGAAGTAAACACCAGCAAACATGGGATTGGCAGAGGTGTTCAGAGCAAAAGTAGAGGGCATGTCCTCGAAAAATTTCCTGGGGGTGCCCCCAGACCCCTCTTTTATTGTGCCCTGCTGTATATTTGTCTTGTCAGTGCGACAGGTCTTGATTTCTAAAATTAGTGGAGCTACTTGGGGCCTGGTCTATCTTGAGTGCCTAGGTAGTGGTAATTCAATAGGACCACACCCTGACCACTCCCATCTTTACTGCCACACCCAAATCTACTTGGTGTGCAAAAATTTTAGGAGGAAAATATCTCCGGTGTGCACAAGCCATACTCTGCAGACTGGAACGGAGGCCCTTGGGTGTTTTGTGGAAGAATAATATTTAGGCCTCAACCTTTTTGTGTAAAGCTTGCCTTTTGAAATGCGGGTTTTTCGAAGCGGAAAGTCTTTACAAATTTTAAAGTGTTACAAGAACCCCAATGTCCTTGAAATACCCAATGTATGGGGACTTGCGCAAGTCCCCATACATTTCAATCTGAGACCTTCTTTGTTTGAAGTTTAGACAGTGCTATGCTAAGACTGCAGAATATGGCAAGTGCACGACCGAGATTTTTCCCTGAAATGTCACTGCACACCTAAGAATGGGTGTAGCACACTTAAATTTGGGGTAGCTCTATTGTTTATTGTTTAAAGCTTTTATTGTGCCCCTGAAGAACTTCACACAATGTTGAAAAGATTAGAATTTTTAATGTATTTGTAGACTTTCTTCAGTTGCTGTATTTGTCACTGTTGGCAGCTTTGTTTTGATAACTAACATCTTCAGCTTATTGTAATGCGTTATGAATCCCTAGTGTTGATGAGTTCTTATGATGCAAATAGACTTGATCTTCTCAACGGTGTAAACAGGATATTGTTGCTTCATGGTTTGATAAATCTTTCAAATGAAGAGTTATTAAGAATCATCCTCTATGGACATGAACAGTTATCACTTGATTCAAATGCGAATATTCTCACAGCAACGCTAGAATATCCAGGCCTCCAAACGTTTTGAATAAGTTGATAACGAAAACCTGTCCGCAAACTCCCCCTCTCCTTGAATAGTTTCCTTTTCGTTTATCTGTAAATCTTTCTTTTGCATTAGCTAAATAACATTTTGTGTTGTATGTTAGTTGTAGTTTAGATCTTATGTGTTCTGTGTTAAATGCCAGGGGGTAGTCATGATATCTTTGCTCCTCCTGGTATTGTCCTTGTAGTGTGGTATAGTGCTTCGTAGTTATTGTCTTAGGTAATTTATCATTGTAAACTTTATATTGAATAAAAAAAAATGCCTGTTGAGTGCTGCCTGCAATCCAACTTTGTTGGGGATACGAGTAGGCTTAACTGTTAGCCTCAATTACAGCCTATGGTTTTGACCCCAAACTGTTTCTGCTGGAGAAGACAGAAAAGCCTTGGAGTTGTTCTATTCTTCACATCAATTTTATCTCTTTTGCTAGAATTTCTTACAAATACAAACTCAAACTTCATATGCATACTTGAAGTGCACAATTGCACACTCAATATAATTGTGCTCTTGCACATGCAAGATCTCATTGAATCATGCCATGTTCTGAAGTCTGGCTAAGTCCCTTGAATTAGCACCCAGGCACTTATTTAATTTTGAGCCTCAAAGGGAGTGCTTATTTGAGTAGGGTGCTTATTTGATTTTTCTGGGCCTCAAAGCTATTCAAACAAAGAGAAATGAGTGAAAGAGGGATTTTAAAAGACACAATTTTTATGCTATTCTAATCAATATATGTATTAAGAGACTTGGTACGTTTCACAAACTCATGATGACTAAAATTTTGAATAAGCACTCATGTCTTAGGTGGCAGGCACTTATTTGAGGGTGAGTACTAATTCAAAGGGGTGCCTCAACAAAATATTGAGTATGTTTGGAGCATGCTTCAGGCCGGATACTAACTTGTTTTAGTACAATTTGGGTATGTTTGAGAGCTTGATTTGAGGAAGAACTTTGCACCGCTTGTGCTAGCTTGCAGCATGTATCTTTTGAACTGGAAGGCAAACTCAATCAAGCTTGATTGTAGTACTTTTGAGAATTATTGTCAAGCCTGATCAAGCTCCAATCATACCTGCAAATTGGCCAAAATTGTGTCAACAGACTCATTTCAAGCTCCTTCAAGCCAAATCATGCTCCTTTCAAGCTTATGTGCAAGTTTGTTGCAAGCTGAACTTTTCCTTATGGGTGGTTAATGAGTAATTTTCTCAACAGGGTGAGTGCTTATTCAAGCAGGGCACTTATTCAAGGGGGGGGGTGCTTTTTTGAGGACTTATGGTGAACAATTAACATGAATAGTACTGCAAATGTCTCAACAAAATGGACTATCTCATTGGATTTGATTGCTTATGAGTGAACAACTTTTTGGGAAATGTAGCGAAAATTTTAATGCAATGCGACAACCCTTTCTTTGAGAACTTTGAGTGTATGTAAAGGATGCCTCCTGCACAGTTTTCATTGTAAAATTTTAATGTACATACTGGCATGCGTTTACCAAAATATGGAGTTTTTGTGCCAAAGTTGGTGAAAGAGGCAAGAAAAGAATTGTTTCCAAACCAGGCAACAGTTGCTCTATTTGAGAACATTTTGTTCCTGAATGGGAAATTCTTAACACTCCTTGATTCCTTGACACTTTAGGGGGTGCTCTCTCCTTGATTAGTCTACCATCTGAGAGAGCTCCTCCTTAAATCATTGTACTCCTGTTGTAAAATCTGTTGTTTATGCTTGGTGTAATGTCTTATCCTAGTTAATCGTTTGTATTTTGAAAAGACGTCTTTTATATACTGTAGTCAGGCCTTTTCGTTTTACGCGAGTGATCGCTCACGATCGCGTCAGCACTCGCGCAAACATGATCATGCGCGCTCTTTATCACTCTTGCAAAATGGCCAATTTTAGGAGAAATCACTCTCAACAATTTCTTGTGAATTGCAATAGGATGAAATCCTCCTTGATCAATGAACAAATCTTCTGTTAAGTTGTGAAAAACAGAATTAATGGATTTGACCTCAGGCGGAAATGATCATATACTTCAAGAAAACATCGTTTTTGGGAAAACGAAATACAGTATCAACATGCGATAGAAACCTGATATTGGAATAACTGCATCTAATAGCTCAAAGTTGAAACTGGAAAGCATCTTACTGGGATCGGTAGGGGAGCTGATTTAATCAAACATTGGTTCTAAGAGCAACGAAAATATAATTTATAGAATGATAATATCAAGATTCACTGTAGCTTGCTTTTTCAAGGAATAAACGGTGCTCGTGAATCTTTACCTGAGCGATTGCTCGCGTAAACGAAATTACGCGAGCATTTTGGCACTCTCGTGCAACTTTCCTCAAGAAAAGGCCTGTGTAGTGGAATCTTAAAGTTAAATTGAACTGAACTTAATGATTTTTGTCATTTTAATTGTTCAAGGTCTGTTCTCTGTATAAAATATACTTGATTAGAACCATATACAAAGCACATACTTCAGAAGCTATCTTGCTCACAGCTCCAAGTCTCTCGCACAAGGAATCCTTAATGATGACAGCATATCATGGCAGGAAGAACTAAGCAGGTGAGATTCACTTAAAACAGATTGTCAAGAAAACTCTGAAACTGAGAATTTTCATCAAAACTAGTTTTATGAACAGTAGAAGTATTTAATCATTGAATATTGGATATGTTTAATTTGGTTCCTTTGCCATCAGTTTGAACTTAATTGATTCCAATAATTCTTTTTAAAGAATTCCTTTCTTGGGATATTGTTATTACTAAACTATATAAAAAATTCCTTTGTAGATCTGCCATCCAGATGACACCTGGACCAGAGAAAGGTTTGTTTATGGACTTATTTTCCTAACTACTTGGTTTTCATACAACATGGCATATGCTGTCATTATCATGCTACGCCCTCTGCACCATTTGAAAATATTTTATTGTAGATAAACGGTGCTATAGAAATGTTCTAACTATAATGATAAAGGAGGTGCACTGGAGGACATAGGTACATTAACATTGTTTTCTTGTCCAAGAATTGTTAAAAATTCTCAAAGAATTCTTTCTCAAAAATCCATCCACTTTTTTTCGATCTCATTTTCTGCATAAATCCTCGTTCTTATGGATCATTCTCAACTTAGATGGGAACAAGGCCACCAAGAGCTTTTCAAGGCCCAGAGACAAACCTGCGATTTATCAAGATAATTTTTTTGATCACACCCTTTGGCTTAGAATGCATTTCAGAGCACTTCCTACAGTCAAAAATCTTCAGTTATGAGGCCTCTTAGACCTTGTGGCCTTGGGGCAAATTGCCAATCCTGCCCCCCTCTTGGTGACCCTGGATGGGAAGCATCCAAACAGTCCCCTTAAGCTGACAGAATCTTTCAGGCCACAAAAGCAACAACATTTCTTTTTGCTATGAGAACTGTTTTCATGCATTGGGATGTTGTTTGTATCATGCCAATGCTCCCAAGCTAGTACAAAATACATTCCTCATTGTCTCATACTGATCAAATCAATGCTATGTTTTTGATGACTTTCAACAGGTTCTAGATTTTTCTGGTTTCAAGCTTGATTCTGGCTCATTTACAATGGCTGCGGTCACACTGGAATCTAATCCCGTTATAATCTGAATGGTTTCACTTTCTTGAAATTTATCTTTGACGCCGAAAAATACAGCATTATAACACTACAAAGACACCCGGTCATACTGTGCCTGTCCTGTGTCTCTTGCAAAGCTGCCTGTGTTGTGGCTAATTTTTTGGCGCGAAAATGATCTTCACGTGATTACCTTAGTAAATCATGACTGGTTAATTTTGCTTCAACAACGCTGTAATTTAGGTCAGCAGATTGTTTATCGCGTTGTTTCGGATGGTACAATTTTTTAAAGACTCTTACCCAAGGAATGAAACGTTGTAACAGTGTTCTATGTAAACAGGAAGAGCGGTCATATACAGCAGTGTTGTAAGACCATTGTATCGAAGGGAAACAACGGGACAAAGCATCTTGTGTGACCGCAGCCAATGTCAATAAACTTGCAGAAATTTTAGGGATGTAGCTGAGTAATTTGACTACAAAAAAACATTCAAATAATTCATTTTGGTGGATTAGCTCATTACATGCAAAAGAGTCCTTGATCCACTTTCTTTTGGTCACTCAGTATAGTTCAAGTTTTCAAATGTAACAACTATTTAGCGCATCTGGTGTTTTTTATTGGATGTCAGACAATTAAAGGTGTATAAAAAGCTACTGGCAAAGAGGCTAGATTGCTTTGGATTTTCAAATTTCTGAAAGTCTGACTCCTGTGCTTTCATTTGTTGTAAAACTCTTGCAAAGTATTTGGCTGGGTAATTAGCAAGTAGGAAGTAGCCACATGTCAAATTGAGGTAGAGCTTCTTTTTCGACATTGCTGTAATTGCATCCTTTGATATATATTTCATATTTTCATATCTAATTCTTTTAAGGAGGGTTGCCCTTCAACAAGTTGATTTTCAAGGGGCCCTCCAGTAAAAACGTTAATTACAATATAATACAGAAATAAAAAGCTACTAATCAAATCGAACTATAAAACCCTATTTAAAATGTTTAAAAATTATGTACAAAAATATTCAAAATTTACAAGAAAGAAAGAATGAAAGGAAAAGAGATTCTATTTCTAAATAGTTTTCTTGAAGCCATACAGAGAGGATGCTTGCTTCTACTCGGTTGACTGGCTATTCCATAGTTAATTGAACCTTTGCTCTTTCATTTGGCATTGGTTACATCATCTGAGAATTGGAAAGCGAGCAGTTGTATAGATCTGTTTAAAGGAGCTCTGCATCAGAAAATCTCTATCAGAAACTGAAATGTTTTGCTTTGACTATATGTCTTCAGAAAAATCATGGTGCAGCTAAAGTTGCTGCAAAATGTTTTGAGATTTTGTTATCAACAAGTTTGATTTTTTCAATGAATAATCAAATCATTTTTGAGAATCACCGTGCAAGCTTCGTGAGTTGATTCCAAAGTCAGAACGTTGAAAGATTTGCCGTCATGTTAGTTTCCTTCTTTCAACAAACATACAAATATACAGTACAAAGAAGTGCTACCTTAATTTGACCTATGCTTGCATTTTGCCTCCTTACAAATTCCCCAGTGGCATATTTTGCTAACATTATCCATCAAATCAAAACATAGGAGCCAGGCTTTAAGAAAATCACAATCTCATTTGTGTCGGACCTTTTCGTTTAGAGAAAATCAAATTTTCAATCGGTAGCCTTTTTTATACACCTAAGGTAGGAAGCCCATGGCTGAAAACCTCCAAAACCGCATTTCATGGACCAATAAGACAGCGAATAAGCAAAGAAGACAGAAGAAACCTGGAACGCATCTTTTCATAGAACGCAACCAGGACAAAAAGCTGTTGGAAATTTCGCGAAGTCTTTGGAAGAAATCTACTCGCCAGATGTTCCAGGCTTTGGGATGTCGGTTAAAATACTTTACGGTCTTGTGGAGATTCAGCGTTTCCAGTAGTAGACAAACTCTGCCAAGGCTTGTTGAGGCTTGTTGACGCCATTTCAAGTGAGGTGATAGAACTTCTTGATAAAGCCTCCTTTCAATGTAAAAAGTAGTATAATACAGAAATTAAGGGTATTGCCATTTGACTTGAAATGAAATACGTATTTCATATTTTCATATTCATATATTTATATATTTTTTTCATATTTGAATCTTTTAAGGAGGGTTGCCCTTCGGCCGAAGCCGAAGCGTAAGCAAAACTTTTTCACTTCAAATAGAATCACAGGGGTTGTTGAATCTTCAACAAAAGAAACTGCGGTGGAAAGACAGTGGCAAGAACATTGGAAACGCGGTTGTTTGGCGTATTGGGATCTTTCCTACAACTATCACTATTGTTATTGCTATTGTCTCTCGTCCAGAATTTCTATTGTTTAAGGTTTAGCGCCTCATCGCTTTTGGAGAGACCATAACTCCCGGAAACAATGAGATATTTAAACCAGCATCCAAACCCGGATACCCAAAACATGTGGCAGGTAGAGTTCTTCAGAAAAAAATGTGGGAAATTTCCAGCGGTTTTTTTCCAGATTGCGTTTTATGAAGGTAGGTAAATAAAAAAAAATCTTCACAGGTTTCCTGTCTTCTTCACTTATTCGCAGTCTGTCAGGTCCGTGGCAATGAGGTTTTGGAGGTTTTTGGCCAAGGGCCACCAGCAAGAATCGGCTAAAATGTTTGATTCCTATCTTATACACCTTGTTTACTTGATGCCATGCCTATTTTACAGTAATATTTTCCAGTCACAAAAGGGAAAGGAGACCAAAAGTTTCCATGGATAATGACACTGTCAAAACGCCAGAAAAGTAAGTATATTACAATGGAGTTGAGTTTCTCATTATGTAGAGCATTGCAAGATCATTTATGAAATTTTTGTACTATGAAAACCCGACCCATGGTGATAACAGTTTGAATTACTGAATTGCTTATCATGTAACGGGTGTCCCAAAAAATTTTTGTAGGTTTGATTAAATTCTAAAAGATGATGTTATAATGAACAGGCCTCCAAGTAAGGTACTCCTTCCTGAGATCTTTAGTTAACTTAGACACGAGAATCGTGCAAAGCCACCAAATATTCATGGAGGTGTAAGTTGAAGTTCAAGTTTGTACTAAAGCTGAAGACAGAGGCCATTTAGGAGCTGTTATTGTGGATGCTGCATGGGGCAATCATTTGTTTTGTTCTTGCTAACTACAATAGACCTTTTAGCTATTCTACAAAAGAGCCTGGATCGAGCGATATTTTTATACAATTTTATACATGAGATTCGATCGAGTGGCGTTAGAGCTTGGATCGCAATTGTGCACATTCGAAAATTCTACAAATTGTAATGAAATATCGTTCGATCCACATTCGCTTTCAGAATAGCTAAAAGGTCTATTGCAGTTAAAAACATATTTCTGCAACTGAGCATTGCATTGAATTTAAATTTCTAATTTCTGGGTGTATAAGATGAGTGATCTTACCAGATGAGGTTTCCACTTCTATAAGTTAACCTTCGACTAATAGATTAGCATTTAGGATTTGAATATTGAAAACAATAAAAAATGTTGAAAACAATAAAAAATGTTGACGAATGTCAGTGAGACCTCACTTAAGATTTAGCCCATTTAGATTTGAACAGTTAGCCCATGGTTCCTTGTAACGTCGGTGTTTACAATTATCATTATTATTGCTTAAGAAACCCCAGAGGCCATAAAATCGTGCTGCCAGAATAGTTACTTGTAGCAAGATATGATCGATCAACTGTAGCACTTACATCAGCCCTAGGATGGCCCAAAGCAAGGGAGTTAATTTATTTTTAGTTACGGAAATTGGTTTTTAATCCCTAAACGATGACGCGCCGTTGTATGTGAAGGACATCTTAACAAGCAAGAGTAGTTGAAATAACCGATTGTGTACAGCGGAATTCTAACATCAACCTTTGAACTTCAATGATGTGGACATCAAGCAGTCAAGGATGCTTTTCATTCAGAGTAGTCAGTCTCTGGAATAGGCTGAAAACTGAAATGAAAGGTGCACCCACTTCTGGGAAGAACTGATGAAACCCCAAAGGCACAAATGATATGCTTTTATGCATGCACATTTTTGCCTGGACCTTTGTTAGATTGTATTGCCTGGTTAATTGCGTAGCCCCCTGTAAATCAGTTTTACTTTAACTGAAGGGTCACCATGCCAGAAATACTGAAGATGCAAATTATGAATGAAATGACTTCCAAAACTCGCCAAGATACTGACCATGCAATCTACGAAATATCTTCATGAAATAACACAACTCAGTATCGCTTAAATAAACGCATCACTTTATTAAGGTACAGTACGCACCTTGCCGACATCAACGTGACACACTATATGATAGAAATTCTTGAGTCACACAAGGCCAGATTTTGTAATACAATAGCCTGCACCAAGCGAGAGTTTGCCACACTAGTTTCAGGGCAACTGTGCGGCTATGTTTGTTTTGAATTACTGGTTGAGAGCATTTCTTTTGTTTGCAATTACAAAATCTGCCCATGTTGAGTCATACGAATACTGTAAATCTGTTTAACAAGAATCCTTAGTCAAGAAAACCATGTTTATGAGCACAAGGCCTGCACCGTACATTAAATCAAAGCCAAGTAAAATATAAGCAACTTGCATCAACTCAAAACTTTTAGCATCTACGTTAATTTTCTCCATCGTTGTTTCTTTTGATAAAACCAATTTCATTATTAGCTCTGCATATGTTATGAGTCTCTATGAATTTACAGATCTCCGGTCAGCAGCAAAGTAAACAAGACAGTTAGTAAGTAAAGCACGCTATTTTCGACTACGAGATCTTGACTTTACTCTCACACCATTTGTTAGTTTATTTTGTAGAAAGACTAGCCAAAGCGTGAATAAGCTCTCTACTCCACTGCTTGCTGTGCTTTATTTTGTTTGGGCTGCCAATGCATGATAGCTACCGTCAGCTCCATATAAACCGGCCACAATTGGCACAAGCAACGCAAGCCTGTTTTAAGAAAGTGCTCTCCCTGCAGAGAGAATTTTCATTGAAATGCTGTTGATTAGGATTAAAATAAATGTCTGCTTTGAAAAGTGACTGTCAGCAAAAACAAGTTTCCTCTCCCGGGGGGGGGGGGCGCTCATACATTCTTCCATACGGGGACGTGCCGCTGAACAGGATGTCATTTTCAGGACTCCCATTCCAGGACAGGGTGTCACTTTCGTATTACCAGCTCCTTGAAAGGGTTTGTAATTGTCTTGACTGACTCGGTAAAATAGTTGTATAGGCCATGTTCACTTTACGAGTATGACTTAGATGGTTTCGATAGAATTATTCCACACTGACAGATCTCTAATGAATTTCTATAGCAACGCAAATTTTGTTTGAAGAAATTCAAGGACAGGATATTCTTTTTGACAATTTTACTCCGAGACAGTGTATCATTTTCCGGAATTCGACTCCAGGTTAAGGTTCCTTCTCAGATCTTCCAGCGTCACCTCCTTTTATATACTTCAATCAATACTCCCCACCCCCTCCGTTTCCATTTTGACAAATTAGCTGCCTGGTGGACTTCATATCACTTTCAAAGTTTAATGTTCAATCTGTTAAATAATCTTTTTCGCGCTTATTTGTTTGTTTGTTTCTAGCTCCAGACATTCGAAAATCAGCCGAGAAAACTGGGTACGTAACTCCAGAGAGAAGCAAAGATCAGAGGACGTTACGGTATGTTTTTCGTATAGGATGGTGCA
Organism: Aurelia sp. 3 sensu Dawson et al. (2005); assembly: GCA_964020215.1. NCBI lineage: Eukaryota > Metazoa > Cnidaria > Scyphozoa > Semaeostomeae > Ulmaridae > Aurelia > Aurelia sp. 3 sensu Dawson et al. (2005). The sequence continues at coordinate 14,961,774 of OZ026585.1, forward strand.
AAATTTATCTTACTACATGGCCACTGGTAAAAATAAACTTCTTGTTAAAAAATATGCCAACTCTTCCGTAAACAAAATCTGGCCTTGTTGTTTAGATTTTGAGATAATTTACTGTTGACATTTTTATTCTTCAGGAACATAAATCCTTACAAGAATGAAGTCGTTGTAATTGATGCTAGTGGTCCAAAATTAAATCCAGAGCTAAGTGAGGTGCCTACAACTTCACATACAGTATTTTCACCAGCCAAAGTTATCTGTCATTCGCCATCACCAGATAGAGCTAATTCACCACTGAACTCGGGTGCAAGAGGCACCATCCAAGGCGTCAAGGTGGAATCTCCGAAGAAAGTCATCTTTGACAGTCCGAATCCTTCAAAACCTGGTATTTGCTTTATTTGCTTTTTACCTGTACTTTTCATGTCAAGCTATGATAACCTCAGAATAGCAGCCTATGTGCAGACGTAAACTAGTTTCCTTCCAGAGAGGTTTCTCCTCCAACAGAGTCTGTGCATCAGTGGTAGACCCATAAAAAGTCTTCCTCTTCATTTGGTTGTTTTCCTATGTCAAATTGTATTTTTTGATTTAAGGTTACACTGAACATAGTAATTTAGGGTATCACAATCTTACAAACGTCGTCCAAAGAACTGAAAGTTGAAAAATCAAAATAATTATATATCATTTCGTGTGCTAAAATTTGAAAGACGAAAAATTTGAAGATAATTGTAGCATTTTTAGCAATAAAACTATTTCACTATTTTCATCGTTTATAAGAAATTGAAAACAATCAGGGTGTCTGATCACTTATCGAGGAGAAACTGTTCACTATGATTCTTTTTTAAATTTTTATTCTCGTACAATTTACAATGACAAACAATTACAATAGCAAAAATAGCATGGAAATACATAAGACCCGTAAGACTTACCGGGGAGTCTGTTAACTGGCGTGCCCTACGTGCCCTACGTGCCCTCGTGCCTTCGATGTTGGCGTGCCCTCGTGCCCTCGTGCCCGCATGCCCAAATTTTCGGCATGCCCTCGTGCCATCGATGTTGGCGTGCCCTCGTGCCCTCGTGCCCGCGTGCCCAAACATTCGGCGTGCCCTCGTGCCTTCCATGTTGGCGTGCCCTCGTGCCCGCGTGCCCAAATTTTCGGCGTGCCCTCGTGCCTTCTATGTTGGCGTGCCCTCGTGCCCTCGTGCCCTCGTGCCCTCGTGCCCAAATTTCTGGCGTGCCCTCGTGCCATCGATGTTGGCGTGCCCTCGTGCCCGCGTGGCCAAATTCTTGGCCAGCCCTCGTGCCTTCGATGCTGGCGTGCCCTCGCGCCTTCGATGTTGATGTTCAGGACACTCTTGAGGGATGTGACCCTTGAAATGTTTCTTGAAAGTTTGAAACTTAGTGATCCTTTTTTCTAAATTTCATCCGAAAAACCTGAGCAGAGAATTTGAAGTGAAAAATTTAAAACATGGATAAAGTTTTGTAGAGACAAACATCTACGGAACTTAACAACAAGCACACGTGATGGTATCTAATTAATGATAGGGACATTAACGGCTAGGCTGCACCAAATAAAGGAGATAATTTAGGATAACACGTGGTAAAGTGGACTATTTTGGAAGTTTTTTAAGGATACGCAGGAGAGACTGCAGCTGAGGGCAAACTTTTCAACTTTGTTTTGAAATTATGTCCTTGGGTAAGTTTATCCAGCAAAAATGTTTTTGAAATCTTTTTCCACTGTCTTACAAAAGAGGTTTCTCTGGAGACCACTTCGCTTAGTTCATTTTACCCCGACACGGGGTACAGTGAACTACTGAGCAAACTTTTCAATAAAACCAATCAAATACCAGGAGAACCTGGAATCGTTATTCACTTTGCGACTCTAAGCAGTCCTTTGCATGTCAAAACCAAAAAATCGAATAAAATTAAAAAGTGAAATGGTGGCCTATGTTGAGAAGAATCTTTGCAGAATCAATATATTTACCAAAAACTATTTTTGGGTACAAATTTGAGTCACATACTAAATACAAATGGATCGATAATCATGGGAATACACTTAAGAAAATGTTATATTGCATATAGATACCATATCACGACGGAGAGAAACACTTTTTTCGAGGAAGTTCACTTTACCCCGAAACTTCTCCCTGAGGTAAAACCAAAACCACAAAAAAAATCTTACGCAGTTATCGAGCTCATGGTTATGACCATCTATCTTTCCTGTATCGATAGATATCCTTGTTTCATCAAATCAAACAGAATTGTTGGATCTGTAACTGCATTTGTAAATGAAGGTCAAGCCTTGAAAGTACCCCCGTAGTTCACTTTACCCCGTCTTACCCTAATCATCACAGAAAAAATTGAAAATTGCGAGCACTTAAAATGCAGGGTACGTGGTGCAGTCGTCAAAATAAATGAAAGTCGTCAAGTTCATGTAAGATGTTATCCATCGTTTTAAAGCAACACAGGCACGAGGGCACGCCAAAAATTTGGGCACGCAGGCACGAGGGCACGAGGGCACGAGGGCACGCCAACATAGAAGGCACGAGGGCACGCCGAAAATAAGGGCACGCGGGCACGAGGGCACGAGGGCACGAGGGCACGCCATTATCGATGGCACGAGGGCACGCTGAAAATTTGGGCACGCGGGCACAAGGGCACGAGGGCACGCCAACATCGAAGGCACGAGGGCACGCCGAAATTTTGGGCACGAGGGCACGAGGAGGTTGAACGGCACGCAGGGCACGCAGGGCACGCGATTTAACAGACTCCTTACCGGGTAACCCAAAAAAAGCTTCACGAGCAGCAAGGGCAGATTTTGTAATACAATAGCATCAGTCGCTTTGGTTCACACCTCAATTCAAAGCGATTAGCGAATGCAGACAAAAGAAATTCTCTCAAGCAGAAATTCAAAACAAAAGAAGACGCAAAGTTGTCCTGAAACCAGTACGGCAAACTCTCGTTTGGTGCTGGCGAAGGGAGGTTATTAAGAGATGTAATGTCCTCATAATGAAAGAAGAAGGGTAAATCTAAAGTCCTGTCTGGGGCATTTTGTTTATTTGACTCAGAAACCGAGCGGAGGGCATTACAATTTTAGCACATTTATTGCTCAGATATACGCAGTCACTGCCCAGCTCCTGAATCAAATAAACAAAATGCCCCAGACAGAACTTTACATTTACCCTTCTTCTTTCATTATGAGGACATTATATCTCTAACCTCCCTTCGCCCGCACCAAACGAGAGTTTGCCGTACTGGTTTCAGGACAACTTTGCGGCTTCATTTGTTCTGAATTTCTGCTTGAGAGAATTTCTTTTGTCTGCATTCACTAATCGCTTTGTATTGAGGTGTGAACCAAAGCGACTGATGCTATTGTATTAAAAAATCTGCCCTTGCTTTCACGAGCTAGATCGCCTGTATCTCCTTGACAGCAAACGTCATGAAGACAAACAAGGTGTCAGCATGTAGCTGAAAAGCTCCGCTATCTTTTGAGATGTTGCTTGGTCAGTTAAAGATGTGCGCACTGTCTGAAAAAACAGTTTCAAAAATATGGAAATTTATTCATTTCTTGGACCATTCCCTCACCATCCATTTCTTGGAGCATGAAATTTCAATGAGGAATTCATGTCACTCATTTTGCAAAAAAATTCCCCAGACGACTTCTAATGCATCGCTATGTCAAGTTTGCACAAAATGTTGACTGGATAATGGTGATGATTATTTCACTCAAAATGAGGAATCCTGGATTCAAAATTTTCTTTCAATCTGGTTTTTCGGATGGTAATCATTGCTCAAAATGACCATGCAGCATCTCAACAGGTAGCTAAGCCTTTCAACTAAACAATGATGGAAAGCATTTGGCAATAGCTTTTGACTTCAGGGAGCTACAATCCTTGCCAAAACAACTTGAAAAAAACTTCATTTTGCTGCTTTTTCTTCTGATTAACCATACAAAATATATCGCTGGAACTTCACCGAACGCTTTTTTCCGCGCCCCCTGCCCCCCTCCTATTTTGTTAAAAGTTCTTCTTTTTGCGTGTAGTGCAATTGTACAAAGATAAACAAGTAAACAAACTAAAATATAATCATTTTGATGGAAACTGAAATAAGCACGCCAATCTTCTTGTGCATACATTTTTCTGATTCAGCCTGTATTTTTCATGATTCCAGGTGTCCAAAAAAAAGTAATCCTGTTTGAAAAGTCACCAACATCCTATTATAAGGTCGATCTTCAATTTCTCTTTTGGCAAGTAGATCAAAGATCAAATTAGGCCCCGTTCACACGTTTCCGTTTCCGTAATCCGTTTTCATTTAGATCCCTTTTTACTCCTAAACTCAAAAACGGAGCTATTTTTCCTCCCCGTTCACTGTGCTCCATTTTCAGATAAAAGCGGATATCTTTCAACAAGTGTTCACGCTTGTTCTCAAAATGCACCTGATTGTCTCTTTTTGAATTACAAGACTAGCCAGGCTTGTTGTTGTTAGCGTGTTTAAATTCCTCCGTTTTTGGTGTTCACATTACAGAGATGCGTTTTTGTTTAGCTCCGTTTTCATTCAGCTCCGTTTTTGTCAGCGTATTCATTTAGCTCCGTTTTTGGGGTGGATTAATGTGAACGCAAAGCCAAAAACGGAGCTAAACATATCCGTTTCCTTGCAAAACCGATTAGTTTGAACGGGAACTTATTTTCAGGCATCGAAGGATGAGGCAAGCGACGGCAATCATTGTAAATTTATTCATCATTCAGAAAGACAGACAATCCATGATAATTAACTCAGACAAATCCAGTTCGACAAATCCATTATAATTAAATTAAAATAAAACTAAGACATAATCAGTGGTACGTTTCGAACCATACTTGGTTCATCTTCAGCAATTAGTAAGGCATTAAACGGTAATTTATACCCTGAGACAAACAAGTAATAGAGGTAAACAAGCGTGAGTTACATTTCCTACGCGAGAGGGAACCCGGGGCCTAAGTCCCAAGTGGCTAAAATATGACACATCAAAAAAAAACTAACAGGATAGATGACTGCTGGGAATTGAGTTCAGGTCGATCTCGTAAAATCAAAAGGCTTTCGTGAATAAGCAAATCAAAATCATTATTAGCTCTGTCCAAAATAGAGAAGTCATTAACCGACGCAGTGTGTCCTGATTGGTTAATATGATCCCTGATGGCAGAGGAACTCCCTTTTAAATCTTTCCAGGCATCTTTCAATTGGTTGTGCATTGAATAAATGTACAAGTTGTCCCAAGAATTGTGCCCCGTTTGTGTGGCAACAGTTTTTATACAGTTGCATAGGTCAAGTTTCAGCTTTGAGTTTGAGACCTCGTTTTACTCAATACGAAACGTGATTGCTGATTTATGGCAGAGAAAAGACAAAATTAATGGTTGCTTCAAGAACTGGACTTCTATCGTTCTCCTGTAATGTCAAAATAAATTAAGGTTTCAAAGAAAGGGTTTTTGCATTGTATCAAAATTTGACTACCTCATTTTAAGACAGGAAATGCTCTTTTATGAATGGACAGCAACCCTTTAAGGGATTTAGCAAAAATTTTAATACGATGCTAGAACCCTTTCTTTCAAAGTTTACTTTATTTTGACATTGCTGTAGAACAACAGAAGTACTGTTTTTCAGCAACCATTTATTTTGCCTGTTCTCTGCCATAAATCAGTAACCATTTGTCAGACTGACTCATACAAGGTCTCAAACTCTAAGTTGAAGCCTGACCTATGCAACTGTGTAAAAACCAAGATGATTAAATCTACAGCTCCTCCACAGCAGCCACACAAACTGGTCACATTTTTCGGAACGCCCCGTAGTCCTATCATGTCCGTTCTTAAATGCGAGGACCTGCAATGTTTAAGGGGTCTTTGCATTAGCGAAATGAGCTTAATTTGAAACATTTGAAACAATCCAGATAGGGAAACTTTTCTGAGACACCGTCTAAGTATATCTCGTATATCCTATCTTTGTAGACATAACTGATGACACGGGTCAAGAACCTACACAGGATTCCCAACCACTGGAAGCACAGTATGTTACATTTATACCTTTATTCATTCAGTGTTTTATTGTAGAGATATTCATATCAACATCTGATATATACGGGCTAGGCGTTTCTCTTGTACACAACTATGAGACCAGAGCCATTACATACGAGACGTCTTGAGAAGGGTGCTATCGGATGGCCCAAAAAGTACTCCTGTTATTGCTGCATGAAGCTCAGCATTAATATTCTTGCACAATCTCTCCAGCGTAATGTACAGGGTGTCTCAAAAAAATTGTTCGACGTTTGATTAAATACTAAAAAATAACGATACGCTGAATGGACCCTAGACCAAGCCACCCTTTTTCTGACATTTGAAATTAATTTTTGACACAAGAATCTTGCAAACCCGCTAAAAATTCATGGGGTTACAAGCTTTTGAAGTTCAAGTTTGTGCGAAAACTGAAACCAGAGGCCTCAAAATGGCATTTTTGGTAAAAGTCCCACAGGCCGTCGTTTCTGTTATTTCTCAATTGTTTCAGGGCGAATCAAGTGGGATTCAAACATGTTTTCGATAACCTAACTATCAAGCATTTGGATGCTTTGCGGAAACAGATTCAGTCTCTCGCCGATTATGTTTTGAACCACTGTCTTTGGACTTTAAGCAATGTAAAAGAAAATTTCAGAATAATCGCAAGAAATAATTTACTTTAGAAGTCTTATTTGTTTTGCTCTGATATCAACGAGAGGTATGACATTGGATAAGCTTCTCTTACGTCCGTCTTTGAGCTTTTTGCAATACAAGTAACCTGGGGGGTCTCTGGTTTCAGCTATGGCATATTTTTGATCTTCGAGAGCTCGTAACTCAGTGAATTTTCAACCGATTTGCACGATTTTAGTCTCTAAAATTATTTCATAATCTTAGGAACAGGGTTATCTTTCCATGAGCCTGTCCTTGTTGTCCATATTTTTCAATATTTAATCAAACGTCGAACAATTTTTTTGAGACACCCTGTATGTCATATGATGGGGGGGGGGGGGTGGATTGGCAATGGGCGATTCATAAGGTAACTACTGTTATGATAGCGTTGTGGTCTGCTTTATGGGGCTTTATGCAATGACAGTTGCACATGCGCAGTATGGAACGTATAATGATGATATCCTTATTGCCATAACAAAACTGCATTATTTACATGGTCACTTGACTTAGACTGCGTTCACACGATGCCGGCAAATTTTGAAAACGGTGAAAAATTCGACGGATAGGCCTCCTGTTCACACGAAAACGGCACATTTTTTGCCGGCAGATTTTGAAAACGGTAGATTTTGAAAACGGAACTCTAATCGGCACATTTCGGAAACGGCATCGTGTAAACACTTAAAAATGATGAAAATAGAACATTTTCAGACCCATTTGGAACGAGACTGAACGATTCTTAGGGTTTAGGTACACTTATTTGGCATCAAAGTCTTGCAATGAGCTTTTTGCCGGCAAATTTCCGACCGTTTTCAAATTGTTCCGGCATCGTGTGAACGCAAGCTCAAATTTTGCTACCGTCACATTTTTCATCGTTTTCAAAATGTACCCGCATCGTGTGAACGCAGTCTTAGTAAAGAGGCAACATAAGAACCATTTTGTAAGGCAACTGGTACTATTCTTAGTTCATGATTGTGGAACTTCAAAGGATACTTGCCTGAAGGCTTTGCCTGCGCACCTTGCTATCGACTACAATCATAAGCACTTTGATAACGAGTTTTCTTAGTAATACCAACCTGCAACACTCCCTGACTATTGTTATTTCCAGTAAGCTATGTTTTCAAAGAAAAGGTTCTGGCATTGTATTCAAATATTTCTGTGTTTTTAAAAGGGTTAGTGTTATTTTTATGTATAAGACAACACTGTCAACCCTGTTAACGATGTAGTGAATTTGAATACGACGCTAGAACCCTTTCTTTCTAATATTTCTTGACTTTGGTATTGCTAGAACAATAGGGGTGCCGTTTTGCAGGAAACACTCATTTTTCCCTTTCATCTGCCATAAATCAGCATTCACTTTTCAGATTGACTAAAACCAGATCTCAAACTCTTAGTTCAAGCCTGACCTATGCAACTGTACAAAAACTAAGACTGCTGAAAGTACAACTGTTGCACCGCAGCCACACAAACGCTGCAAAAGTTTTAGGCACACTATGCTGTTACAGCCAGAAACCACCGAATTGGACTCACCCGTCATGCACTCGAATTATTATTCATTATCATTAGTATCCATTTATTTATAGTAGGCATATACGTGAGCAGGTAAAGAATAGAAGCTAATTCAAACCTGCTACGAATTGATCGTGTTGGGGAAATTTTTCAGTAGAAGCCCAAAGATGCGTGATCCCTTTTTTAAAATCAGGATAACGCTATCTGCCTTGCATCTGTTGTCTTGATTGATAATAACTGAATTTTTAATTTTACAGGAGGCAAGAAAAATCAGTGAAGAGGAAGAAGAAAGGTATTGCGATTACTGATTTTCTCTAAGATTAGTAGACGATTCTGTGTTGTACTGAATGTCCCAAAAAATCAAGCTCAACTTTCATTGTAAATCTAAAGGACACAAGTCAGGGGTTGATAAAATCATTGTTAAAAAGCAACCTCAGCAACTGCTGAACACCAATCGTGAGTTCTTTCCAAATTGTCATGCCTCGAACTTTCACAAATTCGGCGATTAATCTTCATAAGTTAGGCCAAATATCGTCGCCATTTTGTATTTTGTACGAGTGTGCGAAGGCGCGATAAGGAGGCTAGCAATGTGGATGGTATGATATCAACACATTTGGCAGCCTCGTTCAGGTCAACGTGAAGTATCGTCATACAAAATTATGTCATTTTGCACTTCTTGGCAAGTGAAATACGTAGTTTCGCAGATTTAAAGGGGAACAAAATTGAAAAAAAGTACTACACACCATTCACAACAGCGTAACCTCTTGAATAATCAACAATTATACCAACCCCGGACTTGTCCTTTAAAAGAGAAAGTATAATATTTGTATCAATATAGAAATCCCCTTTAAAAGTAAATCATCTTCTTTATATTTTGACTGAATCATTGATCATTTACGTGCTAGTTTCAGTTAATAAGTATGGCCTATTTTAGATGCGGCATGCCGTGAGAATAACACCTTTTGCAATAAGAAATGACTAAATGCCACTTACAGAAGCATTCCAGACTTAGAAAATATTTTTATTTTAGATTAGATGATTATCGGAGGAAAAATGTACAAAAAATTTACTCATATCAGGCGCTATTATCTAAAGTGAAAAGATAAACTCTCGTAAGGAGGTGCTTTCGCCCATTTCAATCAATTTCCTACATCTGAAATGGGCCAGACTTACCGAAACTTCACTTAAATGGTGCCTAATTGAACTAATATCTCCAAACTGCAAGAATCTCAAATAGAGGTAGGCTGCGTCCTTTCATCATTTCTCAAGTACAAAGTCGTATTTTTTAAAAGAATTAATTAATTGTAATAAACCAACGACGTACAACACGCAAAACCAACTGTTTTTTTCTTTTTGGGACACCTCGTATAGTCCCAGCTGCCCGGAGCCACTGATGCTTGTTTCATAGTGAAGTGACTGTCATATATTGGTCTTGCCTGAGATCTAAATCTTCTTACTATCAAATTGAAAGACAGAAGTTTGCTTCTTGTTTTACTTTTCTCGTTCTAATTCGAAATTCTGTTTCAGCTGCTCGTGTTGTGCAGTCAAGATACAAGAATCCTAAGGTTTGCTTTTCCTTTTTTTTCAAATTTTGCGAATTATTCCCCCTTACGGGGCTTATTGCTCTCACGAATTAAAGTTGTTGTAACACAGTGGTGTAATCCTCTGACTTTGCAACCAGGCGGGTAAGGCTCGATCCGTGGGAAGGCCCCACCATTTTAGCATCATCACAAGGGATTGAGGACTCCATTAGGCCTTTTCTACTTCTATGATCCCAGCGCTTGGCGATAAAAACTGCAACTTTACCGTCATCTTCACGCTACTTTTCAAGGCTTGTCCAAATCTGTATGGAGTTATGTAATAAGAAGGAAAAAGACACGGACAAGGACTCTCTTAACAGGCAAGTGTTTATGTAAGAACACGACGATATAGCTACTGGAATAGTGAGGTTTTCTTAGTAGGCCTGGGTACATTCCGTTTGTAATTTCTCTTGATTACCAAGGAACCGAAGCCTCAAAAGCCCGCTGAAGCCACCCAAAAGCCTGGCAAGCCAACAGCCCACAGCTTTATCCACGATATAAGTGCCATTGCATCGAATTCTATAATGGAAGCACCAATGAAGGGAGCTGGAGCAAAGACGAAAAAGGCCAAAGTAACTTCGACGCCTTTCAACCCAGCAGCTTGGAGTGAAAAGACGAGAATGATCGCTGATGGTAGTTACTTAGATATATCGAGAAATGTTACAGTTGGACAGCATGATGTTATTCGTGACTTAGCAAAGAAGGAAAAAGAGGACAGGAGCTCAAAAGTTGGAAATTCTGCTTTAACGAGTAAAGGTGAAATTTCAAATCCGTTTTTTTTTGTTTTTATCGAGACTTTTTTCAGCAGTATTTTATCAGTCACTGTGTTCACATGTATTGTTGTCCTTTTCTCCTCTCAGAAATGTGGCTTCAGGTACTGCCCCCTTTAAGAATCTTTGAAAATGTTCGTGATGTGCACCTTTCTTTCATATTGTTATATCTTTATCACAGGAAAAGTATCTGGTGCTGATTCTGGAATTGTTCGAGGAATGCAGGTAAGACTACCAATTTGAATATATCTGATCATGCTTTGCCTTATGCAGTATTGGCTACTGTTCTTTGTTTAACTTAGTTAAACAGTCCGTGCAAAGTTAGCAGCTTGCATTTGAACTTGGCAAAAGATCCCATTCAAATCGTCTTTGCACATGCATCCTGAACTTGGATAGTCGTAGGAACAAATGCTGTGTCTAAGTGTTTTCTTTGTCCTATCTATAGGCAAACCTATTTACCATGTTGAACATTCCCTATATCATATAAAATGTTATTCTCCTTTTCATTCCATTGTAGCAAGCATAGGTTTTAAATCTTTAAATCGATGTAAAAAGGCGGATGTAAAATTCTGCGTCCTATTTCTTTAAACTGAATGACTTGAAAGAAACTTTAACCACTGTCCTATAATTCTACCGTTGGAATTTTCGGAAATTTTGATATTTGTTGAAGTTACAGCCTATTTTCTATTTCAGCTCATTTTATGATGTGACGTCATCAAATTTCTAAATCACAAACCAGAGTGAAGGGTTTTGCTTGATACCATGTTGTAGGCATTCATAAACTATAGTTTTCTTGCAAATTGTTTGATCCTTCGTCGACAGGTTTAGAAACTACGATAGTTTTAAACACTGCAATTCTGAAAATATTGAAGATTTCAGAAAAGTCCAACAGCAGATTTACTGTAAAATACTGCAAGTTTCTTTGAAGACGATCAGTTCAAGGAAATAGGTCAAAGAATTTTACACCCAGCTTTTTAAAGATTTGAAACCTATGCTATTGTATCGCTCGAAAGAATTTTTTCCGAGATGCATTGCATTCGAATTGCAAATCTTTAACGATTCTATAGGACTTTGATTAAATAACGCAATGCATCTCGGTAAAAAATTCTTTGCCGCCATCTTTAGCGCAATCGTCTATTATAGTTGCTGTGACTGTCATGACCTTAAGTGCATGTGCAGGAAGTTCTTTTTGTATTATTTTCTTATTTTCAAATTCGTTAGAAGCACGCTCGTGCATGTATAAATACCTTATGTTTGTATGATTTGATGACCCTTTAGGAACACGCTGAACCTGTCTCAGAGAAGCAACTAGAAATGGAATATTGCAGGATGCTTCAGGCGATGTATCTCAATGCAAAGGTAAGCGTCAAAGCCTAAATTTCCGTGTTTTATATGTGTTTTATGACTAATAAATATACGCAATAATATGTACCGACAAATTTACTAGGAACAAAAACATACATTATAGACAACAGACATACTACAATCTAGTTTTTTCCCTCTCTAGTCAGTTCTTTACACACTCCGGATCGAGCTATGCGTTTTTACACGAAATGATTGATTGTGTGGCGCTGTAACTGCTACCGCTGTTTGCACATTCGAAGATTCCTCAGATTCCAAGGAAATGTATATAAATATTGTTCGATCAAGGCTGTTTTGTAGAATAGCTAAAAGCTCTTTTTTCACGCTCACTCCTTGCACCTTGATGGTAGCTATGCTCAGTTCGGCTGCACAATTCCTCGAACACCATACATCTATCTTCTGGTGCAAACAATAAAATTTCCTCAAGCTAGAAGCTTAAAACACTGACGATCATGAAGTTTTAAGTATGCTATTTTAGGGCTTCTTCTTGCTGTAAGACTGATTATGTGGGAGCAAACATTTTTTCAGGCTCTGCATTACGGTCTGATTCCAGGTTTCAAGATCTTGACATGAATGGCTTTAATTGCGCCAATATAAAAGATCAGAAATAAGTTTAAGGCCAAATGGTCTGAATAGGCATTTTCAACGCTATCATTTGAAGTAAATGGTTGAACTAGATATTTTAGACCTTATTTTCCTTTATTTTGCGCCTCCATTCTGATTTCAAAGCTTGATCAATGTGGGTTAAATTCTCCCCAATACAAATGATTAGAAAATATTCTGATGTCTAAATGCACTGAATAGTCGTTTCAACAGCATCATTTGCAGAAAGTAGTTGAACTGGAATGTTTAGACATGATTTGCCCAAAACATAAATTAGATGAGATGCATACCGTAAGAGCCTTATTAAGCTCCCATCTTTATTAAGCTCCCTCTCTAATAAGCCCCTCCCCTTGAGCCAAAATTTTAAATAAGCTCCCCTCTCTATTAAGCCCCTCCCCTTTCAGCCAAGCTTTTAAATAAGCCGCCCTCTCTATTAAGCCCCTCCCCTTTCACCCAAGCTTTTAAATAAGCCGCCCTCTCTATTAAGCCCCTCCCCTTTCACCCAAGCTTTTGAATAAGCCCCCTCTCTAATAAGCCCCTCCCCTTACACCCAAGCTTTTAAATAAGCCCACCTCTCTATTGAGCCTCCATATACTGTATATCAAATTCCAGAAGTTACCGAAGAATTTCAATTTATTTAGCTTAAAAATGTTTGCATGTTAATTTTGATATAAACTGTGTCGAATTTATGTATTTGATTTGTAAAATTGTATGATGAATCCACAAAATATGAGGTGAAAGACTAATAAAGCTATCATATATATCCTTTTCCTTGAAAATTTTGAATAAGCCCCCTCGTTTCGTGTTTTTTCATGACTGTAAAAATGTTTGACAAGCAACTTTTTCTTTCAGGCCAAGGACACGTTTGCAAAACAAGAAAAAGAGGCAAAGGTTTGCTGATAGAAACATTATTTACTACCTGGTCTTTATAAAGACAAGACTTATTCAACAAAATCGCTCTCCTAATAGCGCAAGTTGGTAAATGAAATAGCCTTTTTCTATTCATAATAATTGTCCACTTCACCCAGAATGTTCCCTTTAATTCTTTACTGTTTCCATAGAACCAGATATACAACGTATGGCAAGAAAATCAGAGGCTGAAAGCAGAGGTACGGCAGTTAGAGCAAGCAATCGAAGCAAGGAAGCACACAATGGCATTAGATCAGTTATTAAAAGTTCAGGTAGGCAAAGTAGTCTCTCTTAATAAGACTTTTTGGGTCGTCATGAAGCTTATACCTGCATCAGGGACGTGCAGACCACGGGCAGAAGGTTTCTATCTCAAGTTTTGGCAGGGGTTTGCCGCCAGCATTTTTGAAATGGTACCGGTTGTAATAAAGATTTTTGTGAAAAATGCTACCCATGGCCAGGTTAATTTCTTGCTCACACCAAATTGCTTCTTCTTCCCAAGGCCAAATCCTTGAAAGTAATTCCCTTGCCAGGATCAAATTTTCCAAAATATATACCCCTTGCTTTATTAAAATTTCAAAAGATGATAGCTTATTTGAATCAGAATTTACACCCTAATCTAAAATAACACCCTTGCCTAGATAAAGATTTCCAAAAATTATATATACTGTAGAATAGACCAGAACCTCGAAATAGTATACACTGAAATGCGATGCATCCCTACATACCCTTACTATGTTAGAGCTCCACCCCCTCCCCCCCCCCCGTAAAGCCAGATATTCGCCAAACGTTTTCATGCACCGTTCTATAAGATACCTTTTTTACAGGATGCAGGCCTACGACCAATAGAGGAATCATTAGATAAACTTCATAATAACTACCTTACTATGGGTGAAGCATTGGATAGCACTAGACATTACATGCCAGTAGAAGATGTTATCATCCCAGACGAAGGTACATATATTTTATTTCATATATCGATCGATCCAATAAAAATTGAACATTTTTGAAATATCACCAAAAATTGATTATGTTTCTCCGATCACAAAATTACTTTTCGTGTTCTTGTATCAAAGATTAAATTATTCTCAGGACTTATCTTTACCTTATTCCTAAGGAAAAAAGACAGTGAAATCGCTGCTTGAAAAGCCGTCCTTTTTTAACTCTGACATTTCATGAAAATAGTGAATTTTCACGAAAAGCGATTTTTTGCGTTTTTTAATCTTTGATGATAAAGACAGTTTAATCAGACGCAGGCTAACAAACTGAGCGGTTGCAAAGATCAAATATGCAACTTTAGGGCCACCCTCTGCAGTGTGACAACAATTTGTGACCACCTTCTGCACTAAACACTTCACAAAAGCAGGAATTCCCACAAGGGCTCAACTGCAAACAGAATTTGCAATATGTGTCAAATCACTTGCACCTTGACACCATGGACGAAGAGGAATTTCTAAAATCGGCAACATGCTGAAAAAGATTAGTAATTTTTCAAAAAGTCTCATTTGCACAATTTTTCATTTCTGAAATCATCTGAACAATTTCCTACTGCTTCCTAAAAATTCTAAATCACAAAATTAGTAGATACTTTATTTTCTGTGGCAAGTCTATGGTCTTAGATACATGGTGTTAAGTACCTTCTCAGTAGACTCTTTCAGTTTTATGAAGTACGAAAAGTAATTCTTAGATTTCTGAACGTAGCCCATAGTCAGCTAACTTTCCACAAATGGAAAGTACTGTTGTAGAAAATTAGATTAGTGAGACCTTTGTGGGCGGAGCAAGCATAGGCGCACAATTTTGAGCAAAGGAAACTCTGGGTGAGATAACGGTAGCGAGAACAATACGAAAGGTAGATTTTTGTTGCTTTTTTGGTTTCGTTTACAACCCCCTACAGAATACAGATGAAGCATTCTGAATATTGCCGTGAAGAAAGAGCATTTCAGTAAGGGTAAATTTGATTACGTTGCTGTTCCTCCAGACCTTGCTATAACTCTTAGCCCCTCCCGTTAAACAAGTATGCTTGCAAGTATTTGGTAAAAGTTAGTGAAAAATTGTTTGAAAGTCTCCAGTTCCCGTCTGTACTTTTTTTACTTTGTGAAGGATGGTAAAATGATGAAAATCGACCGCAGTTTGCATTTTCTTTTCTTCTTGAAATTTCTCTCAAGCCCGAATTTCTTTGGCTCAAAATTGTATTCATATGCTAGCAAAACATTAAACAACAACTGTTAGTGAAGCTCATTTTTAGCTTCAGGTTCTGAGGTTTCAGCAGATGTTATGCTGCATTGGTTAACTACATTCGTATTGATCGCTGTCTATCAAAAACCACTAAATCTACCGAAGGCGAATAGAACTTACCTTGGAAAAGATACAATCAGATTTATAGGGAAACAGTATGGGAGACAAACAACGCTCTGCATTTTTGACAGGCCACGATAAATCGTATACTAGATCAATTTGCAAGCTTTATGAGTTAATCCTTAGCTAAGATCCTCAATTAGATGCTAGCAGGTTTCGTACATTTTAGTCGTCTATTTTAAGCGAGTTTCTTACAACTTTCGATTTCAAAACACTGAAAACTTTAAGAAAACGTTTTCTGACCGTTTTCAGTATTTTCAGAATCGAAAATTTTAAGAACTCACTTATAGGTCCGTGAATAGAAGATTTAAAAATTTGCAAAACATACTTGCATCTAGTTGAGGATCTTAGCTAAAGATTAACTCCAATCTTCAAAGCGGTTCAGTGTACCATTTATCGTGGCCTGTCAAAAAACATAGCTTATTTTGGCGCACCCCGTTTTTGCTTAGAACATTGTATGTATTTTTGTAAATAATCAAAAAATCTTCTTTTGTGTGTAGAGGGGTATCGCCCTGGTTGAGGGCAAACGCGTTTTGGCCGATTTGAACTCTCTTGCGTTTGTTGCTGAATAACAGGCGTTTGGGCCTAGTTAAAACCAAAAAGTTTGCAAAAATATTTTGGTGACTCCATTTGCTTAACATTTCCTTGTTTGTGTTTCTTAAAACTCCGTCCACAAACAGAGGGAGAAGTGCACAAAGAAGCTCACCTAACATGTAACTTTAAGCATCCGCCATTTTTCCTTTCACATTTTGTTGCACAATTTTCTTTTTGCTTGGTTCCTTGACGTTGTTAAAACTTTCACAGCAAACAAATGGCCTCTTGCCAAGCTCCACTTGTCCAGAATAAGTACTTAACGTAAATTCAGAGATATGGCATCCGCTTCCGCCACGAGGGGCTACTTTTTGCACCCCGTCTGATTGACCTAAAGTCGCCCTGGTTGAGGGTACTGTGGTATCTTCCGGTTCTTGAACGAAATCTGCATTGTAAACGCATGACAGGCGACTACTATTTCCTGCAAAAGGAAATATTATGGGGCAAAAACAGGCTTGTTCTATCAGTGGACTGTAAAAACTATTTTTTTAATCATAAATTGATTTAAGCATCGTTCAGTTCACCGAAGGAGGAAAACTTGATGTCAGTTTGCTTGAAAAATCTTTGAACGAAAGCGGCAACAAAGGTCAGTGTTTAGGATAACAAAACACAGCAAGCACAATCAGAAAACATTTGATAACAACAAAAACTCTTTAATCGTTGATATGCTGCTAATTTTCGCATAAAGTTATCTTAAATTTACCTGAAACCATGTGAAAATTTGCATACCCTCAACCAGGGCGACGTTGGAAATTTAGGCCCTCTCGACCACTCTGTTCTCGAGTAGCTCGCTCTTGAAGACAGCATCACCAATGGCAAATATATTCTATATCAACAACAGTGAAGAGTTTACGAAGGTGTTCATGGTAAGTTTCGTTCTGAAAATTTTTTCGTTCAACAGGAATATTCTACCAACGTGAAATACCCTCAATCTGGGCGACACCCGTCTAGTGCAATTGTACAAAGATAGACAAGTAGATAAAGTAATGCGAATGGAAATAAACACGAAGTAGATATCAGTGTAAATATTTCAATTCGCATCAAAGCGCTTATATTTTACATTATTTACTTTTTATTTTGTAAGTGGTTGGTTTAATTAACAATCATAGCTGTAATTTGGCATCAACTTTTAATGAAAGAATTAATAACTGAAAATAATATTGATAATACACTCTTTTAGTATCGTGTCAAAAAGTAAACCAAAGACAATGTCTGTCATCGTTGTAAATTCTTCATATATTTAATCTGCATATTAATGGCATTGAATAATTTGGCAATTTGAGGCATAAATGAACTTACTTCTCAGTTAGAAATTAATTGTAATCAGATTCTGCTACTTGCAGGAAGACTGATATCTGCTTTGAAAGAAAGCCAAATGCTTCTTGCGGAGATCTCATCTTACACTGGCACGAAGGAGCATGACGTAAGTTCGAATTCAGCTATAGCTTTCAAACGTCATTTACAGTCTGTTTCCAGTTAGATATCAGGTGAGATTTGTGATTATGCAGAACACTTTCATTGTTGTTATTAGCAGGCATTTTTTCACTTGACATCTAGATTAAGACAAGAAAACAAAAAACAATAAAATGAACAGTGAAATGACTTACTGAACAGAGAAACACGTTTGGTGAAGAAACCGAAAACTAATCCCAAACGTCGAATTTCTTCCGTACATATAACTACTTTCTTAAAGAAATCAAAGAATGGTAATAGCTAGGCCAGTGTCGAGGCAGAAAATCAACATTTCGATGGTGATCCTTACTTGAAATTGAAAGCTTTCTTTCAGCTCCAAGTTTTAAATTCCTATTAAATGAATAATAACTAAAGTGTAGACAGTACGAAAACTTGAAAATATGAGAGCAAATTCCAAAGCATTTTGTTCGAGGTATGGGCAATGAATGGCAGTTTTCTTATGCACAGTGCATTTGTGTCACAGATTACTGTTTTAGATCTACAAAGGAGAAACTGCGTAAAATGACGTCATCGTGCAATCTCAGATAAGGAAGTATTTGGATAGATAAACTTTTTGAAATGATAAATCAAGAGTTTGAAGTCCAAAGAAGAAAATATCAAGTGTTGCTTAATTTCGGGATCTGTTTCAGGGAGTCAAGAGGCTCACAGTTACTAGTTTTCGCGCATGTGTACGCAGTTTCTGCTGTCTTTTAGATCTTGATTTCCTGAACAGCTTGCAATCATTATCCTTTTAGGAGCGCCCTTGAAGGTATATGGTTTCTATCTTCATGATTCAAGGACATAAGTTTATCTCAAATGAAATTCCCTTGCCTAAATCATTGTTTCATCCTTAACACACTGAGTATTGTAACTACGAGGCTCTACTGTGCCTCTGAATACTTTAGCTGCTACTTGCGTTTCAGATTGAGAAGATGGCAACAAATCTCAATCAAATGGTAGAAAAACTCACATCGGAAATAGCAGAACAAGACAGGTAAAGAATCCTTGCATATAATCTTTTTCTGTCAGGCAATTTCAGACACCTTGAGATTTTTCTACTTTTTAAAATAATTTTATCATTTTGAAGTATTCATACAGGTCGCAAGATTCATCTAAATGTTTTTCAATATGACATTTTATAAAAAGCAAATATAATTGATTATATAGGAACCTATGGATTTAAAGGACAAGTCCGGGGTTGGTATAATTGTTGATTATTCAAGAGATTACACTGTTTTGAATGGTGTGTAGTACTTTTTTCAATTTTTTTCTCTTTTGATCTGCGAAACTACATATTTCAATCTGTTAAAAAATGCGAAATGACGTCATTTTCTATGACGTTTGATTTGATTTGATTTGATTGATTGATTGATTGATTGATTGATTTCATTTATTTAAGGAGGGTTGCCCTTCGGCAAAAGCCGTTTTTCAAGGGGCCGTCCAATAAAAACATTATTATTATTACAAAAATACCAAAGAAAACTACCCTAATCTAATTACAATGAAAACCATACTATTAAAAACCTATTTACAAGAAATGATCATTTACATACATACTAAAAAATCATATGCACAAACGTCACTTCATGTTGATCTGAACAAGGCTGCCAGATGTGTTGATATTATACCACTCACATCGCTAGCCTCCTTATCGCGCCTTCCCACACTCGTACAAAATACAAAATGGCGACGATATTTGGCCTAACTTACGAAGATTCATTAACCAACTTATGAAAGTTGGAGGCATCAAAACATAGAAAGAACTCTCGATTGGTGTTCAGCAGTTGGTAAGGTTGCTTTTTAACAATAATTTTACCAACGCTGGACTTGTCCTTTAAAAAGGCAAATTTACAATACAGGAGCAAAGTTCAGGAAACAAAAGAAAATAATAGGGAATAAATGCTGAAATGAAATAATATGCTGTAGTGTATCTCCTCATTCACGTCGTTGGATGAATTATAATGTGAATCAAGTTACATCAATTCCTTTTTTTCGATAGGTGTCAAGAGTTATTGATAGCTGCAAATTCTTTGACGAATCAAGAAAGATCGTTACAATCACATGTGCTTCAGAGTTAACCAGGAATTTGATGTAACAGTCAAAATTCTATCGGTAATAGCATCACATTGCTTGTCTTACACAATGACAGTGATCAAGGGAATTGTAGAATGATTGGTGCCTGATGAAGAATGGCTAAGCTAGTCGTGCAGATAGAACGTCAATGACCCAATAGGTTTGTTATCAGTAAACTAGTGGCGAAAGGTAAGAAAGAGCTCATGCTCATCCAAACGTTAATAATGTTTATGACGAGCAACGATACTTCGTAACGGAATGATCATGAACCCATTAGGTCTGTCGATGAAGTATCAAGGAACTTTGTATGCCAAGAAATTTTTTGCATAGAAGAGAAATGGCCTACAGTAGATACCCGCATTATACCACTAGGTTTTTCTTGGGCAGCCTGAATAGGTTCTTAATTAAGTGGCTGCTATTCTAAATTCCAGCCTGCAAGGTTCTTAAAGAGGTTCTTACATACAGCACTCACCTTGCACACATTAATACTGTTTTCAGCACAAGAAATTTAAAGACTTTTTGAGGATTCCTTGAGAATTCCTGAGAAAATTTTTAGGTTAGAATTATTGTTAAAAATCTGATATAGTCTTTTGTACCACAGAAGAATTCTGATCAGCATTTCAAGAATTCTTGACGGTTGTGAGGAATTCTGAAAACATTAAAATCTGTTATATGAGGACCTCCCCTAGTGTCAGCCTCTGAGAGGTTCTTATTTAGGGGGTCTAGAATATTGAGTTTCAGTCTCAAGGTTCTTATGAAAATAGGTTCTTTTATGTGGGTTTCTACCGTATAAGATTAGTTGTATACCGGTTGGCCCCAAAAACTGACAGAACCAGTTGGAGAAATTTAAACCAACCTCCAAATAGAGTGATTAAAACTTTGTTTAGTTGCTAAAATGCCAATCTACATTGCCATTATTTTTGTAATTTTCATTGAATCTTCATACTGTCAAATCGTTTTCAGAGGAAGAAAAATTACAGTCGAAGAGTTTGATGTGTTAGCGAATTTTAAAACATGTAAATTTCTTTGAATAAGGAGTGTTTGGCTTGTCAGCCCTCTGGGGTTTCTCTACAGAAGAGTCTCCGTTCTCCCCTTATCCAGATATCCTGGACCACTATTCCACTTAATACATTCATTGCAAGCACAAATATATGTAGTAGACTTCAGAGTTGATTGTGGGAATGAAGATGAAACTTGAAACTTATTTATGAAGGCTTTCTATAGCTCCAAGAGCTGGTAGTTTCAACTAAGACTGCGTTCACACGATGCCGGCACATTTTGCAAACGGTGAAAACTGTGACGGCTGCAAAATTTGAGCTAGCGTTCACACGATACCGGAACAATTTGAAAACGGTAGGAACATAGATGGCAAAAACTCATTGCAACACTTTGATGCCAAAGAAGCTTACCTACACCCTAAGAGTCGATCAGTCTCGTTTCAAAAGTGTGTAAAATGTTCTGTTTTCATCATTTTCAGGTGTTTACACGATGCCGCTTCCAAAATGTGTCGGTTAGAGTTCCGTTTCAAAATCTACCGTTTTCAAAATCTGCCGGCAAAAAATGTGCCGTTTTCGTGTGAACGGGAGGCTCGGGGGGGGGGGGTAACTCAACCTATTATGTGATGGGGACGTGCCATTTTGCCCGAAAAATTGGTACCCATAATTCCATAAATTCTGGTGGATTTTAGGGCCACGATTCCACAAATTGAATAAATATCTGGGCCATGATTCCGGAAATTATGAAAAATACCCTGAAAAGGACACCCATAATTCCGTGAAAGGTAAAAAAATTGTGAAAATTATACCCATAATTCCGTAACGGTTTGAAAAAAGTACCCCTAAAAAATGGCACGTCCCCGTACCACGAACAGTACTAAGGTACCCCCCCCCCGAGACGGGAGGCCTATCCGTCGAATTTTTCACCGTTTTCAAAATGTGCCGTCATCGTGTGAACGCAGTCTAAATCTTTACTTTTCCAATTACTGACTGCGATAAAGAGGCAAGTAAAATTTCTGTTTGGCTAAACATTTAGATACCGAACACCGTTTGCATCACTCATGTTGGTCGCATATGTTATCCTGTATAACAGAGTGCCTCAGCTCACTTTTTGGGTAACCGGGTATTTGATATTTGATAAAGGACTTTTTTGACCCTGAAATAAAGAGCAAGTAGCGTTAAAAGTCATGCAGCAAAGATTTATACCTAGATATGGACAACTGTTTCTATTGTTTACATAACTTGTTCAGTTTGCAGATTCATGCATTTGATGTAAATATCACATCGATTAACAATATCATAGATTTTGATTCTCTTCGAGTCTTGCTGAAGGCAGAACTTTAGGAATCTTAGTATGGACCGACCTGAAAGTAAATGAACCGAGATATGGCGAACTGGTCTAAAACAGCACAAAAGAATTCATTCATTCATTTCATTCATTTTTATTTATTTAGGCACGGTAGCCCCGTCAGTCCATGAGAACTGCTTAAACAATGACACGTGCCTATTCTTTTCATCGATCAAGAACATCAGATACAATAAGTTATACTTAGATTGAGCCAGTCCTCCTAGTTTGCCAGGCTTTATATGAGCCTGGCTAACGGGCTGGCTCGGCAAGCGAGCTGAATTTACTCCAGTGTTTATATGAAAAAGTCAGCCCTCTTAAGTAAACAGAAATTGGCCACGTGCCAAAAAGTGGCACGTACCTACTGTCTAAGTAAGAAGCGCATGAGCAGTAAAGACGGTTGTGTCTCATTGGCCAGCATGAAATGTTTATTCAGGCCAACCTCCATCAAAGCCAATTGTAGCGACTGGTTCGTGAGATTGCCGGTGAACCGCAGGAAAATTGATCTCCATTTGTTCGCTCAGCTGCTAGCGAGACAATAGAAATTGAAATATAATATAATGTTGGTGATTTTCCAAACCGGATTACATTTTGGAGAACCCGTTATAGACAGGTCCATCGTTTAAATGAAATCGTTTTGGAAGATGGAAGGTGGCACCACCGTGGCACTGGATTTCGCATTGTAGTGAAGATCAGACCTGCCACGAATAAGAAGGCCCGACCAAAAGACTGGGCCATTCTTGAGCATTTGCTTGCATCGTAAACTGCAGTGAACGAGATATTTTTGGAATTTTTTGCACACGTGGACCATTTGGCATAGCAGTCGTAGGAAGGGATTTTTTTCTATGGGGCATCATACAGGATCCGTTGTTCGTAGATATTAAAACTGTCTTGTTATCTGATAAGGAAGATCATTGCGCAGGATGTTAAGTCGACCTGAGCCGATGCTACTCTAAGTTGTGCTTCTTGGCGCAAATTTGTTACTTCGTATTTCTCAAATATGACTATTGGTCGCGTCATTAAGTTTTTGACAATGAATGCATCAAATTCTTGCTAGGATCAGACAATTTCAGCACTCAATTCTGCTTTGTTTCTACTTTATTGCCTGCAGTATGGTGTGGGATGGAGCATTTCGCCCACTGCATCACGTGCAAGGTAGCGTTAAGCATGCTTCTATAAAAAGATTCTCTTCTGCAGCAGATCTCCTGTTGATTCGCAAAGTTTCGAGCTTTTCAATAATCGCAGATATTTATAAACCATTAATGATTGAAACTGCGCACCTTATTTCAATGGGGATATTCATATTTTTGCGCAACTTTTTGTGTAAATCTGAGCAAGCGCTGCGCTCTGAGTTGTGCTGCCACCGCGCGAATATTCACAAAGTGTCGAAATTCTGAGTAGCCACTGATGAGCAATCCAAAGCGTTCAAGCATGAAAACATTGAAAACTTGAGATGGAAGCCAATTTGCAGATTGCCACAGAATCGAAAAGACCAAAATATCTTATTCTGACCTGGCAAGATGGTCCAGAAAATTCATTCTAGACATTTGCTTGTATGTTAAACTTTTGTAAACAAAACATTCGCTGAGAAGTTGTCGAAAAACGAATTAGTAAACATTAACTTGCCTCTCTTTCCCAATTAACTAGCAAGGGATCTGTTTCTTCAGGGTCAACAGTCCTGAATACGATTCTCATCAATTATGTATGAGCCAATGATTCAACATATTGATTATCTCTTGATCTTATTGGCTGCCAATGACCAGCTTGGGCAGTGATTGGCTGCTCAGTGAGCAAGGCGCGTTCTGATTGGTTATTCACTAGTCTGAACAAGCACCCGGGATCAAATAAAGAAAATGATGCGATGTTTTGCTTCCAACGCTCCAATAGAGGAACCGGTCGAAAGTTTTTACGGAATATTTGAACCGTGACAAGTGATTTTCGACAAGGGAAATTTTACATTTCGCTGCAAAAAAGGAGCTAAACTACGAAAAAATAAAGGTAAGAATTGCACCGGAATGGCTTTTATGTTGTATTACCTTTATATGTAATTCTGCTGGCAGAACTAACCTTGTAATTTTTTCATTAGAATCATGTTTTAGACGCATTTTTGTATGCCTAGGCCAATTGTTCCAAACGTTACAGGACTGCAGCCATGCCGTCTTCAAGTGCAGTTAATATCTTTCTATCCACCAAGCTCTGTAATTTGCAAATCCAAAACATTGCAGTTTTATCGAAGCAGAAGTTTGGACGATAACAGGCCTCTCTTAGTGGCCTACCCATAACACTGATAAGCTTAAGGTATTATCAGACTCTTGATACAATATACAGCGCGCGATATCTTCGAAGTGTGTTTTAGGTTTAGCTACTGAAGTGTCATATGCAAAAGAGGTGTTGCGACAAGAAGAGCATCGAAACAGAGGTGTTTGTCAAAGACAGCAATTCACTAATTTCACTTTTGGTTCTTTGTCAGAAGACTGATTTAAGCTTATGATTTTATCAGACATGTACCCTGGATATAGATTACAGCTCGCAATATTTCAAAGCTTTTTTCTCATTTTGGGAGGTATCGTAGTATGCGAAAGAGATGTTCCAACAAACAGAGCATTCTATATCGGATTCCGCGTCAGAGATTTTGTATATCTTTTTGCATTTGTTCATCTTGATTACATACTGCCATTTCTTGCTTTTCAAAAGAAAGTACTTTGCTGGAGATGTTTGCTAACCGCTGTGGATTCGTAACATTCCGAGACCTTTCTCGCGACACATTAACATAAACGATACATGATCTTCATACCGCTTATGACTTTAGCTCAAAAGCAATGCAAAGGGATCCAAAATACCTGCACTTTGCAGCGCTCAGTTTGGAGACGTTAGATTCAAAGTTACTTGCACTTTTGTAAGCAAAGTGAGCTGATTCTACAGTAAGTCCCGCCTTTAAGAAACTCAATTCACAAAGGCAAGCCTGATTGGTTTCTTACGCGTTTACCACATAGCTTATTCATCATTCGTGAGGCTTCGTTTCGTACAGAGTTGATTACCACCTCAAAAACTGCCGCTGAATGTTTATCATAGAGCGTTTCCCGTACATCATCTTCATTCGTTACTTTCCCTTGGAATAACACAAGGGTCAAGTTTAACTGCAAATGACCAACTAGTAACAACTTACTTCAAGCATTTTTGGTCGGTTCGCGCTGTTGGTCTCTGTATAGACGAAAGAGCTGTTCAAGAAAGTTCTCAGGGACGTAGAAAGCATCTCAAACTTGGGGCATGACGCTTCGAGGGCACATTTTTCCTTAAGAAAAGAGGGCATTTTCTAAAAATAAAAGGGCACTTCTTTGTTTATTGCAAATTCTTGGGGCTGCACTTGCCCCCAGTGCCCCCCGGCTCCTACGTCTATGGAAGTTCTGCAGTGATCTCTTGCCTTCGTAGAAAGATCATCAGTGATGATGAAGCTCTTGTAATTAATCCTATTTTCTTTATTTTAGAAATAAAT
Organism: Aurelia sp. 3 sensu Dawson et al. (2005); assembly: GCA_964020215.1. Lineage (NCBI taxonomy): Eukaryota > Metazoa > Cnidaria > Scyphozoa > Semaeostomeae > Ulmaridae > Aurelia > Aurelia sp. 3 sensu Dawson et al. (2005). Next base: position 14,987,485 of record OZ026585.1, read on the forward strand.
ATGGTTTGGCTCAGGACATTGCTGTCCGCCCTTATTGTAGCGGCAGTAAAAGGTTTGTCGATTTAATTAATTTTAAGATGACTTACTAACAAATAGTCTGCCTGCAGACTTTGCGTTTCCACTGCGAGGGAGAGTAACTTCTTTACAGCAGACAGGCAAAGTGCAGATTCCACCAAAGCACATGTCGCAAATTGATGTCAGATGACAAAAGGCACGAATCCGGAATACGGAGGCATGCACGAAGTCTTGTATGAGCAATTTAACTTTATCACAGTTCTCACCTGACATCAATTTTGAATCGGACGTGAATCTTTGAAGTTTATCTCTTCGACGGCTTGGCTGTACAGGCATTATTGGTCCGAGGAGGAGGAGGGTACATGACCTGAAGATGGACGGATGCTTCGTTTTCTGATAGCTTCCCTCTTCTAATTACCAAAATTTGCCGTACCCTCTTTTACCATGAACTTGAAGAAAAGGGCGGAGAAGCAACCATTTTCAGCAATTTTTTTGCCGATTTCAGCCAAATTGACCCTTTTTAAGGCCAATAACCCTCTTATTTGCGACACATACACTTTTTAGCACGTTATGTACCTCCCCCCCCCCCCGCCCGTATCATTGGTAGAACATGTCTGAAGGTTTTGCCACTATATGAAAATTGGAATCCAACGAAATGTGAAGATACTTGAATATTTCGACGCCTTCATTAGCCTCGTCCATCAACTTTATCTTCAACTTCAAAACCCCGATAACAATTGATGCGACAAGATTTTTTTACATGATTGTCGACATATGTTTGCTGATGTGACAAATGTTCATCATCTTGTAATTATCTTAACTGCTGTGTGATTTTACCGCTGCAAGCTATCTTCGCAATGTACTACTACCATCTGTACTTTGAGGCATACTGTTGGGTTCAAATTTTTCAAATCTTTAAAAATGTGGGTGTAAAATTATTTTGCATTTTTCTTTGAATTGCATTGCATGCCTTGTAAATCTTTTTACAGATGGATGTTATCACTATGCCCTACTTTGATCGAACAGTTGCGAGGACCCATGTGCTCAATTTTGCTGGAAACCCTATGCCCTATTTTGCTATTTTACTTGTGAGGACCCATGCCTAATCATGATCCTATGTGGCCATAAAGCTGACTATCAGATGATAAGGAAGTAGTTTCTGGTCTAGCTTCTGTTCGTGTTTTTTTTTTGCTGGTCATTCGTATCGCTGAGGATCATGGTTAACCAGGGATCTTTAGCGAAGAACAGATCTGAATATCTGCAACTTTGTCTTTCAGGAGCACCTTTCCCGTTCCCTTATCCATACCCATTCCCAGATCCACAATGCTGTGCACCTGGACCATCATGTATGAACCCGTGCGCACCACCTCCACCTCCTCCCGCACCATGTTGTATGCCGGCACCTTCTTGTATGAACCCATGCCAGCCTGGTCAGATGCCTCCAAATCAACCTCTGGTATTTGCACCATACCCAGGTATGTATCCAAAGCTTTTTCCAACCTTAACGTAAAGAGTAAGTGCCTAATGTTTTTGGCGAAATCGTTTGATGTCAAGGCATTTAAAAGCTTTCTTTCCGAAGTAACTATGGAACATATTTGGCGGATAAAGTAAAATTTTAAATGATTAAAAATACTCATGTTTTAAAGGGAATGTAAGCATATGCAAGCCTTTGTTAACAACAGCCGTGCGAAGAGAGTAGGCTTCGGCATACAGCAAACCATGTTTAGGTAACTAATCTATATCAACAGGTAAAAATAATGTTTCATTGGCTAGAATTTCATTGCAAGTGGCTTGAGCCAATTTCATATGCTTCTTTACCTTTGAATGCTTATTATCTTCAACAACTGCAAATGCTTAGGTGTAGACTGATTTGGAGAAGAGAACTGAAATGATTGAGAAGGGACTATAGCTGAAAGGCCAATGTGTCGCTGGGAAGCACCTTTTCTAAGCAGGAGGTCTGTATGTGTTCGTTTGCTTTGCTGCCTATTTGTTAGTTTGCGTCTTTGTGGCACTGGCAAAGTAAGTTCTTTGACGTTGCTGTAAATATGCCTTATTTTTATAACGGTAGATGTTAATTGTACTTGGCAATGAATATCCTCCCAATGAATCCAAGGGATATTTTCCTTTCCAACCGACTATCTTAAGTCAACCGACTATCCTATCTTAAATGCTGCAATCAACTTCCCCCTCTTGAAGATTCTTTTATTTCATTTGCAGGTGAAATAACATTCAAACTTATGCAAAAATGGGATCCTGCATATCTTGATCATATGTCACCTGCATTTTTAATTCTTGAGGGAAATATCAGAAGTGCTGTAAGTATAGTTGAAAAACGGACCATGAATGGTACCTCTTTCTTAATTTTTGGAAGATGTTAGGATACGGCCATCTTTTCGAATAGTGGTTTTAATTCTACGATCCATTAGTATAAGAACTAGAATGGAAAGAATCGTTTTCATGTTCGAAGAATGAAAACATTATGGAAGGGGTTTTGCTTGACGGGAAGGAATACACCGAGCTACCTATGCAGATAGGAATCAGGAACATTGTAACATTTGGCATTATTTGTGCACACAATCCAAGCAATGAATGTAGCATCTGAGATATTAACACATCTGAACAATTCAGAGATATTTTGGCTGTCTTTCAACTAGCAGTTGATTCCTAAATTGAACCTCCCCAGTTTATATCCTGAAACAATTCCAATATACCAAAAATAATTCGCATTGATCCATTTGAAATAACTGGGTATAAACTTGCCATACATTCAACGGGCCTTATTGGACGCTTTCTACTGTGGATCAGGGAGCGCTGCTCCCTCCTGTGGACATAGTATCTACCGAAAAGTAAAACTGACTCTCTACCGTCTTAAGACAATGTTCCTCTCAAGAAGATATTTTTACAGGTTGAGTAGAAAATGTTGAAACAGAAAGTACGCCATCGAAATTGAAAACTAAAATGTTAATCTATCAGTCAAAGGCTACCTTAGACGTGAAAACTTTGTCGGTAAAATCACTCATTTCGGGTTTTGTATGGTAACGTGAATTCCACGTTCGATTGTGGTCCATGATTTATTTGCTATTGAAGTATGAATTCAGTACAATGGTCTTTTTCAGAAATAGAATTTAGATGTAAATGGCAAGTAAATCATGGACCGGGATCGAGCGTGGAATTCTCGTTCCGTACAAATCCCCTACCAGCATCGTTCTCTTTTCTAGATCTGAAAGTTGATAACCCTTGCTGAGCAAATTTTCACGCCGAATAGCCTAGGTTAGGCTTTGACTGATAGATCAGCATATTAGTTTGAATATCGGCCGCGTACTGTTTATTCCACAGCCTACCTAACTTTTTAACTCTTTTTTACTCCGCAAATAGAGCAAGCAGACTATTATAACACATAGAACCAATCAAATTAGTAACCTTGTCATCACTTGATCAGTTTCAAGAAAATTTGTTCATATTCTCCAGAAGATCTAAGGAATATCGGTCTCAATAGTCTCCTTCGTGACAAGCTTTGTACTTCAGAAGATTTTTTGCTAATTCGGATATTTCTCCAACAGATCCAAACCGTCGTTGGACCAATGACTCAAGTTTCAAATGTTTATTTCAGGTATACATCACCGATTTTTCAAGCAAACATTTCTGTGTTCACTCGAGCGAATACGAACGGGCGAGAATCGAATAAGTAGGACATTCACCACCTATGTTTAAGAAATCGTACCTCAACCGAGTTGTAAAATGTCAATTCGTTCCAAGGGTGTTAGGACACGGATGTTTTGATTGATTATTTATTTACCTTGTTTCGGCGCCTCTGTCTTGTTTTCTTATCTTGTTTTCTGCTCTGTTTCGTTTTCAACTAATAAGTAAGTAAGTAAAGTAAATATTAATTCGCCACTTAAAAAGTATCTACAAGTTATTATAATAAATATAGAAAATAGATACAATACAATACAACATAATTTGAAGGTTAAAAACGTAAAAGAAAAACACCCCTAATTACAGTGGCAGGGATAGTATTAAAGGGCCAAGCTGACTTTATTTCCATAATGATTCCCTAAGAGGTGCTTGTATAACAGAAAAGATGGGAAAAAAAACAAACAAACAAACAAAACAAACAAAAGCTTTGTAGTTGTTATCAGTATAAATACGGTTTATGCGACCAGAAAATGGTTGGGAGAGATGAGGAAGGGTTTAGTAGAAGACGTATATGTCATCTTCCTCTTTTTGTATATTTTGGAAAAAATTTTCTTTGATCTTATGTTTGAATGTGTGGAACTGAGCATGGGTTATGGCCCAATCGCTCTCAAGTTATTCGAATATAACTTTCTTGTATTCCTGTGTCTAAGTGTACCTTCTCAGATTTAATATTCAGTGATATCTGTCTTGTAGGGAAGGATATGTACCCGGTAACCCAACAGCCCGTCCAAAGGTAGTCGTACATTGTATGGTAAACGGAGGATCTGATGCTGCATCATTATTGGAAATGGCAGTCACCCCTGATGGCTCACTAGGAGATGGACTTAAAGTGTATAAAGATTCTTTTAACGCTTACTAACTGGAGAATTATGTCTCTCTTTGTACAGGTAAAATTACAATTCACCTTGTAGGTTATTCATTCCATCAATTTTTCTACCTTTCCGGCACCCCCTTCAGTTAATCAGTAATTGCAAACTGCTTTACCCCAATGAAAGTCCTCCTTGAACGTCTAACGGAAGCTTTCCCTATTCCGCATTTCAGAACACTATTGGTGCAAATTACGTTTCAGAATTCGATTGCATTGTTGGTTGCATTAATTCTCTTTACAAGTGCTTAAAAAAATTTGAACTTAGGAAACGGTTATGAATCTTAAAAGGGACAAAAGTGGAAGCAATCAAGGAGAAATGTAAAACTTTATAGAATGATTTTAGTCGATCTGAAATTTTCAGAGGAATTTATGGTCGGGTCTGAATATGAAATGCCAAATATTTTGATGTTCTCAAACTACTTCAAATTCAGTATACTTTCCCTCTATTTATTTATCAAGTTCATTTAAAATTAGACATTGGATTCTTCCGTCTATTAAGCCATCTCATTTTCTTCAGTGCTCTGGGGGATGAGGGTAACTACCATATATTCCGGTATGGGATGTGCCATTTTGGGGGTTCCCTTCTTCAGGCAGAAAATATATTTTGGGGTGTCATTGTTGGTAAAATCACAAATAGCCATAAATTTTCGGGTGTCATTTTAGAAAGAAAACTCTTTAGGATATTGACTTTGATCAAATTTCACATACTTGGTTAAAATTTTGGATTGTTGTTACAATTTTAGGGTATATATTTGTGTGGCCTGTAAATTTTTGTATCGTTTTCGAAAAATTTATATATTTTAGGGTGTGATTTCAGATGCCGAAATGGCACATCCCCGTCACCCGCCTATTGAAGTTACCCCGGGGGTGCTAACGAGGAGTTTTTACTCTTTCCACAAAAAGGTTTCACTGTTTGGAGTCTGAGAAATTTTTGAGAAAATATTAGATGGAATCTCCCTTTTGAAGGGCTCTAGTCCTTTGGCTTTGAACAGTTCCAGAGAGTAGGCCTGCTTAATGAATTATCTTACAGCATCTGGTACTAGTATCGCATGGAGTAACGGACACAATGTTTGACATGTAATATGGAAAGGATTTGGTTGAAATATAAATTTTGCGTGTCTGTTTTTTAATTCTTTATTGTGGAAATTTATTAATTTCAATGGACCTGGTTTTTTCTTTTCGTACTAAAAATTTTCATGCCAAAGGTTCCAAAATACCAAATCGTAAATTTGAAGATTCATGGGATCGACACGGTTATGAGAAGGAAAGGTTGCGCGTAAACACTACGAAGCAATGATATGATATACGTGCATCATGCTAAAGAGATACGCAAATGGTTGTCTGAATTTAGGGGGATTTCTACTCGGTAAATATAGAAGTTTAGAAGAGAGAGAGAGAGGTAACTTCGTAAATTTTTTTATATCTCGACTGTACAACAGATATTAGAACAGTGAATTAACATTTCTCCTTATCCCCTAGATTTCATCAAAACACTACGAAAAATAGGCAAAGCGTGGCTTTGAATTGGACAGGAACACAACAGATTGTTTACATTTGTTGGTACGCTGCAGTGCAGGCTCTTAATACGATGAAAAGCAATAGAAGACTTTAAAATCAATTCACCTTTATTTAATTTCCATCAACATTAGCTTTGGACTATCCAAAAGTCAGCACTGTCCTAATATACGGTGCCATAATGGTCAGAGATGGCTGGCCTCTCAGTGCGAAAAAATCAGTTCATAACTTTCGATCCCCAGCAAACACATTTTTCATTGCCCAATGCTTGCCACAAAGATATTTCAAAAACTGTTTTTTGTATATTGGAAAATTTTCACTGTAGACTAGTGTTATAGGGTAAACCGGGGTAATTTGGGACAATTTCGTCATTTTTGAGGTATGACTGCTTCGTTGCATATTTAAATAAGACTAATTCAGCTTTTTATATACATTTGAGTGGTAAATGATTGATATTGAGTAAAAGATTCTCTTAATTCATGTTGTTGCTGATACATTAGCGTGTAAATGATGCTGTCCCAAATTACCCCTAGATGGGGTAATTTGGGACAGCACTGAGTTCCGCCTTCAAATGATGCATATTCATACTCAATGGCGAATTCGGATAAGAAAATAGTGTATCTGCCACAGTTCACTCACATTTCTTCAAAAATGGCCTCTTTCATAAATGTACAGTAAAGTAGCCATAATCAAATCAATGCTTCAAAATATCAAAAAAGTACTCAACATCAATGCAAATGTTGAAAAACTTACTTAAAAGAATAAATTATTGCAATAAGTGATATAACTATGCAATTCTAAGCAATGTCCCAAATTACCCCAAGGGTGTCCCAAATTTCCCTTGTCCCAAATTACCCCGGTTTGCCCTATCTCAGTTTACAGGGACAATCTAAGGGCAAAAGGAGTGCCAAAAAGTAACCAGTAAGCAAAGTTTTGTAAACTTACCTTGAATGATCGCATTCGAGCCGAATATTACAGCTTTGCTAAACAGCACGTGGTAGCTTATTTCGATATTTTTTACTATCGATGCCTTCTCTGTATCAAGCGAAATTTCTTTGACTGAGCAACTCTCCTGAAAGTTTTGAAGTTTTTCAATTCGAGTATATATTGTTTACAAGGAGGAAGCGCTCATTAGAGACACTTTCTCTTAACATCGAAAAGGCACATTGGAATGATAACTTTTGGCACTCCAATTGTCCTGTAATTATACACTTTGCATGTATGTCTTCATCTTTAAATGGTATATTTTATTTATAATTGTGTGCGTTAGTTTGTAAGTATTTTCTACTTACTCTTTGTGTAATTTACGATCTAATAGCGATGTACAAACTTTGTATTTAAAACTTTTCGCATCATTCTCAATTTCCTTTGGTTTCCACAGCTCAGCACCATATCGCGAATAATGCATTATAGATTTGGTCAATTGATTTAGTCATTAAAGTAAAAAACGGGAAGTTTCCGCGGATGCTGCAAGCCTTATTTTCATTAGAAAATCTGAAATTTCAAAATCAGTGAGTTTCAATAAAGAACCGTTCTCTTTGTTTAAATTGGACCGTTAAAAAAGATGGTAATTTTCGGAAATTATGGCACAAAATTCAAGGCCATAGTTTTGCTTTTAGTGAGAATTGGCTACCAAAAATTGGCAAAAAATTGAAGGCCTTTGGTCTTTATTTTGGATGAAGAATGGATCCTTGGAAATTTCTGATCTTGGAAGGTGAAAATCTGATATTTGAAAAAGATGCAAAAATTGGCAAAATTCAAGGTTATTTAGAAGATTGGATATTTAGGAGATGCTAATTTTGACAAAAAATGGCAAGCCTATTGCCTTTCTTTTCCTTGAAAATTTGATATTTGAAAAAGACACTAATTTTTTCAAAAACGGCTACCCTTTAGCCGTTCTTTTTTCTGTGAAAATTGGATATTTTGAAAAGATCCTTATTTTGGTAAAATGGCCAGCCCATCTAGCCTTTCCTTGACAGTGAAAATTGGATCTTTGAAAACATTCAAATTTTGGTGAAGAATTACAAGGCAATAGCCTGTCTTTTCCGGTGAAAACTGGATACTTGAGAAATGCTGCTTTTGGCAAAAATGGCAAAAGTTTGATATATGAAAAGACGTTAATTTAGGGAATGGAAGCCTGTAGCGTTTCATGTTCAGTGAACATTTGATATTTGAAGAGATGTTGATTTTGGCAGACTGGCAAGGGCTTTCTTTTTCGGAGCAAATTTGGTCTCTGAGAAAGATGCTACTCATTGAGAAATGGCAAACCTATAATGCCTTTCTTGGCAAAAACAGCAAACCTGTATAGTATGTGTTTTTCGGTGAAAATTTGATGTTTGAAAATATGATGATTTTGGCAACAATGGCCAAATGTATTTGTTTTTCGATGAGAATATTGGATACCTAAAGGAGATGATAATATGACTCTTCTTAGCAAATTGATGATTGCAAATTTCTGGTGAAAAGGACATCCATTTTAGCGTAATTTTTGTCGAAAACCAAGTAGTTAGCAGAGATCCAAATTGCAGAACGATGGTCTTGCATCAGGCAAACCATAAGTGAAGAAGATGGGGAGAAGATGCCAATAGCTGGCGAATAAATATAATAATTAAAAAAACCATATTTATACAGGTAACTTGTTCAGCAAAATGAATTTGCTGCTATCAACCAAGGACCTGTGAACTTCATGTACCTACACGATATATAATTTACAACAATGTAGTTTAAAAAGTTCTTTACAATAATAGAGTCTAAAGAAAATGTTAAAAATCAAAGTTGAAATCTTTGCAGTATCTCTTGAACTTCAATATAGATGTTTATTTTCTTATTCATTTCATTCAAACGAAAATAACTTTATTTATTAACTACAAGAAGTACTCAAGTACGTAGGTAGTAGTAAGGTCAGTCTAGCAAGATTGTGTCTAGGCCACAAGATATTTCAACTGCATGAAATTCCAACACTAAACTTTCAAATAACATTCAAAAGGTTTTTCGGGGAGGGTGGGAGGGGAAATCACACAGAGAAAACTTGCTATCGACCTGTGAAGATGCCACGTTTCATAGGGCTTTTATACTATTTTACAAGTGAGCCTCATTGGAATTGCTGTGTGGCATGCAATTCTCAAGGGGTAGCTTTTCTCAATCCCTGAGCAAGCTACTTATTGTTCCCTTTTATGCTGTGAATAAATTCATTTATATGGGGAAAAACACCTCACCTGCCAGACCCGGGGCTGACAGGCGAAGTAAATTTCAGCCTTTGTTTACATGAGATTTGTCACCTCACCTGTCAGCACCGGGGCTGAGAGGTGAGGTGAAGTGAAGTCTCTCTTCCGTGAAATCAGAAAGAACTGACCAATGAGAATCAACGAATAATTTCAATTCACCTCACCCGCACCTCACCATACCGGTGGTGTTTCGTTTATACTGTATGGTAAAATTTCACCTCACCCAGGTGAGATTCCACCTCTTGTCAGGTGGGATTTCATTATACCGGTGGTGTTGAGTTCATCATGTAAACGCGAAATGAAAATACAAAGGATTCGATTGGAGGGTGGCATCTCGCCTCTCAGCCCCGGGTCTGGCAAGTGAGACGTTTTCCGTCCTTCTTGCCCTTGGGAGCAATAAACTGTGTTTGTTTCCACGTGGTGTATTGCTGTGCTTTACATGCTAAAAGTATTCCATTAAGTCAGGTGGTGCAAGACCGTTCAAGCATTTAAACAGTTAACAAATGATCCAAGCCTTTTGCCATACATTTTGGTGTAAATAAGATTTTTGAACGACAGTAATTTTCTCAAAAAGTAGGATGATGTAGCTTTTATTTTTGGAGAAAATAGGAAATTCAAAGAGGCAAATTTCTGGTGTTTTTGGTGAGAACTATACTGAATATTTGAGAATAATGCCCAGTTTGGGGGAAAAGGCAAGCTTTCAGCCTTGGTATTATGGTGACAATCTGATGCTTCAAGGGGTTTGTATTTCAGGCTGATTTTGGCAGAAAATCCAAGGCTGAAGCCATCTAGAAAGTAAAGTTCAATTTCCAAATAGGTACGTGAAAAATAGTTCTACCGGGTGAGCCAGAAAAAGTTCCCACTTTTGAAAATGCATAACACCAAGGCTATACTTAACGGATCTGAATCATTCAAATTCTAGTTAAGAGCCGAAAGATCAAAGTAATTTTTTCATGTTTCTTGCTATCCTGCCAGCACTACAAATATAGGTAAATTCAACTTTACAAAAATTTCATGGTTGATTGATTACTGAAAAATGGCCCAAAACATCGATCAATGCATAAATGACCTCTCGCACAGAATAATGAAGGAAATGCAACTTCTCATGGGTGAGAGATATCCTCTAGGCATTAATTTCCTTGGCATTGAAAATCTTTCGTATTTGTTTGAAAATCGATGTCTTATAACTCTTGAGGGAGGTGAATAGCCCATGGTCTATTGTTCGATTTGAATAGAATTCTTACGATTTGATCAACGTTTTAGGCCCTTTTTCCGTGATTTTGCAACCATGAAATTTCTATAAAGTTGAATTTTCCAATATTTCTAGTGCTGGTAGGACAGCGAGAAAAATCACAAAAATACTTTGATCTTTCGGCTTTTAACTAGAATTTGAATGATTCAAATCCGTGTAATAGTCTTGGTGTTATGAATTTTCAAAAGTGGGAACTTTTTCCTGGCTCACCCGGTACGTTGTTTTCTAAACCCTGAGGGTGATCAATTCAGTAATCAACTGGAATTGAAAACATTTATTCAACGGGAAAAGATCTTTCTTTTCGAAGAGACACGGAACAAAACAAATCAAGCAAGAGTTGTTTATTTCCACTTCAGGCAGTCGACCATACCATTTGGAAATCGTCTTTTATTTGTTGGTACAGTCACATCCGCATCACGCTTTACATGGTGCAAAGTTCTAAAATTTGCATGAAAACAGAGTTTCCTCAAGAGGACAACCACGTGATCTGAAGTGGGAGCATGATCTTTGATGGGAGTAAACAACTTGAGCTAGACTGACAGCAAAAGTTTCTTCTTGTCCGATTGATTTCGTCACTTTTCAATTCAAAACGATAACAATACCAGCAACGAAGTACTCGTGTAAAAACTCTATTTCCCGTGGTTTCTGGAAAAGTTGGCCTCAGAGAGAGAGAAGCCCCAACAAAGACGCTACACCTCACCATTCCGATACACCGTCCTTACCCCAAGTATCATTACGAGATGAAAGTCCTTCCGCTCCGATAGAAATCCAGTGTCCCGTATAATAATAGCCTGGGAGCCTAAAAGCAATTTATCAAAGGTAAAGCATTCCAAGAGCGCATTGCCTTTGGTAATGTAAGCGAAGTGTGAGCTGTTCACTCTGCCAGAACTGCAAAAATTTGAGTGTAAAAGTCTACTCATTAACTATGGTCTGCTCAAAGAAGTCGATTTCCCGCATGCATGCAGACAGATTCAACTGACGGTGTTTGCACCCTCTTCGGATCATGTGATTGTCCTCTAGAGGAAACTTCATTCTGGGCATAGCCATTTGTATAAATAACAGATCAACATCAACAGGAAATACTGAGATCTGATTGGCTAGAATTGGAACATAAGTGACTTGAACGACTTTTGATGCAAATAGATTCCCTTTAAAAATGTGATGCAGGCCAGGCAACTATTTCAACAAAGAGATGATTCCCAAGTGTATTGGTGGGAAAGTGGGCAAGCAAATCGATAAAGAAGAAAGAAACAAGGAACATAAGAAACATTCACATCAAAATATCAAAACATCAACATTCATATTTCATTGACTGTCATTCGAATCGATAACGAGGCTAGACACAGGTGCTTCGTCGAAAACTTGGTCAGAAGCAAGAAGCCAGCAGTAGAAGAGACAAAAGTCAGACTAGAAGCCATTTATCAAAGGTAAAGCATTTCAAAAGCGTTTTATCTTTGGTAATGTAAGCAAATTGTGCGCTGACTCTTTGATTTTGCCAGCACTGCAAAGATTCCAAGGTTAAAGTCTCATCTCATAAAGGTAAACTACTTCCTGCTGCAGTGCACGCGGGACATACAGTCCACAGGGCCTAATAACAAAACAAGAATAAGGCCAAGACCCAGACAAACAAAGTAAGCATTGTAGAAGGAGTTAGGACGTTGCGAAAGACACTTCAGGTCCTAAATTGATTTGTGCTACTCATGTGATAAGCCAAAAAGTCATTTTTAGCAGCTAAAAGTAATTCAAACTGCATACAGCCATTCTACAATATGGCTGAAAGCAGCACTGCTAATAAAGAGGCAGAAACTGTTCACATTGCAGTGCAAGGCTGCTGTCATGGGGAGCTTGAAAAGATCTATGAGAGTGTCACGTATATTCAGAATAAAAAAGGAAAGAAAATTGACCTGCTGATTTGCTGTGGTGACTTTCAAGCCGTGAGAGACAAAGTTGATCTTGAGTCAATGGCAGTGCCACCAAAATATAGGAGCATGGGTGTTTTTCATGAATACTACAAAGGCACAAAAACTGCACCAGTGCTGACCATATTTGTTGGTGGAAATCATGAAGCTTCAAATCATTTATGGGAGTTACCATTTGGTGGCTGGGTAGCCCCTAATATTTATTACTTGGGGTATGCTGGGGTTGTACAGTTTGGTGGTTTGAGAATAGGTGGTATTTCTGGGATATACAAAGATCATGATTACTACAAGGGTCATTTTGAGATGCCACAGTTCAATGAAAGCACAAAAAGAACGATCTATCACACTAGAAGTTATGAGGTTTTCAAACTGAAATCACTGAAAGAGCATATTGATGTCTTTATTAGCCATGATTGGCCAAAGAAGATTTACAACCATGGAGATGTGGAGAAGCTTTTGAAGCAAAAATCTTTCTTTAGGAAAGAAGTAGAGGATAACTCCCTTGGTAGTCCAGCTTGTGAAGAGTTATTGAAAGGTCTCAAACCCTCTTATTGGTTTGCAGCACATTTACATGTGAAATTTCCAGCACTTTTTGAGCATGAGAAAGGTGATGATTCCTCTGAGAATAAAGTAACAAAATTTCTAGCTCTTGACAAGTGCTTGCCAAATAGAGATTTTCTCCAGGTGCTTGATTTAGGGTCTGCAAAAGGTGAAAAGAAATTAAGTTATGATGCAGAATGGCTAGCTGTAACAAAATCAACATATGCAATTTACAACCCAACATCTCGTCCAACTTGGATCCCCAGAGACAAAGATGAAGTTGTGAAATATGAAGCCAGTGAAGAGCAAATTAAAGAAATCAATGATAAATTTAGCAATGATTTAACAGTCCCATTGAATTTTCAGATTAGTCAAACAACAAAGTCCAAGGCTGGTAAAATCAACAACCAAACTGTTGAGCTGTGTGAGAAACTTGGAATAGAAAATCCATGTAAGATTTCAATTGTCAGGAAAACAGAAAAATACAGCCAACCAACCAAAATGGCATCAGAAAAAGATACATCATCTGATATTGACTCTAGCAGTAGCGATGATTTTGCTGACATCCCAAAGTTCTCAGGAGACCCAAGTGAAATTTCCCTTGATGATTCAGATGATGACACAAGTGAACTAAGCAGTTCTAGTTTTGCTGTATCATCTGAAGTGGAATCACACACTGAATCAGATTTGAAAAGGAAGTTATCAAGTGATGGTCTCTCTGATGGACCAAAGCAGAAACCAACATTCTTTGTGAGACGTAACAAAGCTTTGTATGCATCCTTAGATGATGACAACTCTGGTTCAAGCAGTTCTGACTGCCTCTGACACCTTTTAAAGTTAGGACTTCTTAGATATGCTGTCATGTTTTAGTTCCTCTTTGCAGATCTATGGGACATCCAGTTTGCTTTTATTTTAAAAGAGGGTAGGTCATAAATTCTTGCTTGGAAGGGAGTGGAAGACACTGCCAAATATATGGAACTTTTGTCCCACCTCTGTGACGTACCTGAAAATATTTCCCCCCTCCTGCATTGCAGGAAAAGCTTCAGCCCCCTCCCCAATTTTGTTTAGGGGTCATTAACAAACAGTTCTCATCAGAGTCGATGGAATTAGGCTGTTAAGAGATAGGGGGTTCAGCTTAATCATCTTTATCACTTAGCTTAGCTTCAGGGGGGGGGGGGGGGGTCAGCTTAATCACCTTTCATGGCCCATAAAAGTGGTGACAATAAATGCTAACCAAGAGATGGCACATGCAGGGTAAGCTGGTTGAATTTAGAGCCTTTAATGGGTGGAAGAGGGTTGATCAGTTAGCAGCCCACTTCATAGCCTGCATGCAGATTCAACTGGTTTCTTTTCAGAGAGGTTTCTCCTAACCTCGCTTCTCTTCAGGGAATCAGTAGAGTCTGGACGCAGGCAACCCAATTCCATAAACTGGACAAACGTTGTTTGTCAGTGACCCCAGTAACAATGATACCATTTCAACTGCATGAAGATTCACACTGTCACAACTGTTGGTACAAATATCTAGGAACGAACAAGGTTTTAACTCAGCAACTAAAGAAGTATGCTGTTCTTGAAGACTTTCCAGACAACTGACAAGTTACGTCAAGTGAATTATTACCCCCCCCCCCCACCTTAATGAGCAAGTGGTTTCATCACTTCATGATGAAAGCTCAGCTTGGCATTTTGTATCAGAATGTGGGGAAACATGCAAATCAGGACGTTATTTGGTACAACACCAAATATTTTTCTAAAACAGGAGCCCAAAATTTTGTGCACCTTTGTTGCACATAGTCTTTTATTGTGCAGTGGGTGCCCTCTCTGCAGGTTGCTCCTCCTTCAATTTTTGGCCTGGGTCTGCCCCTGAAAGAGCCATTGCCACCCACGGTCCTTTGCAGGCATACTGAAATTTCAGACTGCCTAAAATTGAATTTGGATCCATGAATCCACACTGCAGTAGTAAAACCCATAGAAAAATGTTATTTTATGTGGCTTTATGTGAACAAGAGTAGATTTTGTAATACAGTAGCATCAGTTGCTTTGGTTCACACCTCAATTTAAAGGGATTGGTGAATACAGACAAAAGAAATTCTCTCAACCGGTAAGTCAAAACAAATATAGCTGCAAAGTTGCCCTGAAGCCAGTGCAGAAAATTCTCGCTTGGTGCGGGCAAAGGGAGGCTTCTAAGAGAAGTTATGTACTTATAACAACAGAAGTAGGGTAAATCTGAAGTTCCGCCTGGCGGATTTCGTTTATTTGATTCGGAGCTGAGGAACAACTGTTTACATTTGATCAATAAATATGCAAGAATTGTAATGCCCTCTGTTCTGCTTCTGTATCACGTAAACAAAATCCGCCCTACAGAACTTAGACTTACATTTTTTCGTCTTAAGCACATAACTTTTCTTAAAAACCACCAACCTTTCGCCTGCACCAAGCGAGAGTTTGCCATACTGGTTTCAGGACAACTGTGCGGTTATGTTTGTTTGAATTACTGGTTGAGAGACTTTCTTTTGTCTGCATTCGCTAATCGCTTTGAATTCAGGTGCGAACTAAAGCAACTGATGCTATTGTATTGCAAAATCTGTCCTTTTTACGCGAAGTGCAATTCAGTTTATCCATAGAAATAGATCCTTATACCATGCGCAAAAAGAAACGAAAACTGTGCTCTCACCAGCAGTGTGTTTCGTGCAATGTTCTGTTTTGAGTGCCTCCTTGACCGATTGCGCATGGTGCTCGGTAGAGGACTGTTTTAACACCGGGAACAAAGGAGAACAGTGCTCTGCAGAGCAATAGGAAGCTCTTAGTCAAAAGGTGTAATCTATACGACCAAGGAGAAGCATTGCTAGTCAAGCCTGAGCGGTTCATTGAAATAACCAACCTCGAACCCAGGGTAACAATGAGCGTTCATTTGTACTGAAGAAGTGAGGCTGAAAGGCTGAAGACAATGATAGCCCCGGAATCGAGGTTGTGAAATACCAATATAAAGCCACAATCTAATGGAAATACTACTAAGTACCATGTAGCTATTTCAAATGTAACAGAGGACGAAATAACAAATATATAGGCTGAACATTTTGGGTTACGATGGAACGGTATATTGGTAATCGTAATCTAGAAGACAGTATTTGTTTTCACTGCCCCTCTGTGGATTTATTGTTTCGGTTTCGGCCAGATTTGATTTTCATACAGCTTGAAATTGCAGCGTGCCCGCAAACCCAGGAGGGGGACTCCCTATTACTAGGTGACGGGTTGCATACTTTTTGGGTTGGCGAAAGGTTGTCTAGTATACCTATGGGTTACGCTATTTGGGGCAAGATCAGTATAATTTTTGGGCTGCTGATGAGAAAATTTGACATAGTGAGTGCTAAACAAAGCTTTTTCACCAAATGTTGCAACGCTGTTGCGAAAAAGCTATCAAGCTTCTGGTTTCTATTTACTATGAAGTAATGACCATATTTTTGGGGTCTAAAAATCTCCCAAGTTTAGTAATTTTTTGGTACCTACCCCCGTCACCTACAAATAGGGAGTCCCCCTGCTGGATTTGCAGGCAAACTACAATTTCAAGTTGTATGAAAATCGAATTTAGGCCTGCAAAGGACTCTGGGTGACAGTAGCTCTTTGAGATGTGCCTTAAATTTCGACGTCTTCCACCCCCAGTCTGAGAAGAATTAATGAGCTGTCCCTGAAGGACCATGATTGCCTTAAACTTAAGATGTCGGTACGAAGCATTATAGTTGTGTTAGCTGCAAGAAGAAAATGGAGAATCATAAAGTAGTGATTTGTTGGGTTGAAATATGGTTAAGAAAGATGTATTGTTTCTTGTATTCAGTCTCCGTTGTTTGAATTATCATTCTGCTCAAATACGGCAGTACCCAGCAGTGCTCACTGTTACAAATCTTACCATGTCCTTAGAACCAAGATAAGATAGAAGAACAAGAACGCGCAGCAGATTTATCTGGCCCGGCTCAAACCAGCAGCAGAAACTTTTTGTCGCGCAATAACTATCTTTGTTGAGCGCCGAATACATCATTGCACAATACTGTGGATGGGGAATTGGCTAAAATCATTGATGGTGATACACATCGCCATGCCTGCTTTCACTCATGTGGTGACGCCGTGGTGACCATGCACTCTAAATGATTGAAAAAGCGTATGAAATTGAAAAGATCAAAAAGAGGGGCTTGACTGGGTGATTAGTAGCGATTACTAGTCTACGGTCTAGGCATTGACGGCGCTACAGGTAAAGATGGGCAGGCACTTCGCACGGTTAGGAACGTGAACAAAGTTTTAAAAGCGAGAGCCCGTTGCTGTGAGCATGAACGTCTTCAGTTGATCAATCATTCAAATCGGTAAAATAGTTCGTACATTATGAAGTTCTGAAACTTAACTTTCCTTTAAAGATTCAAAATCACATGCACTGACTCGTGGCATAGATCCCTGCTATTCCGATGGCACTGGAAACAGGACAGTGCAGTGCTCACTGGCGGATGCTTGAAATTCTCATAATCTCTCTGCATCGTTCCACAGATGAACAATACTGAGCTCGACTTCGTCCAACTGAATTCCCCAACGTGAAATCAGCTACAATGTGTCATGCTTACACATAGACTATACAAAAAACTATAAATTGAGAAATGAATTCCCTAATGAACTGAGAAAACTTGCATTCGATTCCCAAAACGCAAAATAATTTCAACACTTGCAGAGATTTGATGTAAACAAACTTGTTTTCGGTATTCGGTTCTTGCTCTTGCAAGCTTCTAAAATCGTCCCCAAACCGTCATAACATTTGTTCTACTTTATGCATATATCAGCTCGGTTCTATGCTGCAGACTACTATATCGTTATCATTCTCGTGACCCCAAAAAGTGAAAGCAAATTTCAATGCCTTAAATGCGGTGGAAGTGGTGAAAATTTGTAAAATTTACCCAAAATCATATCGTTTTTGAAAATTACTCGTAGCTTTAGCTCCATTTTTGTTTGTGGCCATTTGACTTCTAAAGCCATATTTATCGAGAAAAATCGTCAAACCGTTTAGAAAGAAAGGAACCGTAAAACCGTCATTTTGGAGGCCAAGAACCGTAAAACCGTTGCAGAAAAGGCTAGAGACCACAAACCGTCAGCCCCTACGACCCCATCTGATGATGACACTAGTCCACTTATTTTAGTCTGTTTCTGTGTGCGAAGAAACACACATTACAGACATTATTTCGTAGAAGAACTGAATCATTTTAGCAAATTTCAATCAACAAATTTTGTGCGCACGCAATCCTTCGCACCCTCTCTTCAAGTTGCCCCTCCCTCAAGTTGTGGCAGGATCCGCTTCAGCAGAGTTAATAAATTTCAAAGCATTTTATGACGTCATGTGAACTCCCTAGTAAAAACCTGAGTATGCCAGAATTTGCACAGGAAAAACTCGAATATGACTTAACAATGAAGAAATATTACAAATCTCACAAAATATCTCAAATACAAATGGCGAAGCATGCCGAAATTCTGTTCGTTAGTGCTCTATCATAATATCAAGCTTTGATCATGCTTTGATCCACTGCGTATATTGCACACATAAGGAAAGAGTGTTAGTTTCCTTTTGATTTTTAGGTCTAGCCAATAAATATCGTCACCAAAAATGGTAGGCCACATCTATCTAGGCAGAATATCTCAACTACAACTAATTTCAGCTGCGGTAAAATTCCACACGAAAAGTTTCTAAGATACATTTTGGCAAAAGCTTTGGCGATAAGATTTTTTAACTGTGTTGCTCGTACAGTAAATGATCTGGGCTATTCAATTCTTCATTGAAATATGGCTGGATGAAAGAGAACAAGTGCAAACAGGGGTCAAAAATGACAAAAATCGGAAGTTTCAACAGTAGTTTCTTGCAGAAAAAGTGGAATTTGATGATTTCATGACAATAAGTCATTAAAAGTGGAATATCTGTGAACCCGCCGAAACACAGGACAAAGAGAAACCCAAACACTCAATTGTTGGCTTTACTTTCTTTTGCAATGCATTGGACTGTCAAGTATAACAGCCAATTTCCAGTTAGCGGAATTTTCCCAGCGGGCGGAGTTTTAGACAATAAAAGGTTGCTCCTGCCGTAGCTATCTGTTCATGGGCGGTAGGAGACTGCTGTGTTAGCCTGAATATGCTTAAATCGCCTCATAAAGAAATATATTCATTCAAACTTACGATGCTGTGGCACAGGAGGCCCAACGTATTGTAGTGAAGGGGCCCTCGAATATTCTAACGTATGACTAACCAAGATCTTTTCTTTCTTCAGATAGATTATCTCGTTGAAAGTGCTTGCAAATCAGATTTTCTTGTCTTTGTCTCATATGACAGTCATTTCGTTTTTGTTTTGCGTCGTTGCTGTCGATCAATCCAATACAGCGCCTCAAAGAAGGCTAGCTATCAACGCGTAGTGATAATCGAAATGCCGTTCGTTTTGATGTGTTAGTGTTGCACTGTTGTACCTATTGTATAGGTATTAGTAAAGGAGCGCAACTTATTCTCAAACAGATCAGCAACAACTGTTTTCTTTTCACCCGCGTTGCATCTATATTTGTCCAAACATGCAAAACAATACATCAAAATGTTGCTTATTTATCAGGCAACATTCTTAGATATCTTTCTGTTTGAATGTTTTATCAAAACTCAACAAATTTCGCTGCTAAAGCTCATGTAGTCGGCCTTATTTATCTTTCTCAGTAGGCTCTGTAGCTTCCCTTAAGCCCAATATTCGAAATTCGAGATCGACAGTACCTGCTGAATTCGACAAAATTTATCACGGAAATCTGAATCAACCCCCGTTAATCTGCGCAATCAAGCTCGCACTTGCAGATTAACGGGGGTTGATTCAGATTTCCGTGATAAATTTTGTCGAATTCAGCAGGTACTGTCGAGCTCGAATTTCGAATATTGGGCTTAAGGGAAGCTACAGAGCCTACTAAGAAAGATAAATAAGGCCGACTACATGAGCTTTAGCAGCGAAATTTGTTGAGTTTTGATAAAACATTCAAACAGAAAGATATCTAAGAATGTTGCCTGATAAATAAGCAACATTTTGATGTATTGTTTTGCATGTTTGGACAAATATAGATGCAACGCGGGTGAAAAGAAAACAGTTGTTGCTGATCTGTTTGAGAATAAGTTGCGCTCCTTTACTAATACCTATACAATAGGTACAACAGTGCAACACTAACACATCAAAACGAACGGCATTTCGATTATCACTACGCGTTGATAGCTAGCCTTCTTCGAGGCGCTGTATTGGATTGATCGACAGCAACGACGCAAA
The DNA here is from genome assembly GCA_964020215.1 of Aurelia sp. 3 sensu Dawson et al. (2005). Classification (NCBI taxonomy): domain Eukaryota; kingdom Metazoa; phylum Cnidaria; class Scyphozoa; order Semaeostomeae; family Ulmaridae; genus Aurelia; species Aurelia sp. 3 sensu Dawson et al. (2005). Next base: position 15,007,814 of record OZ026585.1, read on the forward strand.
ACAAAAACGAAATGACTGTCATATGAGACAAAGACAAGAAAATCTGATTTGCAAGCACTTTCAACGAGATAATCTATCTGAAGAAAGAAAAGATCTTGGTAAGTCATACGTTAGAATATTCGAGGGCCCCTTCACTACAATACGTTGGGCCTCCTGTGGCTGTGGTTGTCTCCTTCTTCTTCATTGTCTTTGTCGCCATATCGCCATGTTGCATTGATTCTGCACTGTGCCTCGATATGGGTTTAGCACTACATGCGCATGCGTAGAATAAATGTAACATGGCGGCGACTAGTAGGCCCCAGTAGTGGTGTCATATTGGTTGAAATATTTGGGCAAAGACAATGAAGAAGAGACAACCACAGCATCGTAAGTTTGAATTAATATATTTCTTTATGAGGCAGTTTAAGCATTTTCAGGCTAACACAGCTGTCTCCTACCGCCCATGATCTGTCCAATTTCAGAGTGACATTTTCTCCCTCGAACAATAGAATTTCCGCCCACTCGGAAAATTCCACTGACTGGAAATCAGCCCGATAGGCTATTTGTAGCGCTAGATTCAGATTGTTTTGGTTAATGTGCCCGCTTGGTAAGCAACATTCTTAAATTGTAAACTGGCTATCATCAAATAGTGATGCTTGTTATAAGCCGGTTTTTACTGCAATTTTAAATGTGATATATACATGCTTTCTGCTACAAAATGTTTCGTATCTCATTCAAATCAATGAATAAATCGTGATACATTAATGTGAGAGGTAGGTCAACCTGTCGAGAATCTAAAATCGTTGTTCTTGCAGATAGGTATGTGAAATTAACACTTCATGTCAAAGACTTCATGTTGATTTCAAATATGCTGTCTACTTTTTAGATACAATTATGGGTCTCCATGGAAACTTGCAAACAATAGAAATTTAGCGGCCGTGCTTAGTGTTCATAGATATTTCTTATGATTGGGTAAAATTTTAGTAAAAACTATACATCAAATGAAAGGTTTAATCCTTTGGAGTGATGATGAGTCATTAGTTTTGTTGAATTTTGCATTGGAAGAAAAATATTGATAGAAATCTCAAAATCAAGCATTCGGGAGTAGTTTCCATCTGAGGAAAATTGTACCTACTCGGTACAGATTGCCAAAATTAAAAATCCACCGAGCCCATATCATTCCTCATAATATAAGCATTCCAATGATGTATAGACATTCGGCCCAGGATTGGGGTTCTGCTTATACGTGAAAACGGTACGAAGCGTATCGGATTCGTGCGTTCTCTTGTACACAGGAGGCCAATAGACCTGTTCTGTGAGCTATTCTGAAAAGAATCTCAATCGAACGATACTGCGCTACATTTTGTAGAATTTTTGAAAGTGCACAATAGTGATAGAAGCTCTAACGCCACTCGATCAAATCTTGAGTATAAAAATGTATAAAAATAACGCTCGATCCAGACTCTTTGTAGAATAGCTATAAGGTCTATTCGATATGAAATGAAAACAGTATCATGTAAACAAAAGACCAATCTGATATGAAATGAAAACGGTACCGTGTAAGATGAAAATATTTGGGAAATTTAGTCATGATTTTAGCCTTGTTCTGAAAGGTTCTTACTACGGCTTTTTCAATAATATTATCCAAAATTTCACAATGAAAGTGGCCCACTTCACTTTGGTAAATTTAAAAATGGATTTGAAGATATCCACTATTAAATATCGAATGAGCCAGAAAAAAGTTCCTCTTTCGAAAATTTGTAGCATCAAGAGTACTTCACAGAATTGGATGATTCCAACTCTAGTTCAAAGCCGAAAGATCCAACTATGTTTTAATTTTCTCGTTGTCTTTTGAGCACTAGAAATATAGATACATTCAACTTAACAAAAATTTCATTGTTGCAAAATGACTGAAAAATGGCCTAAAACATTTATCAAATCATAAAGGGATTCTCGCTCAGAACAATAAAGAAAATGCAATTTTTCATGGTTGAGAGACATCTACTGCACATTAACTGTTGACTGCACATTTACTGGTCGAGGGATATCTACTGAAAATCTTTAGTATTTGTTTGAAAACTAATGTCTCATAACTCTCGAGAGAGGTGAAAGATTCGTTGCGTTCTGTCATAAGCGTACGGGAAGAAAAAATCTAGGAGGGCTGCCCGATACAAAGCCCATTGTTTACCAGCATTTTTGCCGGACTTAGGCCAAAATTTTGCCCGAGTGGGGCTGATTTTTGAAAATTTCTCCAAAGTTGCCCCCAGCCTCCCGCCTCGTGCGCTTATGCGTACTGTTCTGTGTGAGGGGAGTCCTTACGATTTGATCAATGTTTTAGGCCCCTTTTCAGCCATGTTGCAACCATGAAATTTTTTATAAAGTTGAATTTGCCTTTACTTCTAGTGCTGATAGAACTGTGAAAAAATCACAAAAATACTTTGATCTATTCACTTTTAACTAGAATTTGAATAACTCAGATCTGTAAAGTACTCTTGGCAATATGAATTTCCAAAAGTGGGAACTTTTTTCTGCCTCGCACGGCAGTATATCTGAGGATATTAGTCCCTTTATATCAATGAAGCAGAGGCCTTTCAAACGGGCATAGGTTTTCTGACTTCTCCAGTATTATGTCATAAGTTACCTTGTTTCATGCAGCCCAGCTGCTAGCAACAAATTACCTTGTGAAAAATGAAGTTCTAAGACGCTTGTTGCTTTAGTGGAATATGCGCTGATTAAATGCGACAGACTGTCATTACTACTCTGCTCATCTGTTCCCAGCTTTAAGATTGCCTCAGCGTTCCAAACCCGGATGCTATTATCGAGTCCCCCTGATACAAGCATCGAGCTGTCTCTACTGAATGCAACACTATATAAGGTGTCCGTGTGCCCACGTAGCTCTTTTAATATTTTCCCATTACGAAGATCCCAAACAAGAACTCTGTTGTCATCACCAGCAGAAACAAGGTGTGTGCCATCTGGACTGAAAGTTGCAGCATAAATCGGGGCCTGGCAAAGAAAATGGATTTTCAATGCACTCACAAACATTGAGCTAAGTGTGTGAGAGGGATTCTTCGTAAAAGACACACTGATATGTATGTGCCATTCATGAGGGTTGGGTTTCTTAGTAAAATCCTACTAAACAAAACAAAACCAGCGTCTTTGCTAGCCTTGAGCTCCTTGATTTTTACTTTAATTCTGCATAAACTTTACAAACAGTAGTTGTCCATTAAAAAACAGGCTATAATCTGCTAACAAACAACTTTGTTGCCTGCATCAATTGAAAACGTTTCGGGAAATTTTTCAAAGAAACCCGAGATATCAAGAAGATTTTCTGGGGTGGCGAAACGAAGAACATTCCTGGGGAAGCACAAATTATACTTTTGATATTTCTAATTCTAATTTTTGCTTGCTTAGAGTAGCCTCCATTGAGAATCGAATCTCTTTGAACAACTGCAAACAGAATGAATCAACTACCATTCTTAGTTTTAAAGGACAAGTCTGGGGTTGGTATAATTGTTGATTATTCAAGAGATTACACTGTTGTGAATAGTGTGTAGTACTTTTCTTTAATTTTTTCTCTCTTTTAATCTGCGAAACTACATATTTCAATCTGCTAACAAGTGCGACATGACGTCATTTTCTATGACGTCATTTCATGTTGACCGGAATCAGGCTGCCAAATGTGTTGATATTATACCACCAACATTGCTAGCCTCCTTATCGCGCCTTCGCACACTCGCACAAAATAAAAAATGGCGATGATATTTGGCCTAACTTAAAAAGATCCATTAACCAATTTATGAAAGATGGAGGCATCAAAACTTGGAAAGAACTCACGATTGGTGTTCAGCAGTTGGTAAGGTTGCTTTTTAACAATAATTTTATCAACCCCGGACTTGTCCTTTAAAGTTATAAATCTGCACTCGCAATGATTTGGTTACAAGCTACTTTAGTTAAGAGCTTCATTTCCCGTTTGCACATGTACCTACCCTATCAATGTAATGTAATGTTTATTCATGTGGACATGTTTTCCTTCCCAAGGGTATGAGGTATCACCTCTGTAGTACTGTAGCGTAGTTTGTAGGTAAAACTAGAAGTAACTAAAAGTTATCAACTGCGCGCACTAAGATATTTCTGAACTCAAATAAAGCCACACTAAATTCGTAAATGACGTTTTTGCTGTTCCCTTGAACTGGATTTAATTGTTCCATTATTCCCTATTCCATGTTTTATGACTAGAAGGAGGGTGATGAAAGCAGGGTCAACAGATTATTGTGCTGAGTTAATAGGTATGCGAACGTTTTGAACAGCGGCAATGAAGCAAAAAAGACAAAACAAATATGCGTGGCCAGCAAACGAAAATTCACTACCTCGCAATTAGTAAGCACGCTCCTTCGTCGCGCGCAATAATCAGTCATATGCATAGCAAACTGTAATGCCAAAAGAGAAAAATGAATAGATAAGATTTGAACAAACCTCATGACCGACGAATACTCGAACGAATTGAGCGCTCTGTAAATCCCAGAGTCTGCATGTTTTATCGGATGAGCCACTTGCAACATAATTCCCATTGGGATGAAACTGTACACACTACAATAAGAGAATTTCAGAACATACCGGGTGAGTCAAAGAAAGTTTACACGTTTGGCTAGCTATGGAATACAAAGCATCTGACCGATATTCAAAACTAAAATGTTTATCTATCAGTCAAAGGCTAACTTAGATGAGAAAATCTTGTTTGGTAAAATCATTAAGACCGAACACTTAGAAAATGCCTGTAACGTCTTTGTATGGGAATCAAAAATTCTACGCTCCATTCTGGTCCATAATTTATGTGGCATTGAAGTTTACATTGTCTGTTTCAGAAATAGAATTTTAATTTTAGTTTCAAGTAAATTATGGACGAGAATGGAATGAGGAGCCCTTGTTCCCAAACATCCCCCTTCCCAGTATTTTCCTAATTTCTGGGTCTAAATGATGAGTGATTTACCAAACAAATCTTCTCATCTAAGATAACTGTTGACAGATAGATTAACATTTCAGTTTTCAATATCGGCCTCGTACTTTTTATCTCACAGCCCACCAAACGCGTAAACTTTTTCCACTCACCCGGAATACCAAGACTTTCTGCAATAAGAGAAACGTTAACATTGATAAACATAGAAAAGCATCGTCAATAAGTAGGAATAAAGAGTGGCAACCAAATCTGGACAAAGAAACCTTGAATTCTTCAGCGACACATCAGCTGTAAAGATATGTTTTATGCCACATGACACTTGAAAATATCTGAATCAAGGAAATCTATGCAATCTATGTCATGGATTTAAGATTATGATTGACGTAATAGCTGTTGTTGTAGTTGTCAGCAGCATGAGAAGGTTGCAAAGAAGTAGGCCCAAAGTGGAGGCGTGTCTGTCTTCAGGCTAATATGTTGTGTTACCGTAGGTGCTTGCTAGGCCACGGGCCATTACACAATATGACAGACACATTCGTCTGAAGACCGAATGAGTATCTGAGAGAGGCTCCCCAGGATATCATCCTAGTAGCATTGTAGACTAATTTTGTAAGTTGAGAATAGGTCGTAATATGTATTGTAACATCTTATTGGAATATAAAAAGATAGACACGAAAAAAGGAGTTTGAGGCAAAAAAGAACTACAAAGCTTGGGAAGAGATAGGAAGGAAAACTGATTTGGTATTTCATGGCTTTTTCCTTTGTGATGTCGGACTTTTTGTTGCTGGTCTAATCGGAAAATCTAAAATAACCGTTGCGCCTCTGTACAGCTATTATGTTTAGTTCTATCCTTTCGGATGTTTGCTCCAGGGGGGTACTCATACATTTTTCCATAGGGGGACGTGCCACTGAACAGGATATCATTTTCCGAATTCTGACTCCAAGACAGGGTATCGTTTTTGTACAGTCGTCTCCATGATAGGTTCCATAGTTTCATTATTGATCCAAAAAAGGCGCCTTTGTAGGCGATTTGTACTTCGGCAATGTGATTTAAATCTCTTGGATGCCAACACTTTCACATTTTCTGATAGATTTCTTAAAAATTTCCAGGGCAGCGCACAATTTTGTTTGAAGAAACTCAAGTACAGGGTATTTGTCTAAGAAATTTTGCGCCGGGAAAGGGCATCACTTCATGAGTTTGATTCCGGGACAGGGAAGTGTCTCATATTTCCCAGCGGTACTTCCCGGTATGTCTGTAGTCTAAGTACCTCCCCTGGTGTGTTACCTGCCAATCCGTGGTAGTTTCTGGAGCAACAGTCCAGTTTCTATTTGTCACAATAGACTGCAGATGGGTGATCAGCAATAACAAAAAAACGAAAAACGAACGGTACCCCTCCCCACTATAAAGGAAGTGAGCTAATCAGGATAAGGGAATCAAATTTCGCCATCGAAACGAAAAATTTATCAAGACTTGGTAAAACAGAAGTGGTCTAATGCTAAATGAAGTTGGTTTTGTGATCTCAAAACCTTTGCGTGGTGTGTACCTAAAACTCTTGTTTATAAAATATTTCCAACTTACATCGACGCTATTGACATGCCCTGCGAATATCCTGAGTGGAAACGCATATTCTGTTGTCCATAATCGTAGAGTTTGATCTTTCGAAGCAGAAACGAAGTAGGATCCTTTGCATCCTGAACTGATGTCCCAAACTGGATAGTTATGGCCTCTGTATTCCACCATAGATGTCTGTGATTGTACACTCCAGAGACGCACTATGACAGATTGATGAAGAAAAGGAATTATGGAAAAGCAAATAAGACCTTCTCAATTATGCTAACATGTCTCAGTGATTACAGCTTTAATTCTTAACTGAGGATTTCAGGCTTTTCGTAGGCAATGTTGTGATGTCTCATCATTTTTCGCATTGCTCTGCAATACAAAATCTATTTACTGTATGATACCGAGTAGACTTGATCAAATAACGTGGTAAGTTCTTAGTTCAATACTGGATGATTAAAAGAAAAAGGGTTGAAGCCTGAAAAACACTGTCCCCGTAGTAGTATCAATGCAATCATATTGACAATGTCTTTACAACAGCCAATTCTTTTTTCTGCCATAGTTGCTATTTTCATCATGAGTTATAAATTTCGTTGTTACTGTCTTTTTGCAGATTTTTCAATTAGGCATGACAATTTACCTGGCTTCAATCAGCCTTTTTCAAAGTTATTGGAAATTGTCCTGAAGAAGGCTCCTTCAGAACCTGTCAAAAACCACAAAGAGGTGGACTTGATGGTCAAATTCGTCCGTCTTCCTACCTGACTGCGAGGCAACTGTGTTAGTAAGTATCATATTCTAGGGAGGATGGCATCCCTTGAAAAATATTGTTATACTACAAAAGCTGAACTACTATGGAACTTACATTGACGGAAAACTCTGTACAACGGACACCTCTAAACAACGGACAAATATTTTCCTCCCAAAATACGCAGCGGACACGTTTCCACAGCGGGCAGTAACCTTGGTCCCACCGGTGTCCGTTATATGGAGGTTCCACTGTATTTTTGTTCTCCCAAGAGCATAATACGTGCCAAAGCGTTGCAAGTCATCGCTTAAAGCTTTATTTCCACACATTGGCATTTTGCAATCGAGCAAAGTTTTAGACAATAAAAGGCCACTCAACCGTAACTTTCTTTCCTCACAAGTATTTTCCGCTTGAGCTGAAAATGCAGTTCCGTGGAAGTAAGGTGCATGATCAACAGAAAAAGCTTGAGCACGAAAAATTAACTAATTACAGCTTTGATGACAGACTATCAAACGTTCTACATTGTTTTTGATTGAACCAGAAGCCAAGATCTTTGCTTCCATATAAATCAGAGTTTATCCAGTCTAAATCTGACCTTTTGCACTTTTGCACCAATGATCTAAATCCTCTACCAAAAACTACCAAAAACTCAAGCAGAAAATCTTGATCAAATAGGTGCATCTCGTTTATCTCACAGAAATGATAAAACATGTAATATCGTCTTGCGAAAATTGAATTTGACACACAAAAACCGACAATATGAATTGGTCATCCTCCGTTGTGAATAACATTGTTAGTGCATTGCATTAAACTCTCCCAAGAAGACTTCACAGGTTCTGGCTCATCCATTATGATGTTGATGGCTATCGATTTTGTTACTTATTGGACACAAAGCTACAATTCAATGACGAGGGTGGTTATTTCAGACAAGCCATTCTTGGGAAAACAAGAGGGTCTATAAAGCATATTGTTTCATTTAGACTCTCTAAACAACAATTCTTACATGTATTCTCTAATTTCTTGATATATTTTAAAAAGCACTATACCTGAACAGTCTTCTGAAGCTGATAACACTGCATTTCCTTCAGGTAAGAACTGAACTGCATAAACTGGGCCCCTGTGCCCTCTGAGAATGATACTTTCATTTGGAGATGTAGCCTCAGCTGAAAGGCTCCCTGCTACAAGAGATAAAAAGGATATGATGTTATTAAAAAATTAATCCAAAATATGACCCTAGATGGTCTTCCTACTATAGGTTTAAAATTATAATGCAACATATGAAAAATCATGTATGCATTTATAGAAAGGATCAAATTGATCTAAGAAACATTTGCAAAATCTTAAAATGTATTTGAATTAGTTTTGGAGTAACTTCAAAATCAAAGAAACAGATCAAAATTGAATCCTTTCCTGCATAAATTGGTTGCCTGTAGCCTGCACAAAGCTATTGTATTATGTACAGGTTTGCGTTGCATTTCAGAATGAAATCGCAATAAATGCTGTAAAATACTATTGTTCAAAAAAGTGCTTTTCCATGCCATAATTTTGGCATGTTTCTCTTGAAGGGGTATGATAACAACCATCACTCGAATTTATCTGGCCCTTTACATAGTTAAACAACGAAAATTTAATTAACAGAGACATTGCCACAGTTTGGCAATCTTACAAGAAGTCTCTCTTTTTATTGGTAACTCAGTTTACTTCATATCAAAGCCATATTCTGTTTCATGTTTTGTACTCCACAACATGTTTGAGATAAGACTCCTAGAAGATCTATTAAATCAGTGGCATGGCCAGGGGAGGGTATGAAGGGGCAATCGCCCCCTACTTTTCAAAAATTGGCAAAATGGTAATTGAAAATGCAATAAAAATTCTGAGTATACCTTTTTGCCCCCCCTAGCCTGAAAATTTTTAAGTTTTACCCTCCTGCTAATTTTTTTCTGGCCACGCCGCTGTATGAAATTACACTTGGCTTCCTAGTGTTAGATACTGTAGCAATGAATAAACTTGTACTAAAAACGAGGGATATACTTTGTTCCAACCAAATCCAATGATGTCATGAATTGCAATAAGTCTTTCATTTCTTGGCTAGACTGCAGATATTCTCTGGCAATTTATTTTTTTCTGCATTTTTATCACTCCATGTTTTGGAGGAGAGGCAGTTTAAGATGAAAAACTGGAAGTGTAACCATACCTGGTTTTGAGGTTCCTGCCTTTGTGCTTGCTTGGCCAAGCTTTTTTGTGTTCAAACGCCAAAGCCTTACTGATGAATCTTCAAAGCCAGCACATATCACATTGCCATTTGATGAAAACTTTACGGCAGAAAGCCTGGAAAAATTTGAATTAAACTTAAAGTACAGTAATCATCTCATAAATGGCTGAACAATCAAACCAAGAATATATGCTGACAAGGGAAAATAAATGTTTGCTAACTCCAAATTTGACTTACTTCAAATGAAAGAAAGAATAGCCTTGAAAACACTTGGGTTCATATGGAACTCCAGCCTAGACGTGAAGGTGTTGTGGCGCCATGTTGTAATCCACTGACTTTGCAGCCAGAACAGTCAGGCAGACGGAGTTCAAATCCTACAAGCACTTTTGAGCATCATCACAAGGGGTTGCGATTAGCGCTTAGCTATTTCTGCAATCCCAGCGCTTGGCGCTGGAAACCACAACTTCACTTCACCTTCACCTTAGACCAAAGAATTGTGAAAAATTGTTCACATCAAAGCATAACTTCTTTGTTTTCTTTGAATCAACATTCTTAAAGCACTTCACAAGACATTTTGAATATTATTCTGGTCTGTTTATGGAAACTCCTTCATGAAACATTTTTACACAAGGAAGGCTGACATAAGACTCCTGATTTGAACAGCCTGATGTTAATAAATGGTGTATAAATCTAAAGCCAATGGCTCCTTAAAGGTAATGTGCCCGTGTAGGTGGCCACCAAGAGGAAGGCACGTGATGAAGTAAACTATTTTCAATCATGCATGAAAGTATGCTTTGTGACAGCTTGCCGGGTTGGAAAACATGCATGATTCGGCCCACGCGTAGTAGCGAGTGAAATAAATTTGTAAGTGCGAGCTGCGAGTAGACTTTACAAAGATGCGAGAGAGGCAAAGATTAACAATAGATCTTTTGTTATCTTGTGCGAGAACCCTCCATTTTAGCCGCGAGTAGCGATTTTGAAACAATGTCATAGCTGCGAGTGAATGCAAGTTTTCCAACCTGGACAGCTTGAAATGTGACAAACAGAAATTTCAGAAAATATGGGAGAGATCGAGAAGGATTTGTTTCCACAACTGTGTGACCACAAAAGGTTGCTGAATATCTACTAATGGATGTAACAGGCAGAGTATATGCTCTCCTTAAATATACATGGACACATTACCTTCTCAACAGAACTTGATTTTGCAAAAAGTGTCTTCATCTTTTGCATATTTGCCCATGTGCTACATATATTATACATCAAATTTTGATTAAAAATAGATCTCACCCCTGATAGGCATTGACAAATGAATACAATGTAATAGATGGCTTTGTTTTGCTAGCAGCTTCAACTCTTTGTATACTTTCTTTCAGAAGTCTGACATCATTATCTTCAGGGGCATCAGCATCACCCAATTCCATAGCCTCACCAGACATCCACTCTGTGGCTCCTTCAAGCTTTGAATCATCCAAAGTTTTTATGTCCAAGTTTTTGTTTATTGTTTGCAGCAATAGTGAATGATTGTTATTTCTCAAATGTTGCATCAAATACCCAAATATTTTACTGCTCAATGTAACACTGAATTTTCTGCTTTTAAGATCAAACAGCCTTGCTTTGAAAATACTATCAAATTCATTGACTTTTATGAGTTGTAACAAATCTTCTAGTTCTCTTTTATGCTTCTCTTCATGATCATTGTAATATTTCTGGAAGAAAGTCTGCGCAGAGGAAAGCTGTTCTATGTCGAGCTGCTCTGTTACAAAAACTGAAAATATTGGAAACAAAATTTGGGACAATTCTGCGCGATATGTGCCGTTGCACGCTGTAAGAAAAGTCTTCAGACTTAAGTATTGTTCATCATATGAGTCTACTTCATTCTTCAATGAGGTGTAGGTAATAAGATTTCCTTCAAGACTTTTGTTATCCGGTTGTTGTTGCAAACCATGTCCCCATTTCGTTGAATTAGGCTCAGCATGCGTTTGTAGTTCGTTACCTTCTTTCTCTTCCATTTCAATGCAGGAATCAATTGATCTGTTCTTCAAATGCATCTCTAAAATATCTTGTATATCTCTATTTTTCCCTTTCTGCCGTGACGAAAACCGCTCTTCTACCATGATTTTCTGCTTTGTTTATCATGCTTCGCTTTGCAGCAAACATGGCTAGGCCATACAGCCTCGTATGCAGCCAAGAACTCGTTTTCCGTCCGATCCAAGCTCTTCATATCTTCATTGTGCTTCATCATTACACAATCTCAATAGTATCGCTATTTTTTTATTTATTTCTCTTATCAGATTGAAAATAATGAACGAATACAAGGAATCACGTCGTCAGTCTAGCTCTTCATCAATCAGATGATCGATCGATCAATCAATCAATCAATCAATTGATCCGATAAAACGCTCCACTAAAAGGCAAAAACGATGCTCTGCCAAGGTAGCCTGATTCACAGACCAAACGAAGGAAGAAGGATTACCCGCCAAGAAAATTTGTTTCCCCGCTAAGTTTGAGCTGCAAAATGTTCCCCCGCCTTGTTTCTGTTTGAATACCCCATTGAGATATTTGTTTACCCCGTCGAAGTGTATTACAAATTCAATCATATTGGGCCCCCATATTGCCAAGATGTTTCCTCTCCCTGTCATGATAATAGTAATCTCCATTGAAAATATATAATTTCAATGTTTTGTGGGTTTTCTCTGCCATGTTTTTGTTTTTAATGCCCACTGGGGTTGCTGAGGGGGTGTTTTAGCCTGCGTGCAGACTCTACTGATCCCTGCTCAGACAGGTTCTCCTCCTGTACACAGTGGGCCAGAGGGTGGACAAAAATAAAAAAATGAAAAAATTTAAATAATAGTTTTATCAGTGGAAATTGATATCATATGCCTCATCGAGTAAGGAAATCACATTCAACGTTATCGAAAAAATTGCTTTCTATTAATTAATCAATTTCAAATCACAGGATGCTAACTGTTATTGAATACTTCAAGCCGTTAACTGTTTTCAACTTCAATTTTACCAACTGCGTCTTCAGGCACCGATTTGTCTGCAAGCGGCATTTCGATAGCGTCTTCATAACGTTCACAGGCAGTGATCTAAGTGTAACTGACTGCATTTCGATTGAGCACAGACTCCTATTCCAAACTTGTGATTTTGTTCAAAGTACTTTAGAAACACGTTGCTGCACTTTGTACGCTGTGTTTTAAAGCTAAGTTCAAAATTTCGCTTGTAAACGCCAAACGTCTTCTTTGCATATTTACAAGAACTGAAGCATCCTCTAGCCGTTTGACTTACATTTGGCTGCCGAGAGGTGCCGTAGAAAATACAACGATGGTTATTGCCACGGCAAAATTGAGGTGTATAGGGAATAGGGCACTGCTGAATAACTCTCAGATCGATGTCAAATTCTATTCATTTTTTATGCCAAGTCTATTTCAAAGCCTGTCCTTGTTTAAGAATCATTTCAGATTATAGATTTATAGTCATTAATTCTGCTTTCCTTATTATGGGTACGTACTTATCAGAAGTTATTTGATGCATTGACTTTGGCTGTTTCAAATAAGGACTTAGAGAAGAATTTTCCGACAACTGCACAAATAACTAAACAAAGAAATTTGGTCCTAACGACGTTTTTCTTCGTAAGTTTCCAACTTTTATAGCATTCTTTACCATTTTATGCCTTATGCGATTTATGTCCAAAAAAATCGTAATCTGGCCCACTGTGCTGTAGAGGAAAACCTCTCTGAAAAGAAATCAGTAGAGTCTGCACGCAGGCTAGGGTGTTTGAACTAACGTGAAATCCTGTTTCTGAATTGTGTGAATTGCATTTCGTTGACTGGTATTTAGTTAAATCAAACTTTATTTCTAAAATTATCTTCTAAGATTCTACCGGTGAGTCAAAAAAAGTTGAACACGTTTGATGAGCTCCTGATGGGCTGTGGAATAAGAAGTATGCAACCTGTACTCAACAATAAAATGTTAATCTATTTCGATGTGAAAATCTTGTTTGGGGTAAAATCATTCATTGTTAGACCAAGATGTAAGGAAAATGCTAGCAGTTTCTATGGGAACGAGAATTGCACATTCAATTCTGGTCCATGATTTGCTTACCATTGCTTACCCTGGGTACCAGAGCCATTTCGAGGCTCTGGTATCCAGGGTAACCATTGCTATATAAATTACATGAAAATAAAATTGTTTGTTTCAGAAATGGGATTTAAAAGTCACTGGCAACGTGGAATAGCATTGAACGTGGAATTTTCGCTCCGCTTGAACCGCCTACAACCATTTTACATTTTTGCAATTTCTGGCTCCAAAATATGAGTGATTTTCCAAAAAATCTTCACAGCAGCGAAGCACGGGGGGGGGGGGGGTTCTTCCATAGTAAAGGTACCTGGGGATGTGCCGCCCGCAAGGGTATGCTTTTTCAAACCTTCTAGTCTAGCCAAGGGTATACTTTTTGCCAATTTCAGTCCATTTAGTCTAGCCAAGGGTGTACTTTTTGCCAATTTTCGCCCATTTAGTCTGGGCAAGAGTATACTTTTTGGCAATTTTGGTCAAAGAAATGTCAAACTTCGGTAATTCCTGTAAAGAAACCCAAATTTTTTTCAAATTTTGGTCCATAGAATGCAAAAATTTGGCTAGTTTTGCCTCGAACATGCCAATTCATGGCACTTTGATGTAGAAATTAGTCTAGCCAAGGGTATCATTTTCAGAAAAATTGGTCTAGCCAACGGTGCTATTTTGAAACAGTGGGCGGCACACTCCTGCCCGAAATTTAGCCGAGAACCCCCCACCCCGTGCAGCGAAGTCAGCCCCAAACTGATAGATGAACATTTTTTTAGTTTAGAACAAGCTGCGTACTCTTTATATTCCACAATCCACCAAATGTGTAAAATGTGATTCAGCTGGTATGTTAAAAGGAATCAAATGGTTAAATATTGCTTGGTCTTGTGCCACATTTATTTGTCGGTCCAATGAAATGGCGTTTTGAAAGCGAGCTTCTATCAAATGGCGTATGAGCTATTCTATTTTACACTCGCATACGTAGTCATTGTCAATTCCCTTAAGAAGGTTTTTTCATTTTCACTGTTGTACTGTATGCTGTGGAGTTATGAAGAGATGACACTGAACTGAAGTGTTTTGAGAAATAACTTATAGTCAAAAGGCCAAATTTCATCTTTAAAGGGCCTGTTTCATCCAGCATGCCTTGCACATGCTGTCTCTCTTGGTTTTCCTTTGTTGTCATGAAAATGGCGACAACAAAGGTCAACCAAGAAACGACATGCGCAAGGAATGCATGAAGCAAACCATTTAAAGAAAGCGTTCTTTGAAAATGAAACATGAGAGTGCATTCATTTGAAATTAGCCAATCAGAACAGCGCTGGAGCAGTATCTGGATCAAAGATTTAACTGATGACAGGTGCAACGAATGCTTTTAAGCTCATCTAAAACAGAAAGAGTTGACACAATTTTTTAAGTATTGTTACATAGATAAAAAGTAAACTTGCCCTAACAGAACTTCTGACAATCGGGCTGACAAATACAAGTTTTGATACTTGCTCCCAAGCAAAGGATACTCCAGAAATTATCTGACATATTTTGCTAAATTTACTTCCCGAATTGCTTAAATTAGCACTTCTTACACTTCTCATACCTGCAGATATTGCTTGATTGTAACCTAATTTAGGAAATACAAACTAATAAATCAAAATAAATGGTACGATCATCATTCTTAAAAAGTTATAAAAAGATGCCATAAAAAGTGTAGACGTGCAACGTTAATTGAATCAAATGGATACATTAAGCTAGAACCCTCACAGCAATCATTGTACAAATGGTATTGTGTCACAGCGGTATTTTACGCAAGGAAGTTAATATATCTGACATATTTTGAAGAGTAGGTACATCCAGGGGGGTTACTCCCATACTTGACTTGACGGGATGTGCCGCTCAACAGGGTGTCCCTTTACGGTAAAAATTATGCGATAGGGTGTCCTTTTGTGATAAAAATCATGCGACAGGGTCTTACAATTGATAAGAAAATTATGCGACACACCCCCGTCACTTCCCTAGTCAAGTACCTCCCCCTCCCCATGCACATGCTCCCATTACGAGCGTCAGCAAAAGAGCGGGAAAATCCTTTGAAATTGAATCACATGAAATTTCTTTGTGACATCACGGCAAAACCAGAAATATGATATAATCTAAAACACCATACAAGTGGAACACAAGTGAACATTAGATCGATAAAGATATCCATCCAATGGTATCTGACGTTGCATCATTACCGTAATGACAAAGTGCATACAGGAAATAATGAATGACTGGCAATGACCTCTATCATTCCACTTATTCCATTCAAATTCATTCATACATCCATACAAGGTACACGTGCTAAAAGCTTCTTGAATATTGATAGACATCACGGTCTAAAACTTTGCCCATCAGGAGCGGTGCGCATGCAACTGTGAAACTGAGTAAAGATAAATCAGACACGAAGAGAAAAAGTTCTATCGAGGAAGGTGTGGTTTGAGCTGAAGCAACGGTCGTATAAGAGTGATAGAGGCTAACGTTAAAGAGCAGAGAACAGAAAAGACTTCCTGGAATGATGGATTTCTCGAGGGTGGCAGTAAGTTTGAATGATTTAGATTTAGAATTTTTGCCCAATGAACATAAAAAAAAAGAAATGCCGTTGCATGTGACAATTCTGTAATTTTAGGGTAAAAAATAAGAGTTGATTAAATAAAGTTACATCATAAGGTTCTACATATTTCTTCAATTTTTCGACAAAATTTCATAAACTTTAAAGGTGAAATTTTAATGATACGATTCAAGACTTTAGACCCTAGACAAACGATTATTCATATGAAACTTTTATTGAAGCACGTCATTTCCTTCGACATAGATATTACGAAAAAATAGCTCAAATACTGCGTAGCGCTGTGTAAGGTAAATACGGAAAAAGAATAAATTTGCTTTTCCAAACGGCAGGCCAAGTAATTCCTGTTCAATGGAATGGCAACCTTTGTTTTTGGTAGACATTGACAAAAGTAAGAAGGAGCGTTTAAATGTGACGTTTTCCACAACCAGCATTCAAAATGTTGAACTGCTTCCTTTGATAAAATATTTTACTGTATCATCAGTAGCTTTTCTTGATTCTGTATTGTTTGAAAAATCAGCTCCTTTATTTCCGTCCACATACTGCATGCATCACTCTAATTAAACTAACTTAATTACGACGTTTCATTTCATCGAGTGACAAAACCAGAAACCTTGGTAAAGAGTAATGTAGCGTGCAATTAAGAGTTTATCTAATCAATCATTGTAAATTTTCTGTATAATGAAAGAATGTGCTAAGTTCATACTGTATAAAATTTGCCGGAATAGGGCAGAATAGCAACTCCGATAGACTTAAAAGTCATCGTGTTGGAAATTAAAGATCAAGACGAACAAGGGAAAACTATTCCTTTATAGCTAGCTATATACTTTTTGTCTGACATTGGATCCTATCTCAAACTTTGCTGTGATCGTATTAAAACGGAGATAAATAAAGACGGCTCCTTTACTCGACGCAGTTTTGAAGTCTCGAAAGACGCAAAATACAGACATCAGGAACTCTTTTGATGAACCGTGTGCAGAAGCATCCAAAGATTCATACTTCCGAATCCAAAAATTTGATAATAAATAACGAATTTACAGTTGGAGATCAAATGCAATCCGAAAATGCCTTCCAATATCATGAAGAATTAATGCTACACAATGCTATACTGCTGGTGTTGCAAATTCAATGGAACAAAACATAGTTGTCATCTTAGCATCTTAATTAGCTGGCTCAATTTCTAAAAAAAGTGAATTACATATGACACAGAAGAGTGAAACAAATCCCACGGAATGATCATGTGAAGGACACGTTTTCAAAATTCTTTCAGTTCTCTCTCTAAAACTTCCTACAGTTCAAAATATTCCCCTCCCTCCTTCAGAAACAAAAAAGCATTCTCGTACAAGTTTCAATCACGTAGTAGAAAGTAATGGAAGGTGTATTATTCTGCAGCAATAAATTGAATTAGAATCGTTTGACTGACAGACGGCGATGAGTTGTTTCCTATTTAAGAAAACTTTGACAAATATTTTGTTTTGAAATGACGAAATAAACAAAGAACAAAAAAAAAAACGTAAATAATGCGTCACTTCAGTTAACGATCAAATCTGAATTCAGTTTCAAATTGGACTTCAAGTTAGATTTGCGATAACGCAGACAAAATTGGCGTCCGTTGTTTTCTTTGCGGAAAATTTTAAATGAAATAATGTGAAGGGTTTGACATCGACTTCAAATTCATGGTATATCAAGGCGGTGAGTGCACAACAGTGGTGTCAATAAGTACACTTATTACATTTGTTGTGGTTGTTGGACTAATTAGATAAATAATGTTGTTGTTGTTGTGAGCATTTTGGTTCCTTTGAAACGGGGACAATTGTAAAGAAGATTCATAACTGAATTGTTATTCTCTAGAAATGAGTTAGATAAAACGAAAAAGAAATAACAGCAAGGATATCCAAAATTTAAGCAAATGTTTGGCATCAAAAATGATATCAGCATTGCCCGAATTTCGGGACCATTGAAGTATGTTGAATATCATGATCAAAGCATCTAAAATCTGCCCTGGTTCCATTTTAACAATAGAAATGATGCACTTGCTTGTTTTGATAACCCCCAGGATCCCTCCATCGTAACTTTAGTAGTTTCACAAACAAACATTCAAGGACGTCCATCCGAAACTTTCAGTATGATAATTTCAGCAAAAGGTAGAATATGGGACAGAATTTACCGAGGCTGATATCCACAATGACGCCTCCTTTCTTATTTGCAGTTACATAACGAGCTTCTTTCCCGCCAATAGCTAAAGATAACAAGGCAATACAGAGTTAACATTATTAGGGAAGACCCATTACAATTCAGTGTCTACAGGCACCCTAAAGCTACCCCCTATGTAAAAGAAAGATACAGGTATATAATAGAGGCAGGTACCGGCCACACCCCTCAGTAACAGCAATATAAGCTGAATGCAACCTGCCCATTAAACAAATCAACTCAAATCTACCCAAGGTTTTTTATCTCAATCAGACTGCAGGATTTCTTAGCAGGAAGAAGTTGCCATAATTGGCACTGTACAACTAATCTAACAGATTCCCAGCAGGAGATGCCATATGGTTCATTCAGAAATGCAACAAATTAGGCTAGCGACTGGTGATAAACATGCAAACATCAATGGAAATATTTCGAAACATGCTTAACATGTGGGAAAGTTTGCAAATACGTACAAGCGTGCAGAAAACATGTTTGCATGGGGCATTATAGATCGTCCTTGCAGTGAAGGAGCAAACTAGTACAGCAAACACCAGCGCAAATATGATTTGAGAACGAATGGCCCGAGGATATGTTTGCAAAGACATCCTTTATCATCTCTGCTGTGATAATTACACTAGTGCGTAGTATGCTTACATGTACGAACCTCTGATTATGGCTTTTGGCCCAGAGACATAAGAAACGTATTCACAATCAGTGGCAACTCTTCATACATATGCCGAAGTCATAATCCGTATTTCTTGAAATTCATTAGTATTTTGATTTCACTCACTGTATCCCCAAAAATATTAAGCCAATTTTAACGAACAAGGTATGAAAAATTAAGTTGAAGCCTCTGTTACAAGAAATCAGTAAATCTTATAACGAAAAGTAGGAGGCTCCTACGCAGCAGGTGTAAAAAGTTAGATTGGTTTTTGGGAACACGCAATAGCGACCTTTCAAGAGCTTTTCTGAACGAGGAGCCATGACTTACTAACAACGCCAAGAGAAAGTCAAATAGTAGTGTTCGTAGCTTCCCGAAAGAAGAGCTATTTTAGGGGCAGAAACTTTCGCGGGCAGAAAGTTTCGCGATTTGCGCGTTTTTTGGCACTTTTCGCGAAAGTTTCTGCCACGGCATAATGCAAATTCAAAATTCGAGAAAGTTTTTGCTCGCATAATTATAGAAAATTCTCGACTCACAAATTTTTTTCTATCCAATTTTTTTCGTTTCTTCAAGCTTTTGCGTTGCTGTCCTTAATCACCCCAATCTTTAGTCTCTTGGGCTATAAAACCTTGTAAATTGTCACCGTGACTGTGGGTAGTACTGCAAATGAATAAAAAATTGTGTTTTTCCCTTCACATTTCTTCAGTCACTAAAGTTGTTTCACGCGAAAATGCATCTTTTTTCTCAATCGCAAAAGTTTTTGTAGCGAAATTTGCGAGAAAAAACGTCATTCGCGAAAGTTTATGCCCTTAATTTCGCGATTTCTTTTATCTCGCGAAACTTTCTGCCCACGAAAGTTTCTGCCCCTAAAGTATGTCCTCCGATGGGTAGGCTAGTTTAATGAATGGTAAATAAGGAAGTTTATGGCAGTACAAAGGATGCGTGTTCCTACTGGGGGTTCCTGCCTACTTTTAACTCTATCTTTTGCGTCACCTCTGAGACCAATCCGTAGGAGCATCTCCAGCAGACAATGCCTTTTTGTGCTTGTCTTCGCAATGGACTCGTTCCAAAAGTCTCTTGTTTCCCTCCCAGAACCGATTTGACGCTCCACCTGAAGCGATAACAATAACGATAACAGCAATAAGCGATAGTTACAGGGACTAATGTAATGAGTCTACTTCTGCCGTACACAGAGGGGAAATGTACTACTGCTAAATGCTTCAAAAGTAGTACTCGAAGAGACATGCTAAGGGCTAATTAGTTGTATGAATGAGTTACAAATATTATACACCAGTCAAATACAGCATTCCAATCAGTACAAGTATGCACTATTTGCAAATTAGGTAAGACCAAGAAGCAATATGCTTTGGCATCAAAACTTGGAATGCCGGTTACAATTTAATGTTTTACTCGTAACGGAAACGCTGCCTCAACATCGAAAATTATCGAATGCAAAAAATCAACAATTTTCTGAGAGTATCGTTGATGAAAGTATTACCGAGTTAATGATTAGTCTATTATGGAGTAAATGCAAATTATCATCTTGATATCAATAAGCTTTTTAAATTCTTAGACTATGGGGCAACACTGAGTGTCTGTCAAAGGAGATAGAGAAATTATGCGGTTAAAATTAGATCAGTGGTAGTAAAAGTTTATCATTAGTGGGGGAGATCAATATACTGGATCCTGCATATTATGAATGGGATGGATTGTATACTACGCATTTACGGGGACGAAGTGCTGCTTTGGAAAGTTTTTAAAGTCCGTATCAGTTCCTAGATATATCGTTATCTCTTGATATTTAATCATACGTCGAACAACTTATTTGGGACACCTTGTATAAATAAGTTTAAAATGAAAATAAAACAAGGTTTACAAATTCTTTCCCCTTTTTAGGCATGTTGCTGGATCATCCTTTGCCTGCAAGCATCTTCCTTCTTCCCCTGCCTGACAATAAAATTGGACGATGGGCACAAGGACGCAGAACAAGTATATCCTCGAAATCCAATGAGCATTGTAAGAAAACTATTAGAAAAGAATATATTGGCAACTCATAAGAGACCGAGGAAGGCTGTTTCATCTTATAGCATTGTTACGTTCAAAAATAAGAAACGGGAACCAAAAAGAGAGCATGCTTATCCATCCAACTGGGGCAATTTCGTACTGTACTGTAAGACAGGATGGCTACTACAAGTCCTGCCAAATGGCGTGGTTAATGGAACTACAAATATCGATGCAGCTTATGGTAAGATGAGTGTGTCCGCAAGCATAGGTTTCAAATGTTTAAAAAGCTGGGTGTAAAATTCTTATATGACCTATTTCTTTGAACTGAACGGCCTCAAAGAAACTTGAACTATTTTACAGTAAATCTGCCGTTGGACTTTTCTGAAATCTTCAATATTTTCAGAATTACAGTGCTTTTCTTCTCTTTTAAGAATTGAAGAAAATTTTCGAAAAAAACTTAAAATTATCGTAATTTCTAAACCTGTTGACGAAAGATCAAATAATTTTCATGAAAACTATTGTTCATGGATGCCTACAATATGGTATCAAACAAAACTCTTTCACTCTTCTGGTTTGTGATTTAGAAATTTGATGACGTCACATCATAAAAGGAGCTGAAATATGAAAACAGGCTGTAATTTCGACAAATATTCAAGATTTCTGAAAAGTCCATCGGTGGAATCATAGAAAAGTGGTTAAAGTTTCTTTCAAGTCATTCAGTTTAAGGAAATAGGTCATTGAATTTTACACCCGCCTTTTTTCCTAGATTTAAAGATTTGGAACCTATGCTGTGTCCGCATAGCTCTAAATCGGTAGCTTAAAAGGTAGGTGTAAAATTCTATCACCTACGTACACTTGGGGTGCAAAATTATTGGGATGATGGATTCAAAATGGCACCAGAAGTGTCCTATCAATCATCATTGGCCTCGTAACAAGAGTAACAATTTTTTCTTCAGCCCAGACCTCAAAACAACCATGTTTGGCGAGAAAATATTCATCATTTCTTTGTCTGTTTACCAGAATCAAAACTTGAGTTGATATTAATGTTTTCTGACTTTAGGAGATGAAAACTTCGGAGTAGTGGTCTTATTTTGGGTATGAGCCACTTGTTTTCAATGGATGAAAGAGGGTCGTATAAGGGTTTTAGGGTACAGGGGAACATGCCAAAAAACGATTGGAGGAACAGGAAACAAACAAATATCTGTAGAGGGAACAAGGGAACAATTAGTTTGCTTTCAGGGAATCGGGAACACTATAAAAGATTAAGTTTTTACATAGGAAAGAGAGATTAAATGTTGATTTTTGCAAAATTTGTTAACTGGTACAACAAAATCCTTCTGCCCTTTGTTGTTATAATATCAGCTCTATGTCCCAGACGACTGCCTGCCTTCTTTCTAGAAGTAATGAACTGAAAATGAAAAAACGATGTTTTACAAAAGAGTTTCATAATTTTTGTAAGGCATAAATTTCCCAGGGAACCTTTCAAAATTTTGCTAGGGAACATGGGAAGATAATTTCATGAGGGAACAGGGGAACAAGGAAACCCCCTATACGACCCTCGGGAAATATTGACTAAATGGTGTTATCTTATACAATTTTTCTTGGAATTTTCACTTTTGAAAGAATATTCGAAGAACAACCTGCGAATCTGGATAAATCAGCCAAGAGGACTTAATGTGCTTCGAGCAAGTGTGACAATTTTCATCTGCCAAGTGCAATTATTTTCAAAAAATATTTTCAGTGGAAATTGATATTTCAAACATTTAAGGACATTCACAATTCATTCTTCGCACAGTTTATTTTCATACGAAAAGGCACCAAATCTTCTTCTGAAGAACGTTAAGAGGAAGAAATAAAAGCAGGTCAAAATTGAAAAGGTTTACGGACGTACCAAATTGCAAGCACCTTCAGGGAGGTCGGCACCAGTGGCGGACTGGCAACCAATCTACCCACCGGGAAAAGCAACCAAAGGGGCGCCAGTAGGTGGTCAAGCTGCTCAACTTTGGGGTTAGTGACATGGTCTCGAAAACTTTGTGTGGCGGAGAATCAGTATTTTTCAAAACTATCTCATAATATCTTTTTGAAACCCTAACCATGGACTGTGGAATGGTCTAAAAATGGGGGGAGGCTGAGTCTCGAGAGGAGCGAGCAAAGTGGGGTTCCGGGGGCTTGCCCCCGGAAATTCCTAGAAATACACCACATAGAATGGTGATATAAACTCGGAAAATGGCCTGTTATGGATAGCCTTCTTTATTCACGATTTGCTTTAGAAAGAAGTTCACATCTAGATTCACATCTAGATTGACTGCATTTGAAACGTCGACACGGATGGTAAAATTCATAGGTGTTATGATGTATTGCTGTCAGGAAATGTGTAAATTGCCGAAGTTAGACCAAAGCCCAAAGCTTACTTTCAGTTATTGAGACACTACATTCCAAGGTTTTACAGAGAAAGCAGCTTCAGCATTCTAGGCAGCGAGATTCTTTCTGCTTAAAACTCGTATGTTTCAGAAAGTAAATGAAATGTATGACTACATCCAACCATAGTCACTATAGTGACCATGATCCAACCCATCAGTGATTTCTACAGGGTTTCTCAAAAAGTTGTTCCATGTTTGATTAAATATTGAAAATAACGACAACATGAACAGACTCAAGGGAAGATAACCCTGTCCCGAAGATTATGAAATGATTTTATAAAGACCAGAATCTCGTGAATCGGTTGAAAGTTCACTGAGTTGCGAGCTTTCAAAGATAAAAAATATGCAATAGCTGAAACCAGAGATCCCCAAATTACATGTAATGCAAAAAGCTCGAAGACCGAGGTAAAAGAAGCTTATCCAATGTCATACCTCTCCTTGATATCAGAGCAAACCAAATTGGACTTCTAAAATAATTTATCTTCATAATCATTGTCAAAATTTGCATAACATTGCTAATGTCCAAAAACTGTCGTTCCAAACATAATCGACGAGAGACTGAATCTGTTTCCTCAAAGAATCCATATGCTTGAAAGGTAGCTTATCGAAAACTTGTTCGAATCCCAATTGGTTCGCCCTGAAACAATTGAGAAATAACGAAAACGATGGCTTATGGGATTCTTAAAGAGATTGCCATTTCGAGGTCTCTGGTTTCAGCTTTCGCACAAATTTGAACTTCAAATGCTTGTAACTCCATTAATTCTTAGCGGATTTGCAAGATTCTTGTGTTAAAACTTAATTTAAAATTTCAGGAAAAAGGTTACTTGACCAAGTGTCCATTCAGTAAATCATTATCTTTTATTATTTAATCAAACGTCGAACAATTCTTTTGAGCCACTCTACATTTTTGAAAGTTTTGTATATTTCTGAAAGACGTCGGGGGTGAGAGGCTTGGCCCCTGCAAGCCTGTAGCTAAGCTGTCCTTGCTTTTGCGCTACACCTACAAAAACTATTTGTAAAATATTAGCTGCCAGCACATCAATATGACAAATTATAGTCAGGCATTGAACACGTACTTGCAGACTGTAAGGAAGATACAATGCCTGCCCAAGGTCCTTGGAGCACTTAGGCCATTTCTTCATAATCCGCATTTCTAACCATAGTCATCAGGTTCAAATACCCCCTCGCCCCCGAAACAATGTTGATTTCGAAGGTTATTGTCCCAGCATTCCAGCAGAGTCGCAGATCGTCCTATCATCTCGATTTTTTTACCACAACACAACATTGTTCTGAGGGGGAGAGGGGGAAATCGCAAAACAAAGCAAAATTTGCAGAGGTGTTCCAAGCCCTTTGGCAGGCATTGTAGGTGATACCATCATCTGGAGAAACAGGTTTCCAGAGATCCTTTTCGCAACCCTACAGTACGACCTACAACATGAATGCCTCGAGTTTCTCGTTTCCATGAATTGACTGTCTGCGTGTTTCTACTTGCATTAGCTTACTGAAAGCTCTCTCTCACAGCTAACTTGTCTAACTTGGGTGAATGAAAGTATAAGAATTTCATTTTTCATTTTCATTTTAACTTTTGTATCCATGGTAATCCACTCAGATAACACACTGTTTTATAGGGAGCCATGCAAAAACTAAACCTAATAATAACTAAAATATACAACCCTATTTACAATAATCTCAGTCAAGAAAAAGGAAAGGAAAACGAGATGAGTCATAGTTTGGTTTTATAATTTCTTCGAAAGGAGCTCGAAGGAAAAATTTTTGGGGGCCACGCCCTTCAGATCGTCGGAAAACGCCCCTTTTGAATTCAAAGCTAGCAGAGTTGAGTGGAAAAGTTTAGCAACATACCCTACTGAGAAATATAGTGTGTAGTTGCGCTGGCTTTTGGCTGGCAAGCAGCACTGGTCCTCCACTGGCCGACTGGCCTAGATTTATTTAGGCCCACGGAAACAAAGTCTTTGCATTTTGCATTGATAACCAACTTCTTGGTACAGTTTTTAGAGCTTGATCATTCTTCAGCTCAAAGTTATGAATTTGTCTGTTTGCTATAAATTTTGTTCTCTTTGTTTGCTTGTGTCTTGCAATAATGCCATACGACCATCGGCTCCATTTCGATCTGCACGTCAAAAGGTTTGAGTTGAATTGAATTTACAAATTCATGTTTTGGCGGCATTGGTCTGCACTTCCTGTTGAAGAAGGGCACCAGAAGATTCTCTTCCGTTGCCCAAGTGAGTTCTTTCCGCAAGGAAGTTCAGAACACAATCATTAAGTGAGACAAACCAATAGATTTCACTTCTAAAATTTTGTATTGTATTATCGTCCAATAAGCAAGCGCATGAAGACAATCTCGATGCTTTTTTGACCAATCAAATCAAAATAGAAACCATCTCTTGTGTACAACGCTCCTGCGCGTAGGCTACTCCAGGGGTACGGCCACTCCTCTGTGAAGATGACGAGTGAACATGGCTAGCTTCAAAGCCTCAATCGCAGCTTTGATATTTCATTTTTCAAAAAGAGCTAGTCAACTTGGATGATAATTAAATGTAAGGTTTATCAGTAGTAAATATCTGAAATTTTGACTGAGTTCTGTGCCTCAGATAACTCAGCCTGGATCCGCCCCTGGAGCTGAGGCGTCATAGGGGCTGTTTGTGACAATCCTGGCAGCTCGATTTTGAAGTTTTTGCAACTTATCGAGGGCTGCCGCACCGCAAGAGCCCCAAACAGGGCAGCAGTACCTAAAGTAGGGCTCAACGAGACTTCTATACAACATAATGAGGCTTTCCTTAGGTAGGTATCTGTTGGAATACTTCAGCATACCGATACCTCTAGAGACTTTCTTGATTGTAGAGGACAAATGGGTAGACCATTTCAGTTGATCGTCAACCTGCAGACCTAGATACTTGGAAGGTATTCATAGGCTAAGAAAATGTTGAAGAACGCTATTTAACGAATATCTGTGCAGCGTTCCTTAACAGCAAGCCCAAGCAGTTTTTGCAGGTTCCCTTGCAGGCAACTCGATCTTCAAGGATACCCTTCTCCACTTCGTCTGCTTTAGGCTTAATGTCGCACATTTTCTCTTCGTCAGCTTTTTCCAGAATACTTTCCACGGCCCGAATATCATCAAAATCATCTGAGACCTTTGAAAGGGAATATTTTGAAATACCAATAAAATATGTAGTTCTTTCTCATAGGTCAATCGATGGCTGTAATCATATTTAGTTCAATTCGATAATTTTTTGCCGTTTTGAATTACAAGTCCTTTGGAAAACAAACTTGAGGCAAAGGGCGCACCGGGAAATTTCCCGGTGTCCCGGTGGGCCAGTCCGCTTCAGGTCGGCACGCGATTAAACCGTTTTCTGTCAAAAAAGGCGACGGTTTTCAGCTATTAAAAGAGATTCGGGAATAAAATTGTCTATGGCTTGTTTATACGTTACTGTATGAGGTCTGTTAGCCACACTTCCAAATCTGTTGGCCTAAAGAAAACGCAGCATAGGATTTCCTGACTGTGTTTTCGTAGACGTGCATGTAATCTCGCTGTCTTTCTTCAACCTGCACATAACTGTGAAATTTTCTTCTTAAGTCGTTGACAAAGATGTTTTAAATGGCAAAAGAAAACATCAGCGACTGAGTTTGAGGGCTCGAAAGATCATGTCTAGACAAGAAAGTTCTGCAGCGCTTAATAACGACTGCACTTCTTGAAGGATACATGCTGAAGGAATGATTTATAGCGAACATCTAAGACACAAGAGCCATTTCCATCTTCTAATAAAGGGTGTCCCAAATAATTGTGCTCCATGTGTGGTTGTTGTAGAAGGGGGTTGTAACTTCTATTGACCCTCGGTTGATGCAGTTTTACAGAATGAGCTTCAGCTTAGAGTTTGATTTAAGGACAGTGCAAAATTTATCGTATGACATGGACGATGGAGAAGAGAAATTATTTCAGAAACATCTGCTCACCCCGTATAAGATTATTGCAAAAAGTAGGTGCTCTGTCACCCTTCCCTTAACAAATTGTATCTGCCCTGTATTCCTGAGCATTAGATGTTATTCAGTGCGATTGATGAATCAGCTAACGAGCATGAAAAATCAACCTTCGTTTTTACAAGTCTTTGTCAATAACAAAATTGACTTTGAAAATGAAAAGATATGACGGACTGATGAATCATTCTTGCAAACAATTGAGAAGGAAAGTTTACATCATTTGATACACATTCTCCGACACTAATATGCATCTTGTTTCCTTCTATTTGAATTAAAATCTTCAACTGAATTCAGCATAGGTTCCAAATCTTTAAATCGGCGAAAAACGGTAGGTGTAAAATTCTATGTCATAATTCTTCCAACTGAATGGTTTAAAAGAAACTTTAGCTACCTGCCCCCAATTCTATCGTTGGACTTTGCAGAAATGTTCAGTATTTTGAAATTACACTGCATTCAAAATTTCAGCTGATTTGAGGATGTGACGCCATCAAATTTCTAAATCGTAAACCACAAACGTGACAGACTTTTGTTGATACAATACAGTCCTGGAAATTATCTCATGTTGGGTCAAACAGTTTGGAAATTTCGACAGCTTTAAGTTCTTTTGAAAATTTTTCTTGAGCTCTGTTGATTCCGTAAATAATGAAGATTTCAGAAAATTCCAACGGCAGAATTATGGCAAAATAGCTAATGTGTCTTTGAAGCCATTCAGTTCAAAGAAACATTTCAATGAATTTTACACGCACCTTCTTAACCCTTTCACGCCCGGCTAAAATTAAGCTTAACAAGGAAACCTAACGTAGATCGTCGTTTTCCAGGGGGTATCATAATCAATGATTCAATAAGCAATAGATAAATGCAATGTCCATACCCTTTCAAATCAATCAAATTTCTAAAAGCTTTACCCCCTGAAAAATTCGCAGTTCTCAATGAATACTGTTGGGCTACATGGCCCTTCCGGGGGTGAAAGGGTTAAAGATTTGGAACCTATGCTTATGCTACCGCATTCACACTGACACAGTGAAACAAGCTTTATCTAAACCAGGTTAGAGTTCAGCAATCAAATGCGCTCGATTTGTTCGACTGACCAATCAGGAGGCTCTATTCAATAACCTGGTTCATTAGTTTAAAGGGGCAGGGTCACGTAACCGTAAAAAAACCTGTTATCTCTATAATCTATATTTTTGCCTACACGTGGCCATTGTGTTCTGCACAGATTTTGGTGGATGGGGTGAATCCACCAGAAAGTTACTTCCAAAGATCCACCAATATCTCTGCAATCGTACAACGTATGAGTGTTTCGTTTGTTTCTCTACGAAGCACAAGAGTCCATCTTCAAAATAACACCTTCATTTTGAGAAAATAGTTGAAAATCTCTGTGATATGGCCTATCAAAATACTGCAAAATCGTCATTTCGAAAGAAATTTGTTTACATTACGTGACCCTGCCCCTTCAAGCTGGTTTGACTTACAATTGTGAATGGCGTGTAACAACTATCTCCCCCCTAGGAATCGTGCATTGCATTGATCTTCTTAAACATTCTGGAGTATATAAAACAATATATTCATTCT
Organism: Aurelia sp. 3 sensu Dawson et al. (2005); assembly: GCA_964020215.1. NCBI lineage: Eukaryota > Metazoa > Cnidaria > Scyphozoa > Semaeostomeae > Ulmaridae > Aurelia > Aurelia sp. 3 sensu Dawson et al. (2005). The sequence continues at coordinate 15,036,754 of OZ026585.1, forward strand.
AGCTGTCTTGCAAATACAAGTTCATGGACCAACTTTAGTCCGAATAAAAGGTATTAAATCTGGAAGATATGTGGCAGTGAATTCAAGAGGAAGACTTGTTAGCAAGGTAAGAAAATTTCTTGTACGTTCAGAACTGAACCCTTTGCCAGAATAAGACCCCGATTACACGATGCCGGTAGAATTTGAAAACGGCAGAATTTTATGCTGCCTTGGAAAATGAGCTCCCGTTTACACGATGCCGGTAGAATTTGAAAACGGTAGAATTTTATGCTGCCTTGGAAGATGGGGGGAAGATGAGCTCCCGTTTACACGATGCCGGTAGAATTTGAAAACGGCATGAAAAAGTGTCGTTTTGCCCTCCCGTTTACACAATGCGGGTAGAACTTTATTCCTCTTCCATAGACAACAACAACTGATGTCAATTATCAATCAAGATAGATAAAACAACTACGACAATAAGGACAATGGGAAGCAATAAAAATATTAGCCTCGTGACAAAAGCGGCATAAAATTCTACCGGCAAAGTGCGTTTACACAAATTGTGTGCCGGCAGAATTTGAAAACGGCAGAATTACAAACTTTGCTGTTCTGCTAACCGAAACATGATTCTGCCGGCAGAATTTGGAAATTCTACCGGCATCGTGTAAACGGGGTCTAAGAACATTCTTCAATGTGATCCTAAGCCTTTTTCATGTTTTCCATTGACGCACAAATTATCGCTGTCCACTAAGACATTCAAGGAAACATACAAGCGAGCAATTCAGTAAAATCGGCAGTCATGTAATGAAGTCTAATACCTAATGATACATCTTTCACTGTATAATTGCACTGATGTTGCACTGATGTTGCACTGATGTTGCACTGATGTTGCACTGATAATTGCACTGATGTTGCAATTTGCAATAATTGCAGTTTGAAAGGCTATCAAGTTGATTGTATGGACAAGCATGAAGTACAGCAAATGGAATGGGTATAGTGGCAGGCGTCTTGGTCAATTTCTAAGCAAAATTTGGCCCCATTTACACGATACCGTTTTCATTTCATATCGGATTGGTTTCATTTCGGATTGGCCTTCTGTTTACACGATACAGTTTTCATTCCATATCGGATTGGCCTCCTGTTTACACGAGAACGCACCAATCCGATATGCTTCATACCGTTTTCGCGTTTTCAAATGAAAACGCTCTGAAAGTGGCATGAAACCAATCCGATATCGTGTAAACGGTCGAATCCGATATCAACTCAGTACGGAACCTCATCATAAATTCTACTAGCCTCGAATCCATTAGGGAGCTGCGCAGAATGCGCAGTGGAACCATAACCGAAGTGAAACCATTACAATGCAAGGCGAAACGGTATCGTGTAAACAGAACCCCGATCCGCTATGAAATGAAAACAGCATCGTGTAAACAGGAGAAATTTTCATATCGGATTGCCTTCCCCAATCCGATATGAAATGAAAACGGTATCGTGTAAACGGGGCGTTAGACCTAACTCTGTGCAAAGCCCGTCGACATTTGGCAAGGCTGAATAGGGAGAATACATGCCACACTCTATGGCAGCCACGGCTAAGTTTCGCTCTTGACCTTATTTTGTTTCATTTAGCGTTACCCATCAAAACAAACACTGTTCCAGGAAGAAGTCCTCGAGAATCATTATCATACATTCAGCTCAGACATCTACCCAAAGAAGGAAAAGAACGGAGCCACGGGGTGGTACATTGGACTGCGGAAGAATGGATGGCCCAAGAGAGCATCAAAAGCGAGAATAGGAGAAACATGTATCCAGTTTCTTAAAGTGCCATTTTCTGATATGGGAAAGTAAGAACATCCATAGCAACAGAACATCCAACGTGTTTACTGGAACAAACAGGCAGAAACAGATGTATTGTATAAGGGAACTGAGAGATGAATGACCAATGAGAGAGATGTGTATGACAGAGGAACATGAGGGAACGTAGGTTAAAAATCTAAGGGTTTCACAAACTTTAAAAATATAAGCATTGGGCACGTTTTTGCAGTGCTGTGCTTGGGAAGTGTAAATAAATGGGGACTGGGACATTATGATAAAGAATTGCATGAATCGTTTTCCGAAAAAAAGAAGCGTTAAAGTAGGTAGCACGGAATTTATGCTGATCTTAATTGATTAGTTCAACTTGGAAATGTTGATCGAGCTGGTTAAAGAGATTGGCTGCGCTCAAACTGCTATGTTTTCCCGGTATGATTTGAATTCCTTCACTTTCTTAAAACTCATTTCTGTTGTTGCCAGAACCACGACAATATAATGGTAAAACGACACCCCGAGAGGGGGTGGGGGTTACTTCAATAGGCAGGTAACGGGGGTGTGCCATTTGACGTCTGAATCTCATCCTAAAATTTACAAATTTTCGCGAAAACGATACCCCAAAATTTACAGGCCATTGAAAATTTTTACCCTAAAATTGTGACAACTATCAAAGAGAAATATGATCAAGATCAATACCCTAAAGAGTTATTTTGTCAAAGTAACACCTCTAAATTCATGACTACTTGTGATGTTACCAACAATGATACCCCAAAATATATTTCTGCTCGAAAAAAGGCACCCCACAAAATGGCACATATGGTAGTTACCCCCCCCCCCGGAACGACACCCGGTTACACATTAATATGAAGTATCATGTGACAACTCTGCTAGGCTGCCATTGGTTTATTCTCTAAGGCAACGCTAAAAGATAGCTGAGGACATTCTGTTGCCCGTGGCGTTGTATCTGATAGTATTTATGAAATCAGTTCCCAGGGCCAAAGTGCAATTTGAAAACAATTGCAGTCACATATCAAAACATTGGCGATGATGCAAAAGCATAGAGCTCAAATCTCTAAAAAAACGTGGGTGTAAAATTTTGTTACATTTTTCTTTGAATTAAAGTGCTTGAAAGGAACTGTGAGCAATTTGCTGGAAATCTGCCATGACAATAATTTGAAATCTTTGATTAGTTTCAAAATGGCGGCATTTATTAATTTTGAGGCTGTGACGTCATCAAATGTCTAAATCCTTAACCAGAAGAGCTACAGATTTCTGCTTGCAACCACATTGTAGACCTTCATAAGCAATGGTTTTCTTGAAGATGGTACCAATTTTCCTCCAGCAACTTAGTATTTTCGATGGTTTTAGTTTCTTCAAAAATCTTTGATGAAGTTTTGCAAAATAATCAAAAAGCCGAATCACCCATGATCACAACATAATCAACACATTGTTTTGAAAAGAAAGGCCCAGTGCGATGGCAGACATTATGTTAACTAGAACCACTTGAGGCAGGAGTCTGAGAAATGAGTGTTTATTTTGAAGATGCACAAAACAAGATAAAGCGTTTTGAACACTATGTAGCTCATAACTTCTACCAAAAACAGCACAAAAGGAGCCAAAAGCGTAAAGCTGGATTTTATACCATAAAATCCAACTCAACATCTTAACCAGGTCTTCTCCTCTGTAGCCGAAGCAGGGCGTAACACTGAATAACTCAAAAAACCTTCTCAGGCAGTTACAAAGATTTGGTTTTCTTCGAAAATCGTGGTTCGACCATAGATAAAGGGGTGCAGGACCACAAGAAATAAATTCTTTCAAAGGCATTGGAAGGGACAAGAAACCACATTTCAAGCTGGCCAGCTGGTTCTGGCTGGCTTGCAACCCTTAAAAAACTAAGCCATAAGGTTATAGACCGTTGTGCACACTTCGCTCTCTAGATAGCACTTCTTCTGGTAACCAGATAAGATACAAACTATGCTCTTGTAGGGCCCACATAACAGTAGCTAATTCAGTAGTATCTATTTGTGCGTAAATCATTAATATTGGAGTAAAAAGCACTTACTGTAAATAAGCTTAATATATTTGACAAGTATGTAACATGTAATTAAAAAGTATCACAAATGGACCTTTGTACAAATTGTTGCGTTGAAGATCATTACTTAAGAGTTGTATTTCTTTCGTGTTCTTCGTTTCAAGGTCTCATTCAAACGTCAAAATGCTTTTTGATTACAAAGTCCAACTTTGTAATCTAAGAGGGCACTCGATGTCAGTCAGAAAGAAAGCAAGTAAGTAAGTAAGTAAGTAAGAAAGTCACGCTCGTTAATGGAATTGATAAACGTTTTACCGCTGCTAATGATAGCACTCAGATAAAGAAATCGCACAGAAAGCGCATACAACACAGAAGCTTCCCGCGATCCTATAGCAGAATTTGACGTCGGCTTATTTCATGTTAGACAGATTTGACACCATAAGATGGATAAATTACTACGATGTTTACCCTGGCACAGCAACAAATTCACCCAGAATTGGCACGTTCTTGACTTCATTAGCAGCTTAATTATGTCAAAACAATCGTTTTCTAGAACGAACGAATCATTAGCCACTTATTGATAGTACTCATTATGTAAATAACTCAACTTTAGAGGATGATGTAACCGGCGGCCTGCACAGAGGCTAGCATTTGCAGCATAACCAAAGGTAGAAGGACCCCCCTCCTACACAGCAACGGATGCAATCATCGCAGGTGAAGTTGAGACGAAAGGTGCAGAATCCCAGCAAGCAATGGCGCCATGGACTGGGGGAAGGGACGTGATCACACTGAACCAAAACATCTTCATGCATATCATTCTGCACAGAGGAATCTTCGTGACTGCTTGTCTCAAATTAGATGCCCGCGAATAGCAACAACTGAAACGTTCTGTACGGTTCTGCATAAGTAATTTTGCGTTATCGTAAATCTCACATGACATCTCATTTGACACAGATGCACCAATAGTTTTGTGCACGAACTATAAGCAAACTAGGGGTAATGACTTTTGATTTTCGTATCATTCTCGTTTGACATAAAGACCAAAATATTGCCTTTGACCTTGAGGCGATTCTTGTCCTTATACTAGGCGCTCGATTTTCCATTGAAGGCGACTTTAGCAGCAACACTCATCTCTCTGACTGTAGCAAAAAACAGAATCAACGATCATTTGGGGTTATGAAGAAATCAATAATCAGATATTCTTATGCTTGTTTAGCTCAGGACGGACTTTGTAATCATCCAAAAGGATCTTATGTTTATATCCGATTCAAGTTCAAGGCGCATCAAGGGCTGTGAAAATCAGAATTCATTGTACTGAAAGGGATTGTGGTTTGTCAAGGTCGTCACACACTTCCCCTTTGGGATGTGAGCAAACCGAGCAGATTTGGTAACAATAGTTTCATTTGATTGACATGTCGATTTAAAGGTAAAGCGATTAAAGACAATGGAAATTATTTCAAGGAGCAATAAATCAAAGTAAACAGTGCCGCAAAAGAGGCCCTAAGGCTAGTATGGCGAAGTGTCTCGTTGTGCATGCAAAAAAATCGTTGTCAAAAAAATATAAGAATGTTCTAAAGAAGAAGGACAAATTAAACATATTTCGACACAGTCTTATTTATCTGCAAGGTGTCCTAAGAAACATGTAGGCTGTTTGAACGGCTACAGTGAAGGAGCTATGAATCCAATTTGCCTGTTTTCTCATATTGATGAACAGGAGAGATTTCAACTTAAAAGTTTGGCACCGAATTTGAGTAAATCTGATAAGTAGTTGCTGATTTATGGAGCAAGAAAGTCAAATTACTGGTTACCTCGAAACTAGAGGATTTAACATTCTCCATCAATGTTAAAATCAAAGAAATTAAGTGAAAACAAGAGCCTGGCCCAGTTTTTCAGCTTTTCATAAGTGATTCACGTAGTCATAGATTAGATTTTGCGAAAACTAATAAAACGAAATGGTTATGTGCACAGTGCCGCAGGCCATGGAATGCGTCCATCAGTTATTTTGCTTCTCTAAAGTCATATAGTCGATTGAAACCAGCAGTATTGCTTTCCAAATGCTTCCCTTCCTTATAATATTCTTGAGGCGTTTGGTCATTTAGTACTCCCGAATGTGTTTCCTGGTAAAGATGTAAAGTTAAGGTCCATTTCGTGGTAAAATTTGAGAAGCAAGGTGAAATCATCTAGCTTTGAGGCAACCATTAATTTTGACTTTTTTGTTTCATAAATCAGTAACTACTTGTCAGACCTACTCAGAATCCGTGTCAAACTCTAATTTGAATTCTCTTCTGTCCAGAAATCGTAAAAACAGGAAAATTTGATTTGTGTTTGTTTTTGTTTTTAAATTTGTTTTGAGTGTGATCATCAGGATTTCTAACTACTGAAAGTTAATTTAGGCCCACTGTGCATGCCGCATTAAGGCATGGGACTCCTAGCTAAACGTCCCTTCCGAAGGACGACGAGGTCAGTTGTGAGGTAAGGCCTCCGAGGTCACCCATCCGGAGTCTGACCTCACTCGACCGAGCTTAACCCCAGTTACTTGACGAAACTGTTTAAGCCACTCAGCCACTCACCCCATGATGGCTCCTTCAAACGGCACAAATGTTTTTAGGGATACCCTATACGTCTAAAGTCAGAAGCTGCACACTAAGCATTACAAGTTTTGTATGTTTTGGATATAATTCTAGCTCTTAAGACTGAGGTTTAGATTCATCTTTCATCATTTCATATATAATCATAACTTCTCTTAATAATTCCCTATTCGCGTCCACAACAAGACAGTTGGCTGCGCTGATTTCAGTGTACCTTTTGGTTGCTTCATTTCTTCGTACTCTTTGTCATTGATCGCAAATGTTTTGACTGAATTAGTGTGTCAATCACATGAGACTGAGGATATCGTTACAAAAGTTATCCGTGCTGTTATGATCTTTGTTACTTAAGATCGAGTTTTAAACTATTCTCGTAAAACCAATACCGTGCTGTAGCATCCGCACACAATTGTATGCAATAAGGTTGCTAATTAGTTCAACAACCTTTAAAATATGGCACTGAACTGAACTGGAACTGAAATGAATCGTGAGAAAATTGCCAAAATTCTAATGCCTTCTAGCCTGTCTGCCCCACTTTTTTGTTTTTTATTCATATGAAATGGTAGGTTCGGAGAACATGAAAGCTGGCCTGCCGTCGTTCTTTAGCCGCTAAAATCTTGTTAAGCTCCAGGTTAAGCCGGATAAAAATTGCTTGTTGACAGCCACTTACTCAACAACAGAACTATATCTCTGGTAGGTACTGAAACCATAAAGAAATAGCTTAGCTTTAAACTTCAATTTTTATGAAAATACAACTATCCTTACTATCTTTCTGTGACACACCCAAACCTTAAAAGTACTCTGAATGACTATTTACAACTAAAAGTCTGCCCCATAAGAAAGACGAAATAGAAAATTGTCACCTTTGTAATCTCTTTGTCAGATGTGGCCGAGTATCATGAGGTCTTGCATATGACTTGCAAGGTCAAGATCCATCTCTGTAGACTGTAAAAACCAAAGAGAAGAAATCAGATTAGCCAATCAGTAAGCATAAACGATTTTGCCTGCTCCAGGATGTCCCTATGCCGGTGAAGGTTGTTCGTATACAGTGGAACCTCCATTAACGGACACCTCCGAACAACGGACAAATATTTTCGTCCCAAAATACACTATGGCAAAAGGTGACACCTCCATACAGCGGACACCTCTCTACAACGGACTATGCAATTGGTCCTATAGGTGTCCGTTATATGGAGGTTCCACTGTACTCAATTTGCAGGACAAAAGGGCAAATGGAAATCCAGGCACATGGAAACAAGGCGATAGCAAAATTGCTGTGGGAAAAACAACTATCGCGTTTTATAAACTGTCGTCTTCAGGGTAGCGAAGAATGCGCTTTGCAAATCTCGAATTATTTGTTCCTACAGCAGTTAAATCTGCCTGGTATCACTGTGTCCCTTGCTGTTGTTGTAATTTACATGGCATAGGGATACAACAGATATCAAGCACAGGTGAACAAGGGGAGATAAAGCTACAGCAAAAAGAATTAAGAACAAAGAAGAAATGTAGGATGTACGAGTAAAATCGAATCTGCTCTTCCTTCAGGTTGATTAGTGCCCCCGGGGGGGGGGGTTAGCTACCATATATTCCCGTACAGGTTGTGCCATTTGGGGGGGCCTTTTTTCATGCAGAAAATAAATTTTGGGTGTCATTTTTGGTAAAATCACAAACAGACATAAATTTTGGTTGTCACTTTAGAAGGATAACTCTCTAAGATATTGATTTTGATCAACTTTCATATACTTGGTTAAAATTTTGAATTGCTGTTACAATTTTAGGGTATATATTTGAGTGGCCTGTAAATTTTTGGGGCATCTTTATCGCAAAATTCAAAAATTTTAGGGTGTGATTTCAGACGTCGAAATGGCGCACCCTAGATTAGTGTCAGTTCTTTTGATATTTCATTGTACTTGATAACGGGCTGTGCTCGAAAAGTCGCACTCAACTAATTTCATATTGAAGTGCAAACTTTTTATAGCTGTATTATCGTCACCTCTGATGATTTTTTGAAAGTCTCACTATTTCATTGAGGCTTCTGGAAGTTTAATTTCAACTTACTATCAAGTATTGCTTCCTTGCTTCGATCTTATTTCGTTGAACACCATATCCCTTATCTAGACATCTTCCATATACAAATGCACTCAAAGCGATTCCTTTTTTGACGTAATGCAGAAGACAGCCAGTCTCTTCAGCTACTCTCTCCGGATCTGTGATACAGACCACCCTAAAAATGCAATAAAGCTGACAATGATGCACCAGAGGTGGCGCCAGAAATCTTCTGACGGAGGGGCTGGAGCTTCCGACTGGGGGCTGAAATGACTACAAAATGCAGCTTTCGCACATCATTTTGCCAAATTTCATCCGGCAAAAACCCAAAATATCCATCGAAAAGGGGGCTAGATGCTTCCTACAGGGGAGTTGTAGCCCCCTCTGGCCCTCCCCTGGCGCCACCACTGTCATGCACCTTCCGAGTGATCCCATGATTCACCAAAAATGTTTTTATTTTCATTACTTGCATAAAATCAACAGCCTATGCAGACTCTGATAAATTGAGAAATCGATTTTATCGTGGGTTTAAGCTGTTTTCTTTTACCAATTTCGCAACCAAATATTACTGGTAAAGCTGAATTCACTACTATATTTTCAACGCTAAAAATAAGGAGAGAGCAGTACAAATAAGTACTTTTTTCATTGAGCAAGCAAGTAGAATTCAGTTCATCCTGACCTATCCAGTATTTTAGGTATTCAGAATTTTTTCAAGTATGGAATGTAAGACCCAGTCATTTTGTTTACACGATGGGGAAATTTTAGCATCGTTTATGACTCAAAAAGCATACAAAGAATTAGTGGTAAAAGGTGGCACAGTCAAAACATTTATCGCATAGTGGTCTAGACCTGGAATTTTGTCAAAGACGCATTGACATTGTTAGGATTGTATATTAATTTTTGCCAATCGGTTGGGTGGTTGATTTTATACGAGTTTGCGGGCGGGTGAGGTATTTGTCTGGAAGTTCCTAAGTCTCTCCTGTGTTTATTTCAACAAAAACTGCCACTTAAAAGTTAATCTTGTGCAGGAGAGAATGGGAGCCTTTGCGAAGAAGAGAGGAAGATGAAAGCGGGAGAGACTTGTATTATGCCCTGCCTCATGAATAATTAATGACGTAATCTGAATCCTAGGAAGCTCTTATGATGACGGGAGTTTAGTTCTGGCCGAGAGACAATAGTTGGCGTATTGGCGTTTCATATTATTCAATAGGCGACTATTCTGACAACAAGTGGGCTACCGGTGTCCAATTCTTCTACATATCTCTTTTGCGATGTTATTATCTGTTGTAACCAATTGTCCCAAATATGTATAGCTCTCTACAGTGTTGCCCATATGGTCCATAATCGTTGTTTTCACTTTGTTCACTTTCATTCTATTTTTTTCCTTCATCATTTAATTTGTGAGATCATTCCTTGCATTTCTTTGATGGATTGAGACAAAACGCCATGTCATCTGCAGACCTTACATCACTTAGACTTTCGACTTGAATTTTAATGCCTTTCCTTCAAAATCAACTATCTTGAAAATTTCTTGCAGTGCTGCTGTGGAGAGATTTAGGGGCAGTGTGTCACCTTGTCTAACTTCCTTTTTTGTGTCTTTTCCTGCTTAACACCTTTGTTTGAATTTGTGCTGTACTGTTGGTATGAGCATCTTTTATTATGTCAATGTATTTTTCATCTATACCTTAATTAATCACTGCTCTAAATATTGTTTAATGACTTACGGAGTTTAACGCTTTTCACAATCAATAAATGCCATGTAGAGAGGTACCTTATATTCCATTGTTTCTTCCATCGTGGTATCGTCCTATCGTCGCGGTATGGTACCTTATAGTGCTCCTCACTTTATCGTCCGTATTGTTTGTGGAGTAGGTCATAAAGTAGTATGATTGATAATTTAGCCTGTAAAAAATTTAATGGAACATATGCTGGGTCCCAAAAAGAATGCGGACTTTGTTGGGTCACGTGGTGTAAATTTAGCTTTAATCGATGGCTACTAACTCTCAAAATGTTCCTCGATAGTTAGCTAGAACATAGGTACCTTGTTTATCTATATTGGTGCCTTGGCAGCAGGCATCTCGAAAGCTCGGACTTGCATTCACCCGAAAATCAAAGCTTTGGCCTCTTGGCCTAAACAAATTCCTGAAGCACAGCGAATAAATCAACGATAGCCGTGATAAAATTCGAAAAATGTTAGATCTTATAACAAGGGCAGATTTTGTAATGAGATAACATCAGTTGCTTTGGTTCACACTTCAATTCAAGGCGATTAGCGAGTGCAGACAAATGAAAATCTCTCAACCAGAAATTCAAACAAACACGGCCGCAAAAGTTGCCCCAAAACCAGTGCGGCAAACCTTCACTTACTGCGGGCGAAGAAAGGTTTTCAAGAGAAGTTATGTGCTTAAGACAAAAGATGAAGGGTAAATCTAAAGCTCTGTCTCGCGGATTTTGTTTACGTAACTCAGAAGCCGAGTGGAGGGCATTATAACTTTTGCATACTTATTGCTCAAATGTTAATAGTTACTCCTCAGCTCCTAAGTCAAATAGACAAAATCCACCAAACACAAGTATGGATTTACCCTTCTTCCTTCGTGATAAGCACACAAGCTCTCTTAAAAACGTCCCTTCGCCCGCACCAAGCAAGAATTTGCCTTACTGGTTTCAGGACAACTTTGCAGCTATGTTTGTTTTTAATTACCTGTTGAGAGAATCTCTTTTGTCTACCGGGTGTCCCAAAAAAGTATACAGATTTCGTCGACCCTAGCAATAAGGATATATCGTGAATCAATCCGAAATAATTTTCAAAACATACCTCGATAGCTAACTTGAAGATAGATACCTTATTTGTTAATATCAGTGCGTTGAGAGTGAAGATATTAATCTTCAAAGGACAAATTTGCTTCCACCTCGAAACCAGAGCTTTGGCGTTTGGGCCTAAGCAAATTCTTGAAGCGCGGTGAATAAAATCAACGAAATTTGAAGACGGCACAACAGATGTGTTTTACAAAATACAGTTTATGTGAGAGCTATCGTCAAAGGAGCTCCGAAATCATCATCTGTGAAAGTACTCCCTTAAGCTCAACGCGCTTTTGACATCGTTGAATCCAGGGATAAATATTTATCCCTGGTTGAATCATTCCTTGAAAAGAATTTGTCATCAGATCTCTCGAGATCAGGTTGATCATGGCGTATCTTCGAAGCTGCTTTCCCAGGTGGGTCATCAACAAGATAGGAGACATCTTTTGGTCCCAAAAAGATCTCTAGACCTTTCAGTCTTGACTCCTGAGAGATCTGATAACAAATTCTCTTCAAGGAATGATTCGACAGTTGCACGAGTGTGTTGATGCTCAAAGGAGTTTTTCCGCCAATGTAATAGTAAGAGTAAAATCAATTGTCGATATTGAGATGAATGAAGCTGATTTCAAAGCTCTCTTGACGAAGGGTCTGAAAGCTGTATTTTGGAAAACACATCTGTTGTGCCGTCTTCAAATTTTGTTGATAATATTCACTGCTCTTCAAGAATTTGCTTAGGCCCAAACGCCAAAGCTCTGGTTTCGAGGTGGAGGCAAATTTGTCCTTTGAAGGTTAATATCTTCACTCTCAACGAACCGATATCTACAAACGAGGTATCTATGTTCAAGTTAGCTATTGAGGTATGTTTTGAAAATCATTCCGGATTGATTCACGCTATATTCTAGTCGCTAGGGTCGACCAAATCTGTATACTTTTTTTTGGGACACCCGGTATATTCGCTAATCGCTTTGAATTGAGGTGTGAACCAGAGCAACTGATGCTATTGTATTACAAAATCTGCCCTTGCTATTTGCAAGAGGTCACTCCTCCCTCCAAGTCACCCACTGGGCAATTTCTTAATTTTCCTTTAATTTCAGTTTTTAGTTTTGATGTGCTTCAAGAATTTGCTTAGGCCAAAAGGACAGAGATTTTGTTTCCAGGTCGGTACTAATTTGCTCATTCAAGACTATTATTTCAACTCTCAATGCATCAATACCAACAAACGAGATACCCAGGTTCAACTTAACTATCGAGGAACATTTTGCGAGTGATTAGCCATTGACTAAAGCTAAATTCACATCACTGGACCCGACTAAATCTGTATATTTCTTGAGACATCTGGTAGAAAAACATAATCTTACATGCCTCTGAGCAAAGTCGACAGCATTATTGAACAGCTTTTGTCTGTAATACAGGTAGGCCATATGACCAATAGCATATACATTTCCTCGTTCAGCAGCATGTTTGAAGCATTGAAATGAAGATTCGGGATCTTGTTCAACACCATTGCCATCATGGTAAAGAATGCCCAAAGCAGCTACGAAAAAAGAGCATCATGAAATCAAATGAAAGCTTGTGGAATGAGTTGTCAGACACACTGTACCTAGCTGGGGGGGGGGGTTATCTTAATAAAAGCAATGGAATATGCCTCCCAGAGGAAATTTCTGACCCTGCCCTGGACCAATATTTTGGAAAAACACAATAACTGTCCTGGCTTAAGATGAGGCAAAATTGCTTTTGTTATTGTTTTTATCATCTTCACAAAGCTTTGGTCCATCCTGCAAAAATTATCTTTATTGACCAATCTATCCGCAAACAAGATGCAAAAAGTATATTCCTGTCCTGGTTTTTTACTGAAATCGACACCCTATTGTAAGGCATTAGACTTATGACGATGAGTGCCTTGTATCCCTGCGGTAAAACTTGCTCAAGAGGGTCTCATAATGAACAGTGAATTAAAAACTTGGCACTATTTTCTTCAATCATCAATGGAATTATGATGGAATCACGGCTCCAAATCTCAATCCTGTGGGAGTATTTTCAATTCTTCAATCGAATCGAAAATTCTATCACACTTACACTGTAACAATAGTAATTCACAAATCTCGCAATCTGACTGGACCAGGTTTTTAAGAGTAATATTATCAGTCTCTATTGACTGAAGCACCATTATCAAGTCAAAGAGCACAGGGAAACAAGAGATTCATCGTCATAAGTCTAGTAAGGCATATCCACGGGTGCTTGGTCTATAAAGTAGACCCCCCTGGGCTTTACCGCTTTGATCTGTTTCAGTCGCTGAAAACACTGTTTGTTCCTTATGAGAGAGGGGGGCAACGCGGAAACTGTTGGGCAGGGATGTTTGTGCTTGGTTTTCATTTGGATTCCTGAAGCTCAGCGATTATATAAATTTGCAGTTATATTTTGGACGCTTTGGGATGATTGCTGTAGTCTTTTGGAGTGTAAGTGACATCTCATTTCATTTGGTCTATGATTCTTGTCAAAGAAATCAAGAATATGAATTCATATGTTCTAAATTCCTCCGCTGCTTGTGTTCAAAACAAGCTGACGTTCTAAATGATCCATTTCATTTGGCTTGATTTTACTGAGTACTTCAGAAGGATCTACAAGGTTAAGAGCAGAAGAAAGTTGATAAGTCCTCGTATGACTCACAGAGAACATTGTAAAAGCGGCATGATTCTACAAGGTGAAATAAAAACCTTTAAATTTTGATGTACCAGTCTGTTTTCAACCTTACAATTGTTCTGAGTTGGCGCCAAAGGCTTCTATCTTTGGCAACTGCTGATTGGCGGTAGTTGACTGAGATTAGCCGATGAATGGCTCAGATGTAATGGACATGTGATTTTTGAATTTCTGTTGTTGTCTGGCAATAAAGCGACCCGCTTTTACCATTAGTTTGTTCTTCACACGAACCGGAGTGACGAGTGTGCGATGAAACGCGTTTTTGGTTATTAAACGTGGTGAGTTATTTCTTTCCTTTCAGATATCAAGTTTTCTGTTTTCTGTTGCAGGTTTCAACAGTTTTCTCCCTAGTTCCAGGTTTATTTGGTTGTTGTTCTTTTACCAAGAGATAACAGTCTTCTGTCTACAGATTAGGATGTTTTTGTTGCGTCTACTGTGTTAGTATGATGAGTCCGTTACTATGGTTATTTCAAAACTTTGTACCGTAAATCACTTGTTTATGTACCAGTCCATGTTGGAAGTCAAAAATTAATCTCTACTACCTTGTGATTCAAGTGAACCATTGCCTGTAGCTTCCTGATGCCAAAAATGAGCCTAGAAAGAAACTCATTTCAATTTCATTCGGCAAAAAACTGGATTTGTATCAATTATAAATGGTTCTGAACGTGAAAAATGCATTTTGCATTGCTTTCGTTATTTTGATGCAATAGATAATCAGATATAGATAAGGAACTCAGTTTAATTTTGATTCTTGTAACTTTCTTTCGTCCTTTTTCTTTGTTAACTACAATTTTCTTCTGTTACCTATAATTTTCAATTCTTGCACAGTAAACGCTGAATGCTTCTTAATTGGATGGTAAAGGTGATCTGACTTATCAAAGTTAGGACTTACTGTACAGAAGCGTGATGTTTTGCTGTTTGTTGATGCTTAGACTGTGATGTTTTTGCAGACTTTAAGAAAAACCTGTACTCTAGATTTGAATTATGCCAACTAACTAGTCATAATATGAGTTGCCTGGTCAAATCTTTAGGTCTTTGAAGCAAATAGAAGTACATAAACCTACCGGGTGAGTCAATGAAAAGGCTAAGCGTTTGAAAAACTGCTGCTCCTTCAATATCAAAGTGATAATAATGAAAACAGTCTTGTCTTATTCCCGACATGTCCACTAAGATTCAGTAACTCACCCGGCTTTAATTGGTCATTCATTTCTGTTGATATCCCTTAGCAAAATACTTAGTATGTTTGGAGCATTCCTTTCTATGTAAGTTTGGTATGTTTGGAGCAATCCTTTCTACTTAGTATGTTTGGAACATTCCTTTCTGTTGATATCCCTGAGCAATGTTTGAGCATGCTCCAAGCTTGATACTACCTTGTTTTGAGTATGATTTGGGTATGCTTCAGAGCTTGATCCAAGTAAGAATTTTGCTCTACTTGCACTAGCTTGCAGCGGGAATCTCTTGCAAAATCTGAACAGAGTGACCACTTCCAGGTGGAAAAAATTCTAAACATAATTAAACATGTTTGTTATTCAATCAGACATTGCAAATATCATTTCATTGCCCACATAGGGAGCAGATGCCTCTTAAACATGGGCCTTCTTGATTCACCTGGTAGGATTCTCGTTGAAAGAATAGTGTTTCATTTCAATTACCGAATTACTATGTAGATCTTGTAAGCAAATAGCATGAGTTACTTTTGTTAATACCTAAATTCAAAACAAGTCGTGATTGCAGAAAAAATAATTTTCTCAACCAGTAATTCAAAACAAACAAAGCTGCAAAAGTTGCTCTGAAATCCAGGTAGATAGCTCCCTTGTTGTGCATTCCAGAAATGGGTATCAAGAGCAAACATGATGAGCACATATTGAGAGAAGAAAGATATATCTAAACACGTACCACAGGCATTCTGTATTTTTGGTATAGAAGCTGTGCAGTAAGTGTTTTAATTGCATACAAAATGTACAAGAATTGAATCACCTCCAAATTGATTTCCATACCAAAAATATAAAAAGTCTTTAGATACAATATATTCTTCTTCTCTTAATAAATGCTGATGTCTGCTCTTAAAACCCATTTCTGGAATGCACAACAAGCGAGCTAGCTACATGGGTTTCAGGGCAACTTTTGCAGCTTTTTTTTGTTTTGAATTACTGGTTAACAGAATTTCTTCTTTGTCTGGAATCATAAATTGCTTTGAAATCAGGTGTAAAAAAAAGTAACTAATGCTGCTGTCTTACAAAAATCTGTCCTTTTTATGTCTGATCAATACCTTTTTCATATCATAAGCAGCTTCCCCTTCCCTGGAGTAAAACATTCCTAACGTTGATTGAGCCTTTACTGATCCACTTGGATCCCCATCCTTTGCAGCAAGAATCCATAAAGTTTCAGCTTCTACGTCTGACTGTGGCACGCCATAACCCTGAAAGTATGCTCTTCCTAAATTGTATTGAGCTGCTGGAACCAGATGCATCCATTCAGGGTCATCATTGTCTGCTAGAGATTTCATCATTTTGACTGCCTTTTGCTGAAATCAGTAATCAAGGTGTATGAATAAATGTTTGATTTAATAAGAAAACACAAAGTGTGCAGTAAAGGTATCCTGTGCATTAATATTGTTTTCCCACTAATCGTTTTTCTTTTTTGCTTCTTAAGAATCCTTGTTTGAAAACTTCAGTCTTTCACATGGCCTAAGAATCTCCATCCCATGTGTGCAATTCTTGAAAACTCTCAGGATTCTTGTCATGATAATAAACACAATGCATGTACTGTAAAAGCAAAGTCAAGCAGTCCTGCAAAAATGGCATTTATAGGTGGTTTCTCATAGAAATTTGAGTGCATTCCACCATGGGCCATGTAGCCATTGCCAAGGGTACTAGCTTGGTTCCCATTGGGTATATACTCATATTGATATGTGCTGAACCACATAATACTAAATAAATTCTGCACTGGACAGTCTGCAGTTCGCAGATGCAAGTTCAGATGGTCTAAGTACCATTTCAGAGAATTTTCCAATTTTCCCAGTTGAGAATATTTTGTTTGTTGCTTACCGCATGGCTTTGAAAAATATGTAAACCTCCTACACACTTTCCAGTCTGGGATGAGTTGCTTTTATTTCTAACTCCAATGAGAATCTGATGATGCAATTGATCCAAAATCCATGAAACAACATTTTTTCATTTCAACTTCCTAATTAACACTACATTGACGTAATTACATTTGCACTAACTGCCATTAAAGTTATTGTGTTGATTTTGGAAAGAGCATTCCTGTTACAGAAACATGATTTCCAGACTGAAATGTTTGCATTTTGCATGCATGTGAAAACTGGGATGGCCTAAAAACAATTAACCATATTGAAATTTTGTAGTTTCACCATTTCAGCAGAGACCTAAAAGATGAAACTTCAGAAAAGAAACTGAAATGAAGAATACAAGCATTGTTAGTACGAAGGTATAGAACATCCATAGACAAGTCAAAGGATTGCATTTACCTATATTTTAGATTCTTTCCTTTTTTTGCTTCAATTTTTGTTTCACGTTTTGTTTTTGTTTTGAGATGCCACCAATTCATTACCACAACTCCCCCCCCCCTCCATCATCCCTTTTAAGTTTCAGCACCTTTTTGATTTATGTCAAACAAAGTTTCAATTTTTCATTTAACATGTGAAAGGAATAGAAAATACAGAAGTCAACTACGGAAGGGGGGGGGGGCTCAAGAAGTTAGCAGCCAAATGCCACTAACTGACCACACACAGGTGGATTTTTGGACAACCCCTTAGGGTTTTAAGTTTCATGGTACCCAGAGATGGTGCCAGGGAACAAATTCTGGGGGGACAAATAATGTCAGAGTGCTGACAGTGAGTGAAGCGAAAAAATTTTTAGGTACCAGACCACTCGGATTGGCTCAAAATGCGATCACACTACTTTAAAAACATAGCGAACAAGTTATGGAAGTGCCGACAGTGCATAGAAATTTTCAAAAATTCAAGTGCCAGTGGGGGGCTCAATGAAATTTTGGGGGCTCCTGCCCCCCAAGCACCCCCGCTGGCACCATCCCTGATGGTACCTTAGCTTTATAAACCTGTTACTCCTTACATAGTCTGTCTTTACACCCAAGCCATCATAATACATTACTGCCAATTGATATTTGGCTTGCATGTCTTCGTCTTCAATCTCTTCAAACCATTTTCTTGCTTCTGCAAAGTCTCTTTTTCGAAAGTAAAATTGTCCATATTCAAACTTAGCTTCAGTATCATCACCATCCTTTATTCTCTCTTGCAGATTTGCAATGTATTGTGCCTCTGCTATTTCTCCTTCATTTACATCTGTCTCTACATCTTTTCTTGTTGTGGTGATCTCTTGTTTCACCTTGTCAGTTTCTGGATCACCGAGATTTGGCCCACTTGGGCTGGCCTTCTCTTTCACCTCATTTTGCGCTCTCCTCGCAGGTAGTTCTTCACTGGACAAATTTCCTTGCAGGGTGAATGGTTCTTTGTGGTCTTCGCCTGTCACTGTTGGTCCCATCAAATCCAGAAATAGTCCAAACCATTAGCTTAAATCATTCCAATTCCATCCGACAAGTGAGCAGCAAAAGAGCAAAGCCTGTTGACAAATGCATATGTAAACAACTACAACAACGTTACCCGGGAGGAATATGTTACCACGACAACGGATGTGGTTGCTGCTGCATTACTGGCAAAAAATCCTCTGGAATGATTGAGACGGCGACGGGCAGTGCAAAATTTGTTTTATTACACGGTTGGTGCAAACTTTAATAGGTCACTACTCTTTTTTACCCGTGGTACATGATGTTTTCCAAAACGTCAATTTTTCCAAAAGTTCTCTGGCGATTATCATATTCACAGTGTGCTTTTTTTCCAAGAAGGGTTTGATGTAGCCTACGCGTAGACCCATTATTCCAAAAGAAGAAAGGGTCTACGAAACAAAGGGCAAAAGCTTACTACCAGGCTTCTGGATTTCTAGAAACTTAGGCCCCGTTCACACTACTCACAGATCAGTGTGAACGTACAAAAACGGAGGTTTTTCTCTCCGTTTTTGTACGAAAACGGAGCAGTGTGAACGGAAGCTTCGATGCAACAAAACAGGATACTAACAAAAACGGAGTAGTGTGAACGGGGTCTTAATTCATGCAGCCTTTGTTTAGACGCGTTTCACAAATAATTTGAAAAGAGCATTAGAATAATTAATTGGGCGGCCGTAGGTTGCTCTTTGTTTCGTAGACCCTTTCTTCTTTTGGAATAATGGGTCTACGCGTAGGCTAGGTTTGATGAAGCAGTTGGTTCTATTGAAAAATTGTATGTACATAGTACTTGAGGATGAAAAGACTCATATATCAATTCTTCTCTACCTAAGAAGTAAGTGTAAAAAGATGACTTTTTTACCGTCCCTTTGTTCCACATTTTCCCACATCATGGGATCATCCTTTAGAATAAACTCGGATGCTGCTGGGATCCAAAAGAAGGGTGAAGGTGAAGTTGCGTTTTTCAGCGCCAAGCGCTGGGATCACAGAAATAGAGCAGACCTAATCGAGTCCGCGACCCTTTGTCATGACGCTTATGTGGTGGGGTCCTACCGGGTTTCGAACCCACTCCGCCTGACTGTCCGGCCTGCAAAGTCAGAGGATTCTAGCGCCACACCTTCACTTGTCCATAGTTGATGACTTGTCCAAGTCTCACTTCCTTCATCAGTCGACTGAGATCTTACTTGCGAGGGCCCAAATGTTTCAAAGACAGCGTGAACAGGCAATGAGGACGCTAAGAAACACCGAAACTGACTTGAGACTTCCTTTGTTTAGAACAAACAATGGACAAAAGTCATTTGCATATCGAGGGGCTACCGTTTGGAATAGTCTAGATCACCAAATCAAACTGTCTCCCTCGCTATCAAACTTCAAATTTAAACTAAAGGAAGAATTATAAGGCAAACTTTACGTACTTCCTTCCATCAAGAACATATATTAATTTTTCCTCTCTGTTGCAATTTAATTTCCTTTTTTCGTTTGGATAGGAATAATTAAAATTAGGTTTATTTTTAGGGAATTTATCTGACAATGCATTAAGTGGTATTAGGAATTTTTTGAGTAATTAATTTTTTCTTTTTGTTTTTCTTTTCTGTTTTAACAGGGCACATTGTAAAGCAGTTTTTTTCCCGTATGAACTGAATGTTTTTTACCCTGTATAAATAATTTAAAATGAAATGAAATGAAATGAAAATCAAAGGCACTGCGGGGGAATGGAGAAGGAGAAGGAGAAAGGGAGAGCCACAAGAAGGGTTCCTGGCTACTTGCCATTCACTTTTGCGAGTATAGCCAAAAAGCAGAACTCATCGATATTCTTGTCACAATCAAGTTCCTTATAGAAGTACGTGTAGTAAAAGTGATCAACAAAAAGAGATCTCGTGTCACATGCCCTTTTAGAATAAATTGTTCCTCTCATCTCAACGTTACGATACAAAAAGATGATCTTCCGTTTAGATATATTTTTGGCCATTCAACTTTTGCAAGTGCGTCCGAATAAAAATTCGTCCTGTCCAACGTCCATGCCGCCACAACAGATTGCCCATCTGCCAACTGACAGAATAGAGGGGTCTGCAACATGAAAAATGAACAAGTTAACTTGAAATAACATGTAACACTTCTATGCCGCAATTATATACGATTATTACGTGTACAATGAAATTTTCAATTAAAAATGAGACGCACACGTATCTGCAGTATACCGTAAAAGCTCTATTAAGCCCCCCTCTCTATTAAGCCCCCCTCTCTAATAAGCCCCTCCTCTCTGAGTGAAAATTGAAATAAGCCCCCCTCTCTATTAAGCCCCCCCCACTTATACAAAATTCTAGAATTTACAAATTTTTCCGTTTATTTAGCTATACAACTTTACATGTTAATTTTAGTATGATATGGGATAAAAACTGAGTCGAATTTGTGTATTTGAGTCGGAAAATTGTGCGTTGAATCCGCAAAATATGGAATAAAGGAACTGAAAAGCTACCAAATATATCCTTTTCGCTTGATTTTGTGAATAAGCCCCCCCTCTCTAATAAACCCCCCCTCTGGAAGGTCCCAAATCCCTCTCTATTAAGCCCCCCCTCTGGAAGGTCCAAAATTAAATAAGCCCCCCGGGGGCTTAATAGAGCTTTTACGGTAATTGTAGCTTAGCTGTTATCTATTTAATGGCCAGAAAGAATAACATCTTTATACACATGTACACTGTGAAACCACAGTGCTACAACCTTTTTACCTCTTGCCAAGACCACAGTCTCCTATGAATGATTGGATGCCTTGCGAAAAAATCAAATTTTGGCCACTACTCCCCCCCCCCGCCGGCCCCCGCCTAACCACTGGTCATTATTGTGTGCAATTCAGCCGGATGGACGCATTGCAAGGCCAAACAGAACAAATGGGATGGACAAAAAAAGTCACTGCATTAAACAATTCTGCGACAGTAAGATTCATGGGGGTAAGATTTTGTCTTTGGTTTTCTCCTACAATGGATACCAGAGCCTCAAAATTCAAATGAAAGGAAATTGGTAAGAGAAAAGAGAGAAGGAAGAAAGGCAGCAGTTCAATGCTCAAAAGGCACTGATCTGCTGTTGCCTCTCCTTCCTTATATTTTTCTTTTTATTATTTTTGGCTCTGGTACCCAGGGTAGTTTTCTCCTTAATCTCTGAAGTCTACAGTTTTTCCAACAATTTTAGTTACACACTTTCCTTTCCTAGTATTCTACGTACATGCCAATGGCCTCTTGGTGGGGTTATACATAATATCAAAATAAGTTGGACTCCGCAAGTCTGTTTCTATCGACCTACAAGGAAGGTTTAAAGTTATAAATTGGTATTGATAATTGAGACTGGGGGCACTTTTGCTAGGGCAACAGGTGACCAAATTCCATTTTACAACCTATTTGCCCTGCTTTGTTATCTTCGACAGAATTTAAGCCTTATTCGTTCTTCTGCTTTCGTAATCTTTGCTCTCGAATTTTTAAAACCAATTTCATGCCCTGTTGTTTCTGCACAAAGTAACGTTCTTTGCGCTAGCGTTCCGCAATGGGTGTATCACTCTTCTGAAAAAGCGTACAAGATTTTTTCAAACAATAGAATTTTCAGGGACTTTTTAAGGATCTTTCTTGAAAACAAAAGAAACATTGCCAAAGGTGTACGAGATTTTAGAGATTGCTACGCCCCTCGGTGTTCTGCAACTATATATTTTGTTGGTTACAAAGGCACTCGCCAGGTAACCAATGATCAAGGGGACAGTAATTCGGATTTAAAGACGTAGGCTAACATTCATATTGACACTTACAAAGGCAAAATAGAAATCCCCCTAATAGTGGGTAAGGTTAACCAAAAGTAAGCATAGAGCTCAAATCTTTCAAATCTTTAAAAACGTGGGTGTGAAATTGTATCAAGTTTTTCCATGAATTGAATGACTTCAAAGAAACTTTAGGTAATTTGCCGTAAATCTGCCGTGGCAATTCTTTGATATCTTGATTATTTTCAAAATGGTCGCATTTTGATTATTTTTGTAAAAATCCATCAAAAATTTTGAGAAAGTTAAAATCATCGTAACTCCTAAATTACTTGAGGAAAATTGACACAATCTTCAAGAAAACCATTGTTAATGAAGGTCTACAACATGATTGCAAGCAGAAATTTGTAGCTCTTCTGGTTAGGGATTTAGAAATTTGATGACGTCACAACATCGAAATCAATGAATGCCGCCATTTTAAAGCTAATGACGATCCCGGGGGGGGGGGTACATAACATGTTGAGGGTACGGGTATGTGCCGCCCATATGGGTGGGTTTTTGGGCCCCAAATTCTCTAAACAAGGGTCCCTTTTTCGGCAGATTTTCCATAAACAAGGGTGGGTTATCCAGAAATTGGCGAAAAATAGCAAAAAGTGGGTGGTTTTCCGCCAAAATTCATCATAAAGGTGGGTATGACGGCAACTTTCGGTAATTAGAGGAGGGTACCTTTCTGAAAACCGGGCGGCAGACCCCCGTCCATCCGCAAGTCATGTACCCCCCCCCGGGATGACGATATCAAAAAAATTGCCACGGCAGATTTACAGCAAATTACCCAAAGTTCCTTTCAAGCACTCTGATTCAAAGAAAAAACGTAAAAGAATTTTACACCCGTCTTTTTAAAGATTTGAGCTCTATGCTCCAAAAGTATATGTTTGCTAAATATGCACTGGCCATTCATTCAACAACCATCTAAGACGGTCTTCTGTATTTAAGGCAAGGTTTAAGCTCAACATTGGCTATCAATGCAATGATCCTTAAATAAAGAAACATGAATAAATCTATTCGGCAGAGACTAGAGACTACGATTGAACTATTTACAAACAACAGGCAACAACTTGCGTAGCCATAATCATAGGAAGCCTTCTATACGTGGGGTAAATTCTAAAATTTGTTTTCTGAAGACTTCCACATACTAATAAATCATCAACGAATAGAGACTCTGATGATGTCAAAGAGGAAGACATTTTCTACTGCTCCTTTACAAATGCTCTGTTGTTTTGTTCCTCACTTCGTCCAAGACACCTTGCTGTCCCAATAAGTTCTCAAATTTTACCACTACTGACATCCAGAGTAGCAAAGAGCCCTTCTTTCTCAGACACAAAACTTAGTGTTATATCAATATTCATGCACATTGTCGTATTTTAATGGATTGTTCGAATGATGCCAATGACTTACTACATGCAAAACAAACACTGCTGTTTATTCTAAGGAGGCTCCTTCATCTTGAACAAATACATTTTCATTGTTTTGGTCACATTACAGTGCATTAGCTTCCCATGGGTGCTATGCCTCTAAATTTGTACTACGGAATCAATAAAACACCAATGATAACAACAACAACAGAAACAAACATGCTACATACTTCAGTTACTCTTCAGTCTTTTGAGCACTGATCTGCTGCCTGCCATTGGCAGAGGATGACTTTTGCCTTGTCAATCTCTTTCGAGGAGTTGGTCCCAAATCATCATCTGAATCATTTGTGCCATCCTGTCGCAACTGATCAACCTCTCGCAGTCTCTTTTGTCTTTTCAATGTCCCTGCAGCTGAGTTCACAGCTTTGGAGTTAACACTAGCAGCCAGGTCACCATTTGGTTTGGTTTTGGGGATTGTCTTATCATTTATGATTGCTTGTATATTGCCAATACTAACATCAACTTTGAGCTCCTTGTCTAGAATTATTTCTTTAGGATGCTGATTAATCTTAGCTTGTTTGTTGACACTGGCACTCTCTTCAGTCACAACTTGGCTTCTAATTTCTGTGCTACAAACATCAGGGTGCTTGCCATTTGGTCCAGCATCAGCTCCACTTCTATTCTGCTTACCATTTGGTCCCGCATCTGCCAAATCTCTGTTCTGCTTACAACTTGATCCCATATCTGCACCACCTCTATTCTGTGTGCCGCCTTTAGCACAATACCCATTCACTTCACTAGCACTTTCATCTTTGCTGTTCTGACAAATTTCAACTTTAGGCACTTTTTGATCATTCACAAAGCTGATATCACTCTTTGCATCATCATCAATGATAATGATTTTATCTTTGATATTTTTGGCTGCCTCCTGCTTCTTGGGAATCTGCTCAATTCTGATAATATCACCCAACAGCTTTTCTTCTTCCTTACCTTTCTTGCCATGTTCCTTGATAAATCCTTGATTCTTTAGCAAATGAGCAATTGATTCTTTCTGCTTTGCTGAGAGAGTAGCCGTTGATAACGACTTAATCAGAGCTGACTGTATATTTGATGCCATTGTGAATTTAACTGCAGGACTACCATTTTTTGACTCTGCAGAAGCTGTTGCGGGCTTTGATCCAGTAATCTGCACGGTTGCACTGCTTTGGCCAGGAGCCTCCTTGGAGATGCTCACACTTTGTTTCCCTGTGATCTTGCTTTCAAGGTCAATAGCTTGCTTAGTTGGAGGTGGGGTATGGGTTGGTGTTGGTGGTCCAGATTTTGGTGTGAATACAATACTCGGACTATGAGGCTGTGGAGACCCAGGAGCACTTTTACTTTGCACTGAAAAATGAATTGGTGAAGATAATGGGCTTGTGCCTTTCTGGTTTAACAATCCAATAAGCTTAATTTCTGATCCACTGCCCTTCAGATTTTTGTGATCTTTTAGCACTGCCGTGTTTGGAATGTGAAGTGTTATTGTCTGCGGATTTTTACTGCCCTTGTTGGCATGGTTTGGAATGCTCCTACTTGTTACTGTGAGTTTTGCAGGGCTTGCAGTTGTGGTTGAAATTGATATAGTCTGGCGTTTAAATGGTGTAGGTACTGGCATCCCTGAAGTTGCTTTCTTGATTATCTTTGAAAGATCAACAGCAGCTTGGCTTATGCCCAGCTTTGAATGCTGGCTGTCTAGTTGGCTGCTACTTGTTACCGCAATAGTATTGGCTTTACCTGCTGTGTTACTGCTAAAAACACGGGTTACTTTAGCTTGCGGCTTATCAAGACTGAGAGGTGAATTAGAGCTATGGCTTTTAGTGTGTGTTGGTATTGTTATTGTAACTGGAGTATTCTTTGGGGCATACTGAATGTCTTGGAACAACTTCTTGTCAATGGTTGATGCTTGTAGTTTTACCTTTGGTGTCATTGCATTCAGGTTTCTTGAATCCACACTATCACTGGTGGGAAGGCCTCCTTTACTGCCAAAAGCCTTATCATCAGTTGTATTTTCCTTTGGGTCTTTTTGAGGTGAAGTCTTCGACCCTGGGGAAACCCTTGTCCCAGAGCCTGGTGGCGACCCATCAGGATTTGGAAGATTTGTAAGGGTTCCTATGCCAATCTTTGCTGATATGGGACTGTTTGGAACATCAGTTGCATCCTGTGTGGCAGTTGAACTAGCTGTGCCAATGCTGCTTGTCCCACTTGTCAAAGAAGCCTCTCCTTGACTTTTTGTGAACAATCCAGTGAGATACTTTAAATCACTCTGTGATAGCTGTGTATTGAAAGATGCTGCAGGTGATGATAATGAACGAGACATAGTATGATTAGTATACAGTGAAGTTACAATACCAGATGAGATAGTAGATAGAAGACTTGTGGAAGTACTTAATTCTGCTGATCTTATCTTTGTACTGTTTGCACCTGGCTTGTCAGCCTGGCTATCGCTGTTCAAGGCAGGAGACTTTACTGATGTAGCTGCCAGGTTTGCAAAACCTGAGAAGGATTTTGTTGGACTTGTAACACCAAATAATGACTGAACTTTGGAAGTAGATGTTTGCACTTTAGACCCAGAAGGCCCAGCTTTTGCTACATCTGCCTTTGAAGTTGCTGCTGTATTGTTACCAGAAGCTGCCTGATGCTGCAAGGCAATTCCTGTTGAGATTGGAATCCCAGGCGGTGGTTTATTCACATCTGATCCTGATACACGCAAGATCCTACCATCATGTAAACGCAAATGTGCACCTGAGCTGGACAGCAAAATGGAAGATGTTGTGGGAAACTTTTGCAATGAAGCATAGTCTGCTTGTGTAATTCCTTGCTGGCTAGGTGATGAAAATGATCTTGAAATAGGCAAAGGCTTCTTTGGAGCTCTACTCTTTTTGCTACTCTTTTCATTGTATTTCTCATGATGTCCTTTGACCAGCAATTTTGTTATCTGGTTTTTGCCAGCAGATGAGCCTGCACTCATGGATAAACCACTTGAAGAGCTCCCTAGTGACTGGCTACTGCGAGGTCTACCAATAGGAGAGGCATTTGAGGCAAGGTTCTTGGTAGCTGCCATAGTAAGCTCAACTGGAGTCATAAGACTGTCATCTGGGTTCTGTTCAGGGCCGTCAACTCTACCTTTTGCACCCTTCTTTGTGCCAATATGGGACTTTTTGTCACTTGGTGATACTTTCTGTTTCTTTCTCTCAATTACTTCCTTTTCCAGTTCAAGATTCTTTGTCTTCCTTTTTCTGTCGCTAGATTTAAACTGATGACCTGAGCCTGTGGGGGTGCTTGGGCGGCTTGGTTCTTTGGCTTTATCACCTTTGGTTAATATTTCATTGATAAATGCTTCAACTTCATCCTAAAATCAAGACCAGAACAATCAATTAAATTTCTTAAATTTTCAAACATTCTATTTCTGAAAACGGTTAAATACATCGTCAAAATTTTAATCAACTTCTTTAAAATGTCAATTCTGAGATTGGATAATGCCTGCCTAAATTGAGTTTGGGGCACTTTTCTTCAAGGCACACTGTCGTGGTGCTGATTGGATGGATAAACAAGACAATCAAGAAGAAAAGAATTAGGCAAGGCTCAGTAATTTCGCTGTGCAGTGAAATTCATGAAAATGATAATGATCTGATTCCCTTTATTCTCGAAATAAAGCATTATCCAAGCGCATAAAGGCTTGCTAATTACTCAAAGGCCAGTGCTTTGCTTTTTATTTTAACATCACAACTAGCCAATCACAACCACGACAGTGTGCCTTTAACTAAAGCTGATTCCAAGATCCAAACCAAGACATTGAAATACAAGAGGAAAAGGGGGATGATCTGAATGAAATAGAATGCTAATCAAAAATGGAAAAACAAATAAAGATTGATATACAGTTACATTCTGGTCTAAAGTAACCCTGATGGGAACAAGAAAAGCAGTTTTTAATGGCGATTTGCTAAACGGAGGGAATTTATGAATAATTTGCTGTTTAAGGGACCACACTTGTAGAACATAGGGCTGAAACATTTAAAAAGGTGAGTTTAAGTTATATTAAATATCTCTTTGAAATTAATGGCTCAAAAAGAACTGAGCGTTTTTCCCTGTAATCTGCCTGAAATTTTTTGACATCTTGAATAGTGTCAAAATGGCGGCAACAGTGACAGATTTATGCTTGCCTCCGTATCAAGTAGTTTTTTAATTTTTTTTTTGAAACTTTTTTATGAATTCTTTCAACGAAGACAATGCACTCCCATTCTGAAAATAAGAAAGATGTAAATAGCTTCTGAAATTGATAAAGATGTAAAAGACAGACATATGTCCTTCTTTTGGAGCAAAATACTTCATCCATTTTATTCAAAGTTTTACCCTAAATTTCATTCTATTTAATTCTAAATATTTCAAGCTAAATAATCTCACCATGATCATACGATCAATCATATTCTGGTTCATTTGAAGCCTCTTCTTGTGTGATGACGTCAGCTTCAGCTGTTAATAAAAACAAGGAGACTGAAGGTGATTTGATCAAACTGCATGAAGTAAACCTTGTAGTTTAGCTATACAGGGTGAGTAAAAAACCTGGGACATTTAACAAGCCATATCTGGATGTGATACAACTCACATCAGGAATCTCACAGTTTTACTTCGTAGACAAAAGACTGAATCCGTTATGCCGCTTGCCGCAAACTAATCGAAAAGAATTAGACCCGGGGGGGGGGGGCGGTGTCAACAAAGCCTTCTTATTCCATCTCTCAAACTATGGAATACACTGGAATAAGTATATATCTGATTCGTTATTGTCTTGAGACTTGAGACGTGGGCGGAGAGACGGTATTGATTTTGTGATGTAATGCCAACAGAAATGAACTGACTGCAAAAATGAGCGGTCGCAAGACAGGTGGTCAGGGGGCAAAGGCATCTTGTAATGTCAAAAGAACCAGAAAATGTCTATTATTTACTTCCACTCCATTCCAAGTTGATGCAAATTGTTTCCATTTCCAAAAACGTCAAACCCATGGATTAATCTTATTACTAGTTTATATCTAGTTTGTTAAATCAGCCCTTTTCCACCTTTATTTCCGATTTTGCGATGTGGCTATTTTTGTGAAAGGCATCATTAGAAAGGAAATTTTCTACTTTCTAACAATGACAATTACATAAGTCCGCAAGGGATTGAAAATATGCGCATACTAACTGGTTTTGTGTTGTACAGGAAAATATAAAGCCCAAGGTCTTAAAAGTACAGACCGAGCTGTATGAGTTTTATTACCTGACATCTTCTAATCTTGACTCGCATTTCATCAAACACATTTTGTTACACTCATGTCGTTTGAGTTCAATCCAAATCTCACGGGCCTAGGCCTAAAGCAGTTGCCGTGGTGACAAAAATGCGTCCTTTTATCGTGTTATACAAGGCTGCGGGAAACCTGCGGGAAATGTACGACTAACCAATAGGAATGGCGGGATTCTGTATTGCTCGTTTTTGAGACTTCAGTCAGGTAATAATGAACTATGATAACTGTTCCGTCTGTGCTCTAGCATCATGCATACCTTCTTCAAATTTTATGATACAGAAATTAGTGTGTCTGTCATGCTTTAATAATTCACACGTGCATGGATATGAACCTAATTAAATCGCTTGAGGCCTATTTTAGGAATTTTGTGAAACACCATTTTACAAAACTCGATCATAATTAATTAAAGGGGCAGCTGCACCGTTCTGGTATGTTTCTCACAAATTTGCATAATTTTAGTGGCTTATCCTCCGTTACCTGTAAGATAACTTATAAAACTTGAGAGTTTATTAATTTTGCGTGATAGACTTTCTTTTCCAAGTTGTCCTAACTGACTAGTTAAACCGGTTTCATAATCAGTGCTATATAAACAGCGCGTGTGTTTTGATTAATTAGCTGAGGATGACACGAGTTTGAGTGCCGAAACGTTCTGAAATTATCTACCTGATCATGTCTTAATTAATTTATATTGTAAAGAAACAAAAAGCACCATCTAAAAATAACAGAAAATTAAAATAAAGAAACACAACTGCAATTTTGCTAAAAAATCATGCATTAATTTATATTGTATTAACTGCTGGATTGTCACTAGTATGGATTTGTCAATATTTTCTACTTGGATTTGTCTTTAACACATGGATTGTCATTACTAATAAGATATTACTTGAATTCGTCGATCTATCATGTCATCCTGTGGGTTAATAAAATGAAACTGTTCATCGTGACACTTGCAATAAAATTTATATTCTGGCTGCGATTTCCAAAACACATTCCAATAGCTTGAAAATATAGCTTCTTCGTAGACAAGCATCCAAGAGTTCTCGCTCCAACCCTCCAAAGTTTGATAGCTGCAGCAATGATGGCTGAGATAGAGGCTGAAGTGAGATTATGGTTTATCAAGGAGAGTTCCTCCTTCGCATTTCACCACTCCTTCACATCTTGCTTCCCTCGCATTTCACCACGCATGTACCGTTCCATCACCGCAGTGCCACAGAAGCTAAGCACCGTCCAAAAGATAAAAAGCAATCAGAAAGAAGGAGAATACTGGTTTCCCTGTGGGCTAAGCATCGAAACGCTGTTGGGAAATCGCAGGGTCCTTTGTTTTAACCAAATTAGTCAAGGAAAATTTCATTCAAATGATGATATTGGTTGTCCAGCGCTACGTTTGCTTACCGTTTCATGCAACTGCCCCTTTAAGGAACGGCAAGACCGATTTTGACCGACAAGATTTTTGTATAAAAGTAAACCATCCCATATTTTTTCTGACTCACCTAGTAGAAAGATATGGATAAACCCTGAAAGGGGAACAGTCAACAATTTCAAAGGGGAAGACCGTAACTGACTCTAAAGACCAAGGGTAAAGATCGCATAATTGTCTCTCACGTTGCTCAAATATGTAATGCAATTCCATACAGATAATTTATAATGTTGCAACAACTATACCGGGTGAGAAAAAATGCCCGTCGTTTGCAACGCTACTGCTCCCTGAGTAATAAGCAATAATATTTTGCAATACCTGACTGCATAGCTAACATGCTAAATTATTTTTCGAAATTTTTCTGGCTAAAATCGGTCACTCCGTTTAGATTCTGTAAGCAATTTTCTAAAATAAATCCCTTTGAGAAACCTTGAAAAACGTGCTAAAATTACAAGCAAGAATCCCTTATGTCTTTACCTCACAGCGATGACTTTCAGTACACTTTAGCACGTACTCTCCGTTTGACGGGTTGAAAAGACTTCACCCAAGTGTGAATAACTTATTCAAGGGGATTACATTCTCCCATGAGGACAAAATACATGAACACATCCAAGAGTCATTATCACGAGGAAGGATAACAAAGGGAATTCTTACTTGGTGTTTTCACTCATTTTTGCAGGTTTTCGAAATGGGCTTTCTGCAGAAAATCTCATATTTCGACGGGAAGGAATGACCGATTAAAGCCGGGTAGATTACTGAACCCAATTGGCGTGTCGGGGGTAGGCCTAGATAGTTTTCAATATCATTGCTTTGATATTCAAGGAGCGAGATTTTTTCAAACGCCGGGCGTTTTTATTGACTCACACCCGGTAGTGCATTGGGTTCGTCGGTGGTGGTGCTCAGAGACGCAAAAACACTGCAAACCTACAAACCTGGTTTGGAGGAAGGTTTTGGCCAAAAATTGAGGAAGGTTTAGTTGTCAAAAATAAAATTTTATATTATTGGCATAGATTTAGAAAATAAATCATCAATAAATACATAGAACCATTAAAAATCATGTCAACAGTATGCAGATGGTGAGGTTATAGTTCAAAACTATATCAAAGAAGAAAAATCAGGTTTGATCAGACAATGTGATGAAAGAGAGAGAGAGTCTATGAGGAAATATGCACGTGTCTGGGAAAAAAGATTTTTGAAAAGCGTCCCAGAAGTAGATACTTCTGTTTGCAAAATCACCAAAATTTCATTTTAAGGTAGATCTTCAAAAATTTCTTTTTCTTACCAATAGATGAAAAAAATTATTTTTGCTGGCAAAGTTGAAAGTTTGATTGATTGTTCGATTAATTGAATCAAGCTCTTTTTAGTGCTGCCTGGTTCTGAAGCCTTCTGCAAGAAAGCACTATGTTTAGAGTTTCTTGTTTGGTCATGAATATCAGAATGAAACGTGAAATGTTAAAGGAAATAGACACAGCTATATCTCGTAACTACTATAAATAGGCCAGAGAAACTCCCATAAATCCATTGTTTCTTTAGCCACACAATGAAACCGGGTGCATCTAAGTTGCTGAGTACAATAGACTTTATTTTTGACCTGGCCTGGGCCAGCTTTTAACTATGTCAATTCCCCTTAATTGTTGACTTGAAGAATACTGCAAAATTTTCAATGTAAACGGTTATTAGAGGCAAGATTAGCGATGCTGCTTAAAGACTGTTGCTTAGAATGAGGGTTTCGATGCATTATTTCATACCCGTAAAGTAAAGAGAACAATGACTCACCATCATTAAATATATTTGAATTGTTGATTTTGCAAACAGGAGTACATCTTTGGACACCCAGTAGCTTTTAGATGTTCTCACCTTGAACTCTTTGTTCCCCCTTCATTGCCCCAATACCTTTCAATTAATGAATCGCTTCCTTAAGACTGTGGCCTCCCTTGTATTAAAACCTGGTTAGAGCCCTGCTACTTGCTCTCAAACCACTCTCAAACAGACAAATAATATGGGAAGATCCTAATTACATGCTTTTGTATGGTTTACAAAACACCGGCGAGCTGTTTTCCAGTAATTACAAATTGTGTTAAAATGAGGAAGGTTGAGAGCATAAATTTCAGGTTTGGAGGAAGGTCAACAAGTTTTTGCAGCTCTGGTGGTGCTGCATCATTGGATGACTGAGTCTTTAATTCAAAAACATGATTTGAGTAAAGAGGACAATGAGTTATCCTTGTTCTGACATTAATAACGAAGTTGTGGTTTCCCAATAATGTCAAAATGGTATACAGAATCTCTTACCACTTCATCACCTCCTTCAACCAGTAAAAGACGTGTATCCACTCGCATCCTTTCTCTTAACGTCTAGAAGATGAAATAGATTATGTGAAAATTAATCTTGTAAACTTCAATCGTGTAATTTATATGCAATCTTTGTCTCTCAAGTCGTCAAGTGTAGTGCTATGTTCATGTTTTCAGTTTTATGTTGCCATGAAGTAGTCGTAGTTTTTCCCTCCAAATGGTATTGTTCTTGTAGTAGGGTATAGTATTTTGTAAGTAGTATAATTAAGTAAAACGTAAAGTAAAATAAAGTTATTGCTTTTATATAGCGCCTTTACTATAATTCAATATTCAAGGGCGCTTTACAATTCCATTACCCCCTCAGCTCAGGCATTTTTTTTCTCCCTTGGGGCGTATTTTTTAAACAGCGTGCAGCCTTACGGTTGGCGCTTCTGATGTTTGTATTGCCTTCATCACCGAGGTACCAATTTTACCTCGAGAAACGCTTGGAGAAACCTTGGAGAAACGCTTAATATTTAACTTAAAAACTCTCTATCCTAGTGGACTTAATAAGCAATTTACTTTTCTGCAATAGGCCCCTCCTCCACCACCTGTTCTCAATTGCTTCCTTCTCCTCATTCAGGCTACGTCACGTCGCATCTCACATTCTCTCCTATCTGTCGAATCTTGTCTTCTCTTCTTCTCTTTGCTCGGCTCGATTGATTTCGAGTCACTTGATAACGAGTATACGCTCGAAACGTCGTGTTTTTTAACATCTACGCTTCACTTGGTACTTTAATCATTTATTTATAACATTGTCGACCAATTTTACACCTTGGTGAGGTGCTGTACCTACGATACCGGGAGTTTCCAGGTGGTCGCCCATCCTCGTAATAACCTGGCCCAACCATGCTTAATTTCGGTGATCGAATGGGAACCGGTGTATCCATGTAGACTGATGCCTTTTCGTCCCTTGTTTCCCTGCGTTCCTTGGTCAAGAGGGACTAATAACACTACTCTGAAATAGTGGGCCCACTTTAGGCCCGCATAGGGTGGTTCCGTATTCACCAATCAAATCGCTAGAATTCAGTTTTTAACCAATCAGGGGCCGCTATTCAGGATGTTGTTGTTGTTGCTCTTAAAGAACGGTTGAAGAAGCCTGGAGTTCTCGCAGCTTCGATGGATCTATTTTGCTTCAACAGAGGAAGATTACTGTCTGAAAGGTATGCATTTTGCGTGTTGTAGGTCAAGACAACATCATTCTTTGTACTAAAAGTTTCCTTTTCAATGTTCGAGCTCTTTAAACCAGATTTTGAAGCGATTTTGTTGAGTGTACGAGAACTCCCACCTATTTAGGCCATTTTGAAAAAGTGGGCCCATTATATAAGCGTAATATTATGAGTCCCTATTGACCAAGTGATATCAGCAAATCAAAGAACGCAGGGAAACAAGGGACGAAAAGGCATAAGTCTAGTATCCATGGTGGCAAGTCGTAGGTCGTAGTAACATGTATTGTATGTTTTTGAGATGAAGTGTACATAAAATGTGAAAGTTACTGAAATCTCACAGCCTAAGACAGTGGTCATCATTTATTCAAATAAAAACTGATGGATATCTAACCAATGATCCACAGTCAAGTCCACTCTTTACAAAAGTGCATTATAAGAAACTCTGGCCTGATTTTGCTGAATAAAATACCTCTCTATAAGAAATTATCGAGGATGATTCATGCTTAATTTCTTTTGAAATGGTACATGGTAATACTATGTTGCTAACATAGTTGAATATGTCTCAAATCTGCCTCAGTTCTCTAGGAATGAGAATGGTATAATTTCTTTATAAAACTCAGAAGAATGCCACCTCGTTCCCAGGGTGTTCTTGCGTCATACGCTCATCACGAAGCCGAATGAACACCCTGGTACACTTCGATGAAATGGGCCCAGAATCTGGGTGCATTTGGAAGCCATTATGGATTTCAACGTTGGCTAGGCAACGCCAAGCGATGGAAAATGGCCGTTGCTCTTGTGCTAATTCTGCAGAAGATTAATGGAGAAATTGAAAACAAATACTTTGAGGACCTTATTTGAACCTTTATGCAGGTATTTAAAGAGCAATCTGGGGTCGGCAAGTGTGTTTAATGTGAAAATAAGCTCGGTTTGTTTGGAGCGAAAATGGGCCTAAGATGCAAATTAGGCAAACTTTCACCGCAGCTTCAAAAATAAAATGGCTCGTTACTCTTCGAATTTCGGAAATAAGTTGCAAATCATGGTCAGTGTAGGTAAAGAATGCGGCTTTACGTCGAATTTTGACATGCCGAGGTCGTTTACCCCGCACAAATCGGAGTTACAGCCCAAAATGGCGAGCAGCCAATCAGATTGCCGAACGGCCTATTGTATCCCAGAGTAGAGGTAGAGCAACGAACTCACTCTGGGGACGAGATTGAGAAGAATGGTAGCTTAACCATAGGGAAAATAAGTAACATGATGAGACAGTTTGCATTCGCTACCTTAAAACTTGAACCAACAAACATCTGTGTATGAGTTACTGACTCAAGTTCTTAGTTTCTTATAAAACCATGCATATTTCACAGATGTTTGGAATATGTAAGTGTTTCTTATACCATGGTATACACATCCTGATTTGAAGAAGAATATCTTTACATAAGAACCAATCAGGCCCTCTTTGTGAAAGGAGATTCTTAAAGGTGAGACTTCACTAGCCTGCTTGCAGAGAGCGTTTCCACTGCGAGGGAGAGCCAAATAAAGCCTGCACGCAGGCTAGGACTTTCACTGTAACAAACGAATAAGTAAACAACGAGAGAAAAAACTCAACGAAGAAACGAAGAAATCATCAACGAAGAAAGGATGGAATTCCCAATTCATGCAGGCTCATCTGAAGACCGTAAAAGCTCTGTGAAGGTGAAGTTGCGTTTTTCAGCGCCAAGCGCTGGGATTGCAGAAAT
Source organism: Aurelia sp. 3 sensu Dawson et al. (2005) (assembly GCA_964020215.1). Classification (NCBI taxonomy): domain Eukaryota; kingdom Metazoa; phylum Cnidaria; class Scyphozoa; order Semaeostomeae; family Ulmaridae; genus Aurelia; species Aurelia sp. 3 sensu Dawson et al. (2005). The sequence goes on from OZ026585.1 coordinate 15,072,337, forward strand.
AAAGCAGACCTAATCGAGTCCGCAACCCCTTGTCATGACGCTCTAGTGGTGGGGCCCCACCGGGATTCGAACCCACTCCGCCTGACTGTTCTGGCTGCAATGTCAGAGCATTACACCACAGCGCCACAACACCTTCAAATGTTGAATTTGAGGACGCTGAAATGTTGAGGGCGCTCTGTTAATCCCTGGAGGCTTAATTAATTCTAAAGACTGAAGTGGGGGGAGCTTAAAAGACATAGGGTTTATTGGCAAGAGGAGGATTAGTCAAACGGATATTATGGATAGCCGTTTAGCTCTTTTACCCCATATTTTGCAAAATCAACACATGATTTTACAGGTCAAATACACCTATGCAACATCATTTTTATCCCAAACGATATCAAAATTAAAATGCTAACTTACTTCGCCAAATAAATGGGAAACCTGTGATAACCTCGGGCATACTTAAAATTTCATTTAACGGGAGGTGCATACTAGAGAGGTTACTTAATAGAGGCGGTTGACAGCATACTACCTAACGATGATTTGTGACAAGAACATTCATTGTAGCCTCGGTGGCATTGTGGTAAGGCGTCGGGTTCGCGATCCAAGGGTCGTGGGTTCGAAACCAGCACTGGCCACATTTGAGGAAAGCATCCCTGGGCAGGGTGTCGACACAAATTGTGCCTCTCTCCGCCCAGGAGTAAAATGGGTACTTGGTCCATAATTATGAGCGCCGTCTGTGGCTCACTGTGATCCAGCTCTTTAGAAATCATGGAATTAATACCAAAAAAAGAAAATTCGAGTATGAGCTATTTGATAATTTTATCATATAGAAGAGACATGGTACTATTGGACAAAACAAAAATTTTTCAAATCGTAGTTGCGAGTCCAGAGTTAAGATTTTTTAAAGTTGGCCTACGATGCCAAGTTTTGTTTACATTACCATTTCCGGCCTAATGTTTGTGGCATCGATGAAAACATACAAATTGAAATTACTATATATCCTCAACGAGAAGGCCGATTTTCAAAAACTTTTTTATATTTTACAGATACATATCTACTCTTTTCGAAAATGCAAGTTAAATTATTAAAACCTCATGCTGAAATAGACTTTTTTTAAAAATTGAGTCTGGCATTTTTAGGCTCAAAAACAGTGGAAAACATCTGAATTTTGTCTTTTATAGTGTAAACAAAGAATCTAACTATATCTAACTCTTAGCAAAAAATATCAGAATTAAATTTGATGTGTTGGGAACATCTTTGCCAAAGGATTCGTACAGATTCATGCAGAAAAAATTTCCACGGCACTTTGAAGATTCTTGGCCCTATTCGGGTTTAATGTTCATTAATTTACGTAAGTGATAATGTTGGGAATGGCGATGCAATTTTTATGAGAAAGTCTTTGGTCCGGTCCCAAAAACTTGAAATTACTTGCCATGGGCATGATAAAAGCAGGAAATCTACTTCTTTGCATCAACTTATCATCTAATCTCTTTGGGAGTAGGGCTGACTTTTGATGGTTGTTCCAAATTACCGAAATAAGGGAATAAATTTGAAAAAAATGAAACTTGTAAAATTCAAAATTATACTACATGGTATTAACAAGCATACTTTGAAATTCATAATAAAACAAATTTCAGCAAAATCGGGCTTCTAGATGCAGAGATATGACATTTTGAAGTTGGAAGAAATTGATCAAATCGGTCAATGCAATTTCCGGTCGAAATTCACATTGTTGGCAGAATTTTCATAGCTTTAAGGCAGAATTTCATCCACTTTCCGAGCTCCAATTGCGGCCAGTTTTGTTTCGTTTTGTAGGTTGTTGTCTTTATTTAACTACTAACTATTCATTCATACAATTTGTTGAAGGATAGTTGGTATTTTTCATGTTTATTAGACTATGCTGTTTTCGCTACTACATCTCCAAAAAGCTGAAGAATTCTGACTTTGAGGCTAAAAACAAAAAGCGGGCGGAAAAGGGCGGAAATGTCACCTATCCCGTATGGAAGTGTTATTTCAAATGGACATTAGTGCCAAAGGATTCGTGCAAATTTGTACAGATAGGAGAGCAATGCGATTTTGAAAGATATCACTCTGGCTACTTGATTTTGGTGAAAAGTCAGTGCTTTTTCATAGTTTTGCATTTTCTTTGCAATAATCCCATTCTAAGTGTTTTTACACCATCCTTGCTACTTCAAACTAATCTAATTCATTTTTCTCCATTATTCTTATGAGCTTTAACCTACAACAAAACTATTTTTTGAGTCCGATTTCCTCGCTAAATCGTCAAGCATGATCGTACATAGATTGTACAATAGCCTCTGCCTTTGTCAAAGGACGCTCCTCAATTCTCTTTTGGTGATTTGCCTTAGAAGTATGGAGATGACTGGTGAAGATGTAACAAGCATGGTCAAAAAATGTTGCGAGTGTTGTTTTGGATAGAAGTTTGCCTTACCCTACACCCTGCACCACTTCTGAAACTTTGGGAGTCCGCTCTCGGACCAGACGGCCATTGGCTTTCCTTCTAGAAAATAAAAAACACCCCGGAATATGTGCCAACATTTGGTGCACTGAGGGACTCATCTGTACCCAAGGGAAGTCATTTCCTCATCAGTCATCTCGGAAGCCATAAGCATCCTTGTAGAGTGAAAATGCCAATAGAAAATTGAGGAGCATCCGTTGATAGAGGAAGAGGCAATCATACAATCTATGTACAATAATGCTTGACAATTTAGCAAGGAATTTAGCAAAATATAGTTTTGTTGCAGGTTAAAGCTCATAAGAATAATGGAGAAAGATGAATAAGATTAGTTCAAAGTAGGAAGGATTGTGTAAAAACATTTAGGATGGAATCATTACGAAGGCAATTCAAATTATGAAAAAGGAGCGATTTTCACTAAAATCAAGTAGCCAGAGTGACATCTTTCAAAATTGCATTGCTCTCTTATCTGTACGAATTTGTACGAATCCTTTTGCTCAAATGTCCATTTGAAATACCACTTCCATAAGCGATAGATGCCATTTCCGCCCTTTTCCGCCCTTTTTTTGTTTTTAGCTTCAAAGTCAGAATTCTTCAGCTTTTTGGAGATGTAGTACTGGAAAGAACATAGTTTAATACACATGAAAAATACGAAATATCCTTCATCAAATTGTACGAATGAATAGTTAGTAGTTGAATAAAGACAACAACCTACAAAACAAAACAAAAATGGCCGCAATCGGAGTTCGGGAAGTGGATAAAATTCTGCCTTAAAGTTATGAAAATTCTGCCAACAATGTGAATTTCGACCGGAAATTGCACTGACCTTTGACCTAATCAATTTCTTCCAACTTCAAAATGTCATATCTCTGCATCTAGAAGTCCGATTTTGCTGAAATTTGTTTTATTATGAATGTCAAAGTATGCTTGTTAATACCAGGTAGTAGAATTTTGAATTTTACAAGTTTCATTTTTCTCTATTTATTCCGTTGCCTGGATCACTGTGGGCTGCATGCTGTTAAGCATAATGACCAGGGGGTAAGGTATAAAGTCGGTTAAGTAGCCTTTGGCTAGATAAGAGACTATAAAATTACTCTTACTTTTTTTACTAAAACTAACTATGAAGGTTTGCATACGCCCTAGAAAAGTACCCATGTATTACCTCGATGTATTCAGCTGAGCATGTTGATGAATGTGTACCGACTACAAACATGATGGGACATCTGACATTTAAACACAGATCAGTTTCGATCTAAAATTGAAATAAGAAGAATGTCAGGCTTTCTTACAAAATTTCTTGAATCTGACAAAAAATTAAATTTTTTAAGTTTTTTTGCAAATAGAAACGGATTTTGAACTGTAACGTTCTTGTACACTGAGTTAAACAAACTCATTATTTAATAACGTGATTACTTGAACAAGATCCAGATTTAAAAGTAGCGTTGCAAAGGAAAAGGCCCTTTATTCAGCCCCTTTAATTTACCATCACAGATTCTTCATTTGAAGGCTGGTCAATTGAAAAAAAATCTGTATGGCAAATTAAAGGGGATGTAATCACATAAAAAATTTGAAGCAAATTTTACGTAAATATGATCGTGTAAACTGGCCTATGCCAAATCTGAGCTATCTGCCCTAGGAGTTCAATTTGTCCAGTTCATAAACGCTGAGCACTAAGGGTCTGAATTACACACTAAACGTTCTAAAACAGATGTAGTTGTCAGAATCAGGTGTAAAGGTGTAAAGATCATTCCTCTTACTGCGATACAAATGCAGTTTGCTCAACCAACCTCGCTCGCAAGCAAAACGAGAGAGTTAGCCAGCCAGGTTTCAAGGGAAATTTTGCAGTCTGCTATCTTTACATTATTACATTACCTTAGGGACTTGAACAATGACCCATAGAAATCCCTCATTAAAGTAAATGAACGGAGATATAGTTACACAATCTAAGTATAGCACAAGGGAACACCAGGCGCCACTTATCTGCCTTTTGTTTTCATCGATCAAAAGATCAAACACAATAGGTTATATTTAGATTGACCCAGTCCCCCTAGCTAAGTTGCTTTTAAAACCCCGCTGATTTATGTAAACAGTCGCTTATCACTTCGTACTGGTGTGTCGATCATGGCAACATATGCTGCTACTAAGAAAATCCTTTTTCATTAAGCAGAAGAATCTGGATTAAACAACAGTAGATGAACGAGAGAGAAGGCAGTTTTGACACAAGGCAAGTGAATCTCAATGAAGTCCATTCTCTACAAAATGCTGCTCGTAGTGAGAAACTTTTATCATTGAGTCAATGAAACATAGATCTACAATACAGATTGAGAATTTCACCTCTCGTGATCCATCAATGCCAAATGAAGGATATCCAAGACAAATAATGCCAGCTATGTTTTCAACCGTTGCAACCTAAAAACAAATCAAAAGATCATTATCAAACAGGGGGTACAGGGTATAAAATGGAGCAAAACTGGCTAGAGTAAGGAAAGATAGGTCACTTCCTTTGCTTCTACAACTGAGATGAAGCGTCCTCTGTTAAAAACTTGCAGCTTTTTCAATGAACAAACTATGACAATTTCTTATCAGAAACTCAGTTTCTTCCACTAAAGTACAGTAACAATGGCTCATTTTTCCCTACTCTAACCCAAAATCTATCCCCACTTGGCACAAGTAAAAGAAAAATACCTGCTTCTAAAGTATGAATGTATCTTGTATCTCTCTTTATCATTCAATAACATGTTGACATTTTACCTTGCACGACAGTAAGGCTCCAATAGACCATCCAATCAGGATAACTCCTCGTCCTGGAAACTGTGATTGGAACTACAAGGAAAATACCGATATCAGAAACCTCAAGACACGCACAGATGGGTCACATGATTAATTTCAACATATTTTCCGGCTCTTTTTTTGCTTACGTTCATCATGGGCCTAGCCACGTAGCCACAGCTATGTGAAGTGCAGAAAACAGTCGATGATTGCCACAACTGCCTCGAATACATTTCGTGTGTGGCAAAGCTGTCTTTGCTACGCCTTGGACATTACGATCTTGATCATCGTTTACACTAAAGTTTTTCTTGGGTTTCCTGCACATAACGGCAGAGCAGAAACGGCATAAAATGACGTCATTGACCAATCTGAGATAAGGAAGTGTTTGAATAGATAAGCTTTTTGAAATGATAAATCAAGTGTTGAAGGTCCTAGGAAGAAAATATCAAGTGCTGCCTAATTTAGGGATCTGTTGCAGGGAGCAAGGGGAGCTAAAATTTACGAGTTTTCACGCATGCGTGTGGAGTTTCTATTCTGTCGCACATAATTGAATTTTCACGCAGGAAAAGGTTTGGATCTTGCATGCATGTGTCATCCATCTTTGTGCGCCTGAAAGAGTCACTGATGGGTGTCCCAAAAATTTGGTTGGGTCCAGCGAAGTGAACTCATCCTTAAAGAGCCATTGTCACACAGGCGCCCTTGCGGGCACATGCGAATTTCAGATTATCTGAGAATTAAATCTAGACTAACTACTTCAGTCCCATTTTCCGCTTTGTTTATTGAATTGGATGACGGCATTCCAATTCAAGTGGGACTGATAGTCACACTATCTGAAAATCAAGCCATAATCGCCATGAAACTGGCGCCAACAATGAGATTGCAGAGTTCCAAACAATAGTTGACTATGTTCAAACTGATCAACAGGGTATCAACATTTCAGCCTCACTCCCAGTGGCGGAGCCACGGGGGGGTTTGGGGGGGTAAATACCCCCCACTTTTTTGAAAACATGGTAATTTAGATTCGTCCAAAAACCTCATAAAAATCTTAGGGTAGGGGTAGGTCTGCCTTCAGCTTTTAATCTGGCTTTCTTACTCTAAAAAATGAACTTATTGTTTTGAAATCTTTTTCTTTCTTTGTCATTCTAATTTTGTCTTTGTCATTTCACATTATTACATGACTCATTTAAACTTTGACAAGTTGTGATGCCAGTTGTAATACAATTCAAAACCCTGTATTAAGGTTTCTCGTATACAAAAATGATTAGATCTGTCTTTTTTTATCCAAAAAAGGGTGTATCTCTATATTCAAAAGGGCGTATTTCCATCTTCAAAATGGGCGTTTCCCAAAGTCTTAAAGGGCGTGGCCCCAAAAAATTTTCCGAGGGGCTTCGCCCCCAGACCCCCATATATCCCTACCCCCCCACTTCACGGTGGCTGGCGCCGCCTCTGCTCACTCCCACAATTAGCTTCCCTTTGGTCTCGAGGCTTCAAAAATGACGCATCGTGCAAGGATTGCTGTCAATTACTGTGGTGAAATCTGAAGAATAATATGGCCATTAAAAACTGGTTCCTTGTAGGTATGAAGGAATCTTCGAGCAGTACACAGAAGCAGTACTCACTTTGGCACTAGTTGGTTTGGTTTTCTTTACAACCTCAATGAAACATGAATTTCAGGCGTTTTAGAACTGGTGATTTGTGATCGTGTAGAATGGGCCTAAGCTCTTGGCGTTCAACATCAAAGGGAGGTTCACCAGTTTATGGCCGAATTAGTTTAATTGTGAGTCGTAGTTGTAGCGATTATAAGCCCATCAAGGAGCGAAACTACGACGATTCTAACAAGTCTAAATCGGATCTGGCTTGAGCGGAAAATATGGATCTATATTTCAGTAGTCATTGGTTGCACCTCACTGAATATGAAAAATCACTAAAGCTGATATGTTACAATGGGTCAAAGCGAGGAGTCTGCCTTTGCGGACGCAATACAATGGAAAAAACAAAAGAGGAACCAAACACAGTTGCTTGAACAAAAACTGTATTTACAGTGGCTCCCAGCTTGAAGCGAATTCTCGACAAGAATTTAGATTTTATTTCATATTTTTCATATTTAATTCTTTTAAGGAGGGTTGCCCTTCAACAAGTTGATTTTCAAGGGGCCCTCCGATAAAAACATTAATTACAATATAACATAAAAGGAAAAAAGCAAAAAATTAAATGAAAGGAAAAAGTGTCTAAATACCCAGGGGGGGGGGTAACTATCATATATGAAGGTACGGGATGTGGCATTTTCTGGTGTCATTTTTCCAGTAGAAAATAAATTTTGGGGTATCATTTTTGGTAAAATCACAAGTAGTCATAAATTTTGGGGTGTCATTTTAGAAAATTAACTCTTTAGGGTATTGATTTTCATCAAATTTCACTTACTTGGTTAAAATTTTGGATGGCTGTCACAATTTTAGGGTACATATTTTCAATGACCTGTAAATTTTGGGGTATCGTTTCCGCGAAAATTTATAAATTTCAGGGTGCGATTTCAAACGTCAAATGGCATACCCCGTCACCCACCTACTGAAGCTACCACCCCCCCCCCCCGAGTCTAAATAGTATCTATTTCTAAATAGTTTTTTTTTTGAAAACATACAGAGAGGGTATCTTGAATGATGAATAGATGAATCTTTTGATACTAAATCTGGACCTTTACCTTCGATTTCATTTTCCTTTCCAGTGATCGATTAAAGTTGGTCGCCACTGCTTGTTCCCCTTTTCAGCAAGCAAACTGTATTGTTAACATTTTCCTCTCTACAGTTAGCAATAGATCCTGAATAACAATGACTTTTTACTCAATGGCTAATCGCTCTCAAAATGTTCCTCGACAGTTAACTTGAACATAGATACCTCGTTTGACATTTCTACAGACTGCTCGGACTCCATGTCTAAAGGGAATCGAAATAGTTAAAAGCTGGTTCGGGCCCGGTTAAAAATATAATCTGTTGAATTTGATAACTTCGACACGTGCGGCTTCATTGTGGAGACAAGGAAACAATGAGTGCGTCGGCATTTTCTATAGCCTATTTATAGCGACTACGAGATATAGCTATGTCTATTCCCTTTAAGAACACTTACCAACGATATTTTGGTCCTTGTTCCACCAATGATGTTTTCCAAATATGCAGAGGCGGCAAAGTCATCGGTTTTCTCCACATCAAGCATATTGATTTGTATCATTTTGCCAACACTTCCCAGCTGACTCTGCCAGAATTTAAACCTTTTAGGATGAGTCATGTTTACTACCGGGCCGCGTGGCAGCATTATAAGTAATGGCTTATTGTCCAATTTGGGTTCTTGTGCAATTGTTGGTGTTTGCTCCTAGATAAAGATGAATTAAGTAAGTTAGCCTTAAAGGTTTTCGATGTGATCTGCTCCCTGCCTATACCAGGTGACCAAAAAGACAACGTCATGAGTAAAATTACTTTCTTAAACAAAACATTTATGCACAGACTGCTTGCATCACCACTTACCTGAAAGAAAAGCCAAGTTATCTATTAAGATGTTACTCGGTCAGTTCATGAGTACTGCATAAGCAGAGCTATGAGTACCGCAGTCCAAAAAGCGGCTTCAAAAATATTTTCATGCCATCACTTCTTATTCAAAGTTGAATTATCATCCCCTCTTTTCAATCCAAGTTTTCGAATAATATGTTGTATTCCAAATTGGCTTGGGAACAAGAAATGTTGAAAATTAGCAGACATTGGCCTCTGCATGCAACAACTTTCCCATGATGACTTCAAATCAACTTCTGTGTTAAATCTTAAAAATAAAGACTGGGAAAAGATACAAATCATGTCATGATCAATCAGAAATGGAGAAGTTGAATTTTCTTTAAAACTGGGTTTTGGAGGGCAATCGGAGCTTTAAAATCATCAAGCAGTCACTCATGAGAAAGCCAAGTTTATCAGTCAAATCTAACAAAAAGAAAATGTTGATTACTCTTGATTACAGGAAGATAAGTGCAATCTACAGGGTGTCTCAAAAAATTGTTCGACTTTTGACTAAATATTGAAAAATAACAATAACATTAACTGGCTCATGGAAAGGTAACCCTGTCCCTAAGATTTTCAAATAATTCTAGAGACCAGAATCTTGCAAATCGGTTAAAATTCACTGTGTCACGAGCGTTCAAAGATGAAAAATATGCGACAGCCGAAACCAGAGACCCCCGGATTACGTACAGTGCAAAAAAGCTAGAAGATTGAGGTAAGAAAAGATTATCCAATGCCATACCTCTCATTGATCTGAGCGCAAACCAAATAAAACTTCTAAAGTAATCTAATCCTTACAATCATCGTCACAATTTGCTTAAGATTGCATGTACTCAAAACAGTAGTTCAAAAAATAATCGACTACAGACTGAATCTTTTTCCTCAAGGCGGTCATGCGCTTGAAAGTTAGGATATGGAAAACTTTTTCAAATCAAATTTGGTTTGCCCTGAAACAACTGGGAAACAACAGAAACGATGGACCATGTGACTTTTACCAAAGATGCCATTTAAGGGCCTCTGGTTTCAGTTTTCGCACAAACTCGAACTTCAAATGCTTATAACTCCATGAATTTTTAGCGGATTTGCAAGATTCTGGTGTCAAAAATCAATGTAGAATCTCATGAGATGGGTTACTTAACAAAGTGCCAATTCAGCATATCGTTATTTTCTAGCATTTAATCAACTGTGTCACTGGTTACAAACGAAATGGCAAGATCTCAACGAATCGTTTTCCATTAATCTCTTGAGTCAGCTTGCGCATGCACTCAAAAGATTTGAGTAAATTGCTCTTGTACGGAACTTCACATTTGAATGTAGTCGAGAATAGAATGATCATTTAGGCAACAATATCCTTCATTGAACGAGCTAAGTGATTTGGTCTTCAAGTCCCTGAATGGGCTGGCTCCACGATACTTGTGTGACCTTTTCACCCGAAATTCGTCCTGCTCATCATATAGCCTTCGTGATACGGGGACCGACCTGAGGTTACCGATGAAAAGGTCAGCAAATGGCCAGAGGTGCAAAACTATGGAATAGGCTGTCCGCCGAGTCAAAGCAGGCAACCTCTCTGTACAGTTTCAAGAAAACTATTTAGAAACTGTTTTCTTTCGTTCTAATTGTAAATTTTAAACATTATTGTAAATAGGTTATGGATCTTGTAAATAAGGTTTTATTGTTTAATTTAATTAATAGCTTTTTACTTTGTATCTTAGATTGTAATTATTGTTTTTATCGGAGGGCCCCTTGAAAATCAACATGTTGAAGGGCAACCCTCCTTAAAAGAATTAAATATGAAATATAAATATGAAACTATTTTCAAGCAATTTCACAATAGCGACTTCCCTCCGTTCCCCTTTCCCCTTCTTGGTGTAGGCCTTGGTTTAGGTCTTTACCCTATTAATTTTCTTTCCTTTCTATTACGTTCTGTGCATGAAAAGTACAAGACACGTCTGAACGTGGCCTGCGCTCTCTTGAATGACATCTTGCTTGTAGTATTTTGTAATAAAATGCCATTTCTATGGCCCAAAACAAGTTTGATCCACAAAAATTTTGGGATTACTTTACGATCATGGACCAAGCACATATTTAAAATCAGTTGATTATAAAGATCTACATTTTCGCAGGCCAGCCAAGAGTTTCGGATATTTGAAGGGAATGAAGAATCTTACCTGCACTTTCTTTGATTCAATATTTGGAGTCGGATCCCATGCTTTGTTTAACGATTTGACAAGGTTTGGAGAATCAAACAACATAGATTTTTCCTCTCTTGGTGTGGCTAAATGCATCATCTTCTCAACTAAACTTGGAATCTACGAAACAGAACAAATAACTTAAAGTTAGATGCAGAAATGAAGGCTGGCTTGGCCAAACCAACTGGCTTTGGCATCGATAGGAACACTATAAGAAGAGCAGCATTTAGAAGAACAAGGGCAGATTTTGTAATACAATAGCATCAGTCGCTTTGGTTCACACCTCAATACAAAGCGATAAGCGAATGCAGACAGAAGAAATGCAGACAGAAGAAATTCTCTCAAGCAGAAATTGAAAACAAACGAAGCTGCAAAGTTGCCCTGAAATCAGTACGGCAAACTCTCGTTTGGTGCGGGCGAAGGGAGGTTTTTAAGAGAAGGTATGTGCTTATAACGGCAGAAGAAGGGTAAATCTAAAGTTCTGTCTCGCGGATTTTGTTTATTTGATTCAGAAACCGAGCACAGGGCATTACAAGTTTTGCATATTTGTTGCTCAGATGTACGCAGTCACTCTTCAGCTCCTGAATCAAACAAACAAAATCCGCGAGACAGAACTTTAGATTGACCCTTTTTCTGCCGTTATAAGCACATACCTTCTCTTGAAAACCTCCCTTCGCCCGCACCAAACGAGAGTTTGCTTTACTGGTTTCATTGTTCATTTTTGTGTCTCAACAAGATTCCTCATGCATAGACTAGAGACCTTGCACATTCGGAAAATATATTTAATATTTTGGTGCAACTGCTAGAAATACAGGAAAGCAGTAAAAGGAAGTAAAAATGATGTATTCATCAGTGGCGGATTTAGGGGGGGCAGATGGGGGCAACTGCCCCCCCTTCACGATGGAAATTCAGCTTTGGCGCCCCCTTTTTAGCAAGAAAAGCGCCCCTTATCCTGACCCGAATGCACTCTTTTTTCAGTGATTCGTTTTGAATGCGGAGAAACATATAAACTAAGGCGTTATTCAGTAGAAAAACCAGAGAATTTTCTCGATTAAAGCCCCAAAAATTTTCGCGCGCCTTCGGCGTGCTAACTTTTCACTGTGTCTTTGGCGCCCCCTCTCCAAGTTGCCCCCCCTTCAACTTCGGTCTGGATCCGCCCCTGGTATTCATACCCACACTTTTCTGTGGTACGAGCGCATAGACTATAAAAAGACAATAGACTAATACTTGCATTGCAAATTCTTTTCTTAAATCTCAGTCAATCATATTTTCAGTGATTGTGTCTCTTTAACAGCCATTAATGTATTTTGCCCTCTTAGGAGAATGGAATCCCCTGACAAAGTTACATGTTCATACTATAGGGAACATCTTTTCATTCCCCAAGAGGATAGTACATGCTAACACATGCTCAAGTCATTGCTTTTGGTAAATATCTTAGCGAAACTTTCTCATGATTTTAGCATGTTCTTCGATGTTTCTCAAAGGGTCTTGTTTAGAACATTGTTTGGTTTCTATTTGGCCAATCAAACCCAAGTTTATAGTGAAGTTTTAAAGGCTAACCTTTGCTTTCAGGGTTTGAAGAAGCTCCAAATAACAAAGGAACATGTAGGAATTCAGTCCATCTACCATTGTTGTATGAAGCCATGACATTGCCTTAGCATCCTATGGAATGAAAAACATACAATAAAACATGATGTCAAAGCACCTGAATTCCGTTAAGTTGCTCTTCACTAAATAATACAAATAATATATAACCAGTATTCCTTGTGCCAAACCAAGGATGATTCATCTGCTCTTTCTTCAAATTTCAAAATACCCCACTGCAGAAGCTTTATTTCTAGTTTTCTGCATTCCTTTCACATTTCCTTATCTATATAAAATTCAAAGAACAAACGCGATGATCTTACCCAGGCAGCTGCAGCAGCAATATTCCTGAACCTCTTGGCTGTTTTCTCAAGGGCCAGACCTCTCAATATCTGTTCATTAGGGTGCTGTAAAATAATACATTGACATAATGTATTAGCTCTTCAACAGCAAAGAAACTTGGAGCATTTTTTATACAGGCCAATTACATATAGATAGCCTTCCCATTCACATGAGGCCTGCCTATCTGCAGGAAAATTAGTAACAGCTATCTCCACTAATTTTCATCCACTTACAGGGGCAGGGTTACGTAATGTAAACAACCTTCTTTGGAAACGACTATTTTGCAGTATTTTTTATAGTCCACATCACAAAGATTTTCCAATTCCTTTCTCAAAATATAGATGTTATTTTGAAGATGGACTCTTGAATTTCGTAGAGAAACAAACCAAACACTTATACAGTATGTTGTAGAATTGCAGAGATATTGATGGATTTTTAGAACTAACTTTACTATGGATTCACCCCATCCACCAAATTCTGAGCGGAAAACAATGGCCACATGTGGACAATAATGTAGATCATAGAGATAACAGGTTTGTTTACGGTTAGGTGACCCTGCCCCTTTAAAGCGTACTGAATTGAAACTAAACTGGATGAAAATTTGTACAGCACCATGTACATGCTTTTGCCATACATTCTGGGATTAGACTCCAGCTTTAAGTTTGAAGCTAATGTTAGTTTCTACAAAGACAATTCTTTTATATTTTCCACCACAACACCCTTACTTAAGCCTGGTGATCACAAGGATCGCTGGTGATGCAAAGATCGCACAAATTTGTGACCAGTGATTGTTGCCTCAAAATAAGAACTGTCTTGTTCAGCTTGCCAGCAATCACTGCATTCCCAGCAATCCTTGTGTCACCAGCGATCCTTGTGATCACAAGGAAACCATAGGCTTTATAAGCAGTCACAAAATTTTATTCGTACTAATTTTCAAAACAGAATCAGAAGTAGTTCATGGCAATCATACCCCTTCGTAAGTGCACCTTGCCAAGCGATATGTTGATAAGACTTTATGGACCTGATCAAAAAGTCTTGACTGATCTCTTGTCCAGCCAGATCTAGAAGAAATTAGATGAAAGTGAAAATGTCAGTATACAGTACAAGATTGACAATAAAAACTCCAGTTTTGACAAGCCATGATAAATCGTATACACTGAACCAATTTTCAAGACTTCTGACCTAATCTTTAGCAAAAAGCCTGAATTAAATTCTAGGACTTTTTGCAATTTTGTTTTTAATGTGCTTTCTGATTTTTAGAGCTATAAACAGGCCATTTAAAATACATTTATAGATTCTCATCATCTCTCACTTGGAAAATGACGCCTGTGTTGATACTTTTTTATATTTTGTTTTACAAAATATAAAAGTACCATCAGCCCATCAATTGTCATATTTGTGACAGTATTGTAAAACTCAAACATATATTAATCTAATGCCACGTTTTAACCATAATGGCACAGCTGCCATCTATTTCAAAGTTGTTATGATTCAAGATCAAGTGCACTGCTCTTGGTCAACACTTGAGGTCTGACATGAGACCGAAACATAGGAAGGTTACTGAAACTTAAAACCCTCCCATTAAAGGGGTGTAGGGTTTTTGTTTTGATTGCCCTGAAAAGGTTACGTGGGTGGTTTTCGGACAACCAGTAAATCATACATGGAAGAGCACTGTTAGTCAAGCTCAAAGCCCAGGGGATGCACTCCATATATTTCAAGTATGAGGATGTGTCATCAGGAAGGGTATTGATTTGCCAGATATTGGTATAAAGAACGGTATCAATTTTGACAAGTTTGGTGTAAGGAATGGTACCGATTTTCAAGATGAAATATATATAAGGTCTGATATTACTTTTTCAAAAACTTGGTATAAGGAATGGGTATGTTTTTGAAGCCTCAATGGCACGTCCCCGACCAAAATCTGGTCAAGTGCATCCCTGGGGCTCGAAGTTGCCTTTTGAGTCCTTTGCCCATAGTGATTGTTTTTTGCTGTAAACAAAAGAAAAGACCAAAGGTTTTAGTTTTTCAGAGTACATCAAATTAAGCAGATAAGTCTATAAGTGAATAATTTCATGGTATAAATCAAAAGATATGATTTCTTGGCATACTCTGCAATTTCAACTTGCCGTCCAAAAACCACCGCTGCAGTCCAAAACCATCACCAAGCTCAGAAGGAAAAACATCAACCCCAAAAACGAATCATGCAAAGTTGAAACCAAAAGTCTTTGAAAAAATATGCTACAAGGGCTGTTCTTTTACTGATTGATTTATTTTTTATCTGCGATATATAAATCTTGACTAAAAATTCAGTTTTCCGTAAGTGTTCAATTACCACTGACGGCACCCTATAACATGTGAATCAAAAAGTCTATTTGGCAGATTGTGGAATATAAAGTGGCCAATATTCAAAATTAAAGGTTTATCTATCAGCCAAAGGCCAACTTAGACGTTAAAATTTTCTTTGGTGAAATCACTTGCCTTTTATATCCATAAATTAGGAGTTCGTAAGGGAACAAGAATTCCAAGTTCCATTCTGGTCCATAATTTACTTGCCATGGAAATTTAAATCCTATTTCTGAGACAGACAATCATTTTCATCTTTAATTTCAATAGCAACTAAATCATGGGTGAGAAATGAATGTAAAATTTTCATTCCCATGCATGGCCATCATACATTTTTCCAACTATTTGGTCATGAAAATGTAAATCACAACCCCATGAGTGCTTCTTTTAAATGCTCAAATTTGCAAGTAATTGGGTTTTATTTTGTAAAGCAAGTGCTCAAATACTTAAACAGTGCTTAAACAGTGCTCAAATACTTGAAGCATCAGAATGTGACAAAATCCAAACATTCTTGCTTTAAGGGTCACAGTAACCTTAATTTGGATCAAATTTTCTGAGATATTCTGCCCCTGCTGGGATCGCATTCTTCATATACTGGGCTTAGATCCAGGCATCAAAAAAATCTGAACATTAAAGGGCCCTGGTCAACATCAATGCAGTGCACTCTTTTTCTTCCTTGTATCCCTGTGATTAAGAGTTTTGCCAGGCAGAAAAGATGGTGCATGGCTGCTCAACACAGTATCTAGTTAACATCTTAGAAGGCTGAAAGGATTAGCCAGCAAGTTGCCACTTTTTTATAGTTATTTTGTTTCCAAGCCAGCTTAGGGTATCGTAGTTTCTTACTTGTTCAAATTGGCCTGCTGTGTATTTCTTTTTGAAACAGTGAATTCTCAGATGATGTGACATCATCAACCGTTTCTCATTTTTCATTTCCAAGGTTATCTCTCATCATTACACTTTCTAGTAGTCACTTCAAGAAAAAGATTAAAAATTCTGTTATCCTTGATGGGTTTGAACCCGGGTTGTGCGGGCGCGAGAGAGGAGGAAGAGCCTACTACTTTGCCAATCATGCATTGTTAAGTTGCCGCTTTGGCACAAATCAACAACAACTGAAGAGCGCAGAGGATGATGGTTGACCAGGCCCATTTAAAGATACACCAAAATCACCTTGAAAACTGGTCTTCCTCTTGCCAAGCTTCTTCTTTTTGCAGTGAATAAAAACACTGCTCTAAGTCTGTCATTTGTTTCTTTCCCTCGGTATCATCAAAAGCAACTGATGGCACCTTCTTCTCATCGGTTGTTACCACATCAATATCTCCACCATCGGCTTCAACTTCATTTGGCTCATGTTCGGGTTTTGTGAACAGAAGGTAAGTAGAGTGAATCCTGTTAAACTCTGGGTCCAGTGATGAATGCCTTGCATAAGTATGGTCACCCAAAATAAAATCAACTATCATTTTCCTCGTTTGATTTATGGGGAAATCATACCGAATTCCTTTTCCAAAGGCCTCCATCCTTAGTCTTCTACCATCCAACGATTGTAACATGTTGAACTTTCAGTACAAACCCACTCTTTGCTTGTCTTTAGCCCTCTTTCAGGCCATCAGTCCACTCTCAGCTAAATGGCCTGGGCCTAACCCAGAGAATACAAATTGAGAATACCAAAATTCGCACTGTTTCAAGCTGCATTAAGCCAACTGGCATTTCAGTTTATCCCTTGGATATCTCTTCACACAACACATTCCGTCAGAAGTTTAAAACATCTTTCAGTGCAGAAAATTTTCAAGAAAATGTCAAATGATGTTTGTTTGGCCTCCTTCTTCACAGCCATGCTGTCAAGATTCGATTCAAAATGATCTGCGAAGGCGCAATTTGCATAGTAGCTGCTTTGTTCCACCAAGGGTGTTAGGACATCGAAGTTTTGATGGTTTTGATTGATTATGTGTTTACCTTGTTTTGATTCCTGTGTCTTGTTTTGTTGTCTTGTTTTCTGTTCTGTTTCGTCTTCAACTGAGGGTGTAAGGCCCAACCGCTCTCAAGTTGTTCGAATAGAGCTCCCTTGTATTTCTGTGTCTTAGGGCGCCTTCACACAAGGAAGGCTTTTTTTAGATCTTGTGCGCTCAGTTGAAGACGTGAAAGTGTGGCGTGAAAGTGTTTGTGTCATGGGAGAGTGAGTGATTTTGTTTCGTGAAAATTGTATTTTCTGCAGTGAAAATTGATTTGCTGGCAGCTGCGGAATTGAAATTTTGCCATGGAACAGTTGATTTTGCTGTGGCAGTTGTGGGCCAACACCGTACTACAAATTAGCCTCAACTCCAATTCACAAATCCGGGCCAATCTCATTCCACAGACATCACGCAAAAAAAGGAAATTTTCGCCTGTGTCTCCTACGTTTCCATCGCTACCCACGGGGGAGGTATCTGCCGCCCGTATGGGTTCTATCTTTAATAATTCCGTATTACGTACAGCGCAAAATTCATTTCATGACATGGCCGATGAAGGAGGGAAATTCTTGCAAAGAAAATCTACTCGCTCTGCATGAAATCGTTGCAAAAGACAACTGCCCCGTCTTCCTTTTCTTAAAAATATATCTGCCCTGTATTCATGAAGTGCCAACGATGATTTAGCCAAAGACCACACAACAAAGTCAACCCTTTTGTCCTAAGGAGTCTTCGTCAACGAAAAATTGACTTTGAGGATGAAGAGTGTTGACTAATGAATCGTTCTTGAAACAACTGACAAGGAAATTTTCTTTTATGATACACATCCTTCCAAGCATTTCTTATTTTGCATAATTTACAAAATTGTCTTCAAAATGAACAATTTTACATTTCAAGCTTCACCTTGAGGTTATAAAATGCTCCGACCCTTTACCTATAAATAGCCTGCTTCGCAAACTCATAATTATCCGAAAAATAATGATTTTTTGCCATGCTTACCCTGGGTGCAATAGCCTCAACCTCGTCCCCAGGGCCTTTTGTCATTAGGGGACAGAGACGAAAAGATTAAGCTTGATTTATTTCCTTTTCGTTTCCGTACCAATATGACAAAAGACCCAGGGGACGAGATTACAATTGCCTAGGAAAGGTAGGGAACGAGGATGAGCCTAGGAAAGATAGGGAAAGACGATAAAATAGAAATAAAAAGGAGGGAGAGAAGAAAAGTCTCCTTCCTCTTCTTCATTCCTCTTACCTTTTCCCTCCCCCTCCTCCCTCCCTTTCCGTCACTGCGAAGCTCTGGCACCCAGGGTACAAGAAGCTACGAGCGTTTTAAGTAAGAACAATCTCATGCTTAAAGAACTTCTCGTTGTCCGAATGTAAACCGTAAAACGATTTTTTCATTTCATTTCATTTTTAAATATTTATACAGGTTACAAAATTTCAGTAAAAGATAACTGCCTTACAAATTGACCTGTGCAAAAACAGAAAGCCTAAATTAAAGAGAATTATATATATATATATAATGTACAAACGAGCATAATAGAACTAAAAATGAAAATATAATGTACCTCTCATATGAATTTTTTAAAGGTAGCCAGGGACGATGCCAATTTAGTTTCCCTATTCAGCTCATTCCATAATTTTGCTCCACGATACGAAAATGCTTTTTGGCCTGTGCTTGTTCTTAGCAGGGGTATCTGCAAGTTTGTTTCGGTAGAGCGAAGAATGCGATCACTGCCCTCTGAGCATTTACTGAAAAGTTCCCCTAAATATTGAGGAGCAAGTGAATTCAATGCCTTATAGGTCAACGTTGCTGTTTCTTTTCTGATAAGATCTTTGATTGATGGCCAGCCAAGATTTTGGAGCAGAGGGGCAGCAGAAGCATCGTATGGACTATTTGTAGTTATTCTTGCAGCTCTATTCTGGATCTTTTGGAGAGAATTAAGTTTGGTTTCACTACAACAACCCCAAACCGAGCAGCAATAACTGAAATGTGGCTCAACAATTCCTCTATACATTTTCTGCAGATCACCTGATGGAAGAAATTTCTTGGCATGCTTAATAAGACCGAGAGCTCCACTTGTACATGTCATCATGGGTTTCAATTTTACTAATTGTGGAAGGTGTTGTGGCGCCGTGTTGAAATCCACTGACTTTGCAGCCAGAACAGTCAGGCGGATGGGGGTTCAAATCCCACCAGCATCTTTGAGCGAAATGACAAGGGGTCGCGGACTCGATTAGCGCTTAGCTATTTCTGCTATCCCAGTGCTTGGCGCTGAAAACCGCAACTACACTTCACCTTACGAATGCAGTCTAGTTGAATGAGGATAGACTTCTTTCAACGACAAAGTGGCAATGTGAAGCAGTGGCTGACTAGCTCGAAATTTTTCACTGGCCACGGAGGACTGAAGGGGGCCTATTGGGAGCGGTCTAAAAATGAGGTTGTGGTCAAGCAATGTCGTCGTCCGAGCAAATTAAGTAAGAGGGTAACATGACAAGGGGTTGAGCAACTGTTCTAAGTAAAAGTAACAGGTGTCTCCGCAAAATGCTCTTAACCGTGAATGATTCATAGAGAACAGTTACAAAATTTGGGAGACTTCAATTTGGCACTGGCAAAGAGAGCATGAAGATATGCACAAGAAAATCTAAGCAAAGAAAATGAGGTGTTCTCAAAATTTTTTTCTAGGGAGGCTAATTTAGAAGAAAAACTGTTACAAAGGATAACAAATTTCATTTTAGTTTCGGCTAACATTGAATCAGTAAAAGTGTTCTGATGAGCCAAAGTAGAATGCGTGACGTCAGAAATTTTCCTGACCGACCCCTTGTCATGTTACCCTCTCACCTTATTTGCCCGGGCGACACGTCATTGCTTGTCCACAACCTCATTTTTAGACCGTACCCAGTAGGGCCCCTTAGGTACTCTGTGGCCGGTGACAAATTCCGACCCAGTCCACTTCTCCCTACAAGTTACATCATATCGTAGTCTCACATGCGAACAACTATGCTGTGCAGTGCAGAAGTCAATGAAACACGATACAGCTGTGGAGAAGTGCAAAAAATAACTCAAAAAGGGTATTATACAATTAACGATTTTAAGATTGTAAACTGGTAGAATCTAGAAAGGGGGGGGGGTCGTAAATAGAAACTTTTTTATTTTCATTTTTATTTCTATTTTTCTTTAGAAACTGCCCCAAAATAGTTAAATGCTACTGGGCTCGAGACCCTTGAATATAGTTATATCACGGGGCTCAAATAGATATCGTATCGTTAGTTATCTTGGTTCTATATGATTAAGCTCTCCAGTAAAGAGATATCAGTGAAGTGAATGCTCCTCGAGTGCAACAATCCCAAAACTTTCTCTCGGAATTAGGTATTTGTACGGTAACAATCACTTCAAGGTTAAGCAACACGCCTTTAAAATGGGGTTACTATCGAACATTTCTCGTGATGAGGGATCTTTTGGCCAACTGAAAAGTCAGAGAAAAGGGCATTCTATACCTACCGACCATACAACGATTATTTGAGTCACAATGCACATGAAACATCGCAGAAAGAATGTTAGATCTTGATTATCCTTCCAAATTTCTGTGTCAAATTGTACCTACAAATCCTTCTGCCGATTATTTTCGCATATGCATAGTAACTGATTTAGCCAATCAGATTTCGAGGTAGCTTAACAGCGTTGTTTGTTTCTAGGGTCCCTGATTAATCGGCGATAGAAGTTTCTCATTCTGCAATCACTAATCGCTTTGTAAAGGCTGCTCTCCATATCCAGGATTTTGAGAGCGCGGACGCTGCGACCAAATAGGAGCATGCGCAGTTGATAAAACTTAAGCAATAAATCTGATCGCAAGCGACCGAATTTTGGGCGCTTTGGGAGTAGGAACAAGTTCAACTCCCATCGCGGGCGCTTGCGATCGCTACCGAAGAAATCAATCTTGGTCGCAGCACCCGCAAGCTCAAAACGCTGTAGATGGAGAGCAGCCTTAATAGTATATCAATAAAATACAATACAGTCGTCAGTCGTTCTTCGCAATTTCCTCGATCCATTGATGGTAGCTGGGCCTAGCTGTGTTTCGCAGCAAAATAATTCATGCTTGGTGTTTGATACAGGCTCTGTTTTTGGGTCTAGGTGGTGTTTCTAGAACCTCAGAAGACGTTGCACAAAGATCCCTGTAATCGATACAAAAATTATCTCCACTTCCACCACAAAACGATTGCCATTTCCTTGCCATTGGTCGATGTTGTTGGCATTTGGAGATGGGGTCAGTCACAATTTCTAAAGGCAGATATTCAGCGTGGAGTATGCTTTCCCTGAAGAAGAGTAAGAAAGAAATTCGAATAACAGGGTGACCAAGAAATGCAATGTAATTTTTCAGAAAATAGCAATGTTTGAATCGATTTTAACACATGCCACCAAGAAAGCAAAGTGCATTTTTTCCGATGATATGCAGTTTGGAAATTTGAACTTTATCACTTAATTGATTTTTTCATATGCACGGCCCTTTTAGATGAAAGAACGCGCTAACAAATTTGTTGAGGTGACAACACATCCTGGAGAGTCCGATTTTATCATTTTTAATAAGTACATCCCAGGGGTGTAAATATGTACATTTGAATTTAATTTCCAGCACTTATTAGGCTTCGGATGAAGAGAAAACAGCAAAGAAAAGCAGTAATATATAGGTAATGAACATTAATTTCTAAGCTACAAATATGGTACATTATTGCCCATGCCTTAGGGTATCACTTTTGAGCAGTTCCTCGCAGCTATAAATGCTTAAAAATTTGCTGCAACTTCTTTGGAAAGTTAAGGACTGTTCATTATTTACAGAGGGGTTGTACTGAAGAGAAATATTTTCTAGTTTAAAAAATCTTCTTACCCAACTGAGCAAGTGACTGAAAAACATCTACCTAACAATTTTCGGATTGAAGAAAATTTTACCTAACTCCCATCTATAAACATTATTTCAATGTCAAAAATGCAAATTGTGAATATTAAATACTTTAAGCAAATATTATAAATAATCATGACAAACATGAAAACAAAGTAGACTTTAACAAATTTGGAATTTGAAAAATTAGCATTAGGAACATTTTTATATACCAAACTTTGAAACAGCCTGCAAAACTATTCACCCAACCTTATCATGTCAGAAAATTTCTTTTGTCCAACAATAATTTGAAATTTGAAATTACTGTACTGTGCATTTGTGATTTCGTTTGTTTAGCTCTGAAGAAGCCTCGCATGCCGAGGCGAAATATCAGCTCGTATGTATATGATCAATATTTAACATTGAACGATAAGGACTCTCACTGTGACCCCGTTTACACGATGCCGGTAGAATTTCAAAACGGCATAAAAAAGTGCCGTTTTGGCCTCCCGTGGCATAATTTTGTTTCGGTTAGCAAAACGGCAAAGTTTGTAATTCTGCCGTTTTCAAATTCTGCCGGCATCGTGTAAACGCACTTTGCCGGCAGAATTTTATTCCGCTTTCGTCACGAGGCTATTATTTTTAATCCTCCCTATTGTCTTTATTGTCGTAGTTGTTTGATCTATCTTGATTGATAATTGATGTCAGTTGTGTAATTGTCTATGAAATTAGCATAAAATTCTACTGGCATCGTGTAAGCGGGAGGCCAAAACGGCACTTTTTTCATGCCGTTTTCAAATTCTACCGGCATCGTGTAAACGGAGTCTGTGCAGCAGTTTGAAATCTATATTAGAAGCGAGCCACCTTAACTTATTGTTTTTCTTGTGTTTTGAGCCAATTTTTAATCGGCATACAACCACTTTTCACTGCTTCGTAATTCTGAAATTTATCGGTAGTGAGCAACCTTTAGTGCAGAGCCACCTTATTAGTAAAGCTCTAAGCGGGAAATCTTGACCCTTTCAAGCTGCGTGACGAGATTCCAAATTCTTTTCAGTTCCTCTTTACTGGTTCTACTTTCATTAACGCAAACATGTATTTGGTGCAATGCTTCACTGTGAAACTAACTAGGGCTGGGACTTCTTATCAGAAATGGAATCTTCTGCGACGAATTGAAGAAACGGAGAATTCAAAAATGAACTACAGTACCCTGGGTACCAGAGCCTCAAAATTTAAATGAAAGGAAATTGGTAAGAGGAAAAGAGAGAAGGAAGAAAGGAGGCTCTGGTCAAATGATAACACAACCTCGTTTTGGTGCTGATCAGCGTGATTTTGAATCAATTCGATCACCTTTTGCGCAATGATTTTAATCAATAAACACCTTCATTCATACTATTAATCACATACATATTTTGTTGTTATCTGAGCTTTATTATTTTCCTAAAGGATTGATGATCTGATTGTGATTCGAATGGCGAGAAAAGTTTCATTGTTGTGGAGCTGGATGTTTACTGAAGACTTCCCGTAATGCTAAATTCGTCTAACCACAATAACTGATTTCAACTGCTTCCAGCCTTTTGTATCTATCAACATGGAACTGAACTCTTTCTCGCGCGATTCAGGCAAAACATCCTAAATTCAGAACTACAGTACGAGTGTACGAGTGATTTAACGTTTTTCGAAATAAGTATTTATCATAAAATATTGCATTGTACCGTTTGCGGTTGTCAATACACTTATGGGAAAACCAAGGTCAAGTCACTATTGGATACCCTGGGTACCAGATACGGGGAAACCAAGGCCAAATCCAAATGTCATGTTGTGTTGGTATTTCTAAATTATATGATTGACAAATGTCTTTGCTCAAACAAACTTTTGAACAACTAAAGGCCTTGCCACAACAAAAATCAGTTTCGCTGCGAAATGATCGATACAGGAAGTATTTCTTGACGAGGGGCACTTCACTCATTGGGATTAGTGTACGAGATTTTTTCAGAACAAAAGGATTTATACGGATTTTTGATGGATTTTTCTTGAAAACAAAAGGATTTTGCCCAAGGTGTACGAGATTTTTGGGAGTGAAATGCCCCTCGTTTCTTGAGTACCAGTAGGAAAAGTTTATCATAAGAAACTGGTTGAAGACAGATAATGTCACATTTCGAGAGGAATCAATCTGAAATCCAATTATTATCCTCGATATTTCAAGCAAACACAAATCATATCACATACAATAAGAAAGATAATAACGTTCCTACCAGTTTGGAATGCAGTCCTCATCAGCAAAGATTACTCTTTTGCCAGTGTGTCTATGATTTTCAGTGATAGCAATATCACGGCTAAATTCTCGAAACTGCTCTCCACGTCCCTAGCCTCAACTGGGCCTAAACCTTCAACCAAGTTCACTGGGCGAATGAAAGCTCAACTGCAAACAGCAACGACTCTTCAGTGATCATGAAGTTATTGTCTCAAACTGTTGTGGAGTTAGGCTCCCATCTTTGCTGAAAAGCTTTCCAGTTCTCCACAGCTCCGCTCCCCTCAAAACATTCGCCATTGTTGTGAAGGCAAACTTGATCACAACCGTCTCAATCAATTTTTCTGACCACAATCATAGTCTTGTCATGTGACTCACGCTATCCAATCAATTCTCACAGAATCTATATACCCGATCGGGTATATGGGCTTCTCATTGGTCAATTCCTACAATGGATGTCACCATTTGACCAGAGCCAACTTTCTTTCCTTCCTTATTTTTTTTCTTTTTATTATTTTTTGGCTCTGGTACCCAGGGTAGAACTACAGTAGAATGTCTTAAAGAGTGCTGTTTTGGGACAAAGTTGATGGGAAGTTTTGAGAGAATCACAGGTTTTCTTGACAAAGAAATCATCCAACGTGTGAAGTGCATGTCTTTTGCTATATGAAATGTTACTTATCTTTGCTGTACCAAACTGTTTGTCTCGCACATTGGCATAAATAATTGGTGCCATTCATGGTATACTTTGCATGAAAGAGCTCCTAACAGAAATATCAAATTGAAAGGAAGTTTTGACTAATTGAAGCCAAATGTCTTGACTAGTTTTTTTTATCACATAAAACATTACTACATAAAACGAATACAACTACTGTGCCACTCATTGCAGGAAAGGACACGAAGTCAGCGAGTTCCCACTATGAGTGACACTTACAATAAACTACGGAATTAAAACTAAAAAGAAACATTACATCAAAAAGAAAAATGAAAAAAGACGACCCTGATCGCTGAGCAGAACAGAGGCTGTTTGATGAAATGGCTGATCAGCCGCCCGCCCGATACGGATCTTGACTAGTGACTAATTGGGAGCTTTTTTGCTTGACTAGAGTGATTAGCAGTACCCCCTTTCTACACCCTCACCTTGATTTCTTTGCGTAAAGCAAATTAGCACAAACTTCTGGAGTGTACAATGGAGATCCTTATCGAGTTTATTTTCGTTCTTTGAAGGGGACAGACTGCCTTTAAATGAAGGTTTTCAATAAGTCACAAATACTGATTGATACTTACTTGTCAACTGTAACTTTCAACATGTGGCCTATTCTTGCTAGAGAGAAGAAGTCTTGTGTGGTGTCGAGATATTCCTTTACCTCCTTCTTGGTTGGTATGTTGCCTCCCAAAAATTGCCTTACTGTTGTACCGTGTTGTGGGAACAAAAAGTTTCCCAAGCTGTACGACACGAGCCCGCCTTTTTGACAATGATGACCCTGAAACCAGAAAGAAACTCCGTGCTGATGGCAAAAGTGGACAATTTATTATATCGTTTTGGAAAGAATCTTTCGCCTTTTCCGTGTTTGGTCCAAAATTCGCAAAATTATATTCGGCGAGATTTCTAAAATGGAAATTCGCAAAAAATTTTTCGCACGACATTTCCAGACTTCCAGGACAATTTGTGAAATGTCTTCTCTCCTGTGAAGGTGCACTAAACAACTGCCCTCACACATCCCCAAGAGCATACCAAAATCATTTCGTTCGATTTCATCCTTCCCCTAGAGGATGGCCTTAGTATGGCAAGCGAAATGCACAAGAATTCGAAAAACATGTTTATCGCCGATAAACCCCCTTTTCAATCGAAAAAATGGGTTTCTCGCTGGTAAAGTAGGTTTTTCGACCGATGAAGTTGGTTTTCAGCGAAAAAGTGGATTTCTCGTTCGAAAAAGTGGGTTGTTCGTCGAAAAAGTAGGTATCTCGCGGATAAAGTAGGTTTTTCAACCTAGGTTTTTCAGCGATATCAGTGGGATACCTACTTCTCGACTAAAACTGCACTTTATCGGTGAAAAACCCACTCTATCGATCGAAAAACCTACTTTATCGGCGAGAAGCCCACATTTTCGCCGCGAAACCTACTTTTTCAAACGAAAAACCTAGTTTCTCACCGAAAAACTCACCTTATCAGTCAAAAACCCTACTTCAAAAGTGAAAAACCTGGGTTCTCGATCGAAAAAGTGGGTGTGTCTTGTTTTGTTATCTGTTTTCTGTTCTGCTTTTTCTTCAACTGATGTGCCAACTGAGCGTGATTAGGCCCAGGCGCTCTTGAGTTGCTCGAATAAAACTCCCTTGTAGTTCTGTGTCTTGCTAGACTGATTATATGGCCCTAGTCATCGCTATTGAAAGACTATCGGACAGTGCCGGACGCTTCTAACTAGATAGCTGCTTCGCAAGATGAGCGGCCTCGATTTGGTAAGATAGTCTCATTTTGGATAGCGATTCTTGGGACTCATCGTAATCAATCTAGTGTCTTGCGGTTTAACACCTTTCTTGTGTGAAGGCGCATTAAACCAAGATGAGAGTTTGCCGTACTGGTTTCAAGGCAACTTTACAGGTATGTTTGTTTTGAATTACCGGTTGAGAGAATTTCTTTTGTTTGTATTCGCTAACCGCTTTGAATTGAGGTGTGAATCAAAGCAACTAATGATATTGTACCACGAAATGTACCCTTGTAGTCAAATATAAGCAAGATGAAAAGATCGATGTAAAGTAAGATGAGAAAACAAGAATGTGGTTTCATAGCGTAATCAACTTGTCTTTTTGCAAGGTACAAATAAAAATTCCCTGTGCAAAGCCGATATACTACACGTTCCTTTTATGAAAAAACTGGTTATGAGAAACTAGAACTATAGGATAGCCAAAAATTAACAAACTCTGGTACTACTTTTCAGAGGTGGTAAGAAACTTTTTAAGACTAAATAAAAAAAATTTAATGGCAAAAGTGTCGCTTAATCTTCCTTCTTCATTGATATTCACTGTAATTCTAGGTTTGGAGACAAAATTCATTTTCTTTTCAAGAATCTGCAGCGGTGTCAGGAATTTAAGATCAAAAGAAACAAAGTAAGAAATATTTTGTATCAAATGGAACAATTTTCATGTTTTGAATTAACAAAAACTTTTACTATCATAGCCTGACATAAGTTTCAAATAAAAAACAAAACGTGTACCTGTACGACGTGAGGATGATTTCCTATGACCAATTTTGCGCCAAACACCACCAATTCCCGTGCAATTTGTCTGATTCCCAATGGTGGAAATGGCGAGCCTTCTGTGCTCCAATGCATCAAAACCACGACAATGTTTACTCTTTTATTCAAAGCTCTGATATCTTCATTGACCTGCTTTTTACTATACAGTGCTGCATGCATTCTGAAAATGTTGTTTTCCCCCAGGGTATCTTCATTTTCAAGACTATAACTTTTACAGCCTTCTCCGTTCAAACAGTATGACAAAAAGCCAATCCGAACCCCATTTACATTTTTAATCAGCGGCCTCTGTGCCTTCTCCTTGTTACTTTGGATCCCTACATACTCGATCCCGGCACTTCTTAGTGCTTTTAAAGAACTTTTTACTCCTCTTGTACTAAAATCATTGATATGATTATTAGCCAGTTGCATTACATTGAACCCTGCGTACTTGAGGCCATCTACAGCTTTTGTCGACCCATAATGGTAAAACGTTTTACCAGGGAAATAAGGTTTTTCATTGTAGGCGTTTTCAAGCAACGGGGACTCTAAATTTGCAATCCGAAGGTCCGCACCTGAAAGCAATCCTTTCACTTTCTCAAACGGCTTCTTGTAGTTACATGAATTTTCGATTTCCGCAAAATACTTTATAGGTCCATCGAAGGATATATCTCCAGCAAAGATCAAAGTTGCAGTTCCATTTTCTCTGCTGAATCCAGCTGGTTTTGATGGCTTTGATTTGCTTCGTCTTGACGGAATTTCTTCCGAAATGAGCGAAGCTACAGCAACAAACATCAATACGACAAACGTAGTGCACCTCAATGTCCTTGTCTTGCTTCTAGGTTTTGTTTCCATTTTCGTTGGGGAGATTGGTCAAACTGACTAATGTTCAAAAAAGAGTACGTTGTTTTCTCCGAGCGAATGAAATTCTCAGCTTCGAGGGCTGAATGGCTGAGCGGCTTATACAGTAATGTGCGTACAGAGTATTTCCGTCAGGTAGCTGAAGTTAAATTCAGTCGTGTGAGGTCAAACCCACATGGGTGACCTCTCGGAGGCCTGACCAAGCAAGTCACTACACCGTCCTTCGTGAGGAACGCCAAAGAGGGGTGGGGAAGGGGGGGTCTGATGTCTGGATGTGGCATGCATATTGGGCCTAAATTAGCTTTGCTAGCATGAAATACGTTCATCCCACCCAAAATAAAGTGCTGAATGAAAACAGGGGTGAATAACCTGCGTGCAGTCGTAAAACACGAAACCGCGAAACCACGAAATCACTAAACGAAATGGCGAAACAGCGAAACAGTATCAACGTCCTCACATTATGTAAGATACATGAAATAGTAGTTAATAGGGATAACTCGAAACAAAGCTGAGAGAAACGAAGCAAAAATGAATCGGGTGCGATCTTTTCGTGAGCAGGTATATATACTGTTTTTTGCATCATTTTGCCAAAAAATGCCGACCTGAAAGAACTGGGATGGCCATGCCCACCTTAATCCATCCCCTGCCGCTTACCCTGGCACCGCCCTTGGATTTTCCTGATTCAGTCTGTTAGTTTCTTATTTTTTTTCCATATTTGCTATTCTGTTTCGTATATCCGACATCTGTTTTGCGGGAATTGATTTGGTTTCGCTTGTTTGCTATTTCGGGATTTCGTTTCGTGATTTCGTGATTTCGTGAGTTCCAAACAGCTCAACCAGTTAGGTGTGCATGCCCGCAAGGATTAAAGGCCATGCACATTGCGGGTAACTATTGGACTTTGTTTGTTTGTCAACCTGTTTTACAGCGATTAATTAAAACTATTTGTTAATTTTCTAAAAATTCCTACGCATGTCTTTGAAAGGAGGAGGGGGGTTAGCCCTTGCTTGCCAAATGGCTGCGAGGCCCCAGACTCCAATTACAGAAGAACGAATTGCAGAGACCTACAAATCCTGAGAAATAATGTTGAATATGTCAAGAAAGACTTTCACTATACGGCTATAAGCTTGGAACGATATTCCCATTAACAACAAGCCTGATAACCACACCCGGGTCTTAAATATCAGGATATAGCTGGATACACTTCGTTGATTCAAACAGCCTTTCAAAGGATATTTTACGAGCTGAAATCAACTGAAATCAAGACTTCCTTGAAGAGCAGCTGCATTGTGTAAAGAAATCAAAACTAGAAGTAACGAAAAGTTATCAACTGCGCGCACTCTAAGATATTTCTGAACTCAAATAAAGCCACACTAAATTCGTAAATGACTTTTTTGCTGTTCCTTTGAACTGGATTTGATTGTTCCATTATTCCCTATTCCATGTTTTATGACTGGAAGGAGGGTGATGAAAGCAGGGTCAACAGATTATCGTGCTATTGACGAGCATTTATTTGCTCGATTTGTTGCGTCGTCGCCAATCAATGCATGTGATCAGGAAGTTGTAGGTATGCGAACGTTTTGAACAGCGGTAATGAAGCAATAGACAAAACAAATATGCGTGGCCAGCAAACGAAAATTCATCAGTCAGCTCAACCAGTTTTGCATGCCAGCAAGGATTAAAGGTCATGCACACTTCGGGTAACTGTTAGACTTTGTTTGTTTGTAAACATATTTTGAAAGGGCATTCCTCGGGAAAAAACTGGATATCGGCGAACTGCTTCGTTTGCATATAAAACCTGATAAAACGAACATTCATATCATTATCAACATTTCCCGATATTTCTCCACCTCAAATAAAGCTCAAACCGGCCACAAATGACAGACCGAGAACTCAGCCATAACCTCGTATTTGAATCCGACACAGATACCGAGAATTGTCGTTAAAGCCGATCATTTCTCTTGGTCGTAGTCGATCGTGGACACATGAATGATCCAGTACAACAGTAGCCTGCGTGTAGTCTTTCTGAAAGACTGCACGCAGGCTAGTACAACAGGATTTTCAAACTTAATTCTAACAGCGACACGCAACAAACCTATCAATGCTCGCCGACGACTAAGCGGCGGACAATAACGAAAAATTGCAACCTTTGTTCGCCAACAACGAAGCACAAAGAGAGTAGAAATCGGTCCAAATGTTTTTTTCCATATCTTGCCTTTAGGAAGTGCGATCGAGGAAAACGATTTCCGAGGGCTGAAAAAATCTGCTTTTCGATCGTGATAACGATATAAACCTTTGCATGCATTTGATTTTCGCGGAATGTCCCTTCAAGTCGATTGTTTACATCTCATTATAATTCTTTATACATAAAGCTGCTTTTCCAGGAAGCCGCGTTTTCAGTTGATTTCGGCTCGTAAAATAACCTTTGAATACACCATTCCAAACAACAGCCTTGGTTTGGAAATATTCAAAATTCGTTAACAAGAAATTTTAGAGGCCAAGTTCGGATTTAGAGCATAAACTTTAGTCTAAATGTGAGTTTGCATGCTGTTAGCAGTCGTAGTGTTAATTTTATGGCGATGTGAAGTCACTGGCGCCGCCAGGATCTTATATTGGAGGGGCAAAAAAGGATGGGAAAATTTTTTTAGCCCAAGCTGTAATGTCCATGAAGGCATTGATGCATTGATGAACGCATTGATGCTGAAGACATTTGTTTTGATGCCTTTCTGAAGTAGCTACGAGTTTTAAGTCAGACGAATCCAGTCATCTAGACGTCTTCATGCAAAATTTCGACAACTGACCTGACGGAAATACCAAAACAAAACTGACTTGCAAATCTTACCATCGGCGTTTTAGTATACAAATGCAGCCTATCTAAAGGAGAATCAACTTCTTCTCAATTGTAGATACAGAAGCCTTTAATTTTCACGAAAGAGCGTTTCCTGACGCTCCAACGGCGTGGTCTCAAAAAATCTGAACAGCCCAATATTCGACTTACTCCAAGTCTATTCCGTGGTCTGCCAGCGCAAAGGAGTCTAATTACCTCTGCGGGGGTGTAAACCACGAAGAGGACGCAGTAAAGGAGTAACGCAAAAAAGGTAAAAGGTAAAATTCGATATGGTTTTTTTCTATCAAACGGCTTGCAAGGAATTCAGCGTACCTTCCACTAAAATTCCATGGAAATCTCTTCTTTTGACATCTTAATAGTTTCAAGGTGGCAACATTTATGAAATTTGAGGGTGTGATGTCATCAAATTTTCCAAATCCAAAATCAGAAGAGCGACAGATTTCAGCTTGGTGTCATATTGCAGACCTTCATAGTCTAAACTTTTCTTCAAAATTATATCATTCTACCTCAATGGATTTTGGATTTATGATGATATTGATTTTTCAGAATTTTCATGTTCAAAATGTTCAAAAAATTTTACATGCCACAATCTTTGAAAATAATTAAAAGATGAAAAAACCTGCAGATTAACAGTAAAGTGCTCTTACTTTCTTTAAAGCAATTCAGTTCAATGACAAAGATTTGAAAGATCTGACCCCAATGCTTTCAAAAGGATAAGTCAGACAGGACAGGGTGGTGGCTTATTTTCAAGAGGATACAATTTAATTTTCCATCTCAATATACACAATATAAACCAAAAAAAATCAAGGAGCACTGTCATGCAACTGATTGGGTAAATTAAACAATCCTGATCAAAGTTAGGTCTGACCCTTGAAAAATCACAAGGAATCAATTTTTTCAGCAGCATGAAAATTATAAGTTTCAAAGGATTCAAACAAAGTTCTATCCAAAAGCCTTTTTGCCTTCATTTTATCTCCAAACACACCCTTCCAAAACATCTGAATGTTGTGCATCCATCAGTTTTGTTTGCTTAATCTCAATGAACAATGCTCTATTGTTTTACATACACCAATCAGATGGAAGACAAGTGTTTTTTTATTAACGCACCTAAACAATGATGAATGTCTTGCTTGTAACCCACATGGTCAATGTTCAAAGGACAGTTTGAGTTGTGCCTGCTTGCCTTGTTTTGCAACAGACTGCAAACTATCTACAATATGACATTCAGTTAACGTTTATCTCACAAAGATCTTGTGTCTTGTTACTTGTCCCTGTGATGCATGTCACTGTCTCTTTTTAGCTCCATCCATTTCTTTCAACTACTAAATTCTATCCATTGCCTCCATTAGTACCACACTGTTCCCCCGTATGACCTGAAATATAAAATGAGAAAATAGAAAGTGCCAAAAAATCGAAACACATGGAAATGCCCTGCAAGGGCTGCTTACAACTTCTAACCTGTTGCAGTTGTGAATATTTATGAAACCAATACTTAGGTAAGCAGCTCATTGTAAGCCTTCTGCAGAGAACTTTGAAACAACAGATGGAGATCTATGGAAAGCAGTCTATTTATATTTTCCCCTGCCATTTATGATCAAAATGTTATATTCTTATTTGTTTTGCTTTATTCAAAGTTTTCAATAGGGTCCTTGTCTCAAATTTCAATTCAATAATTATTGTGGAGGACAATGAATGAGAACGATTGCTATTGCAAATTTTGTTGAAAATTCTTAATGATGCTTCACCAAGGAGATCTCCCAACAAATTCCTTTTCTATGCAAATTGTCTCATGCAAAACATTATATACATTTCTAAGCAGTAAAACACCTTTTCTCTGGTAAATTTCCTGCAACATTTTGAGGGAAAACAAAGAGAAACGTGTAAGTGTGTTTTAAATAATGGTTATGAACAACAAGGTATGAAATTACGAAAATATAACACTTTTCTCTGTTTTTTCTATGTATATATACAGCAAAAAAGCTTGACTACCAAATCCCAGGGGGAGAAAGGGAGTACTTACTTGACTACAGAAGTGACTGGGGTGTGGGGGCAATCTCTGTACATCCTGTGCCCTGTTGTCGAAAATGCCCCAAAAGTATATATACCCTGTCACATAAGAATTGTGTATAAAGTGTACATTAATCAATCCGCTGTTTCAAGAGAGCTCTAAAAAATTTCCTGCAACATTATACCTGGTTGCATAATTTTCTTATCAATTTCAATGCCCTCTCACATAATTTTAGTTAGAAAAGGACACCCTGCCAAATAATTTTTACTGTACAAGGACACCCTGTTGAGCAGCACATCCCATCAAGTCAAGTATGGGAGTACCCCCTCCCCACACCAAATATTTTGGACTTTAAAAATATTTAGACTTTATCACTGTTCTGAAAAGACCAGAGTTCAAATTTTTTGCACTAAATGTATCCTGTTGCAAAGCCTGTCAATAGAGAAAGCTTTCAGTTTTCTGAAACAGTGGGATTTCACTATAATACTTCAGCAAGAATTTACTAATTCATACCACCATTCCAATATTGTTGTGTTGTCCTGGTGTTGCCAATTCCACAGCTTCATCAAGAACAAGATTCATGAATGGATCAAATCCTCTCAAGATCCCTTGCACTTGTCTATTTCCATTCAGCTTCACTAAAATTGAAATAATTCATTATATGGCAAAAGGAACCTACAAGGTTAGCTTGAATACAGGGCGTCTTGAAGAAGTACATCTTTTTAGTAGAAAAAAGAGCAAAATGATGTTAGGAGGGGTGGAAAAGAAAGGGTGTCACTGGAGTTATTTTGATACATTGTGAAGGGTGTCTCATCAACTTTAAGGATTAACATTTTAACAGTCAAATTTACGTAAAAAGAGCTTCATCGAACAGGAGAAATGAGATTTTTCTGTCAAAGTTTTGTGTTGTCAACAATGCTAAGAGCAAAACCCCATAAGTATCTGGAACTAAAATGCACACAACATAATGATCTAACATACCAGGTGTCCCAAAACAAGTTTTTCCTCATCAAAAGACTTCCAAATAAAATTTCCATAAATCTTATGCTCAAGAAACCCTTGGAAAGATGAGAAGACTAGCAATGGAGACATGTTCCATTCCTTCCATATTTTACATCACAGGTGTGAAGGCATACAAACGCTTGCCGATTTCAGAAACATTCAAATTTGGTAATATGCTAAAATGTGGACCACAGAGCTGCAAAAGGTATCGGAACCTGGGAACTAGGTTCCCAGAAAACCTTTAGCCTTGGCAGAAAATTTTTCAGGAAAAGCTTGCTCACATAAGGAGAAAATGATTGTTTTTTTTACAATTTCTTAGAAAATTTTCTTAGTTCTTAGTTTCAGCCAAATTTTGGCAAGACTGAATTGATCAACAGACAACCTACTTGTGCATTTTGATTTCTGAAGAAGCTTCATGACTGATTCTACAATTTTGGTAAAATTGTTCAACAAAATTTTCCAATAAATATACAGTACTGTACACGTTTTATCACATGGCAAATAATTAATTTACACAAAAATTTCTTAGTTTGAGGTCTTATAGAGCATTCTTAATTTAATTGTGGATTTTATGATTTTATATATCCAAAAACTCTAGCTTGGTCAGCATGTCTTTTGGACCTTTTCAGCACATCTTGGCCAGCAGAGATGTCTTGTATTTTGCACAACATAATTTGACTTCACAGAAAATCTTTCCCGGTTTTACCAGGTTCCCAGAAAGGAAAATATTTTTTGCAGCTCTGCACAGGACCTTATGACCAAAGCTGTGGACTGAATGCCCTCCATTACCTTATTCCATAAGCAATAATTTTCATGCAGTTTCAATATCTTGTAAACAAATCATAGAAGTGAATTGTGCATAGATAGATGCAAAATACAGAGTAACACAATTTTTGGGTCACACCCCTTGTAGGCAGAGCCACTACAATTTCTGAGAATTATCGATTTCATTGTATGTAACGTGGATGATTTCAATGTGATTTCATTAAGGCACAGAAATTCTAAAAACAATATTGGGATTTGGATTCTGCATGGAAATTTGACCCAAACACACCATAAGGGAGTAAAACATGCAGAGTGCTAGAGCTCTATTTCGTTTCCCCAAGAATTGTTGTTGACAAAATTGTAGTCTTAAACTTTTGGCTATAACTGTAGATTAACAATGGTTTTCTTGCCTCAGGATTCCCATGAAATTCTTACCATTCATTCATTTGGTACCTCTCAAGATGTCTTAACTGTATCTGGAGATCTTTAAGAATTCCTGAGTACAAGAGGTATACAAATTTTCCACAAATATGGATTAAGAAGTGAAAAAGAGATACTTACAAGTGAGTCTCTTGTCCATATACCTGAAAAATTTCAAGGTATTGAATTAGAATGAATAAAGAATGCATGTGCTGCATCCAGGCATGGAACCCCTCTAGTCTAACATCTCTTCCTAAGGCAGCGAGATGAATTGCTAATTTAGGCATCTAGAAGGCCATCCATCTGTACTTTGACCTTACACATCCAAGCTTAAAAGGAATATACATAGCTAGAGTACTTTCGCCCTGAATGGGTCTAATACCGTTTTTCGTCAGAATCACACGCTCTTCCTTCCACGTAAAATACAAGGCTCCTGGATTTGATATTTTTCAAAAATCCAATGAAAATGTTTTGCTGGCACTGTACTTTATGATATTCTTTGCCTGTGTTTTGTTAAAGGCAACATTTCTAAAAATATGAAGCTTTCAGCAAGGCTATCTTTTGTGAACTTGTAAGATTCGTCAAATCTTCCCTACGCGCTGATATTGGGTTTAATGGGCCAGCCTGTATATTTTCCACTTTTGTGCATTTGATATCCAGTTAACCTGTTTCACAGTTCATACCAACCTGTTAAGAGTTATTGTACTTCTAACATTTATTGAAACATCATGCCAATTTTTGTTGCCGATAGATGAGTATTTTTCAAGAGGTAAATAGATCGGGAAAAATTCGCCCTGAATGGGTCTATTCTTTTCAAACAACGCCACATAGCGATCCAAGTTTATATGTGCCGGTTTTGTGTCAGTTTAGAAAGGAAAGGTGCTTCTGCACTTATTTTGATACATTTTTAGAGTTTCATCAACTTTGGTATCTCTTCACTCTGAGAATAGACCTTTTAGCTATTCTTCAAAAGAGCCTGGATCGAGCGTTATTTTGATACATTTTTATACACGAGGTTCGATTGAGTGGCGTTAGCGCTTCTATCAGTATTGTGCACATTCGAAAATTCTACAAAACGTGATGAAATATCGTTCGATCCACATTCTTATTTAGAATAGCTACAGTAAAAGGTCTATTACCGCAACGGTTGAGTTTTATTCAAATTTGAGCTTCATCGTCACAAGAAAAGCAGGATCTGTTTTAAACTCTTGTGTTGTCAATAATGTCAAAAGCCAAATGCCATACGTACATTTTCTTAAAGTCCATTCAGTGTAGTAACTGTAGCAAGATTCCTGGCTTCTCTGCTAGCACAGTCTGTCGGCTGAGGCCCTGACAATATTTAGACCCATTCAGGGCGAGAATTGACCCTTACAAAAATACAGGGCCTTGCATCAGCCTAAACAGGGCCTTGCAACCATAGCCATATTTCACACTGGCATGAGCCTAACATTTGAATTGAAAAGGCAGCCTTGCAGCACACTAACATGGACCTAAAACGGGCCATACATTTAGCCTGGCATTTGAAAGGCCCTTGTATGGGCCAATTGGGGCCTGGCTTATTTTAGGTGCGTACAAGGCCAAAATAAAGGCAAAAGCAAGCTTGCAGCAGCATGGAAACAGTTCAATCATTTCCAGTTTGAAAATCTGTCCCAGATGAAAGCTCGGACAGCTCACAAAACTTCGAAAAGATTTTTCTAATCTTTACTCATTGCACTTTTCGTAGACCAAATTTGATAACACGGACAAAATTTTCAAAGTAAGGAATATAACAAACCCTTTTCAAATTGAGTTCGGAAACAATTTCAAGCTTCCCAAGTTTTCCATGCTGTTGAGCTTGTGCACTGGCGTGGCCTTAGAAACCTTGTTGTCAACAGCATTACCCTTATTTTGATTTCTGATGCTTATAAAGAACGACGCGGAAACGTGTGGATGACGAATCGTTCACAACTACAAATGCTGTGCATATTAACCCCTACAACAAACGAACAGTTTGTTGCAGGAGATAGAAGGAGCCTGTCTACATTCAAAGGAAAATATATCCTGTTATTTCTTTACAACCACCGTTCGCGAGTAAGTAGAGCATTGTATTTAGGTGTCCTAAATAATTTCTAACCGATCATGATAGTGAGATGGTTGTCGCAATTTTGGATACGCAGATGGTTGTTTCCATCCTAACGTAACGATTGCAGAGAGAAGAAAATTACAAAACTTGCGATTGGACGTTGAAACAAAATTTATACTCACCTAACAGATGCATCAACCATTATTTATCTTGGTGCGTTTAAGTTTCTTGTAGCGAACCTTTGAAAACCTCTTCGATGAAACGTACACTTAGCTGGACTCATGTTGTCTTACACGTGGTGCTTCGTCCTTTTTTTCAAACTCAAATCCGTCGTATTTGCACAATAAACACTTTTATCTAAGTATTCCCATAGGCGGATAGCCTTAATAAGGCCTCAACAAGAGCATGGCATGAATGATATTTGAGTACGAACAAAATAACGGTTTTGCCAAAAGATATCGACAACAAACCTAACATGAGCGTTGCATTAGCCTAACATTGATAGCCAAAGAATATCGCTGCTGTGACTCTAATGCAAGGCCTGATAAGGGCCAAAATCAAGCCTTGCACCAACCTAACGAATTTGCAAGACCCTTGCAAAAAAATTGCAACGTTTTTGCAATGGTGAATTATGGCTAAGAATGAGAAATAAGGCCCGATTATGGCCTGGTTTTGGCTCTGCATGGCCCGGTATTTTTGTACGGGGAGGCAAGCTGTTGTTTTGATTGCTGCTGATGATGTTAGCCACAGTTTTGAGAGGAAATGTGAGTGAAAATGTTTTTGGCTTAGAAATAACAATTGGCAAGGAAATGAAGTCTACATCCACAAAAATAATTTCGGAGAGTCATACACGTTAGGGGTCATCGACAAAAAAACTTTTTGTCCCCGTTAACGGATTTTGTCCATTAGGGGGGGGGGAGGTGGTCTCACCTGAATCCGTTAAAATTGTCATATCAGAGACGAAAATCTTGATAAGAAATGTTGCATAATATTTCACGAGAATGTGTCAAATCACGAATGAAGTTAACTGAAGTTTGAAATAAATGTGTGGATTTCAGGTGTGAAACTTACCTCATATTAAAATGTGTTGGCCTGCGACAGACATGCTAGCTAGGCCATGCCATCCATGCCTAGGCAGGTGTATTCCGGGCCAAGGCTGCTTTAAAAAAGGCCAGAAAATTTTTGTCCGTTAACGAGGGGGGGGAGGGGATTCAGAAGTTAACAGACAAAATCCGTTAACGGGGACGAAAATCTTTTGTCGATGACCCCTTGAGAACATCAATCCTTTTTGTGATTAGACCCATTCGGGCAACAGACTCTATATCTTGTAACTGCTATAAATAGGTTAAAGAAACACCCAAAAATCCATTGTTTCTTCAACTAAACAATGAAACCGGATACATCAAATTTGAAAACTCCAAATTTTGGTGGTCGTGTGGTCAAGCAAGGCAAAACTTTGGCAATTTTGTTTAGGAAAATGCCAATTCATCATGGCACTTTGCTTGATGTAGAATGAGAATTTAGTCTAGCAAAGCCAAAGGGTATCATTTTCACAAAACTGGTCTTGCCAACGGTATTGTTTCGAAGCTGTGGGCAGCACACCCCTACCAGAAATTTTGCAGAACCATCAACACAAGGATACACCCCCAGCCCAGCTATGCATTACAGTGAGCATTCACATATCCCAGAATGTAACAAATATAAATAACATGAACTTGAGATAAGTTTACCTTTTAAGCTCTGGTGGATGTGCTTTACTCATCTTCGATGCAGATGGATATAATTCACTGGCTTTTCCCGTTCTTTTCACGTTCACTTAGGCCTTCCTCTTCCTCTT
This sequence comes from Aurelia sp. 3 sensu Dawson et al. (2005), assembly GCA_964020215.1. NCBI lineage: Eukaryota > Metazoa > Cnidaria > Scyphozoa > Semaeostomeae > Ulmaridae > Aurelia > Aurelia sp. 3 sensu Dawson et al. (2005). The sequence continues at coordinate 15,111,650 of OZ026585.1, forward strand.
TTGGATGATAAAAATGATCGTAAATCGAGGCTGGAAGTTGTTGTTGTTGCTGTTATGGCAACTTTGAGTGTTCGAAATCAACAACTTGCTGCGTGTTGTTGCCGAAGGTGATGTGATGCTGCTCAATGATGCTTGCCGCAACCTGAAGATGCCTTCAAAACTGATAATAGTCGTGATAATGATATTAGCTCTTGGTGATGCACAATTAGAAAAGGTTTGTTAAAGGAAAAATGTCACTAGATTGAATAAAATTGAATGGGTCCAGCACACCAATAAATACAGAACACTACTACAGATATCCTTTCTCCCCTTCTTTTCCTTACTTTGTACAGTGCATGCCTCTCAGAAATGTTTTCTTCATGGATGTAGACTCCATTTCCTTTTAAAAAGGATGCTTGCCCATGAATAAGTTTGTTCATAACAACAAAAGGGTTTTTATTCTGCCAAGTTCTCAACCTTTGGCTTGGGTAGTACAGAACACCAACACATTCTTGAAGAAAAACGTAGAACGAAAGAACTTACATCAGTATGCCCAGCCAGAAGCTGCCAACACATGACGCTGGAAAACATGTATGTTACGCCAAATATCTTTGGCGTGGAGAAACGCCAAGAACAATAGAAGAGCAATAGGTCTATTAGACAATTGGTATGGCGTAAACCTTTGGCGTAACAAAAACGAACTTTCCACACTACATCAGTAGCTCACATGCCATACTGAATTTGTTGCATATGACTTTAATTCGATGGTGCAATGTTAACTACATTAAATGAAGAAAAACGATAAATCTATAGCAAAATGTATAATGTAGGAAGTAGAATGGGGTAAGATGGGGGTAAAATGAACAATTTTGTAAGTGTTCATAGAACAAAGTTTTTGTTACGATATACACTAAACTGATCCTTTTGGTATCATTCATTCTCTAGCCTAGATATTCTGACTTGGAATTCAAACTTTTAATTATATATTTGTTCTTCTAGGGTTCATCACCCAAACTTGAGATACAGTTGAAGCTGAATACAACAAAAACACTTTCACCATCAGAGACCATTGAATTGAATTTCACCATTACAAGCTTAAACAGCAGTTCAAACATTTCCTTTGAAGTGAGTTTCCTAACGCAGGACATGCATCTTCTTGAAGTGAAGAATTATGGAGATTCATACACCGGCAGGTAATTTAATGTCCCAAGATAGATGATTTTTGTGATACTCATAATTTTCATGTTCATTGCAATAATAGCCATGATAGGGTCATGATCTTAAAAGGGCAGGGTTGCATAACCGTAAACAAATCTGTTATCTCTATAATCTATATTGTTACCCACATGTGGCCATTGTGTTCTGCACAGGTTCTGGTGGATGGGGTGAATCCACATTAAAGCACTTCTAAAAATTCACCAATATCTCTGCAATCATACAGTACAACCTGTGTTTCGTTTGTTTCTCTACGAAGTACAAGAGTCCATCTTCAAAATAACATTTTCATTGTGAGAAAAGTAGTGGAATATCACTATGAAATGGCTGAACAAAAATGCTGCAAAATCGTTGTTTCGAAAGAAGTTTGTTTACATTACATGACCCTGATCCTTTAAAGGGGCATAGTGATGTACTGTACAGGATATGGTCTACTGGGTGACCCAAACAGTGACCCAGTGCAACCTGGTACAGAAAAGTAAGTGGCTGATTAAAATGCTTCAAAGTGGTGCTAAAGGGCCAACCTACATTTTTTTTGGACATGATTAATTTCCTGAATTAAGGATTTTGAGGAAAAAGACATGCCTGACATACTCAAAAAGTCGTCAAAACATGGGATTGATTTACAGCCTTTTTTCATATTTTCAAAACTGAGGGGCATATTTTATTTCAAGCTGGGAATAGTCAACTCAGTCCATATGAAATTATTTCACATATCACACATTTTAACTGACCTGGCAGATCTCCTTAATCTGCATAAGCGCCACTCACAGGCACCAAATGTTATGTTGTGATATTCTACAATCACTTTTTCTGGATCAATTTTTTCATTAAATTATCATTCTACAATTATGATCTTGGGTCAAATCATTATTTTAAAGATTGAAATGTCAATCACAAAGGCATTCAAAGGTTTGTATTATTTTTTGAATCCTTATGACCCAAATGACGGGAATGATTATACATCACGGGTTAAGTTGCAACTAACAAAGAGGATGCCCTTGACAATGAGCTACAGTCGCTCGTGGCCAAAAGTTTAAGACCACATTTTTGCCAACAACTCTTCTTGGGGTAACGAAATGGAACCATGGCGCTCTGCCTGATTTACTCTCTTGGAGTTAGTCTAGGACAACTTTCTACGTAGGTTCCGAATTTTGATGCTGTTTTTTAAATTTCTGCGCCATTTTGTTATGACGTCACAATGAAATCTATGGAAATTTCCGGAATTTCCAGTTGTTCTGCCAAAAAGGGGGTGTGACTTGAAAATTGTGTTACTCAGCTGGATGTTACATCAATCTATGCACAATTCATTTCTATGATTAGTTTGCAAAATATCAAAACCTTGCGAAAAATATTGCTTCAGAGAAAGTTGTAGTAGATAGCCTTCAGCTCAAAGCTTTGGCCAAAAGTTTAAGACAATGAATGGGGGGGGGGGTCACTGGGGTTTTGTGGATAGCGGATATCGGCCTATTTTCGGTGCGGAAATGCGGAAATTAAACATCATTTCTGCGGATTGCGGATATTTGTTGCATTTTTGCGGAATGTGGATATTTCTGCAAAATAAATATTAGTTGCTAAAAAATCGCAGATTTGATGTTCATGTGAGAGCCCTTAAAGAACCCCCTTAAATTTTTGATCTATTATTATTCTTTTTATGTCAAATAAGCAGAACCCCCGGAAGAGAGGTCGAAGGAGTAGTTTTTTTATATACATTTTCCATTAAAAATTTACAATACATGACTACTACTATATCTATACCTAACGCTACCCTACTACGGAGACGATACCCCAAGGAGCAAAACATTTTGTCTACCCAGGGGTCATAACATAAAGAAAAAGACAGAGCTACAACTACAAGTTAAGGATTCTTGCAACCAAATAATTGCCAGTGAAGATTTAAAAAGTTTGGAACCATGAAAGGTAGTGAAAAAAAAACATTATTTGGTTGCAAGCTTCCTTAAGACATTACATAATTACTGAAAACAGACACATACAGAAGGGGTAGTTGGAAAAGGAGCGAGTTGCGAGAGAGAGGAAAGAGTTTAAGATAGAACACAGTTAATCGTAATCTGTAGGAAAGGGGAATTTAATTGCTGTAACGATTTTGTTGGAAATATATCTTGGCATTGGAGAAGTCGAAGTATATATTTTTTACTGAAGTCTCATGCGAACAAGCGCGCCTTCAGGAGTGGAGTGGTTAAATACGAACAGGCAAAAGTTTAACCCAGCTAACATTCATTCCGTCAAAATATTGTGTAACATTTACTTAAAGGCACTAAAACAAACGAAAACAACAAATATCACAAAGATCTGAAGACAACAGCCACAACAGCAACTGCAACAACAAAATTTTTCGCGCGAAATAATCACCTATGACAACTGCACTGCTTGAGTCTGATCGGTCACGTGCAAAATGGATAGAAAATGGTTTATGTTGTGTTTTATATGAAGTAGGAAGATTTTGCTCATAACCCTAAAGAATAGCGGAAATAGCCAATTTCTGTCCGCTGATTTGCGGAGACAGGGCAGAAAAATTGCGGAAATGCGGAATTGCATACCCCCCAGTGACCCTCCCATGAGTGGCAAAGGGTGAAAAAATTTTGTGATTATGATGTAAGAGCTTTGAAATTCGATAATTCGAAGAGTAAAGGAAATATTGAAAATCAATTCGAATAACTATGCAATTTTTGTTGCTTGAAACTAAAAATAAGTGCTGGTCTTAAACTTTTGGCCAAAGCTTTGGACTTGAAGCTCTCTACTACCATTTTCCCCGAAGCAATAGTTTTCGCAAGGTTTCGATATTCTGCAAACTAATCATAGAAATAAATTGTAGATAGATTGATGTAAAATCCAGCTGAGTAAAACGATTTGCGAGTCACACCCCTTTTCGGCAGAACAACTGGAATTTCCGAGAATTTCCATAGATTTCATTGTGACGTCATAGCAAAATGGCGCAGAAATAAAAAAACAGCATCGAAATTCGGAATCTAAATAGAAAGTTGACCTAAACTAACTCCAAGAGAGTAAATCAGGCAGAGCGCTAGGGTTCCATTTCGTTACTCCAAGAAAAGTTGTTGACAAACATGGTCTTAAACTTTTGGCCACTACTGCACTTTCAAACAAATTATGGTAATTTAGGCCCTGTCCCCATTTATCTGGGATATTTTTGAAAAGGCATATTTTTTATCCGAATAAAAAATATCCGCTTCAACACGAAGAGCGTCTTTGAAAATATCCCTCTCAATATGAAAATGCTATGATATTCGAAGTCGGAGATTTAACAAAATGCCCTTGCATGATCCCCAAAGATCCAAGGGCATGCTCTGATGGCTTATAAATCGACGCTGTGACATCAGTGTTTTTGAAAAGCTCTGTTTTCACCCATCCAAATGACAACAGGAAAGCATTGTTTTCTCGAAAAGCTTTGTTTTCGGTGACCGAAAATCGCCCTTGCCGTGTGGACACTAACCCAAACAGATACAATAAGATGCATTTTCAAAAATATCCAGATATGTGCTGACAGGGCCTTAGACATGACGATCTACAGCATATGTGTAGTACTGCCAGGAGTGACCTAACAGTAAGTTCTATCTTCAAACATTATGGTAATGAGGAAATGATTATCCACATCCACAACATATGTATAGTTTGCAAGCATGTCGGTTGAGTTGGTCATTGAATTCATGTTCTCTACTCATGTTGGGACAAATAAAAAATGCAGACCATTTTCAGAGGAAAGAGTGGAATTTACAAGGACGATTTCTGTAAATGGCACTAGTTTAGAACATGCAGACAAGGTTACTAAAAGTGAGCAAGTCAAAGTACTGGAAAAGAAGGAAAGGTCTCTCAGGTGCATTGAAGAAAGATCACAGAACATAAAAGATTATACTGTTCTGTTGTATATCATGTTTGCTGGTGACACACATGTGCTAATGTTTGCATCACTCTGCATATAGTCAGTGAGTAACTGACATGGCAGCCCTACCATGTCTTACTTATTGTATTACATCCAAATTTTAGGTACTTTTTGTGCTTGGTTCTGCACTGACAGGCACAAAATATTCATAAAGAGCTCTGTTGTTTGGGCTTTAATTGTCATTTTTACTCCATGCTGTTTTCGAACAATCAAAGTCAGTTGTCCTGCTGCATTTGGAGCTGCAAACAATGTTCTTTGTAAACTCATACTGTAGGAAAAGCAGGAGTATACTTTCCTCTTGAGACAAGAATATATTTCCAACAGACTAGGGATTACAAAATTGCTCTGAAGACCTCTGACTGAGTTGCCTATTCCAGGTTGAATTGAAACATGCTCCTCGTTGGTTTAAGACTCAAAGTGGCTTTAAATCATTCCCTTGTTGTGACAAACCTTTAAGGATTTCAGGCATTTCCTTTTCCATGAAATCCTTAATTTGGAAATTTACCATAAGGAAAAAATTGCAAAAATTCTCATAATGTAAAGCCAGTCTTTTAGCAACAGGACAATGTTTGAAGCATTTTAGTTGGCTACTTACTTAGACTGCGTTCACACGATGCCGGCAGATTTTGAAAACGATGAAAAATGTGACGGATAGGCCTCCTGTTCACACGAAAACGGCACATTTTTTGCCGGCAGATTTTGAAAACGGTAGATTTTGAAAACGGAACCGTAACCGGCATAAATTTGAAACAGCATCGTTTAAACACTCAACAAAGATGAAAACAGAACATTTTTCGACACTTTTGGATCGAGACAGGTCTATTCTTAAGGTGTAGGTACTATTCTTTGGCATCAAATCCTGCAACGAGTTTTTATCGTCAAATTTCCTACCGTTTTCAAATTGTGCCGGCATCGTTTGAACGCTAGCTCAAATTTTGCTACCGTCACTTTTTTCATCGTTTTCAAAATGTGCCGGCATCGTGTGAACGCAGTCTCAGTTGGCCACTTACTTATTTTCTATAACAGATGTTGTTGGGTAACCCAGTACACAATGAAAGATCTGATGCTTGTTGCTATGGTAATTAGAGAGCAGAAATGGAAAATCCTGTACAGTAGTTTGTGTCATGCATTATTATTTCATATAAGCAGAAATTTTATGGTTAGCAGCAAAGAAAACAATCGCTCTGATTGAAAACTTTCTGTCACATTTTAATATGTTTTTGTCGTTTCTCATTGTTAGTTAACTCTGTTGCAGTTTGCAACAAAAGAAGCAGTCACTCTCTTGGAACATCACACAGATGAACAATGCAGAAAAAAGGGCAATCACAGTTGTTGCTAAGACATCAAGTTCACTTCCACCTCAAGTCAAAATTCCTTTTGAATATAACATTTGGTATTATGTTGATACAATCAACTCTTCATCTTCTTTAGTCAAGGCATCTTATAGCAAGGTAAGCTGTATTGTATTTCATTAAGCTGGCCCAGGCCAGGTTAAAAATATCCTCCATTGTATTTAATAAATTTCATACGTGTGGTTCCATTGTGGAGCCAAAAAACAATCTTTTTAAATCTACGCTTCATTTGGTGCTTTAATCATTTATCTATAACATTATCATTTAATTACCAAAGTACCACACCCAAAAACTTATTTTTATTCAAAATTTAGTGGTCATGAAGTTAGATTTTTTTATATATAATTCAATAAAATTCAATAAAAGGGAATTAACATACAGGGTGTCTTCGACGTTTGATTAAATATTGAAAAATAAGGACAACATGAACAGGCTCATGGAAAGACAACCCTGTTCCGTAGATTATAAAATAATTTTAGAGACAAGAATCAAGCAAATCGGTTGAAAATTCATTGAGTTACGAGCTCTCGAAGATCAAAAATATGCGATAGCTGAGACCAGAGACCCCCTAGATTGCTTGCATGGCAAAAAGCTCGAAGACGGAGGTAAGAGAAGTTCATCCAATGTCATACCTCTAGTTGATATCAGAGCAAACCAAATACGACTTCTAAAGTAAATTATTTCTTGTGATCATTCTCAAAATTTTTTAACATTGCATAGGTCCAAAAACAGTGGTTCAAAACAAAATCGGCGAGAGACTGAATCTGTTTCCTCAAAGCATCCATATGCTTGACAGTTAGGTTATCGAATACCTGTTTGAATCAAACTTGGTTCGCCCTGAAACAATTGAGAAATAGCAGAAACGACGTCCTATGGGACTTTTACCAAAAATTCCATTTCGAGGCCTCTGGTTTCACCTTTTGCACAAACTTGAACTTCAAAAGCTTGTAGCCCCATGATTTTTTGTCGGATTTGCAAGATTTTTGTGTCAAAAATTAATTTAAAATCTCAGAAAAGGGTTGACTTGACCAAAGGTCCACCCATCGTATTGTTATTTTTTAGTATTTAATCAAACGTCGAACAATTTTTTGAGAAACCCAGTAGATAAAAGAAAGAAAAACTACTTAAGCTTAACCAACGCAACTAAAAACAACAATACAGAAAATAAGAACGACTTGATACCTAAGTCTGTCGCATATTAGACGTAGGATCAAAGTGATGGCAAGGAAACGTAGCTAGGGGGAGAAAAACTTATCTTTAAGTTTCTTTTGGTATGAAAAGAGAACCACCATGAAGTTTCTTGAGGTATGAAAAAAGCCACCATACACCTGCCATCCAATATGCAACAGACTTACAAATGAAAGGAGCCAAAAAAAAGAAAACGGATGGGGACTTGTCATAGATTCGAAATTCATGTCTTCATATTCTAAGACGTTAATTAACTTCATCTTCGCTGCATCATTTCTCCAGTAAAATCTCTTACAAGTAGACCTGTAAGTCACGAAATGTCTGATAAGTGCTGTTCTATACTTAAAAGAGCTTCTTCCAAAGTTGGATCTTTGTCATGGTAATAACAACTGGATACAGTCTCTCATATCTCTTGTAAAATTTTTGGGTCTGCTCGATCACATTGTTATCATATGCTTGCTGTGAATTGCAGGCGAGTCTGCATTCTCAAGGCCAGATAAATACTTCGCAAACTTGTAACCTGACCGATGCACCAAGTCTGTTATCTGTTATTACATGATCCAATCATTACTGTTTCTTCCATAGGATCTATTTTCTTACACAACAGCACCATACCTTCACCCTGTCATCAGTGTTACACCAAAACAAGTCGAAGGAGGAGACATTGCTAATGCTACAATAACCATCTTAAACAAAGATAATGCCACAAATGCTTACAATTTGTCAATAGCAGCATCCGTGGCCAGCAGCAGCATTGATGATGCACATTGCACTTACAACAATACAAAGCTTTCTGCCCAAAAGACAGCCAACAGGACTGTGGTTTTGTTTCAGGTGTTATTGGGGGCAAAAGAAAGTATATCATGCAATTTCATTGCCACAGTTGGGTATAACATCTCTTTGGGAGGATCTCTGTCGTTTAATCTGACGCTAAGCTATTATCATACCCAGCCAGACACTTACTCCTACCCAGTAGGAAACAGTTTTGCCAAGAATCTGACAGTACTGCCTATCACTGGAAACATCACTGCATCCAAAAACCTGGGTGCATTGCTGGCTGGAGATGTATTTAGCCTGGAGATTTCGTTGTTTATACCGACAAGCTTATCAGTCATTGATGTTGTTATTCGTTTACCAATTTACAAATTTTCAAGCAGAGCAAGAAGAAGTGCTGGGTATGTTTTGGTTTTTTGAAATATTTTGTAAGCTTTACTTTTTCAGCAGAATACTCTGTGGTGTGGACAATTTGTAACTGCCTTTTATAACCTCGTCAATTTTCAAGGTTCTGCTTTCACTACGGCCGAGCCATTGTCATAGAAGTCCTTTGCATTGTTTGCCATTGTGTGCATAGACCTTTTAGCTATTCAGCAAAAGAGCCTGGATCGAGCGTTATTTTTATACATTTTTATACGCGAGATTCGATTGAGTGGCGTTCCCGGGAGGGGGTACTCCCATTGTGGCCTAACAGGGGGGTCCAGTCAGTTTGAGGGTCTTACCAATTGGCTACCAAATGGCCCTTTTTGTCAACCACATACTACCAATTAGGGGTATTCTAAGATTCGAAGCCATTTATTATGTTTCAACCCGGTGCGCTCCTCCGCACACCAATTTAGTCATTACAGCATCAATAATAAATGAATTTTGAAAAATTTCTTGCTTTGTTCCATCAGTTTTGCAATAAAACATCTTGAAAAACCGTAGAAGATTTTCATCTCTAAATGCTACCAAATGACCCAGTTTTCAGGTTCATGAACTACCATGTGAGGATTTTTGTAAAAAGATACTACCATTTGAGGGTATTTTTCAAAATGTTTGCTTTGGCCCTCTTTAGCCCTGACTGGACCCCCCCCTGTCAGGCCACAATGGGAGTACCCCCCGGGGTGGCGTTAGAGCTTCTATCACTATTGTGCACATTCGAAAATTCTACAAAATGTAGCAAAGTATCGTTCGATTTAGATTCTTTTTCAGAATAGCTAAAAGGTCTATTGGTGGTTGATTGATTTTCGTCAGTGTGATGCCTTATGGGCCTTACTGGTTGATATGCAGATATACTGCGCGAATCAGAAGAAACTTGAGGCATTTAACGAACCAAGGTGAAAAGTGGGCCAAATTGAGTGCGTTGAACCTATACTGGGTGAGCCGGAAAAAAGTTCCCACTTTTTGACAATTCATATCACTAAGACTGTTTCACGGATTTCAATCATTAAAATTCTAGTTAAAAGCTGAACGATCAAAGTATTTTTATTTTTCTCGCTGTCCTATTAGCACTACCCATGGGCTTAGAACACAAAGTGGATCTGAATATGTGATGCAACAATAAACCTAGATTTGTAGTAAAACTTATAATAATTCACACAAAGCTGCAAATAAACACTTTGGTTGACTTGATATTTCTGTTGAAGTTTCCGATTATCGGTACTGTGATTGAAGCTCTTTAATTCCACTTGGCAGAGTCTGCCATAATTTTTTTGCCTTAGACCTGATTGTATTAGTGCCAAGCAAACTAGTCCTGACTGTAGGCAGAACAAGGCTTCATTGCCATGAAGTTTTCATGGCACATCTTTGGTAACGAATACCTCTGCAATAAAAAAAAGGATTCAATTTATTTATGACTTTTGTATATCTTGGCAGGAGCAGCTGTACATTCCCGTTGTTAACTGATGCAAAGTTACATTTATTTGATAGTTCATCAAAATTTGAAGTACTATTTTGAGTATGATTCTTTATGACAAAAGGGTTTTTAAAGGGAATCGACACAGTTCAAAGATGGCCCGGGCCTATTGTACTCAACAACTTAGATGCATCCGGTTTCATTGATTAGCGAAAGAAACAAAGGATTTGTCGGCGTATCTCTTGCCTTTTTTATAGCAGCTACGAGATAAAGCTATGTCTTTTCCCTTTAATAATAGTTCGTTTCAGATTTTCAAGGAAGGAACTTTGTTATCTGTCCCCGCAAATACATTTAACAAAGGCATATCTACATAGCTATGTGCCATCCACACAACGGAAGAGAACTCAAGTGTCATCTTGCTCCCACTTTGCATAGTATTAACAATTCAGCAATAATTTTCACCATAAACAAATATTACAACAAATGACAACAACAATACAGTAAAGTTTAATTCATCAATAATAGTAGACTTGCTCCAAATCTCGCTCGTTATCTTACTCGGTCCTTCTCAGTCGGCAGCGAGATGCGAAAATAGAACGAGGAAAGCGAGCGGAACGGGTCCGTTTCGGTCGCTTCGCTCGCTCAACTTTTGCGTGACCGCATAGGCCCGAATAAGACAAAAAACGAGACTTTGGGCAAGTCTTTGATTTGATATTTATATTTGATATTTTGATATTTGATTTTATTAAGGAGGGTTGCCCTTCAACGGAGTTGTTTTTCAAGGGGCCCTCCACTTAAAAACATTACTTACAATATGCAATAAAATTACCGAATAAAAAGAAAAATTACAATATAGAAACCATAATATAGAAGCCTAATACAAATTTACAGTCTAATTTTTAAAAGAAAAAGAGAAAGCCCTAAATAGATTTTTTTAAAAAAATTAAGGGAAGATGCCTGTTGTGTATCGGCAAGAAGGTCATTCCACATTTTTGCTCCTCGATAGGAAAAACATTTTTGCCCATTACGTGACTTTCATGGGAAGTCTTAAATCTGTCTCTGAATTGCGCAGGACATAGGACAGTCTTTGATAATGACAGTGAACAATACAACTGACGGCAAATAAATGATCCTTGATGGTAGAGTAAGGAATTTGTTTAGCGAGTAGAACATGATATGATTTCTAATCTTATTATTTTCATAGTCTCGCATCGCAAGATGTTGTAATGGCCGAAGCAACTAAAGAAAACAACACGACATACACTATTGGTAGCGCTATAACAATTTCCAAAGCTCCAGTCATTCAGACGATGAACAATAAAACATTGAAGATCGACTTTGGACTTGTTAATAGTAGTGCAGCTCCCAAATCGAAAATCAATTCGTCGTCTATCAAAATGAAAATCTGGTTTCAAGTTAAAAATGATCCCGTAAATTTGAGTGGAAGAAATGCTGACTTCATATTAGTTATTGGAAACACTAATTTAAAAGCACCGATCCAAGTTATTGGGCCTATTCTGAGACCAGATTTGATAATCCAGAAGCATGCACAGGTATGGGAATATATTACATGTGTGTTATTCCAGGTGTCTAAAAATTCTGTTAGATGTTTGATTGAATATTCAATAATAGCGATAACCTGGACAGAACCCAAGGTAGACCTACTCTGTCCGACACCAGAGTTACGTACTTTCAACAGGGGTGGAAAAAGCAGCGGACCATAGCACCAATGGTCGCGGAAAATTTTTCAGGTCTCTAGAAAGAATTGAAAGACGAAGGGAAAAGAATAAAGACGGAAAAGGGAAAAATGGAAGGTCAATTTTCGATTTCCGGCTGGATCCAGCCCTGCGTACAATGAAGCCTGTGAATTTATTGTTGCTTTTTCACACTCAATCAACGTCGAACAATTTTTGTCGCGGACATCATGTGTTCTTCTTTGATAGACTATTTACCTGTCAGTTAGTGGCTAGAAAACAGACTGCAGCACCAATATTGAACATAATTTTGGTATTATGGAATCTTGTAACAGTTGTTTCTTTGTTTCAGATCCTAGATGCAAACAGGGACTCGCCATTACTGCAGTTCACCGTGGTTATCAAACATGCTGCTGGCTCACCAGTAAATGCTGCCAGCTTAACAGTCATCGATAGGATCGACAATATTGTTCATTACACTAGTAATGTTAAGCCAGCTGGGAAAGTCGATGTGACGACTGATTATTTAAAAGGGTCTGTGCTGATAAGAGCAACGGTACAAAGTCTTGAAGGTATGATTCAAGTCCAAAGTCTTAAATTGATTTGAATTCCGTTTGATGCGATGCAGAGGTTTGTTATTTAGAATTTCATCTCCGCAGTCTTTACCGCAAGCATCCTTTGTATGTAGCTTATACTTTATTTGCGTATAGTGTTTAATTTACAAGTAATTATTTTCTCGTTTTTTTTTGTTTGTTTTCATGGTAGCGTCTTATCTTTTATTGTTATTTGTGATGGCCATTTTAATACCTTATGTGATGGCCATGGGGTATTCATTCTGTTTTGCTCCTCGTGGTCTTGTGTCCCTGTGGTGTTGTGCATTTGTTTTGTACTAACTTGTAAAGTAGATAGTAACTTGTATGGTAAAATCTTTATCTGGATATGAAAAAAGGTACGATTGCCGGTTCGTCGTTTGGCCCTTCATTGCCAATAATCAGACCTTCAATTGGTGCTTTGTTGTTTGGCCCTTTTCCTGTGTCCCGTTCACATTTCGCTATTTTCGTAAAAAAAAACGGAGAGAAACTTATTTTTTCTTTCTTTGTGTCCACATTGCTCCGCTGTGAAAAAGAAGCTTTTAGAACATGCTACTGCAAACGGAGGCATTTGAAAATACTTCGTATTACTTTGTATACGGTGTTGATTGCAATGTCCTACAAACTCTTGGTAGCTGCCTTTCTTATAATCACTAACAGTGGGCTTTGTGTTGAAAGGGGCTAACAGCACCTCTTTGGTGGAGCAGTGTGAACGCCTATCATCATGTCCATAGCGTATTCATCTGAAAACGAAGCAATGTAAATGGGAAACGTTTTCTACAAGAAAAACGAATAAACATGAACATGAATACTGAATAGAGTGAACCTTGCCCTGGTCAGTTTGTGAACGTGAGACCAAGGTTGACAAATCCCAACTCGTGCAACAAGGAAATGTCGAACAATCAAAATTTAATGCTACACTACTTTGCAACCATGCTGCATATAGCAAGCTTGACATTTGATTTCTATGCATGGCTATGTGTGGAGCTTTTAAGAAGTACTCTCTTTTTTCACTTCTTAGCCACACAGTTCCAAACAACCCCTAAGCGCATGAACAGTGCTTTACGGAAATGGTTTTTTGATTGACGAAATTGTATTTGTTAGTAGTAAAACCAGTCAAGCTCTTATCGTAATGTGTAACTGAGTCCTGAAAAACACACGAATGGCCGAATTTCTTCACTGGAATGTGTTTATTTCGGAAAGACAACTGCCTAGTGACGTGATTATGAGAGATGAAGAACAGAGAACGGGGAATGTTATTATGGCAGAGCATGCTCTAAAAGAATTGAGGTAGTTGTTCTTGCAGCAGCTTTGTTCCTCCCTGTGTCCCTATGCCAATGAAAGTTGTTGTTGTACCCAAGTTAGCAAGACACAGGAATAGAAGGAAAACGGGGCAAAGGGAAACAAGGAGGAACAAAACTGCCGTAGGAACAACAACTACTTCGTTTTTTATCGCCATTGGCAGAAGATATGTTTCTTGTGCTCTAAGTTTTATGATTGTTGTTAAGTAATTGTAACAAAGCACGAATTCATCGAGGAGAAGCTTGCCTATCCTGGTTTCGCCACTGCTGCGCCCTGTAGCGATAAAAGAAAAGTTAAAATGGTGAGACACAGTTTCACAGTAAGTCAAACTTTTTTCCAGCATTATTAGAACTCATCGTTATTTCTTTTTCAGTATCACAGAATGTGACTTTGGTTTACCAAGGTGCCTTCATGAAGGATGTTCGGGTGAGTAAGCCATCATTAAAGATGATCTGACGCGAAGATTTTATTGATGCAAGTGAACAGCACTTTTGAATGTGCAAGAATGTCATTTATAATTTTGTGATATATTGTGTCATTTTCAGGTTATCCACTATTATGTATGATTTGTTAATTACGTCATTTTGTTTGTAAGTAAGTAAGTAAGTAAGTAAGTAGTAGTTTTATAGTCTTTTATCTAGCCAAAGGCTACTCAAAAGACTTTACACCTTACCCCCTGGTCACTATGCTTAGTAGCATATAGCAGGGTGCAGCCACATACGGCGCTCATAACTACGGACCAGGTACCCATTTATACTCCTGGGTGGAGAGAGGCACAATTTGTGTTAACACCTTGCCCAAGGATGCTATCCTCAAATGTGGCCAGTGCCGGTATCGAGCACACGACCCTTGGATTGTGAGCCCGACGCCTTACCACTGTGCTACCGAGGCCAGGCCACAACAACGGGCTTCTTGTTCTTTTGCTCGTTATTCTTCATGCAGGTTTTACGGACTAATTTTGTTTGCTTGTTTTGTGTGTTGTTTTGCAGGATTTATCACGACTTTCACCCCCACAGTTTATTACTGTTATTTTTGTGTGTTCAAATGATCGAGTCCGTTGTTTCAGGCAGTTCTTACATTCTGCATCATAGAAAATTTGGTTAACTTTTTGAAAAACAACGTCGCAAGTTTCAAAAGGAAATTTCTTGCATCCCAAGGCAGTTTGCAACAAATTCAAAAATTCAGTTCTGATAATTTTAAGACAGCTTATGAAACAGCAGTGCTTTGAATCAAAAACATTAACGCTGCCTTGTCCCTTGTGTCAACTTCTCGCTGCAGTTCATCTCTCATTTCATTATATTGCTTAGTGAATTCTTCTTGGAGCTTGTTGATGTGTTGCTCACTTCCAGATGTAAGCGGAATGTAAAGAAATTATACGAGGCTGACTATGTTCAATCGACATGCCTTTCTAAACATCATATCAGTCCATGAGACAACAATTTCCATTACATTTATTCAGCTCAAATTAAATGATGACTATGATCAGATACAACTATATCTTAATAGATTCTACTAATTGGGAAACAAAATGACGTCATCAACTGAAACGTAATATGAATTTATAACTTGAAAATCAAATGAGATATCAAGTTAATTGAAACAGGATTTCGCATCATTTGACAGTGCCGTTCATTTGCATCAATAAAGATTTTCGCTTCAGATCACCTTTAACTACTAAAAGGGTGTAGATCGAACGATATTTTCCTATTTTTAGTATGAACAGTTTTGATCTTTTAAAAAGATTGTATTTCAAAAGCAGTTGGTAGTGGGAAAATTATTTCGTCATGAATAACTTAGATATAGCACCCAGAAGCAACACTTCATTGCTGGCTGCTATGATTTTTTGGCTTTTTCGATCACCCTGTGCAGCTTCAGTTTCAATGTGATATTTTTAGGTTGTCCAGAACTCTCTGTCTTTGCAAATTTTCTTTGAAGTTTTGTATTCAGAGAGCAATGTCTCTCTGTCCCTGTTTCTCTGGCGAATTGGATTTTTCATCACAATTAGGGGCCCTTTACACAAGAAACTTTAAAGTTTTGATAGCATTTACATGAAATCACCACAAGATTTGGGATTACGTCACATGATATGAATGAGGTTGCGAACTATAAAAGTAGCAGGCTGTCAACATCTCAAAAGGATCCGCTTTAGTCTATTCAAATTTCTTCAGTTGTGATAAAAATCCTAAAAAAGCTACCCATTTATCAAAATTAAGGTTAAAACAGACCCATATGTAGGGAATTTCAGGTGAAGATCCCACCCATATGAGTGGCACCCCAGTATCGCTATCGCTTAACAATCAAGAACCCCTCTCCGAGCTTCTCTTACATAGCAATCCGAAAGTTGCATTGTGAAGCTAGTTGAATCTCATCCCATACTGAAGTCCGCAAGGGCTGAAATTCTTCTGTTTTATATGGAAGTTTTCAATAGTCTCATCCGAGGCTAAATCCTCATTCTGCGTTGAGTTTCAGCTCGGTCTTTGTCACACACAATGGGTATGCTTATACCATGGACCGAGTTGAAACTCTGCCCGTGTGGAACGTAAAGCCGGTTTTCCACTAGGCGGATTTTTCCGCGCGCAGCGGAGCAGCTGTTGTATTTGCATTGTTTATTCCTAACAATGGTCACATCAAGGCGCTCCGCTAGGCGCGTATTTGAAAGTCGGATTGACCTCAACTTTTCCGCCGCGTCCGATGATGCCAACCAATCAAATCGCTCGAAAGCTTTGACAAATGACATCAATATTCAACGAGAGGGAAAGCCACGAGCATGACAGCATTCAAAATGGCTGATGAAGTTTTTTACGCGTGCATTGTTTTGAAAACAACAGCCGCTCCGCTGCACGCGGAAAAGTCCGCCTAGTGGAAAACCGGCTTAACAGAAGCTGAAATTTCTCATGGAAAGGGTATCTTAGTTTTATGGTATATTGTCGAAATAAGCTTTTTTATTTAAAGCATTCTTTCTGCCTCCAGGCACCACAATCAAGGCAGAAAGCAAGCTTTACATGGCGCAGTCCACAGGTAAGTGAGATTGCCTGCCTCATTGTAATTAAGGTTTTTTGCCATCTTAATGAATTCTTTTCAAAATATTATGGCGTAAAAGTTTCTGCAGTATTGTTAACACGTAGTAATTTGTAAGGAATGATTGAAAAACCCTAAGGCAAAATAAAATAATCATGTGAACGTTGTTTTTATATATATTCCAATAAAAATTTTACAATACATGATTACTAATTACTATACCTACACCCAACGCTACCCTGCTACAGAGACGATAGCCCAAAGATCAGAATATTTTGTCTACCCTGGGGTCATAACATAGAAAAAGAGATTAATTAAAATGACAAACAGAGCTACAAGTTAAGGGTTCTTGCAACAAAATAATTGCTAGTGAAGATTTGTTCGCCGAACGTTCAAAGAACGTTGTTTGTCGAAGGTTCAAAATATTCGTGGGGCACATCACGGCCATAAAATCTCCTACTTCTCGCCTTTAGTTTTCAACGAAAACCGCCAAATGTTTATGTTTTGTAAGGTCTCGAGCCATTGCTACTCCCTCCATCGATGAAGTCATTCGTAAATGTTAATTTCTGCACATTCACGTTCTGTCATTGTTTCTTTTATAGATAAACAGTCCATTATTCGGACCTTTGTATAGTCAAGAAACTTGTTTGGTTTCAAAGCAGAACATCATCACCAAGGTATGTATGTATTCAAGTTATCAGACTTCTGAAGACTGCTATGAGGAGCAATCTTCATACCGGGTGGGCCAAATAGAGCCTCAAAAGTTTGAAAATTCACAATCTCGTCCCCAGAGTGAGTTCGTTGCTCTACCTCTACTCTGGGATACATTAGGCCGTTCGGCAATCTGACTGGCTGCTCGCCATTTTGCGCCGCTACTCCAATTTGTGCGGGGTAAACGACATCGGCATGTCAGAATTCGACGTAAAACCACATTCTTTACCTACACCGACCAAATTTTGCAACTTATTTCCAAAATTCGAAGAATAACGAGCCATTTTATTTTTGAAGCTGCGGTGAAAGTTTCCCGAATTTGCAGCTTAGGCCCAGTTTCGCTCCAAACAAACCGAGCTTATTTTCACATTAAACACACTTGCCGACCCCAGATTATTGTTTAAATACCTGCATAAAGAAGGTTCAATTAAGGTCCTCAAAGTATTTTTTTTCAATTTCTCCATTCATCTTCTGCAGAATTAGCAATAGAGCAACGGTCATTTTCCATCGCTTGGCGTTGCCTAGCCAACGGTGAAATCCATAATGGCTTCCAAATGCACCCAGATTCTGGGCGCATTTCATCGAAGTGTACCAGGGTGTTCATTCGGCTTCGTGATGAGCGTATGACGTAAGAACACCCTGGGAACGAGGTTTGAAAATTCATTATGCGGAGAATAATTGAGGAATTTTTTATCCAAGTTTAAACCAAAGTTTGGTTGACAGCCAAAGGTTGAAGTACTTTTTGTTCTATTTTCTGAAGAATACTGGGTAAGCCAGAAAAAAGTTCTCACATTTTAAAATTCGTAGCACGAAGAGTACTCCACAGATTTGAATGATTCAAGTTCAATTTTAAAGTCGAAACTTTGAAGTATTTTTGTGGTTTTTCTCTCTGTCATACCAGCACTAGAAGTACGGATAAATTATACTTTGTAAGAATTTCCTGGTTGCAAAATGACTGAAAAATCGCCTAAAACATTGATCAAATCGTAAGGTCTCTTTTCACATAGAACAATATGCAAAGGGCGTTTTACCTCTCTCAAGGGTTATAAGACATAGATTCTCAAACAGATACAAGAGATTTTCAGTCCCATGGCAATAAATATGTAGAGAAAATCTTTCATCCTTGAGAAATGGCATTTTCTTTATTGTTCTGTTTGAGGAGTCCCCTTTAACTTGATCAATGTTTTAGACCCTTTTTAGTCATTTTGCACCTATGGATTTTTTGTAACGTTGAATTTACACATGTTTTTGTGCTCGTAAGACAGCAAGAAAAATAAAAAAAATACTTCGATCTTTCAGCTTTTAACTAGAGTTTGAATCATTCAAATCTGTGAAGTAATCTTCGTGCTATGCATTTTCGACAGAGGGAACTTCTCTGGCTCGCCCGTAGGTTAAATTTGTTAAAAAACAATCCATAACGTCGAATTGTGTTAAAGATATTTGATGAATGTTTAAGCAATCTCCTCACTTAAAAACAAATTTTCATTTTCCTCAAGAATTGAAAATCAAATCTTTATAAGTCCAGTAACATCTTTAACGTGTTGTGGCGCAGTGGTGTAACCCTCTGAATTCGCAGCCAGGACAGTCAGGCGGAGTGGGCTCGATACCCGGTAGGGTGCCTTCACTTGAGCGCCATGACAATGGGTCTCGGACTCGATTAGGACTGCTCTTTTTCTACGATCCCAACGCTTGGCGCTGAAAAATGCAATTTCACCTACACCTTCACCTTCTTTTTGAATTACCTGTAATCCGAGTCTGCGTTTTATTCCAGACAGAGAAAAGCTACACAATGATAATATTGGGAATCGTTGTTGGGATAATTGCTGGAGTTCTTGTTGGCTTGCTCATTCTCTACTGCATGAGGAAAACTGGAGTTGCAAAAACGGTACAGATCTCGTAAAACCTTACAGTACAAGAATTGTATTCGATCTCAAATTAGATGCCCGCGAATAACAAAAATGGAAGTCCTTTGCGTGAGTAAATTTGCGTTATCGCAAATATCACGACACATCTAATTTGAGACAGACTTTAATTGTGATTTTTTCATGAGATTTCTAGCAAAAGGCCAGTATTGATCTTCGCAAGGAACCGAAAATTTCGAAATAAGCTAACTTGAAACAGTTCAGGTTTCTTTTCTTCAGTCGAAATCGTTTTTTCTTTTTTGTTTGTTCATATCAGTTTTGGTCTTTATTATGCTTTAATTTAGTCTTGTTTATCTTAGTTGATTGTTGTTATTCCTAGAATATCGTAAGTGGAATTTGTAGTAGCGCAATTGTAGGCTTTGAAATTTTCGTTCAATCTCATTTTTTGGACGGTAATTACAGCTCAATGTGACCATGCAGCATCTCAAACGATAGCCAAGCCTTTCTACGAAGTGGTGAAACAAGAATTTGCTGATAGTTCTTCATGTCAGAGAGCTGGTTATGATCTACCTCATGAAGTTTTTTTCTTTCACCTGTTATATGCCAGAGGGAAACTCTTTATCAGATGCATGTATTATCGTGTTAATTCAATTTTAATTCCTTGTAGTATGTATTTTTGGACATCATGAAAGATGAGGAAGATGAGGGAGAAAACAAACAAGAAACGAAGAAAGATGAAAAGCAACCGTCTCGATTAAATTTCATGAATTCTGTTCGTCAAAAGGGACAAAAAGGAAGGTACAACTTAATTATTTGTCAGCTTTTTTAAGCAAGCGAAATGAATTTTGTATTGGAATCACTCACATTCGCTCTAACGATCGGTGTACAATATGTCGATTTATACTTTTTTTTTAGAAATTGGCACTTGAATCTGACTCAACAATTTCAAAATCTTCGATACTTGATGTTTTTCATTCTAAAATTCTATGTTTATGTAACTGGTACTCCACTTCGACGACGATTCGGAAATAGGAGGAACATGCCGTAAGCATCCAGATTTAAACCCGGTTCGAAATTTTTTCCCAAATCAATGCAATGAGCATTTGAAGATCAAATTAAGCAATTTTACTCCATTCACACATGCAGCTGAAACCAGCATGAACTAAACCGGATGATTGCTTAAAATTTAATCAGGCTGTGTTGAATTTGGCCCAACTTCGTCAGCGTTCATTTTAAAGCAAACTTTACATACTTCCTTTCATCAAATGCAAATTTTATTGACTTCCCTTGCTGTTGCAATTTAGTTTCCTTTTTCTTTTCGACAGGACTATTTAAAACAGGACTTTTCAATGTATTAAGTTATTTTAGGAGTTTATTGATTAAATAATTTTTCTTGTTTTTGTTTTCCTTCCCTACTTTAACAGGGCACATTGTAAAACAGTTTTTTCGTATCAACTGAATGTCTTTTACCCTATATGAATAAGTTAAAATGAATGAATGAACTCAGCTCGCTTCAGTTCATTTATTTTGTGTTTGTGTTTTAAATTTCCTCCAGTGTATCTCAAAAAACATGTGCGCCATTTGAATGACTGCCGCAGAGCAGCCATGTATCCAATTTTCCTGTTTTTTTTAGTAAATCTGATAAGCAGTTCTTGATTTAAAGAGCAACAAAGTCAATGTTATTGGCTGCTTCCAAACCAGAGGATTCATTGTCCTCCATTATGTTGATAACAAAGAAAATGATTGAAAAAACGTACTCATTCCGTTTTTTCGATTTTCACAAGTGAAGCCAATAGGTATAAATGGGATTTTGTAATAGTCAAGAATATTTAACATATCTAGCGTTGTTAGAACTTGTGATGTGCAACACAAGTTCTGTAGGCCATGACATGCGTGAGTCAGCTATTTTGCCACTCAGAAGTGATGAAGTCCTTTCAAAGCAGCAATATTGCGCTCAGCAGGCTGCTTTGTTAATATTCCTTGATTTATTTGGTCATCAACTATGCTGAAATGTGTTTACTGACACAACCGTAGAATTTCAGTCCTAAGCAAATTTTAGCGATGATTGTAAGGATTAAATTACTTTTGAAGTGTCATTTGCTTTGCTCTGATATCAGCGAGAGGTATGACATTGGATAACCTTCTTTTACCTCGATTTTCGAGCTTTTTTGCACTACAAGTAATCCGGAGGTCTCTAGGCTCAGCTGTCGCATATTTTTTTATCGTTGAGAGCTCGCAACGCAATGAATTCTTGACCAATTTGCAAGATTCTGGTCTCTAAATTATTTGAAAATCTTAGGAACAGGGTTACTTTTCCATGAGCCAGTTCATTTTATCGCTATTTTTCAGTATTTAATTAAACGTCGAACAATTTTTTATGAGACACCCAGTAATTTTAATTTCTTTCCGCAAAGTTCGAGATCTCCGTCTAACTATATCACTATTAACTTTTAGTACTCAACCTCAAAAGCTGGATGAGGCAAACTGGGCGCTTATGATTGCAGCAAAGTACGAAAGGGAAGTAATAGAAAAGGCTCGATCTCGGTATGTAAATAGTGATATTGTAAAGGTTCCTGCTTATCTTATTATCAGTATCTGTAACTGGTGAGTCAGAAGGCGTGTAAGCTGTTTAACAAGCCATATTTCTACATAAAAAGCAAGTCAGATCAGCTTTATTACGGGGTGTCCAAGTCAGGCCCAAAATACATAGACCCAAAAGAATCTTGCGTAGACCCAGACCGAAATTCTTGAGTTTGATGTAGACCCAGAATATTGAAAGCAGTTTTATGACATTTCCAACATTTTACATAATATTTGTAGACCCAAAATGTGGAAATATACCAATGAAGTATTTTCTTAGTTTAATGTGTTTTAAATAAAAACCACCTGTTACAGTGGTGACCTTCAGCCCCCCTTCAGTGGGCATAATTGATTTGTGATGATCCAAGTTGCCCTTTTCTTTCATATTTCATATATTTCATATTTTCATATTTTAAACATATTTATACAGGGTACAAATTCAATAAGGATATTGTTTTACAATTTGGCCCTGTTAAAATTAAAGTACCTAATAAACTATTTACAAATAAATTAATAGATAAAAATATATACATCTGGTGACAATAAGCAATATACAAAATCAAAGATTTTCGTACCCCAACTGTCTCAACCTTGATTTAAAAGAGTATACCGAGGGGGCCTCTTTGATATCATTGTTAAACTTGTTCCACACTTTGGTACCACGGTAAGAGAATGCCTTTTGGCCACTTACTGTTCGCATTAACGGTACTGCAAGATCATTTTTGGTGTTTCTTAGCTCTCGTGTGTGGAAATCTGATAGTCTAACGAATAGGTCACTAAGGTACTGTGGTGCAAGATCGTTTAGAGATTTATACATCATTGTAGATGTCTCTTTCACAATCATTTCTTTGACGGACAACCAGCCAAGTTCTTTGCGTAATGGCACAGAAGGTGCATCATAAGAACTACCCGTAACGATACGAGCAGCCCTGTTTTGTAGCTTTTGTAGAGACTCTATTCTCGTAATACCACTACAGCCCCAAACGGAGCAGCAATAGTTAAAATGTGGTTCTACAATACTACGATAAATGTCGTTCAAGGTTTCCATTGATACAAAGTTTTTACAATATTTTAAAAGGCCTATTGCGCGAGAAACTTTCCCTTTTATGTTCTCAATTTGGCACTTCCACGTTAGACTATTGTCTATATGGACACCAAGGTATTTCACTTTGTTCACTAAGTCAATATCAGTACCACCTACGTGAAACACTGGCAACAAAGTAGGCTGCACTGCCATTTTATTTACATTTTGCATTGACCCAACTATCATAGCCTGTGTTTTGACGACGTTCAAGGATAGCTTGTTACCTTGAAGCCATTTCTCGATATTGACAAGCTCAGCGTTTAACACCATGTGCAATTCATCCAAAGTTTTGGAGGAGTATGAAATCATGGTATCATCAGCATACATATTTGTCTCAGCCTTCTTTAGTGCAAAGGGAAGATCATTTATATAAAGCAGAAAAAGAAGTGGTCCCAAACTAGGAGGCGAATTTCCAAGCTTATGAATATCAAACTTATCTATATGTGAGGAAGCTACCAGAATTTATCAAGATATCACTTTTGATGTCATGCAGTTCAAAATAATGTATA
Source organism: Aurelia sp. 3 sensu Dawson et al. (2005) (assembly GCA_964020215.1). Lineage (NCBI taxonomy): Eukaryota > Metazoa > Cnidaria > Scyphozoa > Semaeostomeae > Ulmaridae > Aurelia > Aurelia sp. 3 sensu Dawson et al. (2005). The sequence continues at coordinate 15,135,261 of OZ026585.1, forward strand.
TGGTCGCTATATTAAAATCCTTTTTTGAAACTTTTCGGGAAAGGACCCCATCAATCATGATCTTTTGCTTCTTTCATGGCAAATTCTCCGCAATTGGGCGGTTTCCGACGATCTGAAGGGCGTGGTAATGGAAAATTTTTCCGGGGGCAAGCCCCCGGACTCCCAGCTTTCCTACCTGCGCTCTCCCCGAGTTCAACTCTTCTCTATGAATTTCGTTTTCGACGACTCTATTAGATTCTTTGTCCTAAATGTGTTCCTAAATTCAAGAATTTTTAGTTACATTTCAGGCATTTTTCAATGAACGACATACTGTTTCTTTATCTATTTGTAATCTTGGGTTCTTTAAAACTCAAACCCAAACCCAAACCCAAACCCAATCTATCTGTAGACCCAAAATGAATGAACGTAAATAGTAACGGGCCCAGAAAAATTTATCGTAGACCCAAAAATCGATGGTAGACCCAACTTGAAAAGTGCCGTGGGTCTGACTTGGATACCCCGTTTTATTGATGCATTATTTTAGGACATCTACATAGTTAAAAGCTGGCCCAGGCCAGGTTGAAAATATAATCTATTGAATTTGACAATTTCGAAATGTGCAACTCCATTGTGGAGCCAATGAAACAATGAATGCGTAGGCGTTTTCTGTAACCTATCTATAGTAGCTACGAGATATAGCTATGTCTATTCCCTTTTATCTTGCAGCAAAAATATTTGATTAGTTGTACGTAAAAATTTAATTTGCAAAAGTTGGTCGTTTTGTTCCATATTCATTTGCGATAGTTTTGTATAGCTACTTTTGTGAAAATTACTGCTAGTGCAAGATCTTTCTGCTCCCTATGACACCTAGATTGGTTTCCAAGGGATAGAAATAACTTACTACTGTTCTTTATTTTATGCTCAGACACAATATACACATTGTTTCAATTTGTGGGTAAAAATTGTGTGCTAGTTAAAGAACTTTCTGCTCGCTATGACAGCTAGATTAATAATTCCCAAGGGATATAAATAACTTACAACTGTTCTTCATTTTATTTTCGAACACAATATACGCATTGTTTCAATTTGTAGGTAGAAATTGTGTGCTAGTTAAAGAACTTTTTGCTCACTAGGACAGCTAGATTAGTAATTCCCAAGGGATAGAAATAACTTACAACTGTTCTTCATTTTATTCTCCAACACAATATACGCATTGTTTCAATTTGTAGGTAAAAATTGTGTGCTAGTTCAACAACTTTCTGCTCGCTATGACACCTAGATTAGTTATTCCCAAGGGATAGAAATAACTGACAACTGTTCTTCTTTTTATTCTCGAACACAATGCATGCATTGTTCAATTTGTGGATGAAAACAGTCTGCTTGTCGTTGTTTAGAAGTTCACAGACACATGTTGAACTTGAATCTATCTGATGAGCACTAAAAGTCGGTTTTCAGAAATCCTTCCCTCTAGAATCTTATCAATTGTTCTGGAACCAATCGGTCTATCGAAATTCGGTAAAAAGTATGGCATTACTCATATTCATCGCAATCGAAAGACATAGCAAACAAAACTGTTTGTTTTCACGGCTTTGGAGAAGGCTCATTTAAAATTATTTTACTACCTTCAGAAGAATTTCATTTTCCACTCCGCTGATCTAAAGATGTTGATCAAACTTTTTTACCACACACATTTTATGTTCCTGGACACATGTCAAATTTGAAGTTGTAAGCTTGGGCGGTTTTTCTGCATTAAAATGCTAAATTTTAGTTTCCTACTTGACAACAAACACCAGAAAAACTGGTCAGTCGATTTTGGACTGAAAAATGCGAAAGAATCAGTGAAGCACTTGCAAGCATGTCTTTGAATTGCGATGTATATGAGTAATACCATACTTTTTACAGAATTTTGATAGACCGATTGGTTCCAGAGCAATTAATACGTTTCTTCAGGAGAGGATTTCTGAAAACCGACTTTCCTTGCTCATCAGGGCGGAAAGCAGAGTCCCCTTAAGGAATCTTGCAAAAAGCCATTTTACTAAATTTGCTCGTGATTATGGAAAGTAAAGACCAATTTCCACCAAACAAATTTCCATTTCTAGTGATCCAAAAGAATTCACCAGCTAGATCATAACTATCTTTTTGAAGTGAAACGTGTTGACAGATGCTTTGTCACCTTTTAGTTGAAAGGCTTGGCTATCTTTTGAGATACTCCATGATCACTTTAAACTATGATTACTGTCCGAAGGAGCAGATTCAAGGGAAACTTCGAATGCTACATTTCTCGTTCTGGATGAAGTGATCGCCATCCTTTTCCGGAGAACATGTAGCGAAATTTGATTTGGAGATGGATTTGAAATCATCCGGTGACATCTCTTGTTTGTAAATTGATTGACCACTGCTTCTTATTCAAGTTTCTTTACTCCCATGCTAATTTGGATTTCGGCTTTTTCACATCTTCCAAAATATGGACTGGAAAAGGACGGGAAAGTCAGAAATATGAATAAATTGCCATGTTTTAAAACAGATCATTCGAGTGAAGTTATAACTTAGATTAACGAAGAAACAACTCAAAAGGTATCCACGCCTTCCAGCTACATGCTGATACCTTGTATGAGTTCATACCATTTGCTTTCCAGAGGCTAAGGATGATTTAGCTCATGAAGTCATTTGGTGACTTGATGTGCAGGAAGTGTCTTGCAGGAAAAGCCTAGTATGGAATTTTTCGACCAGAAAGCACCCACTTGTTAAAAACTTACGAAGTAATCAGTTAAGTTTGCACAAAATTTGCTTCGTTATCAACAAGAAACAGTGCGTTCTCCTGCTTGGCCGTTTCCTCAGGAAGAAATTCCACTCAGTCTCTGACAGCACACAAATCCTTTATTTTAGCACTCTAATCGAAGAGCTGATTCGTGGATATGAAACAAGTTTCAAGTTCTTTGTTGATGGCCTATGTCAAGTGGTTCTGTTGTTCTCTGCAAAGTTGCGATCAGAAGGCGATATATCAGCAGAAGACTTACGCAAGGTATGTACTTTGGAGAGATTCGTACATATTCGTATGCTTTCTATGTCAGATGACCTTATATCCGCATCTATGTGTTCTATATTGTGACAGTAATGCTACAGTTCTTCGTTCGATTCAATTTAGTTTTGGAGCATTGGTTGGAAAGCGCAGCTTTATCTGGAACTTTAGTATCGGTACCATGACGAGAGTTTTGAGAGTCATTTCAGAAACAAACAAGCAATCAGTGTAAGGTCGAAATTTCAATTATCAATAAGACGAATAAATGTCCATAAAATGATATTGACTAGGCCTTGATTTTTTATGAACGTTTCGAGACAGCTTCTCTCATTCTCAGCTGAATAAAAGATTAAGGTGAGAGAGTTTAAACTACAAATTATTCGCAAGCAACGCATAATTGGATTACCGATCGTACGATTTCTAAATAAGGAAATTCCATTGAAGTTAATAAATAAGAAGAAGTTTAGTGACATTTAAAAAAGATAAAATGGTGAAGAAGAATTTTGTTGATTAGTGTCGGGCGGTCCCTCAGGATGAGCGGGCTCTCGTGTATCAGTAGATCGAAAAACTTAATAAGGCTCTTCAAGAATGCTGTGAAAAAGAGCCGGTCAAAATTGCAAAATAGCCTAGCAGACTCGTAAACCTATACAGAGTCGTAGTTCGTAGTTCTGGTATTTGCCTAAACTGATTTACCGCTACAGCTGCTACAAACTCTAGGTAGGCGTTGCAGTTTACTGGAAAATCTTCCAGCATGTTGCTGAAAGTCTTAGCAATCTTTTGAGGTGTTGCTTGGTCGCAGTTTAAGCTTCAACTACGTCCTGTAAACCAGTTTCAAAATATGGTCACTGATTTGTTTCTCAGACTTATCGTCCTTTTCCAGTCAATGTTCTGGAAAATATGATAAAAGCTGAATTCCAAACGTGCTTAGGAGCACGAATTGGAACAAGGATCAGAGACCAGTCATTTCACCAAATCCATCCCCACGTTAAGTTTCACCAAATGTTGACTTGAAAAGGATGGCACTCTAAATGAAAAATGTTGTATTCAAAATTTTCGTTCAATCCGATTTTTGGACAATATTTGGACAATGATAATTGCTTAGCATGACCATACAGCATGTTAGAAGATAGCTAGGCCTTTCAAGTAAACGGTGATACAAAGTATTTGTCAATAGTTTTGATTTCAGGGAGCTAGCTATGATCCACAAGCTATGATCGCTATTCATAACGAGACTAGTACACCAAACCGAGACCGCTCATCCTGGGACTCATAATATTACGGCAATTTTTTCGGACTGACTTTGTTGCACTTTTGAACGCCCTTTGGAACGAGGCTGCTTGCAAATTTGATTGATTGATGTCGACCAACGGAAACTCGAAGCTCAAAGCAGAGTTTCAAGGAACTTAATTTGACAGAACAAAGTCTCACGATTAAGAATACCATGCATACAGTTGGTGAAAATGTCAAGCCTTGTATGTAAGTACTATTTTGTTGCTCTTGCTAAGCATTAACTGATTTACTGTGAAGTTTTCAAATCAATATGTTTAATTTGAAAAATACGAGTTTATTTGTGTTAGTGTGTATGCCTAGGCCCTTAATCAAACGAGGCAGATATCATCATTTCAAAATAATGGTGTTTGATTATGAGTCGTAGTTAGGAAGCGTCGGGTAGTCTTGCAATAGCGAAAACACGGCCATATAATCATTCTAATGATCCAGCAGCTCTTCAAGTTTTTTTGGGGTCACCAGGTAGACTGATTGCATATTCGTAGTTATCGCTATTGATAGACTGGTGGACGCTCAAACTACGACTCATGGGCTTTGACACTGAAATTTGGGATGAAGTTTTCCCCTATTGATTTCACAACTAGATATGGAAACCATGGCAACACTGTACGAGCTCAAGGCAATTGTGGATGGGCCTAAGTTTTCAGCTCGAACCTCCAATGTTAAAATAGTTCAGAGTTCAAGTTTATATTGATTTTAGCCATGAACAAAAGCCACAAGTATTCGTACGAAAATTTCCTCAATCCAAGAATCAACAAACCTTTTACTGTGAATCAGGGATTCCTCATTTTTAAGGTCAATTAGCTTCCATGAACTTCACCGTAGCATTGGGAATTTCCAACTGTTGACGGTCGCTTGCCTCGCTTCTGAGACTGCACTGCAGCCTCGTTCCAGAGGGCACACGTAAACGTGTTCATCTCCGTCTCAAAATTTTATATCAAAGTCCATAAGGCCCAGATGGAGCAAAAATAAAAAATGTTGTTGTTGTTGTTATTGTTGTTATTGCTGTTATTGTTGCGATATCCGGGACTATGTCATGAGTCTAGTCACCAGGTATGCATCTTATTTTGTTACTTACATCATGGATAGTTAGACACCGCAGTTATGTTTCAATATTTGTGCTACTGCGGAAGAAATTGTATGTCTTTCTGCGGAGGAGGTGTCGGAGTTCTTCCGTAGTAGCAAATAATTTTATCCTCTACGAAAGAACAAAGTAGCGGCAATGAAGCTCAACTGCGGTGTCTAACCACCCATGCTTACATGACACTTTGTTATTGCATCGCAGGTGCAGCAAGGTATTGCCACGGTGATGACCAACTATACTTCAAAGAGTAAAGTATTCGACCATCAGATGATCATGACTACTGATGATTTGACAGCTGTCGGAAAAGAATATCTGGTGAGTTATCATAGATTCATTGATTGGTTGATAGATTTGATTTATTGATTTTGTGATTTGATGATTGATGCTGCAATAGACAAAATCAGCAAAGGGTTGTTTACACCCCCTTCAAGTCAAGTGATTAGTCTCTTGATAAATCATCTTTTGATTTCTTTTACATATTTCGTGCCATGAAAACTTGCGCTATGAATGCAAAAAGTAGCATAATACTGTGACTTCCCAAGAGTATGATCATATGACTTGAAATGGATAAAAGAAACCTTAGCCGATTAGATCTTTGACGTTATTAGCCTCGTTTTAGTGTTATGTTAGGCATGCACCATGCGCCTTGGCTCTGTTATGATGAAAGACGAGAGTTGGAAAATGGAGAATTGATAAATGAAGCTCGTTTATTTCTTGTGTTATTTCTTGAAAACTTGACTAGAAGCTTGACAAGGTCTATGGCTGTCACTATAGTAAAACATCGAGCCATCTTTCTGTACGGAATCGTAAACACTTGGGTAAAAGAGGTAAAACTATCGCAGGAACCCCCTTGGCTGCTAAAGATCGTATAAAGTCAGGGGAGTCAGGGCATGCGGCATGCCTCCTTTATTGACACACTTTGTTATTGCTGTTTAGCTGAAAGGATTGGCCATCTTTTATGTCTGCAAACTGTAAAGCCGAATTTAAAGGACATTTCAAATCGTACATTTCCGATATGAGTGAAGTACTCACTTTCAACTGTACTGTAACGGGAAAAACTTGCCTTGCCAGTAACGTCTGATATCAGAAAACTAGCTAGTCTAGCTTCCAGAGTTTGTTGAATCATCCTGTTGAACTTAAACCTGTTGTTTTCTTTGTTGCCTTTCCATTTATCAGTTTCATAAGAGCAAGTTATGTGAAATTATGATATATCATTCTTATCTTATAGAAACATCAATGTTTGCTCTTGATAAGTGCCGAGAAAGAATCAACAACTTTGTTTCTTTCAATGATCCAACCAAATTTGAAAAAGGACAAAGCTCAAGATGAAAAAGTTCAAGAGATGAAAGGGGATTTTGAGGAAGTGAAGAGAATATTGTTCACCCAGTCGCATGGTATCAGAGCCCAGACATTTGTGAATATTAGAGGCGTGGATATAACGAGATCTGGACATGTGAATGTACTGGTAATTTTTACATGATTTTGTAGTACTCGTTTAACTAACTACCTAATAATCCTCAGCATCAGAATTTCTTCACGAAGGCTTTAGTGTACACCTCGTTGATGCTCTAGATTTAACTGGAGTGACGCGCTGATGAAGACACAAGTCCGAAGGCCTCTACTAGACTGCTACAGTTTATCGAAAGTTCATTGCTTCAGGCAATGTCAGATGGGCCGAAGTTGCTGGCTCGAACCTTCGATGCTAAACCACCTCAAGTGCAAGATTTTAGTGACATTAACCATAAACAAGCGCCTCAAGTATCCAAATGAATGTATCCTAAATTCAAAACTTAACAAACCTTTTACTGTGAACCATGAGTTCCTCATTGAGGTGCGATTAATTTCCATGAGCTCCGACGCAGCACATTGAATTTCTAGCGTCCTAGCCTTGCTCCAGAATTCGCCTCGGCCTTGCTCCTGAGGGCGCAGATTAGTCTGTGTCTGGCCGTCCTAATTCCAATATGAATGTTCATAAGTCTCAGTTTGAGCAAAAATAAAGAGTGTTGTTGTTGTTGTTGTTGTTGTTGTTGTTGTTGCGATAACTTTGACTATGCCGTGAGTCTACGTCTTGTACGTGTAAGATGGTGTTTGATTTCTTCACTTACTTCCGCCTTTGATTATTTAGATTTGGAGTGAGAAAGTGGTCAGTTTATGGTGCAAATGGATGCTAAAGAAATTGTTAAGAGAATTAGATATCTTACACAGGTAAGTGAGAAATCATTTTTCAAAATGTTACTTTTTGTCTGGCAATATTTCTGTTATTTCTATTCTTGTCTGCCTCTGCAAATGTGTTTCACGTGCTTTATGATATTGAATATAAGGACAGTTGAACCTTGATGTCATCATATCATTTCATCATATCTCGTAAATATTTATTTTCGATACCCTTCCAGCTACTACAAAGTTACAGCTGTATTCAATTATAGATACTTTTCCAAAATCTAAAAGGTTCAACTACAGCCTGTGCGCAGTGTCAACACTCCTCCACGACAGAGGAGTGTTGAGGCTGCGTGCAAGATACTACTCGAACTCTCAAAGCTGACTGGAGTTTGTTCCAGTTAATTGGGTGCTTGAGATATCCATAACTCTACAGGTACTGAAGATAAGTAAAGGCAAATACTAAATTTTCTGCAGGCAAACTGGTAAACTACCGTCTCTATTAACCGTTTACCTCGCAAACTCGCTAATGAGTTGTATTCTATTTAGTGAGACGAAAAGGCCGTTGATACTACTGTTCATTGGTACTTCATACGTCATGACGTATGAAGTACCAATGAACAGTAGTCAGCCAGTGTGCGAAACGCCTTGTTTGTAAGGGTTTTGCGATGATAAAATGATTATTTATAAGTCTTCTACACAAGAACGCTTCATTTTATGAACCAGCTGAGTCAGTGAACTGTTACACACAATTTAAGCATTCACACTGTTACAAATATGTTCTTGGCTTTCAAATGGTTCACCAGCCAAAGTATCTACTTAGCCTTGAGATTTCATACAGGAATTGCACCTGTAATTTCGAAACTACGAGTAATTTTCAAGATGGATAATCCCTTCCAAAAACTTTCAAAATGCCTGAAAACCTTGACCAAATTTCTGTTATTTTCTTGCGCAACGGAAGTTTAAAACACAAGGACATTCAATTTGTTTTTTCAGTGGGCTTGCCAGGATTTCTAGCTACTGAAAGCTAATTTAGGCCGACTGTGCATGCTGCATCCAGACATGGGGCCCCTAGTTTAACGCCCCTTCCGAAGGACGAAGAGGAGAGTTGTGAGGGCAGGCCTCCGAGTACATCTATCCGGAGTTTGACCTCACACGACCAAGCGTAACATCAGTCACCTGACAAAAACTGTATAAGCCACTCGGCCATTCACCCCGGCCAGTCACCCTGGACATCATATATGTTTAGCATACTTTGAGCGGTGACGCAGTTCTTAAAACTTTTTCCTTTCGCTTTTAAAACCAATTTTCAAGCATGGCACTCCGATGTTAAACGTTGACCATTGTCTTTGCAGGCGAAGAGCCATTACTGATGACGACTCAAGATTATTGATTGAAAACGTAACAGAGATATTTAATCAAATGGAGAAGACAATCAAAGACGAATTGTTTAAAAGGGCTGTTGCATTGCAAAGAGAACTGACGTTTGATTGCTGGGGAGTTTTCAAAGCAATGGTGAGACTTTGATCGTAGAGCACTCTTGCTAATCATTTTAAACAAAGCTAGGTAGACCAAGAATCATATAGGCTCGTAGCAAGAAGGTATGAAACGAAGATCGAAAGCAATCACACTTTGCTTACATTGCAATGTAGCCTGTTAACCAGACCCAATTTCAAAGGAAATAGTGGTCTGTTCAATACCGCCATAAAGCTTGTTCAAGCCTCGTTTGGGAATTGTAAATAACAACAAATAATTTACGATCATTTGTAAAGAAACTATTTATCCACAAAGCTCTTTGAAATTTTGCTCTAAAAGAATACAGTTTGAATACGATTTGATTACTCTTTGTTCTGCCTTGCAAAGAAATTTAATCTCTGACCCAAGGGTCCATCATGCAATTAACTGAAGTGTCTCCCTCGCTACCCTAAACCATTTGGCTATTTATTTTCAAGATAATGTTTTAAAATATGAGATAATTATGTACATACATTTCCCAGGAAACTTGGTAAACAGCCCCTTTGAAAAGAGGCTTTGAACACAATTTGATTCAATATTTAACAGACCACTATTTCTTTTGAAATTGGGTCTGGTTAACAGGCTACATTGCAAGTTGAGTTTTGTGTCGGAGAACAGTGGGAAAGGGTAGTTTTGGAGTTCAGCATGTGCACACGAAGACCGAGTTAAGATGGCTACCAAATGCTCCAAAAATTTGAAGAGAGTGTGTTGCGTCTTTTTTTGATTATTTATTACATTCTGGATTCCAAGCCAATTTAAGAAGGCGTTTCAATCCAATTTTTGTTCGTTTCTCGGTTTCTCATAGGAAGATAATGTTTGCTGCCTTTTGAAATTCCATGTTATGCTAAAATGTAAGACAGATGTAGATTACTAAGTACTTTACGAAGTGTGATTAGGAACAGGAAAACTCTGAAAACGGTGATTGTATTCATTATGCATATTGAAGCGCATTTATCATTTATTTCAAACGTCTTTGATATTTCCTCAGAGAGAAGCATAGGCTCCAAATCTTTAAAATTGGTTTTCCTAAACTATGGAATCAGCCAAAACGACCCAAAACGATCCAAAACGAGCCATAAATACCCAAAACGAGCCATAACTACCCAAAACGAGCCAAAACGACGCAAAACGAGCCATAACGACCCAAAACGAGCCAAAATGACCCAGAAAAACCCAAAAACGACCCAAACTGATTCAATCAGTGAGCTGGAGTGTAGGTCTGCATGAATTTCAGCGACAGGGACAACAGCAGTGATCATATGGAAACAACTCAAGCACTCCCATTGCTCGCGTCGTTCGTGTCGCCAGAAAATTTATAAGAGACGGGGAAGACAGGAACAGTCATGTGGAAACCAGGCTTTTTTCAGCGATGGCTTAAGTAGGCCTATCCTCGCATAGCAGGAATCATTCCAGTCTGGGGTTTTTATATCTACCCAGTTGTTATAACGTGTGAGGTGTGCTTTCCCCAGTAGACAAAATGTGTGAAGTAGTTATTTGTTCATTAACCTTGAAAACAATGATATCTATCAGGGGATCATCCCACAATTTGAATGGTCCACAGTTGGGTTCAGCCGGGCTCAGGTGGGTTTTACTGTCAAAAGTTATGCTGGCCTAGGCCTATTTATGGTCGATGATATAGTTTCTTTTGATTATCAAAACGAGACACAGAACAGAGAGATGTGCAGAGAGAGGAGAAGATGAGAAGGTTGGAATGCAATAGCCTAAAATACCAGCCTCTGCTAACGATTTTATTGGTCATTGGCTTTGAGGCCACCCTGAATCATTTTGGCTCTTTTTCGCTTAGTTCTGGGTCATTTTGGCTCGCTTTTGGGTTGTTCTGGGGGATTTGGGTCGTTCTGCTTCGTTTTGGATCGTTTTGGTTCGTTTTGGGTCGTTTTGGATCGTTTTGGCTTGTTTTGGCTCGTTTTGGGTCGTTTTGGCTGATTCCATAGTTTAGTAAAACCGCTTTAAAATAGTGGATGTAAAATTCAGTGACCTATTTCTTTGAACTGAACGGCATCAAAGAAGCTTTAGCTATCTTGCAATAATTCTGCCGTTGGACTTCTCTGAAATCTTCAATATTTTCAGAATTAGAGTGTTTTTTTCTTTTTCGAGAATTCAAGAAAAATTTTCAAAAGAACTTAGAGCCATCGTCATTTCTAAACTGTTCGACGCAACATGAAATACTTTCCAAGAAAACCATAGATTATGGATGTCTACAATGTGGTTTATAGCAAGTCTGTCACTTTTGTGGTTTATGCTTTAGAAATTTGATGATGCCAAATCCTAAAATGTGCTGAAATATAAAATGCGCTGTAATTTAAAAAGATATTCAAAATTTCTGAAAAGTCCAACAGTAGAGTTATGGATATGTAGCTAAAGTTTCTGTTCGCTGCTATTGTATGGCAGCGCGCTGAATTTTCATATATCATCAATAGAATGATTCTTAAAGCTACAATTAAGTACATCAAATTATCCAAGAGTTTGATCGTGTAGATTGCGAAACTTCGTATCCTCTGGAAACATAGAATTCGTGCTTAATATGTTAGTAAATGTATCTGTTTATGTGTACCATGTGTGAATGTATCTACTTTGATGTCTACACGTAGATTATAAATCTTGTTCTTTGTTCATTTTAATTGTTTTCAATGAATAAAAAAAAGTTTCTTTCAAGCCATTCAGTTGGTTAGAAGAATTATGTCATAGAATCTTACACCCACCTTTTTACGCTGATCTAAAGATTTGGAACCTTTCCTTCAGAGAGAGTACTGGCATATGAGGCCTATTCTTAACATCACCGAGCGTTTAAATAATTTTCTGTATATTATTTCTGAACAGGAGAATGGCGTGCTAGCCGAGCTGAAAAACATTGAGAGTGAAGGGTCGCAACAAGCATTGAGATCAGTAAAAGGTATTTATAGCCTGAACTGACAAATCTTTGTTTTGGAGCACCCGTTGCTAGAGAGGGCTTGCCAACTGAGCATGTGTGCCAAACACTGGAGATATACTTGTATCGTAGCATGTGTGCCAGCTTGGCAAATATGTAAAAATGTATTTGACTAACAGTTTATGCTGAAATTCTATCCTCCAATCAGGGGGGTACTTTACCTAGTTTTGTATGGGAGTTTGCCCACCAAAAAATATTTTTTACGCGGCTCAAGAATTTTTACCTTCAAATGATACCTGATTTTAGAAGAAATCGGTGAAAAGTATACTCCAAAACACAAAAGTTGCATTAAATAACAACTCGATCTAACAAAATTTTCCTTTTGAAACGTTTTGATAACCAGCTCAAGAAAAATTGCCTTATTTTGTTACACCGTTTTAGAAGAAATAGGTGAAAACCAATGTTCTTCTGCGCGGGAAATGTTTGTTTTGTTTGTTTGTTTGTTTGTTTTTTGTTTTCAATTTGTTTTGAGTGGGCTTGTCAGGATTTCTAGCTACTGAAAACTAATTTAGGCCTACTGTGCATGCCGCATCCAGGCAGGGGACCCCTAGTTTAACTTCCCTCCCGAAGGACGACGAGGTGAGTTGTGAGGTCAGGCCTCCGAGGCCACCTATCCAGAGTCTGACCTCGCTCGACCGAGCTTAACTTCAGTCACCTGACGAAAACTGTATAGCCACTCAGCCACTCACCCCGCAAGTTGAAAGTTGATATCGTTTAATTGAGGGAGCTTCCTGTGAACAGTTTATAGATTTAGCCTCCACAGAACTGTAAAGCTGTGGCAATCAAATACAACTGTAGCATCTAGCCACTCATGATTGTTGCTGTTGGTAGCCTAGTACCAAGCAGAATATTGAAAGAATTGAAGACGAAATTACAGTTACCTGTTACCCAATCTGGATGGTCTGCATTTCTATGCAACAATTTCAGTTACTTTATAGTTACTTCTCTTTACAGACACACTGGAATATATCAAAAAGAGATTTCAGTTATTTGGCAGCTATATTAAAGACTACTTTCAAAAATCTGATCATCATCAAAGTCAGGTAAGCATCACAGTTTTCAAACAAATTGCCATCTTAATCACGTCCTGAAAGATGTTGGTCTCTTACTTTTCGCCACTGATTGGCATATACATATGTTTTAATAATTTATGTGGCCATAGTTTCCCAAAAACCAACTTAGCTTTTCAAAGAACGTCCGTAAAGTATCGGCAGATTCTTGCCCGCATCCTTGAAGGAGTTGAAGTAAAATTGTAGGCTTTGTAAGATATCTTTCAGCATATGTAATCATAGACTTGCCACAAGTCTATTTCATCGTTCAACAAATTGGAAATAGACAGACTTATCACGGTTGACGAAATAGACTTCGGGCAAGTGTAATGTATCACAGTTAAAATTTCTGTGTTACCGATATGATTTTGAATGTACGGAGGAGCTCTCAAGCATCACGCCTGAGTCTCTGAGAGTAAGTCGTCCCACTAGATGCTCTTCTAATGATCGTAAACATTCTGTTCCTACTTCTAACTCCGTACTATTACTATTCCAGCCCAACCTTACAATCTGCATGCTTTGAATAGTCAATAAACTCCCTTGATCTTATCCCCCTGTTAGTCCTTTTCTTTCTTGTAGTTCCTGGAGTACTGGAGTGGTAGGTAGGATCACCTTTACCAGGGACAAAATACTAAAAATATAAGATCAGTTTTATTTGCACAGTTTTGTTAGTAGGACAGTGAGTTTCCAAGTTTCGATCAGGTAGCCTTTAATGATAAATGAACATTCTGGAATGAAAATGGAAATATGTGTTCTCGCTAAAAATTCATGCCTAGATTTGTGCCGTAAGATCTCTTAGTACTTTATCTTGTGCCCATGCATTGCAAGTTTAGATAACTTAGTGTAGTTTGCTGTATGTCAGACGCGAACTTCTTCATCCGCGTTGCTTCAGACAAACGCCCAGTTTTCTATTGAATTTACAACATACGATATAAGCATACGATGATTCGTATTCGACCGAATAGTAAAAAGTTGGACTGTGCAGATGCGATGTATTACTGTATTCTAAAACAACAATGTTTCTCCTTTAACACAGATGTTTCAAAAAACTTTGGACTTGATCAGAGCAGTAAGATCTACCCATATTAAGGATATGATTGGTAAACTTGAATTAGTAGTTATCAAGCATTTTTCAAAGGCACCTGGTGAGTTTCTTTATTATTAATTTCCTCGTGTTATGAAATTTTATGATATAGATAAGATCTTAACGTACAATTTGCATTTTTCCATGTCTACATCGGCAGAGCAGTCGCAAAGTACTTCACTCAAACCTGTAACTTTTCTGAGGCAGCCTAAGACAGAAGGTTATTGAAATATGGTGCTACTGTCTATGCATAATTTGAAGGTAGTTTTAAATCAGACCCACCATTAAAATTGCTATTCTTAAAGGTTCCTTAATCAGTTGAATCATTTTATCAATAAGACAAAAATAGCAAGAAAGATGCACTTACAATTTGACAGTTCACAGCGCAACTCTCTAGGACTGAAGGAACGATGGGAAGTTGTGTTTTCCACTACAACAGAAACTTTCTCACCCACGTTTCGCTACGTTGGTGATTGTTCAGTCATATTTGGCTATTGAATCAGTGAAGAGTAAATTTCACTTTCATAGCTCAACAAACTTCCAAAATACAATTTACTGTTGAGCTGCCTTGAAAACTTTTTACAAATTACACATAGATGGTGACAGCATAATTCAATACCCATCTGTCTTAGGCTGCCGTAGAAAGTTTGCGTGTTTGAGTAAATTGTGCTGCGAATACAAACCTGATTTGGACATGCGAGGCTGCAAACTAGATAAATAAGTTATCTTTCTCATCTGCAGTGGAGCCTCCATTAACGGACACCTCTAGACAGCGGACACTCTGAACAACGGACAATTATTTTCGTAAAGAAGCACAGTATAACAAAAGATGATATCTCCATACAGCGGACACCTCTCTACAACGGATATTAAAATTGGTCCCACAGGTGTCCGTTGATATAAAGGTTCCACTGGATACCATAATTATACCATAAACTGAAAATGAAAATTTTGAAACCAAAGCGCCTTCGCAGGAACTGTTCAAACGCTTTACTTTTTCGCAAAACTGGTATAAATAATTGAATTGAAGTTGATTGAATATTACTTTGTTTCAGCTTCTGATGATCAAGGAGTTAACAGTAACCAAAGTGACGTAAGCAATGAAGATGATCATGATAATCATAAACCAAAAGAAGAAGGAATGAAATCAACGTTAGAATCTTTAGAAGATATCCAAGCCGATTATTCCGAAGTAGAAACTGAGGATAATTCGTTACTGACTGATTTCTTAGAAGAAATACAGGTATGTTCCTTGTAGCTTCGTCCCAAAAAAGTACGGGCTGAGTCAATAAAAACGCCCAGCGTTTGAAAAAAATCCTAATCCCTGAATATCAAAGCAATAATGTTGAAAACTGTCTTGATTTATCCCCGATATTTCAAATTCGGTTCAGTAATTTACCCGGCTTTAATCGCTCATTCCTTCCCGTCGAAATAGGAGATTTTCTGCAGAAAACCCCTTTCGAAAACCTGCAAAAACGAGCGAAAATAGCAAGCAAAATTATCCTTTGTTGTCCTTCCTAGCAATAATGACTCTTGGATGTGCTCATGTATTTTGTCCTCATGGGAGAATGGAATCCCCCTGAATAAGTTCTTAACACCAGGGGGAAGACTTTTCAACCACCCAAAATGAAAGCACGTGCTAAAGCGTGCTGAAAGTCATCGCTGTGAGGTAAACACATTAGGGACTTTTGCTTGTAATTTTAGCACGTTTTTTAAGGTTTCTCAAAGGGACTCATTTTGGAAAATCGCCTACAGAATCAGAACGGAGAGACCGATTTTAGCCTGGAAAATTTCTAAAAATAATTGAACATGTTAGCTATTTAATGAGGTATTGCAAAATATCATTGCTTATATATTCAGGGAGCAGTAGCCTTTCAAACGCCGGGCGTTTTTTTTACTCACCCGGTATACAGATATGTATTCATCGAGCGATGAAATTAGGTCTTTCTTCATAGCTAATCTCTTTGAAGATGTTCCTTGATAGATAACATAAACAAAGGTACCTCTTTTGTTGGTACTGGTGCTTTGACAGCAGACATTTGAAAGCTCAAATTTGTATCCACGTTCAAACCAGAGCTTTGGTGTTTTGGCCTAATTTGTTGAAGCACAGCGAAAAAATCAATGACAGCCTTGATGAATTTGAACAATGTTAGATGAAATTATGTTCTATTTGTTTATGTTCTGTCAGTTACCCATTTTGCAGATTCTTAATTGTTCTTCAATTTCAGTATTTAATTTTGATCTGATTCAAGAATTCGCTGAAGCCAAAAGGCCAAATTGTAGTTTGAAGGTGGACGAAAATTTGAGATTTTAACATGAATATTTCTACTTTCAAAGCACCAATGTCAGCAGACAAGAGATCTATGTTCAAGTTACAGTCAAAGCGGAAGAGACGTATAACCTATGTTTTCAATATTCAATATTGAATCGTATCTTCATTGAATTTTGTTTTCTCTGCATGAAGAAATCATTGAACATTCTTAGGGCCTGTTTATATGAGGCGGGCTGGCCCGTTAGCGAGCTGGCTCGCCAACAAGCCAGCCCGGTTTTATATGAGAGATTCGATAGTGAGCCAGCACCGAGCCAGCCCGGCTATTAGTAGCCACGTGCCGTCATTCTTTTGTGTAAAATTGAAAGAATAAAGAAATATTTTCTGACTCACGGTGCCAAATGTGATACTGCGCTTGCGTCACATGCGGGCTGGCCCGTTTCTTCTGTTAATATGAGAAAAGTCAGCCCGCTTGAGGCGGGATCCCGGTAGTCGATAACCGGAATCTCGGCAAGGCGGGCCAGCCCGGCATACATATAAACGTAAACTGATGTTAACAAAGTTGTGACCAGGTAAGCAGGATCTCACCTGAAGGCGAGCCAGCTCTCTAACGGGCCAGCCCGCCTCATATAAACAGGCCCTTATTCGTTTTGATTTCCAAAACAATAATTCCTATTGTAATCCTTCATAAGCTCCGCCCAACGGAAGCGATATTCGAAAAGAAAGGAAGCAAATATCAAAGGAATATTCAAATAGTCATCGAATCATGGAAATCAATTTTCAAATAATCTTCGAATTTTTATGGTACGCTTCTTTCGGTTTGACTGTAACTATCGAGGAACAATTTGAAAATGGTTTGCCATTGATTAAAGCTAAATTCATATCGCTGGACCAAACCAAATCTGTATACTTTTTTCTGGGATACCCAGAATTTATTTCAGTGGACATTTTTTTCTTTTTCTCCAATCTTTTGACGTCGTCAATCTCAAATCACAAAAGAAAAATTGATACAATCTTCATGAAAACCATAGTTTATGAAAATCTACAAATACATGTTGGGAAGCTGAAATCTGTCACTCTTTTGGTAAAAGAGTTAGAAATTTGATGACGTCACTCCTTCAAAATTGATAAATGCCACCATGTTGAATCTTATGAAGATATCAAGAAGTTGCCACGGTAGATTTACAGCAAATTACCCAAAGTTCCTTGCAGGCACTTTAATTCAAAGAAAAATGTAATAGAATTTTAAACCCACCCTCATAAATGAGGATTTGAGTCCTGCGCTAATCAGCCTTGTTTCAAGAGTGTCAAAAATGTTTTATTTCAGTGACTCTGCATGCTCACACGGTGCTGTTAGTTAGAAGTCCGGGTAATTAGTTAGAAGTTAGAAATCCGGTTAGTTTAGTCGGAGTTGGTTAAAATTCTGTTGGTAAGAAGTCCGCTTTTAAGTTCTGCCATTCTCAAATTCTGCCCGCACAATTTGTGCCTCTTGCACGTGAACGGGAGGCCTATCCGTCATAGTTTGTATTGTTTACTTATTCCCCTTGTTAGTTAAGCCTTAACATTCTTATTCCAACATCGTACACTGAACAGTGATATCTTAATCATTATTTCTGGTCAATTATTTTACTTTGTATTCCGGGTAACTCAAAAGATGTCCCCTCCCCTCCTGTTTGAAACGTCACTGCAGCAAAAGTATTTACTATACTATGATTATAGGGAGTGATTTTCGAAAAAGCAGAGAAATTGAAATATTTTCTAGGTTTTGGGAATTTTTAAAAGTAATAGTCTCCTGGTATATTTAAATATTTGAAGAATCATTTGTGCAGAACAACCTGAAGAAATGACCTGAAAAGCACGACCAGATCTTCCAGGTCTTTGAATCAACTCGAAATTAATTTCAGATTAGCATAATCAATAAAATATAAAAAGGAAACTTAGAAGGAGACTGAAATTACATTCTTTTGTTGCTCTTAAAACAGGAGTACCGAAAGTAGTGAAAACTGACCAGCTGCGTTCCTTTATTTTAAGGTTGTTCGTTTAAGGCAATTTTCTGGATGATGGGCAGAACAAATTCTTTTAGTCTTTTGAAGTTGCGACATGACAACTAGTTTGGAATTATCAAAACAATACAAGGAATACTTCAAGCTTGTAGCTACTAGAAAAAGCAACTGTTTTGGTTATAGCATTATCAAATTTGCAGCAATGATTTTTCAAACAAGGTGATACTTTTTCCGAGTCACCCCCGTTCTGGTACATTTGATGGTCCTTGATTTCAATTTCATCTTAACAGGCCGCCAGTGCAGATATCATAGCCATGGTAACCGCAGCAACTGAGAATTCAGAGAGCCTAGTCGAAGATCCTATCACTCACAGCAGGTTCCTGCTAAAGTAAGTGAAATTCGTTTCCCCAACATCCGCCTTTTAAGCGGTATACCGTCTGAGTCTAAAAAATATCAGCAGGTTTGGCGGACTGTGGAATAAAAAGTTGAGCGATGTTCAAAACTTCAAAACTAAAATGTTTGTCTATCAGTCAAAGGCTAATTTGATGTTTTGTTTTGTGTGGTAAAATCGCGCATCTTTTGTATCCAGAATAAAGAAAATGCTGGTAACGGGTTTGTTTGATAACGAGAATAGGCTCTTTAGCTATACTCCAAAAGAGCCTGGATCGAGCGGTATTTTTATACATTTTTATACAAGACGTTCGATCAAATAGCGTTAGAGCTTCTATCACTATTGTGCACGTTCAAAAATTCTTCAAAGTGCATTAAAACATCGTTCAATTCTGATTCTTAGAATTGCTAAAGGGTCTATTCCACGTTCAATTCTGGTCCATGATTTACTCGCTATTAAAATTTAGCTTCAATGCAACTGTCACTTTCAGAAATAGAATTTAAATGGCAATGGCAAATAATTGACCAGAATGGAACGTAGAATTTTTGTTCTCAACCCCCCCCCCCCCCCTTACCAGCATTTCTCTAACTGTTGGGTCTGCAAGATAAGACATTTACCTACCTAAGTTATTTCTTTGCATCTAAGTTAACCTTTGACTTATAGATTGAATTTTTTGTTTTGATTATCGACCATGTACTTCTCATTGCAAAGCTCACCAGACTTGTTGATTTTTTTTACTCACCCGGTTGGTTGAAAATCTTCAAAAATGTAAAGTTGATGTAAAGTTCTATGACGTATTTCTTTGTAAAGTGTCTCAAGAGTTTTGTTCGCGATTGTAGCTTTTGAAAAATAATTTTTACAACTGTTTGGTTGAAAAGCTTGGCTTTCTTTTGATACTGCGTGGTCACAGTAAGCTATGACTACTATCTGAAGTATCAGATTCAAAGTGAATCTCGAAGCCCAGATCGTGTGTAGTGAATTAGTCCTTCGTTTTCTAATCAACATTTGGTGAAAAGAAAACTTAACGTAGAGATGGATTTGAAATCGTCGTTGGAAATCTGTCATTTGGAAATGACTGACCTCTGTTCCTTATCCGAATTTCGATCTCCTATACAAGTTTGGAATTTTTGCCTTTTTCGTATCTTCCAAAATTTTGACTGAAAAGGACAGGAAATCTGAACAGTAAATGACATACCATATGTCTGAAGCTGGTTTTCGGGAGATATCTATAACTTAAACAGAGCAAGCAACATTTCAGAAGCGAGCTATGTCCTTCAGCTACCTGCTGATACCTTGTTTGTGTTCATTACATTTGTTTTCAAGAATCTACAGGGTGTCCTAGAAAATGTGTACCCCGTTTGTGTGGCTGCTGTGGAGGAGCTGTAGATTCAAATTTCTCGTTTTTACATAGTTGCGTAGGTCAGGCTTCAACTTAGAGTTCTAGACCATGTTTAAGCAATGACTTTCGCCACTATGAAAAGTCAGAAAGTTTATTCAACTATAATCCTTTTAAGTTCTGTAATACAATAACACAAGTTGATTCATTTCTTGAGATAAAACCAAATTAGAAATGCGACCCCTTAGAGCGATATTAAGCTTACAAGTATTAAGCAATTTGCAAGTTGCCGAAGGCTGATTATGTTCATCACAGGGGCCTAAATTTAGCTTACTTATAGGTACAAAGGCAGAGATTTGCCTTCTGCACCAATGAATCGGGATAGATTTTCTCTGCAAACCACTGCACTTTGTATCCATAGTTGATAGCACAAATAGCTAAGAGACCGTTATTAAGTCACCTCCAACTCAACTGAACAAATTAACTGTTATCCATAAGCGAAAATATACTATCTATGCAAGATAAAGATGCTATGTTCATCTTCGTAGTGTAGGGCCAATGGAGAACTCTGCTCCCCACCCCAGTGAGCGCGGAAAATCCGGCCCCTACCTCCTAATCAATCGCCTGGACAGCAATCGGGCATCAATCCACAGGAAGCCCAGGCAGCTAGTTAACTGAACAATGATAAGTTGACGATCGTAAAATTGTTAATTGTATACTAACTTTGTGTGTCATTTGTTGCACTTCTCCACTGCTGTACTTCTGCACTGTACTGCATAATTGTTCGAATGCGAGAGTTCGATACAAAATTTCTTGCTGGTATTCTTATATTGGTAAACCACTTATACTTATACTGGTATTCTTGGTTTACCAATATAAGAATACCAGCAAGAAATTTTGTATCGAACTCTCGCATTCGAACAAATATGCAGTACAATGCAGAAGTACAGCAATGGAGAAGTGCAACAATTAACACACAAAGGTAGTATACAATTAACAATTTTACGATCGTAAACTTATCATTGTTCAGTTAACTAACTGCCTGGGCTTCCTGTGATCAATCGTGAGCGCGTGTCCGAGTGGTTAAGGGAACCCCTGGCATACCATAGAGCACAGTTGTTGGTTTGAATCGATCAACAGATGGATCGGGGGGTCCCTGTTTACATTCTGTGAAAAGCTAAGCGAGGTTGGCTGACGAAAACATTCGAATTTCGATCGCTTTGGGACCGTTCGATGGTCGGAGCATAGACCTTTTAGCTATTCTGAAACGAATCTGGATCGAACGATATTTCATTAAATTTTGTAGGATTTTTGAATGTGGACAATTGCGATCGAAGCTCTAACGCCACTCAATCGAGCCTCGAGTATAAAATTGTATAAAAATATCGCTCGATCCAGGCTCTTTTGCAGAATAGCTAAAAGGTCTATTGGGAGAATCCAGATCTGACGAGACGTGCATCAAGAAGCTGCAAATTTTTGTATGTCAGACACTGCAGATGAAGAAACAAAGTATTGGAGAGTATAGTTTAATGATTATGGAACATTTTGATATGTTGTGTTGCGAATTTGGAGCATGGATGCCGGATTACGAGCGAGGACAAAACAGTTTATTGAATTTGGCTTGAAGATTAGTTGCAATCCTTGTTTACCAATATAAGAATACCAGCAAGAAATTTTGTATCGAACTCTCGCATTCGAACAATTATGCAGTACAGTGCAGAAGTACAGCAGTGGAGAAGTGCAACAAATGACACACAAAGTTAGTATACAATTAACAATTTTACGATCGTCAACTTATCATTGTTCAGTTAACTAGCTGCCTGGGCTTCCTGTGGTTAAGGCGTCTGACTCGTAAACCAAAGGTCAGAACGGCCGTAGGCTCAAATCCCGCGCTGTACAGTTTGGTCGCTGTCATGTGTCCGTAACTCTAGCCCGAGTCGACCAGAGCCATGTGAGGGAAGTCTGGTAGCTGCGGGCGGGTAGCTGCGGCGGACTGATGGTAAAACATCCGTGACCCCTGCTGGAAATAAGTCTCTTAGACTTTCGCAGGCTAGCCACGTTAAGCATAAATACCTACCTACCTACCTAATCGCAGAAGACGCAGGCTAGACATCAGGGAACTTATTTAATTTCAGACACTCCAGAGGAGAGCTTAACAGAGAGGGGAGATTATTGACAACATCAAGTAAGACGATGTAAAGGATAGCTTTTCTGTTCTTTTACCGCATAGTTTATGGAACCACCAGATAGTATACTAGTCGAATATACAAATTCGACGCACAGTTTTTATATCAAACGATAAAACTGAAACGGTTAATTAGATAACTGCAAAATATTTGGCATACTCTTGCATTTGATATGAGTAGGGGGTAATTAATTGAGAGGGGGGCTAAATAGAGCTTTTACGGTGATACAAAGCACTTTAAATGTATTGTAAGCATATCTATGTTACTAAAGACTAGGTATGCCAAAACCTGTCAACTTTCAATTTCGATTCAGCAGTAGTGTTATCTTATCCTTGTGATCTATGATAAAAATGCTTCTCCCTATGAAGTAACCAACAGAACTTTGGTATAGCCTTTCGTATCTGTGTTGTTTTTCGTTAAAGATCATTTAAGGTAGCCATGCATGCATATCATGCTTCCAATGGTTTCGCTCTCGTAAACACGTTTCGTTAAATTGTGCTTTTTTAGATTGTATGCGTAAAGAAAAAAGCATTTCTTAACAACTTTTTATTTCAGAGAGCTGCTTATGATCTAGCTCCTGAAATCTTTTTTGATCATTCGATATGTTTTGACCATGAGCGATAGGACACCCAGTCTGTAGCAGTTTAAATTTGTATCAGTAGCGAAAGGTGGCTCACTACTGAAAATTTACAAATTATGAAACATTGAAAGGTGGTTGTGTACGAAGTAAAAACAAGTTCAAGACACAAAAAAAAAACAATATGTTAAGATGGCTCGCTACTGATATAAATTTGAACTGCTACACACTAGGTGTCCTATCGCTCATATTTTAACACTGACGTCTATGCTTTTTGACTGCCCTTGTCAACTTAAATGATGTATACTTTCCCACTTTCCTCACTATGTCTTCTTTCAGTTGTGATTGCGGAGAATTTTGATAAGTTGCATAAACTCAAATGTAAATTTTGTTTTGTGATTTGGAGGATGACCCCGTAAAAATTGACCTTTATGTGCAACTTCAATTTTCAAACACCTGCAATATAAAAGAATATTATTAAAAACAAAGGGAGTGTATTATACAACATAGGAAAAACAGGAGATCAGGCAAATATTGAAATTTCATGAAGCACGATAACTTTTTCAATACCCGTTTTTAATATACATCGGGAATACATGACCGATATTTTCATTTTAAAGTAGGATTTTTCAGTTACATCGAGAGTTTGCATAAGAAGATGGAATCGCCTGGGAAAGGGGACAGCCTTTTTGATGAAAAATAGATGAGGAGATTCTCCGCTAGCTCGAAAATAAGAGATTGGGGTAAATGATTTTTATAGGAAAGAGGAGATGATTCCCTGCTGGAAAGGGATATGCTTATTTTTTTATATAAGAAACCGCTTTTAAGAGCTGTTGGCTCAATTTTGCAAAAATGAGCAAGCCATGCTACTTTCACCTGCATGCAGACTACACCTAAGGAAAGGTGGGGGTATAGTCTGTGCAACGCCGCTCGCTTTTGTGTAGTGGGTGGTTCAGCATTTATTTGACAACAAAGAAAATCTTATAGTTGTAACAACCAATAACATCGCTGTGAAACGAGGAGCAATCAGATTTGAGAATGGCTATCACGTGATTTAATCGCAGGTTTTGCGTTGTTCTTTTAGCAAACTTCATTAATAACACAATACTGTGTAATTTTTAGTATCCTACAGCAGAACGGCAGACAATATAGAGATGCTAGGGAGAAAGGGCCATTCAAACTGCTATTGAAATGAAATGCAATACATTACAATGAGGCTACGTTCGCACTGCTCCGTTTTCGTTTCTATC
The DNA here is from genome assembly GCA_964020215.1 of Aurelia sp. 3 sensu Dawson et al. (2005). Taxonomy (NCBI): domain Eukaryota; kingdom Metazoa; phylum Cnidaria; class Scyphozoa; order Semaeostomeae; family Ulmaridae; genus Aurelia; species Aurelia sp. 3 sensu Dawson et al. (2005). The sequence goes on from OZ026585.1 coordinate 15,159,394, forward strand.
TGTTTTTGTTGATGAAAACGCTGCCCGCTCACATTGCTCCGTTTTCATTTCATTTCATTTCATTTCAAATCAATATTTAAAGTCGGTATTTACAGTAGTATCAAGCTAACACTAATTCAAACCAACTATTTACAAAATATAATATATACAAAAATAGAAAAAATAATATTTATAATCAGCGACATATTTTACAGGTGCATCTATCTGCTGTCCAATCAGGTGAAAGTAGCATGGCTTGTCCAATCTTGGACAGAGTTGGTACTTGTTTGATACTGTCATCAAGAGTGTTCCATAGGAAACTACCTCGAAAAGACAGTGAATCGAGTCCAAAGCCAAGTGTCTTAATTCTTGGTTGCTTACACAAGTTTTGTATTCTTAGATTGTACATTATGGGCTTCTTTTCGTGAAATTCCCATACAATTGAAGGGTTCAAGTGATTCATGGACTTGTAGATTTCTGTCATCAGTTTCTGCAAATTCTTTATATGTATGTTATTGCTGCCACATCGAGCGAGCAATGTTTCAAATGAAGATTCGTAGTCTTCATAGAGGATCCGAAGCGCACGTTTATGAGTGCGGTCAATTTCTTTATTTGCACCTTTATTGCAGAATAGCCGTATCAAAGGGCAATAATTGAAGTTCGACAAAATTACCGCATTACAAACTGTTAATGCCTGCTCTCGAGAGATATAATTATTCAGCCTAGCAAATGCACTGACCTTTTTGTTGACTTTGGAACATAACGCTTCAATGTGTTTGTTAAACGTTAATTTGCTGTCAATTTCCACTCCTAGAAGTTTAACGTGACCTGCTGTAGGTATTTTGTTTTCCTCGATGTTAAGACGAAGTCTTTTTTCCCCTTGCAAACCAAGGAACATTAGCTGGAATTTTTTAGGGTTAGCAACCATTCCATTGGTTTTAAGCCATTCGAGTAATTTACTGAGATCATTCTCCAAATTGGTCACTATTTCTTGTAGATCATGTCCACATGAGTATAAGGTGTTATCATCTGCAAAATTGCATATCTCAGAGTCTTGGTTAATGAGACAGAGGTCATTAATAAAGATATTAAAGAGCAAGGGGCCTAGGACCGATCCTTGTGGGACCCCAATTTTGATTTCTTTTGCTGTACTTCTATATGAACCAATTTTTACCCTTTGAAGACGGCTATCCAGATAACTGTACATCAAGCGAAGGCTATTTACATCTAGTCCATTAGCTTCCAATTTTGCAATAAGGAGGTCATGAGGCAGACAATCACATGCCTTAGATAAATCCATTAGAATCCCTGGATTCCTTGGTCAAGAGGGACTAATAACATTTAAATAGTGGGCCCACTTTAGGCCCGCGTAGGGTGGTTCCGTATTCACCAATCAAATCGCTAGGATTCAGTTTTTAACCAATCAGGGGCCTTTATTCAGAATGTTGTTGTTGTTGCTCTTAAAGAACGGTTGAAGAAGCCTGGAGTTCTCGCAGCTTCGATGGATCTACTTTGCTTCTACAGAGGAAGATTACTGCCTGAAACGTATGCATTTTGCGCTTTGTAGGTCAACACAACATCATTCTTTGTACTAAAAGTTTCCTTTTCAATGTTCGAGCTCTTTAAACCAGATTTTGAAGCGATTTTGTTGAGTGTACGAGAACTCCCACCTCTTTAGGCCATTTCGAAAAAGGGGGCCCATTATATAAGCGTAATATTATGAGTCCTATTGACCAAGTGATATCAGCAAATCAAAGAACGCAGGGAAACAAGGGACGAAAAGGCATAAGTCTAAGGAAAGGGTTCAAGACTTCGATTTGAATTTGTTGCGCATTGTTAAAAGGGTTGGTAATACTGTCTGTCTATAATACAACACTTTCAACCCTTAAAAAATGTGAAGAGAATTTTATTATGACACTAGAAGCCTTTTTGTCAAACATTACTTAAAGCTCATATTAATGGAGAACAACAGATTTGCTGTTTTTGAACCAACAGCTTGTTTTGCCTTTCCGCTGCCATAAATCAGCAACCGCCTGTCAGATTGACTCATTTTCATTCATTCCTAAATATTTATACAGGTTTACAGATTTCAGTAAGAAGTAACAGTTTTACAAATCGACCTGTGCAAAAACAGGAAAGCCTAACTTAAAAAAAGAATTATAGTGTACGGTAAGGTAGATGCAAAAGAGCATAAAAGAACTAAATATGAAATTAACATGTACCTCTCAGATGGATTTTTTAAAGGTAGCCAGGGACGGTGCAAACTTGGCTTCCTCATTCAGCTCATTCCATAAGTTTGCTCCACGATAAGAAAATGCTTTTTGGCCTGTGCATGTTGTTAACAGGGGTATCTGCAAGTTTGTTTCGGTAGAGCGAAGATTGCGATCACTGCCCTGTGAGCATTTACTGAAAAGTTCCCCTAAATATTGAGGAGCAAGTGAATTCAATGCCCTATAGGTCAGCGTTACTGTGCTGTTTCTTTTTGAAAAGATCTTTGATTGAAGGCCAGCCAAGATTTTGTAACTCAAACAAGGTGCCACTCTTAAGTTGAAGCCTAACCTATGGAACTGTGTAGAAACCGAAAGAATTGATGCTACAGTTCCGCAGCAACAGCTACACAAACGAGGCACAATTTGTTTGAGACAACCTGCAGTCCATTGATTCAACAGAACGGGAATGGGTACTTTGATTTTCAACAATGTTGAGATGTTACTAGGTTTGTTTTTGTGTTTGCTTTGTTTTCAATTTTTGTTGTGAGTGGGCTTGTCAGGATTTCTAGCTACTGAAAGCTAATTTAGGCCCACTGTGCATGCCGCATCCAGGCATGGGGCATCCAGGCATGGGACACCTCGTTTAACGTCCATTCCGAAGGACGACAAGGTGAGTTGTGAGGCTAGGCCTCCGAGGTTACCCATCTGGAGTTTGACCTCACTCGACCAAGCTTAACTTCAGTCACCTGACGAAGACTTGGTAAGCCACTCGGCCTCTCACCCCGTAGGTACTTTGGAAGCACTTTTGATGATTATTGAACGAGTTATTTTAATTCTTCAAGGTCACTGCTATATGCACTGCGAGATATGTCACACTCGAAAGCCAAGGCTCTTTTGGAAGACTGGAGTAACTGCCTACAAACGACAATCACTGAAATGTATGTATATTTTCATTCAACATTCGTTGTTACAGCAGGAGCACTAGGAGGCATTCCTACCTAAATCAGTCACGGAGTCGGTTATGTTTTCCCATCTTCTTGCGTCGTTTGCTGCTCTTCGAATCCCAAGGAATAAAAAAATATCGGCTAAGGTTTGTCCACGAGCGATAGGACACCCAGTGTGTAGCTGAGCTAAGCTTACGTGTTAAGGTGGATCTTCACTTAAGGTGGCTGACTACTGAAAATTTCAAAATTACGAAACATTGAAGGTGGTTGTGTACGAAGTAAAGACAAGTTCAAGACACAAACAAAAAACAATAAGTTAAGGTGGCTCGCTACTGATATAAATTTGAACTGCTACACACTGGGTGTCATATCGCTCATGATTTAACCATATTATTGGGAAGTTTCTGTGCTTTGCTACTTTTGCATTCATGGCACAAGTTTTCCTCTCGCGAAACATGTTAAAAAGAGCGCAAAAGTTGCTTTATTAAGAGACTGATCACCTGAATTGAATAGGATGCTAACAATCCTTGGTCAATTTTGTCTGGTTCCATGCTTTGCTCTTTTTCGTTCTCAACACAATCTGCTACTTGGTGGTTTGCTTTTGTTGGTGCTGCGCAACCCCAAACAATGCCATCTGGAGTTGTGAAGACGTCATTAGCATTAGTAACATTAGGTTTGCTAGTAACATTAGGTTTGCTTTAAGCGAAGGTGAAGGTGAAGGTGAAGTTGCGTTTTTCAGCGTCAAGCGTACCCTGGGTACCAGAGCCTCAAAAAAAGAAAAAGAAGAATTTCTTCTTTTTCTTTTTTTGAGGCTCTGGTACCCCGGGGGGGAGGGGGGGGTACTCCCATACTTGACGGGATGTGCTGCTCAACAGGGTGTACTTTTACGGTAAAAATTATGCGACAGGGTGTCCTTTTTTGATAAAAATTATGCGACAGGTTATTACAATTGATAAGAAAATTATGCGACAGGGTATCATGTGGAAGCACACCTTAAAGAGTTATCATGAAACAATGGATTTTGGTAAAATTTTTATGCGACAGGGTATACTTTTCGGCATTTTTATGCGACAGGGTACAGGGTGCTGAGCGGTTTGCCACACACCCCCGTCACTTCCCTAGTCAAGTACCCCCCCCGGGTCTGGTACCCAGGGTACGTCAAGCGCTGGGATCGCAGAAATAGAGCAGATTTAGTCGAGTCCGCGACACCTTGTCATGACGCTCAGGTGGTGGGCCCTACAGGGATTCGAACCCACTCCGCCTGACTGTTCTGACTGCAGTGTCAGAGGATTACACCACGGCGCCACAACAACTTCAAACATAGCATGTACGAACAAAGGGCGGGGATACGAACAAGTACTCAAATCACCAAATGATATGTTTGATATTTCTCGTTTGGAATTATACAGCACTGAGAAATGCAAATTGCAAAATGCAACGGCCGTCTGTCCACAGACTCAAGAAAACATTACGGTGGCACGGTAACTGTCCAAGTCTTTCACAACAAAGGAATTGCATGTGCCACGCCCTAAGCACACCTTTTTTGTCGAAAATATCTTTCGTCTAGAGAAAGGTTAAGAAATTTTTCTTTCCTTTAAAATGCCTGCTGCAGATGGGTAAATCCTGAAATCTTCCCTCAGGCTGTGTTTCCAACTATTCCTTTACGCCTGTTGGTCGCGAGAAGCTTTATGTTTTAAGACCCCTGGCTTCATTCCCGATTGTTATTCCTGGACAGGGGACGGGGCACTTGTCCAGATTTTAGTTGGGACGTACTACGCAAGCTGCAAAAAAACATACCCTCATCTTAGACAATTTTTTCGAGAAGGTTTACCCGACTTTGCACCAAATTTTCGAAAATGACCTATTTCTAGTTCTGTATACCAAAGTCGTGGAAATCTGTCAATTTTTTAAACAAAAGTCATTAAAATAGATTCCTTACCTTATCATCCCCAATCTTGAACACAATACCGATCCAGATGGCACGTCGCAGTACCCAAAAATATAGCTAGTGTCAGCCCCCTCCTATGGGTTATCACTGTGTCACCTAATGCTCAATGATTTATATCTTGAAAAGGTTGATTTTTTATTCCTTATTCAATTCTATACTTGTTTTTAATTCCATGATCTTAATCTCATCCAACAGGTATATTAGGAATGATTTAGATGCTTTTGCTGAGATAAAAGTCGAAAGCAAAAGTGTTCCTGAAGGTGAAGACAATGTAAGTGAGGGAACTTCGTGTTTTGTTTTTACCGTGATGGAAATACAAGAACTCCAAATTTGGGACACAATTGAACCCAAGGTTATTGCGTCTGCCAGATGGTAGAATCGTGCAGTAGCGAGTGTCTCAAAAGAGTCCCCCTGGTACCCCTGTTTTGATTTCATAAAGGTACAAAAGGCTAGCACATCGGGACCTCCCGAGTACATAGCTATATTTTTTATCTTCAGCTTGAATGCACATTCCTTGTAGCATACAAGTCAAATCTTTCAATAGGGCACAGGGAAACCCATAAATCCTCCAATTTCACGCTTATCAGCCAATGGTGTTGCCGTATTCTCGTCACATGACCGAAAATAAGCTCTTTGAGACGAATTTTCGAGTACCCTTACGAAAATCAAAATGGACATTCGAGTAATAAAGATACAGAGCTGCTTTTGCCACGAGTCGATTCTACAGGCCCTACTCCATATTTTACATTTTGCATTTCAAGAAAATCTCATCAGGGATCAGCACTACATTGAATTTCATGCAACCGAAAATAGGCCTATATTCAAATATCATTTGGGAACGCAACAAATAAGATATAGCTTCCAAAATGTCACACCTTACGTGAAATATAGCAAGGAATAAGCTGAAGATGTTTCTTTGCTTCAGTTTCCCAAATCCTTGACGAGTCTCAGCTATTTGCGACGAAGAAAGCTATTGGGCCTACCTTCATCCACTGCATAATGCCATTATTCTGTTTCAAATCGGCTTCTTTGCTGTAGCAAGGTAGCAGAGCTATTCACCAACAACATAACACCAATTTCCACTATTCTCCGCTGAAAAATTGCCATCAACTTTGGTAAAACGCGATGAACTTTCAACAGCTCTTCGCCACACTATCTATTCCAAGTTTTGAAACAGTGTGCTCACGTGGAAAAATTTCTGTTATTATGAAAGCGCTCATGATGTCATGGTCAAGAGGTAGGTCTCGTATCATCATATCTCTACAAAGACTTGCCCTTTGTTTTAGTATGAAAAAGTGGAAGGGATTAAGGCCGGGCTTTCAAAATTATCTGTATTTCTTAAAAAAAGGAAAATGGTGAATGTATATTTCAGAATAGTTTGAATGAATATGAGGGTTTTTTTCATGGAAGTTAAAGGGTATTGGAGCTTGCGAAGATACCTAGGCCCCCTGTCATTTGAATAATTCGAATTCATTTGAAATATGCATTCACTATTTTCCTTTTTTTAGAAAATAAAGGTAATTTTGAAAGCCCGGCCTCAATCCCTTGCACTTTTTCATACTAAAACAAAGGCCAAGTCTTTGTAGAGAGAGGGTGATACGAGACTTATCTCTTGACCATGACATCAAGAGCGCTTTCACAATAACAGAAATTTTTCCACGTGAGCACACTGTTTCAAAACTTGGAATAGATAGTGTGGCGAAGAGCTGTTGAAAGTTCATCGCGTTTTACGAAAGTTGATGGCAATTTTTCAGCGGAGAATAGTGGAAATTGGTGTTATGTTGTTGGTGAATAGCTCTGCTACCTTGCTACAGCAAAGAAGCCGATTTGAAACAGAATAATGGCATTATGCAGTGGATGAAGGTAGGCCCAATAGCTTTCTTCGTCGCAAATAGCTGAGACTCGTCAAGGATTTGGGAAACTGAAGCAAAGAAACATCTTCAGCTTATTCCTTGCTATATTTCACGTAAGGTGTGAAATTTTGGAAGCTGTGTCTTATTTGTTGCGTTCCCAAATGATATTTGAATATAGGCCTATTTTCGGTTGCATGAAATTCAATGTAGTGCTGATCCCTGATGAGATTTTCTTGAAATGCAAAATGTAAAATATGGAGTAAGGCCTGTAGAATCGACTCGTGGCAAAAGCAGCTCTGTATCTTTATTACTCGAATGTCCATTTTGATTTTCGTAAGGGTACTCGAAAATTCGTCTCAAAGAGCTTATTTTCGGTCATGTGACGAGAATACGGCAACACCATTGGCTGATAAGCGTGAAATTGGAAGATTTATGGGTTTCCCTGTGCCCTATTGAAAGATTTGACTTGTATGCTATTCCTTGTATTCTGAAATCGTCCACAAAAACTAGAGATACAAGGGGCAAGGTAAAAGTTTAAATTACATTTGCAAAGGAATTTCGACCTTACTTTTCTGTTTTTCGTCTTTTTAGGAGTTTTGTAGCTATTTTGTGATGATATGTTTGCTTATTTTCGAAGTCTAATATTTTCAGAATTTGGTAGGTATAGAATTACCGATCAGACAAGTCGTTAGCGAGCTTTTTGCTTCTTAGCAGTGACAAGAAAAGGAGATATTTTGTGCTCGAACACAGATAGTGTCGTTTTTCAACTTTTTGGAGGATTGGAAATACGTTTGATGGCAAGATTTACATTGCATCATGTCTTCTTTCGCAAGTTTACTTATAACCACACTCCAATTCACTTCAGGTCATCTTCTGGTTCAAGGGTATTGACTCAATAACGGAAGGTGAATTCGTGAAGTCAAAACATCATTTCAGGGATTTTGTAGAAAGACAGAGAAAGGTAAGTTGCCTAAATTCCAGGTTACATTTGATGCGATTTTGATCTTTCGATGCGGCACGTGCTCTTTCATTAGGCTGTTTTAGCAGCAATACGCGGACGTCTTTGAAAACGCAGCTACTTTTTTTATGTTTTTAGAGCATTCTGATTTTCCAGGCTCTTCCCTCCCAGAAAGCTGCTCACAGACAGACAAATTCCCTAAGAACAGTTTGCGTTCTCGCATTTCCATCATTTGTCAATGTGCTCACATTGCATTTTGCTTCCCTTCTCGACGTCCTATTTTTACAGTTCGGCCTTCAAAAGTATACTTTTCAAGTTGTCAGTTGCAGAATAGAACGTACAATTAGTCTCTCGAGACTCTCAAAAGGTTTTTAGTTGATTTCACTTTGTAATTTACATCCTCAAACAAAAGGATTATGCTGGCGTCTTCTTGACTCGCGTCTTCTTGCTAAAACAGCCTATTATTCATCTAAAATGTTGCAGTACATATTACAACCTTCTATACTTTTTAAATATTTTACAACTATACCACACTGTAGGAACTATAAGGACCAAAGACCATGACTACCCTATCGTCATAACATAAAGAAACTCGCAACCGTATTTTAATCAAATATACCGGGTGAGCCAGAAAAATGTTCCCACTTTTGAAAATTCATTCCACCAAGTGTACTTTACAGATTTGAATATTTCAAACTTTAGTTAAAACCCGAAAGATTGAAGAATTTTTTGATTTTGCTCACTGTCTCACCAACTGCACTAAAAACGGCTGGATCTGCCGATTTTGAAAATCTAGTTTAAACATCACATTTTGGTCGTGTCGAATTGAAAATGAAATGTTTAAGATGGCCATTTTTGCAAAATCCGCAACCACTAAGCACTGTGGCTGATCACAAGTAGAAACACAGATTTAAAGGACAAGTCGGGGGTTGGCATAATTGTTGATTATTCAAGAGATTACACTGTTGTGAATGGTGTGTAGTACTTTTTTCAATTGTTTCCTCTTTTAATCTGCGAAACTACATATTTCAATCTGCTAAAAAGTGCGAAATGACGTCATTTCTAGATGCCACTTCACGTTGACCTGAACGAGGCTGCCAAATGTGTTGATATTATACCACCCACATTGCTAGCCTCCTTATTGTGCATTCGCACACTCATACAGAATACAAAATGGCGAAGATATTTGGCCTAACTTACGAAGATTAATCGCCCAATTTATGAAAGTTCAAGGCATGAAAACTTGGAAGAACTGACGACTTGTGTTCAGCAGCTGGTGAGGTTGCTTTTTAACAATAATTTTATCAACCCCAGACTTTTCCTTTAACACACCAGAGTTGGTGAACTCCTGCCATTTTAACAATTCAAACCCGCTGGTGATTTAAACATCGTCTTTAAATTCGACTCGGTACGAATACGATATTTAACCCGGCACAACCTCGAGAATCAGTTTCATCCTTGATACAATTTTAGCACGAAAAGTTGTGCGATCAGTACGATAACAAGTTTAGGACATCTTTTCGATGCATGCTTCACAGTACACTTCATTCGTAACTTAATATAATTTTCGTTCGCAAGAATTCCTTTGAAGTCGTAGGGATTTGCGCGATTTCATCTCGAATTCAGAGAATGTTGACTTCATTTGTTATACGAGTAGAAAAGTAGAAACAGGCATTTCGGAAACAGCCATGCGCGTTGATGAGAAAGATGTTAGGCTTTTGTACTTTGCTTTTTCTGAATTTGAAAGGATGAGTTCTATTTATTCTGAAATGACTTCTTTCAAATTCGGGAATGTTAAAGTTACAAGTGAAGTGTACTGGAGTACTTCATAAGTTGGAGCCTCCATTTGCTTCAATAGGATCAAAGACTTTGTTATCGATAAGCTTCCCTCTTACATCATTAAGTTGGTGATGATTTCTTTTTCAGCACTTAGAGGGTCTCTTTGATGAGCAAACAGAACATCTAAAGACAATCGCAAAGGATTACATTTTCAGGGACTTACAAGAAGATGAGGCTTATATACGCAAGGTTAGATAATTGTTTTTGACAAGTTACTCATCCATATAATCTCTAAATTCAGCCGAATCGAAAAGAAGTTGTTGAATTGTTTCGGTTACTCGGGAGTCGTGGTGCAAGGGTCACATACCTGATTCGTCTGTGACGCCAACTTCATATTTCAGTTCATTGACTGGGCTTGGACTTGATTTGGTCAAAGCCTCTTTGAAACAACAAGGAAAGATTTTGTAATACAATGGCAACAATTGCTTTGATTGACATCTCAACTCAAAGCGATTAGTGACTGCCGACAAAGGAAAATTCTCTCAACCTGTAAATCAAAACAAAAACAGTTGCAAAAGCTGCCGCGAAGCCAGCAGGGCAAACTCTCGCCTTTGCAAGCGACGACAGGTGGTTTTTAACAGACTTTATTGTGCTCATAATGAAAGAAGAAGGGTAAATGTAACGTTCTGTCTCGCATATTTTGTTTATTTCGTTCAAAAGCCGAGTAGAAGTCGTTATAATTCTCGCCTACTTCTGGCTTAAATGAAGCAATTACAACACAGCTCCTGAATGAACTAAACAAAATCCGTGAGGCAGAACTTTAGGTTTAACATTCTAAATGCTCTCGCAAATCACCCGTCGCTTGCACAAGGTGAGAGTTTGCCCTACTGGTTTCAGGGCAACTTTTGCGGCCGTGTTTGTTTCGATTGATCTGTTGAAAGAATTTCCTTTGTCTGCAGTAGGTAATCGCTTTGAAATGAGGTGTCCATTAAAGCAAGCTATTTTATTACAAAATACGTCCTTGTTCTTCAAAACATCGATAAACGAAATTATGCAACTCGATTGGGTTGCCCTTAGGGGACGGCTTTGCGGTGTTGGTTCATGTTTTCCTAACTCACCCGACAGTTTTTGTTTCTCTCCCTGTTATCCTAAGGTTTGTCTTAGTGTATTGCTTCCGATGGTATCGTTCTCATGGTGTATCGTGGAGTAATTTGTTGGTAGCGTCAAAAGCAACTTGTCTTAACAACCTTGTATTGCGGCAGTTCAATTCAACTGACATAAGTTAATGAATTGCAAAGAATTTTGATGCAATGATACTTAACACAATGCCATTTCAATTGACATAATAGACGTTACACTATCACTAGGAGCGTCGTTATATGTTGTATTGCAACAGAACAAATAAATCATATGATTTAATGACTAATGAATTCTCTACCGGGTGAGTCAAAAAAAAGTTTAGGTGTTTGGAAGGCTGTGGAATAAAAAGTATGTGACCGATATTCGAAACTAAAATGTTAATCTATCAGTCAAAGGCTAACTTAGATGAGGAAATTTTGTTTGATAAAATCAAACATCTTTAAGACCCAACAACAATCAAAATACTTTTAAGGGGTTTGTATGGGAATCCAGAATTCCATATTCCATTCTGGTCCATGATTTATGTGGCTTTGAAGTTTACATTACCAGTTTGAGATGGTGAATTCCAATTTAAGTTGAAGGTAAATCATGGACCAGAATGGAATGTGGAATTTTTGTTCCCAAACATGCCCTTCACCAGCATTTTCCTAATTTCCGGGTCTGTAAGATGAGGGATACCACCGAACAAAATTTTCCCATCTAAGTTTACCTTTGACTGATAGATGAACATTTCATTTTGGAATATCGGTCACATACTTTTTATTCCACAGCCCTCCAAACGCCTAAACTTTTTTTGACTCACCCGGTAGTAAGGTAACCAAATTAAACCAACTGTTTACAGAAATATTCTGCGTCCAAAACATTATACAGATTTGGTTGGGTCCAGTGATGTGACTTTAGCTTGAATCAATGGCTAATCGCTTTCAAAATATTTCTTATTAGTTAACTTGTTTGTTTGTTTGTTTGTTTGTTTTCAATTTGTTTTGAGTGGCCTTGTCAGGATTTCTAGCTACTTAAAGCTAATTTAGGCCCACAATGCATGCCACGGTCAGGCATGGGACCCCTGGTTTAACGTCCGATCCGAAGGACGGCAAGGTGAGTTGCGAGGTCAGGTCAGGTCAGGTCAGGTCACCCATCCGTAGTTTGGCCTAACTCGACCGAGCTTAACTTCAGTCACCTGACGAAAACTGTATATAAGCCGCTCGGCCACTCACCCCTTTTAAACATGGATACGTCATTTGTTGGTACTGGTACTTTGAGAGCAGCAATATTAATCAGTTGTGCGAAACAGTGAAGCAGAAAAAAATTTCTATGGCCTTATGCCCCCTCTCCCATCCCCTTTAAGTAACCAGAATTTGCAATGCTTTTCAAGAATTCAGTTTCGCTCGCTAAACTCTTTTGAATAATGTCTAGTTTCCATTGTATTGGAAATAATCGTAGTTCTGCGGATAAAAGCAGTTTACTCTACATAGTTTTGGATGCATTTTGATTTTCTTCAATTTTTGCTGATTAAAAGACCAATGAAGTATAGAATTTTTGAAAAAACCTGACTCTCAAAAAATCCTTGGAAGGTATAAATGTATTGGTAAAAGAAATGCTCCATGTTTCACAACGTTGGTGTGAAGGGCACCAGAAGGCTCGTATATGTGAGAGGCAAGTACTCAAACTCAACACATTACAAAGTGCCGATCAATGGAAGGACGTTGTTTTTGAGCACTTCAGGAAGCAACTGGGGTTGTTTTAGGAAGAGCTTGTTTTTCTTGAAGCAACAGGGAAGATCGTTTTCTTACGAACTCAACGGAAAGATCTTATCTTTTTGAGGTTATTTCTTGGATTTCAAGGTCCCTACTGTTGCAATTTATCTGTACATCTGTTTATTCTCAGCTGTACATCTGTAAATTCTGTTTCAAATTAGATGTCATATGAGATTTGCGATAATAGGCTGTTTTAGCAGCAAGATGCAGACGTCTTTGAAAACGCAGCTACTTTTTAATGTTTTTAGAACATTCTAATTTTCCAGGCTTTTCCCTCCCAGAAAGCTGCTCACAGACAGACAAATTTCCAAAGAAAAGTTTGCACTCTCGCATTTCCATCATTTGTGAATGTGCTCATATTGCATTTTGCTTCCCTCCTTGACGTCCTATTTTTGCAGTGCGGCCTTCAAAAGTATACTTTTTCAGGTTGTCAGTTTCAGAATAGAACGTACAATAAGTCTCTAGATGCTCGCAAAAGTTTTAAGGTTGATTTCACTTGGTAGTGTACATCCTCAAACAAAAGAATATGCTGGCATCTTCTTGACTCGCATTTTCTTGCTAAAACAGCCTAATGCAAAGTTCCTAGTAGAAATCCCTTCAATTATAATTATGTGCAGGCATTTTCTCTGAGACAGACAATAATGATAGCATGCATTGTGTTGCCATGCATTGTGTTGCCCTGGATTCTGTTGCCTTGCATGGTGCTGCCTTGCATGGTGCTGCCTTGCATTGTGCTGCCTTCCATGGTGTTGCCATGCTGTCTTAGCCAGAGGTCTAGGCAACTCTGCTAACTGTAGCAAGTGTGCTAAATGTTGTCGTCATGGTCCTGTTGCGTTCTATATCGTACGAGCTCCCATTGCATTTGAAGATATCCACAAATGCTCTTCGTAGTTTCTTCCGAATTAGTATATATGTGATTGGGTCTACAACGAGGTTTATATACCACATTATGTAGATGATGTATTTGACCTCAATAGAGACTTTCTCATGTAGAAACGCGTGAACGAACTCTGGAATTAAAATCAGGAAAACGAATGTTGAGCTTATTATTGCAGTCATCTTGATAAATTGCTTGTTTTCACTATTTCGTCTGTTGCGTGTCCCTGCTCTTAAGTTGCCAGAGTTAATCAGTATCGTCAAAATGTAAATGTACGAAGTGATAATACAACACAGGGATGCGACGCCCAAAGCAAGGAGGAACAAGTGAAAATATGGTGAGAACTCTTGATAAAAAATCCCAAACAAGACACAAGCCAGCAATGAAAGTGTCCACGTCGCTGCCAGTAAAATCTTTGCCCTTCGTTTCGAGAACAATACAAAACACTTTAGAGGTAGCCTTGTCCCGATGCATCTGTCAATTGCCATGGTACACATTATACAATAGTATTCCATACGAAGCACCTCAATAGCAGCAAATAATATCTGCCCATATATCCTGTCGACTTCATTATCCAGTTTTAGAAATTCAAGAACGATATTAGCAAGTAACAGAACTGATGTTGCGGCCTCGCAGGTGCTTAGATTCATGAGGATAACACGCTGGTTTGTGAGGCCTTGCTCTTTTTTCCAGAGCAAATAAGTTCCCATCACATTCAAGCAGATCGCGGTGGCAAGGAACAGAGCTGACAGTACGAGCTCTGCTAGAAAAACTTCTGACATTGTTGCCTAATTTTGTAAACAATTCACAGGGCTGTCAGGCTGTAAATTTTTCTCTCCTTTGTCATTTCCCAATGAATATTAACAGTGCTATCAGGTTATACTGTAAACTTTTCTCTCGTTTCTCAGTGTATTATTGTATTTCTTTATCTGAACAAGCAGTGAACTCTTAAGAAGTTCAGTTTCGGAATTTCTTTACCAACTTGCAAAACAGGCTTATCAGTCTGTAGATTGATTTCTCGTTTCTCAATGAATTATTGTATTCCTTCGTTATGGCTTGCGGACGACAAATTCTCAAGAAAAGTCAGTTTTGGGTTTTCTTGATTGAAGTTCAAACTTCTGCCCAGCCATCTTGAAAATATCCACATTGTATTGATCTTCACTTCGAATCGTATTGTTCAGCGTTATTTTTATTACGATCAACAATATCAGTTCTGTTTTGTAAACATCATCATGATTGTAACACAGTGAAGAGCCAACTAATAGCAACTACATAGAATACTAACTCTGAATTCGTTGCGGGCGAAACTGGAAGCTAGCCATGGAAAACGTTCTTTTCTGTTGTTTTGTGAGATCATCGTCCATGTGTTTTTAACGACAGAAGCATTATGACGCTAATAATGGTGGTTAATTAGCCACGATTCAGAAAATTGATGACCCGAAAAGGTTTCTCGGCTTTTCGTAAGGCAGTCTGGCCTATCTCCTCCCAAATCTAGACAAATAATGACGCTCTTCCTTTGCCAGTTTTCTTCCACTGCCACAACGAAAGTGTTCGTACAGCTTTTAAAGACCCATGGCTGACCAGCAGCCTTTGCGCGCCTTTGTTTTTGTTTACAACAATTAATAGATTGATAACAATTAGCCAAATTTATCATTCATCAAGCGAGACCCACATTGATAACTACGACGATGTTGTGTCTATGTTCTAAGAACCGCCAAACGGTCATTTATCATGCAAGGCAGAAAAGATCAAGAATTACCTCTTGATCTCGCTGAAAGATCGGCACAACTCTTGAGTGGACATCGAAGGAAGAACTATGTGGCCTCGTTTCTTGGATCTTTCGACGAAGAAGACCAACAGAAAAGCTTAGATCCGTAAATTTTAGCCTACAGAATCTCCTTTCTCTACGGATCGTGCTTGCCCAAAACATGAGGTACGGTTCCGTCAATATTTTCTCGTAATTTGATTTTCGGGCTTTTAGATGCTCTTCCTTCCTGAGTTTAGTGCTCGTCAAGGTAATTCAGTCTACAATGTCTGTTTGTCTGCAGATAAGCAAAATTTCCTCACTTTTTCTCGGGTTTTTTCCTGTCTACTGTGGCCCATAATTATTTCCTCCAATTTGCGTAGCCCTGACTATCCAGAGTGAAAATACATGCTTAAATGCATTGTTCATGGACTAAAGAAGCCGTTGATTTTATTTGTTGTCCATTTAAGTTATTTAATCGAAGATTGAAACGGATTACGAACGCAGCTATTTTTTCTGTATGCAGAAATTAATGGAAGGTGTGGGAACAGCATGCGAGGCCCGCAAAGGATGCTGGTCAGTCATGGGTCTTTAAGAAAGCAAGTTGAAAAAATGATGCATAGCAGACGTGTTTTTATTTCTTTTATTAAATTGTTCGCAGGTGAGCGTGAAAAACAACGCATTGACCCAAAAGAAGTGAACTTTTTTAATGATTTACCAAATTTGATTGCATTCCTAATCTTTATATATTCTCGTTGTATAGTTTGATTTAGGACCAAAGATATTGAACAGGTACTCGTCATGTTATTCCTTTGGCAAAAGACGATCAGATAAAGGCATAAAAAAGACCGTATTTTAGGCAATAGAATGTAGAGAAATATTGAATTTTAGGAAAGAAGCTAGTTCTTGTAATTCTATGTGAATTTTGGAGTCCTAGGTAATTTGAGACGTTTGTCAAAGACATAACGAAGCAACGGAAGTGATAGTGCGAGATATGAAAATTCAACTTGGCAGTCATTCTTTATGATTGCGCAGTATGCTTCAAAACCAGGTTACTTATGAAAGCGCAAATTCGCACAAATTCGATTTTCGAAAACCAATGTGGTTCAAGGGAGCATAGAGAAATTTCCTTGATCGGCAAGGTAGCAATATTTCCTGATTTTCCAGAAGAGTTTCAGGTATATCTTTGAAGATGATTACCATGCATTTCTGGGCAAACACTAGTAGTGATTTTAGAATGATGCAAAAAAGAAATGAATGATGAACGAACAAGTGAATGATTGAATGAATGAATGACCAAGTAAGGAATGAATTAATGAATGAAAGAATGAAAGAATTAAAGAAAGAAACACTCTTTGATCGCCTATACGGAAATTCAAAATTCGAATTCAAGCTAAACTAGATTAGTAGTCATAGACAATCAAGGTTTTATAGGCCTTGGTCTTCCAGCCCCTTAGCCAATATTTATCATCGTTATCATAATTATAAGATAGATCAGAAAGAGAGTTTTATGATAGGTTTCACAATGGAATTTCGGTTATTTTTGAAATGGCAATATTTTTTGGGACACTCGGTATGTTGCAAAAGCAGAGACACTATTTTGTAATTTAGCAGAGACACTATTTTGACTTATAATCTTGAATCCCTTGTTTCCCTGCGTTCTTTGCTTATTGGGGCGACGTAATCGCTTTGTCCGAGGAAACTAATGTGTCCCCCGTGCACTGGGTTAAAGCTCATGCACCCATCAGAGCTTCAACTCCAAAGCGCTACTGCGCATGAGCTTTAACCCACTCCACGGGGGACACATAAGTTTCCTCGGACAAAGCATATCTCGTCACCCCAACAATTGCAGTCAGATTGCCAGATTCGTCTATGATTTAGTTTTCAACAAATCAAGAGACACTCTTGACTGAAATGACGTCAACAAATATAAAGGACACAGGGAAACAAGAGAACAAAGGAAGACAATTGAGTGTACAAAGCACAGAATTCCATTGTTTAGCGGCCAATTAGCTGCACGATAGCAGTCCTACGTAACACAGAATTTCAATATGACATCCTGAACAACTCTAACTCTAACTCTTGTCTCTTTGCCTGTTTTAGATTTCATCATTAAAAACAGAATTCCTCATCAGTCATCAATTTGTGATCAAAATGCTTCGATTGGTAGATGGCAAACAACATTTATCTGATCCTGAAGTAAAAGATTGTTTCGTCAAGTTTGACAAGGTGAAAAATCTTTTGCTTCAACCGAGGGTATTAGGACACGGATGTTTTAATTGATTATGTATTTACCTTGTTTTGATCCCGTGCGAAGACGCACTAGGACACAGAAATATAAGAGAGCTCTATTCGAACAACTTGAGAGCGTTTGGGCCTAACACGCTCAGTTGAAGACGAAAAAACAAGACAACAAAACAAGACACAGGGATTAAAACAAGGCAAATAAATACTCAATTAAAACATCCCTGTCCTAACACCCTTGCTTCAACATGCTTTTACGCAGGAAATTCTACGCTTATCGACAAGAATCATATCGTGGAACATGCGCTAGAATCATAGGCCTATCATGGAATATAAAGAGAATACCGATTGAAATGTTAATGTTTCAGTCAGAGGCGAACTTAGATATGAAAATTTTCTTTGGTAAAATCACTCATCTTTATGATGACCCAAAAATTAGAAAAATGCTGTTAGGGGGTTCGCATGGGAACTAGGATTCCACATTTGATTCTGTTCTCTGATGTACTTGCCGTCGAGATATGTTTTGTATTTCAGAAACTGACAATTAGAATTAATTCAAATTTCGATGGCAAGTAAATCATGGACCAGAATCGAATGTGGAAGACGGCAGGGGGGTTCTTCCACAGTTAAGGTACCTGGGGATGTGCTGCCCGCAATGGTATACTTTTTGGTTTTTTAGTCTAGCCAAGCGTATACTTTTTGACAGTTCTGGTAAAGTCTAGTCTAGGCAAGGGTATACATTTTGACAATTTTGGTCAAAGAAATGTCAAAATCCGGTAATTCCTGTAAAAAACCCAACTTTTAAAAAATGTTGGCCCAGAAAATGTAAAAACTTGGCAAGTTTTGTCTAGAAAACGCCAACTCAGGGCACTTTTGATGGAGAAATTAATCTAGCCAAGGGTATCATTTTCACAACAATTGGTCTAGCCAACGGTTACATTTTGAAACTGTGGGCGGCACACCCCTACCCAAAATTTAGCATAGAACCTCCCGTGATATGGAATCCTCGTTCCCATGCAATCCCTTTGCCACCATTTCCCTAATTTTCTGATCTAATTGATGAATGATTTACCAAAAAATTTTCACATCTTCATTAGCGCTCCTTGGTTGATAGATAAACAATTCAGCCAAAATTGTTAACTTGTTTTTCACTCACCCGTTAGATAGACCTAACCGGCTAAGGTTTGTTTTACCTATTTCAAGTCATGTGACCATACTCTTGGGAAATTTTAGTATTAAGTTAGTTTTTGCATTCATGGCACAACTTTGCATGGCACGAAATATGTTAGAGAATCATCAGAAAGTAATAAACTGTGCAAGCACAGTGAGCCTCGATGCGGAGAGGAGGCAAGGAAGAAATCAAAAGATGTTTTATCTAGTGACTGATCACATGATTTGAAATGGGTGTGAATAGCCGATTTTGTCTATTGTTTTACTTTACGAGATTGAAGGTTTGAATTGATGTCATTCAAGCTAGTTTAATAAATGTTCATAAACTCAGCTTAGCTATATCCTCATCTTCGCTAGCATGCGATATCTGATAACAAATTACAAAAACGTTATTTCTTTTGATATGGTTCTGTCGGGTTTTGTCGGGAGTTTTTGAGAATAATTTAACTGTGGAACTTATCAGCTATTTCAATTTTGGGTGCCAAATCTCTTTTCTGAAACCTTATAAAATTGACAGAATCGGCTATGGTTTCGGCTATCGGCTATGGTAAATTCCACATAAGGAATTTACAGTTGCTGATGACTGAGGTCTATAAAACAAAATGGGAGCTTAATCCTAGTTTCATGAAGGAGATTTTCGTTGAAAAACACAGTCCTTATGGGTTAAGAGGCTGTCATGATCTACTATTGCCTCAAGTGCGCACTACGTGCAATGGCTTGGAGACGATATCGTTTCGCGGGTGTAGATTATGGCAGGCACTTCCCAATGACATAAAGCAGTCAGAAACCCTCTCTAGCTTTAAACGGAGAATCAAAGTCTGGAGAGGAGTAGAATGCAATTGTAGACAATGTAGACCTTTCGTGTCTCAGGTTGGGTTCCTGAACTGATCTATTTTACTGCTTTGTAAATACCATTGAAAAGAACATTGTAAATATGGAAAACGTTGTAAAAATGTATTTGTAGATAACTATTCTCTATTTGATTTCTTTTTTTTCTTTTCACAAATTTTACTTTTTTAGATAGTAGGCCTGAGTTAGCTCTTGTTTTATAGCTATTTTGTATGTTGCCTACTTTAAATAAATCAATAATAATAATAATAATAATAATAATAATAATAATGGTTTGTTTACACCCATTTCAAGTCATGTGAACAATCTCTTGATAAAGCATCTTTTTATTTCTTTAACATATTTCGAGCCATGCAATGTTGTGTCATGAATGCAAAGGTATAAGCATAATACTAAATCTTCCCAAGAGAATACATAAATTGCGATGAAGAAAGTATATAACCTAGAGCTTGAAATACTAAGACTTCTATTTCCCAAGGGAATGGTCACATGACGTGAATTGGGTAAGGCCCCGTCCACACGTATCCGGATCTTTTTGAAAACGCATCTTCGGCGTTTTCAGTCACAAAAAACGAAGCTTTTCGAAAACGCTCTCCAGGGTGGATCTTTTTGACAACGCCGTTTTCCCGTTCTCGTGTGGACGGGTGAAAACGGAGCTTTTCGAAAACGCTGACGTCACAGTGTCGATTTATAACCCATCAGAGCATGCGCTCGGATCTTTGGGGATCGCGCGAGGGCATTTTGTTTATCTGTTTCGTATTTCGAATATACAGCGTTTTCGTGTGGATGGGGATAATTTTTAAAACGCTCCTCGTGTGGACTCAGATATTTTTTTGTACGGGTAAAAAAGATGCGTTTTCAAAAATTTACGGATGCGTGTGGACGGGGCCTAAAACAAATCTTGGCCAGTTTGGTCTATAAGAACGTCGTTATTGTTGCCCAGTCATTTGATTTTGGGGCTTCTCAGGAATTGTCATGAGAAATGCTTTATCCCTTGTCTTCGTCAGACCGTACTGCAACACCAGCGTCAGCATATCTGCCCCGTTTCTGTTCTTAGTATGGATATCTTAACGTTCATTTCTGTAGATCTTTAAGTCCTATTTGTATCATCTGAAGTTTTTCAAAAGAGATCACGCAGATAGTTTGGGACCAAATTATGTAGGTTTAGGCCTATAGACGATCACCGCAGTCTCTATTCCTGAATGGTTTTTACTCAATTGCCAGCCTAGACACTAATAAATATGGATTAGCCCAGTTTAACTGGATCCTCATTTTCACTAACATGTGATATTGGATAAGTGATGGAATTTGTTGCTATGGTAGCTGGTTGCCAAGCGTCAACTTGGCTTTTGATACTTATCCGATCAGTTAGAAGTTTTTGTGAGAATGATTTTGGTATGCCCTTTATAGGCCACCTTGTAGCCTGCAGAAGTGGTATTGTAATGTTTCGAGTCGGTTTCGTAGTCTCTTACCCTGGGTGCCAGACTCTCCCAAGAAAGAAAATTGAGACTCTCAATTTTCTTTCTTGGGAGAGTCTGGCACCCAGGGTAGTAGTCTCTTTACTTCGATTTTTCAAACGAACGATGCATTTTCTGACTTTGGGACTGTTTATAAGGGGAACACACCTCATTTACCAGACCCTGTGCGAACGAATACTATAAGATTTTACTTTTCATTTGACTTTAGGAACAGGACTCTAATGATAACAGTGCATTTTTGCACAGAAAGATTATCCTGTATAAAAATTCGATTTAGGGAGCGGTGACTTTTAATCCAGGGTACCAGGACGGAGGATATTTTCGCACAATTAGAGAACATTTCATGCCCCATCTTCAACATAAAAACAGTTTACATACCCCTCCATCTTTCAGCAAAATGGTTTAGTACCCCATCCAGAAGTCTTTGTGCAAAAAATATTAGATCTTTGGAAAGATACCAAGTTGTTCCAAGAATTTTCATCCTGTTAAAGTGAGTCATCATTTACAGGTGTCTGCTCATTTTCCTTTCAATCATTGATCAATGATGTAATCCAAAAGATTTTCAAGCTAAATAGTTTCGTACCCCATAAGAATCACTCTTAATATCTTCGTACCCCCACAAAATAGAGGGAAAAAGTTTCATGCCCATGTCAAAAATCCTACGCCCTGGTACCCAGGATTGAAAATGACCGCTCCCTTATTACAATTATTATTGCCGCGTAGCGGAAACTATTCTCAAGGAATCAAGGCCTTAACGATATCTTTCTCTCTCTCTGGCTTCTGAGGAAATATATGTGGAGATGTTGGTATGTGGCTTATTGCCGTCTCGTCACACCATGGTCACACGATCATGAACACATCAGATGCAGTGTCAACACAGCCTTTCAAGCTGTCTCCTATGCTATGGAATACTATTGAATACGTATTTGTCTTTCAAAAGACTATGGTCTGATTTCGTTAGGGAGTTGTCATTAGGGGGGGGGGCGGAGGGTATTTAGGAGGGGTATCTAACGAAAATATCATTTTAAGGAGGGGTTTTAAAAAAAACTGCACCAAAATGGAGGGGGTATGAAAGAAAAATTAAGTTGAAAAGTAATAAGTAGAATTCAACCAGTCAAATGACTTTAATTGTCAGTTATCATCTGATGATTCTATTGCAATGATGTATTCATAGCAAAAGCAGTCTTTCTTCAGCAGGAAAACATAGCCAGTACTCTTTCCTCAACAGTAAAACAGTCTAGAAAACATTACAGTTGCATGGTCATTGACATTGAGAATTTGGAGGATGGTTCGGTGAAATAGAGACAAAACATTTCTGAGAATAAAAAGTGAAACAATTCACTGTAAGTGGAGGGACGCCATTGATAACGTGATGTGATGCCAACAGGACTGAACAGACTGCAAGAATGAGCGGTCGCGAGACAGGTAGGGGAGGGGGAAAATGCATCTTGTCATGTCAAAATAGCCAGAAATGCCTGCCATCTATTTCATTGCATTCAATGTTGGTGCAGTTTCTTTTCTCTTCCGAAAACGCGGCACTCACTAACTATTGTTATTGCTATATATTATCATTAAAGGGTCGTGGATTCGATTAATGGTTGGTTACGTGTGAGATCTGCGACCAGCGATCCCAATGCTTGTTGCGAAAACTTTCATTTCCTTCCACCTTCTGATATATGACAAAACTTTTGATATCATTATTTCCCTTAGGCTATAAGAATTCTTGCAGATGGCGAAGGGCAGACAGAGGAAATAGAGACTCTGAAATTGGTCACAAAAGACGTAAGTGCATTTTCGTTACTTTCGATTCATTTTATTTTGATTTTCGTCCTACGTAACAGAAATGAGGGAAGCAAAGTAACGGAAACTTGCACAACCTCCCGGGGGGGGGGGTACATAACATTTTGAGGGTACGGGTATGTGCCACCCATATCATTAGGTTTTTGGGCCAAATTTCTCTGAACAAAGTTCCCTTTTTCGGCAGATTTTCCATAAACACGAGTGGATTATCCAGAAATTGGCGAAAAATAGCCAAAAATGGGTCGTTTTCCGCCAAAATTCAGCATAAAAGTGGGCATGACAGCAAGCTTCGGTAACTGGAAGAGGGTACCTTTCTGAAAACTGGGCGGCAGACCCCCGTCCATCCGCAAGTCATGTACCCCCCCCCCCCGGGCACAGCCTTTGATTAAGTAACAAAAATTAAAAATAAAACGAACAGGCCCCACGGTAAGATAATTGTGTCCCTAAAGTGTGAGAATTAATTTCAGACACCAGAATCTTGCAAACTGGCCGAAACTTCATTGAGTTACTTGCTTTTTTAAGGTTGGATTGTGTGAAAGCTGAGATGATGGACCCCTAAATGATTTGTTTTGCAAAAAGGGCAGCAGCGGAGCCAGCACTCGAAAAGTTAGGGGGTCTGGGGCTTGGCCCCAGGAAAATTTTGCGTGACCACGCCCTTAATACACGCAGGCAACAAGTTTAATTGGAATTGGAAAATTTAGAGTTAATGTTTGCCAAGAATATTAATTAGATCTTTTAATTAGATGACAAAAATGCTCGATCTGACTTAGCTCTCCTGAGAGAACGTTTTTATTGCATTTTTGTATGAATCACGGGAACTATCTTTTGGAAAAGTGGGAGGTTCTGGACCCCCATCGCACCCCCCCCCCGTGGCTCCGCCACTGAAAAAGCGTCTCAAAATCGAGGTAAGAAAAGGTTATCCCATTTGATGTTGAAGAAAGTTATGTTATCGAAAGTCCTTTCTAAATCAATTTGCTTTGCTCTGAAATAAACGAGAAACAAAACGAACGATGGTCTCCTACTACTTGCACTAAAATTTCTATCGAGAAGCTTCCTGTCTCAGCTTTCGCAAAAATTTGAAATTCTAAGCATGTAGCTCTATGAATATTTTATGTGATAGACTGCGTTGGATCACCCGTTACTTTGCAAGTGAAACTATCATGCAGCATTCACTGACTGTTGTTGTTGTTGCTAGTTTACGAAGAAAGCTTGACGCAGAATGATTCTTTCTTGAATCATTAGTTGGTTTACCTATTTTGATCTCCCCTATGATTATGCATTTTTCAAATTTCGTCACCAAGCCATCCGAATTAGGCCCCCATTCTTGACAGTCTCTCTTCAGGACAAACTCTTACACTTTGCCATTCTTTTCAGGAGATAACAGACCTTCTCTCGATCTTTCAACAACATTGCGATCTTTTACAACCACAGCAACAAGTTGGTACAAGTGTTATGATTGATCAGTTGATGTTTGATGAAGAAGCCATTGCTGATAAGATCATATTGATGATCGATTCAAGACAAAAGCAAGATCTTTGTATTTCAACTTTAGAAAAGATGCATCTTGAGGTATGCCTTTTTTTATCTTGACAAATTACGTATGTTTGTAACAAAGACTACGTTCACACGATGCCGGCACATTTTGAAAACGGTGAATAATATGACGGTAGCAAAATTTGAGCTAGCGTTCACACGATGCCGGAACAATTTGAAAACGGTGAATAATATGACGGTAGCAAAATTTGAGCTAGCGTTCACACGATGCCGGAACAATTTGAAAACGGTAGCAAATATGACGTTAAAAACTCGTTGCAAGACTTTGTTGCCGAAGAAATGTACCTACACCCTAAGAATCGCCAAAAAGCCTCGAAAAATGTTTTGTTTTCGTCATTTTTGAGTGTCATTTTCGTCATCTTTAGCGGTGCTGTAAAATCATTGTAAAACGAAATTTGTTGTAGGGTTCCTTGGACAATTTTCAGGAATTCGAAATGAACTTAAAGCTGCCCAAAAACGTTACTACTAATGTACATTCTACTTAGCTTACTCATATTCACTCATCAGGTACTCTGAAAATAAAACTTAATTTTAAGTGATGCTAAGGACCGCATCGTTTATCGTTGTGAAATCGAAGTACTTTTAAATTCGTCTTGCATGGATGTGCCACGAAAGCTATAGGAGCGAGGATAAATCTTACAAAATGATTCAGAAGGTCCACGCTATGAGACCTATGTGCCTAAATGGGTGCATAATCCAATATTGGTTGGGTTATTATCTCATACTGAACGGGTTATGATGTTATACTGGGTGGGTTATGATTAAACTGGGTGGGTTACTAACCGAAATGGATGGGTTAAGGCCAATTTCCTGTCAGCTGAAATTTCTGAGCGGGTGGAATTTAGACAGTAAAATGTTGCTCAGCCGTAACAATCTTTTTCAATTTCAGAACGCCATTTTCTCTCGTAAACAATAGAATTTCCATCTGCTCGGAAAATTCCACTTACTGGAAGTCAGCACTCATACTGGAAGAGGCTATGATGTTATACTGGACGCATTATTTATTTTCCGAGGATCCAGTCCATCCATCCAACCTATCCAGTGTAAGGTTTAACCACCGAATATAAGAATAACCCTCCCATTATACGGTTATCCACTCATTGAGGCGCATATGTTCCTTAGCGTGAACTTAGAAATCATTTTTAGAGTGGCCGTATCTTAATTCTATGTTTTATGTATTTAGAATCTTCGATTAATTGCAAGCTTAAGAAATTTGGATAAAATTCCTGAATCTGCAATCATGGAATTGGTCAAAGTTCTTTTCTTTAATTTGTAAGTATAGTTATTGATAATTTTGATGAATTTTTGCTTGATGGCTGGACCGGGTGTCCCGAAAAAACAAACGGATTGGACAAATTTACCTTGGTTGTGCAAAATATGTCAAATTTGTTTTCGTTTGTGCAAATTAGTTTTGTTTAAATCTGCAACGATAAGATCAGATTTTAATACATTTGGCAATATTTTGTAACTTGGGTTAAAAATCAGCAAACTTCAAATTTCCCTTTGCGGCAAAATTAGAGCTGCCAGCATGTGACACCTAGTGCGTGAAAAGGGCATATGATGTAACAATATCTTTGTTTCTCCCAGTAACCACCTTTTGGTTTACGACTTGATCTATCAGCCGTAGAAATCCCAATTTCAATCAAAATTTATGTGTCTTTGAAAGCAACAGATGCTATCGTTCGTACTTGTTCGTTGCATACAAGATGATTTTATGATATCAGTTATGGTACTTGGAATTTTTTGGTAAGAATTCTCGGCTATTTTTAAAATATGGAATGTAGAATAGACCTTTTCGCAGTTTTGAGAAAGGGACAGGGGAGAGCGCGGCCTATTCTGACAGGCTTAGCAACAGTAGGAATCGGGGAATCCCCTTAAACTGGCTGCACAATCTCTGTATGCTCCTTAGAACTGATTCGTCGCTAGTACAGACACTTGCTGCAAAATAGTGTCTGAAACAGATTGATTTGACAGCCTCGTTTTCATCAGCATTGCATGCTTAAAATTCGGACAACGGAATGGTTGCTGTGATAAGTAATCAGAAAACAAGAATACTCTTGGCAACAACATTCGAACCCTTAACAAGGGCAGTTTTTGTAATACAATAGCATCAGTCGCTTTGGTTCACACTTCCATTCAAAGCGATTAGCGAATGCAGACAAAAGAAATTCCCTCAAGCAGAAATTGAAAACAAATGAAGCCGCAAAGTTGCCCGGAAACCAGTATGCCGAACTCTTATTCGGTACGGGCGATAGGAGCTTTTTAAGAGAAGGTATATGCTTATAACGAAAGAAGAAGGGTAAATCTAAAGTTCCCTCTCGCGGATTTTGTTTATTTGATTCAGGAGCTGTGGAGTGACTGCGTTCATCTGGGCAATAAATATGGAAAAATTTTAATGCCCTCTGCTCGGTTTTTGAATCAAACAAACAAAATCCGCGAGACAGAACTTTAGATTTACCCATCTTCTTTCGTTATAAGCACATACCTTCTCTTAAGAACCTCCTATCGCCCGCACCAAACAAGAGTTCGGCGTACTGGTTTCAGGGCAACTTTGCGGCTTTGTTTGTTTTCAATTTTTTTTGTCTGCATTGGTTAATCGCTTTGAATTGAGGTGTGAACCAAAGCGACTGATGCTATTGTATTTAAAAATCTGCCCTTGTTAGCAGTAGATGCAAAAAGTATGGATGCAAACTTATACGAAGCAATAGTTTCGAATTTAGAACGATTCGCACATTGCCATCCCAGTTTGCCATTTAGGTCCTCTATTGGTATGATTTCTACAAATCGCCAATGTACTTCAATGTATATCATTTCAAATACAAACTTGTTAGGACTATTATTTGCTATACTGTGTGAGCCAAAGAAAAGTCCCATTTTTGAAAATTCAGAGCACCAGAAGTACTCGATTGATTGAAATTTTATCTTGCTATTTCTTATTTGTTATTTCATGGTATGTTTTGCAGTTGTCTGTACAGAAAATTGTTTTTCTGCTTTTCACACATTTTATTCTCGCATTCAGTTCTTTGGCTTTAGTTTCATTTCTGTTCTTTGCAATGAATTATGGTATCCTCTGAATGCTCTCCAATTGATACCATTTGCATAAAACTTATGTGGCCCATTGAGGTATTTGACATTCAAGTTGGAATGGTGACAACCAGCGTACTAGACTGACGACGTGATTCCTTGTATTCGTTCAACATTTACAATCTGATGTTTTAATTTCACTCATACAAAGGACTCACGACCAAACGGATTCTAAACAGGGACTAAAATCTTACGAAAAATCAGAAGAACCTTAGAACATCTTCCATCCTTCGAACGTCGAAAGAAAAGTCGAACGTCCCTTCGAACGTCATTTCGAGCGTCGCTTCGCTTCGAGAAGTCGAATTTCGAACTAATGAGCCAATCAAACGCTAACAATAGGCACGTGGGTTGACCATATTAAGAAAGTAGCGATCTGATTGGTCGCGCCGTGAACGCGGCGGACTTGGCCTAATTAGTCCCTATTCTGAAGCGTAAGGACATAAGTCCCTCAACTGAAGCGATGACAACAACAACAACGAGCGTAAGTTAGAGGGACTTATGTAATGTAGTCTACCAGCGTACCACCAAGCTCCATTAAATAAATTTGCACAATTTTTAGGATAGGTATCATAATCTCTGTCCTTTGTAGAGAACTTCTTTCCATTTGTTTGACTAAATGAATCCCCCGCCGTCCCTGAGTATGACGTAACATGTGCTGTGTATTGCTTTTCTTCCCCATCAATATAGAATGTACCATATTCTGCAAACACCCTTACTTCTGCTACATCCTTCAAATCGAATCTGATTTTCATATCTTTTCGTTTTGTCAAGCGATGTATCTTGTCGTTACCTAGCCAGAATTCACTTTCTAAGTTTCCAAAGCCGTTTTTGTACTCCATCCAATTACGAAAGAAATCAACTTTTCCATTCATACGCCTTTGAATTATTGTCCAACCACCACCAGCAGTTGTCATATCGCAATACACGCTAAAGGGTGAGCCACCATCGGGGTTTATTGTATACACGCCATTCTTAGTATGCCCACTTTTTCTCCAGGTGCCACAGTTTTTCTCAGCAACTTCAATCAAAATAGTCTGGCTTGCCTTTCCAACAAGATTTTCTGCAGAGCAAACATAATAGCCAC
The DNA here is from genome assembly GCA_964020215.1 of Aurelia sp. 3 sensu Dawson et al. (2005). Lineage (NCBI taxonomy): Eukaryota > Metazoa > Cnidaria > Scyphozoa > Semaeostomeae > Ulmaridae > Aurelia > Aurelia sp. 3 sensu Dawson et al. (2005). Next base: position 15,187,843 of record OZ026585.1, read on the forward strand.
TGTTTTCTATTGTAGGCTTATTTAACTTCAACTGCAAACTTTGACCGTCTTCAGAGAGAAATTGTTCCCCATCGAATAAACCAAATCCCTTTGTCCAGGTTATTTTTGGTGCTGGATTGCCTGTAGCATTGCACAGTACATGCACAGGTAATCCAACTGTTGCCAAAATTTTCCTGGCAGGCAGTTGAATTCTTGGTTTCGTTTGAACGTCAAGTCTAGTTGTGATTTCATCTTTGCCTAATATGCTCTTAGACTACATTACATAAGTCCCTCTAACTTACGCTCGTTGTTGTTGTTGTTATCGCTTCAGTTGAGGGACTTATGTCCTTACGCTTCAAAACAGGGACTAATTAGGCCAAGTCCGCCGCGTTCACGGCGCGACCAATCAGATCACTACTTTCTTAATATGGTCAACCCACGTGCCTATTGTTAGTGTTTGATTGGCTCATTAGTTCAAAGTTCGACTTCTCGAAGCGAAGCGACGCTCGAAATGACCTTCGAATGGACGTTCGACTTTTCTTTCGACGTTCGAAGGATGGAAGATGTTCTAAGTTTCTTCTGATTTTTCGTAAGATTTTAGTCCCTGTTTAGAATCAGTTTGGTCGTGAGTCCTTTGTATGAGTGAAATTAAAACATCAGATTATAAATGTTGAACGAATACAAGGAATCACGTCGTCAGTCTAATATGCTCTCAGCAATACATTTAATTTGACCATGGTCATTCTCTTTTATCTTCGTAATATGCAAAGCACCACTGGCGGGATATTTGTACCTTGAATCTGTCTTGCGGCCACCAAATTCCCATCTCATGTTTGCTAGGGGATTTCCTTCTGCTGCGCAATACAATGTAAAATTGTTTAATTCAGGTTTACTTATGACAGCCGGCCATTTGGAGACCATTCTTGGTTTCTCTACGGACCTTCCTTTTGCACCAGGCTCACCCTTTTGCCCCTTTGGACCACATGGTCCGGGCAACCCTTGAAGACCGCGTGCTCCTGATCTTCCAGTATCACCACGATCACCTTTCACTCCCTTAAAGCCTAATGGTCCAGCTTTTCCTCTTGGTCCTCTGTCACCCTTCTCGCCCTTGATGAATACGACAGACTTGTTTTGGCACGCGTTCGCGCTGTCTGTCTTCTTTTGCAGCATTTCGTGAATCAAAGCATGATAGGCATCAAGGAGGAGATGTCCATTTGGGATGTGCCTTCTCATTCGACGAATTGCCAAATTCGAGTCAAACTTTGGAGACTTGAAAACTCTTTCGTTTGGTGTTTTGATCTTGTGGCTAAATTCATGTTTATTAAGTTTCTGTGTATTTTGAAATTGCTGTATCTTTAGGTCGATTATTTCTTTCTTTATTTCCATAAATCTCCATTGGTTGTATCCCATTTCAAATACAACAACGATCAACAACACAGTCCAAAACATAGAGTTGAATTTATCCATTCGACTGTCTTTCTTATCGAAGGTCATGTTTCTTTCCTTATCCAGAAAAATTACGGAGCGAGACTAACAACTGGCTCGTGTTCCTGGGATTAACTACTCAGAGAGTGAAAAGATTTTTCATTTAGGGCTTTGGGACGTTCCGAGTTCCTGTTATGTTTTAAAAACTTCCGGAGTAATTTTATATTCCTGTTGGTAATTCCGGAAATCCTGAACACTATTGATCTTGGTCAATATCAGGTCAGTACATTATTCCTCCAGCCACAATACACGCAGTTTTTGTGCAAGAAACTTCTTTCGGAAGAAACTCAACTCTCAGATTGCCGAAAAGTTAAGAAACTCCGGCACTGCGAAAATATAGCCAGCTATTTATTTTTATGAAGGAAATCCTCGTTACATTATGACGTCATTTTCACTTGTTCCTTTTTCATATTACTCACAAAATATTTAAGATATCATAAAGAACTTTGTTTTGAAATGTTCACGAGGGCACAGGAGGAAATGTGAGGACTGTTATGAAACCTTTAAAATACTCGTAAGAAACTCTGAATGCTTAAGATCTTATAACGTTGAGAACTTCCATCCAGTACTGACCCAAATTCATAGTTTGTCGAAAAAGATACTGGTTCCTAAAGCCAGACATTGGGTTGCAATTCTCGAGGAGTGTATCACGAGCGGAAATCTCGTACAATTGGCTCAGAAATCCATCAATAAATCCCGAAATCCCTTGAAAATCCTGGAAATCCTACAAATGCCTTTTCAACTGAAAAGTCTTTAGAAATCCAGTAAAATCTTCAGAATCTTTGAAAAATATGACAAACTTTCTTGAAAATCCTTCAGATCTCATAGAAAGGGTAAGAAATCACCTAAAGTAGATACGAGAGAAAACAAAATAAGTCGTTTCTGTGGCTATTTTGACATAGGTAAGCAACAGGACGACATTGGTGTTGATTTACACGAAGCATACTTCGTGTACGTAAATTTATCGCAACCCCGACCTTACATCTGATGTGGGACGGAATCTAGTATTTCATTTATTGTATATAGGTTAACATTGCGTATCTTTTCATATTGGCCATGGAGTAGTCATTGTCTTTCGTTCCCCATGGTATCGTCCCTGTAGTGTTGTATAGTAATTAGAGCCGTATAGTAAAATGTAGGATTTGTTGTAATGTTTTTAATGAATAAAAAAAAGCACACTTCAACGATGGTCTCTGATACACATATTTCTTCATAAAAATCTGCTAATAAGAAACTCAGTTCTCAGATCGCCAAAAATTAAGAAACTCCAGTGCTGGGAAATATAACTTCCAAACTACACTGGAACTGCCATGTAACGGAAACCTGTAGGACCAATTTTATAATCCGTTGTAGCAAGATATCATAAAGTTCTTTATGATATCTTGGCTGTAGAGAGTTGCCCGCTGTATGGAGGTTTCATCTTTTGTCATACTGTATTTTGAGGCAAAAACGGAGGTGTCTGTTGTATAGAAGTGCCCGTCAATGGAGGTTCTACTGTATTTATCATAATAAAGGAAATCCTTAACATATTTTATTTCATTTTTGCTAGTATCTTGTATCATATTACTCGGGAGATACTCGAGTAATGTTTGCACATTGAAAAGGCTTCGATAAACTTTCTTGCAAAACGTTCAGGATGGCAATTGGAACTAAACAGGAAGATTGTTGTGGAACCCTTGAGAACTCGTAAGAAGCTCTGAGGACCCAAAATCTGATACTTTTTAGAAATTTTCAGCACTGGCCGAGGATTCTTAGTTTCTTATAAAAGGTAAGTATATGCTGCACGTAGACGTAGATATGCCGTATTCTAGCCTGTTTTTGACTATTTGGTTTGACACAAAATTACCAAGCATTGTTTTCATCATAGGCCTAAACACCGACTTGATGCAATAATGGCAATCATTGATGGACAAAACAAACGATCATATTGTGAAGAACTTAGCAGGTTTGTAGATCTTCTTACCGCAGCATAGGCTCAATTGTAACTTCTATGACCTGATGTATTGCTTTCAACTGAATATATTCAAAGATACTTTGTCTATTTCGTTATAATTCTACCATTGGAATGGTCTTAAAGCTTTGATATTTTCCGAAGTAATGTTTTTCTTCCTTTTTAAGAATCCAAGAAAAATTGGAAAGACGCTAAAACCGTTGTAATTTGCAAACTTTAAGAAAAAAAATGACAGAAATCTACAAGTCCATGAATCATCTGAACCCATCGCTTGTATGGGAATTCCATGAAAAGAGGCATGTAACTTACAATCTAAGGATACAAAGTCTTTGGAAGCTGCTACAGATAAAGACACAAGGCTATGGGCAAGAATCACGTTCCTTTAGAGGGAGTCTACTCTGGAACACCCTAGATGATAATGTTAAAAATGAGCCAGCGTTTGTGGCTTTCAAAAATAGGATCAAAGACTGGGCTGATAAATGCACCTGCAAAATATGCCGCTATTTTTTGTTTAAAATATATTTGTTCGTGAATATTTGGTCATTGCAAATACCAACTTTAAATATGGTTTAAATGACAAAAATGAAGATGAACGAAACATGAAATACTTTTCAAGAAAATAATTTTCTATGAATGTCTACAGTATTTTATCAAGCGAAGGACAGCCACTCTTCAGGTTTTAGATTAAGAAATGCGATGACGTCGCATCCTTAGATGATTAGAAACATACGGTACGCTATAAGTTAGAAAAATATTCAAGATTTCCAGTTATCTATCCTGTTACCACAAATATAAGCATATGCTCCTTTATTGACCGAAATTTCGCAATTTGAGACTGGAAACTTGAGGGCATATCGGTGCATGCGCCTGTGAAATAGTTTTTGTTTCTCACAACTATTGCAACTGCGGATTTGAAAAAACAAGCGTATGAGGGTGTAGATATACCCCTACTTTCAGAAATTCGGCTGAAATTTTTATTAGAAATGCAAGAACAGTGTCTGGTTATAAGGTATTCCTTTTTGCCCTCAGTCTCAAAATTTTGAGCTTTTACTCCCTTCACTGTTTTCTGTCTGGCTCCGCTACTACTGATATTAACCAGGCTATCATGAATCGGGTGAGCCAGGAAAGTTTTCACTTTTGAAAATTCATAATATGAAGAGTGCTCCACAAATTTAAATTATTCAAATACCAGTTAATGGCAAAAGATCAAAGTATTTTTGTGATTTTTCTCGCTGTCTCCCAAGCACTAGGAACATTGGGGTAAATTAAATTTTACTAAAATTTCGTGGTTGCAAAATGATTGAAAAGGGCCTAAGACATTGATCCAATAACATAGGACTCCTCGGACGGATCAATCAAGAAAATGTAATTGTTCATGGGCTGAAGATGTCCGCTACACATTTATTGCCTTTATAACTCTTGAGAGAGGTGAAACGCCCATTGCGTATTGCCCTGCGTAAAGGGAGGCCTTACAATTTGATCAATGTGTTAGAGCCTTTTTCAGTCATTTTGCACCGATGATATTTTTATAAAGTTAAATTCATCGACACTTCAGACACTGGTAAGACAGCTAGGAAAATCACAAAAGTACTTCAATATTTCGGCTTTTAACTAGAACTTTAATCATTCAACTCTTTGAAGTACCCTTGGAGCTATAAATTTTCAAAAGTGGGAAGTTTTTTCTGGCTCACCCAGTATAATATTTGCATATTTCAAAACAGTTACCCATTCAGGAAGTTACCTTGAAATTCCTTGCAGTTATGTGAAGGATCTGAATAAAAAGCTTCTAGCATAGGTTTCAAATCTTTAAAAAGCTGGGTGTAAAATTCTATGACCTATTTCCTTGAACTAAAACGGCTTCAGAGAAATTTGAACTATTTTACAGTAAATCTGCCGTTGGACTTTCTGAAATCTCCAATATTTTCAGAATTACAGTGTTTTTCCTCTTTTTTAAGAATTCAAGAAAATTCTCGAAAAAAACTTAAAACTGTTGTAATTTCTAAACCTGTTGACGAAAGATAAAATATTTTTCAAGAAAACCATAGTTTATGGATGCCTACAATATGGTATCAAGCAAAACTCTTTCACTCTTCTGGTTTGTGATTTAGAAATTTGATCTCGCCACATCATAAAATGAGCTGAAATATGAAATTGCCTGTAATTTCGACAAATATTCAAGATTTCTGAAAAGTGCAACGGTGGAATCATAGAAAAGTGGCTAAAGTTTCTTTCAAGTCATTCAGTTTAAAGAAATGGGTTATTGAATTTTACACCTGCCTTTTTTCGTAGATTTAAAGATTTGGAACCTATGCAAAAGCTTCTCTGGCCTCACTCCATGAGGACCCTCAAGTTACGCTCATCTCATTGAGTTGAATTGAAGTTGTTTTTGTCGTCGCTCCATTGAGGGCCTTATTTCCCTAGAGCTGTAAAAACGACCAAAAATGTCAATCGGTGACGAGTTTCTGTCACTCCGTCGTCTGCTGGTTAGAATGTGGCTTAGAGGAAGGCGGTTTGTGCGGTTATGGCAAGAATGATCCTCTACCGAAGTACTGATACCCAGATTTATGGTACAGCAGTTCTAGAAAACTGATTTTTGAGCCATTTTAGATCCACTGCTTATGGGAAAAAAGTAGCAGTGAATCAGGCTCAATAGCTAAATTTTAAAAAAGAATCCCATTAGAGGATTGCGCTAAAGATGGCGGCGAGGAATTTTTTACCAAGATGCACCGCGTTCGAGTAACAAATCTTTAGCGATTCTATAGGAATTCGATTAAAGAACGCTGTGCATCTCGGTAAAAAATTCCTCGCCGCCATCTTTAGCGCAATCGTCTATTGCACGATACCTTGATACGGTTCAAATATACACAATAGTGATAAAAGCTTCAACGTCACTTAATCGAACCTTTTTGTAGAACAGCTAAAAGGTTAGACTTATGCCTTTTCGTCCCTTGTTTCCCTGCGTTCTTTGATTTGCTGATATCACTTGGTCAATAGGGACTCATAATATTACGCTTATATAATGGGCCCACTTTTTCAAAATGGCCTAAAAAGGTGGGAGTTCTCGTACACTCAACAAAATCGCTTCAAAATCTGGTTTAAAGAGCTCGAACATTGAAAAGCGAAGTTTTAGTACAAAGAATGATGTTGTGTTGACCTACAAAGTGCAAAATGCATACGTTTCAAGCAGTAATCTTCCTCTGAAGAAGCAAAATAGATCCATCGAAGCTGCGAGAACTCCAGGCTTCATCAACCGTTCTTTAAGAGCAACAACAACAACATTCTGAATAGCGGCCCCTGATTGGTTAAAAACTGAATTCTAGCGATTTGATTGGTGAATACGGAACCACCCTACGCGGGCCTAAAGTGGGCCCACTATTTAAGAGTAATGTTATTAGTCCCTCTTGACCAAGGAACGCAAGGAAACAAGGGACGAAAAGGCATCAGTCTACTAACAGGTTTCAGTACGGAGCTAATCCGTTTCTACAAGCGTAGGGAAATCAGTCGCGGTTGTAGTGTTATCATTTCAGGCAAAAAGCAAAACTACGAGATGTAACTGAGTTTAAAGCTTCTCTAACCAGTTTCATATTTTCATGAAATCGATTTACTTTTGTAGATACCTTTCAACTGAAAATGCACAGGATGAAGCTGTCGAAGAAGCAGAATGCCCAAAAGAACAGAAAGTTGCAAAGCGAAATAAGAAAAAGTATGTAATAGACGATTACGCTTAAGATGGCGGCGAGGAACTTATCACCAAGATTCATTGCGTTCAAATTACGAATCCTTGGTAAAAAGTTCCTCGCCGCCATCTTTAGCGTAATAATCTGTTGTTGTTATTCCTTGGGTACTCTTTCCAATGGGCATTTCAAAGTCTATCCACCAGCACGGCAAAACTTAATAGACTTGTTCTTAATTCGGAGAAAGGGACTGAGGAGAGCTTGGCCCATTTTTGACAGCCTTGGCAACCGCAGGAATTAAGGGATAAGCGTCCACCTTGCGTCTCAGTCGCATGTCAATAATGACTTTTGCAGAAAAACATAAGAGTCAACTTTATTGCGAATGACCGTCCTTCAATTTGCCAGAATTAAGCTCAGTTTCTGAGCTCTTTACTGAAGTTCCTTACTTTTCGCTTCATTGAAATTGTTTTGAAGGGTCTACATCCAAGAGATTGATATCATTGAATAGGAAATTTAATGGCGATTCAGAAAATGTATAACTTTATAGGAATCGGAAGTTGTTCGGTTGAGAAAGTTGAAGTTTATCAACGCAACTACCAGAAATATGCGAAACCATTACAAAGGCCTCCTCTGTGAACGGTGTGACGGCTGTGGCATCTCCCTGCAAACTCGTATTTTCTTTGATTTATTTGCACCTTTCAAGAGTTGCATGATACTTGATTAGTATGGTAAGTGTTTTTTTTGGATTATTTAGGCGTCTTGCCATCCTTCTGCCCATTTGTGAGTGTATATTGAGCCACTTTATTGCATGAGTTCACTCAGATTCGAAGTTAGGCCTATGATCGGTGGCGCCTAGACTCAGCTGGTTGAGAGCTGACGGCAAATACCTGCAAAATAGTGCCTCAAAGTACACTTATCAATGGGTGAAGGGATGACCAGAAGGCAAAATAATCCAGGGAAAACACTTACCAGAATAAAAACATATCATGTGACTCTGGAAAGGTGGAAATAAATCGAAATAACTCAAGTTTGCAGGGAGATGCAAACAAGCTTAAAGGAGGGGATTCACCTGATTTCCTACTGTTGCCAAGACTGTCAGCATGGGCCGCGCTCTCCTTAGTTCCTTCTCATAATTGCGAAAAGTTCTATTCCTATATATTTTATCTGTTAAATAAGCCTTTTATTAAAAGCCTAGTCACAAAGTAGCAGTCATACGGCCCTTTCAATAAATTACATGTTTTAAAGTTGTATGAAAGGCTCCTGGCGGTCACTCCTCAGTTTAACATTTGCAGAAGAGCAAAGGAAGAACATTCTTTAGTTATGGTGGATTTTCCTTCGCAAAAAAAATTCCGCGGCCTCCGAGCATTTATGCATGAAATTTTAGTTGAGCCCTGGGCTGTCCGAGGGGATGGTCAAGGAAGAAATTGAACGAGATATTATTACTAGGATGTGTAAATTAAGTAATTGCTTGTCTGTTCGTCGCAGGAAAAAGAGTAACATCTTAAAGAAGAATGTTGTTGGTCCAGAGCCTTAGTGGATGGACTGTGGAGTTTTACAGCTATATTGGGCAGTATTCAGTTACAATATCACTGGAAGAATTCAGAGTTGTGGAGCTCAAAGATGTCGAAGATCTAACAACCAGGGAAGTTGCCAGTCGTAGAAAAATGGTTAGACGTCTTATGGAACTAAATATCGAAATGAATACCCAGCCATTTCTATGGTCCTTTTTACGACACCCTTGCTAATAATGATTAAAGCCTCAAGACATGGTACAAGTGGAAAGGCATGTTTCCTTAGGATACTTTAAGGCCCTGTTTATATGAGGAAAAACACCTCACCTGCCAGACCCGGAACTGAGAGGCGAGGTAGATTTCAGTCACTGTTTATATGAGATTTTTCACCTCACCTGTCAGCCCCGGGGCTGAGAGGCGAGGTGGAGTAAAGTCTCTCTTCCGTGAAATCTGATCGAACTGACCAATAAAAATCAACGAATAATTTCAATTTACCTCACCATACCGGTGGTGTTTCGTTTATATGGAAAAATGTCACCTCACCCAGGTGAGATCCCACCTCTGGTGAGGTGGGATTTCACTATACCGGTGGTGTTGCGTTCGTCATGTAAACGCGAAATGAAAATACAACGGATTCTATGGGAAGGTGGAATCTCACCTCTTAGCCCCGGGTCTGGCAGGTGAGGTGTTTTTCCTCATATAAACAGGCCCTAAGATGGGTGAGTGGGAATGCAGTGCAAAGCAGGTAATTTAACCGGCCCTTTTTAAATCGAATTGTCACTATTTGCAAGAAATTTGGTCGACATTCCTAGTCCAACATCCATCATACCATCGCCAGACTTGTTCTATAAAGCACTCTGTTGGTGAAGTCTCTGCAACAGTCCTACTAACTGCAACGGTTTTAAGACACTTTGTATATATTATCACTGGAAATTGGGTAGATTTGAATATTAATTATTCTAGGGCACTTGCATATATTGTTTGATTTTATTTATTACAAGTATTTATCTATGAATCTGTATATACCAGGTTGTATTTTCTGTAGATTTGGTTGAATATGATCTGACATCCTGCAAATTACTTTCTGTTTTGCTTTTTTCTGGAGTTCCTTCTATTATTCTACTGCAGTAGAACTACCAGTTTACCTCTTTCGCTAATTTAGCATTAAGAATTGAAAATTTTGCGAAAAAAGCAATGCTCTACGCTTACTTTTTTCGCTAAATTTGGCTGTTTTTGAAAATCCTCATTTTTATCAGAAAGCAGGGCTATAGGCTTACCTATTTCGCTAAAATTGATTGTTTTTGAAGGTGCTCGGTTTTTATCAGAAAGCAAGGCTATAGGCTTACCTTTTTCGCTAAAATTGATTGTTTTTGAAGGTGCTCGGTTTTTATCAGAAAGCAAGGCTATAGGCTTACCTTTTTCGCTAAAATTGATTGTTTTTTAAGGTGCTTGGTTTTTATCAGAAAGTAAGGCTATAGGCTTACCTTTTTCGCTAAAATTGATTGTTTTTTAAGGTGCTCGGTTTTTATCACAAAGCAAGGCTACAGGCTTACCTTTTTCGCTAAAATTGATTTTTTTTCTGAAGGTGCTCGGTTTTCATCAGAAAGCAAGGCTACAGGCTTACCTTTTTTGCTAAAATTGATTGTTTTTGAAGGTGCTCGGTTTTTATCAGAAAGCAAGGCTACAGGCTTACCTTTTTCGCTAAAATTGATTGTTTTTGAAGGTGCTCGGTTTTTATCAGAAAGCAAGGCTACAGACTTACCTTTTTCGCTAAAATTGATTTTTTTTCTGAAGGTGCTCGGTTTTCATCAGAAAGCAAGGCTATAGGCTTACCTTTTTCGCTAAAATTGATTGTTTTTGAAGGTGCTCGGTTTTTATCAGGAAGCAAGGCTATAGGCTTACCTTTTCGCTAAAATTGATTGTTTTTTAAGGTGCTCGGTTTTTATCAGAAAGCAAGGCTATAGCCTTACCTTTTTCGCTAAAATTGATTGTTTTTGAAGGTGCTCGGTTTTTATCAGAAAGCAAGACTATAGGCTTACCTTTTTCGCTAAAATTGATTGTTTTTTAAGGTGCTCGGTTTTTATCAGCAAGCAAGGCTATAGGCTTACCTTTTTTGCTAAAATTGATTGTTTTTGAAGGTGCTCGGTTTTTATCAGAAAGCAAGGCTATAGGCTTACCTTTATCGCTAAAATTGATTGTTTTTTAAGGTGCTCGGTTTTTATCAGAAAGCAAGGCTATAGCCTTACCTTTTTCGCTAAAATTGATTGTTTTTGAAGGTGCTTGGTTTTTATCAGAAAGTAAGGCTATAGGCTTACCTTTTTCGCTAAAATTGATTGTTTTTTAAGGTGCTCGGTTTTTATCACAAAGCAAGGCTATAGCCTTACCTTTTTCGCTAAAATTGATTGTTTTTGAAGGTGCTCGGTTTTTATCACAAAGCAAGGCTATAGCCTTACCTTTTTCGCTAAAATTGATTGTTTTTGAAGGTGCTTGGTTTTTATCAGAAAGCAAGGCTATAGGCTTACCTTTTTCGCTAAAATTGATTGTTTTTTAAGGTGCTCGGTTTTTATCAGAAAGCAAGGCTATAGCCTTACCTTTTTCGCTAAAATTGATTGTTTTTTAAGGTGCTCAGTTTTTATCAGAAAGCAAGGCTATAGGCTTACCTTTTTCGCTAAAATTGATTGTTTTTTAAGGTGCTCGGTTTTTATCAGAAAGCAAGGCTATAGGCTTACCTTTTTCGCTAAAATTGATTGTTTTTGAAGGTGCTCGGTTTTTATCAGAAAGCAAGGCTATAGGCTTACCTTTTTCGCTAAAATTGATTGTTTTTGAAGGTGCTTGGTTTTTATCAGAAAGCAAGGCTATAGCCTTACCTTTTTCGCTAAAATTGATTGTTTTTGAAGGTGCTTGGTTTTTATCAGAAAGCAAGGCTATAGGCTTACCTTTTTCGCTAAAATTGATTGTTTTTTAAGGTGCTTGGTTTTTATCAGAAAGCAAGGCTATAGGCTTACCTTTTTCGCTAAAATTGATTGTTTTTGAAGGTGCTTGGTTTTTATCAGAAAGCAAGGCTATAGGCTTACCTTTTTCGCTAAAATTGATTGTTTTTGAAGGTGCTCGGTTTTTATCAGAAAGCAAGGCTATAGGCTTACCTTTTTCGCTAAAATTGATTGTTTTTGAAGGTGCTTGGTTTTTATCAGAAAGCAAGGCTATAGCCTTACCTTTTTCGCTAAAATTGATTGTTTTTGAAGGTGCTTGGTTTTTATCAAAAAGCAAGGCTATAGGCTTACCTTTTGCGCTAAAATTGATTGTTTTTGAAGGTGCTCGGTTTTTATCAGAAAGCAAGGCTATAGGCTTACCTTTTTCGCTAAAATTGATTGTTTTTTAAGGTGCTCGGTTTTCATCAGAAAGCAAGGCTATAGGCTTACATTTTTTGCTGAAATTTGATATTTTCAAAGTCCTCGTTATCATTAAAACGTAAGGCTATATGCTTACCTTTTTCGCAAAAATTGGCTGTTTGAAAAAGTGCTCATTTTGCACCAGAAGGTAAGGCTATAAGGTTACCCCGAAAATTACCTATTTTTCTGAAATTGGATGCTTTTAGAAAGTGCTCGTTTTTAAACGCAAAAGTGACAAGGCTTACCATATTTTGGAACAATTGCCTATCTCCAAGAGTAACCAACTTCGTGTGATGGAAATACCTGATATCAACAAACACTGAAGATTTCAAGAAAAAATCACAAAACGAAGTCACTGTATTTAAAAGTAAAATATACATTATTTCAAAAATGTTTCACAAAGGTACAGGCATGTTATAAATCTGAGAATAACAGTCTTTGTAATAGTCCTTGAGTTCTTCCTTTTCTTTGACCAGGACAACACTGGTTGGGCGTTTTGTCTGGCTTGCCAATCCCAAGTCCTTGTAAAGAAAGAAATGACAAATAACCATGGGGCTTGAATCTTTTGCAAAACTTTAAAATTAAATGTGTAACATGTTATTGCAAATTATTTCCATTGAATAGATCATAGGGAACATTTGACCATTTGCTATAATTGCAGAAATAGCATCTTTCATATTGCCACTATTTTCAGAGTTTTAGCATGTTTCAAATTTCTGCCATTTTCAAAGTTGTGACATCACTTAATTGATAAATTGTAAACTATAAAAAGCTACATATTCTGCTTGCTACCATTCTGTAGAACTTAAAAAAATGAGTATTTCTCATATTGGTCATTTTGACTTTCATCAACCAGTTCAATTCATGATGCTTTTAATCTAATACCCCTTTGATACATCCTTTTATAAAGATTGAAATAGTAATTCCAAGAATAGTGAGGATATCCACTCTTTCTGGAAATATGGTGAACAACCAAAAGTTCCCTTTTATCTTTTTCGTTGGTCAAATTAGGAAATATTTTGCACAGCTAATTTTCACGTTTTGCAAAGGCTTCAGCCCTACTGCATAGTGATAAATATGGCTGTGAGAGCCTTTTCTCTGAGATTAGCTGTCATTTTGTAAAGACAGCAGTAAAGCCAACAGCTGTACTTTTCATCAAAGTGGCTGCCTTTCTAAATTTTCTGGTTTTTTTGCAGCATGTAAGGCTGTTTCTGAAAGGTTAGCAGACAACATCTCCACTCAGTTTATAGGCAGTTGTTTGACAATCTGATACTGATGATAACCTCACTAACCATATGTATCACCTTACTTTACGGTGAAAAATTGGCAGTTTGAAAACAGCTCATTGCAACAGGAAAGGCAAGCCTATATATATATATATTTATTTACAACAAAGAAACAATAAATTGGATACTAATAGTGCGGATGAAAAACGAACGAGAAATAAACAAAAAAGGAGATGTTTTTAGCACACTAAGGCCTTTCAAGTTAATGCTATCATCAGAGTGTGACTGACAATCTGAATCGAACTTTTTATAATATATTACGAGGATTAACATGTTTACATAATGACACCATTTAACACTTCTATCGTCTGTCATTATGTAAACATGTTAATCCTCGTAATATATTATAAAAAGTTCGATTCAGATTGTCAGTCACACTCTGATGATAGCATTAACTTGAAAGGCCTTAGTGTGCTAAAAACATCTCCTTTTTTGTTTATTTCTCGTTCGTTTTTCATCCGCACTATTAGTATCCAATTTATATTTATTTATATACATAACATAATTTATAACATAACATATATATATATAACATAATTTATAACATAACATATATATATATATATATATATATATATATATATATATATATATATATATATATATATATATATATATATATATATATATATATATATAATTGTTTATGATTTGTACATGTAACCAAAGTGCTCAATGCATTTAGCAGAGCATTATAAACAGGTTAACACAGAAAATGAGAACCTTGTATTGCAACTAATAGTTTCACGTTGATACGATCATCAGGCAATAGTGCTACAAACTGTTAGAAGCTAGTATTTACGGGAAAGTCGGCACATCAGTTAAAACAGAAAACAATAGGGAGTAGTTTTTAGGGTTAATAGGATTAAGAGTGATAGTGTTAGAAAGTTCTAGTCAGAAAGTCCCACGTGACTTGGCCTTTGCGTGAAAGTTGCTAAGTAGAAATTTGTTTTGGTGTCGGCATTTGGATAAGAGTTCTGATCTGTTGTTTAGGAGGTCTGTCTGGTTTTCAAACGAGATGATCACAAAAAGATGCCTTCTTTGCCTCACTGAGAAGTTATCCATCATCTCGTTTGAAAACCAGACAGACCTCCTAAACAACAGATCAGAACTCTTATCCAAATGCCGACACCAAAACAAATTTCTACTTAGCAACTTTCACGCAAAGGCCAAGTCACGTGGGACTTTCTGACTAGAACTTTCTAACACTATCACTCTTAATCCTATTAACCCTAAAAACTACTCCCTATTGTTTTCTGTTTTAACTGATGTGCCGACTTTCCCGTAAATACTAGCTTCTAACAGTTTGTAGCACTATTGCCTGATGATCGTATCAACGTGAAACTATTAGTTGCAATACAAGGTTCTCATTTTCTGTGTTAACCTGTTTATATATATATATATATATATAGATTCTCAAGAAAAACACATTCGTTAAACGTTTCGGCGCAAGCCTTCATCAGTATGACTTTTCAAATTCAAATAGGCGTACATATAAATCCTAAATACAAAGAACTACGAAAACAATAGCCTAAGCGGGATCCTATTACATAAACTTTATTGTTAAAGGTGTAAGATAACGGTTATGTACAGAGGCGGCAGGAGGAAGATCAAAGAAAGCGCAGAGTATAGAGCCGCTAAAGTCGGCGTATTTGTCTGCCTCACAGGAGCTGGAAAATAAGTGCGTTAGAACAAAACAAACAATAGGAAGATCCAAGGACGGATGGGCAGAAAGAAATCCCTAAAGAACAGCGTGTGTCCCTAACGAAAGCTGAGGGCAAAAAATAAAAACAACACAACAACAAAAATGTGAACAAAAATAAAATCTATGTATCAACCTGCCTAGTGTTCAAACCCTTAGGGGCAAAGCAATCCAGCCGATACTGCCAGAAGCTTTCCCGCATCCTATTTCCCCCCGTTAGCCTATCGATTATCTTAACACTAATATCCTTCAGAAACCCGTGGTGGCCTTCTTCAGTAAAATGTCTGAAGAATTCCACCTGGGGTACTGAGGCCCCCGCATTAAACTTACGACTGCACGCCTTGTAATTATTAAACCTAAGCCTAAAAGGCGTGCAGGTGCTACCAACATATTGTACACCACAAACAGTACATTCCAACAAATACACAACATTTGACGAGTCACAATTAAACGAATAGTTTATCCTATATTCCCGGCTATCTATATTCGAATGAAAATGCTCACTATTTGTCATGACATGACACACTTGACAACGAGATTTACCACAACGAGAACATCCCTTCTTATCAGTCCCCCCAGTTCCCTCATTACTCAGCCTAGCCCTAACAAGTATATCCTTAAGGTTCTTACATCTCCTAAATGCTATTAAAGGTGGCTCAGGAAACACCTCCCTATGCTCCTCCGAATTCGTGAGCATAGGATGGAGTTTCCTGGCAACCTTCCCCAAACTATTGAGCGCTGGATGGTATGTCGTAACAAGTGGAACCCTTTCCTCCCTCCCTTGGTCATTGGTCCTATTTCCCGAATTCGCTAGAAGAGTTGTCCTATCCAACCTACGTACCCTATCTATTTGCTCGTTAACTAAAGACTCTTCGTAGCCCCTGTCCTTAAGCCATCCAGCCAACTCGCCTACCCTCTCCTGAAATTGGCGATCTTCAGAACATATCCTACGAAACCTAAGAGCCTGACCATAGGGGATCGCCTTTTTCGTATGCCAGGGGTGACAAGACTTCTTATGCAAGTACTGATGTGTATCAGTTGGCTTGCAAAACAAGTCTGTAGTAAGGACTCCCCCCTCCCCCCTACTAACCTGAACATCTAAGAAACTAATGCTATCCCGTGATTCCTCGCTAGTAAACTTAATGGTTTCGTGGCTACTGTTGAGATGACTGATGAAAGACTTCAACTTCTCTTCCCCGTGCGTCCAGATAAAGAAAACATCATCGATGAATCTCATCCAGACGAGGGGCTTGTCAGGTGAAGCTTCCAACAACCTCTCTTCCAACCGGGTCATGAAGAGATTGGCATAGGCCGGAGCGAACTTCGTGCCTATAGCCGTCCCCAATTTCTGCCTATAAAACCTATCATTAAATTCAAAATAATTATTCTCCAAGACCAAAGACGCCAACCCCACTAGGGTATCAGTAGCCACGCCCGGGTTTTCCCTTCTATCCAGCGCCTCCCTGATGGCCTCTAAACCCTCCCCGTGTGGAATGCTGGGATAGAGTCCCACAACATCAACTGTGCACAACAAAGCCCCCTCTGGTATCTTACCTAACTTACTTAGCCCAGATAGAAAGTGGTTAGTGTCCTTAACATAAGACCTACTTTGGCTAACCAACGGGTTAAGATGGTGGTCTAAATACTCTGAAATATGTTCTGTTATTGTACCACAATTGGAAATGACCGGTCGCCCCTTTACACTACTAAGACCCTTGTGGATCTTAGGCAACAAATAAAACCTACCTAACCTAGAATTTTCAACTTTCAAATACTCAGTCACTTCCTCTAAACCCGGGTCCCCCTCCCTCAGCTCCTTCAACCTAGAATTAATGGTCTTACCCAAATCTACCGTGGGGTCCACCTCTACTTCTTCATAAACCTGCCTATCGTCTAATTGTCGGTTAGCCTCACATATGTAATCCCCCCGATCCCGATCCCGATATATATATATAACATAATTTTTTGTGGAAAATGAGGCCATTCAGTAAAAGCTGATATTAGCATACAAGGTTTCATATTTCATATTAGTTTCAGTTTCATATTTAAAAATCTCACTACATACAAAATCCTTTAAACTGACAATTTACTGCAAATGATATAAATGACAAGATTTAAAGGATGAAAATGATAAACAATAGACTTACATAAAATTAATATTAAAGAAATAGGAGTTTGTAAGGTGTATGATTTTCTTAAGGTGGAGCTCTCTCATTAAGCTAATTGAGGAGAGAGCACCCCCTATGCCAAAACTCATCATTCAAAAATTTGAGATCTTTCAGTGTTTTGATTGTTCAATGTCAGGAAAAGCTACCTTGTTGAGTTATTTAGGACTGGTATTTGGCTGAGAAGAGCTGTTATTTCAGATCATGATGGAAAATCATTACCAAAGTAGACTGTTTGATATTTGATGGAAAGCTGTTCCAGGATTTAGCACCAACAATGAAAATTAAGAGTAGCAATAGACCTACTGTGTTACAGTATATAGCTATTCTATGAAAGATTCCAGAATGAGTGATAGTGCTGTACACTTTTATATAAAAAATCTGAGTGGTATTAGATTTTCTGTCACTTTGTGTACAATTAAAAATTCTACAACATTCATTCCAGATTCTTTGCTAGAAAAGCTAGAAGGTCTCTCCTTATGAGAGAAAGATTTGACAACAGGGGAATGGTTCTGTGGTAGTAAACTTGGCTAGAATTCTTTGAGTTGCTAGTTCAAGTTCCCATACTGTCAAACCTGTCATGCAGAGTCAGGAGATTCACCAACTTTCAGCAGATCCTGGCAAAAAGAATCACGAGGTAAGATCACGCTGAGTGGAAGGACTAGGACACCACTTTGATATCCTTTGCGTTTCAGTGTCTTAAAACTGCCTCTGGATGCTACAGCATAGCATACAGTAAAGACAGAAAAAAGATGATTTGAAAATGAAAACTGATGAAATTCACAAACCATTCTACTTGGGACATAGCAATATGGTACTTTGTTGTCTTCACAGAGAACAGGTAAATGAGAGATGACATCAATTGGGGATACATCACCTGCAAGCACCACAAACCTGTTGAATAAAACAAAATGAGTTCAAGGTGATTTCAAGTTGATTTCATAAAGCAGGCCTTAAATCTTTGGAAAGAATTCTATCTTGAATATGTATCTGTCTAAAATTACAACATTCTTTAAAATTTCAGGTTCTTTCTTTGAGATTGTGAAATGATCAAACTTTATCTTACCTTACCAGGTGAGCTATAAAGGATGCATGGCATAAGACCACTGTCTGTCCACTGAATATCACAGCAATGTAACCACAGGAAGCCCATATTACAGATTATTAGAAAAATATTTTGTTCAAGAAATTTGATTATTAGAAAAATATTTTGTTCAAGAATTATTTTACTTTCTTTCACATCCATTGTGTTGTTCTTCTTACGTCCCCTCCCATGTTGTTATTCGTGAAATAAAAAATTTGAAAGGAGCACAAGGAAACAAGGGAGCGAAAAGTAAAGCGAAAAGCGAGAAGAAAGAAAAAGAACAAGGACTGCAGCTTTCTTAGGCCATAGCCACAGCAACAGTTTTGTTTTCGCTCATTTCCGGATTCCTTTGCCCAAACCATTCAGAAAAGTCTCTAAAATCAAAGACCATACCCTATTCAACATACCTGATAGGTTTACTTTGAAAAGGTAACCATTTTTCAGCACCAAATTGAAGCAAATTTCTCTCAATATCGACGAGTTGCATTTTCTCTTCACTCGTGGAATTTTGGTCCGGGACAATTCAAAGGAGCCGACACTTCCAACGGTTTTCTGATTTGAACAGTTACCCCCGTCTTTTGCAGTCGTTGATCTTGTTGCAACTAAAAAACTGCAAAAGACGGGGGTAACTGTTCAAATCAGAAAACCGTTGGAAGTGTCGGCTCCTTTGAATTGTCCCGGACCAAAATTCCACGAGTGAAGAGAAAATGCAACTCGTCGATATTGAGAGAAATTTGCTTCAATTTGGTGCTGAAAAATGGTTACCCTTTCAAAGTAAACCTATCAGGTATGTTGAATAGGGTATGGTCTTTGATTTTAGAGACTTTTCTGAATGGTTTGGGCAAAGGAATCCGGAAATGAGCGAAAACAAAACTGTTGCTGTGGCTATGGCCTAAGAAAGCTGCAGTCCTTGTTCTTTTTCTTTCTTCTCGCTTTTTGCTTTACTTTTCGCTCCCTTGTTTCCTTGTGCTCCTTTCAAATTTTTTATTTCACGAATAACAACATGGGAGGGGACGTAAGAAGAACAACACAATGGATGTGAAAGAAAGTAAAATAATTCTTGAACAAAATATTTTTCTAACAATCAAATTTCTTGAACAAAATATTTTTCTAATAATCTGTAATATGGGCTTCCTGTGATGTAACCTGAATATCTTATTAAATATCCAGCATGTTCAATGCAATTTAGGAATTTTCCTGGCTGAAATACCACAATAGCCCTATTAAGCTCCTTCAAGGCTTATCTAATTTTTGATACTCTAGAGGGGGCTTATCAAAAGGGTGCTATTGACAAAATCAAATGATGAGGATAATAATATTCAGTTCTTCTACCAATATTTTGCAGATTCAACATACAATTTTAAGAGCAGTCAAATACATAAGTTTGGTGCATTCTATGTTCCAAGCACTATGAAAACCAACAAGCGAGCTTGTCTAGCGAAATACATAAAAAAAAGTTGGTAATTTCTGGAATTTGATGTAAGTAGGGGAGCTAATAGAGATGGGGCTTATTTAAAATCCAAGCTCTATGGAGAAGGGCTTATTATGAGCTTTTACTGTACACCAGCTGACTTTACATATGCGTCTAGGCATTCTTTTGGGAAGAAAAATGATGCTAGCTTTCCTTGCACTACAACAGTTCTCTTCCCAAAAAGTTGCATTGTTTGTTTGTTTTTTTTTCAATTTGTTTTTAGTGGGCTGGTCAGGATTTCTAGCTACTGAAAGCTAATTTAAGCCCACTGTGCATGCCGCAGGACCCCTAGTTTAACGTCCCTTCCGAGTGACGACGAGGTGAGTTGTGATGTCAGGCCTTCGAGGTCACCCATCTGGAGTTTGACCTCACTCGACCAAGCTTAACTTCAGTCACCTGACGAAGACTAAATTTAGATGACTAAATTGGAGCATTTAGATGACTTTTAAAGCTGCCAACTGATGTTCTGATCACTTTCTTCTGCAAATGCTTGCAAAAACTGCGTTTAAGCACCTACCCAGTTTCTTTCTTTCTTAGTGCTTTTCCAACTTCTTTCACTCCCCGCCTGAGACTCTTTTCCTTTGAAGCTAGAAAAATTAAAATTGTAAATTCTCAATTTAATCTCCAGTCATAGCCACATGACAAACACCAAAAGCAAACCACACTGATAATATTTTGGTAATGTCTAAGAATTGATTGTTTAGTGTGATCCTTACTGATTTCAAGACTTCAAGTGCAAGGGTGGCACCAAAAGTCTTCTGACTGTGGGACAGGAGCTTCTGACAGGAGGGCTAAAAATGACTAAGAAGGCTGTTTTTTTTGTATGTAGCTTTGCCAAATAATCTCCAACAAGAACTCAAAAGTTGCTCCAATGGACTGATGCTTCCAATGGGAGGGCCTGTACCCCTTAAGCCCTCACCTGGTGCCACCCACTGTTCAAGTGCAATCTGCACTAATTCCCTGTGCTATGCAAAAGCAATACGCGAAGTTTGTTATACTGTACGTACGTAGACCAACAATGGAAATTTCCTACAAACAGAAAGAAAATTTGCCTTCCAAGTTGAATTAACATTTAGAACTGGGGAGAATATTACGGCAAGTCCTCAAATAAGCCACCCCCCCCCAAGGGCTCAATAGCTAAAAGTTACCAGGAATGATTTTCTTCTTTTGCTTGAAGCTGTGGGTCAGTATGCTTAACAGCAGCCAGTCTGCATTACGTAAATTTCGTCCAACACATGCTTACGCCAGTAATTCAGTATATAGCATAAAAAAAGATTATGCCAAAATGTCAAGTTAAATAACTTGAGTTTCCAGCAGCTGAAACAGTATAAATTTCACGCCATTAGTGCCGGGCAATTTTCCTTCATGCTGCTCTGCCACATAAATGTGGCGGCGGCGGCAGCAGTTGGAATGCACACTGGAACAGCAGCTATATATCTTGGGATATATACTCCTTTTGAGGCAATATCCTTACCCAAGTACATTGAAAAAACACAAAAAAAGAAATTTAAAAAAGAGAATCATAAGCATTCATAAAATGACACAAAACAGCTCCTATCAAACAGAGTTATCAAAAACCAAAATATTTCCGCCCATGCATTGCATTGTCATTGGGGCTTATTCAAGGGTTGGGCTAGCCTACGCGTAGACCCATTATTCCAAAAGAAGAAAGGGTCTACGAAACAAAGAGCAAAAGCTTGCTACGGCCGCCCAATTAAATATTCTAATCCTCTTTTCAAATCATGTGTGAAACACGTGTAAACAAAGGCTGCATAAATTAAGTTTCCAGAAATCCAGAAACCTCGTAGCAAGCTTTTGCTCTTTGTTTCATAGACCGTTTCTTCTTTTCGAATAATAGGTCTACGCGTAGGCTAGGGTTGGGCTTGCTCACTTCACAAAAAATGTTTTTGGGTGGGGGCTTATTTGAAAAGTATGATTTGTAATAATAGCTGGCATCATATCATCAGCAGGACCTCTACCTTTTTTGATAGTTTTGAATAACTTTTTTGTCAATTTCTTGCTGGCAAGAGGTTTCGAAATGATGCTTATTTGCTTCACAAGTTCTTCATACGGTGGTCTTTCACTGTTTTCTTCTTCCATCGTTTTATCTTGCGTCGTATCAGCCTCTCCAGCGTCCTTGTCCTTTGATTTTGTCTTCCCCATCTTTCTGTTTTGCTTAGGCCCTACGTCGCCGCACATGGGATTCTCTTTATCAAGCTGAGGCTGACAATTGTCTCCTCCACAGCTACTACCCGGTGGGTACCAGACTCCAACCTGGTTTCCAGGGTACTGTATTTGAAGAAGTCTGACAAATTTTCGACGGCAGACAAAGCTCTTGCGGATGCGCGAACATTCACAAATTTGATTCAAAGGGTACAAAATGCTGCCTGCTATCAAAAAACAAGAATAGTTATGTGGTTCAGAAGCTGGAGGTTAGCCATACACGTTTTTTTTATAAGAAACTGGTTTATAAGAAACTAGTACTAAGATGGCCAAAATTTTAAGAAACTCTAGTACTATGTCTGAGAAGTACTAAGAAACTTTTCAAAGTTAAAAGCATGAATTTTATAGCAAATAGATCGTTGAACCTTTATTATTGGGCAATATTACCTAACCATTTGTGTTTCAACATAACAGAACACTGTTTATTCCTATATGATGTTTTGAATATCAAGAAACATATCTGTAGCAGTGTTAGCGACCACATTGACAATTCATGCATTCAAAAAATAAGAAACCAATTAAGAAACTTTTAGTACTAAAATGGACAAAATTTCTTGTTAAATTAAGAAACTGTTAGTACTATGGCCTGATCCTAGTTTCTTATAAAAAAACGTGTAGCATACCCTGGGTACCAGAGCCAAAAAATAATAAAAAGAAAAAAACAAGGAAGGAAGAAAGTTGGGCCTCCTTTCTTCCTTCTCTCTTTTCCTCTTACCAATTTCCTTTCATCTAAATTTTGAGGCTCTGGTACCCAGAGTAGCCATAGCACAATTTTCGTGTAGTTTTCGTGTAATTCGCAAAATAATGCTCAGCTTCCAAACCATTGACATTCTAGCAGCAGATTTTATCTTCATTCGTTTGAAAAAAAATTATAGTTAAGCTGACTTCAAACGATGGCATTTCTAAAATGGCAACAAAATTGACGGTGCCAAAGTCTAAACTGGTGTTACGACACCAAAAACAATAGAGACTTCGACGGCTTTTACCTCTTTGCAATATCTGCCACAACGAGGCATGATTTTGGTGATAAAGAAACAACGAATCAGAATCAAGCAGCCTCAGTTCAAAAGCGTAGGAAAATGGTCGGTTTTCATCGTTTTCAGGTGTTCACCCGGTGTTCACATGACACTTTTCAAATTTTGCCGCTTAGACTTCCATTGTCGTCCAGTGCCCCTTGCGAGCACACTGCAATTTAGAAAAAACAAATTTGAGCTGAACAGAAAATACGAATCCACACAACAGTAGTGTAGCTGACAACAGTTCAACTATAGTGAAAACTTTCAGTCATTTCAGCTACTGCGGTTTGGGTCCATGATTTCCACTAACCTGGGGGGGGGGGAGGGGTACATGCGGTATACCTCAAGGTTCCTGCTTAGGACCTCTCCTATTCATCATATACCTGAACGACTTAGAGCACTGTTTGAAATTTTCCCAAGCTAGTATCTATGCTGATGATACCAATGTAACGATCGCATCGGACGACATAGAAAAACTGGTCTTCGAGGCGCAACAGGAATTGCTCAACCTTTCTGAGTGGATGAGAATAAACAAACTAAGTCCTAACCCCGCAAAGACAGAATACATGATTATAGGCCATTCTCATAAAGTAAACATGTTGAATATTTCGAATGCCCTCATGTTAAACGACTCAGTTATCAAACGTGTCACAAAGACGAAATCGCTAGGTGTAACTGTCGACGAGAACCTAAAGTGGGATGAGCATTTCAATACTGTTAAGGGTAAAATATGTGGTGGACTTGCATCGTTAAAGAAATTAAAAAATATAATTCCCCAAAGCAAGCTGTGTAGTGTCTATTACGCTATCGTTGAGAGCCATCTACGTTATGCCAATGAAATTTGGGGCAGTCTTCCAAAAACGAAGCTTGATACTCTCCAACGCTTACAGGACAGGGCCCGATCAATAGTTGAAAACGCCAGATATAAGGATAACTGGTCATGTGACTGGCTGAGCGTTGAAAATATAATTCGATTTGATAGGTCGGTCATGACATATAAGATAAGGAACAAATTAAGCCCTGAAAGCTTCTGGGACAAATTTCAGCAAAGATCCTTGCAGTCAAACTATGCAACAAGGAACTGTAGAGATCTTCAGATTCCCAGATTAAACACAGAACATGCGAAAAAGAGTTATCGATATTCTGCTATTAAAATCTGGAACGATATTCCAGTTGCTATTAGAGAACTCCCGACGATAATTCGCTTTAAGAAAGAACTAAAGGAGTACTTGAAGAGCTGACAGAAAACACCAGTCTAATTAAAAAACACGACCCCCTGGAAGAACAGCATCATAGGCTAGTTTTAATGTAGATTATTTCCTTATTTAATTAAGCTGAAGGGATTTGTTTCGTGTATAAATAATGATATATGATATGATATGATGATGACTCGTGAATGGAGTGGAGTTTGACGCCCGGTTTTCTTTTTGTGTCATCCGCTATAGAAATGGGAGCAAATACAGTAAAATCCCGCCTTAAACCCAAGTTTTGATTTCAGCCTATTGTTCTCCCTTAATTACAGCATTGCTTTCCTATAGTTCTTGCAAAATGGGTTTCTCAAACGGTACACGTTTTTTTTATAAGAAACTAGGATCAGGCCATAGTACTAAAAGTTTCTTAATTTAACAAGAAATTTTGTCCATTTTAGTACTAAAAGTTTCTTAGTTGGTTTCTTATTTTTTGAATGCATGGATTGTCAATGTGGTCGCTAACACTGCTACAGATATATTTCTAGATATTCAAAACATCATACAGGAATAAACAGTGTTCTGGTATGTTAAAAACACAAATGGTTTGATAATATTTCCCAATAATAAACGTTCAACGATCTGTTTGCTATAAAATTCATGCTTTTAATTTTGAAAAGTTTCTTAGCACTTCTCAGACATAGGTAGTACTAGAGTTTCTTAAAATTTCGGCCATCTTAGTACTAGTTTCTTATAAACCAGTTTCTTATAAAAAAAAACGTGTAGTTTCTCAAAGGCAGAACTTGAATGTAGTGGTTTTGGAATTTCAAAATTAGGCAGAAAGTTTTGGGTCATAACCCAGGTTTGCTGAAACTTTGGCTACCTCTGCAATTAGAAAGATAAATAAGAAAATAATGCGTAATTCAACATCCGTCACCAATTGGTTAGCTACTGGAAGTATACAAATGCGCTGGACGCACAACAATCTATATAGTATAAAGCACTATTGCAATCACTATACTACTTAGTAAAAAGATATCTATTTACAATACGTTTACAAAAATCTCACAGAGAAACATCGGATCTCATCTAGGCCACTTCGACGTGTATCCGTCTTTTTTGATAACGCATCTTATCTTATCCTTGTGAGAAGGATCCGTGTCTGCATGAGGAGAGTTTTCGGGAATATCCTCGTCCACAGGAAATGCTGTAATATTTGAAATTCGATATTCGGTAACGATGCTCGATAGTCGAAATTCGACGAGTAAACAAGCCAAAGAAAAGCCTCTCGTGTGATCCCCAAAGTAGCGAGCGCATGTTCTGGTGCCTGGTAAATCGATGCTGTGACGTAAGCCTTTCAGAATAGCTCCACTTTCTCCCGCGTTTACGAAAAGCTTCGTTTTCGGTCACCGAAAATGCCATGTGCGTGTGGGACGCGAACCCAAAACGGATGAAAAAGATGCTTTTTCAAAATCTCCAGATACATGTGGAAGGGGCCTCATAGACCAGCTACTTAATTTAAAATACCAAAGATCACGACTGCTCGTAAAACAAAATAAGATCATCTTTTGAACATGAACATGACTGAAATTCAAAGTTCGTTCAATAACAAATTTAAGGTTTCCTTGCTACATTCTACATCGTGCTACATTCTACAGCGGTGGCTGCGCCAATTTCATTAAGACAGAGCTGATAAGGTATCATCTGGGAGGAATGTCAATTACCTGCAAGACCTCCAATACTATCCAGTCCATTAGCTCACGTCTGCGATAGAGACTCTACTACCAAAGAAGTCAAATTGGTGGGCAGCTAAATTGAACAGAATCTTTTACAATGGATTTAAAGAATTAATGGAGCTTGTAGAACCAGAAGGGTACGTGAAGATAAAGTCTGGTGGCTGCCCATAAAGTGTCCACTGTTTATCAAAATTTTGTCGGACTTAGGGCTGATTCCTGCTGGAAAGGCTGACTTTTGCAAATTTTCCAACTTTAGGGGGGCTGCTCAGTCACCCTCCCAACGCCTCAGCTGGTACGCTTATGTGTAGCACGCACTGTCTGCATTTACAACACTGTGTTCATAAGGGAGGTTTGACTAATTAAATTAAGCCGGAGGTAGGTTTGACTGTTTCTGGCCTCTGAACATGAGTTAAATTGTTATGCTCATCGAACCATATGAATTGTGTTTTATAACCCATGATTTCACAAGTCCAAACACATTGATCTTACCATGCTTGATTTGGAGTGACGACACAGATGAATCGCCCGTGAAGAAACAACCTTTGAGATATGTGACTACAAATGGGTAGATTTCAAAGAGTGTCAGATGAGATAGCAAAACCAATCAAGAAAGAAGTGACAATTTTGGTGTTGATTCTTGGCTAATCAATATTTCTCCGTCTAAACAAGGCTTCAAGGACAGGTAAACTAACAAACATAGACATAAGGGGAAGCCTTTCAGTCCACAGACACAGGAGTGCTCGTATATCTGTCCCCAGCAGTACTTTAAGCCTGCTCGATCAATTTAATGAATGTGTCCGACAAATAACAGGGTAGTCAATGAAAATGTCATGTAATACGCTACTGTTTCCTAAATGTTACAGAAATAATGTTGGATAACGTCTTGTCTGATCGACGACTTGTTTGATTTGATTACAAATCTACCTGGCTTAAATCAGTCATGCCTTTCCAAGCTAATGGAAGTTTTCTGGAGGAAAACCTTTTCTAAAACTTGCAAAAGCGATTGACGACGATCATTTTCTGTCGGTTTTCCTGCCTTACCACGATGATAATAGCATGTGTTGAGAAGTCTTATCCTCCTGGAGAAAGGATGCCCCGGAATAAATCGATCATGTTCATGCGGATAAAATTTCAGCCTTCTCAACAAGAAGGCAACATGTCCCAGCGCGTTCAAATCGTGGCTGTAACGCAGAAATTTAAAGTCAACTAAATTGTGATTTCAGGATAACTTTGATGTTTCTTGACAGGGTTTTCCCCATAAAATGCTTCATGACCTCATTACAGAGAGGTCGATTAAAGTCTAATTGAAGACATTGGGCATCAAACAAGTAGCTGCCAATACTATTGCTCAGACGCGAAGGGAACGGCAGTCTTTCGAATAGCATCCACTTTTTTATTCATTTGGGAATTGGTGTAGTCTTTTGGCATTTCAAACTGCTAAACAATAAACTAAATTAAAACATGTCAAATTAGTTGGTACTCTGTTCTCTAAGAAAAGATCAAAGTAACAAGGGCAGATTTTGTAATACAATAGCATCAGTTACTTTGGTTCGCACCTCAATTCAAAGCGATTAACCAATGCAGACAAACGAAATTCTCTCAAGCAGAAATTGAAAACAAACGAAGCCGCAAAGCTGCCCTGAAACCAGTACGGCGAACTCTCGTTTGGTGCGGGCGAAGAAAAGTTTTTAAGAGAAGGCATGTGCTTATAACAAAAGAAGAAGGGTAAATCTAAAGTTCTGTCTCGCGGATTTTGTTTGTTTGATTTAGAAACCGAGCAGAGGGCATTACAATTTTGGCATATTTATTGCTCAGATGTGCACAGTCACTCCTCAGCTCCTGAATCAACTAAACAAAATCCACGAGACAGAACTTTAGATTTATCCAGCTTCTTTCGTTATAAGCACATACCTTCTCTTAAAAACCTCCCTTCGCCCGCACCAAACGAGAGTTTGCCGTACTGGTTTCAGGGCAACTTTGCGGCTTCGTTTGTTTTCAATTTCTGCTTGAGGGAATTTCTTTTGTCTGCATTCACTAATCGCTTTGAATTGAGGTGTGAACCAAAGCGACTGATGCTATTGTATTACAAAATCTGCCATTGTTGATCAAAGTACAAAAATTACAACGATACACCCAATCCATTGGGAGATCAGGGAAAAAGCAACTTCTGCAGGATTAGAAACAATGGGGGCTATTTTTTGAATGCCTAAGGTAAACGGACCTAGCCTGTGTCCCAGACCACTTCCAAACATTTTTTGGAAGTGTTCTGGGACACAGGCTAAACGGACCTTGCATTTCCAAAAAATCTAACAATCTCAAAACCTCTCTCATACTGGTGCCAAGAACAGCTCCCACACATGAAAAGCACCGCAAAGCTTGATCACAAGTCTTAGACCAATTTTAACAATGTTTTTGTTTGGCTTGTAGACCAAGGACCAGAGTGTTTTGCCAGATGCCTGGTTATTTAATTTTGCAGAGTTCTTATGGACTCAATAACTAATTGGAGTGGAGACTAAAACTTTTACAGTCAACTGGGTCAAAAAATTCTCGTACTAACGACAATAAAAAATCAACTTTTTTACATCCCTGAAATAAGAAACTATGTTTCATCAAACTGAAACAGGTTCTTAATTACTGTACAAGGTGCATAATTTAGGAAAAATGGCCTCCAGGTTCTTTTGTGTTAGGATCTTATTTGCAGGGATTTACTGTAGAGGAGAGGGTAGACTTAATGTGGTTCTTTGACATTGTTCACTATTTCCAATCTGACTTTTCAAATTCTTTGATAACTATCCAACTCAATGAGCAATACTCAGACTTAGTTCAAAAAGGTGGAATTTCAGTCTTCACAAAACCCCCTTTGACCTCTATTACTGCAGCAGTTGTATCCTCTGATATTGTGAATCAATTACAGATCATAAGCAGGGGGCATAGGTGGTAAATCATAGGCAGCAGGTAAATCAGGTAAATCATCATACATTAGTTCCATTGCCATTTCATTCTCTGCATCCCTGTTTCGCTTCTCACATGTGCATTGCAAGAGGTTAAGAGTTGTGGCAACAACTGCATTAACACCAGCTCCAATAATCAAATAGAATGCAATACTCAGGCTCACTTTTACTTTGACACCAGCCTTTACATCGTAGTTTTCAACTTCAAGCACTACCAAATAGCATACAATCATGATTGTAACACACAAAAGCACTAAAATACAAATAAATGCAATCAGTTAGCTAACAGAATACAGTAGTTTGTGCTATGCTACTTTCTGAACAATAAATCAGAGATATACTTCAACTTTTTAAACGTTTTGACTTTCATCTTCTTCAGTAACATCTTTCTGAATGAGTAACAACTTCTGAATGAGTAGAGATGAAATTTGGAGAATTTGATCATGGCCAAAAATTCCAACCCTGATATTAGCTTTGGCAATGTCATGAACCAAGTAACTGTTCTCAGCTTACAAAAAGCAAGCTAGGCGGAAGCAGAGTATGACAGTTTTCAACATGATCTCAGGTGGGACACTCTGCAGACTGAATAGCAGGAGAGGAGGAATAAATTTTAACAGTCAGTTGGGATAAATGATCTTGATAAGGAGCACCAAAGAATCAAGTTTATCACCGTTGCAAATAAGAACATATTTTCATCAATCTGAAACTAGTTCATGAGGAGCATAACTTCAGAAAAACAGCCTGCATGTTCATAACTTTTGCAGGTTCTGTAGGGATTTACTGTAGGAAACATGTATGTGAAATAACTTTTGGCAGTTTATGAAAATTACCATACTGGGTGAGTCAAGCAAAGTTTATGCATTTGGCAGGCTGTGGAAAAAAGTATATATGAGGCTGATATTCAAAACTGAAATGTTATCTATCAGTCAAAGGCTAAATTATATGAGAAAATATTGTTTGGTATCAAACATGGAAGAGATGTCTATTGCAATGCACTGGCTATTTTAGACATCTACCATAAAATGGCATGTTAATTTACAAAATCAACATTTTCATTTTCGTCTGACACTGGTCATGGCCAATCATTAGACAAGATTGTGTCACTTCTTCCATTTCAACTTTATTCCACATATACATAAGTAAAATTTACTTGGCAGATGGTGTGGAGGTGTAGGAAGCCCAAGAGACAAACAGAGGAAAAGTTGTGAAGGGAAGACTGTCATCGATGATTGTCACTATCATGCATCATTGATTTCATCGTTCTCATTGCTGTACAATTTAGTAAAAAAATGGCTATGGATCATTGTATTTATGAGAAATTTTGATGTTTCTATCAAATAAGAGTGTTGATACATGTACTTACCACATCTGCAAAGTTAAAAAGTAACTACTGTATTTCCTGCTTTCTGTGGATGCGCACTTTTTTGACAAAATGTGCAGTTTTTCTCTTTTTTCGAGGTGAAAAGCTGTGCATCGTTTTTTTTTGCTTACAAATTTTAGAAGCGGCAATTAGTCTTAACTTTTATGCTATTTCTACTGTACTCTGAGTACAAAACAAAGGGGAGTGAGAATAATCAGGGGGGTTGGAAATGGTTTGATATAACACTAACTGGGGGATTGGAATAATTGGGGGTGCTTGGAGACATAAAAACTAGTCTTTTTCTTAGTGAACAGGTATCTTTTACATATTTATGTGCACAGTGATGTTATGGTACTTTTGAACACTGGTTCTGTTGAATGCACTTTTTGAGACTTTTACTTGCGTTTATTCAGAAATTATGTTTACTATCATTTCATTGTTCCAAAAATTGATAAAAGGGGGGTTGGAATAAGAGCGGGTGAGGGGGTTGGAAAATTTTTCAAAATTAATAAATGGGGGGGGGACGATTATTCGGTACTTGAGAGTATGCAGCCTTGGGGGCCATAAGTGACCGCATCGATATCTCATTGATAACTCAAATTTTTGGGTGGGAGAGGGAAACCTTTTGAAAAGTGTGCACTATTCCCCCCATTTGACCTATGATCAGAAATTTAGCAACTTTAAGAAAACTATGCGCCATATGGTTGCGGTAACTCTCAGGAAATGTTAAAAAAGGCACATCCTTCAATAAAAAATGGGGCTCTATTCCGTTAGTAGCACATTAATAGCAAAATAAACAATCAAAATTAAAGCCAATAAGAGCTTGTACAGTGAATGTTTTGTAAATATGCTGAAGTTTGCACCCAGTCATAATTGGATATTGAAACTGCATAACATAACCAAGTTGACATTTTCAGTTTTTGAAGTTTCTTGCGTAAACATGCAAATTAGCCCAAACTTACAAACTCCAAAAGAACAACAAAACAAACTCAATGAAAAGTGACTGAAAAGTTTCCACACAAATTGTGATGTTCTTTTACAAATGGATTGCACATACCTGCAAGTATATTTCCAGTTGCATTTTTTCTCAAAGATCTACATCCTTTGGCTGTGGTTCCCCAAGTGTCCAAAGCGAATTGGGCAATACTGAAAACAATCCCAAGGCTACAGCATGCTGCTATCAGTCTCATCTCAAACACCACATTTTTGTTCATGCAGAAATAGTCTGTTTGTAGAAAGAAAATATTAATTAAGTCATTATGCGATACAGAACTAGAAAATTGAGCTGTCCAAAGGACAGCTTGCTATGTACTTAAGGTCTGACAGGGAAGAAACAGAAAAAGAAACTGTGCGCCAATTACTTACAGCTTTATGGACAACCAAAACGGCACAAAATGCATAAAGCCTAGTGAATGGTTTTTATCATTTTCTCTCCTCAAAATTTATTGTTAACAACTCCTAGACCAAAATAGCATTTACGTTTCATCATGTTGCCCAATCAGTTGTTTTTAGACAACTGTTTACACAGTAAAGATTGAAACCATTGCCACAGAAGCTTGTAACTGATCTACATACAGATAAATTTCCTTCTTGCCCTGAGCAGGGCTTGGGATGTCAGCAGAGAGGAGGCAAACATCTTCTACTGGAAATTAGAAATCTTAACTCTAAAATCCAATCAACCAAAAAAATGCAATTATGGACCAACAAGTAACTGATCAAATTAAGAAATATTTGTCATTAGAGAATCTCATGGGAAATGTGTACACATCAAAGGTTTAAGGTGAAGATAATGTGGTGGCAGTGGTGCAAACTCCTGAATTTCCAGCCAGAACATTCAGGCAGACAGGGATCAATTGCAAGTACAGCCTCAACTTGAGTATTGTGACAAAGTGTCATGGATTGAATTAGGTCCTCCCTATTTCTTTGTGTTTGGGAGGATGCATGAAAATATGGATGGATGGGAGTCTGTTGCCCAATTTTTCAGAGAGGTACCCTCTTCTGATTACTAAACTTGCCTAGTTGTACTCACTCTTATGGTCCAAATTGGAAAGTTTGCAGAATGCGCGGGGGATCTCTCCTTCGTCCAAATTGCTTGCGCGGCTGTATTTGTGTCACTAAACAATAGTTCTATTGTTTCCTTTTGTTGTTATACGAAAATTGCGCGGCTGGAACCGCGGCTGAAATTTAAAGTGCGTGGCAGAGAAATCGGCTGCACAAGGCAAACTTTCCAGTCTGGCTTATGGTGAATTCTGGTGGAAAACTACACACTTTTGACTATTTTGCAAATTTCAGACATGTTTAATGAAAATTTGCCAAACATGGACCCATATTAAGAGAATTTTGAGACCGAAAGTCCACCCATATGGGCGGCACATACTCATATCCTCAACATATCATGTACCTCACCTGGCACCTGGCACTATAAGTTTAATTTCTGCACAGGCAATTTGACAAATCTTTCGCATTTTGACAAATATATAATGCTAACAATTACAAACTGATCAGAATCTTTTGTGCAATGGACACTCTTAAAACCTTTATGGTTTGAAGTAAATCAACAGGGTTAAAGGGGCAGGGTCATGTAACCTTAAAAAAAACCTTATCTCTATGATCTATATTGTTGCCCACATGTGGCCATTTCAGATTTTGGTGGATGGCATGAATCCACAATAAAATGACTTCTAAAAATGGACCAATATCTTTACAATCCTCATCATATGAGTGTTTGGTGGTTTGTTTCTCTAAAAAAATTCAAGAGTCTATCTTCAAAATAACACCTATATTCTAAAAAAGTAGTGGAAAATCTCTGTGATATGGACTATCAAAAATACTGCAAATTTGTCGTTTTGAAACAAGTTTGTGTACATTACCTGACTCTGCCCCTTTAAGAAAGCAACTCTTACCTAGGGGATTGGGTCCATCTAAATATAACCTATTGTATTTTATGTTCTTGATCGATGAAAACAATTAGGAAGGTAAGTGGTGCCTGCCATTCCTTTGTGCTATTTTTAGAGTATGTTGCTATGGCTCTGTTCATTTACTTTTATCTTGCGTTTTGTTTGTTTTAGTTGTAAATGTTATATTTTTATACTGTTTCTGTTGTACCTCATCTCTTCCCCCTTCTTGTTCTTTTATCTCGCTGTTGGTTCATCCATGTTAAATACCTTAGGTCAAGTTGAATACAGTAGTTGACTAATGATGACTAATAAGTTCCTGCATTGACACATTTAGGCCAGCAAGCAAAACAGCAAAAACCTAGGTGCTCACCATTCATCTGCTTTGCAGAATGATGCCCCACACCAAATATTTGGTACAGCCCAATATGTTGGTTGTCACACTTTCCTCCTTTAATAGTTAGCCAGTTCGGTTCAGCCATTGCCACTGCGAATATCCCACTGACAACCAAACTGAAGAAAGCGGCCGGGATGTTTCTGTCTGGCTCTGGTTTTCTGTGGTTCCTTCTTCCATTTTGTCTTGAATGCAGCGAGTAAGGTAAATAGGCCCGTCTCATTTCCGCAAAAAGTCTTGAAATAATGCCAATAAACGTCTCTGGAATTGCAAAGTACCGATTTCAATGTCTCGATAAATGCTTCATGAATCGCACTTTGCTTCCAAATTGTGTTTATTTCCTCTGAAACTTCTCTTTTTCGTCAAAAGTTGTGTGGTTGTAATTTGTGGATTAGATCTGTCGCAAACCTCAACAACTTACTTTTGATATATGTCATGGCTCCAAATGCGATCTGCAAATGCAGAAGTTTCACGAATTTTTTGTATTTGATCCCAGGGGGTGCTCCCTAACTTTCAATACGGGGGGGTCCATGCCACTATTTCTTTGCTGACCCCTGAATATTGTGCCTAATGTTTTGGGGACCCCAAATATTGACTCTAATGTTTTGGAGAACCGCACCAAATTCCACGATTTTCCCTTTTTTCAGATTTGTGGATCCCAAATATTGAATTTTTGTCCATGGTGTAATTCACAGACCACAAATATTGATATAACATGAAATTTCGCACCCCAAATATTGGCATGGACCATGGAATTTGGGCATTGATTGGTATTGAAAGTTATGGAGTACCCCCCTGGGTATTTGATAGAACAAAATAACAAAATATTTTGTTGAGATTAAATTGAGAATACCAGTCGATTTCTCCGTTGAATGATATAAACATACTCTGGGCACCAAAGCTAAAAAAATAACAAAACGAATAGGAGGAGATACAACCTCTCTTTCCCAAGTTCTCTCTTTCGACTTTCTCTTTAAATTCTATTTTTCCTTCAACAATTTTTCATATCCTCTGGACCAAGAAATTAGCGAATTTATCGTGAATCGTGATATGGGGATATACAATGTCGGAGATTTTTCCCAGTAGTTTTTGAAAAATAAGATATTTACTTGACGAGTTTTTCTTACTAAAATCCCAGACAGAATTTCTTTATGAACTGGTTTTTTATAAGAAGTGCGTGGACTGCTGTGTAGTTTCTTGCAGACTTACTTACTGAAAAATGTACACATACGTAGGGTCAAGGGGGAGGGGGAACTTTTCAAGAACAAGCTTTTTCCCTTTTGAAGACTGGTGCTTTTATTCTGGTCTTGTCTAATGCCCCTAGTATTGGTGTCATGTCTAGCCACTGAGTGGTGTATTTTTTCATATTTATATTAAGCCGTTCTTCATGGGGCTCTCAAATAAAAACTTAACTACAATGGACAGTTAAAAAACAAATCATTACAATTTAAAAAACTATAATTCAAAATGAAGTTTACAATCATACAGTATACATACATACAAAAAACTAACCCTTTACTGATTTCACTGTTATTCCTATGATAGCGAAGGATTTTGACCCACATATCACCAGGGCCTTTTTTAACATTAAAACTGGGGGGCAATTGCCCCTCCATCCCTAGAGTTTGCCCCCCCAGTCTCTAAAGTTTTGACCCCAGAAAATTATCCCTTATTTCAACTAAGTTATTTTCAGAACATAAGTTATCTCCGCCATCACTGCGTTGGGTTACAAGGCAGGATGCGAAAGCCACGTGTAAATGAATGGAGTAGGATAACAGTACTTGTTTACTAATTTCATGGAAGAAATTTATCGAGGCAGCTCATTGTTCAATGCGCAGCCCAATAATTTTGACAATCAAAATGTTATTATGTACAAGGCTAGCGGCTCTCCAGTGAGATCCGGAATAGCTGGTCGCATACCGATAATCAAAGATCAACTCAAAAGTTACAAAATATATTAGAAACTACGTGGAAATACGAATGAACGAATGAATTTCAAATGGGAATAAACTTCATTTTATTCATTGCAAGTAGCTTTGAAGGGCGTGGTCACAAAAAGAAATATTCAGCAAGTAGCCTCTACTCTCCCATACTTTCTGGCTTCGTTTCTATCAAATCAGACAAACCGCTCCCTTTTCTATGATTTGCCTCCCCACTTAAAATCCGTTAAAAAAGGCTCTGCATATCACCCAAGGGAAAGCGTGTCTTTCAATGAGAGCAAGTCTGGACCACCCGCGCGAGCGTAAGGGACGGTAAATTAAGGGGGGTGCCCGATAAACAATCCATTGTTTACGAAGTTTTTCCGACCTTTGGGCATATTTCCTGCCCGATGATGGATGATTTTTGCAAATTTCTCCACCATTGGGGAGCTACAGCCCCCAGTGCCCTGTCTCCCTGGCCTCTTGATTTCAATCAGAGTTTCAATGCATTTCCAGACCTATCGGAACCCAGCACGATGACATTTAGACATAATTGTCATGAAAATTCCCCCTGTCGATGTTCGAACGAGTCATGCCTCCTGCGCACTTTCCTGAATCTGACCATGGACGATGACGTCATTTTCAATTTGAGTTATGAAACTTCCTTGTAAGACACCGCCGGCTGCAGATGGATATAACAATTCTGTAAGCCTTTCAAGGTGGTAATTTTGAATTTAAAAATATTTTGCAATTGTGTGATCCCTTGTAATACCACCATGAATGCCTAAAGAGAAAATGTCGAATGAGTTCGTATGCTGTTTGCAGAAGTATGATCAGCGAATGCAGAGAAAATTTGTTTCCGACAAATATTGCCAACAAAAGCTGGCTTGTGCAGTAATATCCGCCATCTGCTGCTTCTACCTTTTCCATGTAATGACAATGGGGTATTCATTTACTACTGCTCCTGGTGGACACATCCTTGCCGTGCTTGTATAGGGTAGTTTGAAGGTAGCGCAATTGGTAATCTGTCTCCGAATTTTCCAACATTCAAATTATCACTTTTGACAAACATAGCAAATGATGCTGAAAGTTCCTGCGAGTTTTCGAAATACTTTCAAACTATCTGAAAAATATCAGTTGGTGGAGGGGGGGGGGGGTTGTTGCGAGGGGTGTATCACTTGCCAAAATGGCGTACGAGATTTTTGGGATTTTCAAAAATCCCTGAAAATCAGGCCGGATTTTCGGATTTTTCCAGAAATTTCCAGGGATTTTTGGGATTTTTTAGGGATTTTCAAATGTTTGAAATTCCTGAAAATATACTTATTACGAAGATGATACAGGTGCTTAAGGGTTGTTGCAAACATCTTCTCGAGACCCTTGCCTCTACACCACTCCCAAAAACCACACATGAAAGGCAACCCTAAGGCAATTCAAATCAACATCGAAAGAACAATTTTGTGAGTGATCGTTCACAAAAATAAAACAAAAGTTGCGGATCGGTAAACTTAAAATCAACCATAACAAAGCAATAACGTACAGACGTGCTTGACTGATTACAATTCGTCATAAATTTCGCTCCTTGCATACATACATTTGATTCAAGCCTGTTCGCTCAGTCTAAGACTCATAAGAAAAGCTATCCAAAAACTAGGACGGAAGTGACGAGAATTGAGAGCAAATACCGTTATTGCAGCCTGGGGTAAATGCTCTTGAACAGACAGGTCTGTACCGATAACAAACATATTTCATTCTTTGAATTGTTAAACAAGGGCATACCGAAACTTTTCAAGGTCCTGCATTCTAATTGTACCGTCACGAACCTGGCGGGAAAGCGAGTTTTTGTCGTGATTTTAAGGTAGTTCCACAATGAGTCCCTGTTTGAGCAAGCAATTCAGTTCAATAGGTAAGTAGACAAGTAGGTAAAAAATTTTCGTTCATTGGAACGGAAACTGAGAGGAATTGTAATAAGTCTAGAAACATGATGCAAAGCGATCTAACATGATTTTGTCTAAATCTATCTATCATCATAGTAACAACGGAGCGTCCCATATAAAATATTGTCCGTGTTGATCATACAATTTACCCATTAATCAAAATAAATCATATTTTCTTCGAATTTACACACTTTCTACAACTAAATGCTATATGCTTAAAAACTACTGCGATGCGGAGAACCTCTACCATCTTAAAGTTTTGATAAAAGGTATTCAGATACGCCAATCAGTGAGCCAGCAGAACTTCAGAATTTTCAGGGTGTGTATCTTTCTAAGTTTTCATTTCATTCATTTCATTTCATTTTTATTTATTTAGGCACGGTAGCCCCATCAGTCCATGGGAACTGCTTTTCAGGGGGCCGTCGTTCTGTTTACCAGAGAAGAGCGAAAAACTTTCTTGTTATGCACACGGAGCCCGGAGCGAAAGAGCAACTTAACTGTAGATACTTTCACCGCGCGCATTCCACAGCAACTCTGCACAGATCCCCCATAGTGGGGTGCATGTGGTGCCCGCGTTGTGAATCCACCATGACCAGCGCATGCAATTCTCGCCCTTCTTGGTCTTTCAATTTCCTTCTGCTGCAACAATCATTGTGCAGCTACTATAGCAACTTTGATACCAAAATTTAGCACGTCAGAATCATTTCTCCTACTTTATGATGCAATTGGCCTAAAGTATTTGATCAACTTGATCAAAACTCATTGCCAGGCGATATACTAAGAACTTGTTGAAAAAACAGTCCAAAGATAGTACACAGTATGTCCTTACGCCAGAATCGACAAGCAAAAACATTGAGCGACAATGCTAAAACAAACTTTTGTTGAAAGATCCAGAACAAACTATTGGAAGAAGATCAAGAACATCTTCCACTTTGTTCGCAAAATACTTGTGAAAAAACTTTGTGATGTGGAAAAATTGACACAAATGCACCAGTGTTAAGCAAACAACATTTTTGCAACTAATTTAGTCTCTTACAATCCTTAGTGAACAGATACTGACAACATGAAAGCAAGGCCAAAAAATCCTGTCCTTTGGGAAAATTAGATGATTTGAGTATTCTCTGTACTGCAACAGTAAACTATGACTGAATACATAGAACCCATACAGTGAGAACCCGTCACTATTAAACATACCAGGTGACTCAGAAAAGAAAGTCTCGCTGTTTGAAAAATCATTGCAGCAAAAGCAGTGGCACCATAAAAACGGGGAATGCTTTTTCAGTGGCTAATTGACTGAAGCATTGTTTGTATTTTTCTGGTAATTTTCTGGTAGTTTTACCATTCCATCCAATTCTTTTTGAAAGAATTCAAGGAAACTCTCGGAAAAGTTAAAAATCCTTGCAAATCCTTAGTCAATGGAGGAAAAATGATGAAATTTTCAAGAAAGCCATAGTTTATGATGGTCTACAATGTAATTGCGAGCAGAAATCTGTCACTCTACTGTTTTTGGATTCAGAAATCTGATCACGTCTCAGTCTCAAATTTGATAAATGGTGCCATTTTGTTAGAAATCAAGATATCAAACAACTCCCTCGGCAGATTTGCAGCAAAGTAGCCCAAGTTCGTTTGAAGCCATTAAATTCAAAGGACGATGTAATAAAATCTAGCATCCGCGTCTTTAAAGATTTTAGCTCTATTCTCCGTATTAAAGCAAACTCACTTATGATCAAACAATGGGAATGCCAGACGTTTTGGTGGCAGCTCTTCTTTCGACGTTTTTGACATCATTACGATCATAGTGGCCGGTTCTTACTGGAAATAAATCTACCAAGTACTACTACCTAGCCAGCTAACATACCACTGATCAGTGCAGTGGCTGAGACATATATATGCAAATATAAACAGTTACAATTATTTATCTTGGTATAAATCGAACGAAGGATATATAGAATTATGATCAGCGACTATTGTACAGTATAACTTATGAAAGGAAGTCAGACAGGATCAGGAAAGGATTCCAGTCTTCAGAAAAGATAGCTTAAATGGCAATACAATCTTCCGTTTGATCGTATGGCGTAAAGCAACCGGTTTTGATTAATTCATTTTAAGACTGCGTTCACATGGTATCGCAAATATGCCGGGGGGGGGGCGGGCGTAAGCTGGGCGGAATTCTGGGATTAGTTGGGAAGCTTTTTCCTCGCTGTAGAATCTCTGCACCATTGTTCCACTCTCCCTGCCGGTGCACTTGTGGTTGTGTTTCGGTAGGTGGTGGGCTGTTTGTGCGGGTTTTGGGGGTACTTCAGTTTTGCCTTTGTCCTGAATTTTCCCGTCTTTTTCTATTAATGTTACTTTATCGTTCATATTTCTTGGACCATTGTCTTGGACCATTGTTAAGTGGCATCTGTAGTGAGGATCTAGACTAATGACGATGAGTCCCTTGTATCCCTGCGGTAAACCTTGCTCAAGAGGGACTCATAATGAAACAGTGAAAAACTTGGCCCTATTTTCTTCGATCGTCAATGGAATTACGAAAGAATCACGGCTTCGAATCTCCATCCCGTGGGAGTGTTTTCAATTCTTCAATCGAATCGAAAATTCTATCACATTTACACCTTCACAATAGTAATTCACAATAGTAAATCGACATGTTCCTTCTTTTGAATATTTCTCAGTTTCGCCACAGCATTGAATGATTCAAGAAGAAAGTGAGTAAGTAAGTAAGTAAGTAAGTAAGTAAGTAAGTAAGTAAGTAAGTAAGTAAGTAAACGTTTCCATTCGCCGTCAAAATTAAATTTACAGCGGCACTGAATAAAAGCATGACAATTGCAAACTTATATATTTTTTGTAAGGATAGAAGATAATAAAAGATACGATATGTATGATTGTCTCTTTTAGATGTGGAAATGAATAGGCAGTTAGTTGCGAACAGATAGAAAAATGGGCTGATTAATCCAGGACAATCAGGCAGCCACGCTTTTCTCCGGATTCCCAAACTTCGTAGTCAGCCCTATGCAGCCCAGTCATAGATGTTTGATTCGTATGCACTTACTTGCGTCGATAAAAACCACAAGTACCACCGATATTGTACAAACTGGAGGCCAAAACAATGAGAGCCAAAGTGACTCTTTTCTATGCCGTTTTCAAATTCTGCCTACATCATGTAAACGGGGTCTTCGGGTCGCGAATTCGCAGGCTCCTTGACATTTGTATCCCAAAGAGTCTCATAAATTTTGTACAAAATATAAAAAACCTGAATTTGTTTCAATCAAATATCAGACTTGGATTGCAACTACTTCCATAGTTGTTTTGCTCCTGTCACTAAATGACCTCCTTATCAAATCAACAGCCTCATTGTGGTGAACATCCCTCAATGAATTGCCATCGACGGACAAGAGCTGATACCCAGCCTAGAAATTGGCGAAAACACAAAAATCAAAATTAGCACACTTCATTGCAAGCAATCAACGGCAAAGCTTATAGAAGGTCTAATGTATTTAGCAAACTAAATCAAGAGAGGGTATGAAGTTTCGAATTAAAGGGGCGCAATAAGAAAAATCAAGAAAGATATTGCATAAAAGCAAGTTGACTCAAAGAACAAGTAAATTTCGCAATTAAGAAAAGTTTTCAAAGTTTTCGCCTAGACGTACGAAAAAGCAATGCGGAAGTGGTGACCAAATCATAAAGAAGGTCGGTAGTGGCAAACCTATGTCATACGATGAAATTTATGCTAGAAAGGAAGACTTGCAACACACGATTAAATCAAGATGCGTCTTGCAATGATGTATGCAGAAGCAACCAACGCTGTGTTAGTATCAGATTTGAACATCAATCAGAACCATGCAAAAAATTTCCCCAAATTCAACTACTGACGTGTGAGCTATTCAGCCGACACTACCGGGTGTCCCAAAAAAAAGTATCCGGATTTGGTCGACCCTAGCGATAAGAATATAGCGTGAATCAATCCGAAATGATTTTCAAAACATACCTTGATAGCCAACTTGAACATAGATACCTCGTTTGTTGAATTCGGTGCACTGAGAGTGAAGATATCAATCTTCAAAGGACAAATTTGCCTCCACCTCCAAACCAGAGCTTTGGCGCTTTGGCCTAAGCAAATTCTTGAAGCTCTGTGAATGAAATCAACAAAATTTGAAGACGGCACAACAGATGTGTTTTCCATAATACAGTTCATGTGAGACCTATCGTCAAGGGAGCCCCGAAATCAGCTTCATTCATCTCAATATCGACAATTTATTTAACACTTACTATTTACCGGTGAAGTACTCCCTTGAGCATCAACACACTTTTGACATCGTCGAATCATTCCTTGAAAAGAATTTGTTATCAGACCTCTCGAGATCAGGTTGATCATCGCGTATCTTCGAAGCTGATTTCCCGGGTGGGTCATCAACAAGAGAGGAGATATCTTTTGGCCCCCAAAAGATCTCCAGACCTTCCTGTCGTGGCCCCCGAGAGATCTAATAAACAATTCTTTTCAAGGAATGATTCGACGATTTCAAAAGTGTATTGATGCTCAATCACCGGTGAATAGTATTTGTAAAATAAATCGTCGATATTGAGATGAATGAAACTGATTTCGGAGCTCCCTTGAAAATAGGTCTCACATAAACTGTATTTTGTAAAACCCATCTGTTGTGCCGTCCTCAGATTTTGTTGATTTCATTTACAGAGCTTCAAGAATTCGCTTAGGCCAAAGCGCCAAAGCTCTGGTTTGGAGGTGGAGGCAAATTTGTCCTTTGAAGATTGATATCTTCACTCTCAGTGCACCGAATTCAACAAACGAGGTATCTATGTTCAAGTTGGCTATTGAGGTATGTTTTGAAAATCATTTCGGTTTGATTCACGCTATATTCTTATCGCTAGGGTCGACCAAATCCGGATACTTTTTTTTGGGACACCCGGTATAATTGATACCAAAACGACATTTAGTATAGTGGATAACGTTTAACCAACAGTCTGCACTTAGCTTAGCCATCATAAAAGTAGCCATCGCCGCTCTCTTTTGGGGCCTGCTAAGGTCAACCAATAAAAAATACATTTCATGTATGGTAGTCGATTCATTTCCTTTAAAAACCATTGTCACCCTGGCGCGGGCCTGTGCGGGTTCACTGCAATATGAGATTGTCTGCAATCTGGTCCCAAGAGTGAGTTCGTTGATCTACCTCTACTCTGGGATAAAAGAGGCCGTCCGGCAATTTGATTGGCTGTAACTCCATTTTGCGCGATAACTCCGTTTTGTGCGAAGTAACGGCAGCGGCCTGTCAAGATGCGATGGGAAACCACATTTTTTACCCATTTCAACCATAATTTGCTACTTAACTCCGAAACTCGAAGAGTAATGAGCCATTTCATTTTCGAAGCTGCCGTGAAAGTTTTCGAATTTGCAACTTAGGCCCATTTTCGTTCCAAACAAACCGAGGTTATTTTCACATTCAACACACTTGCCAACCCCAGATTATTGTTCAAATACCTTCAAAAAGGTTGAAATAAGGTCATTAAAGGGTTTTTTAGTTTCTCAATTTATCTTCTGAAGAATTAGCGCTAGAGGAAGTGTTGCCTAGCAAACTGTGAAATCCATAATGGTTGCTAATGCACCCATTTTCTGGGCGCATTTGATCGAAGTGTACCAGGGTGTTCACTCGGCTTCGTGATCAGCGTATTACGTAAGAGCATCTTGGGAAAGAGGTTGGATCGCCTGAAAATATGCTTAGGCCCACACAAAAATATGGATCAACACTGCAATAGTTGAAATGAACTAAACGCAAATTTATCGCTCATTTACTTCTCCTTGGGCCAAAATGACAAATCTATATTAATAGTTTCCAATAGTCGAAAATTGTGCAGCG
The DNA here is from genome assembly GCA_964020215.1 of Aurelia sp. 3 sensu Dawson et al. (2005). Taxonomy (NCBI): domain Eukaryota; kingdom Metazoa; phylum Cnidaria; class Scyphozoa; order Semaeostomeae; family Ulmaridae; genus Aurelia; species Aurelia sp. 3 sensu Dawson et al. (2005). Next base: position 15,231,021 of record OZ026585.1, read on the forward strand.
TGCCTACAAAGGAGCCTGGGTGACAGTAGCTCTTTAAGGGATTTTTGACACAACTATCTAAGATCTCAGATTCATTAGCAAAACTGACTAACCTTCAGAAGTCCAACTTCTGCAACAGCACCTCCTGGATATACAGTTTCAATGCGAATTTCAGGTTGTTGAGTCGATCCTCTCCCTCCTGATATGCTTATGCCTAGAATAATAGTAATATTTTTGACTTTACAAGTAACTGGAGTACAGCTATGTCTGAAGGATATCGCTAATAACCAAGAAAGAGGGCCTTGTCCGTTGAAATCGAACAGTCCAGCAAAACTTTATTGATGCATTTGTCTTAGTCAAGGAAACAAATTCCATGTTGATGGAAAAAAACAGCCCACAGAGGGCACTTGAAAATACCGTTCGTTCTCTGAATATCGAAGCAATGATATTGAAAACAGTCTTGCTTCATCGCCGATACGTTCTATTAGATTCGGTAATTTACCCAGCTTTAAGGCTGTCATCCACTTGCAGTGGTCTTGGAAGGCGACCAGTGCCCTCGCCTTGCACGCATGCTCTGTTGCTAGAGAGCATGCGTAATAGACAAGCGCACAGGTCGTCGATCAAAACTACTGCAGTGGAGGTCGTCCTACAGGCGATCATTCCTTCCATTGACGTGAGAGATTTTCTGCAGAAGTCCATTCAAACATTTGTTAAAACGAATGAAAATGGTGATCAAAATTTCCCTGCTTTTTCTTTCTAACAATAACGACACTCGCATGTTTTGGCATAAATTTTATCAACAAGGGAAAATGGAATCCCTTGAAGAAGTTTTTCATTCCACTTTCATAACAACTATTTTACTGAATAACTACTTGATTTCTGAACAGGCTCCCATGGGGAAAGTACGTGCTAAAGAGTGTGCAAGTCATTGCGGTAGGGTAGAAATATTAAGGAAATTTGGCCATGACTTTAGCACGTTTTTCAAAATTCTCGACAGGAACATCTCGAGAAAATACCCCGTAAAATGGGTACGGAGTGACCGATTTCAGCCAGGCAGAAATCTAAAAATACAGTAAGGCCCCAAAGTTAAGAAACTACTTTTTCACATCTTAACCTAAAATGTATCTTAAATCTAAGATACCTCTCATGTTTTTAGGCTCAGGTAAAAAATAAGTTACAATACAACAAAAGTGGGGTTATCTTATTGATACATTGATGATATTTAGCCATATGTGTATGCTATCAATGATTGTGAAGAACAACATTTAAAATTTAGGTAAAAATCTGTGAAATCCAAGATATCTTGCTAACAATTTCTTGTGAACCTGGTATAGATTTTAATGCTCCCAGCCATCAGGCCAGTACTTGGTGTCACTCGAAATACATTTTGGGTATAAGCCTCAAGATATTGTTATAGGTATTGCAAAAAATCTCTGCCTTAATAGTCAGGGGACAGTAGCCTTAAACAGCATGCGTTGTCAGACTCATTCAGTATAAAATAACATGACAGCCAGCTAACCTGCACTTTGATACAAAACTAATGTTGCGTTCAATTCCTACCCTGACCATCCCCCCCGGGACACCCCCGGGCATTTGCACAGAAAAAATTCCCGGCCCCCGGGCATTTGACAGTCAATTTTTTCCCGGCCCCCGGGCATTTGACAAATCCAGGGATATTCAAAATGTGTACAGTATTTACTGTATAGGAGCATGAAACTTGCATTACAGTAGTTTCAGCTTTCAGGTTTCGCTATTTTTGGAAAAACACTTCTGAATTCTAACACGGGAGATCTCGGCATTTTTGGTTTCCAATTTCGGCATCGAAACATGGTCTTCGGAAGCTTACTTGATATCCTGAATGATACAGGGTTTAGGGGCCTTTAATGTTTGTTGAACGATATCCCAGACTTCAGTTTGCGTCTAGGGTAGTATTTGGAATGCAATAGGCTACTGTACATCGTTTTCTAGATATTGAGGGAGGCTGAGGTGAGGAAGAGCCTTGCAGTCGCAAGAACATTCTTTTGATTTACCCAGTTGTATTGAACAAGAAGTTCAGTTTTGTTCTTTTGGAAGTTTCTTTAATTGTTACAGTTCTGTTCCAGTTGTTATACCCTGTGAGTTTATTTCTCTGAAACACATTCTTGACAAATTTAGATAGTATATATTTCTGAATGTGGATCTTCTATTGCGTCGTTTGAATCAGCAATATTTTAGAAAGTGTTAAAAGTATCAGAAATCCTTCGTGTTCCTCCAGAATACCGAATATTAAAAAAGTTAACAACATCGCTGACTATAACTTTTATATTTCAATGGCAAGGTTGAAAGCAAAATTGTCCGCCCCCGGGCATTTGACAGTCAATTTTTTCCCGGCCCCCGGGCATTTGTGCACAAAAATTTTGTTGACCCCCGGGATGCCCGGGGGGGATGGTCAGGGTAAGAATTGAACGAGACATAATTAAACTTACCGAGCGATTTGCCTTCTTTTGGGATGGCCACTGTAATTTCACGAGGCTTGCTAGTTTCCAATCGAATCTCAGGGGGCTTCTTCATACTGCCTAATATCGGTTTTATTGGCGTGTAATCACCATCATCGTCATCCTCGTCATCATATTCATTTATAACATCTCCGTTGCTAGTACCATTTCTATTAATATCTGGCACTGAGTATTCCTGATCCTCCACAATATCAGACATTGCACGTTCAGTTTTTTTACCGTTCTGCACTGAATGGTCCACCGACATACCGGATCCGCTAGTGAATACACCATCCAGCTTACCACGCGTTTGACTTTTGTCGACTTTAGAATACAATTCATCAGGATCGAACGGCGTATCTTTCGTCGGTATATAATCTAAATCTTTGTCGATTGCGTCGTCCGGATCGTAATGCCACGAATGTGTGTGTTCTTTAGAAGGACGTGGCACATTACTGAATGATTTATATCTTTGCATTGTCGTTTCCCGTTCTAAAATAGAACGTTGTTTCGCGTACTTCTTCGAAATTTTTTTCGTCTTTTCTTGCTTTTCTTTCTCAAGAAGTTCAGCCTCAGTTTTGGATTTCAGTTGAAACTTTCCACTTTTGTCTGAAAATGGTTGACAAAATGGTCAAAAACAGCACAGTTAAAGCAAGAAGCATAGGTCAAGGTCATTCAAAAACAATACAAAATTCAACATTACCAATCTCTTTATAATGTCTGTGACAAAGAAGCTGGATTTGGACGACAAACCAAGTAATCAAGGCCAAAAAAATCAATGAGCCTCTATCGAATGGGAAAGGTTCTTGCTTTTACCGTTTATGAATGTTCACACGATGCCGCTTTGAAATTGTGCCGGTCAGAGTTCCGCTTTCAAATTCTGGTATTTTCAACATTCACCGGCAAAAATTTCCCGTTTCTGTGTGAACTATGGTTAGACTGATGCCTTTTCGTCCCTTTTTTCCCTGCGTTCCTTGGTCAAGAGGGACTGATAACATTACTCTCAAATAGTGGGCCCACTTTAGGCCCGCGTAGGGTGGTTCCGTATTCACCAATCAAATCGCTAGAATTCAGTATTTAACCAATCAGGGGCCGCTATTCAGAATGTTGTTGTTGTTGCTCTTAAAGAACGGTTGAAGCAGCCTGGAGTTCTCGCAGCTTCGATGGATCTATTTTGCTTCTACAGAGGAAGATTACTGCTTGAAACGTATGCATTTTGCGCTTTGTAGGTCAACGCAACATCATTCTTTGTACTAAAACTTCGCTTTTCAATGTTCGAGCTCTTTAAACCAAACTTTGAAGCGATTTTGCTGAGTGTACGAAAACTCCCACCTCTTTAGGCCATTTTGAAAAAGGAGGCCCATTATATAAGCGTAATATCATGAGTCCCTATTGACCAAGTGATATCAGCAAATCAAAGAACGCAGGGAAACAAGGGACGAAAAGGCATAAGTCTAAACTATGTTTACAGCCTCTTCTGTCCTTCAACCACTTTTAAGGTTATGACGCCATCAAATTGATAAATAGTCAACCACAAAGATGTCTGCTCACCGTCATAATATAACCCTAAACAACTATACTTCTCTACGACTGTATCGCTTTCGCTCCATTATTCTAGAATTAATTTTCAAATTTCAATTTTCAAAACGCCTTCTAAATTTCTTCGTCCGGTTTATATTGAATTTCCAAGAACTCGTATCTGATTTTGAGTGTTACGTCCTAAACTAGAGAGACGTCGCCCCAAATGAGTACCCTTCGAAGAAAATGCCATTTATTTTCCCAAAAGCACCAAACTAGGCAGGCTTGTCGTGGTGACTTGTATTTGACTCAAAAGAAGAGTCTTCAACATGGCTTGAAATCCATCAAATATCTGGGTTGTAAACTATGGAATGATTTGCCCTTTGGTAATTAGAAATTCTCCTACAAAAGTTTCCTTCAAATCCAAATTAAAGAACCACTTGCTAAATCATCAATGTTAAGGTTTTGCTCAAAGTTTTTTTTGTTTGTTTTTTTTCCTAGTAAATCCTAACAAGCAATCTATGCACAATACACTAAGTCTTTAATACAGGGGGGGGGGGGCTCCCTTCTCGTTAGTATACCTACTTAGAGAGCTCCTCCTTTAAGTCATTCTTATACATACAAATTTGTTTGTCTCTGTGTAGTTTCTTTTTGTAAATTGTTATTATAGTATATTCATTTCTGTTTAGTTTAATTTTGTTTTAGGTATTATCTGTATGTATGTGAATGTAAAGAATGAAATGAACTGAACTGAAAATCATTACTTACAGCGAAGAGGCTCCTTTACCCTTGAGATAGATTCCTGCTTATGGCCAGCAGCGTATGAGTTTTGGTAGATTTTTTGGCAATATGCTCCCCTGCTCTATAAAGCCCCCCCCCCCCACTACTACAAATTCTAGTATTTACTAAATACTTTCCATTTACTTTGCTACACAACCTTGCATGCTAATTTTGGTATGGTTTGGTATAAAAGTTGTGTCGAAATCATGTATTTGAGCCGTAAAAACGTATTTATGTTGATTCCGCAAAATATGGGATAAAAGAACTGACAAGTTACTAAATATATCCTTGTCACTTGATTTTGTGAATAAACCACCTCCATCTAATAAGCACCCATCTCTATTAAGCCCTCTCTGGAAGGTTCGAAATCAAATAAGCCCCCCCCCCGGGGGGGGGGCTTAATAGAGCTTTTACGGTATGTCCATTTGTGTTGGCTCTTTTACAGACTTAACATCTATGCTTTCCCTTATAGAGAAAGAAAACAGAAATGTTAATGACAAACCTTGTACTGCAGTCACAAGAGTTCTTTTTGGCGGTTGCTCCGTTAACTGTCCATCAAGGATTGGTGATTCTAATGGGCACAAAAAACTGTATCAAATTTTGCTTTAAAGTATAGAAGTGCAGTAAGGCCTCGCATTTAACCACCTAAGAGAAACTTTTCGGCTACTGAAAAATGACTAGCACCCTCACTTATAAAAAACACTTCAGGCCCACAGCCAAAATAAAGTTTCTTGTACTTTGATTGACATTATAGTCCTGATCGGATGCTCTGGGAACATTTCAATTCATGCAGAGTTTGTAAGAAATCGCTACAAAGATTCCTTACATTTAACAGCTTTTTACCCAAATTATAATTGGTATTTATGACAATCATTGATAGCATACACATATGGCTAATATATCAATAAAAAGCCAATGCTATCGTAACTTATTTTCCAGGACTTTCCAGAAAATAGATTAGAAACTTAAGAAACTTGAGCCAAAAATTACAAGTATCATAGATATAAGAGACATTTTAGCCTAGGATGTGAAATAGTGGATTGTTAAATGCGGGGCCTTACTTTATCAAATACTGATTCATACCAGGTGGACTTCAAAGAACCTCACATGCTCAAAATTCGTTATGCAGAAAATACTTGAGGTATTAGAAGAATCAAAGTTTGGATGACAGCGACAAGGTTGAAGTAATCTTTGCAATTTGTCTTCTGTTTTGCTGATTGAGAAATGTAAGTGAAGGTGAAGGTGAAGTTGCATTTTTCAGCGACAAGCGCTGGGATCGCAGAAACAGAACAGACCTTATCGAGTTCGCGACCCCTTGTCATGACGCTCAAGTGGTGGGGTCCTACTGGGTATCGAGCCCACTCCGCCTGACTGTTCTGGCTTCAAAGTCAAAGGATTACACCAGGGCGCCATAACACCTTGAAATCTACGTAAAATTTGATTTATCTATATTCCTATACCTAAAAATGCGGTAAAAAGGGGTTTGTAATTATCTCACTTGGAGCACCATGCAGATGTGTTTCATTTCCCTTAAATTGTGAGTTTTCAAAAATACCACATCATGTATATTATTGCTTTCATAAATTTTCCTTCTCAACTCGTGAGGAGAAAAAAATTGTTTGAGTGAAGTGATTGTTTCTCATTTTGATCTTGGGCTTTTGGGGCATCTTTTCACGGATTTCGAAGGATATGTTTAATCAAATTCTACAGATATTTCCAGGGCTCAGAAAAATAGAACAAAAACATCACAAAGATAATAAGGCCTTTCAGGTGTTAATATCAATCAAACTATGATCAGTCCAACATCTCAAGGCCTTGTCTGACGAATTTTCAAGCATGTAAAGTTGTTTTTGGAGCACCCGGCATATAAACATCTGTGGGATTGTAAAGGTCTAGGCTATTATTGAAGGTGTTGTGGTGCAGTGGTGTACTCCTCTGACTTTGAAGCCAGAACAATCAGGCGGAATGGGCTAGATACCAGGTAGGACCTCACCACCTGAGCGTCATTACGAGGGGTTGCGGACTCGATTAGCGCTTAGCTACATTCGCGATCTCAGCGCTTGGCGCTATAAACCATAACTTCACCTTTCACCTTCACTTCACCTTATAATGCCCAATAAGAATATATAGTGCCTTAGTGCTAGTGAAAGTTCCACCAATTAGAAACGACTTTCGCCATCTAAAAATAGATTTTACATAACTGATTACAGTGTTTACATAACTAATTTTTCAACATGCAAAACTGTGTATGAGTACCAATTTTAAGCTTTTATCACAAAGTGCACAATGAAACTTTGAAGTGAGTCGGCCCACTATCGGTAAATATGAATAGAAAAACAAAATCAATTAGTTGCTCTGAGGGCAGACAGAGTACATAGTGTAAAGTACATAATATAGGTATATAATGTACACGGCATTGTGCTTTTTATTCCATTTATGTTTATAAGAATTTTTGAAATGAGTTTTTTATGTACTCTCGAGTACCGAATGAACGGGGGGGGCTGAGAATAATCGGGGGGGTTGGAAATGGTTCGACATAACAATAATCGGAGGCATTGGAATAATCGGGGGGGGGGGGAGGGTGCTTGGAAAAGTAGAAAATAGTCGTTTTCTTTGGTAATCACGTATCTTTTATATATTTATGTGAACAGTGATGTTACTGATACATTTACTTTTGAGTTCTGGTTGTGTTGAATGCACTTCTTGAGACTTTTTCTTGCGTTTATTCAGAAACTATGCTTACTATAATTTCATTTTTCCAAAAATTAATAAAAGGGGGGCTGGAATAAGAGCGGGGGGGGGGGGGTTGGAAAATTTTTCAGAAATTAATAAGCGGGGGGGGGACGATTATTCGGTACTCCAGAGCACAGAGTGCCGGAATTCATTTAACTGAATTCATTTTATTTAAGATATCGTTAAATTTCTTTACCTTTTTGAGATATTGAAGTTGAAATTTAGTTTATCTTGAGTTTATTTACCTGGATTACCTTGCGGTTGCTCTGAAATGGAGAATTAGTCTTTATTACTATTTCATTCTTATTCATTTATTGATTCTTATCACAAGCATATAAAGTACAGCGTGTCCCAAAAAGAGTAAATAGACTTGGGGATGTGAATCTAACTCTGGTTTAAGGACAAGTCCGAGATTTTACCGTTGTGCATGGTGTATCGTGCTATTTCCCATCATTTTTCGTCTTTTCTCTGCGAAATCGTGCATTCAAAAAAGAGCGACCAGAGGATGGCGACGTCATGAGAATAAAGAATCTGACTTTTCAGACGTCTTGTTCGGGATACTATCAGTGAAAGTCTTTGGGATTTTCCCCAGAAGAGCCAAACGCCAGTCGAAGCGCTTTGGAGTCTGCGCAGCATCGATCGTAGGTTCATCGCCCTTCATGCTTCCTTTGTGAAGTTGCGCATGCCCCAAAACGCTTCGCTCGTCCCAATGATCAGCGAGCCGATCAGAGTTAACGTCATTTCCTTTGTGATTTACCAAAGGAGGAGTTCGCAGTATCCCGAACAACGTCACGCTCAACAAAAACAAGGCCATCCTATTGCTTTCTTGCCTCTTAATCCTTTCTAGCCTCTTTATCATGTTGTGATGTAAAAACGGCGACGGGATTGTAACGATGTTTTGCCTAAATTTGGAGAATATTTAACTAATTTAAAGCTGTTACGAACGTCAAAATGCGGAAACTACTTCATAATTCGCAGCAACAGTTGTTCAGTTTGTTTTCTACCAGGTGAGTCAATAAAAACGCCCTGCGTTTGAAAAAATCCTGGTTCCTCAATATCAAAGCAATGATGTTGAAAACTGTCTTGTTTTATCCCCGATATGTCAAATTAGGTTCAGTAATTTACCCGGCTTTAATCGATCATTCCTTCCCGTCGAAGTAGGAGATTTGCTGCAGAAAGCCCCTTTCGAAAACCTGAAAAAACGTGCGAAAACAGCAAGCAAAATTTCCCTGTGTTCTCCTTCCTAGCAATAATGACTCTAGGATGTGCTCATGTATTTTGTCCTCATGGGAGAATGGAATCCTTCTGAATAAGTTATTTACACTAGTGGGAAGACTTTTCAACCCGCCAAAACAAAAGCATGTGCTATAACGTGCTGAAAGTCATTGCTGTGAGGTAAATACATTAGGGACCTTTGCTTGTAATATCAGCACGTTTTTTAAGGTTTCTCAAAGGGACTCATTTTAGAAAATCGCTTACAGAATCTGAACGGAGTGACGGATTTTAGCCAAGAAAATTTCTAAAAATAATTGAACATGTTAGCTATTTAATCAGGTATTGCAAAATATCATTGCTTATATGTTCAGGGAGCAGCAGCCTTTCAAACGCCGGGCATTTTTTGACACACCCGGTAGCGTTTATAATACCAACCCTGGACTCGTCCGTTAATAGTTTATCATTTTCAAAACATTCATTGATTGCAAAATCGAACTTTGATACTTTCCTTGTTGAAACTGTTGCTTTGAGAGTTGCAGCATTAATCTTGAAAGGTAAAATTTGCCTCCACTCCCACATCAGAGAGGGGCTCTAGGGAACAAGGGAACATGCCAAAGAACGATTGGGCGAACAGGGAACAAACAAAAATCTGTAGAGGGAACAAGGGAACAGTTAGGTTGCTTTCCGGGAACTGGGAACACTGTAAAAGATAGAGAAGATTATGTTTTTACACAGGCAGGCCAGATTAAATGTTGATTTTTGCAAAATTTGTTAACTGGTACAACAAAATGCTCTGCGATTTGTATTAATGACATCAGCTCTATGTCCCAGACGACTGCCTGCCTTCTTTCTAAAAGTAATGAACTGAAAATGGAAAAACTGTTTTACAAAAGAGTTTCATGATTTTTGTATGGCATAATTTTCCCAGGGAACATTTCAAAATTTTGCTAGGGAACATGGGAACAAAACATAATTTTATGAGGGAAAAGGGGAACGAGGAACCCCTCTTTTCGACCCTCATCAGAGCTTTGGCTTTTTGCCCGTGCGAACAAATAGATTAACAATAGCTTTAACAGAACTAAAAATTTCATATCACATTATATTTGCCATAGCTCACTTATTGTGCAGTTTTTCAATTTTCGTTTAATTTCCTATTTCAATTTCGGTGTGCTGCAGGAATCTTTCATTGGTTTTAAAAGGCCATAGATCTGGTTTAGAGGTGACAGCAAATTTCAACTTTGGAAATTAGTATATCAAAGGATCATTACCAACAAAACAAGGTATCAATGTTCAAGTAAACTATCAAGGAACAATTTGAAAATAATCAGCAATTGATAACAGTAAAAATTCATCGCTAGACTGAATCAGATCTGTTTAAACTCTTTAGGACACCCGGTAGATTACAAGTTGTTCTACTGATGCGTTTCTGAAGTGCTATCGTGACATTGATTTGATTTCTCTGGGCATAGTAAACAAAAGGCACTACAACCCCAAGTCGTGTTATGAGAAATACATGACTGCTACAGCATAGGTTCCAAATCATTAATCTACGAAAAAAGGCGGTTGTAAAATTCAATGACCTATTTCCTTAAACTGAATGAGTTGAAAGAAACTTTAGCCACTTTTCTAAGATTCTACCGTTGGACTTTTCAGAAACCTAGAATATTTGTCAAAACTAGAGCCTATTGCATATTTCAGCTCATTTTATGATGTGACGTCATCAAATTTCTAAATCACAAACCAGATGAGTGAACGAGTTTTGCTTGATACCATATTGTAGGCATCCATAAACTATGGTTTTCTTGAAAATTATTTGATCTTTCGTCAACAGGTTTAGAAATTACGATAGTTTTAAGTTTTTTCGACGATGTTCTCGAATTCTTAAGAACGAAGAAAAACACTGTAATTCTGAAAATATTGAAGATTTCAGAAAAGTCGAACGGCAGATTTACTGTAAAATAGTGCAAGCTTCTTTGAAGCCATTCAGCTCAAGGAGATAGGTCATCGAATTTTAGACCCAGCTTTTTAAAGATTTGAAACCTATGCTGACTGCTATCCTCTGGACCCTCTTCAGATGCGCGGTATATTACTTTGATGCAGTGCACAATATCAGAAATAGACCTTAATATGAAACCAACTTCTTTTGGCTTGTAGCTAGCATCCTGGATTAACCAAGTTAAAGGGTCTGTTTCATCCAGCATGCCTTGCACGTGTCGCATCTTGGTTTACCTTTGTTGTCGCCATTTTCATGGCCCATGAAAATGGCGACAAACAAAGGCTAGGCAAGAGACGACACGTGCAAGGTATGCTGGATGAAACAGACCCTTTAACTACCTAGTAAGTCAATAACAATTTGACACGTCTAGTAGGCTGCGGGATAAAGTGTACATGGCCAATACTCAAAAGTTAAAATGTTAATCGATAAGTCAAAGGCTAACTGGTATCTGAAAATTTGGATTGGTAAAGGCATTCATCTTTTAGACCTATAGATTAGACTGACGACGTGATTCCTTGTATTCGTTCAACATTTATAATCTGATGTTTTGATTTCACTCATACAAAGGACTCACGACAAAACTGATTCTAAACAGGGACTAAAATCTTACGAAAAATCAGAAGAAACTTAGAACATCTTCCATCCTTCGAACGTCGAAAGAAAATTCGAACGTCTCTTCGAACGTCATTTCGAGCGTCGCTTCGCTTCGAGAAGTCGAACTTTGAACCAATGAGCCAATCAAACGCTAACAATAGGCACGTGGGTTGACCATATTAAGAAAGTAGCGATCTGATTGGTCGCGCCGTGAACGCGGCGGACTTGGCCTAATTAGTCCCTATTCTGAAGCGTAAGGACATAAGTCCCTCAACTGAAGCGATGACAACAACAACAATGAGCGTAAGTTAGAGGGACTTATGTAATGTAGTCTAATGGCAAGTCAGCTAAAGACCACAATGGAACGTGGAATTCTACAAAGCTCTCATCAGTGTTTTTCCAATTTCTGGGTCTAAAAGATGAGTGCTTCTGTCAACAAAATTTTCACATAACAGTTAGCTTTTGACTAATAGATCAACATTCTAGTTTTGCAGCTCGGCCACGTACTTTCTATTCCACATCCTGCCAAATATGCTAACTTACTTTTTTAATTATCCGGTATATTTCAGGTGGGCTAGAAAATTCTTAAAAACGTCAAGTCGGCCTTCATTGCGGCCTTTTTTCAATCAATCAATCAATCAATCAATCAATAAATCAATGAATCAAACTAACTTTTAAATATACTTACGACCGAAATCGTAACCATTGGCGATCATGTTGTCCATTTCCCGTTTTGAAACACGAGCATCAAATCGACCAATGTCATGTGGGAACACAATTGTCCTGCAAAAGGAAACACGATATTTGCAAACTATGATGAGGGCAACAGTTCGCAAAACTTTAAAATCAATTATGCAGCTAATAGGGACAAATTTTGTAATACAATTGACACCTCAAGTCAAAGCAATCAGTGACTGCAGACAAAGGAATTCTCTCGACCAGTAAATCAAATCAAACATGGCCGTAAAGTTGTCCCGAAGCCAGCAGGCCAAACTCTCGCCTTGTGCAAGCAACAGGTAATTTTTAAGAGAAGTTATGTTCTTATAATGAAAGAAGAAGGATAAATCTAGACGCCTGTCTCGAGCAGTTTGTTTAATTGATTCAGAAGCCGAGCAGAAGGAATTTTAATTCTCGAGTATTTAGGTCTAAATGAAACAATAACCACAGCTCCTGAATCAAATAAACAAAATCCGCCAGACTTACCCTTATCCTTAGATTGACCCTTCTTCCTTAACTATAAGCACATATCTTCTCGAAAAGACCCCTTTTCGCTTGCACAATTCGAGACTTTGCCCAACTGGTTTGGAGACAACTGTTGTAACCACGTTTCTTTTGATTTAATGGTTGAGAGAATTCCTTTGTCTGAAGTCACTAATCACTTAGAATTGCGGTGAATTGAGGTTTGAATTGAAAGCAACTACCGCTATTGCATTGCAAAATCTTGTTCATGAAGCTAACATATTATTGCCTTTTCTTTCAAATGAATTGCTTATATTTCAGGTAATTTGCAATAGCCAGGCAACGTCTGTAGATAAGATAAAAAAGGAAACAACAACAAAATGCTCAGTACCTGATGTCCTTCAATAAGACAGATTTTCCAGGTGAATCGAGAATTTCCAGAATATTGCTTGCGAACAGTTCTATGTCACCTTTCTCAAGATACTGAAATGAAAATACATTCCCTTTTTATCATCATTTAGTTTCATAACTTAGGATTTGCGTTTTTGAGGATTTGAAAGGAAGGATTTGAGAAGAAATTCGATGTGTGTCTAATACGATCGTTCGTCATTACGAACGGACACATTCCATCACAAATTTTAGAACTTACCGCTATATATCCGTCATTTGTCTTTAATCTTTTAAACCCCCCAAAATAAGAACCCTCCGGAGGATGAAACTGGGAGAGGCTCTTATATAATAGCTTTCATGTGTTCAGAATTCCTCAGAATTTTCAAGAATTCTTACATTCTGATCAGAATTCTTTAATGATACGAACTACTGCATGATTTTTAAACAAGAATTCAAACCTAGAACTGTTCTCATGAAGTCAAAGGAATTCTTCAGAATTCGTGTGCTGAAAAACAGCATTTTTAATGTGTGCAAGGTGTGTACTTTATATAAAACCTTTTTAAGAACCTTGCATGCTGGAATTTAGAAAAACAGCCATTTAATTAAGAACCTATTCAGGCTGCCCAAGAAAAACCTAGGTTCTTTTATGCGAGCTTCTTCTGTACTTCGTATCATTAGGAAAGTAACAAGATGGCACATCAATACTTACGTCTTTGATTCGCTTCATAAGAGCTGTATAATCATTAACATTCAATATTTCTTTTGCCTTCTCTTCGATGTACTGCAACCATTCACGTGTATTGTCTGATCTCTGATACAATTCACTTTCAAATATATTTTGTTTAGCTGGAAAAACAAATCAATGCAAGTTTAGATCATTGTGTTTCCCTGATAAATGAGCCAAAGTTATTTGGAAAAAACAAGCCACTATAATTTCCAAGAATCTTCACTCTTATTCATGCATGGTTGAACAGGCCTCATTAATTGTATTCTGTGTCTGCGAGCAATGGTTGCGAAAATATGCCTGCAATCAACTCACTGTGAGTTTAGTAAAGATGCAAGCAGTGTTGAGATGTGTTAGGTCCAGTTGTTTAGTATTTGTTTTTAGTTAGTTATTTGAGTTAGTTGAGTGTTACATTAGTTATTTAAAGCTTTGGAACTGCTCCGAAATGGAGATTAGGTCGTTTGATGAATGGGTATCAAAAGAGGGTAATTTTTCTAGAGCCGGTTGTCAAAACATGTCAAAAGGTGAAATTTTGTTAGATCGGGTTGTTATTTAGTCCGATCTTTGTGATTTGGAGGATACTTTCCATCGATATTTTCTAATATCAGGTATCATTTGAAGGCAAAAAGTCAGCAGCCGGGTAAAAAAGGTCGTGGAAATTTAGGTCAAGTAGCCCCCCCCCCCAGGGATCCGGCACTTCATTTTGATGTAAGATGAGTGTAGAGATCTGTACTAACCTGCTTTTTTCTTTGACCTTATACTGAACTTGGCTTTCAACTTATCTCCTTGTTTCTGCAAAAATGATTTCGATCGTTTAGCCTTGGCATTTGGCAACAAATGTCCTGAATCTTCTCCCCTTGATCGATCAGAATCTGAATATTCTCCACTATTCACTGATTTACTTCCGCGTTCTGACTTCCCACTATCAGTTGATTTCTTGGAAACCAGACTCGTTGCACTGGGTGAGCGTCTGACTTTCGCCTCCTCATCGTCCGTCATGCGATCCTCCGCTGTGATGATGATTTCCATTTGCTTCGAAGGAGCATCTGGTTCGTCATTTCCTGTTCTTTCATTGGTCAGCTCAAGCGGTATCGGGTCAGTACCGATATCTTCCGTTGCAGATAAGCTCATAGCCTGAATAGGGAGGTTGATAGTTTCATTCCAAGGCAGCTCCCCAGTATCGATACCAATCTCACGGACATCATTTAATTGGTCTCTTAGTCTTGGTGATGGCATTGAACTTGATAGGTAGTCAGTTTTTCTTTCTATAAAGCAAACTGATGTTAAAGTGGTAACTCTTAAGTAACTCTATGGTAACACGTCATATTTGGTGAAAATAAGTCAGATCGGGTGTATTCAGTCCTACTTTTGAGGAAGAAAGATTGAATTACTAATTGAAACTTCGTTTGTTGAAGTAGGTTACTTCTTTCTGTAATTCTATGGTAACGCTATGGTAACAGGTCATATTTGGTGAAAAGGAGAAAGATCGGGTGTATTTAACCCTACTTTTGTGGAAGAAAGATTGAATTATTGAAATTTACTTGGTTGAAGTAGGCTACTCTTTCTGTAATTCTATGGTAACGCTAGGTAACAGGTCATATTTGGTGAAAAGAAGTAAGATCGGGTGTATTTAACCCTACTTTTGTGGAAAAATAATTGAATTACTTATTGAAATTTACTTGTTTGAAATAGGTTACTACTTTCTGCAACTATTTTGTGATATAGTTAAATTGATGAAACGCATCGCTAGCATCAGAGCTTTCCGCTTCCTACAAATCAATTAATGCCTACGGGTATGAAAAATAAAAGAAGTTTCTGTCTTCTAGCACAGTGAATCCATTTTAAAATTTATTGTTGGGAAATAGTAATTTGTCATGGTTTTGCAGTTCACACTTGCATGAAGATAAATCTGATTGACGTTCTATTTGGGGGATTTTGCGAAGCGCTAATTTACTAAAATTGCTCGTAATTATGGAACTGAAGGACCGATATTGACCAAACAAATTTTGATATCTAAGTTAGCCTTTCTTCAGTCAATAAACTTTGAAGAAACGAAGTTGCAAAGTAACTCCATTAATCAAAATTGACAAACCATGGGCAAACACCCCATGTTTTTGACTCACCCGGTACCTCAAATGAAACCAGAAAAAAATACCTACCGGCTGGGTAGAAAAAACGTCCGGCGTTTGAAAGGCTACTGCGCTCTGAGTATATAAGCAATGATATTTTGCAATACCTGATTGAATAGCTAACATGTTGAATTATTTCTAAAAATCTTCCCGGCTAAAATCGGTCACTCTATTCAGATTCTGTAAGCGATTTTCTAAAATGAATCTCTTTGAGAAACCTTAAAAACCGTGCTAAAATTACAAGCAAGAATCCCTAATGTGTTTACCTCACAGCGATGACTTGCAGCATGCTTTAGCACGTGCTTTCCTTTTGGCGGGTTGAAAAGTCTACCCCTAGTGTGAATAAATTATTCAGGGGGATTTCATCCTCCCATGAAGACAAAATAAATGAACACATCCAAGAGTCATTATCGGACAAAGGGAAACCTTGCTTGGCGTTTCACTCGCTTTTGCAGGTTTCCGAACGGGGCTTTCTGCAGAAAATCTCCTATTTCGACGGGAAGGAATGACCGATTAAAGCCGAGTACATTACTGAACCTAATCTGACATACTGGGGACAAAACAAGACACTTTTCAATATCATTACTTTGATATTCATGGAGCAGGACTTTTTCAAACGTCGGGCGTTTTATTGACTCACATGGAATAACAGGAAAAGCAGTATGCACTCTTGTATGCATGCACTCTTTTTGAAAAATCGTACAGGCTTCCTGAGCAACAAATTTGTAAAATTTTACATCCACCATCTTACCAAAAGCTTCAACTTACTTCACAAGATTTTCCATAATTCTAGGCGTAACAATTCCTTCTGAAATTAGGAAGTAGCCACGAGTCCTATTCTTGATAAGCCCAAAAGAAACCAGAAACGGCTTACTCACCATCACGTAAATTTAGATCTTTTATGCCCAGCATTGACGGGGAAAAGCATAATAACATTTGAAAACTTTTCGTATCATTGAAAGCAATGCCTAAGCTAAGAAAACTTAATTCAGAGTCGAGGAACATTTGGGACATTACAGAATATGCTTAAACTAATTTGAACCAAGCCTTTGATAACTTTCAATCGGAAGGATTCGCTGTTTTCGATTCTTCCTTCTTACCTTAGATTATGCTTTAGCAAGGTCAATTCCGCAGGGCAAATGAGATATGGATAACAAAAAACCAACTTTCTCACTACCGTACCTTTTCCTTCTATAATCGATCCATCTGGTGCTAGCCAACTATACTCTTCAATCAAACATCTTTCATCAGGAATTTTGCCAACAGCCTGTAGGATGACAAGAATCAATAAATTACGAATGATAAAAAGTCACAAAGTACTTTTCACATGACTAACTTTACTATTTTGGAGTAGTTAAGTAGAGAGACTAGACTTGAAGACCATAAAAGCTTGGCATTACTAAACGGCAGAACCACCCAGACAGAGCCATCCAAAACATACCTGAGCCAGTCAGAGCCAGCCAGAGCCATCCAGAGCCAGCCAGTGCCAGCTATAGGCCACCTTGCACAACATTTCTAACAGCATGGCACAACATGGCGGACTGTTAAGGCTGTGAGCTGTGAAGATTAAAGGACATGGCACAGCCCCCATACCGCATATTCCCTCTCGCATTCATGATTTAGCCTTACGAAATTATGCTTTATCCAAATCACATAAATTATAATGTTTATTGTGTTTGCAACCACCTCTAAGTGGACCATTATGGAAATAAGGTCAGCTTGATCTTCAATGCTATCCCTGCCACTTCAATTAGGGGTGTTTTTAACTTGTACTTAATTTTTAATTTGCTTTTAATTTTCAATTTGCTATGTAAATTGTATTGTATACCGGGTGTCTCAAAAAAAGTAGCCTCTTTTGACTGGAAATAGGAACGAAACGATAAGATATCATTACTCTCCGAGTTGACAGCTAAATTTATCAATCTTCAACTTAGATGCACATACCTTGCATTTTAAAATTGGCCACCAAACACTGGAGATACAAGCTTGCAAAGTCAAAATTTACAGTGCACCCAAAACCAGAGGTTTTGTAAAAGGGCCTAGCCATGATTTGCTATCACAGGCATGTTGCACAGGAATTTCGACTTTGACCTTTAGCTTTCTCCATTGAAAAGAATTATACCTTGAAATGCTTCAATTGTTCTACAAACAGTTATTCCTTTGAGGAATCAATCCGTGCATTGCATTCCACTCCAAGTGTCAAAGAAGAAGAAGAGGAACGCATGCATGCTCATTTGGGAGATGTTGCACGACTTCATCATTCTTACTACATTTTTGTTACATTTGTTTAGTCAGGGCGATTTTCCACGAGTCTGTTTTATTCTTTTCAAAAGCGAAAAACTGAAAGTTAATGTTTACAGGTGCTTTGGAAAAGATACATAATACAAATCATGGCTAGGCCCTTTTACAAAACCTCTGGTTTTGGGTGCACCGTAAATCTTGTCTTTGCAAGCTCGTATCTCTGGTGTTTGGTGGACGATTCTTAAATGCAAGGTACGTGAATCTAAGTTGAAGATTGATAAATTTAGCTAATTACTCGGAGAGTAATGATATCTTATCGCTTCGTTCCTATTTCCAGTCAAAGGGGGGTACTTTTTTTGAGACACCCGGTATAAATATTTTATTTATCCATCCATTCTTCTTTTTCACCATCATAATTTTTTTACTTCATAGCAAATTTTTACCTACCTACCTACCAAAGTTCTGCAGCAAAAAAGACACATTCATGTAAGTTACTAACCTTGACTGTGAGAATTACATTTTTGTTTGATTTGAAAACTTCAACAGCATCTTTGTGAAGAATATTTTCAAAACTTAATCCATTTGCATCTAATATTTGGTCTCCTACTCTGATTCCACAGCTTTCAGCAAGTGATCCTGAGTCAACTCTGCAAGAAGCATGATAAAATATAAAGTGCATCAATTTTCTTTTGCAGGGCACTGACTATATATATTCAAACATTTGATAGTGCATCTAAGATAATGTTAACAAGGTACTGGCAAAATATAACAGTAGTAGCACTTCAATTACACAACATTGACACAGTACCCACATAATCTAAAAAATAAGGATGGTACAAATCTCTCTAGCCCTATGACTTTGATCATGAAATATGTTCTCAAAGAATTAACCATTATTGTTATGAAAGGAATGTAAGATTGTCCATTTTGATCTTTTTGAGTGCTCCCACAACACCATTTTCAAACTGCCAGTTTGAGATTCGTTTGCAAGTTCTGCAATTTTAAAATTGTACAAGGAAACAGTCCCATTTTGTGTGAATTGGAAGCCTGTCCATGACAATTTTATGCCATTTTCAAATTGTTCCAGCACCATGCAAATGCAGTCTAAATGTCTTTTGATGGCATCAAGGGGTAAATAGCTTGCAGTACAGATCAAGGAAAGAATGTTAAATAGCCTCCCTTTCAAACAACAGCTATTTGCAGCCTGAAGCAGGCCTGCACCAAAATCTTCCTGTTTGAAAGACCAGCTTCACAATTTGCATTACATTTATTTTTATTTGTGTTCAACAGTTTTGGTTTACTTCCTGAATCATCAGCTGCCAATTTTTTAAATGGTGTCAGAAAGTACATAAATTCAATCATTTAAATACAAAAACTAAAGACTGCAAAGTCTTATTGCATCTTTGGCAGCCAGCAATAAAACCAAGAAGTAAGACAAAAGAAATAATTATTTACCTTGAGACATAAATTCCAAGACCATATTCGCATCCTCCTCTAATATTGAACCCAATGAAACCATCTTTACTTTGTTCTGTTATTAGATTTATCCTCCTTTCAGTCCCTTTGTTGTCAATGTTTAGAAGACTGCTGTTTCTTCTGACAGATATTGAATTCTTGAATGTTGAATTAAAGTAAATTTCCATCAGTGAAATGAGTTCACTTAATTAAAAGCATATGGGTAGCACTAAGGTGGTATAGTACTGGAAACTCAATCGTAAATTTTTTGTGTCTGAACATCTGAAAGGGACTTCTAATGAATAGAGTAAGGACCCTGTACATTATAAAAATGTAATTAGTTTTTTCGTACAACTTCTAGAAGTATAGGTATAGAAAAATAGTAGAAGGAAATGAAAAAATGACATATTTTAACCCAACACTTTTCTGTGGCAAGTGTGCATAGGCAAAACAAAAGACAGAGGGCTCATTCTCATCCTACAGGGTGTCTCAAAAAAATTGTTCGACCTTTGATTAAATATTGAAAAATAAAGACAACATGAACAGGCTTGTGGAAAAATAACCATGTTACTAAGATTATGAAATAATTTTAGAGACCAGAATCAAGCAAATCGGTTGAAAATTCACTGAGTTACGAGCTCTCGAAGATAAAAAATATGCGATAGCTGAAACCAGAGACTCCCCAGATTACTTGTATTGCAAAAAGCTCGAAGACAGAGGTAAGAGAAGCTTATCCAATGTCATACCTCTCGTTGATATCAGAGAAAACCAAATACGACTTCTAAAGTAAATTATTACTTGCGATCATTCTCAAAATTCCTTAACATTGCACAGGTCCAAAAACAGTGGTTCAAAACAAAATCGGCAAGAAACTGAATCTGTTTCCTCAAAGCATCCATATGCTTGACAGTTAGGTTATCGAATACCTGTTTGAATCCCACTTGGTTCGCCCTGAAACAATAGAGAAATAACAGAAATGACGGCCTATGGGACTTTTACCAAAAATGCCATTTTGAGGCCTCTGGTTTCGGCTGTCGCACAAACTTGAACTTCAAAAGCTTGAAACCCCATGAATTTTTATCGGATTTGCAAGATTCTTGTGTCAAAAATTAATTCAAAATCTCAGGACAAGGGTGACTTGACCAAAGGTCCATTCAGCGTATCGTTATCTTTTAGTATTTAATCAAGCGTTTAACAATTTTTTTGAGACACCCTGTATAGCTAGTTCTTTTCTTAAATCTTGGTCAATTAAATTAAGAGCAACTGCGTCTCTTTAAGTATCTAAAATGTGATGTTCCATTTTTAATTAATTCCTCAAATTGTGAAGTATCACCTAAGAGAAGGAGTTTTGGGAATTTTACAGGATTGGAATTTTTTAACTTTTGAGCCATACATATAAACAATGTGAAAAATTGAATAAAATAAAAGATAAACTAGTAGATCTAGCAAAAAATTGTTTTACTTGTGTTATATACTTATGCATGGCGCTTTTGATTCAGAATATTAGTGTCTTGCAAACAGACAACTTTGTGTGACATATTTCTAACTAGGTACAATATTTCTGCAAATTAAATGCACTCAGTGGTGGAGCCACTGGAGGATTTTGGTTGGGGAGAATGTCCTCCACAAGATTGTCAATCAGAAATGCAACAAAGATGTCTGAGTATAAGTATTATGTAATTTTACTCCCTCCCTCAAAAGTTTAAAAATTTTGGTCATTTATCCCTTCCCTTACAGCAGCCTCCACTAGAATTTAGTCTTATATGCATGCGCTCATGAAACTCTCTCAGCAGATTCAGTGGATTGAAGTGCTCTTGTGCTCCAGCTACTTTCATTTGCTTCCTTGTTCCTTGTTCATTAAACAATTACAAAGTCCACCATTCTTTATAAAGAAAATGTGATTTGTCAACAATTTATTCTAAAGTGAATTCTAAATTCTAAATTTTATCCTTTCCCCTTAAAGCCCCCTTGAAAGTCTCATTTATAGATGAAAAAGTAATTACCTGTTGACTTTCCTTCCCAAGCTTGGCCATAGCAGATGCAATACTTGAGTGACCTGATGCATTCAATGAAGATTGCAATGAGGAAAAGTCAGGTTCTGCTGGACTAAAATCAGTCAATGGATTTGATGGTCCTGAGCCATTTGTTATAACTGATCTTTCATCACCCTGCTTTGCCCTAAAAATAAATTATTTTGATGCTGTACAACTTTAGAATAAAACCTTGAGCTTTAAAGGTGCCCTGAAGTGAAAATTGTTATTTGTGCAAATGATTGGCTCTGTTGAATGATTAAAAAGCTTCTTTAAATTTCTTTGATGTCTCACTTTATTTGCATGCTATCCACTAATTTTAAGTATCAGTTGGTGATGTCATTTTGTTTGCAAAGCACTACGGAAATATATGGAAATATAGGTGTATCAGATCTTTGAAAAGATATAATTGTTGAAGGAAACATTTTAGATGAGCTGAATGAAGTAGTAAAATTGCCTCATGAATTGATATAATGTTTAGAATGGCATGCAATTGCAGGAAATTTCTCTGAGTCAATTTCTCTTTAGATACATATGGTAAATTTGGTATACCTTATTTAAGTTTTGCACACAAAATGATGTTATCAGGCAATCATACAAAATTTTGCATCATTTGCATCAATAAAAACTTTCACTTCAGATCATCTTTAAAGCCTGAATGCTGGTCTTATCTTTGTCTTGTCTCAATGAAAATGTAAATTCAAGGGTTTAATTGTGAACTGTATAATGAATCCTATTCCAGGGGTTGTATCAATTTCCAATGACAGTGTCCTTACTTGCATCTCAGAATTTGTTTAAGATATTTCAAAAAAGCTGTCTATCAAACAGTGTGTAATGCTTTTGGACTATCTTTTCAAGCATTTGCCGTAATTTTCTCCCAGAGCTCAGCCATTTTAGCATCAAAAGTGCATATTTCATAGCAAAGAACTACAAAGCTAGGTAATAGGTACACTATGTGGCCCACAGACATTCATTTCATGTGGGTGCTTTTGTGAATTTTCTGCTGTTCTCCACTTACAAACTTGGAAAAGCATTTGTATAAGATCGGGAAGGCTTTGATGAAAAATATTGCAATTAATGTTGCTAAAACCTTACATACCATGGGTTCATTTCAGATGAGCCAGCAAATATTTCAATTCTTGTTTCTTCTTTCACAACTAATTTCAATTTGTTGAGAGACAAAAGAAGATTCCCTGCAGATTCTAGTGGGATACTTTGTAATGAAATTCCATTCACTTCAATCAGCTGATCATTGGCCATCAACCCTGCAAGTTGTGCTGGAGAATTACTGGCAACCCTTGAAACATAGATCCCAATGTCAAAATCTTTCCCACCACAAATAGAGAACCCAAGATCAGTTCTTTCTATTTTATCATTTGTCAAAGTGACAACACGGTATTTTCCTGGGCTAGAAGTAGGCCTGGGCCCACCATTCATCGTTTCCCTGCTTGTATTTGGAGTGCTATGCTTCGGGTTAAATGCACTTCGAATGAGGACATCATATTTCTCAACATGGTGCGGTAAAACAAAGTTCCTGACATCCTTCAATAACTGCAATTTTACAGTTGTATTCAGGCACGATGTTAAAGATTTGACTAATTTTTCAACTGATTTACGAGTCCTGTAGTCTTTAAGAGCATAAGAGAGGTATTGGAGTTCTTGCTCAGTGAGTAATAACTTTGAATTTTGCCGCAGTTGCAGGAGGTAGCGTTGTTTTAGGTTCTGGTTGGCAGCCATCTTGTTTTAGAGGCCGAATATGAGTTTGACATCAACCTGGCATGACTTTCATCCTATATTAAGTGTATCCATTGCATAGCTTCGTTGTGCTTCCTGCCGACAATCTTTTATAATCAGCAAAATAACAAGTTTCATCTGTTCTGCATCTGTTTACCAGTTTACATGCTTCTTGTAAACAAATCTACATTGCACCAGCTTCGAGATTACTCTTCCCGCTGTCTCAAAAGAATGTTGTAGTTGTTGAGTAAACAGTTGATAGTGCACATGCGCACATACTGCTGATTGTTAACAAACATCCGAATGACTCCTTGCCAACCAATCAAAACTTTCCGTCCCTTTTGGAGCAGCCCCTAGTGACACACATGGAACAGCCCCTAGCGACACACCGGAATGATTAGTGATTGGGCTAGTGGGGGTGCAACATCGATAGTATTTCGCCTCCGCCCCCCTGACGTAAACCTACTCTGACAGCGCGACTTTTAATCTTGAACAACTACTGCGTCATTTCAAAAGGAAGAAGACAACAGAGAGTTGTAAAGACTCAGGGCGATGGTAACGGGATCACAACCAAACTTGAAGAAAATTGCCGATAAGAAAGTAGACACGCCATCCTTTTCTATTGGAGATTCTGCTGTTGATCCCTGTTGATCTCGTTAAAGATGTGAAATACTAAGGAGTTCAACTTGATAGTAACAACGTTGATTGGAATCAGCACATGAAAGCTTTATGCAGCAAGGTATCTCGTGCTATTGACTTTTTGAAATATGCAAAGAAATTCGTACCGAAAGTGGGGAAGCTGTGGTGAAACAAGATTGAAGGCTTTGCAAAAATTGCAAAATCGGGCTGCCAGGGTATACTCATTACATAAGTCTCAATAGTATCGCTATTTTTTCAGAACGAGTGAAAATAAAATATCAGATTGAAAATAATGAACGAATACAAGGAACCATGTTGTCAGGTCAGTCTACTTCCAGGGCTGCAAGGATTGTCTCCAATAGCAGTTAAAGTGAAACAGCTATGGTGACGTAGAAAGCAATAACTGGTCTTACACCTAGCTACCTAATTTTTTCACAAAAAATACTGACCGAAATATTGATATTAACTTGTGAAGTGCAGCAAACGATCTTTGCATCCCCAGAATGACAACTAGCAAAGGACAAAATGGGATATCTTATCATGGCGCTAAAATTTGGAATAAACTTTCGACGGATATAAAAGAAGCAAATTCGCTTAATTCATTTAAATGCAAACTAAAACGCCACTTGCAGCCCACTGTTTGAAAGTAATATTTCGTTCCATTCACCAGTTTTGATTTACTCCATTTTATTTTTTACTTTTTAGCTGTACTTGTATCAGGATATTTTATGTTTTAGATCTTAAGTTGTTTAAACAAGACATTATTAATTTTGTAAGTTTCTAACACGGCTCCTTGTAAAGTAGTCTTTGATTGATGGGGCCACCGTGTACAGTATAAAAAAAATTTAAAAGAAAAATAAATGAAAGTGGGATCTTGAAGCAAAGCCCTTCACCCTTATCACACCAACCCACTAATCTTGTGATTCTGTTCACCTGCCTCTTACGTGAGAGCAAGCTCCCGTTTGGCTTGGTTTATGATGTATGCTTGCGTCATCACAAGGAGATAAATGGTAAATCCAAAAACGCTTTGCGACAGCCAGCCGACAGTTAATCCACAAGAAGCCCAAAGGCAAATTACAAAAGTTTTCTTGCTCTATAAATTCAGGTCGAATCTCTGCTCCATAGTTCGATTCCCCCTGCCGATGCTCTCGTGGTTCTAGTTTGTAGGATGGTGGGCTGTTTGTGCGGGTTTTGGGGGTACTTCAATTTTGCCTTGGTCTTTACGTTGCCTTGATTTAGTGTGCATATGTATCTTACCTTTTTGTTCTTTCCTTCTTTTATTAATTTACCGTTGATATTTCTTAAAACATTGTAAGCGGCATTTGTAGTGAGGACTCAGTGATCCTGCGTCATTCCTCGCTACAAATGCCGCAGTATATTGCATTAACTTTGTTGCTTTTAAACATTTGATCATAGTCAATGTTCTATTGACTATGATTTGATTGATAAAAAAATCAGGTCGGGTCGCTTCTTAACACTCGAAATTGTGCCTTCCTTTTCTTATAAGCTGCTTCCCATAAAACGAAAGACATATATCAGTTGAAAGGAACCTGAATAAAGAGGAGAGAGCAAAAGGCTTTAAAACATTTACACATTTTTTCACAGCCTGGTTCCCTGCGTCAAATCGACCGCGTTCGTTTGAGGGTACTGGGTGCCAGGGAAGCGATTTCAGGGGTTGTACCGCTTCCGTGGAGCCCAGTACCCCCAGTCCAAAATGACATCAGGGAACCAGACTGACATTTTCACTTATCCGAGTGTGAAGTAGTCAAACAAAGAGAAGAGAGGAAAGACACACAATTGTTAATGCCACTACCTATATATAAATTCACAGCCTTAAAATAAACGTAATCATGCCTCTACAGTCCTTAAAAATAACATCCACAATCAATAAAACGTAAAATTGAACGCATACAAAATTCCATTCTATAAAAATAAAAGAGTCTAGAGGACCGTTCAATATTTATAAAGGGGTTGGTGCTGAAGGGAAATGTTTTCTGGTTCAAAAATCTTCTTACCCAACTGAATAGGTGACTGAAAAACATCTATCCAGGAATTTTCAGGTTGAGAAAAAAGTTACCCAACCTCTACCCATAAACATAATTTCAATGTTAAAGATGTAAATTGTGAATATAAAATACTGTAAATGTAAAATACTGTAAACATTCTAAATATTCATGACAAAGATAACAATAAAGTAGACATTAAAAGTGAAGTGGAAAGTACTGATGAAATTGACAATTTGGGACTTTAAAAAATTAGCATTTATGAGTGGGAAATTTTGTTTACGCAACTTTGAAACTGCATGGGAAAGTATTCACCCACCCTTTTATGTCAGAAACATCTTTTACCCAATCCATTTCTCTTCGGTACCAGTCCCTCGATAAATAGTGAATGGTCCCTAAGAACATCCCTGTCAAAGTGCCCAATGAGAGGTCAGGTGCATGCCGGGTAGTGGGGGTGCGCTTTGTAAACAAAAGAATCAGGTCTCTGAAAGACAAGGATTCACCTTACTGGTGATTAGATTTCCACACCTCTCAGTGCACTCAACAAATCAAAATAGATAAAGAAAAATGTTTTGCTTGGTGAACTGAAGGGGTGGAATCTATTCGTCAGAAAAAGGGTGTTGGGACACGGATGTTTTGATCGATCATCTATTTATCTTCTTTTGATCCTTGCATCTTGCTTTGTTGCCTTGTCTTCTCTTCTGTTTCATCTTCAACTGATGTATACAACTGAGCGTGATTAGGCCCAACTGCTCTCAAGCGAGGAGCAATTCAGTCTCAAAGAATATCGTACACCTTTAGCAAAAATCCTCTTGTTCCAAGAGAAATGTATCCAAAATCCTTCAAAATCCTTTTGTTTGAAACAATCTCGCACGCCTTTTCGCATGAGTGAAATGCCCCTCATTCTCAAGTTGTTCACAGTTGACTCCTTTGCCTATCTGTGTCTCAGTGCGCTTTCGCAGAAGATAGGTTTCAACTTGCGGTTTGAAAACTTTCTTCTGCGAAGGCGCACTAAGACACAAGAATACAAGGGAGTTAACTTCGAACAACTTGAGGACATGGGCCTAAACTCACGTTCCGCTGCACACGTCAGTTGTATGTAGTACAGTTGAAGACGAAACAAAGCAGAAAACAGGACAAAAAATCAAAACATGGTAAATAAAAAATAAATCAAAACATCCGTGTCCTAACACCCTTGGTCAGAAATGCAAATCGCCTGGTCTTGTAGGAGACCTAAGGCTTTTGTTTAACAACCTTCACCCTTGCTGGCCGGGGTCCGGGTCCTGTTGGTCGAAAATAACAGTCAAATTTTCGCCGGAGCGCTCCAGTTTTGTACCAAGGAAAATAAATATTTTTGGTGGGGAACTGTATCTGTTTGGTGATGATTTTCAAATTCTCCCTGGGGTTGGTTTGCACAATTTGCAGTGCATGTTTCACTTGAAGAGTGTTTTGTACCGAATAGAACCGCATCTTATCCGGGAACAGATTTCGTTTCATTTTATCACCGCGAACGAATGCTCCAGGGTACTCAGACGAGGGTGTCTATAAGCAAATCACAGACCAAACAGCTTTTGATACGCGTAGAGTATTTACACGATGTACAAAACAAATTAATCTGTTTTGTCCATAGGTTCGCACAATAAATACAAAATTTAACCTCATAAATGAGTTCTGTCATTTGGCAATAATATCTTACAGCAAACAAAACTTGAGTGCACACAGGAGAGAAACCTAGATGATATTTTCGATACGGGTGTAATATCTTTTTAATGTCTTTTCGCGTGTCTTTTGATATAATGTTTCATGTAATATTTCATAAATTCCATTTTTGAGAGTTAACAAGAACTGAAAATCAATATCAGAATCAGCGATACATCATCGAGTATTTTTGTAGCTATTTTTAACATGGCTCGCATATAAGGGCACTGCCCTTACCTTCGGGTATAAGGACATAACCTTCGAAATCAGATAGCTTATCATCCGCGTCTGCAGGGTAATCCTCGCAAAACCACTCCTATTTAAGAGAGCATATACAAGTACAACGACAGGGAGAAACATGTCTCAACTTCTGGGTCTAAAATTGACTGGAACTTCAGTAAAGAAATTCCATGCAAAAGTATCATTTACATAAGCATTTACACTTCGGCTGGCATAGCGACAGAAAATAGTCATTACTCTAAAGTGCCTTATAAGAAATTTGTAGATCAAATATGTTTTTGGCCATACAGCTGCCATTGCATTGCAAAATGCTACGAACCAAATAACATTTAAAAGTGCTTCCAAACTTGGAATCATACAAAGGTTATCAATTTGTGATATAAAGAGGCAGGGGATGTTTAATACCGCCACTTAATTGTAAAATTCGATACAAGTAACCATTTCGCGTAAGACATCATATGAAACAAGGGTCTACATGTTTCTTATTCACTGCAGTCATTTATTCACCTTGGAAATGAAAAATTTATGATGTTGTATTGCCCTGTCATCAGTTAGGCAATATGGCCCGTCCACTTTGTCAACGGTTCACAAATTCGTATCAACCTCTCGTACTTGCTGGCTTGATCTCTCCTGCACCTGCTAGCTGACCGTAAAAATCTACGCAACTAGCTGTGTGCAACCTCAAGATGCCAAATTCTAAACAAATCAAAACATAGCTAAATCTAATGTTATCTAATGCTACCAACTGCGAAGGACATGCCAACTCCTGTGGGGTTAACTATCGTCTCTTATCTCAATTTTACCACGCTGATAACCGAAAGAAACAGATCTGATGATGAATCTTAAGTGAAACATGGGTAGTCGAATGTCGTAAGTGTGCTTGTAGGGGAACGCAACTTGTGTGCCTCGCTCTTTAACAAATACATCTGCAGAACAAGGGCAGATTTTGTAATACAATAGCATCAGTCGCTTTGGTTCACACCTCAATTCAAAGCGATTAGCGAATGCAGACAAAAGAAATTCTCTCAAGCAGAAATTGAAAACAAACAAAGCGGCAAAGTTGCCCTGAAACCAATTCGGCAAACTCTCGTTTGGTGCGGGCGATGGGAGGCTTTTAAGAGAAGGTATGTGTTTATAACAAAAGAAGAAGAAGGGTAGATCTAAAGTTCTGTCTCGCGGATTTTGTTTATTTGATTCAGGAGCTGAGGAGTGACTGCGTACGTCTGACCAATAAATATGCAAAATTGTAATGCTCTCTGCTCGGTTTCTGAATCAAACAACAAAATCCGCGAGACAGAACTTTAGATTTACCCTTCTTCTTTTGTTATAAGCACATACCTTCTCTTAAAAGCCTCCCTTCGCCCGCACCAAACGAGAGTTTGCCGAATTGGTTTCAGGGCAACTTTGCGGCTTCGTTTGTTTTCAATTTCTGCTTGAGAGAATTTCTTTTGTCTGCATTCGCTAATCGCTTTGAATTGAGGTGTGAACCAAAGCGACTGATGCTATTGTATTACAAAATCTGCCCTTGTTCATCTGCAGTGTTTAACGGCTCATGGTGAGCAGATAGCTCGTAGACTTCATAAAACACAGCAAATTACATATGTCGGGTGTCCCAGAAAAAGTATAAGCGTTTGAACAGTTCCTGCGAAGGAGCCTTGGTTTCAACAAATTTTAATTTTCAGTTCATTGTACAGACGAGATCTTCAATTAGATTTTGTGATCTTGCATGTCCAAATCGGGTCTGTATTCGCAGAGTAACTCACCAACCAGCT
Source organism: Aurelia sp. 3 sensu Dawson et al. (2005) (assembly GCA_964020215.1). NCBI lineage: Eukaryota > Metazoa > Cnidaria > Scyphozoa > Semaeostomeae > Ulmaridae > Aurelia > Aurelia sp. 3 sensu Dawson et al. (2005). Next base: position 15,260,544 of record OZ026585.1, read on the forward strand.
TTATCTAAACCAGCTTAATTTTAACCAATCAAATGTATTCGATTTGTTGGATTGACCAATTAAAAGGCCCCATTCCAAACCTTGCACTGTTTCTCTATGTCAAACTGAATTCGTAAACTTAGGCATGCTGGTTACGATTTACGGTATCTTCTAAACCTACGGCTCAAAATAAAGATTTTCAAGTTATCAATTCAAGATTTTTCACACAACTTAGCACAATTTTGTTAGTGCGAATATGAATTTGGCTGTGATAAAATTAAGCAAGAAGGAAATTTAAAGAATGTGACGGCAAATTTGCAAATTTGCTGTTTTTTCAAACTTAAAAATTTTTCCTGACTAACCCAGATTTCTACTCATTGCAAGTGCATGTGAAAAGGAGCCCTAAATGCAAGACAAGACTTGAGTGCCCATTTGGTTGGGGAGAAGAAGTGCTGACGCTATTGTTTGACCCACTGTCTTTTAGCGTTGTGAGCGCATCAACGTTCGGGTTCACAATGTCATGCGCATCGGTGCTAATCTTACTTATCTTGTTCTCAACGGTCAAGCTAATTTGCATATTACGTCACTGCAGTAAATGGTCACCGCGCATGTGATCTGGAGCCCTTTTTGTGGGATTCCTCGATATTCACAACTTAGCCTGTTAGTACTCGCAATAACATTGCAAATAGGTCAAAGCTGAACACCTTACGGCCGGACTTTGGACTCTATCTAAATTTAAATATTCGCAACAATCTTTGTCCTCAACAGAAGATCGATTCATAACGATTAACGATATTCTTCTCGAAGGCATTTCTAATTTCAATATGTTGTGATGTGACATTGTGTTAAAAACGCGTTATCAGATTCCTAGAAATAACTAGCTTCCTAAAAGTAATGCAGTTACCTGAATCATGGTTACCTAATTGTATACTGCACACAGTACAAAACTATACAAATCTACAATGAAAATATTATCATTCATGGCATGGCATTAAAATACGACGGAATATGGAGTGCCTAACAGCAAGAGTATCGGATTTGCGAATGCGACAAGTCATGAGGGACTTCAAATATGATATAGGCCGCCCTGGGTTATTTTGATGAGGATTTAAGCTAAACGAAGTTTTGTTGGACCAGTTCTGTAGCACATTGCCGTTTTTAAGAAAATTATCAATTTTCTTCAACAAACGTTGCCAAATCCACTAGGAAAGTAGAGATACTTTTGCTTGGCGGCCTACTACACAAATCTCACAGCAACTGTAAACAAAACGTTGCTGCGAGGCAACAGTGGAGTCTCCCATTCTTCAAAAGGTACAGCACAGGGGAGCAGTAAGGTTGTGACTACCTTAGGGGAAGAACCTTTCGCGTGAAGAGACTTTTGCGCTTTTCGCGTTTTTGACCGAAAGCTGCGAACAATTATTCCACGAAGTATCCTAAAATGTGAAATTCACGACAGTTTATTCCCGTGAAATTTCCTTAGATATGGGTAATCAAACATTAATATTCCTCTTCTCTAGCAACAATCCTTTTGTACTATGCTACTATAAGGGTATTTATGGACAATTCGAAAGAGCCACTGAAGATTCGAGGAACATTTGATACATTATAAAAATTTGATCAGAAACTAAATTCGAAAAAACTTATTCCCGCGAAATTTCCCGTTTTGGTCCATTTGCGAACGATACTTCATTCCACACATGTCGTGTTTTTTGAGCCTGCGAAAGTTTATTCTTCAATGTATTTGGTGCTTCTTTGGGGTTTTTTTGCAAGATTCATCGTGCCACATGCGACAATCTGATGTGCGGTGAATCAATCTGTTTCGAAAACGACAAAGCATTGATTACCTACTGTCCACGATTTCATTAACCTTTTTTAAAGTTCGGAAATTTGAAAAGATACTGACTACTCGTATGTTCAAAGGTTAGTGAGATACGAAAGAATTTAAACGTTAAACCATCGCAAGTCTTCCTTACTTTGACGGCGCAGTGTCATATGTGTGACCACTGAAGGTGGGGTGAAACTTGCCCCCTACTAATGTAGCCTTTAGAATTCATACGATTCAACTTAAGTCTCATTCATGGCTAAGTGTGTATAAAATTGAGCTTGTTTACTGAATCAGTCCTTTTCCGGATTAGTGCCGCCACAACTAACTCCATTATGACCATAAACCGTACTGGCAATTCACGCCCCTATGCTGTACCCTACTTCCTTCCTAACAGTTATATGCACGCCAGCACACATGGGCGATCACGCATTTCACACGATTCACGCAATGAAAGTAAACATCATCACACATTTTTAAAAGTAACGCTAGGTTTACCTGACTGTATAAGCGTCCTTTTCTCGCTATCATCATGCTCAATAAATCCTGTTGAGATACCTGAGTCCATCACACTACCATTTCTCGTTATCAGTTCTTCGTTCTCATTACTCTCAATGATATCATTATTTGCTTCTTCAGGCGAGTATCGCTTTCCTTTTTTGAATTTTCTTTGCTCTTGAGATGCTTGATACCTGAACGGATCAGCAGGTGGCTCTAGTCTTGTTTCAGCTTGCTGGATCCTTGATTGGTCTTCCGGAGGTTGGTATCCAGGAGGGTACCGTCCTGTCGGCTCTAACGGTGGTCGATCGAAAACACTGGACGAGGCAGAGCTATCTGAGACCGAACTGGCATCTGAAGTTTCCAAAGCTGCTGACATCATGAGCGGTGGCTCTAGTTTCAAGTATTCCTGAAAAAGATTGGAAGTAAATGAACGGAGGAGATGTAGCGACATAATCTAAACATAGCACAAAAAACGGCAGGTGCCACTAAGCTACTTATTGCTTTTGAAGATCGAAAACATCAAATACAATAGATTATATTTAGATTACCCAGTCCCCTTAGCTAAGTTTGCTTTTAACCCCGTTGATTTACTTTAAACTAACTTTAAATACCGAATCAATCTCAACAAACTCAGTAACACAACATTAGACATTGTCATCTGTGCAAATAAAACCGTTAACTCCTGTAAAAGAATACCAACCAAATAAGCCTTTAACTAGGACGAGAAATGATAAATTCAGCAAAAGAAACACGAATTAATATGACCTGAACGGAAAGAAACAAGCCAATAGCTGCAATCAAAAGCAACGCCGAATAACCCAAGGGGCAAATCACTGATTAAAATCTCGTACGCTGTCAAAAATCATCACATTTCAATCACAAATTAATCACATTAATCACACAAAAATCACATTAATCACGAAAAATCACCAGTCATATTAATCACTAATTTTGAATTTTTAACCGCTCTCATTTGTTTACTTTTATAAGAAATGAAAAAATTTTAAAATGTGAAAACATTATCAGATATGCAAATCCAACCTCGAAAACATGAACAGCATAACAGTGCAAGATTCTGAGTTCCCTGCGATGGAGCAAAAAGGAAAGCCTCGTTCTTGTGTTACAAACAACTCTGCCAAATTGGCATGATAGTCTATGACTTGATTTATGAAACAGCTTACCATCATATTTCATCATTTGGTTTATCAATCTTGCTCCATTTTGCCTATTCATACAATTTTTATAGTACAGGAACTTATTTGAGAATAACCAAAAACAACTTGAAAGAGATTGACGTAGTTTGTAGGAAGGAAGGATCATGGAAAGTCAAAGTTGAAGAGAAAGTTGTGAACGTACCACGGCCAGAAAGTGACGAATGATCATTTCAAAGCGAACAATTTATTGAGGCCTGTCAGATTGAAATACCTAAATACTTCCAATGAAATAGATCATTTCGTAAAACTTTGTAGCCATTCTTTTTTCAGTTAAAGGCCAGTTTAATGCAAACTTGATCACCGACAAAAACTTCAATAAAATCGCTGCTAACAAAAGAATGTAAGAACTGCCTTCCAAAACCAAATTTTCACCGCCAAAAAGTATGTGAAGAAGACAAATAACTTCATCTCTTGAGATCTTACATGTTACGAAGCTACAGATATACAAACGTCTGAAAATATTCTGAACCATTCCGTTTTTCTCATTTCAAGTTTACCTTGGTATCTAAATACGAAATTGTTTAATCTGAATGTTGAACATAATACTGCGTGAGTCAAAACAAAAAAGCAATCTCTATTCTAAGGCCATTAAAGCAATAGTTTCAGCAAGTATACCACCCAATCGTTAACCTGCGTGCAGACTCTCCTGAGTTCTTTCAGAGAGTTTCTCCTCCTTGTAGAGTTTGCGCATCGGCGACCAAATCCTTACTCTCGTCTTAATTCCATGGGCAAAGCTGGCCAAAGAAACCCTTTCCATTAAACCTAATTCAATGACTTGGTTCCTCGATCCATGGGAACCACACGTGTCCAAGAACAAGGATTTAGTCGCAGATTTGCTGTAAATCTGCCGTGGCAATTTTTCGATGCCGGGATTCTTTCAAACTGGGGCCATTTATTAATTTTGAGCTTGTGATGTCATCAAATTTCTTACTCCGAAAAAAGAAGAGCGACAGACTTCTGCTTGCCAACATACTGTAGACCTTCATAAACTGTGGTTTTCCTGAACATTGTATGAATTCTTGATTTTTTCAAGATTTTCGATGGATTTTGACAAAATAATCGAAAAGCCGTCATTTTGAAAATAATCTAGCCTGCGAGCAGACTATACCCGAGAAAAACGTATAGTCTGCGTAACGCCGCTCACTTTTGTGAAGTGCGTCCTTCAGCATTTATTTAATAACAACGAGGAAGTATTGTTGTAACAGCCAATAACATCGCTTTCCTGCGAAACGAGGAAGCAATCAGATTTGAGAACGGCCATCATGTGATTAAATCTCAGGTTTCGCTTTGTTCTCTGAGCAAATTACGTTAGCAAAACAATACTTTGGAATTTTAATTACCCTACGATAGACAATGCATGGATGCTAAGTAGAAAGGGCCATTGAAACTGTTATTGAAATGAAATGCTGACTCATACAATACGTAATATTGAGCGGTATTGCGCGGACTATACCATTTCCTTGGATATTGTCTGCACGCAGGCTAAAAATAATCAAGATATCACAAAAATGCCAAGGCAGATTTACAGCAAATGACCCAAAGTTGCTAGCATGTCATTTAATTCATAGCAAAAGGTGATAGTATTCTACACCCACCTTTGATTTGAAAGATTTGAGCCCTATGCTAATGGGATCATTTTTCACTCATTCGGCAAGTTTACTGTTGAGCTAAAAATGATTAAATCACAGTACATACCTGGTCACTTAAATCTTGCATCATGAGCTCCAATGTATTTACAAGCTGAGAGAAAGTTGGTCGTTTTGATGGATTCTCCTCCCAGCATCTCAACATGACATTGTATCTATAAAAAAGGAAACAATTACATTTCTTGCAAAATAATAGACTAAATCATTGAATAAAAGTGTACATATGATCTGACACAACTACTCAATGGCGTACATGAACGGGTCTGATTCGGCGCTCCCTCGGTCAGAGATTAGGCTGTTTTAGCAAGAAGACGCGAGTCAAGAAGACGCTAGCATAATTCTATTGTTTGAAGATGTAAATTACAAAGAGAAATCAGCTTCAAAACTTTTGCGAGTCTCGAGAGACTTACTGTACGTTCTATTCTGCAACTGACAACCTGAAAAGTATTCTTTTGAAGGCCGAACTGCAAAAAACATGACGTCGAGAAGGGGAGCAAAATGCAATATGAGCACATTCACAAATGATGGAAATGCGAGAATGCAAAGTATTTTAGGGAATTTGTCTGTCTGTGAGCAGCTTTCTGGGAGGGAAAAGGCAGGAAAATTAGAATGCTCTAAAAAAATTAAAAAGAAGCTGCGTTTCAAAGACGTCCGCGTCTTGCAGCTAAAACAGCCTATTTTATGTTGCGTGCCGTGATGATCATCGTAATTATGAAATGAAACATTCGCTCTTAAAACCAATGAGACAACTGAGACAAATTAATGGGAATAGAATCTTCGACTATCTTAGAAATTACACATGTCTTTTACTGTCAAATTGAATCATACTTCTAACTAACTTTTAAGCAAGAAAGACTTCTTTCGACAGCTTTCTGCAGTGCTCATATCTTTGGGTTGGTTGCAACAATTGTAGGCATAGTATACTGAGAAAAAACTGCGCCTCCTCCCCCGTTTAAAGAACTGCATTTTGCTGCTTTCCCCCAAAAAGAAGCCAAAAGTGAATGGGAAGGAGGCCGAGATCGGGCATCACTTTTAAGTGCTGTAACAAGTCCTTTGCACTCAGTAGTGAAAACGTCAATTTTTCTCAACAATTTACGATTGTAGGCCTGGATTCAACTTTAGCAGAAAAAGAGGGGAAATACGTTGAAAGATAATCGTTAGGAAAGTTACTGTTGAAAGCAACGATCTCAAAACACAGGAGAGCGTGACTCAAAAATATGATTTTCCTGCTGCACCTCTGAAAAATTTTCCATCTCATGATATGGCTTTACATTTCAATTCAAAACATTAAACCTGGGTAATAGAATACAGTCAATTCCGTAGGTGGAAAAAGTGCGTGAAGCCGCAGAGCAGCTGCGTTGGAAGCTTCTGTGTCTCGAAGGAAGCAAAGGGGAGGAAGGAGAGAATGTGGAAAAGACGGACGAAAGGAAACGAAACGATCAAGGGAGGAAAGGAAGGGAAAAAGAAAGAAAGAAAACGGAAAGAAGGAAGGACGCAGGATGGAAAGACGATAGGATCAAAAAAGAAAACAAAGGCTGAAAATATAACGGGGACAGGAAGGCATAAAGGAAGGAAAGAATGAAATCACATCAATGCTTGAATTACACTCTTTTCATTTACAGTTTGTGGTTCAAAGAAGCTTTTAAAAGTAATAATTTTCTGATGTATAAACAACTAAACAGTATAAAATACTGCAACTGAATTGAAATCAGGGACTGCAGAAAAATTATAAAACAATTAAAGGAAGGTATCCAGTCGGACGTTCCTTTGCTGGAAAGAAACTAGTTTTTCTCACCAATGGTAAATATGATAAAGATACTTACAATTCATCCGAACAATTAATTGGTCTTTCCATTCGATAACCACTTTTTAGCAGATCGAAAAGCCTTTCAAGAGGTACTCCAGGATAGGGTGTGCCTCCTACAAAAAAGAACAATCATTTGTGATTTGTCCTTGTTGTTTTTGCAAGATGGTGAATATCTGACGTCACTCTATAAGGACACTCAAGTTTAGCCTGTGTTCCAGACCACTTGAAATACTTTTTCAACACTTGAAATACTTTTTCAAGTGGTCTGGGACACAGGCTAACTCAAGTTACGCTCATCTCATTGACGTGATTGCAGTTGGAAAGAATAATCCGACACCGCAGTACTGATACCTAGTTTTATGGTACACAGTTGTTCTAGAAAACAGCTTTTGAGGCATTTTATACCCAGTGCTCGTGAGAAAACAGCCCAGGGGGCAACATAACATGTTGTGAGGGTACGGGTATGTGCCGCCCATATGGTTGGGTTTTTGGGCCCAAATTCTCTGAACAAGGGTCCCTTTTTCGGCACATTTTCCATAAACATGGGTAGGTTTCCTGAAATTGGCAAAAGTTGTCAAAAATGGGTAGTTTTCCGCCAAAATCCATCATAAAAGCGGGTATGATGGCAACTGTCCGTAATTGGAAGAGGGTAGCTTTCTGAAAACCGGGCGGCAGACCCCCGTCCATCAACAAGTCATGTAGCCCCCGGGGGGGACAGAAACAGGTGATATAGGCCCCATTTATATGAGGGAAAACACCTCACCTGCCAGACCCGGGGCTGAAAGGTGAGGTAAATTTCAATCACTGTTTATATGAGATTTTTGAGATTTTTCACCTAATCTGTCAGCCCCGGGGCTGAGAGGCAAGGTGGAGTAAAGTCTCTCTTCCGTGAAATCAGAAAGAACTGACCAATGAGGATCAACGAATAATTTCAATTCCCCTTACCATTCCGGTGGTGTTTTGTTTATATAGAATAATTTCACCTCACCCACGTGAGATTCCGCCTCTAGTGAGGTGGGACTTCACTATACCGTTGGTTGCGTTCTTCATGTAAACGCGAAATGAAAAAAAAACAAAGGATTTTATTGGAAGGTGGAATCTCACCTCTCAGCCCCGGGTATGGCAAGTGAGGTGTTTTCCTCATATAAACAGGCCCTAAGATTCTCTCCTTACGAACCTTTAACCTAATTCACAGGGGCATCAGTTTAAATATTCTTAGATACTTTTCAGTATTTTTCGATATTTTTGGTTTTAGATATTTTCAGTATTTTTCGATATTATTGTACATCTCGGTACTTCAATATCTCTCTCAACACTTTTCTAGCGTTAAAGCATACATGTCATGAACCTGATTGGTTGAAACGATACAATTCTCTCTATTGTTTATTACAAAGCACAGGATCGAGACTGAATTTTCATTGCAATGGAAATTTGTGAAGCAGAAAGGAAAGGTCACAAAACAATTGAATTTCACTCCACTCTTCTTTAACAAATTGCTAACGTGACATGTGTCCTTTAATGATCTCCTAAAATCCGTACAGACAAGCTGATGTAATGCTTTGTGGAAAACGTGAATTTCCATTCAGTACTTGTTGTTTTTTATTTCTATTTATAATATCCAGATGAAGTTGTCACAATACATGTCACTACATACACTACATATTGATAACATACAACTATACAGCACTAAAGGGAAGATAACATGAAGAGCAAAACGGCGTTATTACCCCATGGTCAATACATGTAACAAAAAGAATAAACACTACTGGGATAATATATAAAACTTTAAGAAGAAGAATACTTCAGTACTGGTCTGACCAACAAGACATAAATCAACGACTTCTAAATCAGTTCGTTGTTTTGCTAAACATAACCAGTCTCCAGACTTATATACAGTAAGAACCCGCAAAACAGAAAGCAGTTTTTTTCAAAACAGCCTGTTCAGTTTCTTATTAAAAAGGCATTTGTCAAGGAAAGAGGCTGAAAAGTTTCTTATAATATGGATAAGAAACCTTCAATGATTTCAAGTTAAATATCTTTACATACATACATACAGTGCTGCACATCATAAACTGAGATTTAAGATTATCAAAAATGGAAGTTCACCAAATTTGTATGCTGATGCAAGCTTCTGCATGAATTTATGCATTTGAAAATGACCTCATCACAATTTTTCCAGCCATGATGAAGTATGTTATATATTTGGGATCCTCCAGTAAGAAACCTTCCTAAAATCAAGCTGAGAACTTTCTTATATGAGGGCACCATTTTTCAAAAAATCAGCCTGAGGTTGCCTATAAAGTGGTTTGTATTTTGCGGGCTCTTACTGTAGTTCTAATGTAAAGCTCATTTACAACAATTCTTCACTGGTTCTAACAAATCTGGCCTATGGAACCACTGGTGACGTGATGAGTCGTTTCAGGATATAAAGTTTTGAACAGGGAAAATCAGTTACTAGTTATAATAGATATTTCGTTGAAAGCTGACGGTGAAATTTTGACGAAATCAATAGAGTGAAGTGTTTTTCGCAATTTCTGAATCAACTCGATAATACCAGCGGAATGACTTATTGTTTTTAGTCTTCGTTCTTTGAAAAGTTAAAAACAAAGTATCAACCCTCTTAATTGAAATAGAGCTCATCAATCACCCATGACCCTAAGAAAAATTCTAGATCAACGGCAAAACCAATAGCTCAGTTCGAAAAGTAATGTTTGATGCATGGAGCTTATTTTAAGCTATCTGATGGAGCCTGCTGTAGCAACCTGTAAAACAAACAGACCACACTACTTTTGCGATGCAGAATTTGCATGACCAAACTGCAGAGACAAACTACTGTAGCCTTTTTTATCTGGGTATGAAATATCTGTCCTATGACAGTATGAAACCACTGGTGTCTCGATAATCTTGTCTTTGGTACAAAATGCTCTGAACTTAATCAACATAATAATAATTACTCTTGTCTGCTCTAAACTTTTTGGCTGATAAGAAACAGCTTCCAAAACCATGCCTTCCCTAGTAATCCCATTCTGGCTATCAAGTCTTTACTGTGAACAATTATAATCTATATGTGTGCGACAGTTTACGCGACATTTTTATCAAATCAACCAATTTTGGTTTCGCACGTCTATAAATAAATCATATAGAGCCACCTATCGCGAGTCCAAGACGCCAGTTGCTGGATTAAATTTCTTATCAAGTTAGCCTATCCTCATCCAGATGAGCTGTTTGGTTTGTTTACAGGATTCTTTGTTTCCTCGAATAATCAAAATGGCCCAACATGGTTCTGCTCATCAATTAGCTTGCAGTCTGAAGACGGCTGTCTGTAAAAGGGGCCCATTCCATTCCCTGTTCCATTCTCCATTCCATTCCCATTTTTACAGATAGCAGTTTGCAGATTCAGAATTATCAAGAACTATATATATTTCATATCGGCCCAGTCTGCACAGTCTGGGATTTTTCAATAATTTACCGATATTCTGCTACGTCTGCTTGGAAAAACTACAAAAATTGGGCTAAACGTCTGGTCTTCTACGCCAACATTTTAGAAAATACTGGAAACCCTGATAGGATCATATTTAAATGTGAGCAAATAAATACAGCTTTTACATAGCCCAAATATAAATCTTTCCAATCATTCCTGGCATTTCAAGGGTGAATATTTAAGAATTTTGTAAACATTTTTTGCACATAAAAGAAATTCTCCAATTAATTTCGGCAAATTCAAATTGAAATTTCCCTTCACAGAAAAAATCATACATAAATAGTGTCTTTTCTATATGATCACAAATTCAGAAGGCTTTCAGATTATCATAATTGGGTAAACAAACTAGTTTTTTGATTCAACGTCTTACGTGTGCTCAATGTGAACTTTTGGAGTCAATGAAAATGACAGAAAATCTTCTTTCCATAATAGCAGATCCCTACTTCTTTCACACTATTCTTAAAATCCAAAAATGGTTTTTTTGTTACAAAAATCTGCTGCCCGTTGTAACATCTGGACAAAAGCATCAGGTCCTCAAAATCGTTTAGCGAGCTCGATGCTTGTTCACAAAGTCAAGCAAATGTAAAACTTACCAAATGTGACAATTTCCCAGACAAGAACACCAAAGGCCCATCTAAAATGCAAAAGATTTTGTTGAAATTTTAAGTACACATTACTTGACTACAGCTAAGTCTGTTGGAGACATCTGAAGAGGACTGCCTATAATTCTGTTAAATTTTTGATACATTCTTGTTTTCACTTTGGATCACGGGATGCTGGAAAGATGGGCAAGGTCTATATCGGTAAATGATGCGGCTTCGATTAAAAGTTCCTCTGTTCTCTCGCAGCCAAATTCTATTCGCAAAACTATTCAAACATGAGAGACTCTCTTGAAATAATCACGTAAATCTGATACAATTACCGATGAGCAGATGGCATGAGCTTTTGAAATATAAAGACCTCTGTTGCAAAGATTCACTGAAAAGATCGATAAAGCCTAAATGTGATATTCACAGACCTTGTTTTCCAAATTGGCAATTCATTCTCGAAAATGGATGTTCATTTCTCAGCCCCCATAGAGGACTTAACTGGATCTACATAGCAATGAAAAGGTTTGGTGGAGATTGATACTTACACATCACTTTGAGTTGTGTAAACTCGATCAAACAACGCCTCAAGCGCCATCCATTTTACTGGCAGTCTTCCCTATAACAAATAGAGATCATTTGTTAATGAGACTTCGAAAGCGTACATACGTAAAAGCATCTATTGATGTATTACGTTACGTCCTAATGTCAAAGCGTTGGTTCCAAATCTTCACAAAGGCAGCATAGGTTTCAAATCTTTAAAAATCTAGGTGTAAATTCTACGACCTATTTCTTTGAACTGAACGGCTTCAAAGAAATTTGAACTATTTTAAAGTAAATCTGCCGTTGGACTTTTTTGAAATCTTCAATAATTTCAGAATTATAGTGTTTTGCTTCTATTTTAAGAATTGAAGAAAATTTTCGAAAAACACTTAAAACTATCGTAATTTCTAAACCTGTTGACAAAAGATCAAATAATTTTCAAGAAAACCATGGTTTATGGATGCCTACAATAAGGTATCAAGCAAAACTCTTTCACTCTTCTGGTTTGTGAATTGGAAATTTGATGACGTCACATCATAAAATGAGCTGAAATGTAAATTAGGCTATATTTTCGACAAATAGTCAAGATTTCTGAAAAGTCCAACGGTAGAATCATAGAAAAATGGCAAAAGTTTCCTTCAAGTCATTCAGTTTAAAGAAATAGGTCATTGAAGTTTACACCCGCCTTTTTTCGCAGATTTCAAGATTTTAAACCTATGCTCACAAAGGTTGGTGTAAAACTCTGCTACATTTCTGCTTAAAATTAAAGTGCTTAAAAGGAAGTTTGGGTAATTTGCCGTGGCCATTTTTTGATTCCAGAAGCTTTCAAGACTTCTGAAAAGTCATATATAAAAGATAAAAAGCTTAACTTTCTTTCACGACATTCAGATAAAATACGTCATAAAGTTTTAAAACCACCTTTTTAAACCAATTTGAATATTTGGAATCCAACTAATTTATCAAACATCTGAAAACACGAAACTAGGTGTGTTCTTAACAAAATCTTTTTCCAGCCTTCAAAAAAGGAAATAATCTAGCATTTTCATGTCAGTTGCACGTGCAGAAGTAAAACTGAGCTTCTTAAAAAATTTAATCCTCAGGAACTCACATCTGTTCTTTTTCTATAATAATCTTCAGCGTGAATGTCTCTAGCAAGACCAAAGTCAGCTATTTTCAATACTTTTTCGTCGTTAACTAAAACATTTCTGGCTGCAAGATCTCTGTGAATACACTGCAGGAGATAAATAATTTTTCGTTACGACAATGTAAAACTCACCATTCAAACAAATATCTACGAATGTTTGGGAAAATATTGAGAGGAAAACAACAATAACAGTCACAATAGGGCTCAAATCTTTCAAGTCTTTAAAAAGGTGGGTGTAAAACAGTATCACATCTTTCCATGAATCGAATGACTTGAAAGGAACTTTGTGTAATTTGCTGTAAATCTATCGTGGCAATTTTTAGATACCTTTACTACAATCTTCAAGAAAACCATAGTTTATGAAGGTCTAAAATATGGTTGCAAGCGGACATCTGAAGCTCTTCTGGTTAAGGATTTAGAAATTAGATGACGTCACAACCTCACAATTAATGAATGCTGCCATTTTGAAATTAATCAAGATACAAAGAAAATGCCAAGGCAAATTTACAGCAAATTGCTCAAAGTCCCTTTCGAATTCAAAGAAGGATGTAATAGAATTTCACACAAACCTTTCTAAAGATTTATGCTCTATCCTTTAAAGGTGGCCTGAAGCGAATATTTTTTATTGGTGCAAATGAAGGGCCCTTTTCATTGATAAGAAATCTTGTTAACATATTTTTGATATCTCATTCCGCTTTCAAGTTATCAAATGATTTTAAGTGTCAGGTGATGACGTCATTTTGTTAGCAGATTATTAGGATTCTATATGGAAAAAGCTGTATCCGACCTTTGAAAGGTTACAGTTGTAGGAGGCATTTCAGCTGAGTATAATGAATGCGATAAACATTGTTTCATGAACTGATGTGACATTAAGGAAGCATTTCATTTGAAGGAAATACCTTTGACTTTATTTCCCTTTGGAAACGTAGTCAACCTTGTATACTTTCTCGCACTCTTTGCAAACAAAATGACGTCATCAGCCAATCATACAAAGTACTGCACAACTCGAAAACAAGGTATCAAAAAATTTTTGATGATCTTCTTCGTCATTCAACAAAGCCATTCATTTGCATCAAAAAAAATTTCGCTTCAGACTACCTTTAACATTCAAGGTAAAAGACACTAGCACCCTTTGATGAAAGGAACTCCAGTGATGCATTCCAGCTCCCATGCACAATTCTAAAAACTTTGTTTACTGTTCTGGTGGCTAATCTCCATAGACTTATGACGATGAGTCTCTTGTTTCCCTGTGCTCTTTGACTTGATGATGGCACTTCGGTCAATAGAGACTCATAGTATTACCATGAAAAACCTGGCCCTATTTAGGCCCAATCTGAGCAATTTATTCAGTATCAATCAGATTGCAAGATTTGTGAATTACTATTGTTAACGTGTAAATGTGATAGAATTTTCGATTCGATTGAAGAATTGAAAACACTCCCATGGGATAGAGATTCGAAGCCGTGATTCTTTCGTAATTCCATTGATGATTGAAGAAAATAGGGCCAAGTTTTTTACTGTTTCATGATGAGTCCCTCTTGAGCAAGGTTTACCGCAGGGATACAAGGGAGTCATCATCATCAGTCTATAATCTCCACTAAATACACAGTCTTCGGATATTCCCTTTGCATGTCGTCATACACTTTTAATGGTGACAAAAATTAAAATTCTGACCAAGCATATGAAATTAGATCAAAATTAATACCCTGAAGGGTTATACTTCCCGAATGACACCACAAAGTTTATGTCTGTTTGTGATCTTACCAAAAATGACATATTAAAATTTATTTTCTGTCTGAAAACGGCACCCCAAAAAGTGGCACATCCTGTACCGGTATACCGGGTGATCCTGGTCCATGATCTATGCCACACTGACGTTTAAATTCAATGCCATTGTCAGTTTCAGAGATAGAATTTTAATTCGAATAGCAAGTAAATCATGGACCAGTCTGGAATTCTGGTTCCGAAACATGCCTTTTGCCAGCATTTTTATAATTTTTGGGTCTAAATGGTGACAAATTTTACCAAACAAAATTTTTATCATTTAAGTTAGCTTTGGCTGAAAGATTAACGTTTTAGTTTCTAATATCGCCCAAATACATTTTACTCCATAGCCGACCAAACGCGTAAACTTTTTTTGACTCACCTGGTATATGGAAGTTAACCCCCCCCCCCCAGGGTAGGGCTTCTATCCCTTTTGTGAATATTCGAGAGTTCTGCAAAATGTATCAAAATACATTAAAATCGAAAACTTTCGGGCGGAGAAGTCTCCGGAAACAACTTCGGATAAAATACCTTTCGGATGCTTTTTCAGGAAAATCGGACAAAAAATCTTTCGGACAAACACCACAGCAAAATAAAAGCGTTAATACCAAAAATACGTTAAAACTAATTGTAATTCTATCATGACTGTCACCTTACGTGCATTATCATCATCATCACATCCACAAGAACATTTGAATAAAATTTCTGTCAGATTGAACGATGGTAAAACTAGCTGAGAGCCAAATTAAATAGGCACTACCATACGTGAACTGTTTACAAGAAATTCTTCAAGACATCACACTTTCAGATCACAGTTCAAATAAGTTGAGCATTTGTGGCAAAACCATCATAAGAAGACATACCTTTTTGGAGGCAAGATACTCCATGCCTTTAGAAACTTGGTAAGCATATGACGTCAAATCGAGTAATGTTATCTTTTCTGGAGGCTCAGGTAGCGGAGGAGTTGTAGGCCGCCTCTCTCTCAAGTATTGCCTCAAGTTGCCATATCGGCAGTATTCAACAATGACGCATAGTTCACCTTAAAATGGAACATAACAACAATTAATTTACCCCCGTAAAACAGTAGTTTTGGCAGCTTGCAACATCAAATTATTTGCTTTCAGGGGGTAGCTTAAAGCACTCAAATCTATACCTAACGCAAAAAATTATGGACGTTAATATTTTTGGACATTTCATGCGTCAAAAATCTTTTGTAGCATAGAAATGTCTCAGCAAAACAATTCCACTGTTTGAAAACGAAATGTCTTCCTAAAGAAACGTTTCGCATTGAAAAGGAATGTGGTGAGAATGTCAATTCATGAAAAATGTTATATTTTCTGAAACAGAATCCATTTTAGCAGTCATTCCCATCATCCTTAACAATAAACATTTGTCAAAATTTCTGACCAAGAACCCTTTAAAATGAATTAAGATTTATAAATGCATCACATTTTTAATAAAAAATCAGCAAAAATACACTATGAATATACTGTATCTTTTTTCAGTCTCCTGAAATTTCGGCAAAGGCGATTGTGGCCCCGTTTACACGATACCGTTTTCATTTCATATCGGATTGCCTTACCCAATCCGATATGAAAATTTCTCCCGTTTACACGATGCCGTTTTCATTTCATAGCGGATTGGGGTTCTGTTTACACGATACCGTTTCGCCTTGCACTGTGATGGTTTCATCGCATTCGGTAATGGTTCCACTGCGCATTCTGCGCAGCTCCCCTAATGGATTCGAGGCTAGTAGAATTGATAATGAGGTTCCGTACTGAGTTGATATCGGATTCGACCGTTTACACGATATCGGATTGGTTTCATGCCACTTTCAGAGCGTTTTCATTTGAAAACGCGAAAACGGTATGAAGCATATCGGATTGGTGCGTTCTCGTGTAAACAGGAGGCCAATCCGATATGGAATGAAAACGGTATCGTGTAAACAGAAGGCCAATCCGATATGAAACCAATCCGATATGAAATGAAAACGGTATCGTGTAAACAGGGCCTGTATCTTCATAGAAAAATGTCCAATACCTTTTGTCAAAATTTTTTCACTGAACTTTTTGGGATATAACGTATTTCATTGTTTTTCTTGTTAACTGTACGTCACATGTCCTTCTGCTCAGTATCTACTATTCTCAGCGTTGATCTCATACAACGTAGTGACGGTAGCATCTATTCTGTGGCTTTATATTTTTGTATTTACATTGTTATTTTTCAATATGAGATAGCTTTGTATGATTGAAATATACAAGACAAAAAGTAATTTGAATCCATCCTTTATGCGGGATGTTTTTACCGGGAAAAATAATCATTACAAGTTGAGAAGTGAAAATCATTTGCAACTGCCAATGACAAAGACAACAACATATAGAATAGAAAATATTCAATACAGAGGTTGCCTTTTGTGGTCCACTTTGCCAAAAGAAATCAAAGACTCAAACATACTCTTTGAATTCAAACAGAAAATAAAACTATGGGATGGGAGTTCTTGCGTCTGCAGATTGTGCAAAACTTTTGTCAAAGACTTAGGGTTTTTATAAATATCTTTAATTTTTTCGAAAATTGTCAGTAGGGTTAGGTTTGTTGGCGTTAATTAGCTATAGCTATATCTTTATGTTGCCAACTGTACAAAAATTGTTAATAATAATGTATATATACTGTGTTTGTTTTCAATCTCCAGGATAACTTCGGAGACTTCAAGGGCCTGAAGAAAACGTTGCAAACTAATTCGAGAAATGCTTACCTTGAGTACATACTCCCATTAGGTTAATAATATTCTTATGTTTGCCAATCATTTTCATCACTTCCATTTCCGATATTAAATCAGATAACTCATGATCAGTAGCATCCTCTGTTGAAAGAAAATATCAGATATTAGTTGGATTCGTTCCGAATTCGATTCATTTATTTCTCTTGCCGTGTACCGGGTGAGTCAAAAAAAGTTTAGGCGTTTGGAGGGCTGTGGAATAAAAAATATGTGACCGATATTCAAAACTGAAATGTAAATCTATCAGTCCAAGGTCAACTTAGATGAGAAAATTTTGTTGGTAGTATCCCTCATCTTACAGACCCAGATATTAGGAAAATCCTGGTAAACTGCATGTTTGGGAACAAAAATTCCACATTCCATTCTGGTCCATGATTTACCTTCTCTTTAATTGGAATTCAACATCTCAAACTGGCAATGTAAACTTCAATGCCACATAAATCATGGACCAGAATGGAATGTGGAATTCTCGATTCCCATACAAACCCCTTACAAGCATTTTGATCGTTGTTGGGTGTTAAAGATGTTTGATTTTACCAAACAAAATTTTGTCATCAAAGTTAGCTTTTGAGTGATAGATTAACACTTTAGTTTTGAATATCGGTACATAAATTTTATTCCACAGCCCTCCAAACGCCTAAACTTTATTTTGACTCAACCAGTATATTAATTAGTCTCTTTTTTCTTATATATCTATATGTTAATGGTCTCGGGGTAGAAAAGGTATTTTCCTTTGGTTCTCGAGGTATCGTTGCTGTAGTATTGTAGAGTAATTTTTGTAAGTAGTGTAGTGCAGCTTGTAACATACATTGTAACTTTTTATTAGCATATACATACATAGACATTGATTGAAGTTATTGATTTATAAATCTATTGTATTTATGGTTATATGTACGCTTTTTTGGATATGAGAAGCAATACTGATGAAGACGCAAGTCGAAACGTTTACCAGAAGTGTTTTTCTTTGAGTACCTATACTACTTTTAAAGCATCTTTCAGAATGAGCTTTTGAGAATGTAAACATAGACATATAATTATAAATATTTAATTGGGATTTTGTATTTATCACGAGTGGGATACCACAATTGGAGAATTAAAATGTTCTCCTGCCCGGAATCGAACCCGGGATCTTCGTGTCAACAGACTCTCCAAACATCCACTGCGCCACTCAAGAGCAGTGAAATCTTGGAGAAATCTGCAGTCAGTCAGATCTCGGGTTTTACACCACGACAGGAGCCATTTTTTTCGAGTTTCGGCTTAGAGCCTTCATCAGAGCCATGCAGACGTATATTTTATTGTTCCGTATCAGCTGACATAGTCAAACCAGATGGGAAAATTATTGCCTTCTGCACACAACGGGCAGCTTTTAAGAAAAGTCATGAGTAAGTAACGAATAACGAAAGAAGAGGAAAAGGATAAATCTAGCGATCTGTCTTGCACGGGCTCATTGTGTTTATTTGATTCACATGCAGAGGAGATGGCATTGAAATTCTCACATATTTGGGGCTGGAATGAAACAAATATGACTCAGCCCCTGAATCAAATAAAAAAATCTGCCATGCAGTCATTCAACTTTTATCCTTGTCCCTTCATTACAGTAAATCCCCGCGTATAAGAACCTACCAAAATAAGAACCTAGAGGCTGTTTTTCCTGAATTATGCACCTGGCAATTAAGAACCTGTTTCAGTCTGATGAAATACAGGTTCTTATTGCAGGGGTAGCAAAATTGATTTTTGATTTATGTTACTCAGTTAATTTTGGCCCAAGTTAGCTGTTAAATGTTGATGCTCCTCTCCAATTAGGTATAGGTCCATAAGAACCCTTCAAACACAAATAATAGGGCTGGAAATCTTTTTTAAGACTTTGTAAGGGCCTACACAAGTCACTCTTCAAATAAGAACCTATATACCCTGATATTAGTCATACTGTCTTTGAAATAAGAACCTATTTCAGCCTGGCTCTCGGGGGAGTAGGTTCTTATATGCGGGGATTTACTGTAAAACTCATGACTTGACCACCTTTAACGAGCGCAGGGCGACAGTTTGGCCTGCAGGTTCAATGGGTTTGTTTCATCCAGCATGCCTTGCAGGTGTCGTCTGGGTGTCGTCTCTTGTACCCCGTTTACACGGAGCAAAAATACGGGATCGCGATCCAGATCGCAATCCCGATCCTGAATAAAAGTTGCCGTGTAAACACTTGATCGCGATCCCCTAAAATTCGATCTCACTTCAGAGGTGGATCGCGATCCGGATCGCAATCCCGATCCTGACAAAAATGTGCCGTGTAAACGCTTCTCGGATCGCGATCCCAATCGAAATCCTTTAAGCATGCGCAGTAAATACAAGCGCTATTGTCTTAGTAGTGTTTCTAGGTTCCTTAACTATACACAATACGCATGTGCGAGTGGATCGCGATCCTGATCCGTTTTCGTTTAACGCCCGTGTAAACGCAACTCGAATCGCGATCTCGATCCTTGTGGGATCACGATCCCATATTTTTTGTTCCGTGTAAACAGAGTATTGGATTATCTATGCTGTCGCCATTTCATAAGGCCAACCATAAGATGACACATGCAAGAACGCTGGATGAAGAAGATCCTTTAAGGACACCTTTTCCTGTTTTGATTGTTTCGACATGTTGGTTCAGAAAATTTCTTTTGTTTGCAGTCAATAACCGCTTTGCATTGCGGGGTGAATCAAAAGAAATTGGTGCTATTATGTTACAAAGTCTGTCCTTGTTGGAATCAACGCGTTAAAGCTTTACTATCGCTATAAATACATTCCTAGCCTCGCTTTGTCAGTTGTCTTCTAAAGCCACGAGAGACGGTCGTCAGATCCATTTGTTTTCCTTGCTATGGGAAGTTACACCTTGTTGATCTACAAAGAACTTCAAAGGGAAACCGCGCTAATCCTCATGACCGAACGATACATGCGAGGCTGACAACTGAATTATTGGCTGCCAATAATTCAGGCGCGGTTTATATAGCGATAATAAAGCTTTAAGGTGCATACATCTGTTACAAACAGATAATCATACCTTTTAACATCTTTATAGCAACGGTAGTAGGAATTGGGCATCCTGGAAGACCATGAGCAACACCTTTCAGCACCCTACCAAATGCACCTTCTCCAAGAACAGATTGGAACTCTAACGATTCATATGCAATCTCCCACTCAAGATCATAAACGATATCAGCGAAGAAATATTGCTCTGTTAATGTTGAAGAAAGCCGTGATGATTTTACGCTGATGTTGCGATTCAAAGTTCTTTGCCTTGTTAGTGATCCAGAGTGATTCACAACTGTTGAGGTTGCCCCTGCATCAAGGAAGGTAAAACATTGATAAATTATAATGATGATAATGACTTAACTGAGGACGCATTCACATCACACGGGGAGGCAATTTTTTTGTTCCAAAAAACACCGTTCCATTCCAGAGGGAGGAACGATGTGCGGGTGTTGGTGGAGGATGGAACGATATGCGAACGTTCCGTTCCGTATATAACTGGTTCAGAAAATGAAGCAATAAGATTTTTGCTCTGAGTGCATGCGTGGGTGTTGTTGTGCGTGGGTGGTGAAACCGGAAAGAAGTTGGAACGGAAGGAGAACGACTCCGTTCCCGAAGAGACAATGTACAATCAAACGGGATAATTTGATCAGGAGGGAGAATTCGATGACTGAGTCCTTTTAACTCTAAATCTTCTCTCAACGCCAAACCATCAACCTTGACATTGACCAACGGAGGCTTGAACTGGCATGATCAAAATGGGAATGAAAATGAGAGTTTATCCAAAGAAAGGATAAGTCTACCGGCTGATTGAAACAAGAGCAAGTCACGAAAACCCATCCAACCATGCAACCCGGACGATGGTAGCAAGAAATTTGCCATTTATAGCATCCTGCAGAAAAATATTCAAAACTATCTGGGTCAAGCAAACCTTACCTACCTACTTGTAGCTCACGTACAATTTATTTTCATTCTGCGTAGAACGAAAAAAATCATGAGATCACAAAAAATCTTGATTTTCTCTGTTGCTTTTATGCCTATACCCAGTACGAGCAACAATTTCTATTTGGGGCCGAAATGGAAACGGTTTCTCCTACTGGGTCTAGTTTATAAATGCTTTCAACAAGAGGAATTAAAAAGCTATGGTTGCAAAGAATCATTGATTAACTAGCAACGATAATCGTTAACTCTGCGACCAACTGTATTCAGGGTGATATTTTGTGAAGGTGACGAGCATGCATTGAGTTCAGTTATCCCATAACAGGAGAATAATTCAATTTTCTTCATGCAGGAAATTCAAAGTGTGAGTTTTGTCTGGTCACAAGGAGGAAATATCATTTTGTTCTCTAATGGAAAATGGAGCTTTCTGAAAGATCATCAAACTCTGATACTGTGATCTATTCTTTATGTGCCTTTGAATCAAAGATCAAATAATTTAATAGATGATTCGCAATTAAACCTTTCTGCGGGAAAGACAAACAAGTTGTGGCATTAAAACGCATATGTTGAGTAATAATACTGAATACAGGTATTGCTAAGCCATCCTGTTGATACTGTTGCTCTGTTCCGGGTTCTGCTGGCTCGACTGAGCTTAATCAGTTGCAAAAACTTCTATAACGAGCTGCTAGAATTACAACCAACAGGAGCTCTGACACCCCCCTCCCCAAGCAGACCATTTATTGACCGACTGGCCTGGAAGAACATTGAAGAGCCTGTAGCTAGTGTATCTAAAACAATAGCCTGCAAGTCTTTGCATGAAGTGGCTACGCAATACCTGTGTGACCTCTTCGCCCGAAACTCTAAGTGCTCTTCGTATGTCCTGCGTGATTCAGAGACAAATTTAAGACTGCCCAAGAAAAAGTCAAGAAATGGGCAAAAACGTCTTTCTTATCGAGGAGCAAAAGCATTAAATGACCTTCCAGCCGATACCAAACAGGCATCTTCCCTAAGTAGTTTTAAAAATCTATTTAGGTTCTTTTAGTTTTATTTTTATCACAGATGTTTTAAAGACCCTTTCATGACCAGCATCCTTTGCGGCCCTCGATTGCTGTTCTCCACAGCTTCGACTCGTTCGCGATAATTTCTGACATCCAGAAATTATCACAGTTGTAATCCGTCTTAATCTTCAACTGAAATCGCATAACTGGTCAACAAATGATATCAATAGTCTCTTTAGTTCATAAACAATGTATTTAGGCATATATTTTCGTATTCCATGATCGGAGTTGTGAAAATTAGACGAAAGAATCTTGGGTCACAATGGCTGAGAGAGTGAACTGGAGTGGAAAGGAAATTATCTAATTTACAGGAAAGAAAGCCTCTAAGGGCGAATATATCTTGTTTGTTTGTTATGCTCAAGCATTAAATTCATCAAATAAATGCATGTGAACGCAAGGATTAAAACTGAGGAATGCAATAAACTGTACAGTACCCTCCTCCTTGGATTTGATTCCTTGTACGAGTAACAACGGGAAAATTTGCCAGAGTGAGAACAGGTAGGTGAAAGTTTATCAGTTCAAATTGGTCTTCTTGCTCTCAGGAATCATATCTGCAGTTATTTCTCCAATATCCAACTGGTCTTGTACCGAGATCTGACAGTAATCCTTCGTCGATACTGAACTGCCGCCATAATTTGTTTGCGATGGAATGAATACATGACTTATAACACCATCGTAACATCACTATAGACACAGTGCTATAGATAAAATGGCGGCAGTTTTGCTTTGATGATAGATAACTTGGACTCGTTGTAATCAGTCTATACAATTTTTGTAAACAACAATAAAGGCTTGCAAAGGGTGCCGGTCAGTAAAGGGTCTTTAAATTTTGTATTATTCTTGGTAAACATATGTTTCCGCCATCCATCGGCTGATACGAAGGAACCTTTTCCATAATGTCATTCATTGTTTTTAAGTGGAATGCCCCTGGTAAATTAACTCCGGTTGAAGGTCAACCCTCCTTAACAGAATCAAAAATCAAATATCACAATATATATACTTTCAATTGGCAGGGGGTCCTTTATAGGGTTCAGGGTAAGGATGAATTAAAAAAGAGGGGGGTATCTTTGGAAATGAAGACTTTGCCGATATGGTGCTTACCTTGTGGCTCAATGGAAATGCTTTCTTTGATGGTGTTGTGACAGACGTCATGTCTGATGTGATGTCTTTTTGATCTCTTTTGACAGAAATAGAATGTTGCGACGAGAGCAATGAGTGCCAAAAGGATCAGAACAGATCCTATAACTGCTGCCAATGTGCCGACACTCATCCCTCCTTTTTGTGGTAGCCTTTCAGATGAAATTGTTGCTACTGAAAGTGAATGAAATGGGTTCATATTACAATTACCGAGCACGCTAAAAAATTACCCACCTTTGGCAGTCCACGCTATCGTACACTGGGCTAATCATGAAGATTTACGAGCTAATTATTAACTGGTCTACGAGTTAAACTGGTCTATAATCTAAGAAATCCACATTGTTACAAGCAACCTACTGGACGAACAATTCGGTACTCGAACTCGTATTTCCAAAATACCATTTCTGAATGGAACGTACTGGATAATAAGGTAAAAAATTCTCCCTTAAATTCCCAGTTTAAAAGAATCTGCTTGCTATCATAAGGCCAAGTAAAAATCCTACCTACAACGTTCGTGAAATCCTGGGCGAGGGGCAAATCACTTCTCAAAATAGCGTACGTGATTTTTGTGATTTTGAAATCACATGATTTTTTTCTGTGATTTTTTGTGATTTCTAGTGATTTTTTCGTGTGATATTTCTGTAATTTTTCAGTGATTTGTGATTTTTAGTGCTTTTTCTATGTGATTTTGTTGTGATTTTGTGATTTTTGTATGTGATTTTTGTGTGATTTTTTTGTGATTTCAAGGGAGGTGTACGAAAAAAAATCAGTGATTTGCCCCTCGATCCTGGGTATCAAACTTCTAACCAAGCTTAGGGTTGAATTTAGTGCATTAAATGGGTATAGATTTACACACATAACTTTGTCTGCTTAAGTCCAATTTGTGTCTGTGGCACTGGTACAGAGGACAATGAACATTTTCTCCTGAACTGCCTTCTATACATCATATTGCGTCAAGATCTCATTGACCTAGTAGTTGTACTTTTTTCTTTTTAATTGATATAAAAAAATCAATCTTTAGCAAAACGCCTGAACTGCTGGGTGAGCCAGAAAGTTCCCACTGTTGAAAATTTACCGAGAGTACATCAAAGATCTGAATGATTCAAATTCCAGTTAAAAGCTGAAAGATCGAAGAATTTTGAGTGATTTTTCTTGCTCTCTTATCAGCACTAGAAGTATAGCTAAATTCGACTTTATAAAAACTTCATGGTTGCAAAATGACTGAAAACGGGCCTAAAACATAGATCAAATGCCACGTCTTGTCTTGTTTTCTGTTATGTTTCGTCTTCAACTGAGCGTAGATAGGCCCAACCGCTCTCAAGTTGTTCGAATAGAGCTCCCTTGTATTTCTGTGTCTTAGTGCGCCTTCGCACAAGATAGGTTTTGGCTTTTCGGTTTTAAAACCTCTGGAAGCTGTGCCCGCCAAAGTTTATTTGGCCCGTATACAATGATGCAGACTCACCTGGAACGCTAGTCGAACTCGTTATCTTTTCCTTGATCGTAAACGAAGTTGCAGAAAATCCAACTGAATTGCCAGCCATGCATGTGTAGGTAAAGAAATCTTTTTTCGTGATGTTGTTGAAGTAGAAAATTGCACGATATGTCTGCGCAGTAGCTTTGCTTTTCCCTTCGCTGGAAAATTCCGTGGGCTTTTTTAGTACTTCCAACGGACTGTTAAAGTCATTTGAATTAGATCCATTTGAAGTCCGATTTGGTTTCACTTTCAACAACTGAAAATGGATATTGCCAGCTGCAAAGGCAACACACTCGACAGTCATGTTTTGACCGATGTGTGCCCAAAATACGGTCAGGTCTGGTGGCTTGAGTATGTATGGGCTTGCTCTTACAACCTCTACAAAGCGAAAGAAAATGACATGATATATTTGTTTTTACCTACCATTGGAAGGGATTTAAAAAAACGCTGAGAAGCTAAGCGGATGAAATAAGAGTCCCGGTTCTTCCTAGGCAGAGTTAGCAACACATTTCACTCTACAGTAGCTACGCAATACAAACACTGACATAAAGCTGCCAAAGAAAAGGACACGTAATGGGCAGAAGTCATTTTCGTTTAGAGGTGCCCTTGGTATAGCCTAGATACCGAAGCTAAGCAGGCAACCTCTTTGAATCATTTCAAACCGATTTATTTAAACATTTCCGTTTTGATTTTGTATTGATTTGACAGTCCGGTTTTGCACTATGTATATAAGACGAGTAAACTAATATTGATATTGGCTTTAAACACCAATCTTTCATAAAGGTGAAGGAACCTCTCCACTGTAAGTTACTTTCTGAAAATGAGTTGGTTACTAAATAGCATCTTCTTCAAATGGTGCTAACTTGGGTGAAGCCGCTCTACCACATAAATTTCTTTCAAATTTCAAGATTCTAGTTATGTCATCGTCTTGAGCATTTCGAAATGTGGGTATATCGCAGAACGTTAAAGATATCATGGTCAGACAAAATATCGAACAAAGAAGCGTTGAGAAGGGCCAATGCGAACAGGCAGCTAATGAAGATCATAAAACAACGATCATTGCAATTGTTTGACATCTGGTCCGAAGAAACAACATACACCGAGTTCTGATAGAGGGAAAGATTAATAGAAAGAGCGGGAGAGGAAGGTCAATAACATCATGGGTGATTGATATTGTCAAATGGACTGGTCTCGATTATCCTAATGTTGTAAGAGCTGCACTGGATAGACCTAGGTGGAAGGCCGTGTCACCCAACCCACGCCCAGTGGATGGAGCATAGAAGAAGAAGAAGAAGTTTTGTCATAACTGTCAGACAAAATGACAAGCATCAATAGATACTCGAGGGATAATGAAATCTCAAAATAACGACTCTCAAGCAAGATTTACGAAGTTACTTGAAGAGTATAGCTCAGAATACCGTTATTTTGTGGTGACTTTCTTAAACGGGGGTACTTTTATTGGGACACACAGTTTTAAAAAAGTTAACGAGACAGCACGCCAACGGTAAATAAATTCCGTGATACAAACCTTCGGGCGAAACCGTGATTGTTCGATTGATTGTTGTTTTACCATCAGTAACTCTACATTCATATATTCCCTTGTCTGAAGGGTGAACTCTTAGCAGAACCAATTTTTGGCCATTCCGGATAAGTCTTCTCTTTTCTCTCTCACTATTAAAGTAATCTTTGGTGAGCCTTTTGCCATCTTTCAACCTATGGGGTAAAATAACGCTTGAAAGTCCTTTCAGTCATTTAGAGAATTTGCATCCAAAAGAAGATAGCTTTGGATCTACTTGCAGAATAGGAGTATAGAGTTCAAATCTTTGAAATCTTTAGAAAGGTGAAATCTGAAATCCCCCGGGGGGGGGGGTTACATAACATGTTGAAGGTACGGGTATGTGCCGCCGATATGGGTGGGTTTTTCCGCCAAAATTCATCATAAAAGTGGGTATGACAGCAAGTTTCGGTAATCAGAAGAGGGTACCTTTCTGAAAGCCGGGCGGCAGGCCCCCTTCCATCCGCAAGTCATGTACCCCTCCCCCCGGCTGAAACCTTTTTAAATGTTTGCCGTCAAAGAAACGATATGATTTTCAGGCATCTCTGAGTTATAGGAGGCCTCATTTTGGCCTTTTCGATGATATGCAGAAGGTTGCGTGCGGAAACAATACTTGCTTCGCGGAATATCAGATGACGATCTGGCTGGCATTGCCGTCCTGGTTTGGTAAACTCTCTATTGCTAAATCGTAAACCGCAAAACGCTACCATCTTGCAAATCTTCAAAAACCTACAATCCTTGCCAAAACAACTTGAAAAAAAACTTCATTTTGCTGCTTTTTCGTCTGATTCACCATACAAAATATATCGCTGGAAACTTCACCTCACGCATTTTTCCGCGCCCCCTGCCCCCCTGAACAATGTTGGTACGAAAATATGATTACCAGACTTTAAGGAAAGCAATTCGGCTGCTTGGTTGTGCCCTAACGCACTGCGTAATTGCACAAGAAACCAACATTGTATAGGGGGAGGGGGAGAGAGGAAGAAAAATATGCGGTTTTTTTCAAGAGTTTTGGCAAAGATTGTAGTAATTTTCATATTGGTCATTCTAATTTTCATCAATTCTGATTTTCGTGATTTTGCAACACGCTGCAATTCCAAAAATAATAATGATAACAAAAATGCTCTTTCTGGAATAATGGCAAACGACCTAAAGTTCCCTTCAATCAATTCAGTTGGAAACAATAATATTCTATCAATTCAACTTCAAGTTTTGCAAAGATTCGGCCCTTTACTTCCAACATTTTAAGAAAATCTGACAAAACATTGAAGTAATTTAGCGGGCTGAGTGGTCGAGTGGCTTATACAGTCTTCGTTAGGTGACTGAAGTTAAGCTCGGTCGAGTGAGGTCAAATTCCGGATGGGTGACCTCAGAGGCCTGACCTAACAACTCACCTCGTCGTCCTTCGGAAGGGACGTTAAACTAGGGGTCCCATGCCTGGATGCGGCATGCACAATGGGCCTAAATTAGCTTTCCGTTGCTAGAAATCCTGACAAGCCC
The DNA here is from genome assembly GCA_964020215.1 of Aurelia sp. 3 sensu Dawson et al. (2005). NCBI lineage: Eukaryota > Metazoa > Cnidaria > Scyphozoa > Semaeostomeae > Ulmaridae > Aurelia > Aurelia sp. 3 sensu Dawson et al. (2005). The sequence continues at coordinate 15,288,477 of OZ026585.1, forward strand.
ACTCAAAACAAATTGAAAGAAAACAATTCATACCACGTGACAGTGACTGTGCGAGGAATAATGTGGACTGAACAATCAAGCTCAGCTTTGTTGCCAATTACTTCAACCAACTCCAGGCTATATTTTTTACCAATAAAGCTCAAGCCTATGCAAATAAATAACATGACATCAAGGGAACGATCTAAAGTACCTATTAGCTCTAACAACAAAGTGTAAAAAACAAGGGCAGCTTTTGTAATACAACAGCCACGGGGTAAGGGTGTTTCTTGGCTAAATTTCGGGTAAGGGTGTGCCGCCCACCGATTTAAAATGGTACCGTTGGCAAGACTAATTTTCGTGAAAATGATACCCTTGGCTAGACTAATTTCTACATTAAAAGTGCCATGATTTTGGCATTTCTAGACAAAACTTGCCAAATTTTTGCATTCTCTGGACCAAAATTTGAAAATATTTGGGTTCCTTTACAGGAATTACCGAAGTTTGACATTTCTTTGACCTAACTTTCCAAAAAGCATACCTTTGTCCAGACTAAAATCGACCAACATTTACAAAAAGCATACCCTTGCCAAGACTAAATGGACTAAAATTGGCAAAAGGTGTACCCTTGGCTACACTAGAAAGTTTGAAAAAGTATAGCGTTGCGGGCGGCACATCCCTAGGCGCCTTTACTATGGAAGAATCCCCCCCCCCCCGCCCGTGACAACAGCATTCGTTGCTTTGGTTCACATCTCAATTCAGAGCGAATGCAGCAAATACAGACAAAGAAATTCTCTCAACTAGTAACTCAAAACGAACAAAGCCGCAAAGTTGCCCTGAAACTAGTAAGGCAAACTCTCGATTGGTGCGGGCGAAGGGTGGTCTTGTAAATCTGAAGTTCTGCCTGACAAAATTTTGTTGACGTGATTGAGAAGTCCAACTGAAGGCGTTATACTTCCTTCATATTTATTACTCAAATTTAAACAGTTACTCCTCACCTGCTGAATCTAATAAACAAAATCCGCCTGACAGAGCTTTAGATTTGCTATTCTTCTTTCGAGTTGACACATATCTTCTCTTGAAAATCTCCCTTCACCTGCACCAAGCGAGAGTTTGCCTTGCTGGTTTCAAGGCAATTTTGGGGCTATGTTTGTTTCGAGTTACTGGTTGAGAGAATTTCTTTTGTCAGCATTTGCTAATCGCTTCGAATTGAGCTGTGAACCGAAGCAACTCATGCTACTGAATTACAAAATCTGCCCTTGTTAGTGTCAGCAGGGTTTTCCAGCAGGTCTTCCAGATGTCCTCAAAATAAAGACAAGCTTGAAAATGGCGAAAATTCCATCACAAGATCAAATATTCTTTTTGAGCTCATGGATATAATGCCACATTCTGTTTCCACCAAAACAGGGTGTTTCAGAAAAAGTGCAACCCGCTTTCATTCGAGATTCTTCAGGAAATAATAAGATTTGAAACAATTTGACGCATAACATCTGAAAGTACAATTGGACCTTCTTTCCAATGATATCCAAGTTGGGTGCATTAATTAATTTTTATTGCTTAATTGACGTTTTCGCAAGTACGGCCTATTTTAGATGCCCGAAAGTGATGGTGAATTTAGACAGACGATAATTCACCGTTGGTAGAGCATATTCTATCATTACCTTCAGATGCATCTCATGAGACTGAAATTGCCTTTTTCCTCCGCAAGGCATTACCTCAAAAGTTTCTTGACCTGAAATATTTTGACAAAAGTTTTTCATAATTTCCTACCGGAAAAATGGGTTGATTTCGCTTTTGCAGCATGCTGCATTTGAAAATGGCCATACTTAAGAAAGTATCAATTCAATGATCTATAATTCCATCAATGTATTCAAACTGCATATCACTAGAAAGAAGAAAGATCGTACTTTCAGACGGTATATATTACATCTACTCAAATTTGTCAATTTTGTCAATTACCAATCTTACTATTGACAGTTTTATCTAAAGAATTTTGTGGGGAATGGAAAATGACAAAGTTTGTTTTATCTATGTTTAATGCAAGTTTATTGGCATCAAGCAAACCATCTTTTAACTTTCTTAAGTTCTTTTTTGACTACTAGTTCTAGTTGTCAGATTCAAAGTAGATGTTTGTGTCATCAACAAAAAAAGAAGGACTACCTATTTACGTAGTTACGTATAACTACGTAACAATCTGACTCAGATCGCAACTTCTATCACACGAAGGAATAGAAATTTTCAAATTCACTTGCAAGTATTGAAAATGAAAACAGATGAATAAACGCATAGGAAAAAGCTATTTCTAAATGTAGGTGACAATTCATTGTGAGAATAAATGCTTGAAAAGAGAGTCATCGTGTTGTCATGTATGGTTTGTCCCGTTGACCACTGAGTTGCTTATTGTAAACATCTTCGTGGCTCACATGACAAACATGACACGAAATATCAATAACATTAATTCCTTAAAAGTGCGTACTAAACAAGATTATACTAGATTTTCGGCATCTTTAATTATCGCGTGTCGAACATGACTCAAAGAGAAAGCATGCGCAGATAAACCGCAAGCAAGTCTCCACGTAGAATCAACATAAGGGCATGACTTTCTGATCTTGATATGATACAAAGATCTTTTCATTTCTGATATACTTAATGAAATGACATGGGCAAGTGACATTGTTATATTTTGTGTTTTTTATGCGGTAGAAACCAAGGAAGCCACATGCATAGATTTCGGTATTTTGGTTTAATTTCTTTTATTCGGAAAAAGCCTTATCTTTTGTTACATGGTGACTGAATGAAGTACTGACGATGTTCTTGGGTCAATGTGAAGGTCAGTGGATTATATTGCAGAGTCGCAGAGTCGGACTTCTTTATAAAGCTGACTACACACTTGAGGCTATTTTCCAGGTTCCCAAGTGTCATAAAATTGTCACTGGTTAAACCGCGGTCAATACATATCGCAGATTCACTCTTCGACTGAACTGATACTGCTACAACCTCGACTCATTTATATATGCTTCCATAAACGAGCCTCTTACTGAATCAATATGGCCTATATCACCTGTAATTCACTTTAGTTTTATTTTCGTTTAATTGGAAATTTTATCATTTGTATACAGTAAGGCCCCGCATTTAAGAAACCGGTTTTTGAAACATTAACCCAAATTTTTTCTCATATTGGTGGTATTGTTTCACTGTTTGAGCTGAAAGTTTTTCCATTTCTAATTTCTTTTCTAGGAGGTCTCCAAAAATTAGACTGCGATAGAATGGGACTGTTTAAAGGTAAATTAGCGCGTATCAGCGTGTATGTCATCAATAGACCTTTTAGCTATTCTACAAAAGAGCCTGGATCGAGCGATATTTTTATACAATCTCATATGCGAGGTTCGATTGAATGGCGCTAGAGCTCCGACCGCAATTGTGCACATTCGAAACTTCCACAAAATGTAATGAAATATCGTCCGATCTAGATTCCTACGATCCCAGCGCTTGGCGCTGAAAAACGTAACTCCAACTCCACTACCTTATTCAAAACTTTGACCCAGATTGGGGGAGCTTATCAGAGTCTCATAGACGTAGGAACCGGGAGGCACTAGGGGCACGTGCCCCCACGATTTTACAATAAACAAAGAAGTGCCCTTTTCATTTTCAGAAAATGCCCCCATTCCTTGAGGAAAAAGTGCCCTCGAAACAGTGGCGTAACGGAGCAACTCGGGGCCCTCAGTAATTTACCTGCGTATGGGGCCCCTTCAGGTGGCAGATAGATCAACAAAAGTTAGCCAAATTTCCAACATCAAAGCGGTGTTTTTATGGGCAAAGTCAACTTGAGCCCAGCACATCATAACCCCCATAACTGGCGTCTATGGAGCTTCCTCATCAAGAAACATATTGGGAACCGTGCTATAAATTGAGCTTAAAATGAATGCTAGCGAAGCGAGCTACATTTGGGGTATCCCATCGGGAAAATTTTTTGAACCATGCTCCTTAGAACATTGGAAAACGTATCTTTCGTAGTACTTTCACCATCGAATTCAGAAAAAAGGATTGTGATCGACGACATGCTTCCGAAGGAAACATTCAAAAGTTAAGCTCGGGTTTGGTAAAGTCATCCTCTAAAACGTCCACATTCGCTAGAAGATAGCAAAGCATTTTTGAAAAGTTTGCAATTTGCACCATTTATACTAAACTTGCATTTAGTTCAATTCACAGCTGTGTCCAATTTGCTAGAAGTCTTTGCTTTGAAGGGGCCCTCAAGCATTCATTGCAAATCAAAACAACACGCTGTTTCGCCAAAGCTACATCATACATTACTGAAAATCGTTAGGGGCCCCTTGAGGGCCCCTAAAGCTTGGGGGCCCTTAGGAGTTGCTCTAACCCCAACCACCGTGCGGTACGCCACTGCCTCGAAATGTCGTGCCCCCCAAGATGGAGATGCTTCCTATGTCCCTGCAGAGTATTAATACAAAGTGGGCTAAACAGAGCTTTACAGTACTTCCAGCTAATGAAAATCATCAAATACATGGCATGACAGCCATCACAGTCGTACTAATGGAATTAATCTCCTGTATGGCGAGAGTAAAATACGGACCAGAAAGAGATCACGTGTCACCCCAGGGCCCGGCCTTTGGATGATGAGAGATAATTGACCATGTTTCCCTTTGTGTGTGACCTCAGTTAATGACAGCAATTCTTGAACTGGTGATTGCAATAATTGTGTATTCTTTCAGCTTTCTCCATTTGGTGTTCTAGCGACAAATGACCTTGCCATGCGAAGTGTTTCCCATTCTATTTGAAGCAGTGGCCATGCTTGCACAGTGTCTCCAATGCACGCTGTATTGTCGGTCATAACTGTGACGTCACATTTGCCAGTTCAATGTCGCGTTGAAATAGCGAAACCACTCAACTTTGACACACAATTTCTTTAACTTAAACTCATAATTTCCATCTCAAACATTCACAAAGTTTTTATGACACTATGAGCTATCTAAAATCGTCAAAAAATTGATGACCAAAATTTGCCTGCAAAGGCCTTTAACATATAGTTCACCAATCTTGGCCACTTATCGCAAATTCTTGATCTGCAATCGCAAATTCTTGACCAGTAATCGCAAATTGTTGACCAGTGTCCGCAAACACTTGACCTAAACTTTAAATCTTGACCTACTCTCACGGGGGGGGGGTTCTTCCATAGTAAAGGTACCTGGGGATGTGCCGCCCGCGAGGGTATACTTTTTCGGACTTCTAGTCTAGCCAAGGGTGTACTTTTTGGCAATTTTAGTCGAGTTAGGTCTAGGCAAGGGTATGCTTTTTGGGAATTTTGGTCAAAGAGATGTCAAAATTCGGTAATTTTTGTAAAAAAAACCCAACTTCTTAAAAATTTTGGTCTAGAAAATGCGAAAATTTGGCAAGTTTTGCCTAGAAAATGCCAATTCAGAGCACTTCTGAAGGAAAAATTAGTCTAGCCAAGGGTATCATTTTCAAAAAAATTGGTCTAGCCAACGGTTACATTTTCAAACTGTGGGCGGCACCCCCCTACCCGAAATTTAGCCGAGAACCCCCCCCCCCCCGTGCCTACTCTTGTCCGAAGCCCCAGAAGCATGTAACGTTCTAAATTCGTTTTGCAAAGAACCCCCCAGAAGTTAGTTCATCTTCATCGGCAGTGGCAGCGCCAAGGGGGGACTGGGGGGATTTGTCCCCCCCCCAAATCCCAAGTCGGCAAAGATTGTCAATGAAAAATGGCATAAAATTAGTTGGGTTTACCGGGGGGGGGGGGTAACTTGAGTTTCCAAGATACGGGGTTGTGCCATTCAAATCGTAAAAGTACCACCCATAAATCCGGAGACTCGTGGTGCTTGGAGCTGCGAAGGAACGGCGAGAAGTGGGAATGCGAAGGAGAGAAAAGCGAGAAGGAGCGAAGAAAAGCTCCTTCCCGCTTTTCTCTCCTTTGCAGTTCCACTTCTCGCAGTTCCTTCGCAGCTCCAAGCGCCACGAGCCCTTCGCAGTTTCCTTCGCAGCTTTATTGCAAGTCTTCGCATATCCTTCACAGTTTCCTACGCAGCTCCTATAGACAATTTATTTTTGAGTTTGCCAATTATTCCTGCGCTCCCTGTGCATAGATAGGAAGCTTTTTGGAATATATTCTCCGGGATCATTGCTTGGGTGACACATAGTAAAGAGTCGCAGTCCAGAGCCAGTCGGTAAAACTAACAAACCAACTGCATACAAAATCGGCACAATGCATCAGACCTGTTAGTTTATGAGCGGTTTCTCGTAAAACTCATTTGTACCTTTCAAAGGTTCCATAACTCAATATCAGAACTGGTAAAACAAAAGCTTTGCTATCAATTATAGGATTTATCTGCAGGCCCCTGAATTACAATCTTAGCTGACGGGGTTTTAAGAAGATAAAATGAACGTTTAATAAACTGCGGTAAGATAAGTTGTATATTATTTCTTTTAGCTGTAAAATTTTAGAGAGCTCTGTTCCGCAATACTTTCTTCTTGATCTGTTTATTGCATTTTACTCGGCAAGATCTAGAGGCGGTAAGGCAGAGGTTTCTTTGCCATTTTCTACTTTTCTAAGCATTTTGCATTGTGCAAAGGATGCAGAAATCTGCCCTAGAACTCCATTCCATGCGTGTAAAGTTCCTCGCTAAGTACTACCAGAACAGGAGGTAATCATACTTTACAATTTTAACACAAGGTGGGATTTTTCACATGAACTTCATACTCCGTAATGATTCGCTACGCAAAGAGCTTATTGAGATTCGTAGAGGTCATCATTCTTTGATTTAATTAGTAGAAAACCTGAGGTAAAAATGGTTTCTATTTTAGCAGAAAGAACTATTCCCCTGAAACGGCTCTTCAAAATTTTTCTGCGCATGCATTTGGCAGGCAGATTCTGCACCTACCAAATGAGAGACTCCGCCTTGAGTACATTCGGTTTGATGAATTAAAACATGTTCCTTTTGGCCTATCATTCAACCTTTGCCGAAATGATAACATTTCAAATGCAAATAGATCTTCAACCTGGAAACAAACAAACAAAACACCAAGGACATGTGGATACAAAATATAACATCTTCTCACCTTTGGTATCGTCGCTTTCGTGTGGTTCTGAAAGGATAAACAGATGATTAGGTCAGATTAACTGGTAACTATTGGAATAGAGAACCGAACCATTTATATGAATAGTAGCTAAGAGAGTCAGTTCACAGGTAAGAGGCACTTGAGTACATGTGAAAGTTGTAGCTTAAATAAAAAGTTTGTCGATATAACTGATTGTCTTTTACTCAACAAGTAGTAGGCCCCTCATTTCGCACCTAAGATGTGTTTATCTGACCTAGTAATCGCAATCTACCGGGGATCAACACCACTATAGTTTGAGTGTGAGCACAAAAAACTTGCTTCGATCATAGTGCAAGCTGTGAGACTGTCATTGCCACTTTTTTGTTTCTATTGAATGACTTGAAGGAACTTTAGGTTGCAATGCTTTATCTGTTACATCTTTATTAAACTGGAAGCTCTACTAACGAACACCTCTATACAACGGACATCTCTGAACAACGGACAAATATTTTCGTCCCAAAATGCAGTATAATGAAAGATGACACCTCTCTACAACGGACAATAACATTGGTCCCACAGGTGCCCGCTGTATGGAAGTTGCACTATACTTTCAAAATACCATAATTTAACTACAAACTAAAAAGTACTGTACTATACTATACTATACTATACCATACTATACAATACTATACCATACTATACCATACTTTACTGTACTATACTATGCTATACTATACTGTACTGTACTATACTATACCATACTATACAATACTATACCATACTATATTATACTATACTATACTATACTATGCCATACTATACTTTACTGTACTATACCATACTATACTATGCTATACTATACTGCACTGTACTATACTATACTATACTATCCTATACTATACTATACCATAATATACTATACTATATTATATTATACTATACTATATATCAGTAAAAAGTACTAACAATCACTATGACGTCATAAATTTCTAAACAGTAAACAGGGAGAGTAGAAGACTTGTGATTTTACAGTGACTTTAAAGTAGACCATGGGCGACGATGCACCGATTTTTTGGGAAAGGAAGGCAAAATTGCAGAATTTCTTACCAATTAGCTGTCTACAATCCTCGCCAAAACCTCATGTCACAAACAAAGATTTTCAGCGTTTTTCGACAAAAATCACAGTGCCTACTAATTCAACTGAAATATTCTGTAAACCCCCCCCCCCCTTCCACCCAAGTCAATGTTGTTTGTCTTGTCTCATGAGACGTGCTGCATGATTTTTCCGAGTTACAGAAATCAACAACATTGACTTGATGGGTAAAGGGGGGCATTTGCTCTTCAGATCTACTTTTTCCGTTTTGTGACAAGGGTTTTGGAGAGGATTGTAGTTATCCAGTCTGCATAGCTGTTGGTCACTTCGAGTAGAAATAATCATGGGCCTTAGCAAAACAGAGTCAGACAAATCGAAACGAAGGGCAAAAAATTAAGAACAAAAGGTTGTATGCTGATCGTTTCTACTCAAAGCGACCAACGGCTATGCAGACTGGATAACAAGGCAGCTAATGGATAAGAAATTCTGCAATTTTTGCCTTCCTTTCGCAAAAAATCGGTTCATCATCGCCCATGACGATAGTCTTGATAATGGAGATTTCGTAATTCTTTAAAGTGGCGGATATTTTTTGAACAGCGAGGCAGGTTTAAGCTCGCATTTCGCAACGACAGAATAACGTCAGGGGGCAGCTCGAGGCAGCTGTCTCACTACCTAATCGTCAACAACATTGCATCATAAAATAATTGTGCACACGCTTTCCGAAAACAGCATGCTTTGTCTGTCATTAAAAATGCATGAACGTACTCTTCCTCCCGTTCTATAATTCGTGAGGACAATGCCCTGACTCATTTTGGTTCGAAATAACTGACCTACTGCGAAGATCACAGAAAATAACATCATATGCCCCAAATGTGATTGCCGACTGAGTATGCTCCTGCGTCATAAGATATGACTCCAACTGAGTGGCAAAAATTTTGAATGGGTTGCCCATTGGAAAAGAAACTCGAAACTCAAAATCACTTGAATCCTTCAAGTCATCACTAATGCCCCGTTTACACTGCTCCGTTTTTGTTATGATGCGTTGTCACCCAGGATCCCTTGCGGCCAACAAGGACAGATATTGTAGTATGAGTTGCTTTTGTTGAAACCTAAATTCAAAGCGATTTGCGATTGCAGACACAGGAAATTCTCTCAAGCAGTAATTCAAAACAAACATAGATCGAAAGACGGTGGATGTATCTAAACATCTACCGTGGGCATTTTACTTGTTTGTTGTAGAAACCGATTTGGCGGCGATTCAATTCTCGAATTTTTTTGGTGTAATCAAATCTCGTATTTTTTTGTGTAATCAAAGCGCTTACTGCTCAGCTTCAGCTTCAGCGCAGCAAAAAATAAAATGCCGGTGGTAGATGTTTAGATATATCCTCCTTATTTCGAATAAAAAGTATGTGACCGATATTCTAGACTAAAATGTTAATCTATCAGTCAAAGGCTAATTTAGATGGGAAAACTTTGTTTGGCAAAATCCATCATCAGTTGTACCAGAAATTAGTAAAATGCTCGGAAGGGCATGTGTGAGAACATAGATTCCTCATTCTATTCTATTCTCGTCTTGTATTTATTTGCTATTGAAATTTAAAAGTGCGCTGCTGTCATTCAGAACTCAAAAGTTTATCCGTCAATAGCATAAGTTTAGAGGGGGCTTTCAGAAGCCGAGCAGAGGGCATTACAATTCTTGCATATTTATTGCTCAAATGTAAAAGGTTACTCCTCAGCTCCTGAGTCCAATAGACAAAATCCGCCAGACAGAACTACGGATTTACCCTTCTTCTTTCATTATAAGCACTTAACTTCTCTTAAAAACGTCCCTTCGCCCACACCAAGTGAGAGTTTGCCGTAATGGTTTCAAGGCAACTTTGCGGCAATGTTTGTTTTGAATTACTGGTTGAGCGAATTTCTTTTGTCTGCATTCGCGAATCGCTTTGAATTGAGGTGTGAACCAAAGCGACTGATGCTATTGTATTATAAAATCTACCCTTATTATATTCATGCTGATTTGTTATTTGAAATATCAAATAGAGCTTTTCGGGTATTACCAGAGGTGGGAAAGGTGCTTGAAGCGATGAAGCAGCTTCGCAGGAAGGTTGTTAGACTGGAAGAAAGGAAATGGGAGGAAAGAGAGAAAGTTGGGATAAAAGGAAGGAAAAGAAATGAAACGATGAAGGAAGACAAGAAGAAATAGAAGGAATATGGATGGAAAGAAAAAGGCGAAAAGGAAGAACGAAGGATGGAAAGAAATTGTGACGACAAAGAAACATAGACGGAAAATATAAAGGGACAGCATAAGCGTAGGGGGACATAACATTTAGGGGCGCTGCCCGATAAAAGATCCATTGTTTACAAAATATTTTGCCCAAAATTTGGCTGATTCTATGCCCCATTATGGCTGATTTTGCAAATTTGTCCAATGTTGGGACAGCTGCAGCCCCCAGCCCTTTGTTTCCTACGCCTAAGAGAGACAAGGAAGAATGAAGGAGGAAAGAATAAAAGAAAATCAATGTTTCGATGTTGCTCTTTCCATTTACAGTTTTGTGATCCAAAGAAGCTTCTGAGGGTGACTCCAGTCCTTAACAGAGTATCCAATATTGCAATTCAAATGAAATCTTGGACTACAGAAATTGATATTTGACTGTCAAAAATTAGTATGACGTGCTAATAGTAGTACGCCATACTTATCCTCCATTTTGACTGTTACATGGACCATCAAAATGGTGACAGCTAAGGCTGCGTTCACACTGCACGATCCTTTGTAAGCGCTTAAACGCTCGTGTAGATTTCCGCCATACTAATCCCTTAAATTTAGAACATCTTAATTTGGTTTCTTTACTTTGTATATTCGATTTTGATTGGTTAACTTGTATATATTTAAAAAATGTATATATTGTTAACCATTGTATATTTATCGAATCAAAATAAATTTAGAATAACAACAAATTGATAAAACAATGGAAGGAAGAATTTGCCATATCAGCGTAAGCGCAAAAGCATTTTGTTTAGTTTGCTTTATTTGTTATGTTGAAAATCAAACAAAACTTCATAGATATTTCCCAAAGTTAGTTTTTACTATTTGCCTGAGATCTGTATTCACAAGGGATGTATATAAATTTGCTTTTCACGAGTTACCTGATAGAGTAAACAGAGATTTAAAGGCATTGCATAAAATTGCGTCCTAGTGTTTGGTTAATGTGAGAATGAAAATGAGATTCCTTTGAAGCTTTTCTCCTTCGGTAAACTTAAGAGTACATCAGTGTTCAACGTATCAAAGCTTGTTCTTCTTAGGAAAATAAAGGGCATGCTAAGAGAACTTGTGCCCAGTTTGAATGGCTGCTGCTGTGGAGTTGTGATTGCTTTGTTATTGCTGTTACATGGACCATCAAAATGGTGACAGCCAAGGCACCGTTCACATTGCACAATCCTTTGTAAGCGTTTAAACGCTCGTGCAGATTTCCGCCATTCTAATCCCTTAGAGTGCTTGAACTGCAAAATATTTACATGCAGAAAGAAGCTTGCTCATGCGAAAAAGCTTGATGGTTAGCAAGATCTCCGATGAGCAAGGTGACACCCTGCCAAACGTTAGACTTATGACGATGAGTCTCTTGTTGCCCTGTGCTCTTTGACTTGATGATGGCGCTTCGGGTAATAGAGACTCATAGTATTACTATGAAAAACTTGGTCCTATTTAGGCCCAAACTTGGCAATTCCTCCAGTACCAATCAGATTGCGAGATTTGTGAGTTACTATTTTTAAGGTGTAATCTGATAGAATTTTCGATTCGATTGAAGAATTGAAAACACTCCCTCGGGATGGAGATAGATGATTACGCTAAAGATGGCGGCGAGGAACTTTTTACCACGATGCACTGCGTTCTTTAATCGAATTCCTATAGAACTGTTAAGGATTCGTAATAAGAACACAATGCATCTTGGTAAAAAGTTCCTCGCCGCCATCTTTAACGTAATCGTCTATTCGAAGCCGTGATTCTTTCGTAATTCAATTGATGATTGAAGCAAGTAGGGCTAAGTTTTTCACTGTTTCATTATGAGTCCCTCATGAGCAAGGTTTACCGCAGGGATACAAGGGACTCATCGTCATCAGTCTAGCCAAACGTGTTGACTTCTAGCCTGCGTGCAGATTTTACAAGTAAAGTCTGCACGCAGGCTAGTCGACTTCTTTCTGACTCATCTATAGTTCATCAAAAGAGAGTCAGTCATCTGACTCATCTATTCTTTGGTGTACAATGAACACGAATCTACGGAGTACATCCTTCATGAACGTGGGCATTGACCAACATTGGGAAATTCTACGCTCTTCGTAATCTTCGAAACAACAAGTAAACACGAGCTCCACAGAAACCCCCTCCCATGCTCGTCACACAGAAAACATTATCGGCAAATACTTGAATTTTTCCTCTTTGTCTTTCCAGTAAAAAGAAAGTCGTGGAATTTTCCATTGCAACCAAAATGAATTAAAAATTTAGAGCAGCTGCGAAAGATTTCTTGTCTGTAAATTAGCAGCCATATTTCAGCATTTTTACATCATTCATGTTTTATCTGGAACTTGGTGCTGAGATCAAAGTTAAGCGACTAGTAACAGCAGCTGTTTCCAATGCTTTGTGTAAGCTTTATGCAATAAGGGTATGCTTTTCTTATTGCCATTGCAAACGTTATCATCCATAGCTATACAAACTTTCGTAATGCAATCTACATACAAGAAATCTATGATCTTGCCATTAGCATCGGAGAAATCATTTCCAATTGCATACAACCTTCCTATCTATTTCTGTTTGTATATCAATTAGTAATCGAATCACGTCCAGTCTTAATGACTCTTCTCTTCTTCAGTGATTAGAATTCTACAGGTTTAAAATATACACGTACTCTTTTGAAAAAGAAGCTAAAAATTTGAGCCAATAGGGCTTAGATTTTCAGACCACCACTCCGGAAAGTGAATGTGTGAACTTCTGCAAGTATTCCCAGACTCTCGAAACATAGAGGGACCAAATCTTTAAACCACTAACTAAAACTTAGCTTTTTGCAACTTCCTCATCAAGTTTGGCTGTGCCCTTCTCTATAACTTTGCTCTTGTTCAGAGACGTTCAAAAGTAGACTTTCAAGTTGAAAGTAGGCAATGCCAGATTTCACCTCGCTTCTCCGGGACCCTCTACCAATTAACACAAGGACTGTTTCTTAGTTCCAACAGCGAAGAGAAAGAAAAAACTGGAAGCATTGGACTGATTCATCTCAATCTCATAATCATATACTTTTCAAGAAGCCGTAGCTGGAGACAGGTGAAATTCGAGAGCATAAGAGAGTCTGAATGAAAGGACAAACGATATGTCTCTTTGACATAAGTGACAAGTACGTAACAGCGTGGGCAGTCAGCCTCTATAAACAGAAAATACTACAGGTACAGAGGTCGGTAATATGAAACCCTCCTCCCATTTTCCATTCAATATGAGCAAAAAAAAGGTGAAGCTGTAACCTCTCCATTATCGTCACCACTGATCGTCACACTATCACACTATCTAACCTGCAAACAAGCATTAGGAGGATGCTTATGGCAAGCGAAATGCACAAGAATTCGAGAAACCTAGTTTTTCGACGAAAAACCCACTTTTTCGATCGATAAACTAGGTTTTTCAATGATAAAGTAGGTTTTTCGACCGACAAAGTGGGTTTCTCCCTGATAAAGTAGGTTTCTCGATCGATAAAGTGGGTTTCTGTCGATAAAAGTAGGTTTCTCAATCGGTAAAGTGGGTTTCTCACTGACAAAGTAGGTTTTTCGACTGATAGAGTAGGTTTTTCATCAATAAAGTAGGTTTCTCACCGATAAAGTGGGTTTTCGGTGATAAATTGGATTCTTTGTTGAAAAACCTACTTTGTTGAAAAACTACTGTCGAGCGAGAAACCTACTTTTTCGATTGAGAAGCCTACTTTATCGATGGAAAAACCTACTTTATCGGTGGAAATCCACTTTTTCGAGCGAGAAACATACTTTATCAGTCAGAAACCTACTTTTTCGACGAATAACCCACTTTATCGATCGAGAATCCTACTTTATCAGTGAGAAACTCACTTTTTCGCCGAAAAACCTACTTTTTCAAACGAAAAACCCACTTTATCGGTGATAAACCCACTTTATCGATCGAGAAACCTACTTTATCATTGAGAAACCCATTTTTTCGCCGAGAAACCTACTTTTTCAAACGAAAAACCTGGTTTCTCACCGAGAAACCCACTTTATCGGTCGAAAAACCTACTTTATTTGTGAAAAACCTAGTTTATCGATCGAAAAGTGGGTTTTTCGTCGAAAAACTAGGTTTCTCGAATTCTTGTGCATTTCGCTTGCCATAGATGCTTATGTTGGAAGAGACGGGAATGAAGAAATTTGTCAATTCCAACGTCTTATTTGTCTCTTCTTGAAATATCGAAGCTTTGTTGCACTAAACAAAAAGTTTCGTACCATTTTTTGGTTTGAGTAGCGTTACATTCATTGTTTGCTTCCAGGGGTGGAAAAATAGTCCAATTTCCGCGACCAAGAAAAATCTTTAAAAAATTCCTGCGAGAATTGTTTTAAAAAAGTATCCACTTTTGACAGGTCAAGATAACCAATGGCTTGGACAGACATTGAAGACTGATAGTCTTTACTCACAATCGTAAATGATACTTGTTGGGCAAACTTTGTTGATTTTTTTATCAAACACCTTCCAGACCTATGAACATTATCTTTTTTATGAAATTCCTGGATATGGTACCAGCCTAAGCTTATCTCTTAATATAAAATTGACTTTCGACTTTTTTCACTTTTCTGTCTTCTTTTCATTCCTTCTGGAGACCTAAAAAAATTTCTGGGACTATTGGTGCCATAGTCCGCTAAGTTTTCCACCCCTGTATGCTTCCCTGACGTTCGAACATGTGGTTTTTCGAAATAAGGACCTGAGCTTCCTACATCTATTGAAGAAGTTGAGCTTTCCTATATGGAAAGTACGTCACATTATGAAAATAAAATACTGATGCAAAACAAACCAAAGACGAACCAGCAAGGGGGAAGCAGGGACAGTTGGTCCCCCTAAATATCTCCAATCACGATATGAAAAGGTAGAAATCACAGAGATTGGAACAATTTTGAGGGAATTTTCCTTCCTAAAAATTTTCAGCTGTGTATGGCTATGAAACGAACACATCAAACGGCAGGACTAACTGAAGTTTCACACAAACAGGCAGTTTCATTTGGAACCAAAAAAAAGGGGGCGAGATGAGATGTGCCTGAACACATCATTGTGGTATTGCCCCACATTAGTGCTTTGTCTGCTTCTTGTCGAGCTTCAATCCAAGATATGGCGTATTTCAAGTGTCTACTGATACACGATTAAACTCATCACGTCATATGACTTTGGAGAAAGGTTACAGTCAATAAACGGAGCAAAATAGGGCGATAAATAACGAAAACGCCAACACACGCCATTGTTTTCCCTTCTAGACACATGCCGAAATCATCATATATAAACCATGGGCAATAATGCACCGTGTTTGTAGCTTGGAAATTAAAGCTGTTACCTCGATATTACCATAGTTTTCTTCGTTGTTTTCCCTTTGGCCCAAGCCTAACCAGTGCTAAAATCAAACTCAAATCTCAAATGGCTCCTGCGCGTGTGAACTGCTGGCTCCTACACAGCGTTCATCCTCATTTCAAACGGCCTCAATATTATGAGGAAGTTTGAAACGAGGATGGACGCTGTGTAGGAACTAGCTGTTCAGCTGTTCAGGCACGCAGGAGCCATTTGAATTTGATTCCAAGCGCTGGTTAGTCTTCAGCCGGACAGAAAGCAACAAGTAAAAGAGTAATATCGAGGCAATAAACTTAAATTTCTTAGCTACAAACAAGGTGCATTATTGCCCAATAGGCAAAGCTTAGACTTGCTTCACATATCTTCTAACTCAATCCATTCCCCTAATTAAAATATCAACTCTAAACGCAACTATCATACACTCAGGCATTTTCTCTTCTGTGAAATATTATAATGCAATAATTTCACAGGTCAGTTTGACCCTTGAAAAAAATTCAAAGATTAAAACTTGGGTCAATGTTTTTCACGATTTTCAGCGCCATTCTCCCCTCAGTAACGAACTTGAGCAGTTTCTCGTAAAAAGATAAGTGCACAGAATAGACCTTTTAAGTATTCTACAAAAGAGCCTGGACCGAGCGTTATCTTTATACATCTTTATAAACGAGGTTCGACTGAGTGGCGTTAGACTTTCTATCAGTATTGTACACATTCGAAAATTCTACAAAATGTGATGAAATATCGTTCGATCCACATTCTTTCTTAGAATAGCTAAAAGGTCTATTGCCTGACTTCATTTTCACTGTTACAAAAAAAACAGAGAAGTGGGAAGTTCTACGCTGACCTTTACAATATAACCCAACTGAGAAGGAAATGTGTAAGTAAACAGAAAACCATTTCATTTGATAGTATTGGACCAAAACGCAAATAATTGGTTTCCTGTCAAATAAGTAACTGTATCTTTTTGTGTCAAAGCCTTATTGTACTGTTGGCATAGCTGTCAATCAATTGATGAAGGTGTATTTACTATCCTTTTTCACTTCACAGAAAGAAAAACAGTTAAAGAAGGCATCCCAACCAAAATCAGAGGTGCTGTATTTGGGAGCAACAAAGTTCTCTTGCTTGGCTTTTGAATACCTCTGTCATCAACTTAGGATCGACCCTCTTAAAGTAATGTCCAACATATAAGAAACATGAATTTAAGAAACACCAGACCTTTATTTTTGAAATAATACCCCCTCTTATAAGAAACTGGTGCAGGTCTGAAAAAGGCTTGTTTCTTATTCAAACACTATGTATATATTAGACTACATTACATAAGTCCCTCGAACTTACGCTCGTTGTTGTTGTTGTTATCGCTTCAGTTGAGGGACTTATGTCCTTACGCTTCAAAACAGGGACTAATTAGGCCAAGTCCACCGCGTTCACGGCGCGACCAATCAGATCGCTACTTTCTTAATATGGTCAACCCACGTGCCTATTGTTAGCGTTTGATTGGCTCATTAGTTCAAAGTTCGACTTCTCGAAGCGAAGCAACGTTCGAAGTGACGTTCGAAGAGACGTTCGAATTTTCTTTCGACGTTCGTAGGATGGAAGATGTTCTAAGTTTCTTCTGATTTTTCGTAAGATTTTAGTCCCTGTTTAGAATCTGTTTGGTCGTGAGTCCTTTGTATGAGTGAAATTAAAACATCAGATTATAAATGTTGAACGAATACAAGGAATCACGTCGTCAGTCTATGTATATATTAGAAATTTGAAAACCATGACAAATTCTGTTTTGCAATTGAATCATACTGTACCTTTTCAAACCAAAACAATAATTTTGCATGCAAATGAAGTTGAATAATTGTAGCTTTTCGTGGCAATGAAAATTTACAAATACAAATCAAAATAGTATGTTTTATATGAAAATCATACAGCTTGTGTATGAGTAGTTCATTGATAGTACATAATTTTTCTAATAAGAAATTTAAGAAACTTCACTCAGACTGGAAGCTTATATCTCATTTTATAAGAAACATATCAGAGCTGAAATTGAAAACATTGTTTCTTATATTCGGGACACTACTGTATTACATAGCTTGGTCAAGCTCCTTCAAAAGAACTTCATCATGACATAATAGTAGCCGCCCTAGCATCGTACCTCGTACAAGCCAATGTAGCGATGCGCCGTGACCGACTATATAAAAACCAAAGCTTAATAAAGGGAGTGTGCAACGGTAAATAGGCTTCTCTATAAATAGAACAAAGAAAATGCGCAGACACAGCATTGTTTCTTCAGCCATCGATTATTAACAACACGTGTGGGCCATCAATTTCAATGGGCTATCTTTAGATTTTTCTGCTCTGTGCAAATGCAGGCTTATATCCTTGCACAAACCCTATAATATAAAAACGAATGATTCGTCTTCTTCGCTTCTAGTGATTCCCATAAACCGAAACACCATCAACTTCATTCAACCTATCTGCACTCTAAAACTCAGTCAACTCCACAACACACACACGTGTTCTGTTTCCTCAATACACCTTAAAATCTACTAACACGTGACTGGAACCCAAATCTCTGAGCATCTCCACACCAACCATATTAGGAAAACTCTAGCTAGATAACAAACACCTGATAGATCCATGCCTGGCTGAGCATTTACGTTTTCAATTTGTTCATATATTCCGTTCCTGTTAACGTTGATTTAGTTGATCAGTATCCGGGATTAGTATTGTCCACGTTTTGTTTGTTTGTAGCCGTTATAAATGATTTTTACATGTTGCTGATGATGACAATTACAGGCGACCTGAAATAAAAATTCTAAGTGACTACTTACCTCTTTTTTGAGTTGTTCACTCGAAAATGTTCGAGTGAAATTGCTCGAGTTATTCACTAGAGTTATGAAAAAATCATGAAATAATGTTATAATTTCGAGTTATGAAATTGTTCGAGTTATTCACTAAAGTTACAAATTATGAAATAACTTCATAATTTGGAGTTATGAAATTATGAAATAATTTCATAATTTCGAGTTATGAAATGGTTCGAGTTATTCACTCGAATTCACGCCAGTTCACAGAACAAAAGTGCTGTGAAATGACAGTAAATAGTAGGCTTGAAGTTTGAATCTGAGCAAAACAAATTCCTGAGAGCCTTGAATAAAATAGCCTCATTTCCCTCGTACTGTGGTACATTTTACCTGTCACAATCCTCTCAAGAGAGGGCTAGAACTCTAAAGACATACAATTTACGCCCTTCTTTGACGGATTTCCCGCAAAATTTTCACCCCTTCATAAGAAAATAGGCTGATTTGTAAAATTGTAGTTTCTTATTGGTACAAATGCCGGGAGGAAGAAAGCAATATTTTTTTTGTGACTTCTTATCTCATTTTCGAATTATTCACTAATTTCACGCATTGGCATCATTTTGTTTGCACATCATTTCTTTATTTCATCTTGGAAAGGTTACAGTTGCAACAAAGAGCATGAGCTAACTAGATGGAAGATTAGTTGTTGAACAGTATAAACGGCGTACTGTGAATGCATGCTACAGTATGTTCAAGCTCGAGGGGGGGGGGGGTACCTTAGTACTGTTCGTGGTACGGGGCCGTGCCATTTTTAGGGGTACCTTTTTCAAACCATTACAGAATTATGGGTATCATTTTCACACTATTTTGACATTTCACGGAATTATGGGTGTCCTTTTCAGGGGAGTTTTCATAATTGCCGGAATTAAGGCCAAGAAATTTATTCAATTTGTGGAATTATGGCCCTAAAATCCACCAGAATTTACGGAATTATGGGTACCAATTTTTCGGGCATAATGGCACGTCCCCGTCACATAATCGGTTGAGTTACCCCCCCCCCCGAGTGTTCAAGTCATTGCTCTCAGGGGGAATACTGGAAAAATTTGATCTTGATTTAAGACTGGACTCCCTAGCGATTCGTGACTGGACTCCCTGAGAACATCGGTCATGTCAGAATGTCTCATAATGTCTGGCCGATTTCACTCAAATATTGTTGGGGAGACGAGATATACTTTGTCCGAGGAAACGTATGTGTCCCCCCGTACAGTGGGTTAAAGCCCAGTAGCGTTTTGGCGTTGAAGCTCTGACGGGCGCATGGGCTTTAACCCAGTGCACGGGGGGACACATTAGTTTCCTCGGACAAAGCGTATCAAGCTTCAAAATACATTTGAATGTGTCCACTATTATTGATTCACTTGCCAATAATACTGCCTTGAAATCCAGGGAGCAGGCCTTTTTTCAAACGGGGATCGCATTTGTTTATTCAACCGATAACTATTATGAAAAAGGTCACACTCAGCAAGCTATGAATAAAAAACCCACAGCACAGCTACTGCGAAACCACTCTCGCAGTCTGCACACATCTTTGGTGGCGACTATACCCATCCAAATCCCCTCCCTCGTGTTACCTCAGTTTGTTTGAGTCCTCTGCCTACTATCCATGATCAAAATGTGAAGAAATTGGCATACACGTTTTTTTTTATAAGAAACTAGGATCAGGCCATAGTACTAAGAGTTTCTTAATTTAGCATGAAATTTTGTCCTTTTTGGTACCAAAAGTTCCTTAATTGGTTTCTTATTTTTTGAATGCATGAATTGTGAATGTGGTCGCTAACACTGTTGCAGATATGTTTCTTGATATTTAAAACATCATATAGGAATAAACAGTGTTCTGTTATGTTGAAAACACAAATGGTTAGATAATATTGCCCAATAATAAAGGTTCAACGATCTAGTTGCTATAAACTTCATGCTCTTAACTTTGAAAAGTTTCTTAGTAATTCTCAGACATAGTAGTTGAGTTTCTTAAAATTTTGGGCATCTTAGTACTAGTTTCTTATAAACCAGTTTCTTAAAAAAAAAACGTGTATAGTAAAGACATTGGACGGTCTCCGAGTTCTTGAAACAAATTAGCCAACCGCGACGAACATTTTGCGGGAAATCCGTCAAAGAAGGGTGTAAATTGTATGTCTTTAGAGTTCTAGTCCTCTCTTGAGAGGATGGTGACTGGTAAAATGTAACACAGTACCAAAAGTGCAGTACCAGGTACCAAAAATTTCAGTACCCAGTACCCTTTAGGCCAGTACCAAAGTATCGCACTGGACCAGGAAAACGTACCACTTTAAACGAAAAAAATGCAATTATCTAGGTATAAGAAAATATTTGAAAATTTGTATGAAAATTGATAACTTCCGGATCTTAAATATCCAGAATTTTCCTTGGTGCCACAGGAGATCCTGTCATCGCACGGTACCAAACATGTCATGGGTGCCAGGCACTATACGGGTCAGTACCAACTACCAACCTTCCCTCTGTCACCGTCCTCTCTCTTGGTATCGAAAATCGAAACCCCTCCCCCGAAGTCAATGTTGCATTTCCATAAACAAATGGTTCTTTAACTTATTCCATTGTCAGTCATTCTCGACAACATTGATGTGCAGGGAGACGGGGGACAGGGAACTTTACCTTCGAAAAACCTTGGTTTTGATCCATCGTCAAAAAACTTCGAACCACGATTGTATATCTTATGTAAAAACATCTGCATACAAGACAGATCACTAGTAAAGAGGAATCATGCCTTTCAAGCAAACTTTCACGGACACAAAGAGAGCCAGGTCACACACAGTGCAGCATAGAATAAGAATATGTTCAATACTCCCGCATCATCCAGATGAAACAATAGACTCAATACAATCCTCGTAGTTTTGCTACCTGACTGAACTGCTACCACCACAACTTCGACTGATTTGTCTACGCTTCTAAAGCCAAATCAAAAACCAGCTGCCATCTTTTCTCAGCACCACCACGCCTAAAACGCCGCGACAAACAGTTTCCTGAACTGCCGTACCATGAAAGTAGCAATAAGCCCAAGATGGATATTTATCTGAAGTAATACTTGTAAAAACGTCATTTCGTCAGCTTTGTGCGATGCAAAAGACTTCGTCAATACCCTCCCCTCCTTCAATATTTCACTCGTTTCAGCATTTCAGTACATTAGTTGAGCATGTCTTTGCTTGTTGTTCGAATGAAATAAAGTTCCAAGAAGGACAAGCTAATAGCAGTATACAGTTACTCGAACCCTGCTTTCAGATTGGGACAGAATCCCAATGTCAACCTGTAATGTCAGCTTTAATGCCATATAAATTATGAACCAGAATGGAGTTTGGATATTTTGATTCCCATGTAAACTCCTTACAGGCACTTTTGTAATTCTTGGGTCTTAAAGCTGTCTGACTTTACCCAAAAAATTCTCATCTAAGGCCCCGTTCACACGGGAACGCAATCGTTCCGTTCCATATCGTTCCGTTCCGAAAAGTGGAACGCTCAGGGGTTGCGTTCACACGGGAACGCTTGAAATAACATCGTTCCGTTCCAAAAAGTGGAACGATAAAAAATGTGATATGAAAAGTTGAACGATACCCAATTGTTCCGTTCCGTTCCCGTGTGAACAGGCAATGAGGTGCGAAACTGGTCCAAAAAACGGAACGATAAAATCTTTTCCCTTAGCTCATGCATGGATGTAGTTGCTGCTGGGAAAAATGGCAAGGACTGAAGAAAAAACTGTGGAACGGAATGATTGCGTTCCCGTGTGAACAGAAACAAAAACCGATACGCAATCGTTCCGTTCCCGTGTGAACAGTCTATTTCTGCGTTCCAGAAACTGGAACGGAGCCTAAGTTAGCCCTTGACCCAAAGCTTAACATTACAAGTTTTGAATGTCGATTACATACTTTATAAAACTTTTCTAACTCACCTGGTAGTGGGTGATCAAAAACAAATACCAGGTGTTTGAAAGACTGCTGCTTACTCATTTGTAAGGAATGATACTTGCAATATCTGATTGAAAAGGCAACATGTCTGATTTTCTTTAGAAGTTTTTCTGCCTCAAAAAGCTCAACGTAATTTCATATTTTACAATGATTTTCTCCAGAAAGGCCCTTTCAGAACATTGAAAATGTGTTAAAATTATGAAAAAATTCCCGAATATTTAAACATTACAGCAATGATTTGAGCACGCTTTAACATGTATGCCATTCTCTTACAAGGATGAACAAGTCTTCCCCCTGTAAGAATAACTTATTCAGGGGGATTCCATTCTCCGAAGCGGACAAATACTGAGTGTCATTATTGTTACGAGGGAAAACAAAGGAAAGTTTGTTCACCTGTTCACTTGTGTATTTGAAGAATATGTGAAGACTGAAGATAAGAAATGTTGTGAATACCATGTGCATATAAAAGAACATATCCCCGGGGGAGGGGGTACATGACTTGCGGATGGACGGGGGTCTGCCGCCCGGTTTTCAGAAAGGTACCCTCTTCTAATTACCGAAAGTTGCCGTCATACCCACTTTTATGATGAATTTTGGCGGAAAACCGCCCATTTTGTGCTATTTTTCGCCAATTTCTTGATAACCCACCCTTGTTTATGGAAAATCTGCCGAAAAAGGGACCCTTGTTTAGAGAATTTGGGGCCCAAAAACCCACCCATATGGGCGGCACATACCCGTACCCTCAACATGTTATGTACCCCCCCCCCCCGGGAACATATTAGACTACATTACATAAGTACCACTAACTTACGCTCGTTGTTGTTGTTGTTGTTATCGCTTCAGTTGCGGGACTTATGTCCTTACGCTTCAATACAGGGACTAATTAGGCCAAGTCCGCCGCGTTCACGGCGCGACCAATCAGATCACTACGTTCTTAATATGGTCAACCCACGTGCCTGTTTGTAGCGTTTGATTGGTTATTAGTTCAAAGTTCCACTTCTCGAATCAAAGCGCCGCTCGAAATGACCTTCGAAGGGACGTTAGAATTTTCTTTCGACGTTCGTAGGATGGAAGATGTTCTAAGTTTCTTCTGATTTTTGTAAGATTTTAGTCCCTGTTTAGCATCCGTTTGGTCGTGAGTCCTTTGTATGAGTCAAATTAAAACATCAGATTATAAATGTTGAACGAATACAAGGAATCACGTCGTCAGTCTAGGAACATATCACAAACATGAAACAAATCTGAAGCTCACTTACCATTTGAATAAACAACGACTTTGACTGAAATTGAGTCTTGCCCCTCGGGAGTCCTGATGGTGCAGTTATACATTCCATCATCATTCAAAGTCACAATTTTTATCTTCAAAAAATCAAACTTCTTGATTCTGTAGCGACCATTTTGTCGATCTATTGGTTGTCCATTCTTGGTCCAAATATATTCATTAGGGCTCCATTTTTCAATTGCTTCTTTTGGTCCACAAAATATCTTTAGAGACCCCCCAACTGATGCTGTCATAACATTTTCATATCTATCTCTGTCTATTGACGGATCCTTTGAAGGTTTACCTGGAAAAAGAAAATGAAATTCTTTGCTAGATTGTTGGAAAACACATCTCCCACAAGACATGATTTGCCATCAAATAGCAACTAAATTACAGATTTTATGATGGATGAAAGGCAGCCCTTCAAAATTTTTAGAAAACGAAGATTAAGCACTCCGCAGAAATATGGATTTTTCTCATTGTATCCCCATGGGATTGTATCAACTGAAAAAGTTTAATCATTTTCAATTCTTCTCTTTTTCTTCTCAAAGCATTTCTTACCCACCATTGCTCTCCTCTGAAAATTGAATTACACTGCATTGATAATGAGTTGTATACGACTTGATACATACAAAATATGAGCCTTACTCTTGGCCCTAGACCAATTAACTGTTTACGTTGAATTGCTTCTAACGATGTGTCAAAAAAATGCAAATATGTCAGTTGTTTTGTTCCTCGACCTACAAAGGCCTGAGTTACACGACACCGGATTGGGTTCACTTCAGATTACTTTTCACTTTGGTTGGGGTTTCAGTTACACGACGCTGAGGCAATCCAAACTACTTCGGTGGACGTAACTGGAGTGAAAGTCGTCCGCTCTGGAGGTGAAGTGAAAATCAATCCGACGTACTTCGCTTCGCATTCCATCTCATGTAATTACTGAATACAAAGTGATTTTACTCCGAAACCTCGTTCCTAATTATTTTGCCATCGTTTGACGCATTCTCCTCCACAAGAACATGAAAGAAAGGTTTTTGCCTCTGCAGTACTTAGAGATCCAACATCGTGAAATAGCGACGCAAAGGGGAGCAAAAGTCAATCCGAAGTCGTGTGTCCACTTCAAAAAGCAAAGTGCAACTGCTTCGGATTGGGGTGGGCAATACGAAGCAAAAACTAATCTACTGTCGTATAACTCAGGCCTATAAGCACTCTTTTCCAAATTTCCAATTTAAAGCATTTCTCATGCACTAAGGTTGTGCTCAATTCAATTCACAACCAAGTTCAATTCAGTAGGAGTCTTGGTAACCTAATATTTAGTGCATATCAATAAATACACATAGACATGGGGACGCTGGGACCAATTGGGCAAGATTCTGTGACAAACAAAGAAGTGCCCTGTTTAATGTTAGAAAATGCCCCCACCCCCCTTTCTTAAGGAGAAGGAGAAAAGTGCCCTCTGTTGTAACTTTGAGATATAATATTACAAACAAGAAACACACTTCTGGCTATTCCGCTATGATAACTTCAAAACAACCAACAAGGACCTGGGCCCAATATAAAAAATTCACAACAACAACAACAATTTCAAATACACAACACCTAGACTGATGCCTTTTTGTCCCTTGTTTCCCTGCGTTCCTTGGTTTCTTGACCAAGTGATATCAGCAAATCAAAGAACGCAGGGAAACAAGGGACGAAAAGGCATAAGTCTACACAACACCCTCTAAGTGCTGTGCCCCCCAGATTTGAGATGCTCCCTGCGTCCCTGTCAATACAATGTTTGGTCAAAGTTAAAGAGCATCCTTTTAAGAGTTGCTCCACCCTAACCAGTTAAATGCATGGATTTTAACAAGGGGCCCTAAAGGGCAGCATGAAATCTCCAATAGATGATTACGCTAAGGATGGCGACAAGGAACTTTTTACCAAGATGCACTGCGTTCTTTAATCGAATTCCTATAGAATCATTAAGAATTCGTAATTAGAACGCAGTGCATCTTGGTAAAAAGTTCCTCACCACCATCTTTAGCGTAATCGTCTACACAGAACAGGCCTTGCATATATCAACCTTGAAGAATTTTCAAAGGATTCTAAAAATTTGCCACACCCCCTTGAGTTGAGAGATTAGAATTCTTGGCCAAGAATCTTTACAAAACTATTTCAAGAATTTATAAAAAAGCAAGTGTTAAGGTAGGCATAGTCAATAGAAATGAATTTGGTTTACACAAGTTCTGTAGATATAAAATTTGGTGTGAGAAATTAAATCTTTTAGGCCCCGAAATGTTTATATGAATGCAATCTTTCCTGTTTGTTACTTCCCATCCTAAGCTTAAAGCTTAAATTGGCAACCAAAGGTAAAATATTTACATTTCATGCTTTTCTGAACAAAAAAACATGAGCAACACAAAGTTTTCAAAACAAAGAATTATATGACAAAGGAAGCAGTTGATGACTTGTTTTTCAACTTGCTCTATTAAAGACAGAACAAAGGATGAGCAACCAAGCATGACACTCAAAGTTAATTGACTACTCTGCTTTTGACAAAGGAAATCTTTAAGTCAGTTGAAAACTACTTAATTGACATTGCATAAAGAGAACAAATGGAAAATACATTTTGCTGGAAAATAAGATAAATAATGCATGAAATAAATAAAGAGAAAAGCATTGGACATCAGTTGCAGAAATGATAAAAACAAAATGAACATAGATTCTTATATAGCTCCTGCCGAGGAATTTGGGTGTTGCCCATGGATTGTGTAAACAGTGCAATGTTTTGAAGAGAATTCTGCAAAAAAATGAAATAAGCCTGAACTACCACCCATTGCTTAACCTGCGACTGACGTCAATGGCCAAAAGCTTTCTAGTGCAACGGACCATAAATGTTTTAACTATAAATGGTAGATAGGTTATGAGGAATACTTTTTCAATAGCTAATCATTCTTGGAACCGTTCAGGTGCATGCTAGTTGCACAAGCAATTGCCACAAACAACATGTGTGATTTGGTGTAAGTTTCCAAGGAATTACAATTGTACCAGACAACTTTCTGTCTCTGTTTTGACAGTGAAGGTGAAGTTGTTGTCTTACCATCAAGGCACTGGGATAAGCAGAAGCAGAAATGACCTTATTCAGTCCATGATCCCATTGTCATAGTATACCAAATAATGAGGCTAGTGCTGGCCTTTGAACAATCTGTATGACTGTCCTGGCTGCAAAGCTGGTGGATTACAACATTAAGCCAAAGCACCTTTTGAACACTAGAAAAGATCAGATTTGATCCAGTTTCAATTGTACTGTGCTGCAAATGCTTTAGCATACCAGCACCCTAGATCAGGTTACACATATTCAATGTAGCCTTCTGTTCCTTATCTGTGAGATCTTTGTAGACAAAAACTTAGAATGAGACAGGATGAGTAAGACCTGTCTGACTCAGGCAGTTGCATAAACACATCATCTGATGTTCTGAATTTAAACTGGGTTGGCTCAGTTAAAGGGGTTTAAGAGATATTGATAGTGGCTTAGATATGGTTGGTTATGTCACTGTCTAGATGTTACTCAAATCAAATGTCCTTATGTGGGATAAGAAGAACTGAGCTCTGATCATATCACTCAAAGATATTTACCAGATTGTTCATCAGTCTTGTGGTTGCCCTGGCTATTGATAACTTTCCAACAATTTTTGATGGCTGCCAATGGTTCCCTCAACACAATTGAAAATAGTTTGTGGAGGGTCAATCTATAATGAAGATTGAAACTGTTTCTCTAAAGGCTGTGATGCAAAGCTTGCAATATTTGTAAGCGTAAATATTGTTGCTTCACCATGGGTGCATTTTTGCCTGGTTTTGAAAATACTTCCAATTTTAGGGACCTTGAACCCCATTAGCATGGCTATTCTGGTTTCAATGTCATGGGGTTACACCACTGCACCACAACACCTTCTTGACATTCAGTGTTTCCTGAGAAAATGGGGCAAAACGTTACTGGCTTGCTCCTAGTCTGTTCCTAGCTTGTTCTGGTTGTTACTGGCTTGTTCTGTGTCTTAGTAATGAATGTCCAGAAAAATGAAAAGGACATGTAGTGAAAATTTCCCAGGTGACAACCTGGGACAGGGCCAGACTGGAACCCATAATCTTGCAAGGCAAGTATGCTAACCAACATATCACCTAACAGTGTCATTGGACAGAACAAGCCATGTCTTAGGAAGCTTTCACAGCAAATTAACGTAATCAGCAAAGCAAGTGACCAAAAATATTCTTTGTCATTCTCTTCTCCATAAAGAAATATTTCTCAAGATCTATTGGAGTAAGTTATAATATTGAAATGTATCCAAAATAGATTAAAGAAAAACTTCCCTCCTTCTTTTTCCTTAAATCCTTCCTTTGAAATTCTTATCAATGTATTGTTGGTTAGAGCATGGTGAAAGTGGGTAGACACCTGCCTACAGCTGATAGCGTGCAAAGAAAAATGAAATGAATGGACGGCATTGCTTAAATGATAATGTTTTACAATGATAATATTTACAATATCAATGAAAGAATCCAAAAAACTTGCAACAATGGCTCTTATTCTTGGTGGGGGGGGGTATAAATTGCATCATCTGTACATCAAGTGGGGCAGAGACAGATACTATACTTCCATTATCAATTATCTGGTTGCACTGATAATCCATTTTAAAGAAGTTTTGGTGGGAGGCACCAGAAATCTTCCAACTGAGGTGAGGGTAGCAGGACTCGTTGTATGCTAATGAACACATCATTATGCTAATTCATGCTAACACATTGTTTAATTTTCTTGTTGATAATATTGATATTATTCAGTCAGTTCTTACTCTCTGAACAAGTTGTATGTGTGTTGAATTCTCATACTCAAAGTAAGAGGACAGAAAAAGCTAACCCCCCAAAGCTAACCACAATATATGGCTGGCGGCTAGATGCTTCTGATGGAGAAGCTGATGCCCCCTAGCCTTACCTTGGTGCCATTCCTACTTGGGTGACAAGTAGAAAGATTGGTTTGGTGTGCTCTTGGCCTCATTTGCTTCACAACTTATTCAAGGGAATCTCTTGGAGAGCCGGGGCTCCAAAGAACTGGCCTCAGACAAATTTTTGATACAAACTCCTTAAGCTACCTCTATCTAAAGTACCACTACTTGCTCTTCAAAGTTCACCTTACCAGTAAAAAATAGGTTAAAAATGGTACAGCTTATACAAAAATTGAAAATTTCCAAAGATCAGAGGTCAGAGGGCTGGAAAAAATATTCTAATTTCTGGAACAAAACAAGTCTTTAAAAAATTCCCGCAAGAATAACTTCAAAAAGTATCTACTTTTGACAGGTCAAGATACGCAATGGATTTATCAGACATTGAAGACTGATTATTAGTTTTATTGGTCATAAGTTGTAAATGATACTTGTTCCTACTTGTTGGGCAAATTTTCTTGGATAAGACCACTTCCAGACTTATCAACAATATATCTTTTTTTATGAAATTCCTTGATCTGCTACCATCCTCAACTTATCTAATAAAGGCCATGTCAATAAAGAGAAGCTTTAGGTCTTTGACATACTGTACAATTGACTTTCAACTTTTTCACTTTTCTGTCTTTCTCCCTTTTTCTTTCTGTTTTCATTATTTCTGGAGACCTAAAAAAAAATTTCTGAGACCACTGGTGCCATGGTCCGCTATTGTTTTCACCCCCATCAAAGGTGTGCTAATTTTTGCGCAGGTTTACCTTTAAACTGTATTTCTAGATGTGAAATGACTGACACAAAACACAGTTGCAGCGGCATTGGGGGGGGGGGGGGACTTGCCCACTAAATCCCCAAAGTTGGCAAAAATTGTCAATGGCATATTTTTAGTTGGGTATACCTTCAGATTGAAAAATTACGTCGAAATCCCCCCCCACTTCTTTCGGATTTTCCATAGCTGGTGCCCCACTGGCATAACAGGTTGAGATATCTAAACTGGGGGATGTCTCAAACAATCTTTGCAAATTGCTTCACAGCCCCTTCCCACTCTTAAAGTTCCTGATATCAAGTGAATGCTTTAAAGAGGAAACCTGCCTAATGCCCAAGGGTGTTGACAGTTATTTTCTACATAAGCCTTTAATGTTCATGTGATGAAATTGCTCAAGTATTCAACAGAAACCATTTTCAGTTGGAAGTATGCCAAAATGATTTGCCATGTAGGCTGGATCAAGTCAAGGATATCAGGTATAAATCTCTGACTGGGAAGAAAGTGATCATGAAATTGGATAGGGCAGGAGTTGACTGAAAGAACTTACAATGAATGACAAGCTGAACAGGACCATAAAAGGGCTTCTTGACATGAGTGGGTAGTGTGGAAGCTGAAAATCTCTTTTTTCGAATAAGCAATTTGGATCTGCCACAGAACTAAATCTTCATAATTTGGCCTGATAATTTCCACTGTTTGGATATAAGATTTTGATAATCTGCTTCATATTTTTGGTGCAGTTTTTTTTGCACAGCCACACTGTGGACTTGCTTGTTGATGCATAAAACAAGCTTTTGCATGAAAAAGAGTCGTGTGGAGCTCTAAACATAAAATTGAAGTGGATGCTACTTGTTTGCTGTAACAGCTACAAAAACATTGAAGTAGATGCTACTTGTTTGCTACGATAGCCACAAAAACACCTTTCCCATATCCTGAATACAACTCTTAAAAGTTTACCAGTAGTTCTCAAACATTTCACTACAGTTCCTAAAATTTTGCCCTGAGGAAGTTTGTACATTTCTTATAAATACATTTTTTCTAATGTGCTGATTATTCTGGAATAAGTTCACTGTCACTGACTTACATTGTTAGAAGAACAATACCTTTGTTCCATCAATTTTGTAGGCACTCTCATAATTTCATACCATGACTCAATATGGCTTATTAAGCAGTGGCATACCATACAAAGTTTTCCTTAAAACTCAGGAAATTGGGCTTTTTAAAAACCCAAGGAAGGGGAAGATTTTCTCAGGATCTCCACTCAAACCAAGCTAAGTTTGTGGCAGGTCCTTGATATAAGGAGATAGCTGAATTGAAAATGGTTTGCCTATAAACTTGACATGACTAAATTCAGACAACCAAGTGTGCATTTGATGTTGACCTCATAAGGGTCATTCATTGAAAAGGAGGAGCACAATTATATCCTGCCTGTTGCATCAAACTAAGTCATTCAAAAGCACTGTTGCTAGATTTATTCACGTTTTCCTGCTTATTCAATCAATTCTAAAATTAATTTGACTCAAAAATTCTCTTCACAAAAAGTACAGTCTTTTATGTATGTAATAGAAATTGAAGTGCCTTCTCCCTCAGAAAAACAGTTTCTCTGACTCCGTTATGTTGCTTATCTGTTGTCCCCTATTCGCTCTCAAGTTTTGTTGCTGAGGGACAGAAACCCATTACAAACAAACAGTCATAGAACAAAATTTTATGAGCGTATTTAACGATGGCTGGATGGCTGATTTCTGACAACATTCTTTCAAGTATCATTCACAAGTTGTTTCGAGCAGATTAAAAATTTTGCTCACTTAGTAGCTTCGAATCAAAACAATTAATTTGGATGATCATTTTTTGAATTAAATACCTAATTTAAATTTTTATTGTTACCAATGGCACGTTTTCGGGGCAGTCATAAATGCAATACTGTATAATGTCAGCGAGAAATGATCGCACTTTGTAAACACTTTCTTGTTCACAAGTGACTGCAAGTGACCGTTAGCTACTTGCAACTTGCTGAATACCTAAGCTTTTTATTTCCTTCCTGTTAAAAACATAGGACAGACTTCTGAAAATTTAGTTGTTTCAAGCTTCAAAAAATAAATTTTAAGAGCAGAAAATAAGCCTAATAACAGATAATTGTCTGAAAAGGGCGACACATCTCTGGGTGGCTGCAATGAGGGGCAAGTTTCTCCGATCTCCGATAGGCTATCCTTAATAGCATGAAATCTTCAATAAATCAGTGTGCGAAAGTAATTATAATATCCTAGGCTGTATGTAGAAATTCTCGATATCTCGTTGATTTGTGAACAGTGAATTTCCCTCACGTTCGTCGGTAAAATTGCAATGGAGAGTCATTGACAGACGGCACAGCCTCCTCGAACGCAGAGGGGCATATCAAATCATCGGTCACTCGGTCATGCAACAAACTTCAACATTCTAGCATGATTTTGTCAAGCGAAAGATTTAGACAAATTCCCAGAAAATGTAGATGAATTCAAAATATTTGTTGGTTTGAAACAGAGTGAACTGCCTCTCAAATTTACGCATTAAATAGTAATAGTGAGTCATCAGCATCCTCCATTTGGCCTAGACAGAGGCTCCCGACGTCCGCACCAAATCGGAAAGAAAACTTGAAGCATGAATGACCTTGGCCTTTACCTTGCGCTTTCATAAGCAAACAAATCAGTAAGACGACCAACACAGCCATATTTATCCACTTCATATTACCAAACTATCTTTCACGAACAGCACAGCGACATTCCAAAGCATGAACATTCCATAACATAAAGTTTTCCTCTTTGAATGCACAAACATCAGCCATGAGTCTTTCCAACAATAGTTTGGCCTGTCTGTCGGAGCTGCGGTAGAAAGTTGACCGCTTTACAACGTAATTCAAATGTTAGCTCCTCGTTGAATTCCGCAAATAATAATCCATTGATGGTAGTTTCAGCCAAATACTAAATCTTTCGAGAACGTTTAAATCTAAGTTATGAATTATTAAATTAATTACGAACTAAAAATTGAGCAGTACCAGCCAGCCTGCGCTTATCTTTTTTGCTTTTGGTTGTTGAGTTATTGAAAGACTCACAGAAAGACTCTTGAATGCGTCAATTTGATAGGTGTCATTTCTGACAGGTAGGCTTTGATTCTGAAGTTTGAAAAACAAGCCAAAAGGAATTTTCACCCCTTTGCCCGAGCCTTTGCCGCTTTGAATTCTGAAACTTTTGAAGGTTATGATCTGGATGAACAAAATTCAAAACTTCAAACAGAACCAGTTGTCATTTTGAATTCTTTTTGTTTCTTTTCTCCAGCGCTGGCTACCATTAAGTGCAAATAAGAATGCTTTCAGTGCCAAACTGAAAGTCTATCTTTAAAAACCGTTCGTTTTATTCGTTCTTTGTGCCTCAGGCAATAATAGCAAAAGTTTCTCAATTCAACATGAAAATTCTAGCATATCTTATTATCTTATAGTCTATGAAAGCATCAATCGGCATCAATTGTCGTGCAGGCAATTTCAAATAGAAATAAACGGTGCTCTGCTCTGTTACGTTCAAAAAGCCAATTGGTAGTTATTCCTCGATGGGTTCAATGGCGTATTTGCCATGATACACTTTTCGGAAATACTATTACAATTTCTTAAAATTTTGGCCACCTTAGTGCTGATTTAATTCTTATAAACCACTTTCTTATAAAACTGCGTGTATTCGTGTGCAGGGCCGATACCAGCTATGCCTGCGTAGGGGGGCGAAAAACCAAAATTTTCCGACGAAAAAACCATCAACAACAACAGTTGTACCGATCTAACTCCGCGGTAACTAAAATTTGGCCACATTTCGCAATTCAACGTTGAAATCAACACAATTAGTTAGTATCAATCAAAAATATGCCATAAATTCAATAACTTCTGTTGGAATTTATGTTTTTACACTAAAAAATTCATGTTTTTCTCCATTATTTCTCCTCAAAATCCTCCAAAACTAGTTATTTAGAACACAAAAATTCCGACAAGAGAGCAAAATTTTCCGACAAATGGTCTGCTGGGGGGGCGCTTCGCCCCCAGCCCCCCCATTGGCTTCGGCCCTGTTCGTGTGGGTGCAAAGGCAAGAAAAGCTGGCACTTTAACCATTAAACGTTTCTTGAGTTTTCTTGAATTAGCCATGACATTTTGTGAATCAGAAGCTTTCCTCGTTGACTGTTCAAAATGTGATATTTGCAGAGCATCTGCGGTTTCTTTGCGTTAATGACAAAAGAAAATGCGTGAAGAACAAGAGAAATCGTGAAAATCCCGCCACTTTTGGGGTTAAAACTTGACCGGAAACCTTTACGCAGCAACAACAACAAATATATTGGAAGCACTCTGTGGACAAGATGGAGCAAGAAAACAATCGAGCGAACATTTGTTTTGGCACAGACTGGATAACCCCGGCAGCTATGCAGCTGATGTGGGCCCCCGGGCACTTCGGCTTGCTCCGTCAGTACCAGATGAAGAGAGGGAATTCGGGAGGTGGGATACTTGAACTTATGCGTGGGGACAAAACTAGGATTCAGTTTATTTCTGAGACCTAGTGGACCACATTAAGGTCGGACAAGCAAAAATGAAATACAGCTCGGTCCGGCTTTACACAGGAACAGCAGCTGCACACTCTGGCACTCCAGCAAGATGAAACCGTATGCGCATGACGTGTATATTGTGATATTGAAATATTGCAATCAACTCTTTTTTATTTGTGTTATTAACATTCCACTGCATTGATTGTGCAAATAAAACTTTCAAATTTATCTTTGCAATTTGTAATAAAAAACACGTCTATTTTGGTTGTCATGCAACACTAATCAAGCGTTTAATGAATAGCATTTGAAACTTGTGATGCAATGCATCATGATGTTGCCCATCATTGCTTCGAAATCGACAATAGAGTTTCTACTGATCAACAGTTAAAGTTTCTTCTTGTGGAAAGTAACATTTCATTTGTTGCCAAGGAACATTTGAACATTTGTTGTTATCAGCCAGGACTATTATTTGTTTACGCGAATCGCTATAATGGTTTGTTTTAACATATTCATAGATGACATATTTCAACGGCTACAAATGCTTGAGAGGAGCAAGATTTAGCGTCTGAAAATGTTTATAAAGTAATGTTTGTTGGCCTTGGCCAGGAGGACTGCTTGTTAACGGAAATTGCTGTCTGGAATCGTTAGCTTCGACATTTCTGCTTTTAGAAACAAAAGGTGACGTTTGTTGTTATTGGCCCAGGACTATACTTGTTTGTGCAAATGGCTGTCCAGTGTCCTGAATATTTTGTTTTTGACGTATGTACTAACGCTTTGAGAGAAGCAAGATCGAGCATCTGAAACTGTTTACAATGTAATGTTTGTTCATTGGCCCAGCTTACTTCTTTACTCATCGCTGTCCTGCACTGTTTTGTTATTTCTCAAAGTCAAAATGCTACAAATGCTTTGAGAGAAGCAAGATCTTTCAAAGCAATGAATCTGCTTCTTTTGATTGACACGCCAGCAATGGTCCATTAATCATGCAGCAAATCTGAATAGGGCAAAACTGGAAAAACCCAAAAAATACATGGATGGGTAACTCATAAAACTCATTTGCTATGCACGCTAAATCTCATGCAGGAATACAAAGAAATAGGTTTGAATATCATCAATTCAGAGGATTGTAATTAAACTGTAATGAAATGAAACGTCGTGAAGTATAGACCTTTTAGCTTTTCTACAAAAGAGCCTGGATCGAGCGTTATTGTTATACATTTTCATGCACGAGGTTCGATCGAGTGGTGTTAGAGCTTCTATCCCAATTGTGAACATTCGAACATTCTACAGAATGCAGCAAAATATCTTTCGATTCTGATTCTTTTCTACCCTGGGTACCAGAGCCTCAAAAAACTAAAAGAAGAAAGAACAATCTTCTTTTATTTATTTATTTTTTTTAGGCTCTGGTTACCCAGGGTAATTCTTTTCAGAACAGCTAAAAGGTCTGTTGATTGGATGAAACAATAGAGGACTCTGTTTTCAATCCATAGAATCTTAAGGAATAAAAATATGTAGATACAATTTTGTCTGATGTTGGTTGTAGGACTCCCAAAAGCACATCACAATAGACCGATGAATGGATAACAGAAGATGCGAAGGTACCCGGAAATTACCCAACCCTATTAGCTTTGGTAGCTTCCCTTTCGTTGTTTTTCATGGTCTTGGTTTGTTTCTAAAGAAAATATATTTGCCCCAATCTCTGAATCTGTTTGTCATTCACCTTTCATATGTCGTATTACCGTTGACTTTCATGACGTTTGTTAGGCCTTATTCCGTAAAACCCGCTATTATTCCTGAGGCGGATAAGGCTGGAGTTATGAACGGCCTAGGTAACGGAATTAAAGCGGTCCTAACAAAAACTGGCGTCGCACTAACTGCAATACCGAAATCAATGCAGTAAGCTGACAACTTTTTGAATTAAGGCAGACTATCCATTTTATCTGAAAGTTCCATTCGTATTTTTTTATGTTGAAATTGAGAGACTACGTTTACACGATGCCGGCACGCTGTGAAAACCGGCTAACATTGTTAAGGGATAAGTCTCCCGCTCACACGAAAATGGCACATTTTTTGCCGGCAGAATTTGGAAACTGCAGCAGTAAGCCTGGTTTCCATATGATCGTAACAGTCGGCGACGCGTCGCCGAGGCAGGCTCATGGACGCATCGGGGACAGTTGCGTAAAATGGAAACATTCTCTGAGTGATGTCTCCGACGTCGCCGATCAGACGGGGACAGTACGGGGACGCATCGAAAGAGCTGAGATGAGTTTAAAGCCTGGTTTCCATATGATCGTTGCATTGATCGTTTCCATATGTCGCCAACTGATCGGGAACACGTCGCACTGTTATGGAACAGTATGACTTTCCTGCCTAAAACAACCAGTTTTTGGGACAAAGGTCAAGTTTTAAAATCATTCATCTTTGTCCATTAATTTATCAAAAAATCAAGTTTTCTCACCTCCTACCTAGTCAAAATCATAAAGCTTACCTGTAATGTAACAATGTAATGTAACGATGTAATGTAAGAATGTAACAGATTCTTGGTATAGCAATGTTGATCGAAAAAATTTCAACATTAGCCTTTTCCTTGATTTGAAAAAGGCATTCGATACCATTGATCACGATATTCTCTTGCCAAAACTACAAAGATATGGCATTTGTCAGAAGGAGCTCGAATGGTTCGCTTCCTATCTAACAGAACGCCAGCAGTATTGCTACCTTAACGGCCATAATTCCGAGAAACGACTGTTTTCCTGTGGCATTCCTCAAGGGTCATGTTTAGGGCCTCTTCTATTTATATTGTATACCAACGATTTTGAGGAGTCCCTTACAAAATTCGCACCCAATATGTATGCCGATGACACAAGTATTACTCTTGGTGGAGAGGACGCTTACCAACTTTTGGAAGACTTAAGAAATGAGTTGCAAGATGTCATAGATTGGCTAAGACAAAACAAGTTAAACCTAAATGTAACGAAATGCGAATTCATGTTCTTAGGAAACAGCAAGCAATTAAGCAAGATCTCCGAAATCGGTGATCTTAAGGTTGGAGAAGATGAAATCAAGCGAGTTAGAAAGACGAAGTATTTAGGGTTAACTATTGATGAAACTCTGTCATGGAATCAACAGTATAAGATAGTAAAAGGAAAATTAAAGGGAGGTCTTGATTCCATCAGAAAACTTCGACCATTGCTCCCTCAATCACAACTTTTTCAAGTATACCGGGCATTGGTGGAAAGTCACCTCAGATATGGTAATCTCCTATGGGGTCACCTTTCAGCAACTAAACTCCATAGCTTGCAAAAGTTACAGGATAGGTCAATGACTCTGATCCAATCCGCGCCTATCAAAGACAGAATACCATCTGCAAAATTAAGTGTAAATGAACTAATTAAGCTTGACCAGGCGATGATGGTGCATAAAGTTCTAAATGAGCAATGTCCAGAAATCCTTAAGCAAAAGTTCACAAAAAGATCTCATGTTTCAAAATATGAAACAAGGAGAGCGAATGACCTGCAGGTACCAAGACCTAGGCTAGAGATAACAAAAAAGAGCTTTTCGTACAAAGGTGCTAAGGTGTGGAATGATATCCCAAACAATATTAGAAATGTGGAATCTGCTGCACCAGAGCTGCAAAAAGTTGTTCACCTTCCTCCAAACCTGAAATTTATGCTCTCAACCTTCCTCATTTTAACACAATATATAATCACTGGAAAACAGCTTGACGGTGTTTTGTAAACCATACAAAAGCATGTAATTAGGGATCTTCCTATATCATTTGTCTGTTTGAATGCAAGTAGCAGGGCTCTATCCAGGTTTTAATACAAGGGAGGCCACAGTCTTAAGGAAGCGATTCATTAATTGAAAGGTATTGGGGCAATGAAAGGGGAACAAAGAGTTCAAGGTGAGAACATCTAAAAGCTACTGGGTGTCCAAAATGTACTCCTGTTTGCAAATTTGCCAAAATTTGATTACAAAAGTTATCATTGAATTTTTTCATCTCTTCTATCAACAATTCATATATATTTAATGATGGTGAACTATTGGTGAACTATTGGTGAATTCTTTACTTAACGGGTATGAAATAATGCATCGAAAGCCTCATTCTAAGCAATACTCTTTCAGCAACATCGCTAATTTTGCCTCTAATAACCATTGCATTGAAAATTTTGAAGTATTCCTCAAGTCCACAATAACATTTCACGTTTCATTCTGATATTCATGACCAAATAAGAAACTCAATAGAACAAAAGAAATTACTCAAATAAACATAAGTCCTTTCTTGCAGAAGGCTTCAAAACCAGGCAGCACTAAAAATAGCTTGATTCACTAAATCAAAAGACAGCTTTGCCCGCAAAAATAGTTTTTTTTATTTACTGGTAAGAAAAAGAAATTTCAAGATCTGCCTTACCATAGAATTTTTTGGTGATTTTGCAAACAGAAGTACTTTTATGGGACGCTTTTCCAAAAATCACTTTTTCCAGACACATCTGCATATTTCCTCATAGACGTTCTCTCTTTCATCACATTGTCTAATCAAACGTGATTTTTCTTCTTTGATAAAGTTTTGAAATATAACCTCACCATCCGCATACTGTTGACATGATTTTTAATAGTTCGATGCATTTATTGATGATTTATTTTCTACACTTACAAGAACTATGCCAACAAGATAAAGTTCCATTTTTGACAACTAAACCTTCCTCAATTTTTGGCCAAAACCTTCCTCCAAACCAGGTTTGTAGGTTTGCAGTGTTTTTGCGTCTCTGTGCTGCACTTTTCAAAAAGCAGGCTAGAAGCTATTTTTGGGCCAATAAGACAACGAAGACCCCTTGAAACATGACCTCTTGGAAGAACAGTATGTATATTTATCTTTATCTTTGTTTTTGTTATTTTACTATGACTGATGGAGTATCATGTATAAAAAAGATTAAATGAAAAAATGAAAAAAAAGCTGGTTCCACCTTTGTCCGCCAAATTTACTCTCAAAAAACCATTATTTCAAATTTCCACATAAGCGGTTCAACATTTGTCCACCAAAATTTACAAAAAAAGACCAGGAATTCCGTTTTTGGCACTAAGGTGGCTCTACCTTTGTCCGTCAAATGAAGACCGGTTCATGAAGACCGTTTCTTTGTCCGTCAAATGAAGACCGGTTCTTGGACAAACCAGGAGAAATATCAACAAATTTTTTAGAACCTAGGGACTAACGTAAGAATTGCCGCTTGAAGACTACCAGTTTTGGGACACTGCTGCTCTATACTGGATATAATTACGATGGTAATGATGCCTGCACACCTTCATGGCTACGGGTACCACTTTATTTCGAAAAACGGTATTTGGCCGAAACTACCAGTATTCGGGACAAACATTGCCAGTGGTTAAATTATC
The DNA here is from genome assembly GCA_964020215.1 of Aurelia sp. 3 sensu Dawson et al. (2005). Classification (NCBI taxonomy): domain Eukaryota; kingdom Metazoa; phylum Cnidaria; class Scyphozoa; order Semaeostomeae; family Ulmaridae; genus Aurelia; species Aurelia sp. 3 sensu Dawson et al. (2005). The sequence continues at coordinate 15,327,901 of OZ026585.1, forward strand.
CATCAAATCGAAGAAAAATATCGACGTAAATGTGTCATCAAAAAGACCAGTTTTTGGGACAAAGATGGTGAAAATATTTTCGTGAACTACCGGTTTTCGGACAAAGGTAGGACCATCGTCCTCAGTGTGACATGCCCGCCTTTGGCAGAACTCTAAGCAACACAGTTTGAAAACAGCATCGTTTGAACACTGCATGTTGAACGGTTTCAAAACGAGGCTCGTTGATCTTTTTTTGGACACATAAAAGACTTTTCTAGTCAATGTCCAGCCTCTTTGTCTGCAGATCGCAAAGCAAGATATCATTGAATTTTTAAGAATTTTTTCTAAGGTGCCAGTGATCGTTTGAACGTAGTATTATGTAGCTTTTCATCAAGAAAATAAAAGAGAAGGCAAGTAATCTCAACCCAATGTTGAGTTAGTCTAAATGTTAAATGGTAAATGTCGGGCTAAAAGTTGGATTTTTTTCAAATTTTTTGGATCTTCGAACTTTGTTCGCGTGACCTGGCGTCACTTTTTTTGGTTTGCAACTGAAGATTGACGAAGGAAAGGGCCAGACAACATATGCAGATATACAGTAAGGCACCGCATTTAAGAAACCACTTAAATAAACTTCTAGGCTACTGAATAATTATTAGTCCCTCTACCTACAAGAAACGCTTGAGTCTCAACCTAATATACAGTTTCTTGTATTTTAAGTGAAAAAATGGTTTCTTAAATGCGGGGTCTTACTGTGGGTTTAAATTTGGACTCAAGTCTCATTGGACAAGAATGACTGAGGATCGGGAAAATGATGCATGCAGTGAAAACTTGAGCATGAGAACCTACGGGAATAAGAACCTGCAGCAGAATAGATTACATGTATTGGTTTCGCTTTTTGCCTGACTGATAACGCTACAACTGCAACTCATTTCTCTACACTTGCAGAAACGGATTAGCGCGTTAGCGTTTGCAGAGGAGGAGGAGGGAAAGAGCGGAGGAGAAAACGCGGAGGAGAGAGGAGAAGAAAGGCCTTTCTTCTCCTCTCCCCTCCGCGAAGAAAGGCCTTTCTTCTCCTCTCTCCTCCGCTCTTTCCCTCCTCCTCCTCTGCAAACGCTAACGCGCTCCGTTCTCCGTTCATTCTTCATTGCTCCTTCGCAGATGCCGCGCTCGCTTGATGTTTCTCACTGGAAAAGGACGCATTTTGTCTGGTTTTCACTACTTTTTAAGGGGGCTCCCTGTGATTCAACTCCACGATATGAGCGTACACGTTTTTTATATGAAACTTGGATCAGGCCATAGTACTAAAAGTTTCTTAATTTAACATGAAATCTTGTCCATTTTAGTACTAAAAGTTTCTTTGGTTTCTCATTTTTTGAATGCATGAATTGTCAATGTGGTCGCTAACACCGCTGCAGATATGTTTTTTGATATTTAAAACATCATATAGGAATAAACAGTGTTCTGTTATGTTGAAAACACAAATGGTTAGATAATATTGCCCAATAATATAGGTTCAACGATCTATTTGCTATAAAATTCATGCTTTAACTTTGAAAAGTTTCTTAGCACTTCTTAGACGTAGTACTAGAGTTTGTTAAAATTTTGGCCATCTTCATACTAGTGTCTTATAAACTAGTTTCTTATAAAAAAAATGTGTAACTTGATGGCCCCAATGGAGTGAGGCCAAGCATACAGGCTGAAAATTTCCATTAGGCAACCATTTCAAAGGACTTGTCCATTGTATTTGTTGTTTAAGGTCCATGACTGACTTGCAAAATTATAGGTTCCTACAATTCTGGACAAAATATATTGAAACAACGTGAAACTTTACAATTTGAAATGAACCAACCCCTTTCATCCCCGATACAATGTTGTTTGGACGTTTTTCAGCTTCAAGATGCCAACCATCATTGTTTTGGGCGTAAAAAGGGGTGGCGGAATTGTGAAAATGAGAAGAACTGATCAGCGGCAAAAAAAACTTTGTTCACAGGGAAACCAGCCTTTCCCTTCTGTTTATTGTTTTTCATCATTTGGACGCTGCGTCGCTTCAGTGGCATTGCAGTGTTGTAATTGTCCATGCATGTGTAAAATTCCACCACTGCAGTGTCACAGAACCTACGCAGCGTGCAAATGATAAAAAGTAATAAAGAGACAGGAGAATACTGGTTTCCCTATGCTTTGTTCCATATGTCTTGTCTAGCATTGTAGCTGTCAGTGTTATACTTTTATCAGATGCTTTTTTAAAGCCTGCTGATATCTAAGAGATTTCAGTGTGTCGAGAGTTAACCGATCAATTTGGACAGTCCCTGCAAAACGGCTTACGAATTTGTTAGTGCTTAAAGTGGAAAGTTCCATGCAAAATCGAGAAACTTTTATCACTATGGACTGGTCCAGCTGTCTTACCAAAGAAAGCATTTTTCATTTTTCAAAACCTATTGAGCAAGGGCAGATTTTGTATAAAAATAGCATCAGTCGCTTTGGTTCACACCTCAATTCAAAGCGATTAGTGAATGCAGACAAAAGAAATTCTCTCAAGCAGAAATTCAAAACAAACGAAGACGCAAAGTTGCCCTGAAACCAGTACGGCGAACTCTCGTTTGGTGCGGGCGAAGGGAGGTTTCTAAGAGATGTAATGTCCTTATAATGAAGGAAGAAGGGTAAATCTAAAGTTCTGTCTGGGGCATTTTGTTTATTTGATTCAGGAGCTGGGCAGTGACTGCGTATATCTGAGCAATAAATGTGCTAAAATTGTAATGCCCTCCGCTCGGTTTCTGAGTCAAATAACCAAATGCCCCAGACAGAACTTTAGATTTACCCTTCTCCTTTCATTATAAGGACATTACATTTCTTAGAAACCTCCCTTCGCCCGCACCAAACGAGAGTTCGCCGTACTGGTTTCAGGGCAACTTTGCGTCTTCGTTTGTTTTGAATTTCTGCTTGAGAGAATTTCTTTTGTCTGCATTCACTAATCGCTTTGAATTGAGGTGTGAACCAAAGCGACTGATGCTATTGTATTACAAAATCTGCCCTTGCTAACCTATTGAAATTATACTCTGATCCATGAAACGAAAAGACAAAGAACGAAGAAATAATTCCAATTGAAAACGACTTAAATTCTTTCGAACAACAACTAACATTCTTCAATCGAAGTTGAGTGACTGAAGGAACAAAGCTACTTTTTATACCGGGTGAGTTAAAAAAAGTTTACGCGTTTGGTGGACTGTGGCAGAAAGAGTATGTGGCCGATATTCGAAAGTGAAACGTTAATCTATCAGTCAAAGGCTACCTTGAACGAAAAAGTTTGTTTGGAAGAGTCACTCGTCTTTAAAGAGCCATTGTCACCCAGGCGCCTTAGCGGGCATCTTCGAATTTCAGATTATCTGAAAATCAAATTTGGCCTAAGCGGAAAATAGGCATCTGCACTGTGATCAATATGAAATTAATAAGAACAATAATGACTCCATATGAACAATCGCTAAAGCTGATATGATACAATGAGGCAGAGCGTGGGAGTCTGCATTTATAGGTGCAATACAATGGAGGAGACAAAAGAGGGAATCAAACGCATTTGTCTTGATCAATACGACGTGGCTGCAAGCTTGAAGCAAATACTCGACAAGAATTTCAGTGAAACTTTTGCTGCTATTGTGGATACTTACCGTCGTTTTCAATTCACTTTCCAGTGATCGATAAAATTTCGCCGTTGATTTTTCCCCCTTCTTCCCCTTTCAGCAAGCAAGCTGTGTTGTGTTATGTTTTTCTCCCCGCGGTGCGCGGAGAATTCTGGGTGACAATGGCTCTTTAAGACCCAAAAATTAGACGAATGCGGTAAGGGGTTTGTATGGGTATCGAGAATTCCACATTCCATTCTGGCCAATGATTTATGTTTGTATTGAGATTCAAATTCAATGCCATTGTCAGTTTCAGAAAAGAATTTTAATTTCAATAGCAAGTAAATCATGGACCAGAATGGAATGCGGAATCTTGATTCCCATATAGACTACATTACATAAGTCCCTCTAACTTACGCTCGTTGTTGTTGTTGTTATCGCTTCAGTTGAGGGACTTATGTCCTTACGCTTCAATACAGGGACTAATTAGGCCAAGTCCGCCGCGTTCACGGCGCGACCAATCAGATCGCTACTTTCTTAATATGGTCAACCCACGTGCCTATTTGTAGCGTTTGATTGGCTCATTAGTTCAAAGTTCGACTTCTCGCAGCGAAGTAACGTTCGAAGTGACGTTCGAAGAGACGTTCGAATTTTCTTTTGACGTTCGTAGGATGGAAGATGTTCTGAGTTTCTTCTGATTTTTCGTAAGATTTTAGTCCCTGTTTAGAATCTGTTTGGTCGTGAGTCCTTTGTATGAGTGAAATTAAAACATCAGATTATAAATGTCGAACGAATACAAGGAATCACGTCGTCAGTCTAATTCCCATACAAACCCCCTTTCCAGCATTTGCCTATTTCTGGGTCTGCGAGATGAATGATATTACCATACAAAATTTTCACATCAAAGTTAGCCTCTGACTGACAGATTAACATTTTAGTTTTGAATATCAGCCGCATACATTTTATTTCACAGCCCTCCAAGCGCGTAAAAAATTTTTGACTCGCCCGATTGATACAAAACATTTACTTAGGAACAAGGATCTCTCCCGGTGAGTCAACTCTAGCGGCACCAAGCGTAGCCATGCTTGTCTGGCAACTTTTCAAGTTGATTGTCTATTACTTTCTTGAAAAAATTAAATTCCTTGAATAATCTCTTGGTAAACGTGAAAATAATGTCCCCTTCCTCCAGGACTTCTGTGACAAATATATAAGATGGAATTTATAAAGCAGGGTGAGAAATACCTGGGCGAACATATTAAGAGCTTATAAAAAAGACAAGGAGCAGGCTTTGATAACAGAATTCTTGGAAAAGTAGATAACGGTGTTAATGCACGTAGGGCCCGCACTCTACAAACAAAACACCTCTCTTTTAGCTTCTCTGTCCTAGGTTCACTGGATATTCTATCCCCTTTCTCAGAGATTTCATGGGGGCGCATGGTTGCACCTAGACCCCGAGAGTTGACTTACCGGGGGATCTCCCGTTAAGAAACCGCGAAGTTATGATCATGTTCCTTATCAACTGCAAGTATGAAATAAAAAAAACAGCTTTATAGACATTTTTCGCAACTTTGTGAAAGAAACCGAGGAGAGCGCGGCCTATTCTGACAACCTTAGTAACAGTAGGAAATCAGAGGAATCCCCTCCTTCCAGCTCGATTGCATCTCGTTGCAAACTTGAGTTAGACTGCGTTCACACGATGCCGGTACATTTTGAAAACGATGAAAAATGTGACGGTAGCAAAATTTGAGCTAGCGTTCACACGATGCCGGAACAATTTGAAAACAGTCGGAAATTTGCCGGTAAAAAGCTCGTTGCAAGACTTTGATGCCAAATAAGTGTACCTAAACCCTAAGAATCGTTCAGTCTCGTTCCAAATGGGCCGGAAAATGTTCTATTTTCATCATTTTTAAGTGTTTACACGATGCCGTTTCTGAAATGTGCCGATTAGAATTCCGTTTTCAAAATCTGCCGTTTTCAAAATCTGCCGGCAAAAAATGTGCCGTTTTCGTGTGAACGGGAGGCCTATCCGTCGAATTTTTCACCGTTTTCAAAATTTGCCGGCATCGTGTGAACGCAGTCTTACTTTCGATTTATTTGCACCTTCCAAGAGTCACACGATACTTGTATAGAATGTTAAGTGTTTTCCTTGGATTATCTAGGCGTCTGAACATCCTTTCACTTTCGATGAGTGTATTTGAGCCCAAGGCCTTTTTTAACGGATTTTAAGTGGGAGGCAAATCATAGAAAAGGGAGCGGTTTGTCTGATTTGATAGAAACGAAGCCAGAAGGTATGGGAGAGTAGGGGCTACTTGCTGAATATTTTTGTGACCACGCCCTTCAAAGCTACTTGCAATGAATAAAATGAAGTTTATTCTCATTTGAAATTCATTCGTTCATTCGTATTTCCACGTAGTTTCTAATATATTTTGTAACTTTTGAGTTTATCTTTGATTATCGGTATGCGACCAGCTATTCCGGATCTCACTGGAGAGCCGCCAGCCTTGTACATAATAACATTTTTGATTGTCAAAATTATTGGGCTGCGCATTGAACAATGAGCTGCCTCGATAATTTCTTCCATGAAATTAGTAAACAAGTACTGTTATCCTACTCCATTCATTTACACGTGGCTTTCGCATCCTGCCTTGTAATCCAACGCAGTGATGGCGTTGAGAACAACATCTTGGAAACGCAAAAATTGCTGTTGAGAACAAAATCTTGGAAATCCCTCCGCAAACAGTAATTATGTAAATCATGTAAATCGATGTAAATATACTTATTTTCTTTATATTATTGTAAATTTTTCCTTTGTAGATAGTTGGTTTGAATTAGCTAATTGTATTTAAGCTATTGTAAATACCAACTATAAAGAATTTAATAATAATAATAATAATAATAATAATAATAATAATAATAATAATAATAATAATAATAATAATAATAATAATAATAATAATAATAATAATAATAATAATAAAGGTAACTTATGTTCTGAAAATAACTTAGTTAAAATAAGGGATAATTTTCTGGGGTCAAAAATTTGGAGACTGGGGGGCAAACTCTAGGGATGGGGGCAATTGCCCCCAGTTTTAATGTTAAAAAAGGCCCTGTTTGAGCCAGCTTGTCGCTAGTATTTGACCTGGGAGTTGAAGCGGCTCAGGTTAGGTCCAACCGATCAACGGGCCTAACTTCAAACTTAAGTAAACACATGAAATAAAATACCTCAAAATATACTCACAAATGGGTGGAAGGATGACCAGGTGGCTAAATAATCCAGAGAAAACACCTACCACACTAAACAAATGTCGTGCAACTCTTGAGAAGTACAAATAAATCGAAAATAACTCGAGTTTGCAGTGAGATGCAACCGAGACGCAAGCCATACGATTATCAACAAAGCGGAGGGGATCGTCCTGATTTCCTTCTGTTGCCAAGGCTGTCAGAATTGGCCGCGCTCTCCTCAGTCCCTGTCTCCAAATTGCAGAACGGTCTATTACAAAAACAGTACACCTGCTATAAGACGTTCTTCAGTTCAATACAGTGTGTTTACTTTTTAGTGTACTTGCTTACTTTCACACCAGCATCTACGGGATAGAAAAATAGTTTAAAAAAGAGTGTTGACAAGATTGTCTTCGATTGGATGTTTTGGAGTCTGCTCACAAAAAAAGCCAGAATACCAGCAGTGCTGCGTTGTGGCACAGTGGTGTAACCCTCTGACTCTGCAGCCACTACAGTCAGATGGAGTGGGTTCGATTCCCGGTAGGGGTCCTACCATTTGAGCGTCATAACAGGGGTAACGGGCTGGATTGGCGCATGGCGAGTTCGTCTTCTCATCTAAGTCTCACTTTCTTTCATCAGTTGATTGCGCCTTAAAAATGCATAATGTAAATTTGACCGCGGGCAGAGACGTAGGAAGCATCTTCAACTTGGGGGCACGACACTTCCAGGGCACTTTTTTCTTTAAGGAAAAGGGAGAATGTTTTGAAAATAGAAAGGGCATTCTTTTGCTTATTGCAAAATCTTTGAGGGCAAGTGTCCCCCAGTGCCAACCCCACGGTTCCTCGTTTATAGCTGCAGGGCAATGGAGAAGGAATTGCAGAGGAGAAGGAAGGGAGGATATCCCCGCAACGCCTTTATCTCAATCAGGTGATAAGAAAGTGAGACTTAGCAGGTTTGGTCTTCTCACGCAGACTCTTAAAGATGCTGTGGTGCTGTGTTGCAATCCACCGACTTGGCAGCTAGAACAGTGAAACGGACGGAATTCGAGCTGCACCAATTCCATCTGTGCACCATAACAAGGAGCGCTCAATTTCAACACTTTGTTCTGGCAGTTAGCCAGACGTATACTGAATGAAAGCTTTATAAGAATAAGAGGTAATATCAATCGATTGTGACAATGCCCAAAGTACTGCGTTACAGAAAGGCTAGCTCTTCATCTATCTGGTCTTCAAACAAGGCAAATGCTTTCACCTTTTGGTCCGAGCCTGACACCATAACGGTCTGAAAAGGTGTTTTATCATTGCTTCTGCTAGGAATTGCAGGTTTTGCATGTACAACTTGGAACATAAATTTGAAGAGTACGGCTGTGTTTATAAATCAAGACTTATAATTCAATTTGAGACTGACCCCCAACCTACACTTCTTTCAGATTTGGTAGCGATCAAACAACAAGTAAATTGAAAGCCAACAATTTCAGACGCTGATATTTTCGGACATTTCATACGTACATATAAAATAGTGTTGCCAAGGACCTTGAAATTTGCTATCTGCGGCTCCCTAGGAAGTACTGCGCAGCGACGCATTGTTATTAGATGAAATGGCCCAACAATTATAGGGCAATTCGTAATTTATCTCAAACGCTATGAGACAATTTCTAAACTTCACTCTGAAAATGACGGTTACTTTTTCCTCTGAAAGATGTAAAGATGACAATTTTCATATCAAAAAGACCCGCCAAGTGTACTCTGTTAGCCTCGATGTGTACTTTTTGATATCGTGTACGAGGCATATACAATATTGCAGATACTGAGGCATGTGCTTGTACGATCAAACGTACGCCGTACTGCAGCACTTACGATTGCCGAGGATTCCTAGTTTTAAAATCAAAATTCCCTGTGCGAAGTTTTCAGAAAATGGAAGGAAAGGTACAATAACGGAATGAAGAAGAGTTTATTGTGACAGAAGAATGTGTACTTTTTAAAAATGGGATAAATCTCTTGCTCAAGGGATGAGAATTACAATAATTATGCTGAAAATGATCGCTCCGACCTATCCGACACAGTGGGCGTCGCAGGTGAGTGAAATCTATTATCATTTGTCCAAGCTCTTTTCCACAAGCAAAATTTCAATTCCGAAATTTTTTTTAGTCCGAAAAATCAAGTGTCAAAAACCTTTTCCAGCATAAAAAAATCAAAGCAAAACATTTCCACTGTTTGAAAACGAAATGTCTTGCTCAAAAAATGACTTCCATTGAAAAATAATGTATTGTTGTCAGTGTTACTTAGTGAAACATATCATATTTTCTGAACTAAATCCAAATTCAAAATCAGTTTTATCATCCTCAACAATAATCATTTGAGAAAATCACTGACCAAGAACATTAGGAAAAAATTACAATCTATCAATGTAAGTCATATTTAGTATGAAACAAGCGAAAATAATAAGAAAAAATATAGGTTTTAGTCGTCCGAAATATCTATAATAACATCTGAAGTTGCACGAAAAAAGGTCCGAAAACTTTTTGACCGAAAATTTCATGTCCATCATTTATTCGTCCGAAATTCGTGGCTTTTTGTGTATGCATTAATAGAGTACTCACCTGGGGCACTAGTAGAACTCCTTCTCTTTTCCTTGATCCTAAACGAAGTTGCTGAAAATCCAACTGAATTGCCAGCCATGCATGTGTACATGTCGAAATCCTTTTTCGTGATGTTACTAAAGTGAAAAATTGCACGATACCTCTGTGCAGCGCTTCTGCTTTTCTCTTCACTGAAAAACTCCGTATGCTTTTTCACTACTTCCAACGGACTGTCAGAGCCCTTTGAAGTCCGATTTCCCTTCACTTTCAACAACTGGAAATGGATATTCCCAGCTCCAAACGCGACACACTCGACAGTCAAGTTTTGACCAATTTCTGCCCAAAATACAGCTTTATCAGCTGGCTGAAGCATGTGTGGACTTGCCCTAACAACCTCTGCAAAGCGAAAGAAAATGACAGTGTAAGCTTTGTTTCCATCTAAAATTCGATGGTAATTTTCAGGAGCACTAAGAAGCTGAGATTATCAAAGAGTTGTCCTGGTTCTTCCCCTCGACGTGAACACACACCGTGATTCCTTCAGCTTAGGGTGTGATTTGTGTAGATTCTGACAACAGTTAGACTTGGTAAACTCAGATCCTCTGTTTGATTGACTTCCTGATCCCGAAAACCGAGGGGTAAATCACTGACTTTTTTTGTTAGACCTTCCTTAAAATCGCAAAAAAAATCACATAAAAAATCACAAAAATCACTGAAAAATCACAGAACGATCAAAAAATCATGGAAAAGTTACTAAATAAAAAAAAAATCACGGCAAGAATAAATAAAATCACCAAAAAAGAAAAAAAGAATCACACAAAAATCGAATGCTTTTAAATTCACACAAATCACGCACGCTACTTTGAGAGGTGATTTGCCCCTCGCCAAAAACGACAGGTCTGGTAGGTATGGAAAGCTGCTAAACCTTCTGCTCCAAAACTCCAAAAATACAGAAGGTTTTGACAGACTATGGAGAGGCTCTCGTTTTCATATACGAAAGTTTGAAATCGAGGTGAAATTGCTTGTGTTGCTACGTTAGACTTATCACGATGAGTCCTAGTAATCGCTATCACCCATCCACCCCTCGCTCATTCTAGTATGAGGGAGGGTTGGGTGGGAGGTAGCGATTACTAGGGCTCAACGTAATAAGTCTATTGCTGCGCACGGTAATCGAAGTTTTTACGTTTTATTGCCTAGACTCGTCTTAATATTTTTCAACAGGAAACCTAACCTCATTTTCACCACGATTAATAACAAAATCGAAAAACAAGGACAGCCTCGCCTATACAGAAAACCTAAAACCAAGCCATTGCAAACTTGAATCAACGAGTTGAGCTGAAAAGGAAAGAAAGGAAAAGCACAAAGCAACAAAGATAATGATACAGGTATGATTTGCTCAAGAATTTATTAAACAATAAACATCTCGTTTCCTTTCACTCATGGTTTTAAAACCAAATTCTAGTGATTTTACGGAACGGGAATAATCTTAGAGACATCCAATGGTACCAAAAAAGTTCAAGACTGCAAACAAATGGTAAATGAATTCTGCTATGGCCTCAACCGTGATTATTCGATTGATTGTCGTTTTACCATCAGTAACTCTACATTCATATTTTCCCTCATCTGAAGATTGAAGTCTCCGCAGAACTAATGTTTGTCCATTCCGGCTAATTCTTCCCTTGCCCTTCTCACTATTTAAGTCATCTTCTGTGAGCTTTTTGCCATCTTTCAACCTACGAGGTACATTAACTATAGATATTCCTTTCAGTTGTTCAGAAAATGCGTTTGAAATAAGACAGTTTTTGATCTCCTTGGCTAAATATAGCTAGCGGAACAGGAGCAGATATTGCAATATAATAGCATCAGTTGAATTCAAAGCGATTAATGATTGCAGAAAAAGGAAGTTCTCTCAACCAGTAATTGAAAACAAACAAAGCCGCAAAATAAAAGTTGCTCCCATACCAGAACGTCAAACTCTCGCCTTGTACAAGTGAAAGATGGTTTTAAAGAGAAATCATGAGTTAATAAACGAAAAGAAAAAGAAAAAAATCATATAGCCACACGTACAAACCACTGATATATTGATAAAACTTGAGCAATCTCTGCTGGAGCCAACCAAAAATGCATAATTTGTGGCAAACCAAGTATAAAATTGGTATCAATTCTCCAGAAAATCAAAATATCATGCAAAATTAATGAAATATCAAGGTAATTCATACCATGTGACAGTGACTGTGCCACTAATAGTGTGGACTGAGCAATCAAGCACAAGTTTGTTGCCAATTACTTCAATTAATTCCAGCGCAATACCTTTTTTGATGAATCTCAAACCTGTTTAAATAAATAGGAAAACTTCAAAGAGAAATGGATCACCTGAAAGGTACAGCTTTAATAGCCAGAAATGTTGGCAGATTCTAAAGCCATATGGTCAAGTGACCAAATAAGATTCTTTTATTGTTTCTGAACAAAATGTCTTTTTTCTAACAAATATTGGCAGGCGATCACATTCCCTCAACCCCAAAGTGTCCGCCGTCTCTGGTACTTTGCGATGTTTCCATAATGGCAAAAAACAAGGTTTAAAGGCCTTCCAAATATGCCAAGGCCACTGCCTTAACAGTTTCAAAACAGCACTTCGGAGTCTACAAAGCTAGCCTATTTCCAGATTCGGTGCACCAATATTTTTCGTAAGAAACAACGAAACTAATCCAGAACTGAAAGGTTCTCAAAAATTCAAGATTTTGAGTACTCAGAGTTTCCTACTGGTTTTTTGGGGGGTTCTGTGACATCGACGTTTCGGAGCTGGGTTGTTTCGGGCTTTTTCTATGTTTAGACATTATTCTAGTAACTTCTGAGTGACATGATACATGAGACAGGTGAAAATAAAGTAAAAATATATTAACTATTTCCTATATCAAAATGGTTTACTAAGTTTGATCCTGCCAGTACTGGAGATTCTTATTCTTTTGCGATCCGAGGGCCGAGATTCTTATAACTAGTTTCTTATAGAAAATACGTGTAGCGATCAAACACACCAACAGACATATATGAAATACGACACTGGAAAACCAAAAACTTCGGACGTTGCTATTTTCGGACATTTAAACATACGAAAATGTCAATGCCGAAATTGCTTGCAGCCGAATATTTAGTATCCAAAATCTTTTCCAGCTGCCAGCATAGAAAAATCGAAGCAAAAAACAATCCCTTATTTGTAAATATGATGTCTTGCTCAGGAAGCGCCTTGTTTGAAAAACAATGCATTGTTGTAAGAGCATTAATTAGTAAACATATCATATTTTCTGAAACTAAATCCATATTCGGAATCAATTTTATCATCCTCAACAATAATCGTTTGTGAAAATCTCCGACCAAGAACACTTGGAAAACATCTCAATCTATCAATGTAAGACATTTTTAGTATGAAACAAGTGAAAATAATAAGAAAAAATATAGGTTTTAGTCGTCCGAAACATCTGTAAACGCATCCGAAATTCCGTGAAAAGGGGTCCGAAAACTATTTGTCAGCAAATTTCAAGTCCACCAATTATTTGTCCGAAACTTGTGGCTTTTTGTGTATGCATTAATAGAGTACTCACGTGGGGCTCTACTTCTCTTTTCCTTGATCCTAAACGAAGTTGCGGAAAATCCAACTGAATTTCCAGCCATGCATGTGAAGATATCGAAATCCTTTTTCGTGATGTTATTGAAGTGAAAGATTGCACGATACCTCTGTCCAGTGCTTGTGCTTTTCTCTTCCCTATAAAACTCCGTGTGCTTTCTCACTACTTCCAACGGACTGTTAGAGCCATTTGCAGCCCTATTTTCCTTCACCTTTAACAACTGGAAATGGATATTCCCAGCTGCAAAAGCGACACACTCGACAGTTATGTTTTGACCAATTTCTGCCCAAAATACAGCTTTATCTGCTGGCTGAAGTATGCGTGGCCTTGCCCGTACAACTTCTGCAAAGCGAAAGAAAATGACAGTGTAAGCTTTGTTTCTATGTAACATCCGATGGCAGTTTTGAGAGCACTGAGAAGCTGGGATTATCAAAGATTTGTCCTGGTTCTTCGTCTCGAAGTGACCACACCCCGTGATTCCTTCAGCTTAGGGTGTGATTTGTGTAGATTCTGAGAACGGTAGACTTGGTAGACTCGGAATCTCTGTTTGATTGACTTTCAGATCCCGAAAACCGAGAGGTAAAATCACTGATTCTTTTTCGTACACCTTCCTTGGAATCGCAAAAAAATCACATACAAAAATCACATACAAAATCACATACAAAAATCACATACAAAAATCACATACAAAATCACATACAAAAATCACATACAAAAGTCATATACAAAAATCACATACAAAATCACATACAAAATTCACATTCAAAAATCAAATCCAAAAATCACATACAAAATCACATACAAAATTCACATTCAAAAATCAAATCCAAAAATCACATACAAAAATCACATACAAAATCACATACAAAAATCACATACAAAAATCATGTACAAAATCACATACAAAATCACATACAAAATCACATACAAAATCACATACAAAATCACATACAAAAATCACATACAAAAATCACATACAAAAATCATGTACAAAATCACATACAAAATCACGTACAAAATCACATACAAAAATCACATACAAAATCACATACAAAATCACATACAAAAATCACATACAAAAGTCATATACAAAAATCACATACAAAATCACATACAAAATTCACATTCAAAAATCAAATCCAAAAATCACATACAAAATCACATACAAAATTCACATTCAAAAATCAAATCCAAAAATCACATACAAAAATCACATACAAAATCACATACAAAAATCACATACAAAAATCATGTACAAAATCACATACAAAATCACATACAAAATCACATACAAAATCACGTACAAAATCACATACAAAAATCACATACAAAATCACATACAAAATCACATACAAAAATCACATACAAAAATCATGTACAAAATCACATACAAAATCACATACAAAATCACATACAAAATCACGTACAAAATCACATACAAAATCACATACAAAATCACATACAAAAATCATGTACAAAATCACATACAAAAATCACATACAAAATCACATACAAAAATCACATACAAAAATCACATACAAAAATCACATACAAAATCACATACAAAAATCACATACAAAAATGACGTACAAAATCACATACAAAAGTCATATACAAAAATCACATACAAAATCACATACAAAATTCACATTCAAAAATCAAATCCAAAAATCACATACAAAATCACATACAAAAATCACATACAAAAATCACATACAAAAATCACATACAAAAATCACATACAAAAATCACATACAAAAATCACATACAAAAATCACATACAAAAATCATGTACAAAAATCACATACAAAAATCACATACAAAAATCACATACAAAAATCACATACAAAAATCACATACAAAAATCACATACAAAAATCACATACAAAAATCACATACAAAAATCATGTACAAAAATCACATACAAAAATCACATACAAAAATCACATACAAAAATCACATACAAAAATCATGTACAAAAATCACATACAAAAATCATGTACAAAAATCACATACAAAAATCACATACAAAAATCATGTACAAAAATCACATACAAAAATCACATACAAAAATCACATACAAAAATCACATACAAAAATCACATACAAAAATCACATACAAAAATCACATACAAAAATCACATACAAAAATCATGTACAAAAATCACATACAAAAATCACATACAAAAATCACATACAAAAATCACATACAAAAATCATGTACAAAAATCACATACAAAAATCATGTACAAAAATCACATACAAAAATCACATACAAAAATCACATACAAAAATCACATACAAAAATCACATACAAAAATCACATACAAAAATCACATACAAAAATCACATACAAAAGTCACATACAAAAATCACATACAAAAATCACATACAAAAATCACATACAAAAATCACATACAAAAATCACATACAAAAATCACATACAAAAATCACATACAAAAATCACATACAAAAATCACATACAAAAATCACATACAAAAATCACATACAAAAATCACATACAAAAATCATGTACAAAAATCACATACAAAAATCACATACAAAAATCACATACAAAAATCACATACAAAAATCACATACAAAAATCATGTACAAAAATCACATACAAAAATCACATACAAAAATCACATACAAAATCACATACAAAATCACATACAAAATCACGTACAAAATCACATACAAAAATCACTTAAAAATCACTGAACGATCGCAAAATCATGGAAAAGTTACCATATAACAAAAAAAAAATCACGGCAAAAATCAATAAAACGCCAAAAAATGAAAAAAATCACTTTTAAAATCACACAAATCATGCGCGCTACTGCGAGAAGTGATTTGCCCCTCGCCAAAAACGGCAAGTCTGGTAGGTATGGAAGGCCTGCTAAACTGTCTGCTCTAAAATACAGATGGTTTGGCCGACTGTGGAGACGCTCTTTTCTTCATTTACGAAACTTTGAAAACGTTGAAATTTTTGCGTTTCGTTGCCAAGCATCATACTCGTCTTTAAATCTTCAACAGGAAACCTCATTTTCGCTATGATTAATCATAAAATCGCAAACGAGGACAGCCTCGCTTTTACTGAGAACCTGAAATCAACTCATTGCAAACTTGAATCAACGAGTTGAGCTGCAAAGGAAAGCAATGAAAAGCACAAAGCAACAAAGATAATGATACAGGTATGATTTGCTCAAGAATTTATTAAACAATAAACATCTCGTTTCCTTTCACTCATGGTTTTAAAACCAAATTCTAGTGATTTTATGGAACGGGAATGATCTTAGAGACATCCAATGGTACCAAAAAAGTTCCAGACTTCAAACAGATGGTAAATGAATTCTGGAATACAAACCTATGGCCTCAACAGTGATTATTCGATTGATTGTCGTTTTACCATCAGTAACCCTACATTCATATTTTCCCTCATCTGAAGATTGAAGTCTCCGCAGAACTAATGTTTGTCCATTGCGGCTAATTCTTCCCTTGTCCTTCTCACTATTTAAGTCATCTTCTGTGAGCTTTTTGCCATCTTTCAACCTACGAGGTATATTAACTATAGATATTCCTTTCAGTTGTTCAGAAAATGCCTTTGAAATAAGACAGTTTTTGATCTCCTTGGCTAAATATAGCTAGCGGAACAGGAGCAGATATTGCAATATAACAGCATCAGTTGAATTCAAAGCGATTAACGATTGCAGAAAAAGGAAGTTCTCTCAACCAGTAATTGAAAACAAACAAAGCCGCAAAATAAAAGTTGTTCCCATACCAGTACGTCAAACTCTCGCCTTGTACAAGTGAAAGATGGTTTTAAAGAGAAATCATGAGTTTATAAACGAAAAGAAAAAGGATAAATCTCAATATCTGTAGGGTGGATTTCTTTTTTATTTGATTCGGAAGACGAGCAAAAGCCTAGGAATTCTCGCAAGTTTAGGGGTTAAATGAAGCAATTATCACACATTTCTGGACTACGCAAATTGTTGAAAAATATCGAATGAATTGACGATATGCTTGATAAAATTTGCTCCTCATCTTGCCTAATTTACTGCATACTTCGCTATGCACGAAGTGTGAGTTCCTTTACATAGGAGAGACATGCCTTCAACTAAATAATCGCTTTGGGGAACATCTACGGAATGTTGAACAGAAAGATCAAGAAAAAGAACATAAAATAGAACATTCAGATACTAATGTATCAAGGCATTTTAATTTGGATGGAAATTCCACAGATGATATGGCATTTTTGGGACTTTTGTTTGCCGATAAAGATTGAACTAAGAGAAAGACTTATGAGAAAAACATTATCTTCAAATTACGAACTCTTTCACCACACGGACTTAACCAGAGGTTTTCATCTATATCGTAGCATCTTTGTGCAGTAGTGCAGTGGCATCATCTCGTTTCGAATTCTTCTCTTGCGTCGCATTATCGCGTCGCATTTTGTTCTGCATTCTACTTATTACCTGATCTATGAATCGTTCTTTTTCTATTCTTTTGACCTGATCGTACTCAACTTTGATATCACCGATGAAGGGTTATGCCCGAAACATCTAACTGTAACATTCTAGGCTGTTTGCATCACTTATAATTAAATCTTCGTGTAATTATCAAAGAATCATATAACCACACGTACAAACCACTGATATATTGATTAAACTTGAGCAATCTCTGCTGGAGCCAACCAAAATGCATCATTTTTTTGGCACACCAAGTATAGAATTGGTATCAATTCTCCACAAAATCAAAATATCATACAAAACTGATGAGATATCAAGGTAATTCATACCATGTGACAGTGACTGTGTCACTAATAGTGTGGACTGAGCAATCAAGCACAAGTTTGTTGCCAATTACTTCAATTAATTCCAGCGCAATACCTTTTTTGATGAATCTCAAACCTGTTTAAATAAATAGGAAAACATCAAGGAGAAACGGATTACCTGAAATGTATACCTTTAACAGCCAGCAGTGTTGGCAGATTCTAAAGCCATGTGGTCAAGCGACCAAACAAGATTCTTTTCATTGTTTCTGAACAAAATGTCACTTTTCTAGCAAATATTGGCAGGGGATCAAATTCTCTCAACCCCGAAGTGTCCGTCAACCCTGGTACTTTGCGATGTTTCCAAAATGGCAAAAAACAAGGTTTAAAGCCCTTCCAAATATGCGAAGCCTACTGCCTTAACAGTTTCAAAACAGCACCTCCGTGTCTACACAGCTACCTTTTCTCCAGATTCGGTGGACGTATATTTTTCGTAAAAAACAAACAAACAATCCCAGGACTGAAAGTTTCTCAAAACTTTAAGATTTTGAGTACTCAGAGTTTCCTACGGGTTTTTGGGGGTTCCGTTACATCGATGTTTCGGAGCTGGGTTTTTTCGGCCTTTTTCGACGTTTAGACATTATTCTAGTAACTTCTGAGTGATATGATACATTAGATAGGTGAAAATAAAGTAAAAATATATCAACGATTTCCTATATCAAAGTAGTTCTCTAAGTTTGATCCTCCAGTACTGGATATTCTTATTCTTTAGCGATCCGAAGGCTCAGTTTCTTATAAGTAGATTCTTATGAAAAAATACGCTTTGCGATAAAACACACCAACAGACGTACATTGAAATACGACCCTGGAAAACCAAAAACATCGGACGTTGCTATTTTCGGACATTTAAACATACGAAAATGTCAATGCCGAAATTGCTTGCAGCCGAATATTAAGTATCCAAAATCTTTTCCAGCTGCCAGCATAGAAAAATCGAAGCAAAAAACAATCCATTATTTGTAAATATGATGTCTTGCTCAGGAAGCGCCTTGTTTGAACAACAATGCATTGTTGTGAGAGCATTAATTAGTAAATATATCATATTTTCTGAAACTAAATCCATATTCGCAATCAATTTTATCGTCATCAACAATAATCGTTTGTGAAAATCTCTGACCAAGAACACTTGGAAAACATCTCAATCTATTAAGATAAGACATTTTTAATATGAAACAAGTGAAAATAATAAGAAAACATATAGGTTTTAGTTGCCCGAAATATCTGTAAACGCATCCGAAATTCCGTTAAAAAGGGTCCGAAAACTATTTGTCAGAAAATTTCAAGTCCACCAATTATTCGTCCGAAACTTGTGGCTTTTTGTGTATGCATTAATAGAGTACTCACGTGGGGCGCTACTTCTCTTTTCCTTGATCCTAAACGAAGTTGCGGAAAATCCAACTGAATTTCCAGCCATGCATGTATACATGTCGAAATCCTTTTTCGTGATGTTACTAAAGTGAAAAATTGCACGATACCTCTGTGCAGCGCTTCTGCTTTTCTCTTCACTGAAAAACTCCGTATGCTTTTTCACTACTTCCAACGAACTGTCAGAGCCCTTTGAAGTCCGATTTTCCCTCACTTTCAACAACTGGAAATGGATATTCCCAGCTCCAAACGCGACACACTCGACGGTCATGTTTTGACCAATTTCTGCCCAAAATACGGCTTTATCTGCTGGCTGAAGAATGTATGGGCTTGCTCTAACAACCTCTGCAAAGCGAAAGAAAATGACAGTGTAAGCTTTGCTTCTATCTAAAATTTGATGGTAGTTTTCAGGAACACTGAGAATCTGAGATAATAAAAAAATGTCCTGGCTCTTCCTCTCAAAGTGACCACACCCCGTGATTCCTTCAGCTTAGGGTGTGATTTGTGTAGATTCTGAGAACGGTAGACTTGGTGGACTCGGAATCTCTATTTGATTGACTTCCAGGTCCTGAAAACCGAGGGGTTAAATCACCGATTTTTTTCGTACACCTTACTTGATACCGCAAAAAAAAAAACATACAAAAATCACTGAAAAATCACTGATCGATTGCAAAATCATGGAAATGTTACTAAATAACAAAAAAACTTCACGGCAAAATCGATAAAAGAACCGAAAAATCAAAAGAATTACATGAAAAATCGTGTGCTTTTAAAATCACACAAATCACGAACGCTACTTTGCTTCTAGCTGAAAACGGCAGGTCTTGTAGGCATGGAAGGCCTGCTAAATCTTCTGTTTCTAAATACATATGGTTTGGCAGACTTTGGAGAGGCTCTCGCTTTTCTTCACAAAACATTCAAAACAAGGCAAATTTGCTTGTGTTGCTACGCTAATCGAAGTTTTTTACGATTTGTTGCCAAGCATCAGACTTGTCTTGATATTTTTCAACAAGAAACCTCATTTTCGCCACGATTAATCACAAAATTGCAAGCGAGGACAGCCTCGCTTATACAGAGAACCTAAAACCAAGCCATTGGAAACTTGAATCAACGAGTTGAGCTGCAAAGTAAAGCAAGGAAAAGCACAAAGCAACAAAGATAATGATACAGCTATGATTTGCTTTTGAATTTACTAAACAATGAACAACTTGTTTCCTTTCGCCCATGGTTGTAAAACCGAATTCTGGTGATTTTATGGAACGGGAATGATTTTAGAGACATCCAATGATACCAAATAAGTTCCACTCTTCAAACAAATGGTAAATTAATTCTGCAATACAAACCTTCGGGCGAAACCGTGATTTTTCGATTGATTGTTGTTTTACCATCAGTAAGTCTACATTCATATATTCCCTTGTCTGAAGGGTGAAGTCTCCGCAGAACTAATCTTTGTCCATTCCGGCTGATTCTTCCCTTGTCCCTCTTACTATTAAAGTCATCTTCTGTGAGCTTTTTGCCATCTTTCAACCTACGAGGTATAATAACAATTGATAGTCCTTTCAGTTATTCAGAAAATGCATCTGAAATAAGACAGTTTTTGATCTCCGCGGGTAGATACTGTAATACAACAGCATCAGTTGCATTCAAAGCGAATAACGACTGCAGACAAAGGAAGTTCTCTCAACCAGTAATTGAAAACAAACTTCTTCTTCTGATGATGCCTTATCAGTTCCTGACGTTGGCGACTATGAGCTTAAACCTTTTTCTATCAGCTGCAGCATGAATTAGTTCATTCGAAGTTAAGTTGCCAGCAACTGATGATGTTAGATCTTCCATATAAGTTCTTATTTGTCTTCCTTTAGCTCTCTTTCCAGCTATTTTTCCTTCTATCGCTAGTTTTTCAATACTCTCTTCTCTGATGACGCGACCAATAAACTTTAACTGCCTTTATCTTATTACTCTTATCAATGATCTTTCTTCATTACATCTTGCTAAAACATCAACATTGCTCATTCTTTTTACCCAAGATATCTTTAATACTAGGCTTGCCACGCTTCGCCTGCGGCGCCGCGCTGGCCCGCCGTCGTACTATCTTAGCATTGACAACTGACTCAATGGATGAGGTCTTCCTATAGAAATGCCGCTGCATTTCAAGCTTCGTTCTGTAGACTTAGAGGTGAAATTAGCCTCCTGGGGAAGAGGACTTAAGGGGGTCTTGACATTATATTATGTACTTTTGTTTCTTTGTTTCTGTAATGCACTGTTCTTGACGAAACAGAGTTTTAAAGGATTGCACTACAATGTAGAATTACTTTTAACAGGAAAGGGAAAGGTTGATACTTTCTTATTCAAAGGTATTTATAGTTGTGCACCAACCAAGTTTTTTGGCTTGTCAAATTCATCCGCTCACCAAGTATAGGTTTCGAAAACTTTTAATATTCGTCTGAAACACCACATTTCCATTGCTTCTAGCTTGTTTTGCATTGCCTTATTCATTGTCCAACTTTCGCACCCATAGAGTAGTGTTGACCAAACAAAGCATTTTAGGAATCGTATCGTTGTGTTTAAATTGTTGTAGTAACAATTGTTTGTTTTAACAATCGTTTGTTTTAACAATTGTTTGAAAAACCCATACAGCAGAGACGGTGGACCAGAATGGGGATGAATATGTAACTCGACGAATCAGCTGAACACTTCCTACCAAATTCAAGCTCGTTCTCCTAGGAATCAGCTGTTTATTTGCAGCGGTTTTCCTCCGTTTCATAAAGTTTTTATACCAATTATGATAATATGCTTATACTTTGGCAGGATGGGAAAGGGACAGTGTTGCACTTTTGGTGCACTTGTTGTAAATAGGAAGCTAAGAATATGAGCCAGGTTTTCCAGGAGTTTGAAGGGCTTGGTCAGGAAAATCTTTTCTCCTGGCTTCGTCCCCAGAAATCTTGCAAAGTGTAACGATAACGAAAAAATTGTAAGATCTAAAATTTCACGCCGCATGGTCTTGCAGACTCGATTCGAATTCCCTGTTCGATTTAATAGGCTGAATAAAATTGGGGCGATCGCTGCTAGCACTAACAAAGCCCGCATACTTTTTTAGGGACACTTGGTACGCATTAAGGACCAATGCTGCACAGCATCCAAATACTATACAAAACTGATGAAATATCAAGATAATTCATACCACGTGACAGTAACTGTGGCACTGATAGTGTGGACTGAGCAATCAAGCTCAAGTTTGTTGCCAATTACTTCAACTATTCCCAAAGGAACATCTTCATTGATAAATCTCAAGCCTATGTAAATAAATAACAAACATCAAGAAACGGACAACCTGAAATGCACAGCGTTAACGGCCAGAAGTGCTGGCATATTCTACAGCCGTGTGGCTAAGTGAGGAAGCATTGCTTGCCAAACATTTGACCTTTGCTTGCCAAAAGAAAGGGTTTGTCCGTTTGGCCATGTTGCTTGATTTTTCCATGAGACGTACTAGGCCAAAGGGGGAATCATTGCTTGGCAAGCAGGTCTCAAATCTTCTGAGCACAGGAGGCCCAATCACATTGTGACGTAAATTTACTAATAAGCCTCGTTCTGAACAGCCAATCAGATCTCGAGTTAGCCTAATACGTAAAAGGGTCAGTATCGACGCTGAGGAGTAATGGCCGTTGTATCAAGGTTGACTCTTTCTCACTATTTTTGTCCATCTCGAAATGACGTCATATCGCGCAAACAAACACGAGGTTGCTCTATTGTTTTCTCGCTTCTTAATCGCTGCTAGCCTCTTTATCGTGTGAAATGCATGCCAATGGCTAATCGTGACACAGAGACCAAATGTGGCCTAAATTTACAGAGCATTTTTTGGAACTTTTACCTTTGGAAAGCTCAAAAATGTGAAACAAAGGTGCGAATTCGAATAGTGGATGACAAGTTTCCCTTGCAGCATTTATCAATGAAACATTCCCATGAAGCAGTACTTTACTACCAGTAGCACAAAAAGTCATACAGATGCAATAAATTTGAAGCTCACCTACCTTTCGACAAAGCAAAAACTTTGACAGAAATTGAGTCTTGCCCCTTGGGAGTCCTGATGATGCATTTATAGATGCCATTGTCATCTAAAGTCACAGCTTTTATCTTCAAAAAACTGAATTTCCTGATTTTGTAACGATGATTGTGTTGATCTAATGGTTGCCCATTCTTGGTCCAAATATATTCATTAGAGCCTATTTTGTCAAGTTCTTCTTTAGGTTCACAAAATATCCTTAGAGATGCTCCAACTGAGACTGGTCTCACATTCACATATAGTTCTCTGTTTATCATTGGATTGTTTGAATATTCTCCTGGAAAATAAAATCACAGTTCAGAAGGTCAGAAAACGTCTCAGTCTCTCGCATAAGACAGAAGGGGGTGACGGGGTGGTGGTACCATGGTAACAGAGACGTGGCACCTTGTACAACGTTCTGCAAAGGTGGTGGAACCTGGTACCAAAAATAGGGGTACCGGTAGCCCTGTCCACAAGTTGCTCGAAATTTCTCGAAAAGGTGCTTGGAAGTTTTAGCCTTTCACGCTAGGCCCATCTGACAAATCTTCAGAATTTTAGCGAAAATCATTTGTTGATCATAAAAACAACAACAACAACAACAACAACAACAACAACAATAATAATAATAATTGACGAATAATAATAACCATAATCATTATCATCATCATCATCATCATCATCATTATCGTGATCATCATCATCATCGTCATCATCATCATCATCATCATCATCATCATCATCATCATCATCATCATCATCATCATCATCATCATCATCATCATCATCATCATCATCACCATCATCATCATCATCATCATCATCGTCATCATCGTCATCATTGTCAGAAATCGCTAATTTCAAAGACCAGCTCTTCACTTACCCTGGGTACCAGAGCCAAAAAAATACCAATTTCCTTTCATCTAAATTTTGAGGCTCTGGTACCCAGGGTACTCTTCACTAGATTTGCCCCAAGTCTATTTCGTCAACTAAAAAAAATTGGGAAAGGGGAAAGCGACTAGTTGTTCACTGTTTCAGGCAGACTTATTACAGATGACGAAATAGACTTGGGGCAAGTCTAGCTCTTCACAAATCAAGGTGTTGAACCCTAGCCTGACCAGAAAACAGATGCTTTACATGTCTAATTTTCATTACTGTTACAAAGAATAAACAAAATATCATCGAAATTCTTGTAATATTGCTAAAATAATAAAAAGTTGCTCAATGTTGCAAAAGTTGCCGAAATTCCTAGAAGTTGCCCAAAGGGCTGCAAGTTGCCCGAAAGTTGCCGAGCAACTTGTGGACAGGGCTGAGTACTGGTACCAAGCCTTTATCCTTTATGATTCGGTACCAATAACACTTTCGTCAATGAGTGTTTTTGGAATTCCTTGAAAAAATTGTAGTTTTTAACAGTGCAAACAGTGACGCAAATGCGACTTTGACGTGTTCAGGAATGGCTTGGTCTGACATTGGTCTCGCAAGGCACTGACGTATGACGTAGACCTCTTTTCAGAATTCCTTATATTGACAATAAACTGTACTATATCAATTTGGATGGAAACTGGTACCTTATGAGTTGGTACTTGTACCAAAGACTCCCCTGTCACCCCCCTCAAGACATGGTTTGAGATTGCAGAGAAACTACGGATTGTAATTGATGAACGACTTCCCTTCGAAACTTTGTCTGCAATACCATACTTCAACTTCGTACAGAGATGGAACTTCCACCTCTAACTTTGCCCGTGATATTTGCCCGTTCATTTCATGATATTTGCCGATTTTTATGAGTGGGCCCTGCAAGGCCCTACATTCTATAATCGCTCCCAAAAATCAATTTAGCCATCTTTCGCTTCGATTTGAAAGTTTCAACAAAATCATCTTGAAACACAGGTGACAAAGAATCATTCAGTAAGGTGAAGGTGAAGGTGAAGGTTTCATAAGTCGAAATGAAGACTTGGATTTGAAAATTCGCAACAATGAGCTCGAAATAATCCAAAAAACAAAATACCTTGGTGTTCAGATCGACAACTCTCTTAACTGGAAGGAACACATCAAGACTGTCTCTACCAAAGTTTCTAGAGCTATTGGCTTTTTAAAACAAGCCAAGACGTTCCTACCGAAGGAAACATTGAAGACTCTTTGCACAGCTATTGTCGAGCCACACCTTCGATATTGTTGCTCTGTTTGGGGTTGTGCCGGTTCGACTGAGCTTAATCAGTTGCAAAAACTTCAAAATCGAGCTGCAAGAATTATAACCAACGGCAGCTTTGATACCCCAAGCAGACCACTTATCGACCAGCTGGGCTGGAAGACCATTGAACAACTCATCGCTAGTGAATCTAAAATAATGGTCTTCAAGTCCCTGCATGAACTGGCTCCGCAATACTTGTGTGACCTTTTCACCCGAAACTCAAAGTGCTCTTCGTATGTCCTGCGCAATTCTGAGACAGATTTAAGATTACCCATGAAAAAGTCAAGTAATGGGCAAAAATGCTTTTCCTATCGTGGAGCAAAAGTGTGGAATGAACTTCCTGCCGATACCAAACAGGCATCTTCCCTGAATAGTTTTAAAAAATCTATTTAGGAATTTTTCCTTTTCCCTTTCTTTTATGTTAGATTTTGTAGATATTGTATTAGGTTTTTATATTATGGTTTTTATATTGTAATTATTCTTTTTAGTATGTAATTGTATATTAAAGTTTTTAAGTGGAGGGCCCCTTGTAAAACAACTCTGGTTGAAGGGCTACCCTCCTTAATAAAATGAAAATGAAATGAAAATGAAATGAAAAAGGTCAAATGGCAGTCGCAGAAATAGCGAAGCGCTAATCGAGTCCGCGACCCCTTGTCATGACGCTCACAAGGTGCTGGTGGAATTTGACATCCCGTCCGCCTGACTGTTCTGGCTGCAAAGTCAATGGATTACAACACCGTGTCACAACACCGTCACAACACCTTCATGAATGCGCCTGTGTTTCAGCAACGACACCTTCATGAGCCCTTCCAAATCCTAAACAAACAACTGTCTCTTGCACCTTGCTTGTTGAAGGCTTGTTGATGCTCGCTGATATGATTATCCGCTTGCTGATAGATTGAGAAGGCCATGCATCACGACTGACTCACACTGAATAATGCAGGGTAGTAGTTGATGGTAGTAAGAATACGCCCTATTGACGTCAAGGCAATATTACCCAATGCGCATGTTGACCTGCCCAATGTTTGGATGCCTAGGCCCACCTGTATTCTTCATATTGCCATTTTTTTTCATTTCATTTCATGTATTCAGCAACCAAAAGGTTCTAGTAATCTAAAATACATATACATAGAATATTGAAATATAAATGGCTATGTACTCTAGATTACAATGAATAAATTGAAGACATAACATATTGATAACGAGGAAGAATCTAAATAGCAAAACGTGACCACGGTCAAAAGGCAGGTAAAGTCAAGTAAAATTTGTGTAGTATCATGTTTATTTCTTGCATCTTTTTTGTTCTGTTACCCAGCACTTGCTGATTAAGACTAACATTAAAAACCAAATGTATACAGAGGTGGCGCCAGGGAAAAATGCTGGGGGACAAAAATTGTCAAAGTGCCGACAGCGAGGGAAGCAAGAAAAATTTTTACGGACTACACCTTTCTGATTGGCTCAAAATTCTACAAAACTCTCTAAAAACATAACAAGCAAGTTACGGAAGTGCCGACAGTGCATAGCAATTTTCAAAAATTCAAGTGCCGACGGGGGGCTCAGTGAATTTTGGGGGCTCAGTGAATTTTGGGGGCTCCTACTTCCCAATCTCCCCCAGTCGCGCCATCCCTGAATGTATACAAAATACATATCATTCGCAAGTTGTTTCGAGCAGACGGCAGTAATTGCCATATGCCTTGATTCCATTTAGCGTAGGAAATCAGAGATGCGATTGCCCAGACTAAAACCTCAAAGGGAGTGACAATGCAAAATATGGAGTAGGACCTGTAGAATCGACCAGTGGCAAAACGATCTCTTTTATCTTTATTACTCGAATGTTCACTTTGATGTTCGTAAAGGTAGTCGAATTCGTCCGATAGAGCTTATTTTCGATCATGTGACGAAAATACGGCAACGCCATATGATAAGCGTGAAATTGGGCGATTTTTGGGTCTCCCTGTGCCCTATTGAAAGATTTGACTTGTATGCTGACTGGGATGTATGTTTCTGGGGGCTCTCATATTTCAAAAGGATCTAGGATAGGAAAATTCCCGATTTTTGCGATTCTTACGACATATCAAAACTATGCTAATTCATTGGATTAAATACCTAACGGAATTCTCTTTGCCGTCAATAAATCACGTTTTTTCGGGGCAGTTTCATAAATGCAATACAGTAAATGTGAGCAAGGGATATAGAAATATCGCTATGTAGAGTGCCAGTAGTCGCTCTTTCCGATCACTTCCTTGTTCACAAACCCGGGTTGGGGGGGGGGGGGTAACTCGAGTCATACGTGCCGCCCAACATTTTAGGGGAAAATCCATATTTAGGGATTTTCGGTCAATTTTCATACGCATTTTTAAGGTTTTAAGGGGGGCAAAGCCTGTTGAAATTCCCAGGAATCAAGTTTCATTTCACTGTAAAGGTATATTAATGAAAGGCAAGGTTACCACAAACAAATTTTCACAACTAAGACCAAGAAAATCCAACGATAAAAATGATTATCGCGAAACGTTTTTATTACCGTTCAAAAAGCTACCCATTTCTAGTGGAACAATCACATTTTAAGACCCATATTCCCATATTTAGGGATTTTTGAGTTTCAAAACACATCCTTATGGGCGGCACGTACCCGTTGCTCTACATATGGAACTTACCCTACCCCACCAGGTTCAAGAGTTCATGATACCTACTGCCTCCTCCCTGGTCTCCTTCCTAGCTTTTTCAGTTCTTTATGTCCATGCTGTTAACTGGCAGATTTCTGACAACGTACTTGCTTGAAATGTTAAATGCAGACTTTATTAAAAGAAAATGACAAGAATGAGCGATATTCCCTAAAAGGGCGACACATCTCGTTGGCTACAGGCAAGGGCAAGTTTCATCAGACCTCCGACCACTTCTTAGCATGAAATCTCGAATGAATCTGCACAAAAAAAGTGAATAAAAAATCATAGAACATATTTAAGCATTCTTAATGTCTCTTTGGTTTATCAACAGTGTAGAAACGACATAGCTTCTTTGCGAGGGGGCCGAATCAAATCGGTCACTCCAACAGACTTCTCAACATTTTTAGTATGATTTTCCTCCAACAGAAAATGTGGAAGAATTCAAAGCATTCGTAGATTTTAAATGGAGTGAACTGCCTCTCAAATTTACGCATTAAATGGTAATAGTGAGTCATCAGCATCCTCCATTTGGCCTAGACAGAGGCTCCCGACGTCCGCACCAAATCGGAAAGAAAACTTGAAGCATGAATGACCTTGGCCTTTACCTTGCGCTTTCATAAGCAAACAAATCAGTAAGACGACCAACACAGCCATATTTATCCACTTCATATTACCAAACTGTCTTTCAGCCAGGAGTCTTCACCTGCTTCCAACAATAGCAATGCCTGTCTGTCGGAGCTTCGGAGCTGTCCCCGATTTGAATTCTTAATACATATGCCAAAAGTGTCAAATGATATAAGCCAGATAAGCCAAAGTTGAAAAATTATGCGCCTTATGTCATTGTTTCCTTCACTGTGCGCGTCACTGGCTCTCCTCATTACGCAGTTCCAAGGGAGCTTGCATCTCCATACGTCGTTGAGCTAAATACATGTCATTCATGAGCGTAGGGGGAAATAAAATTCAGGGGGGCTGCCCGATAGAAGATCCATTGTTTACTACAATTTTGCCCGATTTTAGGCCGATTTTCTGCCCGATTATGGCTGATTTTTGCAAATTTTTCCAGCGTTGGGAGGGCTGCAGCCCCCCCAGCCCCCTGTCTCCTACGCCTATGATGTCATTGGCTAACTATTGCATGCGATGGAATACACTATTTTTTTACAAGAAACTAGGATCAGGCCATAGCACTAAAAGTTTCTTAATTTAACAGGAAATGTTGTCCATCTTACTACTTAAAGTAAGTGGTTTCTTGTTTTTGAATGCATGAATTATCAATGTGGTCGCTAACACTGCTGAAGAAGTAGGTCATTAATTCTAAACCCATCTTTTAAAGATTTGAGACCTATGCATGAGTGTCAGGAAACTTTTTATGTTGAATTAGATCGTATTGGATTCTTTGTGTACCTTGAAATGCCATAAAATTCTCTTCCTTGCCACCACTGTACCTACGCAGCGGTCTATGTGCAGGAGGTGGCAAAGGTCATTTAGGCCAAAATATTTTGAAGGCACATGTGATGGCAGAGGCGGCACCACGGGGAGGACTGGGGAGGACACGTCCTCCCCAATGTTTTTCAGGACCGATTTTTCAATTCGTCGAAATCCGAGGAGAAATATTTAGGGGGGGGGGGGGTACGATGGTGGCACATGAGAAAAATGAGAAAAAAGATCACTTTGTCAGTGACCTTCTGTTAAAAATATTACAATTTTACCCAGGTTTACTTTAATTGCTTTTTGCATGATTTATAGATGAAAACCTTATAAAGGCTCTTCTTTTTCCAAATGGGCGTGGCTTTCATGAAAAATGGGCGTGGTCCTAAAAAATTTTTCTTGTCCTCCCCACTTTTTGAGGGCTGGTGCCGCCTCTGTGTGATGGAGCTCTTCAGTTGAAGGCCAGGAAGTGTGGCTGAGAAGGGCTGCTAATGGCAAGGAAGAGAGTTTTGTGGCATTCAAGGTACGCAAAGAATCTAATATCATCTTATTTAATATGAAAGTGTCCTGACACCCATGAACTATGCTTTGATCAGCTATAAATCGAAGCTAAATTCATATCGCTGGAGGCCGGGTCTAAAACGCGGTCACGCGGACATGCGGACCAAGCGAGGACGATGGTCCGCAGTTTTATTGTCCGCATTTTAGATTTTCACATTGGGAAAAATACAAGAAAACTGTGGACCATTGTTCTCGTTTGGTCCGCATTACCGCGTTGTCCGCGTCGTCCGCATTTTAGACCTGTCCAATCGCTGGATCAAACCAAAGCTGCATACTTTATAGAACACCCGGTATCTTCCGTAAATTGCATGCAAGGGTTCATTTACCCGCACAAACTTGCATTTGTTTAAATCTTAGATTCTTTATCCAGTCTCTGGACCTTTCTTATCTGCTAAACATTGCAACTTTGTGTCAATACAACAAGTCAATATTCGCAATGCACCTGGGACTGGTGCGTCCCTATCAATCAACCCTTTTGGCCTACCAGCTTCCTTTGAGGTGCCTGAATCAAAGCACCAGTAAATCAGTTTATTGTGTTTACTTCGCTATGGAGGTCATGATCGCAGAACGCCTCGCGCGATGCTTCAATTGCACAAGCTGAGCATTGATGTATACATGCTGCAAACGCTATCTGAAATAGGCCTGCTCTATCAAAAAGTCGGAATTGGATGATTTGTTGAATTCACTTTGGCATAATTTGGATTATTTTGCTGATATATTTTTACTAATTATGGTAAGTTTTAGTATGTATCATTGTCGAACTTTCTATTCACGGTCAATTTGCAAGTGTTGTGACTATCAATTTTCGAGGTTGTAAAGTTATTACTTGGCTCCCTGAAAACAACCTTTCATCTCAACCGTGCAAAAAGGAAGCTATTTTCCTTGACAGAGGCTGATTCACTTACGAATTTAGTCACTATAGAACATAAGGCTGCTTAAATTATGAGAAACCTTTGATAGTCCTTGGTAACATTTTCTGAGAGATGTACCTTGTACTGAAGTCAAATTTTAAACATTTGTTTTCAAAGATCTGTTGAGTTCATCTTTATCTTATCGATCAAGATGCAAAAAATTTTATGTCGCCTGTGTTCCTCAATAGTTTTTATAAGAAAGGAATCTAATTATTTTTCAGTGGCCTAAAAGCTTCATCAGGGTGATTGCTTAAGTTCATGGTCTTATTGTATCACTTTTTAGCTTTGCCTAGTATTGCCTTGATTATTGTATAAGTAGATTACAGTGACAAGGATCTAAATGATAGCCTTTTAGTTCTTTTACACCATATTTTGCGGATTCAACATACAGTAAATCCCCGCATATAAGAACCTATCAAAATAAGAACCTAGAGGCTGTTTTTCCTGAATTATGCACCTGGCAATTAAGAACCTGTTTCAGTCTGATGAAATACAGGTTCTTATTGCAGGGGTAGCAAAATTGATTTTTGATTTATGTTACTCAGTTAATTTTGGCCCAAGTTAGCTGTTAAATGTTGATGCTCCTCCCCAATTAGGTATAGGTCCATAACAACCCCTCAAACACAAATAATAGGGCTGGAAATCTTTTTTAAGACTTTGTAAGGGCCTACACAAGTCACTCTTCAAATAAGAACCTATATACCCTGATGTTAGTCATAGTGTCTTTGAAATAAGAACCTATTTCAGCCTGGCTCTCAAAAAAGTAGGTTCTTATATGCGGGGATTTACTGTACACAGTAAAAGGTTAATCTTTGTTAGTCTCTGGAACCTGATATAAGTTGGGGGCTTAAAAGAGAGGGGGGGCTATGCCAAATTTTGGCCCAGAGAAGAGGGGATCAGTAGAGAAGGGGGGGCTTGATAGAGAGGGGGGACTAAATAGAATTTTTATGGCAAGTTTTGCATCTGTTAAGTGTTTGGAATGGTTTTTACAGTTCACTTTAATCATACTGATTGTATTTTTCATGTAGGACTCCTTACCGAAAACTTCCATTTGAAGAGCAAAAACTAACTTCATGAAAGTAGCAACAAATTACCATAGCTGTGATTGCAAAATTAAAAGCAAAATACTATATCCAGTTTGCAATGGCATCATCTGAAAAAGAGAATGAACAGAAAAAAAACTTCGATTTTGAGATTCCATCAGAGGAGAGTTTTGCTCCGTCCGAAACATCTGAAAAGTACACAGATGTCCCGAGCAGTGACCCAGATACATCACGTGGGAAACGACCCAAGAAACGAGGGACATCTCGGAAAAGACGAAATGGGCGCAACGGCGAAAATGCGGACAAATCAAACTCCTCGTCAACTTCGTCAAAAGACTCGAATACTTCAAAAACATCGGACTCAAAAACGACTCTACCTGAGAATAGTAAACTTAGTGAATGTGTGCAAACGGATGCGGAGTATCTAGAAAGAGCATCTCCTGAGCAGGATTCTGAGGAAGATAGTGATGCTGGACAAATTTTGTTTCCAAAGCGACATGTTCTCTTGCTCATGATATTTCTAGGGTTTATAAATATTTATGCGATGCGTGTCAATCTAAATGTGGCAATCGTGGCAATGGTCAATAATAAAACTGTAATAATGTCTGATGGATCAGTTATAAAACATGTAAGTATGTTCTGTCGTTTGTTGTGGCATGTGCACCAAAGGAACATCCGGTACCCAGATACATTGATAGTACCCAGAGTACTGCATGAAAATTGGAAACGAATGGATGCTGATATCAACAAAACCACAGTATTTTTTCGTTTTCCCTCGTATATTTCTGAGTGCTGAAAGAGCCTATAGGTAATTCGACTGTACGAAAATCTTGTTCGTAAAAGTACCGGAAAAGTGTCGTATATAGCACTCGATCAAAACGCTTGATATGAAGAGCAGTCTTAAAGAAACTTCTTACAAGCAATTCAAAAGTAGATTCTTCAAAGGTGATGTCGTCTGCACATGCGATCCAATAGTTTAAGAATAAATTCTAGAATTCTTCTCCTATAACTCATGAGAGAGATTAAATGTCCTTGCACCTTGTGCTGTGAAGTATCGCCCTTGTGTTTAATCAAGGGTTTTTGGCCCGTTCCCAGTCAATTCGTAAACAGTTAATTTCTGCATAGTTGAATTTGCCTACCTAGATTTGCTTTGCCCATAAAAGTGCAAGAGAATGATCAAAACTTCTCCAGTCCAACAGCTGTCAGGGCCAATTCAATCCATTCGAATACTTGTTTCCTGACGCACCCCGTTACCCCCTTCCCGTAGCATGTGGGCCCCAAAATCGTCGGATCCGAAAATTCGTTTTATCAAAATGTAGTTGGTGGATTTCGATAAACTGACCTTTGAGTGATGGTCAAAAAGTCAGATCAATGGCTTTTTAATATCGATATGTTTTACTTGGTTTGGTAAAGTGACAACCTCGTCCCAGGGCCTTTTGTCATATTTGGACGGAGATGAAAGGGCCCTTTTCGTCTCCGTCGTCCCATATGACAAAAGGCCCCAAAAGACCCAAAGGACGAGGTTGGTAAAATGAGCTATTGTGAGACAAAACAATGCGCATTGCATCATCTACATATGCCAAATAGCGTTAAATTACACCACAGGTGGCGGAGAATGGTTCAGTAATACTTGCACGATTCAGAAATACATACAAATGTACTCAAATTTAATCATATCTGCCAGTTAACTGTGTTAAATTTCTCTTGAATCCTCTATCAATTACACAGACTCCCATCTCCACATCTCTCTGTTTTTTTTTGTTGGGCCAATGTGTTGTGTTGTTGCAGAGCTGCATAACTGCAAATAACGCTCGATCCAGTCTCTTTTGTAGAATAGCTTAATGTTCTATTAGCCTTTAAATCCTGTTTAACCTTTCTCTATAATTACAGCCTGCTGAATTCAAATGGAACTCAAGGATACAAGGTAAACTGAATCTTTAACCAGGAATCTTCTCGGAATCTTTTGTATTCCGAGCATTCATTTATTGCTGTTGTTGTAGAATCTGCACTTGTCAGTCAAAAGTAAGAGCAGATTCTACAAAATAGCATCCGGCCAATTGCAGTTGACACATGTTACAGAGTGATTACTGAGGGGCTTTATGGTTGAGTCAAGCTACTGTTCTATGTTGTAAAGAATTTAAGAAAATATATTTTCTTTTCAATATGATAGCTAAAAAATCTAAATTCCACAGCCGGCGAAATTATTTTGATTCACCCAGTATAGAAAGAAAAGAGAGTTTGGAGAATTGACCAAATTGTGTCCCAGAATTTACCAGATGTACCAGAATTTACCAGAATTTACCTTGATACTGTTTTGTTGACAGGAATAGTTGTGGCTTCCTTCTACTATGGGTATTGGGTGCTACAAATTCCTGGTGCATGGATAGCTATGAGAATTGGTGGCACTAAAGTGTTTGGTTATGGTGTCTTCCTTTCAGCATTATTATCAATACTCACGCCAGTAGCAACGCGTTACAGTGTGTATGCACTCATCACCATTCGAGTGTTCCAAGGACTGGTATTGGTATGTGTTTGCTCCATCAAATATCTCGGTCTCTGTTTGTCGAGTCACCAGAAAATCGTTGTTTGTTAGAAAATGGTCAAACATCATTCCAAAAGTTGTTACAAGCAAAACACGCTGAACACAAGTAAGAACAAAAGTTAAATCATGCAGGGAATCACAGATTGCTCCACAGAATTTGAGCACTCAAAAACACAGAATTGGTCGCCGTTGTGCAGACTCTACAGGGAGCTTTCTATTCCTTTCCACTCCTCCGCACTGACTGCAGAGTCTGTACGCAGGCCTAAATTTTGCC
The DNA here is from genome assembly GCA_964020215.1 of Aurelia sp. 3 sensu Dawson et al. (2005). Lineage (NCBI taxonomy): Eukaryota > Metazoa > Cnidaria > Scyphozoa > Semaeostomeae > Ulmaridae > Aurelia > Aurelia sp. 3 sensu Dawson et al. (2005). Next base: position 15,362,750 of record OZ026585.1, read on the forward strand.
AGATGCTGGCTTTTAACAAGTTTCAATGCTTGCAGTGGATCGGAAGCGCAGCCCTGCATTTGAGTGCTGCAAAGCATCTTGGATATTGAAGATATGATGGCCAATAGCAGCTTAGGATTCTCGAAGCTGCTATGAGAATTGCAGACAGTTACTATTTTCCTTGCTTGTTTGATTTTTCTGGAATTCTTTGAAACACTTTGAATAACGGAGAAACTACTTTTGTATTGTCATCTTTTGGAGCTGATTTCATATACAGATAAAGTACCAATAGAAGTGCGGTCAGTTATTTGTGATAGGATTTTAAAGTTTAAATGTAAAAATGTCAAACAAATTTTCTTTATCGTTCTACAGGGTGTGACATTTCCAAGCAATCATGCAATATGGTCAAAGTGGTCGCCATCACTGGAAAGGAGTACACTCGTAACAATGTCAATAGCAGGTAGGTAAAGGATGCTGTCATATCACACACAAGACTGATTACACTAGTCTCACTGAAGTGGGTGATGATTATGGCTTCAAACTGAGACTCATGACAATACGTCTTCAAAATGGGGACCAATTTAGGCCAAGTCAGCCACGTTTACGGCGCGATCAATCAGATCGCTACTTTCTTGGTATAGAAAACTTACGTGCCTTAGCGATTGATTGGCTCATTTCCTCTAAATTTGGGCTTTCGAAGCGAAGTGACGCTCTAAGTGACGTTTTAAGCTTACATTCGACTTTTCTTTAGACGTTTGAAGACTCTAGACGATCTTTCTTCGGATTTTTCGTAAGATTTTAGTCCCTATTTAGAATCTGTTTGGTTGTCAGTCCTTGTATTCAAAAATAAAAACATGAGACTGCAAACGTTGAACGAATACAAGGCATCACTTGGTCAGTCTAATATTATACTCGGGTTTTTAACTTTGTAATGAAAATTTCGACAAACTGTATTATGCTCATTCTAACCGGTTTTGTGTTGTACAGGAAAATATAAAGCCTGAGGTCTTAAAAGTACAGACCGAACTTGCAAGGTCCGTGCATTAAGACCTCAGGCTATATGTACACCTGTGCAACGACAAAACCGGTTAGTATGAGTTTTATTACCTGATGGCTTCTAATTTTGATTCGTATCATTTGTTATTATTAGTCAAATACATTTTGTTACTGTCATGTCGTTAGGGTTTATTGTAAATTTCACAGGCCAAAAACAGTTACTGTGATGACAATAGATTTGTAACAATGATATTTAGTTACTTTGACTGATAAGCCTGGTACAAAGTGAAGGTGAATGGATGGATTTCTATGGAGAATTAGTCAAGGTTCAAATGTAAATAGGCAAGTTGCATAGAAATATAGGAGGCTAGCATAGGTTCCAAATCTTTAAATCTACGAAAAAAGGCGGGTGTAAAATTCAATGACTTATTTCTTTAAACTGAATGACTTGAAAGAAACTTTAGACCCTCTTCCAGGATTCTACCGTTGTACCTTTCAGAAATCTTGAATATTTGTTGAAATTACAGCCTATTTTTACATTTCAGCTCATTTTATTATGTGACGTCATCAAATTTCTAAATCACAAACCAGAAGAGTGAAAGAGTTTTGCTTTATACCATTTTGTAGGCATCCATAAACTATGGTTTTCTTGAAAATTATTTGATCTTTCGTCAACAAGTTTAGAAATTACGACAGTTTTAAGTTTTTCTTCGAAAATTCTCTTGAATTCTTAAAAAAGAAGAAAATGCTGTAATTCTGAAAATACTGAAGATTTCAGAAAATTCCAACGACAGATTTACTGCAAAATAGTTAAAGTTTCTTTGAGGCCGTTCAGTTTGAAGAAATATGTCATAGAATTTTACACTTAGCTTTTTAAGGATTTGAAACCTATGCTTAGGAGGCTTGGTTTGCTTACCGCTCAGCTTCTGAATAGAACAATTCCTGCAAAATGAATGTTTTGTCTTATCTTATTTTCTATGTCTACTTATTTCTTCTCTCAACAAGTCAAATTGGCATGTACAACGAGTGATTTAGCCATCCTGGTTTCAGAGAATTTTCAGCCTTATGCATGCACGTTTATGTTATACTCTTCTCGTACTTCTTCCTTAAAAATCTCGTGTCTTTTGTTTAACTTTCTCTTGTCTCTCACAGGATGCCCTGTGGGAAATATCTTGGCAATTCCAATAACTGGTATGCTGGCAAAATACGGATTTGATGGGGGCTGGCCCTCTGTTTTCTATTGTTTTGGTAAGCAATTACAGTTGCACAAATCTGCTTTACTTGCGTGCCGTCGAAAGTGACTAAACGATGTTCCAAGGAGCATCGAAAAAATACCTCTGAGAGACTGTGATGCATGTTCATGTCTACCTGGTAGGTCCCTGGAAGGTTTCTTTTGTGGTGAAGGTACCGTTAAAAATTCGATGTACGAAAGATTTTTTCTCAAAAATAATGTATTTATCTCATATCATAAACCATAAAGGGTGCGCCAAAACTTTGTTCCTTCTGGTCTTCTGAACAGCCAACGGAACTTGCGATCTATTTTCAAACTGATTGGTCCTTTAATCAAGTTAAAGTGGACACCAGAGGCTTCTGATATCCAGGACAGATTCAAATAAACAGCTTGTGTAATGGAATTCATCTGAAACATGCCACAGAGGCTTTTAAAGTAGGGCGAAGTATTGTTTATGCGCAAAGTGGTAGCGGTTAGGCTAACACCAGAGCCATCACTGAAACAAAATATTCTATACCGTAAAACCTGGAACAATTTGCAAAACCGTGTTTTCCGGCTATTGGAGGCTTTACAACCACATTCAATCTTCGCCTCGAATTCTCTTTACGTGGGGGTCATCAGGGTTTACGGAACAGCGGAATTTGAAGAAAATTTGTCCCGGAATACGGAATTCTAGCAATTTCTTGGCGGAACGACGGAATTCTCCATTCCTACCGGACGCGGATTTTTGTCGAAAATGATACGCGCAATGCGGAATTTTCATGAAATTTTATGGATTTGCGGATCCTTCATCTGCTGTCTTGCAAAAAAGGTCGTGGTCACATCTCAGTTTTTTCCGGTCAGCACTATGAGAATATTTTTCAAGCCTTGCACAAGAATTTCAACTGCCACTCTCCTCCTCTTTCCATCTGGATGGATGGAAAATGTCTAACAATACTAATTTGTGCCATCATTGGCAAAGAAGTGGCGGGACGCGGAACTTTGGCTAAAACTGACCGGAACGGCGGATTTTAACTGAAAATCGCGCGGAACGGCGGATTTCTACCCCCCTTGATGACCCCCAGCTTTACATGGATGACAAATATTTTTGCTGAGTTTTCAGGAGTTTTCTTGCTGAGGAACCACAGATATTCCATGACTTTGAAAAGAATGCCCACCGTTCAGCTTCAATCCATAAAATGCTCGAGGTAGATGTTTAGATCTTTCCACTGTATTTTGCATCCATGATGAGTGAGCTAACATTCTAGGCTCAAGGCATCTTTTAATCTCTTTCAACATTATTTGTTGCTGTTTGACTAACCAGCCGCACAAACTTCTTCGTTTTCGGTGTTTAATCTCTTTGTAAGCGCATGCCAATCAAGCAACGAATGCTATTGTTAACAAAGCAGCCCTTGAAAACAGACTGAAACATTTTGAAAATTTGTTCATGCGATAGTTCTCTGTGTCATTTCTCTTAGGTATATTTGCTCTGGTATGGTACGCTGCTTGGGAATATATGTCATACGACTCACCGGCAAATCATCCAACGATAACAAAAGCAGAAAGATATTATATAGAACGTTCTATTGGTGGAAATGCATTCGATCCATTGGTAAGCAATGATAATGACAATGTTGATAGTTGCAAAAACTTAACGATTGCGATGCTGAAGAGAAACCATGATGCAATCAGTTGCAAAGACCATTAAGAGTCAAGGGTACGGTGGGGTTCTCGGCCAAGGGCAGCGCCACGGGTGGACTGGGGTGGGCATGTCCATCCCACTTTCCTCAGGTCTGTATTCATTCCTAGGGAAAAACGACAAAAAAATCGTTAGGTATACCTTCTGGCCATCACTTCTATCAATTTTCCACTACACTTTTTCTGGGCTAGCGCCGCCCCTGTCGGCTAAATTCCAGGTATGGGTGTGCCGCCCACAGTTTCAAAATGGCACCGTTGGCTAGACCAATTTTTGTGAAAATGATACACTTGGCTAGACTAATTTCTACGTCAAAAGTGCCATGAGTTGGCATTTTCTCGACAAAACTTGCCAAATTTTTGCATTTTTTTGGACCAAAATTTTAGAAAAATTTGGGTTTCTTTACAGGAATTACCGAAGTTTGACATTTCTTTGACCGAATTTTTTTTTTACCATATAAAATTTAAAAAGAAGAAACTACAAAGCTGGTTTTCAATTTTCTATGGCAGCCATAGCTGGAGAGGACATGATGTCAGCGAGTCCCAACTACGACAGCCATTTACAATAATTTCAAAGTATATATACATACAGGAAAAATTAATGAGGAAAAGAAACTAGAACGGGCGTCTCAGAAAGAAGACCTCCCCCACTTTACTGCAGGTGGTCAATGAAGCACCCAAACACTACCGAAATTGCCAGAAAGCATACCCTTGCCCAGACTAAATGGACTAAAATTGGCAAAAAGTATACCCTTGGCTTGACTAGAAAGTTGGAAAAAGTATACCTTTGCAGGCAGCACATCCCTGGGTACCTTTACCATAGAAGAACCCCCCCAACGTGGTCAAGAGTTATTGGTTCAAAATATAAGAAATATTTTACTGTTTGTCTTGTTTCTTTGCAGAAAGAAAATCCACCTTGGAAAGCAATATTGACATCAATACCAATGTGGGGTATCAGTGTGGGTCATTTTGGTGCATGTTGGGGTTATTACACTCTCTTCACACAAATGCCTACATACTTGAAAGATATTCAGCATCTCGATATAAAAACTGTGAGTCCCATTTCTGTTTTATGCTCAGAGCATTTTGATCCGATTTTCAAAGAAATGGGCACAGTTGAACCTTGTCCTGGCCGGGCTAAGTAGCCTGGCCAACAAGGCCGATAGCAGCTAGGGAATGAACCAAAACCAATTTGCATAACCTACTGGCGGCGCTCTGCCCCCAGCCACCACAGTGAATTAGGCACTAAAATATCTTACTTAAATCAAATGCTGTGTCTGGGATTATATTATTGTTATTGTATCCAGGACCGTCGAAAAGGGGGGGGAGGGGGTAGAGGGGAAAAAGGTCCAGGGCCCGGGCCCCTGCCAGTTACTGTTTTGTGCCATAAAACTTTGTTATTGCTATATATCTTTGCAGTCCATTTTTATGGCAATTTATCTGCTTTGAAAGGGTATTTGCAAGAACAGTCGGCTTTGATGACAAACAGTTTTCATGCCAGAAACCAAACCGTCGTATTGACACTTCTAATCTATCGAAACTGGTTCTATCTCAGTGAGTCACAGTCGTTGGTGTCGTTGGGTCGTTGAGTTTCCGTTCACATTCAATCTTTTTAGCTTTTGAGTCGCTCGTTCCCTCTGGCACCTAAAGCGACTGCAACCATGCTGCAACGAACTGGTTTGAACAAAGGCATAGGATAAAACGATGTCCTTGATTCATAAATACAGTTTTTTGTGTAGCCTTTACACGGAAGGTTTAGGCATTTTTTTACAGTAATTGGTCATAAGAGGGGCGTTTCCCTCATTTTCTGGGAGACTAAAGGGCGTGGTCGCAAAAACTTTAGGGGCTGCGCCCCCAAATTCTCTAAGGCCCGTCCTGATAGATCACTCCAGGGCCCAAGCTGGCTCTCGATGGCCCTGATTGTATCCTTGTTGATTCTGTACCTGGATTCGGTTCTGACTTTATGCATGTTATGCATATTGAAAGTATCTCATCTCTACCTGCAACCACACATTTGTTTATCATGATCCTTTGCACGACAAGGATTATGATTAGCTAAGGGTCTTTAACCGTACATTGCGCCTAACACTGAATATGGGCACCCATAAGAAGAGGTCTTTTAATGAAACTTTCTTGAAAAGGATAAAATTGTTGCAATAGACCTTTTAGCTATTCAGGAAAAGAGCCTGGATCGAGCGTTATTCTTATACATTTTTATACGCGAGGTTCGATCGAGTGGCGTTAGAGCTTCTTTCACTATTGTGCACATTCGAAAATTCTACAAAACGTTGCAAAGTATCGTTCGATTGAGATTCTTTTTCAGAATAGCTAAAAGGTCTATTGCAAATAATTCTTAAAGTGAGAGAAGGTAAATTGAAATTTCGCACTATCTATAAATACACGTCTTTTCTTTTGTAAGAAACTGGTTAATAAGAAACTAGCACTATGAAAGCCAAAAATGAAAGAAAACGTTGGAGGAGTGCTAAGAAATATTCAATAGGCAAATCGAAGAAAATCATTGGAAAATTGCACATGATGATTTATATTTTGAGTCGAAAAGAACTCGCTTTCTTGCTAGGAATCGTGCTGTATGTCAAAGCTAAGATCTTTGGTCAAAGAAGTATTATGAGGCAGTGGCAGAAAACTACATGACCTACATGCATCCAAAAGATAAGAAACAAGTTAAGAAACTTTTAGTACTGAAAGGTTAAAATTATCATGTGAAATGAGTAACTTTTGGTACTAAGAGCTGATCCAAGTTTCTTATAAAAGAAGAAACATATAGGAAGAAAACGGCTATACACGCAGTAGTTCCTCTTGCTAAACAATATTCCGCACATGTCGAAATAAGCAGATGCAATAGGCCAAGTTCAAACTTGGATAAGCAGCTCTTGAGATATCCATATTTATCTCTGCAACTAACTTTAAGTTATGTTTTCAATGGCAGAAATGTCAGCGTTCAAGGTAGGCTGTGCACCGCCACAATGCCCTCCGGAGGAGTATTGAGGCTGTGCGCAGGCTACGTTCATAGCCTTTGATTAAGCCTACTTTCTAATAGGCGGAAAAGTCCTATTGCAAAAATCTTCCTTTGTTTGCAAGCACGATTCCGCTCGAAAGTTGAATGGGTTTCTACTTTTGAGCGACGTCGCTTTTCCTCTAAATCAGATGGCTGGAAAAAGGCACTGCGAGCGGAATATTCTGCCTGTTGGAAATCAGGCCTTACATAACCCCCAACCGCAGCATTGGGCTCGTAGCCTTCGAAAACTTTGAAATCAAATGTGTAAAATGTTGTTGCTTAATTTTTTCAACTGATTTATTGAAGGGAATTTGAGGTCATTTACCATAATTCCAGAAAGAGCATTCTTGATATGATCATTAGTTTTGGACTGAGAGCATTTTTAAGTTTTATGAACGGTTGTACCACAGGAGGTGTCTGAAGTCTGACAAACAATAAAAGCTCCATAGATTCTAATGGAGCTGTCATTTTTAATCCTGGGTACCAGGTTGGAGGATGCTTTTGCACAATTAGAGAAAATTTTATACCCCCAAAGCGAACATGGAAATAGTTTTCGTACCCCATCATCTTTCAGCAAAATGGTTTAGTACCCCATCCAGAAGTCTTTGCCAGGCGATTTTGATACCAAGTGATTCATCATTTCCAGATATCTGCTAACTTTTCTTTCAATCATTGACCAATGACTTCTTCCAAAATTTTTACAACCAAAATAATAGTTTCGTCTCCCATAACAATTGCTTTACAAATTTTGTGTACCCCACAAAATAATGGAAGAAAGTTTCATACCCCTGCCAAAAATCCTCCGCCCCGTTACCCAGTATTTAAAATGGCCGCTCCCAAAGGGACAGTAAAAATGACCAATACGAGAAATGCTCAGTTTTTGAAGATCTGCAAAATGGTAGCAGGCAGAAATCTGCTGCTTTCATGGTTTACGGTTTGGCAATTTGATGACGTCACAACTTAAAGACTAGCAGAAATTTTTAAAATGCTGTAACTCTGAAAATAATGACAATATAAAAAATGCTCCTTCTGGAATTATTGCAACGACTTTCAAAGTTTTCCAAAGATTCGAGCCCTAGGCCTATGCTCCAAAACGCAAGATCATACAATATTGAAATCTGATAAATGTTCTTTATTGTCCTTCAGATGGGCTTTGTAGCAGCAGTACCTTATATTTTGAAATCATTCATTGGTCCTATTGGTGGAATTTCAGCAGATATTTTGATCAAAAGAAAATTATTGACTGTCAAAGGTGTCAGGGCACTGTTTTATGGTGCAGGTAAATGTCTTCGCAGTTTCACAATTTTGTCTTAAGAGTTTGTCTTGAAAAGTTACAATTTTAGTACCCTGGGTACCAGAGCCTCAAAATTTAAATGAAAGGTGGCTCTGGTACCCAGGGTACAATTTTAGGTAAATGCTAGTGACTGATAAATCTCCACTTCTACTTCTCGTCCTCTTCGCATCGCACCGAAGCTCACTTTGCATAGACCAATAGACCATAATTACTTCAGAATTCATCTCCTGTCAGAAAGAAATTGTGATCTATGCACAGTGATGACGATGCTCCGGGAAGTCACGTAGAACCCCTATCGGAGTTCACGGGGCACCTCCAACTGGCATTCTTCTGTGGTTGGGTACGATGACTAAGTAAGGAGTTCTGTCCTTTCTCCATAGAAACCCTTAAAGGGTTTGTGCAAGGATATAAGCCTGCATTTGCACAGAGCAGAAAAATCTAAATATAGCCCATTGAAATTGATGGCCCGCACGTGTTGTTAATGATCGATAGCTAAATAATGCTGTGTTTGCGCATTCTCTTTGTTCTATTTATAGAGAAGCATATTTACCATTGCACACTCCCTTTAAGTCTTACTAAGATGATTTGTATAATTTACATTTGACAAAGCAGGAAGGGTATCAAAACTATTCAGCAATTTAAGTATGCACTTTTACAGTTCAAATCGTCTGTTTTCCCCATTCCATCAACGGTCCAAGTTCTTTATGTTGATATCTATCCAAGCTATGTGGTAGCTTTGCACGTATTTGCTTGCAAGAATCTAAGAATTTGGGCCAGTACAAAGAGTTTCTTCAAATTACGAGATTTTGAGTACCCAGAGCTTTTTACGAGTTTCTAAAAGGCTTCATAACCATCTTCATGTTCACTTCCTGTGCCCTCCTGAACACTTCAAAACAATGCTTATCAAAGCCTTTCCAACGTTTAGACATCACTCAAGTACCTTCTAAGTAACTTGATACAGGAAACAAGTGAAAATAGAATAGAAATCAAGGTATTCTTTTATCAATCAAACAGTGTCTTAAGTTATGTTTTCCCAGTACTGGAGTTTTCTTAATTTTTTGGCGATCTGAGAGTTAAGTTTCTTATAAGCAGTTTCTTATAAATATAAGTGTATGTGAAGATGGGCAGTTTTGTAAGCTTAAGCTACCTGAGTTTGAAGAGCTAATATAATGCAAGGAAAGGAAATGCCAGCGACCGTCGGAACTCATCGGTTAATTTTCGGAAAAGTGAAGTCTCTTAAATGGCAGCAACAGCAAGTAATGGAAAAACAAGCGATAAAACGACTTTAATATCTGCATTTTGATGGTGAATATTTTGCCGATTTTTATTCCTGTAAAACATGCAGTGTCGAATGTTTCAATTTGATGCTCAGATGAAAATGGATCTTTTTGGCCGACATCCAGCTGCTCCTCACAGAGCAGTCAAATTTGCTGCTCTGTAGCTACATAGCTTACTTTTTAAGATTGCAACATCCGAATACATAACGTTCAGATAAGATTTACTGCTGATGAGTTAACAATTCGGTTAAAAAACTACTGGTCAATATGGACAATCCCTTGCTGACCTTTTAGATGGCAAACTCACTTAGACAGCATGCGAAATCATACAGGAGGTCAATAGACTATTCCGTGGTATATCAGCACTCAGGAAAATAATTACCTCTGCGAGGGCGTAAACTTCGACAAGGACGCTGCAAAGGAGAAATGAATGAGAAGGATTTTCCTTCGCAGCATTCTCATCGTAGTTTACGCCCCCGCATAGGTAATTATTTTCCTGAGTGATGATATACAATGGAATAGACTGGAGCAAATCTAGGAGGTCAAAGGATAAATCAAAGTCTGTTTTATCAAGGGATTGATGACGTTGTTACTTCAAGTGGGTTGGACTTGCTACAAGTCTCTCTCGCGGCAAAAACGGGAAAGGGAATAAAAGCGAGAGAGACTCTCTAGCTTTTTTTCCTTCTCCTGTTTTTTCCGCGAGAGAGACTTGTAGCAAGTCCACAAGTGAGTGTAAACTGGTGTAATTTTTGGTCTGTTTAAGACAGGGGTAGCGCCAGAAATTTTCCAACAGAGGGGCTGGAGCTTCCAACAGGGGGGCTAAAATGACTGAAAAATAGTGTTTCCGTGCGTTATTTTCCAAATTTCTTCCGACGAGAACCCAAAATTTCCTCCGACGGGGGGGGGGGCTAGACGCCTCCGATGGGAGCTGTAGCCCCCTAGCCCTCCCCTGGTGCCGCCCCTGGTTTAAGAATTTTGCATGGATGGCACATTTGAAGTTATTGCGAAACTTCAAGTGACATCTAATTTGAAAGGTAGTTTGACAGGAGCAAATGAAGCAAGATCTTTCTTCATTAGGTTGTGTTTTGGCTGGTACGTGCATCCTTGCAACTGGCTACTGTGCAGCCATGGAAGATGCCATTGCATTCCTTATTCTTGGTGTTGGGTTTAGTGGTTTAAATGCAACGGGATATGCTGTCAATCATTTAGATATTGCACCAAGATATGCTGGAATTCTTATGGGACTTAGTAACACATTTGCAACTATTCCTGGATTCCTTAGCCCGATGATTACAGGATCTATAACCAGGCATAAGGTAAGTAAAGTTTTTTAAAAGTGTGATTCAGACTTTCTACCGGGTGAGCCAGAAAACAGTTCCCACTTTAAAAAATTCATAGCACCAAGAGTACTTCACAGATTTGAATGATTAAAATTCCAGCTAAAAGTTGAAGGATTGAAGCATTTTTTTTTATTCTTCTCGATGTCTCACCAGCACTAGGAGTATGGGTAAATTTAACATTATGAAAATTCATGGTTGCAAAATGACTGAAAAAAGCCTGAAACATTGATCAAATTGTAAGGACTCCCCTTACACAGAACAGTGAGCAGTGGGCGTTTCACTTCCCTCGAGAGTTATAAGACATCAGTTTTCGAACGAAAATCAAAATTTTGAGTCCCAGAGCAATACATGGGCAGTGGTAACCTCTCAGCCGAGAAGAACTTATTTGCTTTATTGATCTGTGTGAGGAGTCCTTTGTGATTTGATCAATGTTTTAGGCCATTTTTCTGTCGGTTTGTAACCATGAAATTTTGTAAAGCTTATTTTACCTATATTTCTAGTGCTAGCAAGACAGAGAGAAAAACCACAAAAATACTTCAATCTTTCGGCTTTTAACTAGAATTTGAATCATACAAATCTGTGAAGTATGGGGCTATGAATTTTCAAAGTGGGAACTTTTTTCTGGCTCACCCGGTACACGAATGGTACCTACTACAATTCATGAATGAGTCTTAAAACAATCTTGGTAACCTGCGTGAGGCCTTGGCGCTCCTCGGTCAGTGTACACTTTGGCTAAGGAGTGTCGACGCTGCACGAAGGCTTCAACTTAGTCTCTATAAACAAATTCTCTCGTAATGAAAAGCAGTGTACTCTTTTTAAAAATCTCATGCATTCCCCCGATGTGGGGATATCACAAAAGTTTTCCATGAATTTCGCTTTATCGCATGTCTCATGTGACCTCTCATTGGAGACCATATTGGGTGAGTGGCCGAAAGGCTTATACAGTCTTCGTTAGGTGACTGAAGTTCAGCTCGGTCGAGGGAGGTCAATCTCCGGATGGGTGACTTCAGAGGCATGACCTGACAACTCACCCCGTCGTCCTTCGGAAGGGACGTTAAACTACGGGTCCCATGCTTGGATGCTGCATGCACAGTGGGCCTAGATTAGCTTTCAGTAGCTATAAATTCTAACAAGCCCACTCAAAGCAAATTGAAAACAAATGACAAGACAAAACCGACTGTAGACTTTGAGAGATGATGGGTCTTTCTTGCATTTTTCTGCCTCTCATTACTCCTTGTAGGCCCCTGTAAAATCGTGGCCCAAGGTAGTCTGCCCATCCTGGCTCCCCTCTTGGTAGGCGTGATACATTCCTTGAAATGCAGTAGCAGTAGTAGTCAATAATTACAATTTAATTTCCTCGTAGAAACCATCCGAATGGAGGGTAGTGTTCTGGATAACATTTGTGGTCTACATTATAACAACTGGCCTGTATGCTATGATGTGTTCTGGTGAACAACAGCCATGGGCAGACCCAATAACTGAAAGTGACACAAACGATAATTCATTAATCAACAATGATTCCTTAGACTCTAAACAAACGAACAATTCACAAAGAACCTCGTCCCCAACCCAGAGCAGCACCACGACGAGGTAACGAAAGACTGAAGACCTCAAGTTATAGGAAGAAAGGTATACACCGGGTCACAGGTGGCAGAGAATAATTCAGTAATGGTTATAATAAGCTTGATAAATTTTCATCCTACCTGTCACATTGCTCTTGGATCCTGTATCAGTTCCATTGACTTCCAGTTGCAGTCCGTTTGTGTTCGTTAGGTGCACGACAGTGTTGTGTTGTTGTAGTTGTATGAGGAAAAACAGATCGGGCGCACCAAAAAAGTATGGAAGCGGATTTGGTAGTGCCCCGCAATGTGAATTTAGCTTTAATCAATGGCTTATTACTCGCAACATGTTCCTCGATAGTTAACTTGAACAAAGGTACCTCTTTGTTGGCATTGATGCTTTGAGAGCAAAACACACTGACCATGAAAGTTCAAATTTGCGTCCACCTTCCGAGGGGGGTAACTCCTATAGGGGGTCGGGTATATATGTGCCTTTGAGAATTCAGAGTTAGGACCCATAACCCGGGCAACATTTTGAAAATAAGTACCCATAACCAGGGCAAAATTTTGAAGTATGACCCCCATAAACAGGGCAAAATTTTCCACAAGCATCATGAAAAGACTATGTTTTGTATCATTTTTGGAGGAAAATTCTTTTTCACGAAAGTTTTTTGTCATTATATCTAGCAATGGCTATAAATTGCTAACATTTATCCATAACTGCGGCAAATCTCCGTTAAGCAGACCCATAACCAGGGCAAAATTCACAAAACATGACACATAACCCGGGCAAAATACCGCAAATTGACCCATAACCCGGGCAGGCACATGTATACCATGCCCCGTAAAGGAGTTACCCCCCCCTCGCCACCTTTAAACCAGAGCTGTGGCCTTTGTGGCCTGAACAAATTCTTAAACCATATCGAATAAATCAAAGATGGTAGCTTTGATAAAATTGGAAAATATAGATCAAATTACATTCTGTTTTGCTTAAATTCACTTATTGTGCAGTTCGTTTGCGATTTTCTTTAATTTCAGTTCTTGGGTTTGATGTGCTTTCAGAATTTGCCAAAACGATAAAGCTCTGGGTTGGGGCATGGGCAATGCAGTGAAGTCCCTCCTTTAAGAAATTCGTTACACAACGACAGCCTGATTGGTTTCTTCTATCAAGATATACTTCTTCAAAACAGGGTATGTATTCCATGTTATAAGAAACACTTTTATACTCCAAACTGCTGTCAAAATTGTTAAGAACATGTTTTTGATATGCACTGTTGTGAGAGGATCTAATATGGTTTCAGCCAGTGCTGAAGGTGTCTTGAAATTAAAACAATTTGGGCGTGAAACTTTCATTCTTGTTTCTAGAGAATTGAGACCTATCGGAGACATACTATTCAAACATACGCCTTATAATATTGCAATGTACCATTGTATAAGACACCGAACATGAATCTGTCTGAATAGTTTCCTGTCATGAAGTATTTTATTCAGCGATATCAGGCCTGAGTTTCTTGCAATGCAATTTCTTAAAGGCGGGGCTTTACTGTAATGCACCGTGTTTGTAGCTTAGAAATTAAAGTTCATTACCTCGATATTACTGCTTTTCTTTGTTGTTAACTCTTTGGCTCAAGCCTAACCAGTACTAGAAATCAAATTCAAATGACTCCTGCGCGTCTGGACCGTTAGCTCTTACACAGCATTCATACTCGTTTCAAACTTTCTCGTTTCAAACTTCCTCGTTTGAGTCGAAAAGGTCGAAAAGCAAAGAGCTGTTTAAGTGGTATCCAATGAATTTGGTTATGAAATTGAAATTATTATGAGAAAAATACTAAAATAAGAGCAAAATGATTGACAATGATATACGGAGCAATCTGAAAATTGACTATAACCCTGAATTCGACAGAGGAGTTTTTATCTGCACGGCATAAGGAATCTTTCAACAAAAAATCTATGAACGAATCTTGGTTATAACTTAAAACATGACATCTTAACTAAAATTCCTAAGGTCTCTTCACATAAGTCGTCATCAAAGTATGCATCGAAGGTTGCGTGCACACCATATCCAAGAAAAACGTACAATCTGCGCAACGCCGCTCACTTTTGTATAGTGCATGCTTAAGCACTTATTTCGCAATAGTGATAACAAAGGTAACTTATTGTTGCAACAGCCAATAATATCGCTTTCCTGGGAAACGAGGAAGCAATCAGATTTGAGAACGGCTATCATGTGATTAAATCTCAGGATTTGCTTTGTTTTCTAAGCAAACATCATTGACAAAACAATACACAACATCTGGAACTTTACGCACCCACGGCAGACAATAAACAGACGCTAAGTGGAAAGGGCCCCAGGGGCGTGCTCTACATATATTTTGGGTACGGGGACATGCCATTGGGAAGGGTATCAATTTTCCAGATATTGGTTTAAAGAACGGCATCGATTTTTACAATTTTGGTATACGGAACGGAACCAATTTTCAAGATTTTGGTATGAAGTATTAGGTCAGGTATACATTTCTGGAAAATTGGTATAAAGTCGGGTATACTTTCTCGAAAAATTGGTCTAAGGAAAGGGTATGATCTTGAAGCGTCGATGGCATGTCCCCGACCAAAATGTGGTCAAGTGGACGCCCCCAGGAAAGGGCCATTCAAACTCCTATTGAAATGAAATGCTGACGCATTCAATGCATGATATTTAGCGGCGTTGCGCAGACTATACCTTTTTCTTGGGTATGGTCTGCATGCAGGCTAGCTGAGTACCTGTAAATTACGCGGCAGGTTTTTTGCAAGGAATTCGTTCATATCAAACGAGCACCATCGGGTGTGCCAAAAAAGGTAACAGATTTGATGGTGACTAGCGCTATGAATTGGCTCGAATCAATCAGATTTAATCTTTAAACTAATCGTCAATAGTTAACTTGAAGATAGATACTTTGTTGATATTGGAGTATTGAGAGTAGACATTTTTAAGTCAAAGTTTGCCTCCACCTTCAAACGAGAGCTTTTAGGTTTTGGCCTAAACTACAAACGCGCTGTTTTGGGGAATCTCCTCGCTTATGGGCATAATGCAGAAAGTCTGAGGAAGGACCCGTGTGTTTAGGTGTACATTTGAATATAAATTTTAAAACTGAAAACTGACAAACATATCAATAAATGTAGTCACTAAAAATATCTTTCTTCAGTCAACATGAATTTACGAGAGAGAATCTATTTAAGCACGAGTGGACCAAGGATCTTATCCTCGTACCTCGTGGATGTCTAGTCCTTTGGGTATAAGCGATGATTTTTTCTTTCGTGATAATTTCAATGATAAAAATAGAATTTATTCAAACAAGGAAGACCGATGGGAATCAGTTCCCTGAAGAACAACTTTTATTCGGCAGATGCAATTCAAAGCTTTCGTAGAATGAATAGAGATTCAAAGAATGAACAAAATTTCGTAGAATGAACAAAAAGTCTTGAGTTTGATTGTCAAGTTCGACTTGGGTTTCTATTACGAATTTTTCCGAAGCACGAGGCTTCTTGTGTGTACTTCGCTACGATTCAGGAGATTCCACAACAAGCGCGCTTAGGCTAAAACCCAAAAGCTCTGGTGTGGAAATCTAGACGTTCAAGATTAAAATTTCTACTCTCAATGCTCCAAGATCAACAAGCAAGGTATCTATCTACAAGTTAACTATCGAGGATTAGTTTAAAGGTTATTTCCGACTGATTCAAGCTAAATTCTTAGCGCTAGCCATGATCAAATCTGTTACCTTTTTTCTGGGACACCTAGTATGATGTAAAAGCTGACTCTAGTGCTATATTTGCAGGCAGTAAGAAACTTCTACAAGATAAAATCAAGAATATTTTGGCAACTTTGTAGTGTAACCTTTAAGGGCAAAGAACCAAGAAACACTTTCAATTGAAAACGATTTAAATTCTTTTTGAACAACAACTAACATGCTTCAGTCGAAGTTGACTGACTGAAGAAAGGAAAGGCTACTCTTTATAGATACAAAACATCGACTTAGGAATAAGGATCTCCCGTTAAGAAACCGCTAAGTTATATTCAAGTTCCTTATTAACTGCAAGTATGAAATAAAAAAAGAGCTTAATTACAGAAACAGTACACCTTTTTCAAGGCGCTCTTCAGTTCAATACAGTCTGTTTACCTTCAGTGTACTTGGTTACTTTCACGCCAGGATCTACGGGATAGAGAATTAGCTTTTAAAAAGTGCACTGGAAGGATGCCTTCAATTAGATGTTTTGGAAGCTCTTGACGTAAAACCAGAAGAATATTGGTGCTCCGAAGACACACAAGGTTTATTAGGTCACACGAATACTTCAAGACGTTGTGGTGCTGTGATGTAATCCACTGACTTTGCAGCTATAACCGTGTGGTGGTCCTGGTTCGATTCGCACTAACAGCAATTGAACATCATGACACACGATGCTCACTTTCAACATTCTCCTCTGGAAGTCAGTCACTTACCTTCACTCTGCGTTACGGCAACTTTTCAGTCAGTGAAATTTTCTGACCAGCCGGAATTTACAAATCGAAGTTCTTTCAATCTTAGATTTCTAATCAATTAAAAAGCAACATTTTCTTTCGTAATCAACTTAATTCCCTCCATCCCCCCCCCATCCCCCCTTCGGAATATTCCACTGACTGGAAGCTGGCCTTTGCGTATATTTAGTATCATCTGTAAAGGCGACGCTACAGCAGCGATGAACGATCATAGATTTTACTGAAAACTTTGGATAAAATGTTGAATTAATTTGGCCATCCCCTAAAACATCAACGAACTATCGAGTTTTTCAGACAAATGGATGAAATGTTGGATCCGTGTGACCCAGGCTCTAAAAGAGCGTATCAAGAATTATATGAAAATCCTCCGTTTCACGACAGGATGATGTCTCAGTCCACAAATTGGCTCTATAAAGCGTTTGGAAAACGAGTTTTTTCGGAGCTTTGCCGTGGTATGCGTACGGGTTTTACCTCTGTTGGTAACAGATAGCCACTGTTCTAAGCACGGATGAATTTTGGAATGGGTATAAATTGCATTTGGAGGCAGGAACACTGCAAAACGACGCAAATGCAAAGAAAACTATTTTCTAGATTAAAAATTGATTCGATCGATTAGATATACCAGTTGTATCAGTGCTGTACCAAGAATTATGCAGTGTAAAATGGGACATCAGCTTTCAATAAATTCAAACTCACCAGAAAGTGTTTAATGGCCCTTGCTGGGCCCTTTCCTCTTCACCCTTTCATCACTTTCTCTTTTAGTTGCAGTGGGTGCTGCACCGGCAAGGGCACCTGAGCTACCTACAGCAGCTGTAGCGGCGGCCTTCTGTTTTAACATGCTCCAGTCAAATACGTAGTCATATTGATGGTTGAGTGTACGGAAGAGGATCCTGAACAGTTGTCTCAAGTACATGTAATCTGGTGCTTCTTCAAATCGAAGACCTCTGCAGTAGTTGAGATACATTGCAAATTCTGCTGGGAATCCCTGAAAGGAAAGTAGGCGAAATGTAATCACTACCTTTACGATGGTGAATAATCAGCCTTGTTATAGTTGGGGGGTTGGAGGAATTGAAGGTGTAGTGGTGCAGTGGTGTAATCCTCAGACTCTGCAGCCAGAACAGCCAGGCAAACGGGTCTTGAGCGCAGTTAGTACCCCCACCGCTTGCGCGTTAAGGCAAGGGGTTACGGGTTGTCTTATTGTAATTTGCGAAATTGTGAAATAACAAAATTGGAGAAATCTACCAATAACATAAGGAAAGGCGTTGATGATTTCGCAAATTACAACAAGCCTAGGCCGTATTGTAATTTGCGAAATATTTCGAAGGCAGCTGTCTCTCAGTCATAAGCATTCTCTCTTTGTCCATTCATGTTGAGTCTCATATAGATCCATAAATAGAAGACTAAAAAACATACAAAAAATACTAGCATCTATATTGTTGACCCTGATGTAGGAAATTCTCAGGCGAATTCCATAAGAAAACGTCCGAAAGATCGTAAAATTTGCACCAGATGACGCAGATCAAGAAGAAAATTAACAGAAAATAACGCAGTTCAAACGGCGTGGGTGAGCCTAATTACTTTTTCATACAACGAAGATTGTTTGGAATCAAACATCTCTGCAGGAGATGTGCTGTTTCCTTTGATTTCCTCTCTAGAGCCAGACCACTACGAAGTAATAGGGAGTTTAGGAAACCACTACGGCAACGTCAACTGCAACGCAATGTTGCTTTTGTTTCAGAACTTCAGATCCAAAAGATTCCTTGTTTTCTGATCGAATTTGTTTCCCTTGAGAGTCTCTGAAGTTGTTCTTTTCAATTTCACAACTTGGAAAACCTATTCCTAACGCTTTATGCTGCAGATCTAGGCATCTGAAGTAAAACTCAGTCCTTTTGAATGTTGGTCTTCAAAGAAAAAATATGGTTTTCATGCATCTCTGGGTTATAGGAGGCCTCATTTTGCCTTTTGGATGATGTAATAAAGGTAGTGTACGGAAACAATACTTGCTATGCAGAAGATTAGATGAGTTCTGGCTGGAGTTGCCGTCCTAGTTTCGTAAACTCTTTCATGAATCTATATGACGCCGTCAAGTGAGTATATGTGATAAGAACGGTACTTCAAATACCTGCCTGCGGCACCGTAAGAAAACGTTTTCATTAGAAAATAATTGTTTACGATGCCGCGAGGATGGAAGATGGCAGAAAACAACTGTACGCAACCTTACAGCACCTTACGGCTATACGGAAACCAGGCTTAAGAGAGCCTTACGACACATGTCATATCATTAATCGAATCATTAATCGAATAATAATGCAATAATAAATTAGAATATCAAAATATTTTAGGATTATGCTAATCACGCTTTTCTTGCTTTGACTGTAATAATATTCATGGCAACGTCAGATTAGCACATTGATGCTGAGCCTCTTTCAGCAAAATTATTCAGACATCTAGTTGGTTAGCAATGGAACACAAATCGGATTTCATATTTATATTTCATTATTCATAGTTAATTCTGTTACGGATTTGAGAGGAATTCCTGATGATTTCATGGTATTTCTAATTTGGTAGCCATAAATATGGGCATACATTAAAAACATTAAAGATGTTACCACGATATACTGGATGACAAAAAAGTGAAACTTTTTGAAGATTCATCAAATTTGACATGTTCCGATCTTAAAGAGGCATTCTGCGGGAAAAAAAACTGGATATCGGCGAACTGCGTCGTTTGCATATAAAACGAACATTCATATCATTATCAACATTTCCCGATATTTCTCCACCTTAAATAAAGCTCAAACCGGCCACAAACGACAGACCGAGAACTCAGCCATAACCTCGCATTTGAATCTGAGACAGATACCGAGAATTGTCGTCTAAGCCGATCATTTCTCTTGGTCGTAGTCGATCGTGGGCACATGAATGAACCAATACAACAGGATTTTCAAACTCAATTCTAAGAGCGACACGCAACAAACCCATCAATGCTCGCCGACGACTAACCGGCGGACAATAACGAAAATTTGCAACCTTTGTTCGCCAACAACGAACCACAAAAATAGCAGGGTATTAAAAATGAAATCGTACCAAATGTTTTTCTCCATATCTTGCCTTTGAGAAGTGCGATCGAGGAAAGGAAAACGATTTCTGATGGCTGACAAAATCTGCTTTTCGATCGGGATAACCATATAAACCTTTGCATGCATTTGATTTTCGCGGAATCTCCCTTTAAAAATGTGTTTCAGTGGATTTGCATTCAGGGTCAAATCAATTTAATAGATACTGCAAATTCTAAATGTAATTTAGAGGCTTGTGGGAAGTCCTGCTTGGGAAGAAAAACAAACATAATTCCAGAAACTAAGTTGATCTTTGACAGGGCAAAAATATTAATTTTAAGACATAATTTAAAGATAGGTAAAAATAAATCAATTTTTCGTGATTATTGAAGAAGGATCACTTTCTTTAGTGTCATCCTCGGTAGAATCTCTACAAAATGAAATTGGTATTTGACATAGAAGCATAATGTCACTAAATATAATTGTGCGTTGTTTGAAAGTTTTACTGACACGACGCTATTTCAAACAACGAACAATTCTTAGTTCGCTACTTTGCAAAGGTAGACAAGGAATTTTCCTTTCAATTTTTCCGAGGCTCTGCTACCCAGGCCAGGGTATTTATTCAAATGGTAGATGCAGAAGAAAACAAATAAAAATGAACTACAAACCTTGCAAAGCACTTCAACAGGAGTTGACATCTTTTTTTCACTAATCTTTTCATATTTCTGTTTTTTAGTTGCAGCCTGCAATTTAAAAAGAAAGAATATCAGTGCTCTACAAGGTCTTCTGAATTAGCGATACAGCTACCAACACTCTACAGCTTCATTTCTCTACATGGCGTTCAAAAGAAGACACCAACTTGGTCGGGCCTAAGAATGGAAATTTAGCCTTAATCAATGGAAAATCATTTCTTTAAACCTTCTTTGATAGGTGACTTGAACACAACTGTAAATATTAAATATCTTCAAATAAGCTGTAAACACGATCACTTTAAGCCTGTTTTCCATTGGGCGAACTTTTTCGGGTGAAATGAATTTTTTGGAGCCCACGTATGCGCAGTTTGATTCCTACTGGCGCCAACATTTTCGCTGGTTCCTTTTCTCTCTGCGAAAAAGTGAGCTTGAAAAGTTTCTACTTTTTTGCTTTCGATAAAATTCGCTTCGCAAGAAAAAATTTGCTTAATGGAAAACCTACTTTAAAGGCTCTTATTCAACCAGAATACCTTGCACGTATCGTCTTTTGGTTGGCCTTTGTTGTCGCCATTTTCTGACGACAACATAGGCCAACCAAGGGACGACATGTGCAATGCATGATGGTTGAATAAAAGTATTTATATGGTGATCGTTTCATTCAGTTTCCTGTAATTGACGTATTCATTGGAAGGCCCCTTGCAGAGCAGCTTCTGCAGAGGGGAACACTCGTGAAGGTGATCGGCAGTCTTAAAGACAAATGACGGATATATATATAGGGGCAAGTTTAAAAATAGAACAAAACTTGGGCGCCTGCCATCATTTGTCCAATTGTTTTGATATGATCTCTAGAGATCATCAAATACAATAATGGAATACAATAAACTGTATCTAGATTTCCCAAGGCCCTGATTTAAGTTGTCTTAGATCATATCATATCATATCATATCATCAGTTATTTAAGCATGGTAGCCCATTCAACTAAGTTGGTTTACAAGGGGCCATGCATCTAAAATACTACAAAAAGCAAAAAATTTGAAAAAATATAATACAACAAATCTAGATAAAGAAAAAGAACATTTTATCATACTCTACTCCTCTACCCAACCATTACATTACTCTACCCTGCCTTACCTTACCTCGCCCTACTCTACCTCACCATACCATACTCTAATCTACCCTACCTACCCTACAATACCATACCCTACCCTGCCCTACAATACTCTACTCCTACCTTACCCTACCCTACCTTACCCTACCCTACCTTACCCTACCCTACCCTACCCTACCCTACCCTACCCTACCCTACCCTACCCTACCCTACCCTACCCTACCCTACCCTACCCTACCCTACCCTACCCTACCCTATCAGGTTAATTTGGATACCCTATTACATTACTTTGTCTTTTCTTTACCTTTATCTGTTTACATAAGTTTACAAGTCATATAAGATAAATTTGAAATCATAACGGAAAAGTTTAAATCAAAGATTTGAATCGATTTAAAGAGGTTGCCCGCTTAGCTTCGGTATCTAGGCTATTCCAAAGTTTAGCACCTCTAAACGAAAATGACTTCTGCCCATTACATGTCCTTTTCTTTGGCAGCTTTAAATCAGTGTTTGTATTGCGTAGCTGCCGTGTTGCATCTTGTGAATTTCTTGTGAACATATCATTCATATATGGGGGAGCTATATTGTTGATAGACTTATATACCATTGTCCTGCTTTCGTGTTTAATCATGTCATTCACTGTTTTCCAACCTAGATTCTGGATAAGTGGTTTGCTAGAGGCATCAAAGCTGCTATTAGTAATGATCCTAGCTGCTCTGTTTTGAAGCTTCTGAAGTTTCGAGATTCCAGTAGTGCCACAGCATCCCCATACAGCGCAGCAGTAGCGGAAGTGGGGTTCAACGATGCTAGTGTATAGTGTTTTCAAGGAATTCTGGGGGAGAAATCTTTTTGCATACTTTAAGAGACCAACTGCTCTAGATACCTTGGCAGAGACACTTTTTATGTGCTCTGTCCAATCAAGACTATTGTCTACCTGAACACCAAGATATTTTCTTGTCTACCTGAACACCAAGATTATGTCTTATAACGCCTAGCTTACAAAGAGAGCAAAAGATGGCCGCCGGCCATCATTCGTCCCATTGTTTTGACAATCTTTTGAGATCATAAAATATATAGGAATACAATAGGCTATTTTTAGATTGCCCAGGCCCTTGACTTAAAGTCGCCTTATATCTCCGTCATTTGTCTTTAAACACTGTTCATAAAAAATGAATCGATAAGAGTGTAACAAAATCATTGAAATATACACGTGCACGAGCTAGGAAAGAATGCGTGCATGGTTTGTCGTTGTTATATTTATAGATATACATCTTTACCCCTGTCTATTGCCTTTAAAATGCAGACGAAAATATACTGAATGATTCAAAAAATGTTAACACGTTTGGTGGACTGTGGAATAAAGATTACGCTACGCTGCAAATATTCAAAAAGAAAATGTTAATCTATCAGTCAAAGGTTTAACTTAGACTACGTTCACACGATGTCGGCACATTTAGAAAACGGTGAAAAATATGACGGTAACAAAATTTGAGCTAGCGTTCACGCGATGCCGGAATAATTTGAAAACGATGGGAATTTGACAGTAAAAGACTCGTTGCAAGACTTTGATGCCAAAAAAATGTACCTACACCAAAGAATGAAACAGTCTTCTTTCTTTTATATCCACTAAAAGATTACAATATGAATTTACAACCTACACTACTTTACAAGATTACTATACTATACAGCTATACAATACTACTGGAAACGATACCCCGAGGAGCAAAAGACTATGACTACCCCGAGGCCAATTGAACATAGAGATTAAAACTACTCTCTGTCTCAAATTACATGCCACGGGTCCGCGATCGAAACAACTTAAATTTTTTCGTGGGCAGTTAAGACATAATCGCAAATAATGTGTGGCATCTAGTTTGCGACAGAGACAGACGTTAAATATACGAGTAAAAGAAAACAAAGAAAACAAATACAGAAAAGAAACACATGTTTACTTAGATGGGACATGGTGGTTGTGTTTGTGTGGCATATAACGAAGTGCGAATCTAATTAAATCGATCAGATTTGTGGATAAATTGTAGAGTTAGCAGGAGTACATTTTTGTTTAGTTCATCGGGAAATTTTTCATCACCATACAATAAAATCTGCATTAGAACATTATTTTGGAGATTTGTATATGCAAATGGTCAAAGTAGAGCAAAAACTCCAGTGAGAAGATCACTGCGTGGTACTGCAAAGGAGGGGCAAAGCAACAAAAAGTGTTCCGTATCCTCGATACCATCGTTCGTATACCTCGTATACCTCGATACCATCGTTGGGTTTATGGTATCCCTAAAATTCCGCTTGAATTTGTGAAAATTTAATATACTGGGGCCAACCCCAAGTTGAGTGAGATAGGATAAACCTGTTGAATCATGAACGCCAAATATAGATCTTGCAGGGGGTCTGATTATCAAACAGTCTCGTTCCAAAAGCGTCGAGAAATATTCTGTTTTCTCGAATCATCTGCGAGTGTTCACACGATGCTCCTTCCAAAATGTGCCGGTTAGAGTTCCATTCTCAAAATCAACCGTTTTAAAAATCTGCCACCAAAAATGTGCCGTTTTCGTGTGAACGGGAGGCCTATCCGTCACATTTTTTTACCGTTTTCAAAATTTGCCGGCATCGCGTGAACGCAGTCTTAGATAGGATGATGTTGTCTTGCATAGTCATTCATCTTTTGGAAGTTTTGGAGCCAGAAATCAGAAAAAGGCAGCTACAATATGTGATTTTGCAGAGATCTTCAGATTCCGAGATATAATCTGGAGTATGTCAAAAAAGGTTTTTCCTATTCAGCTCATAGGACCCAAAATTTGGAATACAGTAAAGTCCCGCCTTTAAGAAACTCATTTTACAAAAACAGCCTGATTGGTTTCTTATGTTGGAATATATTTCCTCAAAACAGGGTGTGTATACTATGGTATAAGAAGCACTTTTGTATTCCAAACAGCTGTGAAAATTGTTAAGAAAATGTTTTTAAATACGCGAAGTTGAACAGGAAGCTGATATTTTGGGTCAGTACTGAAAGTTTCTTGAAATTATAATAATTTGGGCTTAAAACTTTCATTCTTATTTCTAGAGAACTGAGACTTATTGGAGCCATATTCAAATATATGCCATAAAATATCACTATGTACCATTGTAAAAGAAACTGAACATGAATCAGCCTGGACAGTTTCTTGTAGACAGGTATTTTATTTAGCAAAATCAGGCCTGAGTTTCTTCTAATGTAGTTTCTTAAAGGCGGGACTTTACTGTAGTCTGCAGTCACGCCTAAAATCTTCTAATAATGTCAACAGCTTCAAGCATAAGATCAAGGATAAATTCTTTAATGATCTTCAGAACCGAGAAAATAGCCCTTATATATATCATTAAATTTCTAAAAGCTCTAACAGAATTTATCCGTCAACGATATCAAAAATGCACCATTACTGCTAACTTTTCAACAATGAACATTGTTTTTCTGTTCGTTTGTGTAAACTTTTCTTTCATAGACACCTCTGGGGGGACCATTATGGAAACAAGGTTGTATTGACCTTTAAATGCCATCCCTGCCATTTTTAAACTGGGGGTGTTTTTAATGTATATTTAGCCTTTGAAATTTTTATCATAGTGTGCATTTGTAATTAGATTCTTTATTTTTCCTTTAGTGTTTTTATGACCTTTTAGTTTTTTTTATTCTTCTTTATGGCAAATTTTTACTTACTTACTTACTTAAAGTCTGGAATGAAATCCCAATAAGCATATTTGATGAGCTGAAAGCCAATGAAAACACGACTCCCTGGATTATCAGCAATGCCACTAGCCCTCAGTATTTTTCCTTTTGTATATGATACTAATCAATAAAACTTTTTTTTTGTAGTATTCGACTTATTAGCTGAAGGGATTTCGTGTATAAATAATTTGAAATGAGAAAATGTAAAACATACCCTCAAGCCTTGCCATGGCAGCGTGGACCTGTTGAAATACATCAATACATATCCAAGTGATTCCATGTCATCTCGGCGACTGCAAAAACAAATCATCAATAATGAATAAAGCTGACACTTATTTACGTTTGATGTCCGGGACGAGTGCAGTGGCGCTCCCTGAGTGCAGTTTAGCGGGCGGCACTAACTGTCATATTCCTTTTGCAAACGTTGCAAGGAACAAACCCTTAATCCTACCTTACCCTAACTACAGTAAAACCCCGCAAACGAGAACATAGCAAAATAAGAACCTGCAAACTGACTTTGTGGAAAAAGACACCCTAAGATAAGAACCACAAACAGACTGATTTCTTTCAATGTCCTTATGAGATGGTACACTTGATTAAGAAATTTCATCATATCAGCGTAAACAAACTCCCAACTATTGATAACTGAACACCACTAACAGTTTTCAGGGATATGCAAATTGTTTTATCAACCTGTATGATATAAATTGCTATGTCAACAGCAAAATACCATACCCTCTAATATTTAAATGCAGTCATTCTACCTTCAAGTTTATTTAACACATACCGCATAGCGATGTATTCATCATAGTAATAAATGTCCTTGCGATAAGAACCACACCTTGAAAATGCCATAAGTACCTCATTTATAAGAACCTAGTCAGCCTGTCTTTTAGAAAAGTATGTTCTTGTTTGCAGGGTTTTACTGTATTCCTAACCTACCTTTATTAGCCCCAATGAACCCTAACTTACCCTAATTAGCCCTATGTTACCATAAATCTCCCTTCTGAAACTAATCCTAACCAGTAACGTATGAGACAGAACAACAAAACATTTGAATACCACTCGCTATCTAAACTGCGCTGTGGCCTGAAGTAAAAAGAAAAAAGAAACGATTTTTCAGCTCTGAAGAACACTACTCCATTCTTATATGAAACCGGATCAAAAATCATCTGTCGCTAAACAATCTCACAAATGTTTTGAATAAACTGAGGAAAAGGGTGTAAATACATAATGTTATAAATAAGCTTTGCACTCAGCTATCAAAATTTTCTTCATTTCTTTCAGTCCAACCTACCTTACTTCCCGAAATAGACCTTTTAGCTATTCTGAAAAAGAATGTGGATCGAACGATATTTCATCACAATTTGTAGAATTTTCGAATATGCACAATGGTGATCGAAGCTCCAACGCCATTCAATCGAACCTTTCGCATCAAAATGTATAAAAATATCGCTCGATCCAGGCTCTTTTGTAGAATAGCTAAAAGATCTATTGTTGCGGGAAGTAGCAGTCGTCGGAATTGAAAGTCACGAGTCTTTTTGTCCCAAATTCGCAACCTGCTCTTTCTGCAACAAGTTCTGGCCATAGGGTGGCTATGAAAGTTTCTTACGTTTGTGGCCATAGCAGGGCCACAATCATATTCAAAAATCTTTAATAAACGTGTTAAAAATTCTCCGCTTGCAAATAAAACCGTAGATCTTGTGGCGCCATCCTATTATGCTGCCTAAAATGTACTCGAAACACCAAATCAACACATAACAAGGGACTCGGGGTGAAGAAGTTTTCGGATACATTTGCTTTTGCCTTGACTGAAAAATACTAGTGCAGACTGATGCCTTTTCGTCCCTTGTTTCCCTGCGTTCTTTGATTTGCTGAGATCACTTGGTCAACAGGGACTCATAATATTACGCTTAGAAAGTGGGCCAACTTTTGGCCCGCGTAGAGTGATTCCGCATTTATCAATCAAATTGCTAGAATTCAGTTTTCAACCAATCAGGAGGCGCTATTCAGAAAGTTGTTATTGTTGCATTTAAAGAGCGGTTGATGAAGCCTGGAGTTCTCACAGCTTCGGTGCATCTATTTGCTTTTACAGAGGAAGATAACTGCTTGAAAGGTATGCATTTTGCGATTTGTAGGTCAAGACAACATCATTCTTTGCACTAAAACTTTGCTTTTCAATGTTTGAGCTCTTTAAACCAGATTTCAAAGCGATTTTGCTGAGTGTACGAGAACTGCCATTTGTTTGGGCCATTTTGAAAAAGTGGATCCAATGTTATGAGTCCCTTTTAACTAAGTGATATCAGCAAATCAAAGAACGCAGGGAAACAAGGGTCGGTAAGGCATACGTCTAATGCTAGTGTCCCAAACATTCTCGACTATGACTACAATTTCTTGTGTGAGACCTTAAACGAGTACATTGGAAGAAAAACATCTACTGTTTAAAACCAAACAAGGTTCTTGACAAAGAACAACATATTCTGTGGGCTACGGCTCTTTGCTCAAATGAGTTTCCAAATCTCCAATTTCCTTGTCGTCATCATCTATGTCTTTGTGTGAAAGATATCTGGATGAAACGCTTGCGCTGCTGAACGCAATTTCAAGGTCTTCAAATTCACAGATAATCTCTTTAAAAATTTAAGATCGTTGTTTCCTGTTGATAAACAGCGTTGGGTGCTTGTTGTGCCCTGGTGGCAAAGACAGGTGTTTCTCAAAAGAAGAACCCATAGATAATAGGGGATTATTTCGTAAAAATGGTATCAAGGATATTTCTAAACATCTGCCGTCTAAATATCATTCGTTTACTTAAGAAGGTCAACAGAAAACAACAGAAAAACAATGGAAGGGCTTTCACATCAAGATTTTCAAGTGAAAGCAGATAACTTCCAGCCCTTCAGCTAGAGAGCTAGAAGAAAGATTAGAAAACGTTTCACAACCTTTCAATGAACCAAAATTTGGAAAAAATATCCCCCTTTTGTACTCGAAGCAAACCCAGCAAAACGTTTTTCCAACATAACTATCGCAATTGGCCCATGCAACAATACATTTGAACCTTCAGAATTAGGATATACAAAAGCTCTCCAATGCATTAACAAGATACTTGGTTAACACCATGCATTTCCCCCTTCCTATGTACTTTCTACTTTTTCGTAAATTATAGCCTCGAATATTTTTCATATTCAATGGTGTAGTTTGAAATTGGTAAATTGTTATAACTATAGAATCATTTCAATTATCGTCAATAACTGAATTGTCGATAAACTGTTACAACTATATATAGGATAATTATCGACAAACTTGCAAAGAGCACTGGGTTCGAAAACAGTTAAGGTTCCTCCATGGCACCCTTGGCACCTCGCATTCTAGTTTAAATTGTATCAAACATAACATTAGGACAACGACGAACATAATTTTGAAGATCATTTCAGAGAAGACAAACCAATATCGTAGTTAAATCGACATTTCCAATTAGTTGAGACAAATCCGGTTGTAATGTTGTAAAGTATTAGACTTGGTCATGATTAATGAATGATCATGGCCAAGTCTAATACTTTACACTGGATTTGTCTTAACTAATTGGAAATGTCGATTTAACTACGATATTGGTTTGTCTGCTCTGAAATGATCTTCAAAATTATGTTCGCCGTGGTCCTAAGCGAGACTTTTGAGCATTCTACTGATAAATCGAGAGTTTATATTTTAGAATTACCTCTTTGGCGCTTCTCTGACCACGTTCGACTAGGACGGAAAACGTAAGTCTACCCTATGACCATACTTTGAAGACATCGAATCGACACTCAAACATTCATCTATAATACCTAAGCCTTGTTTAGGCCTTTGTAAACAGTGATTGTTCTGAGTTTAAAACAAAAAGTGACTTTAACATCAATCGATCGATCGATCGATCAATCAATCAATCATCTCAAGAAGTTACAACTTTAATAATAGAATTTTAGCATAGGAGGTGCTCTTTCCTCTAACAGCATATTAACTGAGAGAGCTCCTACTTCAGAGACTCCTCTCCATAAAAAATTCTATGCAATCCTGTCGTCACATTTGTCTTTTATGTTTGCCATCTTATATCCTGGCTAACTGTATGTTATATTAGAAAAATTTTTGGATGTAGTGGAATTCTAAAATCAAACTGAACTGCACTGAACTGAATTGAGCCACAATTTGAAGGCATCTAGTCTAGATTCTAACACTTATCTGTTATATTTCGGCCTTGTTTATCCTTTTGTAAACAATGATTGTACTGAGTCTAGAAGTTAGAACAGCCTTTAAACTACAAAAAGAACAGGTGCTTCCTTGGTTGGTTACTTTGATATATTTCATTGAATTCGACTTAATTGTTCGAAAACTGGGATGGCATTAGAAAAAATTAAACAGTTTGATTTCAGATTAACACCAATCATAGTTTGAGCACTATGGTCCTGTGGATTGTATGATAAACAATTTGGATTTGAAGAGAAGAGAATACAAAGACAACTTACGATTGCTCTATTCCAAGATGGGCATTTATGCTTGCATATCTTGCTGTTCCAGTTAGATTTTTATCCTCTCGGTAATGGATGTGTTGTTTAGTGCGTGCATCTCTGTACTTTTTTGCCAGTCCAAAATCAATCAGATATAGCTATGATACAAATGAAACTTGCTTTTTATAAGGCAATTCCAAGTTTGAAACTTCAAGATACTTTGCTAAATCATAGCGTGAAGCTAATGGTTTCAATACATAGTTGTTTCAATTATTTCCAAACACAAGATTATTGTTTTCACAAACTTTAGGAGACCCACTGCATTCCCTCTGTAAAGAAATAACAAAAATATATACCTCAATCTGGGACACAAACAATTTCAAGTATCTTATGACAAATAATTCGCTGTGATAATTATATGCTAAATGAAAAAGTCAGCATGAAGTTACTAAATTGAACTGCACATATTACCCATGCACTGCGATACTGACAGCAAACAGCTTCAAAGGAACAAGCTGAATACAACAGGCAATACACGGATGGCAAAAGTAAATTAGTCCAGTAAACGAAAGGCAAATTTTAGTCGAACCTAGAACAAATTGCAACAGAATTTTTTTTCATGGCAAACCATTCTACATCTGCTGCTAAATAGCATATCAAGTCTAAGAAAATCTAAGCTTCGGAAGACCATGAAATTGGATGTATTTTACCGGGTAATCCACGTCGTTCCATCTTTTACGATATAGTTTTGAAGTGGAACCAAAGCTTGTCGATTTCACAAATTTGTATTGAACGTGCCCAACGTATAAAATGCGGACCATTGGAAAGTTGGACCTTTGGTGTTGTTCTTCTGTAAAGATTCCGAAAAAATTGCATTTCGAACGAAAATAATGCAGAGATCTCAATTGTTTGGCTTGCTCTAGACGTTTTGGATATCAAATAGCACTACTGAAACTATCAATTCTCTCAAATATAATTTTAATTATAATTCTTCGCTTCAATCTCGATCTACTGGACTAAGATGAAGAAGCCACACCAACAAATTATTCAAGGGGGAAATGCTGCTGCAAAGGCTTGGATTGATGTAATGGGGAACGGGGACGGATCCAGCCTGCATTTGAAGAATGGGCAGCTGGCAGATAGGGCTCCCAAATTTCGGTAGAAAGTAGGCGCCCCGAAGTTGCACGGAAGTGTCGGACTACTGATTGAGAAAATTCATTAGTTTTCTACTAAAGAAATGTCTTGATTTGCATTTTTGCTCCACATTTAAGAAACTGCCTACCAACCCCTGTAAATTTCATCTGAGAGCGTAGCCTACGAGGAGACCCATTATTCAAAAGAAGAGAGGGTCCAAAACAAAGAGGAAAAGATTGCTACTACTGTTTCCAGATTTCTGGAACTTGATTTATATGTGACCTGTGTTGAGACACATTTCGCACATTATTTGAATAGGGGATTATAATGATTTACACTAATCATTCGGGCGACCATAGCAAGTTAGTGCTCCTTGTTTCATAGACTCTTTCTTCTTTTGATTAAGGGATTTGTTCATAGGCCATTGACAGCATGTTTCCTCCCGATTTAAAGCCAAAAACCACTTGCTCATGTAATTCGTACTGTTAACGTATGCCAACGGCAAAGGCCAACCCTAAAAGAATAATATCTTTCACTTATGAAAGCCAACAAGCCAATTTTTTTCTGAATTTTAAAGGACAGTATGTCCAATCATCACATGTTCCGGTAGTCCGCACTTTATATGATACCGGATTTCAATACCTTTTTATGAAATTGACCAACCTGGTTCCAAGGGCCAGCTTCCTACGTCAGTACTGACCCTGGTACCGGTCAGGTCCAATTCGCTATTTGATTGGCTATTCGATAACAAAAGGCTCACTAATTATTCCAACGAGTTATTGCTTGGCTTTGGCGAGAAATTGGTCAACTTTGGATCGCTGTCACGGGAAAACAGGACAAAGGACTGAAAAAAGGATTGTTGGTATACTTAAATGTCATGTATGTGCCCCAGTTGACAGAGTTTGAGCCCTATCCGTCAGCACATGCGGGAGAAATTAGCTATATTTGGTCATTTTGGGGACCATTCCTATTGATTCCTATTCAAAAATGGTCCTATTTCAAATGGTTATTGAGAAAAATATGCTTTACGTGTAGGGCTGATGAGGAGTTGAAAAGGGGTAATGGACCATGGAGATTTCGAATTTTGGGGTTTCAAGAAAGTTGAGGGTCATTATGACGTCATAGATGGGGGTCAAAGAAAAAAAAGTTTTTTTTGGACCTGAGGTTACGTTTGGAGTTGATGCTCAATGGTTGCTCAACCGATTTGAAGACGGAAAAAAGATTTCAAGAGACCGATCGTCTGGGAGTCGTTTGCCACCATTTGGGGTACGATACTGCCCCTGGGGGCTTTGTGAGGAGGGCTCAAAAATGGGGTAAAATTTTTGCCCGCGCCTTTTTGCGCGCTAACTCCATTTTGCGCCGGACAAACTCCTTCGGGATGTCAAAAATCGACGTAAAACCATATTCTTTACCCATGACTACTTTAATTTCCCATTTATTTCCAAAATTCAGAGAATAACGAATCATTCTTTTTCGGAAGCTGCGGTGAAAGTTTCTCAATTTTCCGACTTAGGCCCATTTTCACTCCAAAGAAATCGTGCTCGTTTTCCTATTAAATGCACTTGCTAACCTTAGATTATTGTCTAAATACCTTAAAAAGGGTTAAATAAAGGTCCTCAAAGAATTAGTTTTTAGTTTCTCGCATTATATACTGCTGCATCGGTCGAAGAAGATCAGTCATTTTTCGTCTCATTTTCATACTTCCTCCATTTTTGTGTGGACTTACTACGTAGTATGTTATGCATCAAAACCTGTTGGCATATATTTCATGCTGTTCAATTCATTTTGACTATAGAGATTATAAGAGAGTTTGTAATGAGTCTGCAAGTGACAATTTATGCAAAACAAAATGGCGCCCAAATGGCCACTTTTGCGGCAACCGGAACCAGGGCCGACATCGATGACCTAAGGAAGACAATGGCGGCCCTGGGAACGAGGTTGGAAATTGACAAGTTTTGTTTCCGCTTCGCAACTGTCGTGTATAACATGGAACAGAGAGGATTATTCTTAAAAAATATGTCAAATTTGGTGGTCTTCCGATGCTCTGATTTTCTTAGACTTTTAGTATGTTAACTAGCACTGTTTAAGCTATTAGATCCCGCAAAAATCATTTCTGTTGCAATTTGTTCTAGGTCAAACCCTAGATTTACTGGACTAAATTGGATGAGCCTTAGATAGGCCAAAGAAAAACACAATAGGCCAGCAACTTTGAATACAATAACTCTACAATAGCAACTGCTTGTGTATTTCATTTCGTAGATATCGTTAGAGGAGTGTCTCATTGAACATTTTGTAAATCCATGCCATCATCTAACTTTATATGCATGTGGCAAAGCAACAAAAAATGCAAAAATGGGGTGAGTGGCCAAGTGGCTTATACCGTCTTCGTCAGGTGACTGAAGTTAAGCTCGGTTGAATGAGGTCACACTCCAGATGGGTGACCTCAGAGGCCTGACCTCACAACTCACCTCGTCGTCCTTCGGAAGGGACGCTAAACTAGGGGTCCCATGCCTAGATGCGGCATGCACAGTGGGCCTAAATTAGCCTTCAGTAGCTACAAATCCTGACAAGCCCATTCAAAACAAATTGAAAACAAACAAAGTTACCTTATTGCAATGCCTTCCAATTCCCATGAGAAAATTATCAGGTTTGATATCTCTATGGATGAAATTTTTATTGTGCACATATTCTATCCTTCCAATCATCTGCAAAGCGAATTTCAGTTTTTACAGCAGCTACAGTATCAACGGAAAACTTTCGAATACAACATACTTTGCAACCGTTCTAAATACATAATCATCTGCAAAGAACTTCCACTGAAGCACCGTTCACACTGCTCTGTTTTTTGTACAAAAACGGAGAGAAAAACCATTTTTGCATAAAAACGCCACAAAACGGAGGTTTTCAAAAACGCTTTCACAAGTGGATATCCACAAAAACGGAGGTTTTTCAAAATGCATTTTGATAAGTGTGAACGGACAAAAACGAAGGTTATTGAAAACGCTATAGTATCCAACAATGAGCTTCCAAAGACCGGAGCAATGTGAATGCACAAAAACGGATGTTTTTCCCTCCGTTTTCGTACAAAAACGGAGTAATGTGAATGGGTAGCATTGATGCAACAAAAACGCATCATCACTAAAACGGAGCCGTCTGAACGGGGCCTGAGAGAACCTACAATGAAATCTTTAGATCACAGAAAAAGAGAGGACCAAAAATATCGACAATGCACATACATGAAAACAGAATATATGCATGCAGAGAAGCCCTAGATTGCTGGCACCATTCTCATGCAAATCTTGCTGCATGTGTTTTCCAGGACGGCACAAGATGGAATCTTCATGTTAATGACAATGGGAATGAAGAGTAGCCCCAGGTTGCTAAGTGATACTAACGGCATGCAAATTCATTGAATGTGCCAAATGTCCAAATACAGTAGAAAACCTCATAAAAGAACCTTCTTTTATAAGAACCTTGAGGCTGAAATTTAATCTTTAACTCCCTAAATAAGAACCCTCCAGAGGCTAAAACTAGGAGAGGTTCTTATATAACAGGTTTCATGTGTTCAGAATTCCTCAGAATTTTGAAGAATTCTTATATTCTGATCAGAATTGTCCAGTGGTACAAAGGATTGCATGATTTTTAAACAAGGATTCTAACCTGAAACTGTTCTCATGAAGTCAAAAGAATTCTTCAGAATTCTTATGCTGAAAAACAGCATTAATGTGTGCAAGGTATGTACTGTATACCCACTGTACTAGGCTCCTTTGTGCGGGTTTCTACTGTACAACACATAAACAACCATTCTGAATAAAGTCTTGAAGACGATCTTGCAATAGCTTGCAAAATTCTTGCAAAATGCAAAAAAAAAATACTCTCATTACATTCACAGGATTATGGCCCTAAAATTATTTAGAATTAACCAAATTATGAGTACCAATCTTTGAGGCAAAATGGCACTTTTCCATCAGACTATAGGTCAAGATAACCCACAGCTTGCTCGTACATACCAATAGGAGGCATTATTAATATCATCAAGGAATTGGCAAGCCTTGTTAGTCATAGCCTGGTGAATAAAATGAAATTCAATTCTTACTTGATCTGCCAGCATCAATACTG
Source organism: Aurelia sp. 3 sensu Dawson et al. (2005) (assembly GCA_964020215.1). Lineage (NCBI taxonomy): Eukaryota > Metazoa > Cnidaria > Scyphozoa > Semaeostomeae > Ulmaridae > Aurelia > Aurelia sp. 3 sensu Dawson et al. (2005). The sequence continues at coordinate 15,397,919 of OZ026585.1, forward strand.
TCTTCATTGTAAATCTCCTTGAGCAGAAATTAAAAAGGTCCTCCAAGCTAGGTCCAAGTAAATCCAGCACCATAACATTGTGATCTTTTTCTTGCCCAAACCATCTACAATGACATCAAGAACATGTATATAACTTTAGTGTGCATTGTTCTTGTATTCCCAGGGGGGGGGGGACTTGGTAGTTCAAGGTGATGTACCCATTGCAAAATTTACCTCTCGAAATATGCGATTTACTACCTCTTAAGGTCAACAAATTTTAAAATTTACTACCGCGTAGGGTTGTGAAAATTGATATGATAAGTTCGCGGAGATTTAAGAAAGTTTGATGAACTGAATTGTTGTTAGTAAGATTCTGTAACGACAGAAATCAACCAGTTATTCAGTCTCCTCACGTTATGCAAACCTATCAAAACAAATTTCTGATCAATGATGGACCATTGCATTGACCATACTGTCATATATTCACACTAGGAGAATGTCCTCCCATCCCAATCCTACCTTTACTTCTACACCTGTACTATTTCAAAGTAAATAGAAGTTATTTTCTTTCTCATGTCTATCATACAATAGCAGCATTGTTTCTGGAACAATCCACCTATTGTTATTGGTGCATACGGAAGCCAAAAGTTACTACCGCTTAGGCAAAAACTACTACCGCCAAGGGTTTTGGGCTTTGCAACATTTTGCAACAGATACGTCACCTTGAACTACCAAGTTCCCCCCCCCCCCCTGGACTTGTATTGGCCTTCTGTTGCTACACAATAACATTTTTTCAATTTAATGTTTGAAATGTCTGTTTCATCCAGCATACCTTGCACGTGCCATCTCTTGGTTGGCCTTTGTTGTCACCAAGAAACGGCACGTGCAAGGACTGCTGGATGAAACAGACCCTTTAATGATAAGTGTTTCTGGTCTGTGGAATTTACACAACCAATTAACTTAAAATTTCAATTCAACTTGAAAAAAATGCTTCAAATTATTGAAACAACATTCGTGGTTTGCTAAAAAAATGTCACTTTATTGGGCAAGGGTTGTTGTGCTCAAAGTTGTTTGAGAATAGGAGGTGTAAGATTTTGAAACCCTCCGCATGTCAACTGCATGAAAAATGATTTTCAAGGACTGCCTGCAAACATATGGCATTGTACAGCTTGTTGGGAGATCTGAATCAATGGGCTTCATACTATTCAAAGCTAAACCAAGTACACATGTTGTAAAAACACGGTTATAGATTCCACCACTCAACAGCAGTTGCTAGATCTGAAGAGTGGAATAGACTTGATAAAGGACAAATTTCTGAAAGGTACACCCAGCCAGTTTTATATTATTTTGCTTCGGACCAGACATTGATCACTTTATTCCTTTACCAACTAAAAATTGCCTCACTTAAAGGACCCCACATTTAAAGTCACTACAAATCTACTGTATAGAACTTTGGAAGAAAAACTTGATTTCTTGACTTCTTTCTCTCAATTAAATAGAAAGCAGAAATGGTGGTCCAGTTTAGATAAAGACAAGGCTGCAGAGGACAAATGCAAGACTGCATTGAAGGCATTGGTACAAGGTGAACAAACAGTATACTGTATATTACCTAATGTGGGGAATCCCAACTCCACCTTGAAGGATTTTGTAAACTTTTGACTCATACAAAAGTTGAGGATGTCTTGCTTTCACACTCTCTAATTTTGTTGCAACTTCCTGTGTATGGAGGAAATGAGTCCAAAAGTTAATATACAGCAAACTCACACTGTTAATTGAGAATAACAATGCATAAAATTTCCAAAATTTGCCTTAATTTTAGTCACATCTTTTGATTTTATTTACTTTGATTAGGTGACAAATGAACAATTGACTTCTTTCACTCTGATAAATCCTGAGATGTTTCACTTTCATTGTCACTAGTTTACTGGAGAGTTCCAAAGACATCAAAACATTAATGTAATCAAATTTGAATTTTTTATTGGTGCAAAAATATATGTGTAGACATACAGACATCCATGCAACAATCATCTGCAAATGCCGATGGCACTGCAAGTCAATTTAAAGTTAATCAATTGAGTTAAAAGATGAAATCTCATAGGTTTTGAAATACTGTTGCCTATTGTATCATAGGTTGTGAAATACTGGTCCCAATATGTATACATCATCAATCTTAACATCAATGTCAAAAAGCAAAACAGCCAACATGATTTATCCGTTGCCAAATCCTTTGGTCCTAACTGTAAATCTTTCATTTGTTATATTGAAAGGAAAAGTTGTCATTTTGTCACTTTATTGAAGACAATTTTTTACTAGAAAAAGCTCAAGATAATCCTCTTGAACATGTTGTGATGACATGGTATAATCCTCTGACTTGGCAGCCAGAACTGTCAGACCGAGTTGGTTTGATATCCGGTAGGACCCCATCACTTGAGACTCATGGCAAGGGGGTTGTGGACTCCATCAGGTCTGCTCTACTTCTGCGATTCCAGCACTTGGCGCCGAAAAAAGCAACTTCACCTTAAAGATACATGTCAATGTGAGGCTGTTGTGGAGTGTCAATGGCCTAAAAACAGGAAAATGTTAAGAGCACATTGCAGCACTGTTGATAACACCTCCAATACTGAAATGATGGCGGGTGTAAATATCAAGTTTATGCTTATCTGATCAAGAGTTGATATACACTTTCTTGTTAATTTCTGATGTGACATTCTGTTATGCAAAGTACTCCATCACAACTTTAGCCTGAACCCCCTCACCCGCATCATGCCATGATCAAAGGCCATGATGACCGACTAATTATTCAATGGCCCCTTAACTGATAAGACACCACACTAGTAGGTAAATTGATATATGGAATTAACTATACTCTAGCAATGTGTTACCTCTCCATTTGTCATGTTAACTGCAAGATAAATATCTCCAAATGATCCACTGCCAATCTTTCTTGACAGTTTATATTTGCCGCCAACGACAAATTCTGTTGTTTTTGAAGCACTGCTGCTACTGCTGCTTGCAGTTGCCATCTTGTATGTTTTAGAATTTTACCTTCAAATGAAATAGAGTAGAAATTAGAACAGTAACCTAGCACACCATGTCTGTGGTTGTCAAACGCTACTTGATAGTCCCTGAGAAACAGCAAGGCTTCAATAGGGGTTGTAGGAGCACGGGCAGAGGACAAAAAGATGCTTGGAGCATGGGAGCACAACCATCAAAATTGCAGCATAGGTTCCTTCACATCTTTGAAAAGGTTGATTTAAAATTGATGACCTATTTCTTTGAACTGAATGGCTTTAAAGAAATTTTAGTTATAATCTTACTGCTTGACTTTTTTGGAATTTTTAACATTTTCATAATTAGGGTGTTTTTCTTTAACCCTTTCACCCCTGGAAGGGCCATATGGCCCAACAGTATTCATTGAGAACTGCGAATTTTTCAGGGGGTAAAGCTTTTAGAATTTGAGTGATTTGAAAGGTTATCCACATTGCATCTATCTATTGCTTACTCAATCACTGATTATGATACCCCCTGGAAAATGACGTTCTACTTTAGGTTTTCCAGTTATGCTTAATTTTAGCCGGGTGTGAAAGGGTTAAGAATTCAGCAGAAATTTGAAAACAATTGAAACCATCATAATTTTTAAAGTTCTTTATGAAAAATGAAATAATTTTTACGAAACATCACTATGGATGTCTACAATATGGCATGACATCAAACAATAATCTTTCACTCTTCCGATTTACGATTTAGAAATTTATGACTTTTTGATTTATGATTTCACAATTAACGATTAAGAAGTCACAACTCAAATTAGTTGAGATATAAGATACATTTTAATTTTAGGAAATATCCAAGAGCTCTGAAAAGTTCAATGAATGGCAAAATAAGGGTCAGTAGCCAAGCATTCTTTCAAGCCATTCAAGCAAAGGAAATAGGTCACAGAAGTTTACATCCAGCTTTTTACACCAATTCACACTTTGTAACCTACAGTATGCTAAATATAGTGGCACTGGAGCTCACAAATCTTTGGGAAGATGAAAAAGCTGGGAAATACAAGTCCAGTTTGAAGGTCAGCATGGTAATTCTTAAAGGCCAACAAGGGAGTACCCCCCCCCCCTATTACAGCCTCTATATAGCTAACAAAACATGAAAACTAAGGAATTTCCCAAAACAAGAGATCTTTCAAAATAAGCTCCTGACATTTAGGTTTTCAAAACTACAAAATTCAGCAATGATGTATTATGTGGACATGTATGTATGTATATTGCCATGAATCAAAATTAAAAAATGAAAAATGCTATAAAACTACTGGAAAATAAATGGAAGGCTAATTACACATTGTGTACAAAATAATAAAAAGAAAAACAAACTAAGATTTGATATAAAAATCTAGCATAAAAACACCTTCCCCCAGTTTAAAATGGCTGGGATAGCATAAAAGGTCAATGTGACCTTGTTTTCATAATGGTCCCCCCAGAAGTGTCATTGAAAGAAAACTTTTCTTGAAAGAAAAGTGTAAAAAATGTAAATTCTACAAATGAATAAAGTTTAGAAATATCAACTGAATTACTTCCACCTGCAAATCACCTGTTTGTTGTCAACCAATGATAGAATATTTTCCTACTGTCAATATTTTAAAGAAACCAAAGTGACTGTACATGCAGGTTTTGAAGTAAACATTTTCAAAATAAATACTCCTTGCTGTAATTTGATAGAATGATTATATCAAAGCAGAAAAATTGAGAAATTTACATGGCTACTGTACGACGAGCATCAGCCTGCCTCTCAAATTCTGGAAAAAATTACATGTCCAAGGAATGATTTGGAACATAAGATAAAAAGTCACACTAGTATGCCTTAGGTCACTCTTACAACACTGATTCCCCCCCCCCCCCCCACCGCCAAGATGATTCCAATATTTTCAGACACAATTTATGGGATCCAGACTTGAAATTATTGCATGTGAAAAAATATTGGGGAAAAGGTTTAACTTTTGCTGAAACATTTGTACAACATCCATATCAAGTTGGAACCAAATTACTCCAGAAATTTAAAGACCAAGTGATTATCCCTATAGTGGTTAGGCTATGACACATGTCCTATTGTGGTTGGGAGGTAAAAAGCCGCCTCTACCTAATCCTCGACTGGTAGCAGGTAGAGCAGCATAATTAGGTGTGCTAGGAGCCTCTGGCATGTACAGTACTTTATGAAAATATAAAAATTATCCTCACATGAGCAATGATTATTGCTTACTCAGAATTATGCTTTGTGAGGTCAAGAAAAGCATCAAAAATTGGCCAATGTTGGGAAAACTGCAATAGAATTAAATCTGGAGCACAATTTCCATCTGATAGATTCATTAGATAATGCTACTCTGCAAAGGAAGTTTACAAAATATTGCAATTTTGCTAACTATTTTGGTGAAAATTGAAATTCAGGAATTTGCAATTTTGACAGGGTCAGTCCTAGAAAATTGTCTCCCTTTCCCTAATTTGTGAAATTACTTCAATGAAACTTTATGAGTAGGTGCACAATAGCTAGCAGCAAAAAGTAAAAAATTTTCATAGCCAAAATTATTCTCCCAGCAGAGTTATTAGAAGAAATCTACTGTGGGGGGGGGGGGGCTTGCCCACAACCATAAAGTATGGTTTAAAGATTGATTCACACGGGATTAAAGGCCCATCTCCACTTCATTCGGATTTTGGATTTTGCATCTGAATCTATTGTTCAGCATTCAGATGCAAACGTTTGCAAATCTCATCCAAACATTCGTATACAAATTTGACAAATTCAGAGGTTTTGATTTTCATCCAAATTTGGATTCCGAACAGAAAAGTCCTGTAAAAAAGAAGCCAATCATGATAATGCATCCAATAGAAAAAGAGACCTGCTACCGTTGTTCTTTCATGGCTCACACCATAAATAGATTCAAGTAATTCCATTGGCTGACTTCACAATTAGCGATCACCCGAACGTCATGAAAGAGTGGATTGAAATTGGAGGGTGATTGCTATTTGGAGATTGTTAATCGCTTGTGAAATCCCAAATCCAAATGAAGGGAAATGGGCCTTAAAACTGTGTCAGAATCAAGATCACTCATTTCAAACAACTGTACTGTGTGTACTATATGCCACTAATTACATATGAAACAAATAATAATTACCAATTTTTAAATTTGAAAATCAATACGAAAATTGATCCATAACAGTAAATAAATATTCTTCAATCTCCATACATCACACATTGTTACTGTACATGCCAAAGGATGTTGTTTTTCCTTATATAACTTTGGAGAAACACATGTTGTTCTCATCAGAAAGTGTACACACCTGTTTCTGATGTGAATGTAACTACCACACTGAAGTAATTAACATGATAATTACTCAGGAAACAAAAAAAAACACATGTAAGTTTCTAATATTAGAAGGCAGTCTATCACTGTAGAAACATACATTAGTACTGTACTGTACAGTACTATATGTAAATATATACATATATTGTGTTAGTATTTTGTTGTGCAAAGCATGGCCCATGCTCTCTCGACAAAATACTTACAGTACTTCAAAAATTAAACATGTTATCAATAAGTGCAAAAAAGGAACATATATAATATATATATAGGCCTATTCTCCTTCAAATAAACTGTTACATAGGTTTCCTATGGATCTTATCGCAAAAAACACTTTTGAGTACCAAAATAGAAATGTTGTTTCTCTTAAAAAGCTACAAAATGTTCCTCAGTCATCAAATTATACTTTCCGATGCTTTATTCCTTCATGTGCATTGTTTGACATACAACAATTTGCAACTTCTTTACGGAGGTCTCATCAGATCTCGATTCTTGCAATACTTGGGCCATCCAGCAGGTCCCAGAGTGATCAAATTTTGAATGTTTTTGTCTACCTATGTACCTTGCTTTGCTTTACACAGAATGTACCTACACTGGGACCCCCTTTGATGACTGCGGAAGATTTTGATACGTTGTGAAACAAATTAGGAGGATGGACACAAGATTGCGAGCGAGGACAAAACAGTTCATTGAATTTGGCTTGATGATTTCACTCCTTGGAACCTCCACATTACTTCATATTGAACTCTCGCATTCGAGCAATTATGAAGTGAAATGCAGAAGTCAGACACAATGCAGGAGAGGTGCAACAAATAACGCACAGAGGTACATATCATATGCAATTATCAATTTAAAAATTGTTAACTTTGTTCAGTTAACTGCCTGTGCTTCCTGTGGCTCCCCCAGATAATGCAGCACTCCATCATGATTCAAATGGACCTTGCAATTAACTGAGTAGGAGAGAAGATTTTCTTATTGCCCTGCTTTTGAATTGAAAGAAATATGTAAATGTTTCACATGCACATGACAGGGATTTGAAACAGTTTGAATTCACAATCAAGTGTTGACAATATGGAAAACAAAGCCCACATGTTATCAAAAATTGATTGAAGTATATGAAAATAATAACTAGAACTATCAAAATTTAAAAGATGGACACATCTTTGGGACACCTTGCATAACCTTGCACCTCATGACTCATGCTTCTGTGAACAGCACATAAGAAAACAGCTGACCATCACAACACAGTTTTTGAAATATCCATTTCACACACTTTTGAAGGGTTGTCTTGCTGCTACTCTTGCTTAGATGAAAAATTTTCCATGACTAATCATTCTTTAGTGTATTAGGAGGTAAAAAAGCTTCAAGTTAGCCCTTTCACATCAAAGAAATTATTACATATATATATATATATATCTACATATATGATACATCTTCTTTGGGTAGATAACTATTCTTCTTGCAATAAATACAGTAACTAATATATTATCAACTCTGAAAACATTTCTTTAACTTACATTAATCTTATTTTAGTCTTTACAGACCAATGACAGCCAGCAAAACTGCATATAGATTCCATGTTGTACTCCTAATTTATGTTGTACTCCTAAGGCTACAAGTCCATACTCTTGTTCAAATTAGATGGGTCACTGGTAATCTGGTAATATTTTTTTGCATGAAAATACTGCACACAAAATTGTTAGCTCCAGCAATTAATACTACAAATTTTACCCCAGATTACCCATTTTACCCAAGTAGACCCAACTGAAAATTTCATAAATTATAAGATTTGAGTTCAGAGCTACAAGTTTACTACCTGTGCCCTTGTGAATATTTCAAAGGAAGGTTTATGTTGTTGAAAACATAACTCAAATGTATCCCAAGTAATATGATAAAGGAAAAAAGTAAAGATAAAGCAAAACCATACTATGGATTCTCTATCAAAATAAATTGTTTCATAAATTTTCCTAACTGGAGTTCCTTGATTCTTTAGCAATCTTAGAGTAGAAGTGGAGTTTCTTAAAAGTGGTTTCTTATAAAATGCAATACATGTACACTCCTGGGAGGGTCAAAATGTGATACAGTATATATCAGTGTCTCTTGTTCTTGAAAATATAACATAAATTTTATAAATCTTATCAACCACCTAGTGCCAAGTATCTTAAGTGTCTGATGCACTTCCTAAATCTGGTTGGTCTTAAGGTTTCAATACATATTGAAAAGATTAAAGTGATCATATTTTTCTTAAGTTTCCCCTGAAGGGTGATGACTAATCAAATGCTGAATTTGATCCAGTGGGTTTCCTATTACAACAAACTTTTGTAACCTCTTGGTCTAATGATTTTGTTGTGCTTCAAAGTTGGGTTGATAATGGTAACATCAAATTCTCCAACTTGATTTTGGCTAACTTTGAAAACTGAAAAAGGTGATGTGAAGCAATTTTTCATTAACAAAAGCACCAATTTTTACTAACAAAAGGACCAGCACATTCATCACAAAGACCATTCAAATCATGAAACTGAGGCTGTTTTGGTGAAATGTTTTTCATCTTCCTGACAACGACACACACATTTTTGGCCCTGACAAACACTTCCACTTGGAATTATTTAGTTGATTACGAAATTATCATGAAAATAAAAACAAATCATACAGCAAGCCTAGTCAGGTGTTGAAACGACCAGCAATAGGTGTGAGAAGGCAGGGCGTTTGAAATTACAGCCGTCTCCCCATTACTTTTGCAAATCAGAAACTCGATTCGAAAGGATCGGCCATAAAAAAGGGCTCGCTCCAATGAATGCGTGCAAAGCGATACCCGGTTTCTTTCTGCTAAAATAACATTAATTTCGAGGCTAATAACGATACTTACTTCAAAGACGTCAGTTCAGCTGCCTCGGTATAATTGTTTGTTGTTTCCATCGCGTCGCGGTCCGGCTGCATTTATATCTCTTCCATCCATCGGCCCAAACCAAAGTTTTTGTAAACACTTACAACAACTCCAGGATTCATCACCGTTAGAAATAAAGCAGACACGAGACGGCAAATGATCAAAATAATGCAGATAGCGATAGATTTTACAAAGCGGCAAAAATGACGGCTTATCAATGCCTAAAATCAGGGTATGGCACACTGTGGATAACACGCTCGTAAGATTTTCAGGGCAAGCTTTCCCAGCGACGAAAGCTATCTAAATAACGGCACATAGAAAGGAATAATGATACCATACTCACCCCCAATTTTAAAACTTTTACATGGTATGTTTTCAATTGTATTTAGGCTAAAATGATGGCTTGCGACGGCTAAACTTGAATCATATTTTGTTCAGCCCGATCGTTCCGCCATTGCTCCAACTTGCTCTCTCACCAACACAACCGGACTTGGAGTGCATTGTGGGATTGCTTCAGGTGGTAGCAACTACGTCACAATGTTGTTGTGCCCGTGCCAAGAAGCAAAGGAGCGAGCATCTTTCCGAAATGGCTTTGGAGATTCTGGTTTATGACTTTGACGCTTTGACATTTCTGGAATGCCGACAAGAGCCCACCAGTCAGGAAGTACAAACACGAAGGCTAAAATCTTTACTTCATCGAAATTTATATTGTTTTTAAAGACAAGGGAAGCAATCCTCACAGTGTACACGAATAGTAGATTTTTTTATAAGAATGAAGCTCAACTCACAGGTTGCAAAAACATAAGAAACTTCAGTACTGGGAAAAATTAGTAGGAGCGGTCATTAAGTATCTACTATATGGGGTATTAATGATGTGTGGATGGGCCATGAAGAATGCTCCCATAAACTTTCAGGGGCTTCACAAAAATCAAGCGCTTATTGTGCCCCCATGAAAATTTACTGACAAAATGTTATCCAACTGTTGAAGTTAAGCAACGAACTGCAATTTCTTGCCAAATTGTTTTCCATTGCTCATTCTCACTTGACATTTGCAACTGCTTTTCTGCTCATTTCTTTCCTTCTCTTTATCATGTTTAATTTTACTGGCAAACCAATGCTAAATTCTCTATGTTTGAAAATACACAACAGGGAAAAATTAACGAGCCATTTTTTGCTAATTTTGTCACTCTCCTTCTGTTTTTATACGTAGATTCCAAAAATCAATCTTGTGTTGCAACATCATGTGACTTTCTTGAGACGTCACAATGTCGTTTGGGAAACCTGGAATTATCAAGTCAGCAAACTGTATCTACTTGCACGAAAATGATACCAAACTCTTATTTACACCATTTGATCGAGATTTCTTCTATCCAACGAATCCAAAAAAAAAAAATGCGCTAAGTTTGAAGTTTTAGAGAAAACACTTAAACTTTAACAATATCAACAACTTGACCAATATGGTAAATAAGTACCATACTTATTGTCCAGCCTCTTTTAAAACTTTTATCTCAGATGGGATTTTAGCGCATTTTAGATTGTTATAAAGAACAATTCTGAATAGAATGGTGAGCAGACCGAGTCTTTGCTGGTGATAAATTTGCTTGATGCTACCCAGTCAATAGATCGTATATTATGTATTATTGAAATGGTTCACCTTGATGACGATTGGACGGGATTTTAAAGTTGGTTTGCTGCAATTGAGTCAGTAGATTTTTTTGATATCACCTGGAAATGTTACCATCTTGGTGACAATGCAGGTGATATTAAAAGGACACCCTGTTGAGCGGCACTCCCGTCAATTCAAAGTAACCCCCGGGGTGGTAGGAGAGCAAACGTCTAGCTTTTTTCTAAGGTTTACGACTGGGCAAATTTGATCGAATTTGATGATGTCAAAACTTCAAACAAGGCAGGAAAAAGTTCCAATTTTTGAAAATTCATGGAATCAAGAGCCATTCACAGACTTGGCTGTTACAAATCCTATTTGAAAGTGAAAAGATCGAAGTATTTCTATGATTTTTCTTGCTGTCTTACAAACAGTGGAGTATCGCAAAATTTAACTTTACAAAGATTTCATGTTCATGGTTGCAAAATGACTGAAAAATAATCCAAAATATTGATCAAATTGTACAGGACTCTCCTTACACAGAACAATACGCAACAGAAGTTTCATCTCTTTCAAGAAATAGGATTCAAACAAGTTCTAAAAATTTTCAGTCCCATGGCAATGAATGTGTAGTTGATATCTCTCACCCGTGATAAATTGCATTTTCTTTGTTGATCTGTGTGAGGAGTCCTTTTTGATTTGATCAATGTTTCAGGTCAATTTTTAAGTCATTTTGCAACCATGAGATTGCCGATACTTCTGTTGCTGGTAAGTTAGCGAAAAAAATCACAAAGTTCTTTAATCTTTCAGCCATTCAAGTCCTTTTATTACTCTTAGTGCAGTATGTTCAAAAGTGAGAGCCTTTTTCTGGCTCACACGGTAGGAGAACTTTTTAGATTGCGAAGATTCTGAAATATGATATGATAAGAGTTCTTCTTCGGGATAAGAAATCACCGAAAATTTCTTTGGAGCGCAATCATTGAGAACAATTCATTCTGAAGAAATGGGTACTAACATTTTGCAAGAGTAACTTCAAAGTGTTGCAGAGCTTTCGACGCTTATACCAGGCGGTAAATGCTCAGAGGTGATAATGGAGTTCACACAGGAATGTTGGCAAGATACATGACTGTTTTCAAATTAAGTCAGGTGGTCGCCACGTGACAGGCGCGATAAGTGATGAAGTTGAAACACAATTGTTTTCGATTTGTTTTGTTTCAAATTCATTATTTCGTTGTTTGATAGCAAATAGAGATGACACGTTTTACGATGGATAATGGATTACGTGTAAAGTGTCAGTTTTTTGCCTTTGTTGGAGGCATCAGTAAACTGGAACGGATAACGTACCAAAAAGTACCAAGGAATATTAGTTGCCCAAAGGAAGGGGTTCTAAATTCGGCAAGTTTTATCTCAATATCTTATCAATATTTCGGGGCCAGCCAAGCCAATTACGAATTTCTCCCCCCGTGGATCTGTTAGCATTGGAAGATGTTGTTCCTTTGTTCCTTGTTGTTGCAATGTTGTTTATATGTTGTTGTTGAAAAAATGTTGATCAATTAGGAAAATCTCTGCTTTCCTTTCCCATGGTGGAAAAGGTGTATCAGAGACGTTCAAGAGAGAAGCAGATGAAAGCCCCCCCCCCTTGCCAGCCCCCCATACGAAATCGATGATTCCAGATTTCACAAAACAAATGACGAAAGGAACTCATCCTCCTCCACAGCGATTGTGACGCCGACACTTGAAACTTGAGCAAACTGGAGCTGATATCCCATGATGCGCCTCTTTCCCGCCCCAAAACAGACAAGTAGGCAGTCGGGATTTGCAAAGAAGCAACCACTGCTAGCGAGAAAGACCGTGATCCTTGCCAGTTCCTTCGGCAATAATCCGTCTGTCACGAGAAGCATGAAGATCACTAAAAGCCAGGCATGCCAAATCCTTGGTGTATCAGAGGGTAAGACATTTTCGTAGCTAGTTTTCCCGAACTCAAACACAACTTGCAAAAGCAATCACGTCACGGTGACTAGATCAAGTTGGCCTATTATTTAGGCCAGGTCGACCTGTCAGTAATTTTATACCGAGGTGCCTTGGTATTGTGGCAGCATGATATAGATTAAGATGCCGTCGGTTTAAAAGGGATTACCGACGTCGTAGGAGTATAAAAATAAAAGAGAACATCTATCTAATCCAGTCAACGTGAAATTTTGCTTTTGAAAAGATTTAAACAGCACGATTTTGTTGCTGCCTATTATTTTAAAAGTGGCACTTAGCTTTGGAATGATGTAGTGACACTTGGATTTACACACCTAGCGTTGTGATATGGTTGATGCTGTCATAGCAATTTCTACTTGGTGTTAGAGCCAGTCAAAGAATTCTACAAAACTGAGTTTTATCGACTACAAAACTGAGTTTTGTCAAGGAAGCATTGAGGGAATTCCCCAATGCAAAGAATATTTTCATGAATATTCTATTAAGTCAAAGCTGAGGTTAAGGTTTCCGAGAAATTATATAAATAGATGGTGAATGAAAATCCCTGGCTGTATTGTAGGTATTCACCAATTAACTTGATAGTTGCTTGTATTACTATCCTGGTTGATCTTGGTTGATCTGTTTCCGGCTGATATAGAATGTAGGTGATGTGCATGGCACAAAAATAGTGTACAAGTTGGTGCACAACCTCAAACTTTTGGTTCAGGTGCACACAAGATATTTCATTATTTTGTTATTTGCCAAATTTTTAACTATATCAGTCTTGATAAAATTATTTCTTTCATCAGTCTTGACGAAATCATGATGAAATTACAGTATGGAACACTTTTTTCTAATTATTGAAAGATCTGGTATTTCAAACTGGCCTCCTTATAGTACAAGGCCTTACTAGTTACAGTAGTTTGCTGGGGAAAATAGCATTTTGTGAATAACCAATCATTTTGGATACTGTAAAGAAGTACTTTTAAAGTGAATAAATGATTCTGTTCTGTTATCAGTTACATTTAAGAAATTAGCAAGCAAATTATTTTAACTGGTATGTGAACATGTCTGCCCGAGATCAATAGTTAATTTCAGCCTTGAGGAAGGTAAAGATTTAAGAATCGTGAAGGGAAGTGGTCACATTTCGTAGCCAAAGCAGAGTGTGGCCCTGCCCCCTAAAGTTTCCTGGAGCTCTGCCCTCAGCAGGCCTTTTTGTAAGGAAATTTCCACCAGGGCTTCTTATCACCCATGTAGATAAGACGGTGAGGGCGATCACCCCTATAAGATATTCTTGTGCTTATGCTTTGTTTATTGACTGGCAGTGAAACCTTTAAAAACCTTGCTCTTGCAAGGAGGACTGCCTTCCTTTACCAGACTTTTGAGGAGAGGAATCAGTCTACTCAAACTTAGCTATAAACTTTTTTGTTCCAAAGCTGTGAAAGATTTTTTTCCATTTGTTTGTAATTTTCTTCCACCTTGCTCCGCTATTTTGCAAAAGTTAAGAAAGGGTCAAATCCCATAATATAGTCAAATCAGTTAGGCCAACAAATTTTCCATTGTCCCATTTAATTGAGTTTGAAGCTTCCACAAAAGTCAGTAACAGATCAAAGAAAGCGATTAGAGCAGCAGACGTAGCCGAAACGAAAACAACTGAGTCTCTTTTAACTTGTAGCAGTCCTGTCCTACTCTAAAGACCAGAGGAAGGCTTCAAAAAGTTACATTGAAGAAATGTTTTGCAACAAAGTTAGATTATTGTAGCATTTTTCATCTTATTGTCGCACCCGGAAAGCAAGGTAGGTGTGGGCCCACGAGGAAGGATCTCTATTCCAAACTGTGTTTTTGTACTGATAACAACTACATATTTATTCATTTTTTTCCGTTATACCAGCACCTCTAAGGGGACCATTATGGAAATAAGGTCAGCTTGACCCTTTAATGCTATCTCTGCCACGTAATTAGGGATGTTTTTATTTTACGTTTTTAACCTTAAAGTATCTATTTTTTATATTCATCATAATAGCTTGTATATATTTTCATGTGGCAAATGATACATACATATTGAAAACCATCGCAAAATACTGCAAGGAAAATGTGAAATGATTATTGAGGACCAGTATTTCCTTTGCATTATGTAATTCTTTAAAAGTTTCTTGTCAAAATCATTTTGACTAGACTGATTGCATATTCGTAGTTATCGCTATTGATAGACTGATGGAGGCTCATACTACGACTTATGGACTTTGATACTAAAATTTGGGATGAAGTTTTCCCCTATCGATTTCATAACTAGATATGGAAACATAGTAACACTGTACGAACACCAGGCAATGGAGGATGGGCCTAATAAGTTGCCGCCTCAAACCTACAATGTTAAAACAACTCAGAATTCAAGTTTACATTGGTAATAGCCATGAACAAAAGCCACAATCTATACAAATGTTTCCTCAATTCAAGAAACAACAAACCTTTCATTGTGCAGGGGTTCCTCATTTTTAAGGCCAATTAGCTTCCATGAACTTCACTGCAGCATTGAGAATTTCCAACTGTCGAGGGTCACTTGCCTCGCTTCCGAGACTACATTGCAGCCTCGTTCCAAAGGGCACACGGAAACGTGTGCATCTCCGTCTCAAAAATTTATATCAAAGTCCATCAGGCCCAGATTGAGCAAAAATAAGAAATATTGTTGTTGTTGTTATTGTTGTTGTTGTCGTTGTTGCTATTTTTGTGATATCTAGGACTATGTTGTGAGGCTATCAAAGTCATTTTGCCTAGATAAATCGTAAAACATGATATCTAGAGTTTCGTTTTGGTTCTCTACATCTTGTTTGCTTCACTGTGGTCGGTCTTGAAAGGGGTTAATTCTTTTGTAAAGAACTTGAAGTGCTACTTGGTAATCGTATGAACACAGAGTGATGACTGAACGAAGTTCGTTTTGAGAATCTACAGTATATACAAAAGTTTCTCCTGAGCATTGGGCGAAATACATTTTCACGAGGGTGATTAATAGCCCGTGTAAACAATTTTGCAAGGGCGCTGGCAAGGGAAGGGCTATCGCCAATGTTAAACAAATAGGCCTGGCCCCTAGACCCTACTAGTTGCTCACTCTGCTCACCAGTTACATAGCCCTGACCTTCGGTTGTGCTGTGCTGTGCACAAAAATCCTACATTCCATGCCGGGTTTCAGGTGTGGGGAAGTGTAGGGATAGATGCAATTACAGTTTGCTACATCAGTATATATTTACTTATTTGAAATTTAAGTGCATCTTGAAAGAAGTGTCCAACTTAAAACTGTTGGTAATTTACCAGAATACCAAAATGTGATTTATTTTCAGTTTGGAAGGGTATATACAGTATGTAAGTCATAATAATTTGCTGACTAAAGTGAGGATATGATCTATGTGGGAAAAATGGGTTGGCTAGGGGGAAAAGGTAATATCTGCTGGGAACAGTAGACTTGGAACTGATAAATCAACATTCACTGTGTCAAGGAGGATAAGGAAAACTCTGAACAAAGCTTTTGCAATTTTATCCAAAGTTTTCACCTTACCCATTTTACCCCAAACTCCCCCATTTGACCCCAGCAGACCTTATGTTTTTTGGGAATCTGGAATCACTGTTTTTTTGAAGTGGATCCGGGAATTGCCGTATTTTTCAAGCAATTTGGTAATAGCTTTGTGGAAGCAAGATTAGGCCCAGATTGGCATTTTTGTGTTAGATCGGTTTTACTAAACTATGGAATCAGCCAAAACGACCCAAAACGAGCCATAACTACCCAAAACGACGCAAAACGAGCCATAACGACCCAAAACGAGCCAAAATGACCCAGAACAACCCAAAAACGGCCCAAACTGATTCAATCAGTGAGCTGGAGTGTGGGTCTGCATGAATTTCAGCGACAGGGACAACAGCAGTGATCATATGGAAACAACTCAAGCACTCCCATTGCTCGCATCGTTCGTGTTGCCAGAAAACTTATAAGAGACGGGGAAGACAGGAACAGTCCTGTGGAAACCAGGCTTTTTTCAACGATGGCTTAACCTCGCACAGCAGGAATCATTCCAGTCTGGGGTTTTTATATCTACCCTGTTGCTATAACGTGTGAGGTGTGCTTTCCCCAGTAGACAAAATGTGTGAAGTAGTTATTTGTTCATTAACCTTGAAAACAATGATATCTATCAAGGGATTATCCCACGATTTGAATGGTCCACAGTTGGGTTCAGCCGGGCTCAGGTGGGCTTTACTGTCAAAAGTTATGCTGGCCTAGGCCTATTTATAGTCAATGATATAGTTTCTTTTGATTATCAAAACGAGACACAGAACAGAGAGATGTGCAGAGAGAGAGGAGAAGATGAGAGGGTTGGAATGCAATAGCCTAAAATACCAGCCTCTGCTAACGATTTTATTGGTCATTGGCTTTGAGCCACCCTGAATCATTTTGGCTCTTTTTCGCTTAGTTCTGGGTCATTTTGGCTCGTTATTGGGTTGTTCTGGGTAATTTTGGGTCGTTCTGCTTCGTTTTGGATCGTTTTGGCTTGTTTTGGCTCGTTTTGGGTCGTTTTGGATCGTTTTGGCTTGTTTTGGGTCGTTTTGGCTGATTCCATAGTTTAGTAAAACCGGTGTTAGATTGGGTAGATTCCACTTCAATCTCATTTGTTGTGCCTCACATTAGCAAGAAAATACAGATTCGATCTTACATAAAAATCCTACCATGACCTTCTCTAGGTTAAAGTTCGCTCATTTTGTAACTGAAATTAGTCTGTGAAAGCCAACCTCAGAGGGTTGAAGATTAAACTTGTCTGTATTCAAGAAAGATACCATATTTTATCAATTAATCTTTTTTGATAAATGCAGTTCCAAATAATCTATATCCTTTTGAAATTTTCAATGTTTTCTGGGAAAGGCCCCTCCAGTGGGTTGTTGTAAGGCAAATTCTCTAAAAGTAGGTGCTCTCAGATGATCTAGGTTGTGGTCATGGAAAATTTTGTTGGTGTGGTCATGGAAAATGTTGTTGGAACACCCCAGACCCCCATCATCACTCACTGTGCTTGCATGTGGCTGGCCCCCTGCCCCAATATGAATTTTGGTCCGATGGGTCTTGGGGCATGCAAGGAATTTATGAAATGCCTAATAAACATTTGCAAAAGATGAAAATAACATTGAAATGAATGATGATTCTAGCCAGAAGCAGAGAACAGTCAGAGAGAGCATGCTTCTGGGCACCACCAAACATCATGCAAATGATGAAGTCATGCTTTGATGTATACCATTGGATGAAAAGTTGGAGTTCATCAAAATGTTGTGCCAGAAATCGGGAATTGGGCTAAAATGTAGTGAGAATTCTGGAATGAGAGAGCCTATTGGATACCCTCTTCTTCTTCTTCTTAGGTGCTCAACTCCAGGGTTAGTTAGGGTTAGGGCATGGGTACCCTCTAAAATGGATATATCCCTTCAGTGTGCCACTTTTGGTACAGTAGATTTTTGATCATATTCTGGGTTCATGTAGACTTGCAACAAGTCTCGCTCTTGATCAATAAACAAACGAGAGGAGGAAAAGGGAAGAGAACAGGGAAGGGAAGGAGAGCGAGACTTGTGGACTACGTGTTCCGAAAACGAGACCGGTCAAGATCTTGACCAGCGGCTCTCTTTCATGTTAGCGGAAGAGCCAATAAAACTTGAGAAGGCAAATAGTGAGCCTCGTTTTCGGAACGCATAGTCCACAAGGATCACTCTCCTTCCCTTATCTCTTCCCTTCTCTTCTCCCCTCCCGTTTGTTTATTGATCATGGGCAAGACTCCCCTCCTGTTTGTTTATTGATCATGGGCGAGACTTGGAGCTCTCCTTCCCTTATCTCTTCCCTTCTCTTCTTCTCCCCTCCCGTTTGTTTATTGATCATGGGCGAGACTTGGAGCAAGTCCAGGGTTCATGTAACACACTAAAAACCTGCATATAAGAAACTCACAAGAATCTGCAGGCTGACTTTTCTAAATTCATTTACCAAAATATGAGAAACTGGTAAGCCTGAATTTTTCCAGTTTCTTTTATAAGTTGGACAGTTTTGTGGAAATCGCAGTTTAATCAAGAACCGAAGGATGAGGCAAGCGACGACAATCATTGTGTTCAACTTCATAATTAGAGACATTGCATGTTAGCTATATTTTGACAAATCCAGTACAAATCCAGTGAGACAAATTCGAGGTTACGACATTTCCAGTTAAGATAAAAAATTAATTAATTAATTAATTAGACGTAAACATGTTTTATTTGTAATTCGAACGTTTCGAACCAACTAGGTTCATCTTCAGCGAATCTAGCTGATAATGAGTGGCAATTTAAACCAAGAGACAAACAAACTAAAAGACGAGGTAAACAAGCGTGAGCTACATTTTCTACGCACAGGGGACCCGAGGCCTGAGCCTCAGGTGGATAAAGTGGCGAACAAACTCAGAGGAGAACCAGGGGAATAGACGACTGTTGGGAATTGAGTTCTGGTCGATCCCGTAGAATTAAAAGGCTTTCATGAATGAGTAAATCAAACTCATTGTTGGCTCTGTCCAGAATGGAGAAATCTTTTATAAGTTCTTGGTGTTGAACAAATACTTGCCAAACAAAGTAACTGTAAGAAGAATAATTTTCCAGTAACAATCTACCGGGTGAGCCAGAAAAAAGTTCCCACTTTTGAAAATTTATAGCACCAAGACTACTTCACGGATTTGAATCATTCAAATTTTAGTTAAAAGCCAAAAGATCAAAGTATTTCTGTGATTTTTCTCGCTGTCCTACCAGCACTACAAATGTAGGTTAATTCAACTTTACAAAAATTTCATGGTTGCAAAATGACTGAAAAATGGCCTAAAACATCGATCAATTCATAAATGGCTTCTCGCACAGAATAATGAAGGAAATGCAACTTCTCATGGGTGAGAGATATCCTCTGGGCATTAATTGCCTTGGGATTGAAAATCTTTTGTATTTGTTTGAGAATCGAATTCTTGTAACTCTTGAGGGAGGTGGAACGCCCATGGCCTATTGTTCGATTTGAATAGAGTCGTTACGATTTGATCAATGTTTTTGGCCCTTTTTCCGTCATTTTGCAACCATGAAATTTTTATAAAGTTGATTTTACCAATTCTCTAGTCCTGGTAGGACTGCGAGAAAAATCACAAAAATACTTTGATCTTTCGACTTTTAACTAGAATTTGAATAATTCAAATCAGTGAAGTAGTCTCAGTGCTATGAATTTTCAAAAGTGGGAACTTTTTTCTGGCTCACCCGGTAGCTTTCAACCTATCAAATTCAAGAATTACATTTTTACAGTTTGTAGTACTTTGAATACTGAGTGAGAGAATTTGGTTTTTGAAGCACATGGTACAGAGCCTTTAGTAAGGATGCCGCATTTTTGTCATCCATGAAAATCTTATCTTTCTAGGTTGGTCCTACTATTTTATCAGAGTTTTGTACAAGAAATTCATCATCCTTTTCCCAAAATTTATTTGGCTTATAAGAAACTCAAAAGCTTGATAAAAAGAGTTTCTTTTGAACCTTTCCACAATAAAAGAGTTTATGAATGGAGAATCTTGATGATAAGTTGAAGGAACTAGAAGAAAGGTCTCATAACAGTCATTCCCATCTTATTTCCAGTTTTATTTCATGCTCATTTTTTCAGCTGAAAACATGAGACCTCTAAATTCGTCACAGTGAGGACAAAAGTAGATAGAAGAGTTGTACTATGCTTTATGTAAAGGAGTCATGAATGTTTTACTTGGCCTATCCTTGGTTGCTACTTGAAGTGCATAACATCCTTGTGCACCTTGGTACTGTTTTTTGCCTAAGGATTCTTGAGAAACCTTTTCAAAAGTTTGTTTTGAAAGGGTCAGTCTATCATGCTTCTTACAAATTGTTCTCATAAACTCTTTGAGAATTTAGGTGATGTTCTTTATAGATGTACATTAAGGCAAAACTGTCAGCTAGTTTGTGCCAGGGACAAGGAACTTCAGTGCTTCCAAAGTCCCATGCAAGAAAAATAATCAAACAGTGCGATTGATGATCAGACTATCTCCAGTTTGCACCTTTGCCTTTGCCAAAAAATGATGGAAAATGTTGATCTTGAACTTATTATAATCTCAAACATGCATTTTCTTCATAGCCTATCAAACAATTTTGCTTCAAACAATTTTGCTTTTAATGGTTATGCCTTAAAGTTGATGAAATTGAGTTTAAGATAGGCAGATCCCAGAGGCAGATGCAAGGGGATGCGATGGTCCCAGTGTTGGTTGGAACAAAGGTCTTTTATTTTGAAACAATATAGATAAACAATGCATTTTACTGAAACAATAACTTCACCCCCAGTATTTGACAAAGTGCCCACCACTGGCAAATCCCACTGGTAAGACTAAGCAAAGAAATAT
Source organism: Aurelia sp. 3 sensu Dawson et al. (2005) (assembly GCA_964020215.1). Lineage (NCBI taxonomy): Eukaryota > Metazoa > Cnidaria > Scyphozoa > Semaeostomeae > Ulmaridae > Aurelia > Aurelia sp. 3 sensu Dawson et al. (2005). The sequence goes on from OZ026585.1 coordinate 15,419,101, forward strand.
CAATTTTGTTTCAGTGAGAAGCAACAGTCTGTGAGTGCTGCATATACTCACAAAAGTGGTTTCCAAATATTTTCATACATTTTGTTTCATGTTTCCATTGCTTAAAGTGCCCAAAAACCCAGAGATTTTTATCCTCAATTATGAAAGATGCTGTTGAGCTGAGTTGAAATCTGAAAACGGAATTGAATTCCGATGCATGGTTCCGGAGTTACGCCCCACCAAGATTGATAAATTACAGTAACTTATAAGACCATTAACAACAAAAGTGATGCAGTTGCCCTTGGGTGATTATTATTAAGTTTGAATATTTCCTTCATTAGGTGCCTCTGAAGAAGAGATCAGAAGAAGCTATAAGGATCTTGCAAGAAAATGGCATCCAGATAAGCAAGATGGGAGTATTGGGAGTGATGAAGCCACTGAGGTACTACTTAAGTTTAATTTCAAACAAACATGGTTTTTGGGGGCAAGTGCAGCATGAAATTGAAGGGGACAACTTGCAGAGGGAGCACTGGACATATAATAGAATGTACAGTAATTGCATCTGAGGTGTGTGAATGAGTTATGGACTCTAGTCAAAGAAAGTTCTTTGGCTCTTCTGCAAAATAATACTTGGATTGTATATTTTCCCTAACATTCTGATTGAAGCAGTTAAAAACTACGTCTTAGCGGCGCAGTGAGAAACATACTTCTTACAAAAATTGGAAAAGTTTCATCTTGAAGGAGGGCCAGTTGCTCACTACGTCCACCACTTGCACTGGCACAGCACTGTCCCTTCATTAAAGGGAACACACTATACGCATACATACAGTAATTGGCTGCGAGCAACAAGGCTCAGGCTGTCCTAGACTTATTACATGAGCCCTTGTTTTCGCTCCATTTACCCCAACGATACCCCAACAATACCCATTCCGCTTCAACGAAGTTTTAGCAGAATGACCATAACAGTAAATAAAAATTCAATTCAATGGAGCAAAACTTAGCCGAAAGTCATCAGTCTGAGGCTGTCCATCAATTTTTAACCAATCACAAGAATGCTATTTACCATTTCACGTGATCACTTTCATTGCAGCTGGCATGCAACAGGTAATCAGTGATTGTGGAATCTGTTGCTTCTTCCCTTGCCAAGGGACGGAAAAGAGAAATTAAAATGAGTCCTAGATTGAGCAGTGAGGGGGATGTCAGTATAGCTTCATTGTGTAGATACATACGTATTTTATTTGATAAGCATAGGTCTTTCTAAAATGACAGTTTAAAGATGATGTGGACCTGCAATTGAACAAAAAGTAATGTTCTACTGTACCGGGTAAGCCAGAAAAATGTTCCCACTTTTGAAAATTCATAACGCCAAGGCTACCTCACGGATTTGAATCATTCAAATTCTAGTTAAAAGCCGACAGATCAAAGTAATTTTGTCATTTTTCTCGCTGTCCTACCAGCGCTACAAATATAGGTAAATTCAACTTTACAAAAATTTCATGGTTGATTGATTTCTGAAAAATGGCCCAAAACATCAATCAATTCATAAATGACCTCTCGCACAGAATAATGAAGGAAATGCAACTTCTCATGGCTGAGAGATATCGTCTAGGGATTAATTTCCTTGGCATTGAAAATCTTTTCATATTTGTTTGAAAATTGATGTGTTATAACTCTTGAGGGAGGTGAAACGCCCATGGCCTATTGTTAGATTTGAATAGAATCCTTACGATTTGATCAATGTTTCAGGCCCTTTTTCCGTCATTTTGCAACCATGAAAGTTTTATAAAGTTGAATTTACCAGTACTTCTAGTGCTGGTAGGACAGTGAGAAAAATCACGAAAATACTTTGATCTTTCGACTTTTAACTAGAATTTGAATGATTCAAATCCGTGTAGTAGTCTTGGCGTTATGGATTTTCAAAAGTGGGAATTTTTTCTGGCTCACCCGCTATGTATAGAAAATGAAAACTATTTGTTGTCACACTCAGTTCACAGTTATCTGTAAAATCTATTTTTAGATTTTAGAAATATTAAAGTCTTTAGCCTTATTTAGCACCATACTTAAGTAATCAAACTAAATTGAATTTATAACATATGAGTTTTTACTGAGACTTTTATTAAAATCCTTATAACTTTGTATTTTCTTCAAGTTTTGTGGCAGTGCATTCCATAGTACACAGTAGCTACACTATGCTTGAATGATTTCTTCCGGCATGCAGTCTTTGGCCTGTTACAGTAATGTTTATTTTTAGATTATGCCTCACGGTATGATGCCTCTATTTCTTAGTAATGAGGCTGTTGATCTTTTCAGGGTAGTGAGCAAAGCAAGCTTTAGATATGGGGCAAATGACATTTCCCTTGTGGATATGACTGTACTGTAGATTGGATTACAAAGCTGGTTTTCCATGTAGTAGGTCGCTAGTTTATTGCAATCAATTATATCTTTATAAAATACGACTTTGTAGTCGAAAAATGATATTACACAACGTTTCGAGCATTACTCTTCATCACGTGTCACCTGATGTTATTACACAACTTTTTCGAGCATTACTCTTACTCTTTACATTTGTTTACTTACAGAAATTCCAAGAGGTTTCTGCTGCATATAAAAAATTGACAAGCAATGAGAAAGACTACGATGATGATGATGGGATGACTTTGGTAAACCAATTATGATTTATATTTACGTTATTTTCTACCATGTTATGCAAACAAGTTGTCTTCATTGGCAGTTTGATTTATGTTCTTATGGACTTTCCAGTTGCAGAATGATCACACTTTTCTAAGAGTTACCTAGAATACACATACTTTGAGAACAAACTACTTATAAAAAACACAACTCTCAGGTCATCAAAAAATTAAGAACCTCCAGTAATGGGAAAATATAACTTGTAAGTTATTTTGATGAAGGAAATCCTTAGATATTTTTACTTGATTTTCACTTGTTTCCTGTATCATATCACTCTAAAGGTAATTGAATGATGTCCAAACATTCGAAAGGCTTGAAAAAACCTTGTTTTGAATTTTGACAAGGGCACTGGTTGTGAGCTTGAAAATTGTTATGCAGTAAAACCTTTAAGAATCTCGTAAGTAACTCTGAGTACTCGAAGTCTAATAATTTTAAAAAACTTTCAATGCTGACCCAAATTCTTAGACTGCGAACACACGATGTCGGCATATTTTGAAAGCGATGAAAAATGTGACGGTGGCAAAATTTTAGCTAGCGTTCACACGATACCGGAACAATTTGAAAACGGTAGGAAGTTTGACGGTAACAAACTCGTTGCAAGATTTTGAAATGATCAGTCTCATTCCGACAGCGTCGAAAAATGTTTTCAAGGCTTTCGAGTGTTCACACGATGCCATTTTCAAACAATGCTGGCTGAGTTCCGTTTTCAAAATTTACCGTTTTCAAAATCTGCCGGCAAAAAAATGTGCCGTTTTCGTGTGAACGGGAGGCCTATCCGTCACATTTTTCGCCGTTTTCAAAATGTGCCGGCATCGTGTGAATGCAGTCTTAATTTTTTAGATAAAAATATGTGTAATGGATGTGGCTAGGGGTGTTGCCAGACCTAAAAATGAGGGTTAGCTTGGTAAATTCTGAAAGGTAAACACAGCAATTTTTACACTAATGAATATGCTTCTCTGAGAAAACTTGGGTGCACAGTCCACCCCATAGTGACACCCTTGAGGCTGTGGCAAAAAGTTGTTATGCCCTTTTGTGAAAACTCGCTGACACATAGGCTTCAAGTCTTAAAGACGTAATATACCGGGTGAGTCAGAAGAAAACGCCCGGCGTTTGAAAGCCTACTGCTCCCTGAGTATATAAGCAATGAGATTTTGCAATACCTGATTGAATAGCTAACGTGTTCAATTATTTGTAGAAATTTTTCTGGCTAAAATCGGCCACTCCGTTCAGATTCTGTAAGCGATTTTCTGAAATAGATCCCTTTGAGAAACCTTAAAAAACGTGCTAAAATCACAAGCAAGAATCCTTAATGTGTTTACCTCACAACGATGACGTTCAGCGCGCATTAGCACGTGCTTTCCTTTTGGTGGGTTTAAAAGTTTTCCCTCTGGTGTGAATAACTTATTCAGGGGGATTCCATTCTCCCATGAGGACAAAATAAATGAACACACCCAAGAGTTGCTAGGACGGAGAACAAAGGGGAATCTTGCTTGTTGTTTTCACTTGCATTTACAGGTTTTCGAAAGGGGCTTTCTGCAAAACATCTCATATTTCGACTGGAAGGAATGACCGATTAATGCCGCGTAAATTACTGAACCTAATTTGACATCGGGGATAAAGCAAGACAGTTTTCAGTGTCATTAATGGATATTCAGGGAGCAGGATTTTTTCAAATGCCGCACGTTTTTAATGACTCACCCGGTACAGCAAATAAGTATTGCACCTTTTTTTTCTCAAATGACTTGAAAGGAACTTTTAGGTGATTTGCTATGAATCTTCATTGAAAATTTTGATATCCTGATTGTTTTGAAAATCAGCGTATTTTGTTTTCACAAGGAATTCAAGCAATGTTTGAAAAACTTGAACCCATCATAGCTTAGAAATTGATGGAGGGAAATTTGAAAACTTTTAGAGGAAAGCCATTGTTTATGAGGGTCTGTAATGTGATGGTAACAAAGAATCTGACATGTTTCTGGCTTGCAATTTAGAAATTTGATTAAGTCTTAAGCTCTAGCTACTTAGATATAAAGCAACTATCATCATGACATGAAAATATCAAGAGAATTTCATCATAATTTCAATATAAAGAAAGATTAATGGCCAATGATACCATACTCGTTAAAGAGTTAGAACCAATGTATGCTGCTGAAGCAAACCACTACTATTTTGTAATAGATATTTCAGATGACTTTCTAAAACGTCATAAAAGCTCTACATTTTGATGAAGTAGCGAGTCACTCCATTGAGTTTTCTGGAGAGCGTCCTTTCAGAAAGCTGTCAGAATGGCAAATAAATGTTTTCACATTTTTTAGATTTACCCAGCTTTTGTAAGAAGGTGCTGTGTAGCTATGAGTACGTTCTTTTGAATCCGCACTGCTTTGTAATGTTGCAACTTTGGTCACAACAATGGTGTTGTGGCGCCGTGGTGTAATCCTCTGACATTGCAGCCAGAACAGTCAGGCGGAGTGGGTTCGAGTCCCAGTAGGGCCCCACCACTTGAGCGTCATGACAAGGGGTCACGGACTCGATTAGGTCTACTCTATTTCTGCGATCCCAGCGCTTGGCGCTGAAAAACGCAACTTCACCTTCACCTTCACCAACTTTGCTTTTGCTTTGCTACATTGACTCAATTCGTAAAGGACGATTCGTTTCACGCCGTATTACCAAGCTAGCAATGCTGTTTGTTGGCTTGCTTTGCTGATCAAAAGCAAAGCAATTTTGATATACTCCTATATATACACAGTTTAAACAATTTACTATTTGGCCAAACGTATTAACGAAAATTTATGAAATTGGATGCAGAAATAGATAGTCATGCTATTTAGCGCCCCTTGGTACCGTCCTTGTGGTGTGGGATTGAAGTTCGTAGGTAGTGTCGTAGGTAATTCGTTATTGTAAACTTTTTATCTGGAACTTATAGCTATAAAATGAGATAGCGAGGGAGTTGGACCAGATGCTATTGTAGACTATTTTCCAAAAGCTCTTGCTGTGATTGACTCCAAATTTCACTTTTAGGATTAATAGTTCTTCCCCTGAAGCAAAATATTATGGAGCAAAGTATTGAAGTTAATGTTACACAACTATCCAAGATGATAAGTTTATTTTCACAAGTTTTTCTGATTTAATCAGTGAATTAATCCATGGATTCATTCAAAGTGATTACATTTTAATGTGGGGACGTACCCACTATACTATATACAGCTACGATTTTAGCAGGAACATTAAATAATTTCTTATTTGATTGAATTTTAGGGTGAAATGATGGAATTGTACCGGCAGCTGTTTTCATTCAGAAATCGTAAGTACTTGAAGTCCATTTCAAAAGTTATGCCCCATTCTCACTGCAAGTCAAACCAGCTTCAACTAAACCAGGTTGTCGAATAGGGCCTTCTAATTGGTCTGTCCAACAAATCCAGTCATTTGATTGGTTGAAATTTAAACTTGTTTAGATAAAGCTAGTTTAACAGTGTCAGTGTGAATGCAGTATTAGGCATTTGGTTTAGTATCAGTTCTCACTCGCTATTATGATGTAAACCCACCAAAATCTGGCATCGATCAAGAGATCTTGGAGAGCAGACTTCGAATTTTAACAGGAGTTTGAACTTTGAACTCAGTTAGGGGTTCTGTCCCTTAGAAATTCTAGCAACTTTCTTATTTCAAGCAGTAGACACATTTGTTTTGTGCCATTTATTTCCTTCTGACTTCATGTCTCAGATCAACGAAAAAGAAACATTTCTGATAGATTATAGTTTTACGACTGATTATTGTTTTCTGAGTGATAAAAGTTCTAAAAGGTTTTTTGAACAGTTTTTCTCGCACATTCAAGCCAAGAAGTTGTTTTGCTGAACGCAAGTTAGCTGTCATTTCGGCCACTATTCCACTTATCTCATGAGTAAAAAAAGGTATCGCCCTTTAACAAACTCTGCCATCATGACTTATCCACCCAGCTTCAACTGTGACAGCTCATTTTATCACAGAATGGCTAATTTGGCACAAAACGTTGTATTGCTAAATTCAGTTCTATCAGTCTAGTGCTTTGAATGATTTGTGTAGTAGCTGTTTGTGGACATGCTCAAAGGAGGCCTTGAAATGAAAATCATATTTGTCAGTTGTCATCTTAGATAAAGCGACAGCACGCATGAATAATCTTCGAAGAGGAACGAAAAATTGATAATTGGCTTTTCAAGAAGAATTTTATGATTTTCGTCATTTCAAAGTTGGGCTTGCGAAAATTGGTCGTGATTTCTTGCAGAACAGCAACATTTTTCATGAGCAAGTTTCCGTAAGTCTCCTACGGTATACCTGATTTTAATGAAAAAACTTTAACATCTAAGCTAGACTTTCTGGGTTCTTCTGTAAAGGCTTATTTACAGGGAGCTGCATTTTCCGCTCGAGTGGAAAATGCTCGAGAGCACTTCCGCGAGGCATGGGCATTGGAACGGGAACACTGCCGACTTGGGGATTTTTGATGCTCATGAGCTGCTCGTAAGCGAGAGAAAAGTTAGACCCATTCGACTTTTGCAGTGCGACAGTTTGCTCTATATGTCCAATAGCTAATCACGATTCAATGTTTAATGAAATGACATATTCAATGAATTTGTGTTGTTGTTGTTGTTGTTGTTGTTGTTGTTGTTGTTGTTGTTGTTATTTATAGCAGCTATATCTGTCTTCAAATAGATGCACCAAGCGTAATAATGTGCTCAATGGAAATCATTTTATTCTCAAGTGCAAAATGCTCTTTTATTCTCCACTCGCGCGGAAAGGTCTGCTCCATGGAAAAAGCCTTACAGTAGTTAGTTAAAGTATGTTTAGATTGAAGGATAATGAATGTCTGTATGTTCTGGCAAACGCCGTTGCTTTCAAGAGATGTTTCATTCTTGCGAAAAGGCGTGTGAGATTTTTTAAAACAATAGGATTTTTAGGGATTCTTTTACGGAACAAAGGATTTTCGAGAAAGATGTACAAGATTTTTTTAGTGATACGCCCCTCGGTTGCTTTTATACTCACCTGATACATTTGATCATAGCAGCTATGGGTCAATGCAATTGTCGTCATCACCACCATCATTATCGATACAATAATGAAGACATGTCAGATTATGATGATTATGATTATACTGATGATGAAGATAGTGATGAAGAATTTTGGGAAAGTATAGCCAGTCGACTCAGAAGCAAATATGAAGCCAGAAAATATATGCCTAAAGGTACAGTAGTATCTTGTATGGGAAGTTTACATGTTTTTTGTTATAAGAAACTGGTTTATAAGAAACTAGTACTAAGATGGCCGAGATTTTAAGAAACTCTAATTCTATTTCTGAGAATTATTAAGAAACTTTCAAAAGTCAAAAGCATGGATATTGTAGCAAAAATATTGTTGAACTTTTATTCTTGAGCAACATTAACTAACAATTTGAATTTTCAACATAACAGAACACTGTTTATTCCTATATCATTTTTTAAATTTCAAGAAACGTATCTGCATCAGTGTTATCGACCACATTGATAATTCTGTATTCAAAAAATAAGAAACTAATTAAGAAACTTTGTTAGTAAAATGGACAAAATTTCATGTTAAATTAAGAAACTTTCAGTACTATGGCCTGATTCTAGTTTCTTATAAATAACGCATAATTTACGATGATGCCTTACTGTTACAGTCAAAGCAAGAGCAGCGTGACTAGCATAATCATTATTCCAAAATATTATTGCATTATCATAAGAATAACTAACAATAACGTTCGTTAGTTAGTGCCGCGTTTTGGAAGATGGGAAAAAGCTGCACCGACATTTATTTCCTTTTCTTTTGCAAAGTCAGGGGTATCACAAAATATCATCTATATTGGTTTGCAGAGCTTGACTTGATGAAGAATTTTGGGGAAGTATTTATGATTAACTTGGGAGCAATTATATAGTAAGGAGATTTATCCCCAAAAAGTAAGGATAGGAATCTAAGACTGTGTTCACACGATGCCGGCACATTTTGAAAACGGTGAAAAATTCGACGGATAGGCCTCCTGTTCACACGAAAACGGCACATTTTTTGCCGGCAGATTTTGAAAACGGCAGATTTTGAAAACGGAACTCTAATCGGCACATTTTGGAAACGGCATCGTGTAAACACTTTAAAATGATGAAAATAGAACATTTTCAGACGCTTTTAGAACGAGACTGAACGATTCTTAGGATTTAGGTTCACTGAATTGGCATCAAAGTCTTGCAACGAGCTTTTTACCGGAAAATTTCTGACCGTTTTCTAATTGTTCCGGCATCGTGTGAACGCTAGCTCAAATTTTGCTACCGTCACATTTTTCATCGTTTTCAAAATGTGCCGGCATCGTGTGAACGCAGTCTAAATTTTCTTTGGAATTTGATCTTGAAGTGAGGGTTGTAAGGGCCTGTAAACTATAAAGGCTGGAACGTGTCTATGGAAATTTGATCTTAGATTTCAATGCATCGAAGTAAATACAATAAAACCCCGCAAACAAGAACATAGTAAAATAAGAACCTGCAGACTGATTTTGTGGAAAAAGACACCCGAAGATAAGAACCACAAACAGGGGGGGGGGTCACTGGGGGGTATGCCATTCCGCATTTCCGCAATTTTTCTGCCCTGTTTCCGCAAATCCGTAGACAGAAATTGGCAATTTCCGCTAAGATTATGAGCGAAGTCTTGCTACTTCATATAAAACACAACATAAACCATTTTCTTTCCATTTTGCACGTGACTGATCATACTCAAGCACTTGCAGTCATCATGGATGATCATTCGCGCGAAAATTTTTGTTGTTGCTGTTGCTATTGTGGCTGTTGTCTTCAGATCTTTGTGATATGTATTGTTTTCATTTGTTTTAGTGCCTTTAAGTAAATGTGACACAATATTTTGACGGAATGAGCATCAAATCTGCGATTTTTTAGCAACTAATATTAATTTTGCAGAAATATCCGCATTCCGCAAAAACGCAAAAAATATCCGCAATCCGCAGAAATGACGTTCAATTTCCGCATTTCCGCACCGAAAATAGGCCGATATCCGCTATCCGCAAAACCCCAGTGACCCCCCCCCCCCCAAACAGACTGATTTCTTTCAATGTCCTTATGAGATGGTACACTTGATTAAGAAATTTCATTATATCAATGAAAACAAACTCCCAAGTATTGATAAATGAACACCTCTAACAGTTTTCAGGGATATGCAAATTGTTTTATCAAGCTATATGATATAAATTGCTTTTTCAACAATAAAATATCATACCTTCTAATATTCAAATGCAATCATTCTACTTTCAAGTTTATCTAACACATACAGCATTCATCATAGTCATAAGAGTCCTTTGCGATAAGAACCACACCCTGAAAATGTCACAAGTACCTCAATTATAAGAACCTAGTCAGTCTGCTTTTTAGAAAAGTATGTTCTTGTTTGCGGGGTTTTTCTGTAACCCCTGTTTGTTGTTGAAAGACAACTTGGTTGGTGGTATCGTCTATTGCAACAGCGAGATTAAAGCTAAATTCACACTTGAAGCATCAGTCTTGATGCGTTCTGGGTAACGACAGCACATTGCCAATGAGAGTAAAGCGAACTAATTAAGTTCTGTTAGGCAGTGATAACAAAACCCCAAAAACTGTGAATGCAGCTTAACCCCGTTCAACTCGCCTTGTACTACGTAGCTGACTTGCTTTTTGTTTCTCATAGATTCAACTGACATGCCACGATCAGGAATTACGGAGGAGGTTTGTTTACTAATATTGTACTCATTATACCAAGTAAGCCAAGGGTAGAATGGGGCCAAATGAATCAGAACAAGAGAAGTAGGAGGCCTTCTACCGAAATCAATGAAACGAGATCATGTCTGAATCAGTCGCTTTATAGTTACTTTCTCCTTCCTTTTTGTGGTGTTTTGCAACTCTTCGAATCTCAACAATCGCACGCCTCATATTACCAAGACATCTTGGATTTCCTTGCTTTGCTCCAAGATTGAGCCACTCAGAAGCATTTTGTGTACCGGGTGGCCCAAAAAAATTTCTCGAGTTAGATCATAACTAGCTCCCTGAAATCAAAAGCTACTGCCAATTGCTTGCCATTTCAGTTTAGTTGAAAGGCTTAGCTATCCTTTGATATGCTGCATGGTCATTTTATTAATATAAGCCACTCGGCCACTCACCCTGCAATTGGCCACTCACCTCGCACAAGGCCACTCACCCTGCATGCTTTTAGCTAGATGGATTTCAATGTTCATTTTGCAGGAAGCTCTTAGAAATGCACAAGAACTGATAGAGGAAGAGGAAATAGAAAAAAGACGGAAAGAGAAGAAAAAGGCTAAAAAGAAGGTTCGTAATCGAAGCCTTTGACGAAGAATTTGTAAAGAATGTATAGCGTTAATTTTGTACCAGGTGCGCTAACAGAAAATGAGACGTTTGAAATCGTTGCACCAAGAGCGCTGGTTGGTTTTGAATGAGTTGAATTTTGCTTGGTAGCAGAAAGATTGAAGTGTTTCTGTTAGTTTGTTGTGTCTTTCTGAGTACTGAAAATATAAATAATTTTGACTTGACGAGCATCCCTTGCTTGTAAATGGCTGAAGCACTTGATCAAGTCGAAAGCCCAGCAGTTCCGAAAACTAAAGTTTTTCTCGGGCATCAGCTTTCATCTGCACATTCATTACCATTGGACCCAAAAACATTGGTATTTATTACAAAATTCACTTTCTATAACGCTTTGCGAGGAATTAAATGCCCTCACATCTTGTTTTGTGTGAGAGATTTCTTCCAAGTATGTTAAGTGCTTTGGATCCTTTTTCAACTAAACTAATGTTCTTACAGTCGAATTCACCTATGTTTTCGTTTGTCATAGAAATGCGACAAAAGTCACATAAGTACTTCATTCTTTCTCGGCTATAAAGCGAGATTCAATTCCTTTAAATCCATCCACTACTTAAGGTAGTACGATTTGTCCTACGCCTGAACTTTATTTTGGTTCCCCTGGTATGTGTAGAAAGAATTACGAATTAGAATCAAAATTAAGGGTGAGATTCTGTTAGAGTTAAAGGTATATATTCTTGATTTTGTTGATATTCAATTTTCACGTTCATTTCAACATTCAAGTTTGAATCACGTTTGTATTTGTTATCCGCTCCGCGAAATGGGCGTTTTCAATTTGCACATTCAGCTTTCATCATCAAACTTTTCATTTGATTAAATGTTAAAGAGCAGATATGCCGGACACGGTAGGGGTGATTTGACCTTGGATTTGACTTGAACATTTGCTGGTTTATTTTCTGCAGAAGAAGAAGGAGAAAAGAAAGCAAAAGGAGAAAGAAAAGGAAAAACTTGAAAACGAAGATAAGAATGTTGGCAAAGAAGAAAATAAAAATCCGGTGAGAGATCTTTGTTTAGTCAACTTATTTACTTGGCAACAAAAAGTGAATGCTCAGGGATATCGTCTGAATCGATCGCCTGTTTTTTTGCCAAATTCTGCCGAAAGTAGATTTTTTCATGGGTGTTACAACACAAGCTAGTTGAATTAGATTGGATTAGATTCTTTGTCTACCTTGAACTGCCATAAGATTCTCTTCCTTGACAGTGGCAGCCGTTCTCAGCCATTTTCCTGGCATTGAACTGCAGAGCTCCGTCACATTTGCTCTTCAGAATGTCTGGGCCTAAATCGCTCTTTGGCATCTCCTGCGCATTTATTGTCCTGCACAGTGGCCTCGAAATCGAACTAAACACAGTGTTTAGTTCCTTTTTGACAGTGTTTAGTTTGATTTGGAGACCACTGCGTAGGACAATAAATGCGCAGAAGAGGCCAAAGGTGACACAGGCCCAAACGTTCTGAAAAGCACATGTGATGGAGCTCTGCAGTTCATTGCCAGGAAAGATACGTGAGACAGGCTGCCAATGTCAAGGAAAACAATTTGATGGCATTTCAAAGTAGGCAAAGAATCTAATCCGATCTAATTCAACCTTATTGTGTCCTACCACTCAAGGTTTTATTTGCAATTTAGCTGTTCGTATATATTCAAGGAGGAACAGCCGAATATCGTCGAAAAAAGATCCCATTTTCTGAATATTTAATCGAAACTTTCTCACCTCATATTTTGGCAAATAGTCGGCAAAAAATATTTCATCATCCAAGTGGCGGTATTTTAGCGGTTTTACTGGCTCTTTTTACAACTTGCAGTCGTTTAAAGGGGCTGTCAGGCGCAAAACGCAGGCTACATTCTCTGCGTGACACAATCCCATTGGTGGAGGCCTAAACGCCAAATCAAGGCTGCATAACCTTTCTCGTCGTTGTAATTCCAACGAAATTGATTAAGTTTCGTAACTAACTGATACCATAATCAAATCCAGCCTGTGAGGTTTTTACAAAAATGCTTATTGATGGTACGTGCAAATGTTTCGTAGATGGAAACGCATTCCTTCTTTCACTTTACTTGTTTTTCGATATATTTCTTTTGATAAAGTTTTTCATTATGAAACATTTCGCTGTTTTCAAGGAAATTACCATCTTTTAAACTATGAATGAGTACCTGTAGAAATTTCAGCTTTTTGTGGGTTCCTGCCTAAAAAGTTTTAGTCATTGAATTTCAGTCTCGAGGTAAAAGAAGGTTCCTTTGTGTAGGTTTCTACTATATCGTGACAATAGGGACCTTAAGCAGCTGGGACGGCGACTGCAACGCCAACACAAATGTGCCCATTGTTTACGAGCTTTGGCTTGAAAAGACTCCTTGTTTTCCGTTCGAATTTGCTTCCCTCGAGAGTCTATGAAGCTGTCCTTTTCAACTGCACAACTTGGAAATCCTAGTTCTAACGTGCTGTCTTTCAGATCTGGATCTTCGTAATGAAACTGATTCATTTTAAATGTTTATTATCAAGGAAAAAGAAGGTTCCAAAGTAAATAGATGAAGAAGTAGATTTTGTCTTGGCTTGTTTAAGAACTTGTGAAGATAACTTGTGGGAAACCATACTCGGTTGTATCATAGAAGACGATGTTCTGGTTGGCGTTGCCGTCCTAGTTGCTTATGGTCGTTAATATATTGCTGAAAACTTTACGTAGATAAATTGTTTTTGTAATCAGCAATATTGTTTTTGGTTTACACAGGTTCTGGACAAAGAAGAGAAATCTAAGAATGAAAATAAAGATATTCATTTACCAAATGGTCATCCACCTTCCATGAAGAATAGCATGAGAAATGCAACAAATACAAAAAATAATAAAAAGCAACAAGAATATATAGAAAAGATACAGAAGCCAGTGAAAAGAGTGATTGTACAGGAAGATATAAGACCATCGATACCAAAAGAAACAAAAGAGGAAAAAGGAGCTAGACAAGGCAAAGACACAAGGTAGGTTGTGATTTTTTTTTATTAAAATCAAAGCTGATCGTTATTTGGGATACCAGTAGGTTATGCGCAGTAACGATTTACTTCGATAACATAATTTGTTGGGGAGACGACATACGCTTTGTCCGATGAAACTAATGTGTCCCCCCGTGCTATGGGTTAAAGCTCATGCGCAGTAGCATTTTGGAGTTGAAGCTCTGACGGGCGCATGAGCTTTAACCCACTACACGGGGGGACACATTAGTCTCTTCGGACAAAGCGATCTGAACTCCCCAACAATGATGTACAATTTTGTTTCACATTTGAGAACCAAATGAAAAACAACAGTAACGATGCGTGTTTGAGCACAGTGTGTTAAAACAATAGGGCCAGCTCTTTGCATCACCAACAAATAGGTGTTCTGAGTACCGTAAAGGCTCTGTTAATCTAATCTCGGAAACTGAGGGTTTATCAGAGAGAGAGGGGCTTATTCACAAAGTCAAACGACCAGCGATAATTCAAGAGCCAATTCACGTAAGCATAACATTCAGTTTCTTTTCAAACATATTTCTTGCGGTTTAAAAATCTTGCAACTTTCCTGGGTCCTGGGAGCGGCGTTTCCCTGTTCCCACAGTTTTTCGTCCTCTGCGTAAGACCTAAAATTTTCGCATTTTTTATTGTCGTTGAAGTCTCCAATGTTAGTGTGAATTTCTGTATATCATTTATGACCAAATTAATTGATTAATGTGCACAAAGAAACTGGGCTTTAAATTGGAGATGTTTCCACATAATTGTAGGTGCTTTTTGGCAATTTGCTCAAAGACAGCTAAACATGGGCTGCTAACTATCAAGTGAAATTTTGACGTCCTAACGCCCGGCATCGATAAGAGAGCGTAACTACCATTCAGTATTTCCGTATTTAGAAACAAATGCCTCAGCTAAAATACATCATTTTACCATTTTAATGATATGTAGACATTAGACCAGACTTCAGACTTTGACGTGATTTTGTGGAGTGTACGAGAACTTTTGCTTGTTTAGGCCATTTTGAAAAGTAGGCCCACTTTTTCAGAGAAATATCATGAGGCCCTTTTGACCAAATGATATCAGTAAATCAAAGAACGCAGAGAAACAAGGGATGAAAAGTGATAAGTCTTATACAGGGTGTTTTAGAAAAAGCGCAACCCTACAATAATTTAAAATCTTAAAAAATTGACAAAATTTGAGTTACCATCTGAAAGTACAATCTTTCTTCTGTCTAATGATATGCAGTTTGGATAAATAAATGGAATTATTTATCATTAAATTGATACTTTCTTAAGTATGTCCATTTTCAAATGCAGCATGCTGCTAAAGCTCGGGGGAGGGGGGGGGGGGTAACTCAGCCTATCATGTGACGGGGACGTGCCATTTTGCCCGAAAATTGGCACCCATGATTCCGTAAATTCTGGTGGATTTTAAGGCCATAATTCCACAAATGGAATAAATATCTGGGCCATAATTCCGGAAATTATGACAAATCCCCTGAAAAGGACACCCATAATTCCGTGAAATGTCAAAAAATTGTAAAAATGATACCCATAATTCCGTAATGGTTTGAAAAAAGTACCCCTAAAAAATTGCACGTCCCCTTACCCAGGGGCGGATCCAGACCGAAGTTGAAGGGGGGGCAACTTGGAGAGGGGACGCCAAAAACACAGTGAAAGATTAGCGCGCCAAAGGCGCGCGAAAATTTTTGGGGCTTTATTCGAGAAAATTCTCTGGTTTTTCTACTGAATAACGACTTTGTTTATATGTTTCGCCGCATTCAGAACGAATCACTGAAAAAAGACTGCATTTGGGTCAGGATAAGGGGCGCTTTTCTTGCCAAAAAGGGGGCGCCAAAGCTGAATTTTCATCGTGAAGGGGGGGCAGTTGCCCCCATCTGCCCCCCCCTAAATCCGCCACTGCCCTTACCACGAACAGTACTAAGGTACCCCCCCGAGTGCTAAAGCAAAATCAACCCCTTTTCCGGTCAAAAATTATGGGAAATTTTTTCAATATTTCAGGCCTAGATGCCCTTGAGGTGATGCCTTGAGGAGGGAAAAAGACAATTTCGTCCTCGTGAGATGTGTTTGTAGATAATGATAGAATGTACTTACATAAAGGTGGATTATCGTCCATGTAAATTCCCTGTCACTTTCCTGCATCTAAAATAGGCCATACTTATGAAACGTCAATTAAGCAATGAAAAACTAATTAATGCATCCAACCTGGGTATCATTGGAAAGAAGATAGATTATACTTTCAGATGGTATGCCTCAAATTGTTTCAAATCTTATTATTTCCTGAAGAATCTCGAATGAAAGTGGGTTGCAGCCTTTTCTGAAACACCCTGTATAACAATAAAATGAAGTGAGCGACTCATTGTTTTAGCTTAGGCCATGAAAGCTAGTAACCATGGAATCTTGATATCACATTGAGTTGCATTGTACGTTATGAATAAATTCGCAAAATTAAGGGTGTGTTTGATTGGTATCAATTCTGATAACGGTAGACTTGTAAGACTCGGAATTTGTGTTTGATTGACTCCCCAATTCCCAAATCGGCAGGTTTAGTAGGTATTGCAGGCCTGCTGAACCTTCTGCTCCAAAAGGCAGAAGGTTTGGCAGACTTTGGAGAGATGCTCGATTTCATTTGCAGCGCTCTGAAAACGAGGCGACTTTGCTCGCGTTGCTACGGTAATCGATAAATTTACTCTTTGTTACCACAGGCACCAGACTTGTCTTCGTGTTTTTCATCTGGAAACCGCGTCTTCGCCAGGATAAATCTGAAACCTGCTGTTTTTAAGAATTTTGTGTTTTATTGGGAACTGTGTTTCCATCTCTGCGAAGTCTACCGTTTTCAGAATTGGTTAGGATTGGAATTACCAATCAAACACACCCTAAGTTAAATTCTGATTCAGTTAAACTTGTTATATATTTTTTCCAGTCGATTTTATCGTTTATTGGGCAGGAGTTTTTGAACAGTCCATATATTTATCTGACACACCCGTATTACAAATGTATTTGCTATCGCCTGAGACCGTATTAGTGCAGGCGGTTCCTAGTCAAGGCGGCAAGTTGTAAAGGAAGTCGTAGGTGGCAGTGAAATATAGCGAAAAGAACTGTGTTTGTTGATGCTTCATAAATATGAACAAGTTAGTGATGCGTAAAGGATTCTTCGAAACAGTCGCCACAGCTTTATTTTCCACGGTTATTAATATTTTGACAACGAAAAAAATGTACACATGAGCCTTTGATAAAGATAGTCGTACAAAGATAATAGACTTTGACATGTACGTAACCGTGTTTGGGTAACTGATCTCTGTCGTCGGGAAATACTGATATTCTTGTTTGGCTCAAATTTGATTGCAAATGGCGTGATCCACATTCTTAGATTCCTTTTAAAGAGGCTGGGTCACGTACAGACTTATGCCTTTTCGTCCCTTGTTTCCCTGCGTTCTTTGATTTGCTGATATCACTTGGTCAATAGGGACTCATAATATTACGCTTATATAATGGGCCCACTTTTTCAAAATGGCCTAAACAGATGGGAGTTCTCGTACACTCAACAAAATCGCTTCAAAATCTGGTTTAAAGAGCCCGAACTCGAACTCGAAAAGGAAATTTTTAGTACAAAGAATGATGTTGTCTTGACGTACAAAACGCAAGATGCATACCTTTTAGACAGTAATCTTCCTCTGTAGAAGCAAAATAGATCCATCGAAGCTGCGAGAACTCCAGGCTTCTTCAACCGTTCTTTAAGAGCAACAACAACAATATTCTGAATAGCGGCCCCTGATTGGTTAAAAACTGAACTCTAGCGATTTGATTGGTGAATACGGAACCGCCCTACGCGGGCCTAAAGTGGGCCCACTATTTAAGAGTAATGTTATTAGTCCCTCTTGACCAAGGAACGGAGGGAAACAAGGGACGAAAAGACATCAGTCTAGGTCACGCAACCGTAAATAAACTTGTAGTCTCCATGAGCTAAGCATAGGGCTTGGATCTTTGCAAAACTTTAAAATTAAATGTGTAAAATGTTATTACATTATTCTTTCAATTAAATAGATTGGAGGGAACTTGAGGACGTTTGCTATGATTCCAGAAAGAGCATTTTTGATATTATCGTTATTTTAAGAGTTAAAGCATTTTTAACATTTCTGCTCGTTTTGAAGTTGTGACGTCATCAAAATGCTAAATCGTGAACCATAAAAGCTACAGACTTTTGCTTACTACCATCTTGTAGATCGTCAAAAACTGAATATTTCTTGTATTGGTCATTTTGACTTTCCTCCATCAATTTACAATTTATGGTGCTTTTAATCTTTTTCAAAGCTTCTGATACCTCCTCTCGTACATTCTTTCATAAATCTTAAAGCGCTGTAATTCCAAGAATGATAATGATATCGCAAATGCTCTATCTGGAATTATGGCAAAAGATCTGAAGCATTATCCGATTTATTCAGTTGCAAGAATTAGGCAACAAAATTTTACACACTTAATTTAAAAATTTTAAAAGATTCGAGCCCAATGTTTCAGAACGTGTCCATAATTTTCTGTATTTATTTTGGTGGATAGGATCAATCATCAATAAAGAAACTCTTCGAAATCCACCGATGTTTCTGTAACCGTACAACACAGGAATATTTAGTTGGTTTCTCTTTGAAATTCAACAATCCATCTTCAAAACAACACTTTTTGTTTTGAAAAACAGTGGAAAATTTGTGTGATATGTCCTACCAAATACCTACGAAACCATATTTTAAAGAGAGGTTTTTTTTACAGTTACTTGAAGCAGCCGTTTTTATTGCCATTTGTTTTCATGATGAAACCTTTTGCTCAAATGACCCCGGGTTGGCTATTCGAAGCGATTTACACGACACGGGTTGAACTGACCTGCCTTCACATGGGAAAATTTGTTACAAAAAGCCAACCTGCCTCAACGGGTCAATCCTCCGGGCTGGCAGCTACTGTAAGTTCGTGCAAACGCTTGAAGAGATTTGGCTGGAGAGGGGCTGACCCTCTGCGGCGGGTTGGAACCAACCAGTGCTCGTGTAAACAGGCCCTAGGTAAAGCCACAAAATAAACTGAGAAGACAGTGGCTGCGTGCTAGAACAATCGTATGTACAGATTTGTTTAGAATGTTGAGACAGAACCCCTTAACAAATCAGTTTCAACCAGCACGGCCCCCTGTAAAGCAATCAATGCAGATTGACGGGGCTACCGTGGATAAAAAATAAAAAATGAAATGAAAAAAAAATGAAATGAAATGAAATGATACTTGCAGTTACAGAGCAAAGCCGCCGAGAAAATGGCGTTTTCAGGCCGTGTCTTCTGAACTCACTCTAAAACTATCCACGTGATCTCTGTGAATTCACTCTAAAAGGCTACCAATTTTTCTCCAAAATCTCATGATATTTGTTAAACTTCACCTTTCAGGGTGTTTGTAAAGGCGGTGGGCCGATATGGCATTAAGAACAGAAGTGGATTTGACTTTTCGACTACATCTGCAAGCATCTGAAATGTATTTTTTTGTTTCATAGGAACTCAAAAGGCAAAGATGGTTCGGATGATGAGGTAAAAATTCCTTGCCATTATATTACTGTCTTGAGATGTGTATCGGTTCTGGTTATATTACACAAGGCAAATTTTTGCGAGGGTTTGGTTGTGACTGAATGATGAAAGAATAATCAAAAGATCGTGGAGAAAAATATCGAACACGTTTGATTTCGAAGGTTCTTTCTTTGCGAAGAGATGTTTGATCTGTCACCCATTGCATGAACTCATCACTTGCAATAGAAACTAGGACGTTGACTAGGTGCGCTATGCTTTAATACGAAAAATGATCAGTGACATTCGGTTTTCTCTAGGTTAACGTTAAGGTCAAGGTTTCGTTTACGCCATCTTTTTAGCACCAGCAGCGCCAGATATAGCCTTGGAGATAAGCTCTCGCGGGAAGAGACTTTCGCTTTTTTCACCGTCTTGACGGAAATTCACGAAGCAAAATTTCCGAAAATGTGAAATTCGCGAAAGTTAGTCCAAAAAAAATTCGCGCTTTTTCCAATTCGCAAAGATTCTTCCCGCGAAAAGTTCTTCCTTTAAAGGACATTTGTCACGTTAGCAATTGGTTGATACATCAAAGAAGTGTGGAGTGGAATCCCATTGTTTTGTGACATTTCATTTCTGCTTCACGAAGTTTTATTGCAATGAAAATTCAGCCTCGTTCCTGTGCTTTGTAATAAACAATAGAGAGAATTGTATTGTGTGAACCAATCAAGTTCATGACATGTAATTTAAAGTATTTGTGAATTTTCCATCGCCACAATATTCTTCCATGATTATTCTAGGAACAGTTTGATGCAAGCAGTGCATTCTTCGCAAGAGCTGCTAGCAAAGCACCACAAACCCAAGCTGCGATGCATCCTCCTCCAAAAGAGCCGGAGCCGAAGCCACCAAAGAATAATAATACGAAAAAGAATGCAGCACAGAAAAATAAAGAAACCAATAAATCTGGAACCAAATTAAAAGAAAAGAAGGAGGAAAATCATAAATTGGAATTAAAGTCCGAATCAACGGACAAGGAAATAAAAAATATGAAAAGCCAACCAGAAGTTGCAGAAAAAGAAAACCAAGATGTGAATCAAGGTTTAGATAGTATAATTATAAAAAGTCGGCAACTAGCAGTGAAAGGCAATGAATTTGCAGCCAGAGAAGAATACCTAGAAGCAATTGGAATGTTTTCAGATGCCATTCGTTTGGATCCGTCGGACTTCAGGTTCGTAGTGCTCTCATTTGTCTCCATACTGCATATATATTTCATATTTGATTTTTTTAAGGAGGGTAGCTCTAGACTGATTACCTAAGCCTCAGTTTCCGCATTGAATTTGATGATGTTTATGGCTTCAAACTGAGACTGATGACAATACAGCTTCAGAGCGGACACTAATTTTTTGCCAAGCCCGCCGCATTTATAGTGCGACCAATCAGATCGCTACTTTCTTAATATGGTCAGCCCATGTGCTTGCTCTTAGCGTTTGATTGGCTGAGCAGTTCAAAAGCTCGACTTTTCGAGGCAAAGAGACGTTCCAAGTGACGTTCGACTTTTCTTTCAACATCGGAAGGACAGAAGATGCTCGATGTTTCTTCAGATTTTTCGTAAGACTTTAGTCCCTGTTCATAATCTGTTCACTAGAACAATTGTAGAAATACCTCATTCTCTATCAGACTATCAGACAGAACTCAGTTCATTCTAATCCATCTAGTACTCTTAGTGCTATAATTCTTCCAAATGGGAACTTTTTTCTGGTTCGTTCGATATGTTCCTCATTTCAAGTGAATGCTTGCTAGCCTAAAACCGTTCTTGTCTCGTAGTCGCAAATTTGCAACATCGCTAACACATACTCTCTCTTGCAGATTTTTTGGTAATAGATCATACTGCTACGACCGTACTGGACAATTTGAAAAGTAAGTCTTGATTTAGTCTTGATTTAGTAATACAAGCTCTAGGCTATATTCTCTATTTAACGAAATTTATGTATTTACTGGTTATTATAGCCACACGTACAAGCAAAAACTTTATATCTTGATTTAGAATGATTGAGAAATTTTCTAACTTCGATTTTATTTATTTTGCAACTGAAATTTGAATAGAACATTTGATGGAGAGTTTTCATTGTGGGGCAAATGGCGGTGAGTCCTATTTAAGGGAAGAAAATTTCGCAGGGAGAGCCTTTCGAAAGCTGGAGAAAGCTTGAAATTTTTGGAACTGACTTTCACGAATCGGCCAAAATGGGAAATTTTGG
Organism: Aurelia sp. 3 sensu Dawson et al. (2005); assembly: GCA_964020215.1. Classification (NCBI taxonomy): domain Eukaryota; kingdom Metazoa; phylum Cnidaria; class Scyphozoa; order Semaeostomeae; family Ulmaridae; genus Aurelia; species Aurelia sp. 3 sensu Dawson et al. (2005). Next base: position 15,440,911 of record OZ026585.1, read on the forward strand.
GGGAAGAAACTTTTTGTGTTCCAAAAAGAACATAATTCTTGGAAGTCAAAATTAGCGAATTTCATAGTTTAGAAAATCTTGCAGGAATAGAATTTCTCGAATTCTTTATTTTAGGAAATTTCGCATTGCAAACTTTCGCAAATTTTGGCCAAAACTGCGAAATTGCGAAAGTTTGTTCCCGATTATTTCCCTTAAGGCCAATTTCCAGTCAGCAGAATTTTCCGGGCGTGCAGAAATTTAGACAATAAAAGTTTGCTCAGGCCTAACTATCTCTTCAATTTCAGAACGACATTTTCTCTCGTAAACAACAGAATTTCCGCCTGTTCGGAAAATTCCACAGATTGGAAATCAGCCTTAGATTAGTAGTTCTGTCATAATCGCAAATCTCTCCTGACATCTGATAAGTGAGGCAGACCATAGCTATTGTCACAGTACGTCCCTGCTTGTGTTATCTTTTTGTCCATTGTTGTTAATTCCATCATGCTTAGTTTAAGTACTCTTCTTTTTTATTTTCAGTGCACTGAGAGATGCAGAGTCTGCAATTAGACTGGCAGCTCAGTGGCCAAAAGGATATTTTAGAAAAGGAAGGGCTTTAACAGGTCTCGAGGTAATTGTTAAGGATTTTGTTTTTGAAAATTATTTTCCTCTGTGGCTCTTTAAAGGTGATCTGAAGCGAAAATTTTCATTGATGCAAACGAAGGGCCCTGTCGATTAATAAGAAATCCTGTTGAAATTTTTTTGATATCTCATTTCGTTTTTAAGTTATCCAGTGATTTTAAGTGTCAGTTGATGACGTCATTTTGTTTGCAAATTATTAGGATTCTATATGGAAAGGAGCTGTATCTGATCTTTGGAAGGTTACAGTTTTAGGAGACATTTCAGCTGAGCAGAACAAATGGAATAAATATTGTTTCATCAGGTGATGTGACCTTTAGAAAGGCATTTTATTTGATTGAAAGGTCGTTGACTTTATTTCCCTTTGGAAACGTGGTCAACCTGTTACACTGTCTCGTACATTTTGCAAACAAAATGACGTCATCAGCCAATCGTACAAATTAGTGGATAACTCGAAGATGAAACGAAGTATCAAAAAATTTTAATGACATTCTTCATCGTTCAACAGTGCTATTTATCTGCATCAATAAAAATTTTCGCTTCAGATCACCTTTAAATCATGGAAGGTAGGCAGGTAATATTTTGCCAGTCAAATAAAAGTTTAAGAATAATTACTAAATCTAAGAAAGAAAAGGTCTAATAATATTTACAAGTATATATAAATTAATTCATCGGCAAAAATTAAGATCTATTTAAAAACACCCCCTCCCCCAGTTTGAAATGGCAGGGATAGCATCAAAAGGTCAGTGCGACTTTGTTTCCATAATGGTCCCTCCTTAGGTGTCTTTGACAGAAAAGCGTTTGTGAAGAAAAGGAAAAAAGAAAAGAAAATATTATCTCCAAATTTGGAAGAAGTGCTGTACCTTCAAGATTGTTGATGGAAAGCTTTGTTGCAGCTTTTAGGACCTTAATAAAATATATAGGGCAGTAGCGTAGCTGAGGTGCGTGGGGCCCTTAGTGAATTAAGGGGACTGGGACCCCCTTGTACTTACCTCTAATTAAAGGGACTAGCAAACTGAAAATACATGTTAAAGCTTTACAGGCGTTCGTAGTTCTATGGTATTTCCATATTACCAACATGTCAATCTTCGTCTGTCACATTCCTCATTCTTTCAGCAAACGTAAAAAACGCTATGTAATAATAACTAAATGAAAAATACGAGACAGTAAACGAGTGAAAATAAAGTAAAAATATGGATCTACTTTATTGCAAAAATGGTTTCTTAGCTTATTAACAGTACTAGAGTTTCGTAGTTTTCTGGCGATCTGAGAGTTGAGTTTCTTCTAACTAATCATATGCTTACAAATAGCAGAGGAGGAGGTTCAGATTTCAAGAGCCAACAGGGACAAAAATGAACTTAATAAGGGCAATAAAAAATTTAGTGTTATTCATATAAAAGCTCTTATTTGGCTCCCTCTGTATTAAGCCCCCTATCTAATAAGCCCCATCCTTCTGAGCCACACTTTGAAATAAGCCTCTTGCTCTATTAAGCCCCCCCCCACTTGTATCAAATTCCAAGGGGCTACCAAAGATGTTCCATTTACTTGGCAACACAAGTTTTTATGTTAGTTTTGATATGGTTTGGGAAAAACCTGTATTTATGTAGTCGACTTGTAAACTTGCATGTTGAGTCCACAAAATGTGGGGAAAAAAGAGCAGAAAAGCTATCGTATGTGTCCTTTTCATTTCATTTTATGAATAAAGCCCCGTATCTAATAAAACCCTATCTTTAAATCTTAAATCCTTAAGGTCATTAAATCCTAATAAAGCACATGGTTGGGACGGAATATCTGTTAGAATGATAAAATTAAGTGATGCTGCACTAGTTACTCCTCTAAAAATAATATTCGAAAATTGCTTGAGACGTGGTCTATTTCCCAAAATATGGAAATATGCGAATGTAGTACCAGTCCATAAGAAGAACGAGAAAAATCTAAAGAAGAACTATCGACTAATTTCTCTCTTACCAATTTTTGGGAAAATACTGGAGAAACTCATGTACGATTCTTTATACTCGCATCTCGTTTCATGCAATTTGCTCAATCCGAACCAATCAGGTTTTCGTCCTAGTGATTCAACTATTAATCAGTTAATTTCCATAACCCACACGATCTTTAAAGCCTTTGACTGTAATCCTCCCCTGGATGTACGTTCTGTTTATCTCGATATTTCTAAAGCATTCGACAGGGTATGGCATGACGGCTGATCTATAAACTAAAACGGTGTGGCGTCCCAGGAGACCTTCTTTCACTTATCCAAAGTTTTCTCAAGGATCGAAAGCAGCGAACAGTTCTAAATGGACAGAATTCTAACTGGGGAGATATTTCGGCAGGAGTACCCCAGGATTTTATTCTAGGACCCTTATTTTTCCTTGTATATATCAATGACCTAGCTGCTGAGGTTAAGTGTAACGTTAAACTCTTTGCTGATGATACATCGTTGTTCACCGTAGTAGAAGACATAGACTCTGCTGCCAGTGATATGAACCACGACCTAGAGTTGATAAGGCGGTGGGCTCATGATTGGAAAATGTCATTTAATCCAGATCCGCAAAAGCAAGCTGTTGAATTGATATTTTCCACGAAAAGGATAGAAATGAATCATCCAGAAATTCGTTTTAATAACATACCAGTGATGAAGGTAGATGAACATAAACATTTAGTAGGGATTATCCTGGATTCAAAACCATCATTTTCGGCTCACATTAAGGCAGCTATCTCTAAGACAAGAAAGGGAGTTGGTTTGCTGAAATATCTCTCCAAGTATCTACCCAGGGACACCCTAAACGAATTATTTAAGCTTTATGTACGACCCTACCTGGAATACGGAGACGTCATCTATCACATTCCGGCTAAAGTGTGTGAGTTTAGCGGTAATACCATATTGTCAAACTTGATGGAAAAGTTGGAGTCCGTTCAATATTCTGCTGCCCTTGCCGTGATGGGAACATGGAGGGGAACATCACGAGAGAAGCTGTACGCTGAGCTTGGTTGGGAGTCACTGAGCTCCCGAAGATGGAGTAGACGCCTTACGCTGTTTTACAAAATGATGAATAACCTGATGCCTAAATATACAATGGATCCGATCCCACAACTTCAGCAATCACAGTACTCACTTCGCAATCAGGATGTCATTGGGCGAATAAGGGCAAGGACAGAAAAATTCAAATCTAGCTTTTATCCAGATTGCCTGTCTGAATGGAACGAATTATGTCCGGTAATTAGAACTGCACCATCAGTTGTTATCTTCAAGAAAAAGTTGCTCTCGAAAATTCGCCCCCCTGCTAAGTCTGTCTTTGGAATTCATGACCCATAGGCCTATCCTATCTCACTCAACTTAGAGTGGGCCTTAGCAAATTAAACCTTCACAAATTTAAGCACAATTTTCGGGATACCATAAATCCAATGTGCCCTTCTAACGATGGTATTGAGAGTACGGAGCACTTTTTGTTGCTTTGCCCTTCGTTTGAGGTTCAACGTCGAAACCTTCTCGCTGGAGTTTTTGCATTACTTTGACCATTTGGATATATTGATCTTTCAAATGAAGTTTTGACGCAACTTTTATTATTTGGTGATAAAGGCCTCCCAAACGACGTCAACAGAAATATACTCAAGTTGACTCTACTATACATTCACACAACCGGTCGACTAAATTAAGCCAAATGTAACTAAGCCACCACACCATGTTCATTTTTGTAACGTTCCCCTATCATAGAGTCTCGTTTCTCTGTTCCATTGTTCGTAATAGTTTCTCGTAATTGTATATTTAGTTGTAGTTTTAGATTAATATTCTTCATGTGGATGGCCCTGGGGTAGTCATGATCTTTTGCTCCCCTTGGTATCGTTTTGTGGTATTGTATGGTAGATCGTTCGTAGTTGTAGGTAATTCGTAAATTGTAAATTTTTATATTGAATTTATATAAAAAAGGGGGAGGAACCCTATCCTTTAAGTCCTCCTCTGGAGTGTCCGAACTTGAAGAAGCTGCCCGGGGGCGTAATAGAGCTCTTACAGTACCCTTGCAACAACATATTTTTGTGTCAGATTGAAATAGGTTCTTGATTGCAAGGAGCATAGTTTAGGAAAAATTAGCTGCAAGTTCTTAGTTTTTTAGGTTGATATATCTGGGATTTAGTGTGGCTCACCTAATTTCAACACTTTTATTAAAACGTTCATCTCAATGACTGTATTCCCTGTTTAATGTTCAAGAAGGCATTTTATTTCCCAGAGAATTTTCATAGATTCTTAATTTTCTTTCCTAGCGATACCAAGAAGCTGAAGAAGCATTCCAAAATGTTTTAACACTGGATTCTGAATGTCCTGATGCACAATTTGAATTAGAAAAAGTACGCGTTCGCATACTAACGGTAAGAAGCGTTACCAAAATCGTTGTATTCCCGTTACCTTCCCCCGCTACTTTGATAGGTCATTATTCTCCGGTAAATTCCCGCGCATTACGTAGTAACTCCACTTGGAATTTGAAATACAGATCAGTGAGTCGAACACGTCGAGGAACAATTTCGAATAGCAACCAGAGGCTTCATCTGCAATGGCTTCATGCTACGCAAAAGATCATTTGGCTTCAAAATCATATTTCTGCTTTGTTAAAAATCGAAAGGCCTTCACCCTGCCATGACCATAGGGTAATCAACTTTATAATAACGTGTCTCCGTTGGGCAATATCGAAAATATCAACCCTCAGCCTCTGGACAATACCTTGCAAGGTCGGGTTTATACTGACGGCTTCGGGTTAATATTTTCTGGTATTGCCCGCTGAAACAGTTATTACAGGCATAGTATAGCTTGGTTTGCAATACAGTATAATCGGCTCAGAGATACATTCAAAATGCCATGGAAAAACATTTCGAAACGTCTTTGCCGCAATTTTGAGATTTTGTCGGAGACAGCATTTGGATTGAATCAGAGACTTTTATTCCATCTCGAGGCAATAATTCTACAGGTGAAAAATGTTTTCCTTTGTCGGAACCTTGGTTTTAGTTGAAAATTTCTGCAAAATTTTGCTGGGAATGCAAGCACAAAAAATTTTTTTCGACGATAAGAATGGAAACAAAGATCATTGTAAAGCAAAGACAGTTCCATGAAAATTATTGATGACATTCCAGTGTATTAAAGACATAGACGTTTGGACCATGCCAAAATTATTATAAGATTATAAAGGACGTAAACGGTTGGACAAGGCCATGTTATGATAAGCACTTTTCGATAGGATCTCGTATCATACTCAGCTAAGAAACTACATTTGAAAATTTTCGTTTTTAAGCCCGTAATTATTTTGGCATCATGCTTAACTAACAATAATTATCAGATCTGCAAATATGGAAAGATATGGAAAAGCAGCGAGGTAGAAAGTCCCAAAAAATCAAAACAAAGTGTGTAGAAAAGAATAATCGTGAAAGTTTAATGACAGGCGATCTCTCATTGTTATCAAATGTTCATGGATCGACAGGTCAAATTTGTTTCCAGCTTTGTCCAAGCATGCGGGATGTCCAAGCAAAGTCCGCTAAGGATGCGGGATGCCCAGTGGTGTGAACATGGTCCGTAATGGCCGATAATAATAATATGAATAATGATGATTCCTTTTTTTAATGTTGGCTTCTCGTGTAGCTAATTACTTTGCTAATTAATGCCAACCAAAACCCCTGTGCTTCTTTTCCATTTTTGTTAAGTGGTAAATGTTCTCTGCAAACTTTTTATTGTCATCTGTTTAACGATGGGGGCAAAAAGTAACCCTAAAGATAAAACACTTCTGAAAAGTTTTTAGAATGCAAGATTTGATGACGATTTTACGACACCATGTACAATGTCAAGTACTGGGTAAAATTCAATTCATTATCACATGTATTGAAAGGAAATCACATATCATATGAATCATTATCACATGTATTGACGGGGTGAGTGGGGGTGAGTGGCCGAGTGGCTTACACAGTCTTCGTCAGGTGACTGAAGTTAAGCTCGGTCGAGCGAGGTCAGACTCTGGATAGGTGGCCTTGGAGGCCTGCCCTCATAACTCACCTCGTTGTCCTGCGGAAGGGACGTTAAATTAGGGGTCTCATGCCTGGATGCGGCATGCACAGTGGGTGTAAATTAGCTTTAAGTAGCTAGAAATCCTGACAAGCCCACTCAAAACAAATTGAAAACAAACAAACAAATGAGGTTTTGCAGAAAGATGGTCACAAAAACTATTGTAACAGGGGCGGATCTAGCCGGATTTTTGAGTAAGTTCCCTTGTCTGGGGGTACTCCCCCGGGAAAATTTTTGCTGCCACGCACTTTAGATTGGCTGAAAATGCAATTGAATTTTTTCAACAAACTATTAACTGACAAAAACCTTGCAATTAAAGAATTGCGAAACCTTTGGTACACCCTCGCCCACATCATCATAAATAAGGCCTAAGTTTTTCCTGGAATGTTTCAGCCTTAAAGCCAGCCATACTTTACCTTATGGACACATACACTGGACCTAGTTCGTAGATACAGTTATAAAATATTCCAAATTCTTCAAAGCTTTCGGCACAGTAGTCAATATTGCTGGTTTTTCACATCTCAGTGAATTACATTCAAAGATCTTACTTTCATCTGTTTCCTCCTGAACTTGCCGCCATTCACGCAATTTCCCAGAACTATCAGCCTCAGTTTCAAGAAGGCACTTTGGTCTCAGTTCCGAACATCCAACAAGCAATAAGGTCTCAGTTCCCGAGCAAGGGAACAAAGGATGTCATAGTTCCGAACATTCTAAACAATGCAAAGGTCTCAGTTCCAAACATTTAAGCAAACAACAAATCATGGAGAGATTCAGTCTCAGTAGCTTTCGTAATGGCCTCTGCAGTGGTCTAAGCCTCCTTTAGGCGGTGTGTATTCTATTCATAGAAATGATTGTATTATGTTGAAACTTGCGAAACTCCAGAACCTGACAACAAATTTCTTATTTCACATGAGATCACATGGAAGTGCGATCTGTGATTTAAAAGATTTTGAAATGTTCTTTCGTAACGAATCTTATTTTCATAATTAGTATAATTCTATTCTCAGAGACCAATTTATGAAATTTTGACTAAGTTCTCGAACTCGTGGAACTCACGCTAAATCCGCCCCTGTGTAACAAAATCATTGATTAGAGACAATAGCTCGCCAACGCGAACGCACTTTATAGAGATTGTTTATGTTGGGGATTTTTGATAAAGCCTAAAAATTGTCTTGAAGAAATTCTGTGAATATTTACTCCCAAAATATTTGTGAAAACTAAGCTGCCAGGTTGCGAAACTTTTTCCATCCACGGATAACCCACTGAAATGTCGCTATTAACTCTGTAAAGCAAGCTTAAAGGATTTATCGGCAGCTGTCTTATATTTTAAGCGAAAGAGAGAGAGGCAGGTCGAATGGATGACAAGAAATAATGGTCTGTGTTCATTGAATTTTAAAAATTGCCACTGAAAGTTACGACTGATCCTCATATATTCATTCTCGTTTTATTCTCTCTTTGTATCTGTTCACTTCTCTTCTGTCTCTCTTCAGAGCTAATAGTAAAATAGTTCTCATCTTGTCTGAGTAAGTGTAACGCAAAGTTCATAAACAAGAATGTTGGCGACGTTTGTTGATGGGTGGCGCTATGTGTGGGGCAGCTTTGGAGAATGCAAGCTTTCCAAAAATTGCAAAATCGCGCTATACGGATCGTCCCCAATAGCAGTAATGATACATCTGCGACCTTTTGATTAAGAACCTGAAATGGCTTACCGTAAAAACTGTATTAAGCCCCCCTCTCTAAAAAGCCCCTCCCTTTTGAGCCAAAATTTTAGATAAGTCCCACTCTCTATTAAGCCCCTTCCCCTCCACTTATATCAAATTCCAGAAATTTCTGAAATATTTCCATATATTTTGCCAGACAAGCTTGCATGTTAGTTTTGAGTGTCTGAGATGGAGAATGTGTCGAATTTATGTATTTGACTCGTTAAATTGTATGTTGAATCTGCAAAATATGGGGTAAAAGATCTGAAAAGCCACTATATATATCCTTTTCATTTGATTTTGTGAATAGGCCAAAGGGCTTAATAGATCTTTTACGGTACTTTCAGTGATATGATAAAAAGTGAAACAGCTATGATCACGTATAGGGCAATTACTGGTCTTGCCCCAGTTTGCTCACAAAAACCTCTGGATGTAATATTGATACCAGGCTGCGAAATTCAGCCAATGATTTCTGTATTGCAACGATGACAACTTGCAAAAGCAGAAAGTGATATCTTTTCTTGGCACAGAAAATTTGAAACAGCTTCCCTTGGATGGTTAGAATCCAACTAAAGACCTTTTTTAGCGTTCTGCTTCACCAGTTGATTGTGATTTATATACTGTTCATCAGTTTTAACTTTGTTTTTCATCATATGGACTTTTGATATGATATCATATATTTAGATATTTAGAAATAAACGAGTGAAGATGAACAATCTTTCGTTCCAAGCTTGAACAATGAATGTAAGTTCTCTAACAAGATGGAAATTCTGGGGTAGTCGTTGTCCTTCGCTCCCCTTTGCATCGTCCCTGTAGTATTGCATAGTAGCTAAATAGGTATAGTAGGATGTAAAATTTGTTGTAAATTACTTCTATGAATAGAAAAAAAGACGGAAATTTTCCGGTGATTTATTTTTGTGCATCGCTCCTGCATTTCATTGGCGGGATATTCTTTATAGATCTTATTTCGTATATCAGAAGTATGAAATTTTTGACTCTTCTATAAAGAAACCGTGCAACTTTCGCGCAGTCGTTCTAGCCTTTTTTTCTGTCTATTTCCCGTCGCTTGCACCGCTTGCACTAGGACACTATTTCGTTATGCTTGTATCATCCAGTTCTGACGTCAGTGCAGCATTTTGCACGGGAAATTATTCGAGCGAAAACTAATGAACTGTTCAATCCAACTCTAGGATATGGGATTTCAACGACCTTTGGCGGAAGAATCTGTCAGGACGCATGGTACAGTTCAGTCTGCATTGGAGGCTTTACTGGCGGGAAATGGTTTGTATTGAAAGAGTCGTTGTTTTATGTGATTTGATGACGAAGACTTTTTGCTCAAGGAGAGATAGCCATTTGTCTTGAAATCCGGCGCACTCCGCCATGAAGACAAATATACATAATCTTCTAGCATCTGTTGTACATGTGTCTCAAGTCAAGGGATTCATCTCTTCTTAAATCATCTCTGAATCCTTTAGCTGATTTTGTGCCATGAAAACTTGTGCCATGATGTAATACTGAAACTTCCCAAGAGAACGGTCGAATTAAAGTTTAGTGCTTTTGTTCGTAGGGACATTTTTAGGACATCTGGTATTTTTTCAAATTAGATCTGCATCTGTACGGTTGGTTCTGGTTATTGGAATGCGTCCATATATTCCTCAGTTGTTCTGAAGGCACCCTAGCGCTCGAACCGAGACAACACTACAAGAACATAAAAAAACGCAGAAGACGAAATTGATGCCTGTTGTCTATCAGTAGCTAGGCCCTGTTCTAAATGAGGGGTATTCACTCCCAAAACGTCCCGTATGCCTTTGGCAAAAATCATGTTGTTTTCAAGGAAAATCCATTCAAAATCCGTAAAAATCCTCTGTTCTGAAAAATCTCTTACGCTTTAATGGATGAAACGCCTTTCGCTTCTAACCTTACACTTCTTGTGGTCCGCGTCGGCATAGAAGCAATAGCGGTGGGTTTGTGTATCATCGTATGTCGCATGATGTTTGCCCAGTCATCTTGGCAGTGGCATGAACGATGCTTTCACAATGAGTTCAGCTTTAGCAGCGCCTGACTTCCCCATTTGAAAAGGTCCTTAAAGCCATTTCATCGTCAGTTTTTTTTCGATAGTGACTCCAAGAAGTGATGGTGAAGAAAAGCAACATATATCTGATCCTGATGATTCTTCTGGGAAAAGAAATGGAATAGCTGAAAAAGGACCACTATTAGTGACAACATCTTCACAACCAAAGTATGATATTTTCCATTATCATTTCTTACTTGAAAAGATGCATATTGTGCTGAAAGAGTTAATAGTTTCCTTCCCTACTGTATACCACCTTATTGCATGACTGAGGTTTCAAAAACGAGGCAATACAGAATCCCGCCAATACCTATTGGTTAGTCGCACATTTCCCATTGGTTTCCCGTAGCCTTGCGTAATACCAATAATGCGATACAAGGACGCGTTTTGTCGCCATAGCAACATTTTAGGCTTGTGAGATTTACAATAGACCATTTGCCAATTAGGAAAAGGGATTGAGGCGAGCGCGGCCAATTCCGACAGCCCTAGTAACAGTGGGAAACCCAGGGAATCCTCTCCACTTCAGTGAAACGAGTAAGCCGCACTGAGCGGTCTAGTCACTGTGCAAACTTGAATGTTGTACTATCTATTTACCACTTCCAAGAGTTATTTGGTTCTTTCCTAGTAAGGTAAGTGTTTTCCCTTGATATTCAAGCCATTTTCTCATCTTTTCAGTCACTTTGGAAGATGCTTCGAGGCACTTTAATTCGACGTATTTTCAACGATTGTAAGGCGGCTCAATGCTTAGGCCATGTCAGCCGGAAGCTTCTCCCTCTTCAATGGCCTTCAACGGGTACTGTTCCGATTGTTGTTGCTTTTAAAATTGGCTAAAATGGTACGAAGCCTTATTATAGACCCTTAGAAGAATTTCAAACATTGTTCTTCCTTCACTTATATGGGAGATTATCTGCTCTAATCTTCTATGAAATAGCTCAGCATCAAGGTAGATTTAACAACAAACTGCAAGTCCAAGGACTTTTAACAGTCTTTTAACTTTTGAAGAAAGATTCGAAGGGCAATCTATCATTTTGGATAAATCAGCGAGGAAACCTAAATGTGCTTCGAGCAGGTAAAAGTAACGATCTTTTCACCTGCCAAGTGCAATTTATTTAAAAAAATATTTTTTACTTGAAATCAATCGTTTAAACCTCCGAAAAATAAAGCAATTCAACACTTATTCTTTGCACAGTTGATTTTCAGACGAGAAAGGCAAAAAGAATAAGCCAAAAGTGAAACTTGATTGAAGCACATTTAGGTTTCCTGGTTGATCTACGAATTTCGTGGATTTTCCTTCGAATCTTCTTTCAAAAGTTGAATACAAATTGTATCAAAATACGTCGAATTAAATAGCCTCGAAGTACACTCCAAAATGATTGAAATAATGAGGAAATGGCTCGAGAATCTGGGGAAAACACTTAACATAGTAGAAAAGTACCAAACAACTCTTAGAAGGGGAAATAAACAGCAAAATATTCAAGTTTGCACAGTGACTAGACCGCTCAGTGCGGCTAACTCGTTTCACTGAAGTGGAGAGGATTCCCTGGGTTTCCCACTGTTACTAGGGCTGTCGGCATTGGCCGCACTCGCCTCAGTCCCTTTTTCCTAATTGGCAAATGGTCTATTAACTCAGACGACATGACAGTAACAAAATGTGTTTGACTAAGGGGTACAAGTCAACATTAGAAGCTGTCAGGTAATAAAACTCACACTAACCGGTTTTGTCGTTGTACAGGAAAATATAAAGCCCTCGGTCTTACTGCACAGACCTCGCAAGCTCGGTCTGTGCTCTTAAGACCTCGGGCTTTATATTTTCCTGTACAACACAAAACCGGTTAGTATGCGCATATTACTGCCTTACTGTATATCATCATTAGTTGTATTAAAAGGCATTTGTTTATTTGCAGAATAAAACAAAAGTGTACAGCATTATGGATAGGAAATGTCAATTCTCATGTAGTCACTGAAAAGCAGTTATCACAGTTATTTTCTAAACAAGGAAAATTGGTCAGTGTGAGACTATTACCAGAAAAATATTGTGCATTCATCAATTATCAGATGCCTGAAGGTGCTGCAAAAGCATTGGAAAAATTACAGGTATGGTGTTTTATCCAGAATTTGCTGCAAAAAGTGTCGCTGTATGGTGGTTATTTTTGGATGTATTTTCAAATTTTTACCAAATGATGCAAGGGAATTTTAATTTGGATACATGGTGTCCCAAAAAACTTGTGCCTTATTTGTGTGGCTGCTGCGGAGGAGCTATGTACTCAGTTGCTCTGTTGTTGTTAAAAACTGTATAGGATAGGCTTCAACGTAGAGATTGGGTCCTCGTTTCAGCCAATCGATCAACAGGTTGCTGATTTGTGTAACACTAAAGTCAAAAGTGATTGTTTCAAAGATAGCACTTTCATTGTTCTCCAGATATGCTAAAATCAATTAAATACTGCTAGAGGAAGGGGGTATGTTGGTTTGTTGGAATTTTGCCTACAGTTTAAAAGGATTAATTGCATTGTTTACTGATAGCATAATGCTACGTAGCTGTTTTTAGATTTCGAAAATATCCAAAGACAGCTCGAGTGCCCTTTCTATCATTTTCCCTGCACAATGGCAATTTTGCAGGAGAAGACCGAACAAGGAAAGCATATGTCACTAAAGTCAATGAACATTTGTCTGAAACAGTTAAATTTTGAAATTATTGAATGAAATATGATTCCTTCGCTCGAAAAACACCGAGATGCGAAATATGTTGGAATTGATGTTTTTTTCCGAGGCGTTACAGCTTATGAAAGACAAATTGATCAAAGCGAAATTAATTACCATGATCGTGACTTTAACTTGACGATATTCTTAGACTGACGACGTGATTCCTTGTATTCGTTCAACATTTATAATCTGATGTTTTAATTTCACTCATACAAAGGACTCACGACCAAACAGATTCTAAACAGGGACTAAAATCTCATGAAAAATCAGAAGAAACTTAGAACATCTTCCGTCCTACGAACGTCGAAAGAAAATTCGAACGTCTCTTCGAACGTTACTTCGAACGTTGCTTCGCTGCGAGAACTCGAACTTTGAACTAATGAGCCAATCAAACGCTACAAATAGGCACGTGGGTTGACCATATTAAGAAAGTAGCGATCTGATTGGTCGCGCCGTGAACGCGGCGGACTTGGCCTAATTAGTCCCTGTATTGAAGCGTAAGGACATAAGTCCCTCAACTGAAGCGATAACAACAACAACAACGAGCGTAAGTTAGAGGGACTTATGTAATGTAGTCTAACGATATTCTTAAGCAGTACGGGTTTCCTTGGTTTAAAACATGGTATATACATACAATGCAGAGTGTACAGAATTTTAGCAGGCTTTTAACATTTTTAGATATCTGTCAATATTGTTGATTTCACATTCAAGCAATACGATTTTTTTCAAAGAGGGTACTTTACTTAAACTCGCATGGTAGATCGTCATGTCTGTCGTCAACTCGGGAGGAGGCTACTCAGACTTTCGTTGTGCACTCGAAATGCATTTGTATGTAGTAGGATTATTAGGCAAGGAAAATTCTGCGAAGATTTCATGCATTCTTTTAACCAAAAATCCCTATCCCGCCAATCTCGAATCGCTGCGTCATATCAACTTATGTATTGCTATTACCTTTCATACCCTAGGGACATGAAATTGGTGGACAAAATTTGTTAATACGATATCCAAATAATCCACCCCCTGGATCCATGGTTGTACCAAACACAGCTCCAGAAAAACATACTTCTTCACAGGCTGCACAGGCTGCAAGCAAACGCAGGTATGCTGAGTTTATATGATTTACATATTGATTTAAGCTTGTAAATAACTACAAAATAGATAGAATACAATGTGCCAGCCATAGCCGGAGCGTAAAAAAACTATATCCTTTCTTGCGACTGGAAAAAATTATACTTACGGTTCCTGCAAGAACACAAACGTGAAAATATTGATCATTCTTAAGGCTGATTTTCATTCAGCAGAATTTTCCGATTGGACAGGAAGTCCTTTGTTTACGTGTAAAAATGTTGCTTTGAATTTGAATAAAATTTTGCGCGTGAGTAACAATTTATTATTTCAAATCAGTCCGCTCGGAAAATTCCACTGGTGGAAATCAGCCCTTAAAGATTGGGTCTTCAAGTTCCTATGATAGGCAATAAACTTGTAAACAGTATTCTATAAATGTGAACGAAACACTTGAAAAATAAATCCATGATGTTATTTGTTGAGATATTTCGTAATTCAAGGTTGTTTCTCCTGTTTTCCAGCAGCGAGAAACAGATTGCTGCATCAAAGGTTACAGGCCCTGTGAATGGCAATGAATGTTACTTCTGGCGAACAACTGGCTGCGTGTTTGATGTTCATTGCAGATACAGACATATCGATGACCACAAGGGAGTTGACTTGGCCAAAGTCCAAGCAAAGTATGGTGCCCATCTATAAACATCAATATAAAATGATTTTAATTGGAATGAACCAAAATAGCAGAACGGTAGATTGTATCTGTCCTTTCAATAGTTATGTTGCTGCCTGATCAATGGCATGCAGGTTTTGGTAACATACATAAAACCTCAATGTTTGTATCTGTGACTTCTCTTTGCTTTCCTCCTTCCCTGTAGGCTGGCTCCAACTTTTACACAATTCTATGATTGCAATCTTCAGGAATCTTGATTTTTTTTGCAAAATTACAGCGCATTGTTTTTGAAGTCATTTTAGGATGTGACGTAATCCAGTTCCCAAATCCTAAACCAGAAGAATGACAGACTTATGCTTGATGTCATATTGTAAACATTTGTAAACTAAGTTTTTCTTGAAATTTATTCCTTCAGCAATAGGAAGCCTAGTGTGTAGCAGTTAAAATTTATACCAGTAGCGTGTTTTTGTGTGTTTTGAACTTATTATTACTTGATATACAGCCACCTTTCACTGTTTCGTAATTTTTGAAATTATCAGAAGTGAGTCACCTTAAGTGCATATCCACCTTTGTCGTAAGCAATGATATAGAAGCGCCGAAGGCGCTAGATGTCTAACTCCGCAGTTCAGAGTGAGGCAAGTTTTTGAGTGGCCGCCATTTGCAAAGTGGGCAAAAAGATAAGTTCCGCATACAGAGCTCTTATGGAACTTGACTGATTTGCAACGTATTTATGGACTTAACTGGCCAAATTCTGCTCAAATATGGTAAGTTATGGTTATTACTACTATTTGATAATATTTCGCAGTAAATGAAATTCTTTTTTGGTAAAATTAGGCGGCTTTTTCGTACTTTGCAGCGGGAGCTTCGATGGGCCTTATTGAGCCAAAACGTCATTTCGCTCGTCTTTTAGACTATTTTTCACAATTATTTGGGGTTATTTTGGTTTGAAAATGCATCATCTGTGTGATCTTGGTCTTCGGGATCAATAATTTCATTCCAGTTTATACCAAAAGCGCGTAGATGTCGTCAAAACTAGGCAAACAAAATCGCGCATTTCAAGGTAGAACGTGCACAGACCTCGCCATGGCCTAACAATAAGAAGACTTCCAAGGCGTTTTGAGTGATACTTGCTACCTTTTTTTAGTATTCAAAAGTTTTCCATCTAATTTTAATTGTCAAGGATATGATATCAAGCTATGCATGAAAAAAGGATCTTCTTCATCATCCATTCTTGTAGATTTACATTTTGTTTTTTCAGGTGCTGCTGAAGATGCTGCAATATGTTTATATGCTGTCAACAATATGTGGAATACATGTGTATTATTTAGATGCAAGCACAATGTTGTGTTGCCCATGGTCTGCTCACAAGATCACAATGTTGAACTTGTCAGGAAATAGTATTGTGATACCATTTGTGAACTGATACTTGTTGGAAGTGACTGAATTTTACCTTGAACTAACAAGAGAGAGATCACTGTGAAAGAATTCCAAGAGGAAATGCAGTGAAAACATTGGAAACATAAAAACTGATAAATCCTTTCTCCTAATATCGATATTACTTAGTTCTTGCTTGGGAAACTGTACAAAAACTTGCTATCTGTGCAGAAATCTTGTGTTATTTCATGAAGTTGGCTTCTTCTGTTTTTAACTGCAAAGTATTGGAACAAAGCCGATTATTCTTGTGATCAATTGACCTAAATTGTATATGTGTCACAAGAACAACCTAGGAACAGAGAGAAAAATTCTAGTGAGTAAACAACAGGTTGGATGAGTAGATCAAATAGGAGCATGGTAAAGTCCTTCATGAAATCAAAGAATAAGGTCTTCAGTTTGGAAACAAATTCCAAAAAGAGACGGACTTAAAGGCAAAAAATGAATGTTAAAGTTGCAGCTCAAATCCAACCCTCAGCAGCTCTGCTGCAGATGCCCTTCAGTACTTTGCACTTGCAGGCCATCCAGGATTTGAAGATGCAAATGGAATCTATGTTCAAAAGAATAAGGATGGCTGACATACTTTTTGATTTTCTGAACACCAGGAACCCATTTTGTAAAGGCTTTAAAAACCTCTTCCTCCATGATTATGAATGAAAGTGTTTTGGAGGAAACCATATTAGATTTGATCAAGCTGAAACAACAAAGCCAGGAACCCCCCCCCCCCCTCCCCCCAGTAACATACAAAATAAAAACGTTTTTGATCTGGTTCATCATTGCTCCTTCAGGCTTGAAAGAATTATCATATAATCTAACTAACAAGTTAAGAAAATCATGGCAGCTTACAAACAAGCAATCCTTGGGTACAGTCCTGGATTCTGGCACACAAACTCATAGCTGTAAAAAAATTGTCCTTAATTTGACACAGCATCAGTCATTGATTCAGATGAAAAAGCAATGGTCCATGATCACTAAAATTCCAACTAACATGCAACATAAACTTTGTCTATAATCCACTTGAAGAACTGTGATGGTCTTGTTCTTCCATCTGCTTCTGTCAATAAGGTGATCTTTGTTTTTGTAAGGGCATTTAGAGTTGCAGCATGTAAAGCAAAATTAAAGCAAAGTCCATCTCTTCTAACAAGAACCTTAAAGCTGTCATACAGTAGTCCATCTTCTATTTCAGGAGCGGACCAGAGAGACCTGGTTTCCTGAAGTTGATGAGCAATGACCATGTACTGACAGAAAATATAAATCCATCTGATATAATTTTGGTGCTTCCCAGCAATCCACAAAACTTCTTTGTGTTCTGACTTGTTCTGCTCAAAGTAGTTCATACAGTCGTTTGCCATACACTGTTGTTCATCTGTTTAGGAACATCTGAAAAAAGGAATCAGATAGTTTTGAGAAAACATTTGCTTGGCAGCCTTTTCCATCTTGTATGTAATCTTTGCTTTTGCATTGCACTGGGCTCCAAACAAGTTTGGGCTGTAGTCATTCAAATCTTAATTTTAATCAGTGGCGTGGTGTGTCCCAGAACTAACATGGATTTTGTTAATTTCTACATCAAAATGCTGTCAAAACTTTCAATCATTGACATCAGCTTTAGGCCTGTTGTGTACAGTGAGTGTTGAACTTTCTTGAAATGCACGATTTTGCTAGCCTTGTTTTGACAATACCTACCCGTTTTTGGCATGAATTGGAATGAAATTATTGATCCTGGAGGTCAACATCACACTGATGATGTGTTTCCAAAGCAAAATAACCCCAAATAATTGTGAAAAATAGTCTAAAAGACGAACGAAGTAACGTTTTGGGCCTATAAGACCCATCGCAGCTCCCGCTGCAAAGTACGAAAAAGCCGCCTAATTCTACCAAAAAAGAATTTTATTTACCGCGAAATAGTATCAAATAGTAGTAATAACCATAACTTACCATATTTGAGCAGAATTTGGCCAGTTAAATCCATAAAATACGTTGCAAATCAGTCAAGTTCCATAAGAGCTCTGTATGCGGAACTTATCTTTTTGCCCACTTTGCAAATGGCGACCGCTTCAAAACTTGCCTCACTTAGAACAATAGGTGATCCGGCGCTTCCATCGCGCTTCCATATCATTGGTCGTAAGACCTGCACTTAAGGTGGCTCACTACCGAAAATTTCAGAATTACGAAACGGTGAAAGGTGGCTGTATATCAAGTAACAATGAGTCCAAAACACAAAGAACAGTAAGTTAAGATGGCTCGCTACTGTTACAAATTTCAAACTGCTACACGCTGGGTGTCCTATCGCTTATGCTTATTCTGTGACTTCTCAAAAAGTTTAGAAAGTATGATCGTTAAATTCTTTTCCAAAAATGTTTTTTGACTTCTTAGAAAAGAGGTGAAACACTCTCTTTCTAAAAACATCGACGGTGCAAATATAGCAAAGTACCTCGAGACACTTTGAAGCCATTCAGTTCACAGAAATAGGTCATAAAAGTTTACATCAGTCTTCTTAAAGACTAGAACCTGTGCTACCAGAGCACTGCTGATCAAGACTGGCTCCAACTATGCGATGAATTTTCATCCCCTTTCTCACCGCCAACTTTTCAGATGCGATGAAGGCTCATCTTGCGCTGGTAAGAACTTTGACGGTACAGCCTCTAATTCACACTGGTCATTAAAATCAGGCTGGTATTGATTTTTGCTAACGTATGCATTTTAGATAACTAGAAACTGTAACGATTCATGAATATATGAAGTGGGAAGATGAAAGAAGATGAAGAAGATATTAAGATATACTTCTTCAAAACAGGGTGTGCATACCGTGGTATAAGAAACATTTGTATATTCCAAACATCTGTCAAAATTGTTAAGAAAACATTTTTGAAATATGTACACTTGATCAAAATACTGAGCCTAAACTGAGTTTGAACCAGTACTGAAAGTTTTTTTTTCATTCTCATTGCTAGAGAACTGAGACATACTGGAGAAAAGTCCAACTACCGGGTTTCCCCAAAAAAGGTATGCAGATTTGGTCCACCCTAGCGACTAGACTACAGCCTGAATCAATCCGAAATTGTCTTCAAAACATAACTCGATAGCTAACTTGAACATAGATACCTCGCTTCTTGATATTGGTGTATTGAGAGCTAGGATATTAATCTTCAAACGATAAATTTACCTCTACCTCGAAACCAGAGCTTTGACGTTTTGGCCTAAGTAAATTCTTGAATCATAGTGAATAAAATCAACAAAATTTGAAGCACCAAGGGAAAAAGTAAAGACGGCACAACAGATGCGTTTTAAAAAAATACAGTTTATGTGAGACCTATCATCAAGGGAGTTCCGAAATCAGCTTCCTTCATCTCAATATCGACAATTTGTTTTACACATACTAGTCATCGGTGAAAGTACTCCCTTGAGCACCAACACACTCTTGGAACCATCGAATATTCCTTGAAAAGAAGTTGTTGTCAGATCTCTCAGGAGTCAAAGACAGGAAGGCCTGTAGGTTTTGGGGGCCAACAGATGTCTTCTCTTTTGTTGATGACCCGCCCCGGAAAGCAGCCTCGAAGATTCGTCATGCTCAACCTGATCCCGAGAGATCTGATAGCAAATTCTTTTCAAGGAAAATATTCGATGATGCGAAAAGTGCGTTGATGCTCAAGGGAGTACTTTCACAGATGAATGTGTAAACTAAATTGTTGATACTGTGTTGAATAAAGCTGATTTCGGGGCTCCCTTGATGATAAGTGACACGTAGATTTTTTTCGTAAAACACATCTGTTGTGCCGTCTTCAGTGTTTCTCCGCATGTTTCAAATCTCGTTGATTTTATTCACCGCGTTTCAAGAATTTGCTCAGGCTAAGCATCAAAGCTCTGGTTTAGAGGCGGAGGCAAATTTGTCCTTGGAAGATTAATATCTTCACTCTCAACGCACCGATATCAATAAACGAGGTATCTGTATTTTGAATTGATTCACTCTATAGTCTCATCGCTAAGCTCGACGAAATCCGTACCTATACTTTTTTGGGACACCCGGCATATTTCCCACAATATTACATTGTACCAGTGCACAAGAAGTTGAGCTTAAATCGGCCTGGTAGCTTTGGTAGTTTCTTGTAGAGAGGTACTTCAGTCAGGCAAGATAAAATAATTATTGAGTTTCCTTAAATGCCGTTACTTAAAGGCGGGGCTTTTCTGTATCGAAACGAACGGGGGGGAGGGAGGGGCAAAAAGAGACAAAATCAGTTTTGATTTTTACGTAGATGTATTTCTGGATTCCCTGCGTGTATAGCAGAACAGTTGTGAATAGTGCTCCTTGAATTATGCATTTGAAATTAGACTACATTACATAAGTCCCTCTAACTTACGCTCGTTGTTGTTGTTGTCATCGCTTCAGTTGAGGGACTTATGTCCTTACGCTTCAGAATAGGGACTAATTAGGCCAAGTCCGCCGCGTTCACGGCGCGACCAATCAGATCGCTACTTTCTTAATATGGTCAACCCACGTGCCTATTGTTAGCGTTTGATTGGCTCGTTAGTTCGAAATTCGACTTCTCGAAGCGAAGCGACGCTCGAAATGACGTTCGAAGGGACGTTCGACTTTTCTTTCGACGTTCGAAGGATGGAAGATGTTCTAAGGTTCTTCTGATTTTCGTAAGATTTTAGTCCCTGTTTAGAATCCGTTTGGTCGTGAGTCCTTTGTATGAGTGAAATTAAAACATCAGATTGTAAATGTTGAACGAATACAAGGAATCACGTCGTCAGTCTAATTTGAAATTACCTCATCACAAATTTTTCAGCCATGATGAAGTATGTTATATATTTGGGATCCTCCTGTAAGAAACCTTCCTAAATCAGGCTGAGAAGTTTCTTACATGAGGGCACCATTTCACAAAAAAATCAGCCTGAGATTTCTTATAAAGTGGTTTCTATTTTGCGGGTTCTTACTGTACAACTGAATTTTTTAAGAAATGAATAAGATTTGAATAGATGTACTGTATACCATCTGAAAGTACAATCTTTTCTCTTTCAACTGATACGGTTTTGATGAATCAATGAAATCATTTATCATTTAATGGTTGATATTCTACAGAAACCATTTTAGAAAGTCTGATATCTTTCAGATGCTGCACGCTGAAAGAGCAATATCAACATCTTTTTATCGTAAAAAGCATGTCAGGCCCAGCCCGCGCGCAGACTCTACCAACCAAAAAGAGAAGTACTTTTCCTTTTGGTTGGTAGAGTCTTTTTCCTTTTGGTTGGTAGAGTCTGCGCTCAGGCTAGTCAGGCCCACAGAAGCAATGGAGGTGATGTCCTCAGAAGGAAACGTGGAGCATACAAATTGTTCTTGACTTCTCGCCCCTCTCTTTGAGTGAGGGTGTATCACACTTCTTTAAAAAGGTGTATGAGATTTTTTAAACCATTAAGATTTTTAGAGATTTTTTTACGGACCTTCCTTGAAAGCAAATGGATGTTTTTATTCATATAAGACATTACAAAACAATCTTACTTTCTACTATACATACTTAATTACTACACGTTTTTTTATAAGAAATTGGTTTATAAGAAACTAGTACTAAGATGGCCAAAATTTTAAGAAACTCTAGTACTATGTGTGAGAAGCATTAAGAAACTTTTAAAAGTCAAAAGCATGGATTTTATAGCAAATACATCGTTGAACCCTTATTCTTAAACAATATTTATTAACTAACCACTTTGCGTTTTTGACATAACAGAATACTGTTGATTCCGGTTGATTCCTGTATAATGTTTTAAATGTCAAGAACCATATCTGCAGCAGTGTTAGCGACCACATTGGTAATTCTGCATTCAAAAAATAAGAAACCAATTAAGACACTTGTAGTAATAAAATGGACAAAATTTCATGTTAAATTGTGAAACTTTTAGTACTATGGCCTGATCCTAGTTTCTCATAGGAAAACGTGTATACTACATCACAGGTACGACACGCTTTATAAGAAACTGCTTATAAGAAACTCATGTCTCAGATCGGCAAAAAATTAAGAAACTCCAGCGCTGGGAAAATGCTACTCAAGAAACTATCTACTTTGACAAACGAAATACTTAACATGGTTTACTTTACTTTCGCTACTGAGAAACATAGATCAGGCCATAGCACTTCAATTTTTATGAATCCAACCTGCAAAGTTTCGTTTTTAGTACTAAAAGTTTGTTAATTTCGTTCCTTATTTCTTACATACATGAATAGGAATAGACCGAATCGGCTAAGGCTTGCTTTACCCATTTCAACTCATGTGACCATACCCTTGGGAAGTTTAAGTATTGTCCTATATTTTGCACACATGGCACAACTTTGCATGGCGCGAAATATGTAAGAGAAATAAAAAGATATTTTATCAAGAGATTGATCACATGACTTGAAATGGGTGTAAACAAACCTTAGCAGATTCCGTCTGTTACATAAAACAGGAGTTAGTTGATATTATTCTCAAGTATGAAAAAGGTTCAGCGGCATATTTCACTAATAAAAGTTTTTTAATACTTCTCAGAAATAACACTAGGGCTTCTCAAATTTTGGTCATCTTAGTACAGAGTACCAGCTTCTTATAAACCAGTTTCTTTTAAAAGAAAAATGTACCATGGGGAGCGAAAGAGAACTATTTTGCCAAAAGGGTATGAGATTTAGTGATACGCCCCTCATCTTTGGGTTGGTAAAATTTTGAACCCCCTCCCAGATGTCTCCTCCCTAGTAAGAATAAATGACAATTGCATTCCCCAAGTTCCATGTGCTCGCGTGAAGTTTGAAATATTGAGGTTCAGCTGTTGATCCATCATCTCCCATGGAAACGATGAAAAATGATGATTCATCTGTCTTTAAACTCCTCTTCATTCAAATCAAAGGTATTAAAAACATGCTTGCTTTGTTGAAAAATTGAAATAAAGAAATTACAGACAATTGTAAAATAAAAGAGATAAAAGAGGTATTGAAACAAGATTCTGGTAAATCTCATCTTTGAAAACAATTACTGTCTACAAGATTGAATCTTATCAGGAGTTTAGTATTTTTAGAATTTGAAAACAATATGCTTGGGTTATTTTCGGGATGATGAACAATTGCGCTCTATTTTGGGAAAGAGTGGGAACAATGTGCTCCAAAGGGAATTAATTTATCAGAAAGCAGTCAATCATTAGTCAATAGTCACCAGTATACAATATCAAGGAGGATAGGATAATTGAGTTGCATGGAGCCTAATCTTGTGGATGAAAGGAATGCATCCAACGTTACCCCGATTGTTACGACTGTTTGTCTCATATCGATTGCAAAGATAGCAGTGACCTGGCAACAGGTGATTGACCCCTGCACAAAGCGCTTTTTCCGCTGCAACGCATTCCTCAGCGTTTTGCCAATCAAAGCGAGGGGCATTTCACTCCTTCAAAAAAAGCGTACGAGATTTTTTTCAGAACAAAATGATTTTTACGGGTTTTTGATGGATTTTTCTTCCAAACAAAAGGATTTTTGCCAAAGGCGTACGAGATTTTTTGGAGTGAAATGCCCCTCGAATCAAAGGCCCTGGCCAGACGTTTTTTCCGCCAGTCGTACTGCAAATTCGAGCGGCAATTTTCTTAAAGTCGTCAGATTTCGGTAACTCAGAGCTTCATGTTCACTATCTACCTGTGCCCTCATGAACATTTCGCAACAAAATTTTCCAGTGTTTAGACCTTTCCGCTTCCCAGTAATAGAGTAGTGTCGCCCCTTTATGCCCATGCGCTGGCATGCTTTTAAATAGACCTATTTCAATTCGCTTCCCTGTTGATGAGATGATGAGATTCCCTGTACAGCAAGAAATCTACACCAGATCTATTATGTTGCAAATACTGTACATACAGTACTCACAAAACTAGTCCATGCGTTGCTGAGAGGCAATGCACCCTTTTGAGATTTAGATCCACATCGCATCGAGGGAAGCGATGTTTCTGGATGCAGTTCAAAAGAACTTACGTCAGGGACAGTGCAAAATTTATTACAATAGGCCTACATTGGCCGGTGGAGAAGAAAAATTGTTGCAAAAAACAGATTGTTGCCCAGTCACCTTTTCCTTCAAAAATACATCTGCCCGTATTCATGAACAACAGATGTTGTATAGCACTATAGTACCCAGGGGGGGGGGGACTTGGTAGTTCAAGGTGACGTATCCGTTGCAAAATGTTGCAAAACCCTAAACCCTTAGCGGTAGTAGCTGTTAGCCTAAGCGGTAGTAACTTTTGGCTTCCATATGCACCAATAACAATAGGTTCATTGTTCCAGAAACAATGCTGCTATTGTATTACAGACATGAGAAAGAAAAAACTTCTATTTGCTTTGAAATAATACAGGTGTAGAAGTAAAGGTAGGATTATGATGGGAGGACCTTCTCCTAGTGTGACTATATGACAGTATGGTCAATGCAATGGTCCATCATTGATCAGAAATTTGCTTTTATAGGTTTGCATAACGTGAGGAGACTGAATAACTGGTTGATCTCTGTCGTTATAAAATCTTACAAACAGCAATTCAGTTCATCAAATTTTCTTAAATTTCCATCAACTTATCATATCAATCTTCACAACCCTACGCGGTAGTAAATTGGAAAATTTTTTGACCCCAAGAGGTAGTATATCGCAGAATTCGAGACCCTAAATTTTGCAACGGGTACGTCACCTTGAACTACCAAGTCCCCCCCCCCCTGGGCCATAGTAGCACTCATGAATTAGCCAAAGACCATAAGAAAGGCAGTTCATCTCTATAAAAGTCTTTGTCAATTGTCAATAGCCGATGAATCCTTCTTGCAAGAAACTAACAACGAAATTTGGCTCCAGTTATATACATCTTTGCATGCATTTCTCAACTTGTACGATTCACAATTTTGTCTTCAAGGTGAGCCATTTTATATTTAAAAGTTCATACTATCTTAGAGCTCAGAAAAAGTTACTGCCCCGTTCAAGCCCGTTGATATTTGTGGGGGTCGTAGGGGGGTCCCAAAAACCGTAAAACCGCCAAAATATTTGAGAGAAGCCGTAAAACCGCCTCGAAATTCTGCTAAAACCGTCACAACTTTTTTTCTATTTTATGCATACATCACGTCGGTTCTATGCTGCAGACGACTGTATCTTTTCATCGTGACTCCAAGAAGAGAAAGCTAACTCCAATGTCTTAAGTCCGATGGAAATGGTGCAAATTTGTAGAATTTCGCCCCAAATCATATCGTTTTGACAATTATCCGTAGCTTTAGCTCCAATTTTGTGACAATTTGACTTCTTAAGCCATTTTCATCGAAAAAGTTGGCAAACCGTTCAGAAAGATGGGAACCGTAAAACCGTCATTTTTAAAGCCAAGAACCGCAAAACCGTTTCAGAAAAGGCTAGAAACCGCAAACCGTCAGCCCCTACGACCCCCACATATTTGGTTAATAAAATGTTGACCCAGTTGTGCACAAGCTCAAAAAAGTAGTTGCCCCGTTACGTTTTCCACCGGCCATGTTATAAAATAAACTTTGCGCTGTCCCTATTGTGAAAATGGTCCTTTGGATAAGATCAAGTAGCTAGGTTATACCACCAACCAATGGAGTAAACACTGAAGATTGTCGGATTGTTACAAAAGCTCTACATAATAATTTTGGAAGAGTTTCGAAGTTGGGGGTGAAAACAGCATTTTCCTCGAGTGCCGCCCAATATGGCTGACCGGTAAACAAGTCACAACACTCAGGTGAAAAGTTTCAACAAGAAAGACAGTCTTAATAACTGTTATTTGTTTTATCATTGAGTACCTTAAACCAAAAAACATCAAATGTGATTTTACCCTTTGAGTTTTGGCAATTGGATATAGCCTGATAACCAGCCCCATTATTCTGAAGGAATAAGGAATATTCCTTTAGAATAATGGGCTGGTTATCAGGCAAGCAATTGGAACGAATGCTTTGACTTGTTAAAGAGTTCTGTTTGATTCCGCATTCCTTGGACGTTCGTCTCTTGGTTGCTTGGCCTTTGTTGACGGCATTCACTGCAAAAAATGGTGAAATTTCCCTATCTTCTCTATGTTGGAAATTTTGGGAAAACAGACACTTTCCTAACAGTTTCCTAAGAGGGAAATGGAAATTTCCATTTCCCTTCAATTTCCTAGAGGAAACTGTCCGTTTCCCCAAAATTTCCATGCAAAAACTGTTGGGAAATTTAGATATTTCTTGCTGTGATTTTCATTGGCTATGGAAATGGCGAAAACAAAGGCAAACCACGACACGTGCAAGGCATGCTGGATGAAACAGACCCTTTAACGACCCTCTGCTAACCACCAGGCTTTGCGCCGGATCTTTGTTATTCCCTTTTGAAATTGGAAAAGGAGAAATATCAAAATTTGGACTTACACCTTTGTCTATGCTTGGGACCCATTGTCAAACATGATCCTTTGTTCGTCGAAAAAGCAACGTAAAGAAAAATACGAAAGTCGAATTTGGCGCCACAAAGGATCATGGTTAGCAGAGGGTCCTTAAAGGGATAAAGCAGGATTTACAACAAGTTATTGTAAGTTAACTAATTCATGTTGTCATGTCATCGTACGTTAATAAGACCCTCTTCAATGAGCAATTTCTCCAAGAAAATCAAAAAGTTATGGTTTGACCTGACACTCCTAAACAACACCCCTCAGTAACGACCCCGCCGGACCTTGAAAATACAGAGGGGAATTACGAAAACATACATTTTCAGCGGGGATTAGAAATATCATAACGGGGAAATGAAATTTTAGGCTATCATCTATGATGGAACTTGCATAATTTTGACGGGGAAGCAAAATTTTCAATGGGGAAACAAAAACAAGGCGGGGAAAGTGTTTGAACTCAAAACTTAGCGGGGAAACTAGTTTCCTTGGCGGGTCATCCTGGAACCTTGGCGGGGCAATGCTTTAGCGGAGTCGTTACTGGGGGGTGTTAAACAGGGCCCGCACAGGCCCGTGCCTACCTTGAAGAACGGCATCCTTTCCAAGCGTTTTTTGTACGAACATGATAATACATCAGGTACCAAGTGACCCCTCAGGGTTATAACGAAAAGATAAAACTTGTTTACAATAGAACTGGTTTGTTTAGGTGCGCAGCACTGCTCTAAAACATTAAAACTGGTTGTGCTTTATAAAAAAAACTATGGTTTAGCTACAAACACCAGCAATCAAATTATGTACGAACAAAGGATCAATTCTTGTATGTCTT
The DNA here is from genome assembly GCA_964020215.1 of Aurelia sp. 3 sensu Dawson et al. (2005). NCBI lineage: Eukaryota > Metazoa > Cnidaria > Scyphozoa > Semaeostomeae > Ulmaridae > Aurelia > Aurelia sp. 3 sensu Dawson et al. (2005). Next base: position 15,468,404 of record OZ026585.1, read on the forward strand.
CCTTTAACTAGTAATTATGCTTTAACCATGCCATGTTCTCATTGGCTATAGGTCTCTTAGCTATTCTACAAGAGAATCTGAGAAATAGCTGCTGTTGTGTGCAAAATTATGTTGTTATTTGCTGTCGTTTAGTATTGTTGTCTGCTTCTCGAACTAATCCAAAAATAAGATTATATCACGGGCCTAAGCAGAAGAAAAGTGACGTCGTGACAAAGCATAATCAATTAAGTGACGACGTTGTAGCTACTTTCATTTTTGTGCGCATTTGAAAATTCTGCAAAATGTATCCAAATAACATTACATCAACATTCATTTCAGAATAGCTAAAAGTTCGATTGTCCTCTGTGATGGATCTCTCCATGTGTTTGTTAGCCATACATTGCAAAAGTTGTACACCAGTTTTCCAATCGCTCTAAATCTTTACCTGTCCAGCAGGGTCTCAAGCAGGGGCCAATGTAAATCCTTTGCATCCTTCAAAGATGATTATTTTGACTTATCCTTTTCAATTCTTACGAAGAAATTCAATTTTCAATCACGAATTTTTTGCCTTTCATGAATTTCAGAGAATACCTCTTGGAAGCTTGTCGGACGCCTGGAACGCCTGCTAAATTTGAAATTCAATTTTTTCAATCGTATTCCATCTTGAGTACTGAAAATTGATTAAGATAATGAATAGAAAACAATAGGCATGGTGTATAAATAGGAGGAAGCTATTGAACATCATGTCTGGCATGGTGTTTCTATTCAGGTCACCTGCTTCGTGATGGTAAGGAGCACAGTTGGGGTCAGACATTCGATTTCGCAACTGCTTTTTGAGAGGCACGCTGTAAGAACCAGACCTTACGAACCTAGTACCCATGAGACCCCAAAATCACTTCAGTACAAAAGATGAACGGACACTGAATACCAGAGGGCTGTTAAAAAAGCTGCCAAACAGGGGCTATGTATCTTCCTTCCCCTCTCCACATCCAAGTAACTTTGATCCAAGATCCAAGATCCAAAACAAGATCCAAGAAACTTTGGTTTACAATTTTTTAGAACTAACATTTTCAGAGTCGCCGGGAGTACTGTTTTGAAAACTCTTTGCATTTTCCCCGACATCCTGGCACTGTGAACGAGCTGAAGTTTGTAAGATGAAAGAGGGAGAGCTTACGATATTCTCTTGCTTGATTACTCAGTGACTGTGACCTATGTTTTGTCAGTGGATGGGTCGTACAGTCTATTGGTCCGGTTTTTACAAGATGCCTTTTTGGGAAATACTTTCGCTCCAGTCTCTCTGCTTGCTGGTTTCAGGACTCATGGTAATGACATAAATGGCTTTGAGCGTCCATGACGTCATTTTTAGTGCAAAGCACCAAGACACCATGGGACAGGTTACAAACATCATGTCACGTGATATTTGCGATAACCCGAAAAACTGGCCAAGCAAACTTTTTTGATTGTTGCTATTAGCAGGCATTTTTATTTGACCTCCAATATTTGAAGACTAGGAAGTAAAAGCGCTCGCTTCGCTCGCGCTTTAACATTCCTAGCTCCTGCGGAGTGCTTTTATGGTAACTGTATTCTTTCAGTGACCACCATTCAAATTCAGCATGAAATCAGGGTTGGTAGTTCACCGGACCGCCCCAAAGCCAAACCGGGGTAGGGAAAAGGCCATACCTTTCAAAACGATAATCTATTTTTGTACCACCTATTGTTACATTGTTATTTTAAACAATGAACACTTGCATTCCATTGTTTTCACATACTATGTTGTGTAGCTCTGGATGAAAACCCTTTGTCTTCGATATTGTCTTGCAAAGAAAAATGTCCTAGATTGTGAGCGTCCCACAACATTTTAGGCTTTCAACACAAGTCAGGTAAGAAATGTAGTCCAGTTTGAAGAGAATTGAATGAAAATTGACCAAACTATCAGGAGAAGCCAAAATGAAGCCAAAAAGCCAAACTTAATTTATGAAGCCAAAAATAAAAGAAAAGAGCCAAATTTCCAAAATTTGGCTTAAAAAAGCCAAGCTACCATCCCTGCTTGAAATCAGAGCAGTTATGATCATTCATAACGCCAGAAAATGAGAAACTCGGACATGCCCCTTTCTATAACATCCCTGTACCCCCAAATAAGCCCCACATAAACCTTAAAAAAATTGTTATGTTTTCAACACATGAATCCAGTAGCAGATGCTTCAGAGTTTCCTCGCGTGTCTTAGCTTCAAAGTGATTAATGAGACAATTTTGCCCTTCACCCCTGGCCTCTTTTTGAACTTCATTCAGATGTTAAAGTTGGTCCCTGCCATACTTTCTCTTAACTGAGATATCCTTTGATTGCTCTATGCTAAGTATGATTTGCTATCGAGCCATTGTCACCTAGAGTCCTTTGTGTACAGGCTGCATCTTCAGAAAGTCTGAAAATCAAATTTGGCGTAGTACAAAATATGAGTCTCCACTATAGTAGTTGAACTAATGATGAAAAGTTGACTTTAGATGACTTTTCCTAGACTTATGACGATGAGTCTCTTGTTTCCCTGTGCTCTTTGACTTGATGATGGCGCTTCGGTCAAGAGAGACTCATAGTATTACTAAGAAAAACCTGGCCCTATTTAGGCCCAAACTGAGCAATTTCTTCAGTACCAATCAGATTGCGAGATTTGCGAATCACCATTGTTAAGGTGTAAATGTGATAGAATTGTCGATTCGATTGAAGAATTGAAAACACTCCCACGGGATGGAGATTCGAAGCCGTGATTCTTTTGTAATTCCATTGATGATTGAACAAAATAGGGCCAAGTATTTTACTGTTTCATTATGAGTCCCTCTTGAGCAAGGTTTACCGCAGGGATGCAAGGGACTCATCGTCATCAGTCTAGACTTTTCCATCACTTCATCTACTGTAAAGTGGATACATATTTCCGCTTACTTAGGCCAAATTTGATTTTCAAATAATCTGACATTGCAACATGCCTGCAAAGGACCCTGGGTGATAATGGCTCTTTAATTGCTGACTATTGATGCTCTAAATCTACTATAGATAGATACATCAGTCTCTGAACCAGGAACTTACGCAGGAATTTGCAAGGGGGATCGGATGGTTGTTTCCCTTAATACAATCTAGGTCAAACTTGAAGCCTATTGATAAATACATGGCATACATAGATTCGTTTCAGATATCAAAAAGGTGGCTCCCAGGGCACTTCTTTGAATGGTCAGATTTCGAGTAGAAAACCTCTCCCTTCCACGCTCCAAAATCACTGGGAAATATTGCTAACCTGCCCGACCACTCTCTTCTCAAATTTGAAAGAAGTCCAAGCGTAGATAAAAGCTGAACAATATGCTTTTGAGCATATTCTTTTTATTTGCTTTTATCAGATAAGAGATCTTGTTTTTTTCTCCACAGTGACTCGTCTTTTCATTGCAGTTTCGATCCTTCCTAAGGATTTCTGACTTTTCAGTAAAATTTCAGTAAAAGTCTTTTCGAATTTGGCAAGTGGTATTTCACTCATTCGAAAAAGCGTGCATGATTTTTTCAGAACAGAAGGATTTTTACGGAGTTTGGTGGAACATTCGTGGAAACAAAAGGATTTTGCCAAAGATGTAGCAGAATTTTTGGAGTGAAATGCCCTTCGGAATTTGGGGGCAGTGTTCCCCAATCCCCACAATTTCTGCCAGTGTTCGGAAGCCTACCAATATTTAAAATTGCGCTAGTGCCCTCGCAGTAATACAGGAAACTGCGAAGGCAGTGTTACCTGCATAGTATGATGCAGGAAATAAGTGAAAATAAGTAAAACTGTGCAAAGGCTTTCCTTGAATGAAATGAATAGCTTCTAAGTTATATTTCCTTGCACTGGAGATTCTTAATTTTTTAATGATCTAAGAATGGAGTTTCTTATAAGCAGTTTTTTATCAAAGAATCATTCGTGTACAACTGTACATTTATAAATAGATATGTGCATTGATATGCAAGGAATTAAAGATAAGGTGTTCTGTGAGAAAATACTATGGTATGCTGGAATTCAGCTTCTCACATGAACAAACTTCGATTTTATTATAATATAGAATGTCTTTTTGGTTCCCATACGTTAACTTAAACCTCAAATGGAGGATTCAGTGGCATGGAATATGTCCTTGTAATCGGACCGTACGACTGTACTACCCCGGATCTTATGACACTGGACCCTACGACCCAAGACGAACATTCAACCATACCACCCCGGGCCAAAGTTTGATACATCTAGCTTACAACATTTTTTCGCCACCGATGCTTTAGCGACCACGCAAGACATCAGTACGTGTCAAAGTTTTCATTGTCACGTAGAATTCCGTGTATTCGTACTGAGCTAAGAACGAAATTCGAAGCAAGAAATTCGAAAGCCAGTTGTTGCAAACAAAACCGGCCCCTCTTAATGCTAATAAAATTGATGAATATCTATGTTGAATATCCACAAATATTAACCCTTTCATTCCCACCGTTGCCATTTGGCAACACACATTTCAAGGTCTTCCACGACTCCCTAGCTTCCTTGGTCCGGAATTTGCTCCTTGTATTACTATAAAGGAGCCATTGTTATTTTAGAATGCGGCAAATGTTTGATGTTTGACTGCCTTTTCATAACAAATATTGAGCATTGAAAACGAGAGGAATCTCTGTGCTGCTATTTTATGGAAATGGTCACTGGATAATGATCTAGATAACGTTGAATGAAAATTGAAAAATATGTGTAAAAGGTTTATTCCCAAGCTGAAACCTGTCGGTTGGAGCACATTCAATCAAGTTTTTCGTATGCCTTGCTCAGCACCGCAAAACTTGTCACAAAAGTTTGCGTTGCCATTTGGCAACAATGGGAATCTAAATAAAATCAATGGAAATTTGTATTGGAAAATAGTTAAGGTGGACAAACATGCAAAAAAATCATGCTGTTTTTTTCTCGAAAATGGGTTATTTTATGTAAAAATATACTAAAGACTACAGAAAAAAAATTTTTTGACAAATCTTTCAATATTTGGGAATGAAAGGGTTAACTTCTTTGCATGATTCAAATCAGAGAAAGCAAATTTTCCATGTTTGAGTTCAAAGGCCATGAAAATAACAGACTCAGAAGAGGGCCATAAAGCATTTGGACTGTTAGGGTTACTTCAGTCTTTCTAGCCTTTCTAATTTTTTCATAAAAATAACAAGAAGTAAGGAAGTTATATCTTAAATGCGCAGGGTCACGTAACCGTAAACAAACCTGTTATCTCTATGATCTATATTGTTGGCCACACGTGGCCATTGTGTTCTGCTCAGATTTTGGTGGATGGGGTGAATCCACAATAAAGTTACTTCTAAAAATCCACCAATATCTCTGCAATCCTACAACGTATGAGTGTTTGGTATGGAGTGTGATTGAGGCCAAAATTAAATCGTAAAATGAAAGCACAATTTTAAATTGAATCTGACGAAACGAAATTATAACCTCAATCAAATGCTCTATTCGAAAAAATAAAATGCATTTTGAAATCAAATGACAATATTAAAGCCAGAAAAAACAAACAAGAAGAAATCGAAATCAAAATAGAAAACATTTTCTAAATGGAATTCACAAGACGAAATCAAAATGCAAACACGAAATCCAATCCAAAATGAAGAGAAAATATGCAAGACGAAATCGAAATGCAAACATGAAATAAATCATAAAATGAAAATGTGCAAGATGAAATCAAATTCTAGAATGAAATAAAAAATTGAAATGCAAAGCAAAATCGGCCAGCTTCAAATCTTGGTGGATGCTGTGTTTTTGGGGGCCTCTAGCGTGCACAGAACCCCGCACATGCACAGAACATGTTTAAAAGAAAATCTCGTTTTCATGCTCGAGAACGAGAACTCTTCATTTTGGATTGGATTTCGTGTTTGCATGGCCGAGTTTTGTAGAGCGAAATCATTCATGCACTAAGTGAAATCAATCAAAATCAATCATGCGCTAAGTGAAATCATTCATGCGCTAAGTGAAATCATTCATGCGCTAAATGAAAAACAAACGAAGCAAGCGCGCCTACAAGAACAATTGTAGGCCCTCAGTCGCGTTGGGCGTTCGTCGAGGTTTGCAACGTCTTGGTTTCCAACGGCAGGTGGACTGGACTTGTGTTGGCTCTCAGGGCTGTCCCAAATTCTCAGTTTCTTATAAAAAATAAATGTATTTGAGAAAATAACAAAGCATATCTTTGAAGAAGTGAGGGGAGGGAGGGGCAGAGATGGCGCCAGGGATGAAATTCGAGCGAGGCGAGCTAAGTTTTTACGGACCACATCTTGCAGATTGGCTTAAAATGCGACTACACTCTCTCAAAACATAACAAGGAAGTTACGGAAGTAAAAGACACTGCACAGCAATTTTCAAGAATTCAAATGTCAAAGGCGGGCTCTGTGAATATTTGGGGGTTCCTGCCGCCTAAGACCCCCGGTTGCGCTATCCCTGGGGAGGGGATGGTTTTAGCACGTGATAGCCCTATGGCTACGCGGTCACTTCCTCTGCTTTCTTGACATTCAATTAAATTAGATTTTCCCTTCTTATAAGCACCGCCCCTCGTCTAGTCCTTGTGCCATACACCCTTTATTATAAAAATTTTGATCTGCTTTGTTATTTTCTCAAATACACTTAATTTTTATAAGAAACTGAGAATTTGGGACAGCCCTGAGAGCCAACACAAGTCCACCTGCCGTTAGAAACCAGGACGTTGCAAACCTCGACGAACGCCCAACGCGACTGAGGGCCTACAATTGTTCTTGTAGGCGCGCTTGCTTCGTTTGTTTTTCATTTAGCGCATGAATGATTTCACTTAGCGCATGAATGATTTCACTTAGCGCATGATTGATTTTGATTGATTTCACTTAGCGCATGAATGATTTCGCTCTACAAAACACGGCCATTTCAACATGAAAACGGGATTTTTCTTTTAAAAATGCTCTGTACACGCTAGAGGCCCCCAAGACAAACACAGCATCCATCAAGATTTGAAGCTGGCCGATTTTGCTTTGCATTTCAATTTTTTATTTCATTTTAGAATTTGATTTCATCTTGCACATTTTCATTTTGTGATTTATTTCATGTTTGCATTTCGATTTCGTCTTGCATATTTTCTCTTCATTTTGGATTGGATTTCGTGTTTGCATTTTGATTTCGTCTTGTAAATTCCATTTAGAAAATGTTTTCTATTTTGATTTCGATTTCATCTTGTGTGTTTTTTCTGCCTTTAATATTGTCTTTTGATTTCAAAATGCATTTTATGTTTTCGAATAGAGCATTTGATTGAGGTTATAATTTCGTTTCGTCAGATTCAATTTAAAATTGTGCTTTCATTTTATGATTTAATCTTGGCCTCAATCACACTCCATAGTTTGGTTTATTTCTCAAGTAAATTCAAGAGTCCATCTTCAGAATAACACCTATATTTTGAGAAAAGTAGTGGAAAATCTCTGTGATATGGACTATCAAAAATCCTGAAAAATCATCGTTTCGAAAGAAGTTTGTTTACATTACGTGACGCTGCCCCTTTAAATGCAAACATTTCTTATCCAGATCCCCAGTCGTTCATGAGCACCTCTGTTGACATTGAAGACAATGGAAGTATTAATACATCATAACAAAGTCTTTTTAACCAAATACATCTAACATGGACCTGGGGTCGTATTGTCGTACGATCTTGGGTTGTAAGTCCCGGGTCGCAGAGTCCTCGGGTCCGGTCAAAAGAACTTCTCATTTTTTCGTGCAAACGTGCTGGGGCTGATTTTCAGTATTGCGAGTTGGCAAGCTAACGGCTGCACGCATGATACAACCAAAAAGACCTTAGAAATGATCTTACAGGAGAAAATCGGTCCATTATGTGACCTTTTTGTGCTGAGTTCTCGTTCAGGGTTTGTAGTGTTACAAAAGATGATAATGCTAGAAGGAAATTAGTTATGAAGTCATTTGCTAACTCGTTGCAAAATAGACCTAGGACCGATAACCAATACTTTCAGACCAGACCTGGTAACATAACATGGTCATCGACGTTAAAGCAGACCTTGCTTGTCTTTCATTATTATCTATGGACATCTACATAAGTTTGAAGTCAGGGAAAAGCGATGAATCAGGGGAGTAGCAAAGGCAGTTACTGGATTGCATTATTTTCATCCAACAATAGAACCCAAGAAATAACTATTTCGTCATCAAATGCCACTTGTTTTGCCAAATTCGGACTCTGCACACCTCAGTTATGTTACTTAGCTTGGCCTCAGCGGTGAGTGAATTGTTGAACTGTTATTGAGGTTACTTCCAAGTCACCCCTTTTGCAATAACCGAGGACTCTCCCTTGCTGTGATAAATTTATATTTGGAATTCTGTGGACTTGCCTAAGTCGTCATAGAAGAAAGAAAGCGAACACACTCTTCCTTTCCTCCAGGACGACTTGGGCAAGTCCAGGAAATCTGGAAAACATTGCATAACATACTTTAATCATACTCTACTTTGGTAGCGTAGCTTGGTCAAAGAACAGTCAAGCTTTATACTTGCAATCAAAGATCCTTTATACGGGTAAACAGAATTTTGGTTGTGGCCTTGAGCCAGTCATCCCGTTAACATTTGGAAATGATGACTCTGTGTTTCTAGGGTCACAGGTCTGATTTTTACGGTATGCCATTTTGGCCGAAGTTGAGAAACTTAGGCTATGCGTATGGCCTTTAAAATCGTCAAAAATCAGTTTCAAGAGTAATCACTTTGTAACTTGAGCTAAATCTTCACTAAGAATTTAGTAAAGAATCTATATGTTGTAATCAGTAAATTTTAAGCAGAAGACTTAAAAAGCTACAAGAGCAAACTCTGAATTTGTAGCAATGCGACAAAACCAAGAGGAGAGCCTCTGCAAAATAGGGCAATAACTTCGTTGTATCTAACGTGAGCATCGAAATACTTTAACACGAGCGAGATAGATACTGCAGCTAACATAATATCAACTATTTGCAAGCTTTTACTCCCTTGGTGTTTGGCAAAAGCAGCTGCAAAACTTGTTTTTAGCTCAGATTGAACGCTGCCATCAAATTTCTATGGCTGCCATCAGCATCCACAAAGAAAGGTCGAAGGTTAAGGCCTATTGTTGAATTGAATTGCTAAAATTTGGGTACAAAACCCCTTCTTACATTACCCCAAGACACTGTACGAAGAAAAGTATTGGACCCTAGGCAAGCCTTTATCGTCAGCTATTTTTCATCGTTTTTCTGAAATTTTTGGAGGTAAGCAGTAGGCGTGAGGAGCTGCGTGCGGGAAAGTGTCACAAACAGGAATGTGCGTAACAAAACTCTTCATCGCTTATATATATAGATAAATTTATTTTGTTCAATCAAAAGCCATCACCATAGTTACCCTTCAGGGGAATTCGCTGTTGCAAAACCATGCGATGACAACTTATGTAAGATGCACACAGACATCACACTGCAGCCATGTGATAGTATAGATGTATGACAATGCATCGTTTGTGCATAGATTGTGCAAAGTTTTTATCAAAGATTTAGGGTTTTTGTGGCTTGTTTTGGACATTGTAAAGTAGGTTTTAAATTATTTTGTTGGCTTTAATTAGCTTATTAGCTATGTATATATATATATTTTTTCTTGCCAACGTAAAATAAATTGTTAATAATAATAATAATAATAATAATAATAATAATAATAATAATAATAATAATAATAATAATAATAATAATAATAATAATAATAATAATAATAATAATAATAATAATAATAATAATAATAATGCGGTTTCAAGAATTCGATTCGACTGGACGAGGCCTTAATTATATGTTGACTTATTTGACTTGACTTTTCACGAAAAAGGTGACTCGACCTGTTTTAAGTTGACTTGGATTTGCTTGACTTGAGGACATGATTAGGCTTGGCTTGGCTATGCTTAGCTAAGCTTGGCTTGAAATAAAATTACTTGACTTGAATGTTTTTGGCTCAGCTTGACATGAATAGAAGTAACTTGATATATTTTGACTTGAATAAAACAACTTGACTCGACTGGCTAAGACTTAATTGACTCTAGGTGGCTTAGCTTGCTTTGCCTAGGCATGACTTGATTTTGAAATGGTTGACTTGACTTCAAATGACTTGGCATTACAAGACATGAGGCATTGCTGTAACTTATTGCTACACAGCACAGCGTGACATGACATTACATGACACGACACGACCATGACAAGACGCGACAAGGCAAGGCATCATGAAACATTGCTGCAAAGAGGAGTCCTGAGTGAAACAAACGTCATGTAAAATGAGCTTTCAAAATCCATTGTATTGATTGCTTGATTTTCTGTTTCGACAGTCAGCGATGGCGCCAGGGAAGAAATGCTGGGGGGGGGGCAAAAACTGTCATAGTGCCGACGGCGAGCGAAGTGAGCAAAATTTTTACGGGTCTCACCTTTCAGATTGGCTAAAAATGCAACTACACTCTCTGAAAGCATAACAAGCAAGTTACGAGAGTGCCGACAGTGCACAAAAATTTTCAAAAATTCAAGTGCCGACGGGGGGGCTCAGTGAATTTTTGGGGGGCTCCTGCCCCCCAAGCACCCCCAGTCGCGCCATCCCTGTATCGACAGATCATAGTTGACTATGGACAGATTTAGTGTATCATCAGTTCAGTTACTGGAAAATCATCTTGGAGACAAGATACTCATCAAAGTAGGCCTATGTTATAACAAAAGACCATGGTTATAAGTATGCTGCCCATTCGTCTTCAAACTACCGGTCACATTGCCTTTAGGGCCTTAGTATTGGCTGAGTTGCGAGAATGCCATAAAAATTTTGGATACAATTACCACAATATAAGCCAAGAATGTCTCAAGAAAAATTAGAAGGATATTACTTCTTTCCCAGGATTTGAGTCTCCAAAGGCCAATGCAATCTTGGCTATGCGAAATATTACGTCCAAACTCAAAGGACCTATCCGGTTTGAGAGTTACGACCGGACAAAATTTGTCCAAAATACACTATGTTATGTAACTTGGGGTCATTGTCTGCACTACTGCCTGGACAGGTGGTGTACACAACTAAAACACACAAATGCACAAAGTACCTTATTGAAATAACTTTGATTACCCACAGACTCTTATCTTGATATCATCTATTTGATATTTCCCATACTGATGATAGCTTCAAAACACTTTTGAAATATTGGTTAGAGTTGTATTAAATTATACTGGAGTTTTGTGAATGTTAAATGATTGACAGCTGAAATTGGAGCCTTCTAACCAATACCCTGCAGCTTTTTGGCAGGCATTGCAGAAGAAATTTCCTTGTAAGTAATTTTACAGACGAGTCTGGAGCCAGACACCCCTTCAATCCACCCCTCTCCCTCCCGCGTTATACGTTCGGAAAGGACAACAAACACAGTTACCAAGACCATGAGGAAAAATACGAAGGAAAAATGAGATTTTGCAAACTCGTTCAAATTGACTGTTTATTGGACTCTCCTAAAAGAGAAGATCTTGATGCATCAAGAAGAGGAAATATTTCGAGATTGGACCCTTCTCTTCGTACTTCTCCTGCGAAGGCGCCACTTTAATTTCCGCGCGTGGCGGCAGATTGAGATGATCGCAAGTGCCCTGGAGAAATTATGCCATTCAAGTATGGCGTTTGTGGTCATGTCAATCTGCCGTCACGCGCGGCACGCGCGGGGATAAGAAAGGCGCCTTCGCAGGAGAAGTGCAAAGGGAAGGCAAATACGTCGATATATCGCGCGAGAAATGATAGATTAGGATAAGAATAACTCGCTTTATAATACGTAAATCTTTCTTCTAAATTCAGAGTTTCCTACAGCCCATGCTAAAACGATAAAAGGCGTAAGGGAAAGGAATACATGATATTTGCCTGGTGACACGTTTAAATAAAATGGTTAAAATAGATTATGTTTTCGACTATAAAGATATCTTTATGCGCAGTTTTGTCAAAATTTCAATTTATTTTATTGATTATTTCTGTTTCCAGAAAGGAAAATTAACAAGGAAATTAGACCTTGAAAAGCTACGGTATCTCCAAAACGTTATAATCTGCAAAAGTAAGTGTAGGCCTATACTTTGTGATTTAGGCCCTGTTTACACGATGCCGTTTTCATTTCATGTCGGACTATGGCCTCCTGTTTACACGAGAACGCGCCAATTCGATACGCTTTATACCGTTTTCGCGTGTAAACAGAACCCCAATCCGAAATGATATGAAAAAAGTGTCTTGTAAACAGAGCCCCAATCAGATAGCCTATGAAATGAAAACGTTATCGTGCAAACGAGGCCTCGATATGAAGTACTGATTCTGCAAGCGTGGCCTCCAAATGAAATACTGAGTCCAAGGTGACCGAATAGATTTTGTCACCAAAGTAATGTAGTTCCGGTAAAAAGGATAAAAATAAATTTTATAATCAAGTCTTTTGATTTTCAGAGCACATATCAAGGCCAGGCTGTTGCTAAAATCAATAATGAGAACCTGAAAGTAACAAGGACAAAAAGCATCTCGGTATCTCCATCTGATTCTTCATACCGTTTCAAAATCTTCCAAAAAAGGGTTGCCAATTTGCTTTGAAGCCCAGACACTTGCTTTGAAGCCCAGACACAGTCTTCCTGAGAATGGGTGCTTTTATTTCACAAAATTCTCAGTGATGAGGGGAGGTGCCATTGCTTGCCAAAAAAATCGGGGGGGGGGGTTGAATATATTACTGGGGAATCTACATGGTGTATATGGTATCCTAGAAATATGTCCCGTTTGTGCAGCTATTGTGGATAGGTGTCAATTCAATTGGCCTATTTTCAAATCAGTTGCAAGGGATAGGCCTCAAATTGGAGTTTGAGACCTTGTTTCAGAATCTGACGAGTTGTTGCTGATCTACTTCAAAACAGAAACTTTCTTGTTCTGCAGTAATGTCAAAGTCAAGTAAAGATTCAGAAGAAAGGGATGTAGCACTGTATCTATTAGGACGCTCTTCTGCCATAAGTCCAAAAGTACCTATCAGATTGTCTCAAACAAGGTTTCAAGCTATAAGTTGAAGCTCCTCTTATGCAACTGAATGAAGATGAGGCAGTTGAGGTTGCAGTTTCTCAAACGAAGCTGCAAAAGAACAATGGCGCTTGGAGGCACGGGGGCAGTTTGGGTAATACGAGGGCAGGAAGGGCCCTTTTCAAAAAGCCTTTCTCGTATACATCTGAAACTTTTGCCCTATTGAGCCCTCCACCCCTGTCAAAAGATGGCTTTCGGGGTTCTTTCAAAAACAAGCAGAAAGAATTGATATACGGCAGGTTGCTAGGATAAGAATTTTCCCGAGAAATGCTGGAAAGTGACGGGAGAGTTGTGCGTCAGTCCTCCAAGTTTGCAGTGCCCTTTTGATTGGCTGCCCCGCCGCTTCGCCTTCCTTCCAGCGCCTCTGCAAAAGAATTACAGTTTGTTTGGAACGGTTTGGAAACCTTGTATAAAGTTTGATGCAAGTAAAGAGTAAACCAACCAGGAAAGGCATGGAGAATTTCAGTTCAAGCTAAATTCTGGCTCTCTGTCTGCTAAGACCAATGAAACCTTGTCATGAAAATTAAGGAGCAGATCAATCAATGGCAACATGGAAAACTCGAACAGTCTGAGAACCATGGAAAAATGAGCACTATAGTTTGAAATGGCCTATTACCACTTGCTACCTAATTGTAAGATATCCTCAAGGATGTCTGCACTATTTCAATCAAAAGTCAATCTTTTAGCCTTCCATATCTTAGAGATTGATTCCTTCCAAGTTTTAAGATACAGTAAAACCCCGCAGACAAGAACATACTTTTCTAAAAGACAGACTGGCTAGGTTCTTATAAATGAGGTACTTATGACATTTACAGGGTTTGGTTCTTATCACAAGGTCAGTTATGACTATGGTGAGTATAGCTACAGTATACAATGTGTCTTAAATATACTCATGGGTATAATGACTTCATTTAAATATCAGAAGGTATGGTGTATGGTATTTTTGCTATTGACAAAGGAATTTGAATCATACAGTTCGATAAGAAAAATTGCATATTCCTGAAACTGTTGGAGGTGTTCAGTTGTCAATAAATTGTTTATTGATTTGACGAAATTTCTTAATCAAGCGTACCATCTCATAAGAACATCAGTCTGTTTTTGGTTCTTATATTTGAGTGTCTTTTCCCACCAAATCAGTCTGCAGTTTCTTATTTTGCTATGTTCTTGTTTGCGGGGTATTACTGTATTTAAGAGTCAGATACTTTTAAGGGCATGGAAGATTTCCACATGAACCTTCTCATATCTAAATTTAACTTTTCTAAAATTTCGAATAAATGTGGGAGAAGCATGGGAACATGCTACCAAATAAAAGCCTCATCTGGAAGATTAACTAAAATGCCATAATAAAAGCAATAAAGATACAAACTCAGCGAATTCATAAACAAAACCATTCGTACTGGTGCAGATGGAGAATATGACGGTGAATTTTCTCAAATAGTTAATGTTCGTGTGGCCACACTTGATTATATGCTTTAACCTTTTCAATGTGTTGTCCAGACCCGTCGGAAGCGGGAGGGCTGGGGGCTTCAGCCCCCTCCCCAACGATTTGCTGAATTTGTTGATTCAATAAGTGGAAAAGGTTTTGAAAGCCAACGTCGTGGGAATGAAGATTCAAACTAATCCATATTGGAGGAAGCTGCCAGCATCTGTCCAAAATGCAATATCCTTTGACGTCATAGAACTTAAAGTTTTAAAATTTCCTGGAAAGACTTCTATCAGTCGTGTGATCCTTTACTTCTTTCAACGGCAGACTTTCAAAAAATGGTGCATTTTCCAACGATCTAAAGGGCGTGGTTGTGGAAGAATTCCCCTGGGGCAAGCCCCCGGACCCCCATCTTTGCTTGCTTCTTTCGCACACTTGTTTCACCTCCCCCCCCAACATGAAATTCGTTCCGACGGTTTTGGTGTTGTCACAAAATATCTCTTGCACTTCAAAGTGACTTTCTGGCAATGTTGAGACGGTGGCTCCAAATATTTTGCAATTTTTCACCCTATTGTTTTCTATTCTCCTATTAGACATGTTCTTATTATGAACTTCAATTTGTGATTTTTGTTTACGGTGAATATGCATATGTTGAACCATGGATAAAATGAAACGAAATAATTTTTATTTGATAAAATGTACCCGCCAATCATACCTGTGTCTTTATTGTGGTTTTTTCCTGCCTTTCATGGCTTTCCCTTGCGTTCCTTCCTCAGCTCAAATCGTTGATTCAAGTTTGAAATGGCCTAATTCAGCTCTTCTGTAACAACGAGGACTGAATTGAGGATGGTAAAGGGTATTTTGTGAAACGTGATTTGCCTTTGTTTTAGGCCATATTTTCCTCTCGTGAAACGTGAAAATCCAGCATCCATTGTCGTGAAACGTGAGTGTGCCATATTTCCTTAACGTGAAACGTGAAATTTAACATTTCATTTCCGTGATTCGTGATCTGGAACCCCCCTTTACCACCGTTTGAATTAGGCCATTGCAAACTTGAATCAACGATTTGAGCTGAGGAAGGGATGCAAAGGAAAGCCATGAAAGGCAGCAAGAAACCATGATAAAGACACAAGTATGACTGGCATATGCATCTTATCAGATAAAGACTATTTCGTTTCCTTTCACCAATGGTTGAACTCGCAGAGACATTCATCACGAACAGTATGCCTAAGTAGAGGATGCACAAAAACTTGTGCCCAGTTTATGTGGCTGCTGTGGAGGAGCTATAGTATCAATTGTCTTGATGTTTACACAGTTGCAAAGATCAGGCTTCGACGTAGAGTTTGAGACCTTTTCTGAGACAATCTGATAAGAGGTTTGCTGATTTATGGCAGAAGAAAGGAAAAGTTTATGGCTGCTCCAACCGCATCACTTCTGTTGCTCTCCAGCAATGTCAAGACCCAGGGGGGGGGACTCCCTATTAGTAAGTGACGAGGGGGGTCAGACATTTTTTAGGTTTGTAAAATGTTGTCTAGTATACCTTTGGGTACGCGATTTTGAGCATAATCGGTATATTTTTGGGGTAGAAAATTTGACAAGGCTGGGATTTTCACCAAAATATTGCAGGGCAGTTGCCGAGAGTGCTATAAAACATTTAATTTTCATGTACTATGAAGCTATGAGTATATTTTTGGGGTCTACAAATGTCCTAATTTCTGTATATTTTGGGCTGAGTATATTTTTGGGGTCTAAAAATTTCCTAAATTTAGTATATTTTTGGGTTTTTCAAAAATATCCTGTATCTGACCCCCCGTCACATACCAATAGAAGTCCCCCCCTGGGGTCAAGATCAAGAAATATTTGATAAAAAGGGTTACAGCCTAATATTCGAGTTTTCTATACGTCCTTAAGAGGTTTGCCAGTTTGGTCTTTCGGATGAAAAGTGCTATTAGCCCTGTTAAAAAATGTGGACAAAAATGTAGATACAATGCTGGCACTCATTTACTTCATTTGACATTGCTGGAGAACAGCAGAGGTGCTAGTTTTAAAAGTTACCAGGAGCCAACTACTTATTTTGCATTTTCTCTGCCATAAATTAGCAACCACTTGTCAGATTGACTCAAACAAGGTCTGAAACTCCAAGTTTAAGCCTGACCTTTACAATTGTGTAAAATGTAGAAACCGAGATATTTTAGGCTGCAGCTCTTACACAGCAGCAACACAAAAAAGCCACAGTTTCTTGGGGATAGCTAGTTTTTCATTTAGCATTTGGCTAAGAATAAATACTAACCAGGAAAAGGTTGGGTGGACGTTTCTGCTCAGCTACAACTTCTTTAGCCCAAGGCCGATACTAGCCATGACTGCATAGGGGGGCGACAAACCAAAATTTTCCGACGATAAAACCATCAACAACAACAACAATAACAGCTGTAGGAACATACGTTAAATGCATGCATTATATGACCGATCTAACTCCTCAGTAACTAAAATTTGGCCACATTTCGCAATCCAACCTTGAAATCAACACAATTAGTGAATATCGATCAAAAATATGCCATAAATTCAATAATTTCTGCTGGAATTTCTGTTTTAACACTAATAAATTCATGTTTTCATGCATCATTTCTCCTCAAAGTCCTCCAAAATTAGTCATTTAAGTCACAAAAATTCCGACAAGAGAGAAAAATTTTCCGACAAATGGTCTCCTGGGGGGGGGGGGTGCTCCTCCACCCCCGGCCCCCCATTAGCTTCGGTCCTGCTTTAGCCAGACCTTGTCATTTCTGCTGAGATGAAACTCTCTCTGTTTGAGTTCTGCCCCATCCAGTGTGCATGCATCGCTGAGTGACCTGTGGCCTCTGAATTGCAACTACGGTTCACCTGTGATCCATATGCAAAAAAGCATTCCTGCATCCTGCAGCTACCTTCCCAATTAAAATTTCAAAGTTTCATTGACTGGGTTTCAGCGAGAGGAAGTCTGGGTACTAAATCCAGGAGCGCAAGCGCAGTATCTTGGCATCGTAGACTGCTGTACCTGGCGGCAGAGAGAAACGCGAAACGGGTTTCGAAAAAGGTTGATGGAAGAAGTAAAAGCAAGAAAACGAGTGACATTTGGTGGAGCATCCATGATTCCAGGAAAAAGGTTGGTTGCTAGAAATATCAATCGTGTCTGTTGCTTTGATATATAAATAGAACTTAGCATTGCCTGTATTTGTTTACTTGCTCGTTAATATTTCTACGTTAAGTTTGGTGCTGCATAACAGTGCTGCAGCTTCGTGCTGACAGACAGACTGGGCCTATAATTATCTTGCCGCTAAGTCATTAGTAGAGATCTACAACGAACTGTTCGCAACAGATGGATACGCTGTTTGCTTGGAACGAGAAATTCCCAGTTAGGACGGTGATACGTGTCTAAGGTCCTCTTTGGTACTGGTTAAGCAACGTGTACCCTCTGTTAGGGTGTGTGTAGGAGTATTGCAGAATGTGGAAGACCTCCGGCATCTGATCACCCTTGACCTTTCTTTTTTCACTTATGTGAAATTGAGTATCTATTGCAAGAGGCTCAACATTTGTGGAAATAGTGCATGGTCTCGACTTACTTTCTTTTATTAGAGTATGTTGGCTTTAGTAGAGTTTATCTGTGGCGGCGCGAAAAATCCAAAATTTTAACGTGGAAAATTAGAAGCAGAAGAGCTTAAGGAACTGAATCTGTGTTATTTGTGATGCTCCTACAATGTCAACAGCTGTCTTAAATGGTTCAGAATTCAGGTTACACGACAAAATTAAGAGAAAATTCTTTAAATACTTACATCAGAATATAACCAACCATATTTTCGAATGAGAGGCGAAAAGGGAACAGATAAACTTGGAACTGTGTATTTTTCAGATGGATCTTCCCGTGGCTCCTTTTTGATGATAATTCAGGCGATAATTCAGCCCTGACTTTCTTGGTCTCATTTGTTCTTTGATTTGAGTTTTCAAAGGATCGAACTTGTTTTTCTTCCTCTATTATATCTAAATCAGTTTTACTTGAAAAGTAACACTCCTTGAGTAATCAGAGATGAGTTCAAAAGAGTAGAGTCTTGTTCGATATCCAATATACAGACAAGCCAACATTGCACCGAGTGCAAGGTTTCAACTGATGGAACTTGTTTGCTTCTGAATCCAATTTTTGATTTAGTAAAAGCGCGTTTACTCATGGGTCAACGTATTGCCTTTGGTTCCAAGGTATCGATCTCACAAGAAACTGAATTTTGATAACAACAAAAACAAAAAATTTTGTAATGGATTTTCAACTGGATTGTCAAAAAATTATTTCTGTAATGTAACTGGATTGTCAAAGTCTTTTCAAAGTCTCACCACAAAATGTCTTTTCTGATCGTCGTCTTTATCCTGCGATTTATAATAAAGCTGCGTTTCCCTGAATCATCATCAATAAAAACAAAAAAGTGACAAAATTGCCCAGAATTCTTCTTTGAGCTTTTAAAAACTGAAACATTTTCTGCATCTCCTAAGTTCACTTTTTACTCGAGCAATAAGGATTCGAATTCATAAATGATGCTGCAGAATCCAAGTGGCGATCTTCTCGGAACAGCTGGGAACAGCGTCAACAATCTTGGACAGACTTGTCCCAAGTCCTCCTTGTGACGACTTGACCCGAGCAATAACGTCGCAGAATTGGTTCCAACGTCTCAATCTTCTAACAAGCTAACCATGCGAACAAATCCAGGTGACGAAACTGTCCAGAGTCCTTTTTGTAAAGCTTGCAAGAAAGTCATTGTCCTTAGGCTAACTTCACTCTTTGGTTGAGATGAGTAATATAGATTTGACTCGATAACTAACATTGTAAAATTGGTTTTGAAGTGCCAATCTTCCAAGAAACAGGATTGTTCCTACAATCTAAGGTGACAAAGATTTGCCCATAGTCCTTCCTGCGCACGTACAAGGAATGGAACTCACCTTTCGTCTTCTAAGCTACATCTTTAGTTCAGTAATAGCGATATGACGAGAGAACTAACATAGCGGAATTGGTTCTAAAGTTTCTGTCCTTTTAGAAACAGAATTGTCTCTACAAGCTAATACAATAGATTTGTCCTGAGTGCTTCTCATAAACCTTAAAGAAATTGAAACTCGATGTTCTTCAAAATTCAATCTGACTTGAGTCATGACGGTCCATCAAATAGTCAAAATGGTAGAATTGGCTCTGTGTTTACGATCTCGTTAGAAACCAAAACATGCGAACAATCCAAGGTGACATAGTTGTCCAGAGTCCTGCTTGTAGACTTTCAAGAAACTGGACTCATTCTCCTTGTTCCAGTTCGATTTGACTTAAGTCATGGATAGTACATTAAATGGTAAATATTTTAGAAATGGTTCTAGAGCGTGGATGCTTCAACACATAGAAGCGGACGGTTGAAAGGATAACCATTTCTGTGACTGGGCCTATAAAGCTTTCAAGAAGTTGAACACCTGAAAAGGCGCTTACTGCTGCCATATGTTTTAGATGTGAAAGCTCACTTCAGTAGAGCACTTAGCTTTGTGTGTATAATTCCAGTCTGTTCCCTTTACAATATTCGCTGGGACCAGAACGTAAAACAATCGAAGTCTCTTTTTATCCGATTTCCTTTGTAATTGCATAGCGGGATAGCAAGGAGCACTGCAGTGCATAGTGGATTCAGAAGTGTTCTCGTAATAAACTACAGAAAGGAGGGACAACTACATCCAGTTAGGAGCCTTGTTCAGTTGCTCCCTAGGTGTTTCGTATCATAGTTCGGAAATGTTTTTCAGAGCTCCGATACCTCTCACGCTCTATGAAGCTTCACAGCAACAACCAATTTGGAAGCAAGCAGAATTCTTGTTGCGGCACACACGAAATGCTGCACTAGCCCTGCAACTACTGATCTTGCAAAGAATTACAATCGTTTATC
Organism: Aurelia sp. 3 sensu Dawson et al. (2005); assembly: GCA_964020215.1. Classification (NCBI taxonomy): domain Eukaryota; kingdom Metazoa; phylum Cnidaria; class Scyphozoa; order Semaeostomeae; family Ulmaridae; genus Aurelia; species Aurelia sp. 3 sensu Dawson et al. (2005). The sequence continues at coordinate 15,488,788 of OZ026585.1, forward strand.
CGAATCTTAGAGCCTCTGTCCATTTAAAGGTCACTTGCTCGATACCGATTCCTTTTCTAAGCGTCACTCTTTGTTACCATTTAAAATCTTTGTTGCTCTCCACTTTATTTAATTCTTCCACGAATTGCATTTCAGTTTTACCCTATACGTCTTCAATTATTACCAGCCTCTGATACTACGCGACTCATGTTGAAGGAGGGCTTTACTCAGTCATGGTCCCCTCTTTCAAAGCTGTCTTCAAATTCTCTGATCTTAGCGATGACATTTAAAGTTTTACAGTCCGGTCCGGAATGCTTTTACATAACTTTTAAATTCCGTGATTAGAACTTATCCGTAATTAGGACCCTTCGTCGAGTTATTTTTATCTTAAGCACCCGTTGAAAACAATGAAAACGGCAATAAATAAACAATAGCTCGCTAAATCTCTTTTGTTATGATCCCAAAATAAACTCATCCTGAGCTATTTTTAGTGACCTCCAGCTGAAGAAAAAAAACACGAAAGGAGAAAATCCAGGCTTAATTAGACCGCTAAAGGTCATTGTCTTCTCTTCGTTTTTGACTTGTGCTCGTGCATACAGACACGATTTTTGACGAGAAAAGATAGATTTGTTCCGAGAGTGGAATGTCTCATAACGTTGCACTATCTCAAGGTTCCTAAAGTGAGTCTTATCTTAAGAGTTATTGATATTTGTTTTCAATCCCCCCAATTTCTGGTTATGCCTGATGATTGATGATCGGAAGAATTTGTTCCAGAATTCACAAGATTTCTAAGATTTCTTCCCTTCAAATTCAGAAAAAGCAAAAGACCAAACCTTAATACGCTTCTTATTATCAAAACATGGATTCGTCAAAATGAAAATGAAATTGAAATGATTAACATATGAAGCAACCAACAACATGATGTTTTTTATCGCTGTACTTGTCCTGAGATTCCTTATCAAGCTGCGTTTCCCAAATGATGTTCCAAACCTTAATCTAATTCCCAGTTATCCTCGATTCCCAACGTGCATAGTTGTCTTGGAAATACATGATTTACTTTTGACTACTATAAATCGAAATTCTCGGAATTCGGGGAAAATCGTGTGAATCTTACAACTTCGAGGGACTTCTTACGTACGAAAATTGTGTTTTAGTTACGACTGAATTGTGCTGTACGAGGCAGTTTTCGCTTAAAGGGATGCGGAATGGAGAGAAGGCAAGTTTAGGCCAAACGATTACAGAGTCAGAAGTCCTTTTAAGGTTTGAATGGGATACTTTTGAAAAAATTTGAGAAGAGAGCGGTGCCCCCTATGTTTCCTTGGCTCCAAGATCTATGAGCCTGCTACATTTACGACCATTGAACCATCAGCAATGAATCACCTATCATTTTCAATGAAAATGTCAGCATATACAGGTATGAAGCTACATTTTCTAAAGTGAGTCCTATCCTGAAAATTTTAAGGGCTTCTGCTGTGTGAAGCTGTGTTTCAAAAATGCTTGACAGAGGATAAGAAATTTCCATTAAGTCATTTCAAACTTTTGCACCAAAGAATAACAGAACAAACAGGGTGTTTAAAAAAATTGTGCCCCGTTTGTGTGGTTGCTGTGAAGGAGCTGTAGATTTAATCATCTCAGCTTTTATACTGTTGCATATTTCAGGCTTTAACATAGGGTTTGAGACCTTGTATGAGTCAATCTGACAAATGGTTGTTGATTTATGGCAGAGAAAAGGCAAAATAAGTGGTTGCTTCAAAAATAGCACATCTGTTGTTCTCCCCCAATGTCAAAATAAAGTAAATTTTCAACGAAATGGTTATAGCGTCATATCAAAATTTTATCAAATCTTTTAAAGGGCTAGTGGTGTTGTCATTCATAAGAGAGCACTTCTTACCTTTGAAAAAATGTAGTGAACATTTTGATACGATGCCAGAACAGCATAGAGCTCAAATCTTTAAAAAGGTGGGTGTAAAAGTCCATTACATTTTTCTTTGAATTAAAGTGCTTGGAAAGAACTTTGGATAATTTGCTGTAAATTTGCCGTGGCAATTTTTTGATACCTTGATTATTTTCAAAATGGCGGCATTTATTAATTTTGAGGCTGTGACGTCATCAAATTTCTAAATCCTTTGCTAGAAGAGCTACAGATTTCTGCTTGCAACCATTTTGTAGACCTTCATAAACTATGGATTTCTCGAAGATTTTAACAATTTCCCTTGAGTAATTTAAGATTTTTGATGATTTTAATTTCTTGCAAATTGTTGATGAATTTTTGAAAAAATAATCAAAATGCCGCCATTTTGAAAATAATCAAGGTATAAAAAATTGCCACGACAGATTTACACCAAATTACCCACAGTTTCACTCAAGCACTTTAGTTCGCCGAAAAATGTGGTGATACAGTTTTACACCCATCTTTTTAAAGATTTGAAAGATTTGAGCCCTATGCTTGCTAGAACCCTTTCTTTGAAAACTTGCTTTATTTTGACATTGCTGTAGAACAACAGAAGTGCTGTTTTTTGAAGCAACCACTTATTTTGCCTTTTCTCTGCCATAAATCAGGAACCACTTGTCACATTGACTCACACAAGGTATCAAACTCTAAGTTGAAGCCTGACCTATGCAACTGTGTAAAATTCGAGATAACTGAATCTACAGCTGCTTCACAGTAGCCATACAAAAGGGGCACGAATTTTTTTGGGACACCCTGTATGCATATTCTTTAGGAAGGAAAAATGGATGCCAGATATAAACCCCTTTCAGGTTAAATATATACCTAAAGTATCTAAGTTCATACTAAAAATGATGCACTTTCATTCTTTCATGGTTCCAAAACTAAACGAAATTTGATCCTTCCTATGTAGTTTGTAACCGAGCACTTTAAGAGCAACTTTAAAACAGAATTAACCATACTTTCAAATGGTATGTCAAATTTTAGTCAAACATATTCTTTCTTCCAATTTAGTATTTTCACTATCAAGGAATCTCAGTTTTAATGAGATTAATGCAAAGCTTTAGATCGTACATCCTTGTAAACTCTCATAGTTTCTTGAAGTAAATATATAACAAGTTTTCTATTTTATAAGCACTTTTTTCACATTTCATTTATTCAAAGTTGTTAGACAAGTCGAGTATGATATCTAATTACATACATGTAAGCAAAAATTGACTGCTTGATACCAGGAAGCATAATCAAGAGTTAAATGGGGAGGACGAAGAAAATACATATACACAATTGAAGATCTAGTGAGTCTAATTAATGCAACAATGTTTTGAAATGAGGGGTACTAGATTTTAAAGTGCAAGGAATGGAAGTTGATTTATTTTCCTAAACTGTTTACCATTCCGATTTCATGTGGAACGCTGTTCCATATTTAGATGCGTCCATTGGTTATTGTTTCTTTTCCAGTTATCGAATTTCGTTCATAGTCATAACATGCAGTTAAGAAAAAACGATAATTTTGATAAACATTGGTTCTTCGTGATTTTGTTCACTCTACATTCATTCATTCATTCATTCATTCATTCATTCATTCATTCATTCATTCATTCATTCATTCATTCATTCATTCATTCATTCATTCATTCATTCATTTTCATTTGATCATATCTATGCACGATATCCTTTCAGTTCCTTAAAAGTAAAGTATAATAAAAAAGTTACAGTTTCCAACTTATTAAATTAAAAACACTTTGCCCACAAATACATCATTTGGTTGCAAGTTACAAGTTACCTTAACTTGTCGCTTAACTTGCAGTCTATACCTTGTTTGTCTATGCTTAGTGTATGACCAAGGGGTAGATATACTTCAGTGTATCGCAGTATCATACATGCATCTTTTTGCAATATTTCATAAGGATGAAAGAATTGCGTGATCAAATCTCGGACTAGGCTGTCTCATAGGTTTTTATTGGTCTCTATCTAGCAAATTCCAGGTTGATATTCCCCTCATAAACAAGTGAAACTATGCCAAGAATTTTCTTTAATAAAATGAATTTTCTCTTAAATCATATTTTCCCAGTATTGGAGTTTCTTAATTTGTTAGTGACGTGAGAGTTTGTTTGTTTTCAATTTGTTTTGAGTGAGCTTGTCAGGATTTCTAGCTGCTGAAAGCTAATTTAGGCCCACTGTGCATGCCGCATCCAGGCATGGGACGCCTAGTTTAACGTCCCTTCCGAAGGACGACGAGGTGAGTTGCGAGGTCAGTCCTCAGAGGTCACCCATCCGAAATCTGACCTCACTCGACCAAGCTTAACTTCAGTCACCTGACGAAGACTGTATAAGCCACTCAGCCACTCACCCCAGAGTTAAGGAGATCAGAGACTTGAGTTTCTTATAAGCGGTTTCTTATCAAGACAGTATGTGTAACTCCCCAAGTTTCGCCATTGTCCTCAGTACTCTTCGTGAGATACGCATATTTTGTGTTCAGTCTTCATTGTAAAATCATCTGAAAATGGCTGAAAATCTCGCTTTCTTTCCTGTGCATTCCCTTGCTTTGTGTCTATTGTTTCACAAAGTGTGGAAATAAGCTAGGCCCGAGGGCCCAAAGATTCATGGCCCAAAAGCCCATGGTCCTTAGGCCCATGGTTCGTAGGCCCAGGCCCTGAATGCTTGGACTCCTCGTGCAGAGATTGTTAGGTATATGCTTTTTGACACAGAACTCCCAAATATATGAAGAGTTAGATGGCTCGTGATCTTGTAAATTTCATTCTTAAAACTTTGCAGATTCTTTTGGTGGACTGTAATGCTGCCAGTCCTGGCTAAGAACTGCTAGAAAAAAATGATGAGCCGTAATCTCCGTACAAAGCTCCCAAGGACCGTTTATTGGTCACATTATATCTCTTTTAGTAGTTGTGCTACAAAATAGCCATGTAAAGAGACAATATGTTCTCGACTCGAAGGTGGTGCTAATCTCTTTAAACATGGCTCAGAAATCAACTGAATTCTGAGCAAAGGAAAATTATAAGGCTTTAAATGAAGTATATGACGTACCACCATTCCAAATGAAACATATCTTGCACAGCGAGGAGGTGCTGATTGTATTTGCATAACTGCAACCTGAAAGTTTTGCCCCTGCTAATTTCCTCTGACTAAGACTAAAGATAATGGACTTGAACAATGCTAGTAAAGGCTGTCGCCCTGGATAGAGCTTCAAGTAATGTTATTTTTTCAGTGAGGTATCTTAATTTGATAACATGAAAGTGGTTTTTGCACTTGTCAATGTTTTCATTAGCTCTGAATAAACATCCAGACTTTAACGATATTAGAAAGGGACATCACCCTAATGTTGAAACACTATTTCTCTCTTTTTATGAATAATTCAAGAGCCCATTCACCTAAGCATATGAAATTTTAAAGGATAATCCAGAAATATACTACAACTTTCAAAACGTTTCGACTTTCATCTTCTTCAGTAACTCATTTACTGAAGAAGATGAAGGTCGAAACCTTTAGAAAGTTGTAGTATATTTCTGGATTCTTCTCTCTTTTTATGGATTAGCTTGAACTGATGGAGTTAAAGTTTGTTTAGCACTTGATAATATTTTGCCGTTCCGAAACGAATTGGTAAATATGAAGACTTGAATGATATTTGCAAAGGTTATGGCTCTCTGAAAAGGTTGAAAAGTTCTTCCTCTTTGTAATTAAACATCTTGATTTGGTAACATAAAAGTGCTGACCTCTTCAATATTTTACCTCTTGGTAAACAGTAGCTAATAACGATGACTTGAAGAATATTCGAAAGGACATCGCTCTAGAAAAAGGATGAAGCAACCTTCCTTTTTTATGAAGTATCTTCACTTAATGAAGTTATTAGCATTTGCTGGTGGTTTACCACTAGCTACCTACATACTAGCTAGACATCAAAGATGTGAACATCATCAGCAAATGATATCGCAGTTGATACAGACTGAAACGACATTTCTCTTTTTAATGAAGTATCTTGAATCGACGAAATGAGAATGTGTTGTTCTGCAACTTGTTCGAGAAGCATCAGGAAGAATATCAGAAAAAGATACCGCTCTAGGGAAAGGTTCAGAAGATCGTTCTCTTTGTAATGAAGTATCTTGAGTTGTTGCAAATAAAGTGTTGCTTGCTTGCATTTGCTAATGTTTTGCCTCTTGCTGCTAAAGACTACCAAGCAAAACATGAAGGACTTAATGTATAATCACAAGACATTATGATACCAACCCTTCTACTTATCATTAACTGCTTATTATTAACTATTATTAACTACTTATTATTAACTACTTATAAAGTATCTTAAATCAATGAAATGAATGTGTTGTTTGCATTTATGAATGTTTTGCCCATTGGTAAAGGTAATTAAACATCACAGACTTGGAGATTTTAGATTTAAACAATCTTCCTCTTGGTAATGAAGTATCTTGAGTTGATGAAAGGAAAACGCTTGCCAATGTATACCGGGTGTCCCAGAAAAAACGCAACAGATTTGATCGGGGCAAGCGGCAAGAATTTAGATCCAATTAGTTCGGAATGATTGTAAAAATAATCCTCGATTGTTAACTTGAAGATGAATACCCTATTGGTTGATGCTGATGCATTGACAGTAGGAATATTAATCTTGAAAGTAAACCTTTGCCTCCACTTCCAAACCAGAGCTTGTGGGTTTTGACCTAAACTGCAAACGTGCTGTTTGGGGAATCTCCGGAATTACCGCGAAATATGAGCATAAAACGCCGTGTCCTGAGGAAAATATTTGAATAGAAGTCGAAACCTTAACGTCACAACCAAATACATTAATTTTGCTCTCAAGAGAAATCTTTCTTTATTCTATAAAGTCTCAAAAAGTTCATATTGCACCTGTTAAACAGGTGAACTAGTTTGCTTGAGTGAGCGTGAAAATAAGTTAGTTCTGCAACTTTTTCACTGTTTTAATGAAATCCATTGTGTATAACCTGTCTCAGCATTATTGAGAAACACAATAGAATATACCCACGGGAAAAGTATCCATGAATAAGATCCTTGAAAATGCTCACTCGTGCGTGGCTTTTTTGTGGGTGCACTGTGATTGAAGACTGAGACGAGAAATATTCCTTTGTGTATATATGCAATAACATGTTTGTCCATTTTCATCTTTCAATTTTCTATTTAAACGTTTGCTCAAAGCAGTATAGGTTCTTTCTTACTCATAACTACTACGTTATGCTTATGACTAAGAAGATTCCCGTAAACAGGGCATTTCCAGTGAGGCCAAAATTCGAAAGCTCTGGTTTGGAGTGGAGGCAAAGTTGGACTTTCAATGTCAATGTTCCCACCCCAAATGCACCAATATCAACAAACAAGGTATTTATCTTCAAGTTGTCTATCGAGGATTATTTCAAAAATTATTTTGGGTTGATTCGATCAAAATCCTTGTCGTTATCCCTGATAAAATCTGTTGTTTTTTTCTGAGAAACCCGGTACATATCACAGAAGAATGGCTATATCATGGACTTGAACACTGTTAGCGAAGGTTATAGCCCTAGATACAGATAGAAACAACATTTCTCTCTTTGGTGAAGTGTTTTGAATTAATGACATCAAAGTGTTGTTTGACACTTGCCGACGCTTTGGGTCTGGCTGAAAGACCAGCTGAACATGCTGGATATAAGCACTGTTAGCAAAAGATATCGCCCATGACTCAGATTCGAACATGTTTTCTCTTTTTAATGAAGTATCTTGAAATAATTACTTGAAGGTGCTGTTGACACTTACTGATGTTTGGCCCGTAATGGTGGTGTGGCCAAGTAGTTAAGACGCAGTGTTTCATATCCTGTGGGGTCTACCCGCATGGGTTCGTATCCCGTCGCTGACACTACAGCCAACTCAGCTGTTCAGCCTTTTGAGGTTGAGGCAGCTCCGAGGGCACAAGCCGTTGTGCCGCAGGCTTACATCAGTTGCATATTTTTGACCATATACCAAGCCTGCGTTAACAAATAAAAATTGCCTTCTTGCTTGCTTCCTTGCCTCTTTGTAAAGACTTAGCTAAATATCATATGCTTAAGCAATAGTAGCAAAGAAAGGTGTCGCCCTAGACGAGGGATATATCACTCTGTAAAAGAAATCTCTTATGCCTTTGGCAAAGATCCTTTTGTTTCAAGAAAAATCCACGAAAAATTCCTAAAAATTTATTTGTTTCAAAAGATCTCGTACGCCTTATCGGAAGAGCGATGCACACCTCTGTCCAAGATATAGATTGAAACAATATTTCTCTATGATTGAAGTATCTTGAACCCTGATCTTGATTTGATGAAATGGAAGCGTTGCTGGCGCTTACTGATGCGCTCTTGCGAAAGATTATGAAAACTCAAAGACGTAAGCAGTATTTGCAGAGGATATAGCTCTGTAGAAAGATTGAAAGAATCCTGCTCTATTTCATATGGTGTTTTTATTTGATAACATGAAGCTTGTGGCTGACACTTGCTAATTTTGACACTAGCCAAATATCACAGGCTTGAAAATATCGGCATAGGATTGAAGATTGAAAAAATCTTTCTCCTCTTGGTGAAGAATCTTGAACTTATGGGTCGAAAGTGGTGTTTGCACTTGGAATTGTAATGTTTTTATCTTGCTAAGACTAGCAAACTGTCATGACCTGGAAGAATATTAGCAAAATGGATATCGCCCCCCAGAAATGGTCCGTTTCACTGCTGTTTAGAAGCGATTTTTCCTCTGTCTTCTGTCTTCAGTCATAACGGAAACTTGGCCTTTGAGAGCTCATAACTCATCAACATTTGGAAAATATTTCCACAGAAATCAGAACGTATAAACATAGATGTAATACATAAAACGTTAAGATATCTAGTGATAAATGATACTCTAGTTAAAAGTTTGTGTAGTAAGTACATCATTTAGTGGGAGGTTGAAGCAAATGTATTGAAATATATGTTATGTTTAGTTTGGTGACACGCATTCTTTAAGAATCTAAGAATTTGAGCCAGCAATGGAAGCTTCTTTCTTCCATCTTTCCTGATGATTTCAGAGTCGATCTTTGTATAAGCATTTTCTTACGAGGGGTTGCGCGTATTTTACTACGTAGAAATTGAATTAAGAGCTGCTAATATCTCAATTTCTGAAACTAATTTTTCATTAATCTGTTTCCATAATGTGGCAAACATAAGGATCTTAACGAAAAAACTAGTGAATAAAATTTTAAGCCTGTTGTACTTTCAGCTACTTTTGTTTCTACTGTGTAAAATGTGTATTTACTTATAGTTTGGTTGCAGTTTTAGGTCAACCTTTCGATACATTAACAGAAGAGTCTATATATTTACGTGTAAAATTTGATTTTGAGCTTCTTTGGCGGGAGAAAAACTGTGAATTGGTTTTGAAGAATACGTCCTATTTTTATCATACTGAAAAAGCTTTCTCCAGGAACTGTTCACAGTATGAAATCGCTGATAACGACCTAAGAGGATGGAAAGCAAAAATTGATGCCTGATTTCATCTCATTAGATCTCATTACATCCATCACAGTCAATCGTTCATTAATCTAAATTAACGCGCCATGGTATTGATTTTACTTTACATCTTGTCATTTTGATGCTGTCAAAAATGGAAATGTCTGAAGCAAGTCTCTTCCACCAGGTTAAGAACCTTATATCATTTATTCATTACGCCAAATGGTCTGATGCGTAGCAATGTTTTCGCCCTTAGCAGAAGCATTCGTTAATGAATGTATTTACTATCGATAAATTCCCAACCCTTTTGAGCGGGTTTCTTCCGAGAGATAACAGAAAAACCCCATGGCTAACTTCTGAAGAGATGATTTTTCAGTTCTCAATAAATTTCTATATTCAACGGGGTTTCAAAAAGATTGTAACGCGCTTAATAGAATCAAATAAGTAGATAAAAACTACAGGGTGTCCCAAAAACTTGTGCTCCATTTGTGTGGCAACTGTGGAGGAGCTGTATATTCAATTATTTCGGTTTTTACACAGCTGCATAGGTCAAACTTCAGCTTGGAGCTTGGGACCTTGTTTGACTCAATCCGACACGTGGCTGCTGATTTATGGCAGGAAAAAGGTAAAATTAGTGGTTGCTTCAAAAACAGCACATCTATTGTTCTTCAGCAATTTCAAAATAAAACGGATTCTGGTAACGAATTTGAATTTTCGCTACATTTTCAAAAGGTAGAAAAGCGCTCGCTTGTGACTAGACAACATTGCTAACCCTTTAAAAGATTTAGCAGAAATATAAATACGACACTAGAACCCTTTTTTGAAAACTTACGTTATTTTGACATTGCTGGAGAACAATAGAAGTGCTGTTTTTGAAGCAACCACTTATTTCGCCTTTTCTCTGTCATAAATCAGCAACCACTTGTCAGATTGGCTTGAAAAATGTCTCAAACTCTAAGTTGAAGCTTGACCTATGCAACTGTGCAAAAACCGAGATTATTGAATCTACAGCTCCGCCACAGCAGCCACACTAAAAGGGCACAATTATTTTGGGACGCCCTGTACGCTCTTCGATAATTCAAATTTCGATGCTGTACTTGTCAGTATCGTTGATTTCGATGGTTGAGATGTTTATTTGGAAAACAATAAGTTGCAGTAATATCATATTTCATTACATTTACGGAGAGAATCAGTAAAGCCCTAGGAATCATTGGACTCGTGAGAACAATAGACCATTTTCACAATGATGTCAGTTCTTTTAAAACTAGGAAGTAAAAGCGCTCGCTTCGCTCGCGCTTTAACATTCCTAGCTCCTGCGGAGTGCTTTTATGGTTACTCTACTCTTTCAGTGACCACCATTCAAATTCAGCATGAATTCAGGGTTGGTAGATCACCGGATCTCCCGAAAGCCGAACCGAGATCGGAGAAAGCCAAACCTTTCAAAACAATAATCTATTGTTGTGCCACCTGTTGTTATACTGTTATTTTAAACATTGAACACTTGCATTCAATTGTTTTCACATACTATGTTGTGCAGCTCCGGATGAAAACCCTTTGTCTTTGATGTTGTCTTGCAAAGAAAAATGTCCCAGATTCTGATCGTCACACAACATTTGCACACAAATCAGGTTAGAAATGTAGTCCAGTTTGAAGAGAATTGAATAAAAATTGACAAACTTATCAAAAGAAACCAAAATTAAGCCAAAAGCCAAACTTAATTTATGATTCCAAAATAAAGGAAAAGAGCCAAGTTTCCAAAATTTGGCTTAAAGAAGCCAAGTTACTAACCCTGCTTGAAATCAGAGCCGTTATGATCATTCATAACGCCAGAAAATGAGAAACTCGGACATGCCCCTTTCTATAACATCCCTGTACCCCCAAATAAGCCTCACGTAAACCTTAACAAAATCGTTATGTTTTCAACACATGAATCTAGTAGCAGATGTTTCAGAGTTCCCTCGCTTGTCTTACCTTCAGAGTGATCAATGAGACAATTTTGCCCTTCACCCCTGGCCTCTTTTTGAAATTCATTCAAATGTTAAAGTTTGTCCCTGCAATTTTTCTCTAAACTGAGATATCTTTTGATTGCTCTATGCTGAGTATGATTTGCTAACGAGCCATTGTCACCTAGAGTCCTTTGTGTACAAGCTGCATCTTCAGAAAGTCTGAAAACCAAATTTGGCCCAGCACAAAATATGAGTCTCTACTGTAGTAGTTGAACTGATTATGAAAATTTGACTTTAGATGACATTTCCATCACTTTATCTACTGCAAAAGTGGGTACATATTTCCGCCTACTTATGCCAAATTTGATTTTCAAATAATCTGACATTGCAACATGCCTGCAAAGGACCCTGGGTTGACAATGGCTCCTTAATTGCTGACTATTGATGCTCTAAATCTTCTATCGATAGATACATCAGTCTCTGAACCAGCGACGTACGCAGGAATTGGAAAGGGGGCGGGGGGGTCGGATGGTTGTTTCTCTTAATACAATTTAGGTCAAACTTGAAGCCTATTGATAAATACATGCCATACATAGATTCGTTTCAAATATCAAAAAAGTGGCTCCCAGGATGCTTCTTTGAATGGTCAGATTTCGAGTGGAAAACCTCTCCCTTCCACGCTCCAAAATCACTTGGAAATATTGCTAACCTTCCCGACCACTCTCTTCTCAAATTTGAAAGAAGTCCAAGCGTAGATAAAAGCTGAACAATATGCTTTGAGCATATTCTTTTTCTTTGCTTTTATCAGATAGTGACTCGTCTCTTCATTACAGTTTCGATACTTCCCAAGGATTTCGGACTTTTCAGTAAAATTTCCTAGACTTTTCGAATTTGGCAAGTGGTAGACTATTTCGATCATTCGAAAACGCGTGCATGATTTTTTTCAGAACAGACGGATTTATACGAATTTTGGTGGAACATTCGTGGAAACAAAAGGATTTTGCCAAAGATGTACCAGAATTTTTGGAGTGAAATGCCCCTCGGAATTTGGGGGCAGTGTTCTGCAATCCCCACAACTTCTGCCACTGTTGTAGGAGCCTACCAATCTTTAAAATTGCTCTAGGGCCTTCGCAGCAATACAGGAAAGTGCGAAGGCAGTAGTAATACTTGTTTCCTGCATAGTATGATACAGGAAATAAGTGAAAATAAGTAAAACTGTGCCAAGGCTCTCCTTAAATGAAATGAATAGCTTCTAAGTTATATTTCCTTGCACTGGAGATTCTTAATTTTTGATGATCTAAGAATGGAGTTTCTTATAAGCAGTTTTTATATGAAAGAAACATTCGTGTACAACTGTACATTTATAAATAGATGGGTGCATTTATATGTAAGGAATTAAAACTAAAGTGTTCTGTGAGAAAATACAATGGTATGCTAGAATTCAGCTTTTCAATTGAAATATAGAATGTCTTGTTGGCTCCCATGCGTTACCTTTAGCCTCAAATGGAGGATTCAGTGGCATGGAATACGTCCTTGTAATTGGACCGTAACGACCGCACTACCCCGGATCTTATGACACTGGACCCTACGACCCAAGACCACACGATCATACGAACATTCAAGCACACCACCCCGATCCAAAGTTTGATACATCTAACTTACAACATTTTTTCACAACCGATGGTTTAGTGACCACGCAAGACATCACTACGTGTCACAGTTTTCATTGTCTCGTAGAATTCCGTGTATTCGTATTGAGCTAAGAACGAAGCAAGAAATTCGAAAGCCAGTTGTTGTAAGCAAAACCGGTCCCACTGAATGGAAATAAAATCGATGAATATCTATGTTGTATATCCACAAATATGCACTTCTTTGCTGGATTAGGGTTACTCCAGTCTTTCTAGCCTTTCTAATTTTTTTAGAGCAATAACAAAGAAGTTGGAAAGTTATATCTTAAATACAAACTTTTCTTCATTCTATCCAGATCCCCAGTAACTCATGAGCACCTCTGTTGACATTGAAGACAATGGAAGTATTGATACATCATAACATCGTCTTGTTAACCAAATGCATAAAACTTGGGCCTGGGGTCATATTGTCGTATGATCTGGGGTTGTAAGTCCCGGGTCGCACAGTCCCCGGGTCCGGTCAAAAGAACGTCTCATGATTGCGAGTTGGCAAGCTAACGGCTGCACGCATGATACAAGTAAAAAGACCTTAGAAATGATCTCTCAGGAGAAAATCTGTCCATTGTTTGATCTTTTTGTGCTGAATTCTCTTTCAGAGTTCGTAAACAACGTGGTACAAAAGATGATACTGCTAGAAAGAAATTAGTTATGCAGTCATTTACTAACTAACTCGTTGAAAAATAGACCTAGGACCGATAACCAATAATTTCAGACCTGGTAACATAACATGGTCATCGACGTTAAAGCAGATTTGGCTTGCCTTTCATCATTATTTACGGATATCTACATAAATTTGAAATCGTGGAAAAGCGATGAATCATGGGAGTAGCAAAGGCAGTTACTGGATTGCATTATTTTCATCCAACAACAGAACCCAAGAAATAGCTATTTCGTCACCAAATGGCACTTGTTTTGCCAAATTCGGACTCTGCACACCTCAGTTATGTTACTTAGCTTGGCCCCAGCGGTGAGTGAATTGTTGAACTGTTATTGAGGTTATTTCCAAGTCACCCCTTTTGTAATAACCGAAGACTTTCCCTTGCTGCGATAAATTTATGTTTGGAATTCTGGAAAATATTGCATAACATACTTAAATCATACTCTGTTTTGGTAACATAGCTTGGTTAAAGAACAATCAAGCTTTATACTTTGCTTACTTATACTTTTTATCCCTGTTGCGTCACCACTATTCTTTTGCATTCTAATTCTATCTGTCGAATCTACTCTTCCTTTACTACTCTCGTTCTACTAATCTTACTTCACTTGATAACGGGCTCAGCTCGAAACGTCGTGTTGAAACAACTCTGCTCAAGGTACGATTCATTTTAATGTTATAGGTTAATGTCAAATACTATATCGTACAACACGCTTTAAATAAGATTGTTTTGTGCAATCAAGCTTTATACTTGCAATCAAACATCCTTTATACAGGTAAACAGGATTTTTGGTTGTGGCCTTGAGCCAGTCATCGCGTTAACATTTGGAAATGATGACTCGGTGTTTCTATTCTAGGGTCACAGGTCTGATGTTTGACTCTGTGTTTCTAGGGTCACAGGTTTGATGTTTACGGTATGCCATTTTGGCCGAAGTTGAGAAACTACAGCTATGCGAATGGCCTTTAAAATCGTCAAAAATCAGTTTCAAGCGTAATCACTTTGTAACTTGAGCTAAATCTTCCCTAAGAATTGAGTAAAGAATTTATATGTTGTAATCAGTAAATATGTAAGCAGAAGACTTAAAAAACTACAAGAGCAAACTCTGAATTTGTAACACTGCGACAAAGCCAAGAGGAGAGCATCTGCAAAATAGGGCAATAACTTCGCTATATCCAACCTGAGCATCAAAATACTTTACCACAAGCCAGATAGATACTGCAGCTAACATAATATCAGCCATTTGCAAGCTTTTACTCCCTCCGTGTTTGGAAAAAGCAACTGCAAAACTTGTTTTTAGCTAAGATTGAACGCTACCAACACATTTCTATGGCTGCCATCAGCATCCACAAAGAAAGGTCGAAGGTTAAGGCCTATTGTTGAATTGAATTGCTAAAATTTGGGTACAAAACCCCTCCTCACATTACCCCAAGATGTTGTACGAAGAAAAGTATTGAATCACAAGAAAGCCTTTACCGTCAGCTATTTTTCATCGTTTTTTCTGAAATTTTTGGAAGTAAGCAGTAGACGTGAGGAACTGCGTGCGGGAAAGTGTCACAAACAGGAATGTGCGTAACAAAACTCTTCATCGCTTATATATATAGATAATTCCAGGAACATGACTTGCCTCGATATAATGTGGATCTAAATGTCAAAAGCCTTGTTCTCAGCAACGCATGAAATAGCTCCGTACACGTACTTGCAACATAATGACATCTTGTAGATTTCTTGCTGCACAGGGAATCGCATCTTTTGCCTCGAACTGAATTTAATGGTGAAATAGGTCACCGTGCGCAAGAGTCGGCCAGTGACTGTGGGCAATTAAGTAACGTCCTGATGCAGTAGGGAGCAATTCGGAGCAGAGCTGTATAAAAAATAGGAAAGAGTGACTCTTGTGGACCGTGGAGAGATCGCAAGAAACAATATAGGGAGCTAATGTGATCACACCTATCCACAAAAATTGTCGAAATGATGAAGATAATAGTATACAAATGATAGTTATTTAGTGCATTTGGTATATAATGATGCTACAAACTTCAGCATAAACACTTGCGTGTAACAGAAGGATGAGCATCGACGGACGTTGTGCTTAACTTTAGATTTTTATAGTGAAAAGCAAAGGAGTGGCTAAATTGCCCCGAGCCTGACCGCAGGAGGCCTAATCGCTTTTATTGTGGGGCCTTGCTTATTAAGTAACTTACAGTTACTTAACAAAGTTACCTAATTATATAATGATAATGTACAAAAAACACAGGCAATAATGTTGCGTCATTGAAGTACAACAGCAGCAACAGGACCGATATTATTGCCATGCCGACAGGATGCTGCCATGATGTTGGAGCACGAAGAAAGACACAGAGATAAAAAATCAACGATTTTAAGGTACGAATTTCATTTTCTTTTATTCGAAGAACAAGTAGTGTTGCTTATTTTTGTAGTAAGGAAAAACAGCGCAGCATAAATTGCCTCAAAGCTAGGCCCCACAATATACGCGTCGCGTTTGGGCCTCCTGTGGCCAGACTGGGAAATATGGTGTACCTTTTTCAGATTTAGCTGCTACTACTGCGGCATAAAGATTTACTCCAGAGTTTAGGCTAACTGTAGTCTTTCGTGATAGATGTATAACAATGTTCAAGTCATCTATTAAAATGATCAACCATCTATTAAAACTAAATTCACAGCACTAGACGGAATCCCAATCTGTATACTTTTTGGACGCCCGGTACACCACCTAGAGTTGTGTTGTGGCATTTTCTTATGCTGCCTGTCCATTAGCCTGGGTTAAAGCAAAACCGGGTTACGTGTTATCCATTTCTCCCATTAGCCCATTTTAAAACCAGATCAGTGTGGACCTGTTTTAAGCCTGGTATCTTATGACCCATCTGAGAGTGCGTAGAAACGCTAAAAACGGATAATTTTTAACCACTTGCAAAAACAACACGATCCTATTTTTCACACCAAAGGCACTAAAGGTTAAAACATGACCGATAGGACACCCAGTGTGTAGCAGTTTGAAATTTATATCAGAAGCCAGCCACCTTAACTTAATGTTTTTGTGTGTATTGAACCTATTTTTACTTGGTTTTCAACCATCTCTCACTGTTTCATAATTCTGAAAGTTTCGGTAGTGAGCCACATTAAGTGCAGATCCACCTTTATTGTAGAGCTCCAAACAAGAGAAACAACGTTTGGGAACGAATTGGAATGGGAAAGACCAGCAACGAAAATCAAATTTAATAGAAAAAAGTGTTCAGTTGAACATTGGTTTTTCCATTGATTGATTCATTTTAGAAATATGTTATTTTTAACTTGCATGAAAATTGGTGACAAATGTATTTCTAAGGCAAATCACCCAATATCTGCAAGCAATATATTAAAGTAGATACTTTAGAAGACTGTGATAAATCATGCTGAAGCTAATTTGAGGCAATCCTTTTGCTATTAAGGTCAGTAAACGACTGTAAAGCTTTTAGTGATATAAGGAAGGATCCTTCTAATCACTAAGCAGTCTTTGTTTGGTGTCATAATCATACGAGGGTTGGATTAAATGTTCGGAACTTGACTGAGAAGGAGACATAGACGAAGGAGCTGGGGGGCACAGTGGGCACGTGCCCCCAAGATTTTGTAACAAACAAATAAGTGTCCATTTATTTTTAGAAAATACCCCCTTTCTACTTAATGTAAAGAATGCCGTCGAAGTGCCGTGACCTTCAAGTTTGAGATGCTTCCAGCGTCCTCTATTTTATGAAAGAATTCAAAGGGTCTGGGGCAACCCTTTACCCAAGAGCCTTTGAATCTCTATCGCTTTTCTTTTTGAACAATTAGCAAACTGATATGGAAAACCTAGTATCATGATTTAATCAAACGTACGAGTCCATCCTTGACCTAATTGCTGCGAGTGCGCATGCGCGAGCAGCTATTTATTTCGAGATTGATAAGGAATTCCCGTGTCGGTTTGTTTGGATGGATGGATGGATGGATGGAGTATATGCAAATGAGGAACTAGCCTGCGTGCAGACTTTACTTTCCACTGCGAGGGAGAGCCAAATCGGAACTCGTTATACGAGTTTGATAAGAAATTTCCGTGTCTGTTTGTTTGTTGGGATGGATGGATGGATGGAGTATATGCAAATGAGGACAAGCAAAACAGCAACAAAGCAGACCTTATTCTATAGTGCTTTGCCGATGAACAAACTCGCATCGTAGCTCGACACCAAGGAAATTTCAACAAAAACAGGAAGGTAATCATTTTAATTTAATTGAGAAGTAACATAGACAATTCTGCAACATTCTTCATGTGTTAGAATCGCCCATATGGTTTCAGAAGAGATCGAGCTTCGAAGACGAAAAGGCATGGGAAGGCCTAGCGGCCTAAACCTGCTGTAATGAACAAACAGCACGTAGGGCGCGAGGAATTCGCGAGAGGCGGTTCACTCCCAAAAAATCTCGTACACCTTTGGCAAAAATCCTTTTGTTTCAAGAAAAATCCATCAAAAATCCTTAAAAAATCCTTTTGTTCTGATAAAATCTCGTACGCCGATTCGCATGAGTGAAATGCCCCTCGGGAATTCGGGCTTCCGTCAAGTAATACGTGCATAATGTTTCAAGTTTTGCTAACAAATAGTGGTTGAAGGTTTCATCATATCCCCTATATCAAACCCAGTCAAGCAGGGAATGTATTCAGGAATGCGAATGAATCGTTTGTAGAACAGAATAGGCGATAATTTCCCTTCCAAAAACAAGGAAATTATCATGCAGAAAATTGCACAAAAGTGAGTGATAAGGATCCTTGACCATGATCATTTGGATCTGATAGAGTTCCGATATATTACTTTCATTGATAAATATTCCTACAATGCAAAGGATATGTAAAAGTCACTTGTGATTCCATAACATTCCATGGACAATGAACTGCAATTCAATTGTCTACCAAGAGCAAGACCTCAAATTCATTTTATGCTGCCAACCAACCATATATCCTTTGCAATACATTTACACATACAAGCAAGCTCATTTCACTGTTTATTGTTGTAGGAGTAACAGGATTCACTTGTGAGATTCATGCAAAGATCAAAGCAGCATTGGATCATTATTTATGCATCACCACTTGTGAGTGTCAATCCAACTTCGAACATTCAATGACCAACACTGCATTGGCACACCATTACGATATTTACGTGTGTCATTCTTGCAAAGACCTGACCAAGGAATCACAGGGGGCAGTATTTCAAAGACGAGACCAAGAAACCAGGGAAGATGTCACAGTCTGTTACGCCTTGTGACCTTACTTTGATGAACGTTACACTTGAAAGATTGTGGTGGCCAACTCATGTGCATCATGAGCTCTCAGGACTGTCCTTCAGACTCAAAAAACTGTTCATATTTAGATATCATTGATTATTGAGTCCTGAGTTTGTTGCCATATTGCTAACAGAAGCAGATAATGGACAGTTACTTTGTACAGTTAAATAGGAATTATGAAAGATATTGCTACACGTAAAATGATCTGTGGACAAGGAAGAAAATAATGCCATGTGTGGTACCAAAAAGGGTTAAAGAAAGTCATACCGTCTAACACATAACATACCAACATCAAATAACTCTGCCTTAAAGTTACAATTTAACACTTCAAATGAGACTAATCTTGTATTAGAATGTAATAGATGCTGTAGTAACACTAAACAGACTTGAAAGTTACAAACAGTTCTTTTTTGCTTGGGGAAATTTTGCCTCACAAGTCTAGCAAGTCACAAATCCTCCAAAACTCCTCTCCAACATTTATTGTTGACAAATTCGCAGAAATAGTGTGTTTTACACTACGGCTTGAGCAGCACTTACTTAACTTCGTTAACAGCTAGTATGACATTTATTCATATTCGAGCTGCCAAATAGGCTTTTTACCAGATGGTCGTGTGATCCTACAGAAGTTATGTCTTAAGACATGCACTAACAAAATTAGGTGGAAAGGTTTTTTGATTATCATTTGATAAAATCTGAGGGAAATAACTGCTTGAATAGTTGATTTGCTTTATGTGTTCCTTGATAAATTTAGGTCCTTCTGCAGAGTTGCTAAAAGGTTTATTGTGCAATGATTCGTGAAGTTGACATGAAGTCATACCGGCTGTCCCAAGAAAGTATAGGCCTTTGAACAGTTACTGTGAAGGAGCCTTGGATTCAAAAATCTTTATTTTCCGTTTATGGCATATATGAGATTCCAGCTTGAATTTTGCGACCTTGCATGTCCAGGTGGGTCTTGTGCTTTGATTTGATGTTAACTTCTTTAAGCATGTGGCCACATCAGTCAGAAGATTGATTTTCAGTGGGCCGTGCAAATAAATACAAATTAAGAAAAGCATACATAATTAAGAAACCTTATTTACAACATTATCATATAAACCAATTAAAGCGATGCTAGCTATATCATAAAAGAGAGAATCAGCATTCGGTGTTGGCATTGTTGATATTTTTTTTGAATGTTTTTTTTTTTTTTTTTTTTATATTCCAATAAAATTTTACAGTAAACAAACAAAGGTTACAAGACGATGCCACGAGGAGCATGGAAATACATAGCAACCCTGTGACCATAACATTTAACATAGATATTCAAATTGATATTACATATAAATATTACAAATAACATATTACAAAAGGCAAATAGGAAAACAACAATTACAGATTATTCCGACAAAAAAAAAAAAAAAATCACAAAAAATAAATGTACGAAAAAACAAAGTACAAGTTTCATGCGATTTTGATGATTTGACTGCAACTTAAAGATTGTTCCATAATTTAGCACCCTTATATGAAAAGCATTTCTGGCCAAAGGTCGATTTTCGACAAGGAATGACAAATCTGTTTTAGTATTGCGAAGCTCTCTCTTGCATGCATCGGACAGCCTGAAAAACATTTCTGTGAGGTAAATGGGAGCTTGGTTGTTTACCGATTTGTACACCATCTTCAAGGTTTCTGATTCGATAAGTTCATTGATGCTGGGCCGGCCAAGTTTTCTGATTACGGGTAGAGCAGAAGTGCAGCCTATTGATAGCATTGATACCAGCAGCTCCCCGAGTAATTCACAGAATTTCTGAGGAAGCCAAAGACGGATGGTTGTCGAATTAGGCTGTTACTATGTGTAATTTGGTAAAAGCTTTTGGGGCAGCTCAACTATACATCATTTTTGGAAGTTTATTGAGCTATGAAAATGAAATTTACTCTTCACTAATTCAGAAGCCCAATCAATATGAATGAACAGGTAAAACAAAAGTTGGGTGAGAAAGATCCTTCAGTATTAGAAGAGTATTTGACACACTTCCTGTTCCCTTAGCCCTTCAGTTCTAGAAAGTTGCGATGTGAGCTGTTGTACATATGTTCTTAACATTTGCTCTCATCGATGAAACAGTTTAATTGAACGGGAAATTTTTAAGAATAGAAAATTTGATGGTTGAGCTGACTCAAAATTTTGTTCAAATGCCGCATAAATAGTAGCATAATTCAATGAACATCTGTCTTAGGCTGCCTCAGAAATTTTGCCTGCTTAGGTGAATTACTCTAAGAATACAAAGCCGATTTGGACATGCAAGGTCGCAAAATCTAAATGAAGATCCCATCTTTAGCATAAATTGAAAACAAAATTTTTCAAACGAAGGCTTCTTTGCAGTTACTGCTCAAACATTTATACATTTTTGGGACACCCGGCAGTCTTTCAACAGAGACCCTCAGCTTACTCTCATGTCATTGAACCATAAGCGTACGGGAAGAAAAAATCTAGGGGGCTGTCTGACATAAAGCCCATTGTTTAAATTTGCCCGAATGGGGCTGCTTTTTGAAAATTTCTCCAAAGTTGGGGGGCTACCGCCCCCCCCCCCCGCCCCCCCTCCGCCTCGTACGCTTATGCATTGAACTGAGCTGATGTTGCTGTCACTTCAGTGAGGGCCTTATTTCCTAGAGCAGCTATACAATCTCTGTATGCGTCTTAGAACTGATTTGTCGCTAAAAACAGGCCATCAGCAACAACGAAAACCGCGAAATTGAGGGACTAGTGCAGCTAGTCTACTAATTTTCCAGAGCTGTAAAATTGGATAAAAATCTATGGTTGAAAATTCTTTGTCCCCCTTTGTCATAATCAGGATATGGCTTAGAGGAAGGTGGTTTTTGCGATTATGGCTTGAAGAAACATTCATCTAAGTACTAGTAGATGGTGCAACAGTTCTGGAAAACTGCTTTTTGTGGCATTTTACGCTCAGTGGTTTTGAGGAAAGAATAGCAAGTTCACTTAGGCCCAATTGTTTAGACCATATTGAATAAGTACAAGGCTAGTCCGATTCTGCAAGTGTACAGAATAGACCACTTTCACAATGATGTCAACTCTTTTGAAATACTTCTATGGACATCACTTGCCTCGATATCATATGGATCTAAATCTCCAAAAGCGTGCATTGCTCTTGGCAACGCATGAAATAGTTTTGTAACATAATGATGTGATGTAGATTTCTTGCTGTACAGGGAATCACATCTCTTACCTCGAATTGAATTTAATTGTGAAACTGGTCTATTGCAGTCAAAAAAGCGAACCAACGATTGAGCTTGATGAAGTCAAGCCATAAACGTGACGCAATCTTGTAACTATGCAACCATGCAAAAAAACTTGTAGGTTTTTGTGGGAAATTTGCAAACGTTACATGAAGTCGATTTTACATTCTAGCAGGCGACAGTGAGAAGGGGAAAGTAAAAGATATTAGCCCAGCTTTGATCTTTGAGCGCGAATTGAGCTTGAAATCAAGTGACATGTGGTTTGCACGAATTTCAAAGATAGAAAGGGTCACCCTGCGCGTGATAGTTATTTGGTCACATATATATACCAGAAACCAGTAAATTTCCTTCTATTTAACCAGCAGCAGTCTTGATGCTGGTTTAAGTTATTTTGAGAGGAATTGTTTACACTTCATTGAATAGTACCGGTAGTTTTCATTGAGCAGTGTGAATAGCTTTTAGTTCCTCAATTTCTCGTGTATTTATAGATAAGCTGACCTAGTCTTTCTCTTTAAGATCGGAATGAATTATTCAATACTAAACGTGTATCGAATCTATCAACATATTCATATCTGAGTTTTGTGAATTGAAATTTGAAACTGGAAACAGCATTTTTAGTTTTATGCCTTTGATCAGTGATAATTACAATTAAGAAGGACTGCCTTCCCCTATAATTAGGCGGATGTTCAACAGACTTAACTTGATTAACGAAGAGAAGACGCAAAATCTTGACTTGTGGCAAAATCCTACTGACGTCTACAGCAATCGAAAGTCTAGGCAAAAAGAACCGCTCTTTGCTGCCAAGCAGCACTATATTCTTGTGCATTAGATTTGCAATGGATTCAATTCATTTGTCTGTTCGTCTCAACTCAATTATTGGTGCACACCTCATTGTGGCAGTCATATGATATCACTGCGGTTAGCCATAGGTTAGCATAATATATCAGCATATGTGCAGTACGTAAGGTATGATGATAGACTAACTACCTCAGTCCCAGTTTCCGCTTCGTTCATTCATTCGCTTCGTTCGTCCAGTTTATCAAGGAGCGCAACTACGACATGTAATCAGTCTAGTATGAAGATAATATCTATTGTCGTTGCATTGCAAGACAGCATCGCATGCGTGGTCGGTTATTAGAAATCACAGGACCCGGCCCTCGGCATCGGCTCTTGGCACCATAGCCCTTGGCCCTTGGCCCCACATTTATAGGTGTTTTCTGAATATGTAACTCTGTTTTGTTCCTATCAAATAGCATGCACTTTTGCTGAGATGTACCCTGGGTTCCAAGCAGTCTGGTACCCCGGGTAGCTAAGGTGCAGCTCAAATCGGGAAACTTCTTTCGGGAAACACCTTGTATTATATAACAGAACGTTTGTGAGCCTTTCTATCATTATTAGCATTGTGTGACCTCTTCGCCCGTAATTCACTCTGCTAATCACATAGCCATATCGCCGCTTATCGCAATACGGGAACCTACCCAAGGTTACCGACGAAAAAGTCAGCAATTGGGCAGAGATGTTTCTCCAGAAGGTGCATAACTATGGAATAACCTTTCAGCCGAGATAAAGCCCAATAAAGCAGGCAACCTCTCTGTTTAGTTTCACGAAAACCATTTAGAGACTTGTTTCTTTCGTTGTTGATTGTAGATTTTTAACAGTATCGTAAATAGATTTTTATATTGTTAGAAGGTTTTACGGTTTTATTTGATTAATAGCTTTTATTTTGTAACGTAGATAATTAATGTTTTTGTTGGAAGGCCCCTTGGAAATCAACTCGTCGAAGAGTGACCCTCCTAAGAATTAAATATGAATATGAAATATGAAGGACAGGAGCATGGGAGAACCAGGGCTAGAAGTAATAGGGGCAAGTTGTAACAGAGGGAATTTCTCTGCCGCTTTAAAGCTGTGCGCTCCCCAGCATTTGTGTGAACAGAATGAATGTCTTATGACTACCTTCAATCTTATCGTTCTTGCCGGCAGCTATTTTTTGGCATAGGTTCCAAATCTTTAAATCGGTGTAAAAAGGCGGGGGAAAAATTCAGTGACCGTTTTCTTTAAACTGAATGACTCGAAAGAAACTTTAGCCACTTTTTTATGATTCTACCGTTGGACTTTTCAGAAATCTTTAATATTTGTCGAAATTACAGCCTATTTTATTATTTTCAGCTCATTTTATGATGTGACGTCATCAAATTTCTAAATCGCAAACCAGAAATGTGAAAGAGTTTTGCTTGATACCATATTGTAGGCATCCATAAACTATTGTTTTCTTGAAAATTATTTGATCTTTTGTCAACAGGTTTAGAAATTACGATCGTTTTAAGTTTTTTTCGAAAATTTTCTCGAATTCTTAAAAAGGAAGAAAACCGCTGTAATTCTGGAAACATTGAAGATTTCACAAAAGTCCAACGGCAGATTTACTGTAAAATAGCTCACGTTTCTTTGAAGCCGTTCAGTTCAAAGAAATAGGTCATACAATTTTACACCCAGCTTTTTAAAGATTTGAAACCTATGCTCTATTTTTCAGTATTGCTATGTCCACTGTTTGGCCTAAAAGTAAATTTTTGGATTTCAGAAATTATCGCTCAGCAGCGTTCCATATTAGTGTGAATTCCTAATTCCCATGCAGTATGGAATAAAATTGGAGTTTACTGGGAGTGAAATCTACTCGATCTCATTCTCTTGAACATTCAGTAGGCAATTTTCAAGATTTCAAGAAAAGGGAAAGCAGGCAAAGCACCTAAGATCTCTGAGATGCAAATAAAAAACCAATATACCCGGGTGAGCCAGAAAAAAGTTTCCACTTTTGAAAATTCATAGCACTAAGACTATTTCACAGATGTGAATCATTCAAATTCTAGTTGCCAAATGACGAAAAAGGGCCTAAAACATCGATCAAATCGTAAGGACTCTAGGCAATGAGCGCTTCACCCCTCTCAAGTGTTATAAGACATCGATTTTCAAACAAATACAGAAGATTTTCAATGGCAGTTAATGTATGGAGGATATTTCTCACCCATGAGAAGTTGCATTTCCTTCATTATTCTCTGCGAGGAGTCATTATTATGCTTTGATCGATCTAGAATTGGAATCATTCCCATTTGCGAAATACTCTTGCTGTCAATTTTCAAAAGTGGGAACTTTTTTCTGGCTCGCCCGGTATACTAAATGACATGTATTGAACCTAAGTTTTGAATTTATTTCATTATATTTTACCTGATTTTGAGTTTACTTGATGTAAGGAGTAGGATTATACCGGCAGACAGAATTTATTCACAGCTTAACTTGTTCTGTTACAACTTGTCCGGTACCTGTTACGGGCAAATTGTAGCACTCCATTTTTTTGCAAGTTTAGTAATTTTTAGTGATTTTCCAGTAATTTTTCAGTGATTTGTGATTTTTGCGCTTCTTACCTGCGATTTTAATGTGATTTTGTGATTTTTTGCTGGTGATCTATTTGTGATCTTTGTTTGTGATTATTTGTGATTTCAAGTAAGGTGTACGAAACAAATCAGTGATTTGCCCCTCGTTTCTACACGTATTTTTAATAAGAAACTAAGAATTTGGCCCAGTACTGAAAGTTTCTCAAAATCAACAAATTTCGAGTACTCAGAGTTCCTTAGGAGTTCTTAAAGGTTCCGTGGAGAACATCTCAAAACATGGTTTTTTGAAGCCTATGGAATGTTTAGACCATGCACAGGTACCTTACCAGTGATCTGATGCGAGAAACAAGTCGAGATAAAGTAAGAATGTGTTAAGAATTCCCTTTAAAGATGAATAGTTTCTTAAGTTACATTTTCCCAGCACTGGATTTTCCTGAGTTTTTGGTGGCGATCTGAGAGTAGAGTTTCTTATAAGCAGTTTCTTCTAAAGAACATACGTTTTCTCAAAGATCAATAGACCACTTTCACAATGACGTCAGTTCTTTTGAAATTCTTCCAGAAATATCACTTGCCTCGATTTAATGTGGATCTCAAAAGCGTGCATTGCTCTCAGCAACGCATGACATTGTTCTGTACGTGTACTTCCAATATAATGATATGATGTAGATTTCTTGCTGTTGAGGGAATCACATCTCTTACCTCGAATTGAATTTAATTGTGAAACTGGTCTATTAAAATGTCTGGAAGAAGCAATCATCCCAGATTGCATTGATGAGAGCTTTGAGGATTACTGTTTCTTTTACTGCATTGTGAAATTCACCATCACTTTTCTAGAACAAATAAAGACTTTCATCTTTGTCCAAATAATTTATAAAGTCCTTGATTGTGAAAGAGTACAAAATAGCGATAAACAGTATTTCTATAAGATTTCATTTGGGTATTGTGACGTCCCGGTAATCACTTGTTGTTACAAGGGAAATATATGAGAAAACCGCTAGACTAATTTATAGAATTTTGTTACACCCATCCTACCACACTTTCCTGTTGAAATGTGTCAATTTCTTTCTACCACCTATCACGAAATCCTTGAAAGTCAAACAGAAAATGTAATCGAAACTTTAAAAAAAATTCTTGGTACTTAAAATCGTCCCCCTTTACAAAGCTTTTAACATACCAGAAGACTCTATAAAGAGAAGCTGAAAAGCCATCAAAATTGGTTTAAATCGCCGGTCTTGAATTTTTCTGTTTGTGCTTTTGTACGCCACGACACCTTCAGCAGCACATAAGTGGCATTTAACTTTTGATTTTACAACTGATTTTTGAAAACAGCAATTTTGTAGAAAAATGCCAATGTGAAATGGCCTAAAAGCGGTCTTAAAAAGGCAAATATTTCAGCATGCTTAACATTCCCTCAAAATACACATCCAGAGGATCAGAATGAGACTAAAATGAAAAAGATAGATTAAGTCTGAGGCTAGATACAAGGGGGATACAAGGAATTGTAATTTGCTGTCAAAACAGTGCTATGCCCCTACGGTCATGTAAAAAAAGATCTAATTTAGGCCCAACTTCAAAAATCAATATCTTTGCTAGAATGATAATCAGACCCAACTTGGATCTGGTTATCAATCTTCGCCTTCAGTTGACAGATCTTGAAAATTTTTGCTGGGCATTTGCCTCTTGGTTACGGTTCATGTCACAAGTATAAAATTCTTTTAGGATTTGCAACTTTATTTTTTGGCATTAATTTGATAAGAAGGGCCTAATGGATCACAGTGCCTTTACCACCATCTATACACCATTTTAATTAAGCAGCCTCGTTTTGGAAATTTTTCAGAATCTTTTCCTATTGTTAATATGAAAATTTCGAGCCCAGATTCGGATTTAGCACCCAAACTTTAGTCTGGTTACGTGTTTTTAAACTGCTGACAATTGTGATGTTGATTTTATGACGATGAAAAGTTCAAAGATTTGTAAGGGATTTGACCGTGAAAAGTCGTTCGGGGTGAATCTTTACACCCCGAGTCATTTTCACGGTCAAATCCCTTATAGATTTTCAAACTTTACATTGCCATAAAATTAACGCTATAACCGCTAGCAACATGAAAACTTAGGGTTAGACTAAAGTTTTGGTGCTAAATCCGAATTTGGCGTCTAAAATTTCATATGAAAGAATTTTGAATAATTTCCATTTCCAAATCGAGGCTGTTCATTAAAGTGGTGTATTTAGCATCGAGGATATCCTTTTTTATCGCATTATGAAATGTAATACATCGTCACCTTTCTAAAACTCCCAAGACTCTTGCCTACTGTTTAAAAAAAGATCCTTTTCAATGACATACTGGGTGGCCCAAAAAAGACTTCACGAGCTAGATCGCGCATATTTTCCTGAAAGCAAATGTGTATAAAGACAAATATGGTATCAGCATGTTGCAGAAAGGCTCCGCTATCCTTTGATTTGTTGCTTGGTCAGTTTAAGATATGCGTACTTTCCGAAAAAAGTTTCAAAAATAAGGTAATTCACTCATTTCTTTGACCATTCCCTCGCTTTCCAGTCAAATTTTTGGAAAGTGTGAAAAAAGCAGACGTCCAAATTTGCTTTGGAGCCTGAAATTTGAATGAGGAACAGAGGTTAATAATTTTGCAAGCAAGAAATTTCCCAAGACGACTTCTAATCCATCGCTATGTCGAGTTTGCACAAAATGTTGACTAGAAAATGATGGTGATTATTTCACTCAAAATGAGGAATCCTGGATTCGAAATTTTCATTGAATCTGGTTTTTCGGATGGTAATCATTGCTCACAATGGAAATGCAGCATCTCAAAAGATAGCTAAGCCTTTCAACTAAACTGTGATAGAAAGCATTTAGCAATAGTTTTTGATCTCGGGGAGCTAGTTATAATCTAGCTTGTGAAGTTTTTTTGGGTCACCAAAAAAAACAACGATAAAAAGCTTTTCAACAAGATTTCTCCAGGGCATTGTGACGTGCAGTTAATCGTTTATTGTTGTAAGGAAACACATGACAAAAGACAAATCTGTCACACCTTGCCACAATTTCTTTTGAAAACTGTCAATTTTCCGCCAACGCGACGACTTTCTTCAAATGCGAGTATATTTTTAGAGGTGATATCTGAAGAAAATATGCTCGTTTATGCCAATGAATAGTATCGTCGAATGATAAGAAATTTTTTTACAATCCTTGCCAAAGCAACTTGAAGAAAACTTCATTTTGCTGCTCTTTCGTCTGATTAACCATACAAAATATATCGCTGGAAACTTCATCTGGCGTTTTTTTCTGCGGTTTTTTCCTCGTTTATTTCCGGTACTTTCTGAAACAGCCCGAAAATTCCTTTAGATACAAGAATAAAAACTTTGATATTTCTACCAGTTAAGTCAGCAAATGTATCCACTTTTTAAAAAATCGAACAGATAAATTATGCAGCCAATCTGAAAAGTTATAATTGCTAGAAAATCATAATTGCCA
Organism: Aurelia sp. 3 sensu Dawson et al. (2005); assembly: GCA_964020215.1. Classification (NCBI taxonomy): domain Eukaryota; kingdom Metazoa; phylum Cnidaria; class Scyphozoa; order Semaeostomeae; family Ulmaridae; genus Aurelia; species Aurelia sp. 3 sensu Dawson et al. (2005). The sequence goes on from OZ026585.1 coordinate 15,517,850, forward strand.
CGAAGCAGCTCAATAGTCCTGCGCAATACGTAGATTTGCAATCGATTTTGTTTGTTTGTTTGTCCGTCCGTCCGTTTTTCAAAAATTTTGGCAGGCCTTGTTGTGACTGTCAAATGATATCGTTGCGGTTTACCCCAGAAATCACCATATGCGCAGTATGGAAAGTGTGATAACTTTTTTCCTTTTTGCAACACAAAAATAGCATTACTTGCATGGTCAACTAGCATAGTTACGAGGCAATGTGCCTACCAAGTTTTTACGTAACTACCGGGTGCCGGGTGAGCAAGAAAGAGGTTCCCACTGTTGCAAATTCACAGCACCAAGAGTACTTGGCAGATTTGAATGATTCAAATTCTTTTTCGAAGCCAAAAGATCGAAATATTTGTGTGATTTTTCTCGATGTCTCACCAGTACTAGAAGTATAGGTAAATTCAACTTGATAAGGATTTCATGGTTGCTAAATAATTGAAGAAGGGCCTAAAATATTGATCAAATTGTATGGACTCTCCTCGCACAAAACAATACCCAATGGGAGTTTCACCCCTCTCAGGAGCGATAAGACATCGATTTTTAAACAAATGCTTAAGATTTTGAAATGTAGGCAGGAAACCGTAATTTCACCAAAAATCGAAGAACCACGATTGCGACGATAATCATTTTCAGCTTCATTTTCAGTCCTTCCAAATCATGATTCAAAGAGCAGTGACAGAGAAAAATTCATTTATGTTGTTGACATTTCTTCGACAAATCCAGTGACAAAAAATTATTAATGTCGACTAAGCCATGTTAACGTTTCGAAGCAAACGCTGTGCTTCATCATCAGAATGCAAAATTTCGACAGCACGAGGCTATATTTATATGCATAAAGAGACAAACAACAAACTAAAGTGTGTGATTACAATTCCTACGTGAAAAGTAAAGTGAGGGGCAAGCCCAAAGGACAATACCTAAAATTGAACTAACGGAATGGAGGACTGCTGAGTATTAAGTGAAGGACGATCGCGTAATATTAGTAGACTTTTGTGAATGAGCAAGTCAAAATCATTATTTGCTCTGTCCAACACTAAGAAATCTTCCAACGACGAGGCATGACCTGATTGGTTGATGTGATTGGTTGGTCAATTTAGTATCAACAACCGAGGCCCATCTCACTGTACGCTTTTTGTCCAGTCCCACGCTTAGGCATGTTTAGGCTAATTGATAGGTTTTATCAGCAGCCCTCCTAACTGATATCCACATACGCCGTGACAGGGATGGCAACTTAAGATTTTGAATCTCATGAAAATAAATGTGCAGTGGATACCTCTCACCCTTAAAAAAATTGCATTTTCTTTATTGTTCTGTGCGAGGAGTCCTTGATGATTTGATCAATGTTTTAGGCCCTTTTCAGATAATTTGTAACCATAAAATCTTTTAAAGTTGAATTTATCTATGATTCTAGTGCTCGTACGTAAGACAGCGAAAAAAAAGACAAATATACTTGATCTTCTGCTTTTTGACTACGACTTTAATTATCTAAATCCACAAGGTACTCTTGATGCTATGAATTTTCAAAAGTGGGAACTTTTTTCTGCCTCTCCCGGTATAACTATTTGTTGAGCTACAGGACTCTTTCATCAAGGCATGCACAAGTTGTCATGGTTCACGATTACTCATAAACATTTTGACAAAAATTTTCTGAATAAGCTCAAGTACGCAGCAGTCCCTGACTAATGTTAATGCTAATGTTATCAAGGGGGAAATCACTGATTTCTTTCTCAGTAGCTCTCTTGAAATCACACAAAAATCACATACAAAAATCACAAAAATGAAATCACAACAAAAATCACATACGAAAATCACAAAAATCACAAAATCACAACCAAATCACATAAGAAAGTGACAAAAATCACAAATCACTGAACAATTACTTCAAAATCATACAAGATGATTGCTGAAAATCATTGAAATCACAGAAAAAAATTATGTAAGTTAATTCACAAAAATCACGCACGCTATTTTGAGAAGCGATTTGCCCTGCAAGTTTTATGTCTTATCAAGGCTTCAATTCAACTTTATGATTTTTCTGGCGATTTTGGTTCCTTATATCCTTCTGAAATTAGGTTTGGGCAAAATATTCACATTTCTTGATATGCATATATTTTAATTATTTTTTCATTTATTCTTTTCCTATGTTTTAACCATTGTAAATTTTTAGTGGCAAATATTATTTACTTAAAAAATTTCTCTCCCTCTCAGATCGCCAAAAAATTTAAGAAACTCAAGTACTGGGAAAATATAACTTAAGAAATTATTTATTTTCAACAAAGGAAATCCTTGACATATTTTACTTTATTTCATTTGTTTCATGTATCATATTTCTGGGTATATATCATATTACTGCATCATATTACCAATATACTTGAGTGAAAAACATCGGAAAGTTGTCAGAAAAAATGTTCTTTTGAAAACTTCACCAAGGCACAGTTACTGAACATGATGACTGTCATGGAACCTTTAAGAAACTCGTAAGAAACTCTGAGTACTCAAAATCTGATAGTGTTAAGAAATTTCCAGTACTGGCCCCAATTCTTACATTTGTTAGAAATAGACGTGTACAGTAAAAACCCGCGTATAAGAACCTAGTGATTAAGAACCTACAGGCTGAAAATTCTGAAATTAGACCCCCAATATATCAGAACCCATTGAGCCTGAAATTTGAAATAGGTTCTTATTTGTGGAGATCATCAAACTCTAGTTGCTTTGTCATTGAGCCTATACATACTGATTCTGCCATATGCGCAAATTGCAAAGAGCTCTAAAGATGCTTTGAAAGCTTTCATTGTATTCTGTAAAATTTCTGAGTCTTCCACGAACTGATGTTTTGAACAAGGCCTCATGAACTCAAGTGTCTCTCAACTGACAGAAAATAATAGGCTTGAAGTTTCAATCTGAACCAAAGAAATACCTGGAAGCCCTGAATGAAATAAGAACCAATTTAAGAACCTGAACAGCCTTATCTGCTACTAAATACTCAATACATAAGAACCTAATCAGGCTGAGTTGCAAAATTGTAGGTTCTTATACGCGGGTTTTTACTGTATTGCTAATAAACAGTATAACATAACATTCTTATTTGATTCTTTCTTGTATTCTCTGGGTTGAACTAATCATACCACATTATACGTTATACCATGAGTGGTGGGACACTAGTAAATTAGATTAGGTTAATTTAGCTTCTTTACCTACCTTGAAATGCCATAAGATTCTCTTCCTTGACATTGGCAGCCTTTCTCAGCCATAGTTCTTGCCTTGAACTGAAGAGCTCTATCACATGTGCTTTCAAAATGTTTGGGCCTAAATTGAACTTTGTTATCTCGTGCGCATTGCTGTGCCTACGCAGTGGTCCAATGCGCAGGAGATAACAAAGTTCAATTTAGGCCCAAACATTTTGAAAGCACATGTGATAGAGCTCTTCAGTTCAAGGCAAGAACTATGGCTGAGAAAGGCTGCCAATGTCAAGGAAGAGAATCTTATGGCATTTCAAGGTAGGTAAAGAAGCTAAATTAACCTAATCTAATTTACTAGTGTCCCACCACTCATGGTTATAGTACGTTATTTATCTGCCGCCTGCAGCTTTGTTAAAGACCCAATTGAAAAATTCATACAAAAGAAGCTTGGCTCCGAGGACGAAGATTGTCCCACGGGGGGGGGTTCTCGGCTTAATTTCGGGCAGGGGTGTGCCGCCCACAGTTTCAAAATGGCACTGTTGGCTAGACTAATTTTTCTGAAAATGATACCCTTGGCTAGACTAATTTCTGCATAAAAAATGCCATGAGTATGAGTTGGCATTTTCTAGGCAAAACTTGCCAAATGTTTGCATTCTAAGGACCAAAATTTGAAAACAATTTGGGTTTCCTTACAGGAATTAACGATGTTTGACATTTCTTTGACCAAAATTGCCAAAAAGTATACAGTTGCCCTGACTAAATGAGCGAAAATTGGCAAAAAGTATACCCTTGGCTAGACTAGAAGGTTTGAAAAAGCATACCCTTGCGGGCGGCACATCCCCAGGTACCGTTACTATGGAAGAACCCCTCCCCCGTGGATAGTCCATACATAGTGTCACCTATTTCGAACTTAGACTTATGACGATAGCCTCTTGTTTCCCAGTTCTCTTTGACTTGATGATGGTGCTTCAGTCAACAGAGACTCATAATATTACTCTGAAAAACTAGGCCCTATTTAGGCCCAAACTTCGCGATTCCTACAGTACCAATCAGATTACGAGATTTGTGAATTACTGTTCTTACGGTGTAAATGTGATAAAATTTTTGATTCGATTGAAGAATTGAAAGCACTCCCACGGGATTTAGATTCGAAGCCGTGATTCTTTCCTAATTTCATTGATGATTGAAGAAAATAGGACCAAGTTTTTCACTGTTTCATTATGATTCCCCCTTGAGCAAGGTTTACCGTAGGGATACAAGGGACTCATCGTCGTAAATCTATTTTGAAGTAGGAAATCTGAGAAAGTGAATACCCTGTTCGCAAGCAAATAGCTGAAGACGATATCAACAGTTCTGGGGAACGTACTTGATACAAAAGAGAGTTAAGACCCCCCCCCCCTCGATCTTGCATCTAATATGAAATCAGAATGGTGCAGTTTAGAAAGGGAATCAAATCACTTACATTTGAATATTGTTAAAAGTAAGACATCTCATAATTATTGTCAAATTGCAGCACTTTCAAATGGCAACGGTTTTTCCATATCGAAAGGGTTGTCATAATTGCTCGAAGTCTATGTTTAAATTTTAAGTTTTTATACATTTTACGTTACGTTTATCGTACCTTTTTGTAATAATACAAAGTTTAATATAATGTAATCTAAATTTTTCGAAATCTCAAACTTATTTCAAAATGTTAGATTTATGAGATGAAATGGTCCAGATTTGAGACAGATAGAAAATATGCATTATGATGCTCTGAAAGCCATCTTGGCTATTCTATCCATAAAATCTAATCTGAACTGACGAGCTTTGAACACACACTTTCCATTTTGTAGCTATACCCTTCACATTTTCATCTCCACTAGAGTAGCGTGTTCTTTGCCTTTGTCAAAAGAAAGCTTTGACAAGAGATCGTACAGATTTTTACAATGCAGCAAACTTTATTTGATTTTCTGGAGTTTATAACTTTGGCCATCAAAGCCAAAAGTGTGAAATTTAACTTCATGAAATGAGAAAGCAATTAAGAATTCTATCACCCTGTACTATCTGGCAATTATCTTTTGAACAAGTGAAAAGAATAGTTTCTGACACTCGGCATCAGCCTAGCCCATTTACCACAGAGGTACAGAGACTGTTTGCACGCCCAGGATACAACTTGTTACCTGCACCAAAAAATATTGGTTTTGCAGAGGGTTTACATTTCAGGGCCACCGAGAGGGGGTAGGTAGGAGGGGCAATTTGCCTCAGGGTCTAGAGGGGCTCGTAATTGAAGATTTTTAACAATTTGACTGCAGGAAATGCTCTGAAATGCATTTTAAGCCAATCTCAAGGGCTTTGATCGAATGGATCTTCGACTCGCTTTACTCGCAGGGGCCTCTTTTTGCAACTGTGTCCCTTGGCTTCCAAAACCTCTTGGCAGCTCTGACATTAACCACACATTACGCTCTCAGAGAGTGTCTACCTTTAGTAAAAAGCTAAAAGAGAAAATTACCGAGATTCTCATTTTACTTTTTGATTTAATTGTGCTTAATGTGAAATGTGTTTTCGAATTTTCATTTCTACTCATTGTTTTCTGCCTAAAATCACACAACTTTTTATTCAAATTGTAAATGATAAACTTAAATTGTGTTTTTGGTTTGTAGTCTTTTTACATGGCCCCCTGTGTAAAGTAGTCCCTGTAGACTGATTGGGCTACCGTTGTTAAATAATCATAATGAAATGAAATGAAAAGTCTATCCGTTATTGATCGTGGTATAAAACCATTTTCAACCGTACTGATGTGCACAACACGGATGGATTTTTGATACCAGTCTTTAAGTCACTCTCAGATAAGATGTCAGATGAGATTTGTGATAACACAAAACTAATCATGTTAACCAGTCAAAATGTTTTATCTCCAGACATTTTCATGTGACATCTACAGGGTGAGCCAGAAAAGAGTTCCCACTTTTGAAAATTCAGAGCACGAAGAGTACTTCACTGATTCAAATGATTCAAATTCTAGTTAAAAGCAGAAAGATCGAAGTATTTTTCTGATTTTTCTCGCTGTCTTGCTAGCATTAGAAATATTTGTAAATTCAACTTTACAGAAATTTCTTCGTTGCAAAATGACTGAAAAACGGCCTAAAACATTGATCAAATCACAAAGGACTCCTCGCACAGATCAATAAAAAAAATGCACGTCTTCATAGGTGAGAGGTATCCACTGCCCATGTATTGCTGTTGGACTGAAAATTCATAGTATTTGTTTGAAAATTGATGTCTTATAAGTCTCGAGAGAGGTGAAACGCCCATTGAGTATTGTTCTCTGTAAGGAGAGTCCTTACAATTTGCTCAATGTTTTAGTCCTTTTCTCAGTCATTTTGCAACCATGAAATGTTCATAACGTTGAATTTACCGATACTTGTGGTGATGGTTAAAGACAGCGAGAAAAATCACAAAAATACTGCAATCTTTCGGCTTTTAACGGAAATTTGAATCATTTAAATTTGTGAAGTACTCTTGGTGCTATGAATTTTTTAAAATTGGGAGCTTTTTTTCTGGCTCACCCGGTAATTTTGAGATAGAGTTCGCTTAAGTTTTATAAGTTCCCTGCTAATAATTACGCAGTGTAAACTGAACTTTCATGCTGCCGCTACAGCTACTACTCCCCATATCAAAACGGATTTAAGAATGCATCCGTTTTCACCTTGTTTTCACACTGCTCCACCCTGAAAACGGAGAGTCTCCAAACTTGCACGCAGGCCAAGATAACAGTGGCTGTTTTCCGGGAGGAAAAGTGGCTTCTACATTAAAATTTAAACGTTTTAGACGTTAAAGCTTCCGAAAGGACTTTTTCTGAGGTTTTCCTCTCCGAATTGCTTTTGGAAGCGTCAGAAAATTTGTTGGCTATGTTTTTTGTCATCGTCGGTTAATTTGTTACTGTATATCATTACGAAGTCGTATTCGTGAGAGAAACAGTTGCCCTTTTGTTTGATCTGCCATTCAGACTATCCATTCACAGTGAACAAAGCAATAATCAAAATATGTGATTTGCAAAGCCACAGACTAATCTTGCTACAATATGCCAGTTATCTTTCATAGCTCCATTGTTAGGCCTTGATCTACCATTGAAATGAACGCCCACCTCTTTTGAAGCCGAAGATATACAAAAATTAAACTTTGACACCTTGAACTTTAATCTCCGGAATTTTGTCACCTTCGCCTTTCGGCTTGTGAACTTTCCTGTCCCAAAGGTGAAATTAGCTTTTTGTTAAAAAGTGATACATTACGAAATGCTTTATCGTTGCTCTAACTTAGTACAGTGGACAATTTGGTCTCTGTTTGAGGAACCAGCCTCTCCTTGATGACTTCCTGCCATTGTTACTGCAAGAGCGCTGCTATAAATGAATTGTTCAAATGATAAATATAGGATTGTGGCGTAGTTGACAGGATGCAGGAATGGGGACGAAGACCCAACAAGAAATTATTATCAAGGCAAACCAAAGCAATTTGAAACAAGAGTAAGTAAAACATATACATTTTATGGTAGCATTATGCTGCGGTTGCATAAAAAAGAGACAGCCTATGATAATTGTCCTGGTAGGTAGCATTTTGTCGTACGATGAATGATTTACCGCAAGTGAAAAATGCCGCATACGGCACAGCAAATGGGAGAAATGAAACAGTTGAGAGCAGACAATGTCATCTGATTTGCATATTGCATTTTGCTCTGAGCGTTCCGAAGGCTCAAACGTTTTTTAAACGCTTCAGGGGCCGAAGCGAACTCTCTGCTACCGGCTTGAAACCAGACAGTCTGATAGGCCCAAACAAAGCCCTAAGGATGTGATAGGATGTGAAGGAGTCCAATTTGACAAGATTTTGCGTGATAAGGTATGCTTTCCAGTTGACTGGACTTTCATCGACTATACACACCGATACGAGCTTATAAGATGTATTCGAGCCCATTTTGACAGAAACAACATCAGTTGGAAATGCGATAGAAGTTTTCAGAATTTACTCATTTCGAACATCCAACTTTAGCGGCAGGCGGGTATGTGAAAGGCGTGGACATAGACCAAGTTATGCAATTTCAAGTTGAGTGCAATCTGGGATACAAATAGTTTCACCATCGGTTATTCCCAAAAAAATATTAGAGCCATTAGTTTGTCTATAGCTTCAAACTTTTCATGGCCTTGGTATTCAGTAACAACAAAACTTCTGTTGAGAAATTCGGATTTAAGTCATTTACCCTTGAACTACTACTTGCTGCTTGTGCTTTTCAAGAGGAGACCACACAGGAGACAGGTACAACATGAGCCGTATGATACTTGCTATGAACCAACGACAAAAATTCAGATTGGTACATTGTAAACTGTAATCAAAAGATGGAATGTGTTAAATTCAAACAATAAATTTGAAATTTGAAAGTGTTGTTAATTCACTACATTGAAGTTAGCATTTAAAACTCCCTGCTTGTCTCAAATAATACTGAACAAATTGTCATCAAAATATGCCAAAGTCAGATAAGTTGTGTCACTAAGCATCTTATAAACGTCTTACTCCACTTTGTTGAACTTTGTTTATGAATTTTAGAAACTAAAACTTGGAAGGAATGAGAATGAAACTGAAAACGAACGCGAAGGAAATGGCGTTGTTTCGTTATTGATTTCGTTTCAGCCATTTGCATTTGAGCGCGCACAACGACTCTTGTATTCATTATTGGTCAATTCGAATTGCTAAAAACATGTCTAGAAAAGTTGACTAAATGTTACGGAAGATTTCTGCAGTATGAAAAGGAATCTATAGACGTTTACAGCCATGTCAGCATGAACTTATATGACCTCCCTTATCTACGAACAGAACTGTGAAATATAATGCATACTATTTTGCATTTCATTTTCCGTTCCGTTTTCAATCTCCACATACTCATCCTTCCATGTCCAAGAAAAAGGGGGAAAATATTCACAGAATGTTTAGCAATGGTTTAAGAAAGATTCACACATGTTTATACTGAGGATTTGAAAATAACTTCTTTACGAAGTCACTTGATAATTACGCTGCTGACTTGATGCAGAAAGAACGATTTTCACTTTCACTAAACTTTTATTGATCACTGGTAAATAGTTAGGAAGGATTATATGCAACAAAGTATTCTTTTCAATCTTAACTTGTGCCGAAGGAATACTCTGCTGTTAATTCTATTTCATTCATAATTACGTGTAAACGCTCAGAGCGATTCTTGCATTGAGCTTAAAACATCAACAGTTGGTTTAAGCAACAGAAATAACAATAAAATTTGTGACTTAATTCACAGAGGCTAGGTTGGATATGATACCAACTAAATCTGGAGACTTACTTTTATCAGTAAAACAGAAAGGTATACTAAGAAGTAATGATAGAATTTTCAAATCTCATTTTAAGTTTCTTGTTGATATATTTTGGCTTTCATGTTCATTATGAAAGTTATTCTAGGTGTATAGCAACCAACGCATTTGCTGTGTTTGTGCATATCCAAAGTTTCTTGCCTTTTGATATTTATAAAGTCAAATAACTGAAATCATTTCCTTGAAAACTGCCTGAAGCTTTAGAAACTAACATACAACGTAGAACTGAATGTAGAGGGGTTTCTATCACTTTTGCCAGACGATATGGATGAAAAGACTGACTTTCGTCACCGTTGAAATAGAAATCTGTATTTTGATTGCTGCTCAACTGGTCTAGCATCAAAATTTATTATTTTCAAACCCCTAAGGAATTAGCTTATTGCATTTTCCACTTCCAATAGATTACTTCCCACTAATGCCTAAATGTTTTGGTAATATCTCGACAGAATTTAAGGATGACATATGAAGCAACTATGCATTTACGTTGGTAAAGAATTTTTCTCAAACTATCCACATAAAGTTTCTGAAATCTGTTTCTCAGACGATTGTAAAACTTTATGAATGTTATTTCACTGATAGATTGCTTTTTTGCCAAGCATTTTCTCTTAGCTGTAGAAACCAAAACATTCAGAGAATGCAGATAATAACAACGGAACTGAAAATAAAATGCGGAACAGTTGGCGATATTTTGTATCATTTTATTTTCTCTTTTGGTTGCGTTTGAGCTTGCACAGCGATTCTTGCGCAGGGAAGTAGGAAGCATCTCAGACTTGGGGGGGGGGGGGGCATGACACTTCGAGGGTGTGTTTGGCATTGATAAAGCTTTGAAGATACTATCAAGTTTAATATGATTTTATGGATAGTTAGAGGTTTACAGAGCCATCAGAAAAGCGTAGAACTTTATAAATTAAACTTTTAGAAGGTTACTATGATGTGAGACTGTACACTGTCATCACCAGTGAAGCAGCTCTATACTTCAATCACCATTGAACAGCTTTAGTTTGTGTGCTTACCTTGTAGTTCACCATCAAAACGGACCATACTTGAAATGCCTTAATCACTTCTTCGTCTTCCAAACATTGCCCATTAGCTATAAAATGTTCTGGAAGAGATTAAGCTACTGTTCCTTAGGTGAGTCAAAAATATGTGCAAACGTTTGAGAGCTTGTGGTCCTCAAACCACTTATCAGATTCCTATAAACTGATAATGTATGTGAAGCAAATATGTTAACCTAGATGAGAAAATTTACTGTGAAAATCCACTAAATCGTTCTCAAATTACAGTGGATTTTATAAATATGACCAGTCTCAAAATCTCTCACCGCAGGCCTAAAATTCTTCATCGAATCTTCTAGCAATCAGGCCTCATGATGACATAAAATTCTCAGAGAAGACTTAGTGACAGTCCCATACAATTACTTAGCAGATTAACCTCGTTTACATACGAAGTAAGGGTTCGGTGATAAGATTTTACAGATAGATGTGGCTATATTGGGACTAGATTTTTAGCAAATTTGATCAATGATCTTAGGCCTAAGATTTGAGATGAAACATTTTATAAAATCGCTTGTAGTATGAAAACAGTACGACCAATCTTAACAAACTAAATATTCGAATATGATTGATATATTAGCCACACAAGCACTATCTTTTTATAGAAATGTGGTAACTGTTTTCATAGCCACAGGCTTTCAAACGTTCGTACATTTTTTATTGACCTTGCATCTTTTCAATATTATACCAACTTGTCTAAACAACTTCGTACTGTAAATTCTACAACAAATTCTTCATCATCCCTTTCTTCGAATTTTCCAGGCTTGCTAAATCCTGACTCTGCAGCTTGTTCCATAAATTAAGTTGTTTTGAGAGCGTGCCGAAGATATGATTCATAATTGAAGAGAATGGCCTGAAGGGCACTTGACAATATGCCTGATCTACATGTCAGTTCTATATAAACTGTATGAGCAGCACTTGATTAGATACTCTGGAAAAATAGTGATGGTACATAGTTTAACCAAAACGAAAAGCCACAAACATTGACTCTAGATTTGCTTTACTGTCACAGAGAGATTGCTGGCTGTTTTCCCCTGACAGGGCCGTAGGAAGCAGCTGCTGATTGGGGGCAATTGTTCTCAAAACAATAGAGAACAATACATCTAATTAATGCTTGTGACGTAGCACCATTGTTCTCAAAATTATTGGGGGCTTGAGCTCTACCTGCCCCCCCCCCCCCCGCTTCCTGCGGGCCTGCCTGATCTTGATTGAAGATCTCATGCGAGAACGCTCGCTTTTAGCTTGCTTGTGTTACTTTGATTCTCATTATCAAAATAAAGGAATAATCTTCTCCTTGCTTGAAACATAGACAAACGTAGCGCAGTCCCTTTGTTGCTTAGGATACCGGGTGCTCCTAAATAAACTATGCACTTTTGAGAGGCCACGATAAATCGTATACTAGACCGATCTGAAAGATTTATGAATTAATCTTTAGTTAAGATCCTCTATTAGATGCTAGTACTTTTCTTACATGTTTTGGTCTCTTACTCTTGGAGCTATACGCAAGTTTCTTAAAATTTTAAATTTCGAAATCATCGAAAATGACCCCAAAAACGTTGATCAAATTTTGCAAAGACTCAACATGAATGGACAAAGAGAGGAAGTTTGGGCCATTTTGGTGTTTTCGAAATCCTCCATAAGCTCCATGCTCCATAAGAAGGAGACTAAAATATGTACAAAAAGTACTAGCATCTAATTAAGGATCTTAGCTAAAGATTCAATCATAAATCACTATACGATTCATCGTGGCCTGTAAAAAGTGCATAGTTAATTTTGGGCGGGGCACCCTGTACATATTGCTATGTACAAAGCACCAGCAGCATTTTAAGTATTTGGTAGAATGTCATTTGCAACTGGACACAACTGAACATGCAGTGATATTCAAATTAAGTCATCTTTGGTGTAAAGGGTCAAAGATAAGGGCAGTGAACAGCAAGTTGGACTGAATATAGTAAAGTCCCGCCTTCAAGAAACTCATATCACAAAAACAGCCTGGTTGGTTTCTGATGTAAAAGTATACTTCTTCAAAACATGGTGTGTATACTATGGTATAAGAAATACTTGTATATTTCTAACATCAGTCATAATTTTTGAAAAAAAAAACATTTTTGTCAAGACTATACATTACTGTAAAAGAAACTGAGAGTTTGAACCAGTGCTAAAAGTTTCTTGAGACATTTCTGAGACATTACTGGGCCAAATTGGAAACATTTGAACTATAGAGGCGATATGATACTACTATGTACCATTTTAAAAGAAACTGAAGATTAATCAGCCTGGCGAGTTTCTTGTTAGAGAGGTACTTTATCCAGCAAAATCAGTCCTGAGTTTCTTATAATGCAGTTTCTTAAAAGCGGGACTTTACCATATCAAATCTAGCGATATTAGCATGATAAATCAAGTAACCATTGCAGTAGAAATGAGGAAAAAAGACGACTTCCTTATGAGGAACAGCAACTTGATACCTTTTATGGATAAGTTAGAAACAATACTTTGTGCCTTGCATTCAAAATATAATATAGAATTCCCGTCGAGAAAGATACATATTGGGTACTGTGAGAATGACAGGATCATAGAACTTAAATGTGCGTCTGAAATTTTAGAAATTAATAAGAATAGTTTGATTTTGAGATTAAACTCCTCCACGATGCAGTAGCTACATCATCATCCCCTATAAACAAATACAAGAACGTTTACTTTCAAACTCTTTCAAGTATGTTGCCAACTTTCAAGAGTTTTATTCTTTTAAACTTCTCTGCGTACAGTTTATGTCCTTAAATCTTCAAATACAGTAAAGTCCCGCCTTTAAGAAACTGCATTATAAGAAACTCAGGCCTGATCTCGCTTAATAAAATACCTCTTTACAAGAAGCTATCCAGGCTGATTCATGTTCAGTTTCTTATAAAATGGTATACAGCAATATTATAAGGCGATATTTGAAATTATTTCTCCAAAAGGTCTCAATTCTCTAGATACAAGAATGAATGTTTCAAGCTCAAATTGTTATGATTTCAAGAAACCTTCAGTACTGGCTCATACCATTGGATCCTCGCACAACAGTGCATATTTCAAACACGTTCTCTTAACAATTCCGACAGCTGTTTGGAGAATAAAAGTGTTTCTTACACCATGGTATACACATCCTGTTTTGAAGAAGTATACCTTGACATAAGAAACCAATCAGGCTGTCTTTGTGTAACGAGTTTCTTAAAGGTGGGACTTTACTGTAACTTTTTTTCTCGACCGAACGTTGTATATTCAGATGACATGATCTTTATGTGAAGCTCGTACCTTTATGGATAAATGGACTAACATTTGGCTAGAGTGGGTTCTTCTTCACATTCACAAGACATTATTTTTGTTAGTTATATCTATAATCAAATTTAGAACGCGTTGATTTGTACTCTACTCTCTGATAAGCTTCGCTTTTTTTGGTGTGATGTGATGGCTCTTTATGTAAGAGTTCTTAAAAAAATACCGTACAAATGTATCAGTATTTACAACTGAAAAGCTACTTAGAAATTGCTATACTTCTGCTTAGCAAAATTCTGTCGTTTAGAAAGCTTTTGTAAATGCATAGATGCTCAATTCATGCCCAGGCCTCTGCAAAGCTGTATGACTCCGTTGAGTGACACTGGGTCCAGGACGCCGGTGCGATTGTAGGGCAAGGGGGTCGAAGTGGAACGCAAGGGCACTCCAGACCCTCCAGACCAATGACGAGGGAAGCGAAGCGAAAATTGGATGGATCTAGGGCCCCCCCGGAAGGACTTTTTGCGGCCACACCCTTCAGATTGGCTTAAAATGTTATCAAAAATATTCCAATTGATGTAATAAATGATATCTCTCTTGCATATTTGGGTATGACCAATGCAAGCTGCGATGATTATTCAACTTAAGGGCGGAATTCTTGGTTTTCATAACATCAAATTGCACGTTGTGAAAGAAATACATTGTTCAATTAAAAGGGCAGCCTTGCCCCCTTGCCCCTCTTAGAAAAGGGCAGGAGGGGCGCTTGCCCCCCACGCCCCCTCTCCGGCGTTCCTGACTGGGTCCCTCTGAGTAATATTTCATCAACGAAAAATGGATCTACTGAATTTACTTAGAAAATTCGTAGTCCCGAGGCTTCCGTTTGCTTGCCAGGTTTCCAAGGAGAATGATTGCATTTCTTTCAAATGGCGTGAGCCGCTCTTCACAGTGCAATGTTCTTCCAAGACAATGCACCTATAACAGAAATAGCAACAGAACTTTAGATAGAAATATTCAGAAAGGCCCCTCATCTAAGAATAACTCTTCCTTTGATGTTTGAAATTGAATGTTAGGGCTAGATTTGGCAAGTTTAAAGACCAATTGCTAACGATGGTCCTTTGTGCGCCGATTGAAAAGCAAGACAAAGGGAATTTAGTCCCAAAAAGACTTTCAGATAATGCGAAAGTTGACTGTGGCGTCACAAAGGATCATGGTAAGCAATGGGTCTTTAATAGTCTTTCCAAAGATTTTGATGTAACATCATAGTCATGGTAACACTGATTGATTGATGACATAAATGATAATTTTTTTTTTTTTTTTACATTCCATTAAAAAAGTAACAAAACATAATTACTGACCACACTCCACTACTTACATGACTTACATTATACAATACCCTACTACTAAGACAATACCATAAGGAGCGAAAAACTATTTCTACCTATATGGCAATGAACATAAAACATGAAACAGAAGAACGAAAAGAACGTACAGCTACACAAAACTACCAAAAAGAAGAAAAGGAATGAGTTCATGGTGGTTGAGTGACTTTTTTTTCCTTATCCAACCGGCCAGTTCTTTGGATATTACGAAGGGTTAAAAGTAGTATATTTGTATTAAGATCGCCTGGAAAATCTTTATCACCATACAATAAAATCTGCAGTAGGGCATCATTTGAAAGATTGGTATATCCAAGTGGTTGTGATAAAAAAGAGAAGATCTCTTCGTGATTCTTCGAAAGATGGGCAGAGCAACAAAAAGTGCTCCGTATCCTCAATGCCATCGTTGTATGGGCACATTGGGTTTCTTTACTTTGTTTCGTGAATTATACCGGGTGAGTCAATAAAAGCGCCTGGTGTTTGAAAAATCCTGCCCCTGAATATCAAAGCAATGATGTTGAAACTGTCTTGTTTTATCCTCGATATGTCAAATTAGGTTCAGTAATTTACCTGGCTTTAATCAGTCATTCCTTTCCGTCGAAATAGGAGATTCTCTGCGGAAGCCCCTTTCGAAAACTTGCAAAAACGAGCGAAAACAGCAAGCACAAGTTCCCTTTGTTCTCCTTCCTAGCAATAATGACTCTTGGATGTGTTCATGTATTTTGTCCTTATAGGAGAATGGAATCCCCCTGAATAATTGCTGCGAAGCGCATGCGTAAGCAGCCATTTATAGGTGATCCTAAGGTCGACACCGTCGATTTGTTTGGTTGGACTATATGCAAATGAGTTACTCTCCTCCTAAAATTACGGACCACAGAACCATGGACTACGGAACAATGGAACTAATAAAGACAAACATTAAAGAAACCTCGGGGAGGAGAGTACAAATGAGGGGTCAACCATCAGCAACAACAACAGATTTTGTGCCATCGTGCTTTGCTTTGATCAGAACATGCGGAGCATCAGTGAGAGCGCCTACGCCCTCGATTTTGGAAGAGAGAGAAAGGCTAAACACGCTGTGCAAATAAAAGACGAGTGTTTTACACTTTCTGGTACGTATAAACATCATTTTTACAAATAATTTTCTAGCAAAGATAAGAAGATTTCTTTTTACCATCTCTGTTGTGTTGACCAGTTATTGTTGAGGGTCTAGGCCTGGGCGTTGCTCACGCTTTCGCTTATAATCAGCAGGAAGAATTGCTTGTCACCGGCAGGAGTAGGATAAAGGACTAATGTTCAAAGTTAAGAGGGAGAATTACAAGGAGCTGTGGTAATAGGCAAGATAATGCCTCCATTAATGTTTCAAGTTTTTCCTTGTTTTTCTTTTGCTTTTGGCAGGAGATGTTGAATTGAACCCTGGACCAACAGCTACTACAGCAGATAACAGCTCCTCTGAAAATTCCGTTTTGGAGTTGCCAACATTAATTGCAAGAGGAAATGTACACCAAGGGGACACATCTTTCAGTGAAGAATCACGTGGAAGACAGTGTGCTTTTATGGCATTAACCTCATTAGCTTAAAACCAGCATGAAATGGCAGTTTCAAATTGGCAGCCTGAGGCACTTGATGAAATTCTGCAAATTGGTGATTCCCAGTTCTTGGATGCATTACACAGAGGATTTCTTCCTGATGCCCCAAATTTGTCAGTTGAGCAGCTGCCAACAACTGTGCATTTTGTTGAAATTGGTCTTGAAATTCACAAACAGTTCTTGTGTTTTTCGATCTTTACATCAAAAAGCTGGAATTTTTCACAACAAAGCACATGTGCCAAAATCTCTGCTCCAGCATTTTCTATTTGAAAAATCTGCATATTGTATGAGCTTTGAGCAGCACTTCCTTAACTTGGTTAACAGCTAGTTATTCACACTGGGGGGAAAGACTTTTCAACCACCCAAAGTGGAAGCACATGTCAAAGTGTGCTGAAAGTCATCGTTGTGAGGCAAACATATTGGGGACTTTTGCTTGTAATTTTAGCACCTTTTTTAAGGGTTCTCAAAAGGGATTCATTTTAGAAAATTGCCTACAGAATCTGAACGGAGTGACCGATTTTAGGCAAAAAAATTTTTTAAAATAATTGAACATGTTAGCTATTTAATCAGATATTGCAAAATATCATTGCTTATATACTCAGGGAGCAGTAGTCTTTCAAACGCCGGGCGCTTTTTTGACTCACCTGGTACATAAAGAAAAGTTTGGACGTTTGGTTGGCTGTGGTGGAATGAAAAGTACACGGCTAATATTCAAAACTGAAACGTTAAGCTCCGGTCAAACGATCCAACATTTCACCCAACATTTCACCCAACATTCAACCCAACATTTACAGGTGCCCCAACATCAGTGGTCAAACGATTCAACATTTCACCCAACATCTGACCCAACATTTTCTATAGTGACGACTTTGGCGGTTGGCTCTCTCTGAACGTAGTTTATTACGCATGCGCGTAGCCAACAATGTTGGATGAGGTGGTCAAACGACCCAACAATTGACCCAACATCTGAAAACAATGGAAATGTTGGGCTTCCTCACCCAACATTTTTGATCTCTGTCAAATTTCACCCAACATCGAAAGTCACGATGTTGGGTGACCCAACATGGTGGTCAAACGATCCAACATTTCACCCAACATGATGTTGGGTGAAATGTTGGGTGAGATGTTGGATCGTTTGACCGGAGCTTTAATCTATCAGACAAGGGTTAACTTACATCTGTAGATTTTGTTTATGAATTCATTCATCTTTATGGACCCAGATATTAGGAAAACGCCAGAAAGGGATTTCTGTAGGAAAATAATTCCACGTTCCATTCTGGTCCATAATTTAGTTTCCATTGAAATCTAGATTCTATTCTGAAACTGACAATAGACCATTTCGACAATTAAAAAGGGAGACTGGGGAGAGCGGTTTGTTCTGGTAAATGGCTGCCACGGAGCTTCGACAAATGATAGACATCCGTCCACGAAAACTTTCGGTTTTAAATTCACGGTTGAAATTACAGATCTTTGAGAAAGAAGTCCCTAAGAAGTAGCCGCATGGACGCCCCATGACTCATATGCCTCGCAACGAAGAGGAGACCTTCCCTCAAAAAGCTTTGGTGGGAAAGCGGGAAGGTATTCGTCATTTTCCTTCGAAGCTGTGCAATCAGATCAGAATGTCATAGCAAGATAAAATAAACGTTTCGATATGGTTCCTGGCAGTTTCGAGAGGGTTCCTGATGACAGTGCTGTGCCTCTCTGAGTATTACAGACTTGATGAGATAGGAATTCAAATTTAGAATTATCCTTGTGCTGGAGAAAGGAAGAGAATGAGATAAAGTCACTTTACGCATTTGTTTTATTTTGTTGAGAAAAAGTTGGCCTCGAAAGAAAGTCAGGGAGATTTTGAAAAATCTAACAAATTCCAAGCCGAGATTCGTTGGTAGAAGTAAGTTAAAATATTTATTTTAGTTGTTTGCGAGGGACATTGCTGCCCATATCTTCCTTGCAGAAAAATAGTAGGTATGACCAGCAAAGCAACTGATTTCTACCACAATAAAGAAGTCTAAAAAGCGGACGAGCTAGCTACCTAAAACAAATCTTCGGTTTTATCAGTGAGTTGCAATATAAAACGCTTTCTACAAATAAGGATGCAGCTTACCTTAATATAAGGATCAAGAAATTCTCTACAGATGCTCCTCGACCTCGTCTGTTGAGTTTCAATTTCAATTGATATCATTATAAGCAACTTCTCAGCAAGAAAAACGTTGTAAAAATGACTTCTTTAAGCTGCTATCTTCAAGCCTAAATGATATTACATCAAACTCTATGTCGTCCTCTTTGCACAATTAAAAGATAAAACAACTGCCGAGTTTTTCTCCATATTTATCACAGCAATGTTTCTTGTTTCTTGCTTCGTTTCTTTTCCTCTCGAGCAACTTCGAAGGAAAATGACGAATGTTTTCCCGCGTTCCCGCCAAAGCTGTTTGATGCGAGGTCTCCCCTTCGTTACGAGGCATATGAGTCATCGGGCATCCTTGCGGCTACTTTTTAGGGGCTTCTTCCTCGAAGATTTGTAGTTTCAACCATGAATTTAAAGCTAAAAGTTTTTGTGGAGGGAACTTTATCATTCGCAGAAGCTTCGTGGCAGCCATTTACCAGAATAAACCGCTCTCCCCAGTCTCCTTTTTTAATTGTCGAAATGGTCTATTGCATTGAATTAAAATTTCAATAGCAAGGAAATCATGGACCAGAAAGGAATGTGGAATTCTTGTTCTCAAACAAACACCTTGGCAATATTCCCTAATTTCTGGTCTAAACAATGAATGATTTACCAGAATAGAATTTTCAAATCTAAGTTAGCCTTTGACTGATAGATCAACATTTTAGCTTTGAACATAGGCAGCGTACATTGTATTGCACAGCCAAACACACCCCCCCCCCCCAGTAACGACCCCACCGGGCCTTGAAAATACAGCGGGGAAATTGCGAAAACATACATTTTCAGCGGGGATTAGAATTATCATGATGGGGAAATGAAATTTTAGGCTGTCATCTATGACTGAACTTGCATAATTTTGACGGGGAAGCAAAAATTTCAACGATGAAACAAAAAAAAACAAGGCGGGGAAAGTGTTTAGACTCAAAACTTAGTGGGAAAACGAGTTTTCTTGGCGGGTCATCCTTCAACCTTGGCGGGGCAATGTTTCAGCGGGGTCGTTACTGGGGGGTGTCCAAACCAAACGTCTGAACCTTTGTTGACTCAACCCGGTAGAGAGGCCCCCAAAGGGGGGGGGGTCGCTGGAGCCCTGGAGCCCATCATTTTGAAAGCTTGGAGCCCTGGAGCCCAGACAATGCTCATGGCAATTTTCTCGAATTTTAAGAAATAGAGTTCCTGGAGCCCAGAAGAGCATGCAATGGAGCCCTGGAGCACAGCAATTTTGTCTTTGGGAGCCCGGAGCCCATTAAAATACGTCCTGGAGACTCGGAGCCCGAGATCCTTAGGGGGCCTCGGTAGAATATTGTATAGTCAAGACTCGGGGCTTCGATGTTGTCTTAGCTGTTCATATTCCTTCTTGATATCTGTAGCTAACAGGTCTTTTTAAATTTGATGTTTCTCATAAAACAATTGCAGATCAATAAGGTGAACTGAACTGACGGTAGAATATCCATAACAACACATCTTAAAAGTTGTACCACTTGGATTTGCTTCTATGATTTACCGATAACTTTTTGCAAACTAAACTAGTAAAGCCTTTAAAACGCTGAAAAACATAGTGTCGTCAAACAACGCATTGAAGGCGCAGGAGGGGGGCACTCGAAATTTCCTTTCCCAATGGGATCCGGTTTTGGAAAAAAATCAAGTATACTCCGAAAAGTAAAAACTATATGGGAAAAATTACAAAATAACTACTCACTCTACGAAATAATCCTTCTAGCAATAAAATTTTTTTGGTTTCATACCCGGCGTGAGAAAAGAAGGGCAAAAACGATACCCCGGAACCAAGGAGCGCACATCCCGTCAATCGCCCCCCCCCCCCCTCCCAAGATTGAAGGCTCGTCAATCAAGACAAGTTCTAGTGAAACAGAAATGTTCCCACAGGGAAACCAGAATTGATTGGTAACCATTCATAGTTCAATGCTGGTAACAGATAACAAGAATACATAATTAAAAGAGAGGATAAATATACGCTCTCCTTTGCAGAGGCTGTATTTCCGCGGGAACGGAGGAAGGAGGGGAAAGGAAAAACGACACGCACCAACTCGGCGCGACACCAAATCCGTTCCTTCTGTAATACAGCAACTGCGAAGGAGAGTGGGATAGATGGCTTCTTATGCATCCGTTGCGGGAGACTATCTGCTGGGGGGACATTTTCCAAACTGCGAAGGAGAGTGACGACTTCATTTCAATTCGTAGATGTATTAACGTGACAAAAGTTGCTTCTTACAAACTGTGTTTTCATTGAGAAATCTAAATTAACGATAATTATGGAGATCTGTGCAACTAAAACATATGATGTAAACATTCACTTGTGCAAAGAGAAAAACAGAGAGGACTAGAAGAATAAAGTGCCGTGCAAAGAATACTCTGTCTGGGAGCAAATTGGCAAGAAAATGCCAGCAAAACAGGAAGAAAATCATTGTCCGTTGTTGTATGGTGTCCGTTGCTTTGAGATTGCTTTCGAAAGAATTTGGCAGTCTGGATTGAAATAAAGTGTCCGTTGTTTAGATTGTACGTGTCCGATTGCATTGGTACAGCAAATATCACACGTGTCAACAAACTCTGTGTAGTGTAATTTTTTCATACAATCGCCGTTGTTCTTAAAGAACAATAGTAGCAATGAAGAGATTGATTTTGCAAATCACAAATTTTTCCCAAAACGATTAAATTTCCAGCCGCGATTTTAACGCCTCCGCCTATTAGTCTATTGAATTGGATCCCTCGGGGGGAATAGTTAATGAAACTCAGACACCTTGACCTTTCACCTTGAATACTTTGTCACCTATGACTTTCGGCCTGTAACCGCTTTCTGTCTGACAAGGCCCACACCTGCAATCAGCCTATTCAAATATTGTTCAATTGCGAAATGCTCTAACTTTGGTGTTCAGGTCACGGATTTAGTCTCAGTTTGAGCTGACAGCCTCTAACTGATTACTCGTACCATTGTTGCCTAAAAAAGCCAGTTTGCCGTCTATTATTAGAGCACCAGCAAGCGGCAGGGGCCCAGTCTGAATGCTAACAGCTATGGTGAAGACGATACAGAGTTTCACGTTCAAAGCAAATCATGATTATTCGCAACAAGAGTAAGTACCTGATTATATATACGTTGTATTATTCAAAACGCATTCGTGTCGGATCATTTAAAGCTGCACAGAGGATAAAACGAACGGGAACTGATGACGGAGCGATTCCCGCGTACGTTGAGGGATAAACCGCTCGAGGAACACGCAATGCGGCATTTTGATATTGCTACAAACACAACTACGTTCGACTACAACCCCAATGCAAATAGTAATTAAATTCAAATTCATTGTAACTTTGAGTGGAAATGTAGCAAATTTGTTTGTTCGCTTTACATAAAATCGTATATTTACGTCTCCGTTTGCGTTTCACCTGGTCGACTCTAAGTAGGCCCAAACATACGGTGTAGAAGTTGGAAACAGATCGTTGAACGATTATTCTATGCCATCTAGGAACGCTACCTGAGTTGCTAGTTTATCTACCGTTCTTCCCTTTGGGGTTGATTTGACCACAACGCTATCAAATCAAGTTGCGTTGAAATGGACCTAGACAGTTCTCCAGGTTTACGTTCCGGAACAATTTTATCTTCTTGAGCGGCAGACAACGGCAACTGAGGCGCTAACCGATCACCGAGGGTAGCGAGAGTCGATGACTTCTGAAGCTAGAATAGTGTTACTTGATGATTACCAACCCTTGCCGTTGATTTGGCAGATTAAATCTCGAGAAAGAAGGTTCTCATGAAGCTTTAGCACACCCCAGTAATTTATCGCATCCATCTTTCTTTTTCGTTTTCAAACAGTTTGCTCTTCACTGTGGTGAGAGGAGTTACAAACACGGCTGGAGCCCGGGCTGGACATACAGCACTGACTGTTCATTTCCTTGAAAAGAATAATTTTCTTTTCCTTGGCCGAACCTGATACCAAATCTTGCTTCTGAAGTTACAGCAGGGCTTAAAGTTTTTGTCAGCAAAACGTTTGGTGTTTGGTTTGCTATCGAAGGCGACCGACAGAGCAGTTGCGAAGGGATGAGCTTCGAGCATAGTCAAAAGAGAGAACAGTGTTCTCTTGTTACTATGCATCGTGACTGGATCTTTTGTATTATTGGTTAGGGAGCCAAGGAAGCTTGGTTTGGAAAACAGGCTGCACAAATTTTAACACAGCTTCTTTCATAAGAGATAACTCTTGACGTTGATTGAAACGTTATTTCAAAAAGGTAAAGCTCGGTAAAGTTACGGAGTCTGTATCCGCTGAGAGTGTTCGTCCAATACTGTCTGATTTTACTCTGTAGAGCTGTGGAAAATTGTGTTTATTCCAGTACAAGGAGAATTCCTACTTGGAGCAAAGGTTCGAACACTTAAACGCACCAGAATGTTCTTTAGGAATTGAAATTGGAAATAAAGATTGACGCAACTTCACGTAATGAGGAGAACGTTTCGCTCCTGCCTTCCTTAGTGTAGATAGTTTGATAAGTTTGCGCACACATTTGCAGATAGCCAACCAGGGTTGATAATCGATGTGAAATGTAAAGTTACCGAGCAACTCCCTATTTCAAATTTAAAGACAAAAGATGGAACAACGAATTGAGGATGGAACGATGGCTGTTGTGATGTTTTATCCTCTTTGGGACGCAGAGGAATTTTGCTTACCTCCTCGTCACCTCAGCTTCATGCTCGCTCGGGCTCTACATCAGAAGAAATGCATCAGGGATTTGTCTTAGGACTTTATTGACTTTCACAAGGATGGTTCTCATTGTTTTACCTATTTTGCGCCATTTTGGCTATGAACAAGCTTTCACTCACAAGGAAGCTCCAGAAAAACTGACTACATTTCGAGATTTAATTTACAAAGTGTACTACACATTCTATTATTGTTTAAAGTTCGCATACAACTTCTATTTAATTCAACGCTACCAGATAAGTGAACCCAGTTTCTTCAACATAACTAAACATACTGAATTATTATTTCAAAACTAAACTAAGTCTTGTGAGGATGTCAGCAACAGAGAAGAGAATCCGTCCAAGATATAATAACCTCTCTTGTGGGACCCTGGTCCCAAATATTCCATCTTCAATCAAGCGCGACATCTGTTGTTTTATTGTTCTCTGATGGTTTGTCATGTTGATGGTTGTGCTCACCAAACAGTCGAGTTTATACCAGTAAATTGCATCTTGCATAGGACTGAAAAAGAACATTGCAACGCGTTAAAAAGTTGGAAAATTGAAGTTTTATCCCAGCCTTGCCAGAAAATGTCTTTCTTTGATAACTTCTTGAAGAAGATTGGGAGAATAAAGGTTTATACTCTCATTACTTTATTACTTGACTTGCATTTTGAGGCATTGTCACCAGCCATAGATAAGTTTTATGAGTTTTGAACTCAAAAATGATAAATTTTTCAATGGGTCTTCAATTTTTGAAATTACAATGCCCTGAGGCTGCAAACTCCTTCAAATGTGAGAGAGATTTGAAAATGTGAATCAAAAAGAAAATGAATTAAGTTTCCTCTGAATAGACAAGTCTCGATATTTTTCTTTACTAAAGTTCTCTTGTATGGCGTTCCAAATAGAAACACTGAGATGTGTTTGGAATGTTTCCCAGTTTTGAAAACAAATCTAGAGCACAAATCTTCCAATGCTTCTATCTCGAAGAGCTCTCACTTTGGATTAAACATCAAGGTCTTAGTATGTAAGTTAGCTATTGGAGATGTGAATATTAAAATTAAAAATTGTGTCATTTTTTCGACCATTTCAGTAGAGTCAATCCAACATGGACACATTTTGAGACAATGGGGTAAGGTATCTTGATGTGCTTCTGGCGTATTAACAGGGTGTCCCAAAAAATTATGCCTCGTTTGGGTGGCTACTTTGAAGGAGTTGTGGATTCAATTATCACGATTTTTACACAGTCTCATAGGTCAGGCTTCAACTTAGAGTTTGAGACATTGTTTGAGTCAATCTCACACGTGGTTGCTGATTTATGGTAGGAGAAACGTAAACTTTAATGGTTGCTTCAAAACCAGCACTTCTGTTGTTCTCCAGCAATGTCACAATTTCATTTCACTTTCATTTTTAATTCTTTATACAGGGTAAAAGCTTCAATAGATAAAGTTACTGCTTTACAGCTTGCCTTGTCAACTAAACAAAGATAATATTAAAAAAACCTATTTACAATTTTATGTCGCAGCTAACGTATAAAAGATAAAAGAAAATATAGAATGAAAAAAGAAAATATAGAATAGAATACAATAACGTTATATACATTATATCAGGCACATGGCATTCGAAAATGTACCCTTTCCTGCAGGCCTTCCATCGCTTTTTCCTTCCTTGTCCTCTCAGAGCTACAAAAACTTGCGCACTTTTTTCTGCATCTCGTGGAGGTCTGTGAAAACCCGTTGAGTTCATTTCCGTCATAAAAAGTATTTCATAAAAGAGTAGCACTTTTGTCAATGAACAAGAACGATGTGCCAAATTCTAAGTATATTTTTTAGGAGTTTAATGCTCTTTCAAGTATGAGAGGTGGATGAATGGTTGTCCTTTCAGAGCTTCACAAACTTATGCCATTTATTCAACTCTTCTGGCAGTAGATATAGGACGTCTTACTGAGAATATTAGCATTCCGACATAAATGTCTTCTAAAAGAGCCACATTTCCCCAGTCTGGAGGAACGATGCATCTTAGATAAGGCTAACAGAAAAGGCTAGTTTAAATGCTAGTTACACGATGTTTGCTGCTACAAATGTGAAAAAATTATCTGGCCTTACAAACTTTGTGATAGCTAAGGACAGTTGTTTATAAACGGACATGCAAAACGAATGA
Organism: Aurelia sp. 3 sensu Dawson et al. (2005); assembly: GCA_964020215.1. Classification (NCBI taxonomy): domain Eukaryota; kingdom Metazoa; phylum Cnidaria; class Scyphozoa; order Semaeostomeae; family Ulmaridae; genus Aurelia; species Aurelia sp. 3 sensu Dawson et al. (2005). The sequence goes on from OZ026585.1 coordinate 15,543,689, forward strand.
AGCTACAAGAGAAACAAACTGTAACTCAACAGTTTCTAACTTTTGAAGCACACCGTCCAAGGCGACGCTTGTCGCGAGGGATATTTCTCTCTTTCAAAAAAGCGTACTAGATGTTTTCAGAACAAAAGGACTTTTCAGGATTTCTGAAGGATTTTTATCGACAACGGAGAAGGTGTTCACCTCGGTGTCAAGTATACCAGATCATATTCCAACGCATGAATAATTCTAGTTCACGTTTCAACGTTTGAAAAGACTTTGTTTAAGAGGAAGACTAAATTTTGCAAGCATAACAACCCGACATGTTATTCTGCAAAACATTTATTTGGCTCATTTGATGCCAAACAGGGAAATTCATCTGAAAATTTGTCTAAGAAATCTCTAGAAATGTGTGGTAAGAGCATGCTAAATGTCTTCATGATCATCATCATCATGATCATCATGATCATGATCATGATCATCATGATCACCATCATCATCATCATCATCATCATCATCACCATCATCATCATCATCATCATCATCATCATCATCATCATCATCATCATTATTGCTACGGAGCACACTATATAGAATTATGTATGACAGCTATAAGAAAACTAAACTAAACTTTAAAAACAACTAAACTATAGTCAACCAAAACAGATGGAACAGGAACGGGAATGATGAATATATTGAAAAAAGACGTTAATACATAGTATTAGGTATACACAAACGTGTACCTAAAAGTATTTGTCCCGAGATATCCTGGCGTTAGTCAAGCAGAACGTCTGTACATTAAGTTTCTTTCTGGTATCTGTCATGTTGGTGGCTGTGTTCAGGTAGGTGTCAAAGACACCAGACTGTACTTCAACCATGTATAAATAATTCTGGTATGTACGCATCTTGAAGACTTTTCAGCCGAAACGTTGACAAAATAGGACATCAACTCAGAACAATTTCCTGATCAGCTCTTCTGCAGATATTACTGTTTTGCGCTCATTTAATCGGCTAAGACAGGGCAAGTCGACCAGAAGGTGTATCATACAGTTTCAAGAAATATTTCAAAACAAGCGTGAGTATTTGTGAATATTTTCAATAGGCCTTCGAACTGTAGCAAGGAGTGATGGGAAAGGGGCACAGGTTTCTGAAGCTCGAAGGCAACGACCGATAGTCTTATTTTCACACTTAAAACAACAAAGAATTCCCAACAAGTAATCTTTGAATCTCATGTAGGCCCAGGTATCGTTCCAACAAAAGAGCATTTTGTTACTGCATGGGTACAGTAGGTTTCTCAATAAATACAACCTGGAGAAATATGAAAGAGCACAATTTGTGAAGCTCCAACGAGTTTATGAAGCTCTAACAAGACAACTAGTAATCTATTTTCAATTAGATACTTCTAAAAGATAGACTCAAAATTTAAGGTATGGCTCGAACAAGGGACTCTTGATAAGGTACATTTGTCACAGCACATTGTCAATAGGTCTGCCATATATACAACTTGGAGAAGTATGAAAGCGCATGCGTTTGTGATGCTCTAACAAGACAACTGGTCTCTAATTTCCTTCCTCGAAACAGTAATAGGTACTTCTGAAAGATGTATGTAGAATTTACGGTATCGCTTCAACGGATTCGCAAAACCTGGCTCTTAATGAAATAATTTTTGTTACGACACTTCCTCAATACCTCTCGCACCCACTTACCTCGCTACTTGCTCCACGAATGAAAACAAACTATGGCCAAAAAGCATTTCGCTCCGTGGATCAAAGGTTTGGAATGAGTTAGAATATGAGGTCAAGCTAGCCCCCTCCCTGTCTACTTTTAAATGTAGACTCAAATGTAATTAGCTTTAAATTTCTCATTTATTTTTGTAAATATTCATTTTTATTTATTTTAGTAATATTGTAAATAGGTTTTGCCACGTTCCCCTGAAAAGCAGCCACTCTTGGCTGATGGGGCCAACGTGTTTAAAGTATTTAAAATGAAATGAAATAGGATTTCCCTTACATAGTTACAACCTGGAGAAGTATGAAGGCGCACAAGTTTGTGATACTCTAGCAAGACAACTGGTTCTCTAATTTTCATCCTTGAAACATTAAGATGCTTTTGAAAGATAAACTTGAAGTTCACGTATCTTTACTACAGATTGGCAAGATTTGGCTCTTTTTATAGAGCATTTTGTTGCGGCACATTCTCAATGAGCTTACCCATCTAGAGCCAGGAGAGTCGCCAACCAGAAGATTTGAAATAGGGCATAAGTTTATGCTGCTATCTGGAAAGACAACAAGTCCTATGATTTTCATGCCATAATAACAAATACTTCTGATAGATAGAATTATGATGAGATGCATCGTTCCTCCAAACTGGGGACTGTGGCTCTTTTCAGAGTACATTTATGTCGGAATGTTAATATTCTCAATACGACTTCCTTTATCTATAGCTAGACGAGCTGAATAAATGGCGTATGTTTGGGAAGCTCTGAAATGACAACCATTCATCCAATTTCCATACATGAAAAAGCATTAAACTCCTAAAAGATAAACTATTGACACATCGTTCTTGTATAGTAACAAAAGTACTCCTCTTTATGAAATACTCTTATGACCGAAATCAACTCGATATTCACAAACCTACAACCACGAGACGTGGAGAAAAATGCACAAGTTTATGTTGCTCTGAGAGGACAAACAGTCTTCTAATTTTGGTACTGGAAATGGCAAAGTACTTCCAAAAGATAGACTTAAAAGTTGAGATATCAATAACACACAGCGACAGAATTTGTTTCCTCACATGGTGCATTGGGTGACGGAATGCTTTCACTGAGCCATTCCATAACAGTTTGGAAAAATACAAACGTTTTTGAAGCTCTAGAATTTTTGGCCCTCTTTGGCTCTGACTTGACCACTCTATCTGGCCACAATGGGAGCCCCCTCCTCCCGGCGACTTCCATTCTTCAAACAACATGACCCATCTTAACGATATTAGTAGCATTTGAAGTATCATTTTTACGATAAAGGACACTTTAACCCATATTCTACTTTGCACTTTTGAAAGGGTTTCATTTTAGATATTCTTGGGAACAAGACCTTTTCAATGTATCCACTTATCTTCAAATAACTACTTATATTTATCGTTCAAAACAGAAGACAAAGCGAGGAATTCAGAAACTGAAAATTTCCTGGTCACTCTTTTACTATTTTAGTTTCACTTCATTGTTTCGAAGATTGTCAATTTCCTTTGGAATTTGGTTCAAATATTACATTTGATTTGGAACACACAGCTTGCAGATTGGTAAGGATTCATAGACGTAGGAACTTGAGGGGGCACTGGGGGCTCGCCCCCAAGATTTTGCAATAAGCAAAGAAGTACCCTTTTTAATTTTATAAACAGGCCCCTTTTTTATCAAGGAGAAAGTGCCCTCGAAGTGTCATGCCACCCAAGTTTGAGATGCTTCCAACGTCCCTGTTAGGATTTCCTTCATTTGGGCAAATGTTCTAGCAATTAAGTATTTGGTGTTGGGGCAGAAATGACCTTTTGGAACAGTCCCACTTTGACCAATCGAGACACTTTTTCATGTTTTGAACTGTTTTAAATTGAACTGGTGCTGTGGCGCATTGTTGTGATCCTCTGACTTTGCAGCCAGAGCGGTCGGTCAGGCGGACATGGTTCGATACCTGTAAAGCCCACTACTTTGTGTCAAGAAAAGGGGTCGCGGACTAGATTAGTGCCTAGATACCTGAATGATCCTGGCGCTTGGTGGTAAAACCTCAACTTCACATTTACCTTCATTATTGTGAAAGAGAAATGGTTTTGTTAACATTTGAAATGCCAAACGGTAAGTTTCTTGATAGTCTTAGAAGGGAGTGGCGCCGTGGTGTAATCCCCTGACTATGCAGCCAATACAGTCAGGCGGAGTGGGTTCGATACCCGGTAAGACCCCACCACACGAGCGTCATGACATGGGGTCGCAGCCTCGATTAGGTCTGCTCTATTTTTGCAATCCCAACGCTAGGCGCTGAAACACTCAACTGCACCTTCAGTGGGCTTAAAATTTGTCAGCATTTGCAATGAATTACGATTAAGAATTGCCAATCAATGTTATTATTGTATTGTGGATCATTTATAATAATAATAATAATAATAATAATAATAATAATAATAATAATAATAATAATAATAATAATAATAATAATAATAATAATAGTAATGATAATAATGATAATGACAACCTTCTTCTCCATTTCGGAGCAGTTACCAGTAAACTTTAAGCGTAACGGTAACACAGGCGTAACGGTAACACAGGTCAATTTATTGGTCAAAAGGCAAATTCAAAGGCAATTGACAAGGTTAAAGCTGGTCTGGACCAGGATTTGATAACTTTGATACCCGTTGTTTCATGATGTGGCTGAAGAAACAATGGATTTGTTGGCATTTATGTAGCCTACTTGTAGTGACTATGAAATATAGCTATACCTATTCCCTTTTAAGTTAGTTGACGGCACTAAGAGGTAAGCTATTAATAGAAAAAAGAAAGCGCCCTACACACACTATTGTTCCTCTATGTAAACAATCTGCATGGACGTGTCAAAATTGTTAAATGCAACAGACTAATTTTAGAAATGCATATGTAGCTCTAAGTTTGCAACGCATCTCTGCTGACTAACTTTAAAGAGCTAGTTGTAGCCATGATCCTATGTGACCCTAAAACCGACTTTGGGAGTATGTGAATGAAAGTCATTTCTGGCCAAGGTTCTTTTCTTTTAACTTTGATTCGGCGCACAAAGGATCATGGTAATTAATGTATTATTGCAACCGGTGGTTCTAAAGCTGTTTTTTCTGAATCACCCTGCACTACTACCTAGCATCCCAAGGTAGGTTCCGGACACTGATGAGCTAATGGAAGCAGCGTCAGGCCCTTCTGCTCGATGTGAACATACTTCTTGATTACTCAGCCTGGGATAAGAGAGAGTTCGTCACTTTACGTAGCAGTTTCGACGAGATGGGGACATGAACCATGAGTGGTAGGACACAATTAGGTTGCATTAGATCGGATTAAATTCTTTGCATGGATAGGACATTAATATGCAGGGGATGCCAAAGGTCGACTTAGGCCCAGACATTCTGAAAGATACATGTGAGAGACGGAGCTCTTCAGTTCGAGGCCAGGAAATATGGCATATAAAGGTTGCCAATGTCAAGGAAGAGAATTTTATGGCATGTCAATGTAGGTGAAGACTCTAATTTGATTAAGTTCAACCTCATTGTGTCCTACCACCCATGCTCAAACAAGCAATCTTCCGATTGGCATTCAAGCGTAGCCATCGCCCGCTGAATTCAGCTGTAGTGTAGAATAGCAATTTCTCACAACGGATGTTTTCTAACTCAATACGCAAGATTGTGGCATTAAACCTAATAGAAGTCTCCACTCTGTCATGTGATCAAACCTCCAGAGGACAAAAATTAGCACTGATTGGCTGTTTTACTTGAATGGCATGTGGTCCGTTGTTTGAAGAGAACAATAGTCTTTTGTCCTTTCCTTCTAGAATTTTCCATCTCGTGACAAGTGAAGGCAGTTTACTGAGTACATCTGCCGAGCTAGTAGAAGTTCGCCGTTTATTCGATTAGGGCTTTTCAGAAAATATACTTCTACGTAAATATTAATGCATGGAAACAATCAATGGAGGAGGTGTAAAGGCGTCACGTAAAATTTTTATGCAGTGAAGTTGTCATCTTTAGGGCACATCTTGGCCATACCATTTTGCAGTTAACTATAATTGTTTATAGTCACTCACACCAATAAAACATTAAGGGGAATCGACATGGCTAAAAGCTGGCCCGGGCCAGGTTAGAAATAAATCTATTGAATTTGATAACTTCGACACGTGCGGCTGCATTGTAGAGCCAAGGAAACAATGGATGCGTAGGCGCTTTCTATAGCCTATTTATAGCGACTACGAGATATAGCTATGTCTATTCCCTTTAATCAATCATATTACACACATGCATAATGATAGATACGTACATGTTGCATATGATTTTTTGATATCGCAGGACATTAAAGGGGCAAGGTCACGTAACCGTAAACAAACCTGTTATCTCTAGAATATATATTGTTGTCCACAAGTGGCCGTTGTGTTCTGCACAGATTTTAGTGGATGAGGTGAATCCACAATAAAGTTACTTCTAAAAATCCACCAATATCTCCGCAATCGTACAATAAATGAGTGTTTCGTTTGTTTCTCTGCGATTTACAAGAGTCCATCTTCGAAATTGCTTTTTCATTGTGAGAAAAGTAGTGGAAAATTACTCTGATATGGCCTATCAAAAATACCGCAAAGTCGTCGTTTCGAAAGAAGCTTGTTTACATTACGTGACCCTGCCCCTTTAACAACGCACTTTTATTTGCACTTGTTGGGTATTATACTATTGGAAAGGTACTTGACTAATTAACAAACCTTATCAATACATAAAAGGCCTCAAAAAAGCCTTGTTTCGAAATGTTAGAAAGGCATAGGCAGTGCACGTGAAGACTGTTATTGAACCTTTAAGAAGCTCTGAGTACTAAAAATCTGACAATTTTAAGAAACTTTCAGTTCCGCCCCAAAATCTTGGCTTCTCATTGAAAAATACTTGTAGGCTTTCAGTGGTGTCCCAGTTCCACGAGGCTGCAAGGTTTCTCTGGGTACTGGAGGGAATCTTTACGAGAAATCAATCTCCGTTTAGTTTTGATATTTCATTGTGGTTTTGGCATAAACCTACTTGGAATCTCAATCCAGAAGCATCACGTTTTCTATTTTAAACATACGGGCCTGTCATATCGTCGCTTATTTGCACTATGATATAGTTGGTTTGCCTGACACTCAGCAACTCGGAGATGATCGAGCTTTTCGTTGCAGCTGTGTACTTAATTGTTGATTTTGTTTTGCTGTATTTCTAAGCCTACTTGGAAGGCAAAACACAACATTAGGTGCCAAATTTGATTCGGAAAGTTTTTGATAATGCTGAATTAGAATGTCCTTGAAACTTGAGAGCCACGAAGCTGACTTCGTTGGAAATTATACCGGGTGCGTCAAAACGAGTTGGCACATTTCCAGTCAACCGAGTCGAAGCAAGCGACCTCTCTGTATGGCTTCAAGAAAACTATTTAGAAACAGAACCTCTATTCCTTTCATTTTTTTCCTCATTGTAAATTTTGAATATTTTTGTACATAACTTTTAAACATTGTAAATAGGGTTTTATAGTTTGATTTGATTAGTAGCTTTTTATTTTTATATTATATTGTAATTAACGTTTTTATCGGAGGGCCCCTTGAAAATCAACTTGTTGAAGGGCAACCCTCCTTAAAAGAATTAAATATGAAATATAAATATGAAATATAAATATTTGGTGGGCTATTGGATAAAGGTGCATTGTTGGTATTCAATTCTGAAGTTTTAATTTATCAAAGGCAAGCTTAGATGTGAAATTTTATTTGTTATCATAAGTTATTATGATACATATAAATAGATACAATACAATATGCTATAAACTTTTAAGGCTAAAAACGTAAAAGGAAAACACCCCTAATTAAGTGGCAGGGATAGCATTTAAGGGTCAAGCTGACGTTATTTTCATAATGGTCCCCTAGAAATCTACGTTCATTAGAAGATGATGCTAAAGATTTTTTTTATACATTCAGATAAAAATTTACAATATTAGTAACATTTTACTATACTTTCTAATTATAACTATACGACACTACAGGGACAATACCAAGAGGAGAGAAAAATTACACGACTACCCCATGGTTACATGAAACAAGACGAGGACAATACAAGAAACTGTACGCAACAAAACAACGGGGGGACGAAAAACATAGACAAACAACATACTACAAGTAAATGCGACGTTAAGCTATGAGCAGAAGCGGACTGGCCCACCGAGACACCGGGAAATTTCCCGGTGCGCCCTTTGTCTCAAGTTTGTGTTCCAAAAACTTGTTATATTAAACGGCAAACAATTATCGAATTGAACTAAAAATGATTACAGCCATCAATTGACCTACATATGGGAAAGAACTACATATTTTTGTGTTGTTTTTTTCTAAATATTCCCTTTTCAGAGGTCTAAAGCCCCTGAGAAGTTGATCAGGATGACACCCCAGGTTGTTCAGTATGACGGAGCGCTTTTCTTCAAATTCAGGGTTGATCAAGGACACTGCTTGTTTTGACACCAATCGTTTTGAAGAGCTCTCTAAAACCGGCCTATCACTTAAGGGCCTGGAAAAGGTTGCATAATGGGGCGTTTTCCGACATTCTATGTGGTGTATTTCTAAAAACTTCCGGGGGCAAGCCCCCGGACCCCCATTTTCCTCGCTTCGCTCGAGGCGTAGCCCCCCCCCATTTGTAGACCTTTCTGCAATCCATGATGACGGTTTGAAAAGATATCATAAGATTGTTGTGAAAAAACTGCTTCTCCGCCACACAGCTTTCGAGGTCGTGTCACTAACCCCAAGGTTGAGCAGCTGGACCACCTACTGTGGCGCCCTTTGGTTGCTTTTCCCGGCGGGTAGAATGGTTGCCAGTCCGCCACTGGCTATGAGTTAAGGTAGCTTGCAACCAAGTAATTGCAGATTAAAAGTTTGGAAATTCAAAACCCAAAGAGGAAGGTTAGAAAAAAAATGGCAGCAAGCTAAAGATGGCAGCAAGGAGCGATTTACCCACAGTTCTTGGATGGAAATTGAAGGGAAATGGACAAGTTTCCACGGGAAATTCAAGGGAAACGGAAATTTCCATTTCCCCTTTGGGAAATTATGGGAAATGTGTCCGTTTCCCCGAGATTTCTCCAACAAAAAATGTGGTGAAATTTCATCATTTTTTGCAGTTTTACCAAGATGCATTGGGTTCTTTAATCGAATCCCTATAGAATCGTTAATGATTCGTAATTGGAAGGCAATGCATCTTAGTGAAATGTTCTCTGAGGCCATCTTTAGCGTAATCGTTATTCCGGTCCACATTTCACTCGCTATTGAAATTAAATTCTTTTCTGAAAGTAACAATTGTATTGAACCTAAATTTCGATGGCAAGTAAATCATGGACTAGGATTGAACGTGGAATTGTCGTTCCCCTTCAGACCCCTAACCAGCATTTTCAAACTTTTTGGGCCTAAATGATGAGTGATCTTACCAAACCAAATGTTCACATCTAAGTTAGCCTTTGACTGATACAAACTTGTTTTTCCACGGCCCGCCAAATGTGTAAACTCTTTTTGTGACTCACTCCGTAGATAAAAGGAGTTGTATCTCAAAAGCAAGCAAATATTTAATAGTTATGCAAAAATCAGTTATTGCGTGAAGGCAGTTAGTTGCCTGCTAGGCATTTTGAAATCATCTGATTTTGAAGTGATGTTATCAGGCTTTCGAAGAAGCAGATTTCATTTCCACATCTCATCTGCAGAGCTTCGATAACATCTTAGCATCTTCTGTGCCCAGTTTTTGTCTTTTAAAAAGAGGAATAAGAATGATTATCTTTTATCATCGTACATCGTATACAATACCACCCAAGATCAAAATACAAACCCATATTTTGATAATGAGGATAGATACGACGACAATGCGAATCTTGTTTCCGCGTATGATTGGAAGTATCATTTTTAGGCCTTGACTTCTTCGTCCTTGAAAAGCATGTAGTATCAATTACCGGCTGATTCTTCTTGTCAGTTTCAATGTTTTGAAGTATCCTGTTGTTTAGAAGCATCTTTGAAATGTATTTCATCCATGGTGCTTTGAGGTTGAAAAGAAAATAGGATGATGGGGTTGAGAAGTTTTTGATTTTGGAGTTAGGAACATTTTCCCAAAAAAAATGGGATTTTGGATTTCTACTAAAAGAGACCCAGGATCTTAAAATCTTTTTATTATCAAGACGTTGGACATAAGATCTTAACATTTTCGTAACCTTTGTTCCAAAGAAACTTCGCTGACTATAAAGGGATCTTAGGGGTAGGAAAGTAAGCAATGCTTTATGTTCTAAAGATTGCTTGAATGTTTCCAAATTTCCTCTTCCAATTTTTTTTTTAATTTGGCAAGGTAAATGCACAAGCATATTTGAGCGTCATTTTGGATAAGCATAGGATCTCCAATCATCCCACCTAAGAAATTACATATGGAACTTTGATATAAAAGCCTTAATCATTCAAGTAATACGCATAGCTGGTTAGTATTACCAAGTCTACAAACAAGAAAAGTTCCGCTGAAAAACATTGAGGAAGAAAGTCCCAAGAAGAATCACAACAAATATTTTGCTGCCCCTGATATCCACTTGATTGGTAGCCAACTATGATATCTAGTTTTGTGTGCCGTATGAGCTGCCCTGTGATTCAGAAAGATGGTACAAGTTTCAACCCATCGTGAAGCAATTCCAATTGATCGATTTCAGGATTACTGCTTTAATCAATATCAGAGAACCTAACTGAAATTTAGAGACTACGTTTAGATCTTTGTGTGAATATTTATGTGTCGTAAAGACGACTTGAATGTAACACTGTTTTTGCAGTTTCTTTTGGATCTCGAGAAAGAGCTATTTAGTGTTTTGCCTGCTGGTAATTTTATTCCACAGAATGAAGTGACAATGCTGTAGCCTTGTTTTGGGCACAGTATTTTACAAAAACATCATGTTTTTGCAAAAAAATTTTAGCTGTAAACTTAAAACCGTGTTATAATCCTAAATCAGTGGAAGATTATGGTACAATCTCTAAGACCGAAGTTTATGAAATTCTGCAGTGTAATGGTAAGCAGAATTCTATGAATTTTCTGATTCACAATTTAGCAATATGACAACATCAGGATTGGTTTGAACAAATAAAAACGCCGTAATTGGAACAATTATCAGTATATCAAAGATGATCAAAAATGATTTTTGAAATGTATCTAAATACACGTTTTTTTACAAGAAACTGGTTTATAAGAAACTAGTACAAAGATGGCGACCATTTTAAGAAACTCCAGTATTATTTCTTAGAAACTAAGAAACTTTTCAAAGTTAAAAGCATGGATGTTATAGCAAATAGATTGTTGAACCTTTAGTCTTGAGCAATATTATCTAACCAATTGAGTTTTCAGATAACAGAAAACTGATATTTCCTTTACGATGTTTTGAATGTCAAGAAACATATCTGCCGCAGTGTTAGCGACCACTTTTATAATTCTGTATTCAAAAAATAAGAAACCAATTAAGAAACTTTTAGTACTAAAATGGACAAAATTTTTTTGTGAAATTAAGAAAGTTTTAGTACTATGGCCTGATCCAAATTTCTTATAAAAAACCTTGTAGTTTGTTTGACGCCAACAAAGTAAAGAAAGCAGTGGCGGCGCCAGCTCTGAAAAATCCGAGAGAAATGGGGGGGGGGGGGGATTTTGACTTAACTGTAACTTGGTTCCAATGGTTTGACTAGACAATTTTCGTTTTTGGTTGCTTGGTTTTATCAGAATTTTCTCACTTTGATTTGAGCAAGAAACTTCAAAGTTCTTTGAGTGCGGTGTTTTGCTGTTAAAACAGACGCTGGCCAGCTTATTGCACCAGAGACAAAGAAACAACGTCACACCAATGAACACGCCCTGTTTGTATTCACTTTTTATAGGGCTGCGTATTTAGTACGGAAATTATTCTAGTTTGTGGATATTTTTCATAAGAAACTAAGAATTTGAGCCGGTGCTGCAAATTTCTTAAGGATAACGGATTTTGAATACTAGGTTCTTACGAGTTTCTTATGAATTTACATATTCGCTTTGGCCTTGTGAACATTTCAAAACGAAGTTTTTTGAAGCTGTCCCAATAACGTAATAACTTCTAAAGTCCTAAAGTTGGCATCTAAGCAGAGATGCATAAACACTACACACCTACAAACCTGGTTTCAAAAAATTGAGGAAGGTTTGTGAAAAGATGAAAATTCATAGTTATCTTATGTCCTTATACGGAAATTACTCCTCATACAGGGAAATTGAATCTGCAAGGCTGGGAGAGTCTTTCTGAACCAATGTGAAGGTTGATTCCTCAAAAAACTGTCTTACTAACTTTAGTTTCTAGAAGAACTGTCACAAAATTGTAATAGTTTCCATTTTCGCACTAGCAAACACTGGATCGAGAGAGGCAGAGCTAAACTAAGGAATGTTTACGCAAAGATTTTCCTAAAGATGGTCAATTTACAAATTTGTCAAAGTTTCCATTCTAGCACTTAGGGAAACATGAAATCAAAGGAGGCGTTCAAAGTCAAGCAGGCGTGTCCTCAAAAATTTTCCCAAGGGCAAAGTCCCCTCATTCCATGTCTCCAGTTAATTTACCCTTTCTACGCCACTGTACTACTGACTGACATTATTAGGAAAATCATCCAAAAATCTGTTTGTTAGGGACTTTTTGCAACTCTGCATCTAAGTGATATCATGCAAGAAAGAAGTAATAATAAAGTAGAAGTATATGCTAAGGGACTCCATGAAAAGTAAAGAAAAGTAAAGAAAGTGTAAGTGTGTTTTTATTATGGTTATTTGAAACTCATAATAGGTATGAAACTACCTAAATACCATCAAAAATCGTTCCATTTAAATCTTTATCTTGGTGTGCGAACCACTTTTTTGGACTTCTTTCCAGACTGCAAGCAAGTTCTAACATGTAAAAATCCTGATATATCATGGAAAGATCGATCAATACCTTTCTTGATATATAAAGGCTCTATTTTTCCTTATTTTCACAAAACGTTGAAATGAGGAAGGTGGGACCTTGGAATCCGGGTTTGGAGGATGGCCAGGGACTTTTTGTAACTCTGCACCTAAGTGATATCATGCAGGAAAGAAGTAATAACAAAGTAGAAGTATATGCTAAGGGATTCCATGACGCTAGCTCATACATTCCTGAAAACTTTTTGGCCAGTTGCTGGAGTTTCTCAATTTTTAGTGCCCTGAGTGTTGAATTTCTTATAAGCAGTTTCTTAAAAAGATATATGTATCCCAGTGAGTTTGAAGAATTTCGATTATGGGCATTGCCTGTTGAATAAGAAACAAGGTGGAGGCCTTTGATGCGAAGCACGTCGTTTCGAGTATAGTTCGTTAGCAAGCCAATAGCTAACAGGCTAAGACGTCGTGCATGTTTCAATTCGCATCAATGTGCTTATTTTAACTTTATTTATATGTTTTATCTTTTTACAATTGCACCACACGCAACGAGAAGATTTTTTGATCAAAAACTTATCCAGTGCGCAATCAATTCGGCTTGGAGACACCGTCAGCAAATGAAATCATGTTTTTGGGTAGATTCGTCCAATGGGGGATACAAACCGTGTTGAGGGTAAGGGTATGTGTAGCACATATGGCTGGGTTTTTGGAACCAAAATTCTCAAAACTAGAGTCTTTTCAGCAGATTTTCCTAAGCATAGATGTGCTTCGCTGAAATTCGTAACAATGATTAAACTGGGTAATTTTCCGCCAAAACTCATCTCAAAAGAAGATAAGAACAGAACTATAAATTCAATTTGAGTGAATATGAAATATTCTCTCATAGATGAATAGGAACTATTCTGCCCCCCCCCCTCTTTTTAGGGATATGCATGAATTGAAGGTAGAGGGGGAGGCATTTCACTCATGCGAAAAGGCGTACGAGATTTTCAGAAGAACAGATTTTTAAGAATTCTTGATGGATTTTTCTTTGGCAGACACCGTCCATATGGTCCATCCACAAGCCATGCACATCTCAAGAGATTTATGTGTTAGCGCAAAATTAGGATTAGTATTATGGTTGGTACCGCGAAAGGAAAGAGGAGTTCCAAAAATGAGTTTAAGAAAAACTTACCTCGCGGACACCCATATCATCATCTCTAGAAAATTGAAATCTGCATGCTTTTCCTTTCATTTTCCTGAATTTGGCGCCTAGTTTAGATACCATCACATCAAACTGAATCTGAAATTGATTTCTTTCTGAGTTTTTCGGCCTTTTCAACACTTATTGATAGGCTTCAATTACCCCAGACAACATCCCCTTTTCAAATTTGAATAAGGAAAGATGCTTGAATGTAAACCGTGGCGTATAATGCTGGGGGTAACTTTCTAACGATTTGCCGAGGTCTTTGTAAACAGTAGTGGTACGAGGTGCGATTCTTGCAGTATGCCACGCCTTAAAAGATTTTCAGCTCATGGTTTAGGAAATTTATCAAATGGCTATGAAGGCTATCCTACAGCCGCGCCACAGCTTCAAAACTGAAAAGATGATAATCATCATTTGAGCATTATCATTATCTTCGATTCTGCCTCAAAATCAGATTTACCTGAGCGGAAAATATGATGCACATTGAGCGTACTCCCTAACTTTCAATAGCACTCTTTCTTTGCTTGACACCAAATATTGAGTAAGATGTTTTGGAGACTGCAAATTAGTGACACATTGTAAATATCTATATGCATTTCTGATTACAAATTACTGATTTCTGGAGCCCCTATGCAGAATGGCATTTTGTTGAATGGTCCATTGTAAAAAAATCTCACAAAACTGCACGTTTTTTCCTTTCTTCAGATTTATGGACTCCAAATATTGAACTTTATCAATGCTGTTATTCTCATCCCCCAAATATTGATTTAACGTAATATTTCGAACCTCAAATATTGACATGGATCCCAATACTGAGAGTAAGGGGGGCTCGGATTTAACAGTTGAACTGATGTTATGTTTTTCGAATCTAGGTGACCTTCACTGGTGATTCACGAGTTTAATTTGCTTAGTAGTGAAGTGAGCGACCTTAAGTGCAGATCCACCTTTAGTTTGCGTATACAGTACACAGATTCCAAACACATGCTTAACAGTCAAAGGTGGCTCACCACCAGGGCTGCCAAGTGTCGAGGCAGGAGGGGCAATTTGCCCCTGGGCGTCGGGGTCTAAGGGATCTCATGATTGAAGATTTTTAACATTTTGACTGCAGGAAATGCTCCGAAATGCATTTTAAGCCAATCTAAAGGGCGTGATCGAAAAAATTTTCTGCTCGCTTCGCTCGCAGAGGGCCTCTTTCGCAGTTTTGTCCCTGGGCCTGCAAAAGCTTTCGGTGGACCTGCTTACCACTGCTAAAGAATCGACACTGACACACATTTGCCCCATCGTTGATAGTTGTATTAGAATAAAATTTCTATTAGAAATATCATGTTATGAATTCAGTCGTTTACCAACTAATGATCTTCTATTGGAGTGACGTTATTTTGAAGCCATCAAATCAATAGACCTGGTAACTATTTTTATAAAGGGTCTGGATCGAGTGATGTTGCCAAGTATGTCTGGGTTTGACTTTATTTATCTCAACTTTCATTCGCATCAGGTCAAGCAACCTTTCTTGTTTCTATTTTTCTTTCCATGGACCTTCAAAATTCTGGGATTGTGTTTTGCTAGCAACGAGGAAGTAATTTCCATCCTGAGGATGAGGACGTGCTGAGCTGTTTGAGGACTCTGGAGCGATAGGCCTACTTAAACAAGAATTTGTTATACAACTTTAACGTTGCCTCATGCTAGCTACACGTGACAGTGCATTGTTGCTTCAGGTTGCATCGCTTTCGTGCTGGGTTTTCTAATAAGCCGCAGCTTCTTCCTGGAGGGTATGTTGTATTCTGTCAATGCATATTGTAGACACTGCAGGCGGCAGCAGACAGCTTTATTCATGTTTGACCTATCCTTGAAGTGCAGCTTAGATTAATGAAAGAATATAATTTAATAGTTCCACCAATACCTAACTAAAATTTTGGTAGGTCGAATCACCAGACTTGCACTGAGTCTGTGTCGTAAAGCCCATCAGACAGATCCTATTCCAAGGTGCCTCATTCAAACAAACACATAACGGCGAAGGAGCAAGTATATGCTATCAACAACGACCTCAGGACAGTACTTGAAGCACCGCTATTGACGCATCCCAGATGTCAATGAAATGTGGCACTGCGAAAAAGTTAGATCAATTCAACTTTGCCGCTCGTGCGCATCTAAGCATTGAACAAAGAAGTCGCTTCAAGTACCTAGAGTTTTTACCGCTATACCGTAGTTTTACATTGAAATCAAGAGGATTGTGAAATGCAAAGCCTGTTTCACACTAGGTCATTAGGTCTTTTTGAGGGTCGTACTGAAGGACCCAAAGGCAAAGACTCAGAGTTTGAGTCCTTTGTATTTTGGGTCTTTCCGAACGATTGTCCGTTAATTTGGATGTTTTGTGGGAAAACTTCAAACAGGGAGATAAACAGGATCCACAAACGTGCTCTACGCATACTCTTCAATTTTTATGAAGCCTCCTTCGAAGAGCTTCTACAAAGAAACAATGAGCAGACAGCGCACACAAAAAGCCTCCATAAGCTGATGACTGAGGTCTATAAGTCTTTAAATCGCCAAAATCCAGCGTTCATGTTGGATCTATTTATAAGAAAGGAAGTGACTTACAACCTCAGAGTAAAAGACCTGTTACAGCTACCTACAGCTAGAACTGTTTTAAACGGCTAAAATTCAATTGTCTTCAGAGGCAGTATTCTGTGGAACAATATATCTGATGAGATAAAGTCCAGTCAATCTATAGCCTCGTTCAAACGTAAGATCAAATCATGGAATGGAGATGATTGTAACTGTAATATCTGTAATTAACTGAAACTGTAAATATTGTATTCTTGTAAATAGTTGGCTTGAATTAGTTGCTCTATTCTTAGAGTAAACTATGTTGTTGTACCCAACTTTAAATAAATTCTTTATTATCATTATAACGAGGTGACAAACCAAAAAAACCAGTGTGAGACAGCAGGACAATTGTTTCGCCATTCAGATTTGCTACTCTATCCTGTTCATCCCAACCGAACTGTGAGAACATTTTGACAAATCTTATCATAATTTTTTCACCTATGCTATAAAACTCTGAGCGCGTGTCTGTTGAAGTAACCTCTTTTTCAAATATTAGTTGTTTCGCCTTGAACATTGATCAAAGGCAAGCTTTGTGTCACCAGTTGTGCAAAATTCAAAATTCTTGAGAGGATTTGTTCTTCGTTAGCCTGCATTGAAATGCAAAAGGTATTTTTCCGACTGACCTGGTAGGTGATTGATTGATTATTAAATGAATGAATGAATGAATGAATGAATGAATGAATGAATGAATGAATGAATGAATGAATGAATGAATGAATAAATGAATTAGCGAATGCATGAATGAATGAATGAATGAATGAATGAATGAATGAATAAATAAATAAATAAATGAATTAGCGAATGCATGAATGAAATAAAGAAAAACGGGTGAATCGATGTATGGATGAAGGATCAATGCGAGGGGCATTTCACTCCCAAAAAATCTCGTACACCTTTGGCAAAAATTCTTTTGTTTCCAAGAAAAATCCATCAAAAATCCATATATATCCTATTGTTTTGAAAAAATCTCGTACGCTTTTCCAGTAAGTGAACTGCCCCTCGGATCAATGAATACCCGGTCTGGGATTTCCAGGGACTTGCCACCACAACAAATGTTGGAGAGAGAAAATACCTCGTGCAAATTCTTCTCATCCGGTACAAAGGGAAGGCCGCGTAGGTTTATGAGTTGATGCTAAAAATAAGGCCATGCTGACGTCAACTGCAAGCAAATGTAAACCTGCAGAGCTCTGGCCATAATTAGCTTTGGACAAATTCTGCAAGCACTATTTGCAGCATCTCTTCAAGTCCATTTGCTTTGACGTCACCATTTATTAGCAAAGAGAAAACACACGATTACGATAAAGGAAATGTTTTCATTTCTGAGATGAGAAGAAATGTTGTGTCTGGGCCACAGTCTGTTGGTTTTATTAAGTTTTAATGAGATTGACGTCATTCTCGTTCAGAGTCAGAAATATAAACAACCCAATAAAGTTCTCTGCGTCATTCTTGCTTCCTTCCTTCTCTCAACTTTCATTTCTGGATTCTGTTGTGTCTAGGCAACTGTCTCTGTCTCCTTGGTGTATTGATGGAGGCCATATAAGATTGGGACGAGTTCAAATTAAGAATGGACTGCGTCACACACGTTTCCTTCCTGTAAACTGACATTTGCTTGGCTCGATTGATAACGAGTTTTTGCTCAAACCTTTGATGCGTCCAGAATGATCTATATTCGTTTTATTGTTGTCTGATGTTTTGGACCAGGCCATTTTATGATATATATTCGTTTTATTGTTGTCTGATGTTTTGGGAATGAGGATGAGGGATGAGGACGAACCCCTCACGAGTCGTGTTCTCACATTACAGTTTATTCAAAAAAGTAATTCATTCAAAGAACTATTTTCCGTTCAATCACTTATTCTTGCTGCATTGCTTTATTCATTTCATCATTATTTGACTGGAAATGCACTATTTCCATGTGAAATAACCAAGGATAAACAAACCTGTTATCTCCATAATCTATATTGTTGCCCACACGTGGCCATTGTGTTCCGCTCAGATTTTGTTGGATGGGGTGAATCCACAATAAAGTTACTTATAAAAATCCACCAATATCTCTGCAATCCTACAAGATATGAGTGTTTGGTTTACTTCTCTAGAAACTTCAATAGTCCATCTTCAAAATAACACCTACATTTTGAGAAAAGTAGTGGAAAAGCTCGGTGATATGGACTATCAAAAATACTGAAAAATCATCGTTTCGAAAGAAGTTTGTTTACATTACGTGACCCTGCCCCTTTAAACTTGAATTCAAAGCGATTAGCACTGCAGACAAAGGAAATTCTCTCAACCAGTGATTGAAAACAAACATAGCCGCAAAAGTTGCCCCGTAACCAGTAGGGCAAACTCTCGCCTTGTGCAAGCGAAAGGTGATTTTTAAGGTGGTCGTAGGGGAAAACTTTTCGATTTTTTTCAAACTTATCAAATTTTTTTTTATCATCGATTCAGGTGCTGAAATTATCGAGGAATTCGATGCTGCAGTCCTTTTTATCGTGAACAATCGTTTTTTGACATATTTCAAAGTAAATCTACCTTAGTCAGACTAAAATTCCCTAGCAACGTCCATAGCAACCAATTCTTGCCCCCGTTTCTTCACTCAAAGAGCTGATTTTGTCAATTTTGGGGGTCCACTTTCGATAACAAGGCTTTTCCTGTTGAATTGAATTGTTATATCCTTACATGAAGTACTTCAAAGGTATCTGCTCAAGACAAGAAGACTTTGTTTGTTGGTTCACTGCACCATCTGTTCGTTCGGTTCGTTCTGTGTTGTTTATCTTTGAAGTGGCAAGAAATTCATGATATAGAAAAAAAACCACGAGAAAGCTGGAGTTAAAGGGGAAGACCTTATGGTAAGGAGGCCAAAAGAGGTGAAGATAAGTCTATTTTGAGTCATAGTAAACCATACCATTCATATCCTTAAATCAAGACAGAACCAGAAATGGATGGCCTAAGGCCTATTTCGGGCCCATTCGATAATGTGGCAGTTATTAGGAAGCAAAAGCAAACATCAGCAGTGACTGGTAAATATATAGATTCAAGTCACATTGCCATTTAAAGATGAAGCGAGAGAGTCAACACTACTGACAGAATGAAACAGTAGTACTGTATGTATCCCAGAGAAAATAGGAACATCATCACCACCCAAGAAAAGCTCAAAGGAGTGCATCGAGAATGTAGCAGAGAGCACCATCCAATGCATTTTCATGTTGTTGCAGTCATGTTGTAGGTTCGGATCAAACACAGCTACTGAAAGAAGATATTTAATGAAATAAACAAAAGCATTCCATGTCCTTTTGATGAAAAGATAAGCTAATGTTTGTTACGTTTGTTGAGTTGAGATAGGATCTTGAGAGACGCAGTTTCATGGCAGTATTGGTAGCAGGAATAAAATTTCTGTGAAGCATTCATCACATCTAGAAGAGATGTATTCGATTAAGACATATCTATATGTGTGTAGACAGATTCACCCAGGAAATTGTTTTCGCATTAGCCAACTGCGAGATTATCAGGATCAAAATTTTGTGAAATGCTTGATATTGAGCCAGGTACATGATTTGCCAAATTTTGTATTGAAAATGACAAGATCTATCTGCTGCTGAGAGAAAATGAACCCCAAAGGTGAACCATAGGACAAAGCAGCCAAGGGTAATTGAAAAAGGATACAACATAGAGAAAGAAACAGACACTGATGATGACCAAATATTGAAGTAACATTGTTTCACGGAGAGTGGATCAAATTATTGTATGACAAAATGTCAAAAAGAATAAACAGAACAGTGAAAAAATACTGTGAGGATCTTGTCCTAATGTAGTTGAAACCCACTAGCTTCCACAGTAACAAGTAAGCATCATTTCTTTGTGGAGAATTCTGTTCAAGTATTCATGTTTTCTATTTTTGCCATTTCCCGGAGTTTGCAATTTTGATCATTCCGAAACTTTCAAGGAAAATCTAAGAAAATTGGTAAGAGATATTGCCTTCAAATTTTCACAACTTGTCATGCATATAATAAGGCATGTTCTGAACCTAAGAAGATCCCTCTACCTCATAGTTAGACCTCAAAGGGTAGTTTGATTATAATAGCAATTATCGGAATTTTCTTGGATCCAAATGTTTTCAGAAATTTATTAATGTTATTTACCCACCTGCATTCAACTCAAAGGTTCAGCACATGTAAACATGTCTAAACAGTAAACCCTGAAAGTTTGATTGCATTCCTTTTTGATTTGACATAGATATTTACCTTGAAAGACATATCATTCCGCGACACTTTGATCTCATTAATTATGCGCATAAATTAATTTTTTTCAAAATTTCCGTCAAATTCCTTCTTTTGGTTGCTAACTGATTCTTTCTATCCCTTGGATAGGCTCTTAACTCATAAAACAAAAAAGTTTTAGTTTTTCCCCTGCAACCACCTTAAGAGAAGTTATGTGCTTACATCGAAAGAAGAAGGATAAGTCTAAAGTTCTGGCTCTCGGATTTCATTTATTCGATTCAGAAGCCGAGCAGAAGGCATTATTATTCTCAGGTATTTGAGGCTTAAAGGGTTTGTGTATGGCTATAAGCCTGCATTTGCACAAGGCAGAAAAATCTAAAAATAGCCCATTAAATTGATGGCCCACACGTGTTGTTAATGATCGATAGCTACAGAAACAATGCTGTGTTTGCGTATTTTCTTTGTTCTATTTATAGAGCAGCCTATTTACCATTGCACACTCCCTTTAAAGGGAATTGACACAGCTATATCTCGCACCCGCTATAAATAGGCTAAAAAATCGCCCACGAAACCATTTGTTCCTTAGCTACACAATGAAACCTGATACGCCTAAGTTGTCGAGTACAATAGATTATATTTTTGGCCTAGCCCGGGCCAGCTTTTAACCGCGTCGATTCCCTTTAAATGAAACTATACATACACAGCTCCTACATCAAATAAACAAAATCTGCACAATAGAATCTCCGATTTACCCTTCTTCATAAGCACATAACTTCTCTTAAAAACAACCTGTCGCTTGCACAAGGCGAGGGTTTTGCCTTCTGGTTTCCGAGCATCTTTTGCAGCCGTGTTTGTTTTGATTTACTGGTTAAGAGAATTTCCTTTGTCAACAGTCGCTAATCGCTTTGAATTCAGGTGTTCAAAAGGAACTGATGCTATTGTATTACAAAATCTGTCCTTTTTTGTGAGGTATGACAGAAATACAACATAACACAACACAACAAAAGATCATTGCTAAAAACAGAAATTCTAAATTGCGTAATAATGAAATATATAAAATCACAATATGGCGTCGACTGATGAGGACCGGAAGGTCGAAGCATGTTTTTATAACTGTTGACTAATCAAGAGTATCGAAAGAGTATGAGATGTTTATATATTTTATCATCATCCATTGCATAAACTCTTTTCTTGCCACGGCAACAAATCTTTCTTCACGAAGTGCTAAAAACTTTCTAAAAACTAAAATTCCTAAAAATTACTTCCAATAACTTTCCTCCAAATTTCCAAGGAGAAAATTCTTATGAAATTTTGATATTTTTTGCTGTGATAGTGACAATACGTCCGGGCAACAAAATGCTATTGAAACGCTAATTGAATGGAATTACATTGCAGCATATATCTAGATTGTACAATGTCTTTGCTATTATTTAAGACCATTTTCAGTAAAATCGATTGAATACACCTTTTCAACCAAGCGACTTCGATTTGGAATTTTGCGAAATTTCTTTAGCTGGTGCGTCTCATGAAATTCCTGATCCCAGACAGATTCACATTCAGCACCCAAATTATAGTCTAATTGCAAATTTTTGTAATCTTACTGCTAGCAAATTTAAGGTGTGTTTGATTGGTACCAATTCTGACAACGGTAGGCTTGGAAGACTCGGAATTTGTGTTTGATTGACTCGAGGGGCGAATCACTTCTCAAAATAGCGTACGTGATTTTTGCGATTTTAGAATCACATGATTTTTTCCTGTGATTTTTTGTGATTTTAGTGATTTTTAGTGATTTTTTCTTGCGATTTTTCAGTAATCTTTCGATGATTTGTGATTTTTAATGCTTTTGTATGTGATTTTTCTGTGATTCTGTGATTTTGGTATGTGATTTTTTTGTGATTTCAAGGAAGGTGTACGAAAAAAAAATCAGTGATTTGCCCCTCGGATTGACTCCCAAATTCCGAAAACGGCAGGTTTGGCAGGTTTCGC
Source organism: Aurelia sp. 3 sensu Dawson et al. (2005) (assembly GCA_964020215.1). NCBI lineage: Eukaryota > Metazoa > Cnidaria > Scyphozoa > Semaeostomeae > Ulmaridae > Aurelia > Aurelia sp. 3 sensu Dawson et al. (2005). The sequence continues at coordinate 15,566,297 of OZ026585.1, forward strand.
AGGCCTGCTGAAACTTCTGCTCCAAGGGGTAGAAGGTTTGGCAGACTTCGGGGAGATTTTCGATTTCATTTGCAGAACTCTGAGAACGAGGCAACTTTACTCTTGTTGCTACGGTAATCGGCAACTTTACTCTTTGTTGCCTACCAGACTCGTCTTCGTGTTTTTCAACTGGAAACCTCGTCTTCGCTAGGATAAATCTGAAACCTGCTCCTTTGAAGAATTTGTGTTTGATTGGGAACTGTATTTCCATCTCTGCGAAGTCTACCGTTTTCAGAATTTGGTGGGTTTGGAATTACCAATCAAACCCACCTTTAATTTTGTGAGGGTTACAATTTTGAAATTTGAAAGGAACTTGACCATGAATAGTGGCTGAGGGTGTAAAGTTACACCCCGAACGATTTTAACGGTCAAATCCCTTACAAATTCTCAAATTCATTATCGCTATAAAATTTAAATCACAAACTCTAGGAATATTAAAACTTGCCTTTAGACTACGCTTGCGCATATGGCTTGGGATGCGCATATGGCTTGAAGCCAAGCAACAGTAATTGATTCTCTAAGCTGATCTCAAAAAGCTCCTACCTGGGCATCGTTCAATAGTCAATGGGGTTGTTAAAAGGCTCCACCACTTTGACTTCAAGTGACAAAAGCGATTTCTCAGACACCATTCATTCTGATTTGTGAGCCTATTGAAATGACGGTGGTAAACTTTGACAAATTTTGGAAATAGAACAGAATATTAGAATGGGGTTAGGTCAAATCGATTAGTGCTTTGTCACTGTGATGTTTGTTTTTCGCTCGCTGGTATGATTGTGTGATCACCCTCCCCCCCTCCCAGATGCTCCTTACAAAGTCGAAACTTTGTAAAAATGAAAAATGCTAACAAATGCTACCATGGGTTTTAGAGAGCTGTTGTCAATGTCACCCAGGGTCCTTTGCAGGCATGCTGAAATTTCAGACTGCCTGAAAATCAAATTGCTCGGAGGGGGGCTAACTCAAGTCTTGGGATGACGTGGAATTGCCGCCCAACATTTAAGGGGAAGGACGTGCCGAGGGGCAAATCACTGATTTTTTTTTCGTACACCTTCCTTGAAATCACAAAAAAATCACATACCAAAATCACAGAATCACAGAAAAATCACATACAAAAGCATTAAAAATCACAAATCATCGAAAGATTACTGAAAAATCGCAAGAAAAAATCACTAAAAATCACTAAAATCACAAAAAATCACAGGAAAAAATCATGTGATTCTAAAATCGCAAAAATCACGTACGCTATTTTGAGAAGTGATTCGCCCCTCGGGACGTGCCACCCAACATTTATGCATTATGTGACCGATCTTACTCTTCAGTAACTAAGATTTAGCCATATGTCGCAATCCAACGTTGCAATCAACACAATTAGTGAACATCATTTATGAATATGCTGTGAATTCAATAATTCCTGTTCAAAGTTATTTTTAACGCTAATAAATTACAGCAACCTCCCCTTTTGGGGCCTCTTTTTTCAACGAACAAAATTAGAGTAGCTCCTGCGAAGGATGGAAATGCTGGGCAAGCAAGTGTTTTAGGAAGCGGAAATCATGGAGAGAAAAGCAGGTTTTGCATGTAAATTGAACAGAGCTGCACCAACCAAGGTGTCTTTTCTTTCCTTTTCTTAAAACATGGAATTCAGAGTGCATATTGAATGAGGAATGCGAAATGAGGAATGCAGAGGATGGAAATAGGATCAGGAGATACAGTAGAAACCCGCATAAAAGAACCTGCTTTTATAAGAACCTTGAGGCTGAAATTTATCTCTTACACCCCCTAAATAAGAACCCCCCACGAAAGCTGAAACTAAGGGAGGCTCTTATGTTATAGGTTTCATGACTTCAGAATTCCTCATAATTTTCTAGAATTCTAGAAATTCTGATCAGAATTCTTCAGTAAAAAAAAAGACTGTCAGATTTTTAAGCAAGAAGCTTGTGTGCCATCCTGGAAGATTGATTCACCCCTAGCGATTCCATCAATGTGTCAAAGAGGCTTTGACACAATCAGTCCAGGCCTAATTCAAAGATTGAAGTTTACGAATTGATTGGGTGGCTCCTGGTAGTCCATTGGATGCGATTTTGCGGGTGAGTCGTACATTTCTAATTCACGAGTTACTTTGGACATTAGAAAAATTGTTTAGAAAGTTGGCTGTCTCTCTCAGTTTGAATTACACTGGATGTTAAAGGAAGCAGTCATCTCCAGGATCAATAGAGATGCCACGGGGGAGGGGTTCTCGGCTAAATTTCGGGTAGGGGGGTGCCGCCCACAGTTTGAAAATGTAACCGTTGGTAGACCAATTTTTGTGAAAATGATACCCTTGGCTAGACTAATTTTTCCTTCAGAAGTGCTCTGAATTGGCATTTTCTAGGCAAAACTTGCCAAATTTTCGCATTTTCTAGACCAAAATTTTTAAGAAGTTGGGTTTTTTTACAAAAATTACCGAATTTTGACATCTCTTTGACCAAAATTCCCAAAAAGCATACCCTTGCCTAGACCTAACTCGACTAAAAGTGCCAAAAAGTACACCCTTGGCTAGATTAGAAGTCCGAAAAAGTATACCCTCGCGGGCGGCACATCCCCAGGTACCTTTACTATGGAAGAACCCCCCCCCCCCGTGAGAGATGCCTTATTTCCGAGTCTGAACATCACATGAATAAAATTCAATTTCAAATTTATGTTGAATCTGTCATAGGGTTACCTATTTTGCTATCTTCTGATCTCAACGGAAATGGGACTTCCAGCTGGGCATTTCACTACTTCGATTCGAAAAACCTCGCGGGAGTTCATTAGAACAAGAGGATTTTGCGACTTTTTATGTATGCCTACTTTAAATGATTGAATAAATAATTGATAACTTATTATTCTTTGAAAATTTCACTCCTCTCTTGTCCGCATTCCTGCATTCCAAACTCATATTTTCGTATTCCAGGTTCCATGTTTTAACGATATGTCATATGGATTTTGTGAACAGACACCCCCCGACAAGATAGGAATCAAATGTTTTAGCCGATTTTTGCTCGCGGCCCAGGGCCGGAAACCTTCAAAGCCTCATTTTCACGGACCAATCAGATGGTGAATAAGCGAGGAAGACAGAAGAAATGTGTGAACATTTTTCTCAACTTTACCAACCTTCATAAAACGCAACCAGGACAAAAAACTGCTGGAACTTTCCCAAATTGTTTTGAAGATATCTACGCACCAGATGTTTGGGTATCCAGATTTGGATGCCGGTTTAAATACCTCACAGTTTGGTGGAGATATAGCGTTTTCTATTAGGCAACATCGGCCGAAGCTTGCCAAGCCTTGTTTACGCCACTTCAAGTCAGGTGATAAAGCCTCTTGATAAAACCTCCTTTCAATGTCATTACTAATTTCGAACCATGCCATGAAAGCAAAGAGTAGTATAATACAGAAATTTCTCAAGAGTATTGCCATATGACTTGAAACGTGTGAACTAACCGAAGCAAATTTCTTCAGTTCACAAAGAAATCGAACGGGCATTCAATCTTGAACCAAAGAAACTGCGGTGGAAGGACAATAGCAAGAACAATTGGAAACCTAAATACAGTATTACCCCGCCAATTAGAAACTCATTTTTTAAAACCAGGCTGCCTGGTTTCTTATAAATGGAGAAACAAAGATAAAACAGGCTGAATAATTTCTTATAACTACAGCAAGAAACTCACCAAAGGTGCATCAAAAGAAACCATGCAATTTCTTTTTATGTGGGTTACATCAAACCAAATGTTGGACAATGACTATTCAAATTCAGTTACTGTAACCTTAAATTGACAATGCCTTCCTATGTAAAATAAAAACAGCAGAAAACATTAACTACATTAGCCATGTGATATTTTTTTAAGTTTAAAAGCAAATTGTCAGATTGTTTTGTTTTGTTCGACACATAATAAATTTTGTATTATGAAGTGCTTGAAAAATACAATATTTCCAATCAAAATTACTTTTAAGAAACCAAATTCAAAATTTCAGGCTGATTGGTTTCTTATATTAGGGTAGATGTTAGGCCATCTGGCAGGCTGCAGTTTCTTATTAGTCAGTTTCTAAGTGGTGGGGTAATACTGTATTTGCCGCTCTGGGATCGTTGTTAAAACAATCACTATTGTTATTGCCATTGTTTCTAACCCAGAGTCTCTATTGTTTAAGGTTGAGTGCCTCATCGGTTTTGGAAAGGCTAAAACCGCGAGGTATTTAAACCGGCATCCAAATCTGGATACCCAAACATCTGGCGAATAGATTCCTTCAAAAAAATTCGGGAAATTTCCAGCAGTTTTTTGTCCTGGTTGTGTTTTATGAAGGTAGGTAAAGTTGAGAAAAATTTTCACACATTTCTTCTGTCTTCCTCGCTTATTCACCATCTGATTGGTCCGTGAAAATGAGGTTTTGAAGGTTTCCGGCCATGGGCCACGAGCAAAAATCGGCTAAAACATTTGATTCCTATCTTCCCCCCGACACCTTGCTCACAAACAATAAAGATATATTTTTAGGTGCTGCATTCATTGAAATTCAATGGACCAGGAATTAACAGATCTATTTTTACACTGCTTAATCTATTTTTAGAGATCGGTTGGTTTATTGCTAAAAATGAATATGAATAAAACCATGCGGAATTACAAAAGTGATAGTTGATTTCAAGAAAGGAATTGATTTGAAAAGCATTGTTCTTATGAAAATAAAAAGCATGATTCACATGTTTTCATTTCAAAACTCTTGGCTCAAATCATTTCGAATATCCAACAGAGCTTTCTTTTCGGAGGCATTTCGTATTTCAATTGCTTTTTCTGTAAGAGCACAGGGAGACCAAATACGATTACGAAGACGACTACGAGGCAGACTTAACGAACACCGCAGAGACATCATTAACAGAAAAACTGACAAATCCGGGGTTGCAGAACACTTCTGTAAACCCGGACACTCTGTTAATGACCTACAGATACTGCCACTGCTACAAATGCACAACGAACGTGAGAGCGTTAGGCGAGCCAAAGAGCAATACTTCATTGGCTTGGCTAATACTCTCACACCTAACGGCATGAACAGGACCACTGACCGCTAACACAAATACAACCAGTTTGTAACTTACTACTAACAATTAGAATATATGGTATATATATATATATCCTCTACTTATCCTATTATTTTGTATTCCATCACACCACCATTATTCTCTATATCATCAACATGTTACTTTCCTCCTCCACATTATCATGTTTCCCACATCCACCCACATTTACCCCTGCGATGCAGCACAACTTAGCCAATCATGTTACAGTTAACCTTTATTCAAATTATTGTACAATTGTGATTACGTTAGTTCAGCTCTGAGGAAGCCTCGTATGCCTAGGCGAAATATCAGCTCTTTTATAAAATACTAGGAAGTAAAAGCGCTCGCTTCGCTCGCGCTTTAACATTCCTAGCTCCTGCGGAGTGCTTTATATGGTTACCGTACTCCTTCAGTGACCACCATTTAAATTCAGCATGAAATCAGGGTTGGTAGATCTCCGGACCGCCCCGAAACCAAACCAGGGGTCGGAAAAAGGCCAGATAAAGCAAAACCTTTCAAAACAATGACCCATTGCTGTACCACCTATTGTTCTATTGTTATTTCAAGCAATGGACACTTGCATTCCATTGTTTTCACATACTATATTGTGTAGCTCCGATGAAAACCCTGTATCTTTGATGTTGCCTTGCAAAGAAAAATGTCATAGATTGTGATTGTCTGTACTCCAGTTTGAAGCGAATTGAATGAAAATTGACCAAAAATCTTAAAAGAAGCCAAAATTAAGCCAAACAGCCAAAGTTAATTTTTGAAGCTTCCAAAATTTTGCTGAAAAAAAGCCAAGTTACCAGCCTTGCAACAAATCAGATCAGTTATGGTCATTCATAAGAATTCAAGTAACTAAGTAAGAGTGGTATGCTATACTCCATAAAATGAGAAAATCAGACATGTCTCTTTCTATAACATTCCTTTACTCCCAAATAAGCCTCACATAAACCTCAGCAAAATTGTCACGTTTTCAGCACATGAATCCAGTAGCAGATGCTTCAGGGCTCCCTCGTGTCTCTTAGCTTCAGAATGATTAATGAGACAATTGCGCCCTTCGCCCCTGGCCACTGTTTGAAATTCATTCAAATGATAAAGTTGGTCCCCTCAATTTTTTTCTGAGTTCCTGAGGAGCCATTGTCACCTAGAGTTTTTTGTGTACAGGCTGCATCTTCAGAAAGTTTGTAAATCAAATTTGGCGTAGTAAAAGGTATCAGTCTCCTCAGTTCATCTGCTGCAAAGTGAATACATATTTCCGCTTACGTATGCCTTGTTTTATTTTCAAATAATCTGACATTGCAACATGCCTGCAAAGGACCCTGGGTGACAATGGCTCTTTAATTGCTGCCGACCATTGATGCTCTAAATCTACTATAGATAGATGATACATCTGTCTCTAAGCCAGCGACGTACCCAGGAATTCGAAAGAGGGGTCAGATGGTTGTTTCCCTTCATACAGTTTAGGTCAAATCTGGAGCCTATTGATAAAGACATGTCATGCATAGATTCGTTTCAAATATCTAAAAGAAAGTTGGCTCCTAGGGTAATTCTTTGAATGGTCAGATTTGGAGCAAAAAGCCTCTCCCTTCCACGCTCCAACGTCGCTTGGAAATGTTGCTAACTTACCCGACCATTTTCTTCTCAAATTTAAAGAAATGAAAGTGTAAATAAAAGGTGAACAGTATGCTTTTGAGCATATCCTTTTTATTTGCTTTTGCTAATAAGAGCTCTTCTTTTTCTCCACTGTGAATCGCCTTTTCATTGCAGTTTCGATCTTACTTAAGGATTTCTGACTTTTAAATAAAGTTTCCTAATCTTCTCGAATTTGACAAGTGGCATTTCACTCATTCGAAAAAGGGTGCGAGATTTTTTCAGAACAGAGGAATTTTTACGGATTTTGGTGGAACATTCGGGGAAACAAAAGGACTTTTGCAGAAGATGTACAAGAAGTTTTACCCTGGATCAGAGTATTTTTAGTACTGAAACAAAAAAAAAGAAAAAAATGAAAAAGAAGGGAGGAAGGAAAAATTTTTCCTTCCTCTCTTCTTTTTTCTTTTTTTCTTTTTTTTAAGTTCAGATTTTTTTCAAAAAAGTACTAAAAAATACTCTGATCCAGGGTAAAGAAGTTTGAAATGCCCCTCGGAATTTGAGGGCAATGTCCCCAATCCCCACAATTTCTGCCACTGTTAAAGAAGCCTACCAATATTTAGAAATTGCTCTAGTGCCTTCGCAGTAATACAGGAAACTGCGAAGGCAGTGTATAGTATGATACAGGAAATAAGTGAAAATAAGTCAAACTATGCCAAGGCTTTCCATGAATGAAATGAATAGCTGCTAATTAATATTTTCTTGCAATGAAAATATCAATGTTTTGATGATTTTAGAATGGAGTTTCTTGTCAGCAGTTTTTTTGAAAGAAACATTCGTGCTCAACTGTACACTTATAAAATAGATGTGTGCATTGATATGTAAGGAATTGGAAATAAGGTGCTCTGTGAGAAAATACTATGGTATGTTAGAATTCAGCTTTTCATATGAATAAACTGCGATTTTATTGAAATATGGAATATCTTGTTGGTTCCCATAGGTAACCTTTAGCCTCAAAGGATTCAGTGGCATGGGATATGTCCTTTCAATCGGACTGTACGACCGCACGACCCCGAACCCTGTGACACTGGATCATACGACCCCAGACCATACGATTATACGACCATTCGACCATACGACCCCGGTCCAAAGTTTGATACATATAGCTTAAAAAATTTTTTACCACCGATGGTTTAGTGAACACGGAAGACATTAGTACGTGTCAAAGTTTTCTTGGTCACATAGAATTCTGTGTATTCATACTGAGCTAGCCAGTTGTTGTGAGCTAAACCGGCCCCTCTGAATACAATTAGAATGGATGAATATCTATGTTGAATATCCACAAAATTAGTTGTCAACTTTGTATTTGTAATTAGTGGTTTACTTATCTTTCTTTCTATCTTTACTTTATGTTGTGCGTTTTTATGTATTGGCCAAGGGGTAGTCATGGTCTTTCGCTCCCCATGGTGTCGTACCCGTAGTGTTGTAAAGTAATTAGGGGTAGTATAGTAGAATGTAAAATTTGTATTGTAATTAATTTATATGAATAAAAAAAAATATCCACAAATATGCACTTCTTCAAATTTTCCATGTTTCAGTTAGAAGGACAAGAAAGTAACAGACTCAGAATGGAGGGCTATAAAGCATTTCGACCGTTAGGGCTACTCCAGTCTTTCTAGCCATTCTAATTTTTTAGAACAATAACAAAGAAGTAAGAAAGTTATATCTTAAATGCAAACATTTCTTTATTATCATCCAGATCCCCAGTCACTCATGTGCATATCTATTGACGTTGAAAATAATGGAAGTATCAATACATCATAACAAAGTCTTGTTAACCAAATACATAAAACTTTGGCCTTGGGTCGCATTGTCGTATGATCTGGGGTTGTAAGTCCCGGGTCGCAGAGTCCTCGGGTCCGGTCAAAAGAACGTCTGAGTTTTTTGTGCGAATGATGAACAGATAACGTGATGGGGCAGATTTTCAGTATTGCGAGTTGGCAAGCTAACGGCTGCATGCATGATATGAGTAAAAAGACTTCAGAAATGATCTTATGGCAGGAAATCTGTCCATTGTTGGACCTTTTATGCTGAATTCTCTTTCAGAGTTCGTAAACAAGTAGTACAAAAGATGATTCTAATAGAAGGAAAATAGAGTTGAAGTCATTTACTAACTCGTCGAAAAATAGACCTAGGTAGGACCTTTCATCCTTATTTACATAATTTTGAAATGATGGAAAAGCGATGAATCAGGGGAGTAGCAAAGGCAGGTACTGGACTCGAAGTAAGCTTTACTTAGATCATTACTAAACTTGCATTATTTTCATTCAACAGCAGACAAGAAATAGCTATTTCATCATTAAATAAGAAAATCGTTTCGCCAAATTCAGACTCTGCACACTTCAGTTATGTTACTTAGCTTAGCCCCAGCGATGAGTGAATTGCTGAACTGTGATTGAGGTTATTTCCAAGTCACCCCTTTTGTAATAACCGAGGCTCTCCCTCGCTGTGAACCTTTAACCATACTCTTCTTTGGTAAAAAACTTGATTAAGGAACAGTTTACAATCAAACATTCTTCATACGGGTAAACAGGATTTCTTTGGATTTGGCCTTGAGCCAGTCATCCCGTCAACATTTGGAAATGCTGTTAGGGTCACAGGTCTGATTTGTACTGTATGCCATTTTGGCCGAAGCAGAGAAACTCGTGCTATGCGTGTATGGCCTTTAATAAAAGCGTCAAAAATCAGTTTGAAGAGTAATCACTTTGTAACTTGGGCCAAATCTTCATTAAGAATTGAGTAAAGTTTCTATGCGTTGCAACCAGTAAATTTATAAGCAGAAGACCGAAAAAACTACAAGGGCAAATTCTTAATTTGTAGCGCTGCGACAAAACCAAGAGGAGAGCCTCTGCAAAATAGAGCAATGACTTCATTGTATCCAACGTGAGCATCGAAATACCTTACCACAAGCCAGATAGATGCTGCAGCTAACATAATATCAACTATTTGCAAGCTTTTACTCCCTCGGTGTCTGGAAAAAGCAGCTACAAAACTTGTTTTTAGCTCAGATTAAACGCTGCCATCACATTTCTATGGCTGCCATCAGCATCCACAAAGAAAGGTCGAAGGTTAAGGCCTATTGTTGAATTGAATTGCTAAAATTTGGGTACAAAACCCCTCCTCACATTACCCCAAGATACTGTACGAAGAAAAGTATTGGACCACAGGCAAGCCTTTATCGTCAGCTATTTTACATCTTTTTTCTGAAATTTTTGGAGGTAAGCAGTAGGCGTGAGGAGCTGCGTGCGGGAAAGTGTCACAAACAGGAATGTGCGTAACAAAACTCTTCATCGCTTATATATATAGATATACTAGCTGTTAACGATGTTAAGGAAGTGCTGCTCACAGCCTAGTGTGTAACGCGATTCTGCAATATTTACTGTATAAGAATAATAATCGAGAGGAGTTTTCGAAACGTGTATGTCTTGCCATGCGAAATTGCAGTTGTTAAGGTAGATATAATTCCAAACATAGTATAACTGTTTACAAATTTCAGGACTGGTTGGTATGACTGCAACACGCATGACTACATGTGTAGTGTGGTGGCTTTCTTCTGCTCTGGGTGGTACTCTAGATAACACAATTTTCTTCCTTGTCCACAGCTCATTGTATTCTTTGAAGTAAAAATGATCTTCTATAATAACATATTTGGTTATTTCTCTGTAATGCTTACAGTTACTGATTATTTTGTTTCAATCTGCATTAATCAATGTCAGCATAAAAGATTAACTTCGCACGTCATGGCAGCAAACAAAGGGTTCAATATTCAGTTCGGTCTAAATACCCAATTATGTCTTCAAAGATAAACAGTCTTGAGAGTTTATGCTGCACAACAGTTGGTCACCACAGTTCTTCAGAAGTTCAACCAATAACACTTTGTGTCAAAGTTGAAATGTCACAAGGTGTTGGGAATGGTGACAGTAGCAATAATGATCCTCTGCTTCTTTTGTCTTTGCAAGAACGACATAAATAATTGCAATCGAATGCTGTGCTGGTCTCTAAGAATTCTTACAGGAATGTCACAAGTGAATATAGAAATAGCAGTCCAATGCTGGGTCCTGTGTTGATCTTTATAGGAATCTCACAAGTTAATAAATTGCCTTACTCCTGCAAGAATATATAATGAAATGAAATAAGCTTGTATATGTGCAAAAGTTATGAAAAATATTTAACTATCGCTTGTGAAAAGAAATTATGCTAAAAACAGTATCTGGAATAGTTTTGCACACCCTTCACATTCCAGGAATTTCTATCAATAATGAAGGCAATATCATCAGGATTCTATCAGATGTGATTGTGGTTAAAAACCCTTTTAATCATCTCTAGTGCAATTTTCTGGTTGATGGTTTTTCCTTGTTAGGGAAATCATCATCTCTTTCATCATGGCATTTCTGAAGATTTGAGCAGTTTGAAGTTTGATGGGATTTAAGAATTTAATGAAACCTACAGCTGGCACTGTTTGGAAAACTTGAAAAAGGCCTATCCATGCATGTTTTACTTGGCAAACCAAAAAAATTCCTTGCAGTTAAAAAGCTATTCTCCTTCATAATTTTGAACAAATTTTTCTTTATCCACCGCTACCAGTGGGAAGCAGTGAAACCAGCTGTTTATCAGTAGGAGTATAGTATTCCAGCAATATCTTTTAATTAGTCGCAGGCCTGCCTGAAAGCTTGAAACACTAACAGAGTTATCATTGGGCCTACTTCCACAGCTCATTCGAATTCACCTTCTTAACTTTGAACAATGGTTCTTTATTCACTTCCTCCCGGTGGCAAGCAGTGCTTCCTGCAGCTTGCTGGTGAAAGCGCGAGCAACGCGTAGGCCTAGGCGCTCTTTGTGGCATCTTCCTGCCACTTTCGAAACATGTCCGCTGTGAAACAACAAACGGTCAACACAACTGAGAGGAAAAAGGAATCCTCTCATAACTGCTGTCAAATGAGATTTAAAAAACGATTCGATACGTACCAAAGTCCGTGAAAAGTCTTCCTTCTTCCCGCAATAAACTTGTGAGAGCTTCTCTCTCTCCAGAAATTGTAGTCGTGGTGTGGGCGCTCTCAGGCAGAAATGCACTATACTTTACAACCAATTGTTGTAGTTGTTTGAAAAATACTCCACTGTCCATCCTCGAATTCTTGCTCTAAATGGCTGCTCGCGCATGCTCGCAGCAATAATCAACATTTAATCCAAATAATAGTCGTCTTTTATTTTGCGTCGTATTGTGGTGTTCCTGCCTTCTAATACAAACACGATTACTTTCCACTGTTATTATCTGTGCCTTCTTCCAGGACTGTCGAGAAGGGGGCGTAGAGGGGGTAAAAGGTCCAGGGCCCGGGCCCCGAGGGGGCCCGTAAATATATTGTGCCATACAATTTTTTTATTGCTATATATCTCTGCAATGCATTTTTATGGCAATTGATCTGCTTTAAAAGGGTATTTGCAAGAACCATTGACTTTGATGACAGTTTTCATGTCCGAAACCAAACTGTCGTATCGATATTTCTAATCTATGAAAACTGTTTCTATCCCAGCGAGTCACTCGTAGGTGTCGTAGCGTCATTGAGATTCCGTTCACATTCATTCTTTCCGGCCTTTGAGTCGCTCATTCCTTCTAGCACCTCCAGCGACTGCAACCACCTTGTGTGAACAAGGCATTACTAGCATAAAACGACGTCCTTGATCCATAAATACAATTTTTCGTATAGCCTTTACACGGAATGTTTAAGCAACTTTTTAGAACAATTAGTCACAAAGAGGGGCGTTTCCCTCATTTTCCGGGAGACTAAAGGGCGTGGTCGTAAAAAATTTTCTTGGGGCTGCGCCCCCAAACCCCCTAGGGCCCGTCGCGATAGATCACTCCAGGGCCCGAGCTGGCTCTCGACGGCCCTGCTTCTTACAACAATGGTTTATCCAGAGAGTTCACTAGTATCTCGTGTACAAAATTTATATTTCCAATTATTTCCCGTATGATATTGCTCAGAAAGGTACTTTAGCAAATGTTGAAACCTCAAATGCTTCAAGAAACTTTGTTTTGAAGTGCTCACAAGAGAACAGGAAACAGGAGGTAATCATGAAGATTATCGCAGAACCTGAAGAAACTCGTAGGAATCTCTGAGTACTCGAGATCTGATGATTTTATTAAGAAACTCTCGGTGCTTAGTCGGATTCTTGAGAAACGAGACAGAAAAGTGATTTGTACTTTCCTAGCCCTTCGGAAAACTGCAGGTCCATTAATACAGTTCCTATTTACACGTAGTTGCAAAATTCACGACCAAATTTTACTCATAGATTCTATGTCTTTGAGGAAAAACCCTTGGTTTGGAATCTGAATTTCAGCTGGAAGTTTCGGTTGCTGAGGAGCGAATCAAGTCAGATCTCTGTGAAATGCTTCTCTGTGTCTATCGATTAATGTTTTGAACACAGCATGATGTTTTAAATGTCAGGGAATATGTCTGCAGCATTATTAGAGACCACATTGATAATCCATGCAATTAAAAAATTAAGAAACACAATAAAGGTAGCCTGTGAGTGGCGAAAAAAAAATGGAAGAAATTGGGGAACTGAGAAATAGGGCTACGTTCGTTTTAGCTGTTCACAAGCTACATTAAAGAACTTTTGGGACCAGAAAGGGAAAATTTTCATGTTCAATCTAACGTTTAGTACTATGGCCTGATCCAAGTTTCTGATAACAACCTATTCCAATTCCTTATTACTATTGATTGGATTCGATTGTAGAACGCAATACAATAATGATAATAATAATCATTGTAAACATCGATGTTACAGGGAACCATGGGCTAAATGTTTGCAAGATATGTAACAATGCAACAAACATTAAAAAACTAAGCATCAAACTAACAATCTGCAACTGTGAGAGGAATTATGAGGGCACTAATATGTCCTTTGAATTAGGATGTGGAATTTCACCCAGGAAGGTCTTTGCGTATACACAATATTCTCTGTACAAACATAATAGTTTCAGTGTTTGTTGTAATGTTCATGCTACCAAGCATTTTAGTTAATATTTTATTATCATCTCTATCCCATTCCCCACCAAAGCTAACAGAAACGTATGCAAAAGCTGCAACGAGTGGAATGGTGGCATAAAACTAGACTGACTATCCGAGTCCCTTCTCTCCCAGTAGTGTGCTTTTTTGGTTTGCTAATGTCGTTTTAGTCAAGAGAGAATCCTGCTGTTAATCTGAAAAACTTGACCCTCTTTAGGCCCTCGCACACAAGACTGTGTTGTGGCATCAACCCACAAGATTATACTTATTATTCCACTGTGACTCAAGCTTCAACCCAAGCTCGTCCGCAGTCCCCAGAGCCATTTGTCATGCAACTTTTTGGGAGGGGGGGTGACAGGGTAGTGGTACCATGGTACCAGAGGGGGTGGTACCTGGTACAACATTGTGCAAATGTGGTGGAACCTGGTACCAAAGGTAGGGGTACCGGTACCAAGCTTATATGAGTCGGTACCAATAGAAATTTCGTCCTTGGATGATGTTGGAATTCCTAGAACAAATTTTTAGCTTTTACAGTGCAGACAGTGACACAGATGCCACGGTGACGTGCTCAGGAGTGGTTTGGTATTGCCCATTGGTTTCACGAGGAACTGACGTAGACCTCCTTCCATAATTTGTCATGTTCATGATAGCTCCCTCCCCCAAAATTGGTGGTACCAAAACCTTCAATTTGGGTGGAACCTGGTACCTTATGAGTTGGTACCGGAACCAAAGACCCCCCCCTGTCACCCCCCTCTTTTGGAGGATAACTTCTCGAGCTTGAACCAATCACATTCTATGTTAAAAAGAGTCAATGTGGCAAAATAGCTGCCTCAAAGAGCTATTTCAAAAGTTCAACTTCCCCTTTGGAGTTTCTTGACTCAGTCTTAAAGTTGAATACACGTATTTTTATACAGCTTTACTTTCAGATCGACAAAAATTAAGAAATGCTAGTACTGAGAAAATATATCTAAGGTAACTTATTATTTTAGGGAACGAAATCCAGAGCATATTTTTAGTTTCTGTTCACTTGTTTCATGTATGATAATAGGTATTACTCGAATTTCCACTTAGTGGCCGAGGCTTCAAAAAGCGTCGTTTTGGCTTTTTCACGGGGGCATGGACCCTTTAGAAACTCATAAGAACTTAGAACGCAAAATCTGATAAATATTAGATGTTTTCATCACCATTGTGAGTGCTGGCTCAAGATTTTAGTTACTTGTTTGAAAATTGTAGTGAAGTTTGCGTGCGATCTTCTTCCGTGAGGATTTTAACAAAGCGTCCAAATATTTAATTTCAAACATTCGTAAATTGCAGCACCCGCAAGCTTGCAAAGACCTTCCATAGAAAAAGTCTTCCTCGTGTTTCCATAATTAGCTCGAAACCCTAATTATAGCTTTCAATGCAGTCAGGTATCATTATCTGGCCTTGATTGAAGACAATGGGCGAAAATCGGCTTCAATAGAGACAATAGGTGCAATCAGCTGATATTTAAATCGGACATTGAGAAGAGTTTCGCAAGATAAAGCATGGTGCGAAACCACCTTTAATTTATCAAACAATAACATCTATCCAGTTCTTGAAATAGCGATGCAATTCCAAAATAGACAAAAGAATTCTTGCTGATTTGTACACAGTTTGTTATCCAGGGAAGTTAATTAGCTAAGATTTGTTTGAGATAAAGAAGGGATTTGATTTTGAAATGAAATGCTTTCATTTTCTTAGATTTCCTTTTTCAATCACAATAATAATTAGTAGGGATAGGGAAGCAGCCTGATTGGGCATGAAACACGAAAGTTTTGATGATCACCTTAGAAACACCACTCCCTAAATACTCCACTTCAATTTCATTTGTCCGAAAATTTTGTTGCCCGAAATTTTCTAGAAACCAAATTTTTAGAATTACTGTAAAAAACCAAATTTTGTGCAGCATGACAAAGCAAAACATTTCCACTATTAAAAAATGTAATGTCTTGCTCATGAAACGCCTCGCATTGAAATGAAATGAGGTAAGATGGAGTTGAGAGCAGGACCACGAGAGGGGGCAGAGGGGGCAAATTAAAATGCTTTTTAAGCCAATCTAAACTCTAAAGGGCGTGGTCGCAAACATTTTCTGCTCGCCTCGCTTGTAAGGGCCCCACGTTGCAGTGGTTGCAGTTTGCCCCCGAGCCTCCAGAACCTTTCGACGGCCCTGGTTGAGAGTGTTGATCAGTTGAAAATACATCTTAGCAATAATTCTCATCATCATCAACAATGATCATTTGTAACAATTTCTATACTTACTAGTTTCTAGTCTTCCGAGATTGTATTCAGAACGTCCAAACTTAGGTGAAATGTAGTTGTGCTAGACAAGACACATGGCTTTAAAACTTGTGAGAATTGAACGCATTGAATTTGCAAAACAAAAAACTCCAAAATTGAGGACCGCATTTCGAGTGCTCGGTGCCATGTCCTAAACAAAAGGTTTAAGCTCTTGATTGAATCTAATTGCCTCAGATTACCCATGCCAAATATTGCCGTTTCTTTGATTTCGTTTCGCAGCAGACGTCCAGCTGTCCAGGCTCCTCCAAGCAATCACATTTCCTTCGGATACTAATGGAACTTGTCCACAATATACAATGCGCAAAAATAAATGCCTGCAAGAAGTTTAAAGGGGCAGGGTCACGTAACCGTAAACAAACCTGTTAACTCTATAATCTATATTCTTGTCCACACGTGGCCATTGTGTTCTACACAGATTCTGGTGGATGGTTTGAATCCACAAGGAAGTTATTTCCAAAAATCCACCAATATCTCTGCAGTCATACAACATATGAGCGTTTCGTTTGTTTTTCTTCGAAGCTCAAGAGCCCATCTTCAAAATAGCACCTTCATTTTGAAAAAAAACAGGAGAATGTCTCTGTTATATGGCCGATCAAAAGTACTGCCAAATCGTCATTTCAAAAGAAGTTTGTTTACATTACGTGACCCTGCCCCTTTAATCATGTGAAACAATATTTATGCCTTTAGGAAGTATCTGATAGAGGCAGCTGTGGCCGTAATATTCCAGAGTACATCGCTTGGGTTACTGCTGTTGGAAAACCAATTTCAGAGCTTTTCAGAGCTCTCGATTTGCAAGTTGTAGTGATTGTAGTGCATAAAATCAAGGGTGTTAGGACATGGGCCTTTTGATTGATTATTTATTTACCTTGCTTTGTTTTGTTGTCTTGTTTTCTGTTCTGTTTCATCTTCAACTGATGTGCACAACTGAGCGTGGCTAGGCCCAACCGCTCTCAAGTTGTTCGAATAGAACACCCTTGTATTTTTGTGTCTTAGTGCACCTTCGTAAAGCGGTTTGAAACCTTTCCTGTGAGAAGGCGCACTACTAAGACACAGAAATACGAGGGAGCTCTGTTCAAGCAACTTCAGAGCGGCATTTTTTGATGCTTAAAATTTCTGGTTTTCCAAAATGACGTAAGTACTGGAGAGATGAATCAAAAGTGGAAGGACCAGTAAAAGTAATGACGTCATGAAAGGTCTTCCATGAAGAGAAGACTCCAGTCATGGTGTCATGAGGATTTGCAATAGAAAGGCTTCCAAGTGGGCAACTTTGGTTTTTGAGTGGGAAGCAATTGTGTGTTTTGCGCAGGCGCTGACCTGCAGACAATGTAAAGCCTCGTCACTGCCAGGATAGAAGATAAATATTTTACTAGTTGTTTGGGAACTAACCCGACACTACAGAATGGATGATTTTTTCCATGAAAAAATACTTGTTTGTTGTTGTGTATGCATTTTGTTAGTGAATGTTATGTTGTTGTTTTTTTGAAAGGAGTGGACATGTCTGTTTATCAGGATATGGTCAAAGCCCACTATCACGAATTTAGGAGGAAGCAAGGTTCAAAACAACTGGACCAAGTAAAGAAAGCGAATTACATATAAGTTGAGAAACGTACGGTATTTGCCAGAAAATGCTGCTGTTTGATGCGACTTTTCGGGGCTAGAGCATAGAAAAGCTTTTGTACGATAAGTTTACATTGAATATTGAGAATAAATTTGTTTCATTCTCGTGACATTTCATCGATTTGTGAGCAATACCTCAGAACCAGCTTCTTTTTTATTTCTGGTCATGTTGGCTATTTTCTCGGAAAAGCTCTGTCTTTGAGCGTTTACTTTTGCCTCTGGTCACATGGAATTTTCCAGTTTGTGACTTGTGCAAGTACTTTCTCGACACAGTGCTGGTATCTGGTATTCGTCAGTTTATGCATTTTTGGGGCCAGTCGCACTATTTAGTAATCAGGGTACCACTTTTGTTGACTCAGACAGTCCGAGTGAGCCCATTCAATGTCAGATTCTAAAAGAGAATGCATCGAGACGGAAGTAACTGCCAGAGTTGACGCAGTTACACATGTTCGTTAACGGGCAAACTGTCCTTCGTGTCAGAATAAAGGGTGTGATCTTTCAAAGATTAGTCTGGCAGATATTTCAGTATGGGGCACATATTGGCCCCAGGTACTTTCAGACATATTGCCACAATTCATGGCAAGTTGTTGTTGATAGATATAATGACGTTTGGTGGTAAACTTGCGGCATGTTGTAAAAACCGGACCCTAGGACCCTAGGACCCGTGAGACCCCTAGGACCATTAAAGGCTCTTATTCAACCAGCATGCTTTGCTGGCGCCATCTCTTGGTTGGTCTTTGTTGTCGCCATTTTCATGGGCCATGAAAATGGTGACAACAAAGGCCAACCAAGATGCGACACGTGCAAGGTATGCTGGTTGAATAAGAGCCTTTAAGTACTGAAGATGAAGAGGACCCTTCACACCAGAGGGCCATCACCACATGCAAACAATAGACCAATGTCATCAAGTGCCAAACAAGAGGTCACGTATCGTAAACTTCCTCTCTTGTATCCCATGCACTTCCGCTTCTATAAAGCAATGCCAAGAATCAAGCAGACAGCTCGCAATATAGCACGACGGGGGATGCTCCAAACATTCTAAAAGATAGTTAACAGATTGAGTGCTGAGGGTCGTCAAAGACGGAAACTTTGTAAATTAACACCGGAGGCCGAGGGTTAACATTCTGTTTTCATGTGAAACTAAGGAGGATGACAAGATCATTCATTGCAATTATATAAGTTTTTCATTCGTTTGAATTTTACAATTTTGCTTGAAACACTTTGCATCTCATATCCAAAACTTGACGCTTCTTTACTTCGAATCAACATCAGATCGCGACTTTCTTAACATTTTTGGTAGCGGCTACGGCAGCTCTCATAGGCTGTTTCTTATAACGCAAATGAGTGTCCACCCCAAACGAAGTTCGCGGTCAAATCCCTTTCAACTGCAAATCTTGATGTACTTCATATACCGGAAAAACTCTAAATTAAGCACATATCAAGCTCTTCTTCAACTCATTGTTTCCGATTGTTTCATCTTTCTAGGCGAAGAAAGATACGAAAAATAATCTGAAAGCCTTTGTACTTCATCACATGATTCCACTTCGAAAAAAATTGTAAGCAAATCACCCAAAGCTAAAAATCAAATTGCTGCAAGGTACTTGGCAATGCTCAAAGGGAATGACGGGCCAGAGTCTAAACAAGATGAAAAGCTTGCGGGAATTTGCCCTAAAGATATAATGGCAAACATAGGTATCTTCTATAATATGTTTTGCTCCCCCGTTGCACTATTTTGAGAACTCTCTGCATGGTTCCTGCATTGATTCATAGGAGCGGAAGTTCATTGGATGGAAGAGGGGAAGTTTACGATACGCAACCTACTAATTGATCGCTTGATGACATTGGCCTGTTATTTAAGTGTGGTGATGACCCTCTGGTGTTAAAGGTCCTTTTCATCTTCAGTACTTAATGGTCCTAGGGGTCTCAGGGGTCCTAGGGTCCTAGGGTCCGGTTTTTACAACATGCCTAAACTTGCTGCATTCTGAAAAGCGTTAATCCCAAAATAGTCTGAAATAACCAGTTTGCCATACAAACCTGTAAGTATTTGCTCAATCGTCTGTGACGTTTGACCCAAAGACGCAATGTGAACGAACAGCTAGCTGTAAATTCTGGTTGTGTATATATAGCATCAGACTTGAAGGGCAGTTCCAAATATAGGCTATTCGAGATAAATCCCTTGGTACCTCTGATGTTCAACAGTGAACTTTTCAACTGCGTTCACACGATGCCGGCACATTTTGAAAACGATGAAAAATTCGACGGATAGGCCTCCCGTTCACACGAAAACGGCATATTTTTTGCCAGCACATTTTGAAAACGGAACTCTAACCGACACATTTTGAAACGGCATCGTGTAAACACCTGAATATGATGAAAACAGAACATTTTTAGACACTTTTGGAACGAGAATGATCGACTCTTAGGGTGTAGGTAAGCTTCTTTGGCATCAAAGTGTTGCAACGAGTTTTTGCTGTCTAAGTTCCTACCGTTTCAAATTGTTCCGGTATCTTGTGAACGCTAGCTCAAATTTTGCAGCCGTCACACTTTTCACCGTTTTCAAGATGTGCCGGCATCGTGTGAACGCAGTCTTAGAATTTTGCTTACAAAATTGCTAGTTTTTCCATTAACATGAATTTTGGGCTTGAAAGTGAAGTCTTATTTTTTGCTGGAAAACCAAATGCAAAGAGTTTGTATTTGTTATCATTAGACCCTTTTTACAACACCTCTTTACTCTATACCTTTATAACAAACTCTTTACAAAATACTATCAGACCACTTAAAAATGAAGTAGATTTAGTACTGAGTCGAAGGATTCAAGAACATTTTTTTCATCTTACAGTAGTGAGGAAGTCCCTAACACCACCCTGGCACCCATCTTTGCAGATATTAACCCCAATAGTTATATCCATTATTTCATTTTGTTTCTGACATTGTATCGTACTATTTCACTGGCAAATTTATATCAGCCCCAGTTCTTAAGCCTTGGTCAAACGCATCCAACATTTCATCCAACATTTACTTCAAAAAAGTTTGTGAAATTTGTTTATGCTGATGAGGGGGCGGTCAGACGCATCCAACATTTCATCCAACATTTCTAGCAAAATTCACAATTGTCGTTCGCCAGCGCAGCGACGTGTTGAAATTGATTAAAAATACTGGTAAAACAAACTAAAAATACCAATTACTGATTTATAATGCAAACTGCTGAAATAGGTCGAAAATGGCACTCTGATGACAAAATATCAACTTTTTAGAGTGTAGTGCGCATGCCCAGAAATGAAATGTTGGACGAAATGTTGGATCAAGTGGTCAAACGCATCCAACATTCCATCCAACATTCGAAAACAAAATTTGTTTTTGATCTCGATCAAACTTCATCCAACATCAATTTGCAAATGTTGGATGATCCAACATGGGTGGTCAAACGGATCCAACATTTCATCCAACATTGGTTCTTAGCATGTTGGATGAAATGTTGGATGCGTTTGACCAGGGCTTTACGTGATTTTGGAAAACCAGAAAATTTGAGCATGCAGAAATGAATCATGAATTATGATGCGTTGTGAAATTCAGTTTCACAAAAATTATGATTCTCTGCATGAAACGTTTATCATGAGAATTATGCCCAAAGATAAGAAACCATATTGCGAGTTCAGAGACAAGTTCCTTAGAAAATTTGAACGTATTTCCTCTTTTCGATGCCAACCCGCAAAAAGAGGGTCCTGAAGGGAGGGGGGTGACAGGGTAGTGGTACCATGGTACCAGAGGGGTGGTACCTGGTACAACATTGTGCAAATGTGGTGGAACCTGGTACCAAAGGTAGGGGTACCGGTACCAAGCTTATATGAGTCGGTACCAATAAAAATTTCGTCCATGGATGATTTTGGAATTCCTAGCACGAATTTTTAGCTTTAACAGTACAGACAGTGACACAGATGCTACGGTGACGTGCTCAGGAGTGGTTTGGTCTTGCCCATTGGTCACACGAGGAACTGACGAAGAGACCTCATTTCAGAATTCGTCATATTCATGATTAACTGTACTTTTTTAAATTGTTCCTTCCCCCAAAATTGGTGGTACCAATACCTTCAATTTGGGCGGAACCTTGTACCTTATGAGTTGGTACCGGTACCAAAGACTCCCCCTGTCACCCCCCTCTGAAGGGGTAAACTGATGTTTTGGATGTGCCTTAATGACGCAGTAGAAATGGAATTTTGTGGCAGATATGAGATTGAACAAAGGTCAGTTTTATTTCTAAGGAATGAGGATAGAAACTGCTTACGACTTCCCCAGGGGTACACTCAGCACGTACTCATACCAGGGATACACCCTAACCCTAACCCTAGCCCTAACCCCAGGTCAGTCAAAGAAATTTTCAGGCAACCAAAAATATTTAATCACTCCAGCTTCATTGCAACCCAAAGATATCAGCTCATTTCATACTTAGATACATGTAAATGAACATGAAATCTCCTGAAACAAATATCCTCTTGATTTTGAAAACTTTTTCTTGTCTTTGAAAATTTTTAGCGATGGCCGATTTCGGCCACAGTAGCTTTTGCGTTTCCCGTTTGCCGCAGTTCTTTCAAAAGACATCGCCCTGCCCTAATTTGTTATGGACCGTATTTATTTTTTTTCGGAATAGAGATGCATTCTTCCAAAAATAGCCTCACAGAGGCCAAATATTGAGTGCCGAACAATGGCGGCTGCGAAGGAGAAAAACATGGAATCAATCGAGTCTTTTGTTTGAATAAGACAACAAGCGGCCGGTTCTTTTTCTTCATCCACATTCGTATTTCGAAATTCATTTTCGTTGAGAGGAGGTGCACGAGAGAGAACGTTGTCGGGTACAATTTGCGAGGATGAAGATATTTTGAAGTTTTGTCATGTCAATGCCAGTGGGACCAATTTGGGTCTGACCACAATAGGCAATGAAGAATTTAACCTCTGCACGACGAACTTTGACGTACGACTTGTGCTCCTGACGTTTGTTTATACTGCCAGAATGTACAACAGGCATCATGTTTATGGATGCAGATCGAAGATGCGTTGCAGGTATATGATGAATTACTGTGAAACTTAATCTTACTTATCTGTTAAATGCTTGTAGAGCGCTCCATATAAAACATAAATGTCTTGTTTCCCCCCTATATAGGCTCAGTGTAAAATCCTGCGAAGAATGCTGTGCCCCACTGTACCTCCAAGTGAAAACACAATTCGGCAAGCCGAGGTTTGTGACCTTTTCTCATTTCTTTTCAAAACTGCAGTAATAAATAGTTGATTCTGTTGCTACCATAAAACCATCCAAGTAGTACCAAGGAACACTGACTTGGCGAGTAAAAAATGGCTGCCAGACAGCCATATTTTTTTAAATAACTAGTGAGTGACTATAGATGAATGGACTTGCGATTTTGTTAGACACCCGCCATGCTTGCAATGAATGTTGGAAGAGTGTTAGATAGCTATCGTATTATCATTGTTATCAATGGTACTTAATCACAAAAAGTATGTTCTATTAGTTCATTTTTTATAACTGAAGTTTGAAGGTGAACAACGATGAGCAATTCGTGATGCGGTTTCTTTTCGCTTCTAAATATGAACGTTTTGGTATCAGAAAATCAGAAACCATGCTCATAGTCTTTTAAAAAAGTATTTGACAGCTCTTTTGTTTTCAATACTAGCAGAACCATTTCTTGCTTTTAGGACTACTTTAGGCTGGGAAGAGTATGATGACCCGAAAAGATACAGCACGAAAAGATATGGCCCTTCAAAGCACGTTCACCCAAAAGGCCTGTTAACGGGCTAACGTTCACACACTTATTGAATGCGGCGCTTTCAGTTTCGATTTGATGTGCACTATATGTCAGTTTCTTGCTCTCAAATATCCCAGCCGTTTGGTCCGTGTTGCTCTTAGATTTAAGCTAGCAAGTTAGCCATCTGCTATTCGTTACAGAAATTGACTTTTTCATCTCATCTTTGTAGCCATTAGTAGCTTTGGGACTTTCCTCCACTCCAGAGACTTTGGTCTCGCCCCTGTCTTCCCATTCTACGTTTGATCAAAAGGAATAGGGATTTCGTGACAATGATGAATGCAGTCATTTCTGCCTTCATTTCAAGAATTCAATTTCATTTTTCATTTCACTTTAATTTCATTTTTCATTTGTTGCCACAAGAGGTGGCTTTCTCAAGTTAATGCTAATTGATGAAATATTTTTCTAGTTGTGGAATTACTATACACGAATGAGTTTCCCAGTGATTGAAGTAGAAGATTAAATAGATTTCTTGTCTCGGTTTCACTTTATCAGGGTGTAGTATCAGCAAAATACTAAGTGATTCACGAGAATCGACCTTTTTTGGAAATTTCGTAGCTACAAAAGTGCTTATTCACACTTCATGCAATGATTATTCACGAAAGGGGAAGGTTAAAGCAAATTTCATGTTTCACATGATCAAGAGTTGATGTCAACAAAATACAAAGTGGCTGAACAAAATCGACTTTTGTGCGCAATCCTTAGCTGCAAAATTTCTTAGTAAAAGTACATGAAACAAGTTTCTTTGATTTCTTGAAAGATAAATATCTTGTGTCAAAAGATACAGACTTTTTGTTACTTTCAACGTAGGATCCTCTCGGTTATTTGAAATTGGCAGATATGTCAGTCTTGAAGAAAGGCTGTTTTAGGCCAAGCAACTTATCAAAGGCTTTCAAATATGTCTTAGTCCAAAAATTGGTTGGTTTTGGTTTGGGCCGTATTGAGGATAACACATTCTGGAGATCTACTGTATTGTAAGTAATTTGTTGGCCTCACGATAATATAACTGATTCAAGTCCTTGCAACGAAGTAACTGAGCTCGAATATGCTTGTCGTAAGTTCGGCCATTTTGAAGTTCTTCTCCAAGCATACCAAATTATGAAGTTCAAATTTGGCTGAGGTAGCTCTCGTTTTATGACAACCAATGTTTTGCACGTATTATTGTGGACTTTTAGCAATCAAATAAAATGCTTTCGATGAAACAGTGCTAATACTGTAGGAGGGATACTATTTCAAAATAGAGGATATTTTTATAAATCAGCTTGTTTAGCTCGTTGGTCCAGGTGATATCTCCGTCTGTTGATCAGAAACTCCATGATGCTGTAAATGATTGTAACAGTCAGTCCAAAAAGTATCAGCTTTTGAAAACCTATATAATTACGAATAACCTAACAATATTATCGTAGCATGCACCATTTTATCCGAAAAGTCTGACTTAGATATCGAACTTTATTCCCCTAGAATAGCTCATTTCGTTCTAGAGTTATCTGCAGTGTTGGTTAGAAACGTTGATCAAATCTGATTTTCTGCACTTGAACAATGATGGCGACTGAACACAGCGTTTAGGGTGGAAAATGAATGATACAAATGTCTCTCTCACATTTACATGGCTTATCTTAGCTTCTCGGAAATTTTGCTGTAATTTGCGATCATTTTAAATCTGTAGACGTGCAAACTTTGGTTGTAACTTTTAATTGTTATTCATTCTTTTCCAAAAGAAAATTCCAAGTATAATTGCTGATAACTTTGGAACGATCTGACCGAGTTGAATGAAACAAACTTCAGCATCTAAGTTAGCCTCTCTGCTATAAAATGAATTATAGTACATTGGACTTGGAAGAGTTTTCTCGCACGTATCTTCCTTAGAACACCTATACTTTTTCATACTCGTCTCGCAGGTCTCTCAGATTTCTTCCTCAGGTACTGAGCCAATAGCTTTTGCCTAGATGAACATTTTATAGCATCCATCTCTGTAGCATTAATATTAGCACCCATCCTTGTTTATTTCAGGGCAAACTAAACGGGATTTAAAGGGATTCTCCACTATCAAACTTTTTCTAACATTAATTCAAGTGTATGGATGCTTGTAGGAAGTCTGTTGAGCAAATTTGAATATGAGTCGGTCTTTGGTTAATCAAGTTTTCATTTAGTGATTTTGGATTACTAAATGCCCCTGCTTCCATGAATTTTCAACGATTCTGTCGAGAATTACATTGCTTTCAAAGTACTAACTGATTCGTTCTGATCTTAATGAAAGCTGTGGCAATTCATAACCGTTTCGTTTACTTTGATCTTAGAGCTTTCTGACTCAAAGAGTCATTTAGGGGTCTCTGGTTTTTATCTTTCACAGGAACATGACCTTTAACAGTTCGTAACTCGGTGAGATTTCAGTGAATTGGCAAGGTTTTGGTGACTAAAATTGATTTACTATCACTATCTTAGGGAACAGGGATATTTTCCCACGAACACCGTTCACTATGTCGCTATTCTTAAGTTTAAACCAATGCCAAGCAGTGTGGAATCTGGTCCATCAAAGCTAACTATCCAACAAGAGAGAATGCCCAGTTGATAATTTGGCATTTACTTAGAGAAGCAATTTCTTGTCGGGTGGAAAAAGGATCTACCATTTCTCACTCAGCATCTCTAACGTAGATACAAGAAATTTTGGGCAGTTCTTTGATACTGTTTGTGATCTAAAACTGCTCAAAAGGGGGGACTTGGACAATGCGGTGTGAAGCACGTTACTTCAATCAACGCTCAGTGAGCAAAGTTTCTGTTTTGGTAGATAAATTGAGTAAACAGACTGAAATATTGATTTGAGGTATTTCAAGTGTTCAAGAAAAGTTTATGAAGACAAAGCATTTATTCGAGGTATATGAATTTTTGTTATGGTGAAAGCTGAATTCTTTACAGAAAGCCAAGCTCTCAGGTGGCCAAAAAACTAAGAAAACTTTTAAAATGACATGAAAAATTCTTTTATTCTAATAGTCATAAGCGTACTTCTGCTTGTTGTACCATGGAGCAGCGGTATTTTGTGAGTGATATACATACACGTATATTTTGTACTTTCCTAACTAGGTCAGTTTATTAGCTTTTATAAAAAGATGCCTGTACATGAACTGAAATGAGCGAATGAAATGTAACAGATCTATAACCCATCATGGTAAGGAAGAGAGCCTTCGAAAATGAGTAAGACTCTAAAGTGTCTTGTGATAAGTCTCGGGAAGCTTGTTGCAAAAGCTGTCACAGTTACGTGACCTCACCGTGTGGGTGACCAGAAAGAGCTTGGGATTTTTGAACAGTCGGCATAAATTCAGTAGTCAAAAGGCTGAAAGATTTTTTTGTGATTTTTTTCAAATTTTGCAGGCATTGTAAATATCGGTTAAAATTGGATTTGTCAAATTTTTTACTGCAAAATACGCTAAAAAAGATCAGTAATCTCCTCACTTGCAGCCAATATATTTCTCTTTCCTTTAGGCTGAAAAGCGATACTCGATACTGCTTTTACAGAGATCTGATTTTCTAACTCTTGAGAGGAATGAAATTTATTTCAGTGAGGAGATTTGTCATCGATGGCTTTTGTTGCACCCATTTCAGGGCTGCACGTTCTTCGTAAATTCAACTTTACGTCTATTTGAAACGCTAAGAAAGTAGAACAAAATTAAGGAAATACAGCTGACATCCTAGATTTTCGGCTAGGTTGTCAGCTGTCAACCAAATTCTGATTGTTACCATATAACAAATTTTCAAAAATATGAAGTTTTTTGGTTCAACCAGGAGCTATCGTTGAATAAACGTTCAAAGTAACATTTGAATACCAGCAATCGAGTTTTAATATTTTCTAAGATTTCATACAACCGAAAATTTCAATGTCAGGAATGTTTGTGTTTCGAGATATTTACTTTCCGAATTTTTTGTAGCATAGAAAAATCTTAGTAAAACATTTTCCACTGTTTGAAAATGCAGTGTCTCGTTCGCCATAGTCTATTGAAAAGAGCCCCATGTGCTCACGAAACTCTTTACCACTGAACAACAATGTGGTAACGTTAATTAGTGAAAAATATCATATTTTCTTAAATTAAATCCATCTTAGCAATAATTCTGATCACCCTCAACATTGATCGTTTTTGGAAGTTTCTGACGAAGTACCCTTAAAATGAAGCATGATCTACTAATGTATCACATTTTTTAGCATGATGAAATAAGCAAAATAAACTGGGATAAAAAAACAATGATAGTTCTTTAGCAGTCTGAGATTCCCGAAAAATTGTGCGAACGAAAATGTCTTTTCTGAAATAGCAGGGGTTCCAAATTCTAAAATCAATGTAAAAAGGTGGGTGTAAAATTCAGGGACCGGTGTCTTTATCCATCCATAATTCTGCCATTGAAATTGTCAGAAATTTTAAATATTTTCTTATTTTACAGCGTATGTTATATTTTTAACTCATTTTAGGATGTGACGTCATCACATTTCTAAATCATAAACCAGAAGAGCGAAAGAGTTTTGCTTGATGCCATATTGTAGACATCCATAAACTATGGTTTTCTTGGAAAGCATTTCATGTTGTATCAAGCAGTTTAGAAATTACGATAGTTCTAGATATTTTTGAAAATTTTGCTTGAATTCTCGAAAAGAAGCAAAACCCGCTAATTCTGAAAAGCTGAAAACCGCGCTGAAAACACTGAAGATTTCAAAACATTCCAACGGCGGAATTATAGCAAAGAAGCAAACGTTTCTTTGAAGCCACTCATTTTGGAGAAAGAGGTAACCTATGCCAGTGGCGTACCCAAGGGGGGCAATGGGGGGGGTCCGGACCCCCCCACTTTTCAAAAAGTTGGTCCTCGAGATTCGCACAAAAATGTAATAAAATTGGTGGGGGGGGGGTCGGGCCGATCGGGCAGATCTGTCAAGAAGTGGTCTCTGAGATTCTTAAGCAGAGAATGGTTTTTTCAAGAATTGGTAGCAAGGTTTTGGTTTCTAAGAAATGCTTGAACATTGCTGGAAGAGACATTTTAAGCCAAAGTAGAATGCATATCTTCAAAACTTTTCCTGGGGTCTTGCCCACTCATTTCAATATCCCTTGTTATCTCAGCTTGAACATGCGGCTGGCTATAGGGATCCCTGTTTGCTGCAATTTTTGAAACAATCTCATCAAAAAGAGTCTACCATAACGTGCATGAAATGCAAAATACAACTAAATAGGGCGTTTCCCTCATTTTCCGAGCATCTGAAGGGCGTGGTCACTAAAAATTTTCTGGGGCTGCGCCTCAGACTCCCTCACTTTTCTAGTGCTGCGTACGCCTCTGACCTATGCTGTCTAAAATCTACTCGCCCGAGATTTTTGGCTTTTTAATTAAAGCGTTCTTTGAAATTAGGATTCGTATCAGACAAAGGCGTTGCTGGGCGTTTGCAATGTTATTTATTTAAGATATTTAGATATTTTTGGGAGAGATATGAAACTGTCTGGATTATCATGATCTAAAGTGGACTGCAATGTGTAATCAGGCAAAGATTCATTAAAAATTTGCTGCACGAGTTTTGATGCAATAAATCAATGAGGAGACTTTCAGATGCCCATGATCATCGACAAGAAGGAGCCTCGGCCAATTTAACCCCTTGTCTTTCTTAGTAGTTGTCTAGTTACGAGAATCATGACAGCAGTGTTCTCTACTTATCTTGAAAGATCTATCACGCCCCCCTCTCTATTAAGCCCCCCCTCTAATAAGCCCGTCCCCTCTGAGCCAAAATCTCGAATTAGCTCCCATCTCTAGTAAAGGGTCTGTTTCATTCAGCATTCCATGCACGTGTCGTCTGTTGGTTTGTCTTTGTTGTCACCATTTTCCTGGAAGCCTCCCCCCCCCCCTCATATATCAAATTGCAGAGTTTACCAACGACCTTCCAATATTTCGCTGGACAAACTTGCATGCTGAATCCACAAAATAAGGGGTAACCCAATAACTGGCTACCCATAACTTTAACTCGAATTAGTTCTTCTGCAACAATAACTTAAATTTTAATTTTTACGTGTGAATTCTTTGGAACATATTTTGCAGAAATCACTTAGTAACTCAAAATTAGATCGCGCTTTTGACTTTATTTTGGATGACAGAATGAGGTTCTTTTAAGACAGTCCGTAACTTGAAACTTGAGACGCAAACATGGGTTTCACTCTACCTAATAATGAATTCTGGGAGCAAAGTCTTCATAGATGTGCCCATTACTTGCAAGGTGAGTCAAAATCTTTCCATTGTTTAAGAATGATGCTGCGAAAACTTTTCTGCCAATTTGTAAACTTTTAACTCATCAGTGCAGTTCTTGTCATAACTTTTTGGATTCCTTACCATTCTCAGATGTTATAGTTATTTAGCAAAAAGTCACTTTCAGATCATTTGGTTCTATGGTTTACAAATCTCTTAACTCTCTTGCACCTCAATATTTCCGGCGACCTTTTCGTGAGATTATCCGGGGTACATCCAAGAGAGTTAAGAAACTCTAAAACAGACCTTGCAATACCCATGTTGAGAACTAGCAATGGCCAGAAATCCTTTGCGTATCGAGGGGCCAGTCTCTGGAACAGTCTTGATTTGGATGCAAAGATAGCTCCCTCAATCAATGCCTTCAAGTCCAAACTCAAGAAAAATAATCTTATACATCATTGATTTTTATTGTAGATTTTTGTATTATGTAACTTTTTAATTTTGTAAGTAGTCTTTTTGCAGGGCCAATCGTAAACCTGTATTTAGACTTTTTTTTTATACATCAATTTAAAATCTTACAATAACAGAACATGGTTACAAGACGATACCACAAGGAGAATGAGAATACATTGCAACCCTGTGGCTTTAACAATTAACATGAAATATTTAACATTTACACGAAAATATTACAGCATAAACTACAAACTACGAAAAGAAATGAAATGATACAAAAATTATACAAAGGTTGGGAGGAAGAGAGGAAATCTCATTGAAATGACTTAAGAAAATCTTTTTGATGATTCGATGAACTCAAGTGTTGCTTTAATGATCGCTTTATTTGATTTAAGGGGTAACCTTTCATCACCATACAAGATTATTGAAACTAAATCCTCATTGGAAAGGTTTGACAAACCGCATGAAAGCAAAGTTGCTTGTACGTGGCTGAGGAGACTATTTCTCTGCAGATGCTATGAGTGGCAATGCAGCAAGAAATGTTCCGTGTCCTCAACGCCATCGTTCATAGGACACATCGGGTTTAATGTGTCATTGAAATTATGCCTAAACTTGTGAAAATTAAGTGCACTTAACCCAACTCGAAGTTGTGTGAGAGTGGCTAGTCCTTTAGGATCATGAATACCAAATACTTGTTTTGGAGTGGGACGAATAATCTTATTCAATTTTGCCTTAAAGACACCCAATGAGGGTGCGTTTCGTGTTTCTGGATCAATATTCTCCCATTCTGCCAGACAATGAGGATAGAACGTTAATTTATATTTGTCAGTTCTTGCATTTAGACTGAATTGTACCCTGGGTAAAAATTTTATATAAATGAAATAGAAAATAGAAAATAAATAAAGTATTCTTCATTAGTAATGTTTCAATCGTTGGTATTCTTTTATCTTCTCATTTTCAACAAAATGTTCGAAAAACTTTTATGTTTTAAGTGATCTGCAGTGTTCCTGAAAATAATCAGGAATTTGTGCTTATATGTACAACTTTTGGCCTTTTATCATTACCTACAAATGCAACTTTTAAGGATGAAATTGTCCTTTTCCCTCCTCCAGGCATCACCTCAAGTGGCTCAAACATCGAAACAAGAATTTTTATCAATGAGAAAACATTGCATTTTAACTTTTCGATGTCAAATACGCTTGAAATAGGAAATCGTTTGTGCTTGGGATCAGTGAAAGAAAAATAGACACATATCGAAACTAGAAGTTCTGATAGATTATGAAACTTACCTAACAGCTTTTTATCTTTATCTAAATTAAAGATCTCTTGCATGTTTCAATCAGAGGTCTGATCATTGTAGAAATATTTCGCAAGTTTTACCACTTTGAAGTCTCCTAGGAGACACGGCGATGTGTCATAGATTGAGCAAAATTTTTTGATAAATTAAGAAACTTGAAAATCTTTCGTAAAACAATTCGTTTTAACTAGACGTCTTTTTTATAGAAACTGGTTTACAACAAACTAGTACTAAGACTGCCGAAATTTTAAGAAACTCAAGAACTATGTCTGAGAAGCATTAAAAAACCTTTCAAAGTTAAAAAACATAGGTATTATAGCAAATATATCGTTGAACCTTTATTCTTGAGCAATATGAACTGACCATTTGTGTTTTCAGCATAACAGAACACTGTTTATTCCTATATGATGTTTTAAATGTCAAGAAACATATCTGCAGCAGTGTTAGCGACCACATTGATAATTCTGCATTTAAAAAAATAAGAAACCAATTAAGAAACTTGAAGTTGTAAAATGGACAAAATTTCATGTTAAATTAAGAAACTTTTAGTACTATAGCCTGATCCTAGTTTCTTATAAAAAACGTGTATCTTGACGTGACGGATTAAAGGATGCAGGTTGAAAATAGAATTTCTGTCCCGATATTTTATCGTTCTCTAATTTCAAGATCTCTGTAACTGATCGATGAGAAAATATTTTCAAACGTTCTACCATTTTGAAGTTTTGAAGAGACAAGGATATGTCATGGACAGAACAAGAATTCCTGATGAATTAACAAACTTGAAGAGCTTTCTCAAAACATTTCGTTATTTGTAACAGTCTCGACATGAACGATCTCCAGAGTTAGAATCAGATAAATGCACATTGAAATATATTGTTTGTTATTGTGACAACTTAGGGCTTTAATAAAAGAGAAATAGGGCAAAACAACGATTTTGTAGCCCGACGCAGACTTTGGTCACTAAGGAGGAGAAGAAAGGGAGGAAGAACAAGCAGTTTCCTTCTTTGCTCCCCCCCCCCAGTAACCAAAGTTTGCGCGCAAGCTACGATTTTAAGAAACAATGAAATTTCCCAATTAGTGATTTGATCATTGTGAAGATATTTTTGCACGTGTACCAGTGCAAGATCTCTAAGAAACATAGCTGTCAAAAAGATTGAAAAAGGATTCCTGATAAACTAAGGAACATTAAAAAACCTTTCCTTCAAACATCTTTCGAACATAATTTTCCACAGTCACGAAGTGAATGATTTCCAGTACAAGAATCATATGAATGCCTGGCAGCTTCACTTCAATAGGCATACGTATTTCTTGTGAATTCCCAAAAGCTCCGAGTAAGGGTACTCTGGAAACCAAGTATACCAGGACATGAATTATTAACCCCATCCCCAAAACCTTGGCAGGTGAGTTGATTCCTAATGCGTAATTCAGATGACCATTGGAACATGGGAAAGGTACCACTTTGGGGACAGAAAATCATAGAAAGATATCGGAGAAAAGTCCGCATGAAAAAATGGTAATTTTCTACTTCTCAACAAATTTTTTCCGGCACCACAATGATTTCTGCCAGTTCCTGTTCAATCATTTTTATCAGAAACTGCTTATAAGAAACTCAGCTCTCAGATCGCCAAAAATTAAGAAACTCTAGTGTTGGGAAAATATAAAATAACTAATTATTTACTTCGACAAAGGAAATTCATTAGAGAGCTGTCATAAAGAATGGAACAGAAGGGGGCGGAAGGGATTTCAAAATTCACTGTAAAATTATGTTGCCCAAGGCAGAAAACAGAAACTGTTTACATAGGCCAAAAATGATTTGATGACCCAAGGGCTTCAAAATGAGCTCTATGGTTCAGAAACTTCTTCAAGAAAAGCTTTTGCACTATACAGTTGAACTTTCTTCCCACGTATCATGCTGTCAGTACCGTATTTATGGAACTGGTAGAACGTTTTAAGAAAGCAGGGTAGAACTGCGGATACCCCTGTATTAGAAACTGAGATGAGGAATTATATCAATGATAAAAAGAACTGCAGAAATAACGCTGGCAGTGTTTAAAACAATTGTAAATGTTGAAAACAAATCCAGAAACAAATAGCTACATGGTCCATCTTCATCATTTGAAGTAGTTTATTAGCCCAACATTTTCCATCCGATAATTTTGGTGAACCTGTCAAATCCCTTCCACCCCCCCCCTCTGTTCCATACTTTATGGCAGCTCCCTTACATATTTTACTCTATTTTCATTTGTTGCCTGCATCATGTTACTCGCAAAGCATTCAAGTAATCTCTAAACATTAGAAAAGCTTCTTTTGAAATGTTCACGACGGCACAGCTAGTGAACATGAAGATTATTGTGGAGCCTTTAAGAAACTCGTAAGAAATTCTAAATGCTGAATATCTTATAATTTTAAGAAACTTTCAGTACTGGCACAAATTTTTAGCTTTTTATACGAAAATACGTGTACCAAAGGTATCAGCACCAGGTACTATCGGTGCCAGTAGCCAGTTCCATCCATACCCCCATTCATGATGTTCCAGTCCTTTAAGCCCGCCGCACACGGAGAGGAAACTGCTCAACAAAGTGGCATGAATGTTTGTTTTTGCTCAGGAAAGTTCTCGCCGTGTGCGGATGATTTTCGCTGAGGAAATACTCATTTGTGTAACTGAGGAAAATATCTGTCGTGTTTGATAATTTCTGCCATTCGTGCCTAACTTCTCACCGTCTGCAGTGTCACTGAGAATTTTGCTCACTGCCCTGGGTGCACTCGTGTTCATGTTGCCATGGTATCGACAAAAGGTCACATGAGGAATGGACACAAATGAGTATTTCCTTAGCGAAAATCTTCCTCACATGACATTCATACCATTTTGCTGAGCATTTTCCTCTCCGTGTGCGGTGGGCTTTACGTGCAATTTCATGTGTATCACTTCCAAAGGTACTAGGTACCCACTCTAAGCGCCAGTACACAGGTTCATCCATACCCCCTGTAACCTTGAATTGCTTTGTGCAATGTCACGTTAAATGTAAGAGCACAGATTCAAGAATGGCACCATTGTGCGGTGACCTCACGTTCTTAGATTATCGGTTTCTACTTCTGACATCTGACCTCAGTCCACTGAGAACTTGTGCTTATCCGCCACGCGATCAAAAGCGAAAACGAAAACGAAATAAACATAAGAACGAAAGCAGATGAGGGAAATAAATTTTGGTGTTATACATTACCTTGTTTCGTTTTGAAAATCCTTCTCCAAATGTCTGTCAGATCGAGTTGATATGGTTGTTTACTGTTGTTTCCAAGATTGTGGGTAGAAAGTTGCAGAAGAGAAAGAGCAAAAGAATAATTGAACGTGAGAAAGTAGGTATTTTTGGATATGGTTTCTTGAACATCTGTCTGGCTTTTAGAGAAAATTGTATCATTGGTGATTCAAAACATCACACAAACCGTGACTGAATATCTTTATATAAGAGACTTGGATCAGAAAATAGTACTTAATTCCTTAATTTCTTAATTCTTAGTTAAAGTTTCTTAATTTCACATGAAAATTATCGCGTGCTAGTGCTGAAATTTCTGCTTGATCTGTTTCGTACTTTTTATCATAAAGAATTATGATGTACTTTCCAACACTGCTATGTTTCTTTGCAGATAAAAGACCACTCGGGGAGGAAAGGTCCTTTCTAAAATTCATAACTTTAAAGTTAATTTTACTCAAGAATAAGGATTCAACGACATGACATAGCCTTTTGAAATATCTTAGCTTTTTCAACGTTAGAGTGAAAGAGTTTCCTACTTTTGGCCATCATAGAACAAGTTTCTTATAAACCAGTTTCTTATATAAAAAACATGTACCAGGTGAGTGGAAAAGAAGTTTATGCGTTTGGCGGGCTAGGCCTGTGGAATAGAAAGTGTGACCAGTATTCCACGTTCTGTTCTGCTCAATCATTTATGGGGCGTTGAAGTTTACATAGTCAGTTTCAAAGAAAGGAGTTTTATTTCAACAGCAAGTAAATCATGGACCTGAATGGAATGTAAAATCCTCGTCCACAAACCTGTCGCTTACCACCATTTTCCTGATTTCTGGGCACGAATGAGGAGTGATTTTACCAAACAAAATTTTGTCATCTAAGTTGGCCTTTGACTGAAAGATAGACATTTTACTTTTGAATATTGATCGCATACTTTTTAAATTCCATAGCCTGCAAAACGCATAAACTCTTTTTTTACTCGCCCAGTATATCCAGGAAAGGCCTTGCCAAAGTGCGGCATGTTCCTTTTTTCTTGGCCTTGAAGTGATCAAATATTTCTTTTTGATTAGTAACGGCAAAAAATAACTCGATAGAAAAACCTTACCCTAAGCTTCAATTTTCTTTCTTGGGAGAGTCTGGTACCCAGGGTACCTAAGCTTATACTCTGTTGGCAACAGTGTCATCTTGTCTAAGAGCCAAAGTTATGGGCTTTTCGTTATCTCTCAAGTCTCACATGATAGTAAAGTGTGCACTAGTGACTAGTTTTTTACATGCATTACCCAATTAAAAGCAAGATGCACTTCAAGAATCTACTCTGGTAATCATCAATGCTTTTATGTAGCATGCTTCAAAACCAGGCAGCCCTGAAAAGAGCTAAAAAGAAATCTGTTCATTCTTAACCTTTTGTTTTTTGTTTTTCAATTTGTTTTGAGTGGGCCTGTCAAGATTTCTAGCTATTGAAAGCTAATTTAGGCCCACTGTGCATGCCGCATCTAGGCATGGGACCTCTAGTTTTAACGTCCCTTCCGAAGGACGACGAGGTGAGTTGTAAGGTCAGACCTCCGAGGTCACCCATCCGGAGTTTGACCAAACTTAACTCAGTCACCTGACGAAGACTGTATAAGCAACTCGGCCACTCACCCCGCAGAACCTAAACTTGCCCCAACAGTCTATTTGGTCAATCAAAAAAAATTGGAAAGGAGACTTATTACAGATGACGAAATAGACTTAGGGCAAGTCTATTCTTAACCCTATAGTGGTTCATCTATCTGATACGCCCTATTTTAGTTAGGGGGCAAAAACTCCCTACCTAGACCTTGGGGGCAGGCAAAAAAGCCCCCTATCCAACTCTTGACTGGTAATAGTTAGAACAAGAAAATTTGATGTGCTACTAGCATAAGGTACGTACTTTATGAAAATGCATACCTAAAACTAGCCATTGTCTTTGCTCACGTCTGCAGTTTTCTTTGTGTGATCAAGGTCGAGCAGTTAACCTGGACTCCATTCTCATTTGCCCTCCTGCTGACTGGCACCGCCATTGATTTCCAACGTGTTTATACATTAGCCGCCAACAGGCATTGAAGTCAACGTCTTGTTTTTTCGATATTTTGTTTTAACAGTATCTCTACTTTTTATACGCCATGCCTGCTTGAAGTTCTTCTGCCATTTCGTTGTATGCTGCATAATTAGCTAGCAAGTAAGGCCTCAGAATTTAGCTGTCTTGAAGACGTTGATAGAATTATCTATCATTCTCAGTTTAAAGGCGCAGGGTCACGTAACCGTAAACCGGCGCTCCCTGCCGTAAACAAACCTGTTATCTCTATGATCTAGCTATATTATTACCCACACGTGGCCATTGTGTTCCGCTCAGATTTTGGTGGATGGGGTGAATCCACAATAAAGTTACTTCTAAAAATCCACCAATATCTCTGCAATCCTACAACGTATGGGTGTTTGGTTTATTTCTCTAGAAAATTCAAGTGTCCATCTTCACAATAACACCCATATTTTGAGAAAATTAATGGAAAATCTCTGTGATATGGATAATCAAAAATCCTGAAAAATCATCGTTTCGAAAGAAGTTTGTTTACATTACGTGACCCTGCCCCTTTAATTTTCCTTGTCAAGGTCTTGCAATTTTTCGAATGCAAAACATCATTTTGACACACGCACCATATTAAAAATTAGGCTAGGCCTATGTTTCATCCAGCATGCCTTGCACGTGTCGTGTCGTCTCTTGGTTTGCCTTTGTTGCCGCCATTTTCATGGCCCATGAAAATGGCGACGAACAAAGGTAAGCCAAGAGACGACACGTGCAAGGAATGCTGGACGAAACAGACCCTTTAACCTTTGTGTAGATATTTACCCTTTATCTCTTCATATATCTATTAATTCATATACACCACCATTTGTTAGCAAACGATAAGTAAAATGTTTTGATTTTCACTTCCTCTTTTTCACTCGCTTTTTGATGTTATATCCAGGCAATCTTTCTATTTGGCCACTGTACCTGGCCTAATATTACCCTAATGTAACAAGCTACTCTGCTTATACTTTCAATGCAATCTTATCTTCATTCAACCTTCTTTCTCTTCATTGTTTTTCCATTGGCATTTACTTAACACCAAGGATTTTGTAAAGCATTCAAGGCCTTCCATGTTGGCAGCTATGTTTTCTGTAATAAATCCACACCCCGGGGGGGGGGGTACATGACTTGCAGATGGGGGGGTCTGCCGCCCGGTTTTCAGAAAGCTACCCTCTTCTAATTACCGACAGTTACCGTCATACCCACTTTTATAGTGAATTTTGGCGGACAGCTGCCCATTTTTGACAATTTTTGCCAATTTCTAGAAAGCCCACCCATGTTTATGGAATCTGCCGAAAAAGGGACCCTTGTTTAGATAATTTTGAACCCAAAAACCCACCCATATGGGTGGCACATACCCAGTTACCGGTACCCTCAACATCTTATGCTGCCCCCCCCCCCCCCCGGGATCCACACCTACAAATTAGAACAAAATTCGTTGATACAAATACGTTTCGTTGGAAGCGAAGTTTTTCTTCAGCATTTAATGGGCTTGTGGCATTTCTCCTTGGTGGTTTATTGATCTTGGCCGACAATACATTTACAACCAACTCGTCTTCAAATTGGGTTCAAATTCTAGCAACAGAAATCATATTCAAAACCAGTGAACAACAAAGGATCCAGCACTGAGCCTTTGCAGAACTCTTTGTAAGGTACCTGATACTTAGACACAAACTTTTTACATGGATGGAATTGAATATGATTATACTTCTTTGAAATTGACGAATGCCCACATTCACACTGATACAGATAGACCAGTTTTATCAAAACCAGATGAAATTTCAAGCATCCCTGCAGTTACTAACAGTCTACTAATGCACGTATCTGGTTGATTGGCTGTTAAAAACAATGAGATTCTATTGTACAAACAGGGCACCATTCCTACCTCAGTAGAAAACAGCAACTTGGAATGCAACAATAGGATTCTATTATATACTAGCCGATCAGCTGTGTTACTCTACTTGGGAAATAGAAAACCAAATGCCAAAACTGAAAGCGCATTGTCGGTGAAGATTCATCAAATATGTTTGCCATGCTTCCAAGCCAACAGAACGTGACCATCTTACGCACTTGCTAGTTTCTCTTTAGTTATTCTACGGAGATAATAGCTAATAACTCGATCAAGAGCTACACGTTTTTTTATAAGAAACTAGGATCAGGCCATAGTACTAAAAGTTTCTTAATTTAACAAGAAATTCTGTCCATTTTAGTACTAAAAGTTTCTTAATTGGTTTCTTATTTTTTGAATGCATGCATTGTCAATGTGATCGCTAACACTGCTGCAGACATGTTTCTTGATATTCAAAACAACAAAACATCATATAGGAATAAACAGTGTTCTGCTACGTTGAAAACACAAATGATTAGATAATATTTCCCAATAACAAAGGTTCAACGATCTATTTGCTATAAAATTCATGCTTTTAACTTTGAAAAGTTTCTTAGCACTTCTCAGACATAGTACTAGAGTTTCTTAAAATTTTGGCCATCTTAGTACTAGTTTCTTATAAACCAGTTTCTTATAAAAAGAATACGTGTACATAGGCAGGTCTAAATGTAACCTGTTGTATCTTTTGATTTCGACACACGCATGGATATTGTTTGGCTTGAAAGAATATCAAGTGTAGGCGTTTTCATTGGCCTGCTTATGGATTACGTCTCCTTAGCTCCGTTAACTCCTGTCGAAAGATTACCTCTTCTTATCTCCCTTATCTCTACCCTAAGATTACCTCTTCTTAGCTCCCTTAACTCTACACTAAAATTACCTCTTCTCAGCTCCCTTGACAAATTCTAATCGGAATAAAAACCGTTATAAGATAAAGTTTGCACAATAGCTCTTTGCCACATGTCGCCACAAAACAAATGGAAACAAATAATTCATAACTCATTTTTCATTTTCTTCGTAATACTAAACTATCCTTTGTTATGTAATCTCCTCATATTTTTTGTTTTTATTCCCAGTCTACAATTTTCTTTTCCAATTCTTTTTTCACTCACATTACACAATAGATAACACGATACAGAGTTATGACCTCAGGGAATCCTTTCAAGCCTTGTTTTGGTAGCTAATGTAAACTAATGTCTTATAAATTCAGAGAGTTAGTCGAGTAATTCTGATTTGTAACGGAGTTCACATGTCGCATAGTAGCTGCCTGATCAGTCGCTTCCAGCCTTGGTTCGTCAACTCTTTTAATGGATATTTCTTTCATAAATTTGATATTGTAATTGGTATTCATGAATTCAGCCCACGCCGTTCTTTGTGCTTCGCCGTTGATTAAAAGAGGATTACGCCGCTGGGCCACTGGATAGTTTCTTGGTTGGACTCATGATGGTGTCAGAAGTGATGATTTTTCCATCAACAATTTTTAGGTAAATTCTTTAAAAGTAACCATGAAAATTTTTTAACAATTGTTCTGAAATCCTGGAAAATCCAGATAATATTCTAGGGATTAATGCTAATCTTATTTTGAGGATACTGAGGACTGCCCCTTTTCAGTGGCGGCCTGGCCTTTTTCGTCAGGGGGGCCAGCAGCAAAATGGCGCCCCTTCAAATCAAACATCGTTATCAAGTCTCTGACTAGATTGGCAGCCCTTGCAATTTTCCCGATTTTCTTAATGGTACTCTTTGACACCTTGACCTGGTCCAGGGTTGAACGTAGACATTTAATTGACTGGGGCAAATGAGGGGGTCTGGGGGCCAAGCCCCCAGGAAAATTTTTCGTGACCATGCCCTTCAAACTCTTGGAAAACAAGGGCCTTGTCCTTTCAGACGTTTTCTGGTGCAGGAAGACCTTCCTTCGAACGTTGTATATTTTTTGTACTAAGAAACGATAATTTACTTCTGCAAGTATCTTCTCCGACCGTAGTTGTTTCATGGACACCTTAATCTTTTGGATAAAATTGGGTCTAACTCTCGGCCATGGCTTTTGCATCAGAGTCCAAGTTTACGATGTTGTTACGTAGGATCATTGGCAACAGAGTGAAAAGAATCATCGCTAATGTTTGGCACGATAGGAATAACCTGGATTTTATAGTCCTGTAATTTCCTAGGCCAGTTAAAAAAAGTTCTGACATGTCGGAGATATCCGAGCAAGTTTCTCCAACATTTCTCAACTCAGAATTTTTTACTTGGTTCTACAAGCTCTGCTGAAGAAGTCGGAGATATCTGATCTGCAAAAAATACGTAAGGCTCAGCTGCTTTTGTTGGCAAAAATACAGTAGCAGGCCTCACATCGAAATACCAATTCAAGGATCAAAATCATTTTGATCATAACGTACAAGTTCAAGTGTTTTAAAAAAATATAAACGCACAACATTCAGGTCACCAAAAATAGAGAATTTTCCGGCAATTCATAGCATATTTTTGCTTTGTTTTTCACATGTATCTTTTGTTGTCTCATGTATCCAGTTTTATCTTTTGTTGCATTACGACTTGAAATGTATTTAATCGTTCTCAAATTTTGGAGAGGATGCAAAACCTGGCTTTCTATAAAGCAAAATATAAAAGTAAAAATAGGCGATGGCTTACCAATGAAAAAAGAGACAGAAGTTTATTTTTTAGATGTAAGGCATGCCTTTCTTTCTTAAAGAAACTGAAATTGAATCTAAAATTTTCGCAGATAAGACATCTGCGACATCTAGCAGAGCACATGGGGCTAAATGAAAAAGTAGGGGGTCGAGAAATGTCAGAGAAACTTGCCCCGACATCTCCGAGTTTCCTACCTGACCTAAATTTCTCTATCCGCATGAAAGCTGTGGCTACTGGAATAACACTTTGTGTCAGCTTTACGAAACTTAGCATGGATTCGCAATGATTTGTCTGTGACAATGACTGATGCATTTGCATCAGATGCATCTGTATGGAATGCCCGTGTAACCTGCTACGTGGTGCTGGAAAAACGTGATCGAGCCATCAAACTTCATAAAGTTTTTGGCGCCCCTCGTAAACTTTGGCGCCCCTTCGAAAAAGTCCGCTGGGGGGGCCAGGCCGCCACTGGCTGAGCCTTTTGTTATACTGTTAACCAACCCTATTACTGTAGGGTCACACGGTGTAGCTCACATTCCTGAAGGGGGGGGGGGGATTTTTCCCCACAGTGAATAATGCCTCTAATTCAATAAATGTTTGGATAATTGCAAAGTTATTAATGAAATACGTCAAATGTAGTTGAAATATTAGTACTATGTGGACTTTATCTCATTTTTAACCACATTTTTCGCATGTTTTCAATGACGTCATGATTCAGTCACACATGACAAAAATGGCCGTAACTCCCGTAAAAACAGCTGCTGAGGCTAAATTTTTAGCTTATCTTAGTCCTCTTTCTATTAGCTTTCGAATGCTATACCACACAACGGAATTAAACAAAAATTTATTTTTCCAAAAATTGGGTCACATGAGTGATGACGTCATATTTATGTCACGTGTCAAAAAAATTTTTTCTTCTAACCATAATAATGAGGACCGATAAATTTGAGTCACATATCTATGAGGATTTAACAATAAAAAATTGCCTTTTACATCAAAACTTTAAAAGTTTTGAGGGTGGGGAAAAATTCCCTCCCCCCCCCCTACAGGAATAGGGTTAATGTTCAAAGCAGACAGATCAACCTCCGGGAAACCTATTGCCATGCGCCACAATCTCTTTGTTTCTTTGCTAATTTGTGTTTGGATTGTGGTTGGATTCTCCGCGCACATTCTTTCACAAACATGCTTTCTGCCCATAATCACATGTTTCATATTTGGGGGATAACCGTTTGCTTGAACATTAATGATTTGTATCCCCAACAAAATCCCAAAGGATGCATGCACTTCCTTTGCGTATTGTTATGCGCAAATCAGACCTGTGAAAGAGATGGAAACCAAAAAAGGAAAGAAACGGGAAGGGAAAGTAAAAGAGAATGGAAAAAATAGCGGAAAAAGAAACTGAAGGCAAGGATGGAAAAGAAACACAAAAGTGAACGGGAAAGAGGGAATAAGATGAGAAAGATGGAAATAAAAAGGAAAAACTAAAATCAATGGAGAGGTACCAGATTTCCCAGAAAAAAGTACACTTGTTTGAAAAATCTCCAACATTTTGTCATAGGGACAATCTTCAAAAATTATTATTGGAAAGTAGATCAAACACCACATCATTTTTTCAGAAAAAGCTGATATTTTGATTTGTATTCGAATTAATGCATTTAGCTCTTTTCAGGATTCTTACCTTTTGCCTTGGTTTACACTGAAGCGAGCGCATTTTCATTGCAGCCATTTCAATTCTTTTTGGCAAAATAGAAAATTAAGCTATAATTGTTGGGTTGAACTTCGAAATCGATCAAAAATGCTGAAAGTCTCTGATGGGAAATTCCTATCGTTATGAAGGGTTGTTTGATGATGTTTGATTCTTTAGGTATCAATGTTTTATCGAGATGCTTGATCACGATGCAACATTTTCTCCAAAAGTTTTTCGTCAACAATTTTTCCCCAACAATTTTTGTGCTAAACGTAAATTCTGTTTGGGTTTTCAGTTTCAGTTCCTGAATAGAAACAGCGAAACAAAATAAATTCATGGAAGGAATCACCCAAATTAGAAGCTCTCTCAATAGGTGAACTAATTCAGGAGTGAGATTGATTCAGGAGAATTCTTTTGCGAGGGATTTAGTAGCTTTGCAATGAATCAATCATCATTAATCCTTTTTGGGGAGACGAAGTACTGACCCCTTTGTTTTCACAGATTGTGTTTCAGCTTTGTTGATAGCGAATCAACAAGGGCAGATTTTGTAATACAATAGCATCAGTTGCTTTGATTCACACCTCAATTCAAAGCGATTAGCGAATGCAGACAAAAGAAATTCTTTCAACCAGAAATTCAAAACAAACATAGCCGCAAAGTTGCCTTGAAAACAGTTTGGCAAACTCTCACTTGATGCGGGCGAAGGGAGGTTTTTAAGACAAATTATTTGCTTGTAACGAAAGAAGAAGGGTAAATCTAAAGTTTTGTCTGGCGGATTTTTCCTATTTGATTTAGGATCCGAGTAGTAACTGATAAACTTTGAGCGCTAAATATCCAAGAATTTCAATGCCTTCTGCTCAGCTTCTAAATCATGCAAACAAAACATCCGCGGGGCAGAACTTCAGATTTACTCATCTTCTTTTGT
Source organism: Aurelia sp. 3 sensu Dawson et al. (2005) (assembly GCA_964020215.1). Lineage (NCBI taxonomy): Eukaryota > Metazoa > Cnidaria > Scyphozoa > Semaeostomeae > Ulmaridae > Aurelia > Aurelia sp. 3 sensu Dawson et al. (2005). The sequence goes on from OZ026585.1 coordinate 15,610,208, forward strand.
TATAAGCACATAACTTCTCTTAAAAATCTCCCTTCGCCTGCACCAGCCGAGAGTTTGACGGACTGGTTTCAGGGCAACTTTGCGGCTTTGTTTGTTTTGAATTACTCGCTGAGAGAATTTCTTTTGTCTGCATTGGTTAATCGCTTTGAATCGAGGTGTGAACCAAAGCAACTGATCCCATTGTATTACAAAATCTGCCCTTGTTTAGCAAATTAACGCTGGGGCTCGCACTATCATGCGCATCGGTGCAATCGTATCGTGCTCTTGTTCTCAAAGGCCAAGCTTTTTTGCATATTATGTCGTTGAAGTAAACTGTTAGTGCGCATGCAACCAGGAGCCCTTTCTGGGGGATCCCTTGAGGTTTGCAACTTTGCTTGTTCATATCCATAACATCGTACGTGTATAGCATAAGCAAACTTGTTGGCTCAACCAAGTCAATGTGGGCGTAACGCTCGGAAGCTCTTTCATTCAGAGCTCTTTTCGTGTGTTTTGCTCAGAAATGTTCTAATGCGTTACTTATAGTGAATGACCTGATTTAGAAGATGGAGGCTCGTAAGTCTGTACAGCCGCATAAGCATTAGTAAATGGATTCTCTTCATAGAATTTCAAATACTTTTGGAATTTGGAATATGGATATGCAAATACAATCCTTTCTATTGAAAGATAAAGTGCACGCTTCGCTCGCGCTTTGAGTTGACTGCCTCCTGCAGAGGGCTGACTTGTAAAGTTGAAGCTTGACGGTGAATATCTGACAATTTTGTTCAATCACTGCGACCCGCAAAAATCTGCTCACTAACAAGGTAAACACATAAACGCATTTAAATTTAGAAATCCCTCAAAGTCATTTCTGCATATACTCACTTTGGAACTTTGTGATAACTTTCATTAAGAATTGCATAACTCTACATCTTCATATCGGTAATTTCGTAAGCAGAAGACTTGAAAAACTACGAGTCAAATGTTGAATTTGCAAGACTGTCAAATAACCAAAGAGAAAGCCTTTGCAATTATGAGGCCTCCAAAGGGGGGGTCGCTGGAGCCCTGGAGCCCATCATTTTGAAAGCTTGGAGCCCTGGAGCCCAGACATTTCCCTTGGCAATTTTCACGAATTTCAAGAAACAGAGCCCCTGGAGCCCAGAAGAGCATGCAATGGAGCCCTGGAGCACAGCAATTTTGTCTTTTGGAGCCCGGAGCCCATTAAAATACGCCGTGGAGACTCGGAGCCCGAGATCCCTTAGGGGGCCTCAATTATGGCAATGAGGTGTTGCAAGCAATCTGAACATCGAAACATTGAACAGCGATGAAGATATATAGTTGTCGACCCTCTTCTTTCATCGTACACTTCATATACTATGCATAGGTGGACTTGCAACAAGTCTCTCTCGCGGCAAAAACGGGAGAAGGAAAAAAGCGAGAGAGACTTGTAATACTTGGGATGCTCATTAACATTCATGAGCTATCGAGCCTACTTCCATTTTCAAAATGACGGGGTTGTTGTCAACTGTTTCATCGAAGCTTGAGTTGGCCATTGTCAAAGAACATCGAAGAGCCTCGCTCCATTGTATCTTTGTCCTTTCTAAGAATATGATTGAATATTGGTTTTTTGTTAAAGGATGCCGACTGGACAGAATCCTGTCCAGCCAACGACCCAGGCTACCAAGTATTACAAGTCTCTCTCGCTTTCATTCCTTCTACCGTTTTTGTCGCGAGAGAGACTTGTAGCAAGTCCATGCATAGGTAACATAATGTGCATGGTTTGTATGCTTCACGCCCATGGCGTTCAGGAGAAAGTTACTGCAATAATTTAATCAATTTTTGCAGCCAAAATTTGAATGTTTTGTATCAGTGCCTACAAACAAGCTGGTAACTAAAAATTCAGTTTGAGTTTAGAGTGAAGAGTAAAGGTCACTGGGACTACAGTATAGCGGCTTTCTTTGGTTTGATCAATTGTAATTTTCATAACACGGAAAACGGATTCGATAACTATCTCCCATGGTGTCAGAAGGCAACAACCTCGTTTCCAGGGTGTTCTTACGTCATACGCTGATCACGAATCCGAATGAGCACCCTGGTACATTTCACAATTATATACTAGTATGAGCGGGAGGTGGGTGGGTTGTAGCGATTACTAGGATTCAACGTAGTTGGTCTAATTGGTACTAAAGGAATTGCGGAGTTTGCGCTTAAATAGGGCCAGATATTTCAGAGTAATATGATGAGTGCCCGTTGACCGAAGCGCCATCACCACGTTAAAAAGCACAGGGAAACAAGAGACGCTAGGTCTTAAGTCTGGCAATATATCGATACATTTTCATTTAAAAGGTTCTGGCGTTAGAGCTTCCATCACATATATGCACATTCGAAACTTCTACGAATGTGTCAAGATACCGTGCGGTACGTTCTTTTAGAAAAGCTCAACCCTATTGTGGTTGGGCTATTTGATAGTCCTATTTTGGTTGCGTGGGGCAAAAAAGCCCCCCTACCTAACTCTTTACTGGTAATAGGTAGAGCTACCAAATTTGTTGTGCTAAAAGCCTCAGGCATGTACTCTCTGCAAATAGAAAAATTAAGCTAAAAATAGCCATCAGTTTTGCTCACGTCAGCACTTTCCTTTGTGTGGTCAAGAAAAGTGGCAAAATTGGCCAAAATCAGAAAAATCGCGATAAAATTAAATTTGGAGCACGCTTTCCATTCAAACATGATACTTGTGATAGAATGCATCAAATAACACTACATTACAAAAGAAATTCGCAAAATATTCCCCTTCTACTCCTTTTTTCGCGATAATTGTGATTTGAGAATTTGTGATTTTTCCTGGGTCAGTCCCAGAAATTATCTCCCGCCCCCTCAATCTTCAAAATATTTCAGTGAAACTTTTTGAGAAGTTGCAAAATAAGTGGTTGCAAAAAGTCAAACTTCATTTAGGTAATTGACAAATGAACTCAAAAAGAAACATTTATTACACGTTTGATAATGGAACTTTGCTGCCCGCCATATGATCTTGAAATTGACTAGGTCTTGGCCTTGCAACGTCAAATGCTTCGAATGATAGCCCCCCGTTTTGAAGAGGATCTCCCCATATGCGATGGCTTTGAAAAGTTACATAACTTATTCTTGTTTGTGAAAACTGACTTGAAGAAACCGCAAAAGCCACGACCTCAGTTCAGCTTTATCTAATCTTGAGGTTTTCCGCACTTCTTTCCATCATCTTAGTCTAACTAAGTAGACTAAGTTTACCTCTTGTGTTCCAAAAGAGTTGAGGAAGGAGGCCTGTACTACGACTTTCTTCATAAAGCTATGTGTATGCAGTCTCCCTAATGTCAACACCTGCTCCATCTGCCATTCCTTGGCATCGCGTGGCTTCGCCATTAATGAAGGGACTGGGAGCGAGTGGTTTTTGGCGGGAATTCAAAAGGCTTATCGCGGCACATCAAGCATCAATTTTGCCATTTAAGTTTGAAGGATGACAACATTGAGGAAGGGGCCTAGATGATACCGGAAGGAATACACCCATATTCTTCTGCACTGCACGTACCTATATTTTCTTTTCGTTCTACATCTTCAATCGTGCGACTATTTTTTTGTGCGCAAAACTTCATTTTGGCGTCTGGCATTTGTATATCACTGTACAAAAATAGGGGCCAGTGCTACAAAACTCAAAGCCATATTTCTCATAGAAAATGAGTGAAAACGGAGAATTTCCCGAATTCCAGTGAAATCACATTTGCTGTTAGATATTGGAGTGTAAAGAATGTTTAAAAACGAAGAGTACAGTTTAATGGAGGCACATTTTGATGAAATCATTACTCCATTGGGTCTGCACAACTAAATCTTAATGAAAGATGTTAAGAGAAAAGAAAACTTTACATATCTTTTGCAATATACTGTTTCTAAGGTTATTTTATGTATTAAAAGCTACATTGACCTTTATGTATGATGTCATAAGGTTAAGTGTAGGTAAAGTGCAGGGGGCTGTCCAATAGAAATTCCCCTTCTTTACTAACATTAGCCGAATTGCAGGGCACAGGTGTAATTCGGAGAGTGATTGCCAAGGGGAATTACCATCTTGGTTATGAATATGAAAACTGAAAATATTCAGCTTGAGGTCAAGCCTTGCCATAGAAATAGTTGCTTTTCAAGTTCAAAGAGAAAGAACTTTTACAGCTTAGAGATTCCCCACACAAGTCTTTAAAAGCCTAACGTAGCCCCCGTTTTCTATCGTATTTTTGCGCGGGAAATTCAAATTTAGGAAACATCTCCTTTCCATGCTAATCGAAGGCTTTCTTAAGTTACATAACTTTTCCATCGCTTCAGTTATTTTCATGAGAATCAGTTATTTCTCAAAAGGTAGATACGAATTTATATACTTGTTATTCGTTACAACGTTGCCTTACCGAAATTTAATATTTGGATCTGAGAAAGACGTGATTTGAAGAAAATGGAGTTGAAAGGAAGACGGAGATAGAAAGATCTTGCCTGTGCATCAGACATGTGCCGAAGTAATCGACTCTCGTGAAATAGACTCGTGAGTATTATTGTTGCAAAATGTACCTGCTGACCTTGAATGCGCTCAGGAAATGGCTTGTGAGATTCCCATTTGCTCACCGAATATAAGTATTTCTTGGATTAAGTGGATAATAGGAAGTGGTGTTCAATATTGGATTCAATGATGCAATAGAATTTATTTCAAATGTCTAGCCACTCGACAGGGGTAGTATTCAGTATTCTTGCCCCATAGAGTGCACTCCATGCACTTAGGCCCAAAGGTCTTTGGCGTTGAAATTTGCTTTGAAAAGAAAACTTCTCTTGGTACTGGCGTAAAAATTGGGTAAAGACAATAGAAATTAAATGAGATTTGATTACATTGGATACAGCCATAATTTGCCATAATTTCTTGGCGTTAAATACTTCCTTCAACGTAGTCTTTGGAATGGAGTGTGCATTAATCATTGTGCATGTCCTGCCCATGTCCTGCCACTATCGGCCACTATGTATCAGCGAGGCTGCTCATGCTGCTCGTATCAAATTCCACAGTTGCTGGACCTTTGTCGTCACTGTACCGTCCAGTTGCGACTGGATGCTGCAAAAAACTGATGAACATCTATGATGTAGAAGGGCTAGAACTATTGTATTGCAGGGTTTGGTTCGGTGTGGAACTTGGTGTGGATGTGTTCCTCGTTTATTTCAGGCCAGATGGCCTTGAGTCTTCTTACGCCAAGAACGGTACAGTGTTTTTTAATTCATATCAGTTTTAATTTTTCATGGATATGAACAAATTATTCTACACAAATTTACATTTAAGGAAATAACGTGGGCTGTATGGCGCAGTCCACACCTCTGATAAAGACGTTTCAAAGCAAGAAAAGATATTTTCTTCTTGTTCGCCTTTAATGCTATTTCAGTACCTCAGTTGAGTAGTTACAAATCAAATCCATCCGAAAAAATCTGTTCAGAGAGACCAGCTCTTCATAGCAGCACTGAATGACGTTGAGAAAAAACTTCTTTTGGGGATATCTTGGCCCGCTTCTAAGGGGGACTCTCGCTGTGATGGTTGAAATGTTACAGAATTCTCAGTTCAAAATACAAATCCTTCGAATGTTGGTAATGTTCTATCCATTCCTAAAGTTAAAACAACAAATTATGGTATAAAATCAATTAGCTTTTTAGGTCCAAAGATCTGGAATTCTCTTCCAAATGAAATAAAGTCATCCAGAAATGCAAATCAGTTCAAAACTCTCATAAAAGGCTGGTTTTTCGAAAATAAATGTGCATGCAGCATTTGCAGTCAATAGGTTCCATAATGCAATCTCTAAAATTGCTTTATGTTAGTGTGTATTAGTGCTAGCCTGCTAGCACTATCGTAAAACTAACATTAAAAAAGGTATTATTATAATTATCATTATTAATGTTTAACTCAAACTTTCTATTATGCAGCATTTTTTGCTCATCAAAAGGTTTATTTCATTCTCGGGGAGGGGGGTATCTTAGTACTGTTCTTGGTACGGGGACATGCCACTTTTTTGGGGTTACTTTTTTCAAACCATTGCAGAATTATCGGTATCATTTTCACAATTTTGTGACATTTCACGGAATTATGGGTGTCCTTTCCTTTTCAGGGGATTTTCCATAATTTCCGGAATTATGGCCCAGATACCTATTCAATTTGTTGAATTATGGCCCTAAAATCCACCAGGATTCATGGAATTATGGGTACCGATTTTTTGGGCAAAATGGCACGTCCCCTTCACATAATAGGTTGGGTTACCCCCCCCCCCCGAGATTTAATTCGTTTTTCATTTATGTATTCAAATGCAAATACACCAACTCCATATGAGATATGGCAGCAATACAAAAGAAGCTGTTATCATTACTGAATAATAACTAACAGTAACCAGGCTTTTCACGAAGTCAATTGACCACCATCATCGTCATCATTTGAAATATTTATACAGATTGATTCAGAATTATAGTGGTGGTTATCAGAGTTTAATTGAAAGAAAAATTGTCGCCGAATACGGAATTCTAGCAATTCCTTGACGGATTGATGGGATTCTCCATCCTTAGCGGACGTGGATTTTCTCGGAAATGATATGCGGAATACGGAATTTTCATGTGGGTCTTCAAACTGTCCTGTTAAAAATCTAAGCTACAAAATGAAACTAGTTACAAAATCATACATTTAAAAGTGCCACTAAGACTGCGTTCACACGATACCGGCACATTTTGAAAACGGTGAAAAATTCGACGGACAGGCTTCCCGTTCACACGAAAACGGCACATTTTTTGCCGGCAGATTTTGAAAACGGTAGATTTTGAAAACGGAACCGTAACCGGCATAAATTTGAAACAGCATCGTTTAAACACTCAACAAAGATGAAAACAGAACATTTTTCGACACTTTTGGATTGAGACAGGTCTATTCTTAGGGTGTAGGTACTATTCTTTGGCATCAAATCCTGCAACGAGTTTTTATCGTCAAATTTCCTACCGTTTTCAAATTGTTCCGGCATCGTGTGAACGCTAGCTCAAATTTTGCTACCGTCACTTTTTTCATCGTTTTCAAAATGTGCCGGCATCGTGTGAACGCAGTCTAATTCTTACAAAATAAAATGGATGAAGTAAAATGCCGGATGAATAAAAAAGATTACACTTTTGGCAGTCTGCTGAATAATAATCCTCTGGCCGATATTCGAAACAAAAATGCTGATCTATCAGTCAAACGCTAACTTACATGAGAAACTTTGGTTTGTAAAATCACTAAAAAGGCACTCGAAAAATTTTGAAAAATATCTGTAATGGGTATGCATGGGAATCGAGAATTCCACGTTCCATTCTAGTCCATGATTTATTTGGCATTAGAATCTAAATTCAATGCAAGTGTCACTTTTTTAAATAGAATTTTAATTTCAATAGCGAGTAAATCATAGACCAGAATGAAACGTGGAATTCTTATCTCTGTACTTCTAATTTTGTAAGGCAGCAAGAAAAATCACAAAATACCTTGATCTTTCGGTTAAAGTGAAGATGAAGGTGAAGTTGCGGTTTTTAGCTCCAAGCGCTGGGATCGCAGAAGTGGCTATAAGCGCTAATCGAGTCCGCGACCCCTTGTCATGACGCTCAAGTGGTGGGGTCCTATCGGTTATCGAACCCATTTCGCCTGACTGTTCTCACAACACCTTTAACTCTCGGCTTTTAACTGGAATTTGAATCATTCAAATCTGTGATGTACTCTTGGTGCGATGAACTTTCAAAACTGGAAACTTTTACTGGCTCACCCGGTGGATTAACATTTTACTTTTGAATGTCTACCTAATACTTTTAATGTAATGTTTAATCATAATTATCAATATTGGATATAATTAGGTAGCACGTGCAGATTAGAGTAGACAGTCGTACACACCCTCAAGATGTCGGCCACTATTTGTACCATTTAAATCGTCTTAGGACAGTACACCAAACACGTATTTTTTTCAACTCACCGGGTACAGTGGAATGATAGGGAGCGGTCATAAAGTATCTGCTATATGGGGGTGGATGATTTTCCAAAAATCTAGCAAAAAAATTAATGGCCCCATCCTAGATACCTATTCACTTATTTATGGCCCAATAGCAAGAACTAGGATATTTTTCATGACCCCATAAAATAATTTAGCTTTTAGAATGTTAGCCTGTTAGAATGTTAGCTTTCCTTTCGTTTCAAAGGGGTCTGGAACACAGGCTATTAGAATGTAGGCTCGATGAGTTTATAGGCAGTGTAATTCCAGAATTATAACTTAATAATAAAGTACTGGTTAGCCACTGAACTAAACAAGAGTAGGAGAAGAAAAGAAATGAACAGAAAAGCAAGTGTCAAGAGGAAAAGTAACAGAATAATTTTTTGTAGCATTTGCAGCCTTTGCCAAAACTTTTATGGCCCCATAAAATACATCTGATTATTTTTCATAGCCCCAAAAAGTCATGGCAGAATTTTTCATGGCCCATCCAAATATCATCCACCCCCATATAACAGATACTTTATGACTGCTCCCATACGCAGTATGAATTTTTACGGCAGATGCTTGTATACCTTGGGTACCAGAGCCTCAAAAAAAAAAATAAATAAAAGAAGAAAGAAAACTTTTTCATTTTTCTTTCTTCTTTTATTATGTTTTTGAGGCTCTGATACCCAGGGTATTGCCTGTACTGCTGCTTTTCCTATGTGCATTACCTGCCAAAGTAGACTTAAGTCAAACAACACCTACTAAGGGTAGCAACAAACCTATTTCTGTCACAATTTGCGATCCTATGTGAAACTCAGTAGTTTACTGGAAACGCCGGGGGGTACTTGGCCTAAATTTGTATGGGGATGTGCCCACGAAAAACTTTTTTACCCGGCTCCAGAATCTTTGCCTTCAAACGATCTAGAAAAATTGGAGAAAAGCATACTCCAAAAACACAAAAATTGGACTAAATAATAACCCAATCTAACGAAATTTCCCCTTTTGAAATGTTTTGACAACCAACTGCAGAGAAATTGCATTCTTTTGATCCCGTTTGAAGAAAAAATAGGCGAAAACGTACCGTGGGTACCAGAGCGAAAGCGATACCCTGAAAAACAGCACATCCCCATCAGACAAATGTACTAAGTACCCCCCCCCCCCCAGGCTGGAAACCAAACTTCAAAGTCATCTTGCATTAAGTTAGCTGTAATTAGAGTTATTGTCATTTTATCTAGCCGGCTGCAAATTAAGGTTGTGATGGTTTTGGTGGTGTAGGCGATGGAGGAGATTTTTTTTAAGTAAACTGATCAGAAACGACCTTGGATTGGCACTGTATTTTGAATATCAACCAGGGCAGTGCAACATCTGCGTACGTAACCAAGAGCAACGGGGAAGACTTGAAAATCCAGGTGAAGATAATTGCGCGTGGTGAAGGATCCTTCTGACAGGAGCACAGATGTTTAAATCTGATCTCCAGTCAGTGGAATTTTCCGAGCGGGCGGAATTCTTAACTGTCTAAAAGGCCGCTCGGCCGTAACATTCTGTTCATTTTCAAAGCGACATTTGCACTCGCAAACTCGCATTCAATAGAATATCTGCCCTCTCCGAAATTCCAAAGACTGGAAGTCAGCCCTGAAACGTCCGCTCTCTGCGCATGTTTTTTTGTTTATTGCTTAATTACCGCTAGTTGAAGTTGCCGAAGCTCCTATCCTTTACTTTTATGTCATTTTTGATGGAACAAAGGAATAAAGTCTTTTGCTTCCAATTTGAATCAAAACACGGAAATAAGGCAGTGGAAAGTGTTGTCTCCTCCAGTTCTTTAATTTAGGTCTAATTCAGACAGAATCATGCTTTCTCGAGTTACCAGGTTTTCCTCACACGGCTTTTTTGAAATGATAAAGGAGCCCAATAAAACCACAAAATCGTAAAGAGATCCTTGAAAAAATCTGGCAAAAAAATTCACTAAGACAGAGACTGGCGGGAATGGCTTCATTGATATTACAGTGAAATTACAAGAATACCAAAATAATGCTAAAAATCATGCTAAATGTTTCATGTTTAAAACTTTTGACATAAGTCACACCTCTACCAGAATTTAGGGCAAGATGCAAGCATAAATCGACAATTTTTTACTTCTAGTTAATTCCATAAATTGGTGCAAATTATAAGCAAAGTATGAAAAGTCCATATTAATCTCCCCCGCTGTTGATTTATTCAAAATTTTAGATTGAATTTCAATCTCTCAAGACGGTAAACACGAGTGATTGAAACTTGGTTGCCTTTCGGTGTGAAAACCCCCAAGAGAGTTGAGGCTGTGCACAAGGTCAAATGGATGTAGCTGCAGAATGATTGGGCCATCTTGTATCGCATCTGTTTACGTAATCTGTGCAACGCTCAGCTCTCTAACCAACTCAAAGAGCTCACCTATTTTCAAGCAAAAAATACTTAATACTTTTCATTAGTTCTGACTCTTTTAATTCACCATAAAGATTAAAATCGATAGATTAAACAGCAGTAGATAGTCAGATGGATACGAAGACAGCTATAAAAGCTGGTAATGAATGCTGGCTTCTCTTATCAGCTTCTACGGTGATTGATAATGGTTGATAAGATAAGTGGATAGTGTATGGAAATCTGGTAAGACTTGTGCAATTGCTCTCTTCTCTATTGCGCTTACTTTTGTGTTACTGTTTGAAGGCATTGTGGATGATTGTCGCTCTAGATCCCTTGAATTGTCGCGCCAAAGCATCGCACTAAACCTCTTTAGGAGGGTCTGATTTCTTTTATCATGTACATATTTATTGTAAATTTTTAATTGAATGTTTTAAAAATGGTAAATTTTGTAAAACGGGCCAAAATTAGCTGTAATTCAGTCATTTTCTGTAACGTAGGTATGTAAAATGAATTATTGAGTAAACGTTTTCAGAAATACAATTCAGCCCATAGTTTCAACGGTTTTGTGGCTTTTTTGAAGATATCACTTTTAGTGCTAAAAGTTTCTTGATTTCTTTCATGTTTCTGGGCCAGTAGAATAGGTTTTCAAAGCTGAATTCACGCTTGCCGCATGTTTCTTGCCGCTCTCTAAACATGGTTTGCGAACCCAAATGTGAACGAAGTTTGCAACTGTCACATATGGAATTCGGAAATCCGTCCCATATCAGATGTCAAACGAAAGTATCTGAGATTGAAAGCAATGGGCTCTTGTTCGAGTAATTTTGCATTTTCACAAATCTTCATACTGTGGTTATATAAGACAAAATCTAGCGAGAAATGTTGTGCGAATTCTAAAATCAAAATCTTTTCTATTTCAGGGAACATTACAAAGATATGGAAGTTTGCGGTAGTCGTAAGAGGTAAGCATTTTTGCGACTCTTGACTTCCATGTTTATAAAACAAGGGCAAATTTTGTAATACAATAGCATCAGTCGCTTTGGTTCACACCTCAATTCAAAGCGATTAGCGAGTGCAGACAAAAGGAATTGTCTCAAACAGAAATTCAAAAGAAACTAAGCCGCAAAGTTGCCGTGAAACCAGTACGGCAAACTCTCGTTTGATGCGGGCGAAGGGAGGTTTTTAAGAGAAGGTATGTGCTTAAAACGAAAGAAGAAGGGTGAATCTAAAGTTCTGTATCGCGGATTTTGTTTATTTGATTCAGGAGCCGAGGATTGACTGCGTACATCTGAGCAATAAATATGCAAAAATGTAATACCGTCTGCTCGGTTTCTGAATCAAATAACCAAAATCCGCGAGACAGAACTTTAGATTTACCCTTCTTCTTTCGTTATACGTGCATACCTTCTCTTAAGAACCTCCCTTCGCCTGCACCAAACCATAGTTCGCCGTACTGGTTTCAGGGCAACTTTGCGGCTTCGTTTGTTTTGAATTTCTGCTTGAAAGAATTTCTTTTGTCTGCACACAGGAGGCCCAATCGCGTATATTGTGAGGCCTAGCTTTAACTGAGGCAATTTATGCTGTGTTGTTTTCCTAACTGCAAAATAAGTAGCACTACTTGTTCTTTAAATTGAAGTGAAATGAACTTCATACCATTGAATGGTTGACTGTTTATCTCTGTGTCTTCCTTCTTGCTACAGTATCGGTCCTGTTGCTGTTGTTGTACTGCAATGACGCAACATTATTGCCTGTGTTTGTTGCGTTGTATCCTATGTATTATAATAGTAGCAAGGAATGCAGCTTTATTTACCTGCAAAAATCTAACAACAGTTTTGTCCTCACTCTATCTTGGCGAATTTTGCATCAAACGCCCAGTTCTTTGCATCAAAATGTTCTCCAGCTTTTAAACTTTGTATTCGATGCATTTGTTCTCACTTTCCTCCATGAAATGATGTGAAACAAACGTGAAATCAAACATATCTCCACGGCGGTTTGAAATCTACCGAAGCTCGACCTCCGCAACATGCCCAGGTAAAAGAGCGCCGACGTTCGATATTCGTCAGATTTTCGGTTAAAATCTTGAAGGTGATCCCCCGGATTTGGTAGCGCCTTGTTGCGTAACAGCATAACTGCTAATGTAAACAAAAGAAAACGCAGCATCAAACATGCATCTTGAAAAATCAAACATGCCTCTTGAAATGATAAACGAGAAGATTACTTGCTGTTTTTATAAGCAGATTTATAGTATGTATAGGTTGCCAACTTTAAATAAAGTGGCAATAATAAATTCTTTTGCAGGGAAGGAGAAAGCTGTAATTATTTAGAAAGCAAACGAACAAAAAGTTTTGATGATCAAGATTCAGAATCGACCAGTGGGGAAAATGGCTCTAGCACTAAAAGCTCATCACATGATTCTGGATTTCGTGAGAATGGCACCGGTAGTAGCAGCAGTGGAGGTATGTGCATTTTTGGTATTGTTTCATCTTTTGACCAGCCCACGAGTGGTAGCCTGCGTGCATCACCTGCTGTTTCTGTTGAGTTTAAATTTCCCGTTGAATTGAATTCATTTTCTGACTTCAGTAGAAATTCAATTGTCTACTATTCAATTCAAGTCCTACTGGCGTCAGAAAATTAATTCAATTCAACGGGAAATTTCAACTCAACGAAACAGTAGGGGATGCACGCAGGTTAACGAGTAGACACATTATCCAAAAGAAGAAAAGGGCTATAAACAAAAAGCGAATGCCCACTATGGCCGCCCAAATTATCAGCCCAAAAATATTCTAACCCTTAAATGACGGGCTTTACTTTGAGTTTACCCTGGGTACCATTTGTTTGGCTCTGGTACCCAGGGTACTGTGAGTTCATAAAAGAGCCCATTTTTGATGAAATTCAAGTGAACTGAGGCAGGTACAATCTCTTATTCAAATTTGCCTTCAGGTATGATTATGCATCATTTGCAGGTGCAGCTCATTGCTGTCCCAAATTACCCCATCTGGGATAATTTGGAACAGCATCATTTATACACAAATATATATCAGCAACAACATGAATTTAAGGAAGGTTTTTCTCAATATCAACTATTTGCCACTCGAATGTTTATAAAAAGCTTAATTAATCCTGAATTAATCAAATAGGCAGTGAAACAGTTATACCAAAAAATGGCAAAACTGTCTCAAATTGCCCCGGTTTACCCTGATTCAAGCCCCTCAAGAACGAGCATTTGGAAGATCAGGTTTACTTAATTATGTTTATATCCTTAGTATTAGATTTGTAAGGTTGTAATTTTACTGAAGGGATTTACTGAAGCCTTTATGAATAAATTTAGCTCAAAGACCTGTGTGAAATATGATTGGACCGTGCTTTGATTTGATCTGTAAATTTGAAAGATTCTGACAACTTCTTTTCTGGACATTGTTTTATGTTGAATTTCCCTGTAAATTAACTATTAGCCTCATGATTGTACTTTTAACATATTCTTTACAATTTTAATTTGTGGACCAAGCTGTAAACAAGCATTTGCTTAGCCTTATATCCGCTGTAAAGATTTACAACATACATACATACATACATACATACATACATACATACATACATACATACAATACATACAAGGGATAAACAAGGGCAGATTTTGTGATACAATAACATCAGTCGCTTTGGTTCACACCTTAATTCAAAGCGATTAGCGAATGCAGACAAAAGAAATTCTCTCAAGCAGAAATTCAAAACAAATGAAGCCGCAAAGTTGCCTGAAACCAGTACGGCAAACTCTCATTTGGTGTGGGCGAAGGGAGGTTTTTAAGAGAAGGTATGTGCTTATAACGACAGAAGAAGGGTAAATCTAAAGTTCTGTCTCGCGGATTTTGTTTATTTGATTCAGAAACCGAGCAGAGGGAATTACAATTTTTGCATATTTGTTGCTCAGATGTACGCAGTCACTCCTCAGCTCCTGAATCAAATGATCAAAATCCGCGAGGCGGAACTTTAGATTTACCCTTCTTCTGTCGGTATAAGCACATACCTTCTCTTAAAAACCTCCCTTCGCCCGCACCAAACGAGAGTTTGCCTTACTGGTTTCAGGGCAACTTTGCGGCTTCGTTTGTTTTGAAATTCTGCTTGAGAGAATTTCTTTTGTCTGCATTCGCTAATCGCTTTGAATTGAGGTGTGAACCAAAGCGACTGATGCTATTGTATTACAAAATCTGCCCTTGTTCAAGGGATATCGTTGTAAAGAATTGTACATATCACGTGGTATGTAAGCTGAAGCTATCAGCCGTGTTGATGATCGCTGATTGCTCGAAAACTAGCACGAGGAGTTGCCAAGTACGAAAGAATGAAACCACGACAAGCACGTGTGATTTTATCTCTAATAACTGGATTCTCAAAATCTGATTAGAGAGTTTACATCGGTTTGCAAGGACGCTTCTAGGGCTCATTTTTTCATGCAATGTTTCGAGTCAGAATAACCGTTGAAATAATTCCAAGCTACATGCCGGTTTAGAAGTCTTATATTGTTCCAATGAACTTGGAACGGGGGTGGCTCAGTGGTAGAGCGCCTGACTTGACAATTAATCTGATTCGTTTCCCCACCCTGTCAAACCATAGTCACAAGAGAGAACTAGTCAAACCTGCCATACAGGCCCATGAAGAGTGACGAGAGTCGCCAGCTCTCTGTATAGCCTGGTTTCCATATAATGCAAGGATCGCTAGTGGCGCAAGGATCGCACAAATTTGTGACCAGCAACTGTCAGCGATCCTTGCGTCATTCAGTTTCCATTTATCACAACGATCGCACAAATCCTAGAAGTTTGGCGCCAAAATCCATTTCTCACAATGGCGGTAAAAGATAACAATTAGATATCTTAAAGGGAGGCGTCGATCACTGAAATTCATGCTCGGTCGGCTTCCCTTTGACGCAAGGATCGCTGCGATCGCAGGGATAGAAAATTTTCTATCTCAAACGCAACGATCGCTAGCAACGCAACGATCGCTGGCAAACTGAGCAAGACAGTTTCCATTTCGACGCAACGATCGCTGGTCACAGATTTGTGCGATCCTTGCGTCACCAGCGATCCTTGCGATCATATGGAAACCGGGCTTATTCCAGACTAAAGGAATCTCGAGGTGACGTCACATAAAGAGGAAGGACCAGGATATTGCTTATAAGGGCCCGTTCACACGATACCGTTTCATTTCATATTAGATTGGGGCTCTGTTTACACGACACCGTTTTTGTTTCATATCGAATTGGCCTCCTGTTTACACAAGAACGCTTCGATGTGCACTGCAGTGGTTTCACTTTATGCTTGGTGCGTCCTTTGCGCATTCTGCGCAGCATCCCAGATGAATGGAAGGCTCCTAGAATTGATAATGAGGTTCCGTTTGGAGTTGATACCGGATTCGACCGTTTACTCGATATTTGATTGGTTTCATGCTACTTTTAGAGCGTTTTCATGTAAAGATGCAAAATAGTATGAAGCGTATCAGATTCGTGCGCTCCCGTTTAAACAGGAGGCCAGTCCGAAATGAAATGTAAACGGTCTCGTGTTAACGGAGGGCCAATCGGATATGACGCCAATCCGACGTAAAATGAAAACGGCATCGTGTAAACGGGCCTAACCCAGCTTCTCAGCTTCCTAAAACTACCTAAAGGTGCAAGGTTAAAATAATGATAAAAATCTTTGCATGTCCTCGCCGCTAATAACTTACTTTTGAATCTCAATTGATGGTTCTTTTCCCATAGATGATTTAGCTCCAGAGCAACCAGGAAACAATCCGCCACCTAACAAGGCTTTAGGAAGTCGTGTTCGAGTCCTGGAGAAGAAATTGGACTGGATTGGTCATGAGGTGCAGCTTATCCGAGAAATGCTTCAGTTTATTACAAAAGTCATGCCAGGATCGCAGCTTGACCGGCCATCGTTCGACAATCTGATGAAAGCTAATGGCTTCAAAAACGAATGCAGTGGACAGATTCCACCATTCACAGGGTATTCGTCAGGATTCTCCAAGGTAGACTCAGATTCCCCAATTAATTATGCTTCATCAAGCCTGTCCGTTCCATCAACAGCAAACGGAGCATCTACCAAGGTTAGTTCGCAAAATGGAGAAAACTCGGAAGTGGAACCGAGAGAATCAAACTCTGACAGTGGTACAAAATCCCCATCGGATGACTTCGATTCTGACGGATTTGGGGAAAGGAACTCCAGCAGCCAAGAAGGAGGTCCAGCTTCAAATTTAACATCCGCTCCAACACCTTCAGAGGATTTCGCAAGAGACACACCACCACAAGGTTACACAAACAGTCCTAACGATGTGCACTTTTTGAAATCTGAGTCAGTGTCGGCAGTTGATGTTATATATCTTTGGGAGCACGGCACGGATGAGATGCTACCCATTCGATTGTGGGATGAGGCACAACTATCAAGAGGAGGTGAAGTCATCAAGAGTTGGCATCAAATAATCACATTGTTTAAGGAAGGATGTGGCAGCAATCTGCGGGTATTTGTCGATAAATATTCAAACGCTGACGGAAAGCTGATGAGTGTTTCTGATATTCTTGCCGTGAGCCAGAAGTTAAATGTTGCCAGCGGCGGTTATACGGCAAGTAGTGAAATGACACAAGCTAGCCCCGTAGCAACCAACAATAACAATCTTGAAATGAGTTCTCCTAACCGCTCAACACTCAATGCCGCTGTGACACAATTTCCCAACACTGTGTTAAAGACAGAGCCAGGCACACCACTGTACACGTTGCCACGCAAGATTAACGGCCAAAAAGTGTCGGCTAAAGATGTGATCCGCATCTGGGAGGAAGGGTTTGGCAGCATCCCACCCGTCAAGCTGTGGACACCAAATCAGAAACTGAAACAGCAAAGCAAGATCTCACGCTGGAAGAAAATCGTCGACATTTTCAAATCCGAGTGCAGTGGAAACATGAAAATGTTTGAGCACCGGTATTCTAATGAATGCGGTATCTTGTTGCCCATCGCAGCTATCATCGCCAAGTATGAGCAATGCCAACCCGGGTTGGATTCATTGAAACAACCCACCATGAGCAACGTCAATCAATCAATTTTCAATGTCAGTCAAACAACCGTCAATGTAACGCACCCTTCTGCAATGAAAAGTGAATTCCCACGTGAGAATGCCGATCGATATTGGGGATCATACAAGCGACTGTATGAGCTGGGAAAAGAATGGGATTATAAAGTGGCGCAAAGTTGTAGTGACAGAAGAGCATTCACAATCAGGCAAGTTGAAAACTGGCAACGCGACAGCATTAGATCAAGCGCTGATAGACGACGCAAATCTCTTAGTAGCATCAGCGAAGCTCAGAGAGAAGTAGAAACATCAATCAGCCAAAGACATGACTCAACGAGGTCCTATCTTGATCAACAGCAGTTGCATAAGAACAATGCCAATATCCCAGAGGCTGCTTCTTCAGTTATTCAGGCGAGTGCTTCTGACAGCACGATCAATAATGATAGTTGTGCGCCTTCACTTCAAGGTAACGACTTTCACAAAAGTAGCACAATGTCAATCAACGAATACAACGCAGCCATAGGAGTAGATCTAGCAGTAGCACAGAATCGTCTACATACACTGGAAGACCTTGATGGGCCATCACCTGTACCTGATAGTGAAAACAGCGATACCAGTAGCAACCGCGACGTGGATATTACAGGGACAGAAAGCTCTGTAAGCGTGGCTCCTTCCGAGTGTTATGGTCTCCCAAACGATTACGTCGACCTGAACGAAGAAAAAGTAGAGAAAGGTCATAACTCTATGTCATCCAGCAGTGGCATCAGTCAGAGTCAAAGGTCACGCCAAAGTTCAACCAACGGCAGTGAAATCCCAAGAGAGGAACCCAAATCAGTCATCATGTTTGAAGGAGATAGTCGTGATGCGACGACAGGCAATCCTGCCACAAATGTCAGAAATTCGAGCTGCTCAGTTCTCCCAGAGTCTGATGATCCTTTCGAAGTGATTCAGTTGTGGGAGACCGGGAATGACCACTGTCCACCAATCAGATTCCTTGATGTGAACGATGATAAAATAAGGCATCCACATGTTGTGGCGTGGCGAAAGTTCATCGACATTTTCAACTATCATTGTAACTCTGACAAGCAGATTCTGGCTCAAAAATATTCAGATGAGCAGGGAAGATTGCTGCGTGTTTCAGAGATCTTGCACTTATTCGAAGCAACACATTTACTTCCTCCCCTCGAACCGCAACGCAGCCCAATTCAAGATAGCCTCCCAGCTACAAGACCGGCAGCCTCGTACAAACAAACCGCTCCAATGTTAGATATGAAGAGAGCCAATCCTGATACAAATGTATACATACTACCAAGAAAGATCAATGGTCACAAAGTGTCTGCAAGGGATGTCATTCATATTTGGCATCATGGCCTTAAACATGTGCCACCAGTTGGAACGTGGCTGCCACAACAAAAAGTTCGCCAGCAAAGTAAGATCTCTCGGTGGAAGAAAATCGTGGAGATATTCGAAGTTGATTGTAATGGAGATATGCAACGATTTGAAGCAAAGTACTCTAGTAAGATGGGAGATTTATTGCCCATCGCTGCAATCATTTCTAAATACGAAGCCGAGAAAAGTACTCTCGATAACGGCATGTGTGTGAACATTAAAGTTGATAATTTGAATCAAAAATATTAAGATTCATTGCATGGGTTTCATGGGAATATTTAGAGGTACCGAAGTTGATTGCTGCCAGGACTTGGCGGCTGAAGTAAGACCACGGACCATGTTTACATTTTCAAGGGTACAGTTTTGGTCCACTGCATTGTAAATACGCTTCAAGATCGTTGATCGTTAGCACTGCTCCCACAACGAAAATGTTCTTCTACAGGCTGTCCAAAAAATATGTGCGCTGTTGAGTGGCCGCTACGGAGCAGCCATATATGCGATTTCTTCGTTCTCAAGCTTTTGAATAGAAGAGAACTCAACTTATAGTTTCATACCAACTTAGAGTAAATCTGACCAGTAGTTGCTGATTTATGAAGCAAGAAAGCCAAAATTATTGGATGCCTCATAACCTGAGGATTCAGTATTCTCCATTATGTTAAGATGCAAGAAATTAATTGAAAAAACATACCTAGCTCTGTTTTCTGATATTTATAGGGAAACAGGTAGTCATGAATTAGATCTTGTGATAACCAAGAATATTTAACATGTCTAAGGTTAGTAAAAGTGGTGATGTGCGACACAAGTGCTGCATCCATCAGTTATTTCGCTTCTTAAAAGACATAAATTCGTTTTAAACCAGCAATATTGCATTCATCAGGCGGCCTAGGCAATATTCTTCAGTTGTGTGATCAATGATTACTCCCAAATGTGTTTCCTGACATAACTGTCAGTTTAAGTCCATTTGATGCTAAAATTCCAGTTATAAAGTTAAGTGCGGATATAAAGTCCTCTGGTTTGAAACAACCACTGATTTTGAATCTCTTTCTTAATAACTCATGAACCATTTGTCAGATTTACTCAAACTCGGGGCCAAACTCTTGAGTTGAAATCTGGTCTATTTAAAAATTTTTAAAAAACGGGCTATCTGGATTTATAGTGCCATCACAGTAGCCATTAAAAAGGCACAAATGTTTTGGGACACTTTGTATGAGGTAGACAAATGGAACAGAAGAGTAACAGGAACAGCATAAACGGGATGCATCTGAAAATGTACCGGCACAATGTAAGATCTGGATGTGTAACTTTATTCTGAATTCGGTTTGAGTCGTGACAGAGATGAGGGTAGGAGAAATTAACACGACATTTTGTTCACTTGGTGATGCGAGGCTAAAAAATCTACTACTAGGGTACTTCAAAAGAAACAATTGGGAATCCATAATTTCTTCAGCTCAGAAACTTCTCCTTTCCCAAATATTTTGATGCATTCCCTGTAACATTGAAGCCTTTCCAAAAGCGATGCATTCCTATTTGGGTCGATATTTGGCTTGATTTAGCTCCTAGGGTAAATAAATTCGCAAGAAATTCTTTCATTCGGTATAGTTTTGAACACAGTGGTGCTGCATCACAAGCAAATTTCTATCTTCTGTTCTCTCTCGTTTTAAGAGCACCCACCAGTCAGCAGCTGCTTCCAACAGTACTGATTGGTGATCTGTATCGATCGGTATGACGAAGGACCAGAGCGTCAGTTGACTAAAAAACTTCTTCCAAACTGCTGAGGCAGCTAGCCCTTGTCGTTTTAAGCCAGGCTTCCATATAGTCAATCACAAGGTTCGCTGGTGAGGCAAGATCGCACAAATTTGTGACCAGCAATCGTTGCCTCCGAATGGAAACTGTCTTGCTCAGTTTGCTTTCGATCGTTGCGTTGCAAGCGATCATCCTTGCCTATGAGATAGATAATTTCCTGTCTTTGCAATCGCAGCGATGAATTTCAGCGATTTGAGGCCTCTCCTTTAGGAGCTACCTCACGCAAAGGTCGCTGAGGATTGCTGGTCACAAATTTGTACGATCCTTGCTGCGTCACCAGCGATCCTTGAGATCAAATGGAAACCAGGCTTCAGCTGACCATGCCAAGATATTGCTAAGTGAATGACTGTAGTTTTAACTACCTCCGTTTCACTTTGCCATACGTTGCAATGAAGTATCAACGTTTAGATGGTCCCATTTCTTAGCCTGAGATCAGGCCAAAATTTCCATCAACAAAAGGCCTGTTAACAGGCTACCCATTTCTGCAATAGGCGATACGCTAAAGATGATGGCGAGGAAATTATTACCAGGATGAATTTCGCCGAAATTACTATAGCCTGCCTCATATGAGATGTCACGTGAGGTTTGCGAAACGCAAATTTTTCATACCAAAACATTTCAATCATTTTCATTCGCGGAATTTTTCACGTGAAATCTTATTTGAGACAAAATTTATAGCGGTTCTAAGAGCATTCATAGTAGAGTACTGGGATGCACTATGCTAAATGTTTCTCATCCCATTCTTACTGTTATTTTCTATTTCTTCACAATAAACAAACAAAGTCTGCTAAGGCTTGTTTACACCCCATGTTATCGAACTCTTGATAAAACTCGTTTTTATTTCCCGAACTTATTTCGTGCCATGCAAAGTTGTGCCATGAATGCAAAATGCAGAACAATACTGAAATTTGCCAAGAGTTTGGTCACATGACTTGAAATGGATAAAACAAACCTTAGCCGATTAGGTCCATGGTCAGCCCATTACGCTTTGCATAAGGTGAGTCAGTAAAGAGGTCCGAGGTTTGAAAGGCTGCTGCTCCCTGAGTATATAAGCCATGAAATTCTTCAATATCTGATTAAGTAGCTAATATGGTCAATTATTTTTAGAATTTTTCTCGCTGAAATCAGTCTCTCCGTTAAGATTTTGCAAGGGAATTTTTAAAAAAAAGGTACCTTCGAGAAACTTTAAAAAACGTGCTAAAATTACGAGCAAGCTTCCCTAATATGGTTCCCTCAATCAAACGAAGAGTTCTGTACGTTTTAGCAGGTGTTATCCTCTTGGGGGATGAATAACTTATTTAGGGGGATTTTACTCTCCCAATGGGATGAAATACATGAACACATCCAAGTTTCATTATTGCTAGGAAAGAGAACAAAGGGAAGTCTCAGGGAAGAAGAACAAGTTGTTTTCACTTGTTTTTGCAGGTTTTCGAAAGAGGCTTTCTGCAGAAAATCTACCATTTCGACGGGAAGGAATGGCCGATTAAAGTCAGTTAAATTAGGGAACCTAGTTGAACATATCGGGGATAAAACAAGATAGTTTTCAGTTCAATGCTTTGATATTCGATGAGCAGTATTTTTTCGCATGTTGGCCTAATATTGACTTACCCGGTAGATTTACGAAATATTTGTATAAAACATGGGATAGGCCGGTTTTAACTTGTAGAGCCTCTCCTCTCTTGCTAACGATTGGTTCAATACATTAGCCCCGATCCCTCAAAAGGAAACTGACAAATTTTGAGGAGTAGGGGTTTGGTTTAACAACATTCATAGCCTGGTTATCATACTGTAAGTCACTTGTAATAAGTCTTTGCAAAATTGATAAAATGACGAATACCTGGTCAGAAAAGTCTCTGCAAGACTCTGTTTACGAAAGAAAATTATCAATTTTTGGGAGTTCGCCATTGGTTTTTATGTGTATATAAAACTGTAAATAACGCATATAATCGTGTAGAATAGGTAGTTGATTGTAGCGTGTTAATTATGGACGATTTCTCGGAAATCTCGGGGTGTATTGCAGCATTGCTGCTACAGTTCTGATTCTCTGTTGAAGAGTAATGTTTGTCCGCTGCGTCGTGAAAACGATATTGGCACGTTCTTTTGGACAAACGTTAACTTTCCTTTGTAACTTTCGCGTCAGCATAGACTCTAGATCTTTGCAAGTGGTTTAAACGTCCTTCTTTGAACTATGTGTCTTTGACAGAGAAGATGCTGAAGGCTTTGCTATAACTCCACCATGACCTTTTTGGTATCTGGATTATTTTCAAGTTGTCAGCACTTTTCTTTCTTCGTAAAAGAGCCATTGTCACAATGTCACCCAAGATCCTTTGCGGGCACGCTCCCAAGATCCTTTGCGGGCACGCTGAAAATTTAAACTGTCTCAAAATCAAATTTGGCCTAAGGAGAAACCATGGACTCCAACCTCGTTCCCAGGGTGTTCTTACGTCATACGCTGACCAGGAAGCCGAATGAACAACCTGGTACACCAGATTTGCAGCCATTCTGGATTTCACAGCTTACTCTAATCGACGGAAAATGGTCGTTGCTCTTGCGCTGCAGAAGATAAACTGAGAAATTGAAAAGAAATACTTTGAGGACCTTATTTGAACCTTTTTGAAAGTATTTGAACAATGATCTGGGGTTGGCAAGTGTGTTTAATGTGAAAATTAGCTCGGTTTGTTTAGAGCGAGAATGTGCCTAAGTTGCAAATTTGACAAACTTTCGCTGTAGCTTCGAAAATAAAATGGATCGTTATTCTCCGAATTCTCGGAGATAAATAGGAAATTAAATTATGGTCGAAATGGGTCAAGAATGTGAGTTTTCTTGCAAGTTTGACATGCCGCGGTCGTTAACCTCGAGCAAAACGGAGTTACCGCGCAAAATGGCGAACAGCCAATGAGATTGCCGAACGGCCTTTTGTATCTCAGAGTAGAGGTAGAGCACGAACTCACTTGACCGATATCGCGCCACCGATAGAAAAATTCATTGCAATTGAAGTGATCAGTTTAACCATGTATTATGGATCTATTGCTGCAGTGTAGGCCAAATTCGATTTAGAAACTTGAAGACGTCGCAACCCCCAAAGGGGGGTGAAACAGGAAAAACGCTACCAAGTTAAAACAAACCAGATATAGAAAAATTCACGGCAGAATTGTAGCGAAGCACCTAAGGTTCCTTTCAAGCAATTTCACTTCAGAGAAGAGAGGTAATAGCCCTTAATACCAGCTTTTTTAAAACTTGATGCTTTTGCCTCTACATCGCTTCTTGATGTCAGCACAATTTGACCGGGATTATTTCTTACAAGAATTAGGGCCGAGTCCATTGGGTGAATTTTCTTAAAGGTGACATCTTGTTTTGTTTGTCCAAAGGAACGCACCCGAAAGCACAGGAAGCAGTGTATGATTGAAGAAATGATTATCATATACAACCTTGATATATACCACATCGTTTGTCTCTTTGTTATGATGTTCCTTGTGTCTTCTCACACCGTCCACCAAGCCAAAATTCGTCCACTGGGCCCATCAATCGACTCCAGTCCACAGTGGGTTCAATGATGGGCCAAATATTTTGGCTTGGTGAAGGGTGTGGGAAGGCACGAGAACATCATAGCAAAGAAAACCACGATGTGGAATATGGTAAAGTTGTATAAGATCATCATTTCTACAACCATACGCTGCTACCTTTGCGGAAAGCTTGTGTAAATGAGGAAATTTAATTAATTCTTAATTTTACCAATGTGAAACATTCGCATACTGTATCCCCAACGTGATTTTACCATTCGCATACTGTATCCCCAAAAATTTCACACCAAGATGCAAGGGCTTGTGAAATACTTTGGCTCTAAGTAGGGCGGGTTTAAGGCGTCGATCTTATGGTATCTTTCCTTTGTTTATTTCAACATTTGTATTCTTTTGCGTAGAGGATTTTG
The DNA here is from genome assembly GCA_964020215.1 of Aurelia sp. 3 sensu Dawson et al. (2005). NCBI lineage: Eukaryota > Metazoa > Cnidaria > Scyphozoa > Semaeostomeae > Ulmaridae > Aurelia > Aurelia sp. 3 sensu Dawson et al. (2005). The sequence continues at coordinate 15,634,742 of OZ026585.1, forward strand.
GTCAGCCACTTCATCTATGGGTGAGCAAGCTCACCAACTTAGCCAAAAAGATATTTGTGGGATCAGCATTTTGTACACAATTAAGTTGTAAAAGCCCCAGGGGGGGGGGGCACTTAACACATGTACATACGGGGAGGAAAGTCCGATATTTCTGGACTAGAATGTTGCCGAAGGTGGTATTTTTGGATCCAAATAAAACTGAAATGATGGTCATGATATTTCTTTTGGCATTGAATAGTCTTCAACTGATATTTCTGGGTTCTTTAGGCAATGCTGACCTTAATCTGCTGTTTCAAGATATATATCTAGTTTATGCAGAGGTTTCTATGTATTAAATGCCATAGAATGATCTACAATTTTAGTTTAGCAATGAAGCTGAACTGATATTTTTGGGTTGCCTAAAAATTCTTGCACTGACCCCCCCCCCCCCTACGTATGCGTACATGCTTGTGTCCCCTGGGGTAAAAGCACTTTACACTATCTGTTTCAGAGCATTGTCATGATTAAATGAGGATTACTATGAAGAGTATTTTGGGGGGAGGGACTGCTTTAGCCAATGGTTGTGGCTTGTGGATCTGAAATATTGAAATCTCTACATTTTTCATGAAATGGCGCAAGTTTTTTGAGCAGTGCTACCGATAACGGCTCTGATGAATGAATGGTTCAATCATAGGTTCTGTAGCAATCGAGTTCAAATGCGTTAATTAGTTCTTTTCCGTTTTGACTTGAGCAGAATTATAATCAGTAGATTTAAAGTATGAATTCAGATGGTAAATTATAAATGTAATATCAAACTGGACACAATGTTTCTCTTTGATATGTTCTCGCAGAGCGGTTTTTGAGTGGTTTTTTGAGTTGCACCGGCAGATGAGATTGCATCATTGTCCAAATTTTTTGACGCCTAAATGGCTTAGACCCGGATTAAATTGTGGCTAATATGATCGCGATGTGTACATTGCAAGTGCCATGAATAAAATCTCGTTTTCTCAGGGTTCACAAATCCACTAGGGACAGGTACGGAAAAGCTATTTTGTACCCTCTAGACTTGCTCCAAGTCTGTTCCTTCAGTCCGTCGAACCGTTTTCCGTCCGTCGAACTGTTCCATTTACGGTAGTTCATGGCTCCGCCATTCCACCGTTCCGTATGACTTGACGGAATGTTGGAATGGCGGATACAGGAACAACTGAAGAGGGAACGGCTCGACGGACAGACGGAATAGACTTGGGACAAGTCTATGTACCCTCTGAACCAATCCATTGTTTCGAAAATTTGCATATAGGCCCATATAGTGCCTAGAGAAGAACATAAGATCCTTTTGGATGATTACAAAGTCCGTCCTGAGCTAAACAAGCATAAGAATATCTGATTATTGATTTCTTCATAACCCCAAATGATCGTTGATTCTGTTTTTTGCTACAGTCAGAGAGATGAGTGTTGCTGCTAAAGTCGCCTTCAATGGAAAATCGAGCGCCTAGTATAAGGACAAGAATCGCCTCAAGGTCAAAGGCAATATTTTGGTCTTTATGTCAAACGAGAATGATACGCAAAAATCAAAAATCATTACCCCTAGTTTGCTTATAGTTCGTGCACAAAACTATTGGTGCATCTGTGTCAAATGAGATGTCATGTGAGATTTACGATAACGCAAAATTATCCATGCAGAACCCTACAGAACGTTTCAGTTGTTGCTATTCGCGGGCATCTAATTTGAGACAAGCAGTCACGAAGATTCCTCTGTGCAGAATGATATGCATGAAGATGTTTTGGTTCAGTGTGATCACGTCCCTTCTCCCAGTCCATGGCGCCATTGCTTGCTGGGATTCTGCACCTTTCGTCTCAACTTCACCTGCGATGATTGCATCCGTTGCTGTGTAGGAGGGGGGTCCTTCTACCTTTGGTTATGCTGCAAATGCTAGCCTCTGTGCAGGCCGCCAGTTACATCATCCTCTAAAGTTGAGTTATTTGCATAATGAGTACTATCAATAAGTGGCTACTGATTCGTTCGTCCTAGAAAACGATTGTTTTGACATAATTAAGCTGCTAATGAAGTCAAGAACGTGCCAATTCTGGGTGAATTTGTTGCTGTGCCAGGGTAAACATCCTAGTAATTTATCCATCTTATGGTGTCAAATCTGTCTAACATGAAATAAGCCGACGTCAAATGTTGCTATAGGATCGCGGGAAACTTCTGTCTTGTATGCGCTTTATGTGCGCTTTCTTTATTTCAGTGCCAATTAGCAGAGATAAAACGTTAATCAATTGCTTTAACGAGCGTGACTTACTTTCTTTCTTTCTTTCTTACTTTCTTACTGACATCGAGTCCCCCCTTAGATTACAAAGTTGGACTTTGTAATCAAAAACCTAAATTCTTTCTATGTGCTCTGGTCCGCATTTTACAGCCAAAGACAACTGTCGGGGGGGGGGGGAGCAAAATCATTCCCAATTTTTGACAGTGTATTATTTCAAGGGGAGAAGGAACTTGAAAAATTCCCGACACACTTTGAAGCTAAGGACCTGCTGCACTTTCTGCTGATGTAAGTCAGATTCCCTTACCTCCAATGCAAGGGTACAAAAAAGCTTTTGAAGGTGGTACACACTTACGCGATAAATTTGCCTTGAAAATAGCATTTTACAATGTTGCCAATCAATATTTCATGGCTAGAATTCCCACATTCTTGCGCATCCATTGATGTATAGTTTCTGCATCCAAGTTGATATGTTAGCTACTGTACACCAGAGGCGTAGGCAGCACTTGAAGAGTGAGAGGGTCTGGGGCGTAGCTGCAGAAAATTGTGGTGACCACGCCCTTCAGATGCTCGGAAAATGAGGGAAACGCCCTTTTTAGTTATATTTTGCATTTTATGCACGTCATGGTACTGACTCTTCAAATCGTTTTGATGAGATTGTCTCAACAATGGCAGCAAACAGGGATACCTATAGCCAGTGGCATGTTCAAGCTGAGATAATAGGGGATATTGATATGATTGGGTCTGGGGGCAAGACCCTAGGAAATTTTTTGAAGATATGCATTCTACTTTGGCTTAAGATGCCTCTTCCAGCAGTGTTCAAGCATTTCTTAGAAACCAAAACCTTGCTACCAATTCTTGAAAAACCCATTCTCTGCCTGCCTATTCAAGAATCTCGGGGGATCACTTCTTGACAGATCTGCAAGATCAGCACGATCCCCCCCATCAGTTTTATTACATTTTCGTGCGAATCTCAAGGACAAACTTTTTGAAAAGTGGGGGTCCGGACCCCCCCCCCATTCCCCCCTTGGTTACGCCATTGCTACACAAGTATAGTTCACAGGAATCTAATAAATGGTTTGAAAGCGACAGGTTTCAAGTCGTCTGAATATTTACCTGACTCATCTGGTCGTATGTTCATATTTTCAAGGTTAGAAATAGCTGATGCAAACCACAGTTTATATTGCTGTACACAGTAGACTTTTTATCATTTGATAAGTGGTAATCATACAATAACTGGTAATCATATGTATATTAACTTATGGCAATAGCTACAATTTGACATCATATTAAACTAGTCAATTTGCCTTTCAGGGCATGTGTAAAAATATTAGGCTTTTGAAAGGGGAGGGGGTGCTTCTTTTGGCCAACTGTTATATTGGTGCTTTGTAAACCTGACACAGAGGCAGATCTAGCTGGATGTTGACCGGGCCCAACCTGGAAAGATGAGCGTACACATGGCAAAGGTGGATGGAAAGCCTTACTCTTATCAAAGAAAATTCTTTGGTTTTCCCACTAAATAAACAGCACCTTCACTTATATTTTCCCAAACATTCAGAATGAAACATGGCATGTTTGGGACAGGATGAGGGATATCTCCTAGCCAAAAAGGGAACAAAGCTAGTAAGTTTTCATTGTGCAGTTGGCAGTTGTCCAGTAGATCTGCCTCTGACCAGACATATGAAAAATCCATGCATTTGAACACCCCCCAATAACAACCCCACCGGACCTTGAAAATACAGCGAGAAATTACGAAAACATACATTTTCAGCAGGATTAGAAATATCTTGATGGGGAAATGAAATTTTAGTCTATCATCTACCAGGGAAAGTGTTTCAACTCAAAACTTAGCGGGAAAGTGAGTTTTCTTGGGGGGTCATCCATGCCGAGGCAATGTTTCAGCAGGGTTGTTACTGGGGGGTGTATTTGAAGACTATGATTTGATGAGGGCCATTTTGGTATGGTAAACAACCTTTCCTACTGTGTTTGACTTGCCTGTTCCAAAAAAATAATACCTGGAATCAAGCTATGGCAATGCTTATATCAGTCGAATCATCTATGAACTTATGTTAAAAATCACTTGCTAGAGAGATGCCTGTTTCTATAGTACAGGGCCTTATGCATAAAATAACAATAATCATCATATAACAATTTCAGCTTGGCACAATGATGACAGCTATTTATAAAACTAATTACGTACCAATTTAACATGGTTTTTCAGCCTATGACTTCTGAAGGACATTTATTTTAGCTTCTTAAGATTTCTTGTTTTAAAATGCATGGGTTGTGGGGAAAGTAGAAGTTATAAGGTTAATTATCGTTGTAAAGAATAAGAACTGTCAGGCCTACCTCGTGTGTTCTCTGTTTTTCCATCCTCTCCGCTGTCCCGTCGATTTAGCATCATCCTCATCTTGGCTGGCCATGTTACTTGTTGGGCCAGCCAAGATGAGGATGATGCTAAATCGACAGGACAGCGGAGAGGATGGAAAAACAGAGAACACACAAGGTAGGCCTGACAGTTCTTATTCTTTACAACGATAACTAACCTTATAGGAACTTCTACTTTTCCCACAACCCGTGTAAAATGTAGTCTTTGACACAGTATGGTTCAAGAACTCTTATTGTAGTGTGAAGAATGCTTGAAAATTCTTGAGAATTCTTGTCATACCAACGTGTGCAAGGCATGTACTGTATTGTCCTTCAGTATCAATGACATAACAAGGTATTCAAAAGGGGGGAACCATCAATTGCTTTCCCTCATGTTATTTACTTAAGACCTGGTGCATGGTAATAGTTACAACAATTTCTATAAAAATTCTGTAAAAAGGGGGAGTTGTGGCTCCTGGGGCCCATCTCCTGGGTACATCTTTGTTCAGTTTATTGATTACGGGTTGGGTAAATTCAGACAAAGACAACCTTTTCCCCCTCTCGTGTATGTCCTCCTACACAAATTCAATCAAAAGAAAGGGTTTCTATTTTCAAAAAGTCTCAAGCCAAATACATCTTGATCAGTGCAGCTACATGAGCCCTAAATCATCTAAGAACATGTGGGTAAACAAATGCTGATGTTCTAAAAGAATCTGGCATCTGGAGGTATGTCCCACCAACTTTTGATAAGAATCTGCTTCTGATTTCTCCAGCAGATGCTGGTCGTATTGGGCTTCTATATGTAGCGAATTCATCCTTGTTGTTCTCATGTTTCCACATCAAAGGCTCCCTTTCAGCTTGCTTTGATACAACATCTTTCATTGCCTCCCTCTTTAATTTGTTGAGCTCTCTTTGTTTGGCTGAGTGGTTCAGCACACCTCCTTTTGAAGCATCCCATATGTAGAGTAACACACTAGTAAGCAATGCAACACAGAGGCAAGCACTAAAGAAGACTTCCAGAATAAGATAGCCACTAGTATCACAAATCTTCCCAGCAGCAATTGCAACAACGGCCAGTCCTAAATTCTGAATTGCCTGCATGAAACCATAGGCAGTGCCAAGCTGATATTCTGGTATCACCATGGCAACTAGGGGCCATAATGCGCAGGCTAGCAGAGAATATGATACACCCATAACACTCATTGCAAAATATGGAGTGATGAAGGTGAAGGCTAACACTGCATGGCTCCCTAGTGTAAATGCTATAGCAACAATCAACCAAATAAGATTTCTCCCAGTTTTGTCAACGAGAATTCCAAGAACAGGGGATGCACCAGCTGAGATCAAATAAACCAGACTGTTGCAAATATTTGCTTGACTTGGTGTGAGATTCCATTTTGCTTCAAAGAATGCAAGACCAATACCAATAAATGGAAATACTGCCACATAATATGTAACACATATGAGGAAGATGAGCCAAGCTGCCATACCAAAATCTTTCACATCTGTCAATCTGACCACTTCTCCAGTCTTAGCATCATCTTTACCTAAAATTCTGCTTGCTCTTTTATCAAAAAATGCCATCGTGAGGGCTGCAGCTAAAGACAGTAGACAGAACAACCCACCAAACAACAGCGTATATGCAAGGACTTTGTACAGCTGATCAGGTGGCTCTGTGAACATATTCGTGAACATTGTGTAAATGGGTTGCATGATATTCATGTTAACTGTGCTGCCAACTCTTGAGAAGCTCAGTTGAAGACCAAATACCATATTAAGTTCATTTCCTTTGAACCATCCAACAGCATACGTGTTTTGGGCAACTGCAAGTGACTCTCCTCCAATGCCAAATATGAACCTTCCTGCATACATAACATAAATGCTGTTGAAGTAGGCACCAAGTCCAAAAATCACTTGGCCCACCATGACGAAAAGGGAAAAAATCAAGGTGCCCATTCGAATACCAAAAACACTGTCAAGCAGATAGCCTCCAAAGAAGCACATGATAACATTAGGCCACGAATACCAAGCATAAAGGTTCATGAACTGTTCGTGTGTTACGTGCATGTCTTTTATGATAACTTGTTGCAGGGCGGCTGGGTTGTCATAACAGAAGTAACTCCCAAAACTCAGGAAACAAATGAAGCCAAGCACCATAAAACGGTGGGGAGCTTGGCGAGGATCGCAGCAAGAAAGAGCCCCACATCCTTCTAATTCATCGCTTTCAACGAACTCAGTGCTTAGTCCTTCAGGTTCAGGCGGCATCTTGGTTCAGTAGTCGCAAGGAATTTGAATTTTTCGGTAGTTTGTGTTGACTTGTATGTCATCCGAACTGCTCAACTGCAAGTCATGTGAGGGAAAAGCAACGGAAAAGGAAAGGAACTTCGAAATCAAAATAGCAAACTAATCTCTGTTTCATGTAGCCTCTGTTTCGGTAAACCTCTTTGTCGATTTATTTTGTGATAAGATCCTGAAGTACTAATTAGTTCTTTTTGTTCCTTCTGACACAAGAATAGGTTTAAGGTTCCCAAACATTCGTGGTAAAATCAGGCAGTTTTTCAGTATTTCGGTAAGTATTAAAGTCATAAATTGATTCATCGATTTTGATATAAAGTCAAGGGCACTTTATTGACAAAATGACGCAGCTAACTGCAAAACAAGGCGACTAGCTGCTAGAGATGAGAGGGTACATACAAACGTTCGGGACGACGACGATTAGGCCCCCAGTCTTCTTGTTAATTTTAGGCCAAGTAGGGTAGATATAGCCAATATAGATTTCTGAAGGGAACTTGTAAAAATATGCACACTGCTTGCTGTACAATCAGTGGTATGGAAAGTACGGCAGTTTTTAATGAGATCTTGGCCCTGGTTGGAAAGCATGCAAAGTCCACACCGTAGATTTTTGCCACAAAAATGGCAGAACAATAGATTAATCGCGATTCCACGCCGGAGATCTCTGGCATAGGCTGCATGGATTTCACAATGGGGTCTTGGGTGTGCACAAAAGATTAAAGTGTGTACCACAGTGTTTAAATGGCTAGCAAGTGTGCCAGACTGGAAAGTTTGTGCTGCCCACACAATATCTTGCTTGGGCAGGAACATACACAGTTTTCAACCTGGTGAGCCTCACTGGCAATAAACAAAGGATCAATATATTGTTTTAAGCTTAGACAACCCACTAGGTTGGAAATCAATAGCCTCAATTGTTAACTGGACATACTTTTTTATGTCTATGATATCATGTTACATATGCTTTTAGCTGGGGGAGGGGGTGAGCTGAAAAATCCCCAAGGGCCCCGGACTGCCTCTGTTACGCCACTGCCTGTGATCATGATCAGTTCAGCTATGGGAAGCCTTAAAATCATATTATGCATTTTTCGCCTGCCAAGATTGTCATGAACATGACATTTTGACAGAATTTCATGGACCAATTGGTTCCAGAGTTATTAAAAAATTTCTGAGGAGAACAATTTAATATGCAAACCGGCTCTCCTTGCTCATGTGTGTGGAAAGCAGAGCTACCTTAAGATGATGTAAATGCTACTCCCCAATACAAAGTTTTCTAAGCCTCTTCAATTTTTTCATTTCAAGGAAGGAGGTAACCAACTACTATGCCTAAAGTCAAGAGAAGTCGCAAGCCACCACCAGATGGCTGGGAATTGATTGAGCCAACATTGGAAGAACTGGACCAGAAAATGAGAGAAGTGGAGACAGAACCTCATGAAGGAAAACGAAAAGTTGAGTCACTGTGGCCAGTTTTCAGAGTGCACCATCAAAAGTCTCGCTATATTTATGATTTGTATTACCGAAGGAAAGCCATCAGCAAAGAACTTTATGACTACTGTTTGAAAGAGAACTATGCAGATAAAAATTTGATTGCTAAATGGAAAAAGCAAGGTTATGAAAACCTTTGCTGCCTGCGGTGTATACAGACGAGAGATACAAATTTTGGTTCAAATTGCATTTGCCGTGTGCCAAAAAGCAAGCTTGAAGAAGGAAAAGTCGTAGAGTGTGTTCATTGTGGATGTAGAGGGTGTTCTGGTTAGTTTTTACAATCTTTGAAAAGAAAAACTTCATTTAGCTATTTTAGTTCTCATTATCTTTTTAAAAAGTTACTAAAATAGACAATTTTTTGTAATTTTGTCTTTTTCTGTACTTCTTAAAACATAGCACGAAATAACTGCATTTAAAAGGAATCAACATAGTTATGTAGCTGGGGAAATGACTGATGTTCAGGCATTTCTTTAGCCTATACACCACTTCAGTTAACAGCCTTGTTCCGGAATTTACGTAAAATTTTCATATGAAAATTAGAGGCAAAATTAGGATTTGGCATCCAAACTTTAGCCTAATGACAAGTTGTCATGTTGCTAGCGGTCTTAGTGTTAATAGACCCATTTCACAATAAAATTCAATTCGAGGCCAGAGATGTGATTCCCTGTGCAGCGAGCAATCTGCATCGTATCATTATGTTGCAACTACACATTCAAAACAATTTCTTGCTGAGAGCAATGCATGCTTTTGAGAGTTCAATCCACATTAGATTGAGGCAAGTGATGTTCCTTGAAGAATTTCCAAAGAACTGAGGTCATTGTGAAAGGGGTCTATTCTATGGCGATGTAAGGTTTGAAAATCCATAAGAGATTTGACTGTGAAAATAACTAGGGCTGTAAAGTTTTACCCCAAACAATTTTTCACAAATCTGGGCTCGGCTCAGAAGAACAATAGGAAGGAATTTTGACAAATTTCCAAAACGAGGCTGCTTAATTGAAGTGGTGTATTTACATAGCGGCTAAGAGATATTGCAAAGTCTACTACCTTTAATGAAAGTCAACAGAGTTAAAAGCAACTTAGCCCACAGCCTGTAAGAAACGCTGGATTTTGAAATAACATTACGTTTGATAAATCGAGTTACGCCTGTCATTATTTCGTGTGCGACATATCGACTTGTTTTCCTTCTGTTTGTACTTCTGCTTTGTAACAGAAGATTGGCATGGCCTCAAGGGCCCTGGCGAAATTATACCACTCAAACGGAAATTCATCGAAGAGAGAACTCTCCTTTTCCGTTTAATTTAATCATACTTGAGGGCTTAAAGGCAGTCTGTCACGTCTATGATTGGCCGCGACAAGTCAGCGCTCAACACAACAGATTTCTTTGTGAATCTGTGATTTGAAACAAAGAGGGCTAACCGTCTTGACTTTCTACGGCCGTAGAAAGTCAGAAGATTAGAAGCCATTGAAATTTCCTATTCTTTGTATTGTCCAAATCACCCAATCAAATGCGTGACAGACTGCCTTTAACTTCTCCAGGGTACTTGAGGTCATGTATATCTGCCGCCACACGCGGGGATAAAAGTGGTGCCTTCACATGAAACGTGCAAACAGAAGGAAACCCAATCGATCGATAAAACGCGCACGAAATGACAGATTAGAATACGAATAACTCGATTTATAATACGTAAATCTTTCTTCTAAGTTCAGCTTTTCCTGCAGCCCGTGCTTAGCCATTGGAATTGAACAATCTAAAATTGGCCTTTTGTATCTGATGTTCTCAGTTGGTGAAAACAATAATAGAAACATAAGTAGTGCCTGCCAATCAGTTGATCTATGATCAGTCAGTAGACTGTAAATTTCGAAACCGTAGCCTGCGTGCAGACTTTACTTTACTTGCGGAGGCCTGCACGCAGGCTACGAAACCGTTGATTAGATCAGAGCCGTTTTCGCCGATTTCGAACAAACTGCACATCCCATTAAAGTCTTTAGGAAATTTGATTTACCCTTTTCGCAGTGAAATTACGTCTATGCAGGTGGACAGTTGGTAAATTTTTAAGAGATTTTCAACGATTTTATTGAGCCAAAACTGTTCGATACCTCATCTTCAAGGGATTTCTGCAGCTGCAGGACTTTATTGGGGCTTTGACCCCGGGGGGGGTACTTCACTTTGGGTAAGACGGGGATGTGCGCCAGTTTTGGGTAGTTTTTGGCCTAAAAATTCTGGGATTGGGGTATCCTTTTACTGGAAAATTTCTGTGATTGGGGTATACTTTCACTCGGAATTTTCTGGGATTGGGGGTTACTCAAAATTCTGTAATGGGTGTTGAATGAAAGTACAACTGGATAAATTTTTGAGCAACACGTGGTCAGTTTCAGGTGAACTGATTTCAAGTATTTTTGTGTTGAAAAACGTCCTCAGATCAGAACCTCGTTCCAATGGCCACTTGGAACCAAAATAACCGTTCCCAGCCCTCTATCCCTTATCCTTTTGACGTCGAATTGCTTTTGTTACTTCTTCGATTGGGTGTCAATATCTGACATATTTTCTGGGATTGGGTATCAATATCGGACCAAATTTCTGGGATTGGGTCGTAACAGAAATCCTTGCGGCGCACACCCCCGTATGAATTTATAGTGAAGTACCCCCCCCCGGGGCTTTGACTAGCCGTTACGCAAAGATTGATTCTCACTCTCAGACCCAGGGGAAGGGGTACTCTCATTATGGCGTAACAGGGGGAACCAGTCGGTTTGAGGATTTTACCATATGGAAATTTCAAATTTCCCTATTTGTCAACCAAATGCTGCCAATTGGGGGGGGGGGGGGTTCTAAGAGTTCGTTGCATGCGGCTTCCGGGGCTTCGTGATCAGCGATTGCGTTTGGCGTCAATGATATGGAAGCGCCGACGCCGAAGGGCGTAAGAACACCCTGGGAACGAGGTTGTGGTCGGAGTTCCAGCGCGAAAAAGTATTCACTGAGTGAGAAATGAAGAAAATTGTGACATACGGAAAGCATAAGAAAAGAGAAATCCATGTAAACGTGTGTGACAAGTTTGATGAGATAAGTGATGACGATAATGAAGCTGCTTTTACGAGCTTTGTTTACAACCAAAGAAATGGATGGTAAGTCGATGCCAGCATAGTAATTACTATGATGCCAGTATGGATAGAAAGCGATGTGCACCGGACATGTCCAGAGTAAAAATTGGTGCACAAGTGCACAAAATAGTGTAAAAACCTTGTGGTGCACAAGCTGAAATTCTTTCTTCTTGATACAGACATAACCTTAAGAATAAAAGTAATGAATTAGATCTGTCTGTGGTGTCTTTTTGGAGTCCAGTGGTCTTTGCCGGAGCCCTGTGGGGGTCATCAAGGGGGTGTCGTTCCGCGCAATTCTCAATTAAAATCCACCGTTCCAGTCATTTTTAGCCAAAATTCCGCGTCCCGCCGCTTTGTTATCAAAATGATGGCACAAATTAGTATTGTTAGACATTTTTAACCATAAAGAGGAGAGTGGTAGTTAAAATTCTTGTGCAAAGCTTTGAAAATATTCTCATGGTGCTGATCAGAAAAACAAAGATGCGACCACGACAATGTCAGATGCGACCACGACAAGGTCTTTCTACAAGACAACAGATGAAGGAACCGCAAATCCATACAATTTCATGAAAATTCCGCATTCCGCTTATCATTTTCGAGAGAATCCACGTCCGATAGGGATGGAGAATTCCGTCGTTCCGCCGAAAAATTGCTAGAATTCCGTATTCCGCGACAAATTTTCCTCAAATTCCGCTGTCCCGCAAACCCTGATGACGCCCACCCTAATCTAAAAAGTGCTTCTCTTGGCTGTTGCACTTGGCAAGTGTATCTAAAGATTTCCAATACAAAATAAAAGTTTTTAAGGCACAATGTTTTTGAAGGGTGGTGACTAGAAAACTGTGACAGAAATGTCAAACTTTTCAATTTTTGCTCTATTATAAACAGCTCTAGTACCAGATTGGAAAGTTTGCCTTGCGCGGCCGATTTCTCTGCCGCTCACGTTAAGTTTCAGCCGCGGTTCCAGCCGTGAAATTTTCGTAAAACAGCAAAAGGAAACAATAGAACTATTGTTTAGTGACACAAATGCAGCCGCGCAAGCAATTTGGACGTAGGAGAGATCCCCCGCGCATTCTGCAAACTTTCCAATCTGGCTCTAGTAGGGATTGAAATAGGCAATTTTGATTTGATGCCAAAAAAGGTCCTTGAGCACAGGAAGCCCATATTACAGATTAGTAGAAAAATATCTTCTTCAAGAAATTATTTTCCTTTCTTTCACATATCATTGTGTGTTGTTCTCCTTTCGTCCTTACGTTTACATTCACAGCCAATCAGTGTTGTTATTCATGAAATATAAAATTTTGAATGGAGCACAAGGAAACAAGGGAGCGAAAAGTAAAGCGAAAAGTGAGAAGAAAGAAAAGAAGTCATCTTTTCTTTCTTCTCGCTTTTCGCTTTACTTTTCGCTCCCTTGTTTCCTTGTCCTCCATTCAAAATTTTATATTTCATGAATAACAACACGGATTGGCTGTGAATGTAAACGTAAGGACGAAAGGAGAACAACACACAATGATATGTGAAAGAAAGGAAAATAATTTCTTGAAGAAGATATTTTTCTACTAATCTGTAATATGGGCTTCCTGTGCCTTAAGCAAAAACTTTCAAGAGGATATTAATTCAAAGAGATATATACTGTTACAAATGGTCAAATGTTCTATTTTAGCACCAGCAAATATGGGATTAGGAAAAGCATTCTAGGAAAAGTCTGCGCAAAAAAATGTGCACCAAAACCAGATGAGTTCATTTTCTGCACTAACAATCTTCTGAAGATATACTGAGATATTACAATATTTCTATGCCTTTTCTGTTATAATGCTAATTGAATGCAGAAAACTATAGAGAAATTAACCTCTGCCTACATGCCGTATGATCATATGGTTTTTGCTTTTCACAGAGAAGTAACTTCTGCTTTGGGAATCTCCTCTATCAAAGTAATACTGTAGGGCCTATTGTTATCGTATTCTTTGCATCCCTGGATGACCAAGCAAAATAGAGAAACTAAAGTCTAAAATGTGACCTGTTAAAGACTCTATGCAGCTCTAGCGTTGATAATACAAAATGAGGTGTTGGCAGGGAAGTGTAATTTCATTAAACATTGAAGAACCATGATTGCGACGATTGTAATTCAAATTTCATTTTTAGGCCTTTGCGATCATAGTTGACTAAGTTCAGAAAGCAGAGACAAATTCAGGTTGACATTTCAATAAGATGCTAAGTTGACAAATCCAGTGATGTAGACAAATCTTGTGATGAAAAATGATTAGTAATAAGTCCAAGTCACGTTTTTGTTTGACGTTTTGAACCAAACGCTGTCCTTCATCTTCAGAATTCCGATTTTCAGAAAGCGTGAGGCTATATTTATATTTGTAAAGAGAGCGACAAACAAGAAGCTAAAGTGTGTAAACTACATTACGTGATAAATGGAAAGAGATTGTTTGTATATCATTTACTATTCTTATCAGTTAGCCTTTTGATTTTTCCTTTGAATACCTTTATGTTTTCTATTGTTTAACTTTTTCTAGGTGCCAAATCCCCAAGAAATGTTTGCAAGTTGATGCACGCAAAGGCAGCTTTGATGCCAGCTTTTCACCTGTTATTAATGATGCACCAATCAAACAGCAGGGAGCAAAAAATTGGTACTTGGCATCAACTCCATGTTCATCAAAAAGAGTAAATCTTCCAAAGAAATCATATGCTAAAAGCAAGGATGTAGACCTAAGAAAACAAATCTTTGAAAAGGAAATTATATCAAAGAGTGGAAAGTCGTTATCTGAAAAGATTGATCTATCAAATGTGGAAGAGCATGATCTAGCAAAAGAAATAAAAACACTTTCCATCGTGAACAGTAGTCCAATTCTGGTTGACAGTGATTCAAGTCAAGGAGAATTGCAAGATAAATCTTGTTATGCTCAACTAAGTTCAGTTTCAAACAATGTAGGTGAAGGCAACAGTCAGTTGGTTGAATCACATTTAACCTTATCGCCAAAGAGGCATCACATGGCATCTCATTCTGTGTGCAACAGTAGAAGTCATTTGTCATTTTTGGTAAGTGTGTATGATGGATTTTTGGCTTGATAGCTATGTTTGATGGAGCCAACCTTTGTAATATTTTGCAAGGGATGTGGCAGATCACACTTCTGCTGCATCAGGTGTGTGATAGTGTGTGGCAGATGGAAGCAGTTGTGACACTAACTGTGAAAAATCCAAGAGAAATGGGGGGGATTTTGACGTAATTTTTCAATCTAAAGGCATACCCAACTAATTCTATTCAATTTTTCTCTGACAATTTTTGCCAATATTTGGGATTTGGGGGACAAGTCCCCCAGTGCCCCCCATGGCACCACCACTGGATGGAAGCAATGTTCTCTAAATCTTTCATCCATGTTTGATGTGGAATAACATCAATTATATCTGCAGCAACAAGTTGCTATATAAGATCTATTGATAAGATTGAGAATGCTCCAATTTCAATACAACTATCTTTCGTATTACAGCTAGCTATAATTTAGTGAAACCGATTTGAAGTTCTATGAATGCACATGCTTTTTTTCAAACGCCAGGCCTTTTTATTGACCTACACTGTATGCATATTGATTTCTGAAAGCTGTAATTTCCTGTGATAAATCATTTATCGGATTGGAGGACAAAAAGACTGCAAGAAGAATGATATTAGCCCTATCATATTCCGCATATCTTTCTGATTAATACGTCCTTAAAGATTGCAATTTGACAGTCCAAAGTCCAAGTAACACAAAACAAATGGTTAAGCCATACTAATAGTAGAACGTTTTGGATCATTCCAAGATCCATCATCAGCTTGTGAAAGTAGGCGTGAATCGCCATAATTGCATTGAGAGCCAAACATTTTGGACAAATAAATTTCAGACAAAATATTTTTTGTTAGTTATTAGTCATTAGTTATATTTAGATTCTTTTCCTTAATTTTCTTTCTTTTATATTTCATTTCCTTTTCATTTCCCTTCCATTGGCATTTCCTTTTTTCAAACATTTATGTTCATTTTCATAGCTGACCATGTACTCCGTTGTTGTATTGTGTCATGAGATTAATTAAGTAAGAATTTTTGGAAGAAAAGATTTTTCGTATTTTTTCACAGAATTTTAACGTTTTGCACAGAAATTTCAGACTACTAACATGTATCTACTTCCAGTGATCCTTGCTTATTTCATACTATGTAGATTTTGCTTCATTTTAGGGGAACAAGGGCAGATTTTGTAATACAATAGCATCATTCGCTTTGGTTCACACCTCAATTCAAAGCGATTAGCGAATGCAGACAAAAGAAATTCTCTCAAGCAGAAATTCAAAACAGACGAAGTCGCAAAGTTGCCCTGAAACCAGTACGGCAAACTCTCGTTTGGTGCGGGCGAAGGGAGGTTTTTAAGAGAAGTTACGTGTTTATAACGAAAGAAGATGGGTAAATCTAAAGTTCTGTCTCGCGGATTTTGTTTATTTCATTCAGGAGCTGCAAAGTGACTGCGTACATCTGAGCAATAAATATGCAAAAATTTTAATGCCCTCTGCTCGGTTTCTGGATCAAATAAACAAAATCCGCGAGACAGAACTTTAGATTTACCCATCTTCTTTCGTTATAAGCACACAACTTCTCTTAAAAACCTTCCATCGCCCACACCAAATGAGAGATTGCCGTACTGCTTTCAGGGCAACGTTGCCGCTTCGTTTGTTTGAATTTCTGCTTGAGAGAATTTCTTTTGTCTGCAGATGCTAATCTCTTTGAATTGAGGTGTGAACCAAAGCAACTGATGCTATTGTATTACAAAATCTGCCCTTGTTTTTTAGGGGTGCTTGTTGAGAGATTTCTACAAATGATTATTGCTGAGGATGGAAAATGTTATATCGTTCACTATTCAACCAATTCAACACTCTCACCACATTCCTTTTCAATGTAAAGCGTTTCGTCAGCAAGATATTTCGTTTTCAAACAGTGGAAATGTTCCCATGCTGCAAAAATTTCGGACACTAGATGTTTCAGACTGCCAAGATTTCTGACATTAATTTTTTTGACATATGAAATGTCTTAACGTCTGAGATTTTTTGCTTTTAGTGTAAGGCAGTAATGAAGGTGTACCAAAAAGCAGGGCATAAAAAATATTTCCCTTCCTGCGACCAAACAAAGATAATGCTTAAAGTTTCTGCAAGAACACATTAGTGTGAATATCAAGCATTCTTAAAGGTGCTCTGAAGCGAAAATTTTTATTGATTCAAATTAACGGCACTGTCGAATGATACGGACTCCTGTTTAAATTTCTTTGACATCTCACTTCGTTTTCAAGTTATTCACTGATATTCAGTTCAGGTGATGACGTCATTTTGTTTGCAAATTACTAGGATAATGTATGGAAAGATAGGTGCATCTGATCTTTGAAAGTTAACAGTTGTCGGAAACATTTAAGTAGAGCTGAATAAATGTAATAGAAATTGTCTCATAGACTGATATGATGTTTAGAAAGGCATGTCAATTTACGAAAAGTTCTTGGAGTCAATTTCCTTTGGGAAACATAGTCAGCCAATTACATTTTCTTTACTTTTTGCAAACAAAATGACGTCATCAACCAATCATACAAAATAGTGAATAACTCGAAAATAAAACAAGTATCACAAAATTTTCAATGACATTCTTTATCATTCAAAAATGCTATGAATTTGCATCAATAAAAATTTTCGCTTCGGATCACCTTTAAACTAAATGAACGGAGATATAGCGACATAGTCTAAACATGGCACAAAAGAACGGCAGGGGCCCCTTATCTTCTTATTGCTTTCAAGATCGAAAACATCAAATACAATAGGTAATATTTAGATTTACCCAGTCCGCCTGGCTAAGTTTGCTTTTAACCCCGTTGATTTACTTTAAAGAGGTCATGTTCCAAAAATCTTCTTTTTCCCTATAGACCTTTTAGCTATTCTAAAAAAGAATCTAAATCGAACGATATTTCATTACATTTAGTAGAATTTTCGAATGTGCACAATACTGATAGAAGCTCTAACGCCACTCAATCGAACCTTGCATATAAAAATGTATAAAAATATTGCTCGATCCAGACTCCTTTTTAGAATAGCTAAAAGGTCTATTGCACAATGTTTCATTGATAAATAAACAAATAAAGTATTAATTGCGCTACGAACAGAGCCTTGTTTTATACGACGTTTCGGGCCTAAACCCCTTATCAAGTGATCGTGGGTTTAAGCCCGAAACGTCATATAAAGCAGACGAAGCTCTGTTCGTAGCGCAGTTAATAGTACTTTATTTGTTTATTTGTCATGTTCCAACAATGAATTTGGAGGAAATTTGGAGCTGATTAAGTTGGAAAAACATGAACGAAATCATCTAGGAATTCTAAGAGGCATGAGTGAAAGTCAAGTTCTCCACTTATCTCATGTTCGTTGTATACAATATTCGTAGGAACTGTACATGAAATACAATCTATGTTCGGTGACTTGCTTGATTTTATAAGCAATTTTCGTCATGAAAAATTGAGAAAACAGTGCATAATACACGTAAAAAAGATATGCTTTGAGAGGTTTCCTGCAGGACCGCCTGGTCACACGGTCAGGTGGGTTTTCATGCTCTGCCAAACAGGCAACAAACGTTCAAAAACTAACAGATAAGTTAGTTATTTATCGTTTTAGGAAGCATTGACTCCATTTCGACTCCAAGATAAATCACATCATCTTGCAAACAGCCGAGTTACACCAGTGAAGTTTAACAATTCAGTATCGCCAAAAGAAAAGGTTTTAGAGTTATGTGACCAAGACAGCATCATTGGTATAACAGAATATTTTACACCAAGGTATGTTAATAACAGATGGGTTTAATGGTATGACATTGTGATACTGGGTGACCCAAAAAAAGAAATTTACGAGCTAGATCTAAGCTGGCTCCCTGAAATCAAAAGCTATTGCCAAATGCTTTCTATCACATTTGAGTGAAATAGTCACCGTCATTTTCCAGTCAACGTTTTGTGAAAACTCGACATGGTGATGGATTAGAAGTCGTCTAGGGAAATTTGTTGTCTGCAAAATGATTGACCACTGTTCCTAATTCAAATTTCATGCTCCAGAGCAAATTTGGATTTCAGTTTTTTTCACACTTTCCAAAAAAATGGACTGGAAAGCGAGGGAATGGTCCGAGAAATGAATGAATTGCCATATTTTTGAAACTGTTTTTTCGGACACTATGCATATCTCAAGCTGACCAAGTAACATCTCAAAAGATAGCAGAGCCTTTCAGCTACTTGCTGATGCCTTGTTTGTCTTCATAACATTTGCTTTCAAGAAATTATGCGCGATTTAGCTCGTGAAGTTTTTTTTTGGTCACCCGGTAGATAAATGATCTTAGTAGCAAAAATGGTGTAGATGTTAAAGACACTACGTTACTTGTTGATTTGATAAAAAGTAACTTGACTTGATAACGAGTGTACGCTCGAAACGTCGTGTTTTTCAATATCTACGCTACATTTGATACATACTTAAATCTTTTATTTACATTATTATCGTTTAATTTGTATAGTACCACACGCAACAAACATATTTTTAATGATAAAACGTACTCGATAGTCAAAAAGTTCATCCGTTTGGTAGGCTGTGAAATAACAGGTATGTGGTCGATATTCAAAACTAAAAGATGAGAAAATTTTGTTTGGTAAGGTCATTCATCTGTAAGACTCAAATATTAGGAAAATGTCTTTAAGGGGTTTGTATGGGAATAAAGAATTCCACGTTCCATTCTGTTCTATGATCTATCTGGTATTCAAAATGAAATTTAAATTCAATGCTACTGTCATTTCAAGAAATACCAGGTGAGTCAAAAAAAAGTTTAAGTGTTTCGCGGGCTGTTACGTAAAAAGTATGGGGCCGATATTCAAAACTGAATTGTTAATCTATCAGTCAAAGGCTAACTTAGATGAGAAAATTTTGTTTGATAGAATCACTCATCATTTAGACCTAGAAATTAGAAAAATTCCCGTCAGTGGTTTGCATGGGAATCGAATATTCCACGTTTCATTATGGTCCATGATTTCTGTCGCATTGAAGTTGACATAGTAAGTTTCAGGAGTAGAATTTCAATTTCAATAGCAAGTAAATTATTGACCAGAATGGAATGAGGAATCTTTGTTCCCAATCATTCCTCTTACAAGCATTTTCCTCATTTCTGGGTCAAAATGATGAATGATTTGACCAAACAAAAATTTTCTCAACTAAGTTAGCCTTTGACTGATAGATTAACACTTTAGTTTTGAATATCGGTCACATACTTTTTACCCCTTAGAGCCCTTCAAACGGTTAAACTTTTTTTTTACTCGCCCGGTAGAATTTTAATTTCTATAGCCACGTAAATCATAGACTAGACTGGAACGTGGAATCCACGTTCCCTTGCAAACCCCTTACAGACATTTGCAGGGGTGGAAAAAGTATCGGACCACGGGACCATTGGTCCCAGAAAATATTTTGGGTTCCAGAAAGAAACACTTCAAACCTAAGAACGTGCAATGTAATATGCTAAAATTCTAGAAAGAAAGAATTAACAACATGAAAGTATGAAACAAAGTATATCAGTGAATGAAATAGCAATGATTAGTGAATCACAGTATTTAATTTGTGCAGCAACAGGTACTGTACAAGCCAGTAGCACCTGTTTCTCTTGCCTGAGAATTCTTAGGAATCCTTGAGAAAATAAGTTCTAATCACTCTAATGTAACAAATTTTATAAACACTTTGAGATTAATAAGGAGGAATGGCAGGAGTTGTGGAATGTTGACACTTTTAATGATTTTGATACCTGTTCAATTATATTTTGATTATACCTATGTTCAATCATTATAAACTTGCATATTATATATAAACTAATTCCCCATGAGCCATATTATGGACTATATTCTATTGATGTTGAAAATTTCATCGCTCAAAACCATACTTTCCTGCTTACAATACCAAATGGTCAGCTTTTTAACTGACAGTTGCCTTTATTTCTTGTTTGACGTACAGAAAATTTTTCAATTTCTGATTGTGGTCCCAGAAAGAGAAAAATATTTTCCACCCCTGGACATTTGGGTCTTTAAGATGAGTGATTTTACCATACAAAATTTTCACATCAAAGTTGGCCTTTGGCCGATAGATTAACGTTCTAGTTTTGAAATATCGGCCCGTCAAGCATGTAAATTTTTTTGACTCACCTGGAACATGATCGAAATGTCACGTCTTTTGAAATCTACATTATTCTTGCTATTCAAATGATTCATTGATTTTTGGACTCAGCTGCTACATGATCGAAATGTCATGTCTTTTAAAATCATCACTATTTTTGCTATTCAAGTCTTTTATTGATCTTCGTCGTTTGATCTTTATAGTAGCACGTAATTTAACTGTAGAAAATGGATTGTCTGACAGTTTTGATAGCCAAAGTACAGCAAAATGTTTTGTCATCAATAGTTATTTTTAATTGTATCATTGTAAGACTCCAATTTTGTTAAAACTTCTTATACCGTTTGTGTTATTGTAAGCACCCCAGACTCGATAAGCTTTGCTTCTTCTGAGGCGTATGAAACCATTAGTATTTAGCTATTAAATAATGTTTTAATGAATCATGATCACCATCATCGTACTGTACATACATAATACACAACCAACACAACAACATTGCAGCAACAGAACAGTTGCATTGAATTTGTTTCATAGTAGCAAGAATAAGAACAAAGTCAATCAGGAAATTCTCTCAGCTAGTAAATGAACTCCATATCGGCTTGAACCAAAAAGAGCTTCGCATGTTTCAAACAATCGTAAAGCGGAGAATACCTGAGGTAACGGAAAATAAAAATGTGGTTGATGGCACGAAGGTTGAAGTTTGAAACAAACGTTTGTTTTGGTATATACTGTCCTCAGTTTTTGTTTGAAATTATTTTCTAGGCTGTTGGAGTCCATTAGAAAGATTGGAGAAGGGACGTATGGAGAAGTGTATGAAACAGTTGATCAACATGGGAACATAAAAGCCATAAAGGCAAGTAACTGTTGCTTTATCCTTCCTATCCTCAAGCAACATCGTAGGACTGGAATCTTTTGCAAAATTTTGAAATTAATATGTGACCCAAAAAACTTCGAGCTAGACCATAACTAGCTTCCTGAAATCAAAAGGTGCTGTCAAATGATTTGTATCACAGTTTAATTGAAAACCATAGCTATATTTTGAGACGCTGCACTGTCATTTTAAGCAATGATTACCATCCGAAGAACCAAATTCAAAGGAGATTTCGTATCCCGGATCCCTCATTTTGAGTAGAATGATCACAATCATTTTTTAGTCATGACTTTGTGAAAGCTCAATGTAGCGATAGATTTCATTCATTCATTCATTCATTCATTCATTCATTCATTCATTCATTTTCATTTCATTTCATTTATTTAGGGAGGGTTGCCCTTCAATTACAATTGATTTTCAAGGGGCCCTCCAATAAAAAGTTCTAATTACAATATACGTAAAAATTAAACCTACATAATAAAAAACTATAAAGCTAAAACCTATTTACAATTTAATAATGCAACATTTACAATAAAAGAAAGTTAACCCTTAATAGAATTTTTAAAACTATTCAGGAAGGATGGCATCTTTGACTCAGCTGGAAGGCTATTCCAAATCTTAGCTCCACGGAAAGAAGAGAAGATTTGAAGTCGTTTAGGGGAAATTGGTTGTTTGCAAAATGACTGACTTCTTTTCTTCATTCAAGTTTCGTGCTCCAAAGAAATTTGAAATTCACCTTTTTTCACATGTTCCAGAACATCGACTGGAAAGCGGGTGAATAGTCTAGGATGTGAATGAATTACCATACATTTGAAACTGTTTTTTCGGACAGTTGGCATACCTTAAAAGGATAGCCGAGGCTTTCAGCTACATTTTGATATCTTGTTTATATTCATAGCCTTTACTTTCACAAAGCAATAATGTGCCATTTAGGTAGGGAAATGTTTTGGATCACCCGGTATATAAATGTGTAGAATATCATTTCCTAATTCTATCAGCTGAAACAGATCGAAAGGATATTTAGTTTGTTTGCCATAATAGACCTTTTAGCTATTGTACAAAAGAGCCTGGATCGAGCGATATTTTTATACAATTTTATACGCGAGGTTCGATAGAGTGGCGTTAGAGCTTCGATCGCAATGGTGCACATTCGAAAATTCTACAAATTGTAATGAAATATCGTTCGATCCACATTCGCTTTCAGAATAGCTAAAAGGTCTATTGCAGAAAGAGCACTTCTGATATGAATATTATTTTTGGAATTCCAGCATTTTAAAGCTTTATGAAAGATGTACAAGAGGAGGCATGGGAAGCTTTGACAAACATTAGAAGTCCCATAAATTGTAAACTGACTAAGAATCTCAAATTGACCAACGTAAGAAACACTGTTTTTAAGAAAAAGCTTTTATCGTTAATCTGCCCCCCCCCCGCAAAATGTGTGTTTGGAATTTACGACCCAAAAGGATTATCCTATCTTACCCAACTCAGGGTTGGTCTCAGCAAATTGAATTTCCACAAATTCAAGCATAATTTTAGGGATACAATAAACCCAATGTGCCCAACAAGCGATGGCATTGAGGATATGGAGCACTTTCTGTTGCTTGTGTTGGAACACAAGAAATACTCAGTCTTTGAAGATCTATAAGTTGGTAGCAAGCAAATATCTTTTGCTTTTTTGGTTTACGACTTGACAGTTTGATGAAGTCACAACTTCAAAACAGGCATAAATTTAAAGGATGTTGTAAATTTAAAATAATGGCGATACTAAAAATGCTCTTTTGGAATTATGGCAAATGGCAAACAACTAAAATTCCCCTTCCATCTATTCAGATAAAAGAATTAGGCAAATATATTCCACACATTTAGTTTTTAAAAGTCTTACAAAGATTCGCCCTTTATGCTTTCTCAAGCCAGTCCGAAGTCGCTTCGTATCGTTTCGTTATGATCACGTCAATGAGCACCTGGAAGTTTTAAGGCGTTCTAATTCTCAAGTTCCTGTTACTATTTTCTTGACAAGACCTGTTTCAAAGTGATAAAGTTCTCTACTTTAGATTGAGAACTCCATTTGCTATTACTTACGACAGCTAAGATTTAATTATTGGTCTTTAAAATTGGCTCAGGCGGCTAAGATTTGTCCTGGTCTGTCAAATGGATCCATTTCAAATGGATCCATCCATTTCTTTTTGCACCTGGTATGGCTTAACTTTATTTCTTATGTAATTCTGAAACTTTCTCCAACGGGAATCTCCCGTTTATTCATTTCAGAAGACAGTGTAGAGATTATGAGAAGGAAGGTTTTTTCCTTGAAGTGCGTTCTAATCACTGTGTATCAAAAAGATGGAAATTTGAAGATTTTACCCTGTGGGATAAGAGTTCTAACATAAACATTTATTAATTTTTTTACAAGCTGTCGTCTGATAGCCGCTGTTTAGACAATTTAAGCGAATTCACATCGAACTAAGAAGCTATTTTGTGGTGGCCGCTTATGGAATGACCTAAGACTGTCGGCAGCGAGGTGATTTTTGTAGGTTTGGCGCTGTTAGATTTTGATGTAGAATCCTCAAGCCTGAATCGCATAGTTTGACTTACCTTTTGCCCTCCTACTTCTTTACATTACATAACTTAAAGCGAACTATTAGAAAAGGACTGTGCCGTTACTATTCATACAAAGAACCTTCAATTACTTATGACTGAGATGTACAAAACCAGAAATGACCTCAATCCTTCTTTCATGCAGGAGATTTTCTGTTAAAATAAAAGTCATTACAATTTGCGTAACAATAACGAATTCGTTCAACCTAGAGTGAGATCGGTCGGAAATGGCACAGAAAGAGTCAGATTTAAAGGTCCGCAACTATGGCAAATGTTACCGCAAACAATACGAAACTCAGGATCCCTTGCTCAGTTTAAAGCAAATATAAAATATTGGAAGGGAGAAAATTGTCCATGCAAGCTGTGTCGCACTTTCATTCCGAACTTGGGCTTTTTATGATGTTTTTAGAAATTTGTTTTATTGTATACTTTGATGAAATGTAAATAGTTTTAAATAATTTTGTATCTTTTATCCACACTTTGTAATATATTTTTAGCGTTGGAATTAATTAGCTAAGCATTTTAGCTATGAGTCATTTTGTTACCAACGGTAAATAAATTGATGATAATAATAATAAATGTAGGGGCATTCCGCGGGAAAAAATTGGATATCGACGAACTGCGTAGTTTGCATATAAATCGAACATTAATATCATTATCAACATTTCCCGATATTTCTCCACCTTAAATAAGGCTCAAACCGGCCGCTAACAACAAACCGAGAACCCAGCCATAACCTCGCATTTGAATCCGAGACAGATACCGAGAATTGTCGTTAATGCCGATCATTTCTCTTGGTCGTAGTCGATCGTGGACACATGAATGAACCACAGGGGCCCCAGGAAGTTGTATAACCCTCCCCCCCAATGATAAAGAGGCCTTCCTCTGAACCTCCTATGAGATTGCAAAACTATGACGTAATGCTTTAACAAGCCTCCTTTGCGATTGCGAAGCATTACGTCATAGCTTCGCAATCGCAAAGGAGGCTTGTTAAAGCATTACGTCATAGTTTTGCAATCTCAAAGGAGGTTCAGAGGAAGGCCTCTTTATCATTGGGGGGAGGGTTATACAACTTCCTGGGGCCCCTGTGGCTTCGGCTTTCGCTGAAAGCGTTTCGCCTTTTTTGCTCACATGACGATTCCGCTATCAAAAAGAACTATCGCCCCATTTTCGCTTTGATATGCCGACTGGACTAAAAAGACTTCCACCTGTTTGAAGTTCATTATGCAGAGAATACGTGGGGTATTTTTATGAATCAAGCTTTTTTCGATTGACTAAAGGCTGAAGTATTTTTTGTGATTTTCGTTCTCTTTTTCTGAGCATTGTATGCTTAGGAAAAATCGGATTTATCGGATTTATCCCTTCAAAATGGACGAAGATGGGGCAGTATTCATCTCATTTACGGCAACTTGAGAATACATTTCATTTCCTTCAAGGCGTTAAAAATATCGTTGACAAATTTGTCTGAGTGTATACGTCATTACTTCTATGAAGGTTTGAATCTTAGCTCATGATTAGAATGAGATACGCTTGAGTGAAGAGATCATTTCTAGTTTTAGCTGAGGGTTATAGGCCTCTTTTCAAGCATGTTGAAGTTATGTAATTTTTGTAAATTTGGTTTTTACTTACATCCACGATGGTCAGCAGAGCAAATAAAAATCACAAAATACCAGTGGCGGATTTAGGGGGTGCAGTTGGGGGCAACTGCCCCCCTTCACGATGAAAACTCAGCTTTGCGCCCCCTCTTTATCGAGAAATGCGCCCCTCGTCGTTATCCTATGACACTCCTATTTAAATTTTGTGATCAAAATGTAGGGCAAATGTAGAAGTCAAGACGGTATTTAGTACAAAAATCAAAGAATTTCCTCAATCAGGACTCCAAAAATTTTCTTGCGCCTTCGGCGCGCTTTCTCTCTATCGTCCTTTGGGTGCCTTCTTTTCAGGCTGCCCCTCCTTCAACTTTGAGCTGGATCCGCCCCTGAAAAATACTGCAACCTTTTGGGTATCAAAAAAGCTTTGATTGATTGCACCATTTCAAGCACATTCTCCCTGGAACAAATTGTCGAGCATTTGACGATCTCTCGCTGGTATCTCTCCAAGATATTTGAGAGAATGCCAAATACCCGAATAG
Organism: Aurelia sp. 3 sensu Dawson et al. (2005); assembly: GCA_964020215.1. Taxonomy (NCBI): domain Eukaryota; kingdom Metazoa; phylum Cnidaria; class Scyphozoa; order Semaeostomeae; family Ulmaridae; genus Aurelia; species Aurelia sp. 3 sensu Dawson et al. (2005). The sequence continues at coordinate 15,660,997 of OZ026585.1, forward strand.
TGCGATTCATGAAGTACAGGCTTTCAGATCTGCTCTGTGGCTTCAGAGAACAACATAGCACGCAACATGCCCAGTTGTCTCGACAGGGGGCTAGTGGGCTGCAGCCCCCCCAACGATGGAAAAATTTGCAAAAATCAGCCATGATAGGGCAGACAATCGGCAGTAAGTCGAGCAAAATTTTTGTAAACAATTGCCCCCTAAATTTCATCCCACCCTACGTCCATGTTACTTGATCTATAGCTATTTATCTGGTTGGATTAGTGGGTTAGTGAAAAACTTGAAAACTTTTGGGGGGGGCTGTGGAATTAAGAGCATGTGACTGATATTCAAAACTGAAATGTAAATCTATCAGTTAAAAGCTTCCTCAGATGTGAAAAATGTTATGGTAAAATCGCCCTCCTTATAGACCGAGAAATTAGGAAAAATGCAGGTATGGGGGTTTGTATAGAAACGAGATTTCCACGCTCCTTTCTGGTCCGTAATCCACTTGCTATTGAATTTTGAATTCCAAAACTGGCAATTTATTGAATTTGAGTTTCAATGGCAAGTATATGATGACAAGAATGAAATGTAAAACTCGCTCCCATGCAAACACCTTGCCTGCATTTTCTTAATTTCTTGGTCTACCGGGTGAGCCAGACAAAGTTCCCACTTTTAAAAATTCGTAGCACCAAGAGTACTTCACATACTTGAATGACTCAAATTCTAGTTAAAAGCCGAAAGATTAAAATATTTTTGTGATTTTTCTCGCCGTCTTACCAGCACTAGATGTATAGGTAAATTTAACTTTATAAAAATTTCATGATTGCAAAGTGGCTGAAAAGGGGCCTAAAACATTGATCAAATTGTAAGGACTCTCCGTACACAAAACAATACGCAATGAGCGTTTCACCTCTCTCAAGAGTTATACGACATCAATTTCCTAACAAATACTAAAGATTTTCGACCCGATGGCAATGAATGTGCAGTAGATAGCTCTCATCCATGAGCAACCGCATTTTCTTTATTGATCTGTGCAACGAGTCCTTTATGATTTGATCAAGGTTTTTGGCCATTTTTCGGTCATTTTGCAACCATGAAATGTTTGTGAAGTTCCATTTACCTATATTTCTAGTGCTCGTGAGACAGCGAGAAAAATCACAAAAATTCTTCGATCTCTGGCTTTTAACTACAATTTGAATCATTCAAATCTGTGAAGTACTCTTGGTGCTACGAATTTTCAAAAGTGGGAACTATTTTCTGGCTCACCCGGTATAAGATGGCCTTACCAAACAAGATTTTCACATCTAAGTTAGCCTATGACTGACGAAAAACATTTCACGTTTGAATATCGGTCGCGTACTTTTCATTCCACAGCCTGCTAAACATCTAACCTTTTTTACTGACCCAGTATAGTTTAATCAACTTATCGTAAAAGCTCTATAAGCCCCCGGCAGGATTATTAATCTCAGACATTCCATGGGGCGTAAAAGATAGGGGACTTACTAGAGAGGGGGGTTTATTCACAAAATCAACCAAATGACAAGGATAAATATATATGGTAGCTTTTTAGTTCTGTTACGACATATTTTTCGGATTCAACATAAAATTCTACGGGTCAAATTCACAGATTCGACACAGTTTTTATCCTAAAACCATGTCAAACTCAACATGCAAACTTATTTCGCTAAATAAATGGTAAAGATTTTGTAACTGTTGGAATTTGATATAACTTGGGGGGGGGGCTTTATAGGGTGGGTGGCTCAGTAGATTTTTTACAGTATTCTAACTTTTATATCAGATCGTTCCAATTGACGGAGAACAAGAAGTAAATGGAGAAGCACAAAAGACGTTGGAGGAAATTTCATCAGAGATTGCCATATCAAAGTAAGATACCTCAAATTTTTCAGCTTACATTAAAAAAGCCAAAAATTTCGGACAGTAATATTTTCGCACATTTCATACGTCAGAAGATTTTGATGGGAAAAAACATTCTATTTAGTTCGAAATGTTTACTGCCCGAAATGTTTCCAACGTAGAAAAATTACATCATAACCTACAATTACATGTATTGTTTTATAAGAAAGCAAGAATTTGGGCCAGTAGAGCATAGCTCTCAAATCTTTCAAATCTTTAAAAAGATGGGTGTGAAATTGTAACACATTTTTCTTTAAATGACTATATTTGTAATGATTCCATAGACTGATTATATGGCCGCCGGACGCTCCGAACTTCGACTCATAATCAAACGTCATTATTTTGAAATGATGATATCTACCTTGTTTCGATTAAGGTCTAGGCAAAAAACACTAACACAAACTCTCGTATTTTTCAAATGAAGCACACTGATTTGAAAACTTCACAAGAAAGTCAGTTAATGCTTAGCGATAGCAACAAAATAGTACCTATGTACAGGGTTTGACATTGGTACTAACTGCTTTCATGGTATTCTTGTTCATAAGACTTTGTTCTGTACGGCTATTTCTATTTCTATTTCTAATTCCTTATACACTGAGACCCTTCAGCAGCAAAATAACTTTACCTAAAAAAACATAAATCAAATTACAATCATTTTTAAAACAAAAAACAAACTACTGCTGATCTTCCAGGGGGCCGTGTTTGCATTGGTTTTCAGCTCATCAAATGACTATTTAACTGTTTTTATATTGATACAAGGTAGGGAGCTCCCTTAAATTCATAGGAATCTCGTTCCAAGCCTTCAGAGCTGTGTAAGAAAATCTCTGTTTAGAATATTCCAGATTATACTTTGGGATTTGAAGGTTCTTACAAAATCTAGTATTACAGTTAGAGTAATGAGATCTCCGTTGAAATTTATTCCAAAGGTTTTCTGGACTCCTTTCTAAGTTTCTTGAAACTCTGCTTTTAGCTTCGAGTTGCACAAATTCTTATGGCGTTGTATTTTTTCTATAACTGTGTATAGCAGCCTCGTTCCAAAGGGCGTTCAAAAGTGAAACAAAGTCAGTTCATAAAAATGCCATAATATTATGAGTCCCAGTGTGAGCGGTCTCGGTTTGATGTAATAGTCTTGTTTTGAATAGCGATTACTGGGACTCATTGCGATAGGTCTAATGATTCCATGAAAAGTATGAAAAATTAAAATCAGCGTAATCTGTAGCTCTCCTGGTTAAGGATTTGGATATTTGATGATGTCACGGCTTCAAAATTAATAAATACCGTCATTTTGAAACCAATCAAGATATCAAAAAATTGCCGCAGCAGATTTACCGCAAATTACCTAAAGTTCCTTTCAAGCACTTTAATTCAATAAAGAATGGAATAGAATTTTACACCCAACCTTTTAAAGATTTGAACCCTCTGCTGGCCAGTAGTGGGAGTTTCCCGAAATCATCAGATCCGTACTTCTCCCTGAACATTTCAAAACCAGGCTGTTTGAGATCTTTTCAATGTTTGGAAATCACTCATGTACTTTCCTAGTATAATGATCGAGAATAAAGCAAACACACAAGATTTTCTTAATTTGTTGGCGATTTGAGGGTCTAAGTTTCTTGGAAGCGGTTGTTATAAGAAAATACATGCATGTCAAAATAGATGTTGCGACAACGCAAAATCGCTCTTCTATTGGTTTTATTATTGGTTCTTTTAATTAATTATTATCTCTTTTTCAGGGAACTAAGTGCATTGAATGATAAGGTAAGTTTATCCTTCAAACTGGAAAAATCGTATTATTGTCATTATCATTTTATTTACAGTTGGCAACTTACATAGCTAAATAAAAAACTGCTAATTCAAGCCAACAAATTAATTACAATGATACAGAAAATCGAAAAATATATACTGGTAAAACTAGTAGTCAAAAAATTACAAAAGTCATAAGATCTACATAACCATAGGTTTCAAATCTTTAAAATACTGGGTGTAAAATTCTATGACCTATTTCTTTGAACTGAACTGCTTCAAAGAAATTTGAACTATTTTACAGTAAATCTGCGTTGGATTTTTCTGAAATCTTCGATATTTTCAGAATTACAGTGTTTTCCTTCTTTTTTAAGAATTCAAGAAAATTTTCGAAAAAAACTTAAAACTATCGTAATTTCTAAACCTGTTGACAAAAGATCAAATAATTTTCAAGAAGACAGTAGTTTATGGATGCCTACAACATTGTATCAAGCAAAACTCTTTCACTCTTCTGGTTTGTGATTTGGAAATTTGATGACGTCACATCATAAAATGAGCTGAAATGTAAATAAGGCTATAATTTCGACAAATATTCAAGATTTCTGAAAAGTCCAACGGTAGAATTATAGAAAAATGGCCAAAGTTTCTTTCAAGTCATTCAGTTTAAAGAAGTAGGTCATTGAATTTTACACCTGCCTTTTTTCGCAAATTTCAAGATTTGAAACCTATGCTATCTACATAACAAGATGAATAAAATTTTCAATCTTGTTTCATCAATAATGACATAACAAAGCGATAGTTTCTCTGCTACACACTACCAAAAGCAAGATCGTGGCCAGGTACAGAAATTGCTATATACCGGGTGACTCAAAAGATGCCCCCCCCCCCTGTATGAAACATAATTGCAGAAAAAGCAGTTGTGCTTCAATGGAAATTGAGTTTTCTAATAGCTGGAAGACTGAAGCATTTTCTTATTTTTTGTAATTTTCAAAATAGTTCCGGTTGTCCTAGAAAAAAACGCAACAGGTTTGCAAAATTGTGATGGCAACTGTTTCATACTCATTATCAAACGATTATTTTCACTGAAATGTGCAATAATTAGAATGAACTTTGATATACCGGGTGTCCCAAAAAAAGTACAGGCGTTTGAGCAGTTACTGCGAAGGAGCCTTGGATTCAAAAATTTTTATTTTCAGTTTATGGCACAGATGAGACTCTCTCTCTCACTGCGCATTCGGCTCACAACTGTATCATTGTTCACCTTGCGCGAGATGAGACCTCAACTTAGATTTGGCGACCTTGCATGTTCAAATCGGGTTTGTCTTCGCAGGGTAATTCACCAAACCAGGCAAAATTTCTGAGGCAGCCCGAGACAGATGTTTATTGAATTATGCTACTTCTATCTATTCATTTGAAGAACATTTTGAGTCAGCTCAACCATTAAGATTTCTATTCTTATAATTTTCCTGATCAACTAAACTATTCAATCGATGAGAGAAATTGTTAAGAGCTGATGCATTTACTCTTAAGCAGTTCGCAACACAACTTTCTAGGACTGAAGCGCTAAAGGAACAGAAACTGTGCCAAATACCGTTCTAATACTGAAGGATCTTTCTCACCCAACTTTCTTTACAGTTGTGATTGTTCAGTCATATTGGACTTTTGAATTAGTGAAGAGTACACTTCACTTGCATAGCTCAACAAACTTCCAAAAATGATGTATTATTGAAATGCCCCAAAGGCTTTCAACAAATTACGCATAGATGGCAATTGCACAGTTCAATAACCATCTGTCTCAGGCTGCTTCAGAAATTTTGCCTGTTCAGGTGAGTTACTCTGCGACTGCAAGCGCGATGTGGACATGCTAGGTCGCAAAATCTAAGTTGAGATCTCATCTGTGCCATTTATTCATCTACATCAAATTCATCTACGCATAAGTTCAAACTTTTTTTAACATCTACGATATTGTGATCCATAAACCCCGACAACTTAAAGGCGCAATGTCTTGAACAGTATTGTTCGGCATCCGGCGCCTCCGTCGATGACCTTGCATGCCAATGCGAAACAGATTCCAGTATCCATCAGTATCGTATCGTATGTGTACCATTTTGTAAGTGTCCTTTTAGTTGTTGATTTAGTTGTTTATTTTCATGTGTTGGCCACGGGGTAGACATTGTCTTTTGCTCCTCTTGGCATCGTACTTGTAGTGTTGCATAGTAGTTAAAGTATAGTAGAATGTAGCATATATTGTAATATTTTATATTGATATAGAAAAAAAAATCTGTGCCATAAACTGAAAATAAAAAGTTTTGAATCCAAGGCTCCTTTGCCGTAGCTGCTCACACGCTTATAATTTTTTTGAACACCCGGTATGATTTTTCTCAATGTCTCTCGAGCACTAGGAATATTGACAAATTCAATTTTACAAAAATTTTATGGTTGCAAGATGTCTCAAAAAGGGCCTGAAACATTGGTCAAAGCTTAACCCTTTCACCCCCGGAAGGGCCATATGGCCCAGCAGTATTCATTCGGAACTGCGAATTTTTCAGAGGGTAAAGCATTTGGAATTTTGATTGATTTGAAAGGTTTTGCACATTGCATTTATCTATTGCTTACTGAATCACTGATTATTGTACCCCCTGGAAAACGACAATCTACATTAGGTTTTCCTGTTAAGCTTAATTTTAGCCGGGCGTGAAGGGATTACAGGACTCCCCGCGCAGAATAATGAAGGAAAGGCAACTTCTCATGGATTGGAGATATGAGAAGATTACGTCTTGATTAAAGATTTTTCATAGGATTCTAAGAAACTGTCCCGTTTCCTACAGGGTGTCTCAAAAAAATTGTTCGACGTTTGATTAGATATTGAAAAATAAAGACAACATGAACAGGTTCGTGAAAAGATAACCCTGTTCCTAAGATTATGAAATAATTTTAGAGACCAGAATCAAGCAAATCGGTTGAAAATTCACTGAGTTACGAGCTCTCGAAGATAAGAAATATGAGATAGCTGAAACCAGAGACCCCCCAGATTACTTGTCTTGCAAAAAGCTCGAAGACGGAGGTAAGAGAAGCTTATCCAATGTCATACCTCTCGTTGATATCAGAGCAAACCAAATACGACTTCTAAAGTAAATTATTTCTTGCGATCATTCTCAAAATTCCTTAACATTGCAAACGTCCAAAAACAGTGGTTCAAAACAAAATCGGCGAGAGACTGAATCTGTTTCCTCAAAGCATCCATATGCTTGACAGTTAGGCTATCGAATACCTGTTTGAATCCCACTTGGTTCGCCCTGAAACAATTGAGAAATAACAGAAACGACGGCCTATGGGACTTTTACCAAAAATGCCATTTCGAGGCCTCTGGTTTCAGCTTTCGCACAAACTTGAACTTCAAAAGCTTGTAACCCCATGAATTTTTATTGGATTTGCAAGATTCTTGTGTCAAAAATTAATTTAAAATCTCAGGAAAAGGGTGACTTGACCAAAGGTCCATTCAGCGTATCGTTATTTTTTGGTATTTAATTAAACGTCGAACAATTTTGTTGAGACACCCTGTACAATTTCCTTCAATTCCTTCTTCACGTCGTTACGTGCAGTGCTATGTTCGTGTTTTCCCGTTTTATGTTGCCATTAGGTAGTCATAGTTTTTTCCTCCAATGGCATTCTACTAGTAGTAGGGTATAATATTTTGTAAGTAGTGTAATTAAGTAATATGCATTGTAACTTTTTAGATTGAATGTAAAAAAAATTGGGGATATCCTCCGCACATTAATTGCCATAGGATTGAAACTGTTTCGTATTTGTTTGAAAATCGATGTCTTATAACTCTTGAGGGAGTTGAAACGCCCATTGCCTATTGTTCGGTGTGAATAGAGACCTTACGATTTGACCAATGTTTTAGGCCCTTTTTCAGTCATTTTGCAACCATGAATTTTTATAAAGTTGAATTTGCCAATACTTCTAGTGCTGGTAGGACAGCGAGAAAAAGCACAAAATTTCTTCAATCTTTCGAGTTTTTAACTAGAATTTGAATGATTCAAATCCGTGAAGTACTCTTGGTGCTATGAATTTTCAAATGTCGGAACCTTTTCTGGCTCACCCGGTATTTTAAATTTTTTGATGTAGGGCCCCTTGAAAAAACAATTTTGTTGAGGGGCAACCCTTCCTAAATGAATGAAATATGACATATGTTAAAACAATTTCCCCGTTCATCCTATCACCAGAAAGAAGAGCGTGTGTTCCTTTCCTTTCCAGGATGAAAATGGTAATCAGGTCATGGGATTTATTCGCCTTGATCGGTAAGTGAAATAGCCATTCACAAAATTTTATCAAGAAGAACATAAAAAGGCCAGATTTTGTAAGGCAATAACATCAATTGTTTTTGGTTGACACCTGAATTCAAAGCGATTAGCAATTGCAGACAAAGGACATTCTCTCAAAGAGTGATTCGAAGCAAACACAGCCGCAAAAGCTGCCCGAAACCAGTATGGCAAACTGTCGCCTTCTGCTCGCGAAAGATGGTTTTTAAGAAAAGTCATGAATTTGAAACTAGACAAGAAGGATCAATCTAAAGACGTGCTGGGTGGATTTTGTTTATTTGATTCAGAGGCTGAGGGGTAATTGTTTCATTAAGGTCCTAATTATGCGAGAATTGCAATGCCCTCCGCTCGGTTTCTCAATGAAATAACCAAATCTGCCGGGCAGATCTTTGATTTGATTGGTTTTTTCATCTTATCTTTTTAGACAAGGTTCAGTTACAATTAAACACATCCTGATTTCCAAACTGCCCTGTTAAAATATCGGGAACTGTTATGCTTTGCAGACTAGTGTAACAAAACACTGAATTGATGCGATTGTCATGCCTGTATCTTTAGGTACATCCTTCTTTCGTTATTAACTTAGAACCTTTCTTAAAAACCACCTTTCCCGTGCACAAGGTGACAGTTTGCCATGACGGTTTCAGGGCAAATTTCGCTGCTTTCTTTGTTTTGAATTTCTGGTAGAGAGAATTTCCTTTGTCTGGAATTGCTAATTACTGTGAATCGCAGTAAAGCAACTGATGCTATTGTCATACAAAATTTTGTTAAGTTTTGTTAAGTCAGCCTTGGTTCTTGTAGAATAAATACGATAGAACTTTTTATTTCTTAAAAAAGGGATTTGGATCGATCGTCCAAATCTGGTAGATTTGTGAAGGAAAACAAAAGCATGACCCCCGTTCTCGGTATAATGATGCTAGCTGTGGCATAAAGTTGCTTCGGATTATAGAAAGGAGAAGGGAGAAAAGAAAGTCTTCTTTCATTCTTCTTTCTTCTCCTCTCTCCTCCGCATTTTTCTCCTCCGCTCTTTCCTCTTCTCCTCTACAAAAGTCGCATCATTCATTCCTCATTGCTCCTTCGCAGATGCCGCGTTTCGCCGTGTCTTACTCGCAGAGGACCAATTTCGTGTAGTTTTTCTACTATTTAAGGGAGCTCCCTGTTGTCATAACTTGCTACTTGCACAGACAATATGTTTGAAAGGCATTAAAAAGATGTGCTTCTTTGCCTTGTGAATAGATTTCTTTCAACCAGATCAACAAGCTGTAAGTCACAATTGGTACCCAATGCCCACGACAATACCATTTCCCAGCCCCCGATAATACCACCCTTACCCGCAACCCCGACCAGGCCGAAAGGGGCTTGGCTAAAGATTTCATCAGTCTGCAAGACTCCCATACAAGGTCTTACAAAGAAAATAATTTTGAATAAAGGCATCAAGTGACCGATTTCAATGGGAAAAGGTTTATGATCTAAGTTATACATTTGGCTACACGGAAAAATTTAGTCCACGACAATGGGGTAGTTAAATGTGACGTTAGAGTCAGCCAAACGCTCCACGTTTTTCTGACTCACTTGGTAAACCTTTTTTTTCCATTTTTTTATTCAATGAAAGCAATTAAAAGAAACGAGAAACAAGATTTATAAACTACGTGCCATCCATAGCGGGAAAGGATATATTGTCAGCGAGTTCCCACTATGGATGACACTTACAATTTTGAATATAGGAGATTAATTTAACACAATACACATACACACAGGGACTTATATCAAAAACAGATCCATTCACACATAGTACACATCAACAGATACATTTACTGACATATCAAGCACGAATTCTTTGTTTCCAGAGGTCACTAAGCTTTGTAATCTACACGATCAAAACGCTTGGATGATTTGATGTACTTAATCGTAGCTTCAAGAATCATTCTGTTGATGATATATGGATATTCAGCGCTGCCATACAATAGCAATGAACAAAAGTAATTATCATCAAGGTTAGGAAGATCTATCGGTAAACGTTGAAGATTGTACCATTGTCTCACTGCTAATTTAGGAGTTACGATGATTTAGATTTTTCAGAATTTTTCACATATTGTATTTTCAATAACAAGAAACACTGTAATTCCGAATTAATCAATATATCAAAGATTTTCAAAATGAAATCATTGCAAAACACCTGAAGTTTCTTTTAAGCGATGGATCAATGCGGGTAAAGTTTGTTTTTCCCATTACAGATCATGTGACCGTACTCATGGGAAGTTCCAGTATTATGCTAGATTTTTTGCATTCATGGTCCAAGTTTTCATGGTACCAAATGTGTTAAAAGGGCAGGGTCACGTAATGTAGACAAACTTCTTTCGAAACGACGTTTTTGTAGTATTTTTTTCAGCCATATCACAGATTTTTCACTACTTTTCTCAAAGTGAAAGTGTTATTTTGAAGATGGACTCTTGTACTTTGTAGAGAAACAAACGAAACACTCATACGTTGTATGATTGCAGAGATATTAGTGGATTCTTAGAAGTAAGTTTAGTGTGGATTCACCCCATCCACCAGAATCTGTGCAGAACATAATGGCCACTTGTGAGCAACAATATAGATTCTAGAGAGAACAGGTTTGTTTACGGTTACGTGACCCTTTAAAGACATCAAAGGAAGTTTTATCAAGGAATTGATCCCTTGAGTTGAAGAGAGTGTAAACAAACTTCAGCCAAGTTGGTCTTTTAAATAAAAAGGAAGATGGATTTACCATTTGTTCAATCTCTTGAAAAGATAAAACATTTTTGGACGTTTTTTTAAACGTCTTAAGTGCCCCCAACGACCTTAGAGTCTTCCAGACCAAGCTGTATTAGCGTTTCTGTATTATTTTTTCAGTACAGTATGCTGCCAGGGGACTTACCCAAAAAAGCTATTAACAGAATGGTTGGTTTGGGATAAAGAGCATAAATCAGAGAATGATAATCCAGGTAAACCTTGTAACTTCATAAATAACATGATAAATACTTAGTGTTGAATCTTACCATATTGATTTAATCTCACATTTGTTTAGAAGTTTCCTGAAAGAAATGTATATCAGCTGGGTTGACAGCAAAAAGCTTGAGGGTGTTTGCAAATATTCATAGATGCAATTTACTTCGCAAATCTGTCTACGAAAACTTATTCGTAAAATGAAGGCTAACTTAGATATGAAACTTTAGTTGGTTAAAATTTGTTATTCCGTTCAATACTTAGGAAGCTTTTGTTAAAGCCTTGTTTCGCAAGATTCCTTCAATTAGATCCAGGCCCCTTCCACACGTATCCGGATCTTTTTTAAACGCATCTATTTATATCCGTCTTTGATTCGCGTCCACACGGAGACGGCGTCTTCGGTAACCGAAATCGGAGCTTTTCGAGAACGCTCTCCATAGTGGATCTTTTTGAAAATGCCGTTTTTTCCTAACAGAGATTTTCGAAAAGGATGACGTCAATGCGTCAATCAGGCGTCAATTTAGCGCATATCAGAGCGTAAGCTCGGTTCTTTGTGGATCACGCGAGGGTATTTGCTTGTCTGTTTTCTTTTATCGAAGTTCGAATGTCGAATATCGTATTGAATATCGACCTTCACTTTCCGAATAGCGAGTTTCGAATGTCACAGCGTTTTCGTGCGACGGGGATATAGACTGGATGCCTTTTCGTCCCTTGTTTCCCTGCGTTCCTTGGTCAAGAGGGACTAATAACATTACTCTTAAATAGTGGGCCCACTTTAGGCCCGCGTAGGGTTGGCTCCGTATTCACCAATCAAATCGCTAGAATTCAGTTTTTAACCAATCAGGGGCCGCTATTCAGAATGTTGTTGTTGTTGCTCTTAAAGAACGGTTGAAGAAGCCTGGAGTACTCGCAGCTTCGATGGATCTATTTTGCTTCTACAGAGGAAGATTACTGTCTGAAAGGTATGCATTTTGCGTTTCGTACATCAAGACAACATCATTCTTTGTACTAAAAGTTTCCTTTTCAATGTTCGAGCTCTTTAAACCAGATTTTGCAGCGATTTTGTTGAGTGTACGAGAACTCCCACCTGTTTAGGCCATTTTGAAAAAGTAGGCCCACTATATAAGCGTAATATCATGAGTCCCTATTGACCAAGTGATATCAGCAAATCAAAGAACGCAGGGAAACAAGGGACGAAAAGGCACAAGTCTAACTGGGATATTTTTGGAAACTTTCCTCGTGGTGGACGCGGATCTTTTTTATACGGATAAAAAAAGATGCGTTTTCAAAGAGATCCGGATACGTGTGGACGGGGCCTCATATTTATGTACATGTGAACTTCTAAACCATGCAAAACATACTGGGTGTCCCAAAAAAGTATGAGCGTTTGAACAGTCACTGCGAAAGATTCTTGGATTCAAAGTATTTTGTTTTCAGTTTTTGATATAAATGAGATCTCTACTTAGATTTTACGACCTTGCATATTCAAATCGGGTTTGCATTCGCAGAGCAATTCAATTTCAAAACGCAATATTTGAAATAAGTTGTTGTGTTTCCTTAACAGAAGCAACTTATTTCAATATGGCACTTTGCAAATGAAGTAGATTTGTAGATTTGGGAAAGCTGCCATCTGAACATTGAAACTAAAGACGAGAGAAGATATTATCGATACACAGATGATGCACAAAGGTATCCCTATTGCTTCTGATGCTTTAAAACAATATATAATCCCATACAACACATCCCACGTTTCCCAGTACCAATGCTTTTTCTGGTGCATCCGGTGGTGTAAATGAGTCAATTGAAAACCTTAAATGATGCTAGAAGCAATTCTATACTTGTAGCCTTAAATGTTCATTCGATCTTTCATAGAATGCTTTGGAGATGACCAGCTTTTCCTGATATTTGAAACAGAGTCTGGTGGGAAATCTTTGGAGGATTACCCAATTCAGAATATTGCTGAAGCAAAAAGTGTTCTACATCAGGTATTTGTGCCCTTTTTCATTTCAAAATTTCAAATGACTTTATTGGTCCTGCAGGATTTTAGAGTTTTGACATTTTATTGATTTTAACAACCATTGACATAAATTCCTTCCTTTTAGGGAGCTGGGAGCTATCATAAAGAAGGAACGGAGAGGGGCGGAAGGGATTTAAAAATTTGCCGTAGAATTATGAAGCCCAATGCAAGAAACAAAAACTGTTTACATAGCCTCTAAACATCTGTAAAATGATTGGATGACCCCAGGGCTTCAAAATGAACTCTCTGATTCAGAAACGTCTTCAAGAAAAACTTTCAGCACTATGCAGTTCAATTTTCTTTCCATACATCATGCTGTCAATACCGTATTTGTGGATTTTGGTATAACGTTTCAATAAGGCAGGGGAAGACCTGCAGATACCACTGTATTAAAAAGGGGCTTATGGAGAACAATATCAATGATCAAGAGAACAGCAAAATGACGCTGACAGTGTTTAACCCTTTCACCCCCGGAAGGGCCATATAGCCCAACAGTATTCATTGAGAACTGCGAATTTTTCAGGGGGTAAAGCGTTCAGAGTTTTGATTGATTTGAAAGGTTATGGACATTGCATTTATCTACTGCTTATTGAATCACTGATTATGATACCCCCTGGAAAATGACGATCTACATTAGGTTTTCCTGTTAAGCTTAATTTTAGCCGGGCGTGAAAGGGTTAAAACAGTTGTAAAATATTTAAAACAAATTCGAAGTTGTTTGTTTGCCCAACATTTTCCATCCTGTAGTTTTAGTGACACTGTCAAATCCCTTCTATAGAAGGAAAACTTCAAGATAAGCTTTCTTAACGTTACTTTTCCTTGTCATCAGTTATCCTTTTCCTTGGGGTAGACACAGCCTTCTGCTCCACGGGAGCACTTGTCCTAGTAGTATTGAAAAGTAATTCTTGTAAGTGTAGACCGTAATATGCATTGTAATATTTTATTGGATAATATAAAAAATCCCATCTGCTCTCCTCTATTCCATACTTTATGACAGCTCCCTTACATTTCAACATTCTGCAAATTTAGGCCAATTATCGTAGCCATTGGGCGGTATAATTGGGCGGTATAGCTTTCGTTGAGCGTGGCATCAGAAAAGCAGAGATTCTTCGCTGTTATGACGTCACTATCCTCTGGTCGCTTATTTCAATGCGTGATTTCGCAGAGAAAAGACGAGAAATGGTGGGAAAAAGTACGATATACCAATCATAGCAAAATAATTTTGTATTCCATCATCAATCAAGCCAACCCCGGACGAATTCTTTTAACATAATGTATACCTTTTACTTTATTTCAAGGTAACTGCTGCGTTAGCTGTAGCCGAGAAGGCACTTAAATTCGAGCACAGAGATCTTCATTGGGGCAACGTTTTGATCAAACCAACAAGTGAAAAATCATTACTTGTTCATATTGAAGAATGTGGAGAAGAAATCTTGACATCAGGAATCAAAGTTGGAATCATTGACTTTACATTGTCAAGACTGGAAAAAGGTACGAAACATATGCTATTAGTTTTCATAATCAACGTAAAGTCCGTTCTAAAAGAAACTTTGTATCTTTGAGACAGCTGCATGTTGGCAAAAGTGGTCTGATTTGCCGGTGATTTGAATACAAATTTTTTCCAAATCTGCGTTTTCATGCGAGATGATTTTGCTTTGTTTACCACAGAGACTACTCTTGAGTTTGGAATATAGTTAATCACTTGTAACTAGGCTTGTTGAGGATACCGAGGACTGCCCCTTTTGTCTGAGGCCTTTGTTTTGCTGGTAATGTTCAAAGCAGATCAACAGCCGAGGAACTTATTACCATGCGCGAGAATTTCTTTGTTTCCCTGCTAATCATTGTTTGGATTGTGGTTGGATTCTCCGCCCGCATTCTTTCCACAGACCAAACATGCTTTCTGCGCATAATCACAGGTTTCCTTTTCGGGGGATAACCGTTGCTTGGAACATTGATGATTCGTATCCCCAACAAAGGCGTCATTTAAGAACCATAGGGCTGATTTGTTAAGAAATCATCCCGGTAAACAAGGACCAGCCTAATCTTGACAATCTCAAAATCTTTCGGAGAATAAGTAAGATCTCGGACAAAACCAAATTTTGGAAGCTGAAGTTTTTATATCTTAAGGTTCTAGTTTGCTAACAAATGTCAGCATAAGTTTCAAATATTTGAAAAGGTGAGTATAAAATTTTATGACCTATTTCTTTGAACTGAATAAAACTTTAGCTAATTTAGACTTCTCTGAAATCTCCAATGTTTTCAGAATTTTTCTTCTTTATCGAGAATCCAAAAAGAATTTTAAAAAAAACTTAAAACTGTCGCAATTTCTAAATTGTTTGACCCAACATGGAATAATTTCAAACAAAACCATACTCTTGGGTGCCTAATACAGGGGGGACGCTTATTGATTTTCAAAAATTTTATCCACCCCCCGGCCCTTATTAAGACCCCCCCCGTTTATTAATTTAGGCAAAACAATGTCCAAAGCTCAATATGATTTTTATACGAAATTTTGTTCGAAAGATAAACCATTGCAGTGTACTCGTAAACTAATTCGAATGTTTTCTTTCAAAAACAGTTGAAGACAGAGTTCTTTTTGTCAAAAGTGTAAAAGTGGTACACGTTCTTGTTTTTACTTATCTGCAGCTGTTTACTGTAGTTATTGCATTTGTCTCCAGTAGATAACGTAAAAACCCGTTTTTTGCGAATTTCTGACCCCCCCCCATTTATTAAGACCCCCCCCGTTTATTAGTTTCTTTGAGGGGTTCCCACCCCCCCCCCGTTTATTAGGACCCCCCTTGTATTAGGCACCCGAGAGTAGTTTATGGAGGTCTGCAGTATGACGTCAAGCAAATGTATGTCACTTTTGTGGTTTATGATTCAGAAATTTGATGACGTCACATCCTCGAATCAGCAGAAATTTAAAATGCGCTGTAATTTAAAAAAGTGGTTAAAATTTCTGAAAAATCCAACTGTAAAATTATGGATAGGTAGCTAAAATTTCTCTTTTCTTTCAGAAGAAATATGTCATTCAATTTTGCACCCACCTTTTTTTACGCCGGTTTAAAGATTTGGAACCTGTGCTTTAGCTGTCAGAAAGAAATACAGACAGTTATCGTAGACTTTATGGATAGAGAAAAATCTCAGTGAAATGGATTAACGATGTTGTTTTAAAGATACCGGTGAGCCAGAAAAACGTTTCCACTTTTAAAATTTCATAGCACCAAGAGTCCTTCAAAGATTTGAATGATTCAAATTCTAGTTAAAAGCCCAAAAACTGAAGTATTTTTGTGATTTTTTTGCCTGTTTACCAGCGCTAGAAGCATCGATAAACTGAACTTTATAAAAATTTCATGGTTACAAAATGACTGCAAAAAGGCCTGAATCACTGATAGAATGGCAAGGACTATCCCTACACAGAACAATATGCTATTGATGTTTCACCTCTCTCAAGAGTTATAAAGCATCAATTTTCAAACAAATACTAAAGATTTTCAGTCCCATGTCAATAAATCTGCAATGGATATTTCTCACCCATGAACATCTTGCATTACTATTACTACATTTTGCAACCATGAAATTTTTGTAAAGATGGATTTTCTAATGTTTCTAGACAGCGATAAAAATCACTGATATATTGATGTTTTGGTCTTTAACTAGAATTTGAATCATTCAAATCCATGATTTATTCTTGATGCTATGAATTTTAGAAAGCAACTCTGAATGAGGTCTTTCGCTGCATTATTTGACACCCCACAACACAGGACGCCCAGGCAGTTAATTGAACTGAACAATAATAAGTTTACAATCTTAAAATCTTAAAATCGTTAATTGTCTAATACCTTTTTGTTTGAGTGTTATTTGTTGCACCTCTCCACAGCTGTGTTGTGTTTCATTGACTTCAGCATTGCACGGTGTAATTGTTCGAATGCGAGAGTTCGATACGATGTAACTTGCAGGTATTCTAATAGGTAAACAAGGAATGAAACTTATCTTCCAGCCAAATTCAATTAACTGCTTTGTCCTCGCTCGTAATCCGGCATCAATGCTCCAAATTCATAATGGAACATATCAAAATGTTCCATAATCATCGGACTATACTTTCCGATACTTTGTTTCTTCATCTGCAGTGTCGGAAATACAAAAATTTGCAGCTTCTTGATGCAGGTCTCGTCAAATCTGCTTTCTCCCTATGCTCCGGCCATCGAACGGTAACAGAGCGATCGAATTTCGAATGTTTTCGTCAGCCAACCTCGCTCAGCTTTGCACAGAATGTACACAGGGACCCCCTGGCATACCATAGAGCGCCGTTTTTGGTTTAAATCGATCGACAGATGGACCGGGGGATTCCTGTGTACATACTGAGCAAGGAAAAGCAAGACAGGCTGACGAAAACATTCGAAATTCGATCGCTCTGTTACCGTTCGATGGCCGGAGCATAGGGAGAAAGCAGATTTGACGAGACCTGCATCAAGAAGCTGCAAATTTTTGTATTTCCGACACTGCAGATGAAGAAACAAAGTATCGGAAAGTATAGTCCGATGATTATGGAACATTTTGATATGTTCCATTATGAATTTGGAGCATTGATGCCGGATTACGAGCGAGGACAAAGCAGTTAATTGAATTTGGCTGGAAGATAAGTTTCATTCCTTGTTTACCTATTAGAATACCTGCAAGTTACATCGTATCGAACTCTCGCATTCGAACAATTACACAGTGCAATGCTGAAGTCAATGAAACACAACACAGCTGTGGAGAGGTGCAACAAATAACACTCAAACAAAAAGGTATTAGACAATTAACGATTTTAAGATTTTAAGATTGTAAACTTATCATCGTTCAGTTCAATTAACTGCCTGGGCTTCCTGTGCCCACAAGTAATGAAAACAAACTTTTTATCGTTTTGAAATGTATTAGGATCATTGATAAAGCGCTCGAACAAAAATTTCATCATAGAATTGATGATCAAATCTTGGTGATTTTTCAAACGGAAGTACTCCTTTGAGACACTGGGTGTTTAAAACATCTATTCTTTATCCAATTTACTTTTTTTAGATGGCTGTGTTGTATTTTGTAATTTAGAAGATGATTCAACTCTGTTTGAGGGACAAGAAGATTATCAATTCGAAATCTACCGAATGATGCAGAAGGAAAATGGGTAAGCTTCGAATGTCTGATCTTCATAGACCTGCTAGAAACCCAGAGGGGTATTTGAGACCAAGTCAAAAAGTGATTGCTTCATAGCAGCACATCTGTTGTTCTCAAGCATTGTCAAAATGAAGCAAATTTTGGAAGAAAGGGTGCTAGTGATGTGTGTGAATATTTTCTACATTTTGAAAAGGATAAACAATGCACTTTATTAACACAAGCAAAACTTTATAGATGTAGAAAAAAGATGAATGAAATACCATGCCAGAACCATTTAGTTGAAAACTGACATAAGCTTGACATAGCTAGATAACAACAGGATTGCTAGCCTGGCTCACAGACCAAACGAGGAACTCGTGAGTCAGGCTACAGAATTGCCGTTTTCGAGGCAATCGCTTTTTAAACTTTGCTGTACCATAAATCAGCGACCATTCGTTTAATTGGCTAAAGCAAGGTCTCGAGCACTAAGTTGACAGCTATCTTATGCCAGCGTATCAAGAAAAAGAGACTAGAACTGCACAAGCTTTTGGGACCCGGGGGGTTACATGACTTGCGGATAGACGGGGGTCTGCCGCCCGGTTTTCAGAAAGCTCCCTCCTCTAATTACCGACAGTTGCCGTCATACCCACTTTTATGATGAATTTTCGAGGAAAAATACCCATTTTTCACAATTTTTTGCCAATTTCTGGAAAACCCATCCATGTTTAAGAAAAATCTGCCGAAAAAGGGGCCCTTGTTTAGAGAATTTTGAACCCAAAAACCCACCCATATGGGCGGCACATACCCGTACGCTCAACATGTTATGTTACCCCCCCCCCCCCGGGTTTTGGGACACCCTGTATTCCCGTACAACACAAAAATGCTTAGTTTGTGCATAAAAATAACTAATGATTTATCTTTTAGGAATTGTTGGAATGAATTCTGCCCAAAGACGAATACAATGTGGCTTCATTACCTCACTGATAAGCTGATAAAACGTAAACTCAAACGTAAGAGCAAGAAAATTTGTGCATTCTTTGAAAGGATACTTGATTATCAATCTGCTTTTGAAGTTTTAATCGACGATTTTTTTCTTACGAGGTAATTTTAGTAATGTCTCGTATTCTTACCTTTACAGTAAAGGCGGAAGTAGTGTACCATGTAAATTCGAAAATTATTTGAAAATAAATTTGAACTGTTGAATTTTTATTTGTTTAAAGTTCGAATTTTGAATTCTGTTGTTCGCGCATTATTCGCGTTGGATCCAGACACCTGGTAAACACATGTGCGAAGCAAAATGAAAATGGCTGGACTGTGTTGGAGAGCGTGTGGCCGAGTGGTTAAGGCGTCTGACTCGTAAGCCAAAGGTCAGAACGGCCGTAGGTTCAAATCCCGCGCTGGACAGTTTGGTCGCTGTCCGTAACTCTAGCCCGGGTCAACCAGAGCCATGCGAGGGAAATCTGGTAGCTGCGGCGGGTAGCTGCGGCGGGTAGCTGCGGCGGACTGATGGTAAAACATCCGTGGCCCCTGCTGGAAGTAAGTCTCTCAGACTTTTGCAGGCTAGCCACGTTAAACATAAATACCTACCTACCTACCTTGGAAGAACCTGCCAAACAAGTTTTTGAGCCATTTCTCAATCAAAGAACAACAGAAACTTTGAAAACCCACGCCGAATATTCGAGAATTGTTCCACGCAACGAAAACAATATTTGAGTAAGGTTCGATCCTACTTTGAATATTGTGAACAAAGGCGGTACACTACTTCCGCCTTTACTGTCATTCATAATTGCTCAGCTTAGATACCAAGTAATTTTTGGACCAGGTTAACTAAAGTACACTCGTTGTTTTTGGAAAATAAGCACTATTCGATTTGCCATAAAAGGGACTCCGTCGCAGCATAAGACTCAAATCTTTAAAAGGGTGGATGTAAAATTCTATCACATATTTCTTTGAATTAAAGTGCTTGAAAAGAACTTTGGGTTTGCTGTAAATCTGCCTGGGCAATTTTTTGATATTTCTATTAGTCTCAAAATGGCAGCATTTATTAATTTTGAGGCTGTGAAGTCACCAAATTTTTGAAAATCCGTAACCATAAGAGCTACAGATTTCTGCTTGTAACCATATTGTAGACCTTCATAAACTATGGTTTTCTGGAAGAATGTATCCATTTTCCTTAAGCAATGTAAGATTTTTGATAATTTTTTAATTTTTCAAAATTTTAGATGGATTTTTGCAAATCAAAGTTAAAAAGCCGCCATTTTGAAAATAATCAAGGTATCAGAAAATTGTCATGGCGGATTTACAGCAAATTACCCAAAGTTGCTTTCAAGTCACTCAAGTCATAGAAAAATGTGGTGCAATTGTATACCCGCCCTTTTGAAGATTTGAAAGATTTGAACCCTGGTAACTCTGTCGCTAAATTTCTTTCCAAACGGCTGATTTTGCAGTTTTTTTAAGGGGGCAGGGTCACGTAATGTAAACAAACTTCTTTCCAAATGACAATTTTGCAGTATTTTTGATAGGCCATATCACAATGATTTTCCACTACTTTTCTCAAAAATGAAAGTGTTATTTTGAAGATGGACTCTTGTACTTTGCAGAGAAACAAACGAAACACTCATATCTTGTACGATTGCAGAGATAATGGTAGATTTTAAGAAGTAACTTTATTGTGGATTCACCCCATCCACCAAAATCTGTACAGAACACAATGGCCACATGTGGGCAACAATGTATATTCTAGAGATAACAGGTTTGTTTACGGTTACATAACCCTGCCCCTTTAAAGAGGCACTAACGCAAAATTTTTGCATCCGAAAATTGCCTCGAGAATAATCGAGAAACACGATGAAAGCTCGCATTACCTGAAAATATTGTCACCTAGTCTTTACTCCCCATGGAAGGAAAGTTATGAGACTGCGAGAACTGGAAAGATAATTTTTAATATCCTACTTTTTATTTGGTCTGCTGCACGGAAACAAAGGATTCAACGTCACTTGGCAGTTTTCGGTCAACGAATCTTGCATCGGGCTATTCGACTGATGTGGGCCATTGTTTATCTATCATCATGTACAATCATCATTTGACACAAATATTTGCACACAAAAGGTACATAATCTCTACACAACCTGATTAGCATGCCTTCGGCGGATTATTTGTTGATGTCATTTTTGCGTTAGTGCCTCTTTAAGCGAGATATCGCAAAGACCTCCCATCCCCTTCTCAAAGTGAAAGCGTCGTTATGAAGGTAAACTATGATCAATTGGGCACTAAGTGTGTAACAGTTTGAAATTTATATCAGTAGTGAGCCACCTTAACTATACTTTAACTTATTATTTTTTGGATTTTGAACTTATTTTTACTTGGTAGTGAGTAGCCTCCATGCAGACTCTACTGATTCCTTGAGGGGGATGAAGTTCCTCCTGTAGACTCTGTGCATCAGCGAGAGAAAGCCTGTCTATATTCACGTGTTGTTACCAGGCTTCTAGAAGCAGACCTCATTGGTGGAAAGAGATATCTATTGCTTAATCAAAACATCCCCCACACAACTGGATTGGTTTGGCTAAGTTTTTTATGCACACGCAAGTTGAATCAAAATATTTCTATGCTGATATCAGCAGACTCCCTTTGTGTCGCTGATTTGCAGACTCTACTGGAGGAAAAAACTTCTCTGAAAAGAAACCAGTTGATTCTGCATGCAGGCTAGGTAGTGAGCCACCTTTCACTGTTTTATAATTTTGAAATTTTCAGTGGTGAACCACCTGAAGTTTAGATCCACCTTAATCACAACGTCGTCTTTAAAAATTCATTATTTTCTAGATCTACAACGTAGTTACGCCAAATATATTGAAATTAGTTTTGATTAAAACTCCGTAAAATGTAGCAATTACAAAAACCGTTACTACAAAAATTATTATGCCATGTATGATGTAGTGATGAGCATGGCTATTTATAGAATTAATCGAAAAAATAAGTGGAAAGATGACACCTATGAAACACGACAGAATTATATTCACAAAGACCAAAACATATGCAAAATGTGGCACGGTGGCTCCAAGGAGAATTACCATCATAGTTGTAAATGCTCGTACCAAGCAACAGTGGCAGTTGTTATCTGTGGAAGATCAAATTAAAAGCTTTATTAATTAAAAATCAAGATAAAATTGAAAATTAAGATTAAATTAAAAATTAAAAGTTGCTCGAACGAGATTACTTCCACAATGTCTAATTTTGGTGAAAAAGGTAAGCTTATAGCCTTGCATTTTGGTTGAAAAGAGTTCTTCCAGAAATTCCGTTTCTTAATGAAAAGGGTAAGCCTATGGTCTTAAAATTTTGCTCGAGAGAGAAAACTTCCAAAAAGCCAAAGTTTGATGAAAAAGGTAAGCCTATAGCCTTGCTTTTTGGTTGAGAAGAATGCTTCCAGAAATGCCTTTTCTTGGTGAAAAAGGTAAGCCTATAGCCTTGCTTTTTGGTTGAGAAGAGCTCTTCCAGAAATGCCTTTTCTTGATGAAGAAGGTAAGCCTATAGGCTTAAAATTTTGCCGAAAGAGATTACTTCTAAAAATGACAAATTTTGGTGAAAAAGGTAAGCCTTATAGCCTTGCTTTTTGGTTGAGAAGAAGTCTTCCAGAAATCTCTTTCCTCGATGAGAAAGGCAAGCCTATGGGCTCAAAATTTTGCTCGAAAGAGATTACTTCTGAAATGCCAAATAATGGTGAAGGTTAGCCTATCGCCTTGCATTTTGGTTGAAAAGAGTTCCTCCAAAATTGCCTTTTCTTGGAGAAAAAGGTAAGCCTATGGTCTTAAAATTTTGTTCCAGAGAGATTTCCAAAAATGCCAAATTTTTGTGAAAGAGGTAAGCCTATAGGCTTGCTTTTTGGTTGAAAAGAGCTTTGCCAGAAATGCCTTCTCTTTATTTAAAAGGTAAGCCTATCGGCTTAGAATTTAGCTCGAAATAGTTTACTTCTAAAAATACAAAATTTTGATGAAAAAGGTAAGCCTATAGCCTTGCTTTCTGGTTGAGAAGAACGCTTCTAGAAATGCCTTTTATTAATGGAAAAGGTAAGCCTATGGACATAAAATTTTGCTCCAGGGAGATTACATCAAAAAGTGAAAAATTTTGGTGAAAAAGGTAAGCCTATAGACTTGCTTTTTGGCTGAAAAGAGCGCTTCCAGAAATGCATTTTCTCGATGAAAAAGGTAAGCCTTTAGGCATAAAACTTTGCTCGAAACAGATTACTTCTAAAATGCCAAATTTGGTGGAAAAGGTAAGCCTATCGCCTTGCGTTTTGGTTGAAAAGACTTCTTCCAGAAATGCCTTTTATTAATGGAAAAGGTAAGCCTATGGCCTTAACATTTTGCTCGAGAGAGATTACATCAGAACGTGCCAAATTTTGGTGAGAAAGGTAAGACTATAGATTTGCTTTTTGGCTGAAAAGAATGCTTCCAAAAATGCTTTTTTTTATGGAAAAGGTAAGCCTATAGCCTTACTTTTTGGTTGAAAAGAGTTCTTCCAAAAATGCTTTTTCTTGATGGTCTTTAAATTTTGCTCGAAAGAGATACTTCCAAAAATGCTAAATTTTTGTTAAAAAAGTAAGCCTATAGCCTAGCTTCTTCGTCGAAAAGAATTCTTTCAGAAATGCCTTTTCTTGATGAAAAGGGTAAGCCTATAGGCTTAAAATTTTGCTCGAAAGAGATTACTTCTAAAAATGACAAATTTGGAGAAAAAGGTAAGCCTATAGCCTTACTTTCTGGTTGAGAAGAATGCTTCCAGAAATGCCTGTTATCAATGGAAAAGGTAAGCCTATAGCCTTAAAATTTTACTCGAGAGAGATTACATTAAAAAGTGCCAAATTCTGGTGAAAAAATGTAAGCCTATAGACTTGCTTTTTGGTTGAAAAGAATTCTTCCGCAAATGCCTTTTCTTGGTGAAAAAGGTAAGCCTATAGCCTTGCTTTTTGGTTGAGAAGAGCTCTTCCAGAAATGACTTTTATTGATGAAAAAGGTAAGCCTACAGCCTTAAAATCTTGCTCGAAAAAGATTACTTCCAAACATGTCAAATTTTGGTAACAAAGGTAAGCCTATAGCCTTGCTTTTTGGATCAAAACAGTTCCTCCAAAAATGCCTTTTCTTCATGAAAAAGGTAAGCCTATAGCCTTAAAATCTTGCTCGAAAAAGATTACTTCCAAAAATGTCAAATTTTGGTAACAAAGGTAAGCCTATAGCCTTGCTTTTTGGTTCAAAACAGTTCTTCCAGAAATGCCTTTTCTTCATGAAAAAGGTAAGCCTTAAAATCTTGCTCCAAAAAGATAACTTCCCAAAATGTCAAATTTTGGTAACAAAGGTAAGCCTATAGTCTTGCTTTTTGGTTCAAAACAGTTCTTCCAGAAATGCCTTTTCTTCATGAAAAAGGTAAGCCTATAGCCTTAAAATCTTGCTCAAAAAAGATTACTTCCAAACATGCCTAATTTTGGTTCAAAAAGGTAAGCCTATAGCCTTGCTTTTGGTTGAAAAGAGTTCCTCCAGAAATGCCTTTTCTTGATGAAAAGGGTAAGCCTATGGCCTTAAAATTTTTTTCGAAGGAGATTACTTCCAAAAATGCCCAATTTTGGTGAAAAAGGTAAGCTTATAGCCTTGCTTTTTGGTTGAAAAGAGTTCCTCCAGAAACGCCTTTTCTTGATGAAAAAGGTAAGCCTTTGGCTTTAAAATTTTGCTCGGAAGAGACTACTTCCAAATATGCAAAATTTTGGTGAAAAAGGTAAGCCTATAGACTTGCTTTTTGGTTGAAAGGAGCTCTTCCAGAAATGCCTTTTCTTGATAACAAAGGTAAGCCTATAGCCTTAAAAAATTGCTCGAAAAAAATTACTTCCAAATATGCAAAATTTTGGTGAAAAAGGTAAGCCTATAGATTTGCTTTTTGGTTGAAAAGAGCTCTTTAAGAAATGCCTTTTCTTGATGTAAAAGGTAAGCCTATGCCATTGACATTGTGCTCGAAAGAGATTACTTCCAAACATGCCTAATTTTGGTGAAAAAGGTTAGCCTATAGCCTTGCTTTTTGGTTCAAAACAGTTCTTCCAGAAATGCCTTTTCTTCATCAAAAAGGTAAGCCTATAGCCTTGCTTTTGGTTGAAAAGAGTTCCTCCAGAAATGCCTTTTCTTGATGAAAAAGGTAAGCCTATGGCCTTAAAATTTTTTTCGAAAGATATTACTTCCAAAAATGCCAAATTTTGGTGAAAAAGGTAAGCTTATAGGCTTGCTTTTTGGTTGAAAAGAGTTCCTCCAGAAACGCCTTTTCTTGATGAAAAAGGTAAGCCTATGGCCTTAAAATTTTGCTCGAAAGAGATTACGTCCAAAAATGAAAATTTTGGAGAAAAAGGCAAGCCTATATCCTTGCTTTTGGTTGAAAAGAGTTCCTCCAGAAATGCCTTTTCTTGATGAAAAAGGTAAGCCTATAGCCTTAAAATCTTGCTCAAAAAAGATTACTTCCAAACATGCCTAATTTTGGTTCAAAAAGGTAAGCCTATAGCCTTGCTTTTGGTTGAAAAGAGTTCCTCCAGAAATGCCTTTTCTTGGTGAAAAGGGTAAGCCTATGGCCTTAAAATTTTTTTCGAAAGAGATTACTTCCAAAAATGATAAATTTTGGTGAAAAAGGTAAGCCTATAGCCTTAAAATCTTGCTCGAAAAAGATTACTTTCAAAAATGTCAAATTTTGGTAACAAAGGTAAGCCTATAGCCTTGCTTTTTGGTTCAAAACAGTTCCTCCAGAAATGCCTTTTCTTGGTGAAAAGGGTAAGCCTATGGCCTTAAAATTTTTTTCGAAAGAGATTACTTCCAAAAATGATAAATTTTGGTGAAAAAGGTAAGCCTATAGCCTTAAAATCTTGCTCGAAAAAGATTACTTTCAAAAATGTCAAATTTTGGTAACAAAGGTAAGCCTATAGCCTTGCTTTTTGGTTCAAAACAGTTCTTCCAGAAATGCGTTTTCTTGATGAAAAAGGTAAGCCTATGGCCTTAAAATTTTTTTCGAAAGAGATTACTTCCAAAAATGCCAAATTTTGATGAAAAAAGGTTAGCTTATAGCCTTGCTTTTTGGTTGAAAAGAGTTCCTCCAGAAACGCCTTTTCTTGATGAAAAGGGTAAGCCTATGGCCTTAAAATTTTTTTCGAAAGAGATTACTTCCAAAAATGCCAAATTTTGGTGAAAAAGGTAAGCTTATAGCCTTACTTTTTGGTTGAAAAGGGTCCCTCCAGAAACGCCTTTTCTTGATGAAAAGGGTAAGCCTATGGCCTTAAAATTTTTTTCGAAAGAGATTACTTCCAAAAATGCCAAATTTTGGTGAAAAAGGTAAGCTTATAGCCTTGCTTTTTGGTTGAAAAGAGTTCCTCCAGAAACGCCTTTTCTTGATGAAAAAGGTAAGCCTATGGCCTTAAAATTTTTTTCGAAAGAGATTACTTCCAAATATGCAAAATTTTGGTGAAAAAGGTAAGCCTATAGACTCGCTTTTTGGCTGAAAGGAGCTCTTTCAGAAATGCCTTTTCTTGATAACAAAGGCAAGCCAATAGCCTTACAAAATTGTTCGAAAAAAATTACTTCCGAAAATGCCAAATTTTGGTGAAAAAGGTCAGCCTATAGACTTGCTTTTTGGTTGAAAGGAGCTCTTCCAGAAATGCCTTTTCTTGATAACAAAGGTAAGCCAATAGCCTTAAAAAATTGCTCGAAAAAAATTACTTCCGAAAATGCCAAATTTTGGTGAAAAAGGTCAGCCTATAGCCTTGCTTTTGGTTAAAAAAAGTTCCTCCAGAAATGCCTTTTCTTGATAACAAAGGTAAGCCTATGGCCTTAAAATTTCGCTCGAAAGAGACTACTTCCAAATATGCAAAATTTTGGTGAAAAAGGTAAGCCTGTAGACTTGCTTTTTGGTTGAAAGGAGCTCTTCCAGAAATGCCTTTTCTTGATAACAATGGTAAGCCTATAACCTTAAAAAATTGCTCGAAAAAAATTATTTCCGAAAATGCCAAATTTCGGTGAAAAAGGTAAGCCTATAGCCTTGCTTTTTGGCTGAAAAGAGCTCTTTGAAAAATGTCTTTTCTTGATGTAAAATGTAAGCAAATGGCCTTAAAATTGTGCTCGAAAGAGATTACTTCCAAAAATGCCAAATTTCGGTGAAAAAGGTAAGCCTATAGCCTTGCTTTTTGGTTGAAAAGAGCTCTTTCAGAAATGCATTTTCTTTATGTAAAAAGTAAGCTTATGGGCTTAAAATTTTTCTGAAAGAGATTACTTCCAAATATGCAAACTTTTGATGAAAAAGGTAAGCCTATAGGCTTGCTTTTTGGCTGAAAAGAGTTCCTCCAGAAATGTCTTTTCTTGATAACAAAGGTAAGCCTATAGCCTTAAAAAATTGCTCCAAAAAAATTACTTCCGAAAATGCCAAATTTCAGTGAAAAAGGTATATAGCCTTGCTTTTGCTTGAAAAGAGTTCCTCCAGAAATGCCTTTTCTTGATGAAAAAGGTAAGCCTATGGCCTTAAAATTTTTTTTCGAAAGATATTACTTCCAAAAATGCCAAATTTCGGTGAAAAAGGTAAGCCTATAGCCTTGCTTTTGCTTGAAAAGAGTTCATCCAGAAATGCCTTTTCTTGATGAAAAAGGTAAGCCTATGGCCTTAAAATTTTTTTTCGAAAGATATTACTTCCAAAAATGCCAAATTTTGGTGAAAAAGGTAAGCTTATAGGCTTGCTTTTTGGTTGAAAAGAGTTCCTCCAGAAACGCCTTTTCTTGATGAAAAAGGTAAGCCTATGGCCTTAAAATTTTTTTCGAAAGAGATTACTTCCAAATATGCAAAATTTTGGTGAAAAAGGTAAGCCTATAGACTCGCTTTTTGGCTGAAAGGAGCTCTTTCAGAAATGCCTTTTCTTGATAACAAAGGCAAGCCAATAGCCTTACAAAATTGTTCGAAAAAAATTACTTCCGAAAATGCCAAATTTTGGTGAAAAAGGTCAGCCTATAGACTTGCTTTTTGGTTGAAAGGAGCTCTTCCAGAAATGCCTTTTCTTGATAACAAAGGTAAGCCAATAGCCTTAAAAAATTGCTCGAAAAAAATTACTTCCGAAAATGCCAAATTTTGGTGAAAAAGGTCAGCCTATAGCCTTGCTTTTGGTTAAAAAAAGTTCCTCCAGAAATGCCTTTTCTTGATAACAAAGGTAAGCCTATGGCCTTAAAATTTCGCTCGAAAGAGACTACTTCCAAATATGCAAAATTTTGGTGAAAAAGGTAAGCCTGTAGACTTGCTTTTTGGTTGAAAGGAGCTCTTCCAGAAATGCCTTTTCTTGATAACAATGGTAAGCCTATAACCTTAAAAAATTGCTCGAAAAAATTATTTCCGAAAATGCCAAATTTCGGTGAAAAAGGTAAGCATATAGCCTTGCTTTTTGGCTGAAAAGAGCTCTTTGAAAAATGTCTTTTCTTGATGTAAAATGTAAGCAAATGGCCTTAAAATTGTGCTCGAAAGAGATTACTTCCAAAAATGCCAAATTTCGGTGAAAAAGGTAAGCCTATAGCCTTGCTTTTTGGTTGAAAAGAGCTCTTTCAGAAATGCATTTTCTTTATGTAAAAAGTAAGCTTATGGGCTTAAAATTTTTCTGAAAGAGATTACTTCCAAATATGCAAACTTTTGATGAAAAAGGTAAGCCTATAGGCTTGCTTTTTGGCTGAAAAGAGTTCCTCCAGAAATGTCTTTTCTTGATAACAAAGGTAAGCCTATAGCCTTAAAAAATTGCTCCAAAAAAATTACTTCCGAAAATGCCAAATTTCAGTGAAAAAGGTATATAGCCTTGCTTTTGCTTGAAAAGAGTTCCTCCAGAAATGCCTTTTCTTGATGAAAAAGGTAAGCCTATGGCCTTAAAATTTTTTTTCGAAAGATATTACTTCCAAAAATGCCAAATTTCGGTGAAAAAGGTAAGCCTATAGCCTTGCTTTTGCTTGAAAAGAGTTCATCCAGAAATGCCTTTTCTTGATGAAAAAGGTAAGCCTATGGCCTTAAAATTTTTTTTCGAAAGATATTACTTCCAAAAATGCCAAATTTAGGTGAAAAAGGTAAGCTTATAGGCTTGCTTTTTGGTTGAAAAGAGTTCCTCCAGAAACGCCTTTTCTTGATGAAAGAGGTAAGCCTATGGCCTTAAAATTTTGCTCGAAAGAGATTACGTCAAAAAATGCAAAATTTTGGAGAAAAAGGCAAGCCTATAGCCTTGCTTTTTGGTTGAAAAGAGTCCCTCCAGAAATGCCATTTCTTCATGAAAAAGGTAAGCCTATAGCCTTAAAATCTTTCTCGAAAAAGATTACTTCCACAAATGTCAAATTTTGGTAAGAAAGGTAAGACTATATAACCTTGCTTTTTGGTTCAAAAGACTTCTTCCACAAATGCTTTTTCTTGATGAAAAAGGGAAGCCTATGGCCTTAAATTTTGCTCGAAAGAGATTACTTCCAAAAATGCCAAAGTTTGGAGAAAAAGGTAGACTTATCGCCTTTCTTTTTGGTTGCAAATATTTCTTCCAGAAATGCTGTTTCTTGATGAAAAACGTAAGCCTATTGCCTCAAAATTTTGTTCGAGAGAGATTACTTCTAAAAATGCCAAATATTGGGAAAAGGTAAGCCTGTAGCCTTGCTTTTCGATTGAGACGAGTTCTCCAAGAAACGTTTTGGTCGAAAACAAGTTATTCCATAAATGCTCCTATTCGATGAAAAAGAAAATTCTAGAGCTTTACATTTTGATCCAAAAAGATTTCCTCTAAAAATGCCTATTTTTGGTGATGAAGGCAAGTCTATGCCTTTTGTTCGAAAACGAGATTTTCCCAAAATGCGAATCTTTAATGGAAAAGATAAGCCAATAGCCCTGTTTTCTGGTCGAAAATGGTATCTCAAAAAATAAAAACTTTTTGGCAGAAAGGGTAAGCCCATAGCCTAACTTTTTGGTTGAAAAAGGGTTCTTATTCTTCGTAAAAAAAGCATTACCTTTTCGTCTAAGAAGACTACTTCAAAAACACCTATTTTCGGTGAAAAAGTTAATTCTATATCCTTAGCGTTTATGTTGAAGAACCGTTCCTCGAGGGAATCCCTACTTTTTGCAAAAATACGTTTTAGCCTTTATTTTTGGTGTTAATAGAGTTCTACCATAAAATGCCTACTTTTGGCAAAAACTACGTTTATAGCCTGTCTCTCTTGTGGAAAAAAACCTGAGCTTTGCTGGTTCGCAGATGATTATATCCTTTGTCTCATCCACTACCAAACAGTGTATCCCACCTCACCGAGAGACATGATAAAACGTTCTGGCATGAAGAGATGGGATAAAAGTGGGAAATTATACTTGTTTAGTTAGGCACCCTAGGTATCTCGGCAAAGCGAGATGGCCCCACACTTGGCTGGGCGGGATCACGCAAGTAGGCCCGAACTTCACCCCTTTTCTGGTACTCTGGATAATCTTGCTCAAAGACTATTCACCTTGTTGCCGTATAGATAGGCACTCAATAACATCCTTCATCAAAAATCAACTTACTTGTGGCCAATGCTTCATGTTCAAAGTACAAATTCAGTGCATTCATAATCAGCAGATACACAAAGGACATTTGCATGCAAAGGAGTCCCTTCACCGCAATCACGGATACCGATATGAACGAATTCTTCCCGTTGTTGGGAATCTTGTCAAACATTTCCAACAAATTCGGACCAATATCTGTGCCAAATGCGAAGTAGGACATCATAGCAACAATCACAATGAATATTGTCGGTATCAAAAATCCGGTTGAAACAACTCTCGGTGCAGAATCCGGTTCTTTCATGTCTGACACCAAAATCGATAACACGGCATGAAGACCGAAGAAACGAATCAAATTGCAAATCCCAGCTGAAATGTGTATTACATAGTTTTCGTTAGTTGTCGTATATTTGTCGTAATAAGGTGGATTCCGTCTTTCCACATTTCCCAACAGAGTCGTTAACAAGAGGCCAGCAAGAACGCTTGAAATGATGCACACGATCGAAAACCACCAATAACTTTTCGGAGATCGGAACAATGTTAACGGCAATAGGCCCATACCGATAAGAGTTACCGTCACCCGAAGTTCGGCCGGGGAAGCGCTGAGGAACTTCGGAATATGTCCGTGTTTGTTTGATAGACTAGCGACAATCGTAGCTGTTTCAACGAGCACTGTAATTGCAGACAGCAGAAGATATAAAATGAACCCGAATGTAAGAATCATGACCCAGCAGGAAGTTCGTTCCTCATATGGGGTTATGTATGAGATGAATATGTCTGGTTTCTTCGCCTTGATCCCAACGAAACCCTTCAGAAGGATGTTACAAGTATATGCCAGGACCAACACTACGACAATTATAGCACAGACGCCTCCCCAACCAGTGTACCTGAGAATAACAGGCGTGTTTATCATAGACATTCCTGTGAGGTAACTCATAACGAAAAATATCACGGTTTCGGAAGGCAGCAAGTTATCAGTCGTGTCTTCAATGCTGTCTTCATTGGATGAATCAGGGTAGCCTCGTGATGACTCTTCTGATGATGAAACAAGGCTGTATTTTCTGTAAGCACTCTCTTCTTGATTGTCAGTTTTATTGGAATGGTTTATGTTCTCTTCTGCTCCATTGTTTGCTACCTTAGTCTTCGCTGGAATTTCATCACTTTCGTTTTGCCTTGTCTGATTTTTATCGTCTACGGTCTGGTATCTGTAGCCTCCAATTTTGCTTTGGTTATTTTCGGTCTGGCCTTTGTGGTCTTCAGGTTTGTTTCTGCAGTCTTCAGTCTGGTCTTTGTCACCTTCGGTCTGGCTTTTGTGGTCTTCAGGTTTGTTTCTGCAGTCTGCAGTCCTGTCTTGTTCATCTTCGGTCTGGTTTTCTTGGTCTCCGTTCTCTTTCTCTTTGGTGTCTTCAGTCTGGCTTTCGTAGTCCTTATTTTCACATTTGTACTCTTTGCTCCCGTCTTTCTCATCTCCCCTCTGCTGGTTGTTATGCTCTTTGGTCCGGTCTTCATGCCCTACCCTAGATTCAGTCTGAAGGTTTGTTTCTTGTTCACTGCCATCTATTTCTTCTTCCCAACGTTCTGCGTCATCTGAAGAAAAATTAAATCATAAACAGCTTTGAAATGAATGGCGGTCAAAATTTTGCGATTCAATCATGCTGCAAAACTTTAAACGCTACGTAAAACCTCCAATAAGACTTCCGGCAATGGAGCTCCAAAAGCGGGCTTTTTTGAAAGAGGGGCTCATTCACAAAGTCAAACGAAAATGCTGTAAATAGTTTCCTTTTAGGTATGTTACGTCATAATTTGCAGAATAGAAATACAATTTTACCGGTGACATACACGAATCTAACCCTGTAGTTATTCCAAACCATACCATCTGAGCTTGTTTGCTAAGAGTATGGGGAAACTTTGGTAAGCTATCGATTTTGATATAATGGCGGGGGGGGGGGGGTAGCAAGAGCAAAGGCTTGCGAAGGCTGCACAAATAATTTCATCTGATCATTCTAATCCTCTTTTCAATTGATATATGAGGAACACGTCGAAACAAAGTCTGCATAGATTAAGTTTCTATAAATCAAGAAACCGTCGCAGCAAGCTTTTACTCTTTGTTTCGTAGACCCATTCTACTTTTGAAATAATGGGTCTTCGCGTAAGCTAGGGCCTAACATCAAGACTGAAAATTGAACGCAACAAAAACAAATCATTGAACATCTATCTTAACAGATGTAGCACTGTCAACACTTTTCTAAAGCTATGGAAGATGCTGCTGCTGAACAGTTACAATTTATACCATCTTTCGTTTCCTTATATGCTTGAGCGCGTGCATGCTTCGATCCGAGTATAGCTACAGTATCATTTCTGCGAGTATACGGTAGTTACACGGTTATTACCTTCACTCGTCGGTAATCTTTCATATCCTTGTTGACTATTTGTCCATTCTCGAGAGCTTGCATTCATCTTCAAAAGCTTTTGTTGAAATGCACTCCTTTTGACTGCTCATTGAGACTTTCTTGATAATTCATGATATTTTACTAGGAGTCACTGATATCAATTTGTTATTTAAGTTTTCTTCAGTCACAATGTTTTGGTGGTTTCCACTGTTCTCGAACGTTACACAAAGATCTTTTGTGCTTGAAAAACCAGGCTTTGCTTGACTTGATTAGGAATTTGTCAGGTCAAAGGAAGTACAACACCACAACAGCAATTGTAACTAGTGTACAAAAACATGCTAACTTTTTTCCATTCAATGCTCAAGGAAGAATTTAGAAACTTTGTTCAATAACCATAGCGCTAACGCGTTCATCGAGTTTCACATCGGAGAAGTTCCAGTAGAACAGTTCTTGCAGTCCCCCTTTTGAGCTGTCTTCGAGATCAATAAAGAGCATGGTGTATTTCATAACGTTCCTAAAGGCTTCTTGTGTCTAGCTTGAATGAAAGGGCCATCTTTTTTGCACGCAATATGGTGGTTACCATCGGACTGAAGAATCGTCTACCAATATCTCTTGAGAGATGGTGGAAATTGCTTTTTTTGTGGTTTTTATGTGCCATGTCTAGGTACCACCGGCAGCAAATCAGCGTAATTTTGTATCTTGATTTTCAAAACCCCATATACTCGCACTTAAAAATAAAAAAGACACAAATTCCCTATTCGAGAGTAATGGCTTAGATTTTGTACTGGCATGTCTACGTGGCTTTGGATATATCTAAATCGAGTATGACTCTCTCACAAGGAAGAATCCTTCTTGTTCTGCTATGTCAAAGAGGTATAAAACTGCCCGGTGGTGTGACTTGTCTGTTCTTCGCATGAACCAAACAAAAGAGTGTGGGACGAAACGCGTATTTAGTGAAATAATTTGGTGAAATAACGTCGTTGGTGAGTGATTATTTGATTTTCTGGCAGGTTTAACAGTTTTCTTTCTAGTTATAGGTTTATTTCATATTTTGACTGTTGTGTGCCTACAGGAATTCATAATGCTCTCTCTCCACAGGTTACAATTTTATTGTGTGTCCATAGGTTAATTATGATGATTCAGATATTTAAGGCTATTTTGAAATTTTGTACCACAAATCATTTGTTTACATATCTCAAAGGAGAGGCAGCGAGATTCTCAATCATCAGCAGACATTATAAATCCTGACATATCTTTCACGTATCAGAAAATGCTGACAATTACCCAATGTTTCTGATGCAAATCTCATTAAAAACCCAAAAATCTGTCTTATACATTCATTATTCCAACTTTAAAATAAAACTATGGAGATATGTACGCTACTTACAGCAATGTTGAAAGGCGAACTTTGAAAATTAAGATACCACCAAGAACAACTCGAGTAGTAGCCTAGCGCCTATGCACATACTGTTAGCATCAACCAGCAAACAAATTCGGAGACATTCGTTACTAGCTAAACAGGCCACAAGTTTGTTTTCTAATATATGATGATCTGCTGTGACCTGCGTCAGATCTAATATCTAAGTCGTTCCCACTTGATTCTATTTCAGAGCCTTTCCTTTTGAGACTATAGAACAGATGCAGTTCATTGGAAATGCTGACAGTCTCTTTCGAACTAAAATGCAGTCTGCTATAATATGGTGATATTTTCAAGGCTTTTAACAAGATAGAGATCATGGAGGATGAAGTTTCATGGACGGCAACGCCATCCAGAACGCTATCTGGTATTCCGTGAAGCAAGTATCAGTACGCTAGGCCAAAATTAGGCCTCCTATAACAGAGAGATGCCTGAAAACCATTTTTCTGACAACCCCTGAAACCCCTGATTTTGAAAACTTTTTGAGGAAATCAAGCAAGCCAATTTCTACGAAATCCTTGATTCGGAAAATTTATCGTGCTGAGAAAATTGCGAAAAACACTCATAACATAGGATTGGATAACGATTGGATATCTGTGAACGATTGGACAACGTTTGAAACATTTCAATGGCCCTCTTGATTTTCTTTCCGTAATAGATTGTATTTGGTCACTTTTTTGGGTCACCCGGTATGGACCAACCTCGATTCCAGGGCTATCATTATCTTCAGCCCCACCTCTTTAGCACAAATGATACAAACAACCGGCCGCCCATTGTTACCCTGGGCTCAAGGTTGGGTATGGACCAGAAAAGTATATTTTGCATTTTGAAATTGGTTGAAAACGATTGAATTTTCAATTTTTGTATTTTACCACTGTACATAAGTTTTAATGATCTAGCATATATACCTAGGTTTGTACCAACGTTTCAATCTTTCTCAGTCTTTGTATAAGAACATGCCAGGCTGAGGTGGTTTTTGCATAGACGGTGCTTCATTTGCCAGAAATCGACCTGGAGAATCTTAATGCGCAGTTTTTCTAATTCTCAGAAACAGCTGCTAGAAACAGCTGCTAAATTCTACGGTCACTTCATAAAAGCAATTCAACGCATCATGGTTGATTGAAGTATATGTCTCCACAATACCTAAAGTTATTCGCTATCTTCAGAGTTGAGCATTTGAGAAAAATAAGATCTCAGCAGATCATTATCAATCCAATCCTAATTCAATTTACATTTTTGGCAACAAAGGTCCATACCATACGTTTACATTGCTACCAAAACGTGTTTTCATAAACTTAGAAGACCACAAAATTGGAATTCTAAACAGCTATGAGAAAAATATGACTCGCTTTGTTCGTTTACGATGTGCACAACATATTTGTAATTTCGTTACATTTAGCCCCGCTGCGTTCTTTGGTCCCACAAAACTCGGACAGAATTTCAAAGTTTGGTCATTAAATTATGTGCAGGTAAT
Organism: Aurelia sp. 3 sensu Dawson et al. (2005); assembly: GCA_964020215.1. Classification (NCBI taxonomy): domain Eukaryota; kingdom Metazoa; phylum Cnidaria; class Scyphozoa; order Semaeostomeae; family Ulmaridae; genus Aurelia; species Aurelia sp. 3 sensu Dawson et al. (2005). The sequence continues at coordinate 15,696,874 of OZ026585.1, forward strand.
ATGCGCATAATAACCGGTTTTGTGTTGTACAGGAAAATATAAAGCCCGAGGTCTAAAAAGTACAGACCGAGCTTGCGAGGTCTGTGCATTAAGACCGAGGGCTTTATATTTTCCTGTACAACGACAAAACCGGTTAGTGTGAGTTTTATTACCTGACAGCTTCTAATCTTGACTCGCATTTCATCAAAAACATTTTCTTACAGTCATGTCATTTGAGTTCGCTGCAACTCTCACAGGCCTAGGCCTAAAGCAGTTGCCGTGGCGACAAAAACGCGTCTTTGTATCGTACTATACAAGGCTACGGGAAACCCGCGGGAAATGTGCGATTAGCCAATAGGAATGGCGGGATTCTGTATTGCCTCGTTTTTGAAACTTCAGTCAGGTAATAATAGCATGGTAATAGTATGAAGCACAATGAAATAATCCAAAAACATAAAGCGAGGCTATGCGGAGACTAATTCGCTTGATAATTAAAGGGACACACTTCTTGTGTGCAGATATTATAAAGCTCTGATACAGTTCATATGGACCTGGTTCATTGAGACAAGGAAAGTCTCACGTTGCATATTGGCTCTCAGCGTTCTGAGATTGCCTGACGCACATAAGAAGGTCTTTGCTACTCTAGCGATCCACTACTACTCGGTGTAAATTCGCCCAGCAAGCTCAATCCGTCCCCTGCCGTCGTCGTTTTAGTAGAACTGAGCCCCCGAGGTATAGGTTTAACATTTTTACACAGCCTTTACTGCTGGTTTCAACCCTTAATTGTGTCAACTCACGATGAGACAAACATCTAGCATACAGAATTTTGATCTACAAGTCGGGCATGGGGATAAACTAGACATCCATGAGGTAGGATCATTCTGATCCTGTCGACTTGCAAACCATTTACCCATGCAATCAATACACCACATAGGCCTACAGTAACATTGCCGGCATTCATTGCTGCCTGATGATTCACAGATCTTTTGCAGTTTTATGTTTGATGGTGTCTGCATGCATCCAATGCACGGCTCTGGGTCCTAGAGAAGAAAAATAACGTCTGAAAAGAAACGATGATTATAATTGCAGTGGTGAACTATCCTAGCGTACGCTGAATTTTCAAGAAAGCGCAACAAAGATAAAAAAATTAAGCATTTCACTTCTTTTTAAAGGACAAGTCCAGGGTTGGCATAATTGTTGATTATTCAAGAGATTACACTTTTGTGAATGGTGTGCAGAACACTTTTTAAATCTTTTTCTCTTTTAATCTGCGAAACTACATATTTCAATCTGCTAAGAAGTGCGAAATAACGTCATTTTGAACGAGGCTGCAAAATTTTGTTGATACTATACCACTCACATTGCTGGCCTCCTTATCGCGCCTTCGCACACTCGTACAAAATACAAAATGGCGACGATATTTGGCCTAACTTATGAAGATTCATTAACCAATTTATGAAAGTTGGAGGCATAAAAACTTTGAAAGAATTCACGATTGGTGTTCAGCAGTTGGTAAGGTTGCTTTTTAACAATAATTAATCATACTGGTCTAAAAGCCTGGAATTCTATCCCAACACACAAAAGAGAGTCTGACACACTCACCCGGTTTAAGAATGGACTAAGAACTCATTTTCTAAGCTGAAGAAAAAATATTTCACGCACTAAACAATGAAAGAATAGTACTGGTTTTTATGTCTGTTACTCTAACTTGTTAACTATATTAAGAACCCCAATCTCGTCCCCAGAGTGAGTTCGTTGCTCTACCTCTACTCTGGGATACAAGAGGCTGCTCGGCAATCTGATTGGCTGTTCGCCATTTTGCACCGTAACTTCGTTTCTCGCGTGGCAAACGGCCGCGGCATGTCAAAATTCAAGGTAGAATGATAATCTTTACCTACTCCGACCATTATTTGCAATTTATTTCCAAAATTCGAAGAATAACAAGCCATTTCATTTTCGAAGCTGCCGTGAAAGTTTCTCGAATTTGCAACTTAGGCCCATTTTTGCTCCAAACAAACCGAGCTTATTTTCACATTAAACATACTTACCAACCCCAGATTGTTGCTTAAATACCTTCAAAAAGGTTGAAATAAGGTCCTCCAAGTGTCTGTTTTTAGTTCATCAATTCATCCTCTGCAGAATTTAGTGCTAAAGCAACGGCCATTTTCCGTTGATTCGTGTTGCCTAGGAACCGCGAAATCCATAATGGCTTCCAAATGCACCCAGATTCTGGGCGCATTTGATCGAAGTGTACCAGGGTGTTCATTCGGCTTCGTGATTAGCGTATGACGTAAGAACACCCTGGGAACGAGGTTGTAAGAACCCTTATTTGTAATTAGGATTTGTCTATTATCACTGAATGGATGTCGTGATTAAATATAATTAAAATGAATGGTACATTAGCTAAAAGAACTTACGGGCATATCTTCAGGTAACACATATCTCTGATTTGCATGGACTTGTTCTTTGAAGGCATCCAGGAATTTGTCACTTAATGACTGATGAATAACGATGTCTCTCGCATTTCGAATTGGTGCTTGCAACCGATCTTTCAGCTCTCCATAATCAAATGAATTCAATCTGAGTGTGAATGATTTTACAGCGGGGTTGATACTGTGCACTATGATGCTTAGGTATTGTGTTGGTTGGTTGGTTTCATGTGAGATGGCAAAGTGATCACTACCTGAAATTACAAGACGTAATGCTTGTTTTAATAACTGTTTAAAGTTAAAATGCGAAATACTCATATTAAAAGTGATACATAACGAGGTACGTTCTAACGATCAATGCAAAATTCTTCACATAACTTCCCGCCTTTTCACCCTAAATATTCTGATGATAGAGCACAGACTTGGGAGGGCATCGTAGTGCTGACTGTGAAAATCAATGTTATAAGGCATGAAAATCAATGTGAAAATCAATGTATAGCCTGCATTTGATGTCAAAGCCTGATTTTCAAGCTGATAAACACCCCCCCCCCCGAAAAACGACCCCGCTGAAACATTGCCCCGCCAAAAAAAAACTCGTTTCCCCGCTAATTTTTGAGTTTGAAGAGTTTCCCCGCCTTGTTTTTGTTGTTCCCCGCTGAAATTTTTGCTTCCCCGTCAAAATTATGCAAGTTCACCATAGATAATAGCCTAAAATTTCATTTCCCCGTCATGATATTTGTAATCCCCGCTGAAAATGTATGTTTTCATAATTTTCCCCACTGTATTTACAAGGTCCGGCGGGGTCGTTACTGGGGGGGGGGGTGTTGATAACAAAGCACTGCTCGCTATGAAACTCAATGTATTCTGTGTCCAGAATATTATGTTCAGAATATCATGATCAAGCATCGAAAGTATCAATGAATTCTTCATCAAATTTATTGCTTTTACTGTCTTATTTTTCTGTGAGGCTGTCTTTTGTTTTCATCGTCATATCATTACTCATTAGCAGTTCTACGACATCAATGAAATTACATACCTGCTAAAGATAAATGAGAGTCTGTTTGTTGGGCAATATGAATTGTATATGTTGTTGACTTAATAATCCATGAATCTGTTACATAAACTCCAGATCCACCAGACACTGCTGTAAATTTATCAACTCTCCTAAATTCAATGTTTATCTGTCCAGCTACAGCCATCCATGTTCCTCCATGACTAGCCAAAACCTACAAAAAATTTTCAAGCCAATTATCAAAGTATGGGGAAAAGCTGATAGCTGAACCACAGGTAATGGGGAAAATTAATAAAAACATCAAGTATATACCTCCTTCTTTACTAAGTGTTTGCCAAATTCGCCAACCTTTTCTAGATTAGGCCAACGACAATGATGTTCATCATACAAACATTTCTGGTTTCCACTCAAAAAGAAATAAGATTTATTTCTTTTTGAGTGGAAACCGGAACTGTTTGTATGATAAGCATCGTCATTGTTAACCTAATCTAGAAAAAGTTGGCGAATTTGGCAATCACTAAAGTGAAAAGAGAGGTACTTGTTGTTTTTATCAATTTTTCCCCATTACCTGTGGCTGAACACTGGGAACACAAGAAGTCTGCCCATACCGACACCGTACAGGCCTTGTGCAGATAAAAACAACCCTATTACCATTCTTGAGAATTTCTAAAAACGAACTTTTAAAAAACAATTCCTAAGGAGCTCAAAGGAATTCTTAAATGCTTGAGAATCCTTATGCAAGAAAACTATGTTAGCAAAAGTTGATTTCAACTATTTTATATCTGCACTTTCAACAAACACACTGGGTGTCCCCCAAAAAAGTACTTGTGTTTGAAAAATCACCAAAATTTAACTGCATGCCTGATCTTCAAATTTCCTTTTTCTTTGAAATCAAAGATCAGATCATTTCCCCAGCGATCTAATTATTTGTTGTCTTGCAAATCTACCTCTTTTTAGGGTAAGGAAATAATTTTGACCGGACGGTTTGCAGTTTCTGGCCTTTCCTGGTACAGTTTTACAGTTTTTGGCCTTGAAAATGGTGATTTTACTCTTCCTTTCTTTATTGACAGTCATGCATAAGTTTGGAAAAATTTTGTGATGGTTTTCGCTAAATTTAGTTTGACGGTTGCAAGAGTTTCAGAAATATTGCACAATTTTACAATTTTTGGTGCCCCCCCCTACAATCCCCACCTTGAGTGTTCCCAAGCTAATAATTCCATGGAGTGGATTGAAAACAGATTGCCAAGTATTAATGATAATAAATCATTAATCAATGATAAATTATCAAATTCGGCATTTATGTACCGGTTGATTTGGCCTTTCCAAAGTGATACCATTTCTTTTGCAACCAATATTGTTCTGAGTAAAATAAATTATACTTTAAAGTCAATTGTGAAGATTCCAATGTATTTTCTCATAGCTCCAAAAATGATTTTTAAAGGTATCTCTTATCATTGGTAAAGGGACAAGGATTCCAACAAAATGAGACATCAAAAAGGAAAGGAATGTTTGAACTTAGATTACAGAAAGGATTACTCATACCATACCTTGCAAAGTGGGTGGTTCCTCCAGTTATTCCATGACCAAAATCTTACAATCAAGATACCACAAAGAGCCGATGATACACTGATTAGCAACAAGACAGATGCAAATTGGCCTGATCCAACTGGGTTGAATACATCAAGCTCCTTTGATGCAAACCCAAGGCCTATGTAATAACCTGAAATGCAGGATGAAACATAAGGAGTGTATTATACACAGTTATACTGTATTATCTACATTGTTCCAGGAAGTCTCAGATCAACACATCCCATCAGTTGCTATGTAAGAAACAGGGAATCATTTTTCTCAATGATATCGATAAAGCAATACCAAAGAGGTATTGGAAAACTGATACCTTTTATTTCACGTACTGTATATCATTGTAACTTCAGTATGAAACATAGTAAATGCCCTTAAAATCATAAATAAAGGCAACAAATACATAGCCAATACAGTAAAAACCCGCACATAAGAACCTAAGATTTTGAACTCAGCCTGTTTAGGTTCTTATGCTATGAGGTACATCGCATAATCAGGGTGTAGGTTCTTAACATAGGGTCCAAAACAAATGCCAGAAACAAAGAATAGTGGAAGGTTTAGCATTGGAACATGGTGGAAATATGGCTAGCAATGCTAAGCTCTACTTAAATAGACAAAAACTTAAAAATTTAAAAAAGTCCTTTAGTCCTTGGGGATGAATTTTCTCATCTCCTGACCAATCCTTACCTCAAGCTTTACCCTGTTTACTCCTGCAGGTCCTGCGTATCACAGTTTTGTATATGTCTTGAAGTCCATCCATGAAAGAAGTTGATTGACCAACAGGTTAAAAACAGATATTTTTCCCAGTGAATGAAAGAATGAAATTTTATACCCTTTATTGAGAACCTGGTTAAAATATCAGGCTGAAATTGTTCTTATTTATAGGGTACAAAACGTACAATTTCAGGCTGTATGTTCTTAATAAATGAAGGTTTTTATATGCAGGATTTTACTGTATAATAAGATATTCGAGTTCTGGGGCTTTTCAAAATCGGTACCCTTTTCTTGTTCACAAAAGTAATTTTATGCGAAGTGCAGTCACCTGGAGTTGGAGCGTCTCGCAGGAAGGCCACATGATGTACTGCGACGAAAAGATGTTGTTGGTTACACAGAATTTTCTTTGGTAAATGATTAATTTTCTGGTATTGACAAGGCATTGAGGAATCTAATGATATGTTTTTTGTTTTTGCATCCCGTTTTTTTATAAGTGACATGTTTTAGCACTGGGAAAAGTTGCTAAAATGTTTACTTTTTCATGAAACGAGAGTGAGTTTTCTCAATGGTTACAGAAAACTGATACCTTTTATATTGATGTTGAGGTCCGACCATGGTGCATTCCATGTAAAACCCACACCAAAGGTATGCCAATCCCTAAGCCGTCATGCCAAGATACGATTTTATTGAAGAAATGACGCCGCTACGCCAACAAAAAGTCCGATATACGCCAAAGTGCTTTGGGCCTAAGTGCATGAAATGCCTAAGTGCATGAAATGCACCCTGGAGGTCTGAAAACTGTCTTTTGTCTGTATTCCTATCTATTATTTTATTGGAAAGACAATAGGGGTATCGGTTTTTTTGATATCGTGTCCTGACTGACAGAAACTTAACTTTCCATACAGGGGCTTACCCCTCTTGAGCGATCAGGCAATTTTATCGCAGTTTTGTGCGAATCTCAAAACCATCTTTTGGAAAAAATTTAATTCTTGACGTTCGCTCCTGGTTCTACTCTTAGGACAAATAATTATTATTGTATCTACTGTGAAATTCGATGTTTTCAATCCTTACCCATTGGTATAAAAGAATGAACAAGTACTGTAATCGTTGTCCTCTTGATGTGATATCTTACAAAGTCAAAATCTTCACTGCCAAGGTATGACGAGAATATCTTTTGAACTGTCAATCCAGCAGTCTCGAATTCTTTTGGAGCTAAAATGAAACAGACAGTAACCACGAAATAGGCCAGCGTGAAAATTACTTCAGAATCCATCATAGAAAGAATGCTGTACCATCTAGCTTTGTTAGGAAGGGGCTGATCTCAGAGTTGCATGAAGAGCAATTTTGTTGTCATCCATCCGCCATTTTGTTGACGCATCGTCTGTTGTTGTTGTTGTTATGCGAGTGTCACTTGTCAGCAGTGAATTCGTGATGTCAGCAGGAGGGCCAGGAAGCAACCATCCCAGGGGAGGGGTACATATTGTCTGACGGTGATGTGCCATTTTTCAGGGCATTGTCTTCATCTATCTGCTATGGAACGGGGTATCAAAAGAGGGCGATCTTTCTGGAGCCGGTTGTCAAAACCGGTCAAAACACGGCAACTGTAATCCACGGGTCACCAGGTCATGTAATCCACGGGTCACCAGGTCACCAGGTCATGAAATCGGCAGGTCACTATATTCGCGGTTAGGGGCAACGCGGCTACAGCTGCGAGCATTCATACAACAGTTGGTCTGTTGTTGTTATTTTGCCTAAGTTACCCTGGGTGCTATAGCCTACTATGGGGGAACGAGGGTTTCCCCAGATTAGGCTTTGGTACCCAGGGTATATTGGAGTATACTTTCAGCCGATTTTTTCTGGAATCGGGTATCATTTGAAGGCAAAAGTTCTGGAGCTGGGCAAAAAATGTTTTATCGCGGGCAAACCCCCTTATAAATCTAGGTCAAGTCCCCCCTGGGAACCTGTTCTAAGAATCCTTTATTTTCACATTCTTCTACGGTTTTTACACATAGCGTAACGACGTAAATTGGTCCAAACATTACGCATGATCGCATCGTTTTCCATATGAGTTGCAGTTGGTCATTCCTATACACTTGACTTGACATATTCTTAATTCCTCAATACTTTTTGTTACCAAATGCTTAATTATTGGAGAGCTAAATAGTTACAAGCTTTATCATACTTAATACTCACATAACTAAAATGTCTTATTCCTCCTTCGGAGCTAAAGTTAGGATCAGTCGTATAATAGAATTTGTCCAATATGATACCTTTAGCCGAACTAGAACCTCACCCAAGGGCTGCACTCATTTGTTTTATATGGGACATCCACCTGGGCAAATTACAGACTCTAGCAGCACGAAACCAATTTTTCATGACCTAGACATGTCTTTGATAAATACTTATCACGCTATAACGAATAACTGCGAGTTCTATGCACAATTATGTACATATATGCAGTGTTCTTGTCAAATATTTTCGTCTTTGCCCGAAATTGTTATTTCTAATAATCTATCATTTGCATTCTCGTATTGATAACTGGACAGTTTCTCGATGAGCTGGAAGAGGCACTTTTGGACAAATTTACACTCAAAAGTAACGAAACTTGTCTACAAATACTAGGGACCCAATAATACAAATACAATACTTTACAAAAGCGTTTACTACCCAACTATCAGATGGACGTCCCCATCGATAAAGGCAAAGAGTGCAGCCCCTCGTTTGTTCTACAAATTTCACATAGTCTAGAACTATAGAACTATACTTTTTGAATGGCCCTAACTGAAAATATTTCCTCAAAGATTTTTGCATTTTTTACAAGATATCCAAGAAAGTTCTCTCGTGCAGTTCGATCATAACCCTTACATCGTATGGTAACCACTGCCTTATTTGGCAGCGAACGTTAAGATAAACAAGCGACATAAATCTTCTCAAAAATTACTGCCAATTTCTATTCTCTGTATGGTGACGAAGTAGTGGGGCTAAACGTTGGATATTCTTCTGGTTTGATATGATACTGCACTTCCGACACGGAGACGGTTCGAAAATCGAAATATAGGAGTCGTATAGGAGTTCTAGGGAACAGGGGAACATGCCAAAGAACCATTGGGGGAACAGGGAACAAACAATAATCTGTAGAGGGAACAGGGGAGCAATCAGTTTACTTTTAGAAACCGGGAACACTGTAAAAGATTGAGATAAGATCAAGTTTTTACACAGGAAAGCCAGATCAAATGTTGATGTTTGCAAAATTGGGTAACTGGTGCAACAAAAGCCGTCTGCGATTTGTATTTATGACATCAGCTCTATGTTCCAGACGTCTGCCTGCCTTCTTTCTAGAAATAATGAACTGAAAATGGAAAAACGATGTTTTACAAAAGAGTTTCACGATTTTTGTATGGCATAATTTTTCTAGGGAACATTTCAAAACATTGCTGGGGAACATGGGAACAAAAGAAAATTTTATGAGGGAACAGGGGAACAAGAAACCCCCCTATACGACCCTCAAATAAGCTGCGTACGTAACATATTGTTTAACATAAATTCTATTGTCTACACTAAAATACCTTGACAGAGGTGGGACTTTCTGTAGCAGTTGATGTTTTGCATCAGTACCAGCATTGCTTTCACCACCGATGTGAAGGTTCCTCTCAGCAACGTCGGACAATGTATTAAATTGCACGGGGCATCGAACATGTTTCTTGATAATTTCGGAATACTTTGTACTGACAGTTGAACCTCCATATAACCGATTCCTGTGGGACCAATGTTACTGTCCGTGAACGAGAGTGTCCACTGTGTGGAGAAGTCTTCTTTTTCAAACTGTATTTTGAGATTAATATATTTGTCCGTTGTTCAGAGGTGTCCGTTGTATAGCATAGTGTCTGTTACCGGATATTCCACTGTAATCATCTGTCCGAAAATCATCGAAGCGTCTTCACAACAATTCTTTTTTGCTATGAAGGTCCTGCATAATCATCTCCATACTACGTCCAAGTCAGGTGAGAAACAGATCAGCCACTGAGTATAAATGTCGCATTTACATCGTCAATGTACAACATAACGGCCTTGAAGAATTCCTGCATGGCAGGACAAAATATTGGCATGTGATATATATTTCTTAATTTCGCACATATTTGCCGTTGTTCTTCGTCGGATTGCGGTGTTCCTGCTTTCAAACTTATTCACTTATTTATCAATGCAAGCATCCTTGGATACGACGAGCGACATTGGTATCGTTTCCTTTTCTTTCTCGATTTATGAGAACGTAGCTTTGATCAATGGCTGATCAGTTTCAAAATGCTCTTCGACAGTCAGCTTGACATAGATACTTCATTTCTTGATACTGGTGTTTTGATTGCTCAAGTATCAATGTTGAAATCTCAAATTTGCAGTCATCTCTAAAACAGAGCTTATGGCATTTGATCTAAGAAAATTCTTGAAGCACAACAAACAAATCAAGATAATAGATTCTGTTTTCTAGAAGTCACCCATTGTGCCAATTTTTCATTTCTCTTCTACTTTAATCATGGGCAATAATGCACCATGCTTGTAGCTAAGAAATTAAAGTTTACTACTTCGATATTACTGTTTTACTTTCTTGCTTTCTCTTCGCCTGAAGCCTAACCAGTGCTTGGAATCAAATTCAAATGGCTCCGGCGCGTGTGAACACTTAGGCCCCGTTCACACGAGATCGGATCCAAATGGATCCGTACCCAAATGGTAACGGATAGGCCTTGCGTTTACACGGGACTCGACGGATCCGAACCCATTTGGATCTGCTATCCGTGCCCAAACGGGATCACTTTCGAAAGCGATCCCATTTGGATCCGATCCCAAAAAGGTCTCGTGTAAACGGGTGGGATCGGATCCAAACTGGTACGGATAGGAAGTTACACTATTAAACTGAAAATCCTTTGTTGACATTTCAAAGAGGGGAATCAGAGATGTAACAGAGTCTATTAGAGTGCAAAATTTCAAAGGATCGGACTAAAATAAGAGACAACGTTTACTAGAGCGCTGCTAAGAGTTCATAAAATCTAAATGGATCCGATCCCGTGTAAACGCCAACAGTTCTGGATCCGATCCCGTGTAAACGCCCCTCAAAAAGTGGATCGGAAGTGGATCGGATCCAAATGGATCCGATTCCATTTGGATCCGATCCCGTGTAAACGGGGCCTTAGTTCCTACACAGCGTTCATCGTCGTTTCAAACTTCCTCTTACGATAGAGGCAGTTTCAAATGAGGATGAGCGCTGTGTAGGAGCCAACAGTTCAGATGCACAGGAGCCATTTGAATTTGACTTCTAGGACTGGTTAGGCTTTAGCCAAAGGGGAAACAACGAAGAAAACTATGGTAATATCGAGGTAACAACTTTAATTTCCAAGCTACAAACACGGTGCAATGCTTTAATCTCAAATTTCGATGTGCTTCAGAGATTTGCCTATACCACAATGCTACATAGTTCTGATTTGGGGGTGGAGGCAAATTTGAACTTTCAAGATTTGAACTTTCAATATTTTAGCTCTGAAAGCACCAATATTATCAAATGAGGCCACAGTAAAAACCCGCGTATAAGAACCAAGTGATTAAGAACCTACAAGCTAAAATGCTCAAATTAGACCCCAAAATATATTACAACCCATGCAACCCGAAATTTGAAATAGGTTCTTATTTGTAGAGATCATCAAATTAAATCAAAACTCCAGTTGCTTTGTCATTAAACCTATACAGACTGATAACGCCATATGTGCATACTGCAGAAAACTCTAAAGATGCTTTGAAAGCTTTCCATTGTATTTTTCTGATTCTTTCACACACTTCTGTTGTGAATAAGACTTCATGAACTCAAGTGCTGTGAACTGACAGTAAATGATGGGCTTGAAGTTTCAATCTGAACAAAAGAAATACCTGAAGCCCGGAATGAAATAAGAACCAATTTAAGAACCTGAACAGTCTAACTTCCCACTAAATACTCAATACATAAGAACTTAGTCAGGCTGACGTGCAAGATTGTACGTTCTTATACTCGGGTTTTACCGTATATTATGCACATACTAACCGGTTTTGTGTTGTACAGGAAAATATAAAGCCCGAGGTCTTAAAAGTACAGACCGAGCTTGCGAGGTATGTGCATTAAACCGAGGGCTTTATATTTTCCTGTACAGCGACAAAAAAACCGGTTAGTATGAGTTTTATTACCTGACAGCTTCTAATCTTGACTCGCATCATTTAAGCAGACACATTTTGTTACAGTCATGTCGTTTGAGTTTACTGTAAATCTCACAGGCCTAAAGTAGTTGTTGTGGCGACAAAAAAGCGTCCTTGTACCATATATTATACAAGGCTACGGGAAACTCACGGGAAATGTGCGATTAGCCAACAGGAGTGGCGGGATTCTGTATCGCCTCGTTTTTGAAACTTCAGTCAGGTGATAAATGTTCAAGACAACTCCAAAGAGCAATTTGAAATTGATTAGCCATTGAAGCTAAATTCTAATCGCTGGGCCCGACCAAATCTGTATAGTTTTTCTGAAAACCCGATACAGAAAATGCAGCGACCAATGCCTTCATGTTTCCGAGTAGTCCAAGAGTCTATGTATATGATAAACAAACCCTTTAATTGGCAGGCTATTTTGCTAAGAAGAGCTCCATCCAGGCCATGTTTAGGTTAATTCGTTGTTAGGTTGTTGCTGTTTTCTTTGGTGAAACTTTATTCTATAACAAAATAAGATGAGAAGATAAGACAAAAAAGAAGTTTTGATTTCATTTAAATGAAGATGCTCTGAGCTTGTAAGCTTAAAAGTAATGTCACACAATCAACAAAAAGGTGAAACTACCCAGAGATAAATTTTGAAAAAAGTTAAGAAAATCTAAAGCAAGTCTCAAATAAATTTTAAATCTTTCGATTAGATAATTCAGGTCAGGTAGACTCAGAATATTGACCTGAATCTTAGGGTGAGTTTGATTGGTATTACTAATGAAACGGTAGAGTCGGTAGACTTGAAATTTGTGTTCGATCGACTCCCAAATCCCGAAAACAGCAGGTTTGGCAGGTTTGAAAGGCCTGCTGAACCTTCTGCTCCAAAAGGCAGAAGGTTAGGCAGGCTTTGAAGAGATTCTCGTTTTCATTTGCAAAATTGTGAAGTCGAGGCGAAGTTGCTCACCTTGCTACGGTAGTAATCATATAGCCTCACGACATAGTCCTAGATATCGCTTGCTGATGGCACTTCGGTCAACAGTGACTCATAATATTACTCTGAAAAAGCTGACCATATTTAGGCCCAAACTCTGAGCTTCCTAGAGTAGCAATCAGATTGCAAGATTTATGAATTACTATGATTACGGCAAATGTGAAACAGGATTCGATATTCGAAGCCGTGATTCCATCATAATTCCCTTGAGGATTGCAGAAAACAGGGTCAGCTTTTTCACTGTTTCATCATGAGTCCCTGTAGAGCAGGGTTTACAGCAGGAATACGAGGAACTTATTGTCATAAGTCTACAGTGATCAGTAACTTGTAATCAGTCTACAGTGATCAGTAAATTTTGTTGCCGAACACCAGACTTGTAATCGTGCTTTCAACTGGGAGCCTTGTTTCGCCAGGATGAATCTGAGACCTGCTGTTTCGAAGAATTTTGTGTTCGATTAGAAATATGTTTCCGTTTCTGCGAAGTCTGACAATTTTCAGAATTTGGTAGGTGTAGAAATACCAATCAAACAGGCCATTATCATATAACTTTTTCCATTCTTCAAAGAAGTAAAAGACTGCTTAATGGCTCTAGAAATTTTTCCTGGGCAAGGAAACTGCTAAAATTTAAGGGTATGTTTGACTGGTGCCAATTCTGAAAACGGTAGACTTGGAAGACTCGGAATTTGTGTTTGACTGACTACCAAATTCCGAAAACGGTAGGTTTGGCAGGTTTGGTAGGCCTGCCGAGCCTTCTGCTCGAACAAGCAGAAGGTTTGGCAGACCTATGAGAGATTATCGTTTTCATATGCGAAATTTTGAAAATGAGGTGAATATGGCTGCGTTGCTACAGTGATGGAGTCAGTACAAACTTGTTGTCAAGCACCAGACTCGTCTTTGTGTTTTTAACAGAAAACCTCGTTTTCGCCAGGATAAATCTGAAACCTGCTGTTTTGAAGAATGTTGTATTTGATTGGGAAACGCGTTTCTGTCCCTGCGAAGTCTACCGTTTTCAAAATTTGGTAGGTTTTGAATTACCAATCAGATAAATGCCAGACACCAAAAGGAAAGCACTATTGAACTATTAGCTTATTTTTGCACTACGATTCCAGTAACATTTCAAGAAGCTATGAAAATATTTTTTTTTTTATATCCACTAAAAAATTACAATATGAATTTACAAGCTACACTACTCTACAAAATTACTATACGACTATACAATACTACTAGAAACGATACCCCGAGGAGCAAAGAGGCTATGACTACCCCGAGGCCAATTTAACATAGAGATAAAAATTTGTGTCTGTCTCAAATTACATGCCACCACGAGAAATGTCAGCGATCGAACAACTAAAGTGATTGAGTGAGTAATCGACATCAGATATCGTGTGGTATCTAATTTGAGGCAGACTATGAAAATATGAAACGCACCTTGCTAGAACTGATTTCACTGGTAAGATTAGTTCGTGTGAACAATCCTAATTTCTTTATCTGAAACAGAAAAAGGGAAGCATGAAATAAAGCGATGACAGAAAAAAATTTTGAGGAAAAACTGAAGAATTTTTTAAGCTACTATAAAGTAAATAAGGATCGGTTCGGTCACAAACAAAATTTGACAACACAAAGAAATAGTGGTTTCGTGTCACTATCTATTCAAGAGGTAAATCACTCTCATTTTAAGAGGTAATTAATCATAAGAGAACACAAAGAAATAGTGGTTTCGTGTAAGTAACTATCTATTCAAGAGGTAAATCACTCTCATTTTAAGAGGTAATTAATCATAAGAGAACACAAACAAATAGTGGTTTCGTGTAAGTAACTATCTATTCAAGAGGTAAATCACTCTCATTTTAAGAGGTAATTAATCATAAGAGAACACAAAGAAATAGTGGTTTCGTGTAAGTAACTATCTATTCAAGAGGTAAATCACTCTCATTTTAAGAGGTAATTAATCATAAGAGAACACAAAGAAATAGTGGTTTCGTGTAAGTAACTATCTATTCAAGAGGTAAATCACTCTCATTTTAAGAGGTAATTAATCATAAGAGAACACAAAGAAATAGTGGTTTCGTGTAAGTAACTATCTATTCAAGAGGTAAATCACTCTCATTTTAAGAGGTAATTAATCATAAGAGAACACAAACAAATAGTGGTTTCGTGTAAGTAACTATCTATTCAAGAGGTAAATCACTCTCATTTTAAGAGGTAATTAATCATAAGAGAACACAAAGAAATAGTGGTTTCGTGTAAGTAACTATCTATTCAAGAGGTAAATCACTCTCATTTTAAGAGGTAATTAATCATAAGAGAACACAAAGAAATAGTGGTTTCGTGTAAGTAACTATCTATTCAAGAGGTAAATCACTCTCATTTTAAGAGGTAATTAATCATAAGAGAACACAAAGAAATAGTGGTTTCGTGTAAGTAACTATCTATTCAAGAGGTAAATCACTCTCATATTAATAGGTATATAATTAATCATAAGAGAACACAAAGAAATAGTGGTTTCGTGTAAGTAACTATCTATTCAAGAGGTAAATCACTCTCATTTTAAGAGGTAATTAATCATAAGAGAACACAAAGAAATAGTGGTTTCGTGTAAGTAACTATCTATTCAAGAGGTAAATCACTCTCATTTTAAGAGGTAATTAATCATAAGAGATGACTTTAAGATTACTTTGGTTATTTTGAAAGTGCATGAGATAGAGTCAGTAATTTGCGATTTGCGCCAAGAAATTGACACAGAATGTTAAGATTCATCTAGATGTTTTCAATGCTTTACATGGACAACTATGAAAGTTAAAATCATAGCTTTATTCTGTGGTTTTATCTGATTATTTCTGTGCCCCTACAACAATGAATTCCACTAAATTCAACAGATTTTCAAAAATACCTGGTGAATCAATAAAAATGTCCGGGTTTTTGAAAATATCCTGTTCCCTGAATATCAAAGCAATGAAATTGAAAACTGTTTTGTTTTATCCCGATATGTCATATTAGGTTCGGTAATTCATCCGGCTTTAAGCGGTCCTTCCTTCCCGTCGAAATAGGAGATTTTCTGCAGAAACCCCCTTAGAAAGCCTGCAAAAACGAGTAGAAACACCAAGTAAAAGACTTCCCTTTGTTCTCCTTCCTAGCATTAATGACACTTGGCTGTGTTCATGTATTTTGTCCTATGGGGAGAACGGAATTCCCCTGAATAAGTTATTCACACTAGGGAGAAGACGTTTCAACCCAACAAAAGGAAAGCACGTGCTAAAGAGTGGTGAAAGTCGGCCCTGTGAGGTAAACAGATTAGGGATTCTTTTTGTAATTTCAGCACATTTTTTAAGGTCTCCCAAAGGGATACATTTTAGAAAATCGCTTACAGAATCTGAGCAGAATGACCGATTTTTGCCAGAAAAATTTCTAAAAATAATTGAACATGTTAGCTATTCAATCAGACATTACAAAATATCATTGCTTATTTACTAAGGGGGCAGTAGCCATTCAAACGCCAGACGTTTTTTTTTCTGACTCACCCGGTATATGACGAATAATATCATCAATCAGAAGATACAACCGAGTGAGTCAAAAAAAGCCCCGAGGTTTAAAAGGCTACTGCTTCCTGATTGTGTAAGCAATGCTATTTTGCAATATCTGATTGAATAGCTAACATCTTCAATTACTTTTAGAATTTCTTCTGGCTGAAATTGGTCACTCCGTTCAGATTTTGCAAAGGATTTTGTAAAAAATATCCCTTCTAGAAAGCTTCAAAATGTGCTAAGATCGCCAGCAAGTTTCGGTGATTTCTACCTCACAGCGATGACTTGAGCACGCTTTAGCATGTCCTATCCTCTTTGGGGAATGAAACAGTCGTCGCCCTAGTGTGAGTAACATATTCAGGGGGATTCCATTCTCCCAAGAGGGCCAAATACAAGAACACATTCAGGTGTCATTATTGGAAATCTTGCTTGTTGTTTTCATTCGCTTTTCCAGGTTTTCGAAAGGGGCTTCTGCAGCAAATCTCCAATGTCGACTGGAAAGAATGGCCGAATAAAGCCGGGTGAAGTATGGAACCTAATTGGACATATCGAGAATAAAACAAATATGTTTATCACCCGGGGGGGTACTTGGTATATTTGTCCGACGGGGATGTGCCGTTTTTCAGGGTATCGTTTTCTCCTATTTTTTCTAGAACAGGGTATCAAAATTCGGCAAATTTTCTGGAGCAGGTTGTCAAAACATGTCAAAAGAGGAAATTTTGTTACAACAGGTAATTATTCAGTCAAATTTTTGTGTTTTTGAGTGTACTTTTCACCGATTTTTCCTAGAACAGGGTATCATTTGAAGGCAAAAATTCTGGAGCAGGGTGAAAAAAGTTTTTTTCCTGGGCACATCCCCGTGCAAATTTAGGTCAAGTACCCCCCTCCCCGGGGTTTATCACGGGTGGTGGGCTAACAAAATTATGGAATTAAAATATGCTTCTGCCCGGGATCGAATCCGGGATCTTCGTGTCAACAGATTCTCCCGGGAATAACACAAGATTGTTTCAATATCATTGCTTTGTTATTCAGGAAGCAGCATCTTTTCAAACACCGCGCCTTTTTATTTACTCATGAGAATGAAATTTCATACCTCTGGATTTCTGACACAATGAAATAAGAAGATAAAGAATCCCTGCAAAGAATAAAAAAGTCTCAACCAAAGTTTCAATTTCACTTGAATATACAGCGGTGCATTATTAGTTAAGGTATCTTAATAAAAGTTTGAAATTCTGAAAATAATCAAGATACCAAAGACTGCCAATAAACTGCTATTGCAAAGGGCCTGTAGTTCCTTTCCAGCAGTTATATCGAGCGATAGATGCAATAAACCATTTGCGGGGATATCGGGAATAAAACATATGAAATATTTAATGCTTATGCGATCAAGGGCAATATGAAATGCGCAGGTGCATTTTTCCAAATCCACTCCAAAGTGCTACTGGAATGTTTGCAGAGGGTAAAAAAGTAGGCCAACGGATGATGAAAATGGAGTGAACATTTATCAACACTAACCGACAAGATTAGAAAAGCTGGGAAAACTGAAGAGCAGGAAAAGAAGATATGACTGAGATATGACAAGTACGGTTCTAACTTAGGCCTAATCTACATACTTCATAAAACCCTAGATACTGAAATTAACTGGTCATAAAATAGATAATTAAATAAGAGTATATGCAGTATCTATACAAATGTGAAAAATCTAAACATGAATAACAAATTGAGACTTAACGACAACTAAGTAGCAAGGAAAGAAGACATACCTGTAACGCATTTAATATGGCAAAAATTATTTGCATCGCTTTTGTTGCAGAACCGATAGCAAGTAAGCCAAATATCCAGGCTAGACCAAGCAAAGGCAGTAAGACAATAAAAGCTTTGATGCCAACCCTATGGAAGAGAGAAAATGTACAGTTATTTGTAGAGTAGTTTGAAGAGCTGATGGAAAATGCTTTAACCACTCATCAGCACAATTTGCAGTTGTTAATGATTGAAATATACAAGACAAAAAATAATTTGAATTCATCCTTTTTGCGGGATGTTTTTACCGAGAAAAATAATCATTACAAGTTAAGAAGTGAAAATCATTTGCAACTGCCAATGGCAAAGACAACAACATATGGAATAGAAAATATTCAATACAGAGGTTGCCTTTTGTGGTCCACTTTGCCAAAAGAAATCAAAGGCTCAAACACACTCTCTGAATTCAAACAAAAAATAAAACTATGGGATGGGAGTTCTTGCGTCTGCAGATTGTGCAAAACTTTTGTCAAAGACTTAGGGTTTTATGAATATCTTTAATTTTTTCGAAAATTGTAAATAGGGTTGGGGTTGTTGGCATTTATTAGCATTAGCTATTTCTTTATGTTGCCAACTGTAAACAAATTGTTAATTAATTGAGTTAAACCCATCGTTTACTGCCAAAAATTTTATTCAAAGAAGAACTTTCCATGTTTACAAATGAGCGTTGGAAACAATGTGATTAAAAAAGTCTGCATTGCCCTGTTTGCTATTCAGGGGAGTGGCATAACCCCTTGCAAAAGGTCCACAGTGTGAAAGCCTGTACTCTACAAATTTCCTACTTTTCATACCATGTAAATGGAATTGCGATTTCTATCTAATATCTATTTCTACAAATATGACGCTGAACATTTTTTCAAATAGTTCACTTCTAAATGAGACAAATTTCAGTTGTACAGTATATCTTGTGTTCTTCTTGAAACGACAAGGGTTAGGATTTGCTACGTTTTGACAGAGGCCAACATTAGACGCATTGTTTTCTTTTTGAGAAAAACTGTAGGCTATTTTGGTAAATAAAAATGTTCTCTACAAAGTCTTCCTTTTAATATAACTTTGGAAACCCAAAAAATTACAGCCTTGAAGTCCTCAATGCTCGACAGTTATTTGCACTTCTAAATAAACTGTAGGTTTCAAAATTCGCTGGTTAATTTCAAAGATCAAAACTGTCTCTAGGTTTTTCGACAAAAACGATAATGCACTTGAAAAATTCTGTTAAAAAGAGACCAGTGAAGTCATACTTTATTTGCTCTTTCCTAAAAAGTGGAAACTTCGCGTAACTTGAAAGTAAAACCAGATAAGTAAAATGAAAAGTTAAAACATTTGCAGACCAGTAACTTGCTGGTTGTTCATCAGATATCTTAGAACTGATTACATTCAATGTTTTGCTATGATATCAGCTTGGAAAATGTATTATTTTATTACCTGACTGAAGTTTCAAAAACGAGGCAATACAGAATCCCACCACTCCCATTGGTTAATTGCACATTTCCCGCGGGATTCCCGTAGCCTTGTATGATACGATACAAGGACGCGTTTTTGTCGCCACGGCAACTGCTTTAGGCCTGTGAGATTTATAGTTAACTCAAAGGACATGACTGTAACAAAATGTGTTTGATTAAATGATGCGAATCAAGATTGGAAGCAGTCAGGTACTAAGACTCATACTAACTGGTTTTGTCGTTGTACAGGAAAATATGAAGCCCTCGGTCTTAATGCACAAACCTCGCAGGCTCGGTCTGTACTTTTAAGACATCGGACCTTAAATTTTCCTGTACAACACAAAACCGGTTAGTAATATCTTAAATATCAAATAAAAAAGCCTCAAGATTACACAAAAATAGGACTTCTTTCAGCAGATTATTTGGTATCACAAGTCTGCATTCTTAATTACTTCTCAAGGAATTTTTAATCCTGTTCTCAAGCATTCTGAGATAAAAATTTTCAAAAAATCTCTTGTAACTTTGGAACGATATAACCGATTTTAATGAACTAAATTTTAACTTCTAAGTTGACGTGTAGGCTACACAAGAATTAGCAGTCTTCGGGAATTTCGTGAATATCTAGAAGACTACAGGTTTGAAAACCATGTTTACATTTGTCAACTCAACCAGTAGATCTATGATTTCTACTCACCTAATCTTATCTTTCTCACTCTTGGATCGGTTTACTTTGATACCAAGAGTTGCCTTTATTGCAATAACCAATGCGACCAGATTTATCTATAATAGAAAACAGAAGAATAGAAATTTAGTAAAACAGAATAATACAAAAATTGTCTGATAAAGAAGAATCATGTCTCAAACATTTCAACTTCATACAAGATGAGTAGAAAAATTGAAAACTGTGAAAAGTTGTGGAAATGAATCTAACGGTTAACTTCTTAAGATTATTCTTGTAACAGCTGGCCAGATCCGGGTCACTCGAAGATCAAAAAACAAACTAAATCAACCTCTTCGAAAGAGTGACACAGCACAAAATGGCCTCTCCTGCCTAGGACCTAAAATCTGGAACACTCTACACTCTGACATAAATTCTGCTGATAATGTTAACAGCTTCAAGCATAAGATTAAGGACAAATTCTTTAAAGACCTCCAATCTCAGGAAAATAGCCCCTATATTTTTGTTAAAGTCCTAAAAGCTGCAACAGAACTTTCCATCAACATTCTTGAGGATGCAGCATTTCTCTCAATTTTTGGGATGATTTTTTTTTCTTCTTCTTCATAGGCTAGGCACAATTCTTTCAAAGGCATCTCTGGAGGGACCATTATGGAAACAAAGTCGCATTGACCTTTTAATGCTATCCCTGCCATTTTAAACTGGGGGTATCGTTAAATAGATTTTTAGCGTTTTTGCCAATGAATTAATTTATACCTCTAAATATTGTAATTAGACCTTTTCTTTTCTTAGATTTTGTAACATTTGTATACTTTAATTTTAAATGGCAAAAATTACACACATACACACAATAAAATTCTACATAAAATTTAGAGACAACGATTAGGTATCATTTTTAGCATTTAGGTGTCCCGACGGTGATAGTGATGACATATCTCTTTCACAGTTTTCGTTAGTCCTATGCAAAAGGCTTTCCAGCGTTGTGGTATAACATATTGCAAAAGAAACGACATGCACGTAGCTAAATTGCTTACAGAAAGGATCACAGTCATTGGTGCAGCGAAGGCCCAAATGGCCCCATTGTCTCTTCTTAGCCAGCAACTGAAAATAACAGAAAAATGTTGATCTAACTTCAAAATTACTTTGAGCAAAGAAACAACTGTGAAGTAGCCTGATGCTACTTCACATATTATAGTAGCTTTTGCACCTCGTAAGGTTCGTGAAAATGTCGCTCAATTTAATAATTATTCATAATTTCCCTCCCACAGCTATGTGGATTTAACAAAGACTTTCAAAAAAATATAGCAGACGTATTTGATGTTACGGTTTCGATTCATCAGAATTTTTCGAAGCTCAAACAGAATTTCTGATGAAGCAAAAGTGAAGCGTCATTAAAATCTGTCATATCTTGAGATTCTAGTTTACCTTGAATATCTGCCTCATGATTTATTGATCTTTTTAATCCTTAGTAAAATGAATGGGAATGAAGAACATTACATTCAAAAGGGTGGAGGAAGGACAAAGATGGTGTAGTAAAACTAAACAGTATCACGAACAGCAAGTTGCCAAAAAACAGCCAATGAAACCGCTTAAATACCAAATTTATTGATGATGAAATAATTTGCCCAGGGGTGGAAAAAATTGCTGACCATGGCACCACTGCTCCCAGAAATTTTTCGGGGCTCCAGAAAGAATGGAAAGAAGAAAGGAAAGGGGATAAAGACCGAAAAGCGAAAAAAATAGAAAGTCAAGTTTACATCAAAATCCTAAAGGTCCTATTTGTTGATAGCCGTTACTGAATAAATTTAGGCAGTTACCAATCCAACAAACTTCATAGAAAAGATGTTGTTTCAAACTGTAAGTCCTGAAGTGATCAGCTACAAAATAAACAAGATTTATCCAACCACCGTCATTTACGACTGCAAATTAAAGACTGATAATCAATCTTCAGATAGACCTTTACAAAAAATCGCTGCAATCTATCAAAATACTGACTTGCCGGTTTCGCCTCGCTTTGGAGTCACCCAACGGCTTGAGTCTCTAAACGGCAACCTACGAAATTTATCAGCAGTGTTTAGTTTTGGAAACAGAGTGCCTTGTTTGGAGCAATGAACTTTACTTCCTTTGGGAATGCATGCTTCACCTCGAATTGAACTTTTCTTTGTGCAAACGTCTATTGTGTCCAATGTGGATACTTTTTTGGAGCGATTCTTGCAGAATTTTTTTTCAAGACTTGTTCTGGGTCCAAAAAAAACTAAAATATTTTTTCCATCCCTGAATTTGCCGAACTTTATGAAGAAAAATATGAAGCGCCGAATGTCTCAATGAAATATCCAAAAAAGAGGATATTCTAAGCCGATATGCCAGTGCGGTGTGCCTCGCTGAACAGCTGAATTCGCTTGCAAAACGACTGATTTCAAAAGTGGTAATACCCGAATACTTATGCTGCAGATAAAATTCACTTTCGACAGAGTTCGCCTAAAAACAACACTTCAGTTCAAACGATCCCTTTTATTGCTCACCTAGTGAAAATAAATGTAAAAACAGCTGAGAATAGAATTTTTTCATGTCATTTTCATTTCAAATCATTCATACACATTATCTCTTCAGCTAATTATCTTCAAAAAAATAGCTATGTGAATTGGTTTTACATATAAACTAATAAAGGCTTAAGGCATTGCTGATCTTCCAGGGATTCGTATCTTAATTGCCTTTCAGCTCACCAAATGTGTTTTTAGCCGTCTGTTGAATTGGCACAAGGTAGGAAGCTCCCTCATACTTATTGGAATTTCATTCCAGACCTTAAGAAATGAATAGGTAAATCCTTGTTTAGCATACTACATATAGTATATAAGAATCTGAAGATCTCAGCAGAATTGAGTATTATAGCTGGAGTATTGAGATCTTCGTTGGAATTTGTACCAGAGATTTTCTGGGCAAGGTCAGTCCATGAGCTTATAGGCCATACGATCATGATCTCATAGGCCCAAAAACTTACGCTTTATCATATCCATAACTTCTATTGAGTATTGCAAACAAAACAGCTACCATCAAAGCAGGAACACCTGTAATGAAAAAAGACCCCATAGAAAATGTTTCAAAACAGGAAGAAATCAAAGCTGTGCATTCACTGTTCAGATACAATCATCAAATCATTCAAAACAAGAGTCCAGAAAAAGTCACAGTCCAAAGGCAATGACCCCGAGGAAGGTTAGCTTCATATGGCTTTTCGTGGCTTTCTCAATTCACTTCATTTTGCTTTAAAGTCATATTTGCGGAAGTCTGGCTATTTTCATGAGAAACCAAACAAACTTTTGGCTTATTTTGGCAACAACAACTGATATAAAAACTTTAGGGTTATAAACGATGCGAGGAGTTCGAAAATCTTGTTATATGATTGGGTAAAATGAGGAAAATTTCATTGACGATATTGGTATCCGGAACCGGAAAGAGGTTTCATCTATTTCTGGGTTCTGGTTAAAAACTTCATGTGATTTGAAAGGCCTTTACTTAAAATGAATGATTTATGTAAAATGATAAGTGGAGATTTCCAGTCAAATCAAAATTCATCGCTTTATGTTTGTCATTTTATGATATCTGAAACTGCCTGCTTTCCACTGGAATGTCTCTGATGAATAAAACTGATATTAGTTGCAATTCTTGTCCTTGCTTTTTGGAAAAACATTACAAAAGCCAACAGAAAGGTTGGAAATTTAAAGATGGAACAATCTTCAACAGAAAATGAATAAAACCTACCCCATCCAAGAGCAAGGTAGCCTACAACATTTCTGTTTATGTTGAATACATTTCTTGTCATCCTGGTGATGTATATACCCTCAGCTAACATCCATGATCCAACAGCGAGGTACAAATAGTGCAACAATACAGCCGTAGCCTTGCACGCTTTCTGAAATTAATTGATATAATTGAGATCATAAATGACAAGTCGGCGGTTGGTATAATTGTTGATTATTCAAGAGAATACACTGTTGTGGATGGTGTGAAGTACTTTTTTCAATTGTTTTCTCTTTTAATCTGCGAAACTACGTATTTCAATCTGCTAAAAAATGCGAAATGACGTCATTTTCTATGACGTCACTTCATGTTGACCTGAACGAGGCTGCCAAATATGTTGATATTATACCACTCACATTGATGGCCTCCTTATCGTGCCTTCACAACACACTCGTACAAAATACAAAATGGCGACGATATTTGGCCTAACTTAAGAAGATTCATTCACTAATTTATGAAAGTTGAAAGCAGCAAAACTTGGAAAGAACTAACAATTGGTGTTCAGCAGTTGCTTTTTAAGGTTGCTTTATAGTAAGGTAAGGTTCCTTTTTAGCAATGATTTTATCAACCCCGGACTTGTCCTTTGAATTCAAGTGAAAGGTGGTGAGATCCAAGAAGTCATGGTTGTATCAAAAAATCAAACAGACTTTGCAGGGCAAAGCATGAAATCTTGGTTTAATCATCGGCTAATTAAGACTGCGTTCTCACGATATCGGTACATTTTGAAAATGTGAAAAATGTAACGGTAGCAAAATTTGAACTGCCTACCAAATTTGAAAGATGCCGGGACAACTTGAAAACGGTAGGATATTTGACGGTAAAAATACTCGCTGTAAGACTTCGACGCGAAAGAAATGTACCTAAACCCGAAGAATCGATCAGTCTCGTTCCAAAAGCGTCGAAAAAATGTTCTGCTTTTATCATTTTCGAGTATTCACAGGATGCCGTTTCCAAAATATGCTGGTTAGAGTTCCGTTTTCCAAATCTACCGTTTTCAAAATTTGCCAGCAAAAAATGTGCAGTTTTCGTGTGAATGGGAGGCATTTTGACATGTGGTACATTGAAAAGGTTAAAAGGCTTTTATTATTCCATCATAGTTACTCAAACTTCTATTTTCTTTACTTCCATAGACTCGAAAATATTCTAATTTCTTTGCCTTACATGGTACAACAAATATTTGCCTTGTGCAGTCAGCTTTCAGGTTTGTATCGGGTGAGTCAAAAGAAGCTATCCCCGTCTGAAAAGCCATATACCACGACAATAATATTGTTAGATATATCATTTAAAGGAGGACGGTCGCGTAATGTAAACAAACTTCTTTCGAAATGACAATTTTGCAGTACTTTTGATAGGCCGTACAGACTTTCTACTGTTTTTCTCCAAATGAAGGTGTTATTTTGAAGGTGGACTCTTGAGCTTCGAAGAGAAACAAACGAAACACTCATATGTTGTACGATTGCAGAGATATTGGTGGATTTTTGGAAGTAACTTTCTAGTGGATTCACCTCATCCACCACAATCTGTGAAGAACACAATGGCCGTTTAATAGTGGAAATGTCAATAGTTTTACCTGGTTTTACTTACAAATGTGAATGGGTCATCATTAAAAGGAAGCAAGTACACGCTTACCTTATTTCCTGTAGCAGTGATCCCAAAGATGAACGTAGTTTGAGCAAGAAGGATAGCAATTGAGAGATTGAGATGGATGACACTGTTTGGCTTCTTCAAAAGTCTGCAACAGAGGAAATATTTTAATTGCTTTCATCATCAGGGGTGGAAAAGGTGCATGATTTTTTTCATTTATTTCATTTCCATCATTTAGGGAGGGCGACCCTTCAACAAAGGTTCTTTTTCAAGGGGCCCTCCATTTAAAAATACAATGTACATAGGAAAGGATGGAATAAAGGAAAACTGAAAGCAAATTCTCGATTATGCTGTTTTCACTTATATTTGTGTGATCCATGGAAGCTGTTAAAGGTAATTCCAGTTCCTACACACAGGCTACTTCTACCTACCAGATATTACCTAAATTGCACTCATATTTGTAGTAACTGACTGCCTAGTTCGGCGTAATAACATATGTAAACAGTGAGCTTGTTAGCTTCCTGAAACTTAATTATAACAGATGACTGTTCGAGTGACTCTAAACATGCCTCCCCCAGGGGGAGGGGGGGAAGTTTGCTTTTTAAGTGGTACTACACGTGCCGCTCATATGGGTGGGTTTTTCACCTGAAATTCCCTACAAATGGTTCCATTTTTTTAACCTTAATTCTGGTAGATGGGTAGCTTTTTCAGAATTTTTATCACAACTGAAGAAAATTGAATAGACCTTGCATCCTCAAATCGACAAAATTCATAGACATGGTTACGAAACTTCCTGAAGTTCATGTAAAAGAGTTCGAAATTCTTGAAAAATTCTGTCATACAAATGGGTCCTTTTGTCAAAGTCCAGATTCACGTCGAGTCACGGTCACAGTCAAGTACCCTGGGGGGGGGGGGGGTGCCTCTACAGAAACTGAAGTGAAAATTGAATAAAACAATAGAAGGAAGAACCTTGGTTCGACTTGCTTCGCAGGAACGCATACATTTCTTCCTAGTCTGTTCATCATCATGAGCCAGTTTAACCAAGAACATTTCATAGCACGTATGCCCTTCATATCGGAACGTCAGAGTTGAAGGAACAATGTTTCTTTCCTCATTGAGCGATGAAGAAGATGCGATTAATCCGATCATATTTAAGTCTACCTAATGGCAACAATGTCAATGACAAGTCAGCTCGTGAATCAGAAAAATATGGAGAGTTTAATAAGTTGAAATGGGCCATGAAAATGGCGACAACAAAGGCAAACCAAGATACGACACGTGCAATACAAGCTGGATGAAACAGACCCTTTAACATCATAAGAAATAGACTTTGAACTGAAAGCAAAAGGAATTTGAAAACAAAGGACTCATCTTACTAAATCTATGATGCTGCAAAAAACTTCAGAATCTCTCAAGGGAAGTGAATTCGAACGGAAAACAAGGAAACTTTTGAATCTATAGTTGTGGAACAAAAGCAACATTGCATCACAGTTGCCGTCGTGGTTTCGTAAACTCGCTCATATGATATCAAGCAAAACTCTTTCACTCTTTTGGTTTGTGATTTTTTGAAGACGGCACATCATGAAATGAGATGAAATATAAATTAGGCTGTAATTTCGACAAATGTTCTAGATTTCTGAAAAGTCCAACGGTAGAATCATAGAGAAGTGGCTAAAGTTTCTTTCAAGTCATTCAGTTTTAAAAACAGGTCATTGAATTTTACACCCCCCTTTTTACACGGATTAAAGATTTGGAACCTATCCTCTGCTATCTTGAAAATTACTATAAGCAAAAATATTTCCATCTTGTAGCTATTAGAAAAATCAGTTGTGATGATTAGATTATTGATTATGAGATTTTGATGACTACCGGGTGAGCCAGAAAAAAATTCCCACGTTTGAAAATTGATAACAGCAAGAATATTTCAATGATTTGAATGATTCTAATTCTAGTTAAAAGCAAAAAGGTTGAAGTATTTTTGTGATTTTTCTCCTTGTCTCATGAGCACTACAATTATGGGTAAATTCAACACTACAAAAATTTTATGGTTGCATAATGACTGAAAATGGCCTAAAACATCGATCAAAGTATAAATGACTCCTCGCACAGAATAATGACGGAAATGCAACTTCTTATAAGTGAGAGATATCGTCTGGACATTAATTGCCATGGGATTGAAAATCTTCCGCATTTGCTTGAAAATCGATGTCTTATAACTCTTGAGGGAGGTGGAACGCCCATTGCCTATTGTTCGGTGTGAATAGAGTCCTTACGACTTTATCAATGTTTTAGGCCCTTTTTCCGTCACTTTGCAACTATGAAAAACTTAAAAAGTTAAATTTACCACAGGACAGCAAGAAAAATCACGAAAATGCTTTGATCTTTCGGCTTTAAACTAGAATTTGAATGATTCAAATTCGTCAAGTAGTCTTTGTGCTATGTACTTTCAAAAGTGGGAACTATTTTCTGGCTCACCCAGTGTAAATTTGCTGCAGTGATTTTTCGAACAGGGAGAAGTTTGTTTGAGTCAGCCGATTCAAACTTGAAATTATAACAATTACCTTGACGCAACTATGAATATGATGGTAATCAGCAATCCAACATATGATAAACCAAAACAAATGTATGTAACAACATTCAATGCAAATTTTTCACCAGGAGAAAACTGAAAGACAGATGATTGCAAGAGATTATTGGATTACAAACAATCAGTATAACGTGATGGCAGACAGACGATACGGGGTGAGTGACCGAGCGGCTTATACAGTCTTCGTCAGGTGACTGAAGTTAAGCTTGGTCGAGTGAGGTCAAACTCCGGATGGGTGACCTCGGAGGCCTGACTTCACAACTCACCTCGTCGCCCTTCGGAAGGGACGTTAAACTAGGGGTCCAATGCCTGGATGCGGCATGCATAGTGGGCCTAAATTAGCTTTCAGTAGCTAGAAATCCTGACCAGCCCACTCAAAACAAATTGAAAACAAACAAACAAACCGATTCAAACAACTTTCTGGTGAATGATGAGGTTTTACCGAATAATTGATAAAATGAATGACTAATTTGTAAAAAGTCTTCTGGGAAATCATCTAACCTACAAGTAAAAATGCCGAAGCCTTTATCCAAATGATGCTTCAATATTATTTTGAAATGTAAGTTTTCACAGGGATGAGCAAAATAAGTGAGCCCAGCAGCAACACTCGCAGGAATGCTGCAATATACCAAGAAATTGTGGTCAAAATGATACGACATTGACAAGAAATGGTGGGTCTTTCCTTGCAGGAAAGCTACAATGCCTGCCAAAATTCCTTGGAACACTTAGGTCATTTCTTCATAATCTGCATTTACGATTACGAGAAATTTTTTGGGACACCCTGTAATAGACCTTTTAGCTATTCTGAAAAGAATCAGAATCGAACGGTATTTTGCTACATTTTGTCGAATATTCGAATCTGCACAATACTGATAGAAGCTCTAACGCCACTCGATCGAGCGTCGTGTATAAAAATGTATAAAAATAACGCTCGATCCAGTCTCTTTTGCAGAGTAGCTAAAGGTCCATTGCTGATTTATGGCGAAGAAAAGTCACAATGAGTCAATGCTTCAAAGACAGCACGTCCTACCTTCTCCAGAAATGTCAAAATAAACTAAATTTGAAAGAAGTTTCAACAGGTTTCTATTGATGTATTTAATATTTTTCTGCATTTGTTAGAGGGTTAACAATGTTGTTTATCAGTAAGACAAGATTGCTGGCCCTTCGGACATTCTTGAGAAGAAAGACAGTGTTGTTTTTGAAGCAACCCAATTCCTTTGCCACAAATCAGCAACAAGCAGTCCTATTGACTCAAATAAGGTTTCAAGCTCTAAGTTGGAGTCTACCATTGCAACAGTGTAAGAGCTGGGACAATCGAAGTTATGACCATATCGATAGATCAACAATTCAAATGAGGCTCTTATGCGAGTTTTACTATGGGTGAGAAGAACCTTCCTAATGACCTCAATAAAAGCATACTTCTTCTAACTTCAAACCTTACCCACCAAACTGGTCGACTTGGTAAGAAAATCTCAAACCCCATCATAAGCTTCTCAACCACCATAGCCCTTTTAGCAAAGTTTCTTTATTGTAGACACGTGTATCTTTTTGGCCTTTTGTTTCTTTGTCTTGTTTTAACAGTAGTAGCTTTTATCTTTTACGTTATGGCTGCAGGGTGGACAGCGTTTTTACTCTTGCATTATCGTTCTAGTAGCATAGCCGAGAAATTTTGTAGGTAGAGTAATTAGTAAAGTAAATTTGTACTCATAATATGTCATGTAATTTTTTGTTGGAATAAAAAGAATTCAAAGTGATAGCTCCTCCACAGTACATACACAAACAGGGCATAACTCATTTGGGACACCCAGTAAAAATTGGAATTTGATGACTTGACATACCCCTTGACTTGAATCCAATGAAGTATCAACTTGCAATAACGATCCAAATGTGGTAAGATGATAGCAATGACAACGAGTGATGTTTACATCTGAATAAACTTTATAGCATCCATCTCTGGACCAAGAGTTTGTCCTTTAAAAAAAGAGAGATAAAATCACACAACTGTTCAAGATGATGCAAATCTCTATTTTTACATTGCAGAGCTCCTTTGAGCTGTACCGGCTGTCCCAGAAAAAGTACTCCTATTTGAAAATTACCAATGTTTGGTCACATAGCCGATCCTCAGACTTCCTTGTTATTAGATTGAGGATAAAATTATTTTCCCCGTTTAGCTGATCTTGT
The DNA here is from genome assembly GCA_964020215.1 of Aurelia sp. 3 sensu Dawson et al. (2005). NCBI lineage: Eukaryota > Metazoa > Cnidaria > Scyphozoa > Semaeostomeae > Ulmaridae > Aurelia > Aurelia sp. 3 sensu Dawson et al. (2005). The sequence continues at coordinate 15,727,364 of OZ026585.1, forward strand.
AATAGACCTTTTCGCAATTTGGAGAAACGGACTGAGGAGAGCGCGGCCCATTCTGACAGCCTTGGCAACAGTAGGAAATCAAGGGAATTCGCTCCGCAACGGTGACAAGCGTATGGCTTGTGCTCGGCCGCACTGCAAACTCGAGTTATTTTCGATTTATTTGCACCTTCCAAGAGTCACACGATAATTGTTTGGACTCGTAAGTGTTTTCCCTGGATTGTTTAGGCATCTGATCATCCTTTTACCCACTGGTGAGTGTATTTTGAACAACTCTGTGGAAGGTATTCGTCCTCGGCTCAGTTTAGGCCCAACTGATCAACAGGCCTAATTTTAAACTTGATTGGACAAATGCAATAAAGTGGCTCAAAACACACTCGCGACGGATGGAAGGATGGCAAGACGCCTAAATGATCGAGAGAGAACACTTACCATGCGAAAAAAGTATCATGCAACTCTTGAAATGTGCAAATGAATCGAAAATAACTCAAGTTTGCAGGGATATGCGGCCGAGCGCAAGCCATACGCTTATCACCGAGGCGGAGGGGATTCCCTTAACTTCCTACAGTTTGTAAGGCTGTCAGAATGGGCCACGCTCTCCTCAAACCCTTTCTCCAAATTGTGAAAAGGTCTATTGGTTCTAAAATTAGCAAATTTAGCAATTTGTAGGGTTTCCTACCCTTGAAAAACACAAATAACTGACAAGCATTGTAGACATGAGAAGGAAAATGAGAATTTCAATAGCATGGCCCTGACGCAAGATTTACCACCTGGTTTAAATAGCATATCTCAGAATAAGGTTTTCAAGGCGTCACTTTATACCCTGCAAGTACGGAAACAAATATCATCTTTAAATACGTTTGTGTCATTGCAAAATTCTCGCTTTCATTTACTAATTTTTTGAAAACGAGGTGAATTTGCTCAGTGTTTCCACGGTAACTAGTAACTTTACTCCTCGTTGCCAAGCACCAGGCTCGTAATCGTGTTTTCCAACTGGAAACCTCGCTTTTGTCAGGATGACTTTGAAGCCTGCCGTTTTGAAGGATCTTGTGCTTGATTTGGAAATGTATTTCCATCTCTGAGAAGTCTACCGTTTTCAGAATTAGGTAGGTTTGGAATTGCTGATCAAACACACCCTATGAGTCCCAGTATGTGCGGTCTGGGTTTGATATAGTAGTCTCGTTTTGAATATCGATTACTGGGACTCATCGTAATCAGTCTAGAATGTTCTCAAAAAGAAAAAGAAATTATGATCATTGACTTTCAATGAACAATAAGGCGTGTTTACTTACGATATATTCCAGAAGGCACATGTTGACTTTGCTTGGATATTTGTCTGCAAAAATAGTTTTAAATTCAGTTTCCCTATCCAGAAAGGACATTAACCATATAAGCACTGAAGACGAACGACAAGCACCTTCACCAAGTTTTTAACCTTCTTTTTTGCGCTTTCAGCATATACTTCTACAGTGGCAGAATCGGTAATTCAATCATTTCTTAGAGGGTGCTTGATTGCTACTAATTCTGAAAAAGTAGACTTGGTAGGCTCGCAATTCGGGATTGATTAAACGCGAAAATTCCAAAATCGGTACGCTTGGCAGGTTTGGAAGGCCTTCTGGACTTTCTACTACAAAAAACAGAAGGTTTGGCATACTTTGGAGAGGTTGGTGAATTCTGCATTGTGGACTCGAAACCTGCTGGCCTTAATTTAAAATCTTTGTGTTGTATTCAGAGATATTTCCATTTCTGTGAAGTTTACTATTTGCAGAATTTAGTAAGTTTAGAATTACCAGTCAAACACACCCTTAATTTGCAGTTCGTCATGAGGCTAAAATATTTGAATCTGTATAAATTTTTCGCGATGGTTGTTCAAAGAAGACAAATCTGGAGGGGGCCATCCAGTATAAAAACATAAACTCACTGAAGAAAGTCACAAAAACAAAAGAACATGGAGAGACAGAGAAACAACAGGCCGTAATTTAAGGGGTCTTTTTCATCCAGCATTCCTTGCACGTGTCATATCGTGGCTGGCCTTTGTTGCCGCCATTTTCATGGGCCATGAAAATGGCGAGAACAAAGGCAAACCAAGATACGACACATGCGATGCATGCTGGATGAAACAGACCCTTAAAAATCATAAGAAATAGACTATGAATTGAAAGCAAAAAGGAAATATAGATGAACCATTTATCCAGAGACAAAAGAAAAAATAAACGATAAACGTAAAGAAGATACGAAAATCATTCCCCAACTATGATCAAATTTTCAAATAAGGGCCGGCTCAAGTAGTGTAAACAACCTTCTTTCGAAATGATGATTTTGCAGCAGTTTTGATAGGCCATATCACAGAGATTTTCCACTATTTTTCTCAAAATGAAGGTGTTATTTTGAAGATGGACTCTTTAGCTTCGTAGAGAACCAAACGAAACACTCATCTGTTTTATGATTGCAGAGATATTGGTAATTATTTGGAAGCAACTTTCTTGTAGATTCACCCCATCCACCAAAATCTGTGTAGAAGACAATAGTCACGTGTGTGTAACGATATAGATTATGGAGAAAACAGGTTTGTTTACGGTTACGTGTTCCTGCCCCTTTAACAAGTACTCGGATTCGCTGAGAAATGAAACCTGTATAAAATCATAAAAAAGAAACAAATAAAAATTAAATCAAAGATATATTTGAAAATATAAAGGAACTCATCTTGTTTAAGGCATCAATAACCTTTTCAGATCAGAGTTAAAGCTGATAAACTTCAGATAATGAAAATAACCACAGAACGCAATTTACTTCCTACCCAATAAGCCTAAATCGTTTTAGTCAAAACTAAGAAAACTTTCATTCATAATAGCGGAGATACAGCAAGATTAGCAACCGTAGCACTAGCGGCGATTTCTTTGGGTAATTTAACAAAACAGAAGGATCCTTCCGCAGTATATGATAGCGGTTAGGGTTTGTAATTATAATAGACGCAGCATAGGATTAGTGATTGATAACTCCGTAGGGCCACGTGCAGATTCAATAAGATGGTATACACTTTAATTTGCAGCGGTTGGTACTTTGTCTTGCCATGGGTATTGGGAAACGTGGAATGTGTTATATGGGGTTATGCATTGTTGTAAAGCATCAGAAGCATTAGGCCTACGTTTGTGCATCATCTTTGCATCGATAATATCTCCTCTCGTCTTGATTTTGAATGCTCACATGGCTGCTTTTCCAAATCGACTTCATTTGCACAGCGCCATATTGAAATAAGTTGTTGTGTTGTTCAAGCTCCCTCGAAGGAGAGAGTGTGCAGTAGTCACTCCGCAACGGTCGCTCCGCACTCTCTCCTTAACGAGAAGCGTGTTTGAATTCTCACATTTTTAACGAGATTTTGTTCAGTAATATATCATAAGTGGGCTGGAAGAATCCCTAGCTATTTAATGCAAATTTAAGCAACTATGCATGCCGCATACAGGCATGGGACCCCTAGTTTAACGTCCCTTCCTAAGGACAGCGAATTGAGTGTATTTTGACCGCACACGATTGAACTTAACTCAGTTACCTGACGCAAACAGTCTACTAATATAAGGTGCTCGGCCACTCACCCTAGACTTATGACACAGAGTCCCTTGTTTCCGTGTGCTATTTGACTTAATGATGCCGCTTCAGTCAACAGAGACTCGTCGTAATATGACTCTGAAAACCTTGACCCTTGTTAGATCCAAACTCTGAGCTACGTGGAGTACCAATCAGACTGCAAGATTTGTGAGTTACTAAGGTTACGGCAAATATGATAGAATTTTCGATTCGATTGAAGAACTGACATCACTTCGACGAGATTCGAGAATGGGGACCGTGATTCGAGATTTGAGGCCGTGATTCGATTGATGAATGCAGAAAATAGGGTCAACTTTTTCACTGTTTCATTATGAGTCCCTGTTGAGCAAGGTATACTGCAAGGATACAAGGACTCATCGTCATAAGTCTACACTCACGCCAAGAATATTCGTTGTTACATATAATCAAGGTGCCTTACCTTTTCCCTGTTTTGAAAAGTCAGCACAACCGGACTGCTGAAGTTGAGTTGATCGTATAAAACAGCATATGAAATAACATGTGAATTCAATTTCCACATGACTGACCTGAAAAAGTGCAATAACGTTAAAAAGGCAATGAACTCAAGATAGTGCTATACACCATACCTTTGGGAACAGTTCCTCATAGGTAGGTTTAAATATGTACTAAATAGTCACCATAAGTCTATTTATATGAAAACATCACAGTCTTAAAACTTCCACGACATTATCTGGACAAAAAATATACCCCTCCAAGCCAACTTAAGATTTTCGTTTTAAGTTCTCTAATAGCGGACCTACATTGTCTCTTTTATCGAAAATAATCCTAACAGAGAAGGTCCTGCAAACTTCGATGCAAAATTCATATAGGGAAGCCTGGAGACTAACGTTCCTATGAAATGGTTTAAAACCTAAAATTATTGGGATGTAACAACAGTGCTTATCTGAAATCTTCGTAGCGCAGGACCCGACACTAACATTTCAAGAGTTTCGCATCGGTAACATATATCTTACGAAAGAAATAAAGAAGAAATTATTTTCTCGATCAAAGAAAAGCAAACTTAGTTCATCATCGGTGTACCATCAACGTCATCTATCTAACTGATGTTTGGGATTAGACTGATTGCATATTCGCAGTTATCGCTATTGATAGACTGATGGACGCTCAAACTACGACTTATGGACTTTGATACTAAAATTTGGGATGAAGTTTTCCCCGATCGATTTCATAACTAGATTTGGAAACCATAGCAACACTGTACGAACACCAGACAATGGTGGATGGGCCTAAGTTGCCGGCTCGAACCTCCAATGTTAAAACAGCTCAGAATTCAAGTTTACAGTGATATTAGCAATGAACAAAAGCCACAAGTGTCCATACGAATGTTTCCTCAATTCAAGAACCAACAAACCTTTCACTGTGAATCAGGAGTTCCTCAGTTTTAAGGCCAATTAGCTTCCATGAACTTCACCGCAGCTTTGAGAATTTCCAACTGTCGAGGGTCACTTGCCTCGCTTCCGAGACTACACTGCAGACTCGTTCCAAAGGGCACACGTAAACGTGTGCATCTCCGTCTCAAAAATTTATATCAAAGTCCATAAGGCCCAGATTGAGCAAAAAAGGAAATGTTGTTGTTGTTGTCATTGTTCTTTTCGTCGTTGTTGCTATTTTGCGATATCTGGGACTATGTCGAGAGGCTAGTTTGGGATGGTTAAGGTTTACTAAGACCTAAGAATGATCTTTTGGCCTTCTGGCTATTCTAGAAAGAATCTGGATCGAGTAACATTTTACATATTTATGTGAAAGGTTCGATTGAGCGGCATAAGAGTTTCTATCACCTATGCATATTTGAAAATTCCATATAAGAATCAAAATATCATTCGATATGCCTAAACGTGTATTAATATCTCTAGAGATGACTTCATAATCCCCCTGGACTACTCCTATTCTTTATCTGGACAGTTTTAATACCCCCTGGCCTGTTCTCAACCTTCCAGAGGCAGGAAACCCTCAGCGCACTTTTAGAGGTATGAAAATCTAGACATACCCCCTGGACAATTTATTAATTCTCTTGGGCAGTCATAGCAACCCCCCTGGGCAATACAGTGGTTTCCTTAGGTAATTAAGATAACCCCCTGGGCAATTGAAGCACCAGCTGTTGCTTAAACTGATACGTTAATCTTGATTTTCAGAAAGCATTTGTTCTTAAATCACACACTTAAATCTATGGTGAGACGGTTAAAAAACCACAATGCACTCACAATACAGTTGCAGTTTTGGTGAAAGGAGCTCGCAGTTGGTTTCAAGTACACCATTTCTTGCATCGATAATTTTACAAGATTTGCAACAAAACGTAGATTAGTTCAACAATTGCTTAAAAACAATTCTAAGTTGAAACTCAGTGGAAAATCTGATTTAGAGTACCTCAAAGTTGGGATAATAAAAAAGGCTTAAAGTTGGGATGATAAATAAAGAATATGATTGGAAGGAAACCGGTGACAATGTAATAAAATATTTTCTTGATAATAGTCTATCCGCTAACTTGCGTAGGATTGAAGTTAAAGTTTCTATTTCCTCTCAAACCGTTGAATCTCATAAGATTTTCCGCTGGCATATTCCAATCTAATTTGCAACACAGTATTCAGTAACAGAGACATTGTTCGGCCGCTTAGCGAGGAAGTGATTAATACAGTTGCTTTATTAATTGTAAGTACGTTGGTCAGTCCATACTGGTTTTGATCTGGAAGACAGAATGCTTAACAAGGACAGAGGTTGTAACGCAACGCAATAGGATCAGTTGTTTTAGATTAACTCTGCAATTCAAAGTGATCAGCGATTGCTGACAAAAGAATTTCTTTCAACCAATAATTCAAAACAATTCAAGCGGCAAAAGTTATCCTGAAACCAGTAGGGCGAACTGTCGCCTTGTGCATGCGAGCAGGGTTTTTAAGAGAAGTTACGAGATGATAAAGAACGAAGAAGGATGGATATAAAGATCTGTGTGGCGGATTTGTTATTAAGGAACGGACTAGTAATTGTTTCATTGAAGCTCTAAATATGCAAGAATTGCAATGCCTTCTAACCGGTTTTGAATCAAATAAACAAAATCTGCTATGCAGACCTTGTTTAATGCAGCTTATAGACTAAGATTAACATTTAAAGACTAAGTAAAACTTATAGACTAAGATAAACTTAAAAACAAGGGTAAAACTTAATGAGTGAGGTAAAACGTAAAGATTAAAGTAAAACTGTAAGATAAGGTAAAACTCAAAGACTAAGATAAAACTTAAATACTAAGGTAAAACTCAAAGACTAAGATTAACACTTATAGACTAAGATTAACACTTAAAGACAAAGGTAAAACTTAAATACTAAGGTTAAAACTTAAAGACTAAGGAAAACTTATAGACTAAGATTAACACTTAAAGACAAAGGTAAAACTTAAATACTAAGGTTAAAACTCAAAGACTTAGGTAAAACTTATAGACTAAGATTAACACTTAAAGACAAAGGTAAAACTTAAATACTAAGGTTAAAACTTAAAGACTAAGGAAAACTTATAGACCGAGGCAAAACTTAAAGAGCACAGTAAAACTTATAGATTAAGGTAAAACTTGTAGACTAAGGTTTTTTTATTATCATTATTGATTTATTTAAAGTAGGCAACATACAAAAATAGCTATAAACAAGAGCTAACTCAGGCCAACTGTCTAAAAAAGTTAAATTTGTGAAAAAAAAGAAATCAAATAGAAAATAATTATCTACAACTACATAAGTTTACAGATTTTTACAATGTTTTCCATATTTACAATGTTCTTTTCCACAGTATTTACAAAGCAGTAAAATAGATCAGTTCAGGAACCCAACCTGAGCCACGAAAGGTCTAGATTAACAAAGATTAACACTTATAAAACTTAAAGACAAGGGTAAAACTTAAGACCGAGGTAAAACTTAAAGGCTACGGTAAAACTTTGCGGATCCCTGGTTTCTGCTTAGGCAAAATTTGATTTAAGATAGTCTAAAATTTCCGCATGTCCGCAAAAGACCCTAGGAATAATGGCTCTTCAAAGGCTTACGTACGAATCATTAAGCGTTGTCTGGTTCTGCAATGCATTCTTTTCACTCAACGTTCCATACGCAATCCCAACTGTTGCAGCATATGTAGATGTCACGTTTACGGCTACAAATAAAAAATCAATAACTATAACGGGTGAAGCAAGAGATGAAGAACCATTTTTAAATTGCCTGCAATATGAAACCGATAACATCCAATAAAGCAAAGTGAATGAGACAATACCATTTTACATATATAGTACCGGGTATATAGTACCATTGTACATATTTAAGCTATAGTAGTACACTGCAAAGATTCAACACCTATGCTTGACTATTGACGTGATTCCTTGTGTTCGCTCAACGTTTTTAATCTAATGCTTCTATTTTCACTCATACAAGGATTCACAGTCAAACAGATTCTAAGCAGGGACTACAATCTCATGAAAAGTCTAAAGAACTATTGAACGTCTTCTATCCTTCGAAAGTTGAAAGAAAATTCGCACGGCGCTTCGAACGTTACTTCGCACGTTGCTTTGCTTCAAAAGGTCAAACTTTAAACTAATCGTCCGATCAAACTCTTAGAAAAGGGATGTGGTTTGACCATATTAAGAAAGTAGCGATATGATTGGTCGCGCCGTAAATGCGGCAGGCTTGGACTAAATTAGTCCCGTTTTGAAGCTGTCTCGCCATTAGTCTCAGTTGAAACCTATAAACATCATCCATTTCAATGCGAGAACGTGAGAGCAATGTAATTAGTCAATGACTCTGATCTCTAAGTGGGGATTTCACAAAGCTTGTGATTTGAAAATCAAGACACTTTGGCTTCAGATAAATAAATTGAAACCCACCTTGAAATATACTTGTCGGAAGTTGCACTGAAGCCGTATTACCAGGCGAGCTGAAAGAATCTCCTTTAAAGCTCTGTACAGCGTATTTACTCAGCCTAATCACTGAAATGAAATAAACACAAAATTAGCTATAACATCAAAGCACTGTTGTATATCAAGTTGTTGAAAAGTAAGCACTTGAGCCGTTGATAGACCCACATTTCATTTTTCATTTTTTCTTTTCATTTAATCATCTTTATCCAGCCGTTGATAGACCTACAGAAAAAACCCGCGCATAAGAACCTAGTGATTAAAACCTACAGGCTAAAATTCTGAAATTAGACCCCTTTTATATAACAACTCATTCAGAAATTGTTTGAACATTTCTTGCGAATGACCCGTGGTTTCAAAATCTTGCTTTCAGTTTACGGCACCGAGGAAATCTTGACTTAGATATTGCGACCTCACTAGTTCAAATCGGATTTGCATTAGCAGAGAAATAGACCTTTTAGCTATTCTAAAAAAGAGCCTGGATCGAGCGTTATTTTTATACACTTTTATACGCGAAGTTCGATCGAGTGGCGTTAGAGCTTCTACCACTATTGTGCACATTCGAAAATATTGTAGCAACATATCATTCGATTGAGATTCTTTTTCAGAATAGCTAAAAGGTCTATTCACCTAAACAGGCAAATGTTTATAAGGCAGCTTAAGACACATGGTTATTGAATTACGCTACAATAGACGAATGGACCTTTTAGCTATTCAGCAAAAGAGGCTGGATCGAGCGTTATTTTTATACATTTCTACGCACGAGGTTCGATCGAGTGGGGTTTATAGCTTCTATCTCTATTGTGCACATTTGAAAATTCTACAAAATGTAGCAAAAGTATCGTTCGATTGAGATTCTTTTTCAGAATAGCTAAAAGGTCTATTATCTACGTGTAATTTGAAGAAAGTTTTCAATCAGCTCAACCAGTAAAATACATATTTTCATAAAACTTTTCCGATCAATTAAACTATTATATCGATTGAGAAAACGTCAAGAGAAGATGCTATTACACTTTAACAGCTCACAGCGCAATTTTCTAGCATTAAAGGAAAAGGAACGGTGTCAAGTAGTGTCTTCTAATACTAAAGGATCTTTCTCACCCAAGTTTAGTTACAGTGGTGAAGAATAAATTTCACTTTCATAGCCCAACAAACCGCCAAATTTTATGCATTACTGAGCTGCCTCAAAATCTTTTTCTCCAAATTAACTATAGATACAGTAAAGTCCCGCCTTTAAGAATCTCATTACACAAAGACAGCCTGATTGGTTTCTTATGTCAAGATATACTTCTTGAAAACAGTGTATGTATATCATGGCATAAGAAACACTTTTATACTCCAAACAACTGTCAAAATTATTAAAAAAAACCTTCTTGAAATATGCCATGTTGTGCAAGGATTTAATGGTCTGAGCCAGTATTGAAGGTTTCTTGGAATTATAACAATTTGGGCTTGAAAATTTCATTCTTGTTTCTAGAGAATTGAGACCTGTTGGAGATATATTCAAATATAGGCCTTATAATATTGCTACGTAAAGTGAATTGCCCAGCGAATACAGATCCAATTTGGACAAGCAGGGTCGCAAGTCTACGCTGAGATCTTATCTATACCACACACTGGCAATAAAAATCATTGAATTCAAGGATCCTTCAGAGGAACTGTTGAAAGGCTTATACTTTTTGGAAGGTAAAGGTGTTGTGGCGCAGTGATTTTATCCTCTGACTTTGCAGTCAGAACAGTCTGGCGGAGTGGTTTCGATACCCGGTAGGGCTCCACCATTTGAGCGACATGACACAGGACGCTGACTCGATTAGCACTTAGCTATTTTGCGACCCCAGCGCTTGGCACTAAAAGCCATAACTTCACCTTCACCTTCAAGGGAAACCCGGTATTTCGCTCAATTCCCTTTTAATTGCGTCCTGTTGTTAAGACGCCACCTTATTTCATACCAAAACAAGACTTACTTAGTCCAGCGATTTCCACAGTTTCATTAACATCCGTTCTATTAGAGTTAAGCAGATCTTTTGCAGCGTTTAATCCAACCTTTTCCAACTCCAATACAGGGTTTCCTCCATCAGCTGTCCCCTATTCAAGTAAAAGATAACTCGATTAAGCATGGTTTTCATATTTTCACAACAGAATCGGGATGTTAGTTCGACTCACTTCTAGAAGCATGACATAAAAGAGGAAAAGATCGGCAATCTTCTAACATGATGTACAACGATCATATGTGATACAGTTTATAGTTTATTTTGTTACTAGTTCAGTTTATAAAGATTGTAAACGATGATTTTAGTGGAATTGTAAATAGATAATAGGCCTAACTGTGCTGTAGTACTGCGATATACTTCCTGACTCATAACTGAACTGAAGTCAGTCTCAGAGTAAATGTCATGTGAGATCTGCGATAACGCAAAATCTCGGATGCACAATTTTTCAATTGTTGTTATTCGCGGGCATTTTCACGTGAAATTTTATTTGAGATAGATTATAATGTCAAAAGAAAAAAGCCGTATCAGTAAGGTAGAGTATGCGATTCATGCCGTCTTCATTGACGGGCCTATTATTTCCTGAATACCTCATCCGTGTTTGGCAACATCTCCTTGTTTCCGAGAAAAATCCTTAAAATCCTTTTGTTTTCAAGAAAAATCTCTAACAATCCTATTGCTTTCCAAATGTCTTGATCGAACACTCCCTTGAAAGACTGATATACACCCATTGGTGTTCATTTCACAATGGGTATCATGTAAACGGAGCCCAAGGTCTATGTCATATCGCCAGTGGTGAGATCGCACAATGATTGCGACTATACAGAAGCAAAGGTTTATCTAACACAGTTAAACAAAGATTTAAAAAAAGGCGTAATAGAGACTGCTTCACAGTTAAGGAAGAGGAGCGGGTGATGTGGTTAGGACTGGTAAATGATGATTGTCTGGGGCACGCTGTCATTTCATTGATGAAGCCCAGTATCGCAAGATTTCAATGATAGTTTTCCAAGTTGTTAACAGTGCTATGAAGGCGTATTGAAACAGATGCTTTCTAGTTCTGTAAAATAGACTGAAAGCTGTCTTTTATGAAGTTGCCTTTATCAGAGAGCATGGTCTACGAGATATTCCAAAATTTGTTCGACATTTGATTTGATATAAAACAATATCATAAACAGGCTCCGAGGTATGGTAGCCTGTCCTTAATGTCTCCAATTGTACTGATAACAACTAAAGTACTTTCCCATTTTCTTCTTTTTAATCTCATCTTTTCTGTTGTACCAGCACCTCTAAGGGGACTATTATGGAAATAAGGTCAGCTTGTTCCTTTAATGCTATCCCTGCCACTGTAATTAGGGGTCTTTTCCTTTTTATATACGTTTTTAACCTTAAAATGATATTTTATTGTATTGTATCTATTTTTCATATTTTGAAAACATGTATATGTATACTCTTTTATGTGGCAAATTGATACATACATAATTAATTTTCACGCCGAAATTTCGCAAATCCCTTAAATATTCACGCAGAGTTAAGGCTGATTTCCAGTCAGTGAGATTTCCCGAGAGGGCGGAAATTCTTTTGTTTGCGAAAGGAAACGTCGCTCTAAAATTGAATAGATAGTTACGGCTGAGCAACCATTTACTAACTAAAATTTCCGCCCGCCCGGAGAATTCCACTGACTGGAAACTGGCCTTTAGATGATCTATGTGAGTCGATCTGGAAAAATAAAAAACGTTCATTTTTTAAGACGTTCTGTTATCAGAACTCAATGCCCTCATACCGGCGCGGGTCTATATGGCACAAGAGAAATTACCAAGATAGAAGCAAATGATTTGATTCTACTTATTCTGGCTTTATTAAACAGCCATGGTCACCCAGCGTCCTTTGCGAGCATGCTATAACTAAAAATTGAATTTAGTTATTGACAATGGCTTAGTGTTGACATGACATTGACACTGCAGTGGTCAATTTGATAGAAAGTGAACAAACGTCTAACTACTGCAGCGTGGAAACCTTTCCTCTGTTTCGGCCAAATTTGATTTTCGGACAGCCTGCTGCTTCTATATTCATCTAAAATTTGACGATAATTGTTACTTCTACATCATACTATACTGCACGGACATGATCACAGGAAGCAAAAGACAATGACTAACCTGTGGCTATTAGCATAAAAAACATGCAAATATAAACAACTGAATGAATAGCTACAAAATGCTAAACATGCGATTGACTACACATAGATATTTGAATCCGCTTAACATTGGATGTCAGGCCAGCATAGAAGAATGAAGCTGAACAAATAGGAACCCTGGACGAGAGAACAACAACAACTGCAAAGCAATTGCTAATGTCACTGATCCTCCTCAAGAGCTCCCACAGCTCAGCACACAGCGCATATGCTTTCAGGTCAGGGTTCCTAATTTTACAATGTCAATGATCTGAAATACTTTTGATTTAGCATGAATAAGTTTCCATTTACACTTAATGTGACTAACATCAAATGTGAAACAGGATTACAAAAGGAACAGGGGGAGCAGGACCCTGGATGACAATGGCTCTTTGATACCGATAAAGGTACTTTTATATCCAAATAAAGAAATTACAATACATGCTATATCTACATTCTACTATACTTTCTAATTACTATACAACTGTACAATACCACAGGGACGAAACCATAAAGAGCAAGAGACAATGACTAACTTGTGGCCATTAGCATGAAGACATGTAAAAAGATAGAATTAAGTCAACTAAGACTAGATACTAAAGGGACAGGGTCACGTAATGTAAACAAACTTCTTCCGAAATGATGATTTTGCAGTACTTTTGATAGGCTACATCACAGAGATTTTCTCTTGTTTTTCTCAAAATGAAGGTGTTATTTTGAAGATGGACTCTTGAGCTTCGAAGGGAAACAAACGAAACACTCATATGTTGTACAATGGCAGAGATATTGGTGGATTTTTGGAAGTAACTTTCTTGTGGATTCACCCCATCCACCAGAATCTGTGCAGAACACAATGGCCACGTGTGGACAACAATATAGATTATAGAGATAACAGGTTTGTTTACGGTTACGGGACCCTGCTCCTTCAACACATACTGGAATCTGTTCCACACTGGATGTCAGGCCAGCGTAGGTGTATGATGGTGAACAATAGGAATCCCGAACGGGAGAAAAACAACGACAGCAATTGCTACCGCCATCCATTCTCCTCCCCAGAATCCTCACCGCTCTTCACATGCTGTCAGGGTAAGGTTTGGTTCACACTATTTTCGTTAACCTTTCATGTGCCTAACATCAAATGTGAAACAGATTTACAAAAGAAATGGGGAAAAACGTAAAACTGATAAAGGTGCAATAATTTACAGACGTGTTACATAAATGATGCAGATCAGAGCAAAAACTCAAAGAACATTGATGGAAACAATTAGGAAAAAACAACTTGAGTTTTTAGGACATTTGTGCAGAAAGAAAGGTTTGGAACACCAGCTGTTGACAGGAAAAATTGAAGGTAAAAGAGACAGGGGGAGGCAAAGAACAACATACATGGATAGTTTGAAGCTGCTGACCAATGAGAAGAATGCTGGAACTTTGCTTCATAAAACTGATGATAGGGAAAACTGGAAGACACTGATCGTCAACGTCTGCAATCAGATACGACACAACAATTGATTGATTGATTGTTACATGAATGATGCAGATTAGAGCATGATTCTCGTCTTCGCCCTGGTTCTGCGATTACCGTGTATTTAGTAATAATAACGGAATATTACCTTCAAGAAAACATCTTGGTAGGGAGCAAGTAGTGGAGACTGCTTGAAAAGTGCAATAGTGTTGTTGATATTTGAAAAGATGCCATTGGAAGATATATTGACAAAACCTACGAAAAATGACGAAATTTGATTCAAGATTGCAAATGAACAAATTTTCACAAACATGCAAAGAAGATATGAGGATATATCAAAAAGAAATGGACACATGTTACCATTTGCAATGGGCGTTTCTTATACCTAATGGGTATCAAACTATCAAGTGCTACTCAAACAATTAATGCTCAGCTTTTGATTTAAATAAATGAGTAGATTTTTCTGTTGTTTTCACTTTCATTTATCTCTGATCCTAAGACTCTTTTTGTATGCAGCTTGGGTGAATTTGCCAACCAGCCTTGGCACCATCACTTTCTTCTGGATTTTTGATACTTGTGGTTTGACTACTAAGCCGTAGAAATCTATTTTTTCACGATTGCTAATCTCTTTGTGCTGTCGTGTCAATCACAAGTAAAGGCTGTTGTTATTACAAAATCTAACTTTGTTCTACTTAGCTCTGTGCCGATAGCTCTAGAGAGAAGCGAAAAGTTACTTTCTTCCTGCTGCAAACAGAACGGATGGATGCAAAATGTCTAGCGAGAAAATATCGTTTTATCGTGTCAAGTATTTTGTCGTAATGCGGAAGACGGTTGGCCGAAACATCTTTGGAAGAGTTTTGATATGGGGATGTCGTAGCATTTCCTGTGAGCTGTACTTTGTCAATGTTGTTGCTTCTTTGTTATTATTGTTGTTGTTGTTGTTTTACATCGATGTTGTTGTTGTCGTTTTGCATCGATATAAAATCGCATTCTCGCTTACTTTTTCCATCCCTTTTTTAATAGAAAAGAGTTTGGAAACAATGTAAAAGGGTACTTGATATACAATTGGTCCTGCTTCAAAGAAAATATATCTGAAAAGAATCTGAATCAAAAGCTAGACCTACTTCTACAAATTTAGAAGAATTTTCAAATTTTTATCATTTCATTTTAACTTTTCATTAGAAATTTCTTTTTAATTTGGTTTTAAATTTTTTAACCACGTTTATCCCGTCAGTCAAGAAAGACTGCCTTTCCGGGGGGGGGGGGGGGTTGTGCATAAGATCCTAGAGAAAAAAAACGTTGCATAATGTAAAACCCTATTGTAGCTAATTACAACAACGAACAAATGATAAAGAAACAGGAAAATGAAGCATTCTAAAGAGTCTTTAAATATTTCGAAAGAGGATGCCTGCTTGACTTCCGAGTCCAACAAGTGGTTTCAGACTCCAGCGCCACAATAAGAGAAAGCTCGCTGATCATTATACGTTTTCATTAGTGGAACTTGGACATCAGTTGCAGTGTTCCTCAATTTTTCCTACTGCACGCAAAATAGTGATAGAAGTTGTAACACCCCTCAATCGAACCTCTCGTATGAAAAAGTATAAAAATATCGCTCAATCCAGGTTCTTTTGGTAGAATAGCTAAAAGGTCTATCGAATAAAGGTAGAATGTTTGCAATATTTCAAACGAAGCTACGACTGCATTCAAACAATGCCGGTGCATTTTTAAAACGGTAAAGACTGTAACGGTAGCACAATTTGAACTAGCGTTCACGCGATACCGGCACAATTTGAAAATGACAGAAAATTCAATGGTAACAAAGTCGGTATAATCTCTCTAAGAATTTGATGCCAAAGAGATGTACTTACACGTTGAGAAACCTTCAGCCTCATTTTGAGAGCATTGAAAAATGTGAAGGATATGCCTCCCATTAACTCGAAAGCGGCACATTTTTGCGGGCAGATTTTTTTGGAAACAGTAGATTTGAAATCAATTCAATGGTAACTAAGTCGGCGCAATCTCTCCAAGAAGATGCCAAAGATATGCACTTACAGGTTGAGAACCCTTTAGCCTCATTGTGAAAGCGTTAGAAAAAGGCCCTACACTCTAATCAAGCACCTACACTCTAAGAATCGATCAGTCTCGTTCCAACAGCGTCAAGAAATGTTCTGTTTTCATCATTTTCAATTGTTAACACGATGCCGTTTTCAAAGTGTGGCAGTTAGAGTTCCATTTTCAAATCTACTGTTTCCAAAATCTGCCGACAAAAATGTGCCGTTTTCGTGTGAACGGGAAGCATACCCGTCACATTTTCACCGTTTTCAAAATGTGTCGGCATCGTGTAAACGCAGTCTAAATAAGATTCTTCATAATACAAAGAATAAGGAAATGAAAAAAACCACTAAAAAGATGCATGAGTGGTATGAATCATCTTACTAGATTTATGACGATGAGTCTCTTGTTTCCCTGTGCTCTTTGACTTGATGACGGCGCTTCGGTCAATAGAGATTCATAGTATTACTATGAAAATACCTATACATACCTATGTTTCAACGTTTTTTCTCTTCCAGTTATTCATATATTCCCGTTCGTGTTTCAAGCATAGGTTTCAAATCTTGAAATTTGCGAAAAAAGGCGGGTGTAAAATTCAATGACCTACTTCTTTAAACTGAATGACTTGAAAGAAATTTTGGCCATTTTTCTATAATTCTACCGTTGGACTTTTCAGAAATCTTGAATATTTGTCGAAATTATAGCCTTATTTACATTTCAGCTCATTTTATGATGTGACGTCATCAAATTTCCAAATCACAAACCAGAAGAGTGAAAGAGTTTTGCTTGATACAATGTTGTAGGCATCCATAAACTACTGTCTTCTTGAAAATTATTTGATCTTTTGTCAACAGGTTTAGAAATTACGATAGTTTTAAGTTTTTTTCGAAAATTTTCTTGAATTCTTAAAAAAGAAGGAAAACACTGTAATTCTGAAAATATCGAAGATTTCAGAAAAATCCAACGGCAGATTTACTGTAAATTAGTTCAAATTTCTTTGAAGCAGTTCAGTTCAAAGAAATAGGTCATAGAATTTTACACCCAGTATTTTAAAGATTTGAAACCTATGGTCGTGTTTCATATGTTTTAGCTGAGTTGTTTTTGAAGCTTAGTTTAGTTTTTTCTCATATAGGTAGCTGCTATACATAATTTTTTAATGTAGTGCTAATAGCAATGATGATGATGATGATTTCTATGAAGAACCTGGCCCAGTTTAGGCCCAAACTTCGCAATTCCTCCATTACCAATCAGATTGCGAGATTTGACCAAGAACAATGCTGTCGAATTTTCAATTCAAATGATGCAGTTGACTAGATTTTTAACCAAGTTGCTGTGGCAGGTTGTTGTAAATTGCTCTGGTTTGTTTTCGTCTCAAAAACATGGAAAATGTAGCGTTGAGAGACTTACTTTGCACTCACTAGGTAAAGTGAACTTCCTTCTTCAGATTTATACCAAGTTTGTTTGATGAAACGTCTGCTTAATTTGGTTTTTGTCGCCTTTTATTTCCAAGGAGTGACCGTTGAACAGAGCTACGGCGGTCGTTCGATCATGATTCGATCGATCGAATGCCTAAGATAGGGCCAGGTTTTTTACTGTTTCATTATGAGTCCCTCTTGAGCAAGGTTTCCCGCAGGGATACAAGGGACTCATCGTCATCAGTCAATTATCTTACCTCTTTTGCAACTGCATATAGTTAATTTGGTGTTTCCGCACGGAATATCATCAAATGCACGATGCAGAATACCATTTTTGTCTCTTTTCTTTTTATCCCATAATGCTGCACATCTACCACTCATATTTGGTTCACCTGCATACCATTTAGAGTCATTATGCTTCAGTACAGTCCCATCTACCCATGTGAAATCAACACCCTATGAAAAGAAATGAGATCGTCACAGCTTAATCTGACAGTGAGCCCACAGAAATTAGTAGCATTTACAAAATCAACGATCGCGAATTATGCAGCGATTCCAATAGTTTATAACCGTTTCTGTACGATTTTAGACATGAAAATCTACCTAACAGTTCTGGAGTTTGAAAACTGATGTGAAAGTTGAGTAAAAGTTCCAAATTTTTCTTGAAAGTTATTTATGAATATGCCTGTGTAAGAGCTAGAAATTTCGTCGCAATTCAGCTTAAACCAGTTAAGTTTGAGATCCCCTAGAAAAAAGTGCAGACGATACCGCATACATGTCAATGGAATGTAGTTTCATGTAAAATGTTAGCTCCTGCCGGACCAAAGTACTAAAATTTCTACCCCGACCGAATGGAGTTAACACAGGAAGGCCTCATAAACCCTTTATCTGAAAGTGACTGAAGATTCTCCAGGGTAATTTCGGGTAACTACAATACAAAGAAAATTATCACAGACAGAAACGGGATGGAATCATACAAATCTAAAGACGGTAAAAGTGCATGTGGAATCAAATGCAGCCTAAAACTGAAATGAAGGGTAAGGTCATAGGTATTCAGCATGGGCAGCTAAAGATGGAAACTGATGCTGCAAATATTTGAAAACGCATGGAAATGTCATGAGAGTGTACCTTAGCCCTTGCCAAACAAGCAAAAATTGATAGCAAAAAACTGGGTTTTTTCACCAATCAATGGTTTACGTTTAGCAACTGTCGAAACATTGCTTGAATGAGGAAACAAACCAAATTTGTTGATGAATGTTTCTGTAAACGTTCAGCTTGTCACATGGAGCAAATTTCTGTCAAGTAGATGTTCGCGACAAAGCTAGACAGCCAAACAGTTTCCTTGATAGACATTCTAAAAGCTTCGTCAGTCAATCTTCTTAAGGCCGAAACGTTTAGTCTGCTCACATGTAGGCTATATACTATTTCTACATTATTCTGAGTCAGTCAACGTTTGCTTTTCTGGCCAGGGCTTTGGGTTCGATTCGCAATTTTGCGATAGCTGTGAATACGATAAAACTTTCATCTCACCGTCGTCCTTTTTGCACCAAGCCATAGAGTATTCGGTTTGTTGATGGCCACCATTTTGCTGTTTACGAAGTTGATAGTTTTTACATCTTTCAAGACTGGAAGATCGATGCCTTGACCGAGAGCTCTGCAATATTGCCTTGCACTATGATACGTCATACGAGAAGCAACTACGAAGCAAATACCCTCGCCAATAAATCGCCATGGGTAATTAACTTCGCATGCTATGGTTTGCTCCCTCGAAGCTGAAACATAAAATTACAGTTAACCGTAACAACCAAGACTGACTACCTGAGGCATCGTCCCATTTGATGGATTGTTTATAGCCGAATTCTGACCGTAAGTAAACAAACTTTTTTCGAAACGACGATTTTGCAGTATCTTTGATAGGCCCTGTCACAAAGATCTTCCACCGCAATTCTAAAAATGAAGGTGTTATTTTGAAAATGGACTCTTGAATTACAAAGAAAAACAAACGAAACACTCATATGTTGTACGATTGCAGAGATATTGATGGACATTTAGGATTAACTTTATCGTGGATTCACTCCATCTACCAAAATCTAAGCGGAACACAATGGTTACATGTGGGTAACAATATAGATCATATAGATAACGTCACCCGGCCCCTTTAAGCATTCAGATATTGCAATTTGGGAAGTCAGTTATTCAGCAACTATATTCGATAATTCAACGAGAAACAGCCGAAAGTAGGGCTAAAACTATCCAGTCATTATGGATATCTAATCGAAATACTGGGACCGTATTTTTTCGGTATAAAATCAGTGGAATATTCTATTGTTCGACTGCCAATATTTAAGCAGTTTCGTCACCTGTTTTCAGCAACTTGCTGCTATTGGAGAAATTTCACTATGCCGAAAAATCGATCAAATCGGACGGTCGTTAAAGGGAATAGAAAGACCAGCATGCATTGCACAAAGTCAGCGGCTTGCTCTCCACAGCTTCCGGACTAACTGACAGTACGAAATTCACAAAAACAAAAACAAACGATCGCAAAGGTTGCTGGTCTTAGTTCTCCCGTTAAGTCCCGTTCATCCCTGCGGTAAACTTTCCTCAACAGGAACTCATAATAAAACAGTGACAAAGATGGCCTGATAAGGCCCGCTCTCAACTATACCTTGCACAAACAAGATGCAGAAAACATCCAACTTGGCATATAATCAATGACGTAATCCTAGCCTACATAAATAGTGTAATTTTCAACGTGATTAGAGCTCAATAAAAATTATCTGACTGCCACTTTCCTATCAAAAAGGTTCTAATACTCTGATAACCTTATCATTTAACATATTTATTACTACAATGACAGAAATTCATGAACAGCAGAAGATCTTACCTTTTGAAAATTGATGCAATACCTGAAAGGAAGAAAGATAAGTTCAATTTCAAAAGAGTTTCACAAAAGCCTCCGTTGCTTTAACCTGGGTTAGGTAGGTAGGTAGGTGTATATATTTAACGTGGCTAGCCTGCGAAAGTCTGAGAGACTTATTTCCAGCAGGGGCCACGGATGTGTTACCATCAGTCCGCCGCAGCTACCCGCCGCAGCTACCAGATTTCCCTCACATGGCTCTGGTCGACCCGGGCTAGAATTACGGACAGCGACCAAACTGTCCAGCGCGGGATTTGAACCTACGGCCGTTCTGACCTTTGGCTTACGAGTCAGACGCCTTAACCACTCGGCCACGCGCTCTCTTGCGGTACTAGAGCCAAAGGATCTGTTGCTCTTGATTGAGGAGTCAGTGAAAGCGATTGCACGTCGAAGGATATCTAAGGCCCCTCAACATGCTCAAAAGGAAATAAAGCAACCTTTAAAGGCAGTGTGTCCATATAAATAGAGGGCTTCGAGGGAGGTATCTCGGAAACATGTGATCTTTTGTCGTGTTTTAATGTGACCAGTTGTTTAGGCTTAGGCCCTGACTTTGTTTTCGAATCGCCACACACCCTGAGTCCACCATTTCTGTCCGCCTGCACTGTCATTGGGAATTGTTTCGTTAGGTCGATATTGCTTTCTAATCTCTGTTCATCCCTCCTGCTATAAAATGTTTTAAAACTAAATGTGTATTGTCGCTTGGTCGAAGCTTGCCTTGCCGCCATTCCGCCATTGCTCGTATGGTCTTGACAATGAGGCTGTTATTTTCATGTGATCAGTTTAAAACAGCCAGCTCTTAACCAATCAAATTCTCGAACAGTTACATGCATGTCAGCATCGAGTCAGCAATTTCATGGTTCGTGCATGCAACTTATTTATGTATGGACACACTGCCTTTAAGCCTCTTAGGTAGCCAACATGAATTACCGCTCTGTTTGTAAAGGTGGCCTAAGTGTCAAGCGATATGAAAAAACTTTTGTGATTTCGCTCCAATGAGCAGCACGTCGCTGCATAGGCTCACTCCACAAGAGCCCTCAACTTACGCTCACCTTATTGAATTGAATTTATGTTGTTGTTGTCGCTTCCGTGAGGCCCTTATTTCCAACCTCGTCCCCAGGGCCTTTTGTCATATTGGGACGGAGACGAAAAGGCCCTGGCATCGGCTGGTCACCTAAGCAATCTAATTGGCTGTTGCTTTTCACATAAATTACATACAATTCAAATCAATGACTTACCAGTTTGTTGTTGTGAATGTCAAAATCACTTCCGTTTGTGATTGAAGTTTCGAAATTCATTTCTTTCAAAATTAAGAATGATCCAACCTCGTCCCCAGGGCCTTTGTCATATTGGGACGGAGACGTCCCAATATGACAAGAGGCCCTTGGGACGAGTTTGAGAACAAAACCTTGCAATTCCTTGAGCTGGCAAAATTCGTTGTCAAACTTCCTGCGGCATTTTAGTACATTTGTTTTGATAAGGAAACTTCCCTGAGACTGAATGAAAGTAATTTAAAAATAACATTTTGATTATTTTCGTGTTACTCGGAGGTGCATGACCGAAGAATAATACTTTGTACAAACAATTCAAGTAACTCTCAATTCGAAATGTATTTGAAATCTGGTCAAATGGCAAGCTTCCCTGAAGTCATTGAGAAAATATGGAGAACTTACAAACCATCAGTTGATCTTCAATGATCGAATTCAGGGGAGTAACGACCAACACAATATTGCTTGTCGTCTTCGTTTGGAAGGATATCGGGAAAAAGCTGGAAGAGGAGGGACTTCCCATAACCAGTTGGTAAAACTGCGATTACATCTGAGCCATCGATCAGAGTGTCAAAACACAGCACCTGCTTTGGCTTTAGACAAAAACATTGATCATGATTCGATAGTGCGATTGACAACCTTTGGAAAACTGACAGAAACTTTGGCTGTCTGCTGCTACCTGTCCCCGCCATGGTACAGCGGGTATAGCAGCAGTGTAGCTGTGGCCTAAAATCTTGCATACATTATAATTTCAATAATTTATGACACCCACTGAGAGAGGGTGTTTTGATGGTCATGTGACAAGCCGATGCCAGGGCCTTTTCGTCTCCGTCCCAATATGACAAAAGACCCTGGGGACGAGGTTGCCTTATTTCCCAACTGTTCTCAAAAAGGAAAAAATTCCTATGGGGCACAGATCTGTTACCCGATCAATCAGCATTGAAGATTTCCAATAACGTGATCGGATTGGCTAATTTGTCTTCAACTTAAACTACCCGCCAAAGGCAAATAAACGCGCGCTCGACCGAAAGGTTGCAACGATCAAAATCTCGTAGAACCGAACAAATTTAGGAGATTTTTTATGTCCCTAAACAAGCAAAATATCACTTGCAGGTAAGATCTTTTTTTCTTAAATATCTCGAACAAACATCCATCTAAATATAGATAGCCTGTTTTACAGTGTAGCACACCAGGAAGACCGCTTTAACGGCGTTTTAAGGTGGAGAGTCGTTGATGCGATTAGCGCTTAGCTATTTCTGCGATCCCAGTGCATGGCGCTAAAAACAGCAACTTCGCCTTCACCTTCATTCCTCATTGCTCCTTTGCAGAAGACGCATCTCGTCTGGTTTCTTCCTATTGTTTAAGGGGGCTCCCTGTGGAGGAGCCCGATATTCAAGGCTATTTTCAAATCATTAACCGCAGATCTTGGCCATATGTTGTAAGAGGTAAAATTAGAATTGAACTTTGCTGTCAAAGCCCTAAAATAATATTTGGCCATGATTACGAAAACATAGCTTTTGTCTAATGAAAGGAGATCTGAGAGTTACTATTCTATATTACGCGTAAGATTAACTTCAAAATAAATTCGCGCGAGGTAATGTTGAAAAGACTTTATAACCAGAAATCACGCTTTCGAAAATCAATGTTTGCAAGTCTCATTACTGTTTCAAGAACGAAGTGAAATTTAGCTTTTGCATGATGGAAAGCATGTAACAACAAATTAATAGGTGCAGCATGGGTTGAATGAATAATTTAGATCGTTCAAATTAGTGATGTGGTCCTTTGGATAGCTTTTGATAAAGGTAATAGGAAACTAGTTTTGTAGCTTTAGAAGTGTGAGTACATCTGGCGCGCAATTGAAGCACGTGCCTGCTAATAAGATCTCGCCTAGAGAATTTTTATCGATCAACTCTTGAAGACTAGCATTGATTAGTTGGCAGAAAAATTTCACAAAAGACACTCCAAGCGCACCAAAACTATTCAGATGCTTCAGGATTCATGGTACCTTTTAAGCACCCTAATCCACATCAACGCTTTGCGCGCATACAGTAAAAACCCGCGTATAAGAACCTAGTGATTAAGAACCTACAGGCTGAAATTCTGAAATCAAACCCCAATACATAAGAACCCCTTCAGCCTGAAATTCGAAATAGGTTCTTATTTGTAGAGATCGTCAAATTAGATCAAAACTCCTGTTGCTTTGTCATTGAACCTATACAGACTGATTATATCATATATGCATATTGCAAAGAACTCTAAAGATGCTTTGAAAGCTTTTCATTGCATTCTCTGAAATTTCATATTCTTACGCAAACTTCTGTTGTGTATAAGACCTCATGAACTCAGATGCTGTGAACTGACAGTAAATAATGGGCTTGAAATTGCAATCTAAACGAAAGAAATACCTGATAGCCCCGAATGAAATAAGAACCAATTTAAGAACCTGAACAGCCTCATTTCCCACTAAATAGCCAAAATATAAGAGCCTAATCAGGCTGACTTGCAAAATTGTAGGTTCTTATACGCGGGTTTTTACTGTAGCATCCTCTCGGTACCATGTGCTCTTGAATTTCTGATGTTTAGAAACTAATATGGCTGCTCTGCTCGCAGTAAAACGGCTAATCACAAAAAAGGATCATCAAATCGAACATTAATGTCGCATTGCAACTTATATTGGTTTCTTGCGTATAGTTTATAATGACGTGCAAGACTCGAGACCTCAAACCTCATTCGATCTTTGAAAACAAATACAGAAAAGGATAATTTGAAGATTGGTAGCATCATCAAATTTGGATGATTTTCCAAAAGGCGCATGTCTTTTTTACTTCATCAAAAAAAATTCTTCTTGCTGCGTGTAGTACCACAATACAAAGACAACAAGTAAATAGCATAAAATAGAAGCACTTTGATACGAATTGAAAGTAGCGACGTTTCGAGCATAGCCCGTCATCAAGCCAACATAATAACGTAACGATCTCAGGCTCTTTTGTAGAATAGCTAAAAGGTCTATTCACATCAATGTGCTTATATTTCATGCCATTTATTTGTTTGTCTTTTTACTTACCTGGTATAATTCAAAAGTCTCTTCCTCTCACTGCGGATTTGGCTTACAACTCTATCATTGCTCACCTTCCACGACATTACAAATCAAATTAGTAAAGTTTTTCCATCCATTACCATTGTTCGCGAGATGTCTCAATACGCTAAGGTCTTCCCTTGTTTTAAACTGTCTTATTTTTTGCAATCGTTGATGGTATTTTGCTCCTTCTACTACGTCTTTGTCAAGCAATACAGGCAGGGGGATTCTTTTTCTTCCGGTGGAAACTCAAAGTGGTAATTCATCGACTGTTGACATGGTGTGTCTTTTAGTAATCGCAATACCGGGTGAGCCAGAAAAAAGTTCCCACTTTTGAAAATGCATAGCACCAAGACTACTTCACGGTATTTAATCATTGAAATTCTACTTAAAAGCTGAAAGATCAAAGTATTTTTTGTGACTTTTCTCGCTGTCCTACGAGCACTAGAAGTATTGATCAATTTAACTTTATGAAAATATCGTGGTTGCAAAATGATGGAAAAATGGCCTAAAACATCGATCAAATCGTACGGACTCTATATACACCGAATAATAGGCAATGGGCGTTTCACCTCCCTCAAGAGTTATAAGACATCGATTTTCAAGCAAATACGGAAGATTTTCAATCCCATGGCAATTAATGTTCGGAGGATATCTCTCACCAATGAGAAGTTGCAATTCCTTCATTATTCTGTGCGAGGAGTCATTTGTGCTTTGATCGATGTTCTAGGCCAATTCTCAGTCATTTTGCAACCATGTAATTTTTGTAAAGTTGAATTCACCCATATTTGTAGTGCTCGTGAGACAAGGAGAAAAATCACAATAATACTTCAACCTTTTGGTTTTTAACTAGAAATGGAATTATTCAAATCTGTGAAATACTCTTGCTGTTATGAATTTTCAAAAGTGGGAACTTTTTTATGGCTCACCCGGTATATGACCGAATGTTCTCCATCTTGTTTCCTTCATTTCAGTGCTCAGTCGTTTTTCTCAGCACTTTTATTCAAAACGAAGATAAAAATAATTCAGTATATGATAAAAATTATGAAACGACTTTAATTACCTGGAGGATCACAAGTAGTCGTGGGAACGTGACCAGCAGCATCTTGTTTAGCACTGTCAGATCTGCAAATGATTAAAAATTTCTGATTAGATTCTGACTTTTAAAACCTCTGCGGAGAAAATATTGGAAGAGGCGTAGGAGTTTCCCGACAAGGAGGCTTGTCTCTCAGACGGTGAGCTTAGAACCTTTTCAAAAGAGTTTATCTTGCTAGCGTTCTTACGTCTTACTTGGAGGCGTTATTCCATTTCTTTGTGAAACAAACTAAAACAATTTCTTCATGATGTAAATTGATAATCTAAACGCTAAACACTAAAGTAAATCAACGAAGTTGAAGACAACCCAGTCAAGGGGGCTGGGTAATCTAAGACTGCGTTCACACGATGCCGGCACATTTTGAAAACGGTGAAAAATTCGACAGATAGGCCTCCCGTTCACACGAAAACGGCACATTTTTGCCGGCAGATTTTGAAAACGGCAGATTTTGAAAACGGAACTCTAACTGGCATATTTTGGAAACGGCATCGTGTAAACACCTGAAAATGATGAAAACAGAACATTTTTAGACACTGTTAGAACGAGACTGATCGACTTTTAGGGTGTAGGAAAGTTTATTTGGCATCAAAGTGTCGCAACGAGTTTTTGCCGTCTAAGTTCCTACCGTTTTCAAATTTTTCCGGTATCGTGTGAACGCAGTCTAAGACTACATTCACACGATGCCGGCACATTCTGAAAACGGTAAAAAGTGTGGTGGTAAAAAATTTGAGCTAGCGTTCACACGATGCCGCAAAAACTTGAAAAAGGTGAGAAATTTGATGGTAAAAACCTCGTCGCAAGACTTTGATGCCAAAGAAATGTACCTACACCAAAAGAACCGATCAGTCTCGTTCCAAAAACGTGGAAAAATGTTCTGGTTTGATCATTTTTAAGTGTTCACACGATGCCTTTTTCCAAAATGTGCCGGTTAGAGTTCGTTATCAAAATCTGCCGGCAAAAAATATGGCGTTTTCCTGTGAACGGGAGGCCTATCCGTCACATTTTCACCGCTTTCAAAATATGCCAGCATCGTGTGAGCGTAGTCTAAACATAGACTGATGCCTTTTCGCCCCTTGTTTCCCTGCGTTCCTTGGTCAAGAGGGACTAATAACATTACTCTCAAATAGTGGGCCCACTTTAGGCCCGCGTAGGGTGGTTCCGTATTCACCAATCAAATCGCTAGAATTCAGTTTTTAACCAATCAGGGGCCGCTATTCAGGATGTTGTTGTTGTTGCTCTTAAAGAACGGTTGAAGCAGCCTGGAGTTCTCGCAGCTTCGATGGATCTATTTTGCTTCTACAGAGGAAGATTACTGTCTGAAAGGTAGGCATTTTGCGTTTTGTACGTCAAGACAACATCATTCTTTGTACTAAAAGTTTCCTTTTCAATGTTTGAGCTCTTTAAACCAGATTTTGAAGCGATTTTGTTGAGTGTACGAGAACTTCCACCTATTTAGGCCATTTTGACAAAGTGGGCCCATTATATAAGCGTAATATTATGAGTCCCTATTGACCAAGTGATATCAGCAAATCAAAGAACGCAGGGAAACAAGGGACGAAAAGTCTGGTCTAAACATAGCCAATTATTTGGTAAGCAGTTTTTGGCAGCACCATAAATCTTATTCACAATATCATGTTTACTTATATCTCAAACCAGTCTTTGCACACTTGTGAACATTCACACAACAATCTACTGCTTCAAAAGGACTTCTTCAATACACATTTGTTGTCGTGCAAATTCATCGTCACGAGAACTAAGGCTTGACGCAAATGAAATATATATGCAAATGACATGGAATACTCATTCGTTTAACAGCTGAAATTTTCTGTTATAGGCTCAAATTGAATTGCATAATTTGAATTGAATTCAAAATGAATTGCATGGTGTCATCTACCTGACTCGGAAATCTAAACGTGTTTAAGTAAGTGCTATCTACTTGACTCGCAGAAACTAAGAAAAGGTTTACACTGCGGCTGCATTTACAATAGGCCGGCCGAACGTTTCCCGTTTACACGGGGCCGCTCGAGTACTTGGTCCCGTTTACAAGAGACCTGCCTAACCGGCAGAATATTTGGACGCTTAGCCGACCTCCACTCGGTCACCAGGGAAGTGGCCTTCTTGCGAACTGAGCCGGTAAAATTTGTGAGCGGTCTCGTGTAAACGCTCTAAGCGAACAAAAATTAGCACGGTACCACAATCAAGAATGGAATGCTTTGAATAGGAGGCCAATGAAATATTTTCGTCAGAGAGACTGGCGCCATGTTGCTAGTAACAATACTAATGCGCATGCATATAAAAGATAGCCAGCCTCGTGTAACCATGACGCCATACCGACAAAGTATTTGCACGGTACAGCTACGCGGCTCCGTGTCATCGCAGCCTGGATCGGGACAGTTTTGATCCGCTACAAAATCTTCACAGTTCAAGGGCGTTTACATTGCTTCAGAACAACATCATTCCCCCGCACCGAAGCAAGGCTCTGGGAAACTCCGTGCGTAAATAATATACGGAAAGAGCTTCTCAAACCTCTCTCAATATTCTGTGTAATTTTCGTCTTTCTTGTTTAAATCGGTTTTTGTTCATGAGGTTGACAACCATGTAAAACTAACGCAAAATGTCAGCGAAGAGACTGCAATTGTCTGTGAATCAATCCAATATGTAAGTCGTAATTTTGAAATTTTTCGGTTGTGAGCCACCTTAAGTGCTTATAAATAGGGAATACTGATGCCAGAAGTGTTGCAAATGATAAGTCGATGACAGCAGAACATAAAGAAGTAATAGATACAAGTTTTATCTTTTCACGTCTGTATTCATTTGGAAATTACGATGATGTAAAGAATTAGAAATCATAAGGGCTCTGACCGTGAAATCAACGTTCGGACAAAATTTTTCAAAACATCTGATTTGAATTCTTAGAAGCACTGTGATTTCCAAACGAAGACAGATATAAAAGTAAAAATTTGCCTCTATACTCAACTTTGTACGCAGAACGAGATGTTAGCCTCAAAAATTCCAACTCTCAAACCGGGGGGGGGGGGGTACTTGACTAGGGAATTGACGGGGGTGTGTGGCTAACCGTTCAACACCCTGTGCCCTGTCGCATAAAAAATTCCCCAAAGGTATACCCTGTCGCATAAAAATTTTGCCAAAATCCATTGTTTTAAGAGAACTTTAAAAGGCACCCTTCCACATGATACAATGTCGCATAATTTTTATCAGAAAAGGACACCCTGTCGCATAATTTTTACCGTAAAAGGACACCCTGTTGAGCGGCACATCCCGTCAAGTCAAGTATGGGAGTACCCCCCCCCCCGGGCTATCAAACAACGAAAGACTTCCTTTTTGGCACCTCTTATCCTGAAAAGGTGGATTCATTTTCAAGAGTGTTGTTGCTGTTGCGATGCATTGAAAAATTAGCAAATTATTACGGTGAGGCCAATTGCAATATCTATTTTGAAAGACGTTGCTTATAAATGCTGAAAAGTTGATTCATGTTTGACGATCCCCCATTTTCGTTTCAATTGCACAATTTTATCAAACTAGTGCTCATACAGTGACGGCATTACCATGCTTTCAGAAGTTGCTTTATTTGTTTTGCTGGGATATGCGGGTCGAGAGATAATCGAGTTTAAAACAGGGAAGTTCTTCATGAGATACGCTGCACATAAGAACCATTACACAAATGTACAGGAGCCATTTAAGCCTGTAACAGAAAATCGAAGTTCTTTTGTGCGGGTTTACTGTATACGTGTTCACCGAAGTGCTGTCTATCCAGCTTGCAGAAACTAAACGTTTTTACCGAAGTGTTATCCACCCGTCTCGCAGAAAGTAAACGTGTTTATAGTTACTAGTCACTAACACAACAAAGGTGATATTTGATCAGAACTTCTATAGGGTGGTGGTGGACAGTTTTATTATCAAATCAAATAGGTATATCCAAGGCAATGAAAAACTTCTGTGATTCAAGCGGCACCAGCCAAAGGCGGGGTGGACAAGAGAACGAAGCGAGTAAAAAATGGGGTCTCTAGAACGTCGGAAAACGTCCTATTGCAGGATAGAATAAAATCTGTGTTGATCATTAAATTTAAAGTGATAGATTTTATTTGCAAGCCAGTGGCGGCGCCAGCTCTGAAAAACCCGAGAGAAATGGGGGGATTTTGACGTAATTTTTCAATCTAAAGGTATACCCAACTAATTTTATGCCACTTTTCTTTCACAATTTTTGCCGAATTTTAGGAGTTGGGGGAACCCAGTCCCCCCTGTGGCGCCGCCACTGTTCACTTGAAACCATGAACGGGAAAGGAGAAAAGTTAACTTCGATATCCATTTGAAATTAACTCATTATCTTTGATTACCTTGACACGTATTTAGGTGAATATTCTAATATAGTGTACGGTGAATATTCTAATCATCTAAGAATTAAAATCCTATATGGTTGGTTGGGTTGTAAGCTTTATAGACAATCGAAGACAATTACAACGGATCGCTGAATTGAAAACGAGGGGAAACGATAACCGAGCCCTGAGAAGACAAAAACTAGCCCCCCAACCCTTTTTCATCGAATTTAGACGAATTTAGACGAATTAGAAAATCGATCCTCAAAAAAATGGGGGTAGACATGTCCACCCAGCCCATCCCGTGGCACCACCCCTGCAGTATTGTCTAAGCATTGGAACGGCTTCTTTTCAAAAAGCTGTGTTTTGAAATGTTCCCGAAGGTACGGGTAATTAACATGAAGATTGTTATCGAAACTTTGAGAAACTCGAAGAAACTCCGAGTACTCAAAATCTGATAATTTTAAGAAACTTTCAGTACTGGTCTAAATTCTTAGTTTCTTAAAACAAAATAAGAGTACAAGATACACAATTCATGATATTTTTAAAGCTACAGTAAGAAAGATTGAGAACAATAAGAATCAGAAACAGCAATATACCTAAGCTCGAAACAGCGTCTTCAAGTCGTGCGTGTGGCTTTCACTTCAGCTATTCATATTCTGTTAAATGAACGAACGCCCTTTAATATGCATCGATCTGATCACGTGATGGGAAATCTTCAAAATCTGTTATCTTATCAACCACCGTCATAAAATTGATGTCAGGTGAGATTTGCGATGACGCAAAATTCCTTCCGTAAAACACCTCAACAGCTGTACTTCGCGAGCAGTCAAGTGAAATTTCATTTGAAACAGACACAATAATTTTAGTATGTATAAATATGATCATGTGTTGGCAATGTTCGATATTTGTTATCTTATCAACAAGAGCAATAACAAACAGTAACCTTATTGACGTAATTAAAACATTTGTAGATGTTTATGATTTTCAAATGTAAGAAAATACATGCAGCTATGACATTGAACCTTGCGTGTACGCTTCTGTTTTCTTTACAAGAAACTGCTTTAATAACAAACTCAGCTTTTGATCATCAAACAATTAATAAACACCAATAATGCGAAATGATAACTCACGAAACAAGCTGCTTCAATACAGGACTTGAAAACTTTGGGTACTTATACTGGGTGTCTGAAAAAATTGCTCGACGTTTGATTAGATATTGAAAAATAACAATAACATGAACCAGCTCATGGGGAGATAACCCTGTCCCTAAAGCCTGGTTTCCATTAAATCGTAATTCATCGCCAATCTTTGTCTTACAGCATCGGCGATGATCGGCGATGTTCTGAGACAATAATGAGCGATGAATTACGATTTAATGAAAACCAGGCTTAAGATCGTGAAATAATTTCAGGGACCAGAATCTTGCAAATCAGTTGAAAATTCACTGAGTTGCGAGCTTTCAAAGATAAAAATATGCAATGGTTGAAACCAAGGACCCCAAGATTACTTGAAATGCAAAAAGCTCGAAGACCGAGGTGAGAGAAGCTTATTCAATGTCATACCTCTCGTTGATATCAGAGCAATCAGATTGGACCTCTAAAGTAATTTAATTCCTGTCAAAATTTGCTTAACATTGCACATGTCCAAAAACAATGCTTCAAAACATTATCAACGAGAGACTGAATCTATTTCCTCAAAGCATCCATATGCTTGAAAGTTAGGTTATCGAAAACCTGTTCAAATCCCATTTGGTTCGCCCTGAAAGAATTGAGAAATAGCAGAAACGATGGTCGATGAGATTTTTACCAAAAATGCCATTTCGAAGCCTCTGGTTTCAGCTTTCGCCAAAACTTGAACTTCAAAAGCTTGCAATTCCATGAATTTTTGGCGGATTTGCAAGATTCCTGGGTCAAAAATTAATTTAAAATCTCAGGAAAAGGGTCACTTGACCAAGTGTCCATTCGGCGTATCATTATTTTTTAGTATTTAATCAAACGTCGAACAATTTTCTTGAGACACCCTGTAGTCTTTTGCTTCCTATGGTATCATCCTTGTAGTGCAGCAAAGCAAGGGTGTTGGGACACGGACGATTTTCATTGATTATCTATTTACCTCGTTTTGATCTTTGTGTCTTGTTTTCTTGTCTTGTTTTCTGCTCTGAATCGTCTTCAAACTAATGTGTGCAACCAAAGGTAGTTTTAGGCTCAAACGCTCTTAAATCATTCAATATTACTCCCTTGTACTTCTGTGTCTTAGCGCGCCTTCACATAATGAAAGGTTTCAAACCGCAAAGCCATGAAAAAAGCGTTTAAAACCTTTTCTGTGCGATGGTGCACTAAAACACACAAATATGAGGAAATAATATTCGAACGATTTGAGAGCGTTTGGGCCTAACCCTACGTTCAGTTGCACACATCAGTTTGAAGACTAAACAGATCAGAAAACAAGACAAGAAAAGAAGACATAAAGATCAAAACAAAGTAAATAGATGATCAATGATAAAGCCGGTTTTCCACTAGGCGGATTTTTCCGTACGCAGCGGAGCGGCTGTTGTATTTGCATTGTTTATTTCTAACAATGGTCACTCCTAGTCGCTCTGCTACGCGCGTATTTGAAAGTCGGATTGACTTCAACTTTTCCGCCGCGTCCTATGGCGCCAACCAATCAAATCGCTCGAAAGCTCCGACACATGACTTCAGTATTCCACGAGAGGGGAAAGCCACGGCGATTGAAAAACCAGCAGAGTAAATTATTCCTTTTCTTTTCTTGCTTGACATAGCTGACGAACGAAAAAGCACTTCTTGTACTTTTACTCGCCTTTTGGTTTTCCAAGAGGAATAGCTTCTTCAACCGGAGCAGCCTTCGACCTTTTGTCCATTTTCAAAGAGTGTCTAGGCCTATCGTTATGTGCGTTTGGCGCATTTTTACTCCAGTGGAAATTGAAGATCTTCTTGCTTAGGCGTGCATTGTTTTAGAAACAACAGTCGCTCCGCTGCGCGCGGAAATATCCGCCAAGTGGAAAACCGGCTTAACGTCCGTGTCCTAACACCCATGAGCAAAGTAATTCGTAAATGTTGTTTAAAGAAATGTCGCTTTCGTGCACTTGAAATCGTTGGGTCGCAAAGCGGTCATCGATGAATTGATTAACTGGCGAAGTTCGATTTTATGAGAACATTCACTTTGATAATGGGCCTATAATCAAGAAACTTCCACAGCAAGAATTAGGCATAGAATTACGAATTTGGCCTATAGTTAAGACCATGATTCAAATTCCAGCGACAAGTTTCTTACAAAAAATGAGTTTTTCTCGCACCCAACAGAATATTCTAGAAGAATACTCATACCAGGTACCTACAAGTCTATCCATTGATTGGTAAAATATACTGCAAGTACCATCCAAATGATCTGAATGAGTTCCGCTCCTTTTCCTATCTGACACTGTAACCTGAATTTGAACCTGCATTTGTAATTTTTAAGGTGCTGTTTTGACCTTGAAAGAATAATTGCAAGAAAGCCTCTTTCTATGGGATTAACTTCAAAAATAGACGTAAGCGGTCAATTTAGTTAGCCTACGCGTAGCTTCTCACCTTTCTTTGGTCAGAATCAGCATACAGGCAAATTTTGAACCACTGCTCCAGCCTATGAACTGATGTTTAGGCTATGGGTAGTGCTACAACGTGAATGGAAACTGTTAAACTTTGGATAATCAAAAGAGACTATTGCCAAGACACCGTCCAAAACATCAATTTTTCAAATTTTCATTCAGTAGTGTTTTCCCCGAAATAAAAACAGCAATCACTGCTCTGAATTAATTTAGCCTTCTAGCTAATTGCAGAAAATTTCAGTAAACTCGACGCCAAGCAAAGTCTTCAATCATATTTCAAACAGCACAGTTTGTCAGTGACTTCTTTGCAACAGTGGAAATGGTTTCTTTAGTTGGCCTCGAAAATTTGGTGATGCACAGACATTGGTTTTAAACACAATCAAAGATCCATTGTCGCCTAAGGTCCTTTGCGAGCACCCTGCAATCTTTAACTGTCTGAAAATCAAATTTGGACTTGAAGAAAATATGGAACACAGATGGAGATCCATAATGCAAAAGTTGAATTGACAAAATATTTTAATTTAGATGATGGAAATAATGCTTACTTGGACAGTGTCCGATTACTTCTCTATAGAACTTGATGAAGGCTATCAGAGTTTGAAGACTTTTAACCGTTCTTTAACAGAAAGAGAGACTTCAACATTATTTTTCACTGACAGAGACAATCGAATTGTTGACAACGCTGAAAACTTTCTCTCCATTTGCTTCACTGGTTAACTCTTAAAATGAATTCTGCTTTGTCTACAAGTTTCCGAATCTAGCAGGTTCAAATTCGCTTAACTAGGAAACTCCAACCCTAGGCTAGCATTCAAATCATCTCAACAGACAAACTACTGATTCTTTGCCTTTCTGATGTAAAACTTGACGTAAAGTAATGTCTGTAGAGGAAGCAAATTTGCTCCTTATCAGTTCACTGCAACCCCACGTCTTAAAAAGTAAAACTGCTCCTCTGCCTGTGTACCATCATAGAAAAGCAAAAGAAACTCAAAACTTATAACTTACATATAAATGCTTGCGAATCTTCAACGATGCAGTTGTACTTTCCACGAGTGTTTCTTCCATCCAACGATCTTTAAAGTCACCGATCCAGACAGCTAGGCCTTGTTGCGTATAAGCTGAAACAAGACAAAAAAGAAACTCAGCACAGTAGAGAAATACCAAAGAACATAGAACAGAGCTTTGTTATGAAATAGGTCATTCAAATCTTCTTGAATTCAATGGTGGGAAGTCGCGGTGACAAACTGCGTCGGTAAAACAAAAACTGATTTGCAAAATGAAACGTTTAGATATTTTAATCAACATAAACACTAAAGGATACCAAGGAATGCAGTCTTAATAACTGTGTTTTATAATTCATAAATAAAATATAAAAAAGAATCAAAACAGAGGCAATTTTAATGAAGCCATCAGGGTTCTTCCTGAAAAACGAAGTAATAAAGAAAAGACTGTCGGAGCTTACCCGTGAACTAGAGAAGTAGCAGTTCTATGAGTATCGTCGTGTATTTTTCGAAAGAAAGGGGACCTTTCATAAATAATCTATTCGATTTCCTCCCAGAGATGACTTCCTTTCCTTTGTCGCGAAATTTAGCCACAACCTTATTTGTCCCTCTGGACAACAAAATTTGATATTTGAGAAATATTCAACTTGTTTTGATTTAGATTGTTATCGTACCCTTACCCTGGGTACCAGAGCCTCAAAATTTAGATGAAAGGAAATTGGTAAGAGGAAAAGACAGAAGGAAGAAACTTTCTTTCCTTCCTTGTTTTTTTCTTTTTATTAATTTTTGGCTCTGGCACCCAGGGTATCGTACCCTATTCATACATTGGAAACTACTCACTATGATGGTGATACTTTCTTCATGTTATTATGAAAAAAGGGCGTTTTTCCCAGCAATCCAATGAGCTTGATCCTAAAAATTTTTTTTGGGATCCCTGAACCACCAAATTACACTCACTCAGCGCCCGCTTCCTAGCCTATCCACTTTTTAGATCGCTCCGCGGTCCTTGACTCCGTTTTCACCAAGAGAGCTTGCTGCAAAAACGGAAATGTTTCAACTTCTCTGTTTCGTTCGTTTTAATTTCCTTTGTGCAGACATTTCCGTGCAAAGACTGCCTGCAAATTCGATTGATTGATGTCGACCAACGGAAACTCGAAGTTCAAAGCAGAGTTTCAAGGAATTTAGCTTGACAGGACAAAGTCTTACGATTAAGAATACCATGAAAACAGTTGGAGAAAATGTCAAACAATGTAAGTAGGTACCATTTTGTTGCTTTCGTCAAGCATTTACTTCGAAGTTTTCAGATCAATATGTTTCATTTGAAAAACACGAGTGTTTGTGTTTTTACCTAGGCCCATAGGGCCTTATCGAAACGAGGCACATATAATCATTTCAAAATAATGGCGTTTGATTATGAGTCGTAGTTAGGAGCGTCAGGCAGCCTTTCAATAGCGATAACTACGGCCATATAATCAGTCTAACCAAATACATCCAACGTATTCTTTTCTTTATGCTGCCAACTAAATACTATTCATTTTTCAGTTAAATGCCTCAGAACCACCCGCGTATAAGAACCTATAATTTCGCAACTCAGCCTGGCTATGTTCAGGTAATATAGGGTATTTAGTGGGAAATGAGCCCTAGTTTAACGTCCCTTCCGAAGGACGACGAGGTGACTTGTGTGGTCAGGCCTCCGAGGTACCCATCCGGAGTTTGACCTCACTCGACCGAGCTTAACTGCAGTCACCTGACGAAGATTGTAAAAGCCACTCGGCCGCTCACCACGCAATTCCTTTTTACATTTTTTTACTCTTTGCCAATGCCTTTGAAATCAAATCTGCAAAAACTATACATCAAATGAAAGAAAAGAAGTCTGGCTGTCAGAAAATTGCCATCTCTCTTATTTCACACCTTTCGTTCGGGAGAAATTGAAAATTTTCTACCGGTAGCGTTGTTTCGATACACTCCGTAGAGCTGAAAGCAGAGTTACTTTAAACATAGCATGTGATTCACAAATAAATAATAAACTTAATTCGACAATAGTTGAATTTGTCGCTTAGTATTAGCCAAAGTTTGTTGTTTTTTAAATGAATAGATGTATCACCTAAATCAATTGGATTAATTCAAAAAATAAACTTGCGTTTGTATCAAACAGAATATTTATGGCGGTAATTTCAATGGACTAAAATAGTTTAATTTTTCAAGTAATCCACTCATTTTCAGTTTTTTCAAGTAAGGCTAGGGTCAAACGTAGCATTTTGGTCGCGCCGAATTAAATCGATTTGGATTCGACATGAGAGCGATTCTAGTGCGGCTTTGGGTCAGACGTCGAATATAATTAGTCGCATTCGATGTGAAGTTATTGCCACAGATGTGCATCACAGCAACAACAACTCTTTCTAGAAGTTTTGGCACGAAAGATAAAATTCTGGAACAAAATGGCTCCTGTATGGATGGAGATTATTTTTATGAAACTGATTCAACACAGTCACAGAAATTTATTATTCTCAGTAATTCATGCATTTGGTTCGGCACAAGTCAATTTCAACGTCTGACCCAAAGACGCTCTCGCGTCGCATTATGCGATTGAATCAGTCGAATCTTATTATTTAGGTCGACCCAAATCACAACTGCCGTACTCAATCGAGTCAAACGTTAGACTGACGACGTGATTCCTTGTATTCGTTCAACATTTATAATCTGATGTTTTAATTTCACTCATACAAATAACTCACGACCAACCGGATTCTAAACAGGGACTAAAATCTTACAAAAATCAGAAGAAACTTAGAACATCTTCCATCCTACGAACGTCGAAAGAAAATTCCAACGTCCCTTCGAGCGTCGCTTCGCTTTAAGAAGTCGAGCTTTGAACTAATAACCAATCAAACGCTACAATAGGCACGTGGGTTGACCATATTAAGAAAGTAGCGATCTGATTGGTCGCGCCGTGAACGCGGCGGACTTGGCCTAATTAGTCCCTGTATTGAAGCGTAAGGACATAAGTCCCTATACTGAAGCGATAACAACAACAACAACGAGAGTAAGTTAGAGGGATTTATGTAATGTAGTCTAGTCAAACGTCGCATTTTGGTCGCGCCGAATACAACTATTTGATTCAGTGCAGCCGAAATGAGACGTACGACCCGGGCCTCATCTTCTCATATCCGTAACTTGGGGTCCTTGTGCAGTGAGGCTAACATCATGATACAAAAACTATAACACCGAATTACAAAATTATAACTCAGTTGCCTGACTGAGGGTTTAATTCGATTTTGAGAATTTACTCATAACCTAAAATGAATCACTCAATCGTAATGAGGAGTTCCCAAAAACAACGAAGATTCTATTGCCTTTTCCTATGCTTATAAATGATTGGCTCAGGTTGATTAATGTCTCAGTTTATCTCACTCATTCATTTTATAGTATTTATACAGGTAAGTATTCAACTCAAAATAAATTTGATTTACAAACTGCCTTGTTACAAAATAAACAGCTACAAAGTTACAGCTCAAAATAAAAACTATGTATAATGAATAAAATTAAAGGAAAAGTGAGACAATGCTTAAGATTTGTAATTTTTCAGTGACGATTTGAATTGTGTGAAAGTATTGGCCATCTTACTTTCTCTATCAAGATCATTCCAAAGTTTAGCTCCCCTAGTATAAGGAGCATTTTTGGCCACATGCAGTTTTCAAAAAAAGATACATAAAGGTCAGTGCCGGTATAACGAAGCTGTCTAGCACAGCAGTGCAGCTCTCAACAATTAAATGATGCAATAGTGTTCTCCCTAGCTTAGGCATTGCTTCCTAATAATGTGAAAAGTTATGAAATGTTATCATGCTTCCCAATCAATTCTGGGTATCAAAAAGCCTAAATCTAAATGATTGTGAACAAGCCATTTTTAGCTGTTTTGGAGCATATTAAGGAATAGAAATTTTGGATAATTCCTAATTTCAGAAGGAAATAATGTACCTAAAATTATGAGGAAAAATCTTGAAAATTAAGTTGAAGCCTCAGTAAGGTGATGGAATAAATTTTAAAAATTGGTTGCATAGGTAAACCTGTACGATTTTTTCAAAAAGGGGATACACTATTCTGACTCGCCCAGGTTCCAAGCAGCCCAACAGATTAGAACATATTCCAAGTGTGCCTGAAAGTAGATTTCGTCAAGTCGAATTTACCTATGTTTTTCAGTGCTCGCATAAAATAAAAATCACGAAATAGTTTGGCCTATCGGCTTCTAACTAGAATTCGAATCACCCAAATCCATGAGTACTATTAGTGCTAGAATTTTCGAAAGCGGAAATTTTTTCTGGCTCACCCCGCTTCTATCTTGGAAGTAGATAGTGGCAACTATTGCCGCAAGAAATAAAACAGTCAAAATACCCTTCCTATATTCAAGAAACGAATGAAATGTTGGAAAGGTGATGAATGCAACTATAAACTTTGCAAAACGTATATTCTGCAAGTTGGCTTCCTAACGGGATAGTCACTTTTATCTTGCAATTTATATCTGTATATATATTTATTGCAAATTTCTTCTTAATTTATTTTAGATATTGTAAAAAGTGTATAACTTCCCCACAATTTCAAAATATGCTTACCTTTACCGGGAGCAATATTTCTTTGGCCGTCAGCAACTCCCTTCTTGCAGCTGATAACAATTTCCATCGCAAGCACTGCAATTTTCTATGAAGAGAAAGATAGTTGAATAATAAATAACTATTCTAAACAATTTGCCACAGTCCACTGTGCAAGTCTATCATTCTAGTCAGACACATTCATTCATCTATTTATCTATTCATTCATCGAGTCAATGTTTGATACAAACTTAAAGCGATAAAAGAGAAATCAATTCCACCGCTGCATGCAATAAAACAACATGAAACAGATCATTTTCATTTATATCCCCTTTGAAGCGTTTCACGATTTGTGGCAAATTCGAGGTGTGCTAGATTGTGCAAAATATTAACATTTTCACAGTCAACAAGAGACCTAACCAAGACGTCACACTCGAATATTACCGGGTGAGCCAGCAAAAAGTTCCCACTTTTGAAAATTCATAGCACCAAGACTACTTCACGGATTTGAATCATTCAAATTTTAGTTAAAAGCCGAAAGATCAAAGTATTTTTGTGATTTTTCTCGCTGTCCTACCAGCACTACAAATATAGGTTAATTCAACTTTACAAAAATTTCATGGTTGCAAATGACTGAAAAATGGCCTAAAACATCGATCAATTCATAAATGACTTCTCGCACAGAATAATGAAGGAAATGCAACTTCTCATGGGTGAGAGATACACTCTAGGCATTAATTGCCTTGGGATTGAAAATCTTTTGTATTTGTTTGAAAATCGATGTCTTATAACTCTTGAGGGAGGTGGAACGCCCATGGCTTATTGTTCGATTTGAATAGAGTCCTTACGATTTGATCAATGTTTTTGGCCCTTTTTCCGTCATTTTGCAAACATGAAATTTTTATAAAGTTGAATTTACCAATTCTTCTAGTGCTGGTAGGACAGTGAGAAAAATTACAAAAATACTTTGATCTTTCGACTTTTAACTAGAATTTGAATGATTCAAATCCGTGAAATAGTCTTGGTGCTATGAATTTTCAAAAGTGGGAACTTTTTTCTGGCTCACCCGGTATAGTTCCTGCTCATAACACTCCGTTTTTACATGAAAACAGATCGAGTTTGCTCCAGAGTTTGATTTTGCATTCACATTGGTCCGCAATGAAAACGGGGCATTTTGAAACACCAAGGAAAGAGGAGCCAAACGACAACGGATCGCTTTGAAAGAACGCACGGTTACTGGAGTGAACACCTAAAACGGAGACATGTGATAACGATGATGTCGTATCCCTTGAAACGGAGTAGAGGAAATGGGGCCCGAATTGGGCCCAAACAAACTTCATTTGCAGCTATAATAATGGATAAAAACTAAAACAAAGTGATGTTCATGAGGCCTCGCTGCTGTGGGCAAAAAAATAGTTGTAGCAAATTAATCAAAAAACCTTCTAAGCAATCTGCCGGGTGAGGCAAAAAAAAGTTCATGCGTTTGGCGGGCTGTGGAATAGAAAGCATGAGGCCGATATTAAAAAATCAAATGTTAATCTATCAGTCAAAGGCTAATTTAGATGGAAAATTTTTGTTTGGTAACATCATTCATCGATAAGGCCCAAAAATTAGAAAAATGTCTGTAAGGGGTTTGTATGGGAATCGAAACGTCCAAGTTCCATTCTGGTCCATGATTTATGTGGCATTTAAGTTCACATTGCAAGTTTCAGAAATAGAATTTTCACGTCAGTGGCAGGTAAATTATGGACCACAATGGAATGAGGAGTCCATGTTTCCAAACAACCCCGTTACCAGCATTTTCCTACGTTCTGGGTCTAACGGATGAGTGATTTTACCAAACAAAACTTTCCACCTAAGTTAGCCTTTGACTGATAAATTAACATTCTAATTTTGAATATCGGTCAAATACTGTTTATTCGATAGCCCACCAAACACGTAAACGTTTATTTTTTAGATTCACCCGGTAGATCACTTTTATGTTCCTAAAATAGAATCTGAATGAAGGGCTTCTACTTCATTACTTATTTGTAGAGTGTGGGGTGAGTGGCCGAGTGGCTTATACAGTTTTCATCAGGTAACTGAAGTTAAGCTCGGTCGAGTGAGGTCAAACTCCGCATGGGTGACCTCGGAGGCTTGACCTCACAACTCACCTCGTCCTTCTTCGGAAAGGACGTTCAAATAGGGGTCCCATGCCTAGATGCAGCATGCACAGTGGGCCTAAATTAGCTTTAAGTAGCTAGAAATTCTGACAAGCCCAATCAAACAAATTAAATTGAAAACAAACATTGGGAGGTTTAATTAGCTTCTGAGATCTGGCATGATCTCCTTTAGCAATAACTACTGTTCGAAAAAATGGCTGCAAACATTAAGACCAAACAGTTACAATAAATCTCTTGAAACATAAATACATGCCGGCTGAGTGACAGAGCTTTTAAAACTTTATAAAAATCTGATTATATTACCAAACATAAAAATTCCTACAGTTTGCGGCAAAAGAGTTCAGACATTTGCAAAATCGCAGAACCTATCGATGTAATACTCGGTATAATGTGCAACCAGAGGTAGAAAAAGTATCGGAGCCCGGGAATGTAGTTCCCAGAAATTTTTGGGTTTGAATTTTCACAGAAATTCTTCAAGAAAATGCTGCGGCTTAAAAAAAAATCTCTAAACTATGAAATCATACTTCGCGCTGTGGAGATGAAACTGAGCAAAATTAGTTTCACAGAAAACATTCCTCCAGCTTCCTTGTTTTACTTGGAGTAAAATGTACCGGGTGTACCAGAAAAACGCTACAGATTTGAAAAATTCTAATGGCAACTGTTTCATACTCATTATAAAACGACTATTTTCATTGAAATATGCAGAAATAAGAATAGTTTTTGATATATTTTCCAGAATTTTTGGGGACTTGGTTGTGAACTTAAAAATCAGCAAACTTCGCAATCATCCCCACGTCAAAACCAGAGCTGCTGCACCCGCAATAGTGAATCATAATGTCAAATTATAAAACATGACAATCCCGGCAATTACCGAAGACTGCTGACAAGCACATAACACGCAGGTTAACTGAACATTTAACTGACACTTTTTATCAAGTTTTCGGTCAAGACACAGTTATTTCTTTTTCAAATGACTAGGCCATCATTAGAGTTATACATTTACTTGGAAATGAACAATGAAAGCTCCCTCACAAGCTCCCTGTTCTCTCTCCTTGTAGATTCTTTCTCACACCAGATGTCAAGCATTTTCTTTTTTCGAACGAACGAGTTGCACTTGTGACATTATACAAGTTTATTTGTAGTGTAGTCATAGTTGAACGTTGCGTGTCTTTTTACATTGGCCATGGGGTAGTCATTGTCTTTCGCTCCCCATGGTATCGTACCTGTAGTGTTGTATAGTAATTATAAAGGTATAGTTAAATGTAGAACACATTGTAAATCTTTATATTTCAATAAAAAAAATTTCCCTCAAAACAAGATAACTCATGACTAAGCGATTGATCCCTTTGTCACAGTTTCTCGATCAAATTATGTGGCTTGTCTGTCTGTGAAGTTGCATGTATGCCATGCTTGTAATTTTGCAGTATACTTTGCATTAATTCTGGCAGCTCTGGTTTTCTCCTAACAATAAATTTAAGGTTTGTTGATTATTTTCAACTCTGCAGCCAAGTCTCCAAAAATTCTGAAAAATATATCTAAATTTAAGCCAACCATTGCAGATTAAGAGAAAAATTATTCTTTAATCAATTGTGTGAAACAGTTTGTGTCAGAACTTTTAAGTCTATTGCAATTTTTTGGGACACCCGGTACGTTAGATCTGTCAGCTCACTTTGATAAATGGCCCCTATACTTTATTTGAGTGCAAAAATCTGTTTTTGTGTCACGTAAATGCAATGGTAAGACTGCTATTCTTAGGAAAGTCCTCAGAAAATTTTGTTGACAGTGGGTGAAATTTGATTTGGACAGACAACATATTTTTACCACACAAAATTTTGCAGAAATTTTTCAGCTATAAACCTTGGCTCCCTGAAAGGAAAAATTTTTTCTACCTCTGCGTACAGCGCAACTAGGATCAATTTTATTTTAGTCGCATTGCAAAGCCTTGATATAGCTTTGAATTTTGGGGGTTTGTGATTTTTTACAAACTACCTGGTTTTGAAGCATACTCTAGAATCAAAACAAATGATCATTAGCAAGTCCATTAACTGACAAGTAAATACTAGATAGCTATGAAAAGGTGAACTGATAAAACATTCTATGCATAAAAGAGCAATCAACAGAAATCACTGATTCAAACATAATTTGGTAGCTGAATGGCTGGGCTGCATCCCTATTAT
The DNA here is from genome assembly GCA_964020215.1 of Aurelia sp. 3 sensu Dawson et al. (2005). Classification (NCBI taxonomy): domain Eukaryota; kingdom Metazoa; phylum Cnidaria; class Scyphozoa; order Semaeostomeae; family Ulmaridae; genus Aurelia; species Aurelia sp. 3 sensu Dawson et al. (2005). The sequence goes on from OZ026585.1 coordinate 15,771,155, forward strand.
TCTTTGCCAACCCTAATTGGCATGGCCAATTGGCAAGATAAAGATTTTGGAAATCCTAAGTATTTTCAAAATTGCGGCATTTTTAGTTTTCTTTGAAAGAATTCATGGAAACTTTTGAAAAATGTAAATCATCATAAATCCTAAACAAATGGGGGAAAATGATACAATGCCCAAGATAACCATAGTTTATGAAAGTCTACAATATGGTGCCAAACAAAAATTTGTCACTCTTCTGCTTTGGAATTCAAAAATTTGATAATGTTACAGCTTCACATTTCGCAAATGCCACCATTTATTAAAGTAGTTCAGATATCAAAAGCCAAGGGGGGACACTCAGCACATACACATATGGGTGGGTCAGTGGTCAGTCCAAGAAATTTTCATGCAACCCAAAAATATCAGTTTAACAGCTTTGCAACCCAAAAATATCAGCTCACTTTATACTTAAAAACCTGTACAACATGAAGATAAAATATCCTGAAACAATGCAAATAGAGGTCAGGATTACCTTGACCGAAAAATATCACTTTTGGCCCTCTTCTAACCAAAAATAAGAGACTTACCTCCTCATGTGTGCATGTGCTGAGCGCCCCCTGGGATCAAAAGATTTCCATGGCAGATTTACCACAAAGAACATTAAATTTCTTTCAAGCCCTTTGATTAAAAGAAATATGTAACAGAATATTACACTCACCCTTTTAAAGATTTGAGCCATGTTTTGGTCCATACTATGGTTTGAGCCATGTGAAATGGAAGTTCATGGTTTCCAACCTTTGTGTCAAAAGATGGTACCAAATGATGATATGATGATTTGGTCATGACAGTTACATTGTTGTCTGCCAGTGAGAACTTGAAGCAGTGAGGTCAGTTGTGATCTTACAGTTTGAAAGGCAGATACCCTTGAAGGTGCTTCTTTGCATGATCCCTTGACAATTCCTTCCAGCATCTCAGCAGCAGGTCTTGGTGCATTAATAATATAAAGGAGATTAACATTGGGCTGTAAGGGTTGTTGCATTTCATCTATTCAGAAGAAGTTGTTTCTGTTGAACATCTGAGAAGATTGAGAAACAGGATTCAAAATCTCAGTAGCTACTCAGAATGTAACAATAAGAAGCTCTCGTGATAAGGATCTTGCAGGGTAGTTGTGTTTTGTACTGAAAACAACTACAGTACCTTCCTATTTTCTTTTCTTTCATTTTTTTGTTATACCAGCATCTCTAAGGAGACCATTATGGAACTGAGGTCAACTTGACCCTTTAATGCTATCCCTGCCACTATAATTGGGAGTGTTTTCCTTCTGCGTTTTTAGCCTTAATGTTTATATATTGTATTGTATCTATTTTCATATGTATTATAATAAATTTTAAATTTTTATAGTGGCAAAAATACACATACACACATACATAGTCTTTTCCACTATTACCTAAAAATCATCATTTATGCAGATGTACCCTTGGAATTCCTTAAACTGTTTCTGATCAAAATTCAGATGCATTCTTACCAACGCATACAGCTCCTTGCAAATCCTTTTGATCCAGCTTTCAGGCAGAATTTGGGCCAGGTGAATTCCATGGAAGTTGTAGAAATGGTGGAAACTATTGTTCTCTTAGAAACAATGGTTTCCGCAGAATAAATTTTCCATGGAATTCAGTTTGGGTGTAACACCAAAAGCGAATCTGTGAAAGTCAATTCTGCAAAAAAATTTAAGTTTTCACTTGCGCAAAATAGAATAAACTGGTCATTTCTTGAAACAAATATGTATCAAAGTGCTTTGGCGTCCTTGTTTACTGGTTTGTTTCAGAACTGTTAAAATTAAAGCTTGCTTTTTTATAAATTACCAATTATTTTCATTTCCTAGACAAACTATAGTTTCCACAGTTTCTGTTGTTTCCATGACTTCTACACAATCCACCTGGCCCAAACTTTGAAGGAGTCTTACCAATGAAAACTGTGTCATTTACATAGGAACAAAGAACCGTGCTGTATATACAGCATATCTTTATCAATGATGGATGAGTCATGAACAGCTAGTTTCTTCCCTCTTCAAAATTAGTTTTGGAGAACCTAGATCAGCGGAAGCATATATTTAACTGTCCTTTAATTTGCTCCATTGGTACCCTTTGTAGTCATGAAAGCAACTTTAGAGCTTTGGTAGTTTAATATAGAAGGTAAGGAAGGGCAAGATTGGAAAGTTTTCAGATTGTGGAGCAGATCTCTCCTTCATTCAAACAGGGCCTCTTTTAAGGAATCATAACTTGGGGGGCAAGTTTCAAAAAGGGGACCTCATTTTTGATACGAGAAATATTTCTTTTTATGAACTCCTTAGCAGAGCATTGTATTTCTTACAAGACATAAATAGTGCTACAAGGCCCCTCCCCACTATTTTGCCGTTCATCTTTGTGTTCGGGATGGGGAGAGGATTTATGGATGGCCCAGGGTCAGAAAAAACATGGGCCTTTTGCAAAGTGAGTTTTGAAAGGTACGCCAAAGGCGCGCCCATCTAGGGGGGTCCGGGGGCATGCTCCCCTGGGAAAAATTTTAAAACCTTGGATGCTAGAATCGCTCTGGTAGCCATTTTTCTCCTCTAACCCAGTTATCAAATCAAACTGGCCATCCGTTATGCACAAACTGTAGTAACAGTCAATCAAATGTCACATATAGGCCAAGAAAGGCATTTCTTGAATGGAAACATGGACCAGCGAACCGGGTGAGCCAGAAGAGATTCCCCACATCTGATAATTCATAGCACCAAGAGTGTCTGATGAATCGATATTTGCTTGATAGCCGAGAGTCGAGAAGTTGAAGCATTTCTGTACAGTTTCTTCTATTTTATGAACACTGCACTGGAAAGATAACCAAATGAGACTTCACAAAAACGTTGCGAAAGGGCCTGAAAAGGGGCCTAAGAGCAGCAACAAGGAAAAAGGGACCATAAACTAGGGGGGCAAAACACTGTGAAAAACTGTAACTGGGGGGGGCAAGTAAGGGGGACTGGGGGGGCTTTTGCCCCCCTAGTTTGTATCTTAAAAGAGGCCCTGCATTCAAATGGCTTGTGCAGCTGATTTGTGGTGCCAAACAATATGGCTATTGTTCAGTTTCCTTTTGTTTTTCAAAAAAATTTCATGGCAAGAGCCATGGCTGAACTTTAAAATGCGCAGCAGAGAAGTCAACCAAGCCAAGGCAAACTTTCCAATGCAGAGGATGAAGAGTAGCTGACCTTGTCAATTTCAAGGTTCTTAGTCACAACTTTTAGACTGGTCTCAACACGGAAAAGCGGGGAATGGGGGACACTAGAAACATCAGAAAGAATTTGGGCAACCATCTCAAAAATGTTTTGTTAGTGTCGTCCGACCGACCGTCGGTTGAAATGAAAAAATAAGATTTCTGGGTCGGGCATCTGAAACACTATATTTAAACCAAGATTTTCAGTATTTGCATGAATGTATGATTCTTGTGACGTTACTTGCGCTACAAATACATAAAAATGGCATCCAGCAGACAGTTCCAATTCAGAAAACGAGGCAAGCTACTCCAGAACCATGACACATGTATTAACGGCAACGGCACAACCGGCCTAAATTTTTGGGTCCCTAAAATAGTTCAAAAAAAATTTGGAAAAATTTAAAACTTGATCATGTTGCCGACCGACTGACCGATCGACCCAACCCATGTTTTTCAGTCAAAATGACACCAACCAATCATTTTTGAGATGGTCGCCTTAACTTTTATAATGGGTTCATCAATTTTGCAACCAATTGTACCCTCATTATTAATTGAGATTAATTGCATCCATATTATTGCATAATAATCAAATGGTGGTTAACATTAATCAATGATAAAGGTTCGAAAAAACTTCTGCAATGACAGAATTGAATTTGTCTTTCAAAAATTTCCCCCTGGTCTCTCCTGATCTGATGGTTCTCTGGCCATCACAATCTTAAATTTCATTATAATATTAATTGGCAACAGCTTTCATGAAGGGAGTAGTTCCTGTTTTATAAATTCTGAATAAGCACTGCGGCATGTAAGGCACAGGAAGAGTCTTACCAACTACTACAATTTTAGCTCCTCCAGTTGCTTGTTTTCTTCGTTTGTATACCTTTCAGGCATTTTGTCTTCTTTCTTTTCTTGTTTTCGCGATGTTTTCGCGCCACAAAAGAACCGATAAGAGGCTAGCCTCTTTTTGCCACGAACAGAGAAAATGCTAATGCTGCTGGATGCATATGGATGCTGGATGCTGGAAGTGGAAGCCAAAAAATTCGAAAAGCGGTTCCTTGTATTCGTTCAATGTTTCAAACCTGACTTTTTATTTTCTCTCATTATATTTTCCATCATAATTTTCTCCCAGAACGAGCGCTAAGCATCCAATTCCGTGAACAATACCACAGTGCCTATTTTAAGCCGAATTCACAAGACCACAATCTGAAGAAACTGAAAGAAGCCAAGATTTCTTCCAGGAAGAACTGTTGAGAACAAGCTCTTCTAAGCTGAGTACTCTCTGAGCATTTCAGTGCGTTTCAGTGCAAAAACTTTAAAAATATTATATAAAACCTAAGATGATACTCACTGGCCAGGCCCGTTTGAATGAAATTCATGTTGGGGAGCAAAAACCTTATGCGAGTGCAGCGAGCAAAAATTTGGGGTTCGGGGGCTTGCCCCTAGGATGTTTGAAATGACCGCATCGTTTAAATCACTGGACTTTTGGAGAATCTGCCGTTTAATCAAGCAACAAATCCTAACTGATGGGGGTCTTTCCAGGAAAAATGTTCAAAAATTATAAATAGGACTTCAATTTTATGAGAATATAAAATATTTTAGAAGTGCATCATATCATACTAAACGTAATGTCTAGCTTGATAAAGTTTGATAACTTTTCGAATATGGGTAAGTCTAACTTTGATTCTTCACTTCCACGATCTTGGCTTTCACAGCCTTTTCACTTACAAAAGTGAACAAACTTCAGCAAGTTGTTGAGGAGCTGAAGCCCCCTGGTTCTCCCGCTTCCCGACGGGCCAGCTGCCAAAAGATAATCAACACCATAAATGCTAAGACGTGGCTGAAAGGGCAACTGGCAGAGAACAGTTGAGGAAATGGTTAATATTACCTCCAGATGCTTTCTTAGATATGCTTTGAGAAGCCATGTCAAAGCTGCTATATGAACAAATTGGGGATTTCTTCGTTTTGATCTAATTTCGATTCTGTAGATAATTCGAAACATCCTTTCCACACCCTTTGTACATTCTTTAATTGTTCAAAATGTAATTCCAACGACCTTGTTCAGAAATTGTTTCCTTAATTTTCAAAAGTTTTTGCATTGGTTCAATGTCCGTCGAATGTCTATGTACGCTTTACCAACAGAAATACATTCGATTGCTGAAAATGGGACATGGAAAGTTTTAGAGATATCAAGACCACACATTCAAAATTTCAAGACCACAGTTCCGATTTTCAAGACCACAAAGTGTGGACAAGACCACACTAAAATAGGCACTGCGATACCAAGTACTGACTCAGACATATGCGCCAAACTCTAATTTGAACACCTCTCTATTATGATCGAAGCGCTCTATGGCACACTTCTTTTCACCATCCCAGTCTCAAGATGTTCTCATCACGGGGGGGGGGGGAGGGGGAGGGGGATTCTCAGCTAAATTTCGGGCAAGGGTGTGCTGCCCACAGTTTCAAAATGGAACTGTGGGCTAGACCAATTTTTGTGAAAATGATGCCCTTGGCCCTTGGCCCTTGGCTAGACTAATCTCTACATCAAAAGTGCCCTGAGTTGGTGCTTTCTAGACAAAATTTGTCAAATTATTTTCGCATTCTCTGGACCAAAATTTTTAAAGAATTGGGTTTCTTTACAGGCATTACCGAAACATTTCTTTGACCAAAATAAACCATACAAGCAACAGACTTCTGCTTGCTATCGTTTTGTAGATCTTCAAAAACTGAGCATATCTTGTGATGGTCATTTTGTCATTTTGACTTTCCTCAATCAGTTTAGAATTTATGGAGCTTTTTTTACAGTTCGTCAAAGCTTCAGACACCTACTGTTGTGGTACAACTATTCATGAAATTCAACAACGTTGTTATTCGAAAAATAATAATCATATCAAAAATGCTCTTCCTGGAATCATAGCAAACGACCTAAAGTTCCCTTCGATCTATTCAGTTGAAAGAATCAGGCAATAACATTTTACACATTGATTTTAAAGTTTTCCAAAGATTCGAGCCCCATGCTGTCGTGAACAGATTAGGTTTTCTCTAATTTTCTGCGATCCCATTGGTTTATTAACCGTTTATTGGGAGGAGGAACAGGAGGAACATAACATGTTGAGGGTACGGGTATGTGCTTCCATATGGGTGGGTTTTAGAACTCAAAATTCTCTAAACAAGGGTTCCTTTTCGACAGATTTTCCTTAAACATAGGTGGGTTTGGCAGAACTTTGCAAAGATAGTTCAAAATGGGTAGTCTTCCATCAAACCTGAACACAAAATTGAGTACGATACGAAGGCAAGTTTTGGTAATTAGGAGAGGATACCTTTCTGAATATTGGCTACCAGACCCCCGTACATCTGCAAGTCACGTACCCCTCCCCCGAGCAATCCCAGCACGATGCTAGAAACCGCAATTTCGCCTTCACAGAAAACGTCCATTTAGTTGGCAAATTCCGCGTCTGTACTCCTCATCTTAAACTTTGAGGTACGACACTTAAATGGTGCTGTTCCATTGAGCTAAAGGGATATTTCCTGAAATAAAATGGTGCTTTTTCATCATAGATTCAAAATCTTGGGTGCACGTACCCCCAGTGCCCCATAGCCCCCAAGTCTCTGCCTTAAGACGATTTGTGGAAATCCATTGTTCAGGCTGCCAGCTAGAAGGAAGTCTTTCAAGACCAGTGAAAGATGATATCATTCGGAAGACTCCTGTTTGGGGTCATCTTGTTTCAATGACTCATTCACTGATCATCTCTGAATGAAGCATCCAATCCGAGAGCGAGTTCTGCCAGATTCTGTATGAGCTTGCAGCAAGGACGTAGTAATTTCGAATTTAACGTAGTAAATTGTTGAATTACCTCGCAATAACTTGATCCATCTTTATTCAACTGATCTCTTCATTCATCAAAAAATTATTCAAACTAAACAGCGGTCCAATGGCCCTTGAGCCTATGTTGAGAGAAGATATTTCTGATTAATCGAACTTTTAAAAAACGTCAAAAGCAAGAATGTCAGAGTGTTGCATTACACGTAGGAGGGATGTGTAGGGGATTTTGAGAGCCTCGTTATGAGGTCAATTTCTTATTTTAAACAACATGTGTACGTGACTCATTAGAGATTAGAAGATGTTCTGCCACCAAAAAGCATGTATACCAACAACTATCCTGTTTCGAATAGGAAAGCAAATTAATATGGTTTACCAGAAAACGGGTATTAAGACTGGTCCAAAGTTTCGTAACTCATCCGACACAACCCACAAAACAAAGTCTCGATGATGCAAATATTCCTTGCACGTTTTATTTCCAGAACGAAAGAAAGTTGTTTTCATGTGGCGAAAATTAAGCCAAATCCGCAATATGGTAGGTACCAGTACCAGGTCTCATCACTTAATCATTTGCTTTGAGTTTTTTTAGGCTAAATCTTTAATAGAGCTTCCTTCTTCAAGCTCTGGTACGAAGGATATAGCACAATGAGCACCATGTGTAGAAACGTTGATCAGTGGCTGTGCCATCTCTGACAGATCCGAAAGAAGTGGGGGGGGGGGGATCTTGACGTAATTTTTCAATCTAAACGTATACCCAACTAATTTTATGCCATTTTTCTATTACAATTGTTGCCGATCATATTTGGTAATTTCATACCTTATTCAAAACCATTATTTAAAATACACTTACACGTTTTACGTTTTTCCTCAAAATTTTCACTGTCCTTCGGCGGCTTCTTCAGTGAGAATTTTTGCCAAATTTCGGGATTTGGGGAGACAAGTCCCCCCATTCCATCCCCCCGTGGTGCCACCACTGGCCTTAATGATCACATTCGAATCCTATACACGTTTTTTTAAGAAACTAGTACTAAGATGACCAAAATTTCAAGAAGCTCTAGTACTATGCTCCAGAAGCATTAAGAAACTTTTGAAAGGCTAAAGTATGGATATTATAGAAAATATATAGTTGAACCCTTTATTTTTGATTGATATTGACCAGTCGTTCATGGTTTGAACATAACAGAGCACTATTCCTATATGGTGTTTTAAATGTCAAGAAACATATCTGCGGCAGTGTAAGAGACCACATTGATAATTCATGCATTCGAAGAATAAGAAACCAATTAAAAAACTTTTAGTACAAAAATGGGCAAAATTTCATGTTGAATTGAGAAACTTTAGTACTATGGCTTGATCCACGTTTCTTATTTAAAGAATACGTGCCATGGCGCTTTTAACGCTACTGTTCCCCTTAGTTTCACTTTCAATGATGATAAGCAGTTACAGCGGGGATATATTTTCTTGTGAGAGAAGCAAATGTTTGCGAAACAGACGATCTGTGAAAATCTTACCAATTCGTCTCAAAGGCTCGTTCATTCATTCAAGAACAAATTATCGAAAAATGTTTGCAAAATTTGTAAAGAATAATAATTGGTACGAGGTTAAATCTCTGCGAATCATATTTTTCGGCTAACTAGCGGCCATCGGTTTTCCACTTTTGAAACCCATAGTACCAAAAATAGTCGATGAACTGGAATGAATTTAATTCTGCTTGACAGATGAGAGACTGAAACATTTTGGGGATCTTTTCGCATTTTATGAGCACTCAGGAAAAAAGTGAATTCAGCTTTACCTATCATGTTTTAGCCCCATCTGCAGGCAATTCTCAAGACATTTTTTTAGAATCGAATTACTTCAGGGATGGATCCTGTCCTAAGTTGAAAGAGGGACAGCCTGTAGAGAAGGCGCTCAAGGTACAAATGAATGTAGCCAATGTAAGCATGCCGAAGGCGCGAGAAAATTTTTGTGCTCCTGATTGAGAGAGTTCATTGGCTCTCAACCATAAGACGTATGTTAGCCCCACATTCTAATCGAAACAGTTAAAGGTCACGCGATGAGTGGTGCACTTCTCGGCCAAAGGGGCACCAAGCGAGCTTTCTTCTTGAAAGGGGCAGTTTCCCCACTCTCCCCTATTCTTGCTTCTAAAAGGTTTTGAAAACAGGAACCTTTCTAGGCTCCCCCGGTATTACGATCAACTTTCTTTTTTACGAGGGCCTGAATAGATCGAAGCAATCCAACACTGTCTCAGAATCTTCGATAAATCTTTCGAAATCGTACGATATATTCCATGGGATTTCTGCAAAGTCTTTATATGCATTTATGCGTTACTCAAGGATGACGCATATTGTTCTTCAAAGATTAAAAATACAATAATTGTCCACCTGTCTCTAGTTACAATCGTCAAGTTCTGGGCAGCTGCCGATCGCCTTCTACAATAAAACGATAAATATTTGAACGCTCATTCAGTAATTAAATTTGGTATCAGAGAGTATATAGCAAATGACTATCTCTGCAGAATTCTTTTGAACAACTTTCACATTATCAAACTTCATCGAGGACAGCTTTCGAATCAAGAAACAACCAAATCATAAACAAAAATTGTACATTTTAGAATTACACGCTTCCATACTGGATGGTAAAAAATTTATGAAATTCTAGTACTTTGTTTGAGAAATGCTAAGAAACCTTTTTAAAGCCAAAGTCAAGAAAATCGTGGGAAAATTGAGCCTTTATTTCTGAGTAAATCAACGATAATATTATATCTTGATTCTAAAACAACTCTCCTTCTTGCTAAAAATGGTGCTTTCTGTCAAAAACCAAATACGTGATTGTGGGAGAAACTACATGCCACAGAATAAGTAACAAAGAAACTTTAAGTACTAAAAAGCTGAAACTTCCATGTGAAATTAAGAACCTTTAAGTACTTTAGGCCTATCCAAGTTTATTATGAACGATAAAACGTGTATTTTGGTTGGTAACGCAATTTATTTTTGCTCAAACCAAAATTTTTGGCATTTTAAAATCAAATTAACATATCGCAATCTATAATCTAAGGAGAAAATAAAAGAAGGCCATATTTGCCACTTATGTGTTCCTACTTTTTCGTTTGTCATCAAATACTGTATCTATATCTTGGAGTTCACATGAATTGTGGTTCTATGTCATAGCATTCTATGACTCTGTATTAGAAACCGAATCTAAGCTCAGTGAGATTCGATAATTACTTCATGTTTTGACGCCTACAGTTCTCAAGTTTCCTGCACCTTCATTGCATCCGTTTTGAAAATCCTTGTTCATGGCCACTATTCTGCACAGTATTATCGCTTATATTTGATAAACTGACCGGGCAGACCTCAAACTGACCAATGCAAATTCAGCACCAACTGCGAAAAAGGTCAGAAAAAGTTTTATCTCACTTTTTGTCCCTTCTATAAGATTCTTTATAAGATAAATCAACTTGACCTAACTCAGGCCTAATGAGATCATATTCCTCCAAAAACAACTGAAAGAAAGATTCGCTTGCGTGCAAAGCATTAACGAGCCATTATCGCCCAAGATCCTTTGCGGGCAAGCTACAGTTCTTCATGTACACGTTTTTTTACGAAATTAGTTCATAAGAAAGCTGGCCAAAATTTTATGAAAGTCTAGTGCTATGTCTGAGAAGTGCTAAGAAACTTTTAAACGTTAAAAGCATGGTAGCATAGCAAATGTATCGTTAAACCTTTATTGTCGAGCATTTTTTAACTAACCATTTGTGTTTTCAACGTAAAAGAATACTGTTTATTCCTACATATATGATGTTTTAAATGTCAAGAAACATATCTGCCGCAGTGTTAGCGACCAAAAGACTCTACGCGAGTTTTCAAATCAACTTCGCCAGGTTCTGGCGCTTTCTGGTTGAACAGCAAAAGATCCGAAATTTCAACATTACAGTGAGTAAATGAGTATATCCCTCTAAATACTTGATTAATTTTTCGAGTGCAGAAATAAAAGAGAGCTCAACTTCTTGGGCAGGTGGGTATATTGTAAAGAGACAATTGCTTCATCAGCTTGAAGCATGCTCAAAAGTTTAAGTCGGGTCAAGGGTTTCTGAACATCAATGGGCTAGTTTTATTCTTAATCTTTCAAATCAAATTAAAGATTGTCCCATTTGATACATCGAACAATGCGACAAAGACTACATAGCAAAAATGAGGCAAAGTTTGCCATCTTTTCATTAAATTCAAATTCACGAAGGATAAAGAAAGTTCAAATATACTCGACAAGTGTTTATCGGCGCGTCGTGTATTTGCTGTTAAAAATAAGACGTTGCTAGGATAAAGACAAAACAAGTTTTCATAACGATTTGCGCGCGAAAAGTTTGTTTGATGAGATTTCAAATAACAGACCGATCACAGGCAAATATTTAATTAACAAACCCGAAGACGCTTCCGAAATTAGAAGGGGGGTTAGCATAAGAGCAAACACTGTTTCACAGAGAAGAGATTAGATTCAATAACATGGAAACTTTACCTTTGCTTAGCGATATTACGCAACTGATCTGGACTATCCTATTTTCGCGACGAGATCAAGTACACATTGTTTTCGTTTTCACTAACTGCAAGGATTTTGCAAAATCCTTTACCAAAGCACTCTTGATAGTGCAGATTGTTTCAGGTAGCCGCCTCGCTTTGTTTTAATTCGCGCGATTTCTCACCAGAATGCTATATTTTGTATAGAAATTTCTCCCATGGGGCATTCTTTCAGACAAGACATTCGATTTTCGAAGGGGAAACCTTTGCAAAGTTGTTTTCAATTTCAGTTTGAACAAACCAAGTCAAAAATTGCGATCGCTGACGTAACCTTGTCCGATTAATTTGTCAACTGCTTTTTTGCAGGAGTTTGCACTTTTTTCGCGGTTTGTTCAAATGAGCTAAAGAAAAATCCACCAAAAATGCGATCGCAAGTTCTGCAGTACCGAATTGGTGAAATCATTGAACACTTGAAAAGTGATCGCCTGCAAAAGTGTATGGCCTTGCGGACACAGAATCCTCGCGCGTTGAAGAGCAATTACTTTGAAATCGTTTCCTCGTAGTTTCCGATTTCAGCAGATCGAAAAGCAATCATAAAGTGCAAATAAGAAATTTTTCTCCACTGAAATCTCAGAACACAAATTCCAAAACACTCTCTTGGATTAATAACAGCCGTGGAAATTCTCCGCCAAAGAAACCACATTGGTGTAAACTTCGCAATACAAGTGAGAAATATTAACAAATAAAAGGAAACTTGTTATCATTTTCATTAATTTATTCAGATTTTCTCTCGTCAAATAATTTTTACATCCAAAGTAAAGGTTATATAGTACAAGTCTTGAAAATAACAATCGTTATAAAAATATACAACTATTGAATGGAAAATCAATACTAACTGCACGAAGTGCATTTAATAACAAAGTCTAAAGTTCATTGAAAACATTCAACAAGTGTGAATAAAATTAATTGATAAGAAATTTTGAATTCGAACACACTCTAATAAAACGATAAAAGGTAAAAAGAAGGCTGCAATTGCCAACTGTCCAATAAAACTCAATTAACTCCATACAAATTCAATTGATATCAAGCGAATACAATAAATTTTTTACAAAATTATGTATTAATCCCACGACCAGAAACGCTGTTATATGTAGGGAAAATTCCACGTGCTTTAAACCCTAAGTAGAAAGTGATCAACGATTTTAAATACTAAATAATGCGGAAAGTGTCCTTGAACCATTTCAAATTAGAATCTAAAATTGTTACTAACATCCTGAATACAATATATTAATTAAACTTCTAAATTATTTGAACATGGAAATATAGAACAATGTTACAATATCCGTAAAATACAATCCATCCAGTCCATTATTCTATAAGAATCAATCAAATGTAACAAAATGTACTCGAAAGGGGAATTCGTCCCTAAATTTCTCGCAAAAACTAAATTAAAACAGGCATGAAATCCACGCGGAACAAATCTACAAATTGTTAATGTTGTGAATTGAGTCTTGAATGACGCATTTCACCTTAAAATTAGTCAGGTTAAATAACGTTTATAAAGAAAGTACACACAAACTGGGATTTGAGCTTTATCAAAAAGAAACAGGCCGCTTCCGTGAAAAATGTCTTTGAAGTGGACCATCTCTCAAACAATCCTTGCAAACTTTGTTCCAGCAGTTTACTTTAGGGAAGACAATTAGTCAAACATCTATTTATTTATAGTTGATGAAGGGAAGGGATCAACTGTTTTCAATATCTTGAATGAATTCCTAAGTGCCGGCGATCAGCCTTATTAAAAAGGGCGCGAATTTAAATTCACCTCGTACTTAGAATAAAACCTTAGATCTTTCCTATACAAAACACTGCTTTCACCGCTGTAACAGTCCGATTCTTAAATATTCATTATACTTTAAAATACCTGATTAAAAAACTTTTGAATAGCTCAATATCCCGTAATTTTATTCTGTATCCTGGTGAGTTTCAATGAAAAGGCTTACGAGTTCCCTTCTTTTGGGGTCATCCAAATCATCAGCAGCGTGGCTTGAGCTTTCCCGCGTTGTTGGGTTGCAGAGGGCCGGGGCCAGGTCGCATCACTCTTCCACCAGGTCCACTGCCGATTGGGCCAGGACTTTGCTGCTGGGCTCTCCCTCCATGTTGGTTCAGGGGACAGTACTTGATCGTGTGCGAGTTGTCGCCATTTGCTTTACAAATCGGGCACGTGTATGCTCTCAAGATGGGGCACGTTGTTCGCCCTTCAGCATCTTTCAGGATGTGACTTGAGTACACTGCTTCGCTTTCTCCGTTATTTCGACAAAAAACACAGACTTGAACGCTGGCTGGTGGTCGTGGGGGGTTTGATGGAGGTGCTGGCATCTGAACGCCGGGCATGACTTTGTCTGATCTGTTGTTGATGTGGTTCTGGTATGATCCACTGATAATTTGATCCCTGACAGCCTTGTTTAGTCGCATACTTGGAGGTGGGAGATTCTTGAATGGCGGTTCTTGTATCTGGTTACGTTGGTAATTCTCTGGGAAGTCTCCATTATAGCTGTAAGGAGCATTTGTAACTGTAGGAGAAATCACAACACTTGGATCACTTGCGTCACTTTCCCAACTCATTCGTCGTGCTGACTTTTGAAACATGCTCGAATATGATTGTCGTTCTTGCAGCAGCGGATTGTCGTCAGACATCTTTACATTCTGTAGCAGGTTTGACAAGCCGAAGTAGTCTTGAAATACGCTGAAATTGTCAACTTTCGAGCTGTGGAAAGGGAAATCTGAGGCGAGCGGCTTGTGCGATGAGTAACCTCTGTTTCCTGAACGCGTGGTCCATGATTCCACTTCATCGTCGCAATCCAGGAAATTCCTTGGCATCAAGTTCTGCATGATAATATCGCTCATCGACATGTTGATTATTTGTCTTGAGGTCTTGACTGAGATTTCTGCAAGTAGACTGCAAGATCGGAGCACTGCGATCAAAACTTGTGGTTGTTAATGGCGGTTCGATGATCAACAAGAAATTTGTATTGACGCGCGTTTCTAGTTCCTGAGCAACGAGAATGAGATAAATTTGATTGTCGTTTCTTTTCATCAGCCTTTTATCGCTGACCGGGGGCGTGACAAATACGCTCGCCACGGGGGTAATCAATCTAACAAAACCATGAACAAGTGCATCAAATAAAAAGATCTCAGATCCCATTATCATTAATAAAAAAGATCCCTTTACTTCTTTTTTTCGGAAATTAATTTTGTAGCAAAACTGACAGGGGGTTTCTTCATCTTACTCATTTTCAAATTCGAAAAATTGGATTGAGCTTATTGAGCTCGCATTTTTCCACTTTTGGCGTTTGATTAGCGCATCATATTAGTCGTAAGATTATTTTCTGATTACCAAACGAATTTTGCAACATTTGTTCTGATTTCCCAAATTTCTCTCTTCAAAAACTGCAACTACAACACGAAACTGTATCAGTTAAAGAGGGATTTCAACACCAGTTCATTTGCGATAAATAAATTTTTTTACAAGAAACTAAGAATTTGGGCCGGTACAGAAATTTTCTTGAAATTATCAGATTTTCAGTACTCAGGGTTTCTTCAGAGTTTCTCGAGTGTTCCATAATAATCTTCATGTTAATGACCTGTGCCTGCGTGAACATTTCATAACAATGTTTCAAATGCCTTTCAAATGTTTAGACATTACTCCAGTACCTTCCGACAAATATGATACAGAAAACAAGTGAAAGTAAAGTTAATATATGTCCAGGATTTCCTCTGTCAAAATAAATAGCTTCTGGTTATATTTGCCAGTACTGGAGTTTCTTCATTTTTTGGCCATCTGAGAGTTAAGTGTCTTATAAACAGTTACTTCTGCAAAATACGAGGAATACGAGTGACTAGATTTTTACAATTCTTATCGTAAATACCAGACAAAAATCTATACTTCTTCCACAGGTTATTTCGTAGTTAAAGATCCGTCACAGTAGAAAGTTTGCAGTTTCCAAGACTAACACTTGTATTTTTCATACCATTACAAACAAAACTAATGGTAGAAACCTGGCGGCTTTGGCCGTTATCTAGTTAAATTTGATTTTCAATAACGTTCATTTGGACAACGTTTCTGGTATGAAATGCGGCAGCCGAAATTGAAGGAAAATTGCAAAACAGGAATGTAACAACTCAACATGCTTCAAAACGGGGGATATGACCCTAATTTTCCTACGATATTTTCAAACCAAAATTATGAATAAGTCAATCTCTGGGTGCATCACTTCCGCAATCAGACAAGGTTTTAACAACTCATGTGATTTCTCTCATATAAAATTATAAACGATACATAGTGAGAGACCTAGCTAGTCCTAACGGCGAAGGGTGATACACATTACACACCCATTTGAGGGAACAATCATTCAAGAGAATTATCGTGAATTTTGGACGAATTTGTCTTCTTCAGAAATGCACGCGGTGCTTGGAATCGTTGCTTCCTAATCTTATGATATTCCTTCATAAAATGAAGGAATGAAACACCCTCCACCCTCTCAGTACCCCTAAGCCTCAGACCCCCTGGAATGGACGGAAACCTACACAAATCCCCCGTTCGAAAAACGATCTGTTGTGACCCCCGACGAAGCCATTGCAAAGAGATGTCTCACATTGTAAATTCGATCCTTTTTCAGCGCACAAGGGTCTCAAGTGTTAAGTCTTCATTGTCAAAAGTGATAATTTACCTGCCAATCAAATTTACATTTTTATACAGGTCTTTGAGATTAACCAATCGGATCGAATTTCCCATTCACCTTGGGAAATGGAACTCCCTCAATGAGCTATTTTAGAGTAATCCTCAGACTTTCAATAACGTTAGCGCAAATAATAAAGCATGCTGATTAGCGCGCCAAATCGTACTCGCGAGATTTGGAAAAACAAAGTTAGGATTTGCTTCAAAAGTTATCCGCTCATCCGCAAATTCATCGTTACCCAAGGGATAAATAGATTGAATGTTTATTGCTCCTGGGGGACACCAAAACTTAATTATCAAAAAATACATTTGCACCTCAAAATCTTGAAGTTCCCGCTCATGAATCATAACAAGTGTCATATTAAATGGTTTGACCTCGTTCGACACTGAGCTGAAAAACAACTATTTTCTACGAAATGCCAAAGGAGGAAGTAGTTAGCGCGTGTAGCGCGCAAATATTTGAATGTTTGAATTTTGATACCCTGGGTACCAGACTCTCTGAAAGAATGGGTAGCAGTTTGAATGAACTTTTGAACAACCAGGAGAAAAAATCACTCCAAAAATCCTCGTGCACCTTGCCAAAAATCCGAAAGGATCCGCAAGAACCTTTCCGAAAATCCGCAAATCCACACTTATATCAGAAAATCCGAAAATCCGATCGACCTCAAAAAAGTCCAATGAATCGTAAATAAATCCAAGAAAGGGTGTCAATCGCAAGACAGATGAGTAATGAATCTGGTAAAAAACCAAGTTTTTGAAGAAGAATGAATGGAGAAAGTGATTCGTGAATACCACTGACGAGTGTGGATGGGAGGATGGGACATTTTGTTCTTATTGTTAATGTTGTTTCTGTTGTTGCTGTAGTTGTTGCCCCAGCTTGGAGGAACCTAAATTGTTGTTGTTGTTGGTAGTTGCGCAATTTGCTTACATGCATTTCCCAGTACTTGAGTTCCTTACTTTTTGATCACCTGAGAGTTATCAAGCATACTGTCATCCCTGTAGATTTTGATGGAGGGAAAAGTCATGGTAGAAGGATGAAAAACTCCGAAAAATCCGCTAAAAATTTGGAAAAATCCGCAAATCCGGTCCCAAAATCGAAGGATTTTCAGATCCGAAAAATCTCGTACGCCTTTTCTAGGAGTGATACACCCCTCGTTCGAATCAAGGCCACTTTGAGATGTGCTCATTGATAGAATTTGTTCCATAATTTGATCGGGGCCTGAGCAAAAGAAAAACTGAATAGGGCGGCAAGAAACATCATAGTCTTATTCGAGCCTGAAAACTGCATTTGTCTTCAAGAGTGTTCCGATTCCGAGGGCTGCATCACGAGCGGAAATCTCGTATATCTAGCTCAGAAATCCAAAAGGAAATCTGGAAATCCTTCGAAAATTCTAGAAATCTTACAAATCTCTCCTCGCCATGGAAAATCCCTAGAAATCCAATGAAATCCCTAGAAATCCGAAAAAAGTTTCTGACTCTCCATGCCGCATGGCAATACTATAAAATCTACATAACTTGAATAAGGAAAGAACAAAAAATAAACAAGCAAACAAACTACCCTATAATTCAATACAAACTAGTAAAAAAAATTAGATGAAAGGAAATAAAAATAAAAGCAGGCTTTGCTGTCATCGTGGAGCGGGACTTAGTTGAATCATAGTCTCTTGACAAACCATATGGTTGAATCCCTGTGAAGGAGCATGAATAGTATGGTCTCGTAACTTATTTGCTTACATTAATGTTAATTAATGTTAATGTACCATTGATCGCCTGAATGAGAGGCTCTCTACATCACTTCAGTATGAGGATAGTTCGAAAAGATGCTTTGGCGGATTTCGCTCTTCACAAAAATATCTCTAAAAGTGATAAAACTCGACAAAACTTTAACAGGAATCTCTGAAAACCTTGTCATTGCTGTGAAAAGGACAAGATTTGCCAAATGGATTTGGTTGTAGAACAGATCTTTTAACACTGAACTTTTCGATCGAAATCACACAAAAATCCCTTCGAAATTTCAAGGGATTGCAAAAATCTTTTTTAGAATGGCCTTTCTATGACGTTGCGAACGAAGCGTTGTCCTTTTGCAATTTCTGCAATGGTTTTGCACAGTCTTGCCCCGGCAGTCCTTCAATAATTACACCGTATTAAAAGTTTCTTAATTTCACATGAAAATGTTAGCTTTTTGTTCTAAGAAGCTCTTACTTTGGTTCTTATCTTTGGTGCATGTAGGTTTTCTGCCATTGTCACGTATCTATTTTTCTTGACAAACAGCATAAGTTTCAGAAGAGAGTTCTTTTGGGCTCAAAATATAAAATCATGATGGATCACAGCAATGCTCCCATGATTTACTCCGATTTGGCTTATAAGAGGGGGGGTGACAGGGGGAGTCTTTGGTACCGGTACCAACTCAAAAGGTACCAGGTTCCACCCAAATTGAAGGTATTGGTATCACCGATTTTGAGGGAAGAAGCTAATAACTGATAATTAATATAGTACAGTTAATCATGAATATGACGAATTCTGAAAGGAGGTATACGTCAGTTCCTCTTGAGACCAATGGAAAAGACCAAACCACTCCTGACCACCTCACGGTGGCATCTGTGTCACTGTCTGCATTGTTAAAGGCTAGAACTGTTGTAGGAATTCCAAAAACATCCATGGACGAATTTTTTATTGGTACCGACTGACATAAGCTTGGTACCGGTACCCCTACCGTTGGTACCAGGTTCCACCACATTTGCATAATGTTGTACCAGGTACCACCCCTCTGGTACTATGGTACCACTACCCTGTCACCCCCCTCTTATAAATATTTCTTAGCACTTCTCTGACATAGTACAGGAGTCTCATAAATTTTTGGCTGTCATAGTACTAGTTTCTTATAAACCAGCTTCTTATAAAAGAAAAACGTGCATTTTCTAATTTTCTTTAGATAGCATTTGCTAAAATGGCAATTCTTGTAACAGCATAGACATCAAATTTTGATTGGCTGAGATATCGACGGCATCAATGGCCAATAAAATTGGATGAAACCAATCAAAAGCAACATTATTTCCCACGTATATACTTCCAACCCCAAAATGGGCCAGAAAATTGGGCAGTTCTAAACACGGTTCTAAAATCTTACTTTTGAGATATCGTTATCAATCAGATATTCAAAGCTATTTTCAGAATATTTCTTGAAGGAATATGCCTAAATTATCAAGAAGATTCATGCCGCTCCTGAGCCATGCAAAGCCTGCTTTTACAAAATGTCGTTTTATTCCGATATTCCCAGTTCCATAAACTTATGTTCTCTTGCAGATGCAGTGGCGTAACGCAGTTTAGAGCACCTTAGTTAAAAAACTAAGGGCCCCCAACTAAAAGGGGCCAAGCAAAAGATTTTCTTTGATATCTATTTTCAAATAAGTTTCCTAGATGTTGTGATCGATAGAAAACTTTTACACAACGATCAAAGTGGCACGGTAAACATGGGATCGAGATTCGTCTTTTGAGCAGTGATGTTTTCTCAAAAAGTTGGAATGGATTCGCGAGATGCGTTTTCAGCCAAAGTGTAGGGCGTGTCCTCAAATTTTCCTGGTGGCTTTTGCCCCTAGACTCCCTTATTTTTCTGCGGAACATATTTACCTCAAGTTTACACTGCACATGGTAGTTATTTTGACGATTCTGTCATATCGTTTTACAAATGCTTTAGCAGAGGGGGGGGGCTCAGGTGGAAAAATCCCCAAGGGCCCCGACTGTCTCCATTGCGCGACTGTGCAGATGGTTAGGGGGAAGCCTTGAAAACATTGACTTCGCTATACCATTTTCTATAACTATTTTGGTAATTTGAGTGTTTGGGGAAAGTAAATCGCAATACAAATTTTTTGCCATCGTTCTTAAAGAACCATCGTCATCCAGGGTCCTTTGAAGGAATGCTGCAATTTGGAACCATCTAAGGATCAAATTTGGCCTAAGGAGAAAATATGAATTTACACTGCAGTTGTTGTATTAAGGCACAGGTCATGAGAGAAGGAAGAAAAATAACGCAATATTCAGGGAGGAGGGTATGAAAAAAGTATGAGTAAATCTTCATCATTTTAAAAGTAATTTCTCATCACTTTGAGGGGTGCTGAATGAAAAATATTTTGTGCAATGTTGAAGGGGGCACCAAATTCCACGAAAAACAGAAAGGGGCTACGAAAATTCTAACAAATATTTTTAAATGTCTTCCGCCCCCTCCCCAGCAAGAATCAATGAACCGTCCCCAATAGAAAATTTTTACTTCATTTGAGCCATTCTATCAGTTTCTGGCCCCAACATTGATTGTGGCTGTGTAGTTGGTGATCGACGTGAATAAATAGGAAAAGAAAGGGCAAAAGATCTGCATACACAATTGTTTTGCAACTTAAGTTCACTTCCCAATTGGTTAGCTGCAACTTGCAAGTGCATTTGTAGGACCCGCTGTTTTGTCTGCAAGTACGACAGGAGCAACCGCCGGAGACTGGCATTAGTCAATGAAGAATGCTCAGGCAAGAATGAAGGTAAGACCAGAAAGGACGAGCGCCTGGTGGAGGAATTTCGTCAGAATTTGACTTGCTCGTTAGGAAGGGGTAATTATTAATCCTAGGTACTAGGGCGGAGGATAAATTCACACAATTTGAGAAAACGTCATACCCCATCTTGAACAAAGAAAAAATTTTCGTACCCCATCATCTTTCAGCAAAATGGCTTAGTACCCCATCCAAAAGTCTTTTTACATATAAGTTTGATATATGGACTGATAGCAAGTTGTCCCAGGCGATTTTCATACTGATCAAGTGATTCATCATTTCCAGATGTCTGTATTTTTCTTTCAATCTTTTATCGATGACTTCATCCAAATTTTTTCACGCAAAATAGTTTTGCACCCCATGAAAATTACTCTTAAAATATTTGTAAACCCCACAAAGTAATGGGAAAAGGTTTCATACCCCTGCCAAAAATCCTCCGCCCTGGTATCCAGGATTCAAAATGACCGCTCCCTAGTTGCGCATGTCACAGCATAAAAATGCATTCAGATCAGGTACCGTGTAAATAGACTACAATCTTGGTCAAAATTCTTGGGACAAGTCACAATGTTGCACTTCTTCAGTCTTTGATTCAGTGCCCCCCGCTCCCCCCGTTTCAATGTTGGTTGAATCAAACGCCATTCGACCATCCCAACATTGAATTAGGGGGGGGAAGGGGTATGAGAAGGTTCTAAACTTATGTTTTCACCTCGATGTTTTAGGAAACATGACGAAAACACAGAAATTTGCTAGTGTCCCAATTTTTTTTTACCAGGATTGTAGCTCCACTAGCTCCTCTGTTTCACAGTTGTTGTTGTTGTTGTTGTTGATGGTATTAGCGACAAATCAGCTCTAAAGAGCATACAGAGATTGTGGAGCCAATCTAGACTTATGTCTCTTCGTCCCTTGTTTCCCTGCGTTCCTTGATTTGCTGATATCACTTGGTCAATAGGGACTCATGATATTACGCTTATATAATGGGCCCACTTTTTCAAAATGGCCTAAACAGGTGGGAGTTCTCGTACACTCAACAAAATCGCTTCAAAATCTGGTTTAAAGAGCTCGAACATTGAAAAGGAAACTTTTGGTACAAAGAATGATGTTGTCTTGACGTACAAAACGCAAAATGCATACCTTTCAGATTAGCAAAATAGATCCATCGAAGCTGCGAGAACTCCAGGCTTCCTCAACCGTTCTTTAAGAGCAACAACAACAACATTCTGAATAGCGGTCCCTGATTGGTTAAAAACTGAATTCTAGCAATTTGATTGGTGAATACGGAACCACCCTACGCGGGCCTAAAGTGGGCCCACTATTTCAGAGTAATGTTATTAGTCCCTCTTGACCAAGGAACGCAGGGAAACAAGGGACGAAAAGGCATCAGTCTAGAGCCATTCTACCGTGTAAACGGAAAGGCAAAGCGAATAACTACTTGTCCGGTACCATGTAAACGTAGTTTATCTCCACAAAAACTTATACGGACAAAAACTTGTCCGGCACCATGTAAACGGGGTCTAAGTGCATGTTCGCAATCAACCGCGTCTTCCAGCACGAAACACTGCACTCCTACAGTGATAGTAAATAGTTGTATCTGTTTGTGTGTGTTACCTGGAATTGATGACGCGATTTGTTTACTATAAGATGCATGAACATACCCATGCGAACGGGAAGATGACAAACCAAGGCATATGGCAATATTTACATTAAAGATCCCCCATAAGAGCCGGCACAGCTAAGGTGGACTGCCGGCGAAGGCATTACTTTACTACAAACACAAAGTATCGCACTTATAAATGAAGTTTAAATTTGACACCAGTCTTTTCAGCGTACGCAGAAGTATACTTTATCGTTCTCTTTCAAAGAAATGGCGCCAGGGAAGAAATGCTGGGGGGACAAAAACTGTCAGAGTGCCGACGGCGAGCGAAGCGAGCAAAATTTCTACGGGCCACACCTTTCAGATTGGGTTAAAATGCGACTACACTCTCTAAAAGCATAACAAGCAAGTTACGAGAGTGCTGACAGTGCACAGAAATTTTCAAAAATTCAAGTGCCGACGGGGGGGCTCAGTGAATTTTTGGGGGCCTCCTGCCCCCCCCCCCAAGCACCCCCGGTCACGCCATCCTTGTCTCTTTGCCGCTACTCTGCACCTCTACTTTCCACGACGCAAGCTTAAGACGATTGAGTACAATCTGTAAGCAAATTTGGCAAACTTGCCAGCTGTCTTTTCTGGAAGCATAATTCTTCTATCGAATCACTTCATAAAAGGTTTTGAAAAGTTTAAATGTATTAAATGAAATGAAATAACTCATATTTCGACAAAGAAACTTCAAATTTCCACGTTTGGAAGAGTGATTCTGTATAGCAGCTGAATGAGTTTTAGGAGGCCAAAAGCGCGGGAAGATACTTAGCTGAACTTGAAATGAAAGCGGTAGTCTGAAAACAGTTTGGTGGTGTTTCCGTTTCGATACCCCCTACGAGCCCCAGAGAGAAGGCTTCTTTCAACATGTCAGTCAGGTGGCTTGAAACAAGGGGAAAATCACGTTTGCGATTTAAAATCACAAGATTTTTTCAGTGATTTTTCTTGTGATTTTTAATGAGCGTTAGTAACTATTTTGTATGACTTTGCAGTAATTTTTGATTTCGTGATTTTTTTGATTTTCGTATGTGATCTCCTTGTGATTTTGTGATTTTTGTTTTTGATTTTGTATTGTGATTTCAAGAAAGGTGTACGAAGAAAAAAATCAGTGATTCCCCCTCGGCTTGAAACTGTACTTAAGAAAAGAAAATGTTCCGCCTATAATTTCGCTGCTCTACCTTTAGTCAAAGTGCAAGTAGTTTAAGTCAATAAAAGTAGTCGAAATTAGCCTGATAACCAGCCGTTTCTGGCCAAGTCGAAATATTGCCCCAACTAAAATGCCAGAATATACCATTGCACAAAAGATGCAGGAGAGGGACTTTTTACTTGAATACACTGCGTTCTTTAACTGAATTCCTATAAAATCGTTGACAATTCATAATTCGAATGCAATGCGTCTTGGTAAAAAATTCTCCGCCGTCATCTGTAGCGCAATCGTCTTTTAAAATACACATCTTCAGTCATTGGGTTAAGCAATATTTTCTTACTTCGGATCAGTTCAAGGAATACTTTGAATGAGTTCAAGGAATGCAAACAATTGTTTTTCACAAACAGTCTTCTTTATCCTTCGCGAAATTTTGATGAAAAACCAGCCCATACCCCCGTACAAAGCGAAATTTCCTTGCATAAAGATAATTTTTTGGAACCTTTCCAGGCAGCCTATGCCGATGCCTATGCTTAGAAATCCAAAGGAAATAACAAGAAGCTCGAGAAAACTTGCGATCGAAAATCGGCAAAAAGAAGACTGTACATTTAGTACCCCCCATTGGCCTATATAAACATAACAAGTAGCACGAAATAAGAAACGAAAAACGACTGATGGTGAAAGTCGAAAAAATAAAATATTAATTAGTTCTATTGCAGTAAAATGTCAATTTCGCTTCCGTTAAATAAATATCTCAGCATGACATTTTTCAGACTACCGACACTGAAAATGCTTGACGCAAATCCATGACGCATTATGACGAATAATGTTCGAGAAAATGAAAATTCTCCTCTCGAAGGTCTTCCTGATCTTCAGTCAACTGGCGCTTGTGTATTTGTTTTTATTTTGTTATCTCTCAATGGCATTTGAGTATTCTCGAAATGACTTTACCATTTTCATTTTAAAAACTACTCATAACATGAGTGATGGGACCCAGTGTGTAGCAGTTTAAACTTATATCAGTAGCGAGCCACCTTAACTTATTGTTTTTTTTTTCGTGTCTTGAACTTGCTTTTATTTCGCACACAACCACCTTCCAATGTTTCGCAATTTTGAAATTTTCAGTAGTAAGCCACCTTAAGTGAAGATCCATCTTAACTCGTAAAGCTCTTACCTGAAAATTTCAAAATTACGAAACATTGAACGGTGGTTGTATACGAAGTAAAAACAAGTTCAAGACACAAAAAAGAACCATAAGTTAAGGTGGCTCGCTACTGATATAAATTTAAATTGCTACACACTGGGTGTCCTATCGCTCATGCTCATAATAGACAACAGACATTTTATTTGTTCTGAAAAGAATCTGAATCGAACGATATTTGTATACATTTTGTAGAATTTTCGAATGTGCACAATAATAATAGAAGCTCTAACGCAACTCAGTCGAGCCTTATGTATAAAAATGTATGAAAGTATTACTCAACCCAGACTCTTGTAGAATAATTGAAAGGTGATTGCGCTATAGATGGTGTCTGGGAATTTTTGACCATAATCCTTTGGATATGGACGAATCTTCATTGAGTTGATTGGCTGATTGATCATGAAATTTTTTTATTCATTACAGCATCAACCTGATATCTAATGTTAGACATTCTCCAGTACAGGACTTGCCATTTCCCGCGTGTTTTTGAAAAGGTTTCCTGTGGAGGAGCGAAACTGCAAAACAAGATGGCTGCCTCGAGCTTGCTGTGGTGTTAATTGTGTTGGCTTGGAAAATGCATTTCAGAAAATAACTGCGCAATAGGAAACGACAAATAAACCACAAGTAAGTT
Organism: Aurelia sp. 3 sensu Dawson et al. (2005); assembly: GCA_964020215.1. Taxonomy (NCBI): domain Eukaryota; kingdom Metazoa; phylum Cnidaria; class Scyphozoa; order Semaeostomeae; family Ulmaridae; genus Aurelia; species Aurelia sp. 3 sensu Dawson et al. (2005). Next base: position 15,796,581 of record OZ026585.1, read on the forward strand.
GTCTTTATATCTTAACAGCAGAGTGAGTCAGTCTAAGCCCCTTTATATCTTAACAGCAGAGTGAGTCAGTTTAAGCCATATTGGTGGCTTAGGCCATACTCACCTTGCGTGTCCTTTTGCTCATGGTTTGCCAAAAAAAACTTCACCACTTTCATAGTTGTAAATATAATTTCAAGGGGGAGACAATCACATCTATTTCTTAGCTAAACACCAAGGCAACAAATTTTTCGAGAAACTCCCTTATTTCCATTCTTTTTGGGAAGATTTTTGTTGAAAAATTACAAATCTCTTAGTACCAAAGGCGAAAATTCCCACAGAGAGATCTTTAAGCATCCACAGGCATTTCACTGCCAAACACAGAAATCAAGCTAGGTTACTTGTGATCCAGTATGAAATCTGCAAATAAATTTCCTTAGTCGCTAGGAGAAGATTGCATACAGGCTTAGATAAAGACCTAATTCGAATACTCTGCAATCAAATATTTATCCATCCCAGTCTGATTTAACCTCAAAATGATTTGATAACATGATTTACATTTAAAATGAATAGACAAGCACAACAGGGATTCATATAAACAGGTACCCGTCCAAAATCTGTTGTCTTAACGAAAAATTCATTAGTAAACTTAAATTTAGTAAATACTCCAGGGGGTAGTACCACTGTACAATGCAACACACCCGTCTTTGCTTCAATTTTCACTTTGATGGAAAGGGGACGGAAATTTCAAATTTCAGCTTGTTTTTCACAAGCATGGCAACTAAACATACGGGAACCTGACGACAAGTAAACATTTGCTTCAGAAAATTATATTTTTGTTATTATAACAGGACTGAAGCAATAAACAGACTACATTCTCAGTTGTTACTAAGAGTTTCACGCTTTCTGGCGATCTTCAGACAACTTGAAGATCGCCAGAAAGCATGTGAGTAACAACTGAGAATGTAGTCTGTTTCATTGCTTCAGTCCTTTATAATTAGCTCTGCCTTCACGGCATTGAGCACTGTTTTAAACAGTAAAGACAGATACAACCCCTTTTGTGATATTTTTCCCTGTGGTATAGTCTTGTAATTTTGCGGCTGTAAATCTTTAGAAAATATAAAAACGCGAGTTAGAGTTACTGGACAGTTGTAAAAGTGCAAATAATGAATTAGCAAACAGGGCATCTATCATTTTAACAAACAAAGTGGTGGGGAAGCTCTGCAACGCAGTACAACTGCAGACATACACTTGGCGAGGTCTCACTTCAAAGCGAAAGAGACCAATCAGAAAACGGAAACATCTGATTTTTCTCGTTTGTTTTGAAGAATAAAACGAGGCTTAGGCAAGTCCAATAGAAATAGGAATATATCTATCTGATGATCTTGACAATACAGAGTTTTCAAAAGGCTACTGACGGGGTAAACAGTCTCTTGATGGGTTTGCGCAAGGCTGAAAGCTTGTACTTGCAAAGAGCGAAAACATCTACAGGGTGTCGCAAAAAAAATTGCGCCTCGTTTGTGTGGCTGCCGTGGAGGCACTGTAGATTCAATAATCTCGGTTTTTACACAGTTGCATAGGTCAGGCTTCAACTTCGAGTTTGAGACCTTGTATGAGTCAATCTGACAAATGGTTGCTGATTTATGGCAGAGAACAGGCAAAATAAATGGTTGCTTCAAAAACAGCACTTCTATTGTTTTCCAGCAATGCCAAAATAAAGTAAGGTTTCAAAGAAGTGGTTCTAGCATCGCATCAAAATGTTCACTACATGTTCTAAAAGGTACAAAGTGCTCTCTTATGAATAGACAACACTGCTAGCCCTTTAAAAGATTTAGGAAAAACTTTAATACGGTGCTAAAACACTTTCTTTGAAAAATTACTTTATTTTGACATTGCTGGAGAATAACAGAAGTGCTGTTTTTGAAGCAACCAATTATTTCGCCTTTTTTCTGTCATTAATCAGCAACCGCTTGTCAGATTGACCCAAACAAGATCTCAAACTTTAAGCTGAAGCCAGACCTATGCAACTGCGTAAAGACTGAGATTATTGAACATATATCTCCTCCACAGTAGCTACACAAACGAGGCACAATTTTTTTTTGGGACGCCCTTTAAAATATCCCACTCAAATCGAAGTTGCGCGCACGCCATGAACAATGGATAGCGAAAGAAATAATACCGTTCCACATGGACATCTCCAGTTTTTTTAGACTACGTTCACACGATGCCGGCACATTTTGAAAACGGTAACAAATGTGACGGCTAGGCCTCCCGTTCAGACGAAAACGGCGCATTTTGAAAACCGTACATTTTGAAAACGGAACTCTAACCGTCACATTTTGGAAACTGCGCCGTGTGAACACTTGAAAATGATGAAAACAGAACATTTTGGGACGATCTTGGAACGAGACTGATCGATTCCTGGGTGCAGGAACACTTCTTTAGCATCAAAGTCTTGCAACGAGGTTTTGCCGTCTAGGTTCCTACCGTTTTCAAATTGTTCCGGTATCGTGTGAACGCTAGCTAAAATTTTGCAGCCGTCACATTCTTCACCGTTTTCAAAATGTGCCGGCATCGCGTGAACGCAGTCTTAGTATTACTGAAATCGAAGATGCTTGCCTGTGTTCGAACGAACAGAAGCCCAGGCGGGGGGGGGGGGGGGGGGGCTCTTGCTGTAAAGACTGATTATGATGAGTTATATTTCCCAGGCATCTCCTTATCAAAACGAGACCTATACTAGATCGAGACCGCTGACACTGATATTATGGCACTTTTCTTTGACTAATTTAAAACGTTCGGCAGCCTATCAACAGCGATACCTACAACTACATAAATCAGGTGAATCTCGGTAGATATAGTTCCAAATGTTTGAAGGCATGCAGCTTGAGGTGAGTAGCTACCTTAAAAACAACAGAATATAGCGCTTCACATCGACTGCGATGGCCAGTCTTGGTTTAGACTTATGACGATGAGTCTCTTGTTTCCCTGTGCTCTTTGACTTGATGATGGCGCTTCGGTCAATAGAGACTCATAGTATTACTATGAAAAACCTGGCCCTACTTAGGCCCAAACCGAGTGATTTCTTCAGCACCAATCAGACTGCGAGATTTGTGAATTACTATTGTTAACGTGTAAATGTGATAGAATTTTCGATTCGATTGAAGAATTGAAAACACTCCCATGGGATAGAGATTCGAAGCCGTGATTCTTTCCTAATTCCATTGATGATTGAAGAAAATAGGGCCAAGTTGTTTACTGTTTCATGATGAGTCCCTCTTGAGCAAGGTTTACCGCAGGGATACAAGGGACTCATCGTCATCAGTCTAGTCTTGGTTGTTGTTGCAATTATGATCAGCCTTGGTTGCTGCTGCAATCTCAATTCATTTAAATAAGCTCTTATTCAATAAGCTCTTATCAAAAAAGGAGCCGCAATCAAGCAGAAGATACTGCGCAGAGTTTACAATGTATTGAATAAGCATTGGTAAAATTTATCATAGCTAAAATTGCGCCCAAATAAACCATTATTTTTCGATAGTTTTCCATCATCTACAACATAACAAAAATTATCAAATCTTCTATTCGACACATTATTGAGTTAACACCATGAGAAAACTGGTAGTTTGTCGTGAAAACTTTGCACAAAACTATGTGCCCTACCATCCTTAGACTCTGCACCTCTTCGCCTTTGCACATACACTGACGTCATTTGAACTAATTCCGCAGGAGATTTACCTTCTCTGATTGCTTGAGCCAAATTCAGAATCTGAAAAAGAGAGCAGCAAATTTAAGTCTGTGCTTGTTCCCAGATAGTACTCAAAGATATAAATACATTAAGCGTGAAACATCTGGTATCCAAAATAAAAGAAAAAAAGCTCAATTCCTGTACAGAAAACGAAGATGGAACAACTGGAAAAGGTCACAAAATTTAAATACCGGATGGGGTAAGAGTAATGCCTATTCTCATTTTTATGCAGGCTCTGGATTTCGATGCAACGAAATATCAAGTGCCGGGATCCAGCCTCAAACTGGCTGACTTTCACTATAGAAACATAGAAACAGAAGAAACGGGCAAGCCCAACTGTGACGCACGCGCAGTATCACATTTGGCGCCAAGGGTCTGGCCTGCGCACATTCCTTCTTTTGTAAAATTGAAGAACGAGAAAATGGCATGGCCTATTAACCAGACCCTGGTCTGCTAGGACCTAGGACCCTTGGACCATAGGACCAGGACCCATATTAACCAGACCATTAACGAATCCCAGCTCAATATAATATTTTCAGTTCTGAAATTCAGCTGAATCATAGAACCGCAACAAGCAAAACGATATACAATAGAAAAACTTGGCAAGGTCACAAAGGCCAGAACAGGGCAGATGATTTTGTTGGAATACACCATGAATACACGACAAGAAATTTCTTCACGCTATAAGTGCGCTTTGCAAAATGAACAAAGTGGTCAAGATTTTTGCTAATGCATTTCATTTCAAAAGTACCAAGAGCAAGCTCAATTGTAATACTTTCCACTGACTGCTGGAATTCTGTGTTGCGAATAGAGAAAGCTTAATTGAAGTCCCCAATATTGAAAACCTCAGGGGTGGTGCCGGAGATCTTTTGGAGCTTGGGCTAGATGCTTCCAAGGGAGGGCGCTATAGCCCCATTGGCCCTTCCCTGCCGACATCAATGGATTAACTTCGTGATCTCATCGGAAAGGAACAGACATGGATAAATAGGAGGGGTGAAAAATGCCAAAATACCAAATATTTTCTACTCAATGCCAGCACATGTGGCAAGCTAACCAAATATTACGTTGGGAACCAGAGCTTCGAAAATGTGGGAGACAAATAGTAGGAAAAAAATTGGAAGAAATCAAAATGTCAGATAATCAACAAATACAAGGAATCACATCGTAAGTCTACCAAATACATTACGTCATGCTATTTTCAACGAGCCAAAGAAATAGAAAATTGCAATTCCTTTTTTCACTTCATTCATTGGTACCAAGAGTATGACATCCCATGTCATGTGCTTTTCGTGACCATTCCCATATACCACTGAAGCACTATGGAGCCCCCTCTCTATTAAGCCCCCTTTCTAATAAGCCCCTCCCCTCTGAGCCGAGATTTTATATAAGCCCTCCTCCCTATTAATCTATTAAGCCCCCTTCTTATAACAAATTCCAGAAACTACCAACGACTTCCACATATTTTGCTAGACAAGCTTGCATGCTAGTTTTGATAGTGTTTGAGATGGAGAATGTGTCAAATTTATGTGTTTGACTCGTAAAATTGTGTGTTGAATCCGCAAAGTAAGGGGTAAAAGGACTGAAAAGCTATCATATCCTAATCCTTGTCATTTGATTTTGTGAATAAGTCCCCTCTCTAATAAACCCCCCCCGCCCACCTCTGAAGTTTCTGAAATCAAGTAAGCCTCCCAGGGGCTTAATAGAGCTTTTACGGTAGCGATAAATAGGAATTCCTACAAGGTCTGGTCAGTATGAGTCTTGGTCCTATGGTCCCAGGGTCCAAGGTCCTAGCAGACCAAGGTCTGGTTAATAGAAAATGCCCGAGAAAATATATTCTCGCTGTTTCAATTTCACACAAAAGAATGACGGCACGTGGCTGCTAATAGCCGGGCTGGCTCGGGGCTGGCTCGCTATGAAATCTCTCATATAAACCCAGGCTCTTGTTAGTGAGCCAGCTCGCTAACGGGCCGGTCCGCCTCATATAAATAGGCCCTAAGGCATTTTTGCATCGATCTGACAAGTGGTTGCTGATCTATGTAACAGGAAAGGCAAAAACTTGTGGCTGCTTCAACGTAAGTGATTACTCTCCAACTGAGTCAAAATGGTCAAAATCATGTAAACATTTCGAGTAAGCGCTCCTTTTGAAGTTTTTTGACATGAAAAAAGGTTAAGAATGGTGTTTCTTTTTTTTTAATAAAACACTTTCAACCTTTTTCAAATCTTGAAAAAGTTGAAAAACAACGCTGAAACCTTCTTTTGCACCGTTCACTTGATTTTGACATCCTTCGAGAACAAAGGAACTGCTGTTTTTGAAGCAACCACTTATTTTGTCTTCCTTGTGCCATAAATCAGTAGCCACTTGCCAGAATGACTCAAACAACCTCTCAAACTCTAAATTCGAGTTCACCCTATGCAAATGAATAAAAAACGGGAATATAGAAGCTGTACTTCCTTCACAACAACTATGCAAACTGGGCATTGCTTTTAAGGTGATCGGAAGAACAAGGGCAGATTTTGTAATACAATAACATCAGTCGCTTTGGTTCACACCTCAATTCAAAGCGATTAGCGAATGCAGACAAAAGAAATTCCCTCAAGCAGAAATTGAAAACAAACGAAGCCGCAAAGTTGCCCTGAAACCTGTACGGCGAACTCTCGTTTGGTGCGGGCGAAGGGAGGTTTTTAAGAGAAGGCATGTGCTTATAACGAAAGAAGATTGGTAAATCTAAAGTTCTGTCTCGCGGATTTTGTTTCTTTGATTCAGGAGCTGAGGAGTGACTGTATACATCTGAGCAATAAATATGCAAAAATTGTAATGCCCTCTGCTCGGTTTTTGAATCAAACAAGCAAAATCCGCGAGACAGAACTTTAGATTTACCCTTCTTCTTTTGCTATAAGCACATACGTTCTCTTAAAAATCTCCCTTCGCCCGCACCAAACGATAGTTCGCCGTACTGGTTTCAGGGCAACTTTGCGGCTTCGTTTGTTTTCAATTTCTATTTGAGAGAATTTCTTTTGTCTGCATTGGTTAATCGCTTTGAATTGAGGTGTGAACCAAAGCGACTGATGCTATTGTATTACAAAATCTGCCCTTGTTGATCGGAAGTGAAAATCTTTCTCGATGCAAATTATTAGCACTGTTGACTGGTGAAAACTTTTGAATTTTTTGATGTCTTGTTTAATAGACCTTTTAGCTATTCTACAAAAGAGCCTGGATCGAGCGAAATTTTTCATACAATTTTAAACACGAGGCTCGACTGAGTGCCATTACAGCTTCGATCGCAATTGTGCACACGAAAATTCTACAAATTGCAATGAAATATCGTTCGATCCACATTCATTTTCAGAATAGCTAAAAGGTCTATTCTCGAGTTATGCATTAATTTGCATGACTTGCTGATGACGTCATTTTGTTTGCAAAAAAAAAGAAAGTATACAAGGTTGACTATGAATCTTTGGTAATCTAAGAACTCCTCTTTAACTGAAATGCTTATCAACGCATTATATTTAGTTACGAGGCAATTTTTATCAAATTTTCTCAGCTCCACTGAAACGCTTCCTACAACCCTAACCTCTATGAGATCAAATACAGCTATATTTCCGTACTAGCCATAACTTTAGTTAGTGAGTGCCACGTTTTGAGAAGTGAAAAGAAACTGCACCGTCATGGAATAGAACGAAAACAGATGGTAGGCATTTTATTTCTGGTTATTTTGACATTACAAGGTACCTTCCCCCTCTCCCCTTACCCGTCTCGCGACCGCTCATTTTTGTTGTCTGTCCACTCATATCTCAAGACAATAATGAAATCCGACGATAATCCCTTGCAAAATCTCAACGCAGTGACCAATGTCAGTCAGGAAAAAATTCTAAAATGACTGAACATGTTAGCTATTGGATCATATATTGCAAAATACCATTGCTTATTCACTTAGGGAGCAGTAGCCCATCGGACCTCTGTTTTGTTTTTTTCTTTTTCAGTTTGTTTTGAGTGGGCTTGTCAGGATTTCTAGCTACTGAAAGCTTATTTAGGCCCACTGTGCAGGCCGAATCCAGGCATGGGACCCCTAGTTTAACGTCCCTTCCCAAGGATGACGAGGTGAGTTGTGAGGTCAGGCCTCTGAGGTTACCCATCCGGAGTTTGACCTCACTCGACCGAGCTTAACTTCAGTTACCTGACGAGAACCGTTTAAGCCACTCGGCCACTCACCCCGTATTGCACTCATGCTTCTTCGCAGATGTATTCAGTACCGCTCTTTTATTTCTAGAGACCCCTTACCGCTTTGGAAATTATGCAAAACTTGGTCAGAAAACTAAAGAAGAAAAAAAGGGACTCTTACCTGTCCTCGCATAACTGACATTTGCTTTTCGAAGAGGTTTCTGTCGAATCCTTTGTCTTCCTGAATAGAGAAAGGAGTACTCATGTTAATGGAGTAAAGCAAAAATCCACTAGGCACAGGTACGAAAAGCTATTTTTTACCGTCTGAACTGATTGAATGCCTCAAAAAACGGCCAAGACAGAATACCAGTACGCGAAGTGTGTCTCAAACTCTTTTTGTGTCCTCTGGTCCGTCTTTTGTAGCCAAATACAACCGAGAGAGGGCAGAAAACTTAGCTGCCAATTATTGACAACGTATAGCTTAGTTTTAACAGGTGGAGAAAATTGAAAATTCCCAGACACATAGTATAGCTTAGACACATAGACACATAGCGTATAGCTTAGTTTTAGAGGGATGAGAAATTTGAAAATTCCCAGACACACTTTGGGAGCTTAGGATCTGCACTATCTTTGGGAGCTTAGGATCTGCACTATATGATGATATAAGTCAGATTTCGTTACCTCGAACTCACGGGTACAAAATAGCTTTTGTACGTGGTACACTCTCTTAAGCAATACATTTTCCTAGATAACATCGTTCCTTATTTGCCAATTATTTTGATTTAGTTAGAATCTACACATTCTTGTGCATCGAATGGTGTATAGCTAAACTAGATTCCGTTATTAATTTGGCTTTTAGGGAGAGAAAACCAACTCTTTGGTACGTGCAAGGCATGCTCGTTGGAAGCAGATCCTCTACGTAGACTTATGCCATTTCGTCCGTTGTTTCCTTGCGTTCTTTGATTTGCTGATATCACTTCGTCAAAAGGGACTCATGATCTTACTCTTACAAAGTGGGCCCACTTTTCAAAATGGCCTAAACAAGCGGGAGTTCTTGTACACTCAACAAAATCGATTCAAAGTCTATAAAATTTAAAGAGCTTGAGCATTGAAATGGAATTTTCTAGTGCAAAGAATGATGTTGTCTTGAACTCAGATCGCAAAAAGCATATCTTTCAGGGAGCAATCTTCCTTTGTAGAAACAAATAGATCCATCCTAGCTGCGAGAACTCCAAGCTTCATTCGAGGCTTCATCGACAATTTTTGTATGCAACAATAACAACTGTCTGAATATCGCATCCTGATTGGTCAAAACTAAATCCTAGCAATTGGATTGGTGAATACGGAATCACTCCACGCAGCCCTAGATTGGGCCTACTTTTTAAGAGTAACATCATGAGTCCCTGTTGACCAAGTGATATCAGCAAATAAAAAAAATTAGGGAAACAAGGGGCGAAAAGGCATAAGTCTATCCTTTACGCACAGCAAGCTAAACCTGCTAGTTTTGACGATGAATCTTGACGTTTGTTTGACGAAATCTTGACTGCTACTTTGACGACTCACTCCCCTGAATGAGCTAACGTAATTTAATATGGGCTACCATAAAGTAAATTTTACAGACAAAGTAAGCCTAAGCATTGTAATAACTTGAAACCTAAAGACGCTTAGTGATATCATGGTGACATTGCATTGACTACAGAGTGTCTCAAAAAATTGTGCTCCGTTTGTATGGCTACTGTGGAGGAGCTGTTGATTCAATTTTTTTCCGCTTTTACGCAGTTGCATAGGTCAAGCCTCAACTTAGAGCTTGAGACCGTGTTTGAGTCAATCTGACCCGTGGTTGGTGATTTATGGCAGAGAAATGGCAAAATTAGTGAAGTGAGAAAAGTCAGTTTTCAAAGAAAGGATTCTGGCAACGTAAAAATTTTCACTACATTTCTTAAAGGTAGAACGTGCTCTCTCATGAACAGACAACACTGCCAACCTTGTACAAGATTTAGCAAAACCCTTAATGCGACGCTAGCACCCTTCTTTAAAAACTTAGTTTATTTGAGATTGCTAGAGAACGAAAGAAGTGCTGTTTTTGAAGCAACCACTTCTTTTGCCTTTTCTTTGCCTTAAATCAGCAACTGCTTGGCAGATTGACTCAAGCAAGGTCTCAAACTCTAAGTTGATGCCTGGCCTATGCAACTGTGTAAAAACCGAGATAATTGAATGTACAGCTCCTCCACAACAACCAGACAAACGGGGCACAATTTTTTGAGACATGTTGTAGATAAATTTCGTCCATAGGGTCTCAAGATCAACGTGTCCTCTTGGATGCATTATGCTGTAGAGCATTGGTCGGCAGTCTAGAATTCCTGCGTCTAGACGAGGCTATGATGTAAGTCACAGAGGAAAACGAGACTGCATACAGGCTACAATTTCTTCTAAATCGCAGCATTGTTTTTATGAATGTTTTTTGAGTATTAACTTTCAACGACAAACAGGCAATTGACCGTCGCACTGATATACACAAAACGATGAAAGGACATTCCGAGCGGTTTCAATAAAACTGTAATGTGCCTGGAAATGCCGACCTACGTTTAGTTCTTTGTAACTTGACTTAACGCAACCGCAAAAACATCTTTGCGCCAGAAACGAGGTCAACTCAACGAGTTTTATCATTACGATTTTGATGAGACCCTGATGAGACTCAGTCTAGGGCATGACATAGCTTACAATACACCGCGACAGTTTATAAAATTGGATTGGGTCACGGCCTAAATTAGATTAAAGTCAACGTAAGCCTGGAGATTTCACATTTTAATGGCAAGTGTATCTTAATATGCAAACGGATTGTGAAGAAAAAACACAGTTACATGGCAACAGTATCGTGGAATATTGTCCTGTTGCCAAAACAAAGCAAGAAACAGTCCAAATAGAAGCCAAATACGAATGGTTCTACTGTTGCAAAAACAGAGTCTTGCATTCGTTGAGATTCACAACACTCATACTCTCTATGAGAAACTAATCATAAGAAATTGTAAGCTAAATTTTTCAGAAGTTTAAAGATCGGGGCAATTGGCCCCCTTCAAGATGAAAATTCAGCTTTGCGCCCCTTTTCGACGAGAAGGGCGGCCATCATCCTGATCGTAAAGCACTCTTTTCAACTGCGTCGATCTGAATGTTAGGGAAAGATGTATTGCACTCACTGCGCTCGATTACCGAATTTCTTTATAATCACTGTTGATTCCATAACAGAATGCATTGCATCTTGGTCAAATGTCCCCCGACGGACGCTTCTCCGTAATCATCTATCAAGAGACGAAACCTTAGCGTGTCTTAGAATCTACCCCTGAATAAGGATAACTGGCTTTAAAGAGGCTGTATAACGTAAACTTCCAAAAACCAGTACTTTCTCTCTTCATGTCAAGAAGCGACTACACTGCAACTTAATAATTATTAAAAATTAGCTTGTTCAATCACGTTTCCCATTTTCCTCGGGGGGGGGGGGGGTACCTCAATACTGTTTGTGGTACGGGGACGTGCCATTTTTAGGGGTACTTTTTTCAAACCATTACGGAATTATGGGTATCATTTTCACAATTTTTTGACATTGCACGGAATTATGGGTGTCCTTTTCAGAGGATTTTTCATAATTTCCGGGATTTGTGGAATTATGACCTAAAAATCCACCAGAATTTACGGAATTATGGGTACCAATTTTTCGGGCAAAATGGCACGTCCCCGTCACATAATAGGCTGAGTTACCCCCCCCCCCCCCCCCGAGCCATTTTCACTCAATGAACGATTTTGTAGCCTGCGCGCAGACTTCAGGTTCACTAGGGAGGAGAGGAAAAACAGAAATGAGAGGACTTTCTTTCCTCTCCTCCCTAGTGGCTTTAAAGTCTGCGCGAAGGTACAATCTTGGAGAGACAGCTGGATTCCGACTGGCAGGCTTCAGACGTGTTTAACCTGATCACACAAAAGCCTATACTGTAGGCTGACGAAGTTCTACGACGCGCAACCGTTGCTTACGAAAATCTTGTACAATACAATCCTTTCAAAATGTAAGAAACTTTGCAAGGTAGAACTTCAACTTTCCCAGGTCATGCAAAACTTCCAGAATTATACAGTATTACTGTAACAAATGTTTCGAAACTGTTTTGAGTGTAGTTCCTTGTAAACATTTGCATTAAGATCTAAAAATATTAGCATTTTCAAAGCCTTAAATCAAATGAATTAAAATCAATTAATACTACCTTTAGAGCATTAAAACTTTAAAAAACAGAAGACAAACTGTTTGAATGACCTAAAATGTTGGAAACTAGCTGCCAACCAGCCCTGTGCAGGAACTAACTGTTCAGAGGGGCAGGCTTCAGCCACTTCAGCCGAAGAGAAGGCAACAAAGTAAAGCAGTAATATCGAGGTAACAAACTTTAATTTCTAAGCTACAAACACGGTGCATTATTGCCAATGATATTTCACAACCGTTTTCAAATTGTGTACATTCTATCTCGCCTCAGGAAACAAAACAATCCTTTTTTGCGACTGTGTCACAACTGTGCAGCACAACTAAAAACCACGAAGCTGCTAGAAGAAGAAGAAGAAGAAGAAGAAGAAGAAGAAGAAGAAGAAGAAGAAGAAGAAGAAGAAGAAGAAGAAGAAGAAGAAGGAGAAGGAGAAGGAGAAGAAGAAGAAGAAGGAGAAGAAGAAGAAGAAGAAGAAGAAGAAGAAGAAGAAGAAGAAGAAGAAGAAGAAGATGATGATGATGAAGAAGAAGCAGAAGAAGAAGAAGAAGAAGAAGAAGAAGAAGAAGAAGAAGAAGAAGAAGAAGAAGAAGAAGAAGAAGAAGAAGAAGAAGAAGAAGATGATGATGATGATAATGATAATGATGATGATGATGATGATGATGATGATGATAATGATGATGATGATATAAAATTCATTTCTAGCCTAGGTACTGCTTTAGTTGTTTCATTCGGCGCGCAAAGGACCATAGTTACCATTGGGTCTTTAAGATAGATGATTGAATATTCGTAGAGACTGATGGGCACCCAAACTACGACTCATGTCCTCACACTTCCAGAAACGGACATGGCCTAAATCACCTTCAGTTTTTTCTCAAAACCACCCACCCTAAAAACGCCGAAAAAGCAGTCATCCAGGAGTGCTATACTATAAAATAAGCTATCAGCACTTAGGATGGATGTTTCTTCGAGCTGTTTCAGCAAAAGACTCCTACCTGCACACCATATTTTGTTTATTTGGGGACGCAAAACATCTCCTAGATTCGTTCGGTACTTCGAGATTTTGATCGTTGCGGCCGTTCAATTAAACGCGCTTTTGTTGGGGGCCTATTATAGGGGGTCCAAGAGCCGCGAAACCGTGCAAAACTCAGCTTAAAGCCGAAGTTCGCAATGAAATAAAGCGCAAAGCCTTTGTTTGCCTTTGGCAGGAAGTTTAGCCTTTGTTAAAGAAAAATATGCCAATCCGATCACGTTATTCGTCATCTTCCATTCTGATTGGTTGGGGAACAGATCCATGCCCAAAAGAAATGTTTGTCCGCCTTGAGAACAGTTGCGAAATAAGGGCCTCACTGCAAGCGACGACAACAAATAAATTCAATTCAATATGATGAGCGTAAGTTGAAGGTCCTTGTGGAGTGAGGCTATCTTTGTTGGGGAGACGAGATAGACTTTGTCCGAGGAACCGTATGCGTCCCCCCGTGCAGTGGGTTACAGCTCATGCGCAGTAGCGTTTTGGAGTTGGAGCTCTGAGCACTTCAAACAGAAAACGCTATCTGCGAATGAACTTTCACCCACTGCACGGGGGGGGGGCACATGAATTTCCTCGGATAAAGCCTATCTCGTCTCACAAACAAATCTTCAAGACTCATGTAATCCGTTATCAAGAAGTAAACTAAATGCAATCCATGTAAGCCTCAGTTAAATTGTCCCTATAAGTGTTCTCTAGCCACAGCGTTAAGAGCTGATTATTACTGAGGCCTAATCCATTGTTACTTGACCTAAAAGCAATCCTAACAAATTCTTGTGCAAAACCAATATACTTCTTCCTTGAGTCCAGGGTATTAGGTTTGTATTGTTATTCACTGGCTTTACGTTACGGTCGCTCAAAGTATTGAGTTGCTTTTCAAGGATACAGTTGCAGAAAGAGCTGGGCAGACTACAGGGTTTAGGAAACTCCAGATTAAAATATAGATTTACCTTTAATACATGTAGATACACACATTCTTTTATAAAAAACTGCTTATAAGGACTCAGATGTATCTAATTAATGATGGAATCGAGGATACTGAACACTTCTTGCTGCAATGCCATGCATGTGATGATCAGAGGCGTGATCTCCAAAGGCACCGTTAACGAAGTATTCCAACTACCGGATGAGCCAGAAAAAAGTTCCCACTTTTGAAAATTCATAACAGCGAGAGTATTTCACAGATCTGAATGATTCAATTCTAGTTGAAAGCCAAAATGTTGAAGTATTTTTGTGATTTTTCTCCTTGTCTCACGAACACTACAAATGTGGGTAAATTCAACTTTACAAAAATTTCATGGTTGCAAAATGACTGAAAAATGGCCTAAAACATCGATCAAAGTATAAATCGCAAGTCTATTTTCAAGTTCAGAGTGTCCTATAGCCATTAGTGAGTACACGAGTACCCTCAGATACCACACTCTTTGAGAGAGTCTGGTACCTAGGGCAGTAAAAAAGCTGGCTCTAGAGGATACACTTTCGCAGAGCTAAGGTCGTGCCACTGCCACACCAAAAAGCCTAACGCAATACGACTTTCGCTTGTAAGACACCTGATACTATTTGTACAGCTGTGAAAACTCATTCGCGAAATATTGACACCAAAACTGGAACTATTGAGAAACTTGTAATTTTTTCCAAATGTAAACGTTTACAGTAGTGTTGGCAAGAAATGGCCTGTGTGTTGTGAAAACCATAATATAACGGTTGCATTGTATATGAACAAAATTTGCTTGTGATCAACTCCAGATTCTAAAAAGCTGCTAGACGAATTCTATTGTGAGAAAAATGTATGAAATTCATTCCCAATTTTCCCACACAGTATTGAATCAATTTCTCTACCATTGCGTTCAAACGACGTCAGTACAGCGTGAAAACGATACAAAATTGTCAATCTATCAAAGTCCAACTTAGAAGCGAAAATTATTTTGGAAAAATCACTCATCATTTAGACCCAGGCATTAGGGAAAGCTGGTAGGTGACTTATATGGGAACGAAACTTCTAACTTTGATTCTGATCCATGATTTACTTGTCATTGAAATATCTCCTTACCAGCATATTTCTAATTTCTGAGTCTAAAAATGAGTGATTTTACCAAACACATCTTAGATAGCCTTTGACTGATAGATTAACATTTTGAATCAAACGGTACATTGTAAGTATTTTTTCTTGAGGTGCATTCCTGGCTCAATTTATATGTCTTATGAAAATGTATAAAAATATCACTCGATCCAGACTCTTTTGTATAGTAGCTAAAAGTCGACTGCGTCCTTCGGTACAAATTCGATAGCGTTCAGGGGCAGCATACTATGGAACAGTACACCTGATGTGATTAAAAACAGCAATACAGTCTCCGTTTTTGGCAAAAACATAAAAAAATGGACTGGGGAGGGTTGCAATTGTAATATTTGTAAATAGTGTTGCTGTAATTAGTTTAATTTAGTTGGTATTTATTAGTTTGTACGTTTTGCGCAAGCTACGTTGTTATCCAACTGTAAATAAAGTGATTATTATCATTATTATTGTTATTATGTGCAACAGTCGTGCTTGACTTATGACTTTTCGTCCCTTGTTTCCCTGCGTTCTTTGATTTGCTGATATCCCTTCGTTAGGGACTTGCCCCCTTTTCCAAAATGGCCTAAACTGGCGGGAGTTCTCGTATACTCGACAAAATCGCTTCAAAGTCTAGTCTAAAGACCTTGAACATTGGAAAGAAAACTTTTAGCACAAAGAATTATGTTTCTTTGACCTACAAATCGCAAAATGCATACCTGTCAGGCAATAATCTTCCTCTGCAGAAACGAACTAGATCCATCGCAGCTGCGAGAACTCCAGGCCTCATCAACCGGTTTTTGTTTGCAACAACAACAACAACAACAACAACAACAACAACAACAACAACAACAACAACAACTGTCTAAACAACGCCTTCTGATTGTTGGTTATAATTTAAATTCTAGCAGTTGGATTGGTGAATACGGAATCATTATACGTGGGCCTAAACTGGGCCCACTTTTTAAGAGTATTTTTATGCGTTCCTTTCAACCAAGTGATATCAGCAAATAAAGAACACAGGGAAAAAGGGACAAAAAGACATAAGTCTTCAGTCGTGCTAGATAAATTGGCTCGGCGCGACTCTTGCTAGACGTCTGAACCGGTCTCGTCAAATTTACCAAAATGTTGTTCAATGATAGCAGATCTTCTACCGCATTTAATCTGATCAGTCCAAAACAGCTTAGAAATCAAACCGGGTTAGAAGAACTTTTAATACTGTATTCACACTGAACAAATATAAGCCAATTACATCAAATCAGGTTAATAGCTGGACTAAATCAGGTTCAGAGCTCAGAGTCGGGGAATAAACTATACGAACTAAGGTACGTCATTATTTAAACAGATAAACCTGGCTAAATCCACCAGAAGTGAGCGTTGTCTGAGTTTACAATTAGTTGGAAAACGTTGAGCCATCGACAACAAATAAGGTTTCTTGCCCCCCCCCCTAGATGCAATGTTGATTGGAAATAAACGTGATTTTTCTGTTGGAAACCAACGATTTACAACTTTTCCGACTTATTTCAACATTGCAATAGGGGACGGCGGGCACAGTGCTAAAAATCATTTTTTGGAATTTTCGCAACCGATCGTAGGCTTATTGCACGTCATAGTTCCGCTCCTTGCGAAGCCACAACAACACCCATCAATTCAATTCCATAAGCGAAAGCAGAGGGACTTAGATCATAAGTCTAGTCTTAGATCATGTGGCATTACAAAATTTTGCAATCTCAGCGGCAAAGAAGTTGGACTTTGACAAAGAAATTTATGTTGTCTAAACCAATCAAAACGGCACGAAAAATTCATCACAATTATGGCATTTCTCAAAGCTTTTTAAAAATAGCTTCCAGCTGAAATTTTCCATATGTCTTGTACTGCAGGACCGATTTTAGTAAAATAAACTTTTTCACCTAAGTTAGTCGTTTTGCCTCGAAATAGTGCCGAATTAATACCAATTGGTACACAACGAATGTTTTACAGTTCGGCAAACGCTAACGTATCATTTTTAGGACAGCTGGTACTGTATTTTCCAGTGGCCTAATCGAGTGAGGTTAAACTCCAGATTGGTGACCTCGGAGGCCTGACCTCACAACTCACCTTGTCGTCCTTCGGAGGGGACGTTAAACTAGGGGTCCCACGCCCGGATTCGGCACGCACAGCGGGCCTAAATTAGCTTTCAGTAGCTAGAAATCCTGACAAGCCCACTCAAAACAAATAGAAAACAAACAAAAAACAAAAAAGGACTGAGGGAAAAACTGTGGAATGGAACGATTGCGTTCTCATGTGAACAGAAACAAAATCCGATAACAGTCTAATTTCGCGCTGGAGAAACTGGAACGAAGATGGAACGGAACGACTGCGTTTCCGTGTGAACAGGGCTTTGGCAATTTTGGAATTTGCTGTTTCGAAAGCAGTTAAATCTTGAACTGATCGAGTAGCAAATCAAGTGATATCAGCCTTTCAAGTAAGTGTTGATGGAAAAATTTTGCTGATAAAGTTTGGTTTTGGCAAGCAAGGCGCGTTCTGTTTCATGAAAGTTAGTTACACAGTTATACAATTTCCAGTGCTGTCGCAACGTCTTTCGGCTGAGAACAGCGCTTGCTGATAGAGTAAGATGAGATTTCAGTGTCAAGATAAATCATCATTTATATTAACCTTACAGCTATAAATTCTCAGAAAGCCAAAGGCCCACGGACATCAAGAATATTTGTAAATCTCCTCCACCGCTGGCTTAACATAACGTGTGCACTTGGCTATGAGGAACTTCAAGGTCGCTTTGGGCATCGTGCTGTTTCTCATTTTTCTTTTTTTTTTTTTTTTATCAAGCAAAACCCTAATCTAAACATATTATACATTATTTGTCCCATCCACAGCGGGGAAAGACACGAGGTCACCTAGTTCCCACTGTAGATGGGACTTACAAATTAAGGCTCACAATTTCCAAAAAGAAAATCAACAAACAATCGAAAACAACGAGAACAAAAAAAAAAAAATAATAATAACAAATAATAAAATGATAATGAAACAAAAAAAAACACTAGAAAAAAAAACCAAAGACAGAAAAGGGAAATAGAGGAGAGTTGCTGCTATAAAATTACTTAAAAGAGTTTTTAGCAAAATCTCTTGGATCGTTCAATGAAGGATATTGTTGCTTCAATAATGATTCTGTTCTCGACAACATTCAAATCGGAAGTTCCGTACAATAGTAGTTCACACAAATTTTTTGAATCCATACTTGTTATGTCTAACCCAGGTACATCCGCTAGTTGACTGAAGAGATCCGTGCGCATCAAGTCAAACTGAGGGCAATGCAGGAGAAAATGCTCGCTATCTTCGTTTCCCGTACCACATACACAAAGAGGGCTTAGGCAGTCAAAGTTGTGTCGAAACCTATGCTCATTGAGTGGGCTGAATTTCACCCGCAATTTCGTTAGGTTCCTAATACCTGTCATGTTATAGACACTGTACACAGATTTTTTAACTGGTCTGATAACTGCAAGTAATTTTCGTTTAAATTCCGCAAGAGTATTGGAGTCTTTGATATTTTGATCCAGCAAATTCCATTCAAAAAGGACGTTTTGGAAATAGGTACTTGCAAAACGCGCGGTTCTTCCAGTTGGTTGGTATTCACGCTGACGTCTCAAGTTGTATGAAACATTGCGTTCAGCAGGAATTTCATCGAAGAGATACGCTGGCCTTCGTGTTTTTTTAAGACTGAAGAAATGACACATGCGCCTATACCACCTCCTCTGATAAAGACTCTCCCATCCCAGTTCCTCAAATAGCCTCTGCCTGCTTGTCCCCCTCCAAGCTCCTGTTACAGCTAATGCTGCAGAATATTGTGTTCGTTCCAATCTCTTAGTGGTATCTAGGTTCATTTCTGGATCATATTTATGATACACAATATCACCATAGTCAAGATGGGGTCTTACATGCAGCTTGTACATTTGGTCCAACACGTGCCTTGAAACACACTTGGAAAGATACCGAACTAAACCGATACCCCTCCTTGCTTTAAGAATCGCCTCTTTAACGTGGCTTTGGAAGTTCAATTTGTCATCCAAGATCATTCCAAGATGTTTGTGCTCGGTTTTCCAAGATGTTTCTCATAAAGGACATAAAGCGAAATTGTGGTAGCCAAAAACAAATGCTAGATACTGCTCATGGATAAATATTTTCAATCTTGGACAGGAACTATACTCATTACATAAGTCTCAGCATCGCTCATTGAATTGGGTGGTTTTCGCTCATACTTATACGAGAGAAATAAAACATCAGGTTAAAATAATGGACGAATACAAGGAACCACGTCGTAAGTCTAGTCGGGAACAGCCCGAGCCAAAGTTCTTTAGTTGGTAAGGACAGGGACGGATCCAGCCCGAAGTTGAAGGAGGGGCAGTCTGCAGGGAGGGCGCTCAGAGTACAACAGAAGATAAGCACGCCCAAGGCGCACGAAAACTTTTGAGCTCCTGACTGACAAACTTCATTGGTTTTTCTACAAAATGACGTCTTGATTTGTTCGTTTGCCCCACAATCTGATTGAAAAAGTTAAAAAAGAGAGTCTTAGGGTCACGACAATGAATGCACTTCTCTCCAAAATTGAAGGGGGTGCAGCTAACCCCACTTGCCCCCCTTAAATCTGCCTCGGGCTGAGGATCAACTCTAAGCGAAACAAAAAGTAGAATAAGAAGAGCAATTGGGAGGGGAGAGGGACATCAAGCGGTTTATCACTCTTTAAAAATTCCGTATACCTTTGGCAAAATCCTGTTTTGAAGAAAAATCTGTAACGAATCCCTGAAAATGCTATGTTTTAAAAATTCTCGTAGGCTTGTTGAAAGCGAGATACATTCCTTGCGGGAAATAAGAAAATAGGAGTCACATAAATGCAGTCAAAAGTGGATGTCAACAAGATGGAATGAAGAGGTACCATAACTAAAACGAAGAGATTCAAGAAAAGAAAAAAACCTTTCAAACCGAGGGGCATTTCACTCATTTGAAAAGTGTACGAGATTTTTTCTGAACGAAAGTATTCTTATGGATTTTTCATGGATTTTTCTTGAAAACAAAAGGATTTTTGCTAAAGGTGTACGAGATTTTTGGGAGTGAAATGCCCCTCGTTTTAAACTGTGCATAGGCCAATAGGAGGCTTTTGAAAACGCTCTGATATTCAACAAAGCAAGATTTCCCTTTGTTCTCCTTCCTAGCAATAATGACTCTTGGATGTGTTCATTTATTTTGTCCTCGTGGGAGAATTGAATCCCCCTGAATAAGTTATTCATACTAGGGGAAAGACTTTTAAGCACGCCAATAGGAAAGCTAAAGGATGCTAAAAGTCACCGCTGTGAAGTAAACACATTAGGGATTCTTGCTTGTAAGTTTAGCATGATTTTTAAGTTTTCTCATTTTAGAAAATCGATTACAGAATCTGAGCGGAGTGACCGATTTTAGCCAGAAAAATTTCTGAAAATAATTGTACATGTTAGCTATTCAATCGGGTATTGCAAATCATCATTGCTTTTATACTCAGGGAGGAGTAGCCTTGCAAACGCCGGGCGTTATTTTTTACTCACCCGGTATCTCGTTCCTTGTGTTTATGTATGAAAACAGCTATGGCAGTGCGAATATGGTGTATGATTCAAAGGACAAACTAGGTATCTGTACAAGTTTCCGGATGGTTGCCACGGAGTTCTGCTGTATTTATGAACGGCAATAGTTACACTTTTTGTTGCAGTACAATTTATTATTTGCGGTTTGATTCCATTTGAAAACTATCAGCATTGGTGGCAAATAGTTTAAAATTTATGGCC
Source organism: Aurelia sp. 3 sensu Dawson et al. (2005) (assembly GCA_964020215.1). Classification (NCBI taxonomy): domain Eukaryota; kingdom Metazoa; phylum Cnidaria; class Scyphozoa; order Semaeostomeae; family Ulmaridae; genus Aurelia; species Aurelia sp. 3 sensu Dawson et al. (2005). The sequence continues at coordinate 15,817,574 of OZ026585.1, forward strand.
TCCAATTTTGCGGCTGTTTTTGATGACCAATTTATTACTAGCGCGTGGGCAATTAGTAAACCTTTAATCTTCAATGTTAATACTCTCATTTAATTTTGGATATAAATTGTAGCTAGATAAAGATATCACCAAAATCCAGACCTGCTACTAAACTGCAGGACTCTTCGTAAAACTGAGCTCACAACTGGAGCTTCGTTCTCAGCGCATAGCGGATAACAATGCAATGCGGTGACGCAGTGCCAATGGGTTGATCAGTTGAACTTTACTGCATCGTAAAATTTTGACATTTTCTGGGTCAATAGCATTTATTCTGTGCGAAGTGCGTCTCTACAGTGAAGCAATGGCATAAAAGGCACCACATGAATCCACTGTGTAAGAAAATTGTGAAATTGTAGAAAACCGTGCGTTGAGCCTTAGTACCGAACGGTAATCGATGCTTTTCGCGCAAGATCATTACAAACGTCCCGTTTACCATCGATATCGATGCATATGGCTCATATAATAGGCATGAAGTTGGCCTATTACCTCGAGTAGTCTTGAAATGTTTAATTAAGGATTAACATAAATTAGCATAAAAAGGGTAGTTTCCAGTCCTACTACACTCATGGGGGGGGGTTATCGGCTAAATTTCGGGTAGGGGTGTGCCGCCCACGGTTTCAAAATGGCACCGTTGGCTAGACCAATTTTTCTAAAAATGATACCCTTGGCTAGACTAATTTCTACATCAAAAGTGCTATGAGTTGGCATTTCCTAGGCAAAACTTGACAAATATTTTGCATTCTAAGGACCAAAATTTGAAAAAATTTGGGTTTCTTTACAGGAATTACCGAAGTTTGACATTTCTTGGACCAAAATTGCCAAAAAGTATACCCTTGCCCAGACTAAATGGGCGAAAATTGGCAAAAGCATACCCTTGGCTAGACTAAATGGACTAACATTGGCAAAAAGTATACCCTTGGCTAGACTAGAAGGTTTGAAAAAGCATACCCTTGCGGGCGCCACATCCCCAGGTACCTTTACTATGGAAGAACCCCCCCCCCCCGTGATATGGCTATCCAAAAATCAAAGTCCCGACTTCTCCGCCGAAAAGTGGTACCTAGCGGCGGCACAGCCTGGTCTAGCATGGCACCACAGGCAGTGCTGCTTCCTGGAGTAACAAAAGTGATAACAAGACTAGAGCAAGATGCAAACCAACCAAAAGTATGGTTTAAAGAAAACTGTATGAAGTGAAATGAAGATAAATGTCGCCCGATTCAGTTTGGGGTTAACAATGAAAGAGTCAATGTAAACATTAAAGAAGCCCAACTTGACACACCCGGTATATACCGCATACACGGTGCATTATGTGATGGCACCACAATATTGCCTCGAGGGTGAATTCAATTAAGAGTACCTTAAGTTGATTACAATTCAGAAAAATGTCTTGATTTTAAAAGAGGCGGCAAAAATTGTGGCAAAACATCGATTAGATCATTTTTCAACTCAATGCCGAGATCATATTCTTGTAAAATTGACGATTCCACAAAAGATGGCGGAGCGTAGCATTTTACTTTGATACACTTGATTTCTTAATTAAATTGACTGTAGAGTCTATTTGAACTCGATTTAACGTAGTTACTTCTTGATTTTAGTTCTTTAATTAGCCTGTTCATGTATAGTTGTATATCAATTGAATTGTAAATTTTGCCACGGGCGCCTAATCCCCGCCTTAGTTAAGGGGGTTCCCCGCCTTAGTTAAGGGGGTTTCCTGAAAATGAACAGATTACAGTTCGATCGAAATGAATCATAATTATGGTAAAATGCCCATGCCGCCATCCTGTGGGGAAATCACCAATTCAATATCAAAATTTACAAATCTTAACTCGTATGCTATTCATATTCTCTGAGCGCGTAACATGATTTTGGTATGTTCTGTTTTGATTGAAAATTCATGAAAAAATTCCCGTAGTTTCTCAACCTCAAGTTGTTTTTTTGAATAAGGATTGTCTCGATTATTCTGCGAATAGCAGAACTGAAAACAATGAAAAAATTGATTTTTGTTTCTTTCATTTTCATTTCCATTTCATTTTAATTTATTAAGGTGGGAGACCCTTCATCCTAGTGGATGATTTTCAAGGGGCCCTCCTGTCGAGTAAGGATCAATTTGTCCAACCTTTTATGTTCTTGATACTATGGATGCCTGGGGGGGGGGGTAACTACCATATATGCAGGTACGGGATGTGCCAATTTTTGGAGTGCCTTTTTCAAGCAGAAAATAAATTTTGGGGTATCATTCTTGGTAAAATCACAAGTAGTCATAAACACTTTGGGTATTGATTTTGATGAAATTTCACTCACTTGGTTAAAATTTTGGATTGGATGGCTGTCACAATTTTAGGGTATACATTTTCAATGGCCTGTAAATTTTGGGGTATCGTTTCCTCGAAAATTTGTAAATTTTAGGGTGCGATTTCAGGCGTCAAATAGCACACCCCCGTCACCCGCCTATTAAAGTTACCCCCCCCACGGGTATGGATGTACAAACCGATTTATTTCTTTTGGCCGTACTGGTACCATCACGAATAACATCAACAAAAAGCAACATAGTCTGAAAAGCTACAGCTAAAATCCACCTGACCTCATCACACTCAGGTTCCATGAGTTAAGGAGTACAGGAGGCAGTCTGACTTTTACACCGCACCACCGCTAAAGCTAACGCCGACGATTTTGATCTCAAGATTAGCGAAGATTTATCAGTGAGCAAACATATTATCAAATCAACGGAACATTGACTGGCAAAATTGAAATTAGAAAATTTCCATCAGAAACGTACACTGTGGTTTCGCGCATGAGCTCTAATTACTAGCGCCTTTTAAAGTAAACAACCGTATCTCTAAGCAAAATCAAATTAGGGGTGCCAAGTACAATTATGATATGACTAACGCCGAGGGTTTCTCTGTTTGGTTTCCTCTCTTTTCACTCCTGTTTACTGACTCATATTCAAACTTAAAAAATTGCGGTTCGAAGCCTGAGGTCCCTGAGGTCTTCAATTTTTGGCAAGGGGGTTTAGTTTGATCTTGGAGGAAATTGTGCCATTATGAAAAAACTTTAAATTTTCCAAATGGTATTTCGTATAAGAGTTCGATTCTTTTAAAAAGAAACCACTTGTCGGAAACTGCAGAGCCCCTTCCAGAAAATTAAGAAACTCGTAACATACGTAGCAGCGATCAGAGTTAAGAAACTTTCAGTTCTGCTAATGAATTGCAAGGTTTCTTCAAACATAAAGTGTACTGCCAAATACCTCTGTTAGCCTAGGAATGACAAAAACCTTTCTATTTACATAGCTTACTTTCTTTTTCGTGTGTTCATTCAACTCTCTCTTTCGTGTGTTCATTCAAAGCATTACATTCAAATAAATAAACAAAAGACCAGAGATGGGTGCCTGGGTTTTCCAATAGTTAGACAATTCCAGTAAATATTGCTACCTCGTAGCTTTCAAGTATTTCACATGAAATCTCATTCGAATTCATTTTGTTTTCAGAGGAGGGGTTACCCGTCGACTTGAATGAAGAACTACTTGAGGCAACCATACAGATAAATCATGGCCCAGAAATGAACGTGGGATTCTTATCCCCACACAAACCCCTTACAAGCCCTTACAAGCATTGTCCTTATTTAGAGCTCTAAAAGATGAGTGATTTCATCAAACAAACTGTTCACACATGATTTAGCCTTTGACTGATGGATTGATATTTTAGTTTTGAATATCGGCCATTTACTTCAATTCCACAGGCCGCTAAACGTTTTAATGTTTAATATTTTTAATATTTTAATATTTTAACGTTTTAATATCTAATATTTAAACACATCCGGTGATCAGTGAAGATCTCCTGTACCACAATAAAAATTTTTATGAAGAAAAGGCAATCTCATCCTTAGAGTGAGTTCGTTGATCTACCTCTACTCTGGGATGCATGAGGCCGTTGGGCGATTTGATTGGCTGTAACTCCGTTTTGCGCGGTAACTCCGTTTTGCGCTAGGTAAACAGCCGCGGCATGTCAAAATTCAACGTAAAACAATATTCTTTACCTATTCCGACCATCGTTTGCAATTTATTTCCAAAATTCGAAGAATAGAATAACAAGCCATTTCATTTTCGAAGCTGCGGTGAAAGTTTCTCGAATTTGCAACTTAGGCCCATTTTCGCTCCAAACAAACCGAGCTTATTTTCACATTAAACATACTTACCAACCCCAGATTATTGCTCAAATACCTTAAAAAAGGTTGAAATAAGGTCCTCAAAGTGTTTGTTTTCAATTTCTCAATTTATCTTCTGCAGAATTAGCGCCAGAGCAACGGCCTATTTCCGTCAAATAACGTTGCCCAGCAAACCGTGAAATCCATAATGGTTGCTAATGCACCCAGATCCTGAGCGCATTTGATCATATTTCATATTCTATATTTATACTTCATATTTCATTCTTTTAAGGAGGGTTGATTTTCAACGGGCCCTCCGATAAAAACGTTAATTACAATATAATATAGAAAGAAAAAACAGCTATTAATCAAATCAAACTATAAAAACCCTAGTTACAATATTTAAAACTTATAAATACAATAGCATTCAAAATTTACAATAAAGAAAAAATGGAAGGAATAAAAGGTTCCGTTTCTAAACAGTTTTCTTGGAACCATACAGAGAGGTTGCTCGCTTTGACTCGGCTGACAGGCTATTCCATAGTTTAGCACCTCTAGAAAAGAAACATTTCTGGCCATTTGTTGACTTTTTCATCGGTAACCTCAAGTCGGTCGATCGAAGTGTAACAGGGCATTCATTCGGCTTCGTCATCAGCGTATGACGTGACAAAACCCTGAAAACGAGGTTGAAAAAAGGAAAAATGCAAAAACTAAGAAGACATTCACTTACCCTAAAAAGTTCGTATAAATCTGCCACTAAGTCCTCTACGAAATTCATATCTGATAATTTTGGTAAAACAACCTCTTTAATTCGTTCACTGAATGGAATTTTCGCATATGGTAACCATACCCAATGGTAAGGATCTGAAAGGAAAAGAACACTAAAGAAAATGAACAGGCAAGGTTTACGCAAGGTTTCAGACATTGTAGTGTAAATGTTTCATAGTGAAACAAATTGAGGCGAAACCATAGGCATAAAAGAAGGCATAACAGAAATATACCGAACCAATTGAGTAAAAAGTTTATACGTTTGCAAGCTTGTAGATTGCTAGCTATTCACCGTATCCGGATCTTTTCGAAAACGCATCTATTTCTTATCAGTTTTGGGTTCGCGTCCACACAGAGATAGTGTTTTCAGCAAGCAAAGATTCAGTTTCGGCGGCTTTTAACACAATTTAGCTAAAGATGGAAATCTGCTGATACTTATGGCCTCATGTAAATAAAACGTAAATGATCTGAAAGCAAGCTGACATGATAGGTATAAACGATGAACAAACGGATTCTGAAACGATACAAAATTGCCAACACTTTGGACTTGGTGTTGTATCTAGCTGACAGATATTCTTACAGGCAAAGAAATCCACTGGGGCTCAACAATTGCAGCCGGCCTTTAGAAATGCCATTTACTATGGGTGTACTATCGGAATTTTGTCTAATTTGTACTTATGAACAAAATTCTCTGATCTCTTCGTAAGATAAGGTTATTCGGCATATCAATACTGTGGGTCTATTTACATTGCATACACATCAGATATCAGCGTTTTGATTTCAGCGAAATAAAAGAATGCTGTCTAAAATATCAAAGGTTGGTACAACGTTCTCATCTGGAGGCGCCCGTCGATAACTCTTACAGCACGATTTGTGTAATTTCATATTTTTAAAAACTTTTTTAGAAAATTTGAAAATCCAGAGACTTTCACCTTTGTAATACAATGCTTGTTTGCTTTAAGTACAGCGTGTCCCAAAAAAATGTGTCCCGTTTTTGTGGCTGCTGTGGAGGAGCTGTAGATTCAATCATCCCGGTCTTTGCACAGTTGCATAGGTCAGGTTTCAACTTAGAGTTTGAGAATTTGCATGAGTCAATTTGACAAGTGGTTACTGATTTATGGCAGAGAAAAGGTAAAATAAGCGGTTACCTCAAAAACAGCGCTTCTGTTGTTCTCGAGCAATGTAAAAATAAAGTAAGTTTTCAAGGAAAGGATTGTAGCGTTGTATCAAAATTTTTGCTTGAACCTTTAAAAGGGTTAGCAATGTTGTCTTTGATAAGAGAGCACTTTCTACCGTTTAACCCTTTCACGCCCGGCTATAATTTAGCTTAACAGGAAAACCTGATGTAGATCGTCGTTTTCCAGGGGGTATCATAATCAGTGATTAAATAAGCAATAGATAAATGCAATGTCCATAACCTTTCAAATCAATCAAAACTCTGAAAGCTTTACCCCCTGAAAAATTCGCAGTTCTCAATGAATAATGTTGGGCTATATGGCCCTTCCGGGGGTGAAAGGGTTAAAAAATGTAATGAAAATTTTAGTACGATGCCAGAACTCTTTCTTTGGAAACTTGCTTATTTTGACATTGCTGGAGAACAATAGAAGTGTTGTTTTTGAAGCAACCACTAATTTTGCGTTTCCCCTGCAATAAATCAGCAACCACGTGTCAGATCGACTCAAACAAGGTCCTTAACTCTAAGTTGAAGCTAGACCTATACAACAGTGTAAAAATCGTGATAATTGAATCTACAGCTCCTCCACAGTAGCCACACAAATAAGGCACAATTTTTTGGGACAACTGGTACACTCATTGGTATATATCAGTTAAAGGCCACTGCATTGTGCCCTGAATATTAAAACAATTACACTGACACATGCCCTTTCTATTAGCTGTATTTATGTTCAATTAAAATAAATAATTTACGTCAATCTAATCAGCCACTCCGTTCGAATATTGCGAGGGATTTTCTCGAGAAACTTCCTTCAAGAAACCTTCAAAGATGGCCAAAAACACGAAAAAGTTTCCTAATATTATCCCTAACATAAAGGATTCGAGCGCCCGTTAGTACGTGTAATTCTGACCGTGATCAAACTGGAACTCTGACTGAATATGTTGGTTACTACCGGGTGATCCAAAAAAAAAAACTTCACGAGCTAGATCATAGCTGGCTTCCTGAAATCAAAGCTATTGCCAAATGCTTTCTGTCACGGTTAAGTTGAAAGGCATGGCTACCTTCTGAGATGCTGCATGGTCATTTTGAGCAATGATTACGATCCGAAAAACCAGATTCAAAGAAAATTTCAAATCCAGGATTCCTCATTTTGAGTCAAATAATCACTATCACTTTCCAGTCAACATTTGTAAAAACTCGACAAAGCGATGGCTTATAAGTCGTCTGGGGAAATTTTTTGTTTGCAAAATGATTTACCTCTGTTCCTCACTCAAATTTCATGCTCCAAAGCTAATTCGGAATTCACCTTTTTTCACATTTTCCAAAACTTGGACTGGAAAGTGAAAGAACGGTCTGAGAAATGAATGAATTTCCATGTTTTTGAAAGTTTTTTCCGACAGTAAACAAATCTTAAATTGACCAAGCAATATCTCAAAAGATAGCGGAGCCTTTCAGCTCCATGCCGTAACCTTGTTTGTCTTCATAACATTTGCGTTCAAGAAATTATGTGCGATCTAGCTCCTGAAGTTTTTTCTGGGTCACCCGCTATATCATATATTGCTTATTTCAAGAGAATTTAAGGGCAGAATTCATAAGACACAATATTTGCAAAAATATGATAAGGTTCAATAAAACTTACATGCTCGCCAGGAATCCGGATGTTTGAATGGAAATGCTAAACCATTATCAATCGCTGCAATGAATATCTTTGGAACAGAAACAACATTCCAGTCTTCTGAATGCTTCTCTACATCTTCCGGATCCTAGAAATATATGAAATTATCGACAATCAAAATGAAAAATTGCCCTTCTATCTCTTTTATTTGACTTCTATCTGAGAATTGCCTTTATTCCAACCCCTCCTTTTATCAATTTTTGGAAAAATGAAATGATTGTAAACATTAATTTTTGATTAAACGCAGCAAAAAGTCTCAAGAAGTGCATTCAACAGGACAAGAGTTCCTAAGTAAATGTATCAGTAGCATCACTGTCCACATGAATATAAAAGAAATGTGTTTAGCCAAGAAAACGACCGTTTTCAATTTTCAACCTGTTCCAGCTCCCCGATTATTGTTATCTCGCACCATTTCCCACCCCCTGATTATTCTCACCCCCACCCGTTTATTCGGTACTCCAAAGTAATTCAAGTACCTACCAGCATCAACACTCAGCAAAAGGAAATCCAAGGACACCGTAATGAGCACCGTTTGAGCGATCACTTCTTACTTTTCCATTCTTTTATCAATCTTTAAAAACTTACAATAGATAACGTGATGAGCTATCTATATTGCCAAGTACGCAGTTGCAAAAGATGCTTTCCTTTGAATGCTAATAAGGCATATTGTTGTGGTTTTAGCTTGTGGCAGCAGTAATGGTGATCTGGATCTTAAATCATATGTAGCTCTTCTGCTGCTGATTTTCAAATTTATATCACCACTCCTTCCGTGAATTTGCTCTGCATCAGCTGTTGAAGCTGATACCATACTATGCTCTACGTCTGACGACTTTCCTCTATCTTGCTACAAGCCTGGGCAAGTTTTTCCTGCCTTAATTCACAAATATTTGACCTTTACCTAACGGTTCCAAGATGAGACCACCAGATACCTTATTATCTGTCTTTATGCTATACAGTAGTTTCCCACATATATATAAGAAAAAACGTTTTCAATTTCAGGTGTGATGCGTCTCTTAGACTGCGTTCACACGATACCGGCACATTTTGAAAACGGTGAAAAATGTGACGGATAGGCCTCCCGTTCACACGAAAACGGCACATTTTTTGCCGGCAGATTTCGAAAACGATAGATTTTGAAAACGGAACTCTAATCGGCACATTTTGGAAAGGGCATCGTGTGAGCACTCAAAAATGGTCAAAAAGAAAATTTTTCAATGCTTTTGGAACGAGCCTGATCGATTCTTAGAGTGTAGGTAAGCTTCTTTGGCATCAAAGTCTTGCAACGAGGTTGTTACCGTCAAATTTCCCACCGTTTTCAAATTGTTCCGGCATCCTGTGAACGCTAGCTCAAATTTTGCTACCGTCACATTTTTCACCGTTTTCAAAATGTGCCGGCATCGTGTGAACGCAGTCTTAGAAAATAAGATAAACACACAAATCAGGGTGCAGTTTCTTATTACAGCATCGTTTACCATGGATCAACTACTCGGACATAAGCTCTATGATTGTGATACAAAATGTACTATGTTGAATTCCAGGAAGATGACTTTTGCTTAGTTTGCACCCTCAAAATTCTTGTTTTTATTTGAATAGGTACAGTTCAATTAAGCCGGAAAGCTGCAAATTCAAAGGTTTCAATACAAATCTTTTGAAATAAGAAAGAAGCATTTTTCAGACCTGAAGTAGCTTCTTGTAAAGTGGGATAAAATTTTGAAAATCAGAATCTGTGTTCCATAAATTTACGTTTCTTATGATCGGGGATAGGGAAACCCCTGTATCTATTCTAGAATAAGGGTTACATCTGGAACGCTGCCGAAAACGTTGAGACTAAATATTGTTGTCATATCATGCGAAGGACTTGGAAGATTTCTCTAAAATTGGAGCCAAAAAGACCTTGAACAGTGACCTCTGGCAGAGGAGGCAAGAAGTTACTTTTCATTATTTTGTCTTGATAGACGATGCTTACTTGGGTCGTGCAGACTATAAGTATTTTTCAATAGATTCCTAGTTCATTGTAGCAACTTGTATCTTACGAATGAAACTAAATTGAACTGACCTCTTTGGGAAGTTACTGTCTGCAATTTCAGCTTTGGGAAACAGAAATTTTCAGGCAAGATAGAACATACAAAAGAAGAGACTACAAAACTTTTTGAACGTTGTCCAAACTGCAAGGAAATATTACTAACAACAGAAAGGCGACCCAAGTATTAGGGCTACACAGCCAGATGAAGTTCCTGGCAATGAAATAAGTTGCTCATACCTGACAATCTGATTGGTCGCATTCTACACACGTGGTTCTTTCGACGACAGGAGTGTATTCGTACCTTATTAACCAATTGTCGTTTCCTCGATCTAACAAAAGAAACCAATTCTCAATGAAATCAATAAACTGATGCTCGAGTTAAAGATATGATTCATTGGCCGAATAAATATTTATACATCAAGGATAAGATTTGCGATCGAGAGAAATCATTTGTGCGAAACTGGTTAATTATTCTTTTGATTCGAAAACTTTCGCAATGATATTTCAATTTGATATTGCGACCGCAACAGATGGCATAAAGTTGCGATGGCATAAATATGAGTTGCGATGGCATAAATATGAGAAATACCGTAAATAAATATTGAGAAAACCTTGAGCAGCTGAAGGCAGCAAATTACCGTTGCGTATTTTTCACAAAAAACTTTGAGCGATCTTTTATTGCGCGCGACGAAGGAGCAAGCTTACTAAAGTGATCCAGCCAAGCTTCTGTGATGTCCACGCATATGTTTCTTGTATTGCTTTGTTGCTTTTTTGATTATCTATTACCGCTGGATGGTTTAAATTAAAAGATTCGCTGGCGACATTTCCTTTGTTACTAAAGTTTGATTGTGTCTGTGCTGTCAAAAGTAGTGACATTCTATTGTCTGCAAAGATATCGCGATGGCGGATAGGCCTAATCGAAATTCCTCTTCGTTTCATCAGACACAAGCAGTAAGTTTATGCAATATCGACGTAATTCAGTGTTTAAATTCAATCAAATTTTCAATAGGATTAACTCAACCAACTCAACACAATAATCTGTCAACCCTGCTTTCATTACCCTCCTTCTGGTTATAAAACATGGAATAGGAAACAAACATGGAAAGGGAACAGCAAAAGCGTCATTTACAACTTTAGTGTGGCTTTATTTGATTGAGTTCATGTCTTAGAGTGCGCGCAGTTGATAACTTTAGTTACTTCTAGTTTGAATACAGCAAAAATCCACAAAAAAACTTTTTCAAGCCTGCCTGCCTTATACTGACTCAAATTATCAACCAGTTACTTGGCACGATGGATACTCAAACCCTTGACGAGCAACCAGCACATAAATCTCAGACAATTAGATATATCTAAAATGATATGTAAATGCCTTTTACAAACTATATCTTAGACCACTGTACTGCTAAATTTGAGGCCGCTGGAACATTTACAGGCACTGAACTGTTTTAAAAACATTTGAATAGGCCTGAGTGCTCATATTTCTCCTTACCAAGGAGCCTCCTGTGTTCTGTTCTGATATAAAACTAAAATCGTCGTAAATTGGCGAGTGACTCTGCAGAGTTCGAGATTAACTTCACTACGGGTCTAGTTTGGGAGATTTCGTGCTACACAACATGGGGGTCTTAGTTTTTGCGTTTTGTGACTTTTGAAGTTTTTGAAAGATTTTTCATGAAACGTGGTGATTTGTTAAGAAGAGATTTATGTGCATCGTGAAAATACAGACACCTTTACATGAATCGTTATTCGTACATTCTGTGTGTCGCAAATCTCGGACCTCCCCCCTTGCAATAACTTCAAAGCTTTATCCGAAAAATTATTCAGATATTCTATAACAGACAATGAAAAGATGCAGAGGCACCGGGAGGATGATGGAGCGGCGGGGACAGCCCATCAAACAAGGGCACTTCAAAATAAGAGCTGACAAACAACATACTCTTCTTAGAAATGTCACTTGTCACAAGCTACAAGTAGCAGTTAAAGAGTGGTGATTAGTGAGTACGCTGGTGAACACAGGGTTTTGGAGGACAAGGACATAAATCGACAAGGAAAGCAATGGCGAGGCTATGGCAATGGACTGGTGGAGTGTGAAAAGGAGGGGGTCTGGGGGCAAGCCCTATGAAAATTTTTTGAGGATGCGCCCTCTATTTTTTCTTAAAACACTGCTCCCGATCCAATATTTACCCTTGCACTAACACAGAATTTTTGGCCATTGGTAACATGGTCAAAAAATGTAAAATCATCTTCCTTAATTAGCGTACCCAGGAAATTTCCACGTCAACACCTTTTTCTTTGGCATAGAATGCCTATCTCCATCTCATTACCACTGAAACCAAGCTTTCCATTTGCGCAAAGACCTTTTGCACTGTCTATTCGACTGCTTCTCACAGTCCGGTGTTGCTTGCTTCCAACATGAAATGCCTTGCAAAATTTGTTTTCGAAACATTTTTGAAAATTTCAGCCTACTTTGGCTCTGAACGACTCTCAACCATTTTCTAGCATTGCTTGCAAAAATTCTTATCCTAGCACACATACGATCAACTACTTTTCATATGTCTTTGAAAGAATCTTGAGAAGCATCTTTTGACAAAAGTAGAGGGCATTTGGAGAAGCAATAGGTCAAAAGTTTCAGATGCACAGCATTTAGAGGATATACGAGAAATGTCTTTTAGAAAAGGGCACTAGCTGCCACCGCGCTGCCCTCGTACCACCGGGGCAACGGGGGCAGCTGCCCTTGCTGCCCCCGTGCCTCCGGCGTCCTTGAAAAGATTGAGAACTTTTATGGCACACTGAAGTAAAATAGATATTGAAACGAACCCCCGGTACGAAATGAGAGAAGTAGCAGGGTAACTTGATCTAGAGAGTTATACCAATAACTAAAAATGGAAGACGCCTGGAAAAGTACTTATAAGCCAAGCCATAGTTAACTATTAGCAAACATATATTCTTTCAATGCGTTGGCACTTAAAGATAATTAAGATTTTCCAACTAAGTTTGATTTACAAGTTTACCTCGCGGCTGGCGTTTTAAAACATAGATATCAAATTCTATCAGATTTTGCAGTAAGGCTTTCATGAAATTCTCGCTGTGGATTAAATGCTAGAGGAATAGAAAGCCAAAGGTAGCGACTGTATTTGTGAGGCCCAAATGGGCTTGAAGGCAGGCCTAGTTCATATCAAAATCCATTCTGCGCCTTGGATATTGCTGTATCAGGAAAGGATTTATGCAATCGACAAGCTTTAGTCTTTACAACCGTGATTTAAAACAAAGAGCACACCTTTCTCCCTTTCTAGCTACATTTGAATTTCTCGGGAGTTTTGAAATTCTAACTCTTCTTAAAAACTATGAAGCAATGGTTTTTGAATCGGTAAAATATATCTAAATATTATTTGGAACAAAATAAGTCTTTATGCGAAATTCAAATAGCGTAAACTGAGTGCGCGGTTCTTTTTCTGACCGTCCACATTGGTAATCTTTCTTGAGAAATCTTCAGGGCTTCTTGTAGCATAGAAATTGGTAAGAAAATTACGCACCAGCGCCTTCAACTTCCTAACTATCATGCTCAATTTCCTAGCCACTGAGATGCCCCTTTTCTATCAAAAATCTTTTCCGAATATGATCAACGGAGATTCAAGACGGGTCTTATACAAAGCATAACAAAATCAGCATTTTCACAACAACTCTTTGTATCAAGCGATGTCCTAACGTTTGTCATTATGTTTTACAGTTTTGTGTTGATGATGCATCAAGATTATCATTTTGTTACAATGAATTTATCATCGTGAATGAGCTCTAAATTGACGATGTTTACTTTGAAGGACAGGTAAGGCCTAACTTCAGTTTACTAAGGGAAACTGTATAAGCCCCTAGGCCAATTGATTCAGTAATCAAATAACAAAGATAAGTATTAATCACCTGTATTCCTAATGATGTAATCAAGTATGACCAGTTTTTGAAAAAGATATTGAAATTCTATCAACGTTTCTTCTGGAAGTGGTTCAACTTCGAATGTTCGCAAATAAAATTCAGCATCCTTGTAGCCCTCTACAAACAGCTGAAAAGATCCAACCTGCAAGAGAAAGGCACTCACTAAAAGATAACTTAATAAATATAATCTGTGAAATCTTTATTGATGGATTAAAGCTTTCATGTCACTATAGCAAAACCTCTTGACAAAGGTTAGCATTTAGTCACTTGTTACGAGAAGGCATGGCGAATGGAGCTCGTGTAGCTTTGAGCGAATGGAGCTTTGAATACCCTCATGGCACTTGTCACTTGTGGCCAATTCACTTTAAAGCAAGGCTGAGAAATGTAGTTAGAATGATAAAGCAAAAATCATTTAGATTGTCCTATGAAACATAGGTTCCCTGGGGGGGGGGGGTACTTCACTATAAATTCATACGGGGGTGTGCGCCGCAAGGATTTTTGTTACGATCCAATCCCAGAAATTTGGTCCGATATTGATACCCAATCCCAGAATATATGTCAGATATTGATACCCAATCGAAGAAATAACAAAAACAATTTGACGTCAAAGGGATAAGGGATTGAGGGCTGGGAGCGAGTATTTTGGTTCCAAGTGGCCATTGGAACGAGGTTCTGATCTGAGGACGTTTTTCAACACAAAAATACTTGAAATCAGTTCACTTGAAACTGACCACGTGTTGCTCGAAAATTTATAAAGAATTTGAGTATAACAGTAAACCCCAATCCCAGAAAATTCCGAGTGAAAGTACACCCCAATCACAGAAATTTTCCAGTAAAAGGATACCCCAATCCCAGAATCTTCAGGCCAAAAACTACCCAAAACTGGCGCACATCCCCGTCTTACCAATAGTGAAGTACCCCCCCCCCCCTGGGGATAGGTTCCAAGCCTCTAAGTAGGTTGGCATACAATTCTGCAACCTCCCTCACTGTAATCCTGTCATTAGATTGCAACCTTGACTTGACATCTAATGTAAGGCAGAATCTAGTACAATACCCATTAGTTTTTAACTTTTTTGTAGCCAGTTGTGTGTAGATTAACTTGATTGTCTCTATATATTGGCCATGGGGTAGTTATTTTGTTTCCCATGGTGCTGTCCCTGTAGTGTTGCAACTAGGACACTAACTAGGACAGTATAATAGAATGTATTATATATTGTAAAATGTCTGTGTGAATGGAAAACAAAGACTTCAGATTTCTTAAATTTTGTGCCTTACCTTTGGTGGTAAACCAGCTCTAACATGTTTTCCTATTGAGTCTGGAAACCTTTCTGTAGCAAATTTCTTTGACCTTGCTTTAGCCTTGTCGATTGGTGTGTAATTGAATGTTTCACTGACAAGACTGACAACCTAGAAGGTAAAAAGAGACACATAACATTTAATGTCTGGACCAAGGAAATACACACCAGGAAATTTTCAGCAGGGGGATAGTGACAGATGGAAGGTCCACGGGTTACCCCCAGAAAATTTTAAGATTATGCCCTATAAATCACTGGAAAAAATCCTTTTACGCATGTTTAAGAATGATCTCATGAAGCCCCTACTCACGAGTTTATACGTATCTCAAATTGCCAGCTTTTACACAAATCTATTCTCAGGTTATTGGTTAAAAGAGCAAAAAATTGTTTCACAAATGAATTATATGCAACTCACAAAGATAACTCAACTTCACCACACCACATCAGTCATCAGTCTATGCATCAAACGTCCAATTAAGCTGACAGAAACCTACGCTTTACAGAACAAAATTTCCCAAATCATTTCAATGTGACTTTTCATGATTGGTACCAGGCATTTTGGGCTGCAGTCAGTTCCATTTAGACGTGTGTTTATGTGATACAGTGCTGTTGTCCATAATTTTATACATTGTTGAAAATTTTGAAGAACATTTGTAGCATTTTGAATAACATTTTCTAACATTTGTAGTGATTGCTATCCTTCAAAAGACATAATGGCTTTTGCTGTCAAGAGAACCTACTGACAAGCCAGAAGCTTCCCTTGAACAGAGTTAAAAGATTATATTTTGTTGAGCTTGTTATCTTCTTCCTTGTTGCTCTACGGTATGCACAGTGGGCATAAATAGGGGGTCATGAGGACATTTCACATGTACCAAAAGTAGCGAGATTTTGTAAGGCATCTAGTTGCAGCAACTGTTTCAATCATTTGAATAAAAATTTTATCAAAAATCGGCAACTAAATATTGATTCAGTTAAAAAACCAGCAATCGCTTCTGTGAATTTTTTCACATTACACCCTCAGCAGCAATGAATTGCTCTTTTGGGACCTCCACATAAGAAAGAAAGTCAGAAGTTCACTACATGTCACCGAGACTCCCGTTCCTCCTTATTTCAAAGCTGCAATAAATTTTTCAGAAACATCGCGTTATGAACTATGACCCAAAGACTGGACCCTAGTTCTGGCAAGACTTGCAAAAAGCATGTCTTTCTGGTAGAATAAATAGCGTATAATCAACAAAGTACACAATCTACGAAGAAGTGAAGTTCAAATTCAAGATCAGGGTGACTTTGTGGTTTAAATGACATACTGGCAACCTTGAAGCTTTTTTGCTACAGGCGTTTCCAGAATTCCCAAGGGATTAATTCCTCGTTTTATTGAATTATCACAAAGGCCCAAATTGGGGCCATATTTGGTTTGACTCATTTAAAGCTTATAATTCATAGATTCAGAATCATATGTGGTTTATATTGGCCAAATTTGGGCCTTTTTGAGCTATTCACACATATGTATGGAAAAATTTGCCCCTAAAATGCATACATTCTTCTTAAAAATCTGTATTTCTATGTCTAAATTTGGCACAAAACAGAAAAAATTCTGACAGAAATCCTATTCTAAAGGGATGTCGACAATCATAAGATCAAATTGAACACTAAAATTAAGTTTTAAATGATTTTCTATAGCTTTAGGAATGAATATCCAAAAAATGAAGAATTTAATCAAAGTGAACAAATTTCTATATTTCAGCATATCAAAATTGCAATATCTCTTGACTGGAAAAAGATAAATGCATTTTGTCTTTTCTATTCAAGAATACACTCATTGGGCTTGCAGGATATCATAATGGATAATGTGGTTTCAAAAAATCATTTTTTGCGAAATGTCCACTGTGGTATGGTGATCATCAGCATGAAACAAAGCAAAGCAGCCTCATATTTTGTAACTGGAATCAATATTAAATACACATACCCTAGTTTTTGGCACAATGTTTAAACCCAATTTTTCATCTACAAGACTTGCACCAGCTTCTGATAAGTAACCTTGATTTGGAACTAAGCAGCTCCTACCAAAACAGCATGGACAGCAGGTTTTGTGCATCCATTTTGTCCATTTTGGATTTAGATGACCATATGGTTCTTCATTCTTTGGTTTGAATACTCCAATTATCCTCTGGAATAACAAGACACATTAATATATATATATCATAGAAAGAAGAAAGCAGAACATCTATACTGTAATGTTTGTATTGGAGCGAATATGCCATAATTTTCAATTAGGTTACTGCTGGATGAGTCAATGAAAAGAATCACTGTAGAAAACTCAGCTGCTCCTCAGATATCAAGGCAATAAGATTGACAAACTAATCAAGTAATAATGAGCATGATCAAATACATTTTAAATTTACATTTTTGAAATCACCCACTCTGTTTTGAAGTTAAGAGGGATTTCCTTGAGGAAGCCCCTTCAGAAAACCTTCAAATGGAGCATGAAATCACAATTAAAATATTTCACATGAATGTTATTGGGTTGATATCTAGGGAGCAGTGACCAAGGACTGTTTTCACAGACTCACCCATTACATGCTGGTAAGCAATAATGCATTCTTCTTCTAGTTTACAAATCAGACATTTGACGATGGCAAAAGATTTGAAGTCTACTCTAGTGCCATTCTCAAGGGTATGAATTTTTCAGAGGATAAGCATTCTCAGGCTCCAAGAAAAGCAGAAATGAATGTTTGCTAAGTCTATTTTCCATGATTCATCAAATCTCTTGAACTCTGGCTGTGTGATGGTCTTCATAATTTCTCTGACATCAAGTACTATCAAAATTGTGTCAACCTCTTGTTTTCAAACAAAAGGAGCACAAATTTGCTCCCGTCAACATCAAGCATCAGTCAGCTCTAATTCTGATTGGCTGTCACCCACATCTTCAAATTTCATTGTTGCTCCCACTAAAAATCTGTCTATTCAAGGCTGTAGCTGATTGTAAGCATGCCTTCAACAATTTGTGGAAAGTCAGCCTTTCAAAAACTTCATTTCTATGGATGGAATGACTGGCAAGATCAAGCAAAGTTGCCTACAAAATACAAATACTCCTTTGCAGTAGCTCTTGACAACAAAGCTCAGTAAGGGGGCATGAAAGCTTAGTTTTGATGGGTGGCATTGAACATTATGATTCTATTGACAAAATGACCTTAAAAGAAGGGATTCAAGTCTTAAATTTAATAACAATATCTATCAAAGCATATTGCTGTTTCCGTGGACAAAACTTTCTTTTGGAAGAAACTACTGTTATTGCCACAAAAGCTTTATGTCATTTTCTTCCCAAAATGCATGTGCATACAAAAGATCAATGTCCACCAATAGGTTATTTTCCCAGCACTGTGGATTTGCATATTGCATCATCAATATAATTATTAATAGATCTCTAAAAACATTTCCTCTCTCTGCATTGGGTCACAGGGTCACCTCCACCAGGTCACTTTTCATCCTACTTCATCAGAATGAATTATCATTTGGATTTTTCTGCTGAAAATGGGACAAGTTACAAGTGCATTGTCAACTTCAGCATCACAAAATTACATTGCATGACGTAACACTGAGGGCGGAAAACATCTATTTTGATTTCTTAACCTTCTCTGACCCAGTTGATCAACAACGCCCAAACATATATCAACACCCTTTCTTTGACATCCAAGAAGGAACAATAACTGATCAGCGGCATACTTTCGTTTTGTCTTTGACGAAATAACTCCCACTGCTTCCTTGATAAATTCTTTCAGGCAAGATCCCCTGATAAATGGCTTCTTCAGCTGCCCGGTAAACGGGCCTAAATTCATGGTCTTCGATAACTGCCTGGTTGTTGTGGTGTACGTTATCCGAATCACTGTCCATAGTTCGACTAAGCAAAGGGCTTTGCTCACTGCAACTAGGACTATAATGATTTGCAGATTCCAGTTTGGCTTCTATTTGGGTTGAACCTCGTTTATTGTCTGGATAGGAAGCAAGCAGGTCCTCTTCTTCCACGAAGCTCACCAGTCGGTTTTCAGCTCGCAACTTAGGCCTTGGCATTTGTCCGCTCCAATGGTGCGTTACCGGTGACTTATTTGTGATGTCCCTTGCTACATTCCGTAATCACAATAAAAAAGAGGCGTTTCTTCATTGTGTAAAACCAAGCATAGCCACATACAATTGTATTTAAATGTATAAAATTGAAAAGTAAGCCTTGGTGACCACAGTTTCTTCCGTGCTGCTTTGCTTTCGTCTTTTCTTTTCCTCGATGACGTACTGCAAGAAAAACGTCAACATGTGACCAGTCATCCGACCTCGTTTCCGATTCTATGCGCAGATGTCGCAAAATTTGGTCAGCGGTCACGCAATTTTATTTGTCACCATTGCCACCAGTATTCATGAAACAGCTTACAAGGAACTCAACACTCAGGCCCTCAAAAAATTGAGAAACTCCAATACTGGGAAAAGATAAAGGACTAATTATTTTGATGAAAGAAATCCTTGATATACTTATTTTATGTTCACTTACTTCCTGTCTCATGTTACTCGAAAGAACAAGGGCAGACTTAGTAATACAATTCAAAGCGATTAGCGAATGCAGACAAAAGAAATACTTACAAACAGTAAATCAGAACAAACAGAGCCGCAAATTTTTCCCTGAAACCAGTGCAGAAAACTTTCGCTTAGTGAGGCTGAAGGGAGGTTTTTAATTATAACAAAAGAAGAAGGGTAAATCTAAATTTCAGTCTCGCGGATTTTGTTTAATTGATCTAGGAGCTAAAGAGTAACTGTTTACAATTGAGCAATGAGTATCCAGGAATCGTAATGGCCTCTGCTTGGCTTCTGCATCATGTAAACAAAATCCACGAGACAGAACTTTAGATTTACCCTTCGTTTGTTATAAGCACCTAACGTCTCGTAGAAACCTCCCTTCGGTCGCACCAAGCGAGAGCTTTCCGTACTGGTTTCAGGGCAACTTTGCGGCTCTGTTTGTTTTGATTTACTGCTTGAGAGAATTGCTTTTGTCTGCATTCGCTTATCGCTTTGAATTGAGGTGTGAACCAAAGCAACTGATGCTATTGTATTACAAAATCTGCCCTTGTTACTCGAAAGGTACTTGGGCAATGTCTAAACATTGGAAGGACTTTAAAAAACCTTGCTCTGAAATTTACACGAAGGAACAGGTGTTGAACGTGGGAATTGTTATACTCTTATCTCTTAAGAAATTTCCAAGTACTCATCTTATCAAATCTGTTTGTTGTTACTGTCATTTCAATACCCTAAATCATACCATTAGACTAAGTAAAAATCTGGTAAAAACTTCATTCATACTTTTGAAACATTTAAAGCAAGTCTATAAACAAGTTTCGGAAGGAATAAATGTTGGTAGCGGCTGCTTTATGAAACTTTAATGTTCTTGTCGACAAGGTGTCAGACTCTTTTCCCTTTCAAAACATGCACCAAAGTAAAATTAAAAACTGTGTAGTCAAAAGAAAATTATTGTTGGTAATAGAAGTACCATTATATTGCAAAATGCACGCTAAATATCAATTGAAACAGATTTGACAGCAGAACGTACACCTTTTCAAGTCTTATGGAATTTCGTTGACTTGAGGGGGCCTCAGCCTATTGAGAATATGTTTCTGCTGATAAAAATTGCAAAACAAATCTGGTGTGTTATTAAACTATGATTCTTTCTGATTAGGAACCTGCAAGCTGAATAAGGAAAGAAGAGTCTTTCCTTATGAAACAGTGAGCTCCGAAATAGTCCCGGTCGAGGTTATTTCTGCCAAATCTTAGGTTTTGTTGTTGGTCGCATCAAATCTCGATCTTGATATGTCTCAAATCGAAAGAGTAAATTTTAAATCCTACCCCAGTAAACCAACAAAAATTTTTCGATTTCCAAACTTACATCTTCGCCTACTAAAGAAAGAGAAGAACAATAACAGGAACAGGAGTATTTTGTTAAGGTTATCAACATCGATGAATATGTACAAAACTATCATCAAAAAACTATCATCCCAAAAGAAATAAGTCATTTACATTATTAATATTATTTCATCAGCTACAACGAGAGTCTTTGTAATTAAATATTGCCTAAAATAGATGTACTTGCAGTCCTACCAGCTTGTAATTTTGCCGCCCTTTCTCTGGTCTTTTCTAATTCTCTCCATCGCTTTTCTTCAAGGCCTTTCTGTGGAAGAGAACGTAAAATAATTCAATATTTCGATCTTCCATGGTAATGAATCAAAAATTTCTAATCATTTGAATAGGCCAGTTGAATCGGTTTTGAACAGTCGCGGCACCAGCCCAAAAAATCCGAAAGAGATGGCGGGGGGGGGGGGGATTTTGAAGTAATTTTTCAATCTAAAGGTATACCAAACTAATTTCATACCATTTTTCTTGACAATTTCTGCCGACTTATAGGATTTGGGGGTCAAGTCCCCCAGTCCTGCCCCTCGTAGCACCACCACTGATTTTGAAGCATCCTTTCAGCCTTAGGAGAGGCTCCTTAATATTTCATCGCTTGATTAGTTTTGTATTTCACGGAAGATGAAGAAGAAGGAGGAAGAAGAAGATGAAGGTGCTTCAGACAAATGTATGCAAATTTTTAGTGATGGACTTTGTCTTCAAATCAGTTTATTTCAAAGTTCTCGCTAGTAAAATAAATATCACTTGTAAAAAAAGGTCTACTGCGTGCGAGGCAAGTAAAATATCGTTTCATAAGAATGATGGTCTTTAATCAGATTCATATTCACGCACGTGTGAACTCCTAAAGCACGACAAAGGTACTGTTTCTCTACCAAAAAATTGAAACAAAGCATGCATTGTGTTAGGGACAATAGGAACAATTATTTTAATTCATGTTGTACCCATCGGGAAGTATCTATTTAACTGGCATTGTTACAAAGCAAAACAACATCGCAAATAAATGTGGAAAGAAACAACTGATTTTTACAGACTCAATTTCCGAACTATTTTAATTTTTCCTCCACAATATAAAACTTCAACGATGCCGATTTGACTTATTTTCACCGGACCACAGCAGAAACGACTTTCAGATAATACGAAAGTCAAATTTGGCGCCACAAAACATCATGGTTAGCAATGACGGAGCAGTGACCAACGTTTCTTCTGACTCGCCTGGTAGATGAATACTTTTGATTGCTTCCGTTGTTATCATTTGCAAAGAATTATATCGTTTGTTGACATTGACCAGTGGGCCAGCAAAACAGCCAGACAATACATACTGTACCTAACAAAAACATACCTTTTCCTTTTGGAGCTCCTTTTGTCGTAAACTGCGAACTGGTTTTGTACTTTGCGTCTCCCGCATTCTCTCTGCAGAAAAAGTTATATCTTATTCCGCAACTAAAACTACAGTTTGGGAAGTGCATCAATGAAGCAATGTTGGTGGAAAAGGTAAAGGGCATATTTTGAAATGGTCATATCGATTCAATAGAATCAAATTAGCAATTTGCATACTAAAATTGCTTGTTCCATGTTGCAAATATACAAATGGATGCTAAAGACTTCGATGATGGTTTCTTAATCATTTGTTAACATATTAACAAGGGTAGATCTTGTAATACAATAGAGTCAGTTGCTTTGGTTCACACCACAATTCAAAGCCATTAGCGAATACAGACAAAAGAAATCCTGTCAACCAGTAATTCAAAACAAACATAGCCGCACAGTTGGCCAGAAACCAGTATGGCAAACTCTCACTTGGTGCGGGTGAAGGGACGTCTTTAAGAGAAGTTATGAGCTTGAGACGAAAGAAGAAGGGTAAATCTAAAGTTCTGTCTCGTGGATTTTGCTTATGTGATTCAGAAACCGAGCAGAGGGCATTACAGCTGTTGCATATTTATTGCTCAGATGTAGACCGTTACTCCTCAGCTCCTGAATCAAATTTCCTTTGTCTGCATTCGCTAATCGCTTTGAATTACTTCGATCTTTCGGTTTTTAACTGAAATGTGAATCATTTAAATCTGTGCAGTACGCATGGCACTATGAATTTCTAAAAGTGGGAACTTTTCTCTGGCTCATCTAGTATTTTTGTGACACCATGTATAAGACAAACCTGCTCTTTTTTCTTCAAGCTTTTGTTGTAAGTCCAGTACTTTCTGATCTTTAATCTCTTTTTCTTGTTGTTTTTTCTTTTCCGCGACTCTAAGAACATGAAATAAAATAGTGCATGAAACTGTACTCCCTTCACTACTAGGCTTTGAGTTCATTGAGCAATTGGGCTTTTTCATCAAGTCACTGAAGTTCGTTATATCTTTCTACAGATACTGGCAATCTTCTGCTAGCTGTTTCTAAAGGCGTGTTTGATTGGTAATTCCAAACTTACCAAATTCTGAAAACGCTACTTCGTAGAGACGGAAGCACATTTCCCAATCAAACGCAAGATTCTTCAAAACAGCAGGTTTCAGATTCATTCTGGCGAAAACGGGTTTCCAGTTGAAATACATGAAGACGAGTCCACTGCTTGGCAACAGAGACTGAACTGACTCAATTATCATAGCAGCACGAGCAAATTTGCCTCGTTTTCAGAGTTTCGAAAATGAAAACGAGAATCTCTCCAAAGTCTGCCAAACCTTCGGCCGTTTCCGGAATTTGGTAGTCAATCAAACACAAATTCGGAGTCTTCCAAGTCTACCGTTTTCAGAATCGGCACCAATCAAACACACCCTAAATGGGTGATTAGTATAACAAAAAGTTAACCATATTTTGTTTATCTGAAGTTGTCTATTCTTTTGATTGCTCCAAGAAATTCAGCAAAAACTGAAGTTAGTGGTACCAGCATTTTAGGGTGGACATAATGCTATAGTCTCTACTTTCTAAGATATTTCAAGCTTTACTTTCCTCTAAAAGCAGACCTACCTTTTTGCATTTTCTCGTCCTTTTTCAGCTCTTCTTTGTGCAATTGTCTCAAGGGTATCCATTAGAATTTGATCTTTCTCCTGCCAAACAAAACATAGCAACTTAACAAAGCTGCCTAGAATCTGGTGATTAAATAGAAAGGTACCTAATTCATAATCACATGAAAAAGAGAATTCCATTTCCTGGCTAAAATTTCTTGTTTCAAAACTTGTTGAATCGTAGAACTTATAATATTAGAAAGTGAACATTGAGTTACCCAATTCTGAAATGGTCCAGCATCATTTTAAACTAACACCAAGAACGTCTTTCGCACTATGCACTCCAGCAGTCAAAGAACTTTTGTTGGAAGAAAAAAGCAAGAAAAGACAATTCATGAATTCTTAGTGCTCGTTTTCATTTCTTTAGTATCAACAGCAACGGTGTACTTTCATATCCAAATAAACATTTCCATTTAGATGTCCAGGGGTGCACTCCCAAA
Source organism: Aurelia sp. 3 sensu Dawson et al. (2005) (assembly GCA_964020215.1). NCBI lineage: Eukaryota > Metazoa > Cnidaria > Scyphozoa > Semaeostomeae > Ulmaridae > Aurelia > Aurelia sp. 3 sensu Dawson et al. (2005). The sequence continues at coordinate 15,841,982 of OZ026585.1, forward strand.
CTTGATCCGGTGGGATGTGCCGCTCAACAGGGTGTCCTTTTGTGGTCAAAATCATGTTTCAGAATATTATAACTTATAAGCACTATGCGATAGGGTATATATAGAAAGAAAAACTTTTAGAGGTCTCTTGGAACAATTGATCATGTATACATTTGACAAAATTATTATGCGACAAGATACATCGTGTGGAGGGGTTTTCCACACACCCTGTCACTTCCCTAGTCAAATACCTACCCCGGATTAGTTGCACACTCTCTATTGGATGAAAACAAGAAGAGAAAGCGTTTGATGGGCTAACGAGAATTCCATGCTCAATACTGGTCCATTATTTACTTACCATTGAGATTTAGATTCAATACAATGGTAAGTTTTACAAATAGAACTTCAATTGCTATAGCATGTAAATTATGGACCAGAACTGAATGCAGGATTCACGCTCCCATACAAACCACCCACGAGCATTTCCAAATTTCTAGGTCTAGAGGGAAGAGTGATTTTATCAAAAGAATTAACACATAAACGTCAGCTTTTGACTGAAAAATGAACATTTAATTTTTTATATGAATGGCGTGCATTATATTTCACATCCTACCAAATGTGTGAACCTTATTTTGACTGATCCAGTAAAAAATTTAGTACTTTCATGGTAATCATAATAATGATAAGTTAACACTGTGTTTCCTTTTGTTCATTTATTTTACAGTTATTATATATCTAAATTTGTTTACCCTAGCAACACCTAGACAATTATGACACCCACAAGAAGTTACTTTAATCTCTCAAAGAAGGACATGAACAGACATCAACTTCAGAAAAGTAGCGAAACAACGAAACACTTACAACTTTGGCTTGAATGATATCATTTCTTTTCTTTTCCTCTTCCTCTCTTTCAGCAACTTTCAGCAGTGCAAGTCTTTCTTTTAACTATGAATGTATTTAAAAGTATATATTTTACATAAATAATAACTGACGGACAGCCGGATGCATATTTTCTTATGTTTGCGGGATAGATTGAAACTTATTACGTTGAACCTTAGGAATCACTGCCACCTACCCACCCGATTCGTTCAGAGTGTGCTCGAATACGGAGATGGTTGGTAGCGATTACTAGGATTCCGAGTAATAAGTCTACAGTCGCAGACAAAACTCGTTGAGACACATGAGTTTTGTGTTGAAAGATGCCTTTCCTGCATGTAAACTACTACCTTGGCCACCCTCCCCCCATTGCAATGTTGGTTGATTGCAGAACACATATGTGTGAACTCATCTGTGAATTTTCATCAGCTTCTAACATCGCAATGGGGGTTGGGGGAGGGGGGATCTCAACTCGAAATTTCCTCCAAAAAGCAAAGTGTTTCAAGAGTTTTGTCTGTGATTGTAGGATAGACTGTTTTTTGCGCCAAAGAACGATTGGTGCAAAATTCAAAACATGCATTTGCACGGAGAAAAATATGTAGAAATATAACATTGAAATCAAAGTTGGACACATGAAGATACATTGCCGTGCTCGACTTTTCTCATTGTTCTATCTATAGACATGCATACATACTGTTCCATATTCCCTTTAAATTATGCACACAAATGCAAACGATTTTTGCAACATTTCTCCTACTTTTTAAGGATATTTCAGGAGTGACTTCATGATCTGGACTACAAAAACACCCAAAGCACTAAAGCCCGGCACGTAAAAAATTCCGAAAACATTTGCTGAAGAAGAAACTGGTAGAAAATGACCTGAGCTATAAAACAAAACTTCTCTCGATATTTTGCGATCTCGATTGGAATATCTTTTTCTGTTGTTCACTTATTTCATATCGATTATGCACATCTAGCTTACCATGTACAATTTCATATGTTCGAGCAAACTAATCGAAGTCGATAAAAAACTAAATACATAAATCAAATGTATCATTAAATAAATGTACATGAATGATATTTGTGTTTCACAAGTTAATTTGAATACACAAAAATTATCTTTCGGTGACATACTGGGAGCCATTTCATTTACAGTTTGTGCCACACTACATTTTTGTCATACGTTTGAAACTACTTAAACTTTCCGGGGACTTTATTTTGGTTCCTCATGTGTCTGGTCTGATAAAAAATCTGTTGGAGTATCTCGTGAAAAAATGCTGAAGACCAGCCTATAAAACCGAAAGAAATAGTACGCTGTAAGTCTACAAACATCTTGGGAATGAAATAAGTTTCAATATATGAGTTAGCCTTTTTGTTTCAGAATTGAAGGCAGCTCATCCAAAGATGTGCCTAGATCATGACTAAACGGTTGGGCAACTGCCGACACATCGTGATGGGAAACGAAGTTGCTTTAAAAGAGAATAAAATTAGAATTTGCCATGCAACTTTCTGGCTTTCTAGGAAAATAAAAAGACTTTGGTGAACTGACGACAGCCTTGAAAAGATTTTTATGTGCTAAATTCACCGTTCTTCCGCCGTCGTCTGGCAAGGGCGATACGACCTAATTTGTGCGTTTCAGACCTGTCCTTATTTGTGTAGTTCCAGCAGGACAAGAAGGAAACGAATGGTATAGATCGCACTTTTAGGTTGGTGGCAAGAGTTGGGAAGAATCATTTATTGATGCTTTACTTACCTCAACAACGGACATTTCACCAAGAAAACCAATTCCTGAAGTTTCTGTAAGGTCCACGTACTGAAACAAAATGTGAGGAAAAACTAAGTAAGTAAGTAAATATCAATTTGCCATTTAAAAAATATTTACGAGTTATTATAATGAATATAAAAAATAGATACAATACAATACTTTAAGGTTAAAACATAAAAGGAAAACACCCCTAATTACAGTGGTAGGGATAGCATTAAAGGGTCAAGATGACCTTATTTCCATAATGGTCCCCTTAGAGGTGCTGGTATAATAGAAAAGAAGAAAAAATAGGAAAGTACTGTAGTTATTATCAGTACAAAACACGGTTTATACGACAAAAACATGGTTGGGAGAGATGAGGCAGGGTCTTAGTAGAAGATGTATATGTCATCTTCCTCTTCTCGTATATTTTGGAGTATAACAATGCGTCAACATACGCATAACTTTTCACAGTCAATTAAAACAAGAAGTCAAAGAATGCATCAACTGTGCCTATTGTGGCAGGAATAGACATTTGGTCACAGGAATTCCAGACATGAATGGCACGTGCAATTAAAAATGATAATACACTAGAGGGAGAAGACTACGGGGAGAAGGTTATGTCTGTCTCACATTAGATGTGAGGCAATGATATTAGCGAGTAAGAAATTATTTGAAAATTAAAGCCATTACACTAAACTTGAATTCATATATCAAAAGCAAAGCATTGTCACTAACCAGCTTTAAGCCTTAGTCGTTATTGGGGCTGTAGTATCATTGGATAGAACAAACTACTATTTTGCGGCCCAAGGTAGATTAGCTCAGATTTGTTCGGATCGAAAAAAATCAAGTATTCGAATGCGTTTTTATTTCATTAGTAGATTCTACAGGGTGACCCAAACAAAACTTCATGACCTATATCGCATCTTGCTTACTAAAACTAAACTTTAGCAGTAAAAAGCTTTCATTAGCATTTAGTTCGAAATTCCAGCTACCCACTGAGATGCTACTTGGTCGATACGAAGCATGTAACAATAGTATTTGACTTCGAGAAGTTGAAAGCGATGTCAATTGTGAAGATTTTTGGGTCACATGCTATTTTAAGAATAAAGCTGAATCATGAAATTTTATTCATAAGTAAAATGTGGATAACAAGAAACGTTCCTTCAAACCTACCTTGAATCTTATCACTGGCACGCTTTCTATTGCTCTAATCTTTGCAATTAATGCCACTCTTTGTCTCATTTCTTCTTCTGCCTGAAAATAAAGTCAAAAGAAGTACAAGTAATTGCTAAAGAGGCAAGACTGATCTCCTAAGTAAATTCGCTCTACATAATAGTAAATCTTTTGACTGCAAATATTATTTGCAAAATTGCTTTATAAGTACCATGACGAGCAAAATTTTCACGGAGAAACAAGATATAATCCGGTGCAAATCGACGTTTGCAGTTATAACAGAAAATCCATGTTTAACAAATAAATCATTATAATAGTAAAAACTAGGCCATGATTATTTAAAGAGTATTTAGAGACGAGCTTGTCTCATCCTATCCTCAGCTAAATAATAGTTAAACAAAAGTGGATTTTACAGCAAGATCATTCAGCATTATGTATGAATTAAGTTATGGATCATACAGTTTGCTAAATATGGGAAAACCATTGAAACAAACAAAATAAGAAAGTCATTGTTGGGGAGATGAAGTGCTGACCCTATTGTTTTGGCCGATTGTGATTCAGCTTTGCTGAGAGCGAATCAACGGTGGGGCTCACACTGTCATGCGCATTTTTGCTATTGCCTTGTCCTCTTGTTCTTAACGGTCAAGCTAATTTGCATATTACGTCATTGACATAAATCGTTACTACGCATGCGATCTGGAGCCCTTTTAGGGGGATTCCTTGAGACTCGCAACTTAGCCTGCTCGTATTCCCAACAAGTCAATTGAGAAAATCTCTTAAACTTTTCAGAAAATTACAGAGACAAGTAAAATAGACAGAAAATTTGGACACACTCAGCTATACTAACATAACTGTTTGATAGAGTATGATGTTAAAGATTTAACTAAATTTTCTCTGAATCTCTTTTATTTTTATTAAACTTTCATAAATTGCAAAATTGTTACCATCTTCCAATCCGTAATTTCTGATGCTATCAGTATTATCAAGAAAATTCATATTCAGGTGCCAAGGGAGCTGTTTTTGTTTGATGTCAAAAGAGAGGTTTCGAACAGAGCAATATCCAACAAGAACCTGGTTGGTTTGTTCATCTACTTTCAATTTATAGTGATTAACATATCTATCAAATCACAAATAATAGCAATCAACATTTCAAAAACTGTGCAAATCTATGGCGTGTCAGACAAACGAAAATGTTAAATATATACCTCTTCAAGTGCAGCTCTCATGAGATTTTGACTTTCTCGATTTACTTCTTCAACTAAGAAAAAATAAAGTGGACGGTAAGGTGAGATAAAACAGGATTGAGTCTCAGTCTGTCAACACAGAAAATGACATGACATACAGGGTGAGTCAGAAAAAAAATGGACACCGTTTGGATGCCTGCCTTCCTAAAGCAATATCAAAGCAATGACATCTGCTAATGGTTTACTGAATAGCTGACATATTCGATTCAATTTAGAATTTTTCTTGGCTGAAACTGGGCAATCCATACCGATTTGATGAAGGATTTTATAGAGAAGGTCTCCTCGAGAACCTTGAAAAACGGCCTATCTTTTAAAGATAACTTGAGAAAATTTCAACACGTGTTGCCCTTTTGGGATTCCATTGCCTCAACCGGATACTAGATGCCAACACAGAGAATTTTCATTGCCATTTAGGTAGGAAAACAAATTAGTTTTTTTAATCGTCATCTTCACTCAATCTTTCCAAGTTTTTGAAAGGGGCTTTCTGCAGAAAATCTCCCATAGCCACGAAAGGAATGATCGATTAAAGCCAGCTAGATTTCTATACCAAATTTAGTATATCTGCTATGAAAGAAGACATCTTTCAGCATCATTACTTGGAGAATCAGGGACCAGTAATCTTTCATATGCCGTACATTTTTACTGGCTCGGTAGAATAGAGCAAAAGGCAAACATAAAAAACTTGTCCACTCACCTATTTTCTTTTTGTACTCATGCAGTTTCACTTTCGCTTCTTTTGCATTTTTGTGATCTTCCATAGTTTGCTGAACCAAATTTCTACGAAAAATTGAAAAGATTCACTGAGGCATACGACCAATGTTTTCCTTCAGATTTGCAAATAAAGATCAATGTTGCGGTCCAGTAGACCCAAGGAAGCTTATAAACAGTAAAAACTCTAAGCACTCTTTAGATTGCAATGTTTACAGTCTTCATCTTCGTGTGTCCAGCTTGTTGTAAGGTTTGGCGGTCAATCCAGTCAAACTCTTCCGGCTTCTAGCTTCAGGGAATTTCTCTGCAATGCCAAAGCCATCTAGCTGACTCTTTACCTTGTCTATACATTTATGTCTTTGCGGCTCGCCCTCGTTCCTTCGTAATGTACGCATGACGAACTAAAGTGAGATCACTGTTGCTATGCTCCTAGAATGCTTTTAAGGCTTAATTCTACGGAGCTGCATTTTCCGCCCTTCCGGAGATAAACGACAGAATTTCTACAAAGCATGCACATTAAGACGAAAACACAGCTGACCCACAGATTTCTTATGATCATGAGCAGCTCATGAGCTAAAAGAACAATTAGACTCATTCGACTTTAGCAGCGCATCATTCTGCCTCTATCTCTAAGGCCTGATTTCCATTAGCCGGAATATTCCGCTCGCAGCGACCTTTTCCAGCAATCTGATTGGCTTGCGGAAAAGCGACGTCGCTCAAAAGTAGAAACCCATTCAACTTTCGAGCGGAATCGTGCTTGCAAACAAAGGAAGATTTTTGCGAGAGTAATTTTCCGCCTAGTGAAAAGTAGGCTTAATAGCCAATCACGATTCAGTATTCTATGAAATAACATGTTCAGTGGAGTTATGTTGTTGTTGTTTATAGCAGCCATATTTGTCTTCAAAAGACGCACCAAAGCGGACAACTTTGCTCCATGGAAATCACTGAATAGCCAAGTGCTAAGTGATCTCGAGCATTCCCCGCTTGAGCGGAAAACGCAGCTTCATGGAAATAAGTCTCTACTTCGAAAAGTCTACAGTCCCAGAAGAACTTACATAGCAAATCCTTCAGAGAGGGGCAGACCATTTCTTCAAGGGTCATTACATATGACGGTTTACCGCTAGGCTTGTAACAAAAGATTCTACTGCTTACAACAGATTCTCAAATGCTTCAGTAAAGTTTCGCAGCAAAAGTAATGACACAAATAAAAATGCAGATCATTATGAAATAAAAACAAACAAACCTCATTTCGCTGTCTTTCTTTAACTTTTCACGCAAGTACTCCTCCATCATTTCCTTCGTCTAAAATATACCGAAATGAGTTACTGCATATCAAAAGTTTGTGATAAATTACTAAACAATGAAATAAGCTATCCAGTTAACGAGGCACTGTAAAAAACAGGTTTGGCACAGCATGCTTTTGTGTCATCCTGTGAGACAGTGGCCTAGACAGGAGAAAAATCCATAACTATACACAATGCTGCGCTGTACAACGATATTGTATAACGCTGCATACAAATTCTGAAAAGTTAATTCAGATTTGACGGCCCTCCTGCTTTTGCTTTCGTTTCTCAATTTTAACAAACTAGTGCTCATTAAGCAACTGCATTACTGCACTTTTAGAAAATGTTTTATTTGCTTTGCAAGGAAAAGCAGCTCGAAACGTATTTGAGTTCAAAGCCGGGAAGCTTTTCATGAGACATCCTGTAGCTTTGAAACACTCCGGTGGTAACGTTGGTTTGAAGGGCCTCTCTAAGCCAATTCTTCAGACTTCTTTCGTTTTATAAAAAAGTAAGTAGGTAACAAAAAATCTGTGTGAAGCATTACTTACCTCTTTCTTGATTTCTGAAACTTTCTGTTGATTTTCTTTGATTAAATTCTTTCTAGCAAGAATTGCTTCTTCGAAAGTGATTTTGAAATCCTGAAACAGATGTTAGAATAATGCAATAAAAGCAATTTTGACAAACAAAAACTTTCAGCTTGCATCAAATGGTGGCATTCCCTTGTTCATAAATTATAATTGCACCTGAGGAGATTTGTTATTCTGAAAGAAGACAGAAGAACTATTGAGCAGGCATTGCATGGAGCTTTGCTATCTTAAATGAGAAACCACGTACCAGGTTGACTTATACAAAGTGTCAAACTCTAAGTTGAAGCTTGACCTATGCAACTGTGTGACAATCGAGCAAATTGAATCAACAGCCCCTCCACAGTAGCCACACAAACGGGGTACAATGTTTGAGACACCCAGTACAAAGCCTGAAGCAGATTTGCATGCAAAGAGATGTCAGTGGAAGATTTCGCACAACTAAATGATTCACTCCATATAAATGACCTGGACTTATAAGTAGTAAGTCTATAAATGACCCTTATGGCTGGGTTGAAGCTACTATTTGCTGATTTATGACTGTTGTTGTTGTTCTACTTATCAACTCTCTTTGTCTCATTGAAGACATCCACCGTGGCATTTGGCATGAAGTCCATATGTTTTAGGGGTAGCATACTCTGGAACAGCATACCAGATGTGATAAAGAGCAGCGAAACGGTCGCTTCCTTTTGCAAAAAAATCAAAATATGGGCTGGGGAAGGATGCAATTGTAAATTATGCTGCCTATTGTAAATATTATGATTTTGCTATATTTAGGTTAAATAGTTGGTTTTTATTAGCTCACTCTTCTTAAGAGTATGAGCTATTATTAGTTTTATACCAACTGTAAATAAGAAGTTTATTATTATTATTATTATTATTATTATTATTATTATTATTATTATTATTATTATTATTATTATTATTATTATTATTATTATTATTATTATTATTATTATTATTATTATTATTATTATTATTATTATTATTATAGCCTTGTATATTTCATATATTTTCATATTTCACATTTGATTCTTTCAAGGAAGGTAGCTCCTCGGCAAAACCGTTTTTAAGGGGCCCTCCGATAAAAACTTAATTACATTAAACAGTCAAAAGTAAGATATTAATAGAATATAAAACCATAATTTAAAGGCCACAATTATATACAGTGGAACCTCCATTAACGGACACCTCTGCACAACGGACACCTCCGAACAACGGACAAATACTTTCGTCCCAAAATACAGTAAAACAAAGGATGACACCTCCATACAGCGGACACCTCTCTACAACGGACATCAAAATTGGTCCCAAAGATGTCCGCTATATGGAGGTTCCACATAATATACATAATAGAAAGAAAAGGTTGAAACTTTATAGATCTCTTAAAACCATTCAGGGAGGATGCCGCCTTATGCCCCATTCACACTGCAAGTTAAACCAGCTTAAACTAAGGCCCCGTTCACACTACTCCGTTTTTGTACAAAAACGGAGAGAAAAACCTCCGTTTTTGTGAAAGTGTTCACACTGATCCGCACAAAGACGCCACAAAAACGGAGGTTTTCGAAAACGCTGTCAAAAGTGGATATCCACAAAACGGAGGTTTTTGAAAACGCATGTGATCAATGTGAACGCACAAAAACGGAGGTTTTTGAAAACGCTCCAATATGCAACAATGGGTTTCACAAAAACGGGAGCAATGTGAACGCACAAAAACGGATGTTTTCCGCTGCGTTTCTGAACAGAAACGGAGCAGTGTGAACGGCAGCTTCGAAGCAACAAAAACGGATACTAGCAAAAACGGAGTAGTGTGAACGGGGCCTAAACCAGATTTGCGAATAAGGCCTTCTGATTGGTCAATCCAACAAATCCAGTCACTTGATTGGTTGAAATTTAAACTGGTTTAGATAAAGCTGGTTTAACTGTGTCAGTGTGAATGCAGTATTAGACTCAGCAGGAAGGATTCCATAGTCTAGCTCCTCGGAAAGAAAAGCATTTTGACCATTTCTGAATTTTTATTTGGCAACCTTGTCACTGTCCTTTTCCGTTTACTTCGCACATACTTTTCTCTGCTAGTTCACCTACTGTTTTGGTTATAGTATAGACTGTTCATGATTGCACATTTCAATAAATACTTAAACAACATTTGTTTGATTTAGCTGGCACGAAACGTGAGGGAAGCTGGAATGTAAAATTTTACTCACGAGTCGCCTTCGCTCAATTTCAGCAAGTTGTTCATCCAGGTCTCTCTAGGAAGTAAAATGATAACTCAATAGAATCAAAAATAGCATAGGATCTTGCCAGACAAATTGGGTTTAAAGGAAATAGCAACAAAGTAATATCAATTTGTTGCACATATCTACTGGATAAGCCAGAAAAAAGTTCCCACTTTTGAAAATTCATAGCATCAAGAGTACCGTAAAAGCTCTAAGCCCCCCTATCTCTAATAAGCCCCTCCCCTCTAAGTCAAAATTTCAAATAAGCCCCCCTCTCTATTAAGCCCCCCCCACTTAACAAAATTCTAGAATTTACAAAATATTTTCCATTTATTTAGCTATACAACCTTACATGTTAATTTTAGTATGATTTGGGATAAAAAGTGAGTCGAATTTGTGTATTTGAGCCGGAAAATTGTTTGTTGAATCCGCAAAATATGGAATAAAGGAACTGAAAAGCTACCAAATATATCCTTTTTGCTTGATTTTGTGAATAAGCCCCCCCCTCTCTAATAAGCCCCCCTCTCTATTAAGCCCCCCTCTGGAAGGTCCAAAATTAAATAAGCCCCCCGGGGGCTTAATAGAGCTTTTATGGTACTTCACATATTTAGATTATTAAATTTCTAGTTTAAAGCCAAGAGATCAAAATACTTTTATTATATTTCTCGCTGTCTCAAGATCACTAGAAATATAGGTAAATTCAACTTTTCAAAACTTTCACGGAATTGCAAAATGACTGAATAATGGTCTAAAACATTGTTTCACATCATAAAGGACTCCTCACACAGATCATTACAGAACACGCGATTGTTCATGGGTGAGAGATATTCACTGCACACTTATTGTCATGGGACTGAAAATTCGGGTATTAGTTTGAAAATTGATGTCTCATAACTCTTGAGAGAGATGAAACGCCCATTGTATATTGTCCTGTGTAAGGAGAGTCCTTAGGAATGATCAATTTTTTAGGCTCCCTTTCAGTCATTTTGCAACCATGAAATTTTTATAAAGTTGAAATTCACCGATACTTCTGGTCCTGACAAGACTGCGAGAAAATTCACAAAAATACTTCGATCTTTCCGCTTTTAACTAGAAGTTGAATCATTCAAATCTGTGACGTACTCTTAGTGCAAAGAAATTTTAAAAGGGGAACTTTTTCGGCTCACTAGGTATGTTTTTGACACTAAAAATTTTTGCCAGAATTGTTAATGTGATAATACAAATAAACTCAGAGCGTGGAGAAGACTATTAAAACTACACCTATCATATTTGTCTGCTAAACATGAATGGCTTTGAAATAAAACTTATGTTTTACTCTATGTCAACCAAATCCTACTGAAACAGGCCGCAGTGGAAAGCGATGGCAAAATCTGTTTTTCTGATATATACTTCTTCATCCTAAAAAACTTTCCAATTTTTACGAGGGGAGTATCACCCTGTAAAAGGCTCGTACGTCCTTCGCAAGAAAAGTACGTAAAAAATCTCTATTGCTTAAAAAGGTGATATTATTATTATTATAAAATTCTTTAAAGTTGGTTCACAAAATAGCTCTACTATGAGAACTAATAAAGACCAACTATTTCCAAAAACAAAATAAATTACAGTTCATCAACAGCCAACGTAATACTTAAAATACCCTATTTACATAGTTTACAGCGACAGTTCTCTCCATACCATTTTTTTATGCATGATTTGAAGGAACAGACGGAGGTGGCAGTCTTCTTGTCATTAGGTAGGGAATTCCATAATATGCTACCACGAAAAGATAAACTATCGTTGCCATAAGTAGTTGTTTTGATACGCTCTTCGAGGCATCATACCACAGTTTTAAATTTATTTCTTCTATCAACGAAGCTGCTTTTAGACTGCGTTCACACGATGCCGGCACATTTTGAAAACGCACAGTGAAAAATGTGACGGTAGCAAAATTAGAACTACCGTTCACACGATACCGGAACAATTTGAAAACGGAGGAAATTTGACGGTAAAAAACTCGTTGCAAGACTTTGATGCCAAAGAAATGTACCTACACTCTAAGAATCGATCAGTCTCGTTCCCAAAGCATTGAAAAATGTTCTTTTAGATCATTTTTTGAGGGCTCACACGATGCCGTTTCCAAAATGTGCCGGTTAGAGTTCCAATTTCAAAATCTACCGCTTTCGAAATCTGCCGGCAAAAAATGTGCCATTTTTGTGTGAACGGGAGGCCTATCAGTCACATTTTTCAACGTTTTCAAAATGTGCCGGCATCGTGTGAACGCAGTCTTAGTCTCCAAAAATATGCTTCACATTTTGAAAACTAATATCTGTCCACCAGGGGTGGCTGGGACCAAAAATAGATGGGTATTCAAATATTAGGGAGAGAGAGCCCTCCCAAGAGGTGTGCGGAGCACGCCCCCCAGAAAATTTTAGTTTCAAAAAATTCTGAAACGTTGCAGAGAGCCCCTTATAGTTTGTTCTCGAGAAAAATTTCTTTTCAGCAATCATCATACAGCACAACTTAGTAGGGTGTCAAATGTCACAAGCAGTTAAAGTTTTCTAACACAACTAAGTCTTCTGGATTTGGAAAAACTGGTAAAAGTCTTGTCCCTATGAAGCCCAGGTAAAGATGTACTGCTGTTCTCCTAAGATACTTCACTTAATATGGCTGGGTCACGTGACCATAAACCAACTTGTTATCTCTATGTCTATCTTGTTCCCCACACGTGCTTGTTATGTTCTGCACAGATTTTGGTGGACGGGGTGAATCCACAATAAAGTTACTTCTCAAAATCCACATATATCTCTACAGTCGTATTACATATGAGTGTTCCGTTTGTCTCTCTACAACATTCAAGAGTCCATCTTCGAAATAACACCTTCATTTTGAGAAAAGTAGTGGAACATCTCTGTGATATGGCCTATCAACAATACTGCAAAATCTTCACTTCAAAAGAAGTTTGTTTTCTTTACGTGACTCTCCCTTAATAGTTAATATCAATCTAATACCTGCTTCATCTCTTGCTGCCATTTCATGAAATCAGATCCATCAAGTCCACCGAAAGAGAAGTCTGTGAGCCTTGAAAAAGTAGAAAATTGGTGATTGCAAGAATGTTTTCGAAGATAACAGTGGCACGTTTTCAAATTTTCATCATTGTTCAGTGATCTGGGCCAGGAAATAGAAGCAAAAACTTTTATAGAGTCGTCGAAAACGTTTCTAGCCACAAGTCTTTGGCAAAAACCTGCGAGCAAAATGTCTTCTTTTTATCAAATAACAAAAGTCCTCTTTGTGCAAAAAAGGTGCACAAACCTTGCGGGGTGAGTGGCCGAATGGCTTACACAGTTTTCGTCAAGTGACTGAAGTTAAGCTCGGTCGAGTGAGGTCAAACTCCGGATGCAAGCCCTTGGAGGCCTGACCTCGTGATATGGGGAGCCCTCTCCGATACAAAGATAGGCACTTTGCAGAAATACCAAAACAGAGCACTCGATTTAATAGAATCTTCAAAGGTGAAGGATGCTTGGAATAAGGACCTCATGAACATAAATCAATTGATGACGTTTGACCGAGCAGTTATGACCTACAAAATTGTTAATCAGCTCTGTCCTGCAGGCCTACAAAATAAGTTCATCGAGAGGTCGGTCATATCAAAATATAATACAAGGAATAGGAAGGATCTCCGTGTGCAAAAACTGACATTAGAGTACACCAAAAGAGGTTTTTTGTACACTGGTCCAATTGCTTGGAATAATATCCCACAGCCCATTAGAGATACCGATTCCATCGTACGATTTATAAAAAACTAAGATCTCACCTTTTGAGCTAAGAGAAATCTGCTCCGCACGAATCCATGGAAGATCAGGCAATATATTTTAATCATTGAGAGTAACCTTAGGAAATTTTTATTGCAATTAGTTTTTCTTTTTTGTATGGATATCGTGGATAAATAAGATTAAATGAAAAAAAATGAGTGTAAGCGTGGACATGCTACAAGTCTCATCCTCTGATCTCTCGACAATGCGACTGAAAATGTGTGAACGTAGCCTTAGACTTACATTTTACCGATGTCATCTTCTTTTTGACTGACGAGAGCACCTTCCCTCATGATAGCGGCAGCATTGAGTCGTATTGGTATACTATTCCCAGACTAAAATGCAAGTGATAATGCTGGTACATAACTGACGTCCGAATCAATCATAAATTGCATTTTTACTGGGTGACTCAAAAAAACATCGCAATCTAGATCACACATAGCTATATGAAAGTAAATGTTATGAACATAAACAAGGTACGGCAAAAGCTCTATTGAGCCCCCGGGAGGCTTATTCAATTTCGGACACTACAGGGGGTTTTAATAGAGAGGGAGGCATATCTGAAATTCTGGCTCAGAGGAGAGGGGTGTATTAGGGAGGGGGCTATAATAAAGATGGGGCTAAATAGAGCTTTCACGGTCTTAGCATGTAGCTGAATGGCTCAGCCATTTTTTGACATGTCCCTTTGTCAGTTTAAGGTATGCCACTGTTCAAAAAAAAAGTGTCAAATGCATGATAATTCATTGATTTCTTGGGTTGCTTACTCGTTTTCAAGTCGACGTGAGGTACATGTGAAGAAAGTTGAATTCCGAATTTGCCTTGGAGCACGAAATTTGAATGAAAAACAGAGGTGACCCATTTTGCAAACAAAAAATTTCCCCAGACGACTTCAAATCCATCGCTACATTGAGTTTCCACAAAGTGTTGACTGGAAAATGATGGCTATGATTTCACTTAAAATGAGGAATCTCGGATTCGAAGTTTCCTTGAAGCTGGTTTCTCGGATTGTGATCATTGCTTAAAACGACCAACATCCAGCATCTCAAAAGATAGCTAAGCATTTCAACTGAACTATGATACAAAGCATTTGACAGTAACTTCTGATCTCAGTGAGCTAACTATGCTCTAGCTCGTGAACTTTTTTTTGGGTCACCCGGTATCAAACAAACATAATGATGAATCTACATGTGAGCAGAAAAACTCTGATGTCCCATTGGAATAACAGAATGATATATATTGTCCATATTTGGAGTTACAAACAGCATCTAATACATTAACAATAGAAAAGTCGCAGGGGCCGCTGCCTGCAAGATGATTGATATCATCTTTCACCATCTTGTACCATAAAGTGGTTCCTTGTTTTATACACATGTTCTTTGATTCTCAACGAATAATTTAAGATGAAACAATTATGTGTTTTTTGCACCCTTGAAACTCTCAGAGCTTTAAACCTTCGCTTGTCAAAGAATTTCGACGAGTTAAAGCTACGGCGACCAGTTTTCGCCAAGAAAATTATATTGAAAATTAACGCAGTTAATCCAGCATAAGATTCGGACAAATCTATAAACTTTCAAGCATCAATAGACGATATAAATAAGAGATCATACCCTAGTTGGTGCTGATTTTGCTTTGTGTCTCGTAAAATCAAGCCTGAAAAGTAAACGTAGATTTTAAAACAATGATTAAATTTTAAAAAGGCCACAACAAAGGCCAGCCAAGAGACGACACGTGCAAAGCTTGCTGGATCAAACAGACCCTTCATTCATTTTGCAGCAATATCAATTGGGAGAAACAGAAACTCGCTTACAAAGCAATAGGAGATTTCCTGAAAAAAAAACTGAAATCAAAATTAGGAAATGACAGACCTTTTAGCTATTATGAAAAGGATCTGAATCGAACCTAACCTTGATACACTGGTAGAACTTTCGAATGTGAACAATACTCAAAGAAGCTTTAACGCCCCTAAATCGAACCTTTCCGTAGACTGATTGCATATTCGTTGTTATCGCTATTGATAGACCGATGGATGCTCAAACTACGACTCATGGACTTGCGCTTCCAGAAACGGACATGGCCTAAATTACATCACCTGCAGCTTTTTCTCAAAACCACCCACCCTAAAACTCCGAAAAAAGTAGTTTTCCTGGAGTGCTACACTGTAAAACAAGTCATTATCAGTACTTAGATGGAAGTTTCTTCGAGCTCTTGTTGCAAAAAACTCCTATCTACAAACGATAGTTTGCTTGTTTGGGAATGCATAAAATCTCCTAATTTCGTTCGGTACTTCGAGATTTTGATCGTTGCGGTCGTTCAGTCGAACGCGCATTTGTCTATGGCGGGAAGTTTACATTGAAGAAAGACTGAAGCAATTTTTGGTGACTTTTCTCGCTGTGCTGACAGCGCTAGAAGTATCGTTACGTTGAACTTTATAAAATTTTCATGGTTGTAAAAGACTGAAAAAGGGCAGAAAACATTGATCAAATTGTACGGACTCTCCTTACAAAACAATACGCAATGGGCGTTTCATCTCTCTCAAGGGTTATAAGACATCAATTTTTGAAGAAATGCCCAAGATCTTCAGCCCCATGGCAATAAGTATGCAGTGGATACCTCTCACCCTTGAACAATCGCATTTTCTTTATCGATTTGGGTGAAGAGTCATTTGTGATTTGATCAATATTTTAGGCCCTTTTTCAGTCATTTTGTAACCCAGAAGCTTTTGTAAAGTTGAATTTACCTACATTTTTAGTGCTCGTAAGAAAGCGAAAAAAACACACAATAATACTTCAATCTTTTAGCTTTTAACTAAACATGGAATCATTAAAAAATATGAACTACTCTTGACGCTATGAATTTTCAAAGGTGGGAACTTTTTTCTGGCTCACCAGTTATGTATAAACACATTGCTCGATCCAGATTCTCCTTTTAACAATAGCAATACAGTCTATTACTTACTTTGAATTTTCCTCCTCGATATGTTTTTTTAGTCTTTCTCTAGCCTTCTCCGATTTCTCAGCAGTTGCGCAAGAAAATGCATTCATTGAAGCAGCCATCAGTTGTTTCTACAAAATAAATATAAAACTTTTCAAGAATTTGAGATGGAGTAAGTAGTTTACAAAATAAAACTCTGCAGTAAAGTTCTTGATATAATGTTTGGTCAAATTGACGTAATTGCATTATCTGCTGCCTGAAATAACGTAACTGCCAAATCATAAAATATCACATCTTCTTGACTTTGACACATACGTTATACTTTATCATTCATTAAACGTCATACCTTAAGTGCATCAAACTCACCGGGGGTTCTCGGCTAAATTTCGGATATGGGTGTGTGCCGCCCACAGTTTCAAAATGGCACCGATGGCGGCTAGACCGACTTTTTTCAAAATGATACCCTTGGTTAGACTAAATTCTATATAAAAGTGCCATGAGTTGGCGTTTCCTAGACAAAAATTGCCAAATTGTGGCATTCTCTAGGCCAAAATCACCAGAATTTTGGGCAAATTTTAACCTTTCTTTGACCAAAATTGCCAAAAAGCATAGCCTTGCTCAGACTAAATTTGCCAAAAATATACCCTTGGCCACATTAGAAGTCCGAAAAAGTATACCCTTGCGGGCGACACATCCCTACGTACCTTTACTATGGAAGATCCCCCGTGACCAAAGTCCATTTCTGTGAGCAAGACGGGGGTTAGTGTAGGGAGGTTACTTGTATATCCGATTTTGATTAGTTGAAATCCCCGGTTGGACTTTTGAGCCTTCAAAAAATCTTCAAAAAATTTTAAGCCCCCTAAATAAGAACCTCTCGGAGGCTGACACTGGAGGAGATTCTAACCTAAAAGTGTTTTCAAGAATTCTCAAGGAATTCTGAAAAAGTCTTTATAGATTTCTTATGCTGAAAACAGTATCAATGTGTGCAAGGTGAGTGTTATATATAAGAATCTCGTTAAGAACCTTGAAGGCTGGAATTTAGAATAACATCCACTTTTATACAGGCTGCCCAAGAAACCTAGGCTCTTTTATGCGGATTTCTACTGTAGTACCGACTCACAAGAACAGTTTTGACTTGCAAGATCTATAATAAATCATCTTCTACTAAGTACACAAGGGGAAAATGACTTAGTACAGATTTTTCGAGTCAAAACGTTCCCTGAGAGGTGATACTACATCTGCTGATTATTCAAAGATTCAAGAGTCCAAACTGAGATGAAACGCCTATAAGTTTCATTCTACTAACCCCCGTCTTCTTCACAGATATAGAGTTTGATACACTTTCAATATATTTCATTTGCAGGGGTGTCATTGATGTTTAGATAAATAAAAAAATATAAGCAGATCATATGGTATGGCCGCAGAATAAAAATGAAAATAAAAATCTATTTTTATTCTGTGGTACGGCCAATTACACATGATGACAGTGTCAAACGCTGCTCATATATGCTGAAAAAATAGTTCAGATTTGATGACCCACGCCCCTCCCCAATTTCGTTTCTGGTACTCAATTTCATGAAACTAGTAATCATTTGTTTTGAGTCGAAAATCGGTAAATACTTGTTTTTTAGGTTTTACTGAGTAATTTGAAAGCCTTTTAACAGCAAAGCATTAATTTTGCAATTAGAGCAACCAAAATTTGAGAAAATCATTGAAGCAAAAATATCCTGAAATTTAAGAACCTGCCACCAAACTACCGGGTGAGCCAGAAAAAGGTTCCCACGTTTGAAAATTCATAACAGCAAGAATATTTCACAGATTTTAATGATTCCAATTCTAATTGAAAGCCAAAAGGTTGAAGTATTTTTGTGATTTTCTCCTTGTCTCACGAGCACTACAAATATGGGTAAATTCAATTTTACAAAAATTTCATGGTTGCAAAATTACTGAAAGATGGCCTAAAACATCGATCAAAGCATAAATGACTCCTCGCACAGAATAATGAAGGAAATGCAACTTCTCATGGGTGAGAGATATCCTCCATAAATTAATTGCTGGCCATGGGATTGAAAATCTTTTGTATTTGTTTGACAAACGATGTCTTATAAATTTTGAGGAAGGTGAAACGCCCATTGCCTATTGCTCGGTGTGAATAGAGTCCTTACGATTTGATCAATGTTTCAGGCCCTTTTTCCGTCATTTTGCAACCATGAAATTTTTATGAAGTTAAATTTACCAATACTTCTAGTGCTGGTAGGAGAGCAGAAAAAATCGTTTGGCTTTCAACCAGAATTTGAATGATTCAAATCCGTGAAGAAGGCTTGCTGCTATCAATTTTCAAAAGTGGGCACTTTTTCTGGCTCACCAAGTAGGAACTAAGTGTCTTATGAAATATACGTGTATTATGGTTATGGCTTCTTTCATGTGGGTTTCTAGCTTAAGGGAATCAATCAAATCTAGATGTTGAATAACCAGATAAAGATGAAATGAACATATGACGTACGACATTGAACGAAGATGATGCTCATCTCATAAGGCCAAATCCTTAAAAAACCACAAAACAGTTCACAGGAACAACATAATCAACCTATAGTTGAAATTCATCAGTTTTGAGCATCTGTATGACTTTGAAAAACCTCAAGCCATTGCTATCCGTTTACTTTGCGAATGACTAATGTCCGCCACAGCCATGATTCATGAAAACAGATTGCTCATCATGGTTAGGGCCTAAGGGGCTGTTTACATGGAAAGGATTTCCTGACAAGGCGAGGGAAGTAGCGTATGGAAAGATGGTAAATCATTTGGAAAGGGAATCGACATAGTTAAAAGCTGGCCCAGGCCAGGTTAAGAATATAATCTATTGAATTTGATAATATCGACACGTGCGGCTTTATTGTGAAGCCAAGGAAACAATGAATGAGTAGGCGCTTTCTATAGACTATTTATAGCGACTAAGAGATATAGCTATGTCTATTCCCTTTAATATTTGTGTATATTGTTCCATTGTTGCTACAATTGAATAGGTTAGACTTCGAGTTAGAGTTTGAGACCTTGTTTTAGCCATCGGACAAATGGTTGCTGATTTATGGCACATGAAAGTTAAATAGTGATTGCTTCAAAAAAAACACTTTCTTCGCTCTCCAAAAATGCCACAAAATCGAGCAACTTTTGAAAGAAAGGGCCCTTGCGTTGCATTCAAATGTTTTTTAATTTCCAATGGTTCGGTGTTAAAGGCACACTGTCGTGACGCTGATTGGGTGAACAAGCCAATAAAAAAGAATAGAATTTGGCAACTTTCAGTAATTTCGCTGTACAGAGAAATTCATGAAGACGATAACGATCTGACAGCCTTTATTCTCGAAACAAAGTATGACCCAAGGGCATAAAGGCTTGGTAATTGTTCAGAGGCCATATCTTTTGTTGGTGATTTCAACATCATGATTAGCCAATCAATGCCTTTAAATTCTTATTGGCCCTAGTCAACATAATTAGCCATATTCTGAAATGTAGAAAGAATTCCCACACAGTACTAGGACCCTATCTTGGCAGAGTTTCCTTGATTTGAAATTTTAGGGGAACAAATGTCTCCTAAGCAATCACTTTTTAATTTCGTAAAAACGAGGTATCAAGCTCTCAGTTGGTATCAACAACCGAGTAACAGAACGTGCAGCTCCTTTCCAATCCAATAAATCAGCACTGATCAACTTAACTCAAAGAAGGTCTAAAATTCTACTTTGACGCATTCCCTATGTAACTGCATCACGAAAAGAATAATAGAACTCACCAGCCACAAAAATGAGGCACAGTTTTAAGGGGCACCCAAAAGAATAGTGCTTAGTGCTAGTGCTTTACTGCCATCGTCATTGTACCATCAGTTTCAATGTGATGGTACAAAACTGATGTTAGACCTACGACATAAGTGTTAGACACATAGCATGGTAATAGTTTGGTGTGGAACTGCCAGTCCCTTTCTCTCCATTAATTTTTGCTTCGTACTACTCTTGTTTTCTTTTCCTGTTCCCAGTAGTTTTCTTTACTTTTGAAGTTGTATTTGAAAATTGTAAGTGCCGTTCTTGGTGTAGGCCAGATGACCTTGTGTGTTCTTACACCAAGAGCGGTACAGTATTAATTTATTTAAGTTTAATTTTAATTTATTATGAATAGAAAAAAAGAACAGTAATGATATACCGCTAGCTACTCAAGCAAATAAAGATATGGGCAAAAGCGGAAAACGTAAAATATTTTTTATACAATATAAAAATTAACAATAACGGAAATACCTAGAACAGCATTTACAAACCACTTTACACTACAAGAACGATGCCATGAGGAGCAGACGAACATGAACACCCCATGGCCATAACATAGAGACAGGTAACTAAAGTTAGGCTAAATCTAAATATGCAATCAAAATCAATGCAAAAGGCTCCGCACAAACAATTTCTACTGATAAATACAAAAGTCGGGTTCACATTAGATGTCGGGAAATTGCTGTCTTTTGGATTTATCCGAGTAGTGTTACGTGGGATAAAAAAATTTGAACTATCAGGTGAATCAGAAGAAACTTCTAGAAATCTGAATGCCTGTATGTCACTCTCAAATCATTCATCAGAGTCCTGTGAAGTGATAATGATAAAAAATAAAATTACCTCTGAACGTTTTTTATTCTCTTCTCTCTTCTTTGACAATACGATTCTTTCTTTTGGAGTTTTATAGGTTGTTGCTGGAGCCTGAAGGTACGAAAAGAAATTTAACCCTTAAAGAGCAAGTCCGGGGCTGGTACAATCGTTGATTATCTAGTTGATGATCTAAAGGATTACACTGTTGTGGATGGTATGTAGTACTTCTTTTCCAGCTTTTTCTCTGTTTTTCTCTGCGAAACTGTGTACTTCAATATGCAAAAATGAGTGAAATGACGTCATTGCCTACGACGTCATTTCCCTTCAACCTGGACGGGGCTGCAAAAAGCGCTGATTTGATATACCCCTCAAACACTGCTATCCTCCTTATTGCAAACTCGCACAAAATACCAAATGACGATAACCTTTGTCCTAACTTATGAAAATTCTTGTACGTATTCATGGCAATCGGAGATGTCACAACTTTGAAAGAACTCACGATTGGAGTTCACCAGTTGGTAAGGTTGCTTTCTGATAATAATTCTATAAAGAGTTAAGCTCCGGTCAAACGATCTCACCCAACATTTGACCCAACATCATGTTGGGTGAAATGTTGGATCGTTTGACCACCATGTTAGGTAGGTCACCCAACATCGTGACTTTAGATGTTGGGTGAAATTTGACAGAGATCAAAAGTGTTGGGTGAGGACGCCCAACATTTCCATTTTTTTTTCAGATGTTGGGTCAATTGTTGGGTCGTTTGACCACCTCATCCAACATTGCTGGCTACGCGCATACGTAATAGACTACGTTTAGAGAGCGCCAACCGCCAAAGTCGTCACTATAGAAAATGTAGGGTCAGATGTTGGGTGAAATGTTGGATCGTTTGACCACTGATGTTGGGGCACCTGTAAATGTTGGGTTGAATGTTGGGTGAAATGTTGGGTGAAATGTTGGGTGAAATGTTGGGTGAGATGTTGGATCGTTTGACCGGAGCTTTAGGCTCGAAACGTTGCCCAACCTGATGAAGAGTTAAGCTCGAAACGTTGTAAGTAACTTATTATCTTTGTACAAAGTCAAATATTTTGACAAATTCATACTTATAATTTTATAAACCCCGGACTTGTCCTTTAACAATCAGCATAAATTTCAAATTTGATATAAAAGTTTAAAGGAATTCTACTGTTACATCCTTTCTGTTGAAAAGTGATTACATAATATCGATTCTACGTTAAAATGAATTTGTGAATCATTACCGGTTTATGTTTCTCTAGCTTGGGTATCTAAAAGTAAGAGAGATTAACGTTAGGACTGGTCATTATGGTCTGGTAAACTGAACTTGAAGCATGGGCGATGATGCATTCTTTCTTTGGAATTATTTGGTTTGACCGGGGCCTAACGTTTAGGTCAGGTAAACCGAACTTGAAGGGTGACGGCTAACCTTAAAGGACACATGGAGACTGATCCTGCAAGTAAGATTGTAGAAATTTGTGTCTTAGGAACAGTTCATGAGATGGGCCAGCTGATTCAATTCACTTTAATTCATTTCCTGAGCGCAGTAACAAAGCAATACAAGAAAACACACACTAAATTAACACAGGGAGGCTCAGTTTTGATGAACATTTCGCATTACTAGGAGAATGACAGTAAGAAGGGAGTTGCGAGAGCGAAGTAACGGAAAGGAAGAGAAAGGAATGCGTAAAAGACGGAGGGATATGAATTTCAGTTTTCGTTGCGTTTATGGGTCTAGCGCGATGTTATTCAAGGCCGTTTTCAGTTAACTAGCTGTAGTTAGGTAAGAGAGAAAAGGAGAAAATTTCGGCCACATCTACACCACAACAAAGGCAGGATATTAATAAAAATTCACAGAAAGCAAGGAGACAGGCACTATATTTTTGTACATATCACCTTCTTAGAAGAACCCCTTTCCCTCAATCCTCAATGAAACGTTGCGTTGGTATGAGCAAGAGTTAAAACACCAATGTTCGTTAGCTAAAATTACAGAACAATACTGAAAAACGAAAGGCAGGGTTCCTCTCACATAACAGTATTTTCTCTTGCACAAATACTTCAGTAATTGGAAGTGCATGCCAGTTTTAGTCAAAGATTGCAACTTATAAAGAATACGAGGTCATGTTTTCTTACCTTTTCAGGTATCGGAACACTTCTTGGTCGAGGCTTTGTTAGTGCAAATGGTTTTACAACTAAAGAGTAAATGAATATATCAGTTGAAAGTTTACTGTGCAGACAATTTCAGTTGCCACGAAAGTTTGACGTTAGATTTGGTAAAAATAAAACTCCTAATCCTGCATACTGTCAAGTCTGAGGCAGAGAGGGATCTGGAATAAACGGGGTGGGTGGAAAATTTTCTGAATCCTAATAAACATGAGTCTGGAAAGTAAACCTGGTATGTGGACCATTTCCTGTAATCTCACAAAAGCACGTAACTTATTCATTGCAAAGAACATCAAAAGTAGCAAGGTAAAGAATCATTAAAACTATTGAAACAAAAAATACAGTTCGAGTGACAAGTCAGGAAACATGGTGTCATATGTTTCAAATTTTAAGTATGTTCCACATTTCTGATAAACGATGAGTATGGAATAACGATTCCCCTTCAGGTCCATTAGTGGGTGGGGCATCACTTTCATGGGGTGACAGACTTGGGACCTGCGGGGTCTCAGTTGTGCTGCCCTGTTGAGATGCTTTGCCCATGATCGGGCCGGGGATTCGGTGGAATGTTGCTCGTCGGGTAGGAAGTCTGGAGGCTCTTGAATGTTTTGGTGTGTGGGGCCTGACGTGTTTCTTGGGTGTGGCTTAGCGTCCGTTTGGGGGAGCTATATGGAATTACCAATAGGTGCTGTTTAGATGCATACAATGTAATTGCTTACAATTTGGACTTTCCTATATTGTAAGTGTAAATGAGTAAATCTATATTTGTATTTGGTACATAAAGAGTCCTTTTTAGTTTATGGAAAACATAGAGCGTCTGGCAAATGGTTCGTTCTTTATAGCGTAACATACCTGTTGGCGGTTTAGCTGCTTTACTTTTCACTTCACCATTCAACCGAGATGAAAGATTCTCAAGCATTTCGTTTAATTCTGGTATCCACCTTGAAAAATAAGAGACAATGAAATTTTTATGTTTGACACAGCCGTTCGAAGCTCAAAATGTGGGGAGGGGGAGAGAGAAATAAGTTGGGAGAGAGGAGCGTGGAATTCGGTCAAAACTGCTCAAAATACCTTTCTGATAACAATGCAGTAATGCCCTTTCTTACGTTAATTGGTAGGCATCCATAATATTTCCCTTCATCTGGCTGGCTAAAGTAACATTTCTTACGACCAAAGACAGACGAACAAACTTCTTTTCCTGCCCTGACCCTGATTTTACTTTCTCTTTATGGACTTTATAACATAAATAACAGTTTTCCATCCTAATTAAATGATTACATCCAGAGATGCAAAGGACGTCTCAGTAAGCCATACTTCAAACAATAAAAATCGCAAAAATCTTCGTATATTTGGATATGATTTCAGAATGAAGGAATTTGGCTAACTGAATCCCTAAATCTAAGTTAGGATCTTCATTCTTCAGCAATGAATTTACTAAGTATATAAGATGAATACCTACGAAATTGCGGCCATCAATATGGTTCAGTTTTTCCTCTTCCTACTGTAATAGCGTATTAGAATTGGGCAAAATTGCTTACCTCAAAATTGGAGACAACAAATTTATTTGAACATAGCTGTGCTCATAAAGTCTGCACCACTGCAAATGAGAATAACGGATGCATGGATTAGTACGACGAATGTATATACCATAAATGAAAAAGATACTAATTGTGCGGAATGAAGAACGAACGAGAAATAAACAAAAAAGAGATGTTTTTAGCACACTAAGGCCTTTCAAGATAATGCTATAATCAGAGTGAGAATGTGAAGTTGTGTTTATATTTCTGACGCCTACCGGGAGCGCCGAAATAAAGAGGGCCTAATCGAATCCGCAACCCCTTGCCGTGACGCACGAGTTACGAGGTTTGAAAGTGAAATTTTGAACGGTCAAAACTTCAAACTAAAGATGGATTCTAACAGAAAACAGATTCTAGATCTAAAATTCAATAACGTAAAAAACTATTCATTTGTTTTAGTCATTCAGTTTATGTTATCACAGATACCGTCGTTGTTACAATGAAGGTAGATAATAATTATAAGTTTACAAAATTTATGATTTGAGTACAAATTCGTGCTTTTAGGCAAATTTAATCTTTCTTTTGCGGAATGATGCAAAGGTTAGTATTTCATCCTTTTCGAAACAAAATGTAAAGACAAATGTGTACACGCACTCGTTTTTGCTAATTTTGGAAAGCTGTTGATGCCATCGAATATACAGCAGTTAGAGGCTAATTCAAATTTCACACGTAAAATTGTACTGACCTTAATTTTACACTGACTTAATTTCATTGACCTGACATTCTGATAGATAAACCTTAATTTTTAGGTTAGGATTCTTGTTCAAAACTCTGATAGTCTATTGCACCACTGAATAATTCTTATCAGAAACATGTCAAGAATTCTTGAAAACTCTAAGGAGTTCTGAAGACATGAAACCAATTATATAAGAACCTCTCCCAGTTTAAGCCTCCGGGGGGTTCTTATTTAGGGGGTTTAAAAGATCAAGTTTCAGCCTTGAGGTTCTTATAACGACTGGCTCTTTTAAGCAGGTTTCTAATGTAGGGTTAAACAAAAAGTAAGCTTGTTTTAAGACGCCATATGCTGCTTGCAGCATGAAGGATTTTCGGAACAAAACATTGGAAGACACATTGG
This sequence comes from Aurelia sp. 3 sensu Dawson et al. (2005), assembly GCA_964020215.1. Lineage (NCBI taxonomy): Eukaryota > Metazoa > Cnidaria > Scyphozoa > Semaeostomeae > Ulmaridae > Aurelia > Aurelia sp. 3 sensu Dawson et al. (2005). Next base: position 15,867,954 of record OZ026585.1, read on the forward strand.
TAAAATGGCTAGTATCATTGCTTTTGATGCCTTTATAACATTTTGACCTATCTTTAGGAAAGAATCTGTATTCAAATATCTGTTCCTGGAGCCAGAATGCAAGCAGCTGTTTTATCCTGTCCTGGATCGTTTTGATGAAATTGATTCGGCAGGCACATTCCGGGATGATTGATCGGTGAAATAGACCTTGTAAGTTATGACATCATCTCCAGCAACCTCAGATATTCCTGCCAGTGATGACCAGCAGACTGACTACAAAGAGTCCCACTAATCGCCATTTCAAAACGAGACTACTACATCAACCAAGACTGCCTATACCGGCAGTCTTTCTATAGCGATATTTATAGTCATATAGTCCGTCTAGATGAACATGACAGAGCAAAAACTGTGCACGCATGTGCAAAATCTCGCAACTTTGAGCCCCCTAGCTCCCTGGAACAGACCCCAAAATTAGGCAACACTTGGTATTTCTTCCTTGGGCCTTAAACTCTTGATTAATCGTTTCAAAAACCTTATCTATCCAAACACTGCCTTATCCAAGATTGCTTGATGACGTCATTGTACGCAATTTCTGCTCTGTCGATAACATACTACACGGTTTTCTTAATAAGTAACTTGGCTCAGGCCGTACAGTAAAAACCCGCGTATAAGAACCTAGTGATTAAGAACCTACAGGCTGAAAATTCTCAAATTAGACCCCCAATATATAAGAACCCATTCAGCCTGAAATTGGAAATAGGTTCTTATTTGTGGAGATCATCAAACTAAATCAAACTCTAGTTACTTTGTCATTGAGCCTATAGGTACTGATTCTGTCATATGCGCAAATTGCAAAGAGCTCTAAAGATACTTTGAAAGCTTTCATTGTATTCTGTAAAATTTCTGATTCTTCCACAAACTGATGTTTTGAATAAGGCCTCATGAACTAAGTGTCTCTCGACTGACAGTAAATAACGGGTTTTTACTGTAATACTAAAAGTTTCTTAATTTCACATGACCTTTTGTCCATATTAGCACTAAAAGTTTCTTAATTGGTTTCTTATTTTAAAATGCAGAATCATCAATGTGGTCATTAACACTGTGGCAGACATGTTTCTTGACATTTAAAATATCATAAAGGAACAAACAGTGTTCTGTTATGTTTAAAACATAAATGGTTAGATAATATTGCTCAAGAATAAAGGTTCAACGATCTATTTTGCTATAAGATCCATGCTTTTAACTTTGAAAATTCCTTAGTACTTCTCATACATAGCACTAGAGTTTCTTAATATTTTGGGCATCTCTTAGTACTAGTTTCTTATAAACCAGTTTCTTATAAAAAACGTGTGATTGAGAATCAAAATCTGGTTACTCACCTCTGCAAACATCCAAGTCTTCAGATTTGTTTCATCAAAAACGAACTCCAGAAACTGTAGTAAGAATGATTCCATGATATTCACAAGAAATAACACAAATTAATGTATTGATGAGCACTACAATGAGCTCACAAGGCCGCTCTCAATCACGAGGGAGGCATTGGGGATACCAGAACCCGCAAACCCAGACCAAAATTGGCAAAAGCCCGAACATTGCACTTCGGAACACAATTCTTCCATTTTTGTCAGTAATCTTCGATTATTTCTGCCATTATGATTTTTTTCATTGACTCTCTGTGCAGCGTTGTAAGCATCCGAAGACTTGTTTTCAATCTCAGTTAACCACGTTGAGTATATGACTTCGAAAACCTGAGAACATAGAGATCTTTTAATGAAATACCCGAAACCAGAAAATTGGCCGAATCCACAATCCGTGTCACATCTCAAAACCCAAAAACCCGCACGTAACAGTAAAACCCGAAACCCGAGGGCTCAAATTGGCCAAACCCGCAACCCTTAAAACCCCAAAGCGCCCTTAACCAGAGGTTTAAAGGAAATTCTCTCAATAAATAAAAACAAAAAATGCAAGAAAAGTATTTCGAAACCATTAGGGCAAACAGTGGCCTTGTGAAAGCGAAAGGTGATTTTGATAGAAGTAATGAGTTTATAGCGAAAGAAAAGTATACGACTGCGTTCACATGATGCCCGCACATTTTGAAAACGGTAAATTTTGAAAACAGAACTCAACCAGCACTTTTTGAAAACGGAATCGTGTGAATACTCGAAAACCTTGAAAACAGAACATTTTTCGATGCTTTTGGAACGAGACTGATCGTTCTTCGTCATCAAAATCTTGCAACAAGTTTGTCAAATTGTTCCGGTATCGTGTGAACGCTAGTTAAAATTTTGCTTCCGTCACATTTTTCACTGTTTTCAAAATAAGCCGGCATCGTGTGAATGCAGTCTAAATGGTGAATCTAGAGATTTGCCTCGCTGACTTTTATTCTTGATTCAGAAGTTCAGTTAGCAATTGTTTTATCTAAGCCTTGTAGAATTGCAATCGCAATACATAGAATATCATTCCTTGCAGAAAATCTAAACTAATTTTGCTAAAATTTCAAAACTGATCTTGATAAAATTTCAGATGAAAAAGCAATCACAAAAGTCGTGCAAACCTGGATCATTTTGTTTAAGTTCTGAGATAACACGAATTTTCTGAAATGAGCAATACCAAGTTCATCCAATCGGAACAAAGCCAAATAACATATGACTACAATGAGAAGAAAGATGGCATAAGTGCATCAAGTGTAAAAACGGATGTGCTAGTTGGGAAAACATAGGGTTTAAGGCAGTGGCGGATTTAGGGGGCGCAGTTGGGGGCAACTGCCATCTTCACGATGAAAACTCAGCCTTGCGCCCCCTCGTTACCGAGAAATGCGCCCCTCGTCGTTATCCTATGACACTCCTATTCAAATTTTGTTATCAAAATGTAGGGCAAATGTAGAAGTCAAGACGTTATTTAGTACAAAAATTAATGAATTTCCTCAATCAGGACTCCAAAAATTTTCTTGCGCCTTTGGCGCGCTTTCTCTCTATCGTCCTTTGGGCACCCTCTTTTCAGGCTGCCCCTCCTTCAACTTTGAGCTGGATCTGCCCCTGGTTTAAGGTTGGAAAGCACATGGCCAGGGGGATAAGATTCTTGCCATTTAAGAATCTATTTCATCCAGAATTCCCTGCATGTGTCGTCTTCTGGTTTGCCTTTGTTTTCGCCATTTTCATGGCCCATTTTTAGACCCCAAGAAGTATTGGCATGGGCCCCCCTGTATTGAAAGTTATGGAGTTCCCCCTTGGGATGCTTACAAAAAGACTGTTTGTGCATCGATTTTTCATTGAGGTGGCATAAAAAGTGAAAACAAAGATAACTAACCAATGTATTTATTCTTGTCTGACACCATGCAATTTTTGCCATCAGTTTTGTAGAATCTCTCAATAACCAACTAAAAAGGGATAACATGCTAATGTAACTATTGGAAAGTAAATGATTGAAGGAAGAGATACTAAACCAGGTTATCATACATTGCATTCTAATTGGTACACTGGGTACCAAAGCCTCAAATTTACATTTTTGCTCTGGTACCCAAGGTGTCTAATTGGTCAATCCAACAACTAAATATTCCTTCAATAGATGTTTCAGCTATTTTGATGAGATAAACCATTGTGGGAAGAAACTTTGCCTCTTACACACTTTTGAAATTTGCAAAGCCAAATTTCCTAAAATGCTAGCTTTACAAAGTCTTTACCTGCAAAATGTGCTAAGGCACACTGCATGATAAAGTATCTATGCAAAAAAATCATTGTCATTTGTTTAACAACAATCCCTTCAAACTACAGTAAGCTACAAAAATGTATGGAAGATTTGGAAGAGTTATCGAGGACTTGTGGAACATTAGAGGCATTACAAAATTTGATCAGGAATTTTAATTTATTCCTACAAAATTCCACATTTTGGGTGATCCACAAAAAAAGTTAATTCCAAAAAACTGTCTGTGTTTTCTTTCCTAAAGTCTCTTCCAGTGAAATTGCCTTCCCTTCACATGTTCTAAAAAATGTCATGTTAAAGTGTTCATTAAATCTATCCATTTTCAAGCAAAGTCATAAGGGTAAGGGAAGAAAAAATCTAGGGGGGCTGCTTGACACAAAGCCCATTGTCTACTAACATTTTTGCCTCACTAAGGGCAAAGTTTTGCCAAGTGGGAACTCATTTTCGATAATTTTTCGAAAGTTGGGGGGCTATCACCCCCCCCCCCCCACCTTGTACGCTTTGAGCAAAGTTATTGGTTAAGTGGAGTTAGAACTGCTTTGTCCACATTTGAAAATCATATATACAAAATAAATAAAGATATTAGATAGCTCAAAGTCTACTATAGAGACCATATCTGCCAAGATTTTGTTTTACCCATTTCCAGTCATATGATCATACTCTTGGGAAGTTTTATTATTATGCTACTTTTTGTACTCAAGGTGCAACTATTCATGGTACAAAACTTGTTAGAGAGATCAAAAGACATTTTATCAAGAGATTGATCACACGACTTGAAAAAGGTGAAACATACCTTTTAGCCAATTTTGTCTATTGTTGAGCTTAAGCTATGTAAATAAAGCTGGTTTAAATGTGCCGGTTTGAGTTTGAGTATGATACTAGACTTATGACGATGAGTCTCTTGTTTCCCTGTGCTCTTTGACTTTATGATGGCGCTTCGGTCAAGAGAGACTCATAGTATTATTATGAAAAACATGGCCCTATTTAGGCCCAAACTGAGTGATTTCTTCAGCACCAATCAGATTGTGAGATTTGGCCAAGAACAATGCTGTCAAATTTTCAATTCGAATGATGCAGTTGACTAGAGTTTGAAGGAAGTTGCTGCAGCAGGTTGTTGTAAATTGCTCTGGTTTGTTTTGGTCTTAAAAACATGGAAAATGTTGCGTTGAAAGACTTATTTTGCTCTCACCAGGTAAAGTGAAATTCCTTCTTCAGATTTATACAAAGTTTCCTTGATTAAACGTCTGCTTAACGTGGTTTTTATCGCATTTTCTTTCGGAGGAGTGACCGTTGAACAGAGCTACGGCAGTCGTTCGATCATGATTCAATCGATTGAGCGCCTAAGGTAGGGCCAAGTTTTTCACGGCTTCATGATGAGTCCCTCTTGAGCAAGGTTTACCGCAGGGATACAAGGGACTCATCGTCATCAGTCTAGTATGATACTAAATGTTAAAAGTTTACATTAACTGCCACAAGTCCCACCATCAATTTTTTTCACAGAAAAATGAAGAGAGAGTTTGAAGAGCAAAAGATCTTTCAAACTCACTTTTGATTTTGATTATTCTATAAAAAATTCACAGTGAGACTTGGAGTCAGTCTAAGATAGACAAGTCTCACTTTTAATGCATTTGAGAATCTTATGCATCCAGAGAACACTTCTGTGAAGAATGTTGCACTTTCATGGTCTAATGACTAGAAAAGAAATGAAAATGTTTTAAACCAACAGAATATTTTGAACAGGTAACATTTTCTTGGAACCAACACTCAGCTTTCCCTCATGGCTAAGCTGTTTTCAGGAACAGGGTACTGGTGGGATGGCAGACAAGATTTGTTAACTTGCCAATAAAAATCATTTCATCCATGGTGATCAAAGATAAATTCAATGAACATATTTCAAACATTCCTAACAAAGTTTATGTGGCTTGTTGCTCAATCTTTTCACAAGTGAAAGTGTTTAACATGAAGTAGTATTTTGTCCATTGGGGGAGATGAATTTTGCACAATGCCAAAGATTTATCAGGCAGCCTTGAATAACAAAGACGATTGCGAATCTTTCCGAGTTTTCCGAGCTCTTGCAATTTCTCGGCGGATTTGCTGCATTGCTGAAGAATCTGAGAATTCCTAGAAAGCTAGGATCACTGTCGATGTAAATCTTCACTTTCCGAGTTTTCCGACCTTTTGAATTTTCTCGGACTTGCTACATATCTGAAGATATCCGAGAATTCCTAGAAAAGCCAGGACTCCTCTAGCTTTGAATCAACATTTTCCGAGTTTTCCAAGCTTTCAGATTTTCTCGGATTGGTTACAAAGCTTGGATTCCTAGGAAATTTATCGGAAATCTGAGTTTTCTGAGCTTCTTACTGAGCTTTTAATGTACGGTTGAAATAGAATAAAACTTGAATTTTGAAGTCTTAAGTCTTCTTTCTGTTCCATGTTAAACTCCATAATGGAACACAATCATATTTGTCTGTTTTGTCTATAAAAAGCACAATTTTGCTAGATATTTGAAACAAAGGTATGACTATATAGCTAAACTTCATGCATATGGTTTTGATAAAAATGCCCTGATTGTCGTTTATTCCTATCTTAAAAAATGGAAGCAGAGTGTCAAGATGAATAATGTCAACAGTTCTTTTCAAGACATTGCATCAGGAGTGCCACAGGGATCAGTTTTCCGTCCTATAATTTTCAATTTCTACAGAAGTGATCTTTTCTCTTTAATAAAATAAGCAACCATAATTATGCCGATGACAACATGTTAGCTTTCTTTTCCAAATCCTTGCCAGATCTGTCAACGTTTGGAAAAAGAAGCAGACAGCTCTTTGTCATGGCTCAAACAAAATGAGATGATTGCGAACCCGAACAAATTCTAAGCACTTTTTGTTGAAAAAGACCAGACAAATACTTGCGGCATAAATCTTGACTTTCAAGGACATTCTATCAAATCTGAAGAGACTGTTAAAGGTCTAATATCACCATTTCTGAAAATTTGTAATATGGACATTCTATCATCGCTGAATTCGATACCATCACTCAAATCGTGATATTTTGACAAAAAGTGCCCCTAACAGCCCCTGAAAGATGGGGTGGTGTGAAAAATTACCGCGCAAGACAAGAGACTGGGCCGAGTGTTTGTGACGTAACAACAGGAACCACGCCACGCGCAAGTATCCAATGCATTATTGGGGAAGTAGAAGCGAGCGGATAAACCAGATCTGCAAGAAAGGTCGGAAACATTGTCTGAATAATCTTGGAAATCAAAAGATGTGTGGTATTCTGCTACAACGTCGAAGAATATGCTGCTGAAGAAGACGACGAAGCAGCAACAGCGAGCAATGACCGTAGTACGGTAAACTTCGCATTGTGCTTGCGCTTGGCTTGCACATAAAAGATCTATGTCAAGATGACACTGTTGCCGACGAGGAATGGACACACAAGTGACTAAAACAAACTGAAATTATAAGAAACCCACAACTGATTTTAATATGAAGGCTCTTACCTCAGTTTACATTGACAATGCTGAGTTCGCGGCCAAATAATAAGATTCACCACGGGTTCTCCAAGAACAAGCCAATATTTATGCCTCTACGAAACGGCACAGAGTTCCTCAACGCTCCCCAACTTTCCGCTTTGCCCTCCTGAAAATCACTTTCTGCAGATGATAAGACATCACTAAACTCAATGTATGAGTTGTAATTCCTATCAAAATTTTCCTTGATAAAATTCGTCAACACTCTTGTCCTTGGGAACTCTTTGAAAATCTCTTCAACAGAAACGTCGATGATCGAAAGCCAGATTGCAAACAAATCATGACCTGCTGACTGCGCGCCCATAATAACTGCAAATTTTAGTGTAAGGATTTATTAACATTTGACACCATTCGAAAGAAGATTCTTTGAGCTATTCATTAATAATTATTGTTTCCTTCAGCTTTCAATGTTACCCCGGAGAATTACCTCTTCTCTGCGGAACGCCAGATATAGTCATTAGGGAAACGGTTCTGTATTGAAGGGAAAGGTTTTACATGGCCTATGTGAAAACCCTGTACCTTTAGCGTGACTTTTAGGCTAGTTTTCAACCCCGATGTCATCTGATATCAAACTTCTTCCGTATCATAACTCCATCCCGGGAACAGAGGCAAACTGTTGATCGATGTCTTCTGGTATGTAAAAGAAATGCTTCGAGCAAATAACGGAATGCTTCTATTCGGTTCATTTTGCCTTCGCTCTCTCTTTAAGTTCCGTTCACTTCTTCCTTCGTTTCTTCGCTTCAGGCTTGCATCTCTGAAGAAGCCAGTTTATGGACTGAAATACCCAACTCTTTGTCATAGGTAATTGCTCCAATCCAACCATATACAATACATCTCTCAGGCATGGCTGAAACAACAGATTTGCGGAAAGAAACAAGATGCAACCTTGTAGTGTTTTCAATGAAATTCACTCGTGCGTTCCTGCCGTGACGTTGCGGCGCTCGTTACCAGTCATTTTTTCTCTGCGCGGTAATTTTGAAAAATTTCCGCAAATTCGCAACTTTGGGGGGCTTTTAGGGGCACTTGTAGGCAAAATATTGCAATTTGAGTGATGCTACCGAATTCAGCTGTGAGAGGACGTCCATATTACAACTTATCGAAAATGGTGATATTAGACCTTTAAACTCCTAGGTGTAACACTAGATTATAAATTGAACTTTTTGACCCACATGTATCAAACCTTTGTAAAAAGGCTGCAGCACAACTGAACGTTAAGTCATTTATTGGTTTTGTTGAAAAGATGTTTTGGTTCAAAGTTTTGTGTATTCGAATTTTAACTATCGTCCTTTAGTTTGGAAAACTGCTTCAGAAAATTGAAAGGATACAGGAACGGGAAATTTCTTTTGTTCTCTATTGTATAATTTGAATAGTCAACTGAAAATCTCCGGTGCACAAGTGCCATACTCTGCACAAATGAGAACAGTCAGGCGGAGTGGGTTTGATACCCGGTAGGACCCCACCACTTGAGCGTCATGGCCCAGACTGAAAGTTTGCATTCCACGGCCGGTTTCTCTGCCGCACACTTTAAATTTTAGCAGCGGTTCCAGCCGCGAAATTTTCATAAAACAACAAAAGGAAACAATAGAACTATTGTCTAGTGACACAAATACAGCTGCGCAAGAAGGTGAAGTTGCGTTCTTCGGTGCCAAGCGCTTGGATCGCAGAAATAGCGTGGACCTAATCGAGTCCACGACCCCTTGTCATAACGCTCCAGTATGGAATTAGACCCCTTTACGCCAAAGATCTTTGGCGGACAGAGTCACTCTAAAGAATAGAAATAACCAGAGAACAAAAGAAAATGGCTCCAATGTCATGTTACAAGTACGTTCTACCTGTGGTGCACTCTGCAAACTTCCAATCTGGGTCATGACGAGGGGTTGCGGGATCGATTTGGTTTCCTCTATTTCTACGATCACAGCGCTTGATGCTGAAAAATGCAACTTCACCTTCACCTTAGGGGCCACACCCAAATCGATTCTTCCACGCATAACGTCCATTGGACGTTTTCAAAATACCCCCACCCCCTCCCCCCAAAACGTCCAATTGAAAATCAGTGTAATTTTTCCGACCAACAGGAAAATTTCAAACCGTTGTTTTGCTACATATCAACGTGCTTTCCATGACCATGCTCGACGAAAACGGACACGATATTTCACTACTGTTGAAACTCTTTCGCTCGCACTAACAATAGAGGGCCAGCAAACGATGCAGAATAAAGTTTCTTGCACTGCAGAAAATTTTCAGGAGAAATGTCGATAAAACAAAAATTTTGAAAACGTCCGGTCCTTTTACCCCCTCTCCCCCAAACGTCCATTGGACATTTTGCGTGAAAGAATCGATTTGTGTGCGGAGCAGGCAGAAGGCCTCCTACTACCCCAATAATTTGGGCCGTTACCGTACACACAAAAACATATCACCTTGCAGCTATCTTTGATAAAGCTTGCTGCATATTCTTGAACACCTTGTTCTTGTGATCTGAAGTCATTCAAAGCTTTAACTGCAAGGTTGAATAGTTCTTTATGGTCCATCTTCTGACAATGTTCCCTTGAAGATCACTTAGGCCTATCTGCCAGGTCATCTTCAGTGTTTACTTGGCAACGAATAGATTCATTACAGTCACCATATCTTCGCTCCTTCATAGCTTCTGCTAAGTGCATGATTTGAAAGTAACATGTTTTCATCCAATGCAATGGAAAGAAATAATCTGAGACTAAGGTAGCTAGCCTAAATGAAAACGAGATCAAAAGTACACTGCGCAGTGCGCAGGAGGACAAGAATTTCAGCTCATTCTTTCATGCCACGGCACCATTCTCTGGAGTGCACACAGCTTAGAAACCCAAGAAACCCTCAATGCAAAGTCCTGGAGGAAAGGAGGAAATTCTTGACATTGCAGGGGGCGTGTGTGCCCAGAAATTATTTTTCTCTCCGGCTCTAGAATTTTCCTTAGGGTACAGACAAGGGCGGTGCCACGGAGTGGACTGGGGTGGACATGTCCACCCCATTTCCCCCAGGTCAGTATTTACTTCTAAGCAAAAACGATATGAAAAACATCAGGTATACCTTCTGGCAATCAATTTTACCTCTTGTCCACCCCACTTTCCCAAAGCTGGCGCCACCCCCCCCCCCCATAGAAAAGTGAAGAAAAGCTTAAAACCAGCGAATCTTAAAAGCTTAAAAGTAAACTTAACATGGACACTAAGTAAACTAAAATAACACTCCGCTCTGCTCTACCAAAATCCCACGGAGGGGGGTAACTTCAATAGGCGGGTGACGGGGGTGTGCCATTTTACGTCTGAAGTCGCACCCTAAAGTTTAGTCGCATCCTAAAATTTATAAATGAATACCCCCAAAATTGTGACAACCATCCAAAATTTTAACCAAGTAAGTGAAATTTGATCAAAATAGAGTTTTTTTCTAGAATGACACCCCAAAATCTATGACTACTTTTGATTTCACGAAAAATGATACCCCAAAATTTAGTTTCTGCTGGAACAAAGGCACCTAAAAAATGGCACATCTCGTTCCTGAATTTATGGTAGTTACCCCCCCCCCACCCGGTACCAAAATACCCCATTTGACAAATAGTTCAAGAAAAATTTCTTTCTTTCCATACCCGGAAATGAAACATGAAAAGTAAACCATGCCCCTCGCCTTGTCGCAGAACTCTGCAAAGGAAATTCTGCTAGCCGTTCACTAGCCTGTGTTCCAGACCGTTCACAGGCTAAAATTCTGCGCGCTAGCTGGCCAAATATACCTGGTTACTTTCTCTGTCTTTCTCCCAGTTATTGCTGCGAGTGCGCATGCGCAAGCAGCCATTTATGCGAATTTGAAAACAGATTCCCGTGTCCGTTTGGTTGGACTTGGACGGTCCACAGTATATGCAAATGAGGGACGAAACAGCAACAACAACAGATTCATGCCAGCATTCTTTGCTGATTGAATTGAAACATAAGATCCTTTTGGATGATTACAAAGTCCGTCCTGAGCTAAACAAGCATAAGAATATCTGATTATCGATTTCTTCATAACCCCAAATGATCGTTGATTCTGTTTTTTGCTACAGTCAGAGAGATGAGTGTTGCTGCTAAAGTCGCCTTCAATGGAAAATCGAGCGCCTAGTATAAGGACAAGAATCGCCTCAAGGTCAAAGGCAATATTTTGGTCTTTATGTCAAACGAGAATGATACGCAAAAATCAAAAATCATTACCCCTAGTTTGCTTATAGTTCGTGCACAAAACTATTGGTGCATCTGTGTCAAATGAGATGTCATGTGAGATTTACGATAACGCAAAATTACTTATGCAGAACCGTACAGAACGTTTCAGTTGTTGCTATTCGCGGGCATCTAATTTGAGACAAGCAGTCACGAAGATTCCTCTGTGCAGAATGATATGCATGAAGATGTTTTGGATCAGTGTGATCACGTCCCTTCCCCCAGTCCATGGCGCCATTGCTTGCTGGGATTCTGCACCTTTCGTCTCAACTTCACCTGCGATGATTGCATCCGTTGCTGTGTAGGAGGGGGGTCCTTCTACCTTTGGTTATGCTGCAAATGCTAGCCTCTGTGCAGGCCGCCGGTTACATCATCCTCTAAAGTTGAGTTATTTGCATAATGAGTACTATCAATAAGTGGCTAATGACTCGTTCGTTCTAGAAAACGATTGTTTTGACATAATTAAGCTGCTAATGAAGTCAAGAACGTGCCAATTCTGGGTGAATTTGTTGCTGTGCCAGGGTAAACATCCTAGTAATTTGTCCATCTTATGGTGTCAGATCTGTCTAACATGAAATAAGCCGACGTCAAATTCTGCTATAGGATCGCGGGAAGCTTCTGTGTTGTATGCGCTTTCTGTGCGCTTTCTTTATCTGAGTGCTCATTAGCAGCGGTAAAACGTTTATCAATTCCATTAACGAGCGTGACTTTCTTACTTACTGACTGACATCGAGTGCCCTCTTAGATTACAAAGTTGGACTTTGTAATCAAAAACCACAAACTGAAATAAACAGCAAATTAAATGAATCTAATCTTCCAGGAAGCTCAATTACTTTTGGAAATATTTCTCAAGGTTCTTTCAATCATGATACACAAAATGATAATGATTCACCATTTATTCCCTTGCATACAGCACTTGAAAATGTTTTCAGAGTTAGGTACCATGCAATTCTCATTGCTGCTGAACGTAGTGAAGCAGCTTTCTAGATGAGTTTATCAAGAAATTAGGGGCAATGGTAGGAGTATCACCATGGTTACCAGAGAACAAAAGGATAATCTTTAGACTAATCGATGCTTGTGATTGGATATAACAACAAAGAAAAAGCAGCTAATGAGCAACAGCAAAAACAACAGAATGGCAGTTTCACATTAATGATAGCACATGTTTCAACACAGGAAGTCCAACTTGCCAAATAGATATCGTTTTCAAGACGTCTCCTCATCTGATGATCATTCGCTGTTGCACGAATGACTCATCAACCACTGATGTCTCTTTCAGGATGAAATTAACAATCATCATTTACAATAGACGATTACGCTAAAGATGGCGGCAAGGAACTTTTTACCATGATGCACTGCGTTCCAATTACGAATCTTAAACGATTCTATAGGAATTCGATCAAAGAACGCAGTGCATCTTGGTAAAAAGTTCCTTGCCGCCATCTTTAGCGTAATCGTCTATTTCAAGGCATACCTTATTACACTAAAATAAACCCCCTACCAAATTAAGTGAGCCGAAGTTTAGAAGGACATTAATTTGTTCACATAAAGTTGTGAAAAATGTGTACAATGAATTAAGGCGCACATTTGTCAAGTATATTCTCCAATGCTATATTTTTAGTGCCTTTTCGACCTGATAGACAAATTCGCCAAGGCATAAAAGCAATTGAGGCGGAGGAAACTGATTCTGACGATGATATAGAAACAAATGATGATGTTGATGGTTTAGTTTTTGAACTCGCAGCTACATGTGAGCTCAGAAAAGGGAGACATTTGAATGCAACATTTTTATCAAATGCCAACATGATTACAAAGCGAGGATGGTAAGGAATGATTGTAAGCAGTCTGAGGAAGCTCATCAGAACTGCTATTGGAAGTAACTAAAACATGTCGTATCAAAAGTCCTTTAGGAGCAAGAAAACATTGTTGAAAAAAAACCTCTTACAGATGACGTCTGGGCACATAAATTTTCACAAACAAATTTCATTATCACAACAATGGCTTTTGGCAATATAATCTCAATCATAGTGTCTATGTCTCAATTATTCAATAATTCTGCATTGTGGTGGAAGGTGTTTCTCTCTTTGCAAGGAAGGAAAGCTTGTCCAAAAATTGCACCATATGGAATGAACGCTGAACATGTCAACATGAAGCAGGGGGCTCGAGCTTCCCAAACAACTTCGAAAGCAATGATGCTACGTACAAAACATAAATTAGATTTTGTTCTCTATTGTAACAAATTGCTGGGTCAAGCAAACGTTTCCCTGCTCAGCGACACTTCCTCTAACAATATCAACAACTAGTTTTAGTGTAATTAGGTAAATCTTGTTTTCTTTCCGTATCTGACCCTGCTATTGTAAAACATAGCATTGTAAGACGAAGCGGTTTTCTCTTCGCACTGACCTCCTCCATACTCGATCTGAAGTTGAGGCAACTATATTACGTATTATAACATTAATGAACTGTCGCTGTGAACTGCACTACCATTTCCACTACTGCTATCAATGTAACAAGTAACTTGCAGAAATAATAGTATCATGTACACTAAAGCTTTCAGCAGCACTTACTTAACTTCGTTAACAGCTAGTTAGTCACATGATTACTCCAAATCTGCACAATGTATGAGAATTGGAAATTATTTGTTGCGAAGAAAGTCATTTCCTTTCTTTCAACACTGTTGAACTTTTGATAGATGTCGGAAATATGTTCCAATTAATGAACGTTGGTATTCAGTATCTCAATACACCGTCCTTTCTATTTATGGTAACGTTGATCTATTTACACCATTTCATCAACTCAAAGAAACCCTTTTTCCCAGGGGGCCAGAAACTCTTTATTAGGTTTTTTTCGTTTCTCATTCATCGATGATCAAAACTTAGCGGAGCTTTGACCCTAGGGTATGGTTGTGTTCACTTTTGTTCTTCAAAAACGACTTTGCTCCCCCCTCCCCCACGAACTTTGGCTGAAGAGGATATACATTCATTTCGAGATTCGAGACTCTAGCTCTTCACAGAATTTTCTAGAATTCTGTCTTCGCAACGTGGCCTGTAAAGCCAAGATCTCTCAGCTTTGCGAATTTTCATCTTGACACTATCCATCCATCGGGAAATCTATGAAAATATATGGAACTTTACCCCTCTCTGCTCCTTCCTTGTCTTGTCCATGCTTGTCACAAGTTTGCGGTCCACGCCTCCTTACGTCTGCTATTTTGAGACGTCTGAAAGCCAAATAGAACGATATGATTGGTTAATTGATAGACAGGAAGGTGAGTGGGGCGCAGCAAAATGGACAATTGTGTCTGAAATAGAGCGTGAAGCGCAAGTTGCGTCCCTTCAGTCTTTCTCACCAAGCCATCGCAGAGTGACTGCCACGACTGAAGTCTTCACGTCGTTATTGCCACATTTCTACTTTGTTTTTCTACCGTATAGACTTCAAAAAGGTGAGTTTTGCATTTACACTCAATGATTTTTTCCACTGATCGAATACGTGCCGCGTGCATGCCACATTTGTCTTCGAATCGGGTAGGCCAACTTCCTCAAACGGTGGTGTGGACTCGAGGGGCTAGGCCCAAAAAGCAGGTACGATTTTCCGTTCTTCAGCGTGCAATCGCACGTCTTCACGGAGCAGAAGAGATTGCAATTAGCTAGCAGTAAACGTGCATCTTTCCCATCAAATAATCAGCATTATTGTGCCAATTGGAGCTGACATCTCTTCATGAACCCTGATCTTTTCATGGCTGTTCTTTGCTTGCCAAAAGATGGCCGTCGAGCTATGGGCGTGTAATCTGCACCACATACAACGTGGAATTTACTGCGTGATTAACCCAGTTTGCCTGTAGATTTTTGTCAAAATAATCAGGATGTATATTTTCAATTTGATTATGCTAGACTGTTTAGTTGTGCTTTTTATGGACGTTTTCCTTTGGCGGAAGTTCCTGGTTTCTGTCGTCGATGTGAATCGAATTCCTTTCAGTTTTTGAGAATAGGGTCGCCAGCTCTCAGAACAAACTAAAGGGAATAAGGGGACTTTAACTACGTTTAGCGTCTTTTGTCATCAAGTTGGTTATGAATTTCGCCTCCAAAAGCGAGATTAAACTCTGCAGGTCAATATTCTGTGGTGGGATTGCTCGATTCGTTGAAGAGTGGGGAAGGTGGGGCGGAATGAGTAGTCGGCCATTGTTGCATTGGAGAGAGGTTGGTTGGAGCAGTGCCCGGTCGACCGAAGCACCTAAGGAAGTGCTTGCACAATCGAAGGTATTTCTCGCTAAGGTAAGGAAGCTCAGGCAGGACGTTATTTTTTTTAGAACGAAGTTACTCCCTAAAGTTTTCTAGGAGGGATTTCTGTTGATGGAGGAAATGATTTGGATTGAGGAAATATGGATCAAGGAAGTTGGCAACATCATTTGACCACAAATATTCTGAAACTTAAATTCCACAGGGCATATCCACCAGTTGCAAGGGGTTCTGTTCAAAGTTGCCAGGAAATAAATCACAACACAGATATGCCCCATTGTGGATTTAGATTTAACCTGCTGCCTGGAAAAGGCCCAGTTCTTCCTTGGTATTGAAAAATTTGCTTTGGGTCTTCAGTGAAGGTAGAGATGAATGAAGTTGGGATCAAATACAGCCAGTATAGAAAGTATATATGGCAGATAGACACCCAAGATTGCTGTTTGAGTTGCTGGTTGCACACCTGAGTGATTTACAACAAAAAGGATAAGCAGAAATTATGCGCATGTGTGAAAATTTGTAACTTTGACCCCCCCCCCCTGGCTCAACTGGTCATGATCTTGGGATAAAGAATAGTGTAGCTGCATAGATAGACTAAAGGTTTGAGCAAAAAAGAGAAGACTGAGAGTGCAGTTATGAGTACAGATATGGAACAAGGAATTTACTCCCTTGAAAGACTTTCGAGCACTATTTGAAAAGTTTCAAGATGTGCACACTTGATGTGAAAATCATATGGAAGGATGTCTCATAGGTAGAAACTGAAAGTCACTAAAAACCAGACTATTCTAAGAGACATTCAAGGAGCTGTGTGGAAAAATTTATTAGGGGGGCACTTTGTGCCCCCTAGTCTGGATAGGGCTAAAGGGGCAGGGTCACTTAACAATAAAGAAACCTGTTATCTCTAGAATCTATATTGTTGCCCACACGTGGCCATTGTGTTCTGCTCAGATCTTGGTGGATGGGGTGAATCCACACTAAAGTTACTTCTAAAAATCCACCAATATCTCTGCAGTTGTGCAACATATGAGTGTTTGTTTGTTTCTCTACAAAGTACGGGAGTCCATCTTCAAAGTAACACTTTCATTTTGAGAAAAGTAGTGGGAAATCTCTGTGATATGGCCTATCAAAAATACTGCAAAATCAACATTTTGAAAGAGGTTTGTTTACATTAAGTGACCCTGCCTCTTTAGTAATGCATACTGCAAGCTTTTGCAAGCTGTGCAAAATCCTTACTTGAACCAAGCTACCGTTAGTCTCAAAAAAGCACCCCCTTTTTACCAAACAAGGAAATGACACGATAAAATATCAGGACTTTTTGAGTTCATAGGCGTATCTGTTGATCTTCAACTTAAATGCATTTTAAAATCGTCCTCCGAACACAGGAGATATGAACTGACAAAGACAAATTTTGGAGTGCACTTGAAACTAGAGATTTTGTAAAAGGGCCTATCCATGATTTGATATCACTGGCATCTTGTGAAAGAATCTCAACTATGACATTTAGCTTTTTCTTTTGAAAAGATAAAGAATTATACCTTGAAATGCTTCAATTGTTCTACAAATAATTATTCCTTTGAGGAATCAATCTGTACATTGCATTCCATCCCAAGTATCAAAGGAGAGGAACATAAGATCCTTTTGGATGATTACAAAGTCCGTCCTGAGCTAAACAAGCATAAGATTATCTGATTATTAATTTCTTCATAACCCCAAATGATCGTTGATTCTGTTTTTTGCTACAGTCAGAGAGATGAGCGTTGCTGCTAAAGTCGCCTTCAATGGAAAATCGAGCGCCTAGTATAAGGAAAAGAATCGCCTCAAGGTCAAAGGCAATATTTTGGTCTTTATGTCAAACAAGAATGATACGCAAAAATCAAAAGTCATTACCCCTAGTTTGCTTATAGTTCATGCACAAAACTATTGGTGCATCTGTGTCAAATGAGATGTCATGTGAGATTTACGATAACGCAAAATTACTTATGCAGAACCCTACAGAACGTTTCAGTTGTTGCTATTCGCGGGCATCTAATTTGAGACAAGCAGTCACGAAGATTCCTCTGTGCAGAATGATATGCATGAAGATGTTTTGGTTCAGTGTGATCACGTCCCTTCCCCCAGTCCATGGCGCCATTGCTTGCTGGGATTCTGCACCTTTCGTCTCAACTTCACCTGCGATGATTGCATCCGTTGCTGTGTAGGAGGGGGGTCCTTCTACCTTTGGTTATGCTGCAAATGCTAGCCTCTGTGCAGTTGAGTTATTTGATTAAGTTGAGTTATTTGCATAATGAGTACTATCAATAAGTGGCTAATGATTGGTTCGTTCTAGAAAACGATTGTTTTGACATAATTAAGCTGCTAATGAAGTCAAGAACGTGCCAATTCTGGGTGAATTTGTTGCTGTGCCAGGGTAAACATCCTAGTAATTTATCCATCTTATGGTGTCAAATCTGTCTAACATGAAATAAGCCGACGTCAAATGTTGCTATAGGATCGCGGGAAACTTCTGTATCGCATGCACTTTCTGTGCGCTTTCTTTATTTCAGTGCTCATTAGCAGAGATAAAACGGTAATCAATTGCATTAACGAGCGTGACGGACTTTCTTACTTACTGACCTCGAAGCCCCTTCTTAGATTACAAAGTGGACTTTATAATCAAAAAGGAGCACATACACGCTCATTTTGGAGATGTGGCACGACTCTATCATTCTTGCCACATCTTTATACTTGTTTAACCAGGGTGATGTCCATGAGTCTTTTATTCTTTTCAAAAACGAAAAACTGAATGTTAAAGTTTAAAACAGGTGCTTTGGAAAATATCCATGATACAAATCATGGCTAGGCCCTTTTTCAATACCTCAGGTTTCAGGTGCACTGTAAATTTTGACTTTGCTAGCTTGTATCTCCGGTGTTTGATGGACGATTTTTAAATGCAAGGTATATGAATCTAAGTTGAAGATTGATAAGTTTAGCTGCCTACTCAGAGAGTAATAATATCTTATCGTTTTGTTCCCATTTCCAGTCAAAAGGGGGTACTTTTTTGAGACATCCAGTATAAAACTTACCCAAATCATACTCCAAATAAGTTAGTATCA
The DNA here is from genome assembly GCA_964020215.1 of Aurelia sp. 3 sensu Dawson et al. (2005). Lineage (NCBI taxonomy): Eukaryota > Metazoa > Cnidaria > Scyphozoa > Semaeostomeae > Ulmaridae > Aurelia > Aurelia sp. 3 sensu Dawson et al. (2005). The sequence goes on from OZ026585.1 coordinate 15,886,696, forward strand.
GTCTTGAAGCATGTTGCGAACATGCTGAATATTTTGCTAATGGAAGCCATGATTGCCATTCACCTGTGCAGCAACAGGTTTAGACTGATTAAGACTACACATCAAGCAAACTAAAAACTTGAGTTGCTGATTTAGAAAGTGATTTAGATTTACCGTTCATGTTCCATATGTTTTAGTTCACTATAGTTTAGTTGTTTTTAAAGTTTAGTTTAGTTTAGTTTATAGCTGCCATACATTATTTTTATGTAGTGCGTGATAGCAATTATGATGATGATGATGAGTAAACAATTGAATTGACCAATCAGCCCATCCCTTGCAGCACGCCACTGACTTAACGAAAAGGGAAGTCCCTAAAAACGAACAGACAACAAATAGTCAACAATAAATCACACTCAATAAGCACAAAGCCCTCTTTTCGTGGATCTTTTTTCCATACAAATATCTTGCAGCAAGTGAACAGCTCCATCTTCCAGTTTCTCGGATTTTCCTTGAATGAACTGGCAAGGACTGGCCTAAATACAACCGTTCCCAAATCCCTTTTGTTGTTTCTGCTGATGTCTCAACGCCTACTAACAACTGGATATCATGTTGCTTATACAACTTCTCTTTCTTTTACCCGTTATGTGTACAGCTTTTTGGTGTGTTGACTTTGCTATTTTCTTCCTTTTTTCTCCGAGGAGAGCGCAACTCTGCTATCGCCATCATCAACCATTTTGAAATGTTTGATCTCCAGAAAACTGATCATGGAGATCACCCCATACACCGCAAGAGTTCTCGATTTTCACTGGCTAAGACACCAGATCTATTTTTAGCTCACCCGAGCCCCTCTACATGTGTAGGGGGACTGGGCAAGCTTGAGTGGCTATACATCTCCGTCAACTAACTTTAATAGACCCATTTCACAATCACATTCAATTCGAGGCAAAAGATGTGATTCCCTGTGCAGCGAGAAATCTACATTATATCATTATGTTGCAACCACACGTACAAAACAATTTCATGCGTTGCTGAGAGCAATGCATGCATTTGAGATTTTGATCCACATTAAATTGAGGCAAGTGATGTTCTTTGAAGAATTTCAAAAGAGCTGATGTCATTGTGAAAGGGGTCTATTGCACTAGTTCTTAACTGTTTGTTTTTTTGCAGCATCATGAGTTGGGATTCATACATAGAAAACGTTATTAGCCATGCAAAAGGACAACATATTGACAGAGCTATCCTTTTTGGTATGGATGGAGCACCATGGACAAGCCCTGGCCATGCCAATAGTATCAAAGCTCAAGGTAATGAGCTCAAGGTGATTGCAGATGAGATGAAGAAGAATCAAAATCATGGATTTGGTGCCACTGGAATTAGGGTAGAAGGCATAAAGTACCAATTCCTGAGACATGATCCTGATAACAATGTCGCTTATGGCAAAAAAAAGGGTGAGGGAGCAATCACTGTGGAGGCAGCAAAAACATGCATCATCTTGGCACACTGTCCAGAAGGAATGCAACATGGTATATGTAATTCTGCTGTGCATACCGTTGCACAGTATCTGGCGTCACTTGGGTATTAACAATTAAATTACATTTTATAGAAGTGGAACTCCTGAATAACATTGACTCTTTAATCAATCAGCGCATCAGTTACCATCAATCACGCTGTATCATTCCCTTCTTTTTTGCCTCCAGCTTTGTAAATTATCTTGTCGCAGTGTAGCTTGGCCAGTTTCTAGCAGCAAACCTTCAGTGGCCCATATTTTAGTTTTGCCAGATGAAAAACCTGTTGTACCAAATGCATGTGCAAAAAGATGTCGGAAATTTTTAGGTGCCAAAATTTGAATCACTAGTTTATGACTCATGATAGAAGTGATTGTTTTGTGATTATTTTCCTTTACATGGTGTTTCTCTGTGTATTTTCTGCCTCACTTTGCAGTGTATGAGACTTGCCTCAGGTCTATTTCATCGGTTTATTGGACTGTTCCCATTTTGGTTGTTCCTGGATCTGTCATTCCAACATTCCATCAATTCCCATACGGAGTTATAGCGGCATGCTGCAAACTATTCTCAAAGAATCAAAACATTGTGATATTTCTCTATGGAAATGTATGTGGAATTATGGCACTGTCATCACACAATCATGAACACGTCAGAGGCGGTGTCAACAAAGTCTTCTTGAAGTCTTACTGTCGCTATAAATATAGCAGGGGTGGCGCCAGGGGAGGCTAGGGGGGCTACAGCCCCCCCGTCGGAGGCATCTAGCCCCCCCGTCGGAGGAAATTTTGGTTCTCGTCGGAGGAAATTTGGCAAAATAGCGCACGAAAACACAATTTTCAGTCATTTTACCCCCCTGTCGGAAGCTCTAGGCCCTCTGTCGGAAAATTTCTGGCGCCACCCCTGAAATATAGTCGTAGCCTCGCTTTTATCAGTTGCTTCTGATCACCACAAGAGACGGTCATGAGATCCATTGTTTTCGTAGAGATATTTGTACATTTTTATATAAAAAGTTCGATTGAGTGACATTGGAGTTCTATCACTGTTATGCCCATTCGAAAATTCCACAAAATGTATAAAATATCGTTCGATCCAGATTCTTTTCTAGAATAGCTAAGGCTCAGCGGATGACCTTCCTCTGCACGAAAACCAAACGAATGAATTATTGGCAGCCAATAATTCGTGCTTTCTTTATATTAGAAAGATCATTATTGTCTTGAGATGGGGTTGGGGAGATGGTATTGATGATGTCATGTACTGCCAACAGAACTGAACTGACTGCAAGTATGAGTGGTCACAGATGGGTGGGAAAGGGGGGAGGGGGCAAATCCATCTTCAATGCCAAAAGAACAAGAAATTTCTACTATTTACTTTTATTCCGTTCCATGTTGGTGCAGTTTGTTTTCACTTCGCAAAACACTGCACTCACTAACTGTTATTGCTGTACAAGGGACCTTTTCATGGAGCCTTCTTTGGATAAATGCATGCATCTTTTAGAGCATGGGCGCTGGTTTTTAAGTCTTTACGCCACACGAAGCCCATATCACAGATTATTAGCAAAATATTTTGTTCAAGAAATTATTTTCCTTTCTTTCACATATCATTGTGTGTTGTTCTCCTTTCGTTTACATTCGCAGCCAACCGTGTTGTTTGTGAATTAAAAAATTCACTCCCCGTTAGCATAGAGCTCAAATCTTTAAAAAGACGGGTGTAAAATTCTTTTACATTTTTCTTTGAATCAAAGTGCTTGAAAGGAACTTTGGGGAATTTGCTGTAAATCTGTCGTGGCAATTTTTTGATATCGTGATTAGCTTTAATATGGCGGCATTTGTTGATTTCGAGGTTGTGACGTCATCAAATTTCTAAATCCCTAGCCAGAAGAGCTACAAATTTCTGCTTGCAATCATGTTGTAGACCTTCATAAACTATGGTTTTCTTGAAGATTGTGTCAATTTTCCTCGAGTAATTTAGAAGTTACGATGATTTTATTTTTCTCAAAATTTTTGATGGATTTTTACAAAAATAATCAAAATGCCGTCATTTTGAAAATGATCAAGATATTAACGAATTGCCACGGCAGGTTTACGGCAAATTACCTAAAGTTTCTTTGAAGTCATTCAATTCATGGAAAAATTTGATACAATTTCACACCCACCTTTTTGAAGATTTGAAAGATTTGAGCTCTATGCTCTCCCCGTTTCCTTTTCGAAATGTTTTAGTTTCACAAACATGGGTTGGCTATGAATGTAAACGAAAGGAGAACAACACAGGAAAGAAAAGAAAATTTCTTGAACTAAACGTTTTTCTAACAGAATCTGTAATATGGGCTTCCTGTGTTTACACCAGACAGTAACAGAAGAGAAAGTAAGAATTTTTTCCGGAATCTCGAGTGTATCAGATCCAGAAGGCAGCCTTTGCCAAGCATGCTGCTTAAAAGCCTGCGTACAGACAGACTTAACTCCTTTACTGTCGTTGCAAAGGCGGAAGGGAGAAGCTTTTCCTTTCTTCCACCGTAAATTATGTCTGTGCATATGGTACGTGGTTGTGATTGGCTGGTTGTGATTGGCTGGTTGTGATGTTGAAATCACACACAAAATCAACTTGTTCTCATTTGATTGTTCTCCTGCGAAGGCGCCATTTTAATTCCTGCGCATAAGCATAGCAGTGGATTGACATGACCTCGACCTCAACCGCCCAACGCCATTCAAAGTTGGTTAATCCGTTTGGGTGGGTCTATCATAATTGCTCCATGGCCCTTGAGGTCATGTCAATCTGCCGCCAGACGCCTTCGCAGCAGATCACACAAAAGGAAAACGAGTTGATGTACCACAAGCGATTTTGTGACCCAAGTGAGGGGGGGGGGGTAATTCCTATAGGGGGCTTGGTATACATGTGCCTGCCCAGGTTATGGGTCACTTTGCGATATTTTGCCCGGGTTATGGGTCATGATTTGTGAATTTGGTCCTGGTTTGATTTGCCCTATTTATGGGTAAATGTTAGCAATTTATAGATATTTCTAACAATCGTCTATTGGGTATTGGGACATTGTGTTTCGTCAAATCGCAATTGTCTATTGAGACAAAAACTTTCGTTAAAAGGGATCTAGCTCCAAAAATAGCATGAATCGTAGTCTTTTCACGATACTTGTTGAAAATTTTGCCCTGGTTATCTGGTTATGAAACAAGTCTCCATACGTTATGGAGACTTTTCTTCAAAGTGTTACCCTCTGGTTATGGGTGCTAGCATGGTGCTAGCTAACTCTGAATTCTGAAAGGCACATATACCAGACCCAAATAATCAGGGACGTAGGAATCATCTCAAACTTGGGGTGCACGACACTCCGAGGGCACTTTTTCCCTTAGAATAAAGGGGGCATTTTCTGAAAATTAAAAGGGCACCTTCTTTGTTTATTACAAAATCTTGGGGGCACGTGCCCCCAGTGCCCCCCGGTTCCTACGTCTATGCAAATAATAAAAAGGAGTTACACCCTCACCCAAAAGCAAAATAGGACATCCAAAATAATAAATTTGCATACTTACTACAAAGTTGTTATAGTTCAAGAATAATTACTATGCTGTTTCAGAACAAAATCACACTGCAGATAAAAGGAGCAAAAGAGTTAGTGATTTAACTAGAAGTTGATTGAGACAGATCTGTTGGTTTGTACCAAATTTCACGAGTTGCACGTCACGTTTGACAAACAACAACAACATCAACCAACTCTTAGCGAAAGCTGAATGGAATCTAGACTCATTCCAAAGTTCTCTTGTTTCGCTCCCCCCCCCCCCCCCTGCAGACTTGTCGCTACAAATGGCTACAACTGTAACAACAACAACAACAAGCGAAAGTTGGAAAGACTTGACTTACGTCATGAGTCTAAGTGGAATCGAGACTTGATTTTAAAAGATCAAACAGTCAACAAAGTCAGCCAGCCAACGCAACAGAACGAAAGTGTCCACACGGCGTGCTGAAATCGAAACACGATGGCAACAGCTTCAGCTTTTAGTGATGTCCCAGTTGCACCTCCTGATGCTATCTTTGGATTACAGCAAAGCTTTTTAGCTGATTCTAACCAACAGAAAGTGAACCTTGTGATGGGAGGTAAGTGCGGTTGGGCCTAAGGTTGTTTGTTGGGCCTAAAAATGAAATGGTCAGTCTTAGCCGACCCAGCCGCCACGCACCTGACAGGTAAACTGGCGATCATACCGACCCCATATAATTCAATTGCAAGAGTGTTGGTAGGCGATGGTTGCATTGACAATTATTGTTCAGAGCAATTTTTACTGCCTACTGCTAGATTTTGCAGGACCTCGCCAATCAATATGCTCCCAGCCAGACCATGCACATGGTACCCTATTATTATGCAAATATACAGGTATGTCATTTGCACCCTGGAGATTTCAATAGATCTGTTTAAAATACAATAGAAAACAAAAAGAAACCTCTCCTTGCACGCCAGAGATCTTGTTGCCATACTATGCATACCATCCAGAGCCAAGCAATGTCTCATTCATTTCCTACCCTGACCCAGACTGGAATCGAGGTGGTTTCCGCCATATTTATATGGCAGACAGGACCTTGCACTTTGGTGTACGCCGGTGTACGCAAGGCTTCAAATCTTGAAATCTATTCGTTTAACTATATGCTATAGATTATCTTCTGGCGGACACATATGGCAGGCGGTTCCACCTCAATTCCACTATTGACCCGGCCTGACCATCTGCCAGCCAAGGTAGCCTGGTGGTCAACAAACAAAAGAATGCCAAGGGGGCAGGCATTGATAAGATCAATATTCCCAGTAACTTTATCAGCAAAATAAGCACCTAGCATTCTCAAATGCAATGAGGACTGGAAAACATTGACTGTCAAATGCCTGTGTGCTGGAAATTTTTTATGAGCAAATGCCTGGGAGTGTCCCAGGGGAAAGGAATTGAATGAGACATAATCTTTACTCTGTCCTGCGCAACAGAGTTTTTTTAGATTAGATGTAAAAATTTTGCAAAAGGACTATACTTACAAACTACTACATAACAAGGATGATGACCCAGGAAGCAAGAACCCATGACTATCCTACTGTAAAGGTCACTGCCAGATTCAGATTCTACATATACACCAGAAGTGCTAAAAACAAGCCAAATGGCTGGAAAATAAGCCAAAATTGAACAATGTATTCACTTTTATAGTCCATGTGCATTAAAGAAAAACCTGAATCTTTAAGAAGGCCAACAAAATGAAATTTAAGGAGGAGCCAAGTCAAGTTTTCGAAACCATAAAAAAGTCAATCTGGCAATCTTGCAGTGCATGTGGGTGTGCAATGGCTATGGTAGCCTCCAAGAACTTTGCAGGGTAAGTGAAAAATGGGAAACTCCCATGAAATTCTTCAGAGCCATGCCCTCTGCCCTTAGGAAACACCCTTTTCATTGCTAAGAAATGCCCATTTTACCTCAAAATTTAAAGAACTACCTACCAATAAGTAACAGTAATGAATATTCTTAGGTGGTATGACTTGTGAATGGCCAGGGGTCAGCTACATCCTTTTTTCAGAAAGCTTTCCTTTCCTACAGTAAGTACTAAAACTTAGATTCATACCCACTTTTCAAGGAATTTGGGTACAAACCACTCATTTCTACTGATTTTTTGTGAATCTTAGCCAAAGCAAAGTCATCCACGTTTTAGGAAATCTGTTGAAAAAGATGGTTGTTTAGAGAATTTTTGGCCCAAAACCCACCATATGGGCAGCACATACTATTACCTGCAACATGTTATTTACTTCCACCTGGCAAATATTCTTCACCAGGCCTTACTGGGAATGGCGTGCGATCGCTCTGGCACGCCTTGGCGCACACCTTCTGGTTCCAAGGAGTGCAATAGATCGCACGCCTTATCTAAGCAAGGATTAAAATCTTGTATTCCTCTGTAACAATAAGTCAATCAGGAAGTACTAAATCCAAGGTCCTGAATGATTTGATAGTTATCATTAAATTTGTTTACAAAAGATAATCCTGCAGGATGTAATATAACTTAGACTGAAGAGTTATTTCTTTGACCTACTGTTGCTTCTTGAGAGACCAGTTCCTTTCTCGATTTGATCAATGTTTGGGCCCTTTTTCCGTCATTTTGCATCCATGAAATGTTTATAAAGTTGAATTTACCAATACTCCTAGTGCTGGTAGGACAGCGAGAAAAATCACAAAAAAACTTCGATCTTTCGACTTTTAACTAGAATTTGAGTGATTCAAATCCGTGAAGTAGTCTTGGTGTTATGAATTTTCAAAAGTGGGAACTTTTTCTGGCTCACTCGGTATGCCTTATCAAGCGCTTTATTGGAAACCTTGATAGTTAAGAAAAAGGAGATTAAAACATCTATTCCTGCTTGATATGGAAAGCAGAGTCTTTTGTGCTCTTTTTATCTCCATTATCCACAATAACAGTTTACTTGAAATTGTGAACTCTGATGAATCAATGTTTTTAACAATCAAACACTTTTCTTTCAACAGTAAAGGTAGGAATAACTTTGAATTAGTAAAACTGGTCAAGTAAAACTCCAGTCAACATATTTTTAATGTTGATTTGCAACTGCACTCCATCACACGCCTGAAATGGACTAGGAGTGCGATTTGCCACTCCCCTATCAAAATATTCCCAGTAAGGCCTGCTTCACTGAAGTTATTTGTATCTTTCTAGTGTACAGAGATGAACAAGGAAAGTCATACACCTTGCCAGTGGTGGCAAGTGTAGAAAGGGCAATGGCACAAGACAAGACATTAAATCATGATTACCTTCCAATTGCTGGCTTGAAGGATATGTGTGAAGCTGCTACAAAACTTGCCTTAGGAAGTGAAAGTACAGCTATTGTTCAAAATAGAGTAAGTATCATGTTTTGCAAAGCTCAAAATGTTTTGTATTGTCTTTAAAATTTAAGCTAGTCTTCCCATATCTTTGGCAAAAATTATTGAATTTTTGATGTTTAAAATGAACAACTGGATAAAAATTATGTTCGATTTTCCTGTAACTATGTTTCAGAAAGTGATACCCTTGCCTAGACCTCCTAAGTTGAGAATGTGATGGTTTCGTGACCAAAAATGTCAAATCCATATGATACCCTTTGCTAGACTGTGGCTAGACTAAAATTATGAAAAAGTACACCGATAGCTAGACTATGATTTCAAAAAAGTATGCCCTTGAGGGTGGCACATCTCCAGTACTTTTACTATGGAAAAACCCCCCAGTGCCATTCCTTGCTTGTTCTGCTTCTTACCGTTTTGTTCCTTTTTATGTACGAAGTAGAATGAAGTGCATCTAGGAGTGGGGCCACGTCACTCACTAACTAACTAAGGAACCAACAATGCTTTTCTTTGAACTAGGGATGAATGCAAAAAATGCTGTCAGCTGCAAACTGCTGATGATGCATTGCTGTGCCTCCACACCATCATATCCATCACATCACTGCAGTTGCTGAAGATTTTTTGGCACAGCACCATGCAAACAAAACCATTACATTAATCATTTTCTGTCCATGTCCAATTTTGACCAAGAAGTTAAGTATTGTTGATTTAACTGCAGTTCATGTGCAAATGGCCAGTTAGTCATTTTGTATTTGCCAATTCACAAATTAAAGACCTTGGTGGCTTTTGGTTTAGCTCTAATCATTCATAAGTTTCATGTCTTCTAGCAAATGTCATAGCTAATGCAGTGGGGTGGTAGTGTGTCAAAGTGCAACTTCTTAAAGATGCAATGAAGGACAGATTTCTTGCAAAACCCACTGCAAAAAATAATGACAATGCAGGCAATTAACCATAGGGTAAATGTTATCCTTGCGTAAGTGTCAAAAGTACTGTTCTGTTTGATGAAAGGCACCTTCAACACCAACTCTTTTTAAATGAAAATTATTGGTATTGCCGTAGCTCTGAAGAAGCTATTTACTCTCCACCAGAGCAGCCTGAACTGCATACAGCCATGCAAAGGGCATATCACTCCCAAAAGTCATTTACATCTTTGGCAAAAATCCTTTGGCTTTCAAGAAAAATCCATCAAAAATCCGTAACTATCCTTTTGTTCTGCAAAATTCTTATGCGTTTTTTCTAATGAGTAAAATGCCCTTTGCAGCCATATGTAAGGTCAGCATATGCTTTTATTGGTATTGCCGCAGCTGTGAAGGAGCTATGTGCTCTCAACCAGAAAGGGCTGAACTGCATAGGACCTTTTGTTCCGCAAAATTGGTGTACGCTTATTTGAATGAGTAAAATTTGGAAGCTTCTTCCCTCAGCTGTTTTAAGCTTTGTCATTTACCAGCGTTCTGTGTACATGGCTAGTGGGCCCCCTATAATTTGTTCTGCTTAAAGGACGACAACTTACAGGCGACAACTTAAAGGCGCAATGTCTTGAACAGTATTGTTCGGCATCCGGCGCCTCCGTCGATGACCTTGCATGCCAATGCGAAACAGATTCCAGTATCCATCAGTATCGTATCGTATGTGTACCATTTTGTAGGTGTTTATTTAGTTGTTGATTTAGTTGTGTATTTTCATGTGTTGGCCATGGGGTAGACATAGTCTTTTGCTCCTCTTGGCATTGTCCTTGTAGTGTTGCATAGTAGTTAAAGTACAGTAGAAGGTAGCATATATTGTAATATTTTATATTGATATATAAAAAAAAAATTGTTCTGCTTGTTACTGGCCTGCTACACTTGTTACTGGCTTAAGGGTAGGTCTGATAATTGTGTACTTACAAGCATTGTCATTGTTTTACAGGTTTGTGCGGTGCAGTCTCTATCTGGAACTGGTGCATGTCGATTGGCTGTTCAGTTTACAAAGCAATTTTTTCCATCTCCAACAATTTTTATTTCAAAGCCAACTTGGGGTAAGGGAAACCACTTGATTTATTTTGGCTCATAGATTAGGTAGAAGGATTTTGTGTTTATGGGATGCTTTTTTATTCCTCTAAGTAACTGGACTTGTCAAATGTATTCTCAAGTTCTTATGATGTCAAGGTGAAGATAAAACATATGGTGTTTTTAACGTTGTACTTTTTGGTCTGAAAACTAAGTTGAGTGATGATTTCAATTCAGTTCAATTTTGTTCACAAAATACAAGTTCGTTTCAATGTACAGTAAGATAAATCTTCGTGAAAATTCTTGTATTCTCTACAACCCAAGTAAAGCTTTGATTTGAAAATTTGACTTGAAAATAGCTTTGTAGGCAAAACTGGATGGGTAGGAGAAGATGCATAATGGCTGAAAGATTAGTAGAACCTTCAGGCACAAAAGACACTTAAAAACACTTTTTCTGAAAAAATGGAGAAATCAACCTTTTACAGCATATGAAATTGTTTTGTAGAATTTGCCTAATTTGATCAAAGATCGACACTGGAGCAAACAGAGCAAACAGCGTGACCAAAAAATTTTCACACCATACGGACAAGAGCATAATGGGCAAAGTTTTGATGGAAACTTTTACCGTTGGAAACTTTTGGATTTCATTTTTGCATACAGTTATACAGTTAGGCCCGAAATTATTCATATCTACACCAAATTTGGAAAATATTTTCAATTGCTGTATTTGCGGACCAGTTCACAAGATATTTTTTTCCTTGAAATGTCTCTTGTCGTGCTCCTTTCCACCTGTCGCATTCTTACAAAACTTCATCCACAGAGTAAAATCGATCCTCAATTAGAATGATGCAGAATGCTCAGAATTCCGTATGGGTATGAATAATTTGGGGCGAAAGACATATCACTCCAGAAATAGTGCACAAGAGTTTAGGATTTTAAAAGCCTTTAAAATTTTTGATATTTTTTCAGCGACTTGCAAAGATTCTTTTAGATTTTTCAGATACTGTCAGAGATATTTTGAGATTCCTAAGAATTTTCAGACTTTTGAGATTTACAAAATTTTCGAAATCTTCCGAGATTTTCGAGATCTTGTACACTCAAAAAATCGCTTCAAAGTCTTGTCTAAAGAGCTTGAACATAGAATAGGAGACTTCTAGTACAAAGAATGATGTCTCCCTGGTCTACAAAGCGCCAAATGCATGCCTTTCACGCAGTAATCTTCCTTTATAGAAACAAAGTAGATCCATAGCCCCTTTAGCAAATTTTGTTGGTTTAGTTACGTGTATTGCTTAGTTTTTTTATGTTATCTCGTTTTAACATTAGTAGTTTTTACCTTTTATGTTATGGCTGCAAGGTAGACATACGTTTTTGCTCCTTGCGGTATTGTTCTAGTAACATGTCTTTGTAATTTTTTATTGGAAATGTCAGAAAAAAGATAAAATAGATCCATCGCAGCTGAGCTGTGAGAACTCTAGACCACCTAATCAGCCACGTTTTGTATACAACAACGACAACTTTCTAAAAAGCGCCTCCTGATTGGTTAAAAACTAAATTCTAGCAGTTTGATTGGTGAATGCGGAACCACTCTACGTGAGCCTAAATTAGGCCCACTTTTTAAGAGGAATTTTGTGAGTCCCTATTAACCAAGTGATATCAGCAAATCAAATAGCGCAGGGAAACAAGGGACGAAAAGTCATAAGTCTTGTAAAAATGTGGGATTTTTTGAGAGTTTAAAGGATTTTGTGGTTTTTCTTAGATTTTCGAGATTTTTGGGATTTTTGAAGATTTGTGAGATTTTTTACAAAAGCGCACGAGATTTTTGGAGTGATTTGCACCTCGATATGGGCTTAACTCTTTCTTATGTTAAATCACTTGAGCTCTACTGCCCAGGGCAATATGAAGCAGCTGCTGATGGCAGGCGGAGCTCGGCTCTTGTTTTTAATACATAAGAGAACAATACATCTTAGGCCTCATCCACACGTATCCGGATATTTTTGAAAACGCATCTTTTTTTATCCGTTTTCGAAAAGATTCGCGTCCACACGAGGAGCGTTTTCGAAAATATCCCCGTCCACACGAAGATGCTGCTTTCGCTGTTCGAACTTCGACAAAAGAAAACAGACAATCAAAATGCCCTTTTGTTGTCCCCAAAGATCCGTGCGCATGCTCTGATACGTCGTAAATCGATGCCTTGATGTCAGCGTTTTCGAAAAGCTCCGTTTTCACCCGTCCACACGAGAACCTGAAAACGGCGTTTTCAAAAAGATCCACTCTGGAGAGCGTTTTCGAAAAGATTTGTTTTTGGTGACCGAAAACGCCGTCTCCGTGTGGACGGGAACCCAAAACGGATAAAAAAGATGCGTTTTCAAAAATATCCGGATACGTGTGGACGAGGCCTTATTCAAACGATAGCACCAATAAAAGTTGATGAGGGGGGCTTAAATTGTTTACATTCTTTTTAAGGAAATCATAACAAAATTTGCAAGCATGCTGGATATGATGATGTAAGAGAATACAGATACTTCAACCCTAAAAATAACGGACTTGACATTGAAGGCATGTTAGAAGACCTCAGGGTATGTTTTTCCAATTTTTTCCCATTCATTAGTTTCGCTGACTTCTCAAAAAGAACGTCTGCATCGATTGATGTAAGTTACAGCGTCGTCCCATTTTTTCTAGCCTGTGAACTGGCCTTTTAAAGTTTTTATGTTCATTTTGAGCCTGCTATCAGGCTACATTTTTTCTGCACGATGCACCTGTTCATTAGCCTTTTTCATTTCAAAGGCTTTTATAAACTTCAGTGTGATGTCACAAGACGTTGGTTGACGCAGAATTTCAAAAAATTGGCTTCCAAATTCGAATTCTACATGCAAGATGGATCCAAAACAATTAACTATGACAAAATTAGACAGAGCAGCTGTATGTATAACCAACGTGTAGACCCATTATCCAAATGGGGAAGGGTCTACGAATTAATGAGCGAAAGCTTCCTACTACAGTTGCAGATTTCTGGACCTTTATTCATGTTGCCTTTGTTTAGACGCGTTTCATATATGCATTTGACAGAGGATAAACTTAATTAGCTCTACAACCACTGCAAGCATCTCTTTCTTGCATTCTGGCTGCATCTCTTTCTTGCAAATGGGCATCTCATCAAACAAAGTGAGCGATTATTATCCAAATGGGGAAGGGTCTACGAATTAATGAGCGAAAGCTTCCTACTACAGTTGCAGATTTCTGGACCTTTATTCATGTTGCCTTTGTTTAGACGCGTTTCATATATGCATTTGACAGAGGATAAACTTAATTAGCTCTACAACCACTGCAAGCATCTCTTTCTTGTCTTGCATTCTGGCTGCATCTCTTTCTTGCAAATGGGCATCTCATCAAACAAAGTGAGCGATTATTATCCAAATGGGGAAGGGTCTACGAATTAATGAGCGAAAGCTTCCTACTACAGTTGCAGATTTCTGGACCTTTATTCATGTTGCCTTTGTTTAGATGCGTTTCATATATGCATTTGACAGAGGATAAACTTAATTAGCTCTACAACCACTGCAAGCATCTCTTTCTTGCATTCTGGCTGCATCTCTTTCTTGCAAATGGGCATCTCATCAAACAAAGTGAGCGATTTTTACAAAATTCTTGGGGCTCGTGCCCATTGATGGAATTTCATATTTCATTTGCAGAATGCACCAGAACGTAGTGCCATCTTATTGCATGCTTGTGCGCACAATCCAACTGGAGTAGATCCAAAGAAAGAGGAATGGGAAAAGATTGCTGATGTCATCGAGGTTAGAACTTTCATCATGTTGTCGTTGTTGCTTTTTATATTCTCATTAAATTTACGAACAACAAACAAAGAGCAGCATGGAAATGCATAGCAACTCTGCGACCATAACATTTAACATAATGATTCAAAGTTAGCGTTATATTTAGATATTACAAGTTACATATTACAAATAGCAATTACGAAAAACAGTGTTGCAAAATAACAATAACAAATAATTCCTTCAATAAATAATTACAAAAACATCGTAAGAAAACATGAATTACGCGAGAGAGGAGCTTTTTAACAACGACTTATTGAAACCGTTCCAAAGCCTGAATCTGTTTTAAGTTGACCTCGAAAATTTTAGTATTTGAATCTAAAAGATAACTTTTCGTGGCCATATAAGATGATTTTGAGTAACTTTTCACTTGAATGGTTTGTTAATCCATAGGGTCGTAATATAGCATGTACACTGTTGAGAAGATCATGTCTATCTTCATCATAAGCATGGCAGGGCAGCAAAAACTTGTTGTTGTCGTTGTCATATTGGTAAAAATATCTGTCTTGCAGGAAAAGAAGCATTTTACAATCTTTGATGTAGCCTATCAAGGATTCGCTTCTGGAGATCCTGATATCGATGCAATGGCAGTACGATACTTTGCCAGCAGAGGCATGGAATTCTTTTGTGCACAATCCTTTGCAAAGATCTTTGGCTTGTACAGTAAGTAAAATCATTTTATAGAATTAGCTCATGTCTTCTGCACTTAATTTATGATGCCGAAAGGATTATTTGCAGGGCAGTTCGAAGTAAAATTTCTTAGATCAAGGTTGTGTGATTTTCAACCAGGTTATAGTTAAGCTTGGTTTCCATTAAATCGCAGAGTGTCGCAAAATATCGCAAGATGTCACAGAACCCCGGCCCCGCAACACATTGCGACGAAAGGAAGATGCTGTACTAAAATGCTGCGACACTCTGCGACACAGTGCGACACATTGCGATCAATGTAAACACATTTCCTACAATTTTGCGACCGATTGCGATCCCAGAACAAAAGAGTGACGTGATGTTGTTGTAGCTGTGGGCCAATGATGTTATACTCATTGTAACATAGCGCCAGACTTTTGCAACACTCTGCGACCAATGGAAACGTCCTGTCGCAGAGAGTTAAAGAATGCCTTAGTTGATCCAATCTGTACGGGTACAGTGTAAACACGGTCTTAGCTTGAAGCGATATATGTCTTAGGTCTATATAAAACATGTACTCTGCTTTGAAATGGTGGCCAGATTATTCTTTGCTTAGTTTGCACTGTGATGGAATGATGTTTAAAGACAATGCAACTGTTCTTGAAAACAAAAAACCCCAGCTTTGCTATCAATTATTCATGGTGGCCTGCTGTTGCTAGGTTAAAGTCTGCTTATGAGCTATTGTAGGGTTGAATATAAACACCCTCATGTAGCTGGAAATGGCAAGTTATGCTTTGTAACCCGCGTACTATTTAGCCTTTACTAAAAGCTGTAACTGTGAATTAATAACGTACTACTTCTGCTGCTAAGTTAAACTAATTTTGATACGATGCCAAAGTCCTTTCTTCAAAAGATTACTTCATTTTGACATTGCTGGAGAACAATTGAAGTGCTGTTTTTGAAGCAACCATTTATTTTACCTTTTCTTCACCATAAATGAGCAACGACGTATCAGATTGACTCATACAAAGTCTCAAACTCTAAGTTGAAGCCTGACCTATACAACTGTGTAAAAACCGAGATATTTGAATCTACGGCTCCTCCACAACAGCCAAACAAATGGGGCACAAATTTTTGGGACACCCTGTATAATGCTGGAGTACTTGAGTTGGGGCTAGGACAGTCCCGGACCACTCATCTTTCCTTCCTGACTTGGACGTACAGCTTAACACGATACCATCAGAATGTGTTGTGGTGCAGGCTGGGTGAGTGGCTGAGTAGCTTATACAGTCTTCGTCAGGTGACTGAAGTTAAGCTCGGTCGAGTGAGATCAAACTCCGGATGGTTGACCTCGGAGGCCTGACCTTACAACTCACCTCGTCGTCCTTCTTAGGGACGTTAAACTAGGGGTCCCATGCCTGGATGCGGCATGAACAGTGGGCCTAAATTAGCTTTCAGTAGCTAGAAATCCTGACAAGCCAATTGAAAGACAAAAAAAGAGCACAGTGTTGTATTCTCTAACTTTGCAGCAAGAACATTCGGGTGGATTGGGCTCGATCCCAGGCAAATTGCCACCACTTTAGCGTCACGACAAGGGGTTGCAGACTCAATTAGGTCTTTTCTACTTCTGCGATCCTATCGCTTGGTGCTGAAAACCGTAACTTTTCGCACATTTTCACCATTTAGGACATTTCTATTCAGGATTCTTTCTTGTTAAGTGCCTCCCGTTTAGGTACACAAGAGTAGATCTGTAAGGTGTTGTTTATATGAGGAGAGCCAAATTTCCTAAGAGGCCTGGATTTTATTTGCGTTTACTTGGAGAGCTAGTCCTTCTAGGAGGGCTAGACAATGCCATTGTGCTATTTTGATTCTATTGTTTCCGCCAGCCCGCCAAGGAGGGCTAGCCCTCTGGATTGCGTTTACATGGAAAATTTCCAGCCCTCCTAGGCGAGATCTCGAGTACTGAATAGCGAGATCTTGCCCAGGCGGGCTAGCCCTCCTCTCATGTATGCTAAAAAATAATTTCATGAAGGATTAGACCTCAAGGTGATATCTCAGATATCGGCAAAAAGAGCCAGCTCTAGGAGGGCTGGCTCTCCTCCATGTAAACAACACCTAAAAGTCATTTAATACGACGGTCATTGCCACATTCTTACAAGCAGCTCAGCCTCTTGTCCGTGTTGGGGTCGTGATATGATTCTTTCTGTCATTAAGCTCTAAAACAGTTCTTTTCTTTATGTTAGATGAGCGTGCGGGAAATTTGGTTTTTGTGGCCAAAGACAGTCAAACGGCTCAAGCTGTCCGCTCTCAGTTATGTGCACTGATTCGTCCAATGTATTCAAATCCACCTAATCATGGAGCCAGAATTGTTGCTACTATTTTGAATAATCCTGCATTGATGGCTGAATGGTTTGTAATTCATATTTTTACAGCATTGGCGTTAAATCATTGAAATTGGTCTCAAACGAAATTTTTGATTGATGAAAATAGATAGCACTGTTATCACAGGTTTCAAATCTTTAAAAAGCTGGGTGTAAAATTCAATGACCTATTTCTTTAAACTGGACGCCCTCAAAGAAATTTGAACTATTTTAAAGAAAATCTGCCGTTGGACTTTTCTGAAATCTTCAATATTTTCAGAACTGAAGTGTTTTTCTTCTTTTTTAAGAATTCAAGAAAATTTTCGAAAAAAACTTAAGACTATCGTAATTTCTAAACCTCTTGACGAGAGATCAAATAATTTTCAAGAAAACCATAGTTTATGGATGCCTACAATATGGTATCAAGCAAAACTCTCTCACTCTTCTGGTTTGTGATTTAGAAATTTGATGACGTCACATCATAAAATGAGCTGAAACAGAAAAGAGGCCGTAATTTCAACAAATAATCTGGATTTCTGAAAAGTACAACGGTAGAATCATAGAAAAGTGGCTAAAGTGTCTTTCAAGTCATTCAGTTTAAAGAAATAAGTCATTGAATTTTACACCCGCCTTTTTTCGTAGATTTAAAGATTTGGAACCTATGCTAGCACTGTTATGGTGTTATGTTCTATGATAAGAAATGATGTTAACATTTTTGGGGTATCCACATGTTTCATCTAGCATGCCTCTCGCACGTGCGTCCCTTGGTTTGCCTTTGTTGTCGCCATTTTCATATGCCATGAAAGTGGCGACATCGAAAGACAACCAAGAGCCAACATGTGCAAAGAATGCTAGGTGAAACAGACCCTTTAAGTTTCAATTGATGACGTTATTTTGTTTGCAAATTATAAGGGTAAACACATGGAAATATATTGTTTTATAGTTTATAGTTTAATGCCGTAACTGTTACACTGAAATTGATTCCTGCCATTTTGATAAAAATAGTCCTCGATCCTCCAATATAGTCCTTGATTTTTGTTCTCAAATATTGATATTTGTTTTGCATGTATGGACCTCCGTATTTAGGAGTGCATTGTAGGGGGGCATAAGCAAAGGAACAAAACGAAATATCTGAAAATATCTAAGGGCACTTCATTTCTCAAACACTTATCAGAATGATGATATTAGCATATGAAAGCAGATTAATGGGTTCTTTATTATGGCACCTGCTCTTCTAGAAGTTTTTTTGTGACCAGTTAGTTGGCTTTGATATTCGCCACAATACAAAAAGAAATAAAGGGCCTTTGTAACCAGCATGCCGCACACGAGTGATCGGTTTGTTGGTGGGGATTTTGATGGAACATGAAAATGGCATTAACAATGGGACAACAAAGGATGTATTTGCAAAGCATGTCATATTGGCTGCAAAGGTCCCTCAAAAAGTATTTTCAAAAACAATGAGATGGGCAAGGGTGAAAACTGGACCGGGTGACCCAAAAAAAGTGACCCGATGCAATCTGTTGTAGAAAATATGTAAGAGGCCGAATGAAATGCTTCAAACGTTGTTCTGTCGCTAAAAGACTAGCCTACATTAGGAGTCTTTTTTTACAATTTTTGTCGGCACAGCAAATGCCCCAAATTCGGGAATTCGAGGCAAAGGGAATGCTCTCAACTTGTAAATCAAAACAAACACAGCCGAACACAGCGGCAAGAATTGCCCCGAAGCAGTGGGGCAAACTCTCGCCTTGTGCAATCGAAAGGTGGTTTTTAAGAGAATTAATGTACTTATAACAAAAGAAGATGGGTAAATCTAAAGTTCTCTCTCCCGGCTTTTGTTTATCTGATTCAGAAGCCGAGCAGAAGGCACTATGATTCTCGAGCATCTTTAGCTTAAATGAAACAATTACCATACAGCTCCTGACTTCGATAAACAAAATCCGCGCGACAGAGCTATAGATTTACTCTTCTCCTGTCGTTATAACCACAGCCTTTCTCTTAAAAACCCGCTTTAGCTTGCACAAGGCGAGAATTGGAGAGAATTCGGCGAGAATTTGCGGCATTATTTGTTTGATTTACGAGTTAAGACGATTTTATTTTTCTGCAATCATTATGCGCTTGATTGATTGATTGATTGACTCATCGATTAATTGATCTATTATTTTATAGGAAAGACCAGTTGCGTGGAATGGCAGACCGCATCCGTAGCAGTCGGAAATTGCTTTATGAGAAACTAAAGGGCCTTGGTACACCTGGTGATTGGCAGCATATTCTAAATCAGCTGGGGATGTTTACATTCACTGGACTTAATCGTGAGTTCTTTATACGTCATTCTAGGAAATTTTTGCTTTACTGGATGCGCCAGAAAAAAGGTTCAGACATTTGACAAATCGTATCACCTACCTGGTGAGTCAGAAAAAACCTGGGGTGTTTGGGAGATTTTCCATGAAGCTAAAAGTCTTCCTTAGATTATAAACCTTTCCCCGTTGAAATCAGTCACTTCTTGCATTTTTTCACAGATTTTTTCTCTTAAGATCTTGTGTGGGAGTCTTGCAAGTTGATGAAATCTTTGAAGGCAGTCTGTCCCCTCGATTATTTGCTTCATGTAAACAAAGCAAAGTCATTCAAGCATAATTTCATGGCCATGAAAATTACGCATGAATGACCCTGCTCGCGCTGAATAAAGGATATTAGCGCAAATTTGTGGAATATTCAATAGGGATCTTATTCGATCTCCTTTCATTCATCAAGGGGACAGACTGCCTTTAACCAAGCCCCTTCAGCATTATAACCTTGCCAAGGTTGCAGGTGCGCGTGGTATTACCAGGGGAGAATGAAATACCTAGGAAACAGTGTTGTCAGTGAGCAAGGTGCCCCATTGCGATTTGCAACGCGTGGGCTGGTTGGAAGAGATTTCTTCACAAGGAAAAGAAGCTTACGTTTCTGATGTCTTTCAAATATATTCTATTATGTGCAAGACAAAGAGGCTATTTAAACATTTTCCTTTCCTTTGCCCCTTTAACTTTGGTCGTAATTTATATAAGTTAAAACGAGCTGAAACCACCTGAAACGAGCTGAAACGAGTTGAAACCATCTGAAACGAACTGTCGAAATCGGGATCGAGGCTGAAACGACTTGAAACGACCTGATTATCCTAGCAATGAGGTGTAGGTGTCAGGGGAGTCCTTTTGTTCTCTACTTATTGTCGCATTCTCTTTAAGAAAGGATAGTAGCAAATCTAAGGGGGGTCCTTTTGTTCGCTTTGTATTGTTGCATTCTCCATTAGAAACCAAAGAACGAGTTTCAGCTCGTTTCAGCTCGTTTTAACTTATATAAATTACGTAACTTTGGTCAGGCTATAATGCTGAAGGAAGTTGAGCGAGGATTCCTTCAGTTTGCAAGACTCCAATACAAGACCTTCGGAAGAAAATTTTCCTTAAACGGGGCATCGAGTGGCCGATTTTGATGTGGAAAAGTTTATGATTCAAGCTAGACTGTTGGTTGAACGGAAAATTTATTTTGTGACGATTGAGTAGGTATACACGACGTCAAAATCCACCAAAGGCCCCATACTTTTTCTGGCTCACCCGCTAGAGAACTTGGTGAATTTGAGTGAATCAAGTTTTGGTTGATAGCAGAAGGCTGAAATAGCTTTAAGAATTTTCTCATGCTTTATGAGTACTGAAAAAATAAAAACGAATTTGAGCTTGCTAGAATCCCGCTTTTTTGCAAAATGCCAGAAGCTTGTTTGTTTGTTTATAGCCTATGACCCAAAATGCCGGGTTTCAAGCTATCGTTTCAAACTATTTTGCATAATTTCGCATAATTCACTAATGAAACTATTTTGGGCCTCTGACTTAGCTACCGATTGCACCAATAAGTTCAGACATTTGACAAATCGTAGAGCCAAGGGTGTTAGGACACGGACGATTTTCATTGATTATCTATTTACCTTGTTTTGATCTTTGTGTCTCACTTTCTTGTCTTGTTTTCTGCTCCGTTTTGTCTTCAAATTGATATGTGCAACTGAACGTAGGTTTAGGCCCAAACGCTCTCAAATTGCTCGAATATTACTCCCTTGTATTTCTGCGTCTTAGTGCGCCTTCGCATAAGAAAGTTTTCAAACCGTTTTATGGCTTTGCGGATTGAAACCTTTCTTATTCGAAGGCGCGCTAAGACACAGAATAAAAGTAATTGGCAGGTCTCATATGTCGCTTTGCATTGGCTGCGGCCTGATACTCTTTGCTGCACCTGATGAAGATTTTTATATACAGTGGATGAGCTTTCCGAAACCTGGTTTGAGAATAAGTTCGTATTTCCTTTATTCAATTTTACCTTACAACATGAAAGAAAAACGCAATTTTTGAAAATTATTGGGAGGGGGAGCGGCCGTGACCCACCCTGCCTCAATAGACACTACGGGCCTAATTCTATAAGGTTGGTTTTTACGGTATTCTGTATATCTGAATAAAAGATGCAATATTTTCTTTGACAGCAAAGCAGTGTGATCATCTAATGAGAGTTCATCATGTGTACCTTCTAAAGAATGGAAGAATCAACATGTGTGCTATCAATCCTGTTAATGTTGAATATGTAGCACAAGCAATACATGAAACTGTTACGAATGCCGATTCATCTTTGTAGCTACCTTACTTTCAGGTAAGATATGAGATATACTTAATTTTGTCGGAAATGCCATCGTCATGGGCCACTTAGCTATTCTGAGTACCGAATAGTCGTCCCCCCTGACCGCTTATAAATTTTTGAAAAATTTTCCAGCCCCCCTGCTTTTAATCCAAACCCCCCTTTTATTAATTTTTGCAAAAATGAATGATGGTATAAAATTTCTGAATGAACACCAGAAAAAGTCTCAAAAAGTGCAACAAACACCCCCTCGATTGTTCCAACCCCCCGATTATTGTTACGACGAACCATTTCCAGCCCCCCAATTATTCTCACCCCCCCCGTATTTTTAGTACTCGAGAGTAGAGTCTGAATAGAGAAACAGGAATGTCAGGAATCCCTTCAACGTCTTCAAGACACAGCCATCTCCATGATCGAAACGCCTAGGATAAAAAACGAATGGTCAAATAATTTCCTTCGTGCTGAGCAACTCGTCATGTTTGATCGTTCCGTTATGGCTTGAACTCTTATTCTCATTCAAATGATTGAACTCTTTCTTATCCTCATTCAAATTTCGTGTTCCAAAGTAAATTTGGAATCCAGTTTTTTCCACATCTTCCAAAACTCGTTCCAAAATATGGACCGGAAAGGAGGGAATAATCCGAAGTGAACGAATTACCACATTTTTGAAACTATCTCTTCAAAAAGAAGTTATAACTTAAACTAACCATGCATCGTCTCTACAGATGTATATGCATTTCAGCTGCATCCTCATACCTCGTTTGTGTTCATAACAATTTCTTTCGCGGAATTATGTGCGATCAAGCTCGTTTTTTAGGTCAGCCAATAATCTTAGAACGGTATCTTTGTTTTCTTTTGCAGGTGTCCATCAAAGATGTGAAGTTTGAAAGAAAATATGTTTTACTCCCTTAGTTTGTGTGGTATTTCAATTTAGCATCGATTCGAGTGTCCAAATCATATTCGAGTTGGGTGATTGTCGGTTTTAACGTAATCTTATCAGAAATATTTTCTTATTGTTTCATATGGGTAGAGAAATATATCCATGACGTAATTACGGCAAATTCGCTATTTTAATTTCTTGACACATCATGGGCGATGAGGCATCGATGTTTGGGAAAGGAGGACGATAATGAATTTAACTTTGTTTTAAAGGAATTTTTTAACTGTTTTGATAACCGAATTCCCCTGATTTCAAACGTCTGGACGCTTCGCATTCCGCGCAGAAATGCAAGCACGCAAGGATATAAAAAAGAATGAACACAAACAACTCTCCATTTTAACCAACTTCATACACAGCCAGGTAACGTTTCAGTGTTAGTATGTTTTGTTATGTTTAGAATTTATCATTAGAACTACAATTAGTCCAGGTTGTTGGGTTGAAAAGAGAACTATGCAGTTGTTGGACTTTTCGTTGTTTATGTTTTAATTAGAATGTGATTTCTAGATTTTTGGCTGTGTATGATGCCCAGATGGGGCATTCAGCACATGCACATACGGGGAGGTAAGTCCGATATTTTGGGTCCAAAGAAAACTGAAACTATGTTCATGATATTTTCTGATACCAAACATCGTTTAACTGATATTCTGGGTTTGCTAGAGGCAATCTTGACTTTTATTTGCATTGTTTAGGGATATTTCGTGTTCATGTACAGGTTTATATATATATAAAATGAGGTGATATTTTTGGGTTACCTGAATGTTTCTTGTAGTGACCCCCCCCCGTATGCGTATGTCCTGAGTGCCCCCTTGGGGTATGATGACCTACGCCACTGCTCATGATATGTAACTGTTCTTGTGTCAATTCTTGGAAAATCATAAGATAACTATTCTATTTGCGGTTCCATCGTGAAGTGATGGATAAAAATGAATTGTGGAATTTCTTACCCGTTACTTGCCCAGCTCCCTAGTCTTCATCTCTGTTGATCAATTTGAGTGAACAAGGTCATTAAACTTTGCTTATGTTGTTTATTTCTTCGTCTCTCTCTTGATTCTGCCTCTACCCTTCATTTAGGTCCATGAGAGTGAAGTGACAAATTTCAATCCCTCTCCTTCGTTTTGTCAGTTCACTCATGGGCCTAAACTAGATGCAGAAGCAGAACCCACGGGGGGGGGCTCTCGGCTAAATCTGGGGTAGGGGGTGCCACCCACAGTTTCAAAATATAACCGTTGGCTAGACCAATTTTTGTGAAAATTATACCCTTGGCTAGACTCATTTTTCCATCAAAAGTGCTCTGAGTTGGCGTTTTCTAGACAAGACTTGCCAAATTTTCGCATTTTCTGGACCAAAATTTTGAAAAAAGTTGGGTTTTTTTTACAAAAATTACCGAATTTTGACATTTCTTTGACCAAAATTGCCAAAAATTACAGCCTTGGCTAGACCAGAAGTCCGAAAAAGTATACTCTTGCGGGCGGCACATCCCCAGTTACCTTTGCTATGGAAGAACCCTCCCCGTGGCAGAACAAAGAAAGAGACGAAGAATCAAGCAACAGATGCAACGTTCAATGATATTGTTCACTTAAATTGATCAACAGAGATGCAGAGAGATTACGGGGCAACCAATGGGTAAGAAATTGTGTGATTATCGTCTACCCTTCCCAAAAAGTCGGCGTATTATCACCCATGGACACATTCACATTGATATCATTTTTCGTATCGTCTACCCTTCCCAAAAAGTCGGCGTATTATGGTATTATCACCCATAGACACATTCACGTTGATATCATTTTTCGTTTGGCTGTATTAATTTCGAATTTGCAGAATGGCTGTTTAAGGCTTTGCACAACTGGCATGTGTCACGGTCTACTTTTTTTGCACGGTTATTTTCGTCAAACGCTTACACATGCTTAGATCAACCCGAGTTAATACCTTTATAGCGTTTTTCCTGACGCTGCCCATATAAGGAGTGCGTTTCATGACGCACGAGCAGACGCAAATCTTTTCTGATCAGTAACAACGAAATCTGTGAAAGTGCTAAATTCCTTTCATGAATGGCAACAACCTTTTTGGTAATGAAGATTTTGGATCAATCCGAAAGATCATACCAGATGCCACAAGGGGATGCACTCAGTATATGTTATTCCGTATATAAAATTCCCTGTTTCGCGTGTGTTACAAAATATCAGTTCCCCAGGGGGGTACTCGGGTATATCTAGGATAGGGGTGCAACGGTTTTTTGTCTAAAATTTGGGAAAAGCTTATTCTTTTAGGTCTCAAATACAAGGAAAAATCAGAAAATTGGGGAAACATACTTTACGAGCAAAACTTAAAATCAAGTAACATTCCTAAATTCAAACTACTTAAATATCCTGAGAGATTTTGGCAAATTATGGGATTCTTAATGAGTCTTGGCACTTTTCTAAAGAGTTAAGATACTGACTTCATAACGCTTGGGTATGTTGGATCAGAAAAGTTGACTTTTCGGGGTCGGTTTTTATGCCAGAAATTATTTGTTTTGGGCCAATGCTTTGTATCCAAGCCTGAGCTGCTTTATCCTTAATATACCTAAGAACTCCCCCCCCCCCTGCACCCTAGGGGTAAATTCTAATCCAATATTTAATGATAAAGTTATCAAGTTCCTCAGCTAATACTTCGTTTGATAGTTTAGAATATTGCAAAAATTTCTCTAGGTTGTCCAGAAATTGAAACCTATATTTTATCTGTAATTTAAATGAATCAAATTTTCGAAACATGGTTGATTTCTTTGTGTACTGACTCGTTTCAAAGAGGCTCTAAGCACTTATTGGACTAGCCGTTGCGTAGACCCGTTACTCTAAAAGAAGTAAATCCCTTCTTCTTTTAGAATAATGGGTCCTCCCGTCGCGTAGGCTACCTCTGGACGTGAAGGACAGAGTTCAGAAAAGGCTTCCACCGGATACCAATTTCGTTAGTGCAACCTTTCTTCCTTTTTCAACACAAATCAACTTCGAACTCCTCGCACTGATTGTAACTCGAAAATTTATAAAACAGTTGCTGTCGAGAAAACAACCCAAACTTCTCCCAGGTTTGCTGAAGAAATTATTGAACCTTGCTCAAATTTCATATTTATACGAGAAACCCAGCTCTGGCCCACAGCCGTGGAGCCATGAATTTCTCTAGACTCTAGTGAAGGTTCAAAATGCATCAATGAATTCATGTTCCAAAGACCCTTCCAATAATCGCACGATTACATTAAATGTCATAGGTATGAATTGCACCTCTGTTTTTACCTGTGCAAGCAACCCGTATGATGGCAACTTGAGAAGCTTGAACGAAAATTAGTTGTTGCATCATACCTTGAAAATATTTCAGCACCATCATTCAACTTTGATCCTTTGCAAGCCCAAAATTGATTTCCAAACACATCTCTATGCTGCTGTGGAAATGTTGAAAGTCACCGAAGAATAACAAATCTTCATTGATAGCAGTTTCGAGTCTTTGAAGTCTTTCGTATTAGTTCGAAAACTCCGTCTACTCGGTGACAATGTTCTGTCATTTTCGACCTCCAGGACTTCAAGCAGCTTCTCAACCCCAAACTAACTTGAATACCTTCAAAAGGTCTTGCTGCAGTCAGTTGTATCATCATACTATTGTTATACAATACAATAGTAATTCACAAATCTCACAATATGATTGATACTCAAGGATTCTCGGAGTTCGGGCCTAAATAGGGTCAAGTTTTTCAGAGTAATGTTATGAGTCTCTGTTGACCGAAGCGCCATCATCAAGTCAAAAGAGCACTGGGAAACAAAGGACTCCAGGTCATAAGTCTATTGCCTTTATTGGCATCGCTGATAGATTTGTATTGGAATGTCAGTCAAAAGTAGGGGATCCAATTGTAATACAAAAGCGTCCCGCATATAAGAAACAACATTTTCAATTTGAGGTCTGATATGTTTCTTATGAAATGAGAAATAAAAATCAAATCAGTGTAAAGTTTCTGAAGTTTCTTATTAGAAAAATCATGTGCTATCAATGAACTAATCAGACACAAGCTTTATGATTGTCATACAAAACGTAGTATTAGTAAATCTTCACTACCAAGAAAGTCTACATTTATTCCAGCAAGGTGATTTTTGCTTCATTTGCATGCAAATCTCTTGTTTTCATTGGAATAGGTACAGGCTGATTCAAATGCAACGCTGAATTTGTCATGCTTTTCAAATTTCCAATGTATACATAGTATTTTGAATAAGAAACAAGTCTTAATCAGACCTGCACCAGTTTCTTATGAGAGGGGATATTATTTTGAAAATCAAGGTCTGGTGTTTCTTAAATTAATGTTTCTTACATGCGGGACACTACTGTATTAGCTCCCCTTGTTACAGAATTGCAAAGACAGAAGACAAGTTTTCTTCCCCACACACGTTTCATTTAAAAAGCACCCAGAAAAATTGCTTCTATGCACATCATGTTAAATACAGTTTCTGTGCCAATACTGAATAAGTCATCGTGAAACCAAGTTTTATAAGTTACCATGATTTTAATGTATATATACTTAAGACATTCAAAATAAATAAAGATTAAATAAGATACCGACAGAACCACTCGATCTACCTCCTTAGAAAAATATTTAAATTCTCAAAATTTTGGACTGCAATTCCCAAACCCAGTTATTAGGCTGGTCAGAACATTTCTTCAGAAATTCATTGCCACACTTTGCATACAAGATGTTATATCTAAGCCAATTTCAAAATTTGCTATTCCATCCGATATAATTTATGATGCACCACCTTGCAAATTTAAATATTATGTTCTTTCTATTTGGCTCTAAAAGTTTAAAATTTTGCCAAATTCAGCAAAAGGCCAAACCGCCCTCCTAACACCAACGTCATCAGTTACATGTATCTTCTTCAAATCATTGAATCACAATACACAGGTTTTTAAACTTCTTGCGTTGTCTGTGACCCTAAAATTGATAAATTAGTTGTTGCTGCCAAATTAGCCCAACTTTTATTATTAGGTTTCCATAAAAATTAGTAAAGCTTCCTCAAATATGATATTAACAAGCACAGCCTTTCTCCGGCTCACAGCCGTGAAGCCGTGGCACGCAAAGGATTCTGGTGTTCAACAATGCAATTAAATTCTGATGATTGTCAGAAAGTTGCACTTTTTGGTCATGGCAGTGTAATAGACAAAGTAAATCAGTTTTTCAAAAATGTTGATAATCCCAGTTTATCAGTTGATAAACCTAGTTTATCGCGATAAACCTAATTTATCAAAGTGATAATCCTCGTTGATCAGTGATAAACTAGATTTATCAGGTTTTTGTGATTTTCACGTGCCTACTTTTTGTCGATTTGATTGATTCTACTGGCATTTGCGTGCAAAAAAATTTCGAAAATGAACGAAAGGCGCAAGGCATACTTTTTCCTTGGTCATCTGCTAGCGAGACTAAATTCTGTTAATCCTAAAAAGTATTGAATCTTAACGCAAGGGAAAAGCCATTATTAAAACAAAATAAATTGAAACAAACTGTTTTTCTTCGCACTAATTGAACGACATGATCGTGTCTGAAATGATACCAATACATTCCCTCAGCTCCTCCTCCGTAATAACCAACGGTGGTGCGAATCTGATCTTATCGCCATGTGTTGGTTTGGCCAACAAACCGTTGTCACGAAGGCGCAAACAGATCTGCCATGCATCATAATCTGTCAAGGGAAGAGAAAAAAGATGATAACTGATCACTTTTACATGAAGAAAAAGAGCGTTGTGGAGCAAGCAAACTGACAGCTAAGCAGCTAAAAATTGCCCAAATGGCTATTGCAGACAAACAATATAATGAGGAGGGGGCAAAATGCCTGATTTTCACCACCGGAAGGGTCCTCCACAGTAAAGGAACCTTATCAGGGGATGCGCCCTCCAGGCAATATTTTTCGGATCCCTAGTCTTCTTACAGTTAGACTTCCGGCAGTATTAGCAAAGAGTAGGGTATACTCTTTTCCCCATTTTTGTCCAGCAAAGGAATAGAAACTGGAATCTCTTTTTATAATTCTTCAAGGGAACAGATAGAAAGAGAATGACTGACCACTTCTATATGACGAAAAGTAGCATACTGAGCAAGCTTACTGACTGTCCACAAAGTGCCAAAAATGGGTAATAGCACATAGGAAAAATATAAAGCAAGGGGAGAAAGATAGCCTGGGGCTCAAATCTTTAAAATGCTGGGTCTAAAATTCTATTACATTTTTCTTTGAATTAAAATGCTTACAAGAAACTGTGGGCTATTTGCAGTAAATCTACCGTGACAATTTTTTGATATCCCAATTAGTGTTTGAAAATGGCGGTATTTATTAATTTTGAGGCTTTGCCATCATCAAATTTCTAAATCTTAAACAAAATGGGCTACAGATTTCTGCTTACTATCATATTGTAGACCTTCATACACTATGGTTTTCTTCAAAATTGTACCAATTTTTCCATAAGTAATTTAAGATTTAAAGGCAGTCTGTCCCGTTCGAAGAATGAAAATAAACTTTATAAAGATCTCTATTGTACACTCGAGAGGGAGGTGCTAATTCGCTTTATCCAAAGAAATCAAGGTCATAAGGACTCAATGATGCATGAATTTAGCTCCAGCGTAAATAAGGTAAATAAAGCCGTTGCTAAGGTCAGAACAATAGGGGACAGACTGCCTTTAAGATGATTTTAATTTTTTTCCAAATTTTCGATGAATTTTTACAAAAATAATCAAAATGCTGCCATTTTGAGAATAATCGAGATATCAAAAGATTGCCACGGCATATTTACAGCAAATTAGCCAATGTTCCTTGCAAACCATTAAATTCATAGAAAAATGTTGTACAATGTTACACCTACCTCATTAAAGATTTAAAATATTTTAGCCCTATGCTAAGCCAGATACCCTATTTACAATAGGAACTTCCTATAGTTTTAGTTGTTCTAATAAATCGATTTCTAAATCCCCACATCACCACAAAAAGGCAAGGGGTGTACCACGTCCCAGAAAGCGTGCGAGATAGCATACAAGTCAAATCTTTCAATAGGGCACAGGGAAACCCATAAATCTTCCAATTTCACGCTTATCAGCCAATGGTGTTGCCGTATTCTCGTCACATGACCGAAAATAAGCTCTTTGAGACGAATTTTCGAGTACCCTTACGAAAATCAAAATGGACATTCGAGTAATAAAGATACAGAGCTGCTTTTGCCACGAGTCGATTCTACAGGCCTTACTCCATATTTTACATTTTGCATTTCAAGAAAATCTCATCAGGGATCAGCACTACATTGAATTTCATGCAACCGAAAATAGGCCTATATTCAAATATCATTTGGGAACGCAACAAATAAGATACAGCTTCCAAAATTTCACACCTTACGTGAAATATAGCAAGGAATAAGCTGAAGATGTTTCTTTGCTTCAGTTTCCCAAATCCTTGACGAGTCTCAGCTATTTGCGACGAAGAAAGCTATTGGGCCTACCTTAATCCACTGCATAATGCCATTATTCTGTTTCAAATCGGCTTCTTTGCTGTAGCAAGGTAGCAGAGCTATTCACCAACAACATAACACCAATTTCCACTATTCTCCGCTGAAAAATTGCCATCAACTTTCGTAAAACGCGATGAACTTTCAACAGCTCTTCGCCACACTATCTATTCCAAGTTTTGAAACAGTGTGCTCACGTGGAAAAATTTCTGTTATTGTGACAGCGCTCTTGATGTCATGGTCAAGAGATAAGTCTCGTATCACCCTCTCTCTACAAAGACTTGGCCTTTGTTTTAGTATGAAAAAGTGCAAGGGATTGAGGCCGGGCTTTCAAAATTACCTTTATTTTCTAAAAAAAGGAAAATAGTGAATGCATATTTCAAATGAATTCGAATTATTCAAATGACAGGGGGCCTAGGTATCTTCGCAAGCTCCAATACCCTTTAACTTCCATGAAAAAAACACTCATATTCATTCAAACTATTCTGAAATATGCATTCACCATTTTCCTTTTTTCAAGAAATACAGATAATTTTGAAAGCCCGGCCTCAATCCCTTCCACTTTTTCATACTAAAACAAAGGCCAAGTCTTTGTAGAGATATGATGATACGAGACCTACCTCTTGACCATGACATCATGAGCGCTTTCATAATAACAGAAATTTTTCCACGTGAGCACACTGTTTCAAAACTTGGAATAGATAGTGTGGCGAAGAGCTGTTGAAAGTTCATCGCGTTTTACCAAAGTTGATGGCAATTTTTCAGCGGAGAATAGTGGAAATTGGTGTTATGTTGTTGGTGAATAGCTCTGCTACCTTGCTACAGCAAAGAAGCCGATTTGAAACAGAATAATGGCATTATGCAGTGGATGAAGGTAGGCCCAATAGCTTTCTTCGTCGCAAATAGCTGAGACTCGTCAAGGATTTGGGAAACTGAAGCAAAGAAACGTCTTCAGCTTATTCCTTGCTATATTTCACGTAAGGTGTGAAATTTTGGAAGCTATATCTTATTTGTTGCGTTCCCAAATGATATTTGAATATAGGCCTATTTTCGGTTGCATGAAATTCAATGTAGTGCTGATCCCTGATGAGATTTTCTTGAAATGCAAAATGTAAAATATGGAGTAGGGCCTGTAGAATCGACTCGTGGCAAAAGCAGCTCTGTATCTTTATTACTCGAATGTCCATTTTGATTTTCGTAAGGGTACTCGAAAATTCGTCTCAAAGAGCTTATTTTCGGTCATGTGACTAGAATACGGCAACACCATTGGCTGATAAGCGTGAAATTGGAGGATTTATGGGTTTCCCTGTGCCGTATTGAAAGATTTGACTTGTATGCTGTGCGAGATTATATAAAACAAGACGATTTTCAGGGATTTTTTCGGATTTTTCTTGAAAACAAAAGGATTTTTGCCAAAAGTATACGAGACTTTTAGAGAGTAATACACCCCTCGGAAAAAGTTCCGCTTTGTCCATTCATTTCAAATCTTAGGAAAATTTGATCAATGTCTTTTCATCGTTTAAAATATTTTCCGGAATGGACTTCTAAGAAAATCGCCTGCAGCTGAAGAAACGGGATAATAGAGATATATAAAAAACCGTAGAGTCTAATTCTGGGTTAGCAGAGATTAAGTCATAAACCTTTGGAATCGGTGCAGTGTAAGATATATCATGGCCTATTGAAAGTGAAAAGTTTCCTTGGCGAAGCCGGTACGAAGTGTAAAATTGAAAAATGCCGCTGAAAAGCTGAAACCAAGATCAAAAAGGTTTATATTCATTTTCTGTAAAGTTAAAGTTTGTACTGAACCTGGCAGCCTCCTCGGCTGCGAGGGCTTACTTGGTCAAACTTGGTCTGAGGTGGAGCTTATTCGAAGGTGGGGCTTATGTCAGGGCAAGTAGGCATCCTCATTCAAAGCATTTAAAGACGCTTTAAAATGATTTATTTTGCTGTTTCTTATCTATCTATTTATTTATTATTGGATAGGGCTTTATATAATATAACTTATTTTATCTAAGATTTTATGCACAGCCCCCCTGAAAAGCAGTCTTTCTTGGTAGACGGGGTAACCATGGGTAAAAAAATGTAAAATGAGGTGAAATGAATGAAATGTGTTCGAAGCAGTAAATACCTGGGTTGTCCTTGATGACGATGGCATTGAGTAATCCCTTCCCTCTGACAGTAGTGACAATATCCTTTGGTAGTTTGTTAAGTTCTTCTCTTAAAATCACACCAAGCTTTTCAGCATTTTCTGCAAGTTTTTCTTCTTGGACAACCTATAACACAGATTTTGAAAACCAGTAAAAATTAAAAAATCATTAACAACTTATTTCGGGTGACACTGCTCACTTGACACAAACGAAATGGTGAAGGTGAAGGTGAAGTTGCGGTTTTCAGCGCCAAGCACTGGGATGGCAGAAATAGCTAAGCGCTAATCGAGTCAGCAACCCCATGTCAGGACGCTCAAAGGTGCTGGTGGGATTTGAACCCCGTCCGCCTGACCGTTCTGGCTGCAATGTCAGTGGATTACAACACGGCGCCACAACACCTTCAAACGAAAACAAAAACAAAAACAAAAACAAAAACAAAAACAAAAACAAAGACAAAAACAAAAACAAAAACAAAAACAAAAACAAAAACAAAAACAAAAACAAAAACAAAAACAAAAACAAAAACAAAAACAAAAACAAAAACAAAAACAAAAACAAGACATTGGTGTCACTAGTAAAACTGTCCATGCAAATTGTGCTTCATTTTCATTCCGAACTTGGGCTATTCATGATCAAATGTTTTTCTATATCCGTTTTATATTGTGACCACTATGACCACTTGTAAATATTTTACCCACTACTTCCTTTATGCAATATTGTATAAGTTTTTTGACGTTGGAATTTATTAGTTACCACTTTTAGGCCCCGTCCACACGTATCCGGATCTTTTTGAAAACGCATCTTTTTTTATCCGTTTTGAGTTCCCGTTCACACGGAGACGGCGTTTTCAGTCACCGAAAACGAAGCTTTTCGAAAACGCTCTCCAGAGTGGATATTTTTGAAAACGCCGCTTTCATGTTGTCGTGTGGACGGGTGAAAACGGAGCTTTTTGAAAACGCTGACGTGACAGTGTTGAGTTACTGCTGGAGTAGTGTTTAGCTCCCTGGTTACTGCATATCAGAGCATGCGCTTGGTTCTTTGGGGATCACGCGAGGGCATTTTGCTTGTCTGTTTTCTTTCATCGAAGTTCGAATGCCGAATATTGTTATCGATTATGGAATTTCGTTATCGAATATCAATTGTGAATGTCACAGCGTTTTCGTGTGGACGGGGATATTTTCGAAAACGATCCTCGTGTGGATGTGGAACTTTTTTTAAACGGATAAAAAGATGCGTTTTCAAAAATATGCGGATACGTGTGGACGGGGCCTTATTTAGCTATCATATGTTTTAATCCAACGATAAATAAATTGATAATAATAACAATAATAATAGCATCATCAATTCACAGCTTAGCAGGGAATATCAGCGACTGTTTATGCACTATTACAAAATCATGATGATGTATGCATCATATCACATGGAATTGACGTCTTCTAACAATATACGCTGGTTTCGTCCCAATCTTGCTTTCGACTTATCACGATTTGAACAAGGATATATGTCCATTTTTCAAATCAGAAAGCCTAAAGTGTTTCAAGAATAATGAAATTTTTGCTTTTAATGGAAAACATTCCCTTTTTTGAGCAAGAAATTCGTTATATGCTTTTATCAGTTAGAATTGGAAAAAAAATCACCGTTACCGACTGATGTAACAGATCCCAGCTCAAGTCTGCCCAAATTATATGTTAAATGAGATTTGCGACAACGCAAAATCAATCATGCAAAAGACTAAAAGACTGCAATTGTTTCTGTTCACGGACACTTTCATATGGCATCTACCAGGTGAATCAAAACATGTTTATGTGTTTGGTGGGCTGCAGAATAAAAAGTATGAGGCCGATATTCAAAACTGAAATGTTGATCTATCAGTCAAAGGCTAACTTGCATGAGAAAATTTCTTTGGTAAAACCACTCACCTTCAAGACTCAAAAATTAAAGAAGAGCCTAGAAGGGGTTTGTATGGGAATCGAGAAATCCACGTTCTATTCTGGTCCATGATATATTTGGCAATAAAATCCAAATTCAAAGCCATGGTCAGTTTCAGAGATGAATTTTAATTTCCATAGCAAGTAACTCGTGGACCAGAATGGAATGTAGAATCTTGGTTTCCATACATACCCCTTTCCACCATTTTCCAAATTTCTAGGTCTGTAAGATGAATGATATTACCAAAGAAAATTTTCACATTCACACGATGCCGGCACATTTTGAAAACGGTGAAAAATGTGACGGATAGGACTCCCGTTCACACGAAAACGGCACATTTTTTGCCGGCAGATTTTGAAAACGGTAGATTTTGAAAACGGAACTCTAACCGACACATTTTGTAAACGGCATCGTGTAAACACCTAAAAATGATGAAAACAGAAAATTTTTAGACATTTTTGGAACGAGACTGATCGACTCTTAGGGTGTAGGTAAGCTTCTTTGGCATCAAAGTGTTGCAACGAGTCTTTGCCATCTAATTTTTTACCGTTTTCAAATTGTTCCGGCATCGTGTGAACGCTAGCTCAAATTTTGCAGCCGTCACATTTTTCACCGTTTTCAAAATGTGCCGGCATCGTGTGAACGCAGTCTAAGTTAGCCTTTGGCTGATAGATCAACACTTCAAGTTTCGAATATCGATCGCATACTTTTTATTCCATAGCCCGCCAAACGCATAAACGTTTTTTTGACTCACCCGGTAATTTCACGCAGACTTTACCTAAACATACTATAACACATACTATTACGGGGTGAGTGGCCGAGTGGCTTATACAGTCTTCGTCAGGTGACTGAAGTTAAGCTTGGTCAAGTGAGGTCAAACTCCGCATGGGTGACCTCGGAG
This sequence comes from Aurelia sp. 3 sensu Dawson et al. (2005), assembly GCA_964020215.1. Classification (NCBI taxonomy): domain Eukaryota; kingdom Metazoa; phylum Cnidaria; class Scyphozoa; order Semaeostomeae; family Ulmaridae; genus Aurelia; species Aurelia sp. 3 sensu Dawson et al. (2005). The sequence goes on from OZ026585.1 coordinate 15,921,870, forward strand.
GTCTGACCTCACAACTCACCTCGTCGTCCTTCGGAAGGGACGTTAAACTAGGGGTCCCATGCCTGGATGCGATATGTACAGTAGGCCTAAATTAGCTTTCAGTAGCTAGAAATTCTGACAAGCCCACTCAAAATAAATTGAAAACAAACAAACAAACAAAACAGACTTACGTCAAGTGCTGCCATAGCGACTCTGCAAGAAAGTGGATTGCCACCAAATGTAGAGCCATGCTGAAATTAGAACGTTCGTAGAATTTGAAAATGCACATTAATAAATAGAAAAGCGTAAAGATTTTCAATGATAGGAGCTAACAATAAATTTCCCTCAGTTTCTTTGTCCTGCTTCCCTGTTATGAAGGTAGGTAGGGGTAAGAATTAGAAAAACTTTCATGTGTTTCTTTCGCCTTCTTCGCTTATTCGCCGTCTGAATGGTCCATGGAAATGAGGCCTTGGAGCGAGGGGCATTTCACTCGTTCGAAAAAGCGTACGAATTTTTTTCAGAACAAAAGGATTTTTACTGATTTTGGATGGATTTTTCTTGAAATCAGATGGATTTTTGCCGAAATTGTATAAGATTTTTAGGAGTGAAATGACCCTCGCCTTGGAGGCTTGTGGGCCATGAGCCACAAGCAAAAATCAGCAAAAAAATTTGACCCTTATCTTTATGTAGATGCAGTCTAGCTGTCGCTGTCATTTTTGATGAAAAACAAAAATAAAAAAAAGAACAAAAACCCGACAAAAACTTTGTCATTTTAAGATACATACCTCCCCTGGCTTTATTGTCAACATAACCTCATCATCAGCCAAAACAGCAGACACCTGGCAAACAAAAAGACATGATGAAACACGTGTTTTTATGTACCAAATGAATAAAGAAATGTAGGAAATCTTTGAAAGCTGACTCTAAGTTTAAAGACCAAGTCCGGGGGTTATAAAATCAATGCTTGGCTTTCAAGTACAAATCATGAGGAGTTCTTACAATAGAGAGCTTACGAAACCAGGACGGCAACGCCAGCTAAAACGTCGTCTGGAATTCCGCAATGCAAGTATTGTTTCCGTACGCTACCTTTAATATATCATCCAGAAGGCCAAAATAAGTCCCCTTATAACTCAGAAATGCGTGAAAACGATATTCTTACTTTGAAGACAAACATTTAAAACGATGGAGTTTTACTTCGCAGGCCTAGATCTGCAGCGCAGAACGCTAGAAATGCAGTTTCCAAGTTGTGAAATTGAAGAGGAAAACTTCAGAGTCTCTCATGGGAAGCAAAATTCGAACGAAAAACAAGGAATCTTTTGCATCTAAAGTTCTGAAACAAAAGCAGCTTTGCGTTGCAGTCGCCGTTGCCGTCGTGGTTTCGTAAACTCCCTAATGACGCCATGATTGCATCATGTATCAGTTTCCGTTCAAACTTCAATTTTCTTTTTCATTGAAGTATTTTGAATGGTCTATAGATTTATTTACTCGTGTATTTAGAAACTATTTTTTTTATTCATATAAAAATTTTACAACAAATCTTACATTCTATAAATACTTCCCTGATTACTTTACAATACTACAGGGACGACACCATGGGGATCGAAAGACAATGACTACCCCATGGTCAATATATAAAGACAAGCAAGTTAATCTACCTTACACATAACAAACTACAGGACTTTTTAATTCAGAAAATACTGTAATTAGGTTTCTAATAGGGCATCATAGGTTCCAATTCTTTAAATCGGTGAAAAAAGGTGGGTGCAAAATTCTATGGCTTTCTCGGAAATTATTTCATGTTGCGTCAGACAGTTTAGAAATTGCGACGGCTTTAAGTTTTTTGAAAATTGCTTTCGAATTCTCGGAAAAGAAGAAAAACACTCTAATTCTGAAAATACTGAAGATGTCAGAAAAGTCCAACGGCAGAATTATAGCAGAATAGCTAAAGTCTCTTTGAGGCTATTCACTTCAAAGAAATAGGTCATAGAATTTTACACCCACAATTTTAAAGATTTGGAACCCGTGCTGCGGTTTGTAAATCAATTTTCTTATTGTAAACTTTACCCTGTTTAAAGAATTCAAAATGAAATAAACTTTCTTTTCAATATAAACAATATGATCGCGAGCACTTTCCGCCCGACGCATGAGCAGAAAATGCAGCTCCATGGAAATAAGGCTTGATTCAGCTCAAAGTCAACATAATATGAATGTGTATTTATACGACTTACTGGTAATACTCCACCAGAGAGAGCTTTTCCCAGAATTGTGATATCTGGCTTCACATTTTCATGGTCACAACAAAGCATCCTGAAAAAGAAAACCTTGTGTCATATGGAATTTGCGATTTACCTCAGACAGTTTACAGTTTCTCTCAATTGCGCTTGTAAATACGGGCATAACTGAGTTTGTAATTCCTTCATCCATTTAGTAGGAGACTCAATATCAGTAAAGTTTTGCAAATCGGAATCTCCTGGAAACTAGCACACGTGTGCTATCATGTCCCTTACCCGAGGGTGCAGTTAGTCAGATTTTGGTCGGGGTCATACCGTCCAAGCTTCAAAAACATACCTGTTCTTTATGCCATTTTTTTCTGAAAAGTGCACCCAACGTGTTACTAACTTTTCGAAAAATTTCTGATCTATTCATTCCTTATACTAAATTGAGAAAATCGATACTCTTCCGGGTGGAACATCCCTGTACCCAAATATGTGTACTTCCCCGGGGGTTCACCCAAACATGTGTACTTCCCTGCAAGGTTCCCTACACCAATGCAAACTCATCTATTGTCAAAAGGTGGTGTCAAAAGAACAACACATTCATTTTCTTTCGCAAATGTAAAAGTTACAGTCAAATAAAGCTACCAGTTATGTCTAAGAATGGTAGTAGGAATAGATGAAAATCAATGCGTACAAGAGAAGAGATTTTACCACTATACTGTATGCAACACTTACTTTCCAGTTCGGGCAATTCCAGTTTGCACCTCATCAGCAATAAACAGAACCTTCGAGAAACGAAGTCATAAAAATATCGAACATAAAAACATGCACTCTTAATTCAGCGTTTAGGGAACAGAGGTAATCCAGGGAGGTACTTAACTGAGAAAGGGGTCCATTGCGAGAAGAACAGTTTTTTTCTATTCATAATCAATTTAAATTAAACTGACCTAAATATATCAATACTGTACCGCACTTGGTGTAAGAAGGCACAAGGACACAAGGTCATATGGCCGACACCAAAAAAGGCATATACAATTTTACAAATAGAACTTCAAGACTAGAAAAACAACAGCAATACAGGAAACAATACGAAGCAAAACAAAGAAATGAACATCACACAAATTTTGTTTAAACACAAATGACGGAGATATAAGGCAACTTAAATCAGGGGCCTGGGCAATCTAAAGATAGTCTATTGTATTCTATTGTATTGGACAAATGATGGCAGCCACCGAGCTTTTGTTCTATTTTTAGGCCCCGTCCACACGTATCCGGATATTTTTGAAAACGCATCTTTTTTTATCCGTTTTGGGTTCCCGTCCACACGGAGACGACGTTTTCAGTCACCGAAAACGAAGCTTTTCGAAAACGCTCTCCAGAGTGGATCTTTTTGAAAACGCCGTTTTCATGTTGTCGCGTGGACGGGTGAAAACGGAGCTTTTCGAACACGCTGACGTCAAGGCATCGATTTACGACGTATCAGAGCATGCGCACGGATCTTTGGGGACAACAAAAGGGCATTTTGATTGTCTGTTTTCTTTTGTCGAAGTTCGAACAGCGAAGTTTGAATGTAGCAGCGTCTTCGTGTGGACGGGGTTATTTTCGAAAACGCTCCTCGTGTGGACGCGAATCTTTTTGAAAACGGATAAAAAAAGATGCGTTTTCAAAAATATCCGGATACGTGTGGACGGGGCTTTAAACTAAGACGATATATATCTGTCATTTGTCTTTAAGAAGATACAATATTTTTCGCTAATTAACACTCTCATCACATTCCTTTTCATTTTAAAGCATTTCATGAGCAAGAAGACATTGTGTCTTCAAACGGTGGAAGTGCTTAGTTTGCATTGAATTCTCTACGCTAGAAAAAATTTTGGACGTTAAATATTTTGGATTACAAAAATTTTGGACATTAAACCTTTTCAACGCCAAAATATTAACTTCCGAAATTTTGGCTTTTTAATGTAAACAAATCCATGGTTTGAACATCAAATATCTCATTTTGAAAAGAGAAATTCCTTTAAGATAAGCAAAATTCAAGAAGAGGATCTCTATGTAGGAACGGGCTGATCTTTGGCTGCAAGTAGGACGAAAATGCTTGTTGGAAATCAGCTTATATCGCTGCAATGCCAAAACATATGGAGATCTTATTGATACCATAACATAGAACAATGTACAATCTCCAAAATGTGACATTCCTTTTGAGTTTATGTCGAATAGCTGCAATAAGATAGCCCATCACAAAACAGCCAAACCAGACACTTCTCTGATGATTTCTTACCCAGCCCCTCCCAATTGAGAAAGTAGAGATCCACATCAAGTCATTAAATAAACAATTGGCCCTTCTAGAAGTACCTACATTGTATTTAGTGCAAAGATCACGAACTCCTTTTAAATAACCATCATCTGGTACGAATACACCAGCCTCTCCTTGAATTGGTTCCACCATAAATGCAGCTGTATTTGGATCACTAATTGCTTGCTACAAAAAAAAGATTTTTCCTTCAACGTAGATCAGTTGGAAAGCTATGTAGGTGTCCAACCTTTGCAAAACATAAAAATACATCTTGTAAAATGTCATTGATTTTTTCTTTCAAATGAATTGCTCGAGGAGGGGGGGGGGTAACTCCTAGACGGGGCTTGGCATACATGTACCTGCCCGGGCTATGGGTCAATTTGCGGTATTTGCCCGGGTTATGGGTCATGTTTTGTGAATTTTGCCCTGGTTATGGGTCTTGCAGACATTTGCCGCAGTTATGGATAATGTTACCAATTTATAGCTGTTGTTAGATATAATGACGAAAAACTTCCGTGAAAAAGAATTTTGCTTGACAAATGATACAAAACATAGTCTTTTCATGATACTTGTGTAAAAATTTTGCCCTGTTTTTGAGGTCACATTTCAACATTTTGCCCTGTTTTTGAGGTCACATTTCAACATTTTGCCCTGGTTATGGGTCCTAACTCTGAATTCTCAAAGGCACATATATACCAGACCCCCTATAGGAGTTACCCCCCCCCCCTTTGGCCTTGCTTCAAGAGAACTTAAGGTAGCATGTCATCATCCCAGGGAGAGCAGTTGTGAAATAAACATCATTTTCAGAATTAACATAAAATTGTGTAACTCTGACAATAACTTTAGAATTCTGGCATGGCTCATTTTACTCCAAGAATTCCAAAGTTTTGTGAAGATTCAATGCTGATGGGCATGACCACAAATTTTAAAAGTGTGTAGTCATGGGTGTGGTCACTGGGTTTAAGCACCAAATAAAATCCTTTAAACATGCTGTAACACAGCTGATTATCCAAACAAGTTCAAATTCAACAAAAACATCTCAACATTACTTACACATATCAATTTTTGTAACAATGGGGGGGGCACCCTAAGTTTCTATGACTTCTCCAATTATGATGGAAAATCTTTGCTTGTTAATGAAATCGAGAATGTAATTGCATTCTATCAAAATTTCAAAAATATGTTTTTTTGTTAAAGATGTCTTTATCAGTATCTTGCTAGTGGAGCAACTGAGCATGCTCCAACAAGATGCTAGCAATCCGACCCACATGGAAGAAAGGACACCTAAAAGCTAATATCATCTAATGCATCTTCATTGTGAAAAGCAAGAAGAAAGAGAAGGTACCTGGTACGTATGCTGCAGCAACATATGGAGGATATATGCTCAGTTATCCTTGAAGCTCTCCAAAGTTGGGTGCATAGAGCTTCTCCATGGGACAACTGTAACTCCAATGAGCTGTAATCCATTACATGTCTAGATATCACAGAAAATTTTGTAGACCATGCCCTATGCCCTTCACAGGAGTTGTGACAACATGTTGTAATCCATTGACTTTGTAGCCTCTTGACTCATTATCCGAAAGAAGAAGGTCTACAAAACCAACTCAGCAAAAGCTTATGGTCATCCAACTGATAATTTCAATCTTCTATTCACATAATGTGTGACATATGACTCAACAAGGGCAACGTAAATCAAGTTTCTAGAAACCTGGAACCACTGTAAGGTAGCTTTTCTCTGCCTCAAAGACTTTTCTTCTTTCATGTAATGGGTCAATCATTGGTTACTGACTTTGCAAGTGGAGAGGGTTTGAGCCCCACCAACATCAAGTGTTATGGCAAAGAAAAAGTTCAGCTTGTAACAACCTTGCGCAAGCTTGACAGAAGCATGATTTTTGCTTGAAGGAGTTTGAAATGAGTACAGTATGTTGACACAATCTTGGCCATGCAACTGCAGGTATGATTAGAACTTGATCAAGCTTTACAATAACCTCATAAGCTTGATTGATTTTGTCTGCAGTTCAAAAGATGCATGGTGCAAGCTTGTGCAAGTGGTACAAAATCCTTACTTGAATCAAGGTTTACAACTTAGTACTCAAATCAAACTCAAAACAAGTTAGTATCAGGCTTGAAGCACTCAATATTTTGCTAAGGGAAGAGCGCTTTAGCTAATCTTTGATTCCAGTGCTTGGAACTAAAGGGGATGGGACAGGATGAGGTGCTAGGGGCCTGGATGGTTAGGGACCCACTGCGCATGCAACCTGAGCACAGTTACAACGTAAGGCTGTAAGCATCTTTTTCATTGTAGGAACAAGGGGGAAGTTCTCAGAGATGTCACAGCTAGAACAATGCTCTGTTGGTAGTGTAAAAGATGAAGAATGTCATAAGAATTCATACACACGTCAAACAGAGCTGCTCAATTTTTCTGATCTTCAGGAAAGTGAAAAGAAGATCATTTTGATGAGATTGGAAACTGATGTTAAAATCCAAACCATCTGTCTCCATCACAAAGAGTGCTTATTAAGAAGGTATGAAGGAAAACACCACAGTTGCTGTGATCCATTTGTGCAACACAAGAATCCAAGAAGAGGTAATTGTCTGTTGCTTTTAAGAAGAAAGAAAAAATAATTGTTTGCTGCTGTTTAATAGTTTACAGACCTTCTAACAATACAAAGAAGCCAATAAGCAACCTTTTCAAATCTCTACAACTATGATACGTCTCAGATGTACACAATGGGAAGGGAACCTCTCCAGCCAATTAAACTTTCAAATATCCCTCATTATTCTCACAGGAAGTGAAAAGTGAAAACGTTAGGTAACGCAGATATTGACCAGATTACTGTACATGGTATGTAGAATCGAAGGGTAATGTGAAAGTAATCCACATGGGAATTCACCCATTATTTACTACCTGCATAGGCCAATTCTCCATGCTTTCCAACCATCTAACCCATGTGAAGGAATGCAATCAAGCCACTAACCTCCCTCAATGCAGTCAACCAAAAAAAGTGCTACTTGATCTTTCAACTGCAACCTCCTTGCACTCACATGTCTAGTACGTTATCTGAAAGGCTGAGCACTTCTGACGAGGTGAGGTACCTTTCTTGATTGTGAATTGTGCCAACATTGTCTACCAGAGTAGACTGAGTTGCCTAAAAACTCTGTTTCAGAAAGTTGCAGAAGAGAAGCTTACTGTATAGTTTCAGTGGCATAATGGTCTCTCAGAAATGGTAAAGAAAATCTTTCTCCAATTCTGTGTTTCAACCTTGACTCTCCCTGATCCTGCTTTCCTTTTAAAGCTTTCATGTGGCTATAAATACAAATCCTCCGCTTATCAGTTTTCCTTCAACGCCATGAGAGATGGTCATCAAATCCCTGTTTTCCTTAGCGGAGCTATGCGGAGTAACACCTCAATGACTTCAAAGGGAGACCGCGCTAATCTCCATGACCATCCTCTACACAGAAATCACACAACTGAATAGATGTCTGCCATTAGCCTTAAATAGGGACATAAAAGCTTTAAATTGTAATCAAATTATGTGTCACATTTCAGGTGGTCTTACAGCCATAACTTTACAGTTAACTGAAACAGCACAAGCATTACTGTCACTGAATCTTATACCTGGTAAAAAGTTATGTCCAACTTGCAGAAAGAAAGTTGTTGATGCAATAAAGAAGAAAGAGGAAACTTCATCTGAAGAAGAAGCTGAATCTGAAGATGGTGAAATGTCCTTTGTTGAAATGGAATATAAAAGGGAGAAAGCACGCAATGAGTTATCAGATTGCTTCAATACAATTGGCATATCCCCAATCAAAATGCACAGCAGAAGGAAGGGAAGTCAGTTGAAACAAGGACAGAAGAAAATAAAAGCAGCCATGACCAGCATTTCTGACAAAGTTGCAAAATCATTGAATGTTCCTCTTGAGAGTGTAATGCCACCACAGAAGGAAGAGAAGCCAGACAAGGTATTGGAGCAAAAGGCAAAAGATTTTGATGAGTTGATGCAGGCACTGGCTGAAAAGGTGAGAAGTTTGAAGGATAGAAGGTTGAAGATGCAGATTCTCACACTGGTTCCATCAAGCTGGTCAATGAAGAAGACAGAAGAGTTCTTTGAAGTTTCTAATTACATGGTATGAGCAGCAAGGAAGTTGGGGCAGGAGAAAGGAATTCTTGCTTTGCCCAGTGAAAAAGTGAATGAAGAGGAAGCAGTTGGTCATGAAGAGATGGATGAAGAGGGAACTTTGGCCCTGCCTGATGACAATTTGGATGAAACAGGAATTTTGGCCATAGTATCTGATGGAGAGGAATGAAACATATAATATATGCAAACATAAATGAGTGTGGTTTGAATATTTTTGCAATTTTCACAGTCAGTCTTGCATTAATCATAAACAGAAAAAGTCACAACTTTATATCCTAACTCCAACTGGCAAGATGCTTGAACTTACTTCAGTTAGAGATGAATCAATTTAACTTTCAGAAAGGAGATATGAGTAGCCTGTTCGATTTTGTTTACTGAAAGTTTTCTTGAAGAAACAAAAGTTGTATCCATACAGCAGGGAGTGCTTTTGAGAAAGAGGGTAACATCTTTATAAACTCAAGCATTATTGCTTAGAAGCTACTAACTGATACCCTAGTCTTCCTATGTAGTGACATGTCATTAATACAAGACTGAGCATATCATACATTAGAGACTTTCATCTGTCATTTAATCTTTTATGCAAGATTTTCCATTAATTTTTATCAAAACTTGGGAGAAGAATTTTTCATGTGTTTCTGCATTTTGCATCCTTAATGCGTCAAACTGTCATGACTCAAAAAAGGTAGATCTCTTCTGGCAGAGAGATACAGCTTGAACCTATGAACTGATTAAACATATGGAGTCTGACAATAAATGCCCATAGAATTTAAAGACTGCTTTCAAGACCATTTACATTGGTGTAGATGTAATTGTGGGTTAAGTGGCAGGAAGAAAGTGAATAACAATGTTTATGGTGCAATGTTGGATCTATGTGACATTGCTACTTTGTATCTTTTCCTGCAGTCCATCTTGGAGATCTCAAGGCTTGTGAAGGTGAAGCTGCAGTTTTTATCAGCAAGTGCTGGGATTGCAGAAGTGGAGAGGACTTGTAATCAAGCCCAAAACCCCTCATTGTGATAATCAAGTTGTGGGGCTCTATCTGAGATAAAATCTCCATTTCTGGCATAAAATAGCTATGCTATAGAGTCAGAGGATTACACCACTGAACCACAATACATTTGATAGAATGTTATATTCACCAGCATTGATATCCCAGTGGACATAACACTTTATACCATTTTCAAACAAAAGCTGATCTTCAACCAGTCATTGGAGTATATATCGCAGTTGCGCACATAAGACAATGTCTATGTATCAGATTTAACAAATCCAGAAACTTTGGCCTTTGTTGATCAGCTATTTTGCATTGTTTCCAACTACAAGTTCAGTTGGAAGCTTCTATTTGATACAAAAAAAGCAAACTTTTCATGGGAGCAGACTGATGCTATTCTAATTCACATCTTGATGAAAACTGCCATATACTCAAGACTGGTTCCAGATCCTTTCAAAACAGACCCCCCCCCCCAAGGTATTCTAAAACCTCCCAGCAATGACCCTGCTGGACATTTAGTATACAGTGAGGAAAGTTCTGAACTCACACATTTCAACAGGGACTACAAATATCCTGATGGGAAAAGGATGACCTTTGCTGTTATCTATGATGGAACTTGTATGATTTTCAACAAGAAAACAAAAATGCCAACTGGGAAACAACAAGCAAAGCTTTTAAATAAAACTAAACCAGACTAAACCTAGAAGCAAATGTTCTTGTGCAGTTATGATGCTCTGCTTTCTTCCGTGGCATGCAGATCATGGACATGGGATCATTACTGAGGGGCTTATTCTAATTCACTCACTTCTAGGGCTGAAAGATTATTATATGGAACCATCTCAAACCCAGGCATAAATGGGCCATAGTCTTGATAGCATGATGGATCGCTTGAACTGGAACAGGCAGCCAATGTTCTTCCCCAAAAATTGTCTTCAGCAAATACAACCTTTGCTTTCATGGCAGGAACACCTTTGACCAAGTACGCCCATTTCCTGGCTAACTTCAAAGCAGTCTCACCACCCTCTACACCAGTGTTCATCGGAAGAACTTTATCATATCCCATCAAATCAGTGATGTACTTTGCAAACAAACCTAACTGATCATTGTAAAATGCTCTCGATGTTAGGGTGAGGAGGTCGGCTTGTTCTTTCAAAGCTGCTATGATCTTAGGATGACAATGTCCTTGATTAACCGCTGAATATGCACTCAAAAAATCGAAGTATTTGTTGCCATCGACATCCCAAACATTCACTCCTTTTCCGCGAGCAAGTGCGACAGGAATAGGCCCATAATTGTGGGCGCCATGTTTGTCTTCTAAACTGAAAACTTCCTTTGCCTTACTTGATCCAGCTTCTTGTGTGGCAGCACTTCCCAAGCTTCGTAGAATGACAGGCGATTTCAACGCTTTTTGAGCGTATCTTGAGAGCATTTTGACTTAAAACAGCAGCGGCTTTCACAGTCTGAACAACTTCCCTTAGGCCCACTCAAAATGGAGTTGCTGATGTCTGATGTAACACGTTTGCGTTTACTGAAATTGTTGTTGTGTTGTTGTTGTTGTATGAGGAGGCACGTAATTTGCTGACCTTATGCATGGCCTTCTCATTCAAAAATCGTTTGTTTTCACACATGATTCCAGGAAATATGGGGTCCGCAAAGTCGCATCATCGAATTAATTGAATAAGTTCGGAATGTGATCACATGAACATCTCAACAACACACCTTCAGAACTTTTTGTTCAGACGCTGAGAGTCGTTCGAAAATCAAAGTTTCCCGCCAAGAAATATGCTGATGTGCTGTGCAAAAGTGCAGCTGCTCTGCATCAATTTGACAAAAGGCACGCCAACCCCCGGGGCAGGAGGTAACTGAACTAAATTTGTACGGGGATGTGCCCACGAAAAATTTTTCTTTCCCGGCTCCAGAATATTTGCTCTCAAATGATACCCTATTCTAGAAAAATTCGGTGAAAAGTATACTCCAAAACACAAAAGTTGGACTAAATAATAACTCGATGTATACAAACATCTCTATTACTTTTCTCCCGAAAAGTGAAGTCACCCGAGTCACCCGAAGTTTCCCATGAAACTTGAAAGTGAGCAACACAGGGATACAAAGGAACCATCGCAGCACAAATACAAAATGGCTGCAGATTATCTTCTGGAAGGATTCAGTAATGAGACTCTTCTACTCTTATTCATTGTGATTTTTATGTCGCTGCTGGCTACATATTTATGGGCCAACCTATCAGACCCTGATCAAACTATACATCCAGATCAAAGAGCTGCTGTATTGGAGACAAGAGAACAAAGAGCTGCATCAGGCAGAAATGGGCCTATCTCATCTCAAAGACGAGAGATTCCAAATGACGGAAGATTTGAGCAATGCCCAATTTGCCTTGACCAAATGGCAATGGCTACTGAAACAAACTGTGGGCATGTGTTCTGTGGACCATGTATCATCGCGTATTGGGAGAACGGGGCATCAGCACTGAATGGCATGAATTGTCCAATATGCAGACAAAGTGTGTCACTTTTGTTACCATTTTTCACAGAAGAAGACACCAACTCAGATAACTCTCGTGAATGCCTTGCGAAGATTCATGTCTACAATCGACGATTCTCTGGAGAACGCAGAACATTGATTGAATACATTCAAGATTTTCCAGTCCTTTTCAGACATCTTCTTCGGGAATTGGTTTCAGTGGATGGGCTTGTCTGGATGTTTAGAGCGAGAATAATTCTGTATTTGTCCCTTGCAGTTGTTTATCTTATTTCCCCATTGGACTTAATCCCAGAAGCTTTAACTGGTGTGCTTGGTTTCTTTGATGATATTATTGTCCTTATGGTTGTGTTGGTTTATGTAACTGTCCTTTATAGACATCATATCACAGAACAGTAGATCTCTTATTGTACCGAGGGGGGGGCGGTAACTCCTATAAGGGACCTGGTATACATGTGCCTGTGACAATCCAGAGGGTAGACCCATAACCAAGGCAAGATTTTGAAAAAGGGACCCCATAACCAGGGCAGCTCCTTTAAAACATAGTACCCTATAACCAGGGCAAGAAATTTTCAAGAATCCTGTTGAGAATATGAGTAACCAATGGCAATATCAAGTAACCAATGATCATAGAAATGCCAATGATAGAGATCAGAAGTTTCATTTACTGCCACTGAAAGCCAAAATTCACACATAACTTTGGACAATCTTCATCAAGCAGACCCATAACCAGGGCAAAGTATTGCAAACAGACCCGTAACCTGGGCGAAACATCATAAAACAAGACCCAAAAAGTGGGCAAAATATTGCAAACTAACCCATAACTGGGGCAGGCGCATGGTATACCAGGTCCTGTATAGGAGTTACTCCCCCCCCTCGTATTGTACAAGCCCGGGGGGGTACATGACTTGCGGATGGATGGGGGTCTGCCGCCCGGTTTTCAGAAAGGTACCCTCTTCTAATTCCCGAAACTTGCGGACATACCCACTTTTATGATGAAATTTGGTGGAAAACCACCCATTTTTTGCTATTTTTCACCAATTTCTGGATAACCCACCCTTGTTTAAGGAAAATCTGCCGAAAAAGGGACCCTTGTTTAGAGAATTTGGGGCCCAAAAACCCACCCATATGGGCGGCACATACCTGTACCCTCAACATGTTATGTACCCCCCCCCCGGGTGTACAAGCTGGTCCAAAAATAGTGTACTGTTATATTTTGGTTTACTGTGATGTTCTACACACACTACATAGTATACTACAATAGCAAGGTCATGCTTTTAAAGGCTGAGGGCTGTTTACTCTGTGTTTGGCATGAAAACTACAAATTTATCTGGAAATTCGAAAAATATCTTTCTTAACTGTACACATTATCAAGACTTGATAATGGGTTCAAGCCCGAAATGTCATATATTACGAAGCTCTGTTCTTAGCGCAATTTACATTAATTCATTTGTTTTCTTATCAATTTAACATTGTGCAACACACATAACAGAAGTTTGTTCGTGCATTAGAATAAGGCAGATTGGACAATTTGCTGTTTGCTATTTTTTAAAATTTAAATATTCTTAGTTTTAGTTTTAATGTACTTGCTAATCAAACCAATGATCCCTTCCTCTTTCAGGGCACAGTGGTGATTCAGGTTAAAAGTTAGTTGACAGAGATATATAGCTATTTCAAGAACCGCATATGCATGCCTAAATTTAGCCTATTGTTTTTGAGAAAGTCAAGACGTGTGTGGAATTCATTCAGCTAGAGGAACAAAGCGTGCATAGGATTTTCCTTTGTCTTATTTATAAATGACCTCTTCTTAGCTCCCTCAATTAACTTTAAACTATTGTATGAAAACTTCTTTAGTGCATGAATTTTTGTTTGTTTTCATGAAATAAAAGCTTGGAGCTGGTAGAATGCAACAAGCAAACAAGAGCCAAGATGACCTCTTCTAGAGAAATACATTCCTATTTATGTTGTTTCTTCTGTAAGCAGTTTAAAATCAACTCTTTTCATAGTTATTGGGCAGAAAATCTGCAAAAGTTTAGGAACGTTTTCAGCAACTGTTAGACATATTTCAAGACATCAAGAAATGATTTCATCAATTGAAAAATGAGGGCCAGATTTTGACAAGCAGGACTGGAACTCAAGGTCATAAGTCTAACTGCAACAAGTCAGTTATGTCCATTTTAACAAAGTGCCCACCTTGTAGAAAGAAAGTTCATTGAAACATGTCCTGTGGGAGAAAAGTTGAGCTTCTTCTTTCAAGGGGTACATCCCTTGCATAGGTGTCTCCTTAGGGAGAGTTTACTTAATCTACAAAGATTTTCGGCATGTTAATCGTGGTTCTTATTATAAAAATATTTTTAGCAGATTAACTCTTTGTAAGAATATCAAGTCTCTGATCAATAAATGATTAAAAGATACTCCAATTCTGGGTAAACTCTTTATTTTGATCAAAGAATTCCTTGGGTATTTACTTTATTTTTGCTTGTTTCCTATGTAATGTTACTCCTACGGTAATTGTGAGTAATGTCTACAGGACTTCGGAAGATCTTGTTTTGAAATATTCTTGAGGGCACTGGAACTCATGCTTAACTCAGAAGGAACTCGGAGTTCTCCAAACCCTAGCTTCTTATAGTTTCATGTAAAAGATATGTGTATTGTTGTTTGCATTAGCATAGGTTCAAAATCTTTAAGTCTGTGTGAATAGGTGGGTGTGAAACTTTATGCCCAGCATCTTTTAATTGAATGGTTTGAAAGGAACTTTAGCCATTTATCTATAACTCTACCATTGGACCTTTCAGAAAAATTGAATATTTGTAGAAATTACAGACTATTTCATATTTCAGCACATTTTAGGGTGTGAGGCCATCAAATTTCTAAATCATAAACCAGAAGAGTGAAAGATTTTTGCTTGATACGATATTGTAGACATCCGTAATCTATGGTTTTCTTGAAAGTTACTTAAACTTTTGTCAACAGGTTTAGCAATTTTTACGGCCGTGTTTGTTTTGATTTACCGGCTAGGAGAATTTCCTTTCTCTGCAGTCACTACTCGCTTTGAAATGAGCTGTCAGTTAAAGCAACTGTCGCTACTGTGTTGCAAAACCTGTCCTTGTTATGCTAAAGGGTTATGAAATGAGAATTCTTGAATATTTACAAACGGGTCGTTTTGTCAAAGTCTAGAATCACGTCGAGTCACGGTCACAATGAAGTACCCAGCCCCCCCCCCCACAGGAGTTGGGTAAAAAGATGAAAGATGGACAAGGGGAAGAATATAGCTGCTGTAGGAACATCCGCACACCCCCGTCTAAGTGCCCCGGTGAGAGGTCAGATGTTCACCGGGGTCCTAGTGCCTAAAATATGGTCAAATTTTCACCGGGGAGCTCGAATTCCCGGGGGGGTACTATACATATTTTGGGTACGGGGACGTGCCATCGGGAAGGGTATCAATTTTCACGATTTTGGTATAAGGAACGGTATCGATTTTCACGATTTTGGTATAAGGAACGGTATCAATTTTCGCAATTTTCACAATTGGTAGTGTTGGGTATGCATTTTTGGAAAATTGATATAAAGTCGGGTATATATTTTTGAAAAATTGGTATAAAGTCGGGTATACATTTAGGAAAAATTGGTATAAGGGAGCTGTCATAAAGAATGGAACAGAGGGGGGCGGAAGGGATTTCAAAATTCGCAGTAAAATTATGTAGCCCAATGCAAGAAACAGGAACTGTTTACATAGCCCCTAAACATCTGCAAAAATGATTGGATGACCCTATGTTCTCAATATGAACTCTGTTGCTCAGAAGCTTCTTCAAGAAAAAGTTTTAGCTCCTTACAATTCAATTTGCTTCCCATGCATCTACTGTCGGATCTGGTATAACGTTTAATAAGGCAGGGAGACCAGCAGATACCATTGTATTAGAAACTGAGATGGAGAACATTATCAATGATCAAGAGAACAGCAAAATTGACGCTGACAATGTTTGGAACATGCGTAAAAATATTGAAACAGATCCTGAAACGAATAGCATCATGGCCAATGTTTATCACTTGAAGTAGTTTGTTAGCCCAACGCTTTCTATCCAATAGTTTTGGTGATCCTGTCAAATCCCTTCCGCCCCCTTCTGTTCCATACTTTACGACAGCTCCCTAAGGAACGGGTATGTTTTTGAAACCTCGATGGCACGTCCCCGTCCAAAATCTGGTCAAGTACCCCCCCCCCCCCGGGCTCGAATTACGTGACGTGGAAATAAGATCTCAAATTTCTCTCCGGGGTTCGCCTGTTTGCAGCCGAAGTTTCATTTGCGAGGAGTTTTTTTACCGAGGAGATTCACAGCTTGGGCGGGGACTGATTTTGCTTCAATTTTTTCACCGGGGAAATCACCGGGGTAGAATGTACCGAGGCACTTATACTCATGATAAGAAAGGAGCAAATGTGCTTTCGAAGAATTCCAAGAATTACACAAGTGATCTCTGAACAGTAATACACGTTTCTTTTTATCAGAAACTGGTTTATAAGAAACTAGTACTAAGATGGCCAAAATTTTAAGAAACTCTAGTATTATGTGTGAGAAGCACTAAGAAACTTTTCAAAGTTAAAAGCATGGATATTATAGCAAATAGATCGTAGAACCTTTATTCTTGAGCCATATTATCTAAACATTTGTGTTTTCAACATAACAGAACACTGTTTGTTCCTTTGTCATCTTTTAGATGTCAAGAAACATATCTGGCGGCGCAGTTTTAGCGACCACAGTGATAATTCTGCATTCAAAAAATAAGAAACCAACTGAGAAACTTTTAGTACTAAAATGGACAAAATTTCATGTGAAATTAAGAAACTTTTAGTACTAAGGCCTGATCCAAGTTTCTTATGAAAAAAACGTGTAAATGCAGAGAATTTCCCTTTACCTTTCTGTACCACGCAAATTACCGTAACCTTGGCTTCATATCACCATAGTTGATATCATCACCTAGATTCATTGGGACTCATTGTTATCATTCTACCCGCCACCTGTGAACGGCTTTCATTTGAAGATAGTTTGTGTAGCACAATCACAGCTTATCACAATCTGCTTTCTTGAGATTTGAGAAAACAGTAATCAAAGAGTGTTACTGTGAACATAACATATGCGAGTTAAAAACCAGCAAAACAAACCAAAACTCCACTTTGTTTGCAGAACAAAGCTGGTTTTTGCGGAAAGACTATTTACAAAGTAACCATAAAAACGCCTATTGTTCATTTTCTTTTACATTTACTCAGGTGTTTAAAACTCTTAATTTTTTGTGTGTGGAACTGTAGCGGAAACCAAAAGTTGATGTTCAAAATTGACAATATTTCTGAGAGTGCAACCTGCTAGGTAGGCCCACTGAAAGCGATCGGTCGACTTGGGCCAGCATGTTGCCGTAAATGATCCTGTCAAAATGAGTTTCCACCTTCAAGGCAGCGATGAAGCCCAATATCAAAGAATCCCTTTCGATGAAGGTTAGTGGAAAATTATTTTCAGTTTTCTAGATGTTAGTTTTTTGTGTGTTTTTACTTTTTTTGGGCTCGCAGAGGAAGTTACAAAACTAAACAAAAAATGTATTAGTGACACCGTGAAATGAAATTCAGAGATTTTTGTAAAAGAAATCCAAATATCGAACTTCCCTTTCATGATCAAACACTTGAGGTTTTGTGAATTGAGGTTTCTTTGAGTTGGAGGTTTCTTTAGCCAGGGGCAGGCAAGCACTATAATATATTTGATCCCATGTTTGTCCGAAGGAATTGGAAAAAATAACCGGTTCTTTTACGGCACAGTATGACTTCCCTGCGTGAAACAACCAGTTTCTGGGACAAAGGTCAAGTCTTAAAATCAGTCATCTTTGTCCATTAATTTCTCAAAAAATCAAGTTTTCTCACCTCCTACCTAGTCAAAATCATAAACCTTACCTGTAAGCTGGTTCCACCTTTGTCCGCCAAATTTACTCTCAAAAAATCATTATTTCAAATTTCCACACAAGCGGTTCAACCTTTGTCCGCCAAAATTTACAAAAAAGACCAGGAATTCCATTTTGGCACTAAGGTGGTTCTGCCATTGTCCGTCAAATGAAGATAAAAAGACTGGTTCTTGGACAAACCAGGAAAAATATCAACAAATTTTTTAGAACCTAGGGACTAACCTCGGAATTGCCGCTTGAAGACTACCAGTTTTGGGACACTGCTGCTCTATAGATATAATTACGACGGTAATGATGCCTGCACACCTTCATGGCTACGGGTACCACTTTATTTCGAAATATTGTATTTGGCCAAAACTACCAGTTTTCGGGACAAACATTGCCAGTGATTAAATTATCCATCAAATCGAAGAAAAATATCGACGTAAATGTGTCATCAAAAAAGACCAGTTTTTTGGACAAAGATGGTGAAAAATATTTTCGTGAACTACCGGTTTTCGGACAAAGGTAGGACCATCGTCCTCAGTGTAATATGCCCGCCCTTGCTTTAGCTGACGTGAGGCCTGAATTCACGATTACGTCTTGGAGCAACGTTGAAAACAAAGATTGAGTGGTTTTTTACGGCCTCAAGAATAGAATTCACACCTTCGTCACCGTGAATTTGATTGAGTGCATTCAGAGGTTTACCGCTCCCTGGAAGATCAGCAATTCCATTAGCCTTCAGCATTTTTGTTTTTATATGTGATGTTAATTAATAAAACTTTCCTTTTGTGTTATTTAACTAGCTGAAGGGATTTCGCGTATAAACAATTCAGAATGAAATGAAAATGAAAAAGAGGTGTCAAATCTATCCTACAGAAAAGCGAAACGCTTTGTTTTTTCGGGAACTTTATTTTCAGAGGCGCCGGAAGGAAGATGAAGCGGCGGGGGCAGCCTATCAAACAGGGCACTGCAAAACTGTAGAACCGACACATAACTCTCCCCATCACTTTCAAGCATTTCTCGGGAAAATTCTTATCCTACCAACCTGCCGTATACTCATCAATTCTATCTGCTTGTTTTTGAAAGAACCGAGAAAACCATCCTTTGACAAGGGTCGAGGGCTCAATAGGTCAAAATTTCAGATGTATACGAGAAAGGTTTTAGAAAAGGGCACTTCCTGCCCCCGTGTTGCCCCCGCACCATCAGGGCGACTCCGGTGCCCTTGTTTGTTTTACAGAATTTGCTTTTGCAACGTCTTGGCGAAAAAACTGTGCTGCTTTTAGCTTCAATGATGTTCAGATACGGGATCTCAACATTCTAAGTTTGATGACCTTGCTAATTTAACCTTGCTCAATTTGCAATAACACTGGCTCTGGCCTTGAATACCTAGGTCGAATCCCAGCGGGGGCTTCATGGAAGCCAGCACGGTAAACAAATTCCCAATCAAAATGTCGAAGTTATTTACAAATCAATAAACTCCAAAAAAAGGAATCTTGAAATCAGTCTAGCAATTCAAGAAAGCGGAAGTGTTGTGAAGACCCAAACAAACGCTTCTTTGTTGATCAGTACAATGTCATGAAATCGATTGTCATTCAGCTCTGGATAACAAGGGGAGATTTTGTAATACAATAGCATCAGTCGCTTTGGTTCACACTTCAATTCAAAGCGATTAGCGAATGCAGACAAAAGAAATTCCCTCAAGCAAAAATTGAAAACAAACGAAGCCGCAAAGTTGCCCTGAAACCAGTACGGCGAACTCTCGTTTGGTGCGGGCGAAGGGAGGTTTTTAAGAGAAGGTATGTGCTAATAACGAAAGAAGATGGATGAATCCAAAGTTCTGTCCCGCGGATTTCGTTTATTTGATTCAGGAGCTGAGGAGTGACTGCGTAGGTCTGAGCAATAAATATGCAAAAATTGCAATGCTCTCTGCTCGGTTCCTGAATCAAACAAACAAAATCTGCGAGACAGAACTTTAGATTTACCTTTCTTCTTTTGTTATAAGCACATATCTTCTCTTAAAAACCTTCCTTCGCCCGCACTAAACGAGAGTTTGCCGTACTGGTTTCAGGGCAACTTTGCGGCCTCGTTTGTTTTCAATTTCTGCTTGAGACAATTTCTTTTGTCTGCATCGGTTAATCGCTTTGAATTGAGGTGTGAACCAAAGCGACTGATGCTATTGTATTACAAAATCTGCCCTTGTTGCTCTGGATAGCATGAAAAACATAAGAACAAAGCCTGAATTTTTTTACGTCATAATAGAGAGTGGTGGAAAATTTTGCTGACGCTTTTTCATACTGAACTTTCAAACAAACTTTGGGCCTGTTCATATGGAAAAAGATTCCCCGGCATTTTCCAGTTTCACCGGGAAAATTGTTCAGCCGAGAAGTAATATTCCTCGACCTTTCCATATGAGAAAAGTTTCTCCGGCAAGCCGGAATAAAGAACAATAGTGCTTTGTCTCTGGCGCCAAAGGATTAACCATAAAGAAAAGAGATTTCCCCACCTAGCCGGGAAAATGTGTTCATATGGGAAAATATTTCCTCGGCTAGGCGGGATCTCGGTAGAGTTCAACCGAGATCTCGGCTGGCCGGGACTTTGTTTTCTCGTGTTCACGCTTGTGATAATATTTCATGTGGTAAAGCTTGAGGCGGGATCTCGGCTGAGCGATTTTCCCGGTGAAACGGGAAAATGCCGGGGAAATTTTCTCCATGTGAAGAGGCCCTTATTTTCCTGTGGCAGACTACCGACCCACACGATATGGAAATCGCCTGGGACAACTTGGTATCTGTCCATATATCTATGTTTTATGCACAATGGAATCTGCGTGGGGTATTAAACCATTTTTTTATTAAGTTGGAGGGGTACGGAAACTTTATGTTCAAGATGGGGTATGAAATTTCCTTTAATTGCGTAAAATTATCCTCCACCCTAGTACCCAGAATCAAAAATGACTGCTCTTCCTAACATCATTCATTCAGTCATTCGCGCTTCGCTTCTTACAAGCTAAACATGGTTGAAAGGCCTATTACTTTTATCATAGTCTTCAATATATTTCTTTAACAACGGTCGATGCGATATCATAAAACCATGAAGTTAACCCTGAGCAGGGGCGCAAATGCGGGGGGGTGTGGGGGGTGTGACACCCCCCAATAATTTCACCATCCGGTCCCAGTCGCTATTTCATAGTGTAAAAGTCGGTCCCGATCCGGCTCTAACTTGAAATGCTTAATGGTTGTCAATAGTTCTGAACAGAGTGGTACCACCAAGCTATCTGCAGCAAAGTTCGGTCCCGATTCTGCTCTTGATTCCGCACTGTATCGAAGTGAGTCATAGTGATCTTGTTTCTTTAGCAGGACCAATTAACGAACAATATGTCCAGGAGTCGGTCCCAGTTAATGCGGCTGCATTGACGTACAGTGGTCTTGTCCAGTAGTTCTCTTTGGAAGGAAGGAGTTGAATAACCAAGACTGTCCGGGGCACGCGTGCAGGGCCGAGAAAGGGGATGAGAGAGTTCAAAAACTTGTAGCTCATAGCCCTAGGGGCCCAGGACTTGCCCAAGTTTTCCTGCAAGACCACAGATGTCCACAGGGGCCCATAAATAGTAACTTAGCATTTTTCAGAATATGACTGAGGGGTCTCTATACCACAGTCTGTGATCAAAAAGGAAGCACCAAGAATTTCTCAGCTAGCTATGATAAATTGAAAATCAAGATGGGCTGGAGACACTGATAAGCAGTAGCAGTTAAGCACACCAACTATACCACTGACATGGACCGGGTGGGCAAGAGAACAAATTTCCTGCATTCGAAAATTCCAAAGACTGAAATTCAGTAAATTCAATTTTCTACAGAGTGCTGTATTTAGAAATTTGAGCAGCCCCCAAAAAGATGGCTTAACAACCATATAGGATAGAGCGTGGCTGCTTATTAGCTGTCATTATTTCGAACCTTTGCTTCTGCTTAATGACTAGCCAGTTCGATAATATGATGTTTGTATTTAGAGATGTAACAAGCTACCAGAGCGATCCTTATAGCCAAAAACTATGTAGAGTTAAATGGTTTTTGGCCATGGAACTGCCATTATTTTCCAAAATAATGCAAACTAGATATCATTCGAAAGAGCTTAGCGAGCGGAAGTCGATTCTTGCAAGAGATGTAAAATTTTGTTCATTTAAGGGGCTTTAGTCCCATGGGAATTTTCGCAACTTTTTCGTACCTATAATACACCATTCAAAAGTGCAGGCCTTCTTAAACAGTAAAATGAAGTGATTTTGCATAAATGGACTCGTTTGACCGTCGCCTGTCATAGAATACACTGTGGTCAGTTTTTTGCTCCTATACTTTCTTAATAAAATTTGGCAGGCTATTTCGGAGCTCACTGTTTTATAAGGAACAAAATTTTCCGTTTTCTGCTTGAAGATTCCTAATCAGAAGGCATCACAGCTTCATTAGAAACCAAACTCTTTTTGCAAGGCAAGCAAACAAAAATTTCCAAAAGCCCCCTTACGTAAACAAAATTTTGTAACTCTTGCAAGAATCAAGTTCCGTTCGCTAAGCTCTTTCAAATGATATCTAGTTTGCATTATTCTGGAAAATAATGGTAGTTCTATGGCCAAAACCATTTAACTCTACATAGTTTTTGGTTATACTTTAGTCATCTTGATTTAAAAATTGTTTCCAGAGGAGCACACCTCCGCATCCCATGGACGGTGGGCCTCTGACATAGGCCTACGTCTACCACGTCTACACCATTGGCCCGTGGCACATAAATCCTCCCCGTGGTCCTGCCACATGTGGCATTTGGAGATTTCACCAGGACCAACACATAGTCATGGTCAACATGTCAAAAAGGATATTGCTAGCATGCCTAAAATGCACACTTATTTTTGAGGTTTCGATAAGACCATCCTAATTCCTCCAGGCCCGTCGGAGTCCCCAAAATAATTCGCTAAGGATTGTTCCTTTTTCACTGAAGAAGGATCTGAAACTCAGGCTTATGGATCAAACTATCATGCTTATAGTTCATAGAACAACAGTAAAAACCCATCTATTTCTAAGGGATTTTAAGTTCTTTTTTTCAGAATTTCCCGGGAAAGCCTTCCGTTGGTCGATTCTTGCTACACTTTATAATTGCGAATTTTTCACAAAATGGGGCATTTTCCCACGATCTCAAGTGCGTGGTAGCAAAAATTTCCTCTGGGGCAAGCCCCCGAACCCAATCTTTGGTCGCTTCGCTCGCATTTGCTTTCAACATCCCAAATTTTTGTTCAAACGGACAACATAGGGTCAGTTACACTTATGTTTGGTTTCGTGTCGATCGTTGGGGAAACATTGTGCCTGTTACTGTTGTTGAATTTTCATTAAATCATGGCATTTTGGCAACAGAATCTGTTTTGGAAAAGTCGGTCCCTCCTGGCAAAAACTCGATCCTTTGAACGCACACCCCCCTAAAAAAATTTTGCATTTGCGCCCCTGACCCTGAGGTTCAATAATCATTGCAACTTGCATTGGTCATACCCTAACATGCAATAGAGAACATCATTTATATCAGTTAGAATATTCTTGATAGCATTTTAAGCGAATCTGAAGGGTGTGGCCGCAAAAATTTTTTCTGGGGGAGGACCCCAGATCCACCCAATTTTCGGTTCGCTTCCCTCGTCATCGGTCTAGAGTGCCCTTGCGCTCCCCTTCGACCCCCTTGCCCTACCATCGCTCCGGCGTCCCTGCTTTTATTACATTCTATTGATGCAGTTTCTTACCATTTCTCAAAAAAGCGGCTCTGCCAGTAATAGTGACTTCGCTACTTCTTAGATAACTTCTCAGATGAGAAGGAAGATGAAGCTTTCGCAAAAGACAACAACGAGACCGAGGATACAGAAGAATATCAAACTGACGCAAGCACCAAATACAAGCATGTCACCATAGCAACCGATGATGAAACGTTTGAAGATGAGGCGGCGAGTACGAGGCAATGCCAAGATGGACAACTATCATCTGAAATTGTCATCTTTTTCATAATGAGCTACCTCACTGGCATGGCAATGATAAATTCTCCAATTCTGTTCAGATACACAGGATGGGGAGGTGTCAGTGTCATTATCCTAGTTGCCATAGTAACTGCCTACACAACTGGGATTATGATCAGTAGCTCTGTTGCCTCGCAACGTGAGAATCCAGAGCAGTTTTTGTTCTATGCAACTTCATTTTCCCATTCGACAGGACCGAAATGGCGAACTTTGTTGACATTTCTATTTTTGCTGTATTTATTCGTGAACTCCATGACAGTCATGAAAGAAATAACGCTTCTGCTGTATGGACTTGTGAAAAATCAACTAACATCCACAAAATTCCCGCCAGGAATGCAATATCGTTTGGTAGCAGTAATATTTAGCGTTGTCTTGCTTCCCCTAATGTTTCTGAAGTCACCAAAAAGATATTGGCTGCTGGCTGTTCTTACTGGTTCTGCGAGCATATTCGCAGGCTTATTGCTGACAACTTTACTCGGTAATTCTGAGCGCAAGAACACAAAATATGATGACCATGGGAAAATAACTAGTGGCAATTACATAGTCTTCATATCGACATCAGTATGCAATTTAATTCGGTTCTTTGGGCTCCATGCAATAATTCCAATCTTGCTGAATGACATGAAAGAAACTGCAGGAGCGACAAGGGCAATTACAACTGGATTCATTATACCGACAATTTTCATCGTTATTTCAGCAATGATGTCATATTTCGCATTTGGCCTAAACCTCCTTCCCAACATGTTTCAACTGATAGAGCGTACAAGCACTAATAACAACAAGTTCGCTACTATTGCAGCAGTGACAATCAAGATTTTGCTATGCATAAATTCCACGTTTGTGATTCTGCTCAGCTTGAATGCGGTGAATTTGTACTTTGAGACTTCTGCACTTACAAAAGAAGGTAAGAAGTATTCATTACCTTGTAGCATTTGACAAGAAATTCTTAGACCTTTTATAATTTCTGTAGTTTCTGTTCGCACATGTCAGACGAACAGAGATTAAGACAGAATTAAAAATTTAAACTTGGATGTATTTTTCTTGCAATTTCTTGGTGAATCTATCCTTCATTACGAAGGAAACAATTTGTAGCAATTCTATCAGTCGGTTTCGATTGACCATGAGTGGTGGGACACTAGTAAATTAGATTAGGTTAATTTAGCTTCTTTACCTACCTTGAAATGCCATAAGATCCTCTTCCTTGACATTGGCAGCCTTTCTCAGCCATAGTTCTTGCCTTGAACTGAAGAGCTCTATCACATGTGCTTTCAAAATGTTTGGGCCTAAATTGAACTTTGTTATCTCCTGCGCATTGCTGTGCCTACGCAGTGGTCTCGAAATCGAACAAGTTCGATTTCGAGACCACTGCGTAGGCACAGCAATGCGCAGGAGATAACAAAGTTCAACTTAGGCCCAAACATTTTGAAAGCACATGTGATAGAGCTCTTCAGTTCAAGGCAAGAACTATGGCTGAGAAAGGCTGCCAATGTCAAGGAAGAGAATCTTATGGCATTTCAAGGTAGGTAAAGAAGCTAAATTAACCTAATCTAATTTACTAGTGTCCCACCACTCATGGATTGACGCGCCATTTCGAAGCGATTAGAGACCAATAACAAAGAGGATTCTCAAAAGCAGCAAATCGAAACAACTCAGCCGCAAAAAAAGATGCTCCTGAACCAGTGTGGCTAAATCTCTCGTTGTGCACGCGAAAAAGGGGTTTCAAGTGATTGCATGACTAAATATATCGGGAGAATAATGATATATCTAGAAATCTGTCATTGCGAATTCATTCTAATTCTGCACCCAAACCACACGAGATTTGTCATTCTGGGTGTGAAGGTGCCCAAAGTCAAGGACAGATGTGGGAATCCTAATGTTTGTTGTCTATTGCCCTAGTTTTGAGTATCCTGTTCATATCTTTAGAATATTGTACCAGTTTTGGGCAAAGATTTGCAGAAACTTCCAGTTGTGTTTGGGTTTGAAGATCCAGTTTTGTGCATGATCTTTGCGAGGAAACCCAGGGTTTGGTACGATCTTCACTATCTATAATCAAGTTTTGGGGGAATGTCTTCTATCCACCCTCGCACAAGTCCTCAATTGTGGGCACCTCCGCCCCCCCCTCCAGTTTGCAATGTAACGCTTTTGCTGCTAAGCTGGACTTTTCACGTTCAGACTTTTAAAATATTCATAGGTACGATTACGCCATGGGCAGTTCGGACACTATTGTTGTGCTCTCTAAACTAACGAAGAAACAATAATGATTCAATACTCACCCCAGCAAAGCAATGTTTGTATTCTGTTCCAACATCGTGCTTTGGTTGGGTCCTGGCTTTAACCAACCTGCAACAACATTTCGCCTCCCTAGCTTACCCTAACGAAGTGCCCTCGCTCAATGATTCGTCACTGCGAGGGCTTTTTCGTTAGGGTAAGCTACAACCAAGTCTAACCGTTAGGGTAGACTTACCATTGCACATAAAGGAGTCTCTAACTGTAAAACATTTTAAAAAGTATATTAAGTTTTGGAATTTTACATGCAACTGTAGATTATGTAAGACGTACATTGTAAATTTAGGTTACATTTAGGGTGGCTATGCTGTCCGCTGTAGTGGGTCGCGGGCTGCCGTCCTGCGGGGGCCGCCCTCTTTGGGGGTTTTCTGCTTCTCGGGTGCTGCTCGGTCTGTTGGGGGGGGCGGTGGGGCGGTGTTGTTTTGCGTGGTCTCGGCTTTCAAAGTTTCTTCTATTGTCGGGACTGTGCGGAGCGGCCGCCTCTCTGCTGCTTTTCGGCGGGCTGGGTGGGGCTCGGGGGCGGGATGGTCCCTGGGGGTGGCTTTTCGCTGGGCGGAGGCTTGCGGCTTCGCGGATGGGGGGCATAGTCACCTTAATATCTATGATATTAATTTTCTAGTTTCATGCTGTTGTAATTATGGTTGGCATTAATTAGCCTAGTGCTATCACCTACGCCAACCTTAAACAAAGAATTTATTATTATTTATTATTATAACCTCGTCAGGCCCTGTGGGGACGAGGTTGGGTAAGCTAGGGAGGCGAAATGTTGTTTCAGTTGGGTTGAAGCCAGGGCCTAACCAAAGCACGATGCTGGAACGGAATACAGACATTGCTTGGGTGGGGTGAGTATTGAATCATTATTGTTTCTTCGTTAGTTTAGAAAGCACAACACTCGTGTCCGAACTGCCCAAGATTACGCTTGTAAAATCGTTGAAAGTTGACAGACAGGATCGATTGCGACTCGATTGAGCAGGAATATTACGCTGCTGCGCAGTTTGCTTCACATTTACTATTAGTATATAAAGGAAAATGCGCTGTGCATTCAACAATTTCTACCAGCTTTTCCAAGTAGGTTAATAAATTCATGTTCACTGCATCATTTCTACTACAAGTTATTTTAAACACTCTTGCCCCTGTTGTTCCTCAATTGGCTTGGCCCTGCTGTGATAGCATACAGTAGTACTATGGATTATCAAATTCTACATTCCAGATAACCGCTGGAAGCAATTGGCAATTCGTGCATTCTCACTGATCATGGTAACCTTATGCTCCTTCGCAGTTCCTGAAAGTTCAGCATTCATGGTTCTTGCAACGACAATCCTTTCCTGCATTGTTTGCATCATAATTCCACTTATCTTGACTACATCATCGAACAGCCATGCCCAAGTTTTCATCATTCATGGAATAATAATTTTTGTGATTACAATACTTCTTGCTGGACTTATTTATGGATTTATTATCAGATCAAACATAGCTGTACTTGAATTTGTAACTAAATGATAAGAAATCGTAGGAGGTGCGAGTGGCGGGGGCTCGACGCAATATTTTTCTACGGGCATTAATCCACCGTGTTTGTAGCTAGAAGTTAAAGCTTGTTACTTCGATATTACAGCTTTACTTTGTTGCTTTCTCTTCGGCTGAAGGGTAACCAGCGCAAGGAATCAAATTCAGATGGCTCCTGCAGGTCTGAGCAGTTAGTTCCTGCACAGCGTTCGTCCTCGTTTCAGTTTGACAATGAAGATGAATGCTGTGTAGGAGTTAACAGTTCAGAAGCGCAGGATCCATTTGAATTTGATGTCTAGTACTGGTTAGGCCTTGGCCGAAGGGAAAACAACGACGAAAACTTTGGTAATATCGAGGTAAAAATTCTAATTTCCAAGCTACAAACATGGTGCATTATTGCCCGTAGATTTTGAATATGACCCAAGGAAAATTATTTGGCTGCGGCTATTCAGTTTACGTTGAGTTTCGTGTCCATTGAGTTTGCCTGAAGTTTCATCAACTTTGCGAGTTTGAGAGCGCAATACACTTTCAGTGTTCGACTCTAGACTGTCATCCTCCAAAATGTGATATCATTTAACGCAAAGAAGGCGATCTGAATGTGAATTTTGTTATCTTCAAATAATTTTGAATCCCAAAAAGTAAATCGTAGGATTTGCTACCCAATAAAATGAGTTAAGTCCTGGCTCGAAAAATATTAAGATTCCAAACTTGCACCAAAACCCTACGCCAAGCCTCTCTGTCAGATTTGTTTTAGTACACTCCCTGGGAGCAAAATTGTTTGTTTGTTTGTGTTTCGTTGATGATAGCCTTAAAGGTAGTAACCAGAATTCGTAACACCAGAGCTTTTTGTAAGACACTGCTCACAGAATATGACAACCAACACTGACATTACGTTCACACGAGGCCATGCCGGTAAGATTTGAAAATGAAACAAAATTGTTACGGGTAGGAATCCTGTTCACACAAAAATGGTACGCAGTGTACCAGCAGAATTTAAAATCGGGAGAATTTCAAAACCGAAATCTAGCAAGCACAATCAGAAAATGGTGAAGTGTAACTACTTGACACAACCAACTATAATCACAGATTAAAAACCATATGGACAAATAAAGGGGGGACCGCCTGCATTGTACAAAGTTCTCTACCACTTGACGATAACGAATGTAGTTTGCTGATCAAAACCAAGAGTGGAAATTTCATCTACGTTGATTGAACACAGGGTCCTAAATGACAGGCAAGGTTTACCAAAAATTGGGGATTGCCTAGAGCCTTGTTGTCAATTCTCTCAAAATTTAGATTTATACTGTGTTTAAGGTGTTCACAGAACATGAAAATACGCTGGCTTCTCGCATCTATGTTTTGCCTACCTACGCCGCTGCTTTGGACGAGAAAGTATCTCCTTTCCCCTCCAATGTAGCCCCAACTTTTCTTCACTCCCTTCTTTCCTCCCTTCTGCTGCAAACTTCTTTCCCTGTTCTTCCTGTCCATCCTGTCTGCTCCTGTTTCTCTCTTCCTCTCATTTTTGGTGTGATACGGAATTTTCCTTCAAAAAACTGACCATTCCTGCGAGATTTCTTCGCAACTGCCAGTATTTTTCAAGCACCAGATATTCACACCGTTCGGTTGTCATCAGACGTACGTTTCGTGTTGTTGGTCTGTGATCAGTGTCTCACAAAGATGAGTTTAGTACGGTGAGTAAGGGAGCTGACTACCCAGAAGTGTTGGTTGAGGTATACTAGTTTTCATTAGAATAAAATATATTCTCTATAAAATATTGGCTCACTTTCACTTCGTCAAGACCAAGGATCGTCTTTGAATGATAGAATTGTGCCAAGTTAAAGAGTCTGTTTCATCCAGCATGCCTTGCACGTGTCATCTCTCGGTTTGCCTTTGTTGTCGCCATTTGCGTGGGCCATGAAAATGGCGAAAAGGGCGACAACAAAGGCAAACCAAGAGACGACACGTGCAAGGCATGCTAGATGAAACAGATCCTTTAAAGTTCAGCAGGCGGGGTCGTCAGCCTCGTTCAGGTTCACATTAAGTTGCTGCAGTCGCTGGGGTCGTTAGGAACAAACGACCAAAAAGACCCAAGAATCTGAATGTCAAAGAGCCAGTCATCGGGGTCGTTGACGAATCAATTTTTGCGAGTCTTTTAAGGTGTTATGTTAGTTCGTTTCAACACATTAAACGACCTAATGAGTTCAGTCTTTCCAGGATAGTGCATAACCGAGTCTTTCACACAATTTTGCTCCGCAGAAAAATGCAATATAACTAGTCCTCCACAGCAAAGATTATAGGAAAGCGTTACACTTGGTAACATTAGATAATGAAATAAATATCACGAATAATGCCCCATTCACTCTACAAGTAAAACCAGCTTAAATTAAACAAAGTGGTTTAAATAAAGCTGGTTTAATTGTATCAGTGTGAATGCAGTATAAGATAATGATTTAGCCAGGATCGCATCCAATCACATTGTAATATCACTGTGACATAAATTTTTGGGACAGAAAATAAGACCTTCTAGATCTCCTTAGCTTACTCGCCACCATTGTTACCACAATTTGAAAACTTTGGACTTTAACCAGCTGACTTATTTTGGGCTAGCTCCACCACTCCTGTCAAGAGCGTTTTAAGGCAAATTTTACGCCACAAGTCTTGCCGAGAAATATCCTACCAAATCTAACAATGCTCGAATATTTGATGTTTCATCTCAGAAACACATCATCAAGATCACGGTGCAAAACGCTGCGTTCACATTCTACACTCTTTTGTAAGTGCTTAACGCCGTGCAGTTCTCCGCTATACAAATCCCTTAGAGTGTTTAGAGTGCAAAATATTTAAATGCGAAAAAGCTTGGTGGTTAGGAAGCAGATTACTTACACGCGCGTGCAGGCGATCATTTCGGATCATTTCAGAAGTAGAAAAAGAAGCTTCTAAATGGGATCCAACGGACTTATCCATCCGAACGGCAAAACCCAGAGAAAAGCGCATTGAAGCAAGCAAGAGCAAGCATGGAGAACAATCATTTAGTGTGAACGCAGCCTGAGTATGGCGGAGATCTGCACGAGCGTTGAAGCGATTGCAACAGATGGTGCAATGTGAACACAGCCTAAGAACGGACACAGAGACAGTACTTTCTCAAAGTCCAGGGCAGTCAATTCATAATGAAATAAAAATATCTGCAACAATTTCTACTATTTTTAACACTGGAAAATTCGTTATTCTCAACAACAAAACAAACAGCTGATAGAACAATCCTTTGATTAGCTCGATCACACAACGTACTTGATCACGTTCAAGGAATGGCACTCAAGTTTTAATAATGATAACTGCACATTTACGTACATTAAATGAAGCAACGTGGTATCAAAATCGTAGCACCACGAAGAGAAGTGCAGCAAAAGCCTGGATTCTATCTGATCGCAATGATTGCAAGTGACGCAAGGATCGCAAGTCACAATTTTCAGCTAATCCCACCTCAAAGATGACCAAACTAAAGCAAACTAAATCTGTTATCTATTCTCTCTCCTGGCTATATGAAAACTTTTCAGTTCACAAGGCCTTTCAAGGCGCGGATCTCCTAGTAGGATCATCGAGCTCAATAAATTCAAAATCGGACATGCATAATTCAATCGTTGCCTGGTTCCTAAAAAACAAGTAACAGAACTTTCAATCGTCGAAAATTAATTACGGTAACGAAATTAACACAAGTATCCACTTAAAAAGGGTGAGCTACATCCGATCCTAACTGTTAGCGGCGATTTAATTTCAACATAAAGCAGGTTAAAAGGTAGAACTGGACGTGTAAGGTAAAACACACAGGATGATTCACCTGCCGAGATTCTACGATTGGGCATCATAAACTGGCTGAGCATTTGAGATTATATTCATTGGGGGTATCAACTGGGTGAGTCAAGAAGAAGTAACAATATTTGGTAGGCTGCGCAATAAAAGTGCTCAGCCGATATTCAAAACTAAAATCACGGGCTGCAGGAAACGATGAATTTGGAAAAAGGATTTCTTATTTTACACTGAGTTTTTCCCAGCATAATTTATTATTTCGTTCGTGATATATCAACTTCTTTGAATCAAAATGGCGCCTTCGCTGGAGAGGTACACACAAAAGGAAAACAAGTCGATGCATCATGAACAAAATGATAAATTAGGATAGGAGTAACTCGATATATCATATAGATCTTATTCCAAATTCCTCGTTTCCTGCAGCCCGTGCTAAAATGTTCATCTATCAGGCAAAGGATACGTTGGATATGAAAATTTTTCAGCAATATCACTTACCATCTGCAATATCAGTGATCGTATCAAAAGAAATTTTCATATCTAGGTTTGCCTTTAGGGCGCACTTTTTATTCAACAGCTTGCCAAATCATTTAAAAGCGACAATAAACTGCAGAATGGTAAGTGAGAATTACGATCAACTGTTTATTCGCCGGGATTTGCATATGGCATACAACTAGACTTAGGCTTTTTCGTCCCTTGTTTCCCTGCGTTCTTTCATTTGCTTATACTACTTCGTCACTACGGACTCATAATATCATAAAATAAACATTTAGAATAAGATATTACTTTGAACAGAATATGATCAGTTCACGATGTTTCGAACTGAGCCCGTTATCAAGTGAAGTAAGATAAGTGAAACGAAGTGCCTGCACATCTGCCTGCACTTCTTATCCTTGTTGCGTCACCACTATTCCTATGCATTCGAACTTTCTTTCTAATCCACTCTTCCTTTACTCTCGTTCTACTAATCTTACTTCACTTGCTAACGGGCTCAGCTCGAAACGTCGTGAATTTATCATGTTCGGTTCAAAGAACGATTTATTTTATTCTAAATGTTTATTTCACAATAGATGTTGCACAACACGCCAACAACAAGATTGTATTGTGCATTCATAATATTACTCTCACAAAATGTGCCTACTTTTTCAAAATAGCCTAAACTAACGGGAGTTCTCCTACACTCAATAAAATAGCTTCAAAATCTGGTCTAAGAGCTTGAACGTTGGAAAGGACACTTCTAGTACAAAGAATCATGTCTTCCTGACCTCAAATTGCAAAATGAAAACCCTTCAGGCAGTAATCTTCTTCTGTAGAAACAAAATAGATCCATCGCAGCTGCCAGAACTCTAGGCCTCATCAACCGCTTTTTGCATGCAACAACAACAACTGTCTAAATAGCGCCTCCTGATTGGCTAAGAACAAAATTCTAGCAATTTGACGGGTGAATACGGAATCACTCTACGTGGCCTAAATTGGGCCCACTTTTTAAGAGTAATATTATGAGCCTCTATTGACCAAGTCACTTCAAAGAACGCCAGGAAACAAAGGATGAAAAGGCATAAGTCTAGAATTTAATTTGAGATAGACTAGAGCTGGGTGAACAATTTAAATCGTATTTTCACATAAATTGTGTATTGTAACAGAAAACGGAAAAGTTGACGCGAATTTCTTAATTTTTCATCTAAAATTGATGGATAGTGCATAGTTACAGAGTTCGGTAAACGATATCAAATCATCCGAAACATTTGGTTTGCACAAAGTGGTAATTCTTAGCTCAACACTAAAGCGGCTTTTCGTGGGATCTTCAATCACAACTAACGAAAGTGTAACGAAATGAAATAAATTGTTAATCTGAGTCAAATACTTGATAACAATTAACGGTCGTTAAGGCAACTGTTTTAAAGCGTAAACATGGACATGCAGCTTACATGAATAGACCTTTAAGCAATTCTACCGGATGAGTAAAAAAAATTCCCGGTGTTTGAAAGGCTACTGCTCCCTGAATATATAAGCAATGATATTTTGCAATATCTGATTAAATAGCTAACATATCCAATTATTTTTAGAAATTTACCTGGCTAAAATCGGTCACTCCGTTCAGATTCTGTAGGCAATTTTCTAAAACGAGTCCCTTGAGAAACCAATTACAAGCAAAAGTCCCTAATGCGCTTACCTCACAGCGATGACAATCAGCATGCTTTAGCACGTGCTTTCGTTTTGGACGGTTGAAAAGTCTTCCCCCTAGTGTGAATTCAGGGGGATTCCATTCTCCCATGAGGACAAAATACATGAACACATGCAAGAGTCATTATTGCTAGGAAGGACAACAAAGGGAAATTTTGCTTGCTGTTTTCGCTCGTTTTCGCAGGTTTTCGAAAGGGTCTTTCTGCAGAAAACCTCCTATTTCGACGGGAAGGAACGGCCGATTAAAGCCCGGTAAATTACTGAAACCAATTTGACATATCGGGGATAAAACAAGACAGTTTTCAACATCATTGCTTTGATATTGAGGGATCAGGATTTATTCAAACGCCGGGCGTTTTTATTGACTGACCTGGTACAAAAAACTCAGATCGAGTGATATTCAGCATAGGACACAAATCTTTCCAATCTTTGAAAGATGGGTGTAAAGTGGCATCACATTTTAAGGAATTGAATGACTTGAAGGAGGTTTAGGTAATCTGCTTTGAATCTGCCGTGGCATCTTTTGATACGTTGATTATTTTCAAAATGGTGGCATTTTCTTAATTTTTATAAGAATTCATCGAAAATTTTTTTAAAGAATTAAAATCACTGTAAACCTTAAATTACTTGAGGAAAATTGATACAATCTTCAAGAAAACCATAGTTTACGAAGGTCTACAGTGTGACAGCCAGCAGAAATCTGTAGCTCGTCTCGCTAAGGATTTTAGATGTTTGATGACGTCACAGCCTCAAATTAATAAATGCCGCCATTTTGAAACTAATAAAGATATCGAAAAATTGTCACAAACGACCTTAAGTCTCTTCAGAGCACTTTAATTCAAAGAAAAATGTAATAGAATATTACACCCACCCTTGTAAAGATCTGATCTTTATGCTGCGATATTCTTATACCTTTAAAGTAAAATTTTAGAATGGGCACAACAGTGAAAGAAGCTCAAAGTCCACTCAATCGGCCCCCTGTTTGAAAATGTAAAAAAATGTCACTCGATCCAGATTCAAAGAGCTAAAAAGGTCAACTGGCCCACCGGATGCGAAATTCTTTCAAAATCACCAAAAACTGATTTCGGTATCTATCATAAAAAGCTCTTGTGGCAAAACGCAAATTAAAGTCTGGGGCAAATTTAATTTTCTTCCTATGTTGAAAAGATGACACAAAATCGTGGATTGGCAAAACTGAGCATTGATTCACAGAAACTGAGCAGAAAATATGATTCACAAACAAGGGTATTTTAGCGAAAAGGTTGTACATCACGATTTTGCATGAAAGTTCTAGTCCCAAATGGTGTAAAAGCTTAATCAGTTGAAAAATTTTGCCGAGTTTAGCAGAAATATGAAGTGCCGAATGTTTCGATTAATTATCCAGAAAGTCCGATCCTTCTAGCCAATACTCTGCTGTTCTTCGCTTAACAGCCGCAACCGCAATTGGTTGCTGAATAACTGATTTCCAAATTGAATATCCAAATACCTAAGTTGCAAATGATATTTACTTTCGGTAGAATTCGGCTAGAAAACAACGGACCAATTCAGGCAAGAAATTTCAAGAACTTCCAGCATCACTCAGCTCAGTTTGGCCTTTGACAAAGATGCACATAAATGGAATAGACCTTTTCACAATTTGGAGTGAGGGACGGACGAGAGCGCAGCCCTTTCCTTCAAAATCTAAACGATTTGACGTTTTTGGGGAAGACAGAAAGTGCTGTTTTTGAAAGAATCGCTTTTCGACTTTATTGTTCCACCAATCATCAACCGCCATAGGCGTAGGAGACAAGGGGCTGGGGAGCCCCCCCCCTGCGTTGGAAAAATTTGCGAAAATCGGCCATAATCGGCCATAAAATCAGCCTTAAGTCGGGCAAAATGTTCGTAAACAGTCGATTTCTTATCAGGCAGCCCCCTAAATTTGATCTCCCCCGTAAATTTGATCATCCCCCTACGCCCATGCCAACCACTTTTATGACTGGTTAAAATTCTAAGTTAACGCCAATCCTATGCAACTGCTTAAGAACGAAACAATAGAGCATCCAGCTCCTTCACAGTAGCTACACAAAGGGGCAACATTCCTTTTGGGACACCTTGTACAAAATGTTCACTGTTTTCGATCATCCGGTATACGATACCATAAAATACCCATGCATATGTCCATGTTTTCTCTGCAGCAAGGTAAATAGTTTAAAGTCACGATTTTTATCAGTATTACCAGCTCAAGCCAACGATAATCAACAAATAATATGTAATTAGTAGACTACATTACATAAGTCCCTCTAACTTACGCTCGTTGTTGTTGTTGTTATCGCTTCAGTTGAGGGACTTATGTCCTTACGCTTCAATACAGGGACTAATTAGGCCAAGTCCGCCGCGTTCACGGCGCGACCAATCAGATCGCTACTTTCTTAATATGGTCAACCCACGTGCCTATTTGTAGCGTTTGATTGGCTCATTAGTTCAAAGTTCGAATTCTCGAAGCAAAGCGACGCTCGAAGTGGCATTCGAAGGGGCGTTCGAATTTTCTTTCGATGTTCGTAGGATGGAAGATGTTCTAAGTTTCTTCTGATTTTTCGTAAGATTTTAGTCCCTGTTTAGAATCTGTTTGGTCGTGAGTCCTTTGTATGAGTGAAATCAAAACATCAGATTATAAATGTTGAACGAATACAAGGAATCACGTCGTCAGTCTATGTAATTAGTTGGTTGTCGCTGAACAGTTAATTAAGCGACTCATTCTGAAATTGTTAAACTTTGTAAAATACAGGTCTCGTTCACGATAACACATCTAGGTAATAAGTAGAACCAGTTCGCTGGTACATCCTCCTCTAAATGCCTCGGCAACGGATCACATATTCAATGGGGTCCTGCTGAGCGAAAAAAGTTGTAAATTTTTCACCAGTGAGCTCCAATATTTGTTTTGGAAGACGTTCTGGCAGGGAGTTGCATTTGAGTGGAACTAAGTTAAAGATGTTTTTTGATTGATTAGGGCTGCTTCTGGACTACAAAGTTTCAAGAAGTCGCTTGAAATTGAAAAAGCGTAAAAAGCTTTGAATATTATTTGGTATTTTTACTAAAGATTAAATCATCCGTCTTCAAGATCGGCGAAGTGTGCGATTTATCACAGCCTGTGAAAGGTGGAAAGTTTTCTTGGCACATCCGGTAGAACGATGGGGTGAGTGGCCGAGTGGCTTAAACAGCTCTCGTCAGGTGAGGTCAAACTCCGGATGGGTGACCTCGGAGGCCTGACTTCACAACTCACCTCGTCGTCCTTCGAAATGGACGTTAAACCACAGGGAGCCCCCTTAAAAAGTAGCGAAAACCAGACGCATTTTGTCTGGTTTTCGCTACTTTTTAAGGGGGCTCCCTGTGGTTAAACTAGGAGTCCCATGACTAGATGCGGTATGCACAGGGGGCCTAAATTAGTAGCTAGACATCCTTACAAGCCCAATCAAAACAAACTGAAAACAACAATATCAAACAAAATCTTCAAACCACAATTCATTTACTTTCACGAGAAATACGCTGCAGTGACCTTTGGGTCCAGTTTTGAACGCGCAAGAAATACATGAAATCGACGGGCATTTCACTGCCAGAAGCCTTGTACACCTTTGGCAAAAATCCTTTTGTTTTCAATAAGGAATCCATTAAAGGGAACAGACATAGCTATATCTCGTAGCCGCTATAAATAGGCAAGAGAAACGCCCACAAATCCTTCGTTTCTTTAGCTACACAATGAAACCGGATGCGTCTAAGTCGTCGAGTACAAAAGATTATATTTTTGACCTGGCCCGGGCCAGCTTTTAACTATGTCGATTCCCTTTAAAAATCCATAAAAATCCTTTTGTTCTGAAAAACATCGTACACTATTCTGCAGAAATTACACGATTCTGAAGAAATCAAATTCCCCTCATATCAAATTATTGCTCCAAGAGTCAAATAGCACTGTGTTGCAGGTCACATAAAAGTAACCTGTGTCTGATAGCAAATGACAGAGTCTAAAAAAAGTCATGGCTCCACGATTGTGAGCAGGACGGAGGTTTTGCTTGTGAGGATGATTCAGTAATCTTTATAAGAAACCTGTGAAAAGTTTGGATTATTATGGGAACAGCAACTGGCTTATGAATCTCTGGGTTATAAAAAAAGCTCATAAAAAAATTTGGTTCTTTTGACTTGATAAAATGACTAAGTTTAAACAAATGACACTGACATCCCCAGGAAGTTTTGACCTTTTTCTGGACTTTGAAAAGTGAATGGGAAAAGGTAACATTCTTATTCACTTAAAGCACTCTAGAGTAAAGTAAGGTCCCGATATTTTGTGCCTACGCGCGATGAATGGTGCACACGAGGCCTGTTATGTTATCGTGAAAGAGACCTATATTGCAACATCAATATAAAAGCTACAAACTCTGAACAAAACATTGCAAAATACTAATATAACCAACACCAAATAATCTACATCTTATGTACATATTTGCAATTGGACAACTATACAACTAATTACATCCATGCTAAGTGTTCATACTCCTTCCTTGACACAGAGCCTAACAGCGAGGCATCAGTGCTTTGATCGGAAGTTTGATTTGTATAAAATCCAGTAGCTGCTCCTTGATACTGCGCCATGTTTGCCTGAGCACCGTACATCGATGTTGCTGCAGGGGTGTATCCAGCTGCAAAGCCAAAAGGGGCAGCCTGTGCTGCGTATAATTGTTGTGCGTACTGTAGCTGCTGCGCTTGCACTGCATTTTGCTGAGCAAGCTGCGCCTGTGCCTGTGCAGCGGCAGCAGCGATCCCAAAATCTGCGTTCACAGTTTGTTGCATGCCAAACATCTGAGCTTGCACTAACTGTTGCTGATATTGTTCTTGACCTAAATATCCCGGCA
Organism: Aurelia sp. 3 sensu Dawson et al. (2005); assembly: GCA_964020215.1. NCBI lineage: Eukaryota > Metazoa > Cnidaria > Scyphozoa > Semaeostomeae > Ulmaridae > Aurelia > Aurelia sp. 3 sensu Dawson et al. (2005). The sequence goes on from OZ026585.1 coordinate 15,960,585, forward strand.
TGCCTTGCATGTCAGTTATCTCCTGAGAGTTCGATGTGAACGACTGTGTTTCTGATGGTCTACGGTTTTCAAGCTTCTTAGGCCTATCGGCAGATGCTAAAATCCCTATCGATTTTGGTTCAGTATCATTTTCACTCTTAGCAACATCCGAAGTCTTTGGCAGTTCAGTTGCATCTTTGTTTTTATCGGCGTCAGCTGTAGTCGCTTTAGTATCGCCATCTTTCTTAATCTTTTTTACTTTCTTTTTTTTAGTCACTAAATCTTTTTTGTCTTTTAAAACTTTCTTAACTTTCTTTTTCCCCTCACCATCCTTAGCAACTTTCGTTTTCTTTGCCTTAGGCGTGTCTCCAGTTTTCTTCAGTTTACGTTTCTTTGCTGTCGGGCTTGCATTTACTGCAGTGGTGCTTGACTTCTCCGGAGTCTTCTTCACACCATCCGGTTTCTTCGTAATCGTACCTGGCTTGCTCGGAGACTTTTCAATGCCGCTTACCACTTTCGGTGTAGAACTCTTGTGTACAGTTGTGGACGCTTGCTGTACCGTCATTGTAACGACGTTGTTACCCAGCTTACCGGCAACATTGACTGTTGGTCTCACAGGAGAATTAGACTGAACACCCGGGGGCTTTGACACCGCAGTTCCAGCTACGGCTGTAACCGGGGGAGCACCTAACCCAGGCTTTCCAGCAGTTGCTTTTGGCCTAAAGAAGGGTGATTTCATATCTAACGAAGGTGGATTTAGCACACAAGGTTGTTTTGGCTTAATATTATGCGTTGAAACAGCTACTTGTGAGGGGAACCCACTCTTTTTGTTACCTAATTGCTTAGAGGGAAGGTTACTTGATGAGGAAACCTTAACTTGCTGGTTAGCTAAATTCTGCCCGGGCTTAATACTTACCCCCTTGACCGGTTTACCTTGCGTTGGTTTCAATGGAGCTGCCATCTTGGACACTGTGCCAGTCACTGGTTTCACCGTTGTAGTAGGCACAGCTTGTTTCCCTGTTTGCGAAACAAGCGATGTTTTCACAGGCGACTTTGGAACAATACTGGAGCTTAGTGTTGTTTTGTTACCGACTGGCTTGAGAGGAAGTCCAGGTTTAACATTAGATGTGCCTACAGCAGCCTTTCCAATGCTGAACTGAGCACGCGGCTTGGGTGGCTGTGTTGGGCCACTCGACGTTCTCGTTGGTGTTATGGTGCTAGATGTTGGCAACCCTTTAGCTTGACTGGTTGCAACTGCAAATTTCGGTGGTGCTTGATTAGGTTTTTGCTGTTGTGTGTTCGATGTTGTGCTCTTTGGTATATCCTTCACAACTGGTTTTGGTAGTTCTCTTAACGGTTGCTTTTGAACTTGAGTTAATGATTGTTTGGGTATCTGTGTTGTGCTATGTTTTGGTACTTGGGTTATTGGATGTTTTTGAGTCTGCACAGGGCCTGGTTTTGGCAGTTCTCTCAATGGTGGTTTTGGTGCTTGCTTCACTGGCAGTTTCGGGACAATCTTGACAGGTTCCTTAGATAACCCCACAGGTGTAGAAACGGGCGTTATCTGCCTAATTCGCGTATTTTGCGTGTTTGGTTTTTGCACACTACCAGCTGCCTTTACAGGCTGGTCCTTGGTGGTCATAGCTGGAGCTATACTTCCGGTAGAGACTTTAGTACTAGTAGCCGGTAATGCGCTGTTGGATGTGCTATCATTTCCTAGCCTTTCTTGTTTGCTACTTGCACTGACACTACTGGGATCTTTCATTGCAGCCACTGAAGATTCTCCACTCTTATTCACACTTTCAACTGACACAGATTTTGATTCAGACTTACTCGCTAATCCTCCATCAGAAACAGTAGTTGAGGCTTCTGTGCTAGACTCAGAGACCTTACTTTCAGAGCCTTTACCATCTTCCGTATTGTCCTTCACAACCTCTTCTGTTTTGTTTTCTACACTTGAGATAGCTACAGCAGGTAGCTTATCATTATCATCCATCAACAATGATTCCTCATCAAGTAAATCTACATCGTAACCATCTTCATCAAAATTATCCAGTGAAGCTTCCAGCTCTTCCATTGATACTTCAACATCATAAAATGCGAATTTCGGCTTTGGCTTTGCTGTTACTCCTTTGGTATCCCCATCTACTTTATCTGCAGTACCATCTGAGGTCTCTCCAGCGAGACAGTTAACTGGGTCATTCTCCTCTAGTAGCTTGTCAATATCGTCATCTTCGATCCCTTCATCTTCGTCCTTATCTCCACTTGCAATCAACTCAGAGCCACTAGTTTCCATGGAATGATCTCCTATCACAGCCTCTTTTGTTACAGTGGAGGTTTCAGATTTTGCAGCTGTGGCTGTAATAGAATTAGATGCTATGGCATTGCTTTTGACATCATTAAGATCAGCTTTGACGCTTGTTGATGACTTGAACATCTTTGAAGAATTTTTCAATGACTGCAGGATCTTTGATGTCGTTGCAGATAATCTTGCAAAAACTGAATTACTCTTTTCAGAGCTATCTTCCTCTGTGGTGTCACTACTTGGTCCTGGTTTAGAGGTATCCTTGGTCGCAGAATCGTCTGGTTTTGCAGTATCTTCTTCAGGCTTTGCTGATGCTTTCCCAATACTTTGCAATATTTTGAGGGTGGTTGATGATGCAGCTACTGGCGAAGCTGGCTTGTCTTTAACCTCTGTGGCATCTCCACTAGTTGATGCCTCAGGTTTGCTCTCTAAAGATGGCTTTTCATCAGGCAGAGCCTTGTCTCCAACCTTGGCAGCCTCAGCATTTGGCTCATCATCAAATGTGACATCTTTTGTAAAGTCCTCTTCTTTCCGATATCCCACATTAACACTACCATTTCCTTTCATATCCAGCTTATTTCCTGTATTTTGTTGCGATTCTTTTGAGGCTGCGAGTATTGGCTTCAACTCATCTCCAGGGATTGGCGGCTTGACAGGCGGTTTGCCACCAGAAGTACTATTCACTGGAGATTTACTTGGGAGGACAGGCCTTTTATCTGCTGCTGATGGTGGTTTATTGATTGGTGGTCTCTGTTCCAACGGTGATCGTCCCTTCTCTGGCATGACAATAGCAGGTCGCTCTTCATACATATAGGGTGGTGGCCTTCCATCGAACAGAGGTGATGGAACTCTTCTGTCTAAAGGTGATGATGTCCTCCAGTCCAATGGAAGTGGTGGCGGTCGTCTTTCTGGGCCTGATAATCGCCTTCCGGGTGGTTCCATTCTTGGTCTTTTGTTAAAGTTATCCATATATTCTTCCTCACGACTTCGTTTCCTTCCATCTCTCAGCATTAGTTGTTGCTCATTTGGTGGGCCATATCGAAACCCTGGAACTGGAGGGGGTCCCATGATTTGGGGAGGGGGAGGGGAACGTCGGTCCATCAACATCCTTCTACCAGGAGGTGCAGGTGGGTACCTAGGGGACATTTCATCATCACTTTCAAAGTAACTGTAGTTACTGCCATAGCTTCGGTCAAGGCCCATGATGAAATCTTCATTATAAATGGGGCCATTGTTGAAAGATTCACTGTGCCAGCGGTCATCTTCAAATGAATCCCAAGTGTTGTCACGAAATTCAGGATGTGAGTAACTGTGTGGGAAAGGTGGTCTGTTCTCGAATTCTGCAAACTCATTGGATCGGTTAAAATCATCACTAACAGGCCGTGGAATTGATTTATTAAAATGCCTTGAGACAATTTCAAGTAAGATATTAGTCATCCGCCGATGGGCCCTTTCATTCCAGTGTACACCATCTCCAGCTCTGTGATGCACAAAATGTTTGAATGTCTCTGCAAAGTCAGCAAATGGGATGCCTTCTTTTGTCATGATCTGTCTTGCAGTGTCATTACATTTCAATACTTCATTAACCTTCACGTAATTCTTCTCAGGGTCTATGATAAACCCAGCCTTTGTTTTCATAGCAACTGGTGGTGTTGTCGTCCACGTAAAAAGGGTATTAGGATGTCGCGTTTTGATTTCTTTAACAAGTTTAGTTAAATTCTTCCCATAACCTTCATACCCTTTTGTGCCATATCGATGTATATCCCATAAACATGAATTCATGAATATGATATCTGGTTTCATGAGCTTTTTCAGAAGCATTTCAATGTATTCACCAAAACAAGCAGTGATGAAAAAGTAAAGAACTTTTGTTGTGTTGTCATAAAGATACTTGCGTACCTCTCTGTATTTTGTTGAATTGTTCATACCTTCTAAAACTCCACCTTCCATGAGTTCATCTCCGAGGAAACATTCTTCACCCTGTTAAGTTAAAAAATAGCGATAGAAAACTGCAAGAGGACATGTTGACAAGGACCGAGATACAGGGGGTCCAGGGGGGCCATGCCCCCTTCAAAAATTTTCAGTAGTTGCTGCAGTAAATCTTTGTTCCTTTATTAGTATTTGAGAATATCAGTTAGGTACTCCATTTTCTTATGAATATCTCGTCAATCTCTATCTTTCATTAGTCTAGAAAGCCCTTTGGCGGTATGTACAAACAATCAAACTTGTCCTACACCAGAGCCATGCGTACATCCAAAAATAAATTTACCTGTAAAGTCACTCTGTATTGAGGAACAAAATTAGTGTTGTTTTAAGCTAATTTGAGGAGCCTGGTATCAAAGTTTTTCAGGGGGGGGGCACCCCCAGACCTCCTTCAAGGTTTTAGCTCGCTTCGCTCGACGCCCTATTTTCCCATGGCCCCCTCAAGTAAAAAAGTGTATCTCGGTCCTTGCATGTTGACCTTGTTATGTTTGGGCGTATATAGCTCAGAATTTTCTGGATGCAAGCAAGTAGCTTCTTCAAACTGTGGTAAAATACACATATTTTTCATAAGCAACTTTGGGCCAGTACTGAAAGTTTCTTAAAATTATCAGACGTTCAGTATTCAGGATTTCTTCTGTGTTCTGGAAGGTTCCATAACAATCTTTGTGTTCACAACCTGTGCCCTCCTGAGCATTTCAAAGCAAGGTTTTATCGACTCTTTCCAATGTTTAGACATTACTCAAGTACATTTCAAGTAATATGATAAAGGAAATATGTGGAAATAACGTAAAACTATGTTGAGGGTTTTTATCAGCATAAACAATTTCTTAAGTGATATTCTCCCAGTACTGGAATATCTTAATCTTTTGGCGATCTGAGAAATGAGTATCTTGTAAGCAGTTTCCTATAAAAAAAGATGTGTACTGATAATTCTAGCTTCTGGTGCAGGTTTTCAATGAGCCTTCCATAAAATACTCATGATACATTACTGAATTTTCAAATTTTCAAAATTTTCGGATGAAATATCAGAGTTCTTTTGCATGGTGATGAGAATGACTTTAAATTGCTTCTAATGAAAAAATCATCAAAGCAAATTTCATGCATCACAACATTCTTGACAAATTGCTTCTACACTACATATATATAAGAAACATGAATTTAAGAAACACCAGACCTTGATTTTCAAAAGAATACCCCTTTTATGAGAAACTGGTGCAGGTCTGAAGAAAGGCTTGTTTCATATTCAAAAATTATATATATATATATATATATATTACATATTCATATACATATACATATACATATCATATATATCGTATATCGTACATATCGTATACATATATATACATACATACATATCGTTTCATATACATGTAATGGGAATTTGCAAAACATAACAAATTCAGCTTTACAGTTGAATCAAACTGTACCTATTCAAATGAAAACAAGACTTTTGCATGCAACTGACACAAAAAGCACCTTCCTGGAATAATTGTAGCTTTTCTTGGAAGTGAAAATAGTGTGTTTTGTGTGACAATCATAGAGCTTGTGTCTGAGTAGTTCATTCTGAGCTTTTTTAACGCCAGAGTAATGAAAATCTTTTTTGCTACAGTCAAAGTTTGAAAATGGAGATCTCTATCATTCCTCATATTATAACTTGATATACAGCAAAAACCCGCACATAAGAACCTAAGATTTTGGACTCAGCCTGTTTATGTTCTTATGCTATGAGGTACATCCACCAATCAGGGTGTAGGTTCTAAACATAGGGTCCTAAACAAATGCCAGAAAACAAAAGGATAGTGGAGGGTTTGGCTCTGAAACATGATGGCAATATGGTTTGCAATGCAAAGCTCTACTAAAAAAGCCATAGTCCTTTAGTCCTTGGGGATGAATTTTCTCATCTCCTGGACATCTACAGTCATCAGACAACCAGTTATTTTCAAAAAAGTTGGAAAGAATTTCTTTGCAACCACAGGAAATCTGTGAATCTTAATCATAGCCAAATTTATTTACATCCTTAAACTTGCCAATTTCACCTCAAGCTTTACCCAGTTTACTCCTGCGGCCCCTGCCTATCACAGTTCTGTATATATACATTTTTGAAGTCCATCCATGAAAAAAGTTGATTGACAAACAGGTTGAATATATTTCCCAATGAATGAAAGAAGAAAATTTTATACCCCTCACTAACAGCCTGGTTAAAATATCAGGCTAAAATGGTTCTTAATTATAGGGTACAAAATATGCAATTTCAGGTTGTAGGTTCTTAGAAGGTTCTTATGTGTGGGTTTTTACTGTACAAGATGTTCCAAAAACACTTTTACACCATTTCAATGGCTACTGTGGAGGATCCATGAATCTAACTTTGCCATTTCTCAAATTTTTGAATAGACACAATTTTGACTTAAGAGTTTGACACAGAGTTTGAAGAAATCTGACAAGTCGTTGCAGATTTATTAAGAAAGAAAGTCAAACTTAGTGGTTGTTTCACAACCAGAGGCTTTTATCTTGTACTTAGCCTTGCAACTTAAATTTTAGCTTTAGATTGATTTAAGCTTTGCAGTTCTGTCAGGAAACACATTTGGGAGTAATTACTGTTAACATAACTCAAGAATATTGGCCAGGCAGCCTGCTGAACACAATAATGTTAGTTTAAAACAACTTGATCACTTTTGAGAAGCAAAATCACTGATGGATGCATGTCATGGCCTGCAGCACTTGTGTTCTAAATCACCATTTTTAGCAACCCCAAATATGTTCCATTTTCTTGGTTCTCACAAAATCAGAATTCATGACTATCCAAGGACCGAGATACAGGGGGGTCCAGGGGGGCCATGGCCCCCTCAAAAATTTTCAGTAGTTACTTAAGTAAATCTTTATTTCTTTATTATTTTAGGATTTCAGAATTACCTATAATGTCAACCTATATCGAGGAACAAGAATTAGCGCTATCTTAAGCCAATCTAAAGATCGTGGCCTCAAATTTTTCCAGGGGAGTACCCCCAGACACAGTTTCAAGGTTTTGGCTCGCTTTACTCGTTATCCGGTTTGCCCATGGCTCCCTCAAGTAAAAAGTTGTATCTCGGTCCTTGTGACTATCTGTTCAACTTATGAACAGCAAGAAATCAGGCTAGGTATATACAGTTTTTCCAGTCAATTTCTTTGAAGTTTAACAAAATTGAGATTTACAAATGCTCTGGTTTAAGGCTGGCAATGATTTTGAATGTTTTGCTCCATAAATCAGCAACTATGGTCAAATTTGCACACTCGTTGTCAACCTTTAACTTGATTTCTCACCCATCAAGGATCTTGAAAATGGAAAAAATTGGATTTATGACTGCTCCGCAACAGCCAATCAAACAGTGCACATGATTTTTGGTAAACCCTGTATATCTAAAGAAATTTTGCAGCAATAAACTTTTGAAACTTTTACAGTTTTGTAGTAAATTTTGTGGAGCAAACTTTAACAAATTTCAGTCAAAAACATGCAAAGCATTAATGTTTCTTACAACAAAACTTTCTTCCCTTAAAGTAACCATTTTGCCCCTGCAGATGTTATGTTTATTGCAAAAACAGGGAATTAGCCATTATGCTGAAAGGCTGCGGCAGCAAAAATACAAATAAAGTATACCTTTTTGCGCAATTCTTTGTCTGTCAAGTACCGTTTGTCTTGAAACAATAGTACAAGGTCTTTGTACATAGATCTTTGAACTGCAGAAATGAAGAAAGAGATCTCAAATGGTTATACTGCATATCAGTCAGATAAATAAAAAGCTTTCAACTTTTTTATTTGAAAATAAACTAGCGTACAATATTGAATTTTGAGTATTACTTTTAGCTTTTAGCAAGAGCCCAAACTGCAGAGGACGGTAAGTACCACCTGAATTTTTTCCCTGAGATTTCAGTGCACACCAGAGAAAGGGTGTGGTACACTAAATTTTGGGTGCAGCTTTATTGTTTAAAGATCATTGTTCTACAACACTAACAACTGAAGCAGTTCAAACAAAAACTACGTCAGAAAGTTTGGAATTCCTGCTAAATTTTGTAGACTTACTACAGTTGTTGTATTTGTCACAGTTGGCAGGCTCATCTTGACCAGTGAGATCTGAGACTTATTGTAGAAAGTCTATGACTACCCGTTGCATGGAATCAAATTTTAGAGATTTTACGTCCAAATTATGTCTTCCAGAATACAGGACAGAAAAGCCTTTGAACTGGTATACTTTGCACATCAATCTTTATTTGCCAGGATTTCTTATCATAAACTCAAAGTTCATTTGCACACTTTAAGTGCACAGAACACTTAAATAAAAGTGCCCACATGCACACTTGATGTTTTGCTCTTATGCACACCTGAGGTCTTTCTGGAAACTGCTGTACTCTGGAGTCCAGGCAAATGCATTTTTCTACTTTGAAGGGAGCATACAAATGTTCATGTCCTTCAATCCTACCAAACATTTTTCTAGTACTTCATTTGAAGTCTTAATATTTTGGTTTTATTGGAGTTGTGTTTCCAAAACAAAGAGTTTCTTACAAATTATAAATGCAAGCTTGTTTTTGGCGCCATCCTAGAATCGCACAACCTGTGCCAAAACTGATCCTAACTGAACCCTACCAAAAACCCTACCAAAAACCCTACCAAAACCATATTGCGATTCTAACTAGTCCCCCGCCGTTCTTCTTCTCCCTTAACTGAAACATCAAATTTGTTGGGGAGATGAAGTGCTGACCCTATTGTTTTGACCGATTGTGATTCAGTTTTGTTGAGAGCGAATCAACGGTGGGGCTCACACTGTCATGCGCAACTTTGCTATTGTTTTCTTCTCCTGTTCTCGACCATCAAGCTAATTTGCATATTACGTCATTGACATAAATCGTTACCATGCATGCGATCTGGAGCCCTTTTTGGGGGATTCTTCAAGGTTCGCAACTTAGCCTATTCGTATCCTCAACAAAAATAATCTTTAAACTGCTGCTGCACATTGCACCAGCTTCAAATTCTTTTTCTGAAAACAAAACTATTGTTTGCTTTGAAATTTCACAAGTGAGAATTTCACAATTCACAAACAAACAACAAACTAGCACACACATCACACAATTAAGCATTCTGACTGACATTCCACATTCATTAACAACAGATTGGCGTTTCAACTGAAGAAGCAAGTTAATCTCTTCTCTTAGCAAAGAAGTTGCGCTTGGCTTTATATTTCATATCAGTATGAGTCCACCAAAAATAGTCCAAAAATAGGCCTAGGGTACTACGGCTTGTGCAAGATCTCCACAATTCAAAACACAACGGCAACGCTCGCAATTTCTAGTGCATACAAACACAGAAAACCATGCAGAATGCATGGAGCAAACTGATACATTTCTAAGAATACCTCAAAGGAAATACTCATACATCTTTGATTAATATTCAAGGCAAACTGGTACCAGAAATTGACGTTTAATGTTGTAGGAGACGGCTAATCTCCACGACCACGGCCTGTGGCAGTCGAAGGGAAGCATGGGCCTAAAGCGGGCAGGCAGCCAACAACAACATAAAAAAACATCTTCGTTTGCAAGTACCACATACCTGAATCACCAATGTAGATGACAGTTTTACCCTTGAGTAGTTCACGGACATCTTCGGGCAAGAAAATTGCCGACATGACGCTTGGAAACTTGTCAGAAATGCATTTGAAAATGAGGGACTTCGCCTGAACAGAAGAGACTTCACTCTTGAGCTTCAAATTGCTTTTCTTGCGCACCACATGTGAGAGTCTGGAACTGACCATTGCATTGAATTGGATTTTCCAAATGAGTAGGTGGGGGCAGGGAAGAAGGGGAAGAAGAAAGGGGCGTTCCTCCAAATGGGCAGGAATGATACATTAAGTCTGTTGATTTTGAAGCTTTTAAACATCTTTGTAAACGATGAAGTTATAACCTGGAAATTGCTTACGAAATATTTTGTAACTTGAAGAATTTAGTGATCTCGATTTCGACAACAAGTTTGTTTTTGTCAAGAAACCAAATTTCAGAGAAAACTTTTTGAATCTATACATTGACAAGATTTTTTTATACTTTCTCATTGATGTTTGGACCTGTTCATCATTTGACAAACAAAATAAATTATGCCCAAAGCAAATCAAATTACGCTTTCTACCGTTTTTGGCTGCACATACCTTGCATTTAAAAATCGTCCATCAAACACCGGGGATACACGCAAAAAATCAGAGGTTTTGAACAAGGGCCTGGCTATGGTTTGTGTCATGGAAATTTTCCAAAGCACCTGTGAAACGTTTGCTTCAAAAGACTCATGAACATAGCCTGAATATGATAAAAATATCGTAAGGATGGCAAGAGGGGGGGGGGGGAGACAGGGTAGCGGTACCATTGTACCAGAAGGGTGGTTCATGTTACAACATTTTGCAAAGGTGGTGCAACCTAGTTCCAAAAACAGGGGTACCGGTACGAAGCCTTCATGAGTTGGTACCAATAACAATGTCGCCAATTCTTTGGAATTTAGAACAAATGTTAGCTTTTAACAGTGCAGACAGTGACACAAATGCGACGGCGACGTGTTCAGGAGTGGTTTGGTCTTGCCCATTGGCCTTTCGAGGAACTGACATAAACCTTTTTTCAGAATTCCTCATATTGACGATAAACTGTACTATATCAATTATCAGTTATCGGCCTCTTCTCCAAAAAATTGATGGTACCAATACCTTCCATTTGGGTGGAAAACATTTCAAGGTATGATTCTTTTCAAAAGGAAAAAGTAAAGGTAAAAGTTCTTTTGCAAAAACAAATGCCTGTGATATCAGATCATGGCTAGGCCCTTTGCCGCAACCTCTGGCTTCAAATGCACTCTAGATTTGAGCTTCTTGAGCTCACATCTCCGGTGTTTGGAGGACGATTTTGAAATGCAAGGTATGTGCATTTAAGTTGAAGATAAACAAATGTAGCTATGGACTCAAAAAGGCCCCTTATTTTACCATGTTGTTTCCTTGTTAAAAGTCAAAAGGGGGTACTTTCTTGAGACACCCGGTATTTTGGTATGATCGGACCCACGGTGAATATCTGAGAAACGAATCAACGAATCAAATTCAAATTGTCGGTCTGCAATCCTTACTTTCCATCAAAATGCTGTCGAAGCTTAGGCTGGCTTGCTAAGTTCGAGATTTGGCAGAGGAGAAACACGAGAGAAAATTAGACAAAATTTAGTACACTGAATCTAACTTGATAATCAAACTCAGACCATAATTTCTCAGTTGTACACATAAATAGAGAACTTGTTATGTCGAGTGATCCAACAAACGCTGTACCAGAAAAAACATCGTACGTAAAAAAGAACTCTAAGCTGAAAGAAACAATTCACCAAAGACTTGATACAGTTACTTTGATGCTTTCAAATTCGGGAGATGTATTTTGATAAGATTGATTTTTTTTGGAGGGGGGCGGGAGGGAGGATATTTTGCTAACAGAAAGAACACAACTTCCTAATAAATTAACTTGTTGACGGTTTGATCACGCAATTCAGTCACTGTCAAGATCTTCTACAACACTAAGCACTTTTAAATTCAAAGCAACTGAAAGGAAACCAATTTTTAACAGGACATGCAACAGTCCTTAAGCTATTAAATATAAATTTCGACAGAAAAGAAAAGTGCAATATGCGTTGATTTGATAAATTGCTTAAGACAGGCTGTCACACGCTATCTAATAAAAAACTAAAAGACATATGCAACGTTTGAAACTTCGTCTGGCACGCCATTCAGGATCACTCGGTACATAAAGTAAATATTTCTAATATTATATTAATTCGCAGAAGTTACTTTGCCATTATTGCATGCAGTTTCATGAATTCATCGGGTCGCAGGATGACTTTGTATACTCCTGCCTTTGTGTTTGCGTGTCGAACAGGAAATGTGAGTTTCCCAACCAGAGTTGGAATGGTTCTTTCTTGCATTACCTAGAGATAACAAGTAGCATTAGACTTCTGAAAACACGATGGGTGAATATATAAAAGATTAAACGTTTGGTAGGCTCTGTAATAAAAATTTCATCACCGATATTCAAACCTAAAATGTTTATACATCAGCAAAGGGCTAACTTTGATGTGAACATTTTGCTAAATAAAATCATTGATCCTTCGGACCCAGAAGTTAGCAAAATACCGGCAAGGGGTTTGCATGGAGCGACAATTCAATCATCAGTTCTGTTCCGTTCTGGTCTATCATTCGCTTTGAATATAATTTAATGATATTGAAAACTGTCTTCTTTTATCCCAGATATGTCAAATTAGGTTCAGTAATTTACCCGGATTTAAGAGGTCATTCCTTCCCATCGAAATAGTAGATTTCAGCAGAAAGCCCCTTTTGAAAACCTGCAAAAACGAGCGAAAACAGCAAGCAAAATTTCCCTTTGTTCTCCTTCCTAGCAATGATGACTCTTGGATGCGTTCATGTATTTTGTCCTCATGGGAGAATGGAATCCCCCTGAATAAGTCATTCACACTAGAGGGAAGACTTTTCAACCCACCAAGAGAAAAGCACGTGCTAAAGGATGCTGAAAGTCATCGCTGTGAGGTAAACACATTAGGGGCTTTTGCTTGTAATTTTAGCACGTTTTTCAAGGTTTCTCAAAGGGATTCATTCTAGAAAATCGTTTACAGAATCTGAACGGAGTGACCGATTTTAGCCACAAAAATTTCTAAGAATAATTGAACATGTTAGCTATTCAATCAGGTATTGCAAAATATCATATCATATCATATTCTCAGGAAACAGTAGCCATTCAAACGCTGGGCGTTTTTTCTTTACTCACCCAGTAGAACACCTGACAGATAATTTAAGTTATATAGAGTAATATCGCCCCTATCAGACCACCATCGATTCCGTGTTGTGCAACGGCCTTGAATAAAATGTTCAAATCAAATGGGAGCTTGGGCCTAGCTAATCCAAAAAGCGCGCGAAAGTTGTTTGCTGATGTCATCTCTTTGATATTTCTTCATTTTCGCTGTTTTGTTTTGCTCAGAAGACTTGCAATTAAGTTTTGAAGTTGACCTACCTGCAACGAAGGTGTAAGTACAATTCACATTTCCTTCGATGTTTCCACACATCTTGTCTATTTTGTGTCGTTTCTCAATATCTCTTTCAGTTAACATAGGATAGTCTTCATGAATGTTTCCTCCGACTCTTCTCGTTTCGTATCCAAAGAAATTTCGAGAATCGCTCACAAATTGCGAGACCTAAGGCTCCTTTTGGAAGAGCACTGCAACTGACATTATGCCGCCCAGGTGCGTCCACCGCGTGAAACCCTTTAGTTTTGTAGACTATTGACATATCGTGTGGTTAGAGTTGACTGAGGTCAAGGCTTAGAGAGTTAAAAGTGGGAGTGAAATTAACAATATTTTGAAATCATTTTCAATCAAATTAGAATTGGTCATGTAACTTTCTGGCTTTCTGGGAAAGTAAAAAATACTTTGTTGAACTGTCAACGGCCTTGAAAAGATTTTAATGTGCTAAATTCATCGTTCTTCTACGGTGGTCTGATAAGGGCGATAACGGCCTCATTTATGCGTTTCAGACCTGTCCGTATTTGTGTGGTTCCAGCATGACAACAAGGAAACGGATGGAACAACTCTCACTTTGAGGGTTGTAGCAAGAGTTGAGAAGCCTATTCAAGGTGAATTCTCTTCCAGAATTTCTTTGACCTCTCCGAAAATCTTAGTTTTCTGAAAAGTGGTCTGATAAGGGCGATAGTTCTCTAGAACATACCTTTGAATACTCTGGAGAATAAAATTGCTTGCACGATGACGTAATTCCTGCTCCAGGGAGTTCCCTCGTTATTACGCTTTGGATCTTCTGCTGCAGCTAGATAAAGAGTACGCAGGATTAGTACATGAGTTCTTAACAGCGAAATATTTCACGTCATTGTATAGTATAATTCAAAGGGATGAAAGGATGCGGGGATAGCTCAGTGGTGGTGTGCTTAACAAACAATGTGAGGTTTGGTGGTGCTAGTCACCGCCCTGCAAACCTGCTAAGCTGAATGAGGAGTGCCGCCAACTTCTTAGACTTGCCCCAAGTCTATTTCGTTTCATGCAGACTTATTACAGATGACGAAACAGACTTGGGGCAAGTCTACCAACTTCTGGGGGTGAGTGGTTCAGCAGCTTACACAGTTTCTGTGAGTTAACGAAAATTAAGCTCGGTCGCGTAAAGCCAAACTCCGGATGGATGACATATTGGAGGCCTCACAAACCAATCCACTTCGTTTTCCTTGGGATGGGACGTTAAACTAGGGGCCCCATGCCTGGATGCAGCATGCTTAGTGGGCCTAAAGGCTGATTTCCGGTCAGTGGAATTTTCCGAGCAGGGGGGAATTCTTTTGTTCGCGAGAGAAAATATCGCTCTGAAATTGAATAGATAGCTACCATTGAGCAACCTTTTATAGTCTAAATTTCCGTCCGCCTGGAAAATTCCGCTGACTGGAAATTGGTCAAAAATTATATTTAAATAAATAGAAATTCTTCCAGCCCACATAGAATAATGTACTGAATATCAAAAGAATGAAAATTGTCTACAATTTAAAGTTAACGGAATCACGAAGTGTAGTCAGATCGAAAGGAAGGACAAGGATGCTGCTTCGAAAAGCTTAGCTTCCGACTGTCCTAAAACTGCCCCTCGAATGAAACAAAGGAACAAAGGAACTAAATGAGGATGCACCTAAACCTTTGTGGTGTTCGGCGGGTGGTCGAATATTTCACCCACCAGTTGATTCTTAGCTGGGAAATTATGACATAGTTTCTCTTAAATATTGTGCCTGTGAGTTGAGTTCTTCGTAGAAAAAAAAAAACAAACACAAACTATTACCTCATCTTTCTGCTTCTTCAGCTGTAACAATAAATCTTTCGTTTCGATCAGCTGACTGATTGGTGCAGCTTTACCAGTGGCAAGTTCGTTACCTGTTTCGAAGGAAATATGAACTAAATAGAAGAGCGATGTGAAATACGCAGTTCAGCTGACAGTTCAATATTTATTTAGGCCCGATCAGAAAAGCATGTGTTTTGTAGGTTGAATCCACCTTTTCAAGATAAGATGTGCGAAAACGGAAGTCTTTTGTTGTTTGATATTTTGCATTTTTGAGGCCAAAATCTTGTTCTGCATGCAAAGTTTAGTTTATGAACCAATTTTCACATTCATGTCTGTCTTCATTAGGAAATAACGGTGACTTAAAGAATTAGAAATCATAAGGGCTTTGACTGTGAAATCAAAAGTTTGGACAAAATTTGTCCAAACATCTAATTCCACGGTCAAAGCCCTTATAACTTTGAATTCTTAAAATCGCTGTAATTTCCAAACGAAGATAGATATGAAAGTAAAAATTCGCTTTCATACTAAACTTTGTACGCAGAACAAGATTTTAGCCTCAAAAATGCAACATCTCAAACAACAAAAGACTTACGTTTTCGCACCTCTTATCTTGAAAAGGTGGATTCGCTCGCATGTATCAGTGCTTATTTGCCACGAGGAATTGTTCATACCGTACAAGCAGCATACCTTCAAACTTTCCATGGCTTACGCCCCAAATTATCGATACCCATAACCAATGCTGCGTATTTTAAGTCGTTCTATTTGAGGAATAATTTTACGGTGGCTGAAGCTTCGTAAGAATATGACAAAAGAATGAAACAAGCACAGCTGGAGACATTGCAAGGAATACACTACCTCGTGTACCTCGTGCACTGGTAAGTGAACTGAACTGAAAGCCGCACTGTTATACGACAAACGATATGCCTCGCCAACAAAGCTCGAGAACGTGGCTGAGATAAAAAATCTATAGTTGAAATAGCTTATACAACAGTGAAGGCTACCTGGCTTTCTCTTCGTAATATCAACAACTTTAGGGCATGCACTCAGAGCTTGAAGGTTCTAAAATTCAAAAGAGGAGAGCGGTAAATCAAGCTAGTATGAAATATTACAAAGTCTTGAGAGTCTAACATCATTACCTTTTGATGTAAATATATCATAACAAGGTGATAACAGTAAAATCGAAAGCACAACGATTGCAGACGCTGATCATATCGGGTAAGGGAATACAAAAATTATCGTTTAAAAAGTTACTGCTCCATGGATATCCAGGCCATGAAACTGGCAAATATACCATTTAACAATGGACGTGTTCACGTGTTCAATTACTTTTACAAACTTTTCAGGCTGAAATCCGTCACTCCATTCAGATTCTACGAGGGATTTTCTCGAGAAAGTCACTTCGAGAAGCCATGAAAAATACCTGCTAAGAAGGCGAGCAAGTTTCCATAATGTTTTTACCTTACAGCAATGACTTGAAAACCGCTTTAGCATGTGCTATCCTCTTAGGAGGCTAAAACGAGCAGGGACGCCGAGAGGGGGGGCAGGAGGGGCAATTTGCCCCAGGGCTTTAGAGTCTAAGTGGCCTTATAATTGAAGATTTTTGACATTTTGACTGCAAGAAATGCTCTGAAGTGCATTTTAAGCCAATCTAAAGGGAGTGATCGAAAAACTTTTTTATCGGGGCCTCATTTTGCAGTTTTGTCCCTGGGCCTCGAAAAGCTCTCGGCGGCCGTGCAACAAAGTCTTCCCCCTTGTAAAGATAACTTATTCTGGGGGATTCCATTATCCCAAGAAGGAGAAAGAAGGAGGCTTCTACAGGAAATCTCCTAAATCAACGGGAAGGAGTGACCGACTGAAGCCGGGTAAATTCCTGAATCTAATCGAAAAAACTGACCATGAAACAAGACGGCCTTTAGTATTATTGCTGTGACAGCAGAAGTACTTCAAAGAGAGGTTGTTTTGACTCGCCCGGTAGGACTTTCAGTTCTGATTCTAATGCTCTTTAAGTTGATAGCAGAGATTGGTTTTTCAAGTTAGCAAAAGTCTATGGAGAAATTTGGGCCATTCCTGTCAACTACTTCATATGAGAGACACAAAAATCCATTTCAAAGAAAGTGGCTTTCATCAGAAAAATCTCCCAAACTTTGCTCTTTGCAAGTTTATTGGTGCAACAACCCTTTATGACTTCCTAAAAGGCCGATTTAAATCAGGTGAATCAATTCGCACGAAGCGAATTTTTTCGATGTGAATGAGCAGAAAATTCGCGCAGACTCCTATTTCAGAGAACTCTCTTTGAAATCGCAGCGAATTTTTCGCTTCGCAGAAAGTAGAATCAATTCCTACTTCTTAATGTAAATATGCCTTAAATGTTTAGAAGAATTGCGTGGCAAAAAAAGATTTGCAACTCACGTTTAGTAGGGTTGATGTTTCTTTCGACACTGAATTGAAACTAAGTGGAGATGGCTTTGGCTCAGCCTCGTCACTCTTCGGACTTTCGCCATTAGAAGGTGGGACAAAAATTTTTGGTAACGAGGCTAGTTCATCCTAAAAGAAATAACAACGGTGAAAACATGTATATATCAATAATTTGCTTTAACAACAGGGATCTTGATACACAAAGTATCCCTTGCGGGGTGAGTGGCCGAGTGGCTTAAACAGTCTTCGTCAGGTGACTGAAGTTAAGCTCGGTCGAGTGAAGTCAAACTCCGGATGGGTGACCTCGGAGGCCTGACCTTACAACTCACCTCGTCGTCCTTCGGAAGGGACGTTAAACTAGGGGTCCCATGCCTGGATGGGGCATGCATAGTGGACCTAAATTAGCTTACAGTAGCTAGAAATCCTGACAAGCCCATTCAAAACAAATTGAAGAAAAACAAAACAAGGTGAGAATAACAAAACTGCACCTTTTAAAAATCATTAAAATTTGAGGAAATAGCAAATTCCCGCATAAAGAATTCATCTGTTTTGAATGCCAGGCTAGAAAAGGTTGTTATCTTCAAGGTACTAAGACCAATTTCACATATATATAAAGGTCCTTATTTGAGGAGTGCAATGTGGAGGTCTTTTCGGATTCTTCATGAAAGATGTTCAGCCCTTTTAATTGTTTTGGCAAAGTTATTATAGTCAGACCTAATCACTAATTCGCAGCTTACCAACAGCAGGGGAAGAGATTCAAACTTTAACAGTTACAAGAAAAATAAACTTAATAATAACAATCAAAAATCCACTTTGTTACCACTGCAATGAAAACATGTTTCATCGCATTGAAACATGTCCATACCTAGAATGTGCATATTTAGGAAAAAAAGCCTCTAAGTTCTTATTTCCGTAGGTTCTTATATGCGATGATTTACTGTATCACGGATCATAAAAACTTCGTCAAAGACCAAATCAGTCTTAAACACATTCCAAATTCTTGACGTAGCTTTGAATTTGTGGAAACGTAGAAATTTGTGTTTATAGAAACTACCGGATTTTAAGCATACTCCGAAATCACAAGCAAAAAATGATTAGGGACTTTAAGCAACCAGGACGGCAAAGCTAGCCAGAGAGTCGTCTTGTATGATACAACCGAGTATAGTTTCCCACAAGTTATCTTCACATGTTCTTAAACAAGCCAAGACAAAATCTCCTTCTTCATCTAAATACTTTGAAACCTCTTTTTCCTTGCTAATTAACATTTAAAATAAGTGATTTCCAAATGGTGCAATTGAAAAGGACAACTTCAAAGACTCTCTAGGGAAGCCAATTCGCAGGGAAAACAAGGCGTCTTTTCAAGCCGAAGTTCGGAAACAGCGGGCACATTTGCGTTGCCCTTGCAGTCGCCGTCCTAGTTGCTAAAGGTCCCTATTATCAAATTAAACTGGTTGCTTGCGTCATCGATGAATCTCTTCTGTCGTGAAGTATTCGAATATCGAACTATTAAAATGAAAGAGAAACTAGTAGCTTAAATACTGACCTTTAGTTTCTTTCCTTTCAAACGAATGTTCTCTGCCCGAACTTGAGATAAGGCAGCTCTCAGGGACTCAACCTGCAAAGGACAGTAACAATCTACATCAAGGTCCTGTCTAACGTGAATAAACTGATATTTTTCTACGAAATCTCATGACTAAGAAATACTGTCTTTCCAATATAAATGATGCTATGATGTCAGAACAATCCTGGAGAATGAAAACTTTGGAAGCCTCCAGCTTCGGAATCTCGAGAACCTGGGATAACTTCTGCAATTCGGAAGAAGCTTCGTCTGAAAATGTTTCTAAAGGGCCTGAGCAAATGGCAGTAGATAGTCAGCTTCAACTACCTTCACATAAATACAAGTTTGCTGTCTTCAACGCATCTAAATTGTTTTTAGGTACCCCTGCTTTCCACTGGGCAGCGATCTGTTGCTTAACACCAGCACTCTCCCCTCACAGGATGCCCAACGTACTGTGGTGAGGTGGTCTTCGAATGCTTTAACCCATGAATTAGATCTGTATGATACCCTAGAATCTCATCTTGAAAGTACTTACATATCCAATCCCTTACTTATTCGTCTGCTCTAGGGCTTTCAAATACAGCGCTGTGATGAAGGCTGCCATCCATGTGTGATAATTGTAATAATTCAAATCCCGTCCGTTTTGATTTGATTGTTTAAAGAATAACGACTGTACAAGGAATTACAACCTAAAACCATGTTTCTAAAATTGGAGGGCAACAAGTAAACGAATAGTAGTGATGGAAGATACATAGGTCATGTCAAAACCAGAATTATTAATTAACGTAGCTGAAACGACATGTTCACCTGAGCCAGGATGACTGGAGAATCTTTGATAATGACTTGCACTGGTCCAGCTCCCTTCATAGAACCCTTACCCGGAGAACCTGGGAAAAATTTTTTCGCATTTACGTATAAGACAGGAGTAGATTTAGTTTCAAAATTGACACTTGAATAGAATCTTAAATAACCTAATAATGACTGTTTATCAGGAAAATGCACAAACTTTTTCGTCGTAAAAATTACCATCAGATTCACGACCTTTTGTTATCTCTTTACGCCTGCCAACACGACCTCAACAAAACCATATACAGTAATCTAAATAGCCCTTTGGACACAGTATAATTATGCTAAATCACATTCTGTTCAAAGTACGATCTAGATTTGATTTGTGATTTTTGATTTGTGATTTTTGATTTGTGATTTCTATTGGAATTTATCAACAGCGCAGCTACATAAAAATGCTCGTCAATCTCCTTACCTACTAAACCAGCAATCCCAGGAGAACCCTGAGCTTGACGTGCAATGTCAGTCAATATTGATTTCTTAGAATACGCATCTAGCCTCTTCTTCAGATCTTGATTCTCTTTTTCGAGGCTGACAATATCTGCTTGCAAGCCATCTAGCGTTTCTTCGTACTCTCTGTAGAGGAGATACGTAAAGGTAACAACCGAATGCCTAGATACCAAATCAGTCAAATGTGGGTGAAATGCATCAAACTCTTTGTGAGTTTCGGACATTTGATAGGGGGGGATCTCCCTAAAAGCTGACTTCCAGTCAGTGAAAAGTTCCGAGCGAGCGGAACTTCTATTGTTCTCGAGAGAAAATGTCGCTCTGGAGTTGAATAGAAAGGTCCAGTTGAGCAAACCTTTCTATTGTCCGATATTCCACCGTTCGCACAGAAAAATATCTTTAAATTTCCGATGGTGTTGGAAGAAGAAGCTCAGCAGAAGCTAGAAATTTCCTCTGAAGAAACTACGAGGAAAGGGAAGTTTCCGTTTCATGCATCAGAATCCTAGGAAATTGTGCCTTTCCTCTAAGTTTCCACAGAGAAAATTGTAATGAAATTTTGATATTTTTTGCTGTGTCGGAAAATTCAACTGACTGGAAATTAGCCTTTGCTTGAAATCAGGGTCTTGTAAAGAAAATTTTCCATGCCTATTCACCAGAGAGTACGGCCTGCTTTCCCCTTCTGTGTATACGGTGATATCTTACAGATTTTGCATAAGCTAGCCAACTGGAAGGTTGGTTAATTTAAGTAAAACATTATATACCTGAAAACTGGCGTCGCTACAATCAGAGACTGAAGTGAACTTACTTTGTTTTCTGAGCATGGCTTTCAGTTGCAGCTTCAAACTTCCTGTTAGAGGCTTCAACTCTTACGTCGGCCTAGAAACAAAAAACTTCTTGATAAAACGTTCTAACACTTCTTCAGATAACTATCGCCTCTAAATTGAACGTTCGTGAAAAGTTTCTGTTTGGATACCGAGGTACCGAGGATATCCAGGTATCCTCAAGTGTTATTCTTAAAAGAAGATTAAGAGGGAGCTTGACTGGCCAACAATCAAGCAGCATATTTTCAAAAAAACAGCATCACTTATGGACAAGTTCTTCAATTCGCTGGCTCCTGATTAATTGTCATCGATATTCACTAGATGCTGTGACAGCAGTGAACGAAATCTATCCTTGCGAATACTTTTAGAGTTGCTTTTATCAGTTCAGAAACTTTCGCTATTGATAATATAAATAAAGTCTTGGTGTCGATATTGTTGGAGATACGAATCATCAGTGTTCAAAGCAACGGTTATCCCCCAAAAAGGAAACTTGTGATCATGCGCAGAAAGCATGTTTGGCCTGTAGAAAGCATGTGGGCGGAAAATCCAACCACAATCCAAACAAGGATTAGCAAAGACAAAGAGATTCTCGCGCATGGTAATAGGTTCCTTGGCTGTTGATCTGCCATGAAATTACCAGCAAAAAATTAGACTACGACAAAAGGGGCAGTCCTCGGTATCCTCAACAAGATAGAGGTAATTACAAGAGTGAAAAATTAACGTACTTTGCAGTTCCCTCACCAATTACTGGCTGAGCAAAAATCTTGCGTGGGATTGAAGTACAGGCGGTAAGGGAGCATTGGAGCAAATTTTCTTCAGTCATACGGAGCTCCGTTGTCAGCTCCATTCCCAGTAAATTTTTTCGTCGAATCTAAACTGTGAATCCTTTACTTCAATTTCCTCGAGGAATGCAATGACACAATAAAAAAAGTTACATTTAAATATATAACAAATAATTACATCAGATGCTGCATTGTCAGCTCGTTTCTCCAGCAGACCAATTCTGATGTTGGCTGCACTAAGCTCCTCAGACTGTAAGAAGGTAAAACGAGATTAGATAATGTAGAAGGGGCATTAAAAAGAACTTTACATGTTTGAGAATTTGTTATGCAGGAACTACTTGATACACAGAAATGAACAAAAGTTCGGGGCATAAACAAAAAGCTGAAGTATTTCTTAAGATTTTGTTTCTATTTTCTCAGGACTGGAAATAAAGGTAAAATTCAATTTACAAAAAAAATCGTTACTTCGATATGCGCGATAAGAGACATAAATCCCTCCATCAAAATGATAAAGAACCTGCTCCAGCTTCATCAAATATATCTCATCCCCCTCAAGAGATGAAAATTTAATCTTTATAAAAGTAGTAACATACATGATCTATTTCATAAAGATCGCTTTCTAACCACTGCAGTAAAATCGAACAAATTTACATATTGCTCTAGTGAAGAGATTCCGTATAATCTAATTCGAGCAATTTGGGCCCTTTTTTCATGTATTTCGAAGTAAAGGAAATCTTATAAATTTGATCTTTGGTCAAAAAAATACTTGCTGGAAATCCATTTACATCTCAACGATACCAAAATATGCGAAAATTCTATTTGTGTCAGAAAAAAGTTTGACGTTTGATCTTTAAGAAGGAACAGTCATTTGAGGCAGGCTTACAGAACAACAGCTGAGCAAGAGAGTTTCCTGAAGAATTCCGCCATTCAGCAAAACAGCCCAAAACCCTGGGCGGCTAGAAAGATCTGAACAAACCTTGATCTTCATGGCTTTCCTTAACTCCATGATATCTTGCTCCTTTGATTCGATCTTCTCTTCCAATTTCGTAGTTATTGACAGCTCTTCTTTGAAGGCCTTCGCTCTTATCAAGTATGGTTGATCAGGCTTGAAATGAAAAAGCAAAAGAATTTAAACTCTCGAGGAACGAGCAATTTATTATGGTGGAGATTCAAAAGATCAGATCTTTTTCCTGCAAGAATAGGGCATTAAATAGATGGATTCTTTGATAGAATAGCTAAGGCCCGGGTTAAACGTCGCATTTCTCATGTGCCGAGCCTAATATAATTAAGTTTCACTTCACAAAAACAATAACAATAATTAGTTACGATGATGTGCATATTCACACCATATCAATGTGCGGTATATTTCAGCCCATATGAATACTTACAATTTTGGAAGGGGGTTCAGCATCGTATTCACCTTCTTGTAGCTTTATCGCAATTCCAGATAAACACATCAGAATTTTCCTGAAGCTCGCACTGTTAGATAAACAAACAAAGTCTTCAAAATGCTTAGAGCCGTCTTAACGAAGTACTTGTAACGCATAATTCACTTGGCAATGGTAAAACTTTTTCTATGGATACTCTGTATATAAAAAAAGCGTATTTATATGAAAAGGAAAAGGGCGAAAAAGTGAAACGAAAATCTAATACAATACAGTAATACCCCGCAAACAAGAACATAGCAAAATAAGAACCTGCAAACTGATTTTGTGAAAAAAGACACCCAAAGATAAGAACCAAAAACAGACTGATTTACTCCAATGTTCTTATGAGATAGCACACTTAATTAAGAAATTTCATCATATCAGTGTAAAGAAACTCCCTGCTGTTGATAACTGGACACCTCTAAAAGTTTTCACGGATATACAAATTGTTTTATCAAGCTGTATGTTACACAGTAAATTGCTTTGTTAACAAAAAAATACCATACCCTTTAATACTTCAATACACCCTCAAGTTTATCAAACACATACTGTATAGCTATGTATTCATCATAGTAATAAGTGCCCTTTTGATAAGAATTACACCTTGAAAATGTCATAAGTACCTCATTTATAAAAACCTAGTCAGCATGTTTCTTAGACTGCGTTCACACGATGCCGGCACATTTTGAAAACGGTGAAAAATGTGACGGATAGGCCTCCCGTTCACACGAAAACGGCACATTTTTTGCCGGCAGATTTCGAAAACGATAGATTTTGAAAACGGAACCCTCACCGGTATGAATTTGAAACAGCATCGTGTGAACACTCGACAATGATGTAAACAGCACATTTTTCGACGACTTTTGATTGAGACTGGCCGATTCTTAGGGTGTAGGTGCTTTTCCTTAGCATCAAAGTCCTGCAACGGGTTTTTACTGTCAAATTTTCAACCGTTTTCGAGTTGTGCCGGTATCGTGTGAACGCTAGCTCAAATTTTGCAGCCGTCACATTTTTCACCGTTTTCAAAATGTGCCGGCATCGTGTGAACGCAGTCTTAGAAAACTATGTTCTTGTCTGCGGGGTTTTACGGTTTTAATGATAGCTTTCTGTCCAAAAGAATTCGCAACATAAATCGTTGATTTGCTCTGGTACTTCGATAAACTTGGATCGACGATTTGAAAGATTGGACAGGATTAAAAAACTTTGGTGCATTGAAACGAACAGCTGAAGACGGAGTGAAATGGAAGTTCATCGTTCCAACCTTCGTGTCGACGATGGTACCAAATGATGATGATTTTGATAGACGTAGCCACTTTCCTTAATGATCAAGCATTTTCGTTTCAGTAATGTCTCAAACGGGAAAAGACTTTACTCCACATTACAAAGCAAAAGATCTGAAAATATTTCTGAATCTTAGGAACATTCACACAAGAACGCAATCGTTTCATTAACACCATTTCGTTCCGAGAAGAAGAATGCTTATTGGCTGCATTCAAACGGGGACGCTTCGAATAACACCGTTTCGTTCCAAACAAGTTGAAAGATAAGAACGTGATGCAAAAAGCGGAACGGTATGTAATCGTTCCGTTTTGTTCCCGTGTGCGCAAGCAATAAAGTGCAGAACTGGTGCAAAAATCGGAACGATGAAGGACTTTTGCCCAAAGAGCATGCGTGGGTGTTGTTGTTGCTTGCAAGATACGGAATGAAACGATTGCATCCCATTGTGAACCGAAACAAAAAGTGATACGGAATCATCCCAATCCCGTGCGCACAACCAAATTTTGCATTCAAAACACTGGAATGAAGATAGAATGGAACGAATGCGATCCCGTGTGAACGGGGCCTTAATCTACCAATACGCGCATAAATAATGCAAGGTCAAAGCAACGCGAATTGTGTGGGCAAATATTCTTCCTGTTTATATGCCACTCCTTTAACTATGTCCATTCTCTTCAACACCTTGGCGCAGGCCACACAAGAATTCAATACACCTAATCAATCAAGGGCTTCGTTTTGGGAATTTTTGAGAATTTCTTTAAACAAATTTTCTGATCACAGATTTTGATTCCGCATCCCCAGTTTAGTGTGATGGCAAATTTTCATATTCCTAGCTTTTGTGATTTCAATTTTACGGCAAAAATAATGAATTTGAGAATTCATAAGGGATATGACCGTGAAAATCGTTCGGGGTGTAGCTTTACACCTTAGTACAGTGACTATTTACGGTCAAATTCCTTATAAATTTTAAAATTTGTTATCCTCATAAATCAAAATCGGTAACACTAAAATTATTAAAATTTGCAATTAGACTATAATTTCGGTGCTGAATGTAAATCTGGGATCGGGATTTAATGAGGCGACAGCTAAAGAAATGTCGAAAAATTGCAGACGAGACCGTTTGGTAGAAAAGGTGTATTTTCCATTGCAGAAAATATTGAAACAAACCTGATACATTCTTCTGGATCATAATCATCCAAACCATAAACAAGAGCGACACAGTCCCATGCAGATTCTTCTAACTGCCCACTGAGCAGGACTTCTCCCTCTGCAAGCAAGAACAATCAAGTATTAATCACGTCTAAGTTGCAAAAATAAACGCTGTATGAACTGGCATGATGAGTTTTCATTTTTTTTTCGTTTTAATCATTATTTAAACACACGAGATTCTTTCAGCAAATTAATATCCTATTAACAATATTTCTATAAAATAATATGCGAAAAGAAAAAAAAATTGGAATATTGCTGCTCTACCAAGGGGTCATGTTTGGGTCCTGTGAAAGGTTCAAAAAATAATCTCTAAGACCTGTTTTAAAACGAGCGATTGAGTCTCTTTCTCGAATGTTGTCAGGGATATCGTTCCAGTTTTTGACACCAGAGAAGTAGAAACTTCGCTTTGCATATTCTAACCTAACTTTAGGAATTTGCAGATCTCCATGTTTTCTGGTTCTATACTCTGAAATCATGGATCTTTCAGAGGACAGAGGTCATGCAAGACTTTATATGTCGTGACTCCTTGGTCAAAGGAGATCAATGACTTTACAGAGAGCCATTTGCAAGTCCATCCGTCCTTATACTTGGCATTCGCTATTAGTTGCTAATTACTATTTCATCGTGTAAAAAGACGACGGGTGCATATGCAAAGATTCCCCATGATCTGAATTGAAAACAGTCCCTACTTGTAAAGTTGAGTGACGATTTTCTTAAAGATAGAGTGGAACTGAAAAGTGCTCTTGCTTCATCTAGTGATGTAAAGGTATGTTGGTTCATGGTTAGTGACGAGAAATTCCTAGATGAACCTTCAAATTCTTATGTATGGCCTTGAAATCTTTGAAGGACATCAGGAGAAAGCCCCAAATAGACCTAGAAATCATCACAGAGCCAGTCATCAGAAGCGTTTTCATCACAAAAAACGGATAGAAACAAAAACGGAGCAGTGTGAACGTAGCCTTAGTTGTAGTTACCGTAAAGTCATATGACTTTGGTATCTTTGACTATTATCTTGACGGATTCCTATACACAAAGTCGTGTGCAAACCATTAAAAACATTTGCACAAATTATTAATAAAACAATAACGTAAATAACTGCTTAGGCATCAGCATGGGAATCAAACTGCTTAGGTTAATGTACTTAAACTCAAAAATGATTATTTCTTACCTGTGAGGGAGTTCGCTTTCAAAGATGATACATTAGCAAGATCTTGAACCATTTTAACCAACAAAGCGCCTTCATTCATGGTCTCTTCGATTTTTGTCTTTACCTGCAAAAAGGTAAATTGTGGTAAATGTAAAAATAAGATTCAACAACTCCGTTCTGCTTTAAAGTTTGTTAAGAACAAGCCAGATCATTGGCATGGAAAGATTTCAAAGCATTATATACAGAAAAAAAGCGTAAATCTGTGTGAAAATTTTCCTTGCCTGCATTCAGCATGAAGGAATTATCAATGGGCACCTGAATTTAATGATAGGGCTTTTTCATTTGCTAACGTTGAATAATTAAGGAGTATACTGCAACAGTTCTTCCCTTTCAGAACCCCGGGGGTAACTTTAATAGGCGGGTGACGGGAGTGTGCCATTTGATGTCTAAAATCACACCCTAAAATTTATAAATTTACACTAAAACGATATCCCAAAATTTACGGGCCATTGAAAATTTATAACTTATTGTGACAAATATCCAAAATTCTAACCAAGTAAGTGAGATTTGATCAAAATCAATACCGTAAAGAGTAATTTTTCTAAAATGATACCCCAAAATTTATGACTACTTGTCATTTTACCAGAAATCATACCCCAAAACTTATTTTCTGCTCGAAAAAAGGCACCCGAAAAAATGGCACATCCCGTACCAGCATATACGGTAGTTACACCTCCGGGTTCAGAACTTATTTTGCTGACAACCAGAATTCGTTGTGACCGATGCGGGGGCGGCTGTGACCGGTGTCATCAAAGTACCACTCTCATCTTCCATAAGATTATCTATTCTTCGATGCGATTGTAAAGAAATTCAGCTGCTGAAGGTTTCTAACAGCAATGTTATTCACTACGTTCTTATTTCAACTCAAATTATTCGCATAGTTTTACAGGCTTCAGATCATTGTTTTGAACTGAAATGCTGTAAGACACAACAAAGAACATTATTTATCAGATTAATCTTGTTCAGAAATGCTGAGAAAAGGTGCCAATTAAGCTCTGATGCCCAGGCTGTTCCAGAGTTTGGCCCAGTGCAATGACTGCTCTGTTTTGTCATTAATTTTACTTCATAAATGCACTTTGAAAAAGAAGAATCTGATCCCTATAGTTGGAATAGTTTGCAAATAATCGGGAAAACCAGCGAGAGCCAAACTCAAGGATTTAGCAGTCAGAGTCGCCATCTTCTGTGTCGTTTCGTATCGTTTCGTTTCTTATAAGGTTACCAATAACTGGCCAGGTAACTGATGTTTGTTACCTCTTCATCATATTTGACTACACTCTTTTCATCTTGAGGCATTCTTCTCTTTATCTAGGAAATAACACACAATGAACTCATTTTTCCTCAACACCATCTCTGGCAAGACTGATATTGGTTGTTCCTGATGAATAACCAATTATGAAAATAAAACAGAAAAGTGACTGGAGTATTTCATTTTTTACGTACTGAAGAAGTGAAATATTGCAGAACTCACTTTTTTACACAGTTGTTTCACTTCCATATTCTTCAATTCAATCGATCCAATGAACCTTATGAATTTGCTTCCTTCATCACATGACTGCAAAAAAATCATTCGTAAAGATCGATGAAATTCAACACTCAAACAGACTTGCTCACTATACTGGATAGAACATGCCATTTTATCCTATCAACTACTACTCTAAGGCAATGCAACCTATACACCTGCCTTCGCAGCATCACAAAAATTCACAAACAACCAAGCTTCTTTGTGTCATACGCACGGAAACCTTTTAAAAGGACGGCAGACAATTTTTAGGACTAAAACCTGCACGAGGATTGGCGGAAGCGAAAAATACTTGATGCCAACTATCTCCAGACAAATGCAACAGCTTTTACAACCATGGTAGCAACATTGGAAGAAAGGTTGTTAAAATAGAAACTGACCTTGGCTAACCCTCGTAGTCTTTGGACATCAATTGAAAGACATTCGGCTCCACTGCTTGTTATTCGGATGGCATCATTGAGAAATTCAGTCTTTGAAAGTTGATGTGAGCCAAGATGAAGGGAATACAGTGTCTAGATTGACAACAAATTTGAAATTTAAAAGCTAAATCAAATCATCACAAGTATATCAGATGACATCAAAGCAATCACTTCTGAATCTAAACCTCTGACATAAGTAAAATCTACAAGTGGTCCTTTCTGCGACAGAATCAAAAACCCTCAAACAACATTGGATCGATCTTCTAAATGAACATGACTTTCAAACAGAGTTACATCCTGTATCCTTTCAGCGTACCTATCAACTTGAAAAAACAATTCTCCTAAGAGGTATTGATCACCTGCCATTCCCGAGGGCGGAGGGGCGTACTCCCATACGGGATGTGCCGCTCAACAGGGCGTCCTTTTACGGTAAAATTATGCGACAGGGTGTCCTTTTCTGATAAGAATCGTGCGACATGGTACTACAATTGATAAAAAATTATGCGACAGTGTACCATGTGAAAGGACATTTTCTGGAGGTTTCTTGAAACAATGGATAATGTATGCTTTTGGCAAAATTTTCATGCGACAGGGTACAAGGTGTGGAGAGATTTGCCGCATACCCCCGTCACTTCCCTAGTCAAGTACCCGCCTGGGCTGTCATTCATGTTCTTGATTGAAACAATTGCTATAATTCATCCATATACCCAGTTCAACAGGAAAAGAATACCCGGGCAATTCATCAGATTAAGAATAATACCATGGAATTACTGACCTTGAAATGTTTGATTGCTTTTTCAAGGGGCTCCAAAGAGACAGTATCATCCAGCTATAAGACAATGAGAAATAAAAAGTGAGCAAGTGTTCGATGAAATGTGAAAAAAGGGACAAAATAATTCACAATTTACTTTGGTTTACTTGAGTGCTGTGTCAAACACGAATTCTTCTCCGTGTCGTTGCAAAATGGTCTACCAAATTATTGAAATGTATATGAAATGTACATGTACATGAAATGTAATGAAATGTACCCAATACCTGAATTATTATGTTGTATAATGTGTACATGTAGAAGGTACTAAAAGTATTATTTAACATGATCCTGTACTGTGAATACTTTACAAAAAAGTAGCTTCTCTATCAACTTGGCATATTACTGTCTGCTTTACTAACAGCTGTATGCGTGCACCGTATGCAGAGTTAAATTCATTATAACACTGTTGCTGGGCCCTACAGCACTTACACTACAATGTCATAAGTTACTATCAATCAATTGATTTCACGATGGTCAGAAAATGATATTAAATAGGGAAAGACAATTCAGTTGCACTGACCTGGTCCTTGGTAAGCAGCTGAATATAGTGATCAACATATTTCTCATCAGCAGCTAGCTCTGGATATTGTGAAGCCATTCTTGTGAACACGGATACATCACAAGACTGCGCAGCCCTTCAAAAGGAACAAAGATGTGAAAATATAAATGTACAGCTGTGTACAATCATTTTACTTTATGAGGATATTTTTACAAGAACACTGAGGCCAAAATTTGGCATAAAGATAATAGGGGTCCATTGTTCTAAAAAAGGAAAAACTAAAAAAAACTAGGGCTAAGCCAAATTTTCCATGCTCTTATAATACAAGCATGTATTGCAAAGTTGGACATTAGTGTTAACAAGAATAAATTCTGGATATATCATCACCATCACCACCAACAGATTTTAAGTTATTGTGTCATACCTCTCGTATTCACCAATGATCTTCTGAAATGTCAGCAAAGACATGATGAGTTGTGATGCATGACTTATAAGATCACCTTGTGATCCAACCAATGGCTGACCATTGTCAACAACCTCTCCAATATCGTTCTGTAATAAAATGATAACAGTGATGATTAATCAAATAAATTCATTTGCAATCAACACAGACGAAATTCTAATAAAAAATCACAAGGACATCAAGCTAATTAAAACCAACTCTTAAGTTAACAAGTAAGAAATCTTCCAACACATTTTGCAAGTGTGGTCTACTCTTTACCTTATCAGGTAGTGTCTTCCGTGAATAGCTACCATTAAAAATTTGGAATCATTTCCAAATGCAGTGGTTGACGTATCTTATCACACTAGGTTTTGTGTTATGTGACTATCACTGACGGTTTTTCTCAAACATAAATCTTAGTACAATCTCTTTACAGTAGTAAGAAGAGCTTCGTTGACTGAGATCGTTTTAAAGTTAGTTATACGCCCGCCTTTGGTGCGTGTCTTATAAATAAACATCACTCTTAACTCACTTATTGGGGAAAATTCTGCATATATCGTTAGAACTCTCTCAAAATTTACTTGATCTTGAAATGGCTGGAGAGCCACTTTGAAGTAGCCACTTACTTTGCCTTTCCAGTGCCATAAATTGCATTGCATTTGCATTGCATTTTAAAATTGCATTATTGACGTATAAACGCCTGAACGGATTTGCACCGAAATATCTCGTCGATCTCTTGGAAGTTCAGGAAAGCTGCAGAGCACTGAGATCAAATAAGCAAAATAGACTGAAGCTACCAATGACCAGAACTAAAACACTTGGTACCAGAGCTTTTACATATGCTGCTCCTGCAGTATGGAACTCTTTACCGGACGACATAAAAAACACAAAATGCATAAAAGCCTTCAAGATTCTCCTGAAAACACACTATTTTGAAATAGCGTATAATTAATTTTGGACAAGGGTTGAGTATATATGTAGAAATAAACATCCGTCATCGAAAATTGTAAATTTTAACATGCTTTTTATCTTATTTTTTTCATACTTGTTCTTAATTCAGATTTTTAAATTGTAAATAGGACTTAAACTATAAAGCGCAACCGAGTATCATTTTGTATTGTGGCGCTATATAAATTTTGCATTATTATTATTATTATTATAAATCAGCAACCACTTGTCAGATTGACTCAAACAAGTTCTCAAACTCTAAGTTGAAGCCTGACCTATGCAACTGTGTAAAAACCCAGATGATTGAGTTTACAGCTCCTCCACAGCACCCACACAAACGGGGCACAATTTTTTTGGACACCCTGTAGAAAACCATTGAAAATTGCTTTGAAGACCTCTTCTATGTGCTACTGTGACAAAAAAACAATGTACCTTTTCACGCAGCTGGGCAGCAAGTAATTCCGTCTTAAACTTTAGTCTTGATAACAACAACAGCAACAAAACTCCATCATAGTCACCTAAAAGAATATTACAGGATACTTATTCAATATCAGTTTGTATACATGTTCAATTTGTATCAAAGCTATCATTCAAAAATTTTCAAATTTCTCATCACGGAAATATTGGCAAAAAGTTAATGAAAAAAAACTGCCATCTAATTTCAAGAATTGGTTCCGGATAAATCGTATCCACAATCTATCAAGGATATGGCTCATTTCAGTTCCCACGCATTTTGATTTCCAAGCATGGTAACAGTACGTTTTAATTACCTCAATCTGATATTCTGGAACTGATCGTGATCAGCTCCCAAACATGTCACAGAAATTGAAGCGCCTTATTATTTCATCAAGTTTCGTCCAAAGGTAAGAGCCAGTGATGTTTGATTAATTTCTGATTTGCGAGGGAATGACTGTGTATGCATGATATCTCGATGCTTTTATATCATCGTAAAGATGAAACATACCGCGAGGTGAGTGGCCGAGTGGCTTAAACAGTTTTCGTTAGGTTACTGAAGTTAAAAATCCTGACAAGCCCACTCAAAACAAATTGCAAACAAAAAACAAAAGAACACTTAGGCCCCGTTCACACGGGAACGCAATCGTTCCGTTCCATATCGTTCCGTTCCGAAAAGTGGAACGCTCAGGGGTTGCGTTCACACGGAAACGCTTGAAATAACATCGTTCCGTTCCAAAAAGTGGAACGATAAAATAAGTGATACGGAAAGTGGAACGATACGCAATCGTTCCGTTCCGTTCCCGTGTGAACAGGCAATGAGGTGCACGACTGGTCCAAAAAGCGGAATGATACGATTTTTGCCCTAAACGCATGTGTGAATGTAGTTGTTGCTAGAAAAACTGGCAAGGACTTAAGAGAAAACCGTGGAACGGAACGATTGCGTTCCCGTGTGAACAGAAACAAAAACCGATACGCAATCGTTCCGTTCCCGTGTGAACAGTCTATTTTTGCGTTCCAGAAAGTGGAACGAAGATGGAACGGAACGATTGCGTTCCCGTGTGAACGGAGCCTAAAGCTAGGTCGAGTGAGGTCAAACTCCGGATGGGTGACCTCGGAGGCCTGACCTCACAACTCACCTCGTCGTCCTTCAGAAGGGACGTTAAACTAAGGGCCCCATACCTGGATGCGGCATGCACAGTGGCCTAATTTAGCTTTCAGTAGCTAGAAATCCTGATAAGCCCACTTTAAACAAATTGAAAACAAAAAAAAAACAAACGACACTCAAGTTGGCATTACAAATGCTGTGATAAATTTTGGTACAACAATCCTGTAGCCATTCAAAAGATAGTAGACAGAAAATTCTACATCTCCTTTAACAAAACTCAAAGCAAGAAAATTTAAAAATCTCTATCCAAGCAAAAGATTCTCTACCTCCACGTCTTGAGAAATAGTCTGGCAAGTACGAAGTAAGCATTTTCACATGATCATTTGCTTCTTGAACTTCAAACTTTCGCAATTCTAACTCGATGCTCTGCGATGAAATTGATAATTGTTATCAATAAACAGCACTAATAACTGTTTTCAAGTGTAAATGAATTTCAAATACAACGGCAAAATCCTCCCTTGCAATATTTACTTTGTTTTTTGACATTGTTGGAAAACAAAGGAAGTGGTGTGTGAACTGAATCATTCCTAAGTCACTCTGAGTAAAGTTATCGCGGATTAACTCTCTAGAAAGTGTTCTGAGATCGGAAGGAACTTCTTGCTACAGCTAGCAGTGTTTCCACTGAGAACTGGGGCCATGCCTTTGTTTCCGTTTACAAAATTTACCAGATATGGACGCTCGGTCCAAACCTCTTTTCTCGTAAGTAAAAAAGGTCTATTTACGGTTTCAGTGATACAAACAACGTGCACAACCAATGGGCTGATTACATGTCATGGTTTCGCTCCTTGCTTAAACTGATACACGACAACAACGACATCAATTCAATGAGATGAGACGAGTGCAAGTTGAGGGTCCTGATATGCCTGAGTGCTTCATTGACAATCTGCAGTAAGGCGGGAAAGCTCCTCTTTCCGAGACGCCCGTTCAAGTTGCTTTTCTTTCTTTTATCAAATTATTTGTACATATATTTTGAAATCATTGTAAGTGACTGTCGTAGTTGGAACTCGCTGACATCATGTCCTTTCCAGCTATGGCAGTCATAGAATATTTGCGTTGTTTAGTTATAGTTTTAATATTTTATGCGATAAAAAAGGGGTTCTTATGGACTGAGGCTACACAAGCCGCACAAAGGCATTCTTTTCTCTATCATTAGCCATTTGCACTGTTGTTAAAGCAAATAGAACTAAAAACTTACACGGGCATGCTGCTTGATTTCTGCAAACTTGATCTTGAAGTCAATGTCAGGAGCTGCTTGAGACAACAAATTTTGCTCAGTTTCTGCTGAATGATCTTCTTTTTCTTGCTGAAGGTCACGAATGCGGTTCTGTTGAGAGAAATAGAATCAACACTGCAAAACTTGCAAAATCAAAAGGTAACCTCACTGGTTTCAATGGGATTTCAGTTTTTTCATCTCACAGCTAGAGCTTTGTTCACATTCGAGTGAAGAGCGTGCGAATTAGGACATTAGGACATTTCCTACACTCGCCTTTCAGCTGGAAAAAACTTTCGAGAACACATAAGCGCACGTCGAAAGGAAAGGAAGGCTGAGTTCTAAGAAGCAACGATTTTGTCGAAACGGTAAGTCTTTCTTGCAATAAGTGTTTGTTTGGCTTTATGAACAGCTTGCTCATGAACGTATCGGTTTAGGTCCAACCAAAATATCTTGTCTAACTGACGATTGCTGCTTATTCTTGCCCTTCCAAATACCACGCGGGAGAGAATAAAAGCACATGATGCAAATGTTTCAAAGTTCCTTTGCACATTTTTGGAAACTCTATGCAGATTTAAGTTTTCAACGCTGCTGCGACGTGTACAGTGGAAGTTCAGTGAATGTGATTCAGACTGCGTTCACACGATACCGGCACATTTTGAAAACGGTGAAAAATGTGACGGATAGGCCTCCCGTTCACACGAAAATGGCACATTTTTGCCGGCAGATTTCGAAAACGGTAGATTTTGAAAACGGAACTCTAACCGGCACATTTTGGAAACGGCATCGTGTGAACACTCAAAAAATGATCAAAAAGAACATCTTTCAATGCTTTTGGAACGAGACTGATCGATTCTTAGAGTGTAGGTACATTTCTTTGGCATCAAAGTCTTGCAACGAGCTTTTTACCTGCAAATTTTCAACCGTTTTCAAATTGTTCCGGTATCGTGTGAACGCTAGCTCAAATTTTGCTACCGTCACATTTTTCACCGTTTTCAAAATGTGCCGGCATCGTGTGAACGCAGTTTCATTTTCAATCTATTGAATTTAGACTGTGACGTCATGCCCACTGGGACGTCATGCCTATTGTGAAGTCATGCCATCTGGAGGAATTATGAAACACTTACCTGCAGGTTGTTGACCAAATCTCTGAATTTTGTAATGGTTCCTTGATAATCAGCAATTGTTTCGTGTGTGGCATCAAGTTGTCTGTCAAGCTATTCAATGAAGAAATTAAAAGATCATCAAGGAATTCTGGAGTGTTGGCAATAGTATGCTAATTCTGAATTCATCTTATCCACAACGAAATGTCAATAGTATAAGTTTGAAAGACGCAACGAGATGCAACTGAAAAATAGAAATATTTGCTAACCTCTCTCTTCTTGTTATTAGTCATATCGAGTTCTTCTCTCAAATCATGCTCTGTCTGTAAATGACTTTCTTCTAACTCTTCATTTAGATCACGCAGTGCTTCCTGTGAAGATGAGAAATGGATAAAATCAACAAAACTACACTAAACATCGGGCCTTAAAACTTCTTTTTGAAACTTGGTTCCTTCCAATACGGATACTGATTAACCGAAGTCATTTTCGACAAGGAGTAATTGAGCTTCACGGAATGGGTCTTTCTGGCAATTCAAACTATTTTTAGCACGATGCCGATACAATTTGAAAATGGAACAAAACTGTTGTGAATAGGCCTCTTGTTCACATAAAAACGGCTCAAATTGTGCAGAGCAGAACTCTAGCTGGCATAATGTGAAAACAGCGCCTTGTACACACTAAAAATGATCAACACTATCTCAACGAGACTCATTGATGATTTGTTTGTTTGTTTGTTTTCAATTTGTTTTGAGTGGGCTTGTCAGTATTTCTAGCTACTGAAAGCTAATTTAGGCCTACTGTACATATCGCATCCAGGCATGGGCCCCTAACGTCCCTTCCGAAGGACGACCGGGTGAGTTGTGAGGTCAGGCCTCCGAGGTCACCCATTCGAAGTTTGACCTCACTCGGCCAAGCTTAACTTCAGTCAACTGACGAAGACTGTATAAGCCACTCGGCCACTCACCCCGCTTTAGGCTTCTATCTGAAAAGTCTCTTGTGTAAAGCTTCCAGGAGTCATCACCAACAGATCTTTTCAACCAAACTATTT
This sequence comes from Aurelia sp. 3 sensu Dawson et al. (2005), assembly GCA_964020215.1. Lineage (NCBI taxonomy): Eukaryota > Metazoa > Cnidaria > Scyphozoa > Semaeostomeae > Ulmaridae > Aurelia > Aurelia sp. 3 sensu Dawson et al. (2005). Next base: position 15,997,324 of record OZ026585.1, read on the forward strand.
GATACAAGTAAGTTGACAAAAGTCATGATTAGGACCAGCCCTGCAGATACGTTGAAAAGATGACAAATTTTAGTTGGCCATTTCCAGTTGTTACGTAATAATGAATGACAATTTCGGTTAATCAGTGAGATACATCCAGTTGATTAATGAGACTAGGCCATGTTAAATGATAAATAAAGTTAATAATAAAAAATTGACGAATTCAGGTGACTATGTCACATTGTAATAGGGTGCTTCCCGTTATTTGTTTGGTAACCTTAATAACTAATTGAAGCTCGAAATAGCAGGGGATAATCAGATTTTAACAGCCACCTGAGACAGAAATGAAGTAAATAAGGGTGGTCAAAAATTAAATTCATCAACCAATTGACATGAACGTATTTTTGGTCAATAAGAATTTGCATAATCTCGGGAAAAAAACAGCCTGTGGGTTGTAACATGCAGGGATAAACTGCAGTTCATGTCTTCAAGAGGACTATGCTACTCACAAGATCTGCAACAGTTTCCTGCAGTTTCTCAATTTCTTCTTCCAAGGCTAAATTTTTGTCAGTTAGGGTTTCGACCATTTCTTCTGCGCCAAGAGCTGAATCAACCTGGTAGGAAAATATGAAAGAATTGGATTGCTGTCCTTAAACCATATCATGCCTGCATTAGCAAGAAACTAGGTGGTTCCCATTTAATGCCGGGAGGTATTTGAGTTCATTTGGTCACTGCGCGTAGTTTCTTTTTTATTGTTGCAGTTCGTTTTGGTTTTACGGTTTAATTTCTATTATCTGATGGCCATGAAGGTAGTCGTAGTCTTTGATCTCCGTGGTATAGTACTAGCATTACTGTAACACAGAAAGTAAGTAGTGTAATTCGTATCATATATTGTACAACTTTTAATGTAATACAAACAAAATGATAAAAATCCCTGGGATTAACTTTGCTCAAGCTCCTGTTAACAGATGTGAAATTATCAAGTCAAATAACACTGAGAAACAGGGGGCTTTAGTAATATATCAAGTGAATGGTCTTGTCTAGAATCTTTGTGGGAAGGGGTTAAATTAAAAAAACTTGTCCAGTGCTACTGATTCAAAAACTAGTTGGAGTCATGACAAACTAACCCATCAAAACTAATGGGGGATATCTGTCTCTCCTCGCTTCCCCAGTAATCCCAAGTGTATGAAAGGAAGGCGATTTATGCTATGCTATGTAGTCGACAGTTATAGCCTCCTTTCACTTGAAAAACAGCAGGATAAGTTTTTATGCCATGAAAACACAAGAAAGCTCTGTTTGAAAGCGTCCTTTGCAAGAAATTCTCCTACTAATCATTTAGAAATATACCTGTTCCTTTAGCTCATCGATAGATTCTTCTGCAATCTGAAATAAAATGGAAATAATCGAAGATCATTAAATTTCCCAAAAGTAAGAGACAGAGCGAGTCAAATGAAGTAGGAAAGGCGAGAAAAGAGGAAGCGGAGCAATCTCGTCCCCAGAGTGAGTTCGTTGCTCTACCTCTGCTCTGGGATACAAGAGGCCGTTCGGCAATCTGATTGGCTGTTCGCCACTTTGCACCGTAACTTCGTTTCTCGCGTGGCAAACGGCGGGGGCATGTCAAAATTCAACGTAAAACCATATTCTTTACCTATTCCGACCATCATTTGCAATCTATTTCCAAAATTCGAAGAATAACAAGCCATTTTATTTTCGAAGCTGAGGTGAAAGTTTTTCGAATTTGCAACTTAGGCCCATTTTCGCTCCAAACAAAACGAGCTTATATTCACATTAAACATACTTACCAACCCCAGATTATTGTTCAAATACCTTCAAAAAGGTTTAAATAAGGTTCTCAAAGTGTTTTTTTTTCGATTTCTCAATTTATCTTCTGCAGAATTAGCGCTAGAGCAACGGCTATTTTCCGCTGATTTGCGTTGCCTAGGAACCGTGAAATCCATAATGGCTTCCAAATGCACCCAGATTCTGGGCGCATTTCATCGAAGTGTACCAGGGTGTTCATTCGGCTTCGTGATCAGCGTATAACGTAAGAACACCCTGAGAACGAGGTTGGAAGCGGAGAGAAAGAAGGAGAACAGAACTGCATAAAGGCAGCTGAAAGGAATACACCATTGTTACTAATAGTAAATTTTTTTAATATCACACACCTGTAAGTCATTATCGAGCTTGTCTCGTTCTGCTGAAATCTCACTCAACTGATGGCTCATTTCTTTGAACTGTTTTTGAATGCTTTGCAACTCCGTTTTATCCCCAACAGACATTTCCTTCATCCTTAAAAGATGGAGTAACGGTCAAATTACATTAAAGACCACAATAACAAAGTATATACTAGGTATATTTGCAAATGATTAAGATAAATCTTTCGCGAATAATGCACCGAGTAACTAAAAAAACAGTATATCTTGGAAAATCATCAAATTTATTTTTTGATTATAGTATCAAGCTTTACATTTTCTTGCTGAGTATTGGTTTCAAGGACCAAACAAATTTAGTAAATGGTCGTTTGTAGTATAGGTTTCAATTCTTTTCAAAAGCTGGGTGTAAAATTATGTGACCTATTTCTTTGAACTGAACGGCTTCAAAGAAAATCGACAAATATTCAAAACTTTCGAAAAGTCCAACGGTAGAATCATAGAAAAGTGGCTAAAGTTTCTTTCATGCCATTCAGTTTAAAGAAATAGGTCATTGAATTTTACACCCGCCTTTTTTCGTAAATTTAAAGTGGAACCTATGCTGTCGTTTGTCCTTCTAGGAGGAGAATGAAATTAGGATATGACAACCTTTTTGAGCAATACTACCTCACAAAACCATGAGTGGCCGGGCACAGTTTGATAAAATTAGAATGATTTAGATTTCTTGCCTACCTGGAAATCCTATAAATTGCTCTCCTTGAGTTCAGTTCTCTGCCACACGGTTTAGGCATAACTACTATTTTGAAAATTAAGAAACGAATGATTTCTCCTGCGCAATTTGTTATTTTCAAATGGTGGTTAGACCCAATCCATGTGACAGAGCGTTAAATTCAAGACAAGAAAATATAGCTGAGAAAGGTTGCCGGTGTCAAGGAAGAGAGATTTATGGAATTAGGTAGGCAAAGAATCTAATTTATTCTAATTTACCTGGCAGTGTCCTGTCACTTATGGACAAACAATGTACTTTGTGCAGAAATCTAAAGGAGGTCACAAAAAAATTGTGCCCGGTTTGTGTGGTTACTGTGGGAGAGCTGTGGATTCAGTTACCTCAAATTTTACACAGTTGCATAGTTCAGGCTTTAACTCAGAGTTTGAGACCTTGTATGAATAAATCTGACAAATTGCCCTTGATTTATGGCAGAGAAAAGACAAAATTAGTGGTTACTTCAAACACAGCACTTCTATTGTTCCCTAGCAATGCCAAAATAAAGTAAGTTTTAAAGAAAGGGTTCTAGCGTCATATCAAAATTTTTGCCTAATCTTTTAAAGAGTTAGCAGTATTTTCTATTCATAAGAAAGCACTTTCTACCTTTTAAAAGATGCAGTGAAAATTTAATACAATACCAGAACCACCCTTTCATTGAAAACTTACTTTATTTTGTATTTTGACATTGCTGGCGAACAACAGAAGTACTGTAATTGAAGCAGCCACTTATTTTGATTTTTCTCTGCCATAAATCAGAAACTACGTGTCAGACTGACTCAAGCAAGGTCTCAAACTCTAAGTTGAAGCTGGACTTATGCAATTGTGCGAAAACCAAGATAATTGAATCTACAGCTCCTCCACAGTAGTCACACAAACAGGGCATACTTTTTTTTGGACACCCTGTATTCGACTTAAGAACTTCATGGGACATAAGAAACCGATCTAAGTAGTAGCACAACATTAAAAGTCAATTCAAAATTCACTCGTTTTTCTGAAATAAGGGCCTGTTTATATGAGGAACAACACTTCACCCACCACACCCGGGGCTTGTTTGTTTTCAATTTGTTTTGAGTGGGCCTGTCAGGATTTCTAGCTAATAGCTAATTCAGGCCCACTGTACATGCCACATCCAGCCATTGGACCCCTAGTTTAACTCGACCGAGCTTAACTTCAGTCACCTGACGAAGACTGCATAAGCCATTCGGCCACTCATCCCGCTTACTGGGCTGACAGGCAAGGTAAACTTTAGCCAGTGTTTACATAGGATTTTCACCTTACCTGTCAGCTTCGGGGCTGAGAGGCGAGGTGGAGTACAATCTCCCTTCCGTGAAATCAGAACGAATTAATTAACAAGAGTCAACGAATAATTCAGTGCACCTAACCATACATGTGGCGCAACCTGTCAGCCTCGGGTCTGGCAATTGAGGTGTTTTTCTCATATAAACAGGCCTTGAAAGAGTAATGAAAATAGATGAGAAATGCCATGCACATACTGACATTGATCATTAATTATAAAAATAACGTGCATGGTATGATGTAGTTACAAATACTTACTTGACAATTGCTTCCTTAAGCCTTGTGTTTTGCTGTTCATATTTCTTTATCTCTGCACTTGCAGCAACACCTTCAATTCCTAGTAATTACAAGAAAAAGAAGCTTTTCATAACTGAAATCCATCTCAGAAGTTGCCAAAACAACAAGGACAGATTTTGTAATACAAAAGCATTAATTGCTTCAATTGACCCCTTAATTCAAAGTGATTAGTGACTGCAGACAAAGGGAATTCTCTCAACCAGTAAATCAAAACAAACACTGCCGCAAATGTTGCCCTGGACTTGCTACAAGTCTCTCTCTATTCTCAGCATATATTTTAAGGTGCAAAATGTGAGGGCGAGGGAAATGGAAGGAGCGAGAGACTTGTTAGATTAGGAAATCGAAATTGAGACTGTAACACAAAGAAGTAGATAATTAGATTTAATCGTCAGTATGCAGCGACACGTGTCGCTCATTTGATTGGCTTTCTGCCTACATCAAAGGATTTGCCGATGGACAGAATCTTGTCCACCGTCTGTCTATTGACAAAAGAGTCTCGCTTTCAGTTTTCTAGTCCTGCAAGTCTCTCTCTCCGCCTGTCTTTTCTCCCTGCTTCTGCTCTATGTCTCGTGATGACAAGAGAGAGACTTGTAGCAAGTCCAATGTTGCCCAGAAACCAATAGGGCAAACTCTCACCTTGTGCAAGCAGAATGTGGTTTTTAACAGAAGTTATGTGCTTATAACGAAAGAAGATAGGAAAACCTAAATTTCTGCCTCGTAGATTTTGTTTATTTGATTCAGAAGCCAAGCAGAAGGCATTATAGTTCTCGGGCATTTAGGGCTTAAATGAAACAATTACCACACAGCTCCTGAATCAAATAAACAAAATCCGCAACACAAAAATTTAGATTTACCCTTCTTCTTTCGTTATAAGCTAATAACTTCTCCTAACCACCAGCTTTCACTTGCACAAGGAGAGAGTTTGCCCTCTGGTTTTGGGGCAACTTTTGCGCACGTGTTTGTTTTAATTCACTGGCTGAAGAATTCCCGTTGTCTGCAGTCGCTAATCGCCTTGAATTGAGGTGTCAATCAAGAACAACTGATGCTATGGTATTACGGAACCTGCCCTTGTTTGCCAAAACGGTGATTTTGCAGCTTTTCCACAAACAATACCACATAGACTGTTCGCCTCTCCTTCAAATAAAGCGTTATTTCGAAGATTAATCTTCATACTTGAAAGAAGAACATACCAAACGATCATATCTTTTATGATAACGAAAACAGGGGTCATACATTTATCATCTTTAACAAATGTACTAGATTTGGATGCTCGATCTAAATCTCTTTTTCAAGAAGTAAAGTCTTTTACCAACAAAATACAACAAAATGCTTCAATTTTCAGCTGTGATGATTCTTTAAACAGGGGGATAGTTTCTTGAGGTAGATATAACTTAACACTCACCACCATCGCTGACTTCATTGCGTAGAATTTCAAGCTCCAATGTCACTTCTTCTATTTTCTCCTTTAATGATTCATTCTCAGTTTGAAGACTTTCGTACTGAGAAATAAAAATTTTCCGTGTCAAACTTAAACCCTTACCTTACATCCAATCAACTTTCAAGGAATAGTGATAGATTAGGCGGATATTTCGCGTTTTGCTAAATTAGACCTATTTCATAAACAGTCACTGTCAAAGAGCGAGGGACAGTTGATCTTTCAATGAAATTCTAATAAAATTGACCATCATCAAAATAAAGCGTTTTGATATCCAAAAATAAATCTAAAAATAAAGCATAGCATCTAAAAATAAAGCAACTCCGTTGTAGGCCAATCAACCCCCGGGGGGGGGTAACTTCGATGGGCGGGTGACGGGGGTGTGCCATTTGACGTCTGAAATCGCACCCTAAAATTTATAAATTTTCGCGAAAACGATACCCCAAAATTTATAGGTCATTGAAAATGTATACCCAAAAATTGTAACAGCCAATCAAAATCTTAACCAGGTAAGGGAAATTTGATCAAAATCAATGCCCTAAAGAGTTGTTTTCCTAAAATAACACCCCAAAATTTATGAATACTTGTGATTTTACCAAAAATGATACCCCAAAATTTATTTTCTGCTCGAAAAAAGGCACCCCAAAAAATGGCACATCCCGTATCTGCATATATGGTAGTTACTCCCCCCCCCCGGGCCAATCAACCACCATTTCCCCTGTTTAGTAAACACTCCTTTCTGTTTGTTGTTTGGCGCAATAACAGTTTACATGATTGACTTCAAAATTTGTGAAGTACTTATGCCTTTGCTTATGCTAATACTGGGTATGCTAATAGCCCTCATACTGGGTACCTTTAGAACTGGCTGGTTAGATTAAGTTTAAAAATCAATCCATTGTTGGCCACTCAACCATCATTGTGCCCTTCTGAGAATGAACTTATTTCCATATAAAATCCTATAAATGTGCAAACAAAACGATGCTATCAGCTGATACTTAAATCAGTGGATAACCTCAAGCCGAAATGAGATATCTAAAGATTCAAACAGGATATTTTATCATTCAACAGTTCTATCAATTTGCTTCAATAAAATTGTTCGTTTCAAGCCACCTTTAAATGGAATGAAATAAAATATTGAGTACCTTCTCTTCTGCCATCTCTTTGTCTAAAGTTGCCATCTCAACAGCTTCTTGCAAATCGACAGTTTCTTCATTATGCTTTGCTAATTGTTCTTGGGCTTCTCTCAGCTCCTACAATGTAAACATTCTTTTTCCTATTTTGATTACTGATGAAGGGTTAAGCCCCAAACGTTCTGTCTTCTAAGCTCCAGGCTATGTGTTCTTATTACAGATATTTTATGTATCAATCTTTTACATACCTTGCAATTAAACGACAAAAGAAATTTGTGGAATCAGACGATTCAACCTGTCTCATTACAGGTTTGGCCATAGACTTTCCATCCAGACGGGGATGTTGCAGATTTTCGGTGGGCAATATCATACAGATTCTCAATTATTTTTTCAAAATGAAAGTGCTATTTAGTAGACGAATTCTTGTACTGCACTGAGAAAAAGGCAGGGAAGTCATCTGTTGTAAGATTGCAGAGATATATGTAGGCAGGTTTCAAAAGTAACTTTCGAGTGGATTCAACCATTCCACCAAACGAAGGGCAAAATGCAAAAGACTGTGGACACGTTCGTAAAACAATACAGATTACAAGTTTAATAATAAAAATAATAAAAACAATATAAATATTTACAAAGGAAGGCCTCAGTCACTCGAGAGTGCTTTTCATGAGGGTCCTTTAATTAACTAATTCTGTCGATTTACTTAAAACATCATAATTACATAAATCCAAGTAGTAAAAAAATAGTTCATCATAAAAAGGCATAAAATGACAGTTCACATTGTCCAAAACCGTTGTTCAAAAATATCAAATTTTCCTGCCCACTTGATATTTGTGTCCAGTTTTTTCCAGTCATTAACGAACAGATAGGATGACATTTGCCTCCCCAATTTGTCCTTACTTTAGGTAGATCGTATTGCTCATCGTTTCTTGTCTGGATATTGTGCAAATCTTTTCCTGTTTATTTACAGTTCCATGACTTGGCCCATTAACCAGCAACCACAAGTAGCAGATAAAAATGAACAAGAGAGGTGTCTTCACACCATTCCCATAGTTATGTTTCACTATAATATCACACATATACTACCCTGTGCTAGGCTGCAAAAGAATGCTATAAAAAATTCGTTATTATAACACCTAATGCAAAAGGTCACATGTAAAACAAGAAACAATATCCAAAGACCTGCTTAACAGTTTTAAACTGGTGGTGTTATTCTGTATAAAGACTGGTTTCTTTACTGCTTCACTGTCCAGTCACCACATCAATTACATAAAGTTCCCTTTGGCCAATTTAGTTGGACGAATGGGGTGATAAAATTTCACAAAGTTTAATTTCAAATTTTGCTAAGATCCAAGCCCTTGGGTTTATTGTCCTTAAACATAGCTTTTTAATTTTTGCACTTCTCGAACTGGAATTTTCTAAATTTTCAAACACCCTACACTGGAATATTCTAAATTTTCAAACACCCCAGCATTCATTTCTTATAAATAAGTTTCCTTACATGCAAAGCCTTGAATCAAGAAACAGCTATTTGCAGTTTTGCATCTTTGCAAACATTGACGGTTTTCACAACATCTAGTATTACAAAGTGGAGAAGGCTCACCTTTTGACTTGTTCTTAATTTGAACAACATTTCTTTCTGTGTTTCTATCCATCTTGCTTTGTATTCTGTGAGCTACATCAAAGACAGAAGAGAAGCAGATAGGAATTGATCAAAATGGCAACCAGATAAAGGCAAATGTTACCTGTTGTTTAATTTGATCTGTGTAAATAATACTCTTTTATTTGTGTTGATAAAACAGATCCAGATGTACATGATTTTCAGAATTAATCTTTGTACTCTCAAGTACCAAATAAACAGAGGGGGTGAGAACAATTGGGGGGTTGGAAATGGTTTGATATAACAATAATCAGGGGGGTTGGAACGATCAGGGGGGTGCTTGCAGAAATAGAAAATAGTCGTTTTCATAGCTAAACACATATCTTTTACATATCTATGTGAACAGTGATGTTACCGATACATTTACTTTTAAACTCTGGTTTTGTTGAATGCACTTTTTGAGACTTTTTCTTGCGTTTATTCAGAAATTGTATTTACTACCATTTTATTTTTCCTAAAAATTAATAAGAGGGGGGAGAGGAAACAAATGTAAAATTCATATAAAATCTCCTATGATTCAACAAAAATATATTTTCCATCAAAGGAAAAGGATAGAATCATTTTACCAATGGGGGCTTGAGGTTTCAAGGGTTTTGTGGCTTTGGCCAATTTCAGCCCTCTGGTTCAGCATTTTAAATCTATATGGTATGGGTTTCTGGGATATCAGAAGTGGCATAGGTTGCAGGTTAGGCAGTTTTTGTGCTCAGGTTTCAAAAATTTCATTCAAAAATTTCCATTTTTGGATTTTTGAGGTCATACAGCCCATGAGGTTGAAAATCCAGGTTTGGAATGCCTAAAAATGACGCACAGAGAGTCAGTAAAAATGAAAAGGTTGGAAATAATTGATGAAAGAGATTGATGAAAATGGAAGATTTTCATTCAAAAGTGCAGTTTTGGGTTTTGATATTTTGGTTCCAAGTTTCTGGTTTTGGCAAATCTTGGTCTGAGTTTGTGGGTTCTAATACCCCTTAAACCCTAATGTGATTTTCTTCAACTAGGTGCAAGAAGAACACTTATATCAAGAAAACCTTAAAGAGCACCAAACCTTGTGTTCAAGTTTTGGAAACAATAGCACAAAATCACAATGATGCAGCCTAGCCAACATTCAACAACATTTAACTCAATGATTTCAATCAATTATCAGATTTTCTTGATTTTCTTTTTATGGTCTCTTGGTTCCTAAAAATTCTGTTCATAAAAATTAAGTAAAAATTACAGGCAGTTTGTTACATTTTGTTCTCCAAATTTTCTCATGATCATAACACTTTTGCATTTAGGGCCCCTATAACATTTTTCCTTTGGACCAAAGAACAAATCACACACTTGATAAATATACAATGGAGATCTAATTCAGGGATTATTCTTGATCAGTTTTAATTTCCTTCTTTGACAGGGCGGACTGCCTTCAGGCAGACAATATTCCCTGGGGTTTAAACTTGCTACTAGGGCTGGTAGAATTTGCTGCACTCTTTTCAGTCCTTCAAAACAAACCAATCTTAGAATGAACCTATGTTGAATATTTTGATACATATTCCAGAATTTCCCATCTAGCCTTTCATAAAATATCACAAAAATATTGCTCAATCTAGACTTGTTTGTAGCATAGCTTAAAGGACTCATTTGTAGCATATATAGCTGAAATAAAATCAACTGACAATCTCAACAGCTTCAAACGTTTGATTAAACAATGGGATGGTCCTTCTTGTAAATGCAGCGCTTGTAAATATAATCATACCCTATAAATTCTGTCCATTCACATCCAAACTGTTTTTAGTATATATCATTGTAAATATTTATTTCCTTGGTTATTTCCTTCATTTGTAATATAGTAGATTAGTTTCGATTTAGATTAGTTATATATGTATATATTTGTATGTATATATGTATAGCTAGAAAAAATTTGAAGTAAAATAAGATGACAAACAAACAAAAAAAAGGACTATCTTTAAATGATTTCATATATACCTGTTCATTCTGCATTTTAAGCTTCTCAAAATCCTTCAATTTATTCTTATCTTCAGATCTTTTCTGCTTTAATGTAGCCAGTTTCTCTTCAAGATCTACCACAGCCTTTTCTTTCTCAATCAACTTTCTATGTAATTCAATCATTTCTTCTGATGCTAATGCTGATCTTGTAGGGCTTGGTGATGGCTCAGCAACCTCCTGCTTTATTTGCTCTGGCTTTACAACAGGTTGTGGTGCAGGGATGCCTGCTGTAGGAGGTGTTTGGGGTGGTACAGCTTGCTTTGGTGTTGGTATGCCTCCTGTTGGTTGTTTCAATGATCCTTGAATGTTGGATGGTGTTGTAGGCTCTGCTTTCTCTGTTGGTGTTGCTTCTTGTTTGACTCTTACATCCTCCATGCTCTGATAAGGAATTGAGAAGAAAACTAAACCATGTGAGTCAAAAGAGTTTTAGACAATTCTTTATATAAATAATCTCATAAAAATACAACAACTAGGGTCATACCTCCAGTCTGCAGACAGCTCCAGGCAGACAACAAGCAAAAACTCAGGTTTTTGACAATAAAAAAGTCTGTAAATCCTTGCACTTTTCTGGTCATTTAAACTATGTGTTATACTGATTTGGAAAGTTTGGTTGAGAATTTCAACGGGGAAAGCTGATCATCTCCTGAGCAAATTAAAACTTGACAGCTAAGAATCCCTTCTATTGCCAGCATCCGTCAACAAACCTGTAAATTTCAACTTTGTGTTGTAAAGCATTATAAAATATTCAATTGAGACTTTTTTCACACTCCCATTGTCTGACCATGGCTTGTTTTCAAATTCCCTTGGAAGTGCTGATGAATTTGCCTCATATTCAGGCTTCAGGGAGGTTAAAGTTAAACCTGGTACTGACACGCCCCATCTCCAGTCTACGGGAACATATTTTCCATTTGTTTCTTCTGCACTTTGATGCTCTGTGGAAATGCAATAACTTGGAAAGGCCCATTTCTTACAGGATGTTATGATCAATTTCTTTTGTTAATTTTGGCTTGAATACAGAGCTTATTTGAATCAATGCAATTCGCAAAGTATGGTAATGGAAAGCAATGATTAAATTGTTGGAAACATTCTGAAATAATACACTTCAAGGCAAATTTGTGGTGAATTTATTCTCAGGAAGTCTTAAGGATTCTTGAGAATTTTTGTTGTAACTGAGCAAAAGGCCTGTACTGTGTATGGCTACAGAAATCACTTGTTAATAAATTTCTCACCATCTTCTTTGAACCAGGTCTAACTAAGCCACTCCTTGATGGCAAACGAGACACTTGTTGTGTTGGAGAAGGGGAAGATGCTGGTGGAGACGATGAAACTGGCGATGGTGACTCTCCAATTGATTTTCGATGTTCAACACTCTTACGGCGAGGGGATGGATCATCTTGCAAAACAGTCAATTGAGACTGTCGCACAAACATTCCATGATTAGCTGGGCATGTGAAGTACCTCTTCTGTTGCACTAGGTGGAAAAAATTAAACACAGAGATGTTAAATATTCTTAACATTTGGCAAACTGCCACATTTATTTGCCATTAAAGGAGGAGCAGTTAAGCAAGTTTCCAATTGTACATGTATTTGACTGGGGTGGACATGTCCACCCAAGTTCTCTCAGGTTGGCCTTGCAAAGAAACATTACATGTTATGCCTTCTGGCATTTAACCTCATTCCTTCCATCCCAAATTTCAGGGCTAGCACATCACCTGCCATATACCAAAGATCTAAAGTTCCACTACTATGCACAAGATTTAGAAAACATTTGTGAAAAAAAAAAATTGGTTGGACTTTCTGACATTTTTGCTTAATTTTCATCAAACAGAATTGGGCAGTTAACAGCTTGACCCCCTCCCCCTTCTTAACAGACCACTGAATTTATTGCTATAGATCTTCTCTTGCGGTAGGCTCTCTACACACCCTCTCTGTAGGCCTACTTTGTGGGGGGCCTAGGTCTATGACAATTTGTTTGTCCACCTCCAGATGTTTAAAGTTAAGTAGTGTGATACTGAAAAATGTACTGATACAAGTTATATACTCTATGAAATATGATTCATTTCAATTTTGGTTCAAAATTTACTTTTCTAATAGATTTAAGCTGGGGGTTAACGCTCAACTATTTATATGGACTCAGTTCCTTTAACTGATCATGATCACAGTAGATGCATCTAGATTGACCAAAGATTTGAGCACAAAAAGAAGAATAAGAGTGCAATTATGAATACTGATATTGAACAAGAAATTTACCAATCGCTTGAAAGGCTTTTTAACCACGTTTTATCTGAAAAGCTTCAAGATATGTACACTTGAAGTGCACACTTGCTAACAGTCGCACACTGTGCACTTCAATTTTTTTGTGCAAACCGAAGATCTCCTTGAAAAGTGCCGTACTGGCTGTTAAGAAAATAGCAAATTGTACGGAAATCTCTGTAAGAGATTTTTTGAAAAGCATGGATAAAATTTTTACAAATAATGTATAGAGCGTAGAATAAAACAGTTTACTACTATGCTTTACTATGGGGTTCTGGTGGAGGAATCAGGGGGCATTCTTTGATATTGACAAGTAAACCTGACTCACATTAGCGCTGCCTTATATTCCAACTCAACAACTGAACAGACCCTTAAAAACAAGAAAATCGCAGAATGAGAAGCTACAATCAAAGAGTGATAGAGGAGGAAGGAGGGTCGTTTACCCCACTGATTTTTGGAACAAACCGAAGTATGGGCAAATAGTGCAAATGTTTCACATTACACTTAGTGTGTAAATTAGCGGAGAAAAGAGATGAAAAGTATTAGGTGATAAACTGGATAAGAACACGATTGTCATTTGCTATAATGAGAGCTGTGGTGATCTGTGTGTGAGGGACAAAAAGCAACAGAACAATTACTAGATACTATCCAATGATTCTAATCTGATAAATTTTTATTCAAGTGTAGGTTAAAGGACAGTTTTCATTTTTTTCCTTTTTCTATTTCATGTGTATTAAAGTTGTAATGTATTAAACATGCTTATGGTTTTTAGATATTTTTTTAAAAAGTTTACTACAGTATGCCTCTTGATTTGCTGCTCCCCAAGTCTAGGCAAAAAAATCTGGGCCAATCGGAGGCACTTTTGGTAGAAGGCCATTAATAAGGAGGAGGTGTGGGGGTTCCAATCTTAAAGGCCAAATGCCCATGTAAATTCAAAAATCGAAAGTCAATCGCCCCTCCTTATTTAGCTGTGACTTTTCAAGATAAACAATAGAGAAAAAAGACATTTCTCCTTGCACACCAAGGGATCTTGTCAAAAAGTGCCATAGTCTGCAGATCTTGAGTCTGGTGATCTCAAGGGTCAAAAGTTTTTTTAAGGTCAATGTTTATGTTTATCCAACACATTGCTATGCTCTTAATTGTTATGCATATCAGCAGTACCATCGCGCTATAACGTACATCACATCATCCCATCCCCCGAAAGAAACACATTCATTCAGGAAAGAGAAGCTTTGCTGCTAATGATTGTCTGTTATCATAAATCGGAGTTTGATTCACAGAGAGCTCTTTCTGTCAATGCTTTCCTTCAACACGACGTGTTAACGTTAATGGGTGTGAATCTCAGTTTAGGCAGTGTGGTGGCCTAAATTTTTTTGCTCTGCTCTCTGTTTTGTTTGGCTACTAACCTGTTCCATCATTTTTTCCTTTGGGTTCATCAAGTTCGAGGCCAATCCACTTGCCTGCAGCAAAAGCAGTCATTCCAGAGTACTTTACAGTTCCAATCAGCCCTTTTCCCATCACCTCAACTCTGGTGCCAAGCTTCAAGTTCCCAGCAGAGGAAGATGGTGTGGACGCCATCTTGTTACAGGGAGGCAAGTCCACACTGTACTGTGTTGCGTTGCAGTTCGGGAAGGAACACGCGAAGGAGCATACAGACCAGGCGGAGAACTTTGTGCAACAGTGCAACTATGATTTTTGGCTACCCATACCCTCTGGTAACGAGAAAATTTTTGCTAAACGGTGAACATCTTCTGCATTTACCAAATATGGGCATTTTCCAAAACAGAGGTTAGATCCTTGAGCCTTCATTGAATTACACCAATTGCATTTTTTTACTCTATCTACTGTTTCCTACTTTGAAATGTCATGATTTCATTATGATCATCAAGATAAAAAGGACTTTTCATTTGACAAGGTGATTGAAGAAGATGTAAAATTTTTATTTCATACCTTCGAAAAACGGGACTCGAACCATAAATCGGTGCCAAAATAATATGATTTTCTACTCCGTGTATTAATCATCATTCTTAAGTATGACAACATTTCTTTGCTAACTCTCTCTCCCTTACTTAAAGTAGATTTTAATAATCTTTTTCTTCAGTCTAACAAGCGTGTGAAATAGATGTTTTTGAGCATCCCACCGTCTGTGATTACTTACCACATCTAGCGAATAGACACTTCGTTGCAACCTAAACTCTCTGTTGAAGTCTCACGTCTATGGAATGGATGTTTTTGACGATTTAAACGTTCTGTTTAATTGTCACTTTTTTATTCAGTTGTTAATAACCTCTTTCTTCAGTTTAACAAGTGTGTGAAGTACATGTTTTTGAGCATCCCAGATTCTGTGATGAATTCTCACATCTAGTAAATAGACTTTTTGTGGCAACTTCAACACTCTACTGATGTCTCTCTTCGATGGAATAGATGTCTAAGAGTACTAAAGCCTTATTTAGAATCTTAAAATTGATTATTTAGTTTTCAATAATCTTTTTTCTTCAGTTTAACAAGTGTGTGAAGTATATGTTTTTGAACATCCCAGATTCTGTGATGAATTCTCCCATGTTGTGATTAGTCGTCTTCTTGCGAATGCAAGTCTCTGCTGAAGTCTCACGTCGATGGAATAGATGTTTTAGACGATTTAAAAGTTCTGCTCTATTCTTACATTTATTGTTTAGTTGTCAATAATCTTTCTCTTCAATTTAAGAAGTGTGTGAAGTAGATATTTTTGATTATCCCAGCTTCTTTGATGAATTCTCAATGTAGTGAATTGTCGTTTTGCTGCGAATGCAACTGTCTTTTGAATTCTCCCTTGGATTGAATAGCTGTTCGAAAATATTTTATCTTTCTATTGCATTGTCACATTTATTGTTCGTTGTCGATAGTCATTTTCTTCAATTTAACAAGTGGCTAAATTTGGGATGCAAGGTGACCTTTGGCCAAGATTGCTCGGGATAAGCCTTGAGTGAAAGAATTTACTGACCTTAAATCCCGAAGCGCTGCACGCTAGGACAAGGACCGAGATACAAGTTTTTACATGAGGGGGCCATGGGCAAACCGGGTGAAGAGCAAAGCGAACCAAGACCTTGAAGGGGTCTGAGTTACTCACCTGGAAAACTTCGAGACCACTTTCTGCAGATTTGGTTCAAACAACGCTAATTTTTGTACCTCAATACAGACAGACTCTACAAGTAAATCTACATTGGGATGTACACATCCCCAAGAAAACGAAAAAGTTTTTGTGGTTTGACATCGGTTTGAGACAAGTTTGTTAACTTGTAACCTCCAAATACACCAAATGGCTTCCAAGACTAATGAAAGGTAGAAAATGAACAAGAAAAACATAAGAACATATTCTGAAATACTAAAATAGTAAAAGAATAAAGATTTACTGCAGCAACTACTGAACATTTTTGAGGGGGCCATGGCCCCCCTGGACCCCCCTGTATCTCGGTCCTTGCGCTAGGATCAGTTGACAATTGTATGTCCAATCTTCAAACGAATCAATACGCAAAAAAACGCTTGCCGCAGCTTGCGCGCAATGCAAATTGTGATATCACAAGGACTTTCTTGGACTGCCTTGGAGCAGCGCGAGGATGGGGAATAACTCACATCCTATCTTATATTTCTCTTTTCATTCGTTCATCAGTTTGGGTGCCGCAACTTTACATATTGTTCTTTCAACCAATCAATGTGCAAAATGAAGCAGCAATTTGGGTCAACTCGCTCAAAGTACACTGGACTGGACACGATAGTAATTTTTTGAATTTTTCGGAGTTGCTTCTGTCCTTACAATATACACGTTTTTTTTTTATAAGAAACTAGGATCAGGCCATAGTACTAAAAGTTTCTTAATTTAACATGAAATTTTGTCCCTTTTAGTACTAAAAGTTTCTTAATTGGTTTCTTATTTTTTGAATGCATGAATTGTCAATGTGGTCGCTAACACTGTTACAGATATGTTTCTTGATATTTAATACATCATATAGGAATAAACAGTGTTCTGTAATGTTGAAAACACAAATGGTTAGATAATATTGCCCAATGATAAAGGTTGAACGATCTATTTGCTATAAAATTCATGCTTTTAACTTTGAAAAGTTTCTTAGTACTTCTCAGATATAGTACTAGAGTTTCTTAAAATTTTGGCCATCTTAGTACTAGTTTCTTATAAACCAGTTTCTTATAAAAAAAAACGTGTACAGTAGCAACAGCGGTTGTGAAGACAAAAAGTTCCAAATTTCAGCTAGTTGTGAAAACCGGTCTTAGAGTTATGCGCCCTTAAGTTTCAACCCTTTCAGACAATCGCGTATAAAACTCTTGACACACTTCGTATTTTGGAGGAATTTCGAGTTGAGATCCCCAACCCCCCCCCCCCCCATTTCAATGTTGAACGCTGATGAAAAAGTCATACATGAGTTTACAAGCATGTCTCCCTCTGTCAAACAACCAACATTGCAATGGAAGGAGGGGTGCATTAGCAGTGGAAGGTAGCAGTTTACATGCAGGGAGGGCCTCTTTTGACGCAAAATTCATAAAAAAAAAGTCGACTCGAAGTTTCATGTCTCCCCCCCCCCCCACCCCCGAGTTTGAGAATTTTCCGAAGTCCCTGTTTTACTTCTTTGCACATGCTGACACATTAAGTGTCATTATTGTCAGGAATGAAAGCCAAGGCAATTTTGATCGTCCCTTTTAACTCTTTTTTGCAGATTTCAAACGAGGCGTTTTGTAGAAAATCTCCCTTATCGATTAGGAAGAATAACCGATGAATTAATGAATCCTGGCAATGAAAACAAGTCAGTTTTCAGATCACTTTGATATTCAGGGAGTAGTATTCTTTCATATTGGAATTGTTTTTATTGACTGGCCTAAGATCGTAGGCTCTGCTTCTGTCTTATGTTTCCAAAATAGTATAACTCATGGAAAAGGGAATTGCATATTTGAATTTAGGATGAAATTTGCTTTAGCTGATGTAAATTGATGTTTGTCCTATTTGAAATAAAACAACAACGCTTACAAAACAACAACGCTTTTCGGTCCATTTCTGATACGAAACACCACAGATGTAACAGATCGAAAGCAGTACTGTCGTCGGAGAGTAAGAAGTATACTGACTGTGAAAATCAGTCCTGAATTCAAATATGTAATTCCCTTTTCCATTAATTATACATTTTTGGAAACATCAGCTTGAATCCCATGATGCAAACTGGACAGATTTTAAATGCTTTTTTTGTCTGTTGTTGCTTGCAAATGGAATGAAAACATTTTGGTGTCGTTATATATAAAATCAAACAGGAAAACAAGGAAATACAACTTGATTTAGTTTTTAAATATTTATATGAAACAACATAAGTAACTTTGTCATATTTTAAAAGACAAATTTTTAAATGCCAATATCCATGTGTCCAGTTGAAACTTTGCTTTCCTACCAGTTCCAAGAGTTTACCTGAAAAAAAGACTTTGCAGTCATGCATATGATGAAAATCTCGGATTTGAAGGTCCATAGTCGAGCAGAGTGATGGAGATATTATTGGAACTAAACAGAGTATCCAGAGCAGAGCTGAATCCAAAAGGCACACTGCAAGATTGAGAGCTCACCCCCTCCCCCCACGGAAGGCTCTCACAAACTTTGCTTTTGGTGTCTCGTCGTAGTATGTGAGTTACAGGTTCCATATGAAGATTTCGTTCGAGAAATGATGCATTGAACTGCCATGATAATAAATTCCGCCAGGAATAATTGACCCTAGCCAATCATCCGAAAATCCCTTTTCAAAAGTCAACCCCAAACTATACCGTACAGCATACAAAAACACAACGTTCTAATGCAAATGCTGCCCTCTAAACTGTACTCTAGCCTTTCAGACCTTTTAATTTTGGGAACAATGTAATCAATAAACAGAGTCCACAAAAGGGCACTGAGAATAATGTGGCAGGATATCGCAGCCCCCTTTGCTGAACTCTTAGCTAGGGGTAGCGAATGCACAATTCACATTCGAAATTTGCAAAAATTAATGCTGGAAATATATAAATGCCTCAATTCGGAAAATCCATCTTTTATGTGGAATATCTTCCAGACAAAAGATGTGGCCTATAACCTAAGGACAAAAAATCTTCTACAGTTACCGAGCACCAATACATTATCATATGGGAATGATTCATTATCCTTCAGGGGTGCCATCCTACCTTACCATAGATTACCTTACCCTGGGTATCAGACTCTCTCAAGAAAGAAGTCTGGTACCCAGGGTAAGATTACCTCAACTAGCCCTAACTTACCCTTTGTTATTCTAGCTAACCCTAACTAACTCTAAAACCCCTTTTCCAAAACCTAACTCTGACCCTAACCCTTACACCATGACACATAGTGTGCCGATTTTGAAAGCTGGTCCTCTAAAGTGCAGACTAGCCCAAAACTACTCACAATATTCAGTTACTCCCGTCTTCATCTAATTTTAACGCTGTCGCCTATTTGGGTGCCCTTCTTGCCAAGGAATGAATTGCAGTGATAACTTGGGCCATATTTTGTTTTTCATAGAGATCAACGGTTTGAAATGAGTCCGATGCAGGCACTCCTAATGTCTCACAAGCTGATAAAAAGTTTCCAATATTTTCCATCATCTTAAAAGCCATCGTGGATGTGTTAATCTTTTTCACACTACCAGGTTTGATCTTGTTGACCAAATTGCAGAGTATAACTCCATCTTTGAGCTTCTCCTGAACTGCATCAGCACCACTTGCTCCAGCAAAAACTCTCTCTCCCAAAACTGTCTCAATCCACTGCACAGCTTCCTGTTCCAGCTTCGGGTCATATTTACTGTCAAGCTTTCCTTTTACTTCAGCTGTAAGGCCATACGCTTGTGGACGATCTGCCATTTTCAACTCAAGTTTCGTTTTTGAGTTTTCCGGTAGTTCACTCCACTTGTGATCCCTGAACCTGATTCAAAGTAGTCCCTTCAGCTGTTCTAGTGCAGCTGTAACAGTTTGATACGAAATTTGTCGAATTTTCGAATGTGCAGCCATAGAGGTTCTAATTTCTAACTGCTTCTAACGCCGCTCAATGGAACCTTTCCTATAGGCTGACGATTAGACTTGAACCAGGGAGCTAAAGAATTACTCCCTGACTTGAACGGTGTCCCAGAAAAATTGTTCGACGTTTGATTAGATATAAAGAGGGGACGAATAATGAGCCGTAATGAGCGGTAAGATGACCATGCTTGGTTTAAATTATTTCTAGAAACCAGAAGTTTGCAACTCTTCCTTATTTTCACAAAGTTACAAACATTTGAGGTTCAAGTTTTTGCAAAAGCTGAAATCAGTGAAATTTTATTTTCACTCATACAAAGTGAGCGAAAAGCGTCCAATTCAATAGCGATCCTATTGAGACTTATGTAATGAGTATAGCCCCTAAGCCCAAAATGGCTAAATAGATGTCGTTTTTCAATTCACTACGGCCCTGGTACTCAGGGTATATTAATGCTCTGCCCGTATGTAATTTAGGGAGGTAGAATCAACCAGGGAGAAACACAGGCTTATCAGATTGCGAGATTTGACAAAGAACAATGCTGTCAATTTTTCAATTCGAATGAGAGTAGATTTTTAACGAAGTTGCTGCGGCAGGTAGCTGGAGATTCCTCTGGTATGTTTTGGTTTTAAAAACATGGAAAATGTAGCGTTGAAAGACTTATTTTGCACTCACCAGATAAAGTAATTTTCGTTATCAGATTTATCGCATTTTCTTTCCGAGGAGTGACCGTTGAACAGAGCTACGGCAGTCGTTCGATCCTGCTTCGGTCGATCGAATGCAGGAGATAGGGCCAGGTTTTTCACTGCTTCATTATCAGTCCCTGTTGAGCAAGGTTTACAGCGGGGATACAAAAAGCTCATCGTAATAAGTCTAGGCAAAACCTACATCATTGGCTACTGCATTCCAAGTTGCATTGCTAGCAAAGCAATAACGAAACTTTTATGCAGGTATCTTTTGTTTTGCCTCCAGTGTATCACAGATAGGGAAGGGCGGGGCAAACAGATTTGTTTGAAAATAGATCCGAAAGGAACATCAACAGTTTGTCTTCGCAGCAGGTTTCCCCCTGAAGATAGTTTCTTTTATGTTTATAGCGTGGTTTACAGTATGTATGGTGTGTCGAACCGTTGAAAAGGTCTGTTCTCAGCATCCGCATGTCATAAAATTTGATTTGTACGCCCATGCAAATTTGTCTCTGGTAAACAAAAAACAGGTGTGGTATCAATCTTTCTCGATATTTCCATCAGTTCCAGACATCGAAGGCAGGCTGAAGTCGCTGAAAACTCTAAACTAACTGAAAATGGCAGATCGTCCACAAGGATATGGCCTCACTGCTGAGGTGAAAGGGAAAATGGCCAGTAAATATGATCCACAACGAGAGAGAGAAGCCCGAGAGTGGATAGAGGCAGTTATGCATGAGAGAGTTTTTGGTGGAGCGAGTGGTGCTGATGCAGTTCATGAGAAGTTGAAAGATGGGGTCATATTGTGTAAGTTGATCAACAGGCTCAAACCAGGAAGTGTGAAAAACATCAATTCATCTAAAATGGCCTTCAAGATGATGGAAAATATTGGAAACTTCTTATCAGGTTGTGAGAGTCTGGGAATGAACAAAGTGGACTTGTTTCAAACCGTCGATTTGTACGAAAAACAAAATATGGCACAAGTTATCGATGGAATTCATGCCTTGGGAAGGAAGGCATCGAAATTTTCAAATGTCCCACCTCTCGGACCCAAAGAAGCAAGCGCTAACCCAAGATCATTCACAGAACAGCAAAAGAGAGCAGGAGAAGGTATCATCGGATTGCAAGCAGGATACAATAAGGGCGCAAGCCAATCTGGCCAGAATTTTGGAAAGACGAGGCAGATCCTTGACTAATTTGAACATTGTGAGTAAATTTTCTTTGCTGTAAACTGTCCGTTTCATTCCAGTCGATTCTAAAAGTAGTGAGTTTAAATTTTTCACATAAAAAATAGCAAACGTCATAGAAAACCCCCTTCGATTTCAAGTTCTGTGGTTTGTGTTGTGTTGTCAAATGGTCTACAGAAGAACGCAAACAAACATATATTTGCTTTCAGACCCCGTTTACACGATGCCGGTAGAAATTGAAAACGGCATAAAAAAGTGCCGTTTTGGCCTCCCGTTTACACGATGCCGGCAGAATTTCCAAATTCTGCCGGCAGAATTTTGTTTCGGTTTACAAAACGGCAAAGTTTGTAATTCTGCCGTTTTCAAATTCTGCCGGCATCGTGTAAACGCTTTTTGCCGGCAGAATTTTATGTCGCTTTCGTCACGAGGCTAATATTTCTAATCCCCCTATTATCATTATTGTCGTAGTTGTTTTGTCTATCTTGATTGATTATTGACGTCAGTTGTTATTGTCTATGGAATTAGCATAAAATTCTACCGGCATCGTGTAAACGGGAGGCCAAAACGACACATTTTCATGCCGTTTTCAAATTCTACCGGCATCGTGTAAACGGGAGCTCATTTTCCAAGGCGGCATAAAATTCTGCCGTTTTCAAATTCTACCGGCATCGTGTAAACGGGGTCTCAGACTTCTGTTTGTGGAGAGAAGACAATAAGGTCTAAAAACCTAACAAACAACAAAATGACTCCGCTTCCTTTGTGGATCTTTGCCCCGTTTGTGACCCTTGCTGATATTGCTGTCCTGATGCTGCTGTGTCTATTCCCAGCGCTCCTTCGCATCCGAAAGCATACGAGAAAGACTGATACAACTGGATAGACTTACTACAAACAATCGTCGTAATTGAGCTAATTATGAAGCGGAAACTCGGACTGAAGTTGTTGGCCTTCTTGGACCGAGATCATTGGCCAAGGATAGACTTATTACGTTGAGTCCTAGTAATCACTACCACCCACCCACCCCTCGCTCATACTAGGACTCATGGCTTTCCAGCCAAAAAGCTGGCCCTGTGAAAGATTAAACAGCCTAGTATGAGCGAGGGGTGGGTGGGTGGTAGCAATTACTAGGACTCAACGTAATAGGTCTTGGTCAAGGATCCGGTTTAAACAGACAGCAGAACTATCTGCTTTTCTTCTTTCTCCTTCCTCGCGGAGGCTTCATGTAGCTCCCAAGCAGGGATGAATTTTGTTGGTGGCAGTCTTTGTAAGATCTCAGGATCACAGTCTCCTTTGGAGTTTTGGAGTGATTTGCCTCTAGTGAAACCCACGTTGTCTAAGAACATGTTTTAAACATTCGCTTTTTATCAGTTGACTCCTCCTGATGAAACGATAGTCAAGAAAAAAGCAAACAATATGTTGGAAAATAACCAGGGCTCATCATTTTTCTTTCAGGTTCACACGTGAAATGAAGTGAAAGCAAAGTTTGGACTGGACGCAAGGACCCTGGAATCAAAATATTTTATTCTAAAAAGTTGCAATAATATTTACACTTGTTAATTGATTAATTGCATAAAGGCTAAATCAATGTGGTATTTCTATTCTAATCATTCTCCTCATTGACAATAATTTGTTATTGAATCAAATTTAACAATTTTTTCAAACTGCAACTTGCCACGGTGGAGTACTTAACTTGGTAAGTGACGAGGGTTGTGTGTGCTAGCCTGTGCGCAGCCTCAACTCCTCCTCACGGGAAAAGTTTTCCCGTGAGGAGGAGTTGAGGCTGCGCGCAGGCTAGGTTGTGCGGGAAAATTAGCATTCAGTATTCAAAAACTTACATTTGAACATCCAAAAACTTGCATTCAATATGCAAAAAGTTCACTCAATACTAAAAAGGTTCATTCAAAAGTACAAATGTTCTGTTCCATTCTGAGGAATTGATGATACATTGGGTATCTGATTCTCAAGAATAGCGGTATATATATCTGAAACGTTGCGATAAATTGTCAGTGAATGTTTTGGAAAGCTTCATACAAAGCTGCGTACCACATTTTATGTAAAAGTTCCCGGGCCGGGGAAGTGTAACTTCCATACATGGAGCAACGGGTACGTGCCGCCCATAAGGATGAGTTTAGAACCTCGAAAATCAGTAAATATTGACTCAGAATTTAAATTTTCCACTAGAAATGGGTAGCTTTATGACTTGCAACGAGAACGTTGTCCAGTTTAGTATTTGCAACGTTGAATTTTTATCGTTACAGCTATGAAACGTAGTTAGTTGCACATAGTGTGCATTTAAACGTGATTTCTTGGATGTTCAACAGGCTTTAAATTACCTACCAAAAATCCATTAACATTGGTATGGAAATTGACCAAGATCCTTAAAAGACCCTTAAACAGGGACGTAGGAAGCAACTCAAACATGGGGGCTCGACACTGCGAGGGCACTGTTTGCTTTCAGAAAAAGGGGGCATTTTTTTTAAAGATGTAGAATCTTTGCACACGGCTTTTCTTTATATGGCAATTTTGCCCTTTTTTGGACTATTCCCAATTCCCACTAGTGTGTATTTCATTTAGTATTTAATCGTTATTCCGACCCAGTCAACTTGCTGAGGATGGACCTAGGAAGGCTCGAAATGTACTTATTTATTATGGCTCAGCCACTCGATTTATGTCTTCTTATTCTAACATGGACTTGAAACATGGACTTGTCTCTTGTCACTTATTTTAACATGGAATTGTCAACTTATTACTAATATTACATGATTGAGCAAATAAACATGATATTTTTCGTCGTCGTACTCGCCCTAAGATATAGAATGGGCACTTCTTTGTATATGCAAAATATTGGGGGCAAATGACCTCAGTGCCCCCCCCCCCCCCGGTTCCTACGTCTATGCTCTTAAATATGGATCTTGCCCTTAAATGCTGGGCGGCACGTCCCCGTCATCCCAAGACTTGAGTCCTCCCCCCCCCGGGAAAGTGTACCTGCCGCTTGCCGGCGTGGAGGTGGAAGGAGGGGAAGAAGGTGGAAGGTAAAATGGTTTTCAAGTTTCCCGTTTTCCGTCGTTTTCCCGCCAAGATTTTCCAGTTCCAAACGAGGCTCGATGGCCTAACTGGTTTCTTTGCATTGGGCATTGCCATCTCAAAGTTTTGTTGAAGTTGCGATTCAAGAAATCATCCCTGCTGCATTACATGCTCGGAGTTGGAAAGAACAAATTAATTTCTCTTCTTTCAAAACCTTTACTTCGTCAGTTGCTGTTCAAGAGAAGTATGCGGCTTGTGCAGTTTGTTGCCGAGGGAAAGAATAGTGTTGGCGTCGAGGTGGCAAAAGATGGCGCGATTGTTGATTTGTGCAAGTTCGACTCATCTGTCCCAAACAACATGCGAGAATTCCTCGAAGGAGGAGAAAAGTTTTCAAGCATTGTAAAGCGGTAAATGTCTTTAATAGGAAACTTTATGTTTGTCTGATCCCAGGTAGGTTGGAAACCAGATTGGAAAGTTTTCAGAATGCGCGGGCGATCTCTCCTACTAGACTGACGACGTGATTCCTTGTATTCGTTCAACATTTATAATCTGATGTTTTAATTTCACTCATACAAAGGACTCACGACCAAACGGATTCTAAACAGGGACTAAAATCTTACGAAAGATCAGAAGAAACTTAGAACATCTTCCATCCTACGAACGTCGAAAGAAAATTCGAACGTCCCTTCGAAGGTCACTTCGAGCGTCGCTTCGCTTCGAGAAATCGGACTTTGAACTAATTAACCAATCAAACGCTACGAATAGGCACGTGGGTTGACCATATTAAGAAAGTAGCCATCTGATTGGTCGCGCCGTGAACGTGGCGGACTTGGCCTAATTAGTCCCTGTATTGAAGCGTAAGGACATAAGTCCCTCAACTGAAGCGATAACAACAACAACAACAACGAGCGTAAGTTAGAGGGACTTATGTAATGTAGTCTACTCTCCTACGTCAAAATTGCTTGCGCGGCTGTATTTGTGTCACTAAACAATAGCTCTATTGTTTCCTTTTGTTGTTGTACGAAAATTTCGTGGCTGGAACCGCGGCTGAAATTTGAAGTGCGCGGCAGAGAAATCGGCCGCACAAGGCAAACTTTCCAATCTGGGTTGGAAAGTTGATTTGCAAAATGAGTACTCTCAAGTACCAAATAATCATCCCCCCGCTTATTAATTTTTTAAAAATTTTCCAACCCCCCCACTCTTATTCCAACCCCCCTTTTATTAATTTTTGGAAAAATGAAATGATAGTAAACATACTTTCTGAACGAACGCAGGAAAAGGTCTCAGGAAGTGCATTCAACAGAACCAGAGTTTGTAGGTAGATTTATCAGTAACATCACTGTTCACATAAATATATCAAAGATACGTGTTTCCCTAAGAAGACAACTATTTTCAATTTCTCCAAGCACAAGCACCCCCCCCCCCGATTATTGCAACCCCCTGATTATTATTGTTATATCGAGCCATTTCCAACCCCCCCAATTATTCTCACTCCCTCCCCCGTTTATTCAGTACTTGAGAGTACCGTAGTGAAAATCTGAGCAAAAATAACTGTTTCTTTGTTGTTATTGCACCTGATGAGGAATGTCAACTTCACTATTCCATATTCTACTTCTTCTCAGTAAACGTTCTTACCCATGTTCTTATATCTTATGTATTAGAACAGCTAGTAGTTGTGCACCAAATTTCCATGGTGCATATTAGAGATATTAATTTAGTATATATCTAATCCGCACCAAGGAAATTTAAGATTCACAATCCCCCCAATGCACCCCCGGAATGCAAAAGACTAGCAAATACGCACCCAAATCGTCAACTGCACCCCAAAGTTATTTGGTGCGCAAGACAAACTTTCTAACCTTGGCATTAGTTAGAATTTACTAGGTAGCCCACTCATTCAGTTTAGTAGTGTATCCACTTTAAAGTTCTATCCTACATAAAACTTAATGAAAATAACTAGGTACACAAACAAACCATGAAACCACCAGATTATGAGACAACATTACAGTTTATAATAACTGATATAGGAAATCAGAAATCTATACAAATGCAAACTAAGAAACAAAGTCAATTGTGTGGAGGGAATTACATTCAGCTCAGTTGACCTGTTCTATACAAACAAGGGCAGCCGAGTACTGCTTTGATGGAAACAGTATGTGCATGGAACAGCTGTCACCAAGTTTTCTCTGTTGGCTTTGCACAACTTGAAAAATGTTTTGTATTGGGAGTGGGCCCTTATGTCTTCTCTTGGGACAGAATTTTTTTCATTTTCATGACTTGGGAAAGCACAAGGGAAGAGTGTCCCAGGGCACTTCCAGAGGATTGGAGATGCCAACTGTAAAAAGACTGTTTTGTATTGTCATCCATGATTTTTCAAAAAGGATTCAAACTTCAATGAAAACTATCCAAGAATTTTTTCTCCAAATAGATCTCCTTGGAATTTATCTGTTCAAGATTCCAGCGTTAAACATATGCACTTATTCATGTTTGCAGGGCCTTGGAGAGTAAGAGCAACCTCATTGAAAGAGCAAAAGTTCAAATGAAAGCTCCTGTGAATCCATTAAAAGTCATTGGCATTGGTATGAACTATGTGGACCATTGTGAAGAGCAAAAGGCTCCAATACCCAAAGAGCCTATTGTCTTTGGCAAGTTTCCAAATACCATACAAGACCCTTTTGGACCTATCATTCACCCAAAAGAATCTAATGTGAGTATTGTTTTAGAATATGCATACTTCATTAGAAATAGTGCCTTGGCAGGTGTCATCTCAAAAGCTTGTGAGTAAATTGAAATCTGTTTGAAATGACAAATGTTTTAAGTCAGCAGGTGATATTTCACATAAACAACACATCTGGGGGTCAATGAAGATTCATATGAAACAGCTATTATTCAAGATGTAGTAGTAGGTCTCAAGATAGGGAATGTAGAGTAGTTTCAAAGCTTTTGTCCAAGACTATCTTCTAGTTTTCCACCATGGAAGCTGTCATTGCTGCAACTTTTGATGCTGGGTAAGTAAAATGTTTCATTTTGATCCTACTGGGAATGAAACTTTGAAAGATTATTTGTGTAGAAACTTTGGAGAGGAAGCAAAGAGACCCTGCAAGAGAAAACTATGGACCAAAGGGAAGTTTGTCCAATTCACTAATAAATGGTTGTTTCTTATAAAATTTTTTTCTGCATTGCAAAAAGCAAAGTCAAACTGATGCCTGGATCACTGGTAAGTGAATTTTTAAGCTAAAGAGTTTCACCAGAAATTTTTTAGTGCAGTGGAACAGGTTTTAAGCTAGGAAAAGCTTAGGCCTAAATGATTTCTCTGCTAGAAATCATTCAAAATTGCCGCAAATTTCAAGATACAATAGCAGGCAATGAGTTTGGGTTATTGCTCATTTCAGTATGCATAATTGCTGAAACTGTTGTCTCTTCATCACATTTGTAGCAACATCTGTCAATATTTCAACAAAGGTAAATGTTCTTTGACTGGAAAATGAACTCAGCCCCAGCCCCAAACAACCTAGGTGCCTAAACATGTAATAAACTCTGGATGGATATCTCTACAACCGATTTAGCAAAAAATATTGTACAGTAAATGACTGCAATAATTTTGCATCCATTTCACTTTACGTAAGGGTACTAGAAATTCATTTCAAAGAACTGGTTTTGTCTTAAGGGCTTAGAAAGGGGCAGTGTCATTGGCTGATTTTCGTGAGCTTTGATGATTTCCACAGTGTTCTAGGAAGCAGTAAGGATGTGAACCTAATCTTGTACTCACTGCCACTGTTGATAAACTGAACATTAGAGCATTGAATAATAGTTCTATTCTTTGGTACATTCAGCATGTTCAAAAACAGCTCTGTAAAATAATTGCTAACTACTCTAGAACAGAATGAGATATTTTAGCAAAGCACACTTTGAAATCTAAGTAAGCCGTTTTACCTGAAGATGGCATGCAGTACTGCAGTACGATGAAATGAGTACATTATTTTGAATTATGCAGCTTGTTAAATGCCAATACCAAGTTTGGCTCACTTTGTACTCATGGCCACATGGCAACAGCTTGTTTGTTCTTGTTTAGAAAAGTAGTTGATCAGCTTTCTTTTTTGCAGTCTGTTGACTGGGAAGTGGAACTTGCCATCGTCATTGGCAAGCATGGAAAAAACATTAAGGTATCTGATATGAATTTATATATCAAATTATTACCTGAATGAAGTTTCAAAAACGAGGCAGTACCGAATCCCACCATTCCTATTGATTAATCGCACATTTCTTACGGGTTTCCCTTGGCCTTGTATAATACGATACAAGGACGTGTTTTTGTTGCCACAGCGACTTCTTTAGGCCTGTGAGATTTACAATTAACTCAGACGACATGACAGTAACAAAATGTGTTTGACTAAATGATACGAGTCAAAATTAGAATCTATCAGGTAATAAAACCCATACCAAGCAGTTTTGACGTTGTACAAGAAAATATAAAGCCCCCGGTCTTAATGCAAAGACGTCGCAAGTCCGGTCTGTACTGTTAAGACCTTGGGCTCTATGTTTTCCTGTAAAACACAAAATCAGTTAGTATGCGCATATTATAATGCTAATAGAACGTTCTTCATAGGACGTTCTGATTTGGTATGTTATATCTGTTTTAAATGTTTCTTACTGAAGGGTCATTGTGATTTGAATCCCTTGTGATTTGAGAACTTGTAATAGCCCCTAGTCGAGGTTATTTCTACCAAATTTTATTTGGAAAGTATAGGAGCTTAAGCCAAAGTATGGCATTTGCAAGGCATGCTGGATGAAACTAACCCTTTAATTTCCTACGATAAGTTATTTACTTTCAGGAATCTGAAGCGATGAGCCATGTGGCTGGTTATTGTGTAGCTCATGATGTCAGTGCTCGTGATCTCCAACTTGGTAAAAATGGCGGCCAGTGGCTGTTAGGAAAGACTTTTGATACATTTTGCCCAATTGGTCCTGCGCTCGTCACACTGGATGAAATCTCTGGTAAGAAGCAAGTTGTTTTTTCTGGGTGCTGTTCTCCTTTGACGAAGCATAGGGCTTGAATCTTTTCGAAAATTTAAAGTGAAGTGTATAAAATGTTAAACAGGTAAATAACATAAGATATAAGCACTTTGATGCAAATTGAATGAAGAGACGTTTCCAGCATAGTCCGTTATCAAGCCTATATATCTGGCTTGATAACGGCCTATGTTCAAAACGTCACTTCTTTCAATTCGCATCGAAGTGCTTATATTTTATGTAATTTACTTGTTTATCTTTGTGAGACTCACAAGGAATCCCTCTTTTGTAAACAAAGAGGAAAAATATTATATGATTTTTTATGAAATAATAAGACTCCCAGGGTAGCTTGCTACCAAATAATCAATTAAACCTTGAGATGTATAAACCTAATTGGATTTCACGTTAAAATTATTTAGGGTTTTGTATTATTTGTTACAAAGCTTCCTTGGATTCTACCTTTCTTTTTTTTGCTGAAGTATTAGAATTGTAAGTGTCATCCAAAGTGGGGACCAGATGACCTTGTGTCTATCCCTGCTTTGGATGGCACAGTAGAGTGTAACAAATTTTTGCGTTTTAATCTTCTCGATATTGATAGGAAAAAGGACTCCCAGGGAATCTCCTTTTTAAACCAATCATAAGATCAGCTATGCCGGAAAAATTATCTCTGGTCTTTGGTCCACTGGCCAAACAAGATACTTGAAGATAAGCGTTATGATAGAATTTTGGTAATTTTTCAAACAGGAGTACTTTGTTGGGACACCCGGTAATTGAAAATGTCGGTTATTGGATAATTCATTTGCAAATATTATTGCCTTGATATCTTGGGAGCTTTGAAATGGGAAATGATTTTTATGTAGCCAATATCGAAATTTGCTTGTCGTGCTTTTTGTCAAATCATCTTCATTAACAAACACTACTTTATTTCTATTGCAGATCCCCATAATTTGGGAATAAGATGCCGTGTTAATGGACAAACGATGCAGGATTCCAAAACCAGCAACATGGTGTTCAAAACAAAAGAAATTTTGTGCTATATTTCAAGGTAAGACGATCGTATTTTTTCATTGCATATCTCAAAAGATAGTTTCGTCTTTGCATCGAGAACATGATCTTTTATTTAGAACTGCGAAGTAACTTTCAAATCTTTAAAACCGGTGGACGGGAAAGTTTGCGACATAGTTTACTCTATTGTCTCGGGGCTGGCTTTTCAATAGCTCGATTTCGATAAACCAATCATTTATCTCGGGTGCAATGGTATTTGTATGTCCGATGTTTGCTAAAAACACGTTAATGTATGCGCAGATGAAAAAAACAACCTCGGTTGCTGTGCGAAAGGAAACTTCAAAGCGTGTTGAGGGGTAATTGAAGGGCCTCTAAGTCGATATGAAAGCAATGGAAGCCCAAAGCACAGGGAGACCAGGATATGATTGTCGCTAAAAATAGAAATTTTCTGTCGAAATAGAAAAGAAATTTTCTTTCGAAATAACTGTTGCTAAATTTTTGCTAAGAATAAAATTGCTTTCCTTTGCCCCAACTCCCCCCCCCCCTGCTTGCTCGTGGTCACGTTTGTACTTTAGTCCCCTGTGTTGTAGTTGCGTTGCACGTTTCAATGAGCTGCGAACTAAAACACAGGGGACTAAAGTACAAACGTGACCACGAGCAAGCGGGGGAGGGGGTGGGGCAAAGGAAAGCAATTCTATTCTTAGCAAAAATTTAGCAACAGTTATCTCGAAAGAAAGTTTCTATTCTATTTCGAAAGAAAATTTCTATTTTTAGCGACAATCATATCCTGGTCTCCCTGTGCCAAAGCACAAAATAATCTGTGTCACAAGGCTGAGAAGCGAACGAACGTGAGTGATATTTAAAACTGGAACTTAAACCTGCTATGGCTCTTTGAAGGCGGTCGCTCTTACCTGCTGGAGGAGTAGCATCCTCGTAAAGTTGCTTGGGTTCGTGTGTACGCTCACAGCACTGGATCAGTGTAGAATGTGCACATGCCGACTGGGACTCGTAGTAGAAAGCATGACCCATAAGTTTGGGACATTTTAGTCCAGAACAAGCAAAATGAACTGTAAACATTATCGTTTTCAGTCGTCTGAAATTTTTATATATAAACGTCCAAAATTCTGTGAAAACATTCGGAAAGATTTTCTTCCGAAGAGATTTTGTCTGAAGTATGTAAATCAGAAATGTTTAGCATCCAAAGTAGTTTAATATTGTGTTGACTGTTTGCTGTAGGTAACAACTGTGAATGACAGTAGGGCCTAGGTCGAGCAAAGAAGACTCCCTTTTATAGACTCACTTCCTTGGGTATGCAAGTAACCATAAAACCTCGTTTCTGGATTTTGTCTGCCACAAGACAGTGACATTGTTTTCTTTTTATTGCAGATTTTTCTCCTTGAGTCCTGGTGACGTGATTGTAACCGGAACCCCACCTGGGGTTGGCTGTTTCCGTAAACCTCCAATATTCTTGAAGGTAAGCCGATTTGATGAAATTTTTTTTATGACGTTTAGTTGTGATACAGGAGTTTGGACCAAAGAGTTGATCCTCTTTTGTATAGCTGCTTCTTAGACTGATTGCATTTTCGTAGTTGTCGCTATTGATAGACTGATGGACGCTCAAACTACGACTTATGGACTTTGATACTAAAATTTGGGATGAAGTTTTCCCCTGTCGATTTCATAACTAGGTATGGAAACCATAGCAACACTGTACGAACGCCAGGCAATGGTGGATAGGCCTAAGTTGCCGCCTCGAGCCTCCAATGTTAAAACAGCTCAGAATTCAAGTTTACAGTGATATTAGCCATGAACAAAAGCCACAAGTATCCATACGAATGTTTCCTCAATCCAAGAATCAACAAACCTTTCACTGTGAATCAGGAGTTCCTCAGTTTTAAGGCCAATTAGCTTCCATGAACTTCACCGCAGCATTGAGAATTTCCAACTGTCGAGGGTCACTTGCCTCGCTTCCGAGACTATACACATGAACGTGTGCATCTCCGTCTCAAAAATTTATATCAAAGTCCATAAGGCCCAGATTGAGCAAAAAAGGAAATGTTGTTGTTGTTGTTATTGTTGTTGTTGTCGTTGTTGATATTTTGCGATATCTGGGACTATGTCGTGAGGCTAGCTGCTTCTGAGGAAGTTTATGTTCCCTTATGCCCTTAGAGTTTGAGAGCATGTGTCAACCAATATGTCAAATAGTTGATGCTTCACAGGACAATAAAGTTGAGAAATTCATTGCCTCAAAAGAGCATTTTCTTTGTTCTCAAAAAACTGCCAGAATCAAGTATATACCGGACGAGTCAATAAAAACGCCCGGCGTTTGAAAAGTCCTGCTCCCCGAATATCAAAGCAATGATATTGAAAACTGCTTGTTTTATCCCTGACATATCAAATCAGGTTCAGTAATTTACCCGGCTTTAATCGATCTTTCCTTCCCGTCTATATGAGAGATTTTTTGCAGAAACCTCCTGTCGGAAACCTGCAAAAGCGAGTGAAAACACCAAGCAAGATTTCCCTTTGTTCTCCTTCCTAGCAATGATGACTCTTGGATGTGTTCATTTATTTTGTCCCCATGGGAGAATGGAATCCTCCTGAATAAGTTATTCACACTAGGGGGAAAACTTTTCAACCCAGAAGGAAAGCACGTGCTAAAGCGTGCTGAAAGTCATCGCTGTGAGGTAGACACATTAAGGATTCTTGGTTGTAATCTTAGCACTTATTTTAAGGTTACTCAAAGGGATTCATTTTAGACAATCGCTTTCAGAATCTTAACGGAGTGATCGACTTTAGCCAGGAAAATTGCTAGAAATAATTTAACATGCTAACTATTTAATCAGGTATTGCAAAATATCATTGCTTAGTTACTCAGGGAGAAATTCAGAGATCTCGCAATCTGATTGGTACTCTAGGAATCGCGGAGTTTGAGCCTAAATAGGGCCAGGTTTTTCAGACTAATATTTTGAGTCTTTGTTGAACGAAACGCCATCATTAAGTCAAAGAGCATAGGGAAACAAGAGACTCATCGTCATAAGAACAAGTATTTCATGATTAAATAAATTAAATATAAAAAACATGACATTAATTATAAGTCTTATCTGGCCAAGGCGATGATGCTCTACAAGGAGCAGTAACCTTTCAAACGGGGGCTTCTTCTCAACCCTCTAGTTTAGTTTATCCTTTTTGCTTCTGCAGGTTGGTGATGTAGTTGAATGCGAAATTGACGAAATAGGTTGTATTCGAAATGAAGTTATTGCTGCAAGTCAAATGTGAGACAAATTTTTATATTGAGTAACAGAAATAAATTTAGATTTGGATTTGATTAATGAGGAAATATTATTATCAAATTTACTGCTTTGGTTCTTTTCCACTTGATTTCAAATTTAACGAGAGAACCCTAAAACAATGTTTCATGTCAGCGTTGGTCAAGTCATGCAGTCGTGAATTATGCACCGATCTGAAGGAATAGACCTTTAGCTATTCTGAAAAGAATCAGAATCGAATGATATTTTACTGCAATAGGTAGAATTAGCAAATGAGCACAATAGTAATAAAAGCTCTAACGTCACTCGATCGAACCTCGCGTATGAAATGTACAATAATAACGCTCAATCTACGCTCTTTTGCAGAATAGCTAAAAGCAGGGCCAAAGCCAATGGGGGGCTGGGAGGGCCGAGCGCCCCCCTCAGGAGACCATTTGTCGGAAAATTTCCTCTCTCGTCAGAATTTTTGTGATTTAAATGACTAGTTTTGGAGGATTTGGAGAAGAGATGATGCATAAAAACATGAATTTATTAGCGTTAAGAAATAAATTCTAACTGAAAATAATTTAACTTACAGCATATTTTCTATTGATATTCACTAAGTGTGTTGTTTCAAGGTTGGAATGCGAAATATGGTTGAATTTTAATTCCTGAGGAGTTGGATCGGTCATATAATGCATAGATTTAACGTGTTGTCATACAACTGTTGTTGTTGCTGTTGCTGTGAAGGTTTCATCGTTGGAAAATTTTGGTTTTTCACCCCCTCCCCCCTATAAATTCATGGCTGGTATCGGCCCTGGCTAAAAGGTCTATTACATGTCGTTAAGAAGCAAAAAGGTCAGCTTAGAGGAAGAAGTTTATCTCAGAATTAGACTTATGCCTTTTCGTCCCTTGTTTCCCTGCGTTCTTTGATTTGCTTATATCACTTGGTCAATAGGGACCAGGGAGATTAAGTAGGGAGAGGAAACGCATAATAAAAGCGCGAGCGATGTGGTATGCAACCTCCTTCGCAGCGCATCACAAATTTTGCTGTGGGAGCGAGAAGGAGCTGTGTGTGGAAGGAAAGACAAATCACACTTTTGGATTGGATTTGATTTCAGTGGTAAGCCTGTAAGTTTATTTTGGACGTTGATCTATCTCTTTTATGTTTTGTCTTTGACTTAGTGACTCGCTCAGCCATTTTGACTGAAGGAAATGAGTCAAACGACATATTTTCTTTGGGAGGTAACTTAGGCCAGTTCATCTTTTGATCACGAAGCTAGCACGCACTTGTGAAAATTTATCGTGCCCATGAATGCCCATTCTTGAGGTGATTTTGTCTTTGTGTGGACGTCTATAAGCAAGAAACATGGCAAAAAAGATATATGATATTTTATGATACTTTTTAGATATTCATATTTTCCTGCTCGAGGGGCTAGCTGTTTGGGTAGGCATTTTATTTTTAGGCCTAATCTTTACGCTTGATCTGTCTCTTTGAACAACCAAACCGAAGCTGCTTGCAAAACCAGGAATTAACGTTAGTTTTTCTGAGCATTTTTTTCTTTTTGGGACATTAAAATCTGGAAAAAAGTTGAATATTGAAAGAATTGTTAGGTCTACATTTAACATGACCACTGTACACTGCTGCATACTGTGTGTCTTCTTGCAGGTTTTGAAGGGAACATCAGAAACAAGACATGACACAGTAAACTAAAGACTCTGCTGAGATTGCATATAAAGAGACTTACCATTTGAGCAAAGAAAGAATGGCTACTACTAATCCAATCAGGCTTGGCTTGGCTCTCAACTTTTCTGTCTTCTACTATGAGATCGTAGGCAAGACTCTGCTGATAGACTGTGATTTGAAAAATGTTTCACTGCTTAGCCTTTGATTATAGATACATGGAAAAGAGCAAAGAATGACTGCATTTTATTCATTCTTGTCCAACTTTGTTGATGTAATAAACTGAAGTCCTTCTCAAATTAGGTATCAGATGAGATTTGCAGCAATATAAAAATGCCCATGCAAAACACTTCAGTTGTTTTTTTGTCATGTTAAGTTTCACCTGACATCTGATTTGAGACAAACTTTGAAATAGGTTTCAACTTTAACTGTTTGAAACAGTGCTGTAATCCTTTGACTTTGCAGCCAAGGCAGTGTGGCAGGCAGGGTTGAGCCACACATGAGCATCACAAATAGGGATCAAAAACTTGATTAAGACTTCTTAACTTCTGTGATGCCAGCAATTGGCACTATAAAAAATACACACACCAATCTGGTGTTTATTCATACCAGCCTCATTTTTCTGACTTCCACTTAGAAATGTCAAATGCAAGAATTGTAAGACTGACAATTTTCTTCTAATTTATACACCAGTTAGGCTAAAAAAGTTTGAAATCCTGAAAAATTTATGTCAGCCTTGAAAGTGCAGTACAGCACATGATGCTTAATAATACTCAACCCCTTGACAACTGGTACACTGAAGAAATTGTGGTTCATTCATTTTGGTGAATATTTGTTGGCACCAATTCTATAATTGCAAGCTTCTTTTCTAATTTTTTTGCTACCATTTTGCAGCTTTGCCAAACCTGTAAATTCACACTTTCAATAAGAAACTTTGATGATTAAAGTCTCTTAATCTTTAATGAAAGTGTCCACATTTGAATGCAAAGATTGTGATGTTTCTTTGGCAATTTTGCAAGCTTTCCACGAATATAAAACAATACTGGACTAGCCTGCATGCACACTTTACAGAACAGCAATGGGTCAAGTCTGCATAGTGATGCCTAATTCACTGTTTTTATTAGAAACAATGC
Source organism: Aurelia sp. 3 sensu Dawson et al. (2005) (assembly GCA_964020215.1). Classification (NCBI taxonomy): domain Eukaryota; kingdom Metazoa; phylum Cnidaria; class Scyphozoa; order Semaeostomeae; family Ulmaridae; genus Aurelia; species Aurelia sp. 3 sensu Dawson et al. (2005). The sequence goes on from OZ026585.1 coordinate 16,034,256, forward strand.
TTTTGTATGCCCCTGACCATTATTGTCCCATAACCAATGAAAATATGCTTTGCATTTCTCAGAAGCATTGTTCAGCAGAACATATAGTATTGTTCCCAATGGCACCTCTACACGAATGATTCTTCCTGCACCCTCAAAACAGTAAATAGTGCATCATCATGCAGACCTTATTTATTTAACTGTAAAGTTTGAATACAGGCTACACTGGACAGGAAGTGGCGCTTTGGGTTCAAAAGACAAACTTGCATGAAAACTAATCTATTGCTTATCTAACTCAGTTCATGTCACATTAGAATTCCACTGATACAAAATCACAAACTAAAGCAGAACTAACATGATGCATAATACAGCAAATAAACAAAATCATACAAAAGATGTGCAAGGGAGTGTGACCATCTTGTCACAGGTGGGAAGACAGTCCATGAGTTGGCAGCATTAAAGATCACAGATCTTAGTCCATATTGCATGCTATCATTTTTCTTGGAAAATATCACTGGTGAACAAATGCTGTATGCTTCAGTTAGATGACATTATGAAAGCTGAGGAGAAAATTTTACTGACCAATTTGTGATTAAAACCAGGCAAAACTGAGAAGATCATGCATACATAAGGATTATTTTGTTGACGGCTCGCCCAGATAGTATTTCCAACTCAAAATATTTACAAAATGTAAAAATTTGACAAATTCAGTCAGTAATGAGTCTTTGAACATTAGTACCAAGAATGAACCAAGAACAGCTTGTTCATGATGACAGCAATAATTGAGGAACGGCAGCCAACAGACATTGTACCAGCAGAATCTTTTAGAATGCACCAATTTGGTCTGTTGATGTAATATTTTATCCAGCTTTTACATCAGTAGTCTTCTCAATGCATTGTCTGTCAATTGAAAGATAAAACTCATTCTAACCTTATTACACAAAATATGGCTGGCAGAAAAATATTTGGTTATTTAATGTCATTTGTCTTTGAAGTTGGCTGACAGATATATAGTATAGCTATTTCAGGAAGTGTACAGTATGTGCATGCCTTCTGCTGGATTTGAAAAAGTCAACATCATGGAATTCATTCAGCTAGAGGACGCACTGACCTTGAAATTAATGCTATCCCAGTCATTCTGTGCAATGCTTTTTGACTTCAAAAACTATCTCCCATTCTTTTGTTTTCTCAGATAAAACAACTTCAGTTTGAGTATAGCCCTTTGATATGAAAAAAACAAAATACATTTTTTATTTTTCCTGGTCACTTTCAAATGTTTATCCTGGGAAACATTCTTTGAATTCAGGAGTTAAAAGATCTTCAACAGTTTTTCCTTCTTCACAGTGTTTGTTCACATTTGCACAGATTTTGATAATCATTCTCTAGAATGTTTGCAATTTCAATGTCAATGTCACCACTCTGCTCTAAGAGCGCTGTCAAGCAACTCCTTCTCATGCTTCTGTTTACAAATCTCAATTTATTCCTTGAATTTGCCCCATCTAAGATGCTCCTTATCTGCCTTTCCTACATTCTACACCATATTATTCCTAGCTCTGTAGATGTAATTATATAAAGATCGCATATCTTTAATTCAATGTTGAACACTTAAGAAACTACATTTGCAATTGGACCATATTCTCCATAGAATAACATTGAGCATAGCTGTTTCAGGAAACAGCAGTCTAAGGCAGACATAGATCAACAATTCTTCAGGTTGAAGAGGTACCATTGGTATTCCTTTGCAAAATAAGCTTTTACATTAACAATTTTGTATCCCTCCCTCTGAATATCTGTTTCACAAACATGTCTTTTCTTAACAGGACTTGTAGTTGTAATGCCTGCCAAACGTTGCTTGGCCAATTATCCTTCGTCGTCACTGCAAAAATTTTCAGGAGTTCCTTCCATTTCGTTTCGATTTGCCCAAACCAACTCAAAACAATCCGCAAGCCTGCTCTTATGTAACTGAGCTAACTTACTCAGATTTATCAGATGTTGTATACTTCACAAAAACATGACTAGTGAAAAAAATTTTTCAGTTGTAAACAAACGCTGCACAATTTAACAACAGCCTGTTCTCGAATCCTCACCTTCGACTACAGAAGCATGAGAAGTGCGGTGATGCGCGGTGACGCAAAGAAGCGAAGGCAGTAGAACTGAGTACCCCACGAAAAGCTTCTTATTTCTAAAAAGTATCAAAAAGTATCAGAAAAATTTTTGCACAGTCTTCAAGCATATGGATTTCCTCAGCAAAAGATGGTATACGCTAGCATGGGCATGCATGGGCACAGCAGTTATCAGCAAAGTGCGTGCTTGGTCGTGATCGAAAAGTTGTGATGGCCTAAATTGCCATTGAAGAAAATGAGTCAAAACAGAGCAACGAAAGTCTCAATGAGATCTGAAACAAGCTGGATTGGCAAAGTGTAGCACTAAACAAAGAATTATTTCTTTACCTAACTTAAAATTGTACAAACCTTGGGAGGATCCAATCCAAAACAGAGCCGGCCTCTCCACAACGCATGTCATTTTCCATCTTGTCTCCACTGCAAAACGAGCGCTGTGCTGCGAAGGAGGTTGCATACCACCTCGCTCAACGTAAGTCAATGCGCGTTTCCTCTCCCTACCATAGTCACAAGAGAGATCCATAGTCTGGAAGCTAAAACAATCACCCATTGTTTGGTTGTTGTGTTCACGCGCTGATGTTGAAACGCGCTATCACGTGACCGTGAGAGTGCATCGATTCACAACATGCGAGAAGATCCTCGTAGTTACAGCGAAGGTTTTCTGTCTCGTCGTCTCTTTCGATGCATGTTTTGGTTTAGCTGAAAAGGATTTGTTGGAGCAAGACGAAACTATCAATTCTGAAGTAGATGATGGTGTGTTTGAGGTATATTTTAATTTAATTTCTTTCCGTTTTCTTTCAAAATCGCACGACAGTTCATTGATGATGGAAGTGACTAAACTTAGGCCTTTGCTTAGTTTATCGCCAGGAAACTTGTTCTGCTTTTCGTCTAAAACCAGATTACACCGGGAACAAATTTGTTATTTCTTATTATCAAATAACGACTATAACTCTACTCATGTAATATGTGTGTCAAACTCTCGCTTTAGGTTGAAGATGAACAAGAAAAGGACGCATTTTCGTGCCCGATGTTGAGAGAAGTGCATACCATAAGTTGTGACCCTACGAATACCAAGTACGAGAAGCCCGAGGATGTTGGCGAGAAGATATACACGTTTTTTTATAAGAAACTAGGACCAGGCCATAGTACTAAAAGTTTCTTAATTTAACATGAAATTTGGTCCATTTTTAGTACTAAAAGTTTCTTAATTGGTTAGTTATTTTTTGAATGCATGAATTGTCAATGTGGTCGCTAGCACAGCTGCAGATATGTTTCTTGATATTTAAAACATCATATATGAATAAACAGTGTTCTGTTATGCTGAAAACACAGATGGTTAGATAATATTGCCCAATAATAAAGGTTCGACGATCTATTTGCTATAAAATTCATGCTTTTAACTTTGAAAAGTTTCTTAGTACTTCTCCTTCTAGTACTAGAGTTTCTTAAAATTTTGGCCATCTTAGTACTAGTTTCTTATAAACCAGTTTCTTATAAAAAAAACGTGTAACAGCAAAGATCCAAAAGCAGGTTAGTCCTGCACCCATTGCAGTTCAAAGGAATGATTGCTAACTCAGTTGCAAAACTGACTGACGGCGGAGAAATGTTACTGTGCTGCTAAAAGAAGAGCCTTGAGATTACAAGAACATGGATGGTGTGTTTTCTATGCACAGGAACACTGTACATTTGTCATCCAAGCATATAATAGAAGCAGCGAAACATTTTCAATATTTTATAAATTTTTTGTTGAGGAAGGAGGATTCCAAAGATTGAGCAAACATTCGTGTTCAGTCATTGGAATGTAGCTGGCAATTCATGTTTTGGCCTATTCATGTCAAGCCCAAGCAAATTCAACTTTGCTAGCAAGCAAAATATCCAATATACTGTAGCAAGTCTAGCAGAGGAGGCTTGTGGCAAAGTAACTGATGGCAATGGTCATCTCAATTTTCTCTGATATTTTGAAATGTTTCTTTTTGAAAAATCTTTTTGCCCCAAATTCAAGAACTGATAAAAAGATGAGCAGTGGAGATATGGTAGCAAAACTGCCTCAAAATTGTGAAATTTTGACTTATTTTCTAAACAACTTAGCATGGCAGAGCAGTTGCAACAATTATTTACTCCACACAATATGTCAGGCTCAGAGCTTTTTGATACAGGATACTTGACCAGTTGACAACAATCCAATGGGAGTGAACCCAGCTTTATTGTATGAATACATCCATTTTTCTTAAGAAACTGTGTAGTCTCTCGTAGAGAATTAATAAACTCTACCAGAAATGATCAGAGGTCTTATCAGAGTTTAGAAACTTTTCAGTTTTAGCTCTGAGTTACAAGATATTTCAAATAAAAAGTGTATTACCAAAGTAAATGATACTACAGAAGCATTGATCTTTGTCTTTATAATTTGACTCTTCTAATTTTTCAGGCTCACAAAAATTAGTCAATCAAAACAAAGAATTTGAGGCTTGAAGAAGAAATATCAAGTGTTGCCATATTCTGGGATCTGTTGTAGGCAACTAGGGAGGGAGGTTCAATGACTTTTCATGCATGTGTGCCCAGTTTCTGCTCTTTCCTTCAGAGTTTCTTAAAATTAAAAAACTCTGACGGAATTTGGGACTGGTCCTAACAAAGCAGTAACTGGGCAGGCATGTATGAAAAGTAATATTTTAGGGCCCCCTAGCTGACTGCAACAGATCCCAAAATAAGGCAACTCTTGATGATTCTTCTTTAGGCCTCAATTTCTTGGTTTATCATTTCAAAGAGCTTATGTACCCAAATATTTCAATAAAAGTCAGACTGCCATAGGACATAATTCCATCCAGTCTTTGCTCTGTCAGCCCAGAATAAAAAGCAACTGTCTTCTTTATATGTGACATGTGACTGTGTTGGATTTGCAACATTTTGATCTTCGCAATGGAATCATCTGTTGATCTTAGCTCTTTCCTCAGGCTGCAGCTAAAACACAACACAAACATTTTATAAAACAAAATCTAAAAGTTTCCATCCCATTGGAAACTTACAAATGAGAATTGTTTGTACTGAGCATAATATAGATACCACCTTTCTTTTAATGTAAGATAGTGAAGGTTAACTGGTGTTTTTGCGCTGAGGGCTGGGATTGCAGAAATAGGGAAGACCTAAGTCCAAGGTCCCTTGTCATGATGCTCAACTGGTGGGGCTGTTCCTGGGATCCGACCCTGTCTGCCTGACTGTTCTGGCTCCAAAGTCAGAGGATTACACCACTGTGCCACCACTATGGTGCCACAACACCTTCAGATTAAGATATTGAACTGGCATTGATTGTTTGTAAAATTTTTAAGGAATGGAGCCCTCAACGGTTCTTAACTTTTTCTCAGGCATTTCATCATATTCTTGATGTATTTATCCTGTGCCCTTGTGAACTTTGAAAAATTGACAAAAACTTTTAAGACCTTATGCCAGCTGTAATACATCATTTGACAAGGCTTCCCAAGTAATACAATGATAGAAAAACCAGTCAAAATGAATTGAAAATCTCTTTTGATTTCCTTGAATGAGAAAAATTTTGTGTCATAGTTTTGTCCAGTTTTCCAGTTACACCCAGAGCTGGGTTTCTAGATGAAGAGTTTCCTGCAGAATTAAAAATGATATAAAATTACTCACCTTGTTGAGTTTTGATTGACTTTCCAGAATATTCAGAGTTGATACTGCTTCTGGTATTAATGTCCTTTGATCTGAATCTAGAATAAATCCAGAAAATAATAAGTTGCACTCAGTGATAAATATTAGACAGTCACGCACAAGCATGAAGGTCAAGTGGTCAGCTTCTTCAGTAGGCCATTGTAGGCTTGAGCACACAACAGAGTGCTTCGAATTCTTTATACATAGAGTAAGTGGATTAAATCAAATTCCAGGCATATTAATCTTAGTATAATTAGGTTGTCTAAAAGATATTAATTTCAACACTTACAAAGTATTATTTTGTCTGCTTCGTGATGTTCTCTTGAATATAAACACGGCTTTTGGATCTCTGTTTTCTCGAAGTTTCGGAAACGTGGGTCCGTCATGATGTAGCTTCTAACGCCGATTGGAGTTGAAATCATCCGACTTGCAGGCAGTTTAACAGTAGATATTGTCTTTAATCTAGTGCTTCTCATAGTAAATCAGTCATATATTAAACAGTTAGCTCATGGAAGTCATAAAACCACAATTTTCTGATCGTATCCTGCAGCGTGAGTACCTTCCGCCATATGTTTTGCACCTTCGCAAAAATTTGATGCACTTTCAAGTAGACTGGGCACTAAAAAAAGGTGCACAAAAAGATAAAACAATAGCGCATTGTTAGCTTCCAGACTATAGCTTTCTCTTGTGACTATGTCCCTACTTAATCTCCCTGATAGGGACTCATAATAATACGCTTATATAATGGGCCCACTTTTACAAAATGGCCTAAATAGGCGGGAGTTCTCGTACACTCAACGAAATCGCTTCAAAATCTGGTTTAAAGAGCTCGAACATTGAAAAGGAAACTTTTAGTACAAAGAATGATGTTGTCTTGACCTCTTGACCTACAACACGCAAAATGCATACCTTTCAGACAGTAATCTTCCTCAGTAGAAGCAAAATAGATCCATCGAAGCTGCGATAACTCCAGGCTTCTTCAACCGTTCTTTAAGAGCAACAACAACAACATCCTGAATAGCGGCCCCTGATTGGTTAAAAACTGAATTCTAGCGATTTGATTGGTGAATACGGAACCACCCTACGCGGGCCTAAAGTGGGCCCACTATTTCAGAGCAATGTTATTAGTCCCTCTTGACCAAGGAACGCAGGGAAACAAGGGACGAAAAGGCATCAGTCTACACTAGAATCGGTCATTGCTGGTGAGCCCGAAAATGCCTTGAAATGAATCGAATTCTGCATGATATCAGAGAGAATGAGATATTGTTTACGCGTTTGGCGGACTATGGAATAAAAAGTTAGACTCATTCCAAAATTCTCTTGTTTCGCTCCCCCTGTAGACTTGTCGCTACAACTGAAGCGATAACAATAACAACAACAACAACAAGCGAAAGTTAGAGGTACTTACGGACGACTCACAAATCGATTTTGGTACGCCAAACGTCAATCTGACGTTTGGAACTCAACCCCCTCCCCCCTCTTCTAAACGTCAGGTCAACTACATTCGCCAAATTTTCGATAACTATTAGTTTTTTACGGTTTTGAGTTGTATCGGTTTCCTCTTCAGAATAAGGACATAGCCGAGGCCTACTTGAATGCTAATGCCACATCGTGATTCATGACTTAGTTTTTTCAGTTTTCAAGCAGCAATTGCTGTTGCTTTATGATTAGAATGTGGCAAAAGGAAGAGAAGGTAATGGTTGTTAGGTTAGGCCTACTCAATTTTTGTGAAATTCTCGATCTTTTTCTAAACGTCATGGATTGAAACCCCCCCCCCCCCTTACGTCAGATTGACGTTTGGCGTACCAAAATCGATTTGTGAGTCTTTCCTTACGTCACGAGTCTAATAAAAAGTATGGGACAATAAATCCACCTTGGTGATGGATCTCCACTTAAGGTGGCTCACTGCCGAAAATTTCAAAATTACGAAACAGTGAAAGGTGGTTGTATACCAAGTAAAAAGAAGTTCAAAACACAAAAAAGCATTAAGTTTAAGGTGGCTCGCTACTGGCATAAATTTCAAACTGGCAGTTGTCGGTTGATGTCCTTACTTGATCTCTCTGCTACAGACAGTCGCTTGCCGCCAGCAAATGGCAGTTAAATTCGATTGCAACCAGCGGATTGATATATTTACTCTCAATGAATAGTTTTTCGCTTCGAGTAAATATTTATGGCCTTTCGCTACCTTATTTATTGACAAATTTATCCACCGTTGGCTTCATGGTTTGAACATGAACAAGCATACCTAACGGCTGTCGACCGTCAGCCATCGCCCTTGTTACTTGTGAGACGGCTAACTTTTTCTACGATGATCGAAAAAAGAGGAACTGTTTGGTTTTCTTGCAATTTTTTTCTAAATTAACTTCAGCATTTTTGGTTGCTTACTATCGCTTCATTCAGTTGCATACATTTTTATGGTTGCTATCTATCGCTTTATTCTATCGCGGCATTGCAGCACATTTGTACTACAGGAAGGAAGCCATTGCAAGTTCAAACAAGTTCGTTCGACATTTAAATCAATTCGGCTCGACGTCATACATTTCTACATTTGTTCGAACTTTTTACTTTTTTCTCGAAACTTTTCGCTGTAGTTAAGATGTTGCCCGGGTCTTTATTAGGTTTTTGTTTGAATGCTTCATTTTTAATTTTTTGACTGTTAGCATGACCTCCTGACTCGGTTATTGCAACGTTTAATTTTGATAAATAAGAATATTTTACGGTTTATCTGTATTAAAGTCATTAGATTAAATAAAACATGTATTAAAAAGTAAGAATTTGAGCTAGTGCTGAAAGTTTCTTAAAATTGTCAGATTTTGACTCCTCGGAGTTTCTTACGAATTTCTTAAACAACTTCATTTCCTTTGCCGTCATGAACATTCAAAACAATGTTTTGGAAGCCTTTCCAAATTGAAAATGTGAAAGAAAAATATGTGAAAATAAATGGTTTCTTAACTTACATTTTCCCAAAATACAGTACGTGTAGTCGGTTAGGAAATGAGATTCCATCAGATCATGAACTTTTATGCGGTGGTTCGATTCGATGGCTTTATAGCTTTTACCATTGTTGTTCGCATTGTTCACAGTCAAATATTATTTAGATTCTGTATCACAAGCAAGGTCCGCATCAAGGAAGGGAATCCTCATGTCAGTTTCTAGATCCCTTAAGATGCTGTATGTAAATAGGTTCAAAGAGCATATACAAGGATCCGGAAGGCTGTCACAAATTTACCAATTCATTAAAAGGGGGTATGGGGAAGAATTATATGTAAATAGTGAATTGAAGCATGAACATAGGTCTATAGTTGCCAAGTTTAGAATATCCGCACATTTTCTGCCCATCGAACTAGGCAGGATGCAGCAAAAACCAAGGTCGCAACGCACATGTACATTTTGTGCAGATACCCCATTAGGTGATGAGGCCCATTTCATACTCAGATGCTCTGAACCGAGTCTTGTAGAAGCCAGGGATAAGTATTTTGGAAATATGAGTGATAGTTTTGGTGGGGAATGGGATAGAGGTGATAATGAAATATTAACTAAAATGCTTGGTAGCATGAGCATTACAACAAACACTGAAACTATTACGTTTTTACAGAGAATATTGTGTATATGCAAAGACCTTCCTGGGTGAAATTCCATATCCTAATTCAAAGGACATATCAGTGCCCGCATAATTCCTCTCACAGTTGCAGATTGTTAGTTTGATGCTTAGTTCCTTTTTAAATGTTGGTTGCATTGTTACATATCTTGTAAACATTTAGCCCATGGTTCCCTGTAACATCGGTGTTTACAATGATGATGATTATTATTATTATTATAATATAAAATGTATCAAAATGCCATTCGACTGGGAACTTTTGTAAAGAAGCTCTAAAAGGTCCATTATGGCCACAGGACAGGGTTCATGGCCGGGGCCTCAGTTAATTTCGACGCGGATATGAGCCGACAAAACATACCTTTTATTGACTCTGAGTCTAAACGTAACCTGCTCCATCTTTACAAATAGAAACGAAGTGAAATGAGCTTATCTTAGGAACAGGTGTATGAAAATCACACACGAAATTGCAAAGTTTGTTATAAACTCGTACTGTGATCTGTAGCAGGAAACAAAAATGTCGTCAAGACCTTCTGGATACGGTTTGACTGCTGAGACAAGAAGCAAAATAAATGCAAAATACACTGAAGAGGCCGAGCAACAAGCGATATGGTGGATAGAAAGTGTTTTAAATGAAGATGTTTTCAAGGGCGCTTCTGGCCAAAAAGCTGTTCAACACGTGTTAAAAGATGGCAGAATTCTATGCAGGTTAATCAAAACATTGAATCCTGACTCAAAGTTGAAATACAACGACAAAGATAAACTGATGGCGTTCAAAATGATGGAAAATATTGGTTTGTTTTTAGCAGAATGTGAAAAATATGGTTGTTCAAAGACAGACTTATTCCAAACTGCTGACCTTTATGACAACCAAAACATGCATCAAGTCATTTGTGCAATCCACGCCCTTGGGAGAAGAGCTAGGGTTAATGGCTATCAAGGCCCAAGTTTAGGCCCTAAAGAATCGGAGAAGAATATCAGGGAGTTTTCAGAAGAACAGTTGAAAGCTGGGCAAGGAATCATTGGTCTTCAGATGGGTTCAAATAAAGGTGCCAATGCCTCTGGAGTAAATTATGGAAAGACCAGAGATATTTTGCACTGAGCAATTCAGTTTTGCAAGTATTTTTATGGTTAGTTTCAGTCAGTTTCAGGAAGAAGATTGTGAACTGTTTTCTGGTTCCTAGTTTTGGCATTTCTCATCTCCATTTCCTGACATTACTCGGACTTGGACCAGGATTTAAGGATCTAAGGGAAGGGACTGTGAATGAACTCACTGCATCGCATCTTGATCTGAAAGAGTTTAAAGATAAGAGACAGACAAAGATAGAGTATTTATTTCTATCTGCCAAAGACTAGTCTGTGTTCCAGTCCATCAAGACTTTTTCCTTTCTATTTGCTTCCAGTTTTAGTTATATTTTCAATATCGATAAAATAAGCTACATTCAACATTATGATTGATCCTTCTTTTTGCAGTTCATCGTCATTTTGTATTCTGGTTGAAATACAAATTCTGCTGACATTGTTTATACTCACTTTAGATCAAGTACCCATACGCTCACTTTCCTTCGCAGAGGCTGTATTGCAGAAGTAATGGATGCCATATAGCTGGGAAATCATTTCTCAGCATTATCTGTTGATACAGTTGCCTGCATCACGCCTTTTATGGTACGCCATTATAGTTAATATTAGTCTTATGCATTTGATATTCGTTTACTTCTTTGATATTAGTTTAGTTTATTCAGTTAAGTTGTAATCCATTTGTTTTGTTATGTTATCTTAGTATAACGACGCTCCTGTAAAGTATAGCAATGTTATTATATAAAATTGATATTGAAATTGAATTGAATTGGTACGAAGCCCCTTGCTTGAACAAAACAAAGTTTCTTTAAAGGACAAACATGTGATCTGAAGTGGGTTTAAACAGCGATAGCTGAATTTGTCCGTTGTTTACCTTTGTCTATCAGCAGCTTGTAAGTTGTTAAAGATTGGATATGTACTTGTTAAAGTTCTGCTTGCGGGAAGGCATTTTTAAATTGTGAAGTTGTGAGTCTAAAGAATCAGTGAACAAATGAGTTAGTTTTGAATTGTGTCATCTTTTTGTCAATATCTTCCTTATCTTCACCTTCATGAGGTAAAACATTGGAAAAAGTTTTCCCCTGCACTCCATCTCTGCTTTATCTTGGTAACAAAATGTAGGGGCACACATTAGAAGCACCTCCCACCTCCCAATAATTCATTAAAGTCATGTGACTTTTCCCGCTCTTTTCAGAATAATTTGAAAGCACGCTGACGTGATATCGACTTCGATTGAAATTGGCCTAGAATGTTTGTTGTGACGCTGTGTTACATGTTTACTTCCTGTTATATTTGTTGGTTTGTTGCTAAACCAACCAAATTGAAGATGAGTTTTATCCACCTACGAAGCAGGTATCCGTTATTAGCTATCAAGTACTTAGAAGGTTATTTCTACAGACAGAGGTATGTACGTCTTTGATTATGACACTACTTCGAAGCCAGCCAGCAAGCGGGTGAAGCAGCCAGCCAGGGAAGACTTCATGAATATTTGATTTAATAAATACATACCTGTTACCATAGATTCGTATCCAAGATCAAGATGGCACCCATTATTATTTCGAGAACATTTCTCATCTTTTACTTTGTATCTTTTCTCTTCGGTGAAAATTATGCTTACAACGCCACCACTACGAAGCTGACCAAGAAACTATCATGTTCAGTTTTTCACGGAGAAATCGAGAAGACATTTCGCTGGAGAATGCAACAAGGACACAAATTTGATATCGTACTTTTTGAATCCAAACCTGGGACATCTATCAGTTGCTCCTTTGAAAATAATGAGACAATTACATCGCAAGACATATCAATTTCGCTCAATACAACTGGTCCAAAGAGCCTTCTCCTAAACAGTTCAAAAATACCACATTCTTTTGCAGTTTCAAACAACTCAAACCAACTGGTTATGAATTTTCAAAAATACTACATTCAAATGAAAGCGAACACAACTGTTGAATATGAAATCATATTTTTTTATTTAAACTCAAGTCAGATACTTATGAAAGGAACGTTGACTCGCTTGGGTAATCTGCCAAGTTTTTCTTTGAATTCTTTCAAACGAAGGATGGTGGAATCTGTGATAACTGGCAATCAGAGTTGGAAATTTTTGAAGCCGCCTTGTCACCATCATGTGGTTCTCATTCTTCCAAAACATCTGGGGCTGGTTGACCAAGGTAGGCTTAAGTTTCACTTCAGTTGTATGTAATGCCTGGTTCCGGCTGCATCTACAGAAAGCGGAGGTAAGGTGAGGAAATGTGCTTTGGTTAAAGAGCAAGAATGTGTTTCATAGCTTGGTATGCACACTTTTCAATTTCAATAACTGGCGCTAGTAGCCCTTCAACATAAGTCCTGGTTTCAAAGTTTACCTTAAAATCTTTACAAAACTAAAGTGAAGTGCTGTATGTAAAAAATGTGACCGATATGAAACTAATTAAAACCTTTAACACTAAAAACTCACGACAGTTTAAGAAAAGATTTACAATGAAAGAAAAGAAGTTCATCGGTACTTGGTTTGCTGCCAGTAACTCGGTACATGATCTATTTTCACATTGTCTGCACAAAAACGCCATAGAAACGGAGGTTTTTGAAAACGCTCCAATTTTCAACAATGAGCTTCACAAAACCGGAGCAATGTGAACGCACAAAAACGGATATCTTTGGATCCGTAGCCCTGCGATACCTTGTCTGCTTGAGGCATCACAATTTCGATTCGCAGATCTCACTGGAAGATATCTGTAAAGTTCGCAGGGATAATTTTTGGATTGTCAGAGCTCCGGCCATACCATCTTCGAACAGTAATTTTGCAACTCTGTATGGAGCATACGTATTTAGCGCAAAGCTTGCCCCTAAGCCCTACCTCTACCTCACATGTTCCTGCATGCTTTATGGATGTCCTGTTTCTCTTCTGTACGCTCGTTTTGCAGTTCCCGTGTGAGAAACAAGGACAGATTTTGTAAGACAATAGCATCAGTTGCTTTTATTGACACCTAAATTCAAAGAGATTTGCGATTGCAGACAAAGGAAATTCCCTCAAGCGGAAATTCAAAACAAACGAAGGCGCAAAGTTTCTCTGAAACCCAGGTAGCTATCTCGCTTGTTGTGCATTCCAGAAGTGGTTTTTAAGAGCAAACATGAGCGTATATTAAAAAAAAGAGGATATATCTAGATATCTATCACGGGCATTTTACTTGTTTGGTATAGAAACCGATTTGGAGGCGATTCAATTCTCGTATTTTTTGGGTGTAATCAAAGCACTCACTTCTCAGCTTCTGAACAGTAAAAATAAAATGCCCCCGGTAGATGTTTAGATACATGTTCCTTCTTTCAATATGCGCTCATGTTAGCTCTTAAGAACCATTTCTGGAATGCACAACAAGCGAGATAGCTACCTGGGTTTCAGAGAAACTTTGTGTCTTCGTTTGTTTTGAATTTCCGCTTGAGGGAATTTCCTTTGTCTGCAATCGCAAATCTCTTTGAATTTAGGTGTCAATAAAAGCAACTGCTGCCATTGTCTTACAAAATCTGTCCTTGTTCGTGTGAGAAGTTTTCTTTCTAGATTGTTCGAGAGGGTATGGCCTATATGTGAGGCCCCCTAAGGGATCCAGGGCTCCGAGTCTCCAGGGCGTATTTTAATGGGCTCCGAGCTCCCAAAGACAAAATTGCTGCGCTCCAGAGCTCCATTGCATGCTCTTCTGGGCTCCAGGAGCTCTATTTCTTAAAATTTGAGAAAATTGCCATGGGAATTTTCTGGGCTCCAGGGCTCCAAGCTTTCAAAATGATGGGCTCCAGGGCTCCAGCGACCCCCCCCCTTATGGGGGCCTCATATGTGGGACGGATTAAAGACTAATTTTTAACTTTACAGCCATATTTATCGTTTTTCTCTTTTGCTTCTCACCTGATGCTTTCCTTGATCCAAGTCAGATAAGTTTATTAAGAAATTTATTCTTTATGATTTTTAGATATATTAAAGCTTCCATGTCTTTAAACATCATTGTTTTTCGTAGGCTTTCCTCTTGGTGTTGCATACAAATCACAGAAAATGATAATTTTACTAAGATGGGAAAATGTTTCTTTGGCATTGAAGCCTAGTGCCGGTAGAATAGAGAGCATCATACTGGACAAATTTCTGCTGTTGCACAACGAAAAGGAATTGTTTCTTATTCCGATGATCTCTGATGTGGGGATATTGAAAACGACAAGGAATTTCACGGTAAGAGTGAAGAGATTCATGTTCAATTTTGGAATCTCAGGACGAGAAAAAAAACGACAATCATTGCATTATGTTTTTTCATTATCATTCGACATATCCAGTGGTTCAATTAGGCAGATATGTCGAATGAGGATGAATAAATATGACACAATGATTGTCGTCTTTTTTCTCGTCCTGAGATTCATAAGAGGCCCCCTAAGGGATCTCGGGCTCCGAGTCTCCACGGCGTACTTTGATGGGTTCCGGGCTCCCAAAGACAAAATTGCTGTGCTCCAGGGCTCCATTGCATGCTCTTCTGGGCTCCAGGGGCTCTATTTCTTGAAATTCGTGAAAATTGCCAAGGGAAATGTCTAGGCTCCAGGGCTCCAAGCTTTCAAAATGATGGGCTCCAGGGCTCCAGCGACCCCCCCCCCCCTTTGGGGGCCTCTCATAACCAAGTTGCGCTTTCCTCCTAACACGTCCATTTTGGAATATTAACTAACGGGAAAGTCAATAAAAGAAATTCTCTTTTCCTCTGCTACTGCTTCCGGGTGAGTCAAAAGCCGGATCTCCACTAGGCGGAAAAATATCGAGCCACGAAAAGTAGAACGTATTCCTCCTATTCGCGGCTCGACATTTTTCCGCGGTGACAATTTGATTAGCCAATTAGATACCCCGAAATTTTCCGCCTCGACATTTTTCCTCCTAGCGAAGATCCTGCTAAAAAGCCCTGTATTTCAAAGGCTACCCTTCCCTGAATATTTTAGCAATGATCTTTTACAATATCCGATTGAATCGTTAACATTTTCAATTATTTTTAGAATTTTTCCTTGCTCAAATCGGTCACTTCATGCAGATTTTGCAAGGGATTTTCTAAAAATCTGCCAAAAACGTCCTAAAATTTGGAGCAAGTTTTCCCAATATGTTTACCTCACATCGATGACTTGAGTATACGCTTTAGCACCTGCCATCCTCTTGGGGGAATGATAAAGTCTTCCCCCTCGTATGAGTGACTTGATTAGGGGGATGCCATTCTCTCAAGAAGACGAAATGCATGAACACATGCGAGCGTCATAGTTGCTAGGAAGGAGAAAAAAAAAGAAAAATATTGCTTACTGTTCATTAGTTTTTTGTAATTTCTTGTGATTTTTTTGTTTGTCATTTGTTTGTGAGCTCAAGGTAGGTGTACGAAAAAAATCAGTGATTTTCCCCTGAAGAGAGAAGAACCTCAAGGGTAAACATCAAATGGTACCCTGGGCACCGGACTCTGGTGCCCAAGGTAATAAAGTGGAAGATCTACGGAGTCTCAGAAGTTTGAAGGCCTGCAACTCTGAAACATAGTCACATGATACTATGTCTGAAACCATTAGTCAGATTCGTATAGATTGGTAATAATTGATAATTGATGCCTGTGTTGTTCTCAAATTACAACGGATCAACCGATTTTATAAAAATCCACCATAAAACAGGCTAAAAATCTTTGATAGATTTCGCTTGCAATCAGGGGGGGGGATCTCTGCCCCCTGCCATAGTAAAGGTACCTGGGGATTTACCGTGGTCAAGGGTACACTTTTTCGGACTTCTAGTCAAGCCAAGGTCACCCCTTATGCAATTTGTGCCTAGCCAAGGCTGTATCATTTTTCAACGTTAGTCCAGCTAAGGGTGTCATTTGTGTAGACTTTGGCCAAGACAAGGGTACCATCCTCGTTAAAGTTAGTCTAGCCAAGGGTACCACTTTAAAGGCAAATGACGGATATATAGCGGCAAGTTTAAAAATAGAACAAAACTTGCGTGCCTGCCATCATTTGTCCAATTGTTTTGATATAATCTCTGGAGATCATCGAATTCAATAATGGAATACAATAGCATACAATATCTAGATTTCCCAGGGTCCTGATTTAAGTTGTCTTAGATTATGTCTTATAACGCCTAGCTTACAAAAAGAGCAAAAGATGGCCGCCTTTCATCATTTGTCCCATTGTTTTGACAATCTTTTGAGATCATAAAATATATAAGAATACAATAGGCTATTTTTAGATTGCCCAGGCCCCTGATTTAAGTCGCCTTATATCTCCGTCATTTGTCTTTAAATATGCGAGTGGCAGGCCCCTAGACTTATTACACGAGTCCTTGTTTTCGCTCTATTCCCCCAAACGATACCCCACAATACCCATGCCGCTTCAGTAAATAACGATTCAATTCAATGGAGCAAAATTTAGACAAATGTCATCAATCTAGCAGACCCCTACCAAAAATTTAGCCGACAAGCCCCCATGGGATGATCCATAAATCAGTAGTACAATCATCTGCTCTGTTCATCTTTAAGGAAGAAGTATCATCAATTGTTCAGATCTCCGATATCATCACAGTATCATCAACTGCAAAATGCCCTAATAGTCGTCACAATCTTGGTGAACGTCATCAATCCTGGTTTGACTTAGTAATGTTGGTGCGACTTAAAAACTCAACAGTACGAGCAATTCTTGGTAAAGATCCCTACCAAAGTTGGATGATCTATGCGTTACCTCATTGGCTGTCTTCAGCTCAATATGTCAATGTAGAAATCGACTTCGAAAGGGTTTCACTGATCGTCGTTGCCAATGTTGGACAGGTAAATTGCTACGTTTACATTCTAACTTTCAGCTAACGTTTTTAAACCCATTTCAGATCACGTGATTATTGTTCTCCGTAGCGTATAGGGGGTATCATGCGTTCAGGAGGGCTTATTGTGGATTTTGCTTGCACTTGCATGTAATATCTTCAGAGAGGAAAACTCCCCGAATAGAGTCTGAAATGCATAGATTTTCCCTGATGTGAGGGGCTGCGCTCCCAGCCTCCTGCTTTCTACCCCGGTGCTTAGTATATTTGTCCGACAACGAAGGCAATTTTTTCTGGAGCAGGTTGTCAAAACATGTCAAAAGGCGGAATTTCGTAAGATCGGGTTATTATTTAGTCCAATTTTTGTGTTTTGAAGTATATCTTTCACCATTTTTTTTTCTAGAATTAGTTATCATTTGAAAGGAAAAATTCTGGAGTCGGGTAAAGAAAACTTTGCCTTGTGCACATCCCCGTACAAATTTAGGTCAAGTACCCCCTCCCCGCGGGCTCCTACGCCTATATTGTGCTTTTAAGGAAACTTTCTTTCCTTATTCGAAGGCAGGAACACCACAATACAACGCAAAAGAAAGACGACTATCATTTGGATTAAATACTGATTATATATGTTATACAAGAGCTGATATTTCGCCTCGGCATACGAGGCTTCCTCAGAGCTAAACTAACGTAATCACGAATGTACAATAATTTGAATGCAGGTAAACTGTTCTTTCCTTATATGTTAAGAACTTAGATCCATGAAAAGCGTAATACTGGCATGAGCTATAGGAAGCCCAGTGTGCAGCAGTTTGAAATTGACACCAGTAGCTAGCCACCTATGAATGTTTTCGACTTTGCATCATCAATTTTCATACTATTCTTTCCACTCTTACAGCGCCAGAAATCAATTGTGACAGTATATGCAGTACATCAAAACACAAGAGATCTGAGAATAGAAACGACACCGTATATTCTACCTAAAGCATTGCAGTTGCCTATATTGAAACTTCTTCCAACGCTTCCTGCTGTGATCATTTATGGAAAAATTGAGGTAGCTATGTTGTTCACATTTGCACTTTCACGAGCATTGGATACAGTAAAATCCCGCAAACAAGAACACAGCAAAATAAGAACCTGCAGACTGATTTAGCGGAAAAAGACACCCAAAGATAAGAACCAAAACCAGACTGATGTATTGCAATGTTCTTATGAGATGGTACCCTTAATTAAGAATTTTCATCGTATCAGTGTAAACAAACTCGCAACAATTGATAACTAAAAACCCCGGGGGGGGTACTTCACTATAAATTCATACGGGGGTGTGCGCCGCAAGGATTTCTGTTACGACCCAATCCCAGAAATTTGGTCCGATATTGATACCCAATCCCAGAAAATATGTCAGATATTGATACCCAATCGAAGAAGTAACAAAAGCAATTCGACGTCAAAAGGATAAGGGATAGAGGGTTGGGAACGGTTATTTTGGTTCCAAGTGGCCATTGGAACGAGGTTCTGATCTGAGGACGTTTTTCAACACAAAAATACTTGAAATCAGTTCACCTGAAACTGACCACGTGTTGCTCGAAAATTTATCCAGTTGTACTTTCATTCAACACCCATTACAGAATTTTGAGTAACCCCCAATCCCAGAAAATTCCGAGTGAAAGTATACCCCAATCACAGAAATTTTCCAGTAAAAGGATACCCCAATCCCAGAATTTTCAGGCCAAAAACTACCCAAAACTGGCGCACATCCCCGTCTTACCCAAAGTGAAGTACCCCCCCCGGGCTAAAAACTAACAGTTTTCAGAGATATGCGAGTTCTTTGCTGTGTTATAGAAATTGTTGCTTTGTCGGCAAAGTACCATTCCGTCTAATATTCAAATCCAGTCATCCCAACCTCAAGTGTATTAAACACATACTGTATAGCTATATCTTCATAGTAAATAAGTGTTCTTGCAATAAGAACCACACCCATTGGGCAACAAGGACAGATTTTGTAATGCAATAAGAACAGTTGCCTTGATTGACACCTCAATTCAAAGCGATTAGTGACTGCAGAAAAAGGAAATTTTCTCAAGCGGTAAATCAAAACAAATACGTCCGCGACAGTTGCTTCGAAACCGGCAGGGCAAACTCTCACCTTGTGCAAGCTAATGGTGGTTTTTAAGAGAAGTTTTGTGCTTGTAGCAACAGAAGAAGCGTAAATCTAAAGTTCTTGCTCGAAGAGTTTCTTTATTTCATTCAGGAGATGTGTGGTAATTTGTTTCATTTAAGCCCTAAAATACCCAAGAGTTATAATGCCTTCTGCTCGGCTTCAATACAAGTATTAATATAACATTGGTTTCTTACCGTTCAAGGACTAACATCTATTTTTCACGGCCATACATATTGCTTATAAAGGTTTAAGCCCTTTTATAAAATAGAAGTAAAAAGCCGCCGCCCTCCCGATTTTTCTGGGCAGATCTGATGAGAATCAACGAATCGATTTTATATGGCCTAAAAGCTAGATCGAGCGTTTGAAACGTCTTGAGATTTTCCTGACTCAAGTGGTCTATTTCATTGTTTGCATGATCTGTTTTTGCAGTAAGATCGTTTGAGTATGATTCATTATCTGCACCTGGAGCAAAGTTCCTTTATTATTCGAATATTTTGTTTAGACTGATTGCATATTCGTAGTTATCACTATAGATAGACTGATGGACGCTCAAACTATGACTCATGGACTTTCATAATGAAAATTGGGCGAATTTTTTCCCGAGATTTCATGACGAGATATGGAAACCATAGCAACACTGTACGAAATCCAGGCAATGGTAAATGGGCTTAAGTTGCCGGCTCAAACCTTTTAATGTTAATAGACCTCACAAGTTTTCAGTGATACTAACCATCAAAAAGGCCGCAAGTACCAGATTAATGCTTCCTTGATCCAAGAATCAACAAACCTTTCACTTTGAAACAGGAATTCTTCATTTTTAAGGCTAATTAGCTTCCTTGAACTTCACCTCAGCAATCGGAACTTCAGACCTTCTAACGGTAGAAGGTGCTGCTTGTCTCGCTTCTGAGACCAAACCGTAGCCTCGTTTCAGAGCGCACAGATAAATGTGTTCATTTCCGTCTCAACCCTTCCCATGAAAGTCCAAAAGTCCCAGTTTGAGGAAGAATGAAAATGTTGCTGTTGTTGTGTTTGTTGACACTGTTGTCGTTATTGTTGTTGTGATAAATGGGACTATGTTGTGAGTTTATATTTTGTTTATGTTTATGTTTCAGGTATGGCTATCAACTGACGCTGGACATACCTTCAGACGAATTTTCATCGCCTCAAATGATGACAAAATAGAACGAATAGAGATATTTGGCCAGTTGAAGCAGCTGCTTGCAATACATACAAGGAATTCTTTGTTCGAATATAGCTCTAAAGGACTGAAGAAATTCCAAAGTGATACATATTGCCAAAGTTCCAACTTACTCTATGTCGACGAATTCGGTGCGCTCCAACTATTTTGTAGTAATTCAGTCATAAATTCAACATTAAATGCAAGAAAACTTGTACTCCGGCACAAAAACTCACTGATTCCATCATTCATTGCAGACTTTGCAAGTGACTTCGAGGTACTGATCGCGCTGCCATCAATGTTCTTGCGTTACGAAGAATTCAAGCTGAATGTGGAGAATTTATGTAACATTCCCAACTATCCTTACATATACCATTGTGATTCGAAGAGGCGATTCAATCATTCTTTTCTGATGAAAGCTGATGTGGGAAAATTGATGCAAAAAGCTCCAAATTGTGTGTTTAACCTGAAACAAATTAACATGACAAAATATACGATTGAGGCTACTAGTCAAAAGCGAAACGTTGCCCCATGTGAGCTCTGGACGCTAAACATAATTGGTCGAACACTCCATATTCTCTCACTGCGGACACGATGCTGGATTTACTGGCTTCAGAATCAAAGAACTGCATTGGCAGATTGTTCAAACTTTGCCTTAATCGGACGACAGAAATCTCTCAGTTCCATTGATGTCGCGATGTTAGACAGTAGAGGGGATGAGAGATGTTTTATGGGCAGTTTCACACTAATTGGGACACAGTCAAACGTGAATTTTGAGATCAAAACGGACAACCTCGAACATCAACAGATGCTGCGAAATGCCTCTTACGTTCGTTTTATGACCGCAGTCGGCAAGATCTACAGGAATGGTTCAAAACTGTTTGCTAAGTTTTCATCTAACGTGACAATAATGCAACACAAGTTTAACTATACTTGTATTCTATCCCATACTAATTCAAGAGACAGCTTGGTAAAAAGCATCACTGATCATAATAATGCATGCCAATTTATAGTAGTCTATGATCATCTGTTATCAACCGATCTCTATTTGGATGCTAACGATGAATTAAGATTCAATGTCACAATCATGAAAAAGATTACCAATTATCCGTATATGGATTCAGTACCACCGCTAGCATTCCAACCAATCGAGCCAAGTTTTGTCCATATCAGAATAAAGTCATATTCAAGATTAAACTCATCTGTTGTGCATGTCCTTATCAAGCAGAAGTCTCATCGACAAGGTACAACTATGCTGAATCTCCATGCAACAACACAGCCGATGCATTGCGGGAATTCACATAGAAAGATCACTATACATGGTGCATGTCCGCCTGGGAAGCGTCTTGTCTTCGAATACCCGCTAAACTACACACGGCATACGTGGCTGAATGGGAATCCGAAGGATAACGAAGGCTACTCGCGTATTGCCACGATACCGTACAATTATCAACCTCCTTCATCATTTGGAATAGCCATTCCTCTCACACCACACATTTACAATGCTGATCCTAGTAAACCGATGCATAGAGCAAGTTACAAATCCACCCGGGAAATGGCCACATTTAAGCAATGTCTTGGAAAGTTAAACAGGTATTTCTTTTTATTTTTTGTATTTTTCAATATTAAGCAAGGTTACAATTTCTGTCACTACGGTCAACACAGTTTTTTAAACGACGATCAATGCGTCCTGCAGGTCTTCAGAACTAATTTTTACGATCATTTTAGGCTCTATTTACCTTATATTATGTACCAGGTGTATCAAGCATAGGTTCAAATCTTTCAAAAGCTAGGTGTAAATTCTATGACCTATTTCTTTGAACTGAACGGCTTCGAAGAAACTTAAACTATTTTACAGTAAATCTGCCGTTGGACTTTACTGAACTCTTCAGTGTTTTCAGAATTACAGTGTTTTTCTTCTTTTAAAGCTACACTCCCATAAATAGATCCAAGGCTGCTGGGGCTTGGCTGCCCTTCAGATATTTTCAACCTTTTCATAAATCTTTCCTCATAAGCATCAGACAAACATAAGGTTGCATTTTCTCATCATTAGGGCAATTTGGGCTTTGAGGGAACCAGCCCATCTCCCGAAAAAGCAAATAACCCTCCCGAAGGTGGGGTTGGAAGGAAAACCTGCATTTTTCCCGCAAAACTAGTCCCCTCGTCCATGTTGGACAAAGCTTTCCAGATGCATCTGCAAAAGAAAGAAGATCCAACATGAAAATGTGAAAGAGGCGGGTGGGTGGGAGATTTTGATTTGCAACCACTTAGCACGAGTGTGCAAAATTTACTAAATTCTCAAATCAAACTCTGTTTTATACTGCATGGAAGAAACCATGCCGCATGCACGACTATCAATGAACACGCAGCTGATGACAAACATTACACCTCTAGAGAGTCAAAAACAATGGTACTTCAAATTGCCAGATTTGTAAATCTGTAATAAACAATAAACAGCATGTTCGTTGCTTTAACTCCGATTAGAATTTCATTCTAATCGTCATTTAAAGCTACACTCCCATAAATAGATCCAAGGCTGCTGGGGCTTGGCTGCCCTTCAGATATTTTCAACCTTTTCGTAAATCTTTCCTCATAAGCATCAGACAAACATAAGGTTGCATTTTCTCATCATTAGGGCAATTTGGGCTTTGAGGGAACCAGCCCATCTCCCGAAAAAGCAAATAACCCTCCCGAAGGTGGGGTTGGAAGGAAAACCTGCATTTTTCCCGCCGCAGAACACGAAGCGAGGAAATAAAATGAAACGAAGCAAAGTGTTCCCCCAACCCCAAACCAAGAGGAGAAAAAAAAACAGCGCAAGACCCGAAGCCAAATAGGGTCGGAGCGTAAATAAGATGAGAAAATGCAACCCCTGTAAGCGATAGCTAAAATGATACCTCCAAATACTTGCATTGCTATAACCAGAGGCGACAGTACAAATGATATAAATGAAAAGAAATTTCTCACCAAATGAAAAGAAATTTCTCACCAAATCTGAGGCTCCATGCCTCGTGCTAAACCAATGTAGAAGTGCATTACAACTGGCCAACAAAATGGCCAGCTCGAACGTAGCTGAAAAGGAAAAACATGGCTCGAAGGCCACAAACACGTAACACACAAACACAAGCAAAGCCCGAAGGCCATTTCAACCAACAAAGCAAAGCCCGAAGGCCATTTCAACCAAAATTGCTCGACTCGCTGTCGAGACTTTTAGCATTTTGATTTGCAACCACTTAGCACGAGTGTGCAAAATTTACTAAATTCTCAAGTCAAACTCTGTTTTATACTGCATGGAAGAAACCATGCCGCATGCACGACTATCAATGAACACGCAGCTGATGACAAACATTACACCTCTAGAGAGTCAAAAACAATGGTACTTCAAATTGCCAGATTTGTAAATCTGTAATAAACAATAAACAGCATGTTCGTTGCTTTAACTCCGATTAGAATTTCATTCTAATCGTCATTTTAAGGATTCAAGAAAATTTTCGTAAAAAACTTCAAACTATCGTAATTTATAAATTTGCTGACGAAAGAGCAAATAATTTTCAAGAAAACCATAGCTTATGGCGAGGCTTATGGATGCTTACGAATTGGTATCAAGGAAAATTCTTTCACTCTCTGTCGACTCTGCTGCTTGCATGCCTATTTCATATTTCATATTTACATTTCAATTTATTAGGAAGGGAGACCCTTCAACCAACTGGCTGATTTACAAGGGGCCTTCCATATTTGCGGAGTGAGTGGCGGAGTGGTTTATACAGTTTTCGTCAGGTGACTGAAGTTAAGCTTGGTCGAGTGAGGTCATACTCCGGATGGGTGACCTCGGAGGCCTGACCTCACAACTCACCTCGTCGTCCTTCGGCAGGGACGTTAAAGTAGGGGTCCCATGCCTGGATGCGGCATGCACAGTGGAGCTAAATTAGCTTTCAGTAGCTAGAAATCCTGACAAGCCAACTCAAAACAAATTGAAAACAAAAAAAAAAACAAAACAAACAAACAATATATAAACTTACAAAACTAAACAAGTTAAAAGCAGCTAAAAACTACTTACAATGAACAAATACAACTAACCAAAAATCCTATCTATAAAAAATTAAAGAGAAGTACCTGAAAGCAAAATGGACCAGGAATTCATCCAACGACCGAGCAACCAGCCCGATCCCCTCATGCCCGATGACTGCCGGGCCGACAACGAAAGCTCAAAAATAAATCTCCGTTCTTGACCCAGCCGACACCAAGCACCGGAACAACGAGCGCACCAGCCACCCGGCCGCCGGAAAACCCCCATTCCATCATAAACTATGTTTAAGAATATTGATAGAAGATGCCTGTTTGGTCTCAGCTGGGAGGCTATTCCAAAGTTTAGCTCCGCGAAACGAAAAATACTTCTGCCCATTTGTAGATGTTTTAGCTAAGTCCTAGACATTTTGACAAGTTATACCAGTACAAAATACGCTGAATAGCCTGACGGCCGGGGGGGGGGGTAACTTAACTTGTCCATGGTACGGGGTTGTGCCCAAGGACCGAGATACAGGGGGGTCCAGGGGGCCATGGCCCCCTCAAAAATTTCCAATTGTTGCTGCAGTAAATCTTTATTCTTTAATCATTTTAGTGTTCCAGAATATTAGATAGGTAAAGGTACTTCATTTCCTTATGTATATCTCGTTCAATTTCTACCTTTCATTAGTCTAGGAAGCCCTGTGGGGATATTTTAGCAGTAAATATCATATTCATAGCAAACAAACTTGTCGCACGCTAGAAGCGTGCTGCTATTAACTCTACATAAGCTTTATGATAAAGGCAAATTAAGCATTCTTGATTTTTGGGGATGTGTACAACCGAAAGTAGATTTGCCTGTAACGTCAATCCATATTGAGGAACAAAAATTAGCATTGTTTTTAGCCGATTTGAAGAGCGTGGTCTCACATTTTTCCAGGGGAGTACTCCCAGACTCCCTTCTAGGTTTTGGCTCGCTTCACTTGTCACCCAGTTTGCCCGTGGCCCCCTCAAGTAAAAAATTGTATCTCGGTTCTTGGTTGTGCCATTTTTTAGGGTACCTTTTTCATGAAAGATTCCGGATTTATGGGTATGGTTTTCAACAATTTTTAGCATTTCCCGGATTTATGGGTATAGTTATTTGTAAAAATTCATTTACTGGTGAACTGTTTTGTCATTTCCGGATTTATGGGTATGATTTTCAGAAAATTCTCCAGATTTATGGGTATACTTTTGAGAAATTTCTCCGCATTTATGGGTGGTACTTTTACGATTTGAATGGCACAATCCCGTATCTTTGAAACTCAAGTTACCCCCCCTCCCCCTCCCGGGGCCTGACTCTAGTTGTTGCTGGTTTATCTAACTTTTCTTTTTCTATCAAACAGACGTCATTGTGGATGCACAGACGACATGACAATCTCATCTAAACCAAGTCAATCCGATTGTATCCAGCGAGCTTTCAAGATTTACTACAAAGAGGAATTCACACCCAGTCTCTTTATTGTTGATTCCAACTACAACAAGAGAAAACTGACATTTCCATACTGCATTTTTGAGATCAATGACCGGGTCGATTGGGACATAGACGATCTTGATGTAAACTGTGTGTCGTCCCTCTCCGAAGGTATTTGGCGATTTCATGGATCAGGTTTGTTTCATTTTGAAGTAACAGTTAACAAGAGTGGTTACACGTTTTGTGATTTGAAGACACATTTCATTATCTTTGTTGCAGATGCCCCGATCCTGCATCCAGCAGAAAATATCGTGAGAGTGATGACAGCATTTTGTTTTGGCTCAATGATCCTTTGCGTTTTCTTGTTAAATTTTCATCTAAAGTAAATACACTGTCAGACCAATGATATTACTGCATTGTATTTAGACTGTTTAAAGAACATTATCACCTCGGATCCAAAGCTGTACCGGAACACTGTAAACGGCGTCTTGGTTTAAAAATGCTGTAATACCGAAACTAAAGTTATCAACGAAACTATGAATTATGATATCCAAAGTAGAATTATAGCGAAGTGCCCCAAAGACCCATTTTACATGCTAACGGATGAATGTTCGTACGGACGAAAATTAGAACGCTTATATGCGCTTACACGGTACCCGACGGTACCGTACTAAAATTCATCCACTTAGGATTCCCTCCCATACCAGACCAATTGAGCTCTTTGTCGTCAACCAAAAAGATTCTAACCTTCTAGTTGCTAAGGCTAGTAACAAAGAGTGCGTGCTAGCTTATATATCACTTGGACAATAGGGACTCTTAAAAATTACTCTTAAAAGGTGGGCCTATTTTTTCAAAATGGCCTTAACTAGCGGGAGTTCTCGTACCCTCAGCGAAATTGCTCCAAAGTCTGGTTCAAAGAGCTTGAACATTGAAAAGGAAACTTTTAGTGCAAAGAATGATGTTTTCCTCATCTACAAATTGCAAATTGCAGACCTTTCAGGCTGTAATCTTCCTCTGTAGAAATGTAGTAAAAATTAGACCCATCGCAGCTGCGTGAACCCTACAATCAGTTACAAAATTGTTGGGCCACCCCCTAATTTTCAGTTTATTTGCCCCTGTTGTCCCCCCTCCCCCTAGTCAATGTTGCAGTACCACAAAAAGTTGCCGAATCATGCGTGTCATCTCGATCAGGTACTTTTTCAAAACAACATTGACATGGGGGGAAGGGGGGACGAAAATTTCATTTTTTTCTAGGGTGGCTCAGCAATTTTGTAACTGATTGTAGGCCTCATCAACCGCTTTTTGTATGTAACATCAACAACTGTCTAAATTGCGCCTCCTGATAGGTTAAAAACTAACTTCTAGCGATTTGATTGGTGAATACGGAATCACTTTACGCGGGGGGCTTGAGTTGGGTCCAATTTTTTAAGTTTTTATGTCGCTATGTAAGACTAATGGCTGACATTTATTCATTTCTGTGATTTCTGTGTAGAGGACGGTCATGGAGATTAAAGCGGTTTCCCTTTGAAGTTATTGCGGTGTAGTCTAATTGCAAATTTTCATATTCCTAGTATCTGAGACCTCGATTTGATGACGATGACAAATCTGAGAATTTGAGAATTTAAAGGGATTTGACCGTGAAAATCGTTCGAGATGTCAAATCCCTTATACATTTTCTAATTCATTATCCTCATAAAATGAAAATCACAAACACTAAGATAATGAAACTTTGCAATTATCCTAAAATTAGGGTGCTGAATGTGAATCTGGGGTCAGAAATTTCATACGACGCAAGCTGAAGAAATTTTGAAAGTTCCAAAACGAGACTGCTTAGTTGAAAAGGTGTAAAGAAGAAAGTGATCATCGCAGTGAGACATTGATAAATATTTCATCAAATCGATGCTGAGAAACCACCCACGCTACAAAGTTTTGGGCTTGATGAAATAAATTATTCTAGTTTATCATCGTCTGTTGTTCAAAGTTTCTGCAAATGTTTTAGGTTTTTTGATGTTTTAGCTCAGACATAACTCCAAAGTAGACATAGATATGAATTTTTCATTGGCTTGATGTTAGGAATGGACTCCTCGCTTGTTGAAGGTCATGGCTCTTGGCGCCAATGAAAACTTCTGTCTCTTGCAGAGATGGCAACAGGGAAGAAATGCTGGCGGGACAAAAACTTTCAGAAAGCCGACACCGAGTGGACTTGCAACAAGTCTCTCTCGCGGCAAAAACGGGAGAAGGAAAAAAAGCGAGAGAGACTTGTAATACTTGGCATGCTCATTAATATTCATGTGCTATCGAGCCTACTTCCATTTTTAAAATTACGGGGTTGTTGTCAGCTGTTTTATCGAAGCTTGAGTCGGCCATTGTCAAAGAACATCGCAGAGCCTCCCTCTGTTATATCATTGTCCTTTCTTAGCGTATGATTGGATATTGGTTTTTTTGTTAAAGGATGCCGACTAGACAGACTCCTGTCCAGCCAACGAACCAGGCTACCAAGTATTACAAGTCTCTATCGCTTTCATTCCTTCTCCCGCTTTTGCCGCGAGAGAGACTTGTAGCAAGTCCAACACCGAGCGAAACGAGCAAAATTTTTACAAACCACACTTCTCAGATTAGCTCAGAATGCGACTATTCTATCTAAAAGCATAACTAGCAAGTACTGAAATGCCGAGTACTGAAGTTTGCGCCATCCCTGAGTCCCAAGGACCAGAGTCGAGCATGGAACTCTCATTCCCATATAAACCCTTTCCTTGCATTTTCCTAATTCCTTGGTCTCAAAGGTGAGTGATTCTGCCAAGCAAAGTTTTCACATCTAAGTTAGCCTTTGACTGCTTCCCATATCGGCCACACGCCCTCTGCACTGCAGACTAAGAGCCCGCCAAACCTGCTAATTTTTTTTACCCACCCGGCAAGTAAGTTCTCGTAGCTTTATAAGAAGAAACAGCACATTTTCTTTGAAATTTAACTCATGATTTGATAACACCAATTGCATTTGAAATGCAATTACAACGAATGTTAATTAGACTCACTTGATATAATGATTAGTGAAATAACACATTGAATATCTACACTGCTTATGCCTTAGTTCTGGAATCATATTCTTTTGCTTTTTATTTGTAATATTAAATTTACAATAATTTTAATTGACCCTGAACATTTATTACATCTCAAGTAAGTTCTCAAAATCACCGATGAGGCTATTTTATAATGAATCGTCACATTTTTAGTAACTCCTTGCTCTTTGGAGCATTCTTGGCTTTTCGAGCTGCTTCGATTTCTCTTTGAAGCTGTGCGACCCGATCCTCGATTTCTTCAATTATCCCTGTTTCCCGTTTATCCGAAGAGCGCTCGACGAGCTTTCTATTGGGCCCTTTTGGCAAGCCCTTCTTTCCATCATGCTTTCTTCTCTCTTGCTTGCCATCAAATAGATTGGTCTGTACTGCTACATTGTTGCCGTGTTGTTTCCTCTCATTAAGCTTCGAGAGGCTTGCATCGGAACTTATTTTGCTTTGGCCATGCGCATTCTTTCCTTCGCTATCCCTTAGACTCTCCTTGCCATTGCCTATAACATTGACCGCTGGCTCGACGTCTTTGTTGAGCATTAGACTCCTGTAATCATTGCTCTCTGCGTCACCCAGAAGCTTCTTTCCACTATGTGAGATCTCAACTGCTCCATCGTTCAGTCCAAGCAAATCTCGCAAAGAAGGCAGCTTTCTGTGTGGTGCATCTTGCATTTCTTCTGCAAGCATTTTTGCAAGATAATTCAGCTCTTCATTTTCATAGTCCTTGTTCGCTGCTCTTCGTTGTTCGTCGTAGAAATTCTCTCGGTGAACGTTTAATGGTTCATCCAATGGTAATACGCTCTGTCTGGTCATCAGTTCATGGAAATCGTCTGTATCCTCTGTAGACAGTAAAAAGATGGGTAATTCAAGATAGTTTTTAATGTTGGAGAGAACTGAGAGCAATTTTTTTATAAATTCAATGTAAAAATTTACATTTTACAAATTACCAACGACTACGAAGGATCTACCATACAATACTACAAAACGCAAACCATGTGAGCGAGATTTGAGCTATGGAAATGTTCACAAATTCTTCTCATTGCCTTAATCGTATAAATGGCCAGCTCTGCCCATCTTTCCCGCACACGGAAGAGGGGAGGGGCAATCACAGCTAAATATCATTGCACCCAGCCTGCTTATTACAATAAGCAATGAGAAGGGTCCGTGGCCAGATAGCTCAATTGGTATGAGATGGGTGAACACAGTCTTTGGGGGTCAAGTTCAAATCTCTATCTGGTCCTTGACTACTAGTACAGTATTTCCCACCTCATATTATGATACTACCGATATTTACAGAGGAAGGTCTCTATCTACCTGATCATAATAAGCATTCAACCCAGGTGCATTGTTGTAGCACATATCAATAGACTTCTGTAACAATACAATGTTCAAGAGAGTAAAGAACTTATTCCATCTGATTTTACCGCTCACTCCTTTTATATATATATATACCGGGCTCCGGGCTTATTTCGTCTGATTTTACCGCTTTCTCCTTTTATATATATTTATATATATATATATACCGGGTGCCTCAAAAAGAACTCCCGTACTCAACTCAGTGGAAGCCGACTTATTTATACTTCGAGCATGAAATAAAAATTTTATCGACTTAGAACGAGAATCAAGATGACAACAAATAAACAAACAAACAAACAAGCAAGCAAACAAACAAAACGCACAGTTTAGCAACTTACTCAGTGGTTCATCCAACGGCAGTGCAGGATTGTCTCTTCTGTACAACCCATGCAATGTGTTCTGTCGAAATATTTGATACAGCTCCCTCAGTTGTGATCTTGAAACAGTAGGACCCTGGTAGTCGCGACTCCAGTCTGAGTTTCCCTCATCTGTGTATGTTCCTTGGTCCGGATGGTACAACAAACCATCTTCTTTTGCAAGTGCAGCTCCTGGGAGTGGGTCTTTAGGAATATGACTCATCAGGAACTTAGATCCGCCGTGGTAATCTTTGGCACGAAGGAATCGATTGATCTGTTGCGGATCATGTCTTGAACTGGTGTCATCTAGGAGCATTGCATCTAAGCTTAATCCTGGGCTGGATCTGGATTGCTTCGTGAATCTAGATTCATCTTGAGGGCCTGATCTTTGAAGTCTTGCAGGAAGCCCTAAAGCAAGTAGCTCCATCTCTTCATCAGATGGTACGTTCTCGTCTTCATTTTGCCTAGACTGAGGAATCCTTCCTGGATGCTTTCGTTGTAAAATTCTGTCGATTTCTGCTTGGTCTATTTTGTTGATGTCTTTCATTATGGCTGCATTGCTGTCCACATGGTCTTCCATCAGCTTTGCCTTCTTATTTGATTTCTCAGGAATATATAATGGTGCATTTTGGGGCTTCAGAGCATTGACTTTTTCATCCACATCGGCAGCCTGTTGAACTGCGTCTTTGTGTTTCATCTGAAAATCCTTTATGAGATCATCAAGATAGTCCTCAAATGAATTTATTTGATGTTGATTGGTATCTTTACCCCCTTTTGCCGCATCATCCAAGCTTGAGGTACCACGCAGCTCTCTGTTAATTTCCTTTATCAGTGCTCTTTTCAACAAACTTTTTGCTGCTTCCAATGATTTTTCATCGCTGTGTAAACCCTTTGTTGGAAATGCTTCTGTGAAGAGAGGCAGCCATATCATCAGGACGAAGCCAAACAGCTTTGAGGAAAGGATGTGTTTCTCGTTGAACAGCATGATTTCTGAAAAATGGAAAATAGATTTTCACAAATGCCAGGTTGAAAACTCATTCTGAGTCTTTTTTTATATTTGCGCGTGACGAAGGAGCAAGCTTACTAAAGTGATCCAGCCAAGTGTCTGTAATGTCCACGCATATTTTAATAGACGATTACGCTAAAGATGGCGGCGAGGAACTTTTTACCAAGATGCAATGCGTTCTTATTACGAATCCTTAACGATTCTACAACCTCGTTCCCAGGCCCCAAACGGTCTTCTCGCAATCTCAACCGTCGACCGATTTGGGCCCTGGTACGGATTCCCGATTCGTGGCAATATTTGCAACCATTATGGATTTTTAATTTATGCAGCCGGCTGTGATTACCATGGAGATAACCACTTTCCCCAACTGAAACTCAATGAAACACATCCAGCCAGACAACATGTCACGTGATTTTACTAAGGCATTTTCAGTAATGAGAGTTGCGAGAAATTCAAAATAAATCAATGCCCAAAGCTGCGAAGCTCCACAAAACGTTTACAAATCTTGGCAAAAAGACACGCGAAATGTCGAAAAAGAGGAGGGAGATTGGCTGCAAACAAGCCATTAACAACTGTTGGACATTCGCACAGCTTTCTTGCAAGCCAGGAAGCCAGGTAGCTACAAGATCGAATTCTCTTTTGCAAATCACTCGCTTTGACCTGCTTCTTCCACAATATTTCTGAAGGGAAGGTTCGAACTTTTAACTTTGATGTGGAAGTTTCATGCTGCAATGGCGAAGGTTCACCTGTAGAAACTAGTCTCGTCTACTTGTGCTTGGCCTTGAATCCACTTTTCACTTATTGTTCTTGCGGCTTTTTTGAACATTTTGGGCATAAAGTTGTAATGTTTTCAGTCTTTCTTTTAGCTGCGTTCACAAAGTTGCCTTCCGTAGCCGCACATTTTAGAGTCAGAAAATATCGATATTTTGTTATTTTTTATTTCGCTTTGTGACAACGTGGTGACAACACGGCTGCTGCTATGGTGTTGGGTATAGATCGTAGAAGCTCGATGATTTTTTGCATGAATTTTTGCAGTGCAATAAGGCAGTTACAGAGTTTAATTTCTAGGAATGCCTATCGTCGTTAAGTTCATCGTTTTAGAATATTTGCGTCGTGGTCTTACGAAGACCGGGAAAGATTTTCTGTAACCTCCTCGGAATGGTTTTATTCTTAACAAAATGCACGATAACTTTAAGCAAATATCCTTTCAGTACTACACGTATGTTTCATAAGAAAATGCTTACAAGAAACACAACTGTCAGATCGCCAAAAAATTATCAAACTGAACTCCCGTACTGGGAAGAAATAACTTAAGAAATTGTTCATTTTTAACAAAGGAAACCCTGTATATATTTTACATTATTTTTCACTTGTTTCCTGTATCGTATTACTCTGAATTTACTTGGGTGATGCCTAAACATCAGAGAGTTGTCAATACATTGTTTTGAAAAGCTCAGGCGGACGCAGAAAGTGAACATGAAGATTGTCGTGAAACATTTAAGAAATTCGTAAGAAACTATGAGTACTCAAAATCTGATAACTTTAAGAAACCTTCAGTACTGGTCCAAATTCTTAGTTTCTTATAGAAAACATACTTGCAGTTTTCTAACGACTCAAAGGTTACTCTTGATGTTTTGCATTTTCAAGAACGAAACGAGAAAAACCACGATTCTTGTCTTCAACTCTAGCTTTGACGGCTTGCCCAACTAAAGTGCTCTATAAATCTTTTATGTAGTCCTCAAAATTCTACTGCACCACACTCAATTTCTAGCATAATTGCAACACTCCTTTACTGCGAATTTCCTGCCACAATTTCATTTTCTAGAGTTATTTTTCAGACATTTGTTTGAAACTGTTTCTCTCGCGGTCTCGCTGCTCTGGAATCAAACTTATTGGAGAGGTTAATTTATGCAAATTGTGACGTAATTTTACTGAGAAGCCTCGTTTTGAACAGCCAATCAGATCTCGAATTGGCCTAATCCGTACAAGGGTCATTATCGACGCAGGAGTAATGGCCGTTGTATCAAGGTTGAGCGATTCTATAGGAATTCGATTGAAGAACGCAGTGCATCTTGATAAAAAGTTCCTCGCCGCCATCTTTAGCGTAATCGTGTATTGTGTTGCTTTGTTACGTTTGATTATCTATTACCGTTAATATCGTCTAAACACTGAAAAGGCTTCAAAAAACCTTGTTTTAAAAAGTTCTTGATGTACCACGTAGTGAACATGAAGATTGTTATGGAACCTTTTAAAAAAACTCGTAAGAAACTCTGAGTACTCAAAATCTGATAATTTTAAGAGACTTCCAGTACTGACCCCAATTCTTAGTTTCCTATATAAAAATACGTGTATGACAACCCCACAGCCATCATTATATGATAAGAAGCGAAAACTACCAAGTGAATCAGGACCTGATTATCAGGTCATATTTACCACCCTCCCACGAAGTCCCACCCGAAGAGAGCCACTCAACCTATCGTTGAGAACTTCCATACGACATCAGTTCGCAAATGAACTCGTCATTAAAGCTCGACATGTCCTTTTGGAAATATACTTGCTCCTTGTATTGAATTTGGTAACTTCTAGATGATGGTATTTCTAGATATTTTTATCCATTCTGTTTTTGCTATTTGAATTAGTTGGCTTTTATTAGCTATACTTGTAAATATTTTTATGCATATGTAGTTATTTTATACCTTTTTTATGCCAACATTGTAAATAAAGTGTTAATAATAATAATAATAATAATAATAATAATAATAATAATAATAATAATAATAATAATAATAATAATAATAATAATAATAATAATAATAATAATAATAATAATAATAATGGTATAGCTTCATGAAACTTTCCACTATGGGGCACAATGTAAACACCCATAATGTTAGGAAAATGCCGGGGGGGGGGGGTACTTAGAATATTTGTCTGACGGGAAGGTGCCGTTTTGCAGGGTATCGTTTTCGCTTATTTTTTCTAGAACGAGGTATCAAAAGAAGGTAATTTTTCTGGAGCTGGTTGTCAAAACATGTCAAAAGGGGAATTTTGTTAGATCGGCTCATTATTTAGTCCAATATTTGTGTTTTGGGGTAAACTTTCACCAATTTTTTCTAGAAATCGTCTATCATTTCCAGGCTAAAACTCTGGAGCGTGGTGAAGGAAGGATTTTTCGTGGGCACATCCCTGTACAAATTTAGGTCAAGTACCCCCCAGGGGGGAACATCTAAGAAAACCCTAAAGATACATTGAGTGCTCTGATATTTGAGTTTAGGAAATTTTTCATTACAAGGTCAAATCCTTAATTTCTGATATAAAATACGTGTAATCTCATCTCATATAAAATACATATAAAACACATGTGGCCTCGGTGGCACAGTGGTAAGGCGTCAGGCTCACAATCCAAGGGTCGTTGTATTCGATACCGGCACTGGCCACATCCCGGGGGGGTGCACTACATATATTTTGGGTACGGGGACGTGCCATCGAGATGGGTAGCGATTTTCCAGATATTGGTATATAGAACGGTATCAGTTTTCACTATTTTGGTATAAGGAACGGTACCGATTTTCAAGGTTTTGGTATGAAATTTAAGGTAGGACATACTTTTTCGAAAAGTTGGTATAAGGTCGGGTATACTCTTTTCAAAAAATTGGTATAAGGAACAGGTATGTTTTTGAAACCTCGATGGCACGTCCCCGACCAAAAGCTGGTCAAGTGCACCCCCTGGGGGCCACATTTGAGGATAGCATCCTTGGGCAAGGTGTTAACACATAATTGTGCCTCTCTCCACCCAGGAGTATAAATGGATACCTGGTCCGTAGTTATGAGCGCCGTCTGTGGCTGCACCCTGCTGTATGCTACTAAGCATAGTGACCAGGGGGTAAGGTGTAAAGTCTTTTGAGTATCCTTTGGCTAGACAAAAGACTATAAAACTACTACTTACTTACTAATCAGCACTTGACACCTCTACTACTGCCCTACTAGCAAAGGATAGAAGATGTTACCAAAAACCACTTGTTAAAACTCTCTTGTGTGCCCTCAGCACTAACTTTATTATCCGCAGCCCATGCATGGCCATAGGCAGCTGTAAGACTCCAAATCTGTTGTATTCAATATTTGCAGGAACTGTACATCTTCGAATTATCTACTTAAAGAAAACGTGGAAAATTGTGCCAAATACCTAATACCACAATCTTAACCTAATATGAAGATTCAAATTCTGACCGTAAATTGATCAGAAGAAAGAACAGATAAGTTTTTGGCAATCCCTATGCACCGTGCAGCCTCCTCCATCAAGACCGACTTTAATTGAGAATTTCAAGGAACTTTCTCTAC
The DNA here is from genome assembly GCA_964020215.1 of Aurelia sp. 3 sensu Dawson et al. (2005). NCBI lineage: Eukaryota > Metazoa > Cnidaria > Scyphozoa > Semaeostomeae > Ulmaridae > Aurelia > Aurelia sp. 3 sensu Dawson et al. (2005). The sequence goes on from OZ026585.1 coordinate 16,070,373, forward strand.
TGGGTCAAGTCCTTAACATCTGCTGCAAATTAAATGCCACATGAAGTTTGCGAGAACGCAAAGTATTGATCCAAAACAATTCAATTGTTGTTGTTTGTTGGCATTTTCGCATGGCATCTAATTTGAGAGACGTACCATAATTTCTTATAAGAAACAAGTGTAATTAGGACTTAAAACCTTCATTGCTGACCTACCAGCAGTGGATAGAACATATTACCAACAATCATTTTTTAAGCTCTACTGTATGCTTCCAGCACTAACCTTCTTATCCGCCCATGCATCACCATAGATAACTGTAAGACTCTAGATCTATTGGATTCAATATTTACTGCAACTGTATGAACTATCTATTTAAAGAGAACGTAGAAAATTTTGCCAAATGCGTAATGCCAGAATCTTAGCACAGAGATCAAATTGTGATCTTAAATCGACCAGAAAAAAAGACGAGATAAGCCTGTAGCACTTCTTATGCACGATGTGGCGTCCTTCATTAAAGCCGACTTTTGAATACCGTACAATGTGTTTTCAATGTTATTGGACTTTGGAAATGATCGGACTTTGGGAAACAAATCCTCCTTTTCAAGGTAAAAGGTGCCTATTTGAGGCGAAAATTTTGTTCTGCGTACAAAGTTTAGTGTTCACGTTTCATACAAATTTTCACATTCATTACTGCCTGCCAGCTTTTGGAAATTATGGTGGTTTTAAGGATTCAAAGTTACAAAGGCTTTCACCGTGAAATGCAAGTTTGGAAAAATAACCCCTTCACTAGCATTTTCCCGAAACTCTAGATCTATAGGATGAGTTATTCAGAAATTTCACTTACTCGATTACATGTCACAGTTTCGCTTTCTGCCTGAACTGATATCGCTATATCGCTACAACTACGACTTATTCCCAAACGCTTGCGGAAGTGGTAAAGCTCCGTAATACTGATTCTATTTGAAACCCTTCCGCTGCTCCACAAAAAAGTTCGACTGAGCAATGCTTACCAAACTTAAGTCATCATTCACCCTGTAATCCTATTCTATTATGAAACCGAATAAACAGGTGAAGAACCAATTTGTCAAGTCCTTTAATCATTCTTAACACAGAGGGGTGCTCTCTCCGCGATTAGCTTAGCTACTGAGAGAGCTCCTCCTTAAGAAATTCCCCTGCATACAATTCCCGTAATTTGTTTTCTTTTTTTTAGTTATTATCATTGTATTAGTGGTTAATTATGTTGGTTTAATGTTTTAATATCGTTGTATCTAGTGTAATTGTTTAGTTAAATTGTTATTGTATGTAGTGGAATTTTAAAATTATATGAACTGAACTGAACTGAACTGAGCTGGAGTCTCTATCACTATTGTGTACATTCGAACATTCTACAAAATGTATCAATCTGTCGTTCGATTCGCATTCTTTTTTAGAATGTAGCTGTGGGCCTAAATAATCTGCTAGTTTTTCCTCACAACCACTGGGTCTAAAATGCCTTGAAAATCAGTTTTCTAGAACTGCTCTACCATCAAATTAGGTATCAGTACTTCGGTAAAGGATCATTCTTGCCACAAAAGCAAACACCGCCTTGCTCTAAGCCACATGCTGATCGGTGGACGACGGGGCGACAGAATCCTGTCGCCGATTGAAATTTTTTGCCGTCTTTAGCCTGGTTTCCATATGATCGTAACAGTCGGCGACGCTTCGGCGACGTGTCCCCGATCAGTCGCCGACATATGGAAACGATCACTGTTATGATCATATGGAAACCATGCATTAAACTCATCTCAACTCTTTCGATGCGTCCCCGTACTGTCCCCGTCTGATCGGCGACGTTTCCATTCAACGCAACAGTGCCCGATGTGTCCCCGAGCCTGTCTCGGCGACGCGTTGCCGACTGTTACGATCATATGGAAACCAGGCTTTTACAGCTCTATGTCCATAAGGCCCTCAGTGGAGCGATAACAACAACAACAATTAAACTCAATAAGATGAGCGTAACTTGGGGGTCCTTATGGTAGTGAGTGTAGTGAGGCTAAATGCAGTATAAGTTAGCCTTTGACTGATAGATTAACATTTGAGTTCTGAATATAGGTCACTCGCTTTTTATTCCAAAGCCAGCCGGACGTGTAAACGTTCTATTGACTCATTCTGTAGTAATGGTTAGTTAAAATTAATGGAAAGTTCACAGTTACACGTTTCAGCAAACGCAGAATGTTTTCGACTGACCGGACATATCCCTGCGCATCTATCCTCAAACTGCGTTAAATCCTGCATTCTCAAGGCTGAGTTCTTTCACATCTTTAAATTGCATGGGAAAGTTATTCTGGCTTTAGTTTTGCCTTCTCACTTCATGTGAACATTTAATGAGAGGAACATCAAACCTTAGGTGAAATGGCGAAATAAACATCGACTTATCTCCAAAAGACAACAAAATAATCTATAATTTATGAAATTCTTTAAATACAACGGTAAATTTGCGTATGTACCTAAATAATTGATGGATTTGAGAACAGACCAAAGCTCGGACTGTGCAGTTTCTCAGAGAATAATACCCTTAAAAGCCTCCTACACTTTTGCTTCTGCACAAGGAGACCTGCGCTCGATCAAATTGAATCAGTTCAGTGGGGCAAAGGGTATCGTTTTCAAAGTAACTTTCTTGCAGTATTTACTGCAAACATTTATTAGTTAGACACCCTACTCGTTTTCAGCCTATTTGTTCTTGTGGATGAAAATTCATATCTTTTTGCGGAGGAGATTTCAAAGTGGTTAAATAACCCTTACGCTAGCTCATCTGTAGTGGATCCATTATAGGGTGTCTGATATCTGCACAACCGTGCCTTTTTACCTCCAATGTCCGTTAACTGAGCATTTTTTGCCATAACCGTAACCGTTGCGATTCTGCAGCAATCCTTATCCATTAACCGCGCTAAAATGCGGAAAATATCCACTAACCGTACTCAAATTAAGGTCAAATTCGCATATTCGCCAAACTTATAACCATGGGTGTTGATTGTGTCCACAATACCTGGCCTAAATGTTCCGAAATGAATAAATGTATTTCGTTACCTTTGTAGTCTTTAATTCACTGTTTATCTTCTCTTTCTTGGTTTGGAGCTGAAGGCTTGCTCTCGACAATTTGAAATGGGCCTAAAGTTCGAACTATACCGTGCTCTGAAAATTATGACCTGAAAACTAGTTCCCAGATCGACGCGGCCCCCGAAAGACTCGTCCTGAAACTTGAAACTCAACTTTTCAAGTTTCAGGATTAGTCGTTGTTGGGAGGCTGCGTCGATCTGGGAACTAGTTCTCATGTCATAATTTTCAGAGCTCGGTACAGTTTGAACTTTAGGCCCATTTCAAATTGTCGAAGGCAAGCCTTCAGCTCCAAATAAAGAAAGAGAAGATAAATAGTGAATTTACAGTGAAAGCGGAAGTAGCGTACCATGTAAATTCAAAGATTATTTGAAAGTAGGTTTTCATGATTGAATGACTATTTGAATATTGCTTTGTTATTTACTTCGTTTGATTCGAATGTTGCTTCCGTTGGGTGGAGCGTATGAAGGATTACAATGGGAGTTTCTTCCCTTCGAAACCACAATGAATAAGAATGTTCAATGATTTCCTCATGCAGAGAAAACAAGATCGAATAAAGATTGTGGTACGCTTCTACCGCGTTCACTGTTATACTAGAAAGGTAACGAAATACACTGCCATGTATTTCGATACCTCCACAATACCAGTCCGCTTCAAAGCAATTTCAGCGGAATGACTTTAACAATAAGACTGCGTTCACACGGTGCCGGCACATTTTGAAAACAAGGGTGAAAGATTCGACGGATAGGCCTCTCGTTCACACGAAAGCGGCACATTTTTTGCCGGCAGATTTTGAACACGTAACTCTAAATGACACATTTTGGAGACGGTATCGTGTAAACACCTGAAAGTTATGAAAACAGAACATTTTTAGACACTTTTGGAACGAGACTGATTGATTCTTAGGGTTGGCATCATAGTGTTGCAACGAGTTTTTGCCGTCTAAGTTCTTACCGTTTTCAAATTGTTCCGGTATCGTGTGAACGCTAGCTCAAAATTTGCAGCCGCCACATTTTTCAACGTTTTCAAGATGTGCCGGCATCGTGTGAACGCAGTCTAAGTAACTATTCCATTCAATGGAGCAAACTTTAGATAAATGTCATCAGTCTATCCGCACTGCAGACACTAAACAATGTTGCAGGCAAAATACAATTTAACGATTTCAGATTTGTTGCACTGCTTTCTCTTTGGAAGAAAATGGACGACGCATAGAAAATAGACTGAGAAAATTGTTATCCCTAATTGAATCTGTGCATCACATTTCGTTCTGATTAATGACATATTATAATAGGGAGTTTACGAAACCACGGCTGCAACGGCAATTGCAATGCAACGTTGCTTTTACCTCAGAACTTTAGATTCAAAAGATTCCTCGTTTTCTGTTCGAATTTGCTTCTCTTGAGAGTCTCTGAAGTAAACGCTCCAATACGCGTTGCACCATTGCTTGTCATATTGCGTTTCATACTGACGCCAATGTCTTGTAAAAAATTTCTTATAAAAAAGGACTCGATTTTTTCAGTTTTTCTTTCGGTTGCTGTCTGCAGGGCTATCAACAAAAGGAATGCTTTGACTTTTGTTTTCAGAGAGTAGCCAGAGACGCAATTTCACATGGATGAGATATGCAGAAAACAGACTTTCAATAACACTTTCAAAGACAGGCTTTATGAGAGTTTCGAAACCATCAAATTTTGATAGTGTTCAATTTAAATATGTATGTTTTGCGATGCGAGAAAGCCATTATTTCTCTTTCCTCGCAAATTACTGTACAGTTTGTCTGTATTTAGGTTTTGTTGGCTAAACATCGGTCGACACACCCCTGATAAATATTCAAGATCTTCAAACACATGTCCACTTTCCAAAACCACATGTCTTGCCGACAGAACTAAGATGTTCCTACTGCCAGGTGAGTCAAGAAAGCACCGACATTTACAAACAAGCTCACCGCTCTCTAGACTGACTACTTGAGCAGCAGTTTTGTGTGTTGATGTTGAACTGAATGGTTGATGCAGCGTCAGGGGCTTCAGACAAGGACTTCCCAGGCCATCTCCGCATAAAATCTTGCAGAGCGAGCTGAATCACCTTTTCTTAAAAACCTTATACCATTTCCCATTACTTGCTCGCAAGTGTTATACTAGATAAAAGTTTACATTCGAGTTTCATTCCATGGTCGAAGGAAAGGAGACCTTGAGTCTTTATGTGAGCCAACAGGTTTGATGGAAAAATGGATGGTAGTCGGAGCCGGTCGAAGCGAATACAATTATCAATTAATTATTATTATTATTAACAATTATTTTTATTATTATCATTATCAACATAAAGAATTAGCTAAAGCTAATAAATGCCAACAAACCTAGCCCTATTTACAATTTTCGAAAAATTAAAGATATTTATAAAAACCTTAAGTCTTTGACAAAAGTTTTGCACAATCTGCAGACGCAAGAACTCCCATTCCATAGTTTTATTTTCTGTTTGAGTCTTTCATTTCTTTTGCCAAAATGGACCACAAAAGGCAACTTCTGTATCGAATATTTTCTATTCCATATGGTTTTGTTTTTGCCATTGGCAGTTGCAAATGATTTTCACTTCTCAACTTGTAATGATTATTTTTCTCGGTAAAAGCATCCCGCATAACGGATGGATTCAAATTATTTTTTGTCGTGTATGTATATTCAATCATTAACAACTGCAGATTGTGCTGATGAATGGTTAAAATATTTTTCATCAGCGTTTCAAACTCAGTGTCACTACCTTTGCATACCAGTCGCAATGCTCTTTCTTGGATGTGATTTAATTTTGAGTAAGTAGTGGTGTTGTACAACACATGTGCAAGTACAGTAGAAACCCGCATAAACGAACCTGTTTTTATAAGAACCTTGAGGCTGAAATTTTCTCTTTTAAACCCCCTAAATAAGAACCCTCCAGAGGTTGAAACTGGGAGAGGTTCTTATGTTATAGGTTTCGTGTCTTCAGAATTCCTCAGAATTTTCAAGAATTCTTACATTCTGATCAGAATTCTTCAGTGCTACAAAAGACTGCATGATTTTTAAAACAAGAATTCTACCTAAAACTGTTCTCAGGAAGTCAGAAGAATTCTTCAGAATTCTTATGCTGAAAACCGTATTAATATGTGGAAGCTGTGTACTGTATATAAGAACCTTTTCAAGAACCTTACAGGCTGGAATTTAGAATAATCGCCATTTAATTAAGAACCTATTCAGGCTGCCCAAGAAAAACCCAGGTTCTTTTATGCGGGTTTCTACTGTAATGTACCAATAGGAAGCGTTCCTCTTGATTGACAGCCATGCTCGGTTGTCTAAGTCATAAACAAGAATGAATCAAGCTACAAAAGTTGCTGCGAAGTTACTCTGAAAGTCACGTAGCCAGCTCACTCGTTGTGCATGGCAGCAATGGTTTTTCAGAGCAGATATGAGCATATATCAAAAGAAGAATGATAGAGCTGAATATCGATGCCATTACAAAATTTTTCATTTGAAGGCTGGGGTCAAATGAAAAATCTATGGTGGCAAAATTAAAGGGGATTAATCTTTTGTCGCTTCACATAATTTCAAGCGACTTGTGAAGCCCGTTTACACGATCACATGAAACATGTAAAGTAAATGTTACGTGGATATGATAGCAAGATTCATTTAGTCCATACTGATCACATTGTTCTAAGGTTACAAGGATTTTTGGAATCTGTTTCTCCTCAAAATCCTGGGGGAGGTACTTAGTATATATGTCCGACGTGGATGTGCCGTTCTTCAGGGTATTGTTTCGCCTATTTTTTCTAGAACGTGGTATCAAAAGAAGGCAATTTTTCTGGAGCCGTATGTCAAAAACATGTCAAAAGGGGAAATTTTGTTTGATTTGATTATTATCTAGTCCAATTTTTGTGTTTTGAATCATTCATATCTGTGAAGTACCCTTGATGCTATGAATTTTTAGAAATGGGAACTCTTTTCTGGCTCACCCGCGATAGTCTATCATGTCCACAAAATTTGCTCTAGCCAACGGTTCCATTTTGAAACTGTGGGCGGCACACCCCTAACCGAAATTTAGCTGAGAAACCCCCCCCCCCCTCCCCCGTGGATGAAATACTCTTACACCGCATGAAAGTTCAAAATAGACCAAGCCTACACAATTTTGAGCGATTTCAGCCAATCCGTCAACTTCTGTGACTAGCTATTGACATAAGATCTTATCAATACCCACTGTTGCGTTAGCCAACTGCATTCGCAAAGCTTACTGCAGGTTAAAGCGTTGAAGGTTTCATTCATTTGAATTTTACACCCGGCTGAAACTTTTTCATATGATAGCAAACTGTTATTACCAAGTATCTGACTGCAGAGAAGGAACCAAGCCCTGCCTCGGGTAAACGGGCTGAAAGCTTCCTTATAAATAGGCTCTTGGTAGACGTATTTTAATGAAAAACTCTTTACAAGAAATTGAACTCTCACATCACCAAAAATCTTCGCGGATTTTCATTACGGAATGAACCTTTTCAGTGTGATAGCGAACTGATATTTGCAAGTGTTGGACTGTAGAAGAAGGATGAAACTTTCGGCCTTCGCTGAAAACTCCCATGTAGACAGTGTCTTAGTCCGCTAATGCTTTGAAGAAACTTTTATAAGAAACGGCGCTCTCAGATCACCAAAACTAGGATTCCCAACCAGAATCATCCATTTTCCAAAAGTTTTCAAACGAATGCCTTTGTAACTTGACTGATCAGTGAGAAAAACCCGGACGGAAAAGGATTGCTTGTACACCAGGGCACTGCGCCACACTGTTCATAGATTTTTTGGTGATCTGAAGGTTGAGTTTGTAATTTAAAGACTTTCTTATGGAATGAAATACATTTAATTATAGGCAACCAACAAGCTAAAGTATGCTTTAGGTGACATAGAAAGCTTCGAATGAAACAGAAAAGTTTCTTGAGTATTCTTCTTATAATACTCAAGTTTCTTGATTTGTCGATGCTCTGAGAGTGGAGTTTCAAATAAAGAGTTTCTTATGGATAAATTCAATTATAAATAGCTATTAGCTACATTGCAAGATTGATGTTTTGTTCTAATTATGGTTTTTTGTTTTGAAAATAACTCCTGAGATGGAAAATAAAAGGATATAACGCTATCTCACCTTTTATTGATACGTGTAACTTTCTTTCTTTTGCGCTTCTGTCTTTGTAAGATTATCCCAAGGGAGTAGTAGTTTCAACAGTCTCCAAGAGGACTCTTCAATTTGGTGATTTAGGATACCAACGAAAATTTTAAGCGCTGCTCCTTCTCTTCTAGATTTCGTAAAACGAACCTTTATGTGTTAATAAACTAGTTATAACGCTGTTGAAACGTGTTTATTGTTGGCAAAATCGATGTCTTCCGACAACTTATACTTGCCTAAGTGTTTCGTATATTGCTTCAAGACAATTAATGAGTTTTTTTATGACTGCTAAACCGTTTGCTATCTGTGCATCAGAAGAAAGAAGGCCTGCAAATTTGTGATTTATTATTAGTCGTGCAAGCAGCTGAACGTCTTCGCAGGTGGAATTTGCGAATTTCGCTTTGATCTGCATATCATCAAGACGTCGTTAACAAACAAGGATGGTCCATCCAAACTTACAATCGACCGGAATGTGTAATCGATCAATATCTTTTACGCAGACCTTACTTGATTTTGACTGATTTTCGCGAGCCGTTACTCGTGCGAAGGCGCAAATATTGAATCATGGTGATTATCAATTTGAGTAAAAGGACAAGAAAAAAAGAGAATCTTTAATCTTTAAATGATAGAGTGAATTTTGGTAGATCAATTCTCTTTGTAACTTTTCTCCGCGGGATCAGTTTACGTGTTATTTTTATGAGGCTCACATGGATCTTCCTCTGATAAAATAAGTTTCTTTGATATCGGAAGACCAAAAAGCATCCAGAGCTCTCAGTGCAAACTTTCTCCCATGACCTAGCCAAAAGTATTTAAGTGTGAGACAGTCAAATCAGAATTTGAATGGGAAGATGGGAGAATAACAGTATGCAACTACCGGTTTAATAATAACAAAACAATTCCTGTTGTAAGGCCGCACCTCCCTGGATATCAAGGCACTAATGTGGGAAGTAGGTTATTCAATAGTGAACATGGCCAAATAAGTTTTAACATTTACCAGACTCAAGTCGGCAACTCCTTCCTGAAATTATGTGGGATTTTCTCAAAAGTCCATTTATGAAGCCTTTAAATCAGGCCTATCACTTTCCTTTATTAAGGCTGATTTCCACTCCGAAGAATTTTCCGAGCGGACTGAATTTTAGACAATAAAATGTTAGTCACGCGTGACATTCTTTTCAAAATCACGGCAACATCTTCACACACAATCAAAGGATTTCCTATCCAATCGGAAAATTCTACTGAGTGGAATTCAGTCTTTGACTCCCGTTATGGTTGTTCTCATTCCAACATAACGCACCCTTCATCTATGTGCTTCTGTCAGAGTGTCAACCATGTTGTTCTTCCTACAAGACACCTTGAGCAACCGGCATTTCGTTCCGGGATTTACGTCATGAGGAGGCTCTCACCCTAGTCTCTTTTGAAGTGCACGGCTTTTTTCAAGAAAGGACCAACACGGGGTACTTTGAACCCTCATAATTTCCGAACGAGGGCCAATTTATCACAAAGAGTTGTGACATGTCATTTAATTGCATAGTTTCTATCGATTTATGGAAAACAACTGTGTTGGGGTTTACTGACACTTTAAGACTAAGGTGTGTTAATGGGTTTAATATGACGAGTCCGTTGTTTAAGTCTATTTTAGAAGGTAGCTTTACCGAATTAGTTTTATTAAAAAAGAAGATGAATCAATCTAGCAATCTATCTACCTATCTTTGCTGCCACGAGAGAGAACGAAAGTAGAATTGAAGCCCCGAAAGGTCTCTCATGGGTTTCTAGCTGACGAATATGGAATCCTCATTCCCAAACATGCCTCTTACCACCATTTTCCTAATTTCTGGGTCTAAATGATGAGTGATTTTACCAAACAAAATTTTCTCGTCTATGTCCCGGGGGGGTACATAACATGTTGATGGTACGGGTATGTGCCCCCCATATGGGTGGGTTTTTGGGCCCCAAATTCTCTAAACAAGAGTCCCTTTTTCGGCAGATTTTCCATAAACAAGGGTGGGTTATCCAGAAATTGGCGAAAAATAGCAAAAAATGGGTGGTTTTCCGCCAAAATTCATCATAAAAGTGGGTATGACGGCAACTTTCGGTAATTAGAAGAGGGTACCTTTCTGAAAACCGGGCGGCAGACCCCCGTCCATCGGCAAGTCATGTACCCCCCCCCCGGGGTCTATGTTAGTCTTTGGCTGGAAGATTAAGATGTTAGTTTTAACATTGGCTTCCTACTTTTCATTTCATAGCTCGCCAAAGGCGTAACTTTTTTCTGACTCACCCAGTATATTGTTGACTTCCATATATCTATCATGAATTATTGTATCATATTTGATAATTTGTTATTATGTTTGGGATGATTGTTAAAAAAATTGAAAGTGAACTGCTTTGGGCTTATTGATTTGCATGCACGAACTGAATAAATGTTTGCTGATGTGAGGTACAATGCCTGCCAAAAGTCCTTGGGACACTTAGGCCATTTCTTCATAATCCGCCTTTCTAATAGCCATCAGTTTTAAATACCCCCTCACCCCCGAAACAATGTTGATTTAAAAGGTTACTGCCCCGGCATTCTAGCAGAGTAGTGTTTCATCCTACCCTGGGTACCAGAGCCTCGAAATTTAGATGAAAGGAAAATTGGTAAGTGGAAAAGAGGCTCTGGTTTTTTGGCTCTGGTACCCAGGGTAGTTTCATCCTGTCATCCCAATGTTTTTTACAACAAAACGACGTTGTTCTGATGGAGAGAGGGGGACTTCGCGAAACAAGGCAAACTTAGCAGAGGTGTTCCAAGACTTTTGGCAAGCATTGTAGTCAAACAGTGCTATCTAAAGCTCAGCATGACAAATTTTCATTGAATATTCTTGATCGCGATTCGCAATCAAAGTTTGTGAAATATATCGAGCCAAGATCAAATAACAAAATTCAAACTGAATCATGGAATCCATCATGAAATGAACCATAGTTGCTTTGATCGATCTTAGCAAAACTTACGCCAGAGCAGTGCATTGATCACCAACGCAGGACTGTGAAGGGTTCTCACGGGAAAGGGACGCATTGCAGTTAAAAGCCCCGAAACGTCTCCAATTGATTTCTACCTGACAAATTGCTCACTTATTGTATCATATACCACATCATAATATCATATTCAAAGTTAACCAGTGTACTGTTCAAAACAAATAAAAACCAATCAGCTATGACAACACGAACAGAAATGTCCCACCATTTAACATGCACGAGACTTAAACTTCATTGCAGTATGTCGGTGCAAAGGCTCTCAAGTGGACTGGCGCTGGTCAAGCATTCACAAGAAAGATAGTAAGTCCTCTTATCTCATTTTTATGCCTTACACTTCATCGCCCATATGTAATACTCCACCTGTACTGTCAAAAAAGTAAAATCTAGTCTTTGTTTGTATTTAACAACGGGGACAGTCACGGCTGGAACTGAACAAGCAATTTGCCGCTTTCAATGCTTTGTCGGTTTTCAACCATTCACGTCCGTTATTTTGCGGCACATTTTTGCCATCAAACTGCACTAAAAATTCATTTCCTTGCTGTGTTAGCGGAAACGAATGCAAAAACATGACTACATTCTGTAATTATGGAAAAACCGGCTCCATCTCGGAATGTCAATAATACATTTAGCAAAATGGATAATAATACATTTAGCAAAATGGATCGCATAGTGAGTTACTGTGGTTGACTGTTAATAATAGACCTCGTTAAGGTCACGTGGCGGATAAGCATGTTCACTTTTTGCAATCTCTTTTGCACCTGTATGCATTTCAGTCAGTCCTGATAGAAAATTCTGGAAGTAAATACTGACCACCTGCTTCATAATATTTGGTCAAGTATTTCTGATAATATTGAAAAGTTAGAAGCATGCATTTATTGTACAGCAAACCAATTTCCTTTTAGGCACTTAACGACGATTTTGTATTTATGTATCAAACAATATCTCTGGTATGATTATGGTGTGCTGTTGTTTCTTCCTCTTTTGCATGTTCATCATTACAAATCAGCTGTAAGACCGCAAAGACTTTTTCAGCAGAGGAACTAACGAAAGTTCATTTCAATCTGCTTGGCTGCTAGAATCCTAGAAAACTTGCACAAATCGTCTTGAAGGAAAGATAGAGAATTAGAGGACATGTCCCCCAGATGCCAAAAGTCGGCAAAATTCGTAATAGGAAAGCGAGAATTTCAAGAATCACCCCTGTCTTTTTGGAGTCGTTCATGTTGCTGACGAGGGTGATTCTTGAAATCAGATAGCCGTTGAAAGTGTCACCTTCATTTGAAGCGGACAAGAAGAAAGTGTCACTCATGTTGGGAACGAATCATTGTCCACGGAAGTACTTGAAGTTGGGAACTATGCGAAAACAAAACTGTCGCTGTGACTCCAACCTAAGGAAGCTGCAGTCCTTGTCTCTTCTTCTTTATTTCACTTTTTGCTCCTTCGTTTCCTTGTGCTCTCTCGTAAAAACACTCGTTGGAAAGGCTAAGGATCAGAAAACTACACACGTTATTTGGAGGGGAAAAGATGAAAATATCTTTTTGATAGAATAATTTTTTGAATAAGATGCTTTTTTGAATAGAATCAATGTGCGTCGCAAGAACCATTCAGCCTGCTACCCTTTTGTTGTGGTGGGGCTCTAGCCATGTCCGCCTTTCTGTTTTGGCTGCAAAGTCGGAGGATTACACCACTGGGTCACTACTTTTATTATTGTTCATTTGGAAAGGAAACTGCAGTCACCCAAGAAAGATGCTTGGACCATAAATAAAGTCAGACCGATACACATTCCACAAAACAAGAGGCACAGATTAAGGCGCTGATTACATGGAACTGGCTGGCTCGGTTAACCGGGCTGACCCGCCTTAGAGGGCGGAAATGATCTGAGCGATTACATAGGGATTTCCAGCCCGGGCTGTAAAATATTTGGCGCATATCGCATAATCATTCTGGTCATAAAGCGCATGCGTTGCAGATTTCTCAGCCCGCTTTGCCGGGCCAGTCTTGAATCGATTGCATGAGAAGAATCCTCAACTTCCACCCCGTTTTGCCGGGCTAGCCCGGTAGGCAGCAGACGGGATCTCGGCTAACCAGGCCAGCCCGCTTGCCATGTAATCGAAAGTCTATAAAACATTGTAACTTCTATTAACCCCGGGATCCCGGGTGAAAGCATTCATCTCGGTTAACCGGGCTAGCCCGCTCTATGTAATCGGGCCCCTAAGAAGGCTTTGTTACAATTGCCTTTGATGTTTCATAATCGTGTGATCACAATATAGGTTGTTTGCAGACACATTACATGAGTCTCAGTAACGCCATCAAATTGGATGGTTGTTCCTCAAATGAGGCAGATATAAAACCAGATTAAAAACTGATGAACGGAATCACGTCGTAAGTCTAAGTTGTTAGCAGAAAATTTTGTTTCACCCTGGCAAGTTGCCTTGATACGTCGTTGGTAGCCTCTTTCTGAAATATAGACCGAGATTATTTCATTTATGTTAAACAAATATTGCAAATTTTCAATTAGATGTGAACATTACTACCTTAACAAATGTACAACACGCAAGAAAGATGTATTTTGACAACGATGTTTACACAGATTTTTGAGAAGCGTCGAAGTTTTCTGTTTGACGTCTCTTCCATATGAGATGACATGCAATATAATTGCTCTGTTTGTTTCATAGGATTCTGTTTGAATTTCTGTCCTACCATGGTCCTACCTCACCCATTTTGTATCTAACGGCTGTGAGAAAATAATATCAAATTTTCAGCAAAATATTACTTTCAAGATTGAGAATCATTTATGTCAAAACTCTCTTAATATCACTTCAATAATTCCAGAATAAAGTAGCAAATATCTAGCAATAGTGTCAACATCATTTCTTAAATAATTTGTCCCTTGAAATAGTAGGAACTGTAGCAGCATGTTAATCATAGCAAATGCTGGCTTTCAACATCTTACATACACCAAGAGTGATTTCAACGCATATTGAAGAAACTCAGTTAACAGCCTTTCTTCTAGCAGATCTGAGATCTTCTATTTCTTTCTCCAATATGCAAAAGAATTCTGAAGTCAATATGTTCCCACCAATATCCTGTGTCCTCGCTTTGCTGCTTGTGACAATGTTGTTGATTGCCTTTTCAATCACTGATGCATAAAGTGGCATGTTGAGATGCCTCAGCATGTTAGTGCTGGCAAAAAGTATGCTCATGGGATTGGCAATATTTTGATCAGCAATGCCCTTTCCACTATTTCTTGTGCCTGACTCAAAAACAACATGTTCATCACTGTAATTTGCTCCTGGCGGAATACCCGGACCACCAATAAGGGCAGCTGCAATGCTTGTGATCACATTGCCATAGAGATTTGGCATTACCATTACATCAAACTGATGTGGCTTGGCAACAAGTTGCATTGCACAGTTGTCAATAATCATGTCATTGAACTCAATATCAGGGTACAATTTTGAAATCTTCTGGCAAGTGTGCAAAAACAAGCCATCACTCATTTTCATTATGTTTGCTTTGTGAATTGCAGTAACCTTTTTGCGACCATGCTCTTTAGCATATCTGAAAGCAAAGTCTGCAATTCTCTCCGATTTTTCTTCTGTGACAATTTTCATCATTTCTACAACACCAGAGACATTTTCATGCTCGAGATGACTATATTCACCTTCAGTGTTCTCTCGTATAATAATAATATCAACATTATCATGCCTTGTTTTGATGCTGGGAAAAGATTTGCAAGTTACAACATTTGCGTACAAATCTAATTTATGCCTGAGCTGCACGTTGTAGGACACCTCAGACCCAACCCCTTCAAAGGATCCCCAATTTCCCTTGAGAGCAACCCCATTCCTTTGCACTGCTGTGATGGCATCTTCAATGGTTTCAGAACTTTTTGACTGGCCGTCTGTGTTTAAATTTACGATTTCAAAGTCAATTGGTACACCAGCACTTCTGAAAACTTCTTGGGTTCCTTTCAGCAACTGTGGGCCTATCCCATCAGCTGGCAACATGGCGACAGTGTGGCGTCCGCCATAAGTCGCAGAAGGTGCTCTGCTGTTAAATTCTGCAATCTGTTGACAAGTTAGTCTTTGAAGAAGGTGTAGACGTTTCCAGGAAGGTGTTCTTCGAATGATACTCGTCATTTTGAGCTTTAAAGTAACTCCACAACGAGCGTCCAAATGCTCTGCCTTTGGTCTTCAAAATGGGCTGCTGGGATACGTCATGAGATTTTACATGGAGCACTACCCAAGTGGCTCAAAGGAAAACAAGAAACAAAATGGCGCTTGCAGCGGTATGGAATTTCTTTATTTATTATTTGCCTTTCGATTATTATTTTGCGGATTGTATGCAGTAAAGTTGATTTAAGTAGTTATAAACTCTGTTGTCAAAGCATATTGAAGTTTTCATCAATCAAGCTGAGAGAAACTGAAGGAAAAGTCAGGTGCTGTGGTGCTGCACCTATTAAATTTAGGCCCCAACCAAGTGCTGTTGGTGCCTATAATAGATTTGCAATGTCATGAATGAGGCTTGTGAAAAACTAAAGGAATGGAACAAATGTAGATTTCAGAGAAGGAATCAAAATGTTAGCAGAAGGCTCGTTGATGGTACAAATGCAGGAGCGGATTCAGGGATAAATCTGACTGTATGTAGCTCAAATCGACATGCGCCGAAGGTGCACCTTCGGGAGGAGTATATGCACCGAAGAGGCAGGGAATGGGGGTCCGGGGGCGAAGCCCCCGGGAAAATATTCAGGACAGCACCCTTATTAAATAGCGGGAAATGGACTAATTTTTTAGGAAACTCTAGGAAACGACAATATTAGCTCTTAATTTGCAACAAATTTAAGTTTGAATCCTCCTTTAATTTTTGCAAAGAAAGGGCATTGTTTGATGACAAATTCTGAAACATTTCATAAACCCAGTCCGTTATAAGTCCTATCGTAAATTATTTTCAGATTTCTTTCTGGCCTACCATTTGGTCATAACTTCCAAAACGTAACCTGTGTGAAGACTGTGCGGACAGTGCGGAGGAACAATAAGGAACAGAAAGCTTTCTTCTCCGTTTGTTCCTAGAACAATCACACAAGATCAAAGCAATGTCCTTGTTACCTTTCATTGAAGCACATCTCTGGAGAGAAAGTGACACACAATGGGTGTACACAAATTTGTTTCCCACAATAGACACTAACCTTGAATTCGGTGTAGAAATTTTCAGGGAAAGACTGACTTCATAAAATGACAGGATAAGAAGCTGCGTAACTTGGATGTTTTCAACATACCAAACGGAACGAAAGTTTTGAGCCCTGTCTTGCCCTTTGCAATAATTCTGTTTCTCTGGGAACTTTACTTCGGAAAATCGGGGGAAAACCACATTCCTTCTGCCTCTGTACGTCTTGGTAGGCTCTACTCCTTCCAATCACGTGGCTTTGTTTTCTTTCAATAATCGATCCCTTCTCTTCAGCTCTGACTTTGTGATGCTCTTCACAATTTCTTCAACATCAAGCAGTATCAAGATCGCGGCCATTATCCTTACACCACAGGCAGGCAAGGGACTCCTCGCAGCTTCTCGACAAAACCAACAAAACAGACACACAGTTCTGGAGGCCAAAGTACACTGTTGCTCCCGCCAAAATCAAGCATCAGTCAACTCTAATTCTGATTGGCTATCAGCCATATTTTCAAATCTCACTGTTGCTCCCGCTAAAATTTGCCTATTGAAGTCCATAGCTGATGTGCGTTCGATCGCAGTAATTTCTGGACCACTATTGCTCGGAATGTCAGCCTTTGTATCGACGGATAAAACAAAGGTAAAGATTAACAAAAGTGGTCTACCAAATATGCATTCTCCTTCGCAGTACTTCTTGACATCAAAGCTCGGTGTAAGGGGTACAGAGCTTCGTTTTAATTCCCAGAATCAACATATTACGAAAGATGAGATGAATTTAAGGAAAAAAGGTCTCTAACCTAACAACGATATACACAAAAATTATTACTGTTATTTTGAAAATCTGACTGATGCTTAAGCATCAATAGCAATAGTCTGGATCCGCCTCTGAAATGCGATTGCCAAACATCGCATTTGTCATTCCATCTATCAACATGCATCAATCCTTGCCATTTATTGTTGGATGAAGAAGCTTTTCTTGCCATTTTAGTCTTTTGATATGAGAGCAATACTTTCACAGCATCTTAATGGACGTACAGATGGATAAAACTGTGGTCTGAATTAAAAAAGAGCAACAAAAGTTCTTGCCCAATCTTTCATAAGTTGACAAAATAGAAGAATGAATGAACTTTCAGAAACAGAAAAGACAGAAAGTTAAAACTAATTGGTTTTTGGCGAGACAATAAGAAATGGTATCCCTGCTTACCTTAAATTAGTAAGTCTAACATATTTTTCCAATGACTGATACTCATTAACATTAACATTGTCAGAAATCTGTGTAACTTGCCTTTTCCAATTAAAATAAGGTGCTTATGAACCTTTGCCTGAGCAGTCGCTCGCACAAAATCACATGTTGAGCATTTTGGCACTCAGATGCCACTTTTCTTGCGAAAAGGCCTGGATACTTTTATCTTGAAAATTTCCAGAGTCAAATGCAATGTTTCAAGAATTTCTTACCTTTCTACCTTCAGAAATCAGACAGGTCTCCTGCAAGATCTCCCAATGGATTCAAAGTATTTGTACAAAGAGACTACACTGAGGGAACTGCTGTAAAATTTCAAGTTAAATATCCCCTAGAGCTAGAGGGCAAGGTAAGCATCTCATAACTCTGGTATTTGCTGAAAAAGTTGATGTTAAGATCTTCTCCTTCTGTGAAATCAGGATGAACTGAAAATGAAATAAATGGGTGAATATTTCCTGCAAAGAGTATCAATAAAGTTTAAGAATCATGATACTGTTCCAGTTACATTTCAGGAAAATTGTAATCTTTAAACATCACATTTCAAGAAGCTCAAAATTAGTAGACTGTCTGGAACAAGAATACTCTAAGGAGATTTTACAAAACAAATAAGCAGGGTGGGGGGTCAATTCTGGGGGCTCCAGAGTCCTCAACAGAAAGTTAAAAGTGTTTTCTTTTGAAATTGCACTAAAAGAATGGCAAATGACTGATGAAAGGCTTAATGTTTTTGACTACAAGTTGATGTAAGAGCAATAGATTTAACAGCCACTACCTTATTTAAACTTATGTTGCTTGCCTTCAACACAGGCCCTTTTAACCCCTACCCTTGATGCTTTTTACAATTCCATGGTCAAAACTTTCACAGATACACAGACCCCCGTTTTCCGCTTGGGGGACCAAAACACAGTCAATAAAAGCCAGCAAAGCAAGTACCAACAACACATTCTTTGAACCATGATGCATATCAATTTTCTTTCTACAGCTACCAGAAGCATATTTTAATGAAACTTTGAACAAAGTCAACAGTATATTTGCTGAAGCAGAGAAGACAGGAGCAGGAACATACACACAAGGATGCTTTGCTTGCCTAACTGCCTACCTCATTTATGCATGCATTGATACTCGGTATGATAAGGTAAGATGAAATTTTAATTATTTTTCAAAATCACAAACAACAATTTTTTAAATTTTACTGGATGAATGTTCAAAGATCCCCAAGGGGGGACTCCCTATTAGTAGGTGACAGGGAGGTCAAGCACTGTTTTGGGTTTAGGAGATGCTGTCTGGTATACCTTTGGGTAGGCTATGGGTATGCTATATGGGGCAAAATCAGTATATTTTTGTAGTACCTGATGAGGAAATTTGACAAGGTGAAACGTAAGCTGAGTTTTTCACCAAAACATTGCAATGCATTTGTGAAAAAGCCATTAAACATCTAGATTTTCTTTACTATGAAGCAAAGGGTATATTTTTGGGGTCCAAAAATCTCCCCAAAATTTCAATATATTTTTGGGCTTTATATGCTGTGTCTGACCGCCCTGCCACATGCCAATAGGGAGTTCCCCTGGGCAAAGATCAACACAAGAATCAGAAAATCATGAGGAGCAAGAGCAAGCTGTCAAAAAAGTGGAAATAATCAGACATAGGCAACTTTATCATCTCAGACCTTCAATAGAAAGCATATGGAAGTGAATTGTGGTTGCTCGCTGAAGCACTAGATCCCAAAACATATGGAATATACAGTAAATTCTTTCATAAGTAAACACAATTTTCACTTGCCAAATTTGTAAGGAATGTGTATGGTTTCCCAATTGTCAGATATGAATCCAAATGGATTAACAAGAAGCTTTATGAATTAGCAAGGATGCCCAGAGATGGCAAAAGTGCATGAAGCCACAAAGCAGCCTCATAGGAAGCTTGTTGGTCTTGAAGGAAGAATGGGGAAGAAAAATAACAAGCTTAATAAAGGAAGGAAAGGACAGAAACAAGGAAGGGAGGAAAGAGGGGGTACTTGATTGATAAGTGATGCTGGAAGTGCCGCTCATATGGGTAGATTTTTTCACCTGAAATATCCTACATATGGGTCTGTTTTTAGCCTCTGTTCTAGTAGATGAGTAGCTTTTTCAGAATTGTTATCACACTGAAGAAATTTGAATAGACCTTGCATCCTCAAATCGACAAAATTCATACACGTGGTTACGAAATTTCTTGATATTCATGCTAAATGATTCTAAATTCTTGAATATTCTGTCATACAAATGGGTCCATTATCGAAATCTAGATTCGCAGCGAGTCACGGTCACAATCAAGTAACCCTTTCCCTGGGGGGGGGGGCGGGAGGAGAAACGAAAGGGACAGGAAGAAAGGAACGACGAGATCTGGAAGAATGAAAAATTGAAAGGGGAAAGAAGACTTGATAAAGAGAGAAAGTAAAGATGTGAAATGTAAAGAGGAAAGCAGGAAAGAAAGAAGAACAGAACAGAACAAATGAAAAGGCAGATGTTTGGCTGTGTGCTTCTACTGCTCATACTTTGTGCTATAGTTCAACAGAAGAAGGACAGATTTTGTAATACAACAGTAACAGTTACGGTGATTGACACCTCAATTCAAAGCGATTAGTGACTGCAGGCAAAGGAAATTCTCTCAACCAGTAAATCGAAACAAGCAAGGCTGCAAAAGTTGCCCCGAAACCAGTAGGGCAAACTCTCACCTCGTGCAAGCAAAAGGTGGCTGTAAAGAGAACTTTTGTGCTTATAACGAAAGATGAAGGGTAAATCTAAAGTTCTGTCTCACGGATTTGGATTTTTTGATTCAGAAGGAGAGCAGAAGGCATCATGATTCTCCTGTATTTTTCGCTTAAATGAAACCATTGCTGCACAGCTCCTGAATCATATAAACAAAGCTGCACGACCGAACTCTAGATTTACCCTTCTTTCGTTACAATAACATAACTTCTCTTAAAAACTACCTTTCGCTTGTGCAAAGCGAGAGTTTGGCCTACTGGTTTTGGGGCAACTTTTGCGGCTGTGATTGTTTTATTTACCGGTTGAGAGAATTTCCTTTGTCTGCAGTCGTTAATCACATTGAATTGAAGTGCCAATTAAGGCAACTGTTACTATTGTTTTAAAAACTCCTCTTTTTGTTGAACGGTTCTTTGAAGTCTGACACGAGAAAAATTGATGTACATAGAAGGAGGAATTTTATGCCGAGGTCGCTTCGCAAGAACCCAAATATTTTTAATGGATCGCTATAGTAGGAACTCTTGAGACGAATGTGGGAAGTCTAGTGTATGTTCGATTGCGTGGACAATTGAGTAGCCATGGGATTCTTGCATGCAAATGGCGCTTCAAGCTACCATGAAACAAATGCAAAACTTTCCATTTCTTCCACATACAAAAATCACAATAAATCGCACGCAAAAAAAACACAAAAATCATTGAAAAATTGATAAAAATCGCACGAAAAGATAACTAAAATCACCAAAATCACAACAAAGTCACAGAGAACAGTCATGTGATGTTAAAAGCATAAAAGTCACATACTTTATTTTGAGAAGTGACTTGCCCCTCACCTCGAGTGTTTCCATGCTTCCTATGGTATGATATTTGCAACTGCTCATAATTAAAAGAAACTTCACTCAACTTTTAGCATATGAAGAAGCTAGCAGCGTACATTAACGAACAGAATGAGTCAGTATATGTTCCAAGGGGACTCATGATAGTCAACCCCATGGAAAGGGGCTTACGAGTTGTATCCTTTTCTGTTAACTCTTAAGTTGCAACTGCATACATCAAAAGCCAAAATATTAATTTTGTGGACGCTTAATACGTCCAAAAATTTAATGTCCGATATTTTTGTGGTCTGAAGTATTTAGTGTCTGGAATTTTTGCAGCATAGAGAGATCACAGCAAAATCAAAATCTGTTTGAAAACGTAATGTCATTCTCGCGAAACCTAATGGGGGTGATTGTTATGACCCTAATGGGGGTGATTGTCATATTTTTTGATCCAGATTATTCCATTTTCACAAGCAGCTAGGTTGAAAACTTGCTGTATACTCTTTTGCAGATATTTTCCTACAATGGGCAGCGTGTGAAAACTGCCCTTCTCAGGAACATTTTGACCTGCAAGAGCTATGCGAAATCGCTTTCTCTTGATTGAACGATTTCATCACCCCAAATGTTTTGTGACAGAGACTTTATTTCTAGATAGTAAAAATGCTTTCTTGTGATTGTTATTTGTTACAAAAGATGTCATACGCTAAGTATTTCGGACCCGGTGAACTTCGACGGTAAGGTTTTCAAGCGTTTGGATTCCTCGAAATAGCTGACATCAGGCCATCTTTGCGTTTAATCCACCTACTTTGTATAGCATTGCAAATCTTCCTTGTTTATCTTTTGTGTATCAGGCGTTATGACTTAGTACACAATCCTTGACTTTGATACTAGATTGAAATTTCAATTCAAAGCTGAAAGAGACCTGAAGATGATGTAAATTTTTGATTGGGAAAACTGTGTCTGCAATCAAATCACTCTGAGGAGAGAAAATTCAAGCAGCTAATGTGTAATGATATTTGTGCCTGCCAGTGGCGCTGGTGCACTCGCTGACGTTGAGGTCACATTAAGACAAATAAAAACTCATCTTTATGGAAGTTTAGCTTTCTTTGTCATTTTGAACTTGATCTTACAGAGTGCTGCATTTGAAATAGGCCCCACCAACAAAAATATCAATTAACTGATAAATATTTCCATTGTGTCTCCAAACTGCATATCGTTGGAATGAATATAATTTGTGCTTTCAGACTGTTGCATTAAATCTGTTTGAATATCATCATTCTGAAAGTCTTTGATAATAGTTTGCCTAGGTTTTTTTGGAAAATCTGTCTTCTAATCATGTTCTTCAGTTATTTCCCATCATTTGGAATGTATACAATAATTGTTCAATAACTTTAGTAATTTTATTGTGCACTTTTTTGAATCTTGTAATATTATTTTTTGTTTCATTTTTGTAGAATTTGAAATTTTGTTAACTTAAGTTGCTCGTAAAAATCTGTGACGTCAGATCTGTTGACAATAGCTTAGCCGGCTTAGATTATGGGCACTTGGGGAGCGGTCATTTTTAATCCATAATACCGGGGCGGGGGATTTTTGGCAGGGGTATGAAACTTTTTTACATTATTTCGTGGGGTACGAAATATTAAGAGCAATTTTTACATGTTACAATTAATTATTTTGCTTGAAAAAATTTTTGGAAGAACCCATCGATCAAAGATTGAGAGAAAAGTTAACAGACACCTGAAAATGATGAATCACTTGAACGGTATGAAAATCGCCTGGCCTGGGACAACTTGGTATCTGTCCGTGTCCATCTATCTATGATTTATGCACAAAGACTTCTGGATGGGTATTAAACCATTTTGTCGAACGATGGTGGGGAACGAAAACTTTTTCAATGTTCAAGATGGGGTATGAAATTTTCCGCCCTGGTGCCGAGGATTAAAAATTACCTCTCCCTTATCTTATATGCTTCGTATGAGAAACAAGTTCTTGAGGAACTGTTTGTAAGTTGTTAAAAAATTTTTTGTGGCTAAACAGCTGATAAGATAGCTTGATTACTGGCACTTGGGATGATTAAAATGTTGCCAAAAATTGATGCCGAAAATATGATCCGCTGAATCTTCAATTGAATACCCAGACAAATCCAATCCCCTCGGATCTTGCCAACCGGTAGTTGGCTGTTTCTCTCTGATCAGCGGAATTCGATTGCTAAATAAGTGGTCTCCAAGTTGCAATGTCTGAATGCGTAAATTTTGATGAAATTGACTTTCGGTAGAATTCGGCCAAATAACAGCCAATCAATTTGTACGATCTCTTGAAGAGTTTTCGTTTCATTTTCCAACAGGCCTATTTCTAAGTACCTTTGAATTATGTTTTAGTTGTTGTCCCAGAAATACAGGGTGTCCCAAGAATATTATGCCCCGTTTGCGTAGCTGCTGTGGAGGAGTTGTGGATTCAATTATCTTGGGTTTACACAGTTGCATAGGTCAGGCTTCAAGTTGGAGTTTGAGACCTTGTTTGAGTCAACCTGACAAATGGTTGCTGATTATGGGAGAGAAAGGTAAAATAAATGGTTGCTTCAAAAACCGCACTTCTCGAGGGGCCCTTCACTCATTGGAAATAGCGTACGAATTTTTTCAGAACAAAAGGATTTACAAGGATTTTTGATGGATTTTTCTTAAAAACAAAAGGATTTTTGCCAAAGGTGTACGAGATTCTTTGGGAGTGAAACGCCCCTCGGTACTTCTGTCGTTCTCCAGCAATGTCAAAATGAAGTAAGTTTCCAAAGGAAGAATTCTAGCGTCGTATTAAAATTTTTGCTAAATTTTTCAATGGGTTAGCAATGTTTTCTATTCATAGGACAGCACTCTCTACCTTTTTAAAAAATGTGATGGAAATTTCAATTTTTAAATTTCAGCCCATTCTTTGAAAACTTGCTTTATTTTGACATTTCTGGAGAACAATGAAAGTGCTGTTTTCGAAGCAACCACAAATTTAGCCTTTTCTCTGCCATAAATCAGCAACCATTTGTCAGATTGACTCAAGCGAGGTCTCAAACTCTAAGTTGAAGCCTGATTTGTGCAACTGTGAATGCGCCAATTTGATTGAATATACAGCTCCTCCACAGTAGCCACGCAAACAGGGCACAATTACTTTGGGACACCCTGTCGGAACCAAGGGCAAATACTTTCTGCCAAAGCTTTATCCCACTTATATTTCTCATAAGGAACTTGTTTCTACGGAACTGCGTTAGCATTCCCAGAATGTTGTACAAGCAACGATCATGATAGGTCAATTCGAAGTTAAGAGATTTCATTGCAGTTTTGAGTTGCAAGGTTTTTGTAAACAGAAAAGGTCCTTCCAACCGAAATATTACTGAAAAGAATATATTTTATTTTTTGGTTCTTCATTGTAAATTTTGGTTCAATAGTGGTCGTTTATGAATTCTGATAGGATTTGAAATTCATTTTCGTCTAAAACTAATAACTTTTACGAAACTTGTACACTCTTGTACACCAAGAATTGGTACCCACAAGTAAAGGGCCTCTGCATGGTTAAAATTTTGCATTTGCAAAGAGGACGAAGCTTCAAACTAGGCTTCAAAGACATCCCATCAAAATCGAAGCTGCAAAAGAACCGTGAACAATGGATAGTGCAAGAAACAATGCTGTGTCTGACGGTTTTCTTTGTGCTATGTATGGAGAAGCCTATTTTCCATAGATAAAATCGGCTAATGTTTGTTTATGTTATGTGATCAATCATTTCTAGCCATGTGATCAATCTCTTGATGAAACATCTTTTGATTTGTCCAATATATGTCGTGTCATTCAAGGTTGTGCCATGAGTGCAAAAGGCAGCATACACGTTTTTTTTATAAGAAACTTGGATGAGGCAATAATACTAGCAGTTTCAAGTTTCTTAATTGGTTTCTTGCAGAATTATCAATGTGGTCGCTAACATTGCTGCAGATACGTTTCTTGATATTTAAAACATCAGATAGGAATAAACAGTGTTCTGTTATGTTGAAAACACAAATGGTTAGATAATATTGCCCAATGATAAAGGTTCAACGATTTATTTGCTATAAAATTCATGCTTTTAACTTTGAAAAGTTTCGTAGTACTTCTCAGACATAGTACTAGAATTTCTTAAAATTTTGGCCATCTTGGTACTAGTTTCTTATAAACCAGTTTCTTATAAAAAAACGTGTAATACTAAAACTTGCCAAGTATATGGTCACATGACTTTAAATGTGTAAAGCAAACCTTAGCCAATAAGATCTATTGCCCATTCCCGTTACGAAACCCAACCGAACCCAACTACCAAAATCAGAGACAAGCTTCTTTTAAAAATGAATGAATGAGGCGTGGTTTCCTTTCGAAATTGCATAACTTTTAGTATCATGAGCCGAACCAAATTTCTTGTAAGCATATTGAATGAAATTAATTGTTGACCTAGACGTTTAGATGAAAATGTAATCAGTTAATATGCATATACATATTTGCATCGTTAAGTAGTAAGTTCTTGGCCTATAGTATCATGTAGAGTTTAACTGTTGGAAAACTAAGTCCACTTGTAATATGCATTAGTCTTGGAAAAATGGCCGTATCTGATAATCTGAGATTTCATTTTCATTTTCTCTCCACATTCCTTGAAGGATGCTCTGGGATTGTCCTAAATCTTCATTACAATGACGATTGCAAGAGTAACATTCTTGAAGGATGTGCAATAGGGTCAAATTGATTAGCAGGACGCGGTTCTCGCTTGCGAGGCGCGAGGGGCGAATCACTCCTCGAATTCCGCATTGGATTCTGGATTTTAAAAATCTCTCTGATTCTTGAAGGGTTTTGGGGATCTTTTTGGGATGTTTCGAGGATTCTGTAAGGTTTGTAAGACTCTGAGAATCCAAAATTTTCTAGATCTTGCAAGGAGATTTGCAAAGAAATTTAGAGGGTTTTGTCGAGTTTTGTAGCATATTTGTACCATTGGTAAATCATTCGTTGGGGGGGGGGGGGAGGGGGATTTGAAAGCTTTTCTAAAACTTCCAGAAATTGTAGGATTTTGGAATTTCTAAGAAACTGTGACGATTTTCAAAATTTTTGGGATTTTAAAGATTTTTAGAGAAGATTGGCCCCTTCATGCATAAAGATTTGTCAGTTTGGTCAGGATTGACGTAAGCTCGGAGTTTGCCATTCATATCAGTTCAAAATGAAATATTGCAGTTTGGTCTTATTTCTTATTCAGTGGAAGAATACAAAATCTATTACTGTTATGCTGTTATGCTGACACATTTGTATTGGGAGAATTTATGTTCGATATTTATAATGAAAACGGTGAAATTTTCAATGACCTGTTCATCAAAACGAACGTACGTCATCATTACCAAACAAGGCAATCCTTAAAGGACAATTTCTCTTTCCCTTTGGTCTCCACGAATTACAAACAAAAGTCAATGATTTATGAAGGAGTTCAGGTCTGGAATTCTCTGCCTTTGCGAATAAAAAAGTTGCCAAATAAGCCATCCTTCACAAAAAAGCTGAAAAACTACCTTCTTGAGTCCAATTAATCTACTTTTTGAACTTTATTATTAAATCATAGAATTATTATCATGCACTGCATTATTATACTTTTGGTATAAATATTAAACACTGCTAATGATACTAACCTACTAACATTTTCTTCTCCTTATTGTTAGAGTTTTTTCAACCTTCTTTTCACTCTACAAAAATATTGTACTCTTTTTACACGTTAAATCGGGCATATGGCCTAGATAGCTCCTTATGAGTTTTTTCCATATGTCCGTCAGCAAATTTTGATGAACTATATACCCATTGTACATAATTTTTTTCTATAGATTTAGCTTGTAGTGCTTTATTTTGAAACATTGTACTAGGATATTGCTGTGAATGAAAAGTTTGAGTTTGAGTTTGAGAAATCATGCACTTCAAAATGAGTATGGTGACGTCTAGCCCAGGTCCCTGAGGAGTACACACGACGCACATTACAAGGCAAATTTTGTAAAACACTGAGATAGTCAAACTGCTGACGCACTGCAATTGAGATAGTCAACAACCATTGTTTTCTTTTTACACCACACACAAAGTGAAAAGATTCGAACTTACAGTCCATGTGAGAATTGGACACTGCAGACAATTTGAGACATTATTGCATGTGCAACTTAAAACACGTCAGATAATTACATCAAAGTAATGTCTCGACATGTATTAGTAGAAACAATTAGGTTTATTTTTACTGTATGAACTGTCTCAGATGAATGGTCAGAACTGTGATATTGACACAAAGTTTAATTGATTTTAGTTGTCCAATTGTTCAGTATTTAGCTAATACTCTCATGGGGCTGAGAGCAGTATAATAAAAGGTAACACTCTTCTCCGTTATACAACAGCTTAGATACAAAAGAGATAACTCCGTTGTATATTGTGTGATTTTAATTCCCCTTTTCGGATGGTTTTTATTCTCATGAGCGACAGTGTACGTAGCTTATCTTTTTGTTATATATTCACGAGAATGTTGCAATCTGTTCAGTCTTTGCAGAAAATCAAAGGAAAAAAGTTGCTAGTTTTTACGCGTTATTTGTGAATTTTATAACTTAGGCCTATTAAAGATTGATTCTTGCAACAGCTGGCAATATGGCAACGCTGAACAACGGTTTTTGAGTTGCTCCGAATAATTTCAAGGCGAAGGTTATTTTGGACCTTAGCTCAGAAAAAGTGAAAGTATTGGTGGAGAGTTGAGAAGGTAACTTGTCAAACGATTTTGTTAGCAAAAGTTCTTTTTTCCCTTTTTGCTGCTTTCTTGGGGGAATTTTCTTTCCGTTAGCGTTTGGTTCGGCATTGAATTCAACTTCTCTTTTCTTCGATTTTGGACTTTCAGTTTGTGTCGAGGGGCAAATCACTTCTCGAAATAGCGTACGTGATTTCTGTGATTTTGAAATCACATGATTTTTTCCTGTGATTTTTTGTGATTTTAGTGATTTCTATTGATTTTTTCGTTTGATTTTTCAGTAATTTTTCAGTGATTTGTGATTTTTGGTGCTCTCTGTATGTGATTTTTTTGTGATTTTGTGATTTTTGTATGTGATTTTTTTGTAATTTCAAGGAAGGTATACGAAAAAAAATCAGTGAATTGCCCCTCGGTTTGTGTGAGGGGATCGGTTCAAAATTGTTGCAATTTCAGTCGAGGTTTCAGTTTATGAACCTGTCGCCTTTTGTACCAAAGTGAAATAGGATCTAGGATCTACTTGGATAAAATGGGTACACTCGGAGGAGCAGGATAAAGCAGACATGCAATTAAGGATCTTCAGATACAGATTTTCTCGGACTTTTTCAGACTTTTTCCAGCTACATTTGTATATAGAACTTTTTTACAATTTCCAGCAATGAACATTGCCCATAGTATCCCAGCAGACCCTTAGGTTCACATAATGCAAGAATGCAAATTACACGTTTTTTCACAAGAAACGTGGATCAGGCCATAGGACTAAAAGTTTCTTAATTTCACATGAAATTTTGTCTATTTTAGCACTGAAAGTTTCTTAATTGGTTTCTTATTTTTCTGAATGCAGAATTAGCAATGTGGTCGCTAACACTGCGGCAGATATGTTTCTTGATATTTAAAGCATCATAAAGGGAAAGGCAGTGTTCTGTTATGTTGAAAACACAAATGGTTAGATAATATTGCTCAAGAATGAAGGTTCAACGATCTATTCGTTATAAAATCCATGCTTTCAACTTTGAAAAGTTTCTTGGTACTTCTCAGACATAGTACTAGAGTTTCTTGAAATTTTGGCCATCTTAGTCCGGTATGGAATGTTCGATTTTCGTGCGCCGGACGGAGATTTATACCTAACGTTGTGTGCGCCGTGAACCCGGAGATGTATACCTAACGTTGTATTACACAAGCATAAAATCGCATTCTGTGCGCCGATTCGTGCGCCATCAACTAATGCTGTGCGCCGGACATGTCCGGCGCACACACCTTTCATTCCATACTGGATCTTAGTACTAGTTTCTTATAAAACCAGTTTCTTATAAAAAAAAACCTGTATCGGTTTGCAGAATAAAAGATTTTGCCTTGGAGTTAGTTATTTTGTTGCTTGTCTGTTTAAAAATATCCAGTTTGCATTACACTTTCACTGTGGGTAACTGTTCCGAAATGGAGACCTGAAAATTGTTTCCATTATCACTTTTTCGAAAATGCACCAGGACAATCATTGAAGAGGTCTTGTGCAGTATTGGCTGTTTGTAAAGATTTTTTGTCCATGAAAAGGTGAAAATCCCGCAAAATATTTTTCGCGGAAGTATTTTGCAGAAATCTTTTGGGATTATCCTTGCCAAAATGATTTTTCCAAAGGCATGCATGTTTATGAGGTAATCAGCCGTCACCCCTTTTGCTTTTTTCGAAGACGGTTCAGTGAAATGATTTGTCCCTATGTCCCTATCACAGTAGCCTTCCCCTTTTGTTCCTTCTCGTCTCCCAAAATTTGCATCACGTTGTCCAAAAAGACGAAATGTCCCAGAGACTTCTTTGGTAATACACAATGCTTCTTTGTGATCGAAAAATCTGTTTGGAAGGCCTACGAAAACAGTGTCCTCTGTCCTCTAGAACCCCCACAACATTGACAACGAGGAAACTATTTGCGGCGTGTGTATTTCTAACTCAGACAAGTTTCTAAATTTGTTCGTACGTTTAATGAACATAAACCCTAAAAAGATTTTATAGGGTAGCCCGGTTTTGGAGAAATGCGTCAAAATCTGAGAAGAATCCAGGAAGGTGTATTAAACGTAGGCCTTTCGCCAGAAATCTCCGAAAATCAGAAAAAGTCATGTTGATTCCTAGAATATGATAAAAATGATAATAACAATAATAATAATGATAATTTACGAATATTTACAAATATTGTTATCATCATTAGGGTCCTGCTTGCCTAATATTTACAGTAATAAGAGAAAAGAAAAGAAAATATGTCAATTTTAAAACTTAAAATTGAAATCAAAATGCAGGTGGAACTTATAACTACGCTTTTCTGTATAGGAGGGATACAACACCACCTCACGTGGAACTTGCGTGAAACATAAAAAAATTCTGACTGTGTTTCAGAGCGGTGTTTTGCATCCCACTCTAGGTGAATGCTTATTCAAACAGTACAATAATTGAAAGATGACACCAGGGAAACAATGAAGAAGAAAATCCGGTCATTTTTAGATATCCGCAACCTTCGTGATTCTTACTACTCTTCTGCCTCAGACGAAGACAGTAGCAGCATCACCTCTTTAAGTCCTTCAGCTACCTCTGAGCAAGATGACACACAAGATATCAAAAGCTCATCTGCAGGACGCGGTACCTTGAGGAGAGCTCTCAGTTGGAGGTTTTCTTGGAGCAAGACAAAACGAAAGGATCGGAACTCAAATTTAGATGACTTGAAAACTGTGGAAACATGCAGATTGTTTGTTATTGGTTATCCAAGTGTCGGCAAAACAGGTATACTTCAATTGCTTTATGCTTCCTGCAGATTCTAAGTTCACTCTTTGGACTGCATGTGCAATAGTCTCAGGTTATCCTAAGTCTGCAGGTTATCTGGCCGTGGCACTGTTTTGTTATCCTGAATAGAATGCGCCTTGCGGCATGCTATCCCTCCAACAGCGCGATGTTATCCCTCCACCTTGCTGTATGTTATACCTCCAAATAAGAATAGTCTCCCAAGTGCTGCAAAGATGCAGTAAAATGATTTCTCCATCACACTGAACGACTGCCGCCTTGCTGAATAACCTCCAGACTACTGCACAGAAGTTCCACGGGGTGTAATTGAGGAGACTTGAATATCGAGAGAAAATCAACTTTCAAAGATCTTCTATGGAGGCCGTAGCGCACAGAAAATTTTGGACGACCATTGGCATTTTAGCTCTCGGAAAACTTAGGTGACGCCCAGTTAGGTAAACTGACCATGAATCAATCGATATGTATGTGGCCTCTGACGCTAATTAGTGTACATTGTGGCCCCTGTAGATATAAAACGTGCAAATTTCTTTTTGTATATACAGGGAGTCTCAAAAAAATTGTTCGAAGTTTGATATCAAATGCCAAAAAATAACGATACGCTGAATGGGCACTTGATCAAGTAGCCCTTTTTCTAGCACGTTAACTTGATTTTTGGCACCAGAATCTTGCAAATCCGATAAAAGTTCTTGGAGTTACAAGCCTTTGAATTTCAAATTTGTGCGAAAGCTGAAACCAGAGGCCTCGAAATGGCATCTTTAGTAAAAGTCCCAAAGGCCATCGTTTCTGTTGCTTCTCCATTGTTTTAGAGCAAACCAGATCAGACTTGAACAGGTTTTCGATGACCTAACTTTCAACCGTATGGATGCTTTGAGGAAACAGATTCAGTCTCTCATCAATTATGTTTTGGACTAGCTTTTTTTTAGATACATGCGACGTTGAGAAAATTTTGACAATGATTGTGAGAATTAAATTACTTTCTAAGTCCTACTTGGTTTGCTCTGACATCAGCGAGAAGTATGACATTGGATAGCCTTCGTTTGCCTCGACCTTCAAGCTTTTTTGCCTTACGAGAAATCTGGGGGTCTCTAGTTTCAGCTGTCGCGTATTTTTGATCTTTGAAAGCTCGCAACTCAATGAATTTCCAACCAATTTTGCAAGATTCTGCTCTCTAAAATCATTTTACAATCTTATGGACATGGTTTTTTCCCCTGAGTCTGTTCATGTTATCGTTATTTTTCACTATTTAATCAAACGTCGAACAAGTTTTTGAGACACCCTGTACATACCCGTATTTTTCTATAATAATTTGGGGTAGTACTGGAAGTTTATTAAAACATTTCTTAATCAACCATGCTTAAAATATTGGAATTTGCACCCTTCTGAACATTTCAAAGCAAAGTGTTTTGATTGAAGCCTTGTCAATATTCAGACATTACTCTCGAGTCATATGGTACGGAAACAAGTGAGAATGAAGAAAACATCCTAGATTTATTAATTTTGTTGATCAGAGAGGATGAGTTTCTTATAAGCGGTTTCTTATGAAAGAATACGCGTATGCTGTTACAAGCATGATGTTTTAATATCTTATAGCTGCTGTTGTTCGATTCTTGACGGGAAGATACATTCATGAATATCAGTCAATCGAGGGTAAGGAACACTTCTGCCGATTTTTCATGCGTCCCAGTAGGCACTATTGACTAATCTTTAAGTGGGATGGTATAAGATTCTATTACCTTTTCTTTGAAATGAACAGCTTAAAAGAAAGTTAAACTATTTTGCTGTAATTCTTCCATTGGACTTTTCGGAATCCTGGAAATCCTAAAAGATCTTCAAAAATCTAAAACTTCTCAGACATCTCCCCCAACAAATTCTCAAAAAATCTCAGGAAAATCTAAAAAAATCTTTGAGGGATCAACGAGACTGTTAAAATCATTAGATCTCGTACGCTATTTCCACAGCAATTTACTCTTCGCTCAAAATCACGTTTTCACGCAATGACTTTCATCCCTCTCTCTCTCAGATACGGAAGAACAAATGGTAATCAATTTTCAAACTGACACGATCAAAGCATGGGTAGTCATTAAACCCCGCAGTTATGTTTCAGTGTATATGCTGCTGCGGAGGAAATTTATATGTTTCTGCGGAGGAGGTGTCGGAGTTTCTTGGAAGGAAAATCGTTTCTTTTCGTTCGTCCTCCGTCACTTACGCTAACTCCTCCATAGCAGCATAGACAGCAGCAAATAATTTCAACCTCCGCAAATAATTTCAGCTTTTTTTGCACTTATCGTGGTACAGCAGACCAAACAGCAGACAAATCATTTCGCTCAGTTGAGTGAATATACTGCAACAATTGTCAAATGACCTTCTTTTTTTCTTGAAAATTTAGAAAATATAACAATCACATCTAATCAGAGCAATTCTTCTCATCAGAGGAATCATACACTCGAGAAGTTGATCTGGATGGTAGAAATGTCACAGTTCAGCTTACAAGTATGACATACAAGGTTTGTTCATTCAGCGTTCTTTCAGTTCAGTTCAGTTCAATTCAATAGAATTTTCGGATATGAAAGATAGTGATAGAAACTATCTGCTTACAGCTTACGACATTCCTTTAAGGCAGATGAAATGCCATAAAACTTCACTGCAGAGATTTATAGCAATAGTCAATCTTTATGGCATAAAATCTTTACGGGCCATTGACCTTTCACTTCTTCTACCCCCTTTCTCGACAGTCTAGCCTACGTGCATGCCCTATTGTTTCCTTGGAGTTATCCGTTGAATGGAATTCAGTTCAGCAGGACATTTCAACTTAAAGGAAACGGTAGGTGATGCACGCAAGCTACGCAGTCCGGTTCTGCCTAGAGAAGCTTTTAATAGCCAAATTCTCTTTACCCTAGACAAAAGACTATGAAGATAAGTTCAAATATGGCTACACTGGAATCCTCCTCGTCTTTTCAGTTGTCGATATGATGTCGTTCTACTTTGTACAGAACATCCTTGATGAAATTCGCGCCATCGCAACGACCCCAATCGTTCTTGTTGGATCTAAAGTCGACCTTGGTGACAGACGGAGCATTAAAAAAGATATAGCTGCAAAGATCGCAGAGGATAACGATTGTTCATACTTCGAGATATCTTCAGCAGATAACATTGCAGTTCATGACTGTTTCAATTGCCTTTTGAGAAAGGTTTTTCAATACAACGATGATTCCGTCTCCTTAGACTCTAGTGGTAATGCTGGAGAAGTAAGAAGGCGGCGTAGTGCATCAGATTCATGAAATGGTCGGTGGGAGGAGGTGTTGGATTTCATTTTGTTGTACAACTTGGTGTTTCTAAAGAAAGTAAACAAATTTTTGGTCAGGCTAACAAGGACGGACTTTATTATATCTGCATTTGATTGACACCGCAATTCAATACGATCTGCAATAGACCTTTTAGCTATTCTACAAAAGAGCCTGGATCGAGCGTTATTTTTATACATTCTTATACACGAGGTTCGATCGAGTGCGAAAATTCTACAAAATGTAGTAAAATATTGTTCGATTCCGATTCTTTTTAGAATAGCTAAAAGGTCTATTGCAGACGAAGGAAAGTCTCTCAACCACTCAACCAGCGATTCAAAACAAAGGAAAATTTGCCTTGAAACCAGTTGGGCAAACCGTTGCCTTGTGCATGCAAAAGGTGGCTCTTAAGGAAAGTCAAGAGTTTATAATGATGGAAGAAGGATAAATTAAAAGATAGACTTGGTGGATTTTGTTTATTTGATTCAGAAGCTGAGCAGAAAGCATTGCAATTCTCGCATAAATAGGGCATAGATGAAACAATTACCACTCGGCTGCTGAATCAATGTCGGCATTCATCCTTCCTCGTTCTATGTTAACTCGCAACTTCTTTTAAAGCCCACATTACAGCGTCATCAGCGTAAATTGAAATCGTACACTTCTTAATCAGTTCAGTGATATCGTTTATCACAATTGTAAACAGCGATAGACCCCAGATGGATCCTTGCGGAACTCCATGACTGAATGACTGTCTTTCGAAGCACGTACTTTGAAAGATACGAATTGTTGCCTGTTGAATCTGTAACTTTCAAAGCATGTGAGTTATTTCCATGTAATCCATTAAATTGCTTTGAATCGCGGTTTCAATCGAAGGCAACCAATGCTATTGTGTTACAAAATCTAACTTTGTTGGCCTAGCGATAAAATTTCAGCTTTAATCAATGGCTAATCACTTTCGGAATGTTCCTCGATAGTAAACCTAAAGATGAATACCTTGCTGCCGACATCAGTGATATCTTACTTGTGATATCAGTGCTTTGGGCTTCAAACTGTTAATCATGAAAGTTCAAATCTGCCACCTCCAAACCAAACCTTTGATTATGGGGTGAGCCAAAAAAAAGTTCTCACTTTTGAAAATTCAGAACACCAAGAGTACTGCACAGATTTGAATCACTCAAATTCTAGTTAAAAGCCGAAAGATCAAAGTATTTTTGTGATTTTTCTCGTTGTCCTTCCAGCACTACCAATATAGGTTAATTCAACTTAACAAAAATTTTATGGTTGCAAAATGACTGAAAAATGGCCTAAAACATCGATCAATGCATAAATGACTTCTCGCACAGAATAATGAAGGAAATACAACTTCTCATGGGTGAGAGGTATCCGCAGTACATTAATTGGCATGGGATGGAAAATTTTTCGTACTTGCTTGAAAATTGATGTCTTATAACTCTTGAGGGAGGTGAAACGCCCATGGCCTTTTGTTAGATGTGAATAGAGTCCTTATACGATTTGATCAATGTCTTGGCCCTTTTTCTGTCATTTTGCAACCATAAAATTTCTATAAAGTTGAATTTACCAATACTTCTAGTAATGGTAGGACAGCGAGAAAAATCATAAAGATACTTGGATCTTTCAGCTTTTAAATAGAATTTAAAAGATTCAAATCCGTGTAATAGTCTTGGTGTTATAAATTTTCAACAGTGGGAACCGTTTTCTGACTCACCCAGTATTTGGCCAGTAAATGGAATTGAGAATTAAAGAAAAAATTGAAAAACTGTAAAATAAATAAGCTCGAGCAAATGTAATATGATATCAACTGAGCTTTTAGTATTCCATCAATGTTATCACTGAATTACTTGTTTTGCTTCTTGAAGTAGGCCAAATACCAAAACTGGTTTTGAGATGACAGCAAATTTGAGCTTCCAAAATCAACATTTCCACACTCAGAGTACCAATGTCAACCAACAATGTTTCTATTTCAAAGTTATCGATAAACATTTTGAAAATAATTAAGCCCACATTAAACTTTGTTTGCATATACTCCGGGGTTGCACATGAACAGATTTTGGTCGGGGACATTCAAAGACATATTCGTTCCTCATACCAACCTTTCCAGAGATGTAACCGACCTTTTACAAATTTTGCGAATAAGTATATCAAGCATTATACCAATTTTGCGAAAAAAGGCAAAAAAGTCTTTCTTTATTCCCAAATAATGAAAACGATACCGTTCCTCATACCAAAATCTTGACAATTGATACCGTTTCTTACATATACGTAGGAAATGGAGGACACTGGGGGCACGCTGTGCCATGATTTTGCAATAAACAAAGAAGTGTCTTTTCTATTTTTAGAAAATGCATTTTTTCTTAAGGAAACAGTGTGTCCTTTAAGTGTCGTGTCCCCATTTTTAATTTTAGAAAACACCCATGGTTCCTACGTCCCTGGTTCCTTATACCAAAATCATGAAAATCGATTCTATTCCCGATGGCACGTCCTTGTACCCAAAATATACAGTATGTAGTTACAAAGTTTAACTTGGGAAGTAGATGAGGACATTTTATGAGTGAATGATTTTTCTATCTGAAATGCTGAAATCAACAGGAGATGGGGATTTAGAAAACATGAAGCTGATTTTGTAAAAAAGTGTTATTTTGGATTAAACCAAGTCCCAAGATAAAACAGAAGAAAATGTAAAAAAATTCATTTGATGATTACATTATTAATTGCGTAGTATACTAGTATCACATTCAGTTTTATGAAAATAATGGAAATGGCGACTTGTCAAATGTAAATAATGTAAAAAAAAGTTTATGCACATCGCTTGGCAAATCAATGCTTTGTTTATACACCATGCCGCTCGACTTCTTCTAGGATATGTCGTGGGCGCTGAGTTGGATTTGCACAAGTTAACTTGAAGGGTATTAATGACCCAAGCAATTAATGCCCGGGGGGGGGGGTACTTGACCTAAATTTGTACGGGGATGTGCCCACGAAAAGATTTTTTACCAGGCTCCGGAACTTTTGTTTTCAAATGATACCCGATTCTAGGAAAAATCGGTGAAAAGTATACTCCAAAACACAAAAATTGGACTAAATAATAACCCGATCTAACAAAATTTCCCCTTTAGGCATGCTTTGACAACCAACCCGTTCTAGAAGAAATAGGCGAAAAAGATACCCTTATAAAGCAAAGCACTGCGAAGCACCATGCGCAACGGCGCTGTCAGAAGATTTGACATAAAAACAAACACACATTCGGTGAGTGTACATTATATGTTTCCTATTGCGCATGGTATTACTGAATCGAAAAAAGCTTCAAAGACCAAAACAATATCTACGATCACTCGCTATACTCGATATCTATACCAATTTAACAAAATCCATGGAAAACGATTCTTTTTCATGCTGTGTATTCCTAGATTTTGCAAAGGCCTTTGACACCGTTAATCATAATATATTAATTTCAAAACTAGAACATTATGGAATCAGAGGAGTAGCAAACAAGTGGTTCAAATCTTACCTCCACAATAGGCCTCAAATCGTTAAAATTGGTAATGAAAAATCAGAAGAGCTCTTCATTCGATCTGGGGTTCCACAAGGTAGCGTTCTTGGACCCCTACTATTCCTAATTTATATTAACGATATACCAAACTCTTCTAGATTATTAAAATTCCATCTCTTTGCTGATGACACTAGCATATTCTTATCGGACAAAAGCATAGATAAAGTAGAAAAAACCCTTAATAATGAATTAAAAAACGTTTTTCAATGGTTGTTGTCCAATAAATTATCCCTAAACGTCAAAAAATCTAACTTCGTAATCTTCAGATCGGCAAGGAAAAAAGTACCTCGTAAAATCAAATTAGAAATTAATGGAGACCAAATTGAACAACTAGAATCCACAAAGTACCTAGGTGTAATCTTAGACCAAAATTTAAACTGGAAAAGGCATATCAGCCATGTTTCTACTAAACTCTCAAGGTACACAGGCCTACTTTATAAACTAAGACACTTTGTGCCAAAAAACGCCTTATTGTCCCTCTACAACGCGTTTATCATGCCCCATGTCAACTACGCATTAATCAATTGGAGTTCAGCGACAGAAACCAATCTAAACCCTATAAAGCGCTGTCTGAAAAAAGCAATTCGAGCAATATGCTTTGCAAAAGCTCGAGCTCACAGTCTACCGCTCTTCAAGAAACAAAATCTTTTATGCTTCGACGACATAGTTGAGTTAGAAATAGGAAAGTTTATGTATTCTATAGAAAATAAAACCCTAGACACAACGTTCTTAGAAATGTTTCAAAAAACAAATAAAAGACATACGCGATGTACACGACAAGCGTCTAGAAATGACTTCGTTCCCCCCAAAACGAGATTAAGTACCACTAAACGCACCATAATATACACTGGTGCCATCACCTGGAATAGAATTCCCAGTGAAATCAAAAATTCTAAATCAAAAGCCACATTTTGTAAAGCTTTTTCAAAATATCTACGAGAAAAATACTAACTCCTTAAATGTCAACAAAATGTCTTGCTTAAGCAGCAAACAAATACTTGTTTCTACCATTCTTTTTCATTAATTCTTCCCTCGTTTTCCTATTTTTTCGCTCTGTATTAATGATGTTTTGTATATATTTCAGAAACAAAAATACTTTTTAAGAATATATGATGCATAAATGAGTTTCCATGATATGTAAGCCATTCCTTTGAGTAAGGGGTACTTGGCTCGTCAGCCCTTTAGGGTTTCTCAAGGGAATAACTCCGGTTCTTGCCTCGAGTATCCAAGTATCCTGAACGACTGTATTTTTATTAAAATTTTATTATTGCAAACATGATTGTAGTAGTAGTTAAAGAAATGTTGTTGTTCAAATGAAATTGAAACTTGAAACTCGATCAAAATGCAGTGCATTAGCCAAAGAGGCGGCGAAGGTACAACAGAAGCAACTTGGTGTTTTCTTTGTCCCCTGTGATAGGAAAATTCCCGCCTTTTTGTCAACTGGCCTAATTGGGGGTAATTGGCCTAAATGGAAGACGAACAGCACGAAGGCGAAGCACTTTACCACTACAGTGGAAAGTTTGTTTATTATCATGGATAGCAGCCCAGAATTCGTATGATTTGTTTGCGTTTGATACCTGATTGTTTGTGATCAGGAAACATGGCAGATGAGAATTTGGAATTTCTTTCATCCTTCTGGTTCGATCTCAATTTGGACAAGGAGGAGCTCGTCGGCCATCATGATCGAAAGTCAGCTGAAGTAGCTGCTTCATTGAGCCTCAGGAAGCAAGCAGATAAATTACGAAATGTGATGAAATTTTTGGACAAAATGAAGACGAAGTAAGCTGTGATGAGAAAATCGTTTTTATCAGTTTATACATGTGGTTAGAAGAGGGGCAAGGATGAGGGGCCACAGACATAAATCAATTCTTTTCAACGCAAAAATGTCCACTCCATTCAGTAGTCAATGACGTTTTTGGGGGAGGGGGTAAAACGAAACAACGTTTTAAAATTTTTGTTTTATCGAAATCCTTTGTTTATTGCCAACGGCAAGGCTTAGTTAGGTTGAAAATCGTGTACGTTCATGCACGCGCACAGTACAAACTTTCCAGTCTGGCCAGCTTTCACTTGTGGTATATTTTGTTAGGCTAATGTGCAAGAATTTGACAGCAATGAAAGAATTGTGTGCGTTTTTGTTGTGTCTGGCCATGGAAAGCATGATTGCCAACCACTTTATAATCACTTTTTTGGGCCCACTTGCAAGGCACTAAAACAAGGCAATGAATTATTCTTGTGATTGGAAAATCAATTTTCAATGGGAGGGGGTATTCTGGAAACATCCAATGGGTGTTTTGCATGAAAGAATTGATTTGCATGAAAGGCCCCTTAACACAACATAACATTATTTGTACCCTCCCCCTCTTTTGTTCTGTTCTGTTGACTGAAATTTTGTTCTTAATAGGGATGCAATAAAGCAAGACCTATATGTTACTATTGCATCATCCACCCAAGAAACATACTCCAGAGTAGTTGACAGTATGAAGGAGAATGAAGGTTAGCTGTTTTTTTTATGATTTATTTGATGTTTTTTTGCAGGAAGAAGCTGCAGATTGGAAACTTGTTCTTAAATTAATAGAGGACAATACATGTAATTTATCTCTGTGACATATCACCTCTGTTTTCAAATTGTTAGGGGCCTAAGTCCCTGCCCCATTTCCCACAGGTAATATTTTTGGTAGATCTCCATCAAACTGCATAGCAGATCCCTGACTGTTCTCATCAGATTTGGATGAAATGGAAAGCTTAACTTGGTCAGATATGAAGAGGGAACTGTTCCCGAAGCTCCTGCTTTGTGGAACCAATGATAAAATTATTTACTATAACTACTCCGCAAAAGCTCTAATGAGCCCCCCTCTCTAATAGGCCCCTCCCCCCTGAGCCAAAATGTAAAATAAGCTCCCCCTCTCTATTAAACCCCCTCTCTTATATCAATTCCAGAAATAACCAATAATTTTTTAAGCATGTATTTTGTCAGACAATCTTGCATTTTAGTTTTTGATAGTGTTTGGGATGGAGAATGAGTTGAATTTAAAGGTCAGATAAAGGCAAATGCGATTTTTTCATATTTATAATTTTGAACTATGAGGAATCCAATGGCAATAATGTTATTTATCTTTGCGGTGCGAAAGGGTAGGTTTGGGGGTTTTGAAAAAGGGCACTCCTTCAAAAAGCCGCGTGATGATAGAGGCCTGGAACTAGCTAAATTGTGACGTGAAATGAGTCATAAGAAATTCATCACTTGAGAGGCCCTAGGCACTTGAAGAAGTAATCTGAAGAACACACGCTGCGTGGCAGATACACATCGAAAAGATCAAAAAGTAAACAAAATAAATTTTGGATGTTGGCCTATAACTTCTCTGATATTTCCAAAGATCGAGTATTGAGCGACACACCCTCAGAGTTTTCCCTCGATGCAGAAGAACGAATTGAACACAGTCGGGCCAAGCTTCCTGTGTCCTGCTCTCCTCAACTGGGACGGACTCTTGAATGAACACATAAAAACATCATTTGAATTATTTTGATGCAAATTAGCAATGATTGTCTTTAGTTGTGAATGGCTGGATCAAGCCATGGTCTTCATCAAACAGTTAACTATTGTGTTGTTTGCAAAGAGTACAGAAAAACACGCCTTGATCTCCCCAGGGTTGATTGTTACTATCAGGATTCATTCTCCTCATTAGGCCGAGAAGCGCCTATCAAAGACACATTTGCATGGCTTCACGAATGACCTGTAAATGTGTAAATACAAGGGTCATCTAAAAAGTTCGCAAAGAACCAGAGCGTTATCGAAGAAGATGAGACATAAATGTGGAGAAAGAACTTGCCCTTACCTGTCCATGAGCGTATTACTTGGCCTAGTAATCTTTAATTTAAGTATTTGACTTGTTAAATTGTATGGTGAATCCACAATTTATAGTATGGGGTAAAGAAGTGAAAAGCTATCATATTTTTCCTTGTTATTTGAATTTGTGAATAACCCCCTCTCTAATAAGTGCCCCCTCAAGTGTCCAAACTTAAATAAGCCAACTGGGGGCTCAATAGAGATTTTGCGGCAGCTGATAATTTGGGAGTCAGGAATCACAAAGTGTCTCAATGATCATAATTTATATGATATATACAGGCCTTGCACACATTAACATGGTAAGATGTGTGGAGTGATATGAAGACTGTAAATTTTTCTAATCAAGGATTCTTGTACAGCAAAACCATGTTGATATGCACAAGGACATATTTTTTGTTGTACATGCAGGACGAAAATGTTGTCCATTTTAAAATTCTTTCTACATTGTTTTTCAGGACTGAATAACTATGCAGCGGCTATAATGAACATCGTATCAGGGCAAAGAAATGGTAAGATTGTTATTTTTAACAGATTCTAGAAAATGTGTTGTTTTCTGTAGCCAAATCTCCACCAGGTGGAAAATTTTGAGCTGCGAAAAGTAAAAACGTCTTTGTAGTATTTGCGACTCAAAAATTTCCATGGCAACAATTTTATTATCCAATTAGGTTGCTAGAAATTTTTCCGCTTCAACATTTCTTTATCTTGTGGAGATACAGCTTTAGAAGAAGTATTGCTTTGCATACAGGCAAGTGTCATGTCACAGTTCAAACTTTAATGAAAGCAATCAAATCACATGTGTTTGATTTGTTATTGATTGAATATACTGTATGGAACTCCCTTTTGAGTCACTTGGTATAATTATTTGCTCTGTAATGTTAATCATTCTGATAGACAGCAAATCATGGTGCAGTTCTCTGATGTTTGGTCAACAAGATCCAAAGCCATCATTCTTGCAGGATATCCTTGATAAAGCAAAGGTAGGTCTGCTATTAGGATGATAAGAGACCATGCAATATGATCTATTGGGAACACTGCCATTTATGGGAAGGAACAGTCAAAAAAGAGGGAGAAAAATAATCTCATCTGAAAAGCTGAAAAGTACATAATTTTCATCAGCATTAATTTCTTGTCTCTTTACAATGCTAAGTTTGTCTAAATGATATTTCAAGGCTTGGAGAAATCAGGGCTTGATTCTTTAGGTGAAAGTATTCTTGATCCGAAGTCAGCCTGTATGGATTGAAAATCACTAATCAATGATCATCAATAACTTTTTCATGCTAAAGTCAAATTGTGTATTTGCGCTTAATTTTTCAGTGGAATTTGATTAAATCTATCATTCTAGGCTGAAAGCATAAATCAAGGAAGTTCACTAAAATACCAGGCTAAAGCAAGGAAGACTAAGCAAGCACCAACTGGCTACAGGCCAGCCAATGAACACACAGAAAGGATACAGCTCAAGGATTCTTCTACGTCCTCAGATACCTACCCAGTTGGCCAACAAACAATGGCACACAGTAGAGCACAGACAGCCGTAATCAAAGTTCCAGCTTCTTTGAATACAG
Organism: Aurelia sp. 3 sensu Dawson et al. (2005); assembly: GCA_964020215.1. Lineage (NCBI taxonomy): Eukaryota > Metazoa > Cnidaria > Scyphozoa > Semaeostomeae > Ulmaridae > Aurelia > Aurelia sp. 3 sensu Dawson et al. (2005). The sequence continues at coordinate 16,113,338 of OZ026585.1, forward strand.
ATAGGGTTCCACCTATTGAAAATGGCACAAAGTCTGCAAAGGGCATTGTAGAAACTGGTAGAAGTGATGTCATTTTATCACATTCAAGTGAGTTGAAGAACTCTTTTCACTTCAAATCATCAAATGAAGAATTGCAAAGGCAGCCATCTTTGGAGGTTAGTTTCCATCTATGGTACAGCTTGTTTTCCATTGATCACTTCTATTTTGGTAGAGAATAAGCCAAAATTAGAAATCTGTGCATGACATCATTTTTCCATTTGTTTTTAATGTGCATTACATCATTAGCATTCCTCACCTCTTTTTTGTCCCAGGCATCAACAACATCGAAGTACCAACCAATATTTTCAAAGAGAAAATACCCGGATACAGTTCAGATACCGAACAAGCAAGTGAAAATTGCATCGAATTCATTGCCAGAGCAAGACCAGGATGATCTTAGATATGATAATGGTCATCAACAAAGATCTTTCAAATTTCACGAAAACCAGTCAAAATCAGAAAATTCTTGGAAGAAGCGATCAAATGGAATAATCTATCGTAAGGTAACATTGCATTCTAGACTTACGTAAGGAAGATACAATCTCCTTTTATGTGTGTTGCGCAATGTTACATTGATAGATAAACAAATAAAGGATATATTTAGTGATTGCGCTACAAATAGAGCTTTGTTTTATATGATGTTTCCCGCTTAAACCCAATATTGCATACAACGAACATGAGACAAGTGGAGAACTTGATTTTCCCTCATGCTTCTTAGAAGTTGTAGATGGCTTCGTTCATGGTTTTCGAACTTAATCAGCTCCAAACTTCCTCCAAATTCATTGTTAGAACATGAAAAAAAAAACAAATAAAGTTTCATTAATTGCACTACAAACAGAGCTTTGTTTTATACAACTTTTCAGGCTTAAACCCATTATCTAGAAATGGATCAAAATATTATGTGCACAAAACTATTCAATAAATCAAGAAATGCGTTGGTTGGTTATTGTTGATTACTGATAACATTGTTACAGTGATTTTTTTCAAAAACATCATTTGTCTATAAATGCAACCTCTAATGAACTGATTTTCATTTGATAGGTCTTATTTATGCTGTAATTAATGCCATTTAAAATTCAGAAAAATTTTTTTGTGCAGAAAGTTTTTTGGACATTTTTAATCTTGGGGATTACTTTTTTGGCCCACCTGTTATTTCTTGTCTGTATTACGTGATATGATATTGTACTTTGCTCATGTTGCGCAGTGTAGTTCTCCATTTATCCTCAGTGCTATCACAGAACCTCTTGATTCTCATTGATGAAATATTTACCTGTAACCACGAACTTAAAGCAATGTGATTCTAGAATATGTGATTTGTTCACAAATTCCTTTTGAAAACTTGTTTTTGAAATGGTTTGATGTAGAAGTTGGATATTTCTCTCGTTGGTTTTGTGTTAGAAAAAGATTTGATGCCTTTGTAGGAACAACGAAGTGGCAGAGATGAATTCAATTCTCTGGATGAAGATAACTGTGATGATGAAAATCGAACATTGGCTACGAATACTTTCATGACGGCAAGAGACCAATATGTATGTATTCTCAAAGTAATCTCTCTCTCTCTCTCTGACTGTGCATTGGGCTTATAACTGTATTATTGTTCACCTTGCGCGAGACAACAAATCAAATAAGCTAATGTTTTCCATCCATTATGATCGTTTGCGAAATGTTCAGGATGTTAAGGTCTTCTCTTGTTTTTAACCGTCTTATTTGCAATTGTTTATGGCATTTTCCTGCTTCTACGATATCTTTGTCAAGCAATACCGGCAGGGTTGTTCTTTTTCTTCCACGGAATTTCATTGCTTTAGGTGGATATTTAAAGTAGTAATTCATCGACCGTTGATATGGTGTGCTTGTTGGTAACTGGAATATATGACCGAATGTTCTCCATCTTGCTTCCTTCATTTCAGTGCTCAGTGGTTTTTTTCGTACAGTTGTTTGTAGTGTATTCTCATATCAATACATACTTGACGGAGTTGTTTTCGGTAGAGTTGTTCTCTTTTCGTACAGTTGTTTGTAATGTATTCTCACATTATTACATACTTCACGGAGTTGTTTTCGGTGGATGTAGTCTAACTCTTTACTTTCATTTTTTGTGAGTGCTAGTGTAAAATCATGTAAATCATGTAAAATCGTGGGAGAAGTAAAATTATGATTGAACTCTCAAAGCAGGGACAGACAAAGAAAATTGTAACGAATTTTGTTAATGAAAGTCCCAAGAATCTAGGTTTCGAAAGGCTTCCGTTGTTATATCAATTTGCTGAAACCAGCAATAGTGCTCAGAATGCGTAATTCTTTTCCCTTCATGCTAACTATCTTCAACATGATGGGTAAATCGTTTTAATGATGTAGTGATGTAGATATAGTGATCCAGCAATCATCGTGCTGCAGAAACATTTTTACGCAAATTTTAAAGTCTTATGTCCTTTGTTTGCCTCCAAGTAATCCAGAATGATTTAGAAATCATTTTATCGTGCAACTATTGTTAGATTGTGTGACAAATTTTGAAGTCCAGTGTGTTGCAATAAGGAAGTCATTTCTTGCTTTCGCAATGTTTTTTAGTCTTCCAACTTTGCTAGTTAGTCTTAACTATAATTTCTAAAAATGTTCCTTACACTTTAGGTGATAGATCAGCGAAAGAAGAACAGACTTGGGTCATCACATGACAACAGATCCATTAGACAGTCGGATTATGGCCAAAATAAGAAATCGCTGGGAACAAGGTACAGTCAAGGCCAAAAATTTAAGATAACATTTTTGTCAATAACATTTCTTGGCGTAACGAGGTCGAACCCTACCGCCCTGCCTGTTGTACCCTCTTGAAGTTTGTTTAGATCAACTTTCCATGTAGATTTCGAATTTTGATGTTATTGTTGCATTTTGCTGCTGTTCAATAGTCAGTTCAAATTGGTTGTTGACTACAATCTCTGGAAATTTCATGTCCTTTTAGGGAAGACTCACAAGTCGATTTTGGTACGCCAAACAATTCAACCCACTCCCTCCCTCTTCTAAGCGTCAGGTCAACTTTTCGCCAAATTTTCGATAAATATTAGTTTGTTACGGTTTTGAGTTGTATCGGTTTCTTCTTCAGAATAAGGACATAGCCTTGGCCTATTTGAATGCTAGGGTCACATCGTGATTCATGATTTAGTTTTGTCAGTTTTCAAGCAGCAATTGCTGTTGCTTTATGATTAGAATGCGGGAAAAGGAAGAGAACGTAATAGTTTTTAGCTAATGCCTACTCAATTTTTATGAAATTCTCGATCTTTTTCTAAACGTCATAGGTTGAAATCCCCTTCCCCCCCCCCATACGTCAGATTGACGTTTGGCGTACCAAAATCGATTTGTGAGTCTTCCCGATATGTCCATAACCAATGAACGGATTTTCAAAAACTTTGTTTAATCCGATTGCCGAAAGGCTAAATTGTATTCGAGCATTCGAGGGATGTTGTAACGATTGTATTAGGGCTACATGTTTTTTTTATTATTATATACATATTAATTTGCTTTTAACACGTCGGTTTGAAAACAGTGTCTAGCTTATACTGAAACTTTTTGCATGTTTAAATATTATAAAATCAAATGAAATGAAATCAAGTGCGGTTTTACGATGAATTTTACATGTCGAAAAGTAGATCGATAACCTTGCTCAAATTCAAGCTCAAGTCAACACAGGTCCTTGGTTGATAGCAGCAAATTCATTTTGCTAAAAGTTTACCTGTATAAATATGGTTTTATCATTATTGTTATCATTAAGCATTAAATGGCATAAGAAAAGAAACAGACTATTATTCACGTCAACATTTTACAAACAACGTTCTTGTACAACTTTTGCTATATGGTGATAAAAACCTTTCAAGTGAAGTTAATAGAAGTATACTCGAACTGACCTTAGATTTTATCCATAAAACGGGTCGATTTGTTTAAGTTAGATAAAACCTTTGTTTCACGCCACACAGCCACAGAATACTTTCCTCTTTAAGTCCTTTCATTTTGTTTCCATTCTCATCTGTTTGTTTTTGTCAGTAAACATCGTCAATATGTAGCTCTTTGTATTGTATATTTAGATGTAATTTTAGTTCCATGTTCTATGTCAAGGTAGAATCCCTATGACTTTTCCAAATCCGACATATCCAACATCAAAACAATTATCCAACAATCCAGAACAGTTGGAATTTGATCGGAAGTTATAGGATTTCTACCTAAATGACCCTTGGGATAGTCATGGTTTCTTGCTTCCCGGGTTATCGTTCTTGTTATGTAGTTTAGTAGTTTGTAGTCCTATAGTCTTAAGTACCTCGTTTTGTAAATTTTTATATTGAATAAAAAAAAAACATTTTACATGTGATACGAAAGGCTGAACTTGTATTGCGTTCAGAGAATACAGTAGAGGCCCGCATAAAAGAACCTAGGTTTTTCTTGGGCAGCCTGAATAGGTTCTTAATTAAATAGGTGTTATTCCAAATTCCAGCCCGTAAGGTTCTGAAAAAAGTACTTACATACAGTACACACCATGCAAACATTAATGCTATTTTTCAGCATAAAAATTCTGAAGAATTCTTTTGACTTGATGGGAACAGGTTTAGGTTAGAATTCTTGTTTAAAAATCATGCAGTCTTTCGTACCACTGACGAATTCTGATCAGAATGTAAGAATTCTTGAAAATTCTGAGGAATTCTGAACACATGAACCTGTTATATAAGAACCTCTCCTAGTTTCAGCCTTTGGAGGGTTCTTATTCAGGGGGTTTAAAAGATTAAAATTCAGCGTCAAGGTTCTTATAAAAATAGGTTCTTTTATGCGGGTTTCTACTGTACGAGTTGTTTGAACCGCAAAACACATCTCTATTAGTATTCTGCAAATTGTTAGTTATACGGAATTCCTCCATGCCTAATCAGTTGTTGCTTCCTAGTAAATATTTCATACCCGTTTCTTTCTCGTGCCATCTAAGACTTAAATTTGAGCAGGTTTATCAATCTTCTTTTCAACATGAAAAATCGTTGTAAAGCCACAACCACCATCCTCGAATACAATTTAGCCTTTCGGAAATCGGATAAAACATAGTTTTTGAAAATTGTTGGCTTTGTTGCATTGGTTATAGACATCGACTGATTATATGGCCGTAGTTATCGCTATTGGAAGGCTGCCAGACGCTTCTAACTACGACTCATAATCAAAAGCCGTTGCTTTGAAATAATGATATCTGCCTCGTTTCGATAAGGGCCTAGGCAAAAGACACTAACAGGAACACTCGTATTTTTGAAATGGAACACACTAATTTGAAAACTTCACAGTAAATAGTTGATACTTAGCGAAAGCAACCAAATAGTACCTACGCACAAGGTTTGACATTGGCGCCAATTGCTTTCATGGTATTTTTGTCCGTAAGACTTTCTTCTGTAAGGCTAAGTTTTTCGAAACTCTGCAGCGAGCTTCGAGTTTCCGTTGGTGGACATCAATCAATCGAATTGCATACATTCTTATGGTGTTGTATTTTGTTCTATACTTTGTACATAACTGTGCTAGCAGAATAACAAAGTTGGTGTATAGCAGCCTCGTTCCAAAGGGCGTTCAAAAGTAAAACAAAGTCAGTCCAAAAATTGCCGTAATATTATAAGTCCCTTAGTATGAGCGGTCTCTGGTTGGTGTAGTGGCCTCGCCTTGAATAGCGATTAGTGGACGACTCAGGGACTCATTGTAATCAGTCTAGTTATGGACATACAAAGCAACGCAATGATAATACGTTTTGGGATCCCGGTATCATGAAAAGGTTTCTTCATTTTAATGTCCTCGTCCATGCTTCCCCTTGTCATGACGCTCAAGTGGTGGGCCCTACCGGGACTCGAACCCACTCCGCCGCAAGGCCCAAAGAGATAGCAGCTGTTGGTAGCTGAATCTGGTGACCTGTATTAATTTAGTAATGTTATTGTTATTTTTGTTGTGATTTGTTCATCCATTTGAAATTCAACTTTCTTGCTATAATTTGCAGCAGACGAGGGGCTACGAGTAAATTCATACCACCAGTAATGAACAGAGATACCAACGGAAACACTTCAAACAACAGGTATTTTGACCTTCACTGTTTCCTACTTAATTTGACTTTTTAGCAGAACAGTTTCCCTACGTTTGGCCCTGTGGACTTATTGACAAATAGTAAATAATGACAAATGACAACCTGGAATTTTCGAATCTTTCAGCACGGGGCTCAAATCTTTCAAATTTTTAAAAAGGTGGTGTAAAGTTATGTCACAATTTTCTATGAAGTGAATCACTTGAAAGGAACTTTGGGTAATTTGCTGTAAATCTGTCATGGCAATTTTTTAATATCTCGATTATTTCCAAAAAAATGGCAGCATTTTATCATTTTTGTAAAAATTCATCCAAAATTTCGGAGAAATTAGAATCATCGTAAATTTTGAATTACTTGAGGAAAGTTGATACAATCCTTAAGAAAACCATAGTTTGTGAAGGTTTACAATATGGTTGCAAGCAGAAATCTGTAGCTCTTCTGGTTAAGGATTTAGAAATTTTATGACGTCACAGCCTCAATATTAATAAATGCTGCCATTTTGAAACTAATCAAGCTGTCAAAAATTTGCCACGGCAGATTTACAACAAAATGCCCAAAGTGCCTTTCAAGCACTTTAATTCAAAGAAAAATGTATTACAATTTTACACCTACTTTATAAAAACTTGAGATCTATGCTGGAACCATTTCTATGGCTGGAACTTTCGCAACTATTTTGAATACATCCCAGTGCGATTTTACCACGAAGTCAGTAGTTACAGGTCCTATTTTCTAAACATATGTCTGGTTTCAAATGATAACGACAAATCAGTTAATTGACATTAACTTTTTGGCTAAAACTCAACCTATGCTACAAAGTCTTGCATAGTCTTGCATATTTATAAATGCTGCCATTTTGAAACTAATCAAGCTGTCAAAAATTTGCCACGGCAGATTTACAACAAAATGCCCAAAGTGCCTTTCAAGCACTTTAATTCAAAGAAAAATGTATTACAATTTTACACCTACTTTATAAAAACTTGAGATCTATGCTGGAACCATTTCTATGGCTGGAACTTTCGCAACTATTTTGAATACATCCCAGTGCGATTTTACCACGAAGTCAGTAGTTACAGGTCCTATTTTCTAAACATATGTCTGGTTTCAAATGATAACGACAAATCAGTTAATTGACATTAACTTTTTGGCTAAAACTCAACCTATGCTACAAAGTCTTGCATAGTCTTGCATATTTATAAATGCTGCCATTTTGAAACTAATCAAGCTGTCAAAAATTTGCCACGGCAGATTTACAACAAAATGCCCAAAGTGCCTTTCAAGCACTTTAATTCAAAGAAAAATGTATTACAATTTTACACCTACTTTATAAAAACTTGAGATCTATGCTGGAACCATTTCTATGGCTGGAACTTTCGCAACTATTTTGAATACATCCCAGTGCGATTTTACCACGAAGTCAGTAGTTACAGGTCCTATCTTCTAAACATATGTCTGGTTTCAAATGATAACGACAAATCAGTTAATTGACATTAACTTTTTGGCTAAAACTCAACCTGTGCTACAAAGTCTTGCACAATCTGCAGTTGCATTCATCGCCATTCCGCACTTTTATACGTCTTTTAGGATAGAAATATTCAGTGACTGTTTAATGTTATTTGATAGTTCGTGCCACAGCTCAGCTTACATTCCGAGAAAGCAATACCTTATACCGAACGTATTCGTCCGGGCCTTTCGCTTTTGAAGAAGAGCTCTGTTCCTCAGATTACATGAGGGAGGAAGGCATTCTTCTGAAACAAAATTTTAATCGTAAAGCTTGGGGTAATAGTTGATTTAGTTTTATAAATTTCAGAGATCAGTTTTGATTTGGCTTTGGTAATGTGGTCTGTAAGTATACCAGACGTAATGCGTGCTTTGCCCTTTGCTATGTTCACTGAACTTCCTAATGGTAATATAAGGTGTTAAACCGAGACCTTCTATTGTAGAAGCGCAAATCAAAGGTCAATGGGATTCAATTCTGGAAAGAACGACTGCCAAGATGAGAGCCTGAAGAATGTAGAGCCTCGCATGGTTGAGATGATTGAAAATGAGGTTCTTATCGTCTAGTACTTTGAATATTTATAACTACATTGTAATGTCTTTCAAAAAAATTTAAACTGAGACTTTATAACACCATTCAGGATCTTTCATAACTGAAGGAAAGCTATGAAAATCATCTTTGCTTTTTCAAATGGGTGTCTTAATGTGGTGATTTCGTCAGCTAATTCTCTGCAATGTTGCGACAGTTTGACAGTGAAATGAATTTCATTGAATCTTACTGTGTACTTGTGCCACCTATAAGACTGTTATGACTTTTGGCTACCGCTATGGACTTGCTGAAGTCTCTTCCGCGTCAAAAAATACAAAATGATGACCTCTGCGAAGCTTTCATCTTCCTCTCTTCTTCGCAGAGGCTCCCTTTCTCTCCTGCGCACGATTAACTTTTGAGTGGCAGTTTTTCTTGAAATAGACACGGGAGAGACTTAGGCAAGTCCACTACCGCTATTAAAGAGCCACCATACGTTTTAGACAGCTTTGCGGCATGTTTTTATTCTATTAAAAATTTACAATATACTTGATTACTTACTATACCTATGCCTAACGCTACTCTACTACCGAGACGATACCCCATGGAGCAAAAGATTTTGTCCACCCAGGGATCATAACATAAAAAAGGGATAGTAAAAAGACACACAAAGGTACAACTACAAGTTAAAGATTCTCGCAACCAAATAATTGCGAGTGAAGACTTGAAAAGTTTGGAAAACTATGAAAGGTAATGTAAAAACATCTATTATTTGGTTGCAAGCTTCCTTAAGACAGTACATAATTACTGATAACAGACACATACAGAAGGGATCTGGGTGCTCTTTTCAGGGATTCCAGTAACCTTCAGCCAAAGCGTTCTGTTTTAGACATCTTTACGGCATCTGCGAGAATAAGTAACAATAGAATGTTTGCCTTACATTTCCAGATAATGGATCATGGTCCCCCAATCTCTTGGGACGACATTGCTGGTCTTGAGTTTGCGAAGAACACGATACAAGAAATTGTCATATGGCCAATGCTAAGACCGTAAGAATATGTCCAAAGAGGATTTCTAATAGACCTAATCGGCTAAGGTTTGTTTTACCCATTTCAAGTCATGTGACCATACTCTTGGGAAGTCTTAGTATTATTCTATTTTTGCATTCATGGTACAAATTTGCATGGCACAAAATATGTTAGAGAAATCAAAAGAAGCTTCATCAAGAGATTGATCACATGAATTGAAATGGGTGTAAACAAATAATAGCCGATTTTGTTTATTCTTTTTGGAATTCAGTACAATATTTTCTGCAAAGGGTAAAAAAATTTCTTACCAAGGGTAAAGAATCTTGACTAACCATACACGAAAGTGTTGGGAGAGTGGTGACAAGATCAATCGTAAGTTTGGCAATTCCACAGAAAGATAGGGAAGTAATTAAATTTGATAAGAAAAGAAATTTGGAAGTTTAAAGAATATTGATCGCTGTAACTTAGCAAGAAAAGCTTAGTATTTCTTTACAGAGGAGCTTCAGGGACAGTACAGTCCTATTTACCTTGTAACATGAAAGGTGGTACTTTGTCCACAAAGTGCTCCAGTAGTTTTGAGACTTCTTTATGCTTAATTGAAAATTATTCCAAAAAGAAACATACCGTCCTGTAAGCAGAGCTCCAAAAATTGACTTATACCCTTTTCACACTAGCAAGTTAAACTAGCTTAAACTAAATCAGGTTATCGAACTGAGCTTTCTGATTGGGCAGTCCAGCAAATCGAATGTCTTTGATTGGTTGAAATTTAACCAGGTTTAGATAAATCCGGTTTAACTGTGTCAGTGTGAATGTGGTATTACACTACTTTTAAACACATGGTAAGAGGACTGGCATATGTTTTCGTAGCCAGTAAACTTTGGATATCCTAGTACGTTTAGGATGCTGTACTCTGGAATTCTTGTTCATTCAATGATTTGACGAATTTTTGACTGTAATGTTTCATTTTCTTGGTTTTCTAATTCACAGAGACATATTTACAGGACTAAGAGGACCCCCTAAAGGACTACTGTTATTCGGACCACCTGGAACTGGCAAGACGCTTATCGGTATGTGAATGCTTCAGTATCTTTTTTGTGTTATTGATATGTTTTAAATTGTTGCATATTTTAAAATTGGCTAATAATACCGTATGAGTTAAAATATCATTAATTTACATTCAAGGAATTCAGTAAAAGCCACGTGAAAAGTTTTCGGGTGCAAAGATGAACAAATTATTAGGGGGATGTAAACTCCCAATCGGCGGACAAAATTTAGCGTTCCTCAGTTTTGATTGTTGAAGGTGATATAATGGTGCCAACGTTGCAAATAGATTTGTCGTAGGGGCTGCGGTACATCCCCACGCCTCTTTTAGCTATGCTTCAGAAAGCTTCCTTAACTTCAGAACAATTAGCCTTGAAGTTAGTTTCGTCCTTCCAAAGCAATAATTTCTAACAGTCGTTGTCGAATCGTAATTTTATGAAAACTGCTCGAATCATTGTCCTCTTATTTATAAAGTGTTTTGACCAGCCACTGTACTTGATTCCTTGTTTGCAGCCAGAGACAACGACATTTAGGCAGTCACGCTTGTAAATTTTATTTCTTTTGTAGGATTTCTAACGCAGGGACAATCCTAATTTTTTCTGTTCATCATTTTGACTTTGTAGGTAAATGCATTGCAAGTCAATCGCAAGCAACATTTTTCTCCATTAGCGCTTCCTCGTTAACTTCAAAGTGGGTATGTCGTTTTGATGTTCTTATCATCTTCCAATTAAAATAAACTTGTCGTCATGTCAAGATTTAATTATGTTTCTGTCCTCACTGCTACTGTTTCCTAGAGCATCCACATTCAGAAAGGTGGTCAAGAGGTTGAAATCATTAAGATCACGATGTCGGTAGAAATTGAAAATGACAGAATTTCTTTCTGCCTTTGAAAATGAGCTCCCGTTTATACGATGCCTATAGAATTTGAAAACGGCATAAAAAAGTTCCGTTTTGGCCTCCCGTTTACACGATGCCGGTAGAATTTTGTGCTAATTCCATAGACAATAACAACTGACGTCAATAATCGATCAAGATAGATAAACAACTACCACAATAAGGACAATGGGGGGCGTTGAAAATATTAGTCTCGTGACGAAAGAGGCGTAAAATTCTAGCGGCAGAATTTGAAAACGGCAGAATTACAAACTTTGCCGTTTCTCTAACCGAAACAAAATTCTGCCGGCAGAATTTCCAAATTCTGCCGGCATCGTGTAAACGGCAGGCCAAAAAGGCACTTTTCAATGCCGTTTTCAAATCCTATCTTCATTTAAGCTGCATATAAGGACTTTGTTATCATTGTTTCAGATTGGTGAAGGTGAGAAGATGGTCAGGGCTTTATTTGCAGTTGCACGTTGTCAAGAATCTGCTGTTATATTTATTGACGAAATCGACTCATTATTGTCGCAACGAACAGACGGTGAACATGAAGCAACAAGGAGAATCAAAACAGAATTCCTCGTGCAGTTGGTAATTCATTTTGTGATTTAGCGCTTGGGCATTTTGGGACAATTTCTTATGTTTTCATCACCAAATACTTCAGCACTATCATGCACGTTCTTGGCATGCTTTGTGAGGTTTGATTAGGTTGCATGATGCAAAGGCGTTTACGGATCAAGATTTTCGATACTGCTCTTAAAGCTTGAATTAGTAAGGTGATGAAATGAAATAAAACATTTCAATTATTCCGTGTATGGTTACATCTCGTGTATAGATCAAAAGTTCAATAATGAGTTTCACAATAATGGAGCAATGTGAACGCAGAAAACTGATATTTTCGCTGCGTTTTGTAATCAGGTTGATCAATGTGAATGGACAGAAACGAACGTCTTTCCCTCCCTCCGTTTTTACACACCGTTTTTACACTCCGTTTTTTACACATTATACACATCGTTGGATTTAATTAGCTAAATATTTTTAGCTATCTGTTATTTTAACCAACGAAAAACGAATTGATAGCAATAAATGATAATAATAATCAAGCAATGCAACAGACACAGTGCAATTTTTATAGCTGATCAAGTGTTGGTACTTTTTTATCGCACACAACTTGGGAAGTGAATACGATAGTCCTTGCCTGCAAGAAATGGACATATACAAAGCTGCAGCCGGCCGTTATGGGAAATATTTTTCCTTTATAATGAAATCGACAGCCTAATTTTTCCAGTTTGTTTTATACGTTGAAATAAACGAAATAAGGTCGAATATTCCCAATTTTTACATAATTTTAGGCGTACTCTGCCGTCCTTGTGATATTTAGGCCTTTAATGCTTTGTCTAGCCTGATTTAGAATTTGAATAACTCTTTTGGACAGAAGAAAGCATCCCATATGATAAGGTAGTTTTTTTTGTCGGATGAATCTGAAATCAGCCAGCCTCTTTTAAAGATACTTTCTCACATTTAGACAACAGAATTTATACAGAATTTAGACAACAGGATACATATTTCTTCCCAGGGAGGCACTCCCTATTAGTAGGTGACGGGGGGCTAGACACTTTTTGGGTTCGCGAACCGTTGTCCAGTATACCTTTGGGTACGCAATTTGGTACAAAATCAATATATTTTGGGGGTTGTTGATGAGAAAATTTGACAAGGTGAGTGCTTGGCTGAGTTTTTCACCATAATATTTCAGCGCAGTTGTCGAAACGGCTATGAAGCCTCTAGTTTTTTATGCATCATGAAGCAATGAGTATATTTATGGGGTCATAAAAATGTCCTAAATTCAGTATATCTTTGTGTTTTTCAAAAATATGCTGTGTCTGACCTTCCCATCACATACCTATGGAAGTCCCTAATGGGAATTTCTTTTATGCGATCGTTTACTTTGAGTCAAAGTCAAGGTCAGTTTCTTTCATGCGCGTCTCCAGATCCAGGGAAAATTCTAAATGCACAGTCTGCCTCCTTTCAGTTGTGAGCATACGTGATGTGTGAGCCCTCCTTTGTGATTTTTGTAGGATGGTGCAACGACCAAAGCTGAAGACAGAATACTTGTTGTTGGTGCAACGAATAGGTAAGCCATGTATTACTTGTATGCTCCGTGACACTTTGCAAATATCTTTCATGGTGACACTTCGCAATATTCTTCATAAAGTTTGTCAACGTACAGCCGCTGCTCTTTGAACTGATTGATGCTCTGTTACGTCTTGAGTATTTAAACTAAATTTGCCATTGAAAACGAATGATTTTGAAACGCGGTAGTCAGCAAGAATTAAATAAAAAACACATTGCCAGCCCATACGCTAGGTATTGCAGGAGCAAAGTCCTCAGTTTGATTAGGCACAACGAAGAATTTTTGGGAGGATGTCATTCTTCATTGTAATATTATAAAACTTTTAGAAGTTTTACAATGAAGGCGTGGTCAATACTTTGATCATCTGCAATCAACGCTTCTCTACCATCCTCTCGCAAGTCATGAATCCAGCCCTAAGATAAGTTAAGTCTTGTTTAATTCGCTGTTCAAGTTGCTTTCAAGAAGTACGTAAGTTTAAGTTTGATTGCTCAGGCTGCCTAAGTATTTTTGGCTTACCTTGTATTTACACACGTTGATTTCTAGCTTGCAGAACTTCTATTCTGTTTGAAACTGTATCGAGCGAATTTCATGAAATTGGATAAGAGACTAAAATGATACTTTTACTTTTTTTAGATGTGGCTGGTCCTGTTTAGGTTTTCATGCATCTTTTAAGCCTTTATTATGCAGTAAATAACACATTTATTTACACAAATGATTTGTGGTACAAAATTTAAAGAAATAGCCTTAAATAGCAGATTCATCATCATAAACCCATGGACGTACAATATACTTGTAACCTGTAGGGAAGCAACGTCAACTCCTGTGAAAGAGCAATGATCAAAGTATAAGATCAACCTGTAACTACAGAGAAAACTGTTACACCTGCAAAAAAGTCAAGTAATCACTTGACGAAGAGTGTGTGACAAAACGCGTATTTGGTGTGATAATTTCGTATGATAACGTTGTTGGTAAATGATTACTTGATTTTCTTACAGGTTTAATAGTTTTCTCTCTATTTACAGGTTTATCTTATGTTTTGATTATTGTTCTCTTACAGGAGTTGACAGTTCTTCCCTCCAGGTTTCAAGTAAATTTATTACAGAATAAGATCGACAGTCTGGAATTCACGGAAAGGATGCAAATTATTATTTTTTATACTGTCCAGGCCACAAGAACTAGACGAAGCGGCACGAAGGCGCTTAGTAAAACGACTATACATTCCACTTCCTGAAGCATCCGCAAGAAGACAAATTGTGTGCAACCTCATGAGAGAACAAGTTTGTTCCTTAAATGACGAAGACTATTCGAGAATCGAGATCAATTCTGATGGTAAGTTTTTCTCATTCTAACTTTCAGAACAAAGAAATGGTATGGGGTTTTTTATGTCTCTTTCAGCGATTTTCAAGGAAGATGGCTACTTCGTTTCAATGCTAAAAACAAGAAAGCAGAACAAAAAAGAATTGTTCAAGGTTTTTCGACAAGTTGGTTTTCAAAGCAACTACCTTAGACAATGTTGTTTACTTACATTTTACATTGGCTGTGAAATTTGGAGTTTCTTTGCCTGATTTCAACTACGACTACCAAGTTTATGTTGTAATCCATTAGATGAATTAGCCTGGACCAGTGGGAACCTATGGAGTTTTGTCCGAGGTTTTCTTAGGCTGTGTTCGCTTCTCTTGCGCTATAAGATGCGATTAGTATGAAGAAAATATTCACTCAAATAGTTCTCCTCTTCATACGGTCTTTTTTCTGTTGGTAACGAAATGAGACTAACATGGAATGTTTCAATAATGTACTGTTCTTGGCACAGGAAGAAACAAGATTATCTGACCTTCACTAAGGACTGTACTTAGGCCTCTACAAATCCAACTGTAAACCAGAGGAAAGGAATGGAAAGAACCAATGTACACCAACAGATTACGCTAACATTCAAGAAAGAAGGGGGAAGGCACGTCCATATAAAGAATGAGTGGTACTAACACTTATTAATCATAAGGTTATGTTATTTTCGTACCATAACGTTGCAGCTTTTATATATTCCCGCAGTAATTAGACCAGCAATAACAAGGGTACATAGCGAGGGAGCGTTAAAATATATGGCAACCATGTGGCCATTTTCATTTAACGTAACTAGATTACAAACATATATAGAATGCTCAATTACGTACATAACATGCAAGCAGTATGCATTAAGTCTGATTGATACCAAAACCCGACCCCAACAGGGAGAAACCCCGAGAGAAACACCAGAGCGACAACTCAAAGGCAATGCCCACAAGTCGAAAACTAAAACCGAAAAGCCAACACAGAAATCCAACACAAGGCTACGATGGGAAATCACACCCTTATCCGCTGCCGGCGTCCCGGCTCTAACCTCAACCTGCGAACAGCATCCCAAGCCCGCGAGCACGATGGCTCCAGGCCTCCACCCGCCAAAATGACCCCTCCTCCCATCACCAAAACCGAGCCTCAACCTCAACGACACCTCAGAAAGATAAAGATAAAGGTTGAACACTGCAATAAAAACACTACAAGTCCCCGGTATATAGTTGCAACTTGATAGCACAATGATGATGAACCTCATGATGTTACCAACGAATGAATTATATGGTTTTCGTCATAAAGATTTTAACCAGCTAAATTAGTTATGAATATCAAATAATACTTCTTTTACCCAGGCTACTCAGGTGCTGATATGGCAAACTTATGCAGAGAAGCGGCACTTGGTCCGATTCGTAGTATCAATCTCAAAGATATAAGACATATCAAGTCAGAAGAGGTATTTTCTTGAATCTTTATCAGTTCCCTTTGCCTGCTACATCATAGCTAGAAAGGTTAACTTGAGCACTGAGGTTTGCAAAATACCATAGCTCTTACTGGGGAAGTTAGCTTATCATCTTCTGGCTTAAGCATCCTGAAAACACCCGGGACTGGGGGGGGGAGGTACTTGACCTAAATTTTTACGGGGATGTGCCCACGAAAAAATTCTTTATACCCGGCTCCAGAATTTTCGCCTTCAAATGATACCCGATTCTAGAAGAAATTGGTGAAATGTATACTCCAGAACAAAAAAATTGAACTAGATAATAACCCGATCTGATAAAACTTCCCCTTTTGACACGTTTTGACGTCCGGCTCCAGAAACTGCCTTCTTTTGATACCCTGTTCTAGAAAGAATAGGCGAAAATGATACCCTGAAAAACGGCACATTCCCCGGGTGGAAACATCTGAAATCGTTTCTCATTAACTGAGGCCCGTTTTAAAAGTCGCGCTGCACCGTGCCGACCCGAGTGAATTTCCTGGTTCGGCACGGCGCGACTCTTATAAAACCAACCTGACACTTGGTTCGACTGAGTCAAGCCATACGCCAAGGCCCCTCGACTGGGTCGACCCGGTGCGACTTATAAAACCAATTTCAGTCGCACCGTGCCGCACCATACTCACACCTGCATGAAAGAACAATAATTATTTCAATAATGTCAATAGCTTATGGAGTGACGAATAAGTAAACGTTTATCCTCACATCGAATTTCTCATTTCATGAACGAATGTATTCAAATGCATGAGATTAAAAAGAAAATTTTCCAAAGTCATTCAGTATTGTGCGCATCCGTCATTATGGTTCGGCACGGCACAGCACGACAAAAGTTTTGTTCTTATAAAACAGAAGAGGCGCTCCAAGTCGAACGTCAGTCGAACTCAAATTTCTATGGTTCGGCGCGGCAGGACTTATAAAACGGGCCTCACAGGTACTGATTTAGCTGCAAATTTCTTTTGACGCGTGAGATGAATTTTTTATTCTAAATTATTATTGAAAATCAGCACCTTGTCACGTCATCAATGTTGCTATTAAAAAAACTAATCTCAGTGGCACAATTCAGTAGCCCAAATAGGAAACTTGCTTTTGAATTGTATCTCCATGGCAGCAATTTGCCTTCCACTTGGCTATTGCAGGTTGAAAAATTCAAATATGTTTATTGTGGTTACCTTATATCAATATGCCAAAGGTAATGCAATAGACGATTACGCTAAAGATGGCGGCGAGGAACTTTTTACCAAGATGCACTGCGTTCCAATTACGAATCCTTAACGATTCTATAGGAATTCTATTAAAGAACGCAGTGCATCTTGGTAAAAAGCAGGGCTATATCTCCCTGGTAAAAAGTTCCTTGCCGCCATCTTTAGCGTAATCGTGTATTGAGATCTTGGTATCCGTAATTCAGCTATTCTATTTAACTGCATGTTTCGATAGTTAACATGTTGAGAACTGGATGATGAGTCCTGGAATAATCTCACTCCTTCGTACCGCGAGAGCATGTTTTCGAAATTGCCTAACACAGAGGAGTCAGTGGAAAACGTATGCTCGATTACGTGTCATAGTTTCGCTTTTTGCCTGAACTGATATCGCTACAACTACGACTGACTCCCATACGCTTGCAGAAACGGTAAAACTCCGTACTGATTCTATTTGAAACCTTTCCGCTGCTCCACAAAAAAATCGATTAAGCAGTGTTAGAGTCTCTATCACTATTGTGTAAATTCGAACATTCTACAAAATGTATCAGTCTGTCGTTCGATTCGCATTGTTTTTTAGAATGTAGCTGTAGGCCTAAATCTCCTGCTACTTTTTTCTCACGACCACTGGGTCTAAAATGCCTTAAGGCAAAATACCCTTGTATCCTCCGTAGGTGCGACCAATTTCATACCGAGACTTTGAAGATGCCTTCAGAAATATTCGCCCCAGCGTCTCCCAACATGATTTAGAAGTCTACACGCAGTGGAATAAGTCCTATGGAAGTGGTGGATTTTAAGATTTCTGGTTGGCATACATTCGGTGATGTATACAACTTGAAAAGTTATTTTTTCTGAATTGGTAACGGATGGGTCAAAAAGTATGTGCGTTTGCCAAGATTACCTATCTCGAATGAGAGATCTAAGCCTGCGTTCACACGATGATGCGGGCACATTTTGAAAACGGCGAAAATTGTGACGGATCGGTCTCCCGTTCACACGAAAACGGCACATTTTTGCCGGCAGATCTTGAAAACAATAGATTTTGAAAACGGAATTCTATCCGGCAAATTTTGCAAAACAGCATCGTGTGCACACTCAAGGGTGATCAAAACGGAATATTTTTCAATGCTTTCGATGCGAGACTGATGAAGTCTTAAGGTGTAAGTACATTTCTTTAGCACCAGATTCTTGGGGAGACTGCAACGAGTTTATTACCGTGAAATTTCCTACCGTTTTCGAATTGTTCCAGTATCGTGTGAACCCCAGTTCAAATTTTCCTACCGTCACAGAAGCATAGATTGTAGACCAGTGCTGGAATAATGTTGTTATGCTCGCTGGCACTCTCATCCCCCCAAAGGAATAACCGTGCTATAGCATGTAAAAGTCATTGCTGTATGGCAGAAAATTTGGTCGTGAATTCAGGCTTGTTTTCGGCCCCGGAATCGGATTCAAATGGGATCGGATCCATTTGGATGCGATCCAATTTTATGAAGGGCGTTTACACGGGATTGGATCCAGAAGTGTTGGCGTTTACAGGGGATAGGATCCATGTCGATGTTATGAACTTTAAGCAGCCCTCTTGTAAACCTTCTGTCTCAATTTTAATTAGATCCTTTGAAATTTTGCAGTCCAATAGACTCGGTGTCTCATCTCTGATTCCCTTCTTTGAAATGTCAAAAAATCCTTTTAGTTTAATCGCGTCACTTCCGATCGTAATAGTTTGGATCCGATCCCACCCGTTTACACGAGACCTTTTTGGGATCGGATCCAAAGGAATGGCAGATCCAAATGGGTTCGGATCCGCCGAGTCCCGTGTCAACGCAAAGCCTATCCGTTACAGTTTGGGTACGGATCCATTTGGATTCCATCTCGTGTAAACGTGGTCTTTGAAGGTTTTTTGGAAAGTATTTCGTGAGAAAATCCTTCCCAGTTCAGAGCAGAGTAACCGATTTCAGTCAAGTATATTTTGAAGTTTATTTGACCAGCAGGTGTGCCAGAAAAAGGTTCCCACTTTTAAAAATTCATAGCACCAAGGGTACATCTTAGATTTGAATGATTCAAATTCCAGTTAAAAATCGAAAGATCGAAGTACTTTTGTGATTTATCTTGCTGCCTTACCAACACTAGGAGTGTAGGTAAATTCAATTTTATAGAAATTTCATGTTTGCAAAATGACTGAAAAAGGGCCTAACACGTCGATCAATGCAGAAAGGACTCATCGCACAGAGCAACAAAGAAAATGCAACTGCTCATGGATGAAAGCTATCCTCTGTCTATTTATTGCTATGGGATTGAAAATTCTTGGCATTTTCTTGAAAATCTATGTATTTGGTCTCTTGAGAGAGGTGAAACAACCATTGTGTACTGTTGTGTGACGAGCGTGATCAATGTTTTAGGCCCCTTTTCAGTTATTTTGTAGCCATGAAATTTTTATAAAGTTGAATTTGCCCATGCTTCTAGTGCTGGTAAGACAGCGAGAAAAGTCACAAAAATACTTTGAAGGTGTTGTGCCGCTGTGGTGTAATCCTATGATTTTGCAGTCAGAAAATTCAGGCGGAGTGGGTTCAAAACCCGGTAGGGCCCCACCACTTGAGCGTCATGACAAGGGGTCGCGGACTTGATTAGCACTTCGCTGCTTCTACGATCCCGGCCCTTGGCGCTAAAAACCGCAACATCAGCTTTAACTTCACTACAATATTTTGGCTTCAACTAGAACTGAATCATTCAAATCTGTGAAGTGCTCTTGATGCTATGGATTTTCAAATGTGGGAACTTTTTACTGGCTCAGGTATGTCCGCTATTGAATATTATACTTAGCAATATTATTGCCTTGGTATGCAGAGAGCAGTGCCCTTCCAAACGAATATTCTAATCGTTGACTCACCCGGTAGAAACAGTCGCTTGGTGAGCAAGGATATTGTAGCATAGTAGATTTATTCGTTGGAGACGTTGTATTTGAGTAATACTTCGATTGCTTTAGACTGCGTTCACACAATGCCGGCACATTTTGAAAACAATGAAAAATTTGACGGATAGGCCTACCGTTCACACGAAAACGGAACATTTTTTCCGGCAGATTTTGAAAACGGTAGATTTTGAAAACGGAACCCTAACCGGCACGTTTTGAAACAACATCGCGTGAACACTCGAGAATGACGAAAACAGAACATTTCTCGACTCTTTTGTTACGAGACTTGTCGATTCTCAGGGTTTAGTTGTATTTCTTTGGCATCAAAATCTGCAACGATGCTTTTACCGTCAAAATCCCTACCGTTTTCAAAATGTGCCGGCATCGTGTGAACGCAGTCTTAGTTGGACGCCATCGTTGGTAAGTGCATTTTATTGACTGTTTTTAAATGTGAAATATCAAAAAGAAATTATGTAAAATATTAAATGTTGCTGGATAGATTTTAGTTATTCATATTAATAGGTAGTGTAATGTGCCAATGTGCGACCGCCCGCCTGTCACTTGCAAGATTTGTGATACGTTTTATAATTTGTATGGCCTATTATTGCCTGAAACCTCAATCAAACGCCGTAAGAAACAAGCTACTTTGATATTTTGCCCCTTAACAGATGATTTGGCCAGCTTTCAGCGGCTTCCGTGCTTTCATACTTGTCAATGTCCCGTTGATGATTTGCAGTTAATATCTGCATATGATTTGCAGATATCCCGCGCATCTGTTTAGGTGGTTTGTAAACGCGATAATCAGTCAACAATGAAGCAGCAGAATGCAGTTACAAGCATGTTACAAACCCAGACAACAAAATCTACGAGAAAATTATACCTCCCTCGTAGATTGTGCAGGATCAACCAAAACGTTTTATATATGAAATATAAAATATAAACCTCCCGCCTCGCGCAACTTTTCGAAGCTTAGTGATGAGAATCTATTAATTTATTTTAAATGGCCTAATCCCCAAAACATGCAGTAAAAGAACTGAAAAGCTATCATATAGATCCTTTTCATTTGATTTTGTGAATAACTCTCCTCGCTAAAAAGCCCTTCTCTTTAAGCTTCCCCCCCACTGGAATGTCCGGAATGAAATAAGCCACCCCGGGGGCTTGATAGATAGCTTCTAAAATATGGATGACCTGACTCGTGAAGTTACCCGGTATTCAAATACAGTTTACTTGTTTATCGCTCTAATTACAGACAACTGTCCTTCATAAGCAATTGAAAATGATAGCACCTGTGATGCGATTGGGTAGAAAGTCTAGGTTGCAAAATTTTATTCTGTGTCTAGGTTTGGCGTTGTTTCATTTAAAGTATTAAAAATTCAAAGTCTGTTGCCGATTTCCACATGAAAAATTTCTTCTTGCGCAGCGAATTCTTGCTACGAAACGCATACGCAGTTGATTGCGAGGGACGTATCACTCTCTAAAAAGAGCGTACACCTTAGGCAGAAATCCTTTTGTTTTCGAGAAAATCCGTAACAAATCTCTGAAATCGTATTGTTTTTAAGAAAAATCTCGCACGCTTTTTCGGAAGATTGGTACAGTCCTCGGTTGATGAATGATCCACTTTCGTTTCAACGAAAGAGTGAGCTCGATCTGTTTTTACTGTCATTCTCCCGCTTGCTCGCTTTTTTTGCGCGAAACAATTCTCTTCGTGCGAATAATTTTGCATAGTGAAAAACCGGCTTCAGACAATCTTTTACGGGGTTATCCACTCATAGAAGGCAAAAGCTATTTACTTAGTTCTCGCTAGATGCATTGAATCCGCGTTACCAGCTTATGAAATCATTTTCACCATCAAAAAGACAGTGATACTTCAGAGTGCGGTTTACTTGAAACAAATTCATTCAATCTGTTGTCTTGAGCACCGTCGAAGTGCCGAACTAGACACCCGTTCTTGCTGAATGTAAATAATTTTTCGAAGCAGGTTGTCACACTCATTTATGTATGCTTAATTTGATAACGAATTTCAAGGAGATAAGCAAAATCTGAATTGTATTCATGGTGCGTTTAATCATTAATTACTTGTTTAGTTCCAAGCCTTGGTTAGGTCAGGTAACGCTCTCAACATGTCGCTGTCGTAATTTGTCGTTTCTTTTTCACCGAGGATTAAAGACAGATCTATCGGCTGGAGACCCCAAATTGATTTGTAAGTACACTCATTTCTTTGCGTATATTTATTATCATTAGGGTTCCGTTCACACAGAAACTTAATCGTTCCATTACATCTTTGTTTCAGTTACTGAACGGAACCATTGTGTATCAGTTTTTGTTTCTGTTCTCACGCGAAGTCGTTCCATGTCGCAATAGACCTTTTAGCCATTCTGAAAGAGAATGTGAATCGAATGATATTTTCATATATTTCATAGCAATCTTACGAATTTTCGAATGTGCACAAAAGTGACAGTACGTCCAACTTCACTGTATCGAACATTTAAGCTAAGGTACCTTTCGAAAGAGGAGAAGAAACTTAACATTTTCACGAGACATTTTCGAAATTCAAACGTTTCCTAGATCAGCTAATCCTCAGTCATATTTTCATATGTAGAAAATATCTATTTGGTTGTTGACTAAGCTAAGCACAGACTTGGATACAGCATAAGGAGAGAAACATAGTCAGCAAATTAAACCTTAATTTGAAGCATGTTTTTTTTACAAATTAGAGTACCTCTTATCAGGTTGATCTGAAAAGTACTTGGAAAGTCATTAACCAGGTGATAAACAAAAACCTAAGACCACAAATACTCTCGAGTACCGAATAATCGTCCCCCCTCCGCTTATTGATTTTTGAAAAATTTCCAACCCCCTTTTATTGATGAAATTATAGTAAACATAATTTCTGACTTAACGCAAGAAAAAGTCTCAAGAAGTGCATTCAACAGAACCAGGGTTCAAAAGTAAATATATTAGTAACATCACTGTTCGCATAAATATATGAGAGACGTGTTTACTTAAGAAAACGACTATTTTCTATTTCTCCAAGTACCCCCCCCCGATTATTCCAGCCCCCCGATAATTGTTATATTGAACCATTTCCAGGCCCCCGATTATTCCCCCTTCCCCGTTTATTCGGTACTCGAGAGTACCTCATCACTCAGTATTGATGGAAATGCAGTTCTAAGTAGCAAGGTATGGCAGAATCATTGAACGATTTTTTTTGTAATGTTGGCAGCAACCTCAGCAGTAAAATACCTCACAAGTAAATACAGTCCAGTTTCATTTCCAGCCGATAGGTGCTCGTCTGGGTTGAAAGGCTTCAGGTAAATCCAATGTAGAGCCGCATTTCCTTTACTGCTGTTCTGTTTTTGGAGGCTACGGTGAAACCAGATGGTAAACCCTTCAAAAATTGCAAAATTGATCTACAAGAACTGTCACCAATAGTAGTTACTGATATGATTATAAGGGAGACAGCTACTATTACATAGAAAACATTATCAGGTCTTACATCTGGTTATCTTTCAAAAATCTTCAAACAATCTTCCATATCTACCGGGTGACTCAAAAAAATGTTTACGCGTTTGGTATGCTAGGGATTAAGAAGAATGTGGCTGACATCCAAAACTGAAATTCTAATCTATCAGCCAAAGGTTAATTTAGATGAGAATGTTTTGTTTTGCGACGTGAATCATCATTTGGACCCAGAAATTAGGAAAATGCTTGTATGAACATGTTTGGGAACGAGAATTCCACGTTCCATTCTGGTCCATGATTTACTTGCTATTGAAATTAACATCCTTTTTTGAAACTGACCATGCAAACTTCAATGCAACATAAATCATGGACCAGAATGGAATGTGGAATTCTTGATTCCCTGCATACCCCATGCAGGCATTTTTCTAATTTTGTTGGCTCTTAAAGATGCGTGATTTTACCTAATAAAGTTTTCTCATCTACGTTAGTTTTTGACTGATAGATAAAAATTTATTTTTGAATGTTGGCCACATACTTTTTATTCCACAGCCTGCCGAAGGCATAAAGTTTTTTGACTCACCCGGTATAGGAAGGAATGACCGATCAAAGCCCGGACAAATTACTGAATCTCATTCAGAGATGGGCTACGAGATAAGACAGTTTTCAATTCCATTGCCTTGATATTCAGGGGGCAATATTTTCAAGCAGGAATTGTCTTTTTTGCTCGCGGAACGAAGTGACGCGAGTTTGTGAGATGGGATGGGAAATTTCCCGTAGACATTTTTTCCTTTTATATCAGGACCCATACTGCTTTGCGAAAGTTTTGAACAAAGCATCTTTTCAACTCTGCTGTCTGCGGAATAGCATACTGGAAAAACCAGACCGTATGACTCTGAGACCCCAGTAACCCTTAGGACCCATCAGGACCGAGTTTAAAAGGATCCTTAACATTAAGGGGTCATCTCCTCTTAATAATGGCAGTGTTTCAAGATACTATATGCTAATCAGGCTGTTTCTGCTATAATTTTTCAAATTTAGCGCCAATACCGTTCACTTCAGCATGGGGTGAATACCGTTTCTATGGTGAATACCCTTGAACAGACGTGACACCAGTACAGATAAAAACATTTTATTCTTTGAATTGCTGAGCATGCAGTGGCAGCGCCAGCTCTGACAAATCCATAGGTAGGCTTTTCAGGTAGGCTTTTCTGCGCAATCAGTCAGATATGCTTTTCCTACCCTTGAATATTTAATGGAAAAAGAACAGAGAGAAAACAACGATAAATACTTGGATGATAATTGAAACCGTGTTACAAACAACAAGAGAAACTTTGGCCTACCTTTCTAAAACTGCCAGTAGTTGACATATCTGCAAGGAAACTGTCTTGTTATCTGATGCCATCTTAGGGAATGACTCCTTTCAAACTCTGTACTTTAGGTCCTAGAGGTCGTATTAGTCTCAGGGCCATAGCACAGTGATCCAAAACTGCAAAATAAGGGAATAAATTCGAAAAATGAAGTTTTTAATATCAAATTCTTATTACACCATCCTTATTGAGCACACCCTCGGGGTCAATGTAAAAAAAAGATATTTCAAATCGGTCAAGGGATGGTCAAGATATTGATTTTTGAACTTTGGCCTAATTTGTTTGTTTGTTTACATTACCATTTCCGGAATAGTGCTGTTTTGAGGGCATTTTTTAAATCCTCATTTCTCCATCTAGGAAAGTCCGAAATTCTTCACTTTTGTCTCAAATAAGGCTACTATTAATATTCTTCGAAGAAATTTCAAGATATGCTAGAATTTCTTCACTTTTGATACTTTTGAAAGCAATTTCATAATGGCGGGTTTCCGAGAAATTTATGGGCCTAAAAACTTAATTTTGAAATTCAATGCTGAATACAAAAAAATTGTATCAAATTGCATGAACCAAATAAATTCTATGATTTAAAGCCACTTCCCCTGCATCTTTTTGCCAAAGGGCTTGTACAAGTTCGTGGCCATAAAAATTTTCTGACCATTCTAAATTTGTCCGTGGCCACTTTTGTGTTCTTTATTTTATCGCACATTTTGAACAAATCTTACCACATAGGCCCACTAAGTGAATTTACAAAGACCAAACGTCATTCATGTGGTCCAGAAACAAGAAAAGCAACATTTATACCAGCTTATAAAGCGCAACGTTGAATAAAATTGATGATTTACAAGTTTTTCGATTTTTATTATGATGACGAATGAGCAAAAACTCTTATTTTCGCAAAAAATCTATCTAAAAGGGCGGAATTAGGCTAACAGCAAAGAAATCAATTGAGTTGCACTGTAAAAATCATATTTTAGCAAGGAAAAGCATCGAAATTCAGAACTACAATTTTTTTTCGTCAAAAATCCTTCAAAAATGCATAAAAATGTAGGTACACCTGTAAAATTTGAATAGCTGTAGATTTTTTATGGCCATGAACTTGTACAAGCCCTTTGGCAAAAAGATGCAGGGGAAGTGGCTCTAAATCATAGAATTTATCTGGTTCATGCAATTTGATACAATCTTTTTGTATTCAGTGTTGAATTTCAAAATTAACTCTTTAGGCCCTTAAATTTCTCGGAAACCCGCCATTATGAAATTGCTTTCAAAAGTATCAAAAGGGAAGAAATTCTAGCATATCTTGAAATTTCTTCGAAGAATATTAATAGTAGTTTTATTTGAGACAAAAATGAAGAATTTCGGACTTTTCTAGATAAAGAAATGAGGATTTAAAAAATGCCCTCAAAACAGCACTATTCCGGAAATGGTAATGTAAACAAACAAACAAATTAGGCCAAAGTTCAAAAATCAATATCTTGACGGTCCCTTGACCGATTTTAAATATGTTTTTTTACGTTAACCCCCAGGGTGTGCTCAATGAAGATGGTGTAAAAGAAATTTGATATTCAAAACTTCAATTTTTCCTATTTCTTCCCTGGCCTGGATCACAGTGATAGGGTCTGGTTTTTCCGGTATGCCCTGCGGAATATATTGCACACAGCACTTTTCAATGCCATTGTTGTCTGGCTTGTCTGAAGTGGAATCAAAACCAGTCATAGCAAGTTTGTCCAGTTTCAATCCAGTCACGTACTAAAACAGACTATTGTAATTCTTTTCTTCAACAAGAAAAGAAATCAATGAATGAATGTTTTTCCTGTCTGCCCGCTCATCGGCCTTCAGAACAGATTTCAGAAAGAAAACAAGCATGCAGCAACTGAAATTTGGAATTCATGAGAACCAAGGCGCACTATGGGAGCCGATGGAGTGGATGAACCCCTCCAAATTTAACTGTTATGGGGGCATATGGCTAAAAACTACTCTCACATTCAGCAATGCCATGCTCTTTGTTTACTCTCAGCGAAAGTTTACAATGTTGACACCCCCGGTCAAGTGTCCCCGTACATTCTACCCCGGTGAATTACCCGCTGGAAAAATATGACTTCGTTTTAAGACCACTAGGACCCTGGTGAACATCTGACCTCTCACCGGGGCATTTAGACGGGGGTTTATTTTGGGATAAATAAAACGTAAATCAGGAACAGAAACGAAACCAAATCCGTTCGTCTGGTAATTCCATTCAGCCTCTGTGAAGGAGAATGAAACATCTAAATCACACTAAACATAGCAAGAGTGAGATTTGAAGGCGGAGGTCTGCAAACACTGGAACCTGATAGGAATATTTCATCGTGATGACTTCAAGAACGCCAAGGGGAGTTTCACTTTCAAGGAATATTTTACATCTTCGGCAAAGATCCTTTTGTTTTGGAGAAAAATCCACCAAAAATCCGTAAAAATCCTGTAATTCTGGAAACGTTACGTACGATTTATCCTTCGAATTTTTAATGCCTTGCACAAAAACCATTGGAACTATTCATGTGTGCCAACTCGAACTGCTCGTCCACAGCAACAGGAATCTTAGTTGAAATTGACGCAAAATATCACTGCACCGGCACCGTGTTGCCCTGGCCTAACATCTTACCTTGTGTGGCTGGATAGTGCCTACAGTTACATTTTGTAATGAACTAAATGATGACAAAATCGGATATCCCAGTTACGTTCCGCGAGCTACCCATAGGTTCACCTTTGATTGACTCATGGAGTCTGTAGGATGGGAGCGAATCCTGTCTCATGTCTCATGTCCGTCGTCCGCAGCTATGACGTCAACAAATTCTTTCCAATATTTCACGAGAAAAGTTGGACTCTGCATCGACTTATTAGTTTAAATAAACAATCAGACGATAAAAGGATTAATTTCAATTGCGATATCAGGGTTTTGGACCCTTGGATTTGTAATCCATTTATCAGGCTTGGAAATAGGACACCTTTCATTTTGAGTTTGTATTTTGATTTGTGAAACCGACAATTTTCCCCTCCATTTTACTGAGAAAGATATCACAATTAATAAGGCGCGAGTAAAAGAAAGCTTGGCGAGAGTTTCTATTACGATTGAAATTTCATTCTTTGCGGTTTGTCAATTTTTAAGCGGAAGATGAATGTCATCTTTAAATCGTGGCTTGGCTCCATGAGTCCCCCCAAGGGTTCTTTGATTATTGATTAATCCGGTAGAATAGACCTTTCAGCTATTCTACAAAAGAGTCTGGATCGAGCGATATTTTTATACATTTTTATACACGAGATTCGATTGAGTGGCGTTAGAGCTTCTATCAGAATTGTGCACATTCGAAAATTCTACTAAATGTGATGAAATATCGTTCTATCCAGATTCTTTCTTAGAATAGCTAAAAGGTCTATACTAGAGGTTATCTATTTGTGTGGAGGGTGCATCCACCGTATTCAAGTTGGATCCTCTTGGGACTCAAAACTGCATTCAAGTTGATTTCACTTTGTAATTCATCGTTGTTGTGGCTTTCCTGAACGTTTTTTTTCTATAACGAACTTAAATACATTAAGCCAAACAACTCATTTCTACCTACTGTTGAGATAGAGGCGAAAACATAATGTTATCAAGTTGCCTCCAAACTCAATAGATAAATCAACTATTAATTTTATACTAGGAAATGATAGATTACACTACTTAATCGACAAGATTTATACGAAAGAAACTATACATATAAGAAAAGATTCTATATATACTATTGTAGTCCAAGGCTTTGGGGCGACTCCACTTCCCACTCCAACAAGGTCAGAAAACCGGCCCCCAATCGCCCCAAGCAACTATCAACCGCACCGGGAGCCCGTCGATCCCACGAAACCCAGGAACGAACGCCCCACAGAATCCCGAAAGTCCGACAGGCGCCAGCGCAGCCTTAACGTTTCTAAAGTCAGTTCTCTTTCTTTCAGATACTTATGTGACTTGATGATTTATGCCAACGTTGCTTACACAGTGAACACGGGTTTCTTTTAAGTTTAACGTTTCTAAGGATTGTCACAAACAGCCCCTATGACGCCTCAGCTCTGCCTTTGATAGGGAGTCTTGGCTGGCTGACCATTAGAGAATTGATCGACTTTGAGACGAGCAAGATGGTCTATAAATCTCTAAATGCCATCGCCCCTGATTACTTGCGAAACATATTTCAAAAGGTATCTGAAGCTACAAACCGTCAGCCGAGGAACTCTAAAACTGACCTTAGATTACCACTATTGAGAACATCAACTGGTCAGAAATCGTTTGCTTACAGAGGGGCTAGGGTCTGGAGTGATCTAGATAGTGTTGTCAAAGCGTCCGCATCATTCAGCTCCTTTCGAAGAAATTATAAAACCAAACTATGACTCATCTCGTTTTCCTTTCCTTTTTTTTGACTGAGATTATTTTCTTGACTGAGATTATTGTAAATAGGGTTGTATATTTTAGTTATTATTAAGTTTTGTTTTGCATGGCTCCCTGTAAAACAGTGTGTTAACTGAGTGGATTACCATGGATAAAAAAGTTAAAATGAAATGAAAATGAAATAAGTTCATTTCTTTTTCTTTCAGCAACTGCAGCAACTTTCTCTTTCTTATGTGACATGATGATTTTGCAGTATTTGCTGTTGTATGCTGTGGGGTCTCTTATCCTGCCAAGCGGCAGTCAAGGTAGATATTGCAACATCTGTTACTGTGACTAATGGACAAAGTCCGTTTTACTAGAATGTAGGTGAAAAAATGATCTTACTGTCTTAGAAATGAGATTCTAATGTGTTTCAATTGTTCACGTTCCTGTTGCTATTTTTCGAAAATATCTGGTGAGTTAGGCCTAAAATGGCCTAAATGTAAGTGCTATTTTCATGGAGGGGGTTGCACGACAAAGAGAATAACAACGATTTTACAGGTCAGATTCCGACTTCAAATGCATCAGAGAATTTCGTTTCGTGGAGCTAATGCATGGAATAAACTCGACTCGGGAATGAAATTAGCCCCTTCGATTCAGTCATTCAAAGTGAGACTAAAAGCTTTGCATTGAGAATACTCAATGAAAGCTGATCTGCATCGAATGAGTTACCTTTATTTTTCCTGTTCACGTTTTTTTGTAGCTATTTGATTAGAAATTGTTTGTAAATAGGTTTAAATCTTATAGTTCAATATATCTTATATCTTATAGTTCAATAGTTCTTTTTTTCTTTCTTTGCTGGGACAGTTGGAAAGCTGTTGCTAATTTACTTTTTTATCTGAATTTACTTTTTTAACTGAAATGAAATGAATTAAAAGAATTACTATCGCATAACAGCCCTGTAGAGATCCCGCATGGCGGGACCAAGTATTTGGAACTCATACTATCATTATTCATCGTATATGTTTGCTGCTGTTTTTGTTCTTTTGCGGTGTTCTTGATCTTTCCTTCATTTTCCTCTTTGTTAACCTCTCTCGTAGGCAAGTGCCTATCTTTCGCAGCGGATGGAACGTGTTGTGGTAATTCATATAACATGGATGGAGGGACATTCAGCTCTTGTTACAGAGCCGACATTTCGATTGACGGTAAAACATTTAGAACAAGACAATGCATGGTTGGTGCTACGAGAGTAAGATGTATGGATAACACACTACCAGGTTAGTAGATTTATTACCCGATTCATTGTTTCACTTCATCTCGCCTTTCACCATTCAAACAAGACTGATCATCATCATCATTGCTATTCTTCATTCACGAATCTCCTTCAGTTTAATGACAAATTCTCCACAAAGGCCTAATGCAATGTGTTCTTATTGAATACAGCGCAAATGACTTTAGGCCGTAGCCTCTCCTCCTTTTTGGTCACAGGGGGGGGGGGCTCTCGGCTAAATTTCCGGTAGGGGTGTGCCGCCCACAGTTTCAAAATGGAACCGTTGGCTAGACCAATTTTTGTGCAAATGATACCCTTGGCTAGACTAATTTCTCCATCAAAAGTGCCCTGAGCTGATTTTTCTAGACAAAACTTGCCAAGTTTTCGCATTCTCTTTCCCAAAACTTTTGAAAATTGAGTGTTTTTACAGGAATTACCGAATTTTGACATTTCTTTGACCAAAGTTGCTTTAAACTTTAAGCAACTTTAAGCAAAGACTTTAAACTAGGGGTCCCATGCCTGGATGCGGCATGCACAGTGGACCGAAATTAGCTTTCAGTAGCTAGAAATCCTGACAAGCTCACTCAAAATGAATTGAAAACCTTTACTATGGAAGAACCCCCTCCCCCGTGCTTTTCGTACACCAAGATTCTATTTGGTATTATGACGATGATGACGATAGTGATGACGATTATGATCATTATCATGATGATGATTATGATGATTATGATGATGTTATTTTCTTCTTCTACAGCTATCGGTGTATCGCATCCTCTCGGTATGATGAATGGCGGCATCCTGAAAGAACAGTTGATAGTGCCGTCGGGAAACAGTACCGCAGATAATGCCCGTTTGTATACATCGAGCGCCTGGAAGGCCGAGGAGGCGTACATCACGTTGCACACTGGAACTCACACCTGTTTCACAGGCCTGACCAGTGTACCTATGTCAATCCTGTTAAATGCTCCTATCTTCTTTGAAGTGACATTTCTTCGCCCGAAATGGCTGTATTATCTGGTGATTCAAGACGGCAATGCTGTACCGGGAGAGGACAAAACCAGCCGCAAATTTGCATTGGCGTACCGGAATCTGGAAGGAAAAAGTGTGTCATACAGTACTGATGGGCAGTCTGCACAGGTTTGTTTACACTAGTAAATCTTCATGCGTCCAAACAGGGGTGAATTAAGGAGCAGGTCAAAACGACTCCCCAATTAAAGGTTTCTGAAAAATCTTTCTGAATCAAGCATTTTGATGAGATGTATACGGCACTTAGTACAACTTAAAATACCGTGCACCAGCTGAATAAAGATCAGTTCATTGTCGATGTTAGTTGCAGAGAAAGGAGGTTCAAAACAGCTAGGAACACCACAATACAACCCAAAAGAAATGACGATTATTATTTAGATTAAATATTGATTAAACTAAGAAGCTATTTATTTTTATAAAGGGATTCCTTGACGTATTTTTGCTTTATTTTCACTTGTTTCTTGTATGATCTTAGGGAGTTTACGAAACCAGGACGGCAGCGTCAGCTAGAACGTCATCTGGTATTCCACTAAGCAATTGTTGTTTCCGTACGCTACCTTTAATATATCATCCAAAAGGCCAAAATGAGACCTCCTGTAACTCAGAGATGCCTGAAAACCATATTTTTTCCTTTGCAGACAAACATTCAAAAAGACCGAGTTTGACTTGGTCTAGATTTGCCGTACAGAATGCTAGAAATAGGGTTTCCAAGTTGTGAAATTGAAAAGGACAACGTCAGAGATTCTCAACAGAAGCAAATTCAAACAGAAAACAAGGAATCTTTTGAATCTAAGGTTCTGAAACTAAAGCAACATTGCGTTGCAGTTGCCTTTGCCGTCGTGGTTTCGTAAACTCCCTAATACTCTGAGGGTACACGAGAAATGCCTAAACATTATGCTCCATTCATACTGCAAGTTAAACCTGCTTCACCTAATCCAGGTTTTCGAATAGGGCCTTCTGATTGGTCAATCAAACAAATCCAGTCATTTGATTGGTTGAAATTTAAGCTGGTTTAGATAAAGTTGGTTTAACTGTGTCAGTGTGAATGCAAAGATTTGAAACACCTTGTTTTAAAATGTTCAGGAGGACACTAGTCAACATGAAGATTGTTGTAAAACCTTTAAGAAACTCGTAAGAATCTCTTAGTATGCAAATCTGATATCTTTAGGAAGCTTTCAGTACTGGCCCAAATTCTTAGCCTCTTTGTAAAAAAAAGTAGTTTTTGTATATACAGAAGAGAGAAATTCTATGCAGGTAGCAGTCGGTAAAACATATCAAAGTTATAGTTTTTCTATTGTTTTAGATTCTTACATGTTCTGGAATGTTCGGCCGACTAAATCAAGATTGCCGACAAGAGATCACGAAGCCGTTTCGAGCAAAAGCAGTAAGAATAGTGTCACTGGATTATTCCTTGACTTACAAAGATAGCTGGAGTTTAGAGTTTGGTGGCATGGACTATATGGAAGGTATTTGCGTTTAGATGGTTTGAATGTTATATGCGCTATGTACTTATTGTGGTGATTGTCGTTCACAAATTTATATTACAGGGTCACACTAGCGAACCTATACGCACTGCTGTGGTGGATACGCCATACAGAGGCGGGGCATTATGCTTGATGTGGTGGATACGCCATACGGAGGCGGGGTATTATGCTAACGTGGTGGGGTATTATGCTTGATGTGGTGGATACGCCATACAGAGGCGGAGCATAATACCCCACCACGTAAGCATAATACCCCAAAGCAAAATCAAACCTTTTTCCGGTAAAAATTTGTGAAAAAAAGTTTAAAATATTCCAAGCCTAGATACACTTGAGGTGATGCCTTGAGGAGGAAAAAGACACTTTCATTCTCATGAGATGCAGTTGTAGATAATGATAAAATATGCTCTCACAATGGTAGATTATCGTCTATGTAGATGCCCTATCACTTTCCGGCATCTAAAATAGGCCATACTTACGAAAACGTCAATAGACCTTATTCTACAAAGAGCCTGGATCGAGGGCCATTTTGTGCATTTTTATACACGAGGCTCGATCGAGTGGCATCAAAACCTCCATCACAATTGTGCACATTCGAAAATTCTGCAGAGTGTAGCAAAATATCTTTGGATTTCCGAGTCTTTTCAGAATAGCTAAAAGGTCCATTAAGCAATGAAAAATTCGATAAATGTACCCAACTTTGATATCATTGGAAAGAAGATAGATTGCAGTTTTAGATGGTATACCTTAGATTAATTCAAATCTTATTATTTCCTGAATGAAGAATCTCAATGAAAATGGGTTGCGTTTTTTCTGAAAAACCCTGTAGATATCATAGAGATATGAAATATGAATCAGTAATGCTTTTTGTTTCTTTGAAGCTGACAATCACTGGTGGCTTGATTCCATAATGGTGGATGGTTTGAACGATTATTTTCAAGATGTTCGCGGTAAATATAGATTAGACACGACCAAATCAGCTCCGGAAAGAGCCAACTACACTGGTCCAGATGCAGGTATCTTGAAGAATTCAGAGACGGCAACTGCAACGGCTTCTTCCGACAAGGAATGTATTGTCAACCCACAATATTGTGATGGTGGCCTGTCGGTGACCTTTTCGTTGAAAGGTTTGTTTGTTGTTTATCATTTGATGTTATGACCCTATAGTCAGGGCAGCAACTCTGTTATGCAATCTGATCGGCTGAAAACGTTCGAATGTAACGTAATGATAGGGCATTATTATCTAGTAATAGACCTAACACAAACACTCCTATTTCTCAATTGAAACACATTGATTTGGAAACTTTACAGTAAATCAAATAATGCTGCGCGAAAGCCACAAAATGGTACCTAGACTTATGCCTTTTCGTCCCTTGTTTCCCTGCGTTCTTTGATTTGCTGATATCACTTGGTCAATATTACGCTCACATAATGGGCCCACTTTTTCAAAACGGCCCAAAGAGGTGGGAGTTCTCGTACACTCAACAAAATCGCTTCAAAATCTAGTTTAAAGAGCTCGAACATTGAAGGGCGAAGTTTTAGTACAAAGAATGATGTTGTGTTGACCTACAAAGCGCAAAATGCATACGTTTCAGGCTGTAATCTTCCTCTGTAGAAGCAAAATAGATCCATCGAAGCTGCGAGAACTCCAGACTGCTTCAACCGCTCTTTAAGAGCAACAACAACAACATTCTGAATAGCGGCCCCTGATTGGTTAAAAACTGAATTCTAGCGATTTGATTGGTGAATACGGAACCACCCTACGCGGGCCTAAAGTGGGCCCACTATTTAAGAGTAATGTTATTAGTCCCTCTTGACCAAGGAACGCAGGGAAACAAGGGACGAAGAGGCATCAGTCTAAATGGTACCTACGTACAAGGTTTGACATTGTGGCCAACTGCTTTCATGGTATTCTTGTTCGTAAAACTATGTTTTATAAGGCTGTGTTCCTTTGAACTCTGCTTTGAGAAAAGCTGCAACTCAACTTAATGTTCTAAAGAGGCTTCGATCTTATATTGGTTTCCAAGAGAGAAAAGTCCTTGTTCAGAGTTTCGTTTGTTCAAACTTCAATTACTGTCCTTTAGTGTGGCATTTCTGTTCAGCAAAATCCACGAATAAGATCGAAAAGATACAAGAGCGTGCTCTTAGATTTCTTTATAATGATCATGTCAGTTCGTATAATGATCTTTTACTGAAGTTGCAACGATGTACGATGCATGTTTCCCGACTTAGATCTCTTTCTTTGGAAATTTTTAAAACTTTGCATGATCTGAATCCATCCTTCATGAAAGATATTTTTCAAATTAGGACCTCGAACTATTCTTCGCGAAATCCTAATAATCTTACTCACTATAGGCCAAATCAGGTTACTTTCGGCACGAATAGTCTTAAATCCTTAGGACCTCGGATTTGGAACTGCTTACCAGAGGACCTAAAATCGGCGAACACTCTCAATATATTCAAAAGCTTAATAAGTCAATGGAATGGTCCCACATGCAACTGCAATGCCTGTCGTTTTATTGTAAATATTGTATAAATAGCATTGAAAATAATTATTAGCTTTATTTTATTAATTACGTCCATCGATTTTGATTAGTTCGCTTGTACATATGTATATAGCTGACTAGAAAATGACGGAATAAATCGATGTAAAATAAAGTCACAACAACAACAACAAATTCGAGTTACATCAATAGACCGAATCGGCTTATATCAAATGTCATGCGTTGCCAAAGATTCTCCACTTCTTTTTGCTATACTAGTTTGGATGTTGATTTCGACATTGTTAAAAACTGTGTCAAATTGGTGTATTTGACACTTAAATTTTGCCCTTATCTCTTTGATGATGTCACACGCATAAGAGTTCTTTGCAAAGTAACTGATATTACCATGGTTTTCACCTGGCCCACGTTTTGTCTCACTCAGGTGGCCCTGGGCAAATAGGTGTCATGACAACTGGACAGACTGACAGCGACAAATGTGTGGGTTCTGGATTAGCTAGTTTGGCAACCACAAACATTGGATTCAAGGTTGATAGTACCAATATACTTTATTTTCTAATCCATTTTGTTCAACCGAAAATAACTATATTAATTTAGTATCCAAATACAGTCGTATGAGTCTTTCGTAACAGCAGTAGTCAGTTAGCAATTTGTGAAAAGGCAAATGCATGACAAACAAGTAAACAAGGTATATAAGACTGCGTTCACACGATGCCGGCACATTTTGAAAACGGTGAAAAATGTGACGGTGGCAAAATTTGAGCTAGCGTTCACACGATGCCGGCACAATTTGAAAACGGTAGGACATTTGACAGTAAAAACTCGTTCCTGGACTTTGATGCTAAAGAAAAGTACCTACACACTAAGAATCGACCAGCCTCGATCCAAAAGCGTCGAAAAATGCTCTGTTTACGATGCTGTTTCAAATTTATACCGGTTAGGGTTCCGTTTTCAAAATCTACCGTTTTCGAAATCTGCCGGCAAAAAATGTGCCGTTTTCGTGTGAACAGGAGGCCTATCCGTCACATTTTTCACCGTTTTCAAAATGTGCCGGCATCGTGTGAACGCAGTCTAAGACAAAGCGAACACTTCTTCAAGATGTATTGCATAGGATATTGTCAAATTTAGCACAATGTTGCTGAGCCTATCATGGCTAGATCATTTTGGTAGCCTGCCAGGGCAAGGTACCCTAACTTCATTTTGAGCCATTTCATCCAAAGAAAAATGAAATAGAATTTCACAACCACCTTTTTTAAGATTTGAGCCCTATGTTTACCACTTTCATGAATTTTATGAATTGATTATTGCTTGCTCTATCTTGAAACAGGTTTGCTGGACCTCAACGAGCACCATGTACGCCACAGTTGTAACTGCAAGCAAACAGTACATTGCGTATTACCTTCACCCATCAGTGATCGAAAAGAATGTATGGAACCATTACGCCATAACTTGGTCAGCTGTTTCTGGTATCTCTATTTATAAAGATGGTGCACTGTTGTCAGCAGCTAAGTCAACGGCAAATGGAGGCTTTTCTCAAGGTCTGCTTAGGAAGATAAGGATCGGAACAGACACTGATAAATACAAAGATGAGCAAGTGCATGATTTGAAATTTTGGTCTTTCAAGTTATCAGCTGGTGAAATTCTTGATCTTTACAGTCCAGGTAGGTGATAGGCTTATGCCTTTTCGTCCCTTGTTTTCCTGCGTTCTTTAATTTGCTGATATCTTTTGGTCAGAAGAGACTCATGATATCTCTCTTAAAACGCTTTCCGAATTTAGGCCCGCTTGGATTGATTCCGCATTCATCAATCAAATTGCTAGAATTTGTTTTTAACCAATCTAAAGGCGCTATTGAGACAGTTGTTGTTTGTTGCATACAAAAAGCGGTTGATGAGGCCTAAAGTTCTTGCAGCTGCGATGGAGCTATGTTGTTTCTACAGAGGAAGATTAATGCCTGAAAGGTATACACTTTACGATTTGTAGGTCAGCAAAAGATCATTTTTTTGTATTAAAGGTTCCTCTTCAAGTTCAAGCTTTTTAGGCCTGACTTTGAAGCATTTTTGTTGAGTGTACGAGACTCCCGTAAATTTAGGCCATTTTGAAAAGTGGGCCCACTTTTAAGAGTAATATTATTAGTCCCGATTGACCAAGTGATATCAGCAAATCAGAGAACGCAGAGAAATGAGAAACGAAAAGACACAAGTCTAGGTAGTGACTTGATTTTAAGTTCTCTAGGCACGGTGGCTCCGTCAATCAAATGACTGGTTTACAGTAGGCCGTACTGATACTTATAGCAACTAAATCTACTAACACTTGTGTTTTTAATTTTTACTTTTCAGTTACATGTTATGGTGGTTTTAATTTATTTATTGATAGCAGTAATGATAATATATATTTATGCAGAATAAGCCTTTTCAGTAGTGTAAAATACTGCTATCAATAAGGGACACAAACTTCAACGGTCCTGTAAAGGGTTCTGTAGCTTCAAAGTCCCGTAACTTGAAGTTCAGAATTGTGTAACTCCGTGAGTTTTCAGTGGCTTCGCAAGTTTAACGTGTTTAAAATTAATCTTAATTCTGAGCGACAGCGCTATCTGATGTTGAAGCCCGTTCATTTTATGGTTATGTTTTCATATTTTATGAAACATCGAGCTTTGGACGCCGTTCATGTTTAAGTGAAACTATTATGATATACCTTTGTACTCCTCAAATATTCAGCGGATTCCCAAGATTAAGGTGGCTAAGATCAATCTAAAATCTGAGAGACAGTGCTATCTTACCTTGAATCCAGTTCATTGTATGGTTATGTTTTCATATTTAATGAAACATCGAGCAATTTGCTTGGGACGCCGCTCATGTTTGAGTGTGACTGTTATGACACACCTTCATCGCTACGTCATAACTTTTGCATTTGCTGGCTTCGCAGTTTTGTTAATTTTTTTATCCGTTCTGTAGGCAAAGGCACTAAATCTACGAGAGAAACCGAAGCAAAGAAATTCAGTAAGTTGCTTTTATTCATTTTCAAATATTTCAGCCCATAGGGATACGCCCTAACTTTCCGTACGAAAGAAGAAGGGTAAATCTAAAGTTCTGTCGCGCGGATTTTGTTTATTTGATTCAGAAACCGAGCAGAGGGAATTACAATTTTTGCATATTTATTGCTCAGATGTACGCAGTCACTCCTCAGCTCCTGAATCAAATAAACAAAATCCGCGAGATAGAACTTTAGATTTACCCATCTTCTTTCGTTATAAGCGCATACCTTCTCTTAAAAACCTCCCTTCACCTGCACCAAACAAGAGTTTGCCGTCCTAGTTTCAGGGCAGCTTTGCGGCTTCGTTTGTTTTGAATTTCTGCTTGAGAGAATTTCTTATGTCTGCATTCGCTAATCGCTTTGAATTGAGATGTGAACCAAAGCAACATGATGATATTGTATTACAAAATCTGCCCTTGTTGTTCATATTGTATTCAGGAAATACAATCACCAAGAACTGGATTTCCCTCGCGCTTTTTTTATATCATCAATTAAAGACTTTGCGAATACAAGATACTCACTACACTACTTACAAAATACTCTACGATACAACAAATACAATACCACTAGGAGCAAGATATCATGTCTACCCCGTGGCTT
This sequence comes from Aurelia sp. 3 sensu Dawson et al. (2005), assembly GCA_964020215.1. Lineage (NCBI taxonomy): Eukaryota > Metazoa > Cnidaria > Scyphozoa > Semaeostomeae > Ulmaridae > Aurelia > Aurelia sp. 3 sensu Dawson et al. (2005). The sequence goes on from OZ026585.1 coordinate 16,152,560, forward strand.
TAGGAAGAAGAAAGAAAGAGAAGGGAAAAAGGCAAGACTACGTAGAACAATACTCAAAAAGAAAATTCACTAAAAATGGGGACTTGGTGGCTGCTCGACGGATGGCAAAAATTTGGAAGAATTCAATCGAATCGACCAGTTTCATGGATAAACTGTAGAGTTAACTCAAGGATATTTCTATTGATTTCATCTGGGAAGTCCTTATTACCATACATTAACAGTTGCGTTAAAACCTCGTTTGAAAGGTTAGTGAGTCCAAACGGTCGTACCAATGCAAGAACTCCAGCGAAAAGATCTCGTCGTTGGGTGTCAAAAGATGGACAGAGCAACAAACTCTCGCGCTTCTCAGTAATCACAAATGCACAAATGGTTTGTTTAATGGGGTTCCATCTTTATCGCTCCAAGCCCATTACAACTTGTGCAATCTTAACACATTGCTGCACAGCTATCTTTGGTTCATGACACCCTTTTAAAGAAAGCTGGCTGTTTTCAAGTTCTCTTCATTGCAGGAATTTTAAGCATGATCATTTGTCTGGTCGCAGGAAGGAAAATTCTCCTTATTGAATAGTGTATTGCATTGGACCTCTTAGACTGCGTTCACACGATGCCGGCACATTTTGAAAACGGTGAAAAATTCGACGGATAGGCCTCCCGTTCACACGAAAACGGCTCATTTCTTGCCGGCAGACTTTGACAACGGTAGATTTTGAAAACAGAACTCTAACCGACACATCTTGGAAACGGCATCGTGTAAACACCTGAAAATGATGAAAACAGAACATTTTTAAACACTTTTGGAACGAGACAGATCGACTCTTAGGGTATAGGTAAGCTTCTTTGTCATCAAACTGTTGCAACGAGTTTTTGCCATCTAAGTTCCTACCGTTTTCAAATTGTTCCAGTATCGTGTGAACGCTAGCTCAAATTTTGCAGCCGTCACATTTTTCACCGTTTTCAAAATGTGCCGGCATCGTGTGAACGCATTCTCGATGTCTAAGGGTATGTTCGCGAAAAGGAGCACATAAAGCTCAATCGAGACTTTGGTTATGCAATCACGTTAATGCTGTTCTTACTCAATTACAGGACCAAAAAGTTGTTCAGAAGCAATGGCAGCTTATGGCACTAAACTTGTCTGGTACACACTTTACACCTCAACGGGACCTATGCCAGTAAAATGTGAGCAAGGATCAATGGCGATCACTTATCTCAACCATGATGCGCAGGTATATAAAGCTTTTCTTTATTTTATTGGATGAATCTGGAATGGATCAAAAATTGGACCTTGAGCGATAGAACGTTTTGGGCTTGACCCTTCATCAGTATTATACTATATTTAACATAATTTATGTATTCATTGGTTATTATAGCCGCGCGTACAAACATTTTATATCTGACGTTTTTTTATATCTGGATTATTTTCAAAATGGCGCATTTGTTTTGCAGAGAATTCTTTGGAAAATTAGAATCGTCGCAAATCCTACGTCAGTAGAGGAAATATCATCAATCCTCAAGAAAACGATCGTTTATGAAGGTCTACAATACAGTGCCATACAGAAATCCGTCGCTCTTCTGGTTAAGGATTTAGAAATTTGATAATGTCACAACTTCAAATGTTATGAATGTCACCATTTTGAAATTAATCAAGATATCATCAAACTTACACTGCAGATTAACAACAAAGTCCTTCAAGAACCTTTCAAATTATTTAGTTCAAAGAAAAATGTAATACCGGGTGAGCCAGAAAAAAGTTCCCACTTTTGAAAATTCATAGCACCAAAAGTACTTCACAGATTTGAATGATTTGACTTTCAATGGGAAGCCGAAAGATTGAAATATTTTTGTGATTTTTCTCGCTGTCTTGCCAGTAGTACAAGTATTGGTGATTGTGATTTATAAAAATTTCATGGTTGCACAATGACTGAAAAAGAGCCTAAAACATTGAAACAATATCTACGCAATGGTCGTTTCCTCTCTCTCAAGTGTTATAAGACATCAATTTTCAAACAAATACCCATGATTTTCAGTCCCATGGCAAGAAGTGTGCAGTGGATATCTCTCACCCATGAACAACTGCATTTCCTTTATTGATCTCTGCCAGGAGTCCTTTATGATTTGATCGATGTTTTAGGCCCTTTTTCAGTCATTTTGCAATCATGAAATTTTTATTAAGTTGAAATTACCTATAATTCTAGTGCTCATGAGACAGTGAGAAAAATCATCAAAATACTTTGGTCTTTTGGCTTTCAACTAGAAGTTGAATCATTCAAATATGTGAAGTGCTCTTGATGCTACCTCATTCGGTAGATTTTACACCTACCTCTTAAAGATCTGAGTCCCCGTCCACACGTATCCGGATCTTTTTCATCCGTTTTGGGTTCGCGTCGACACGGAGACGGCGTTTTCGGTCACCGAAAGCGAAGCTTTTCAAAAACACTCCCCTGAGCGGATCTTGCTGTTTCCCTGTTCTCGTGTGGACGGGTGAAAACGGAGCTTTTGGAAAACGCTGACGTCACAGCATCGATTTGCCACAGGGAGCGCCGAAGGCGCGGGAGGCGAAACGCGCTAATGTTTGAAGATGGAGCTGGAGTGGAGCTGTGATGCACGATTTCCAAACGAGGCTACCAAATTGCGTCCTGCAAACAATGGCGTTCTTGCTGCGATTGGAACGATGGAAGGGAAGGATTCATTAAAGTTGAACAGAAAGAGTTAACTTACAGACGAAATTGAGGAAAAGAGCTGTTATGATTTATAGGAACTTGCTTGGAGCATCAATAACTACCTGCCATCAAGTCTTACTTGGGAGATAAGGTGAAATTTGGTAACGACTTGGCCTACAGTTCTAGTTCAAGTATCGGAAAGCTTTCCCTGTTGGACGTTTAGAGCTGAAATCTGATCTGCTCAGTTGATGTCCAAATGAGGGAAGATGGCAAGGTCTAATTCATTTTCTATTGAGTGAACACGGAAACAGAATCATGGATTCAATCATGAATCAAGTTGATGATTTTTGACCAACTGAAGAGAGTAAATCTGGAAATGCTGAAGAACTGAGCTAATCTCTGGTTTTCCCCAATTGCAAACCATCACGATGAAACGAGGATAACAGGTGAAGGTGAAGGTGAAGTTGCGTTTTTCAGCGCCAAGCGCTGGGATCGCAGAAATAGAGTAGACCTAATCGAGTCCGCGACCCCTTGTCATGACGCTCAAGTGGTGGGGCTCTACCGGGACTCGAACCCACTCCGCCTGACTGTTCTGGCTGCAATGTCAGAGGATTACACCACGGCACCACAACACCTTCCTAAAATTTTAACACTGAAACAATTTATATGCACAGGACTGCATTTGAGGACTTGATGTATACCAATTTCCTCAAAGGAATGCTAGCAGGAGTAGGATGATGCTTATGTTATTTTATGTTATGTTTTTTTTTTTTTTTTTTTTTTTTATACATTCCATTAAAAATTTACAATACATATTACTGACTACACTACTTACATGATACACTACCCTACTACTAAGACAATACCATTAGGAGCAAAAAACTATGTCTACCTAAATGGCAATCCACCTTTTCATGGCCCCCCGCGAAGCAGTCACGTGGCGACAAAATCCGCAAGTACGGTTGGTTCAGTACCCTTGGTTACTAGAATAACCCGGCACGCGGCACGTCGCGGGAGGCCCCGAAAAGGCGGATTAACATAAAACATAAAACAGAAGAACGAAAAGAACATAAAGCTACACAAAACTACTAGAAAAAGAAAAGAAAAGAAATAGGATCATGGTGGTTGTGTGACTTATAACTGAGTTAACGATTTCCTAATCAAACCGGCCAGTTCTGTGGATAAAACGTATGTTATGTTATCATGCACATCACATGTGGACTTGATCTGAAATTGATGACTGGCTGAAGATTAAACATTTGAAAACTTTTACAGAGAGATGTATCAATTCCTGGAACATTTTGTCAAAACTGTAGCTCAGGCATATTATTTGAATGCTAGAGAGGTAGTAATTGAAAACAAATATATATACCCATCAATTATACCTGACAATTATATATACCCATCATACCCATCCATCCTTTAAATTAAGAATATTTTGTCTGCAACTTTTTGAGAGACAATGACCTAGCCACAACTTAAGACAGGCTGGCTATGTTTGTCCATTTTTAATGTTCTGAAAGCTTATGCCACAAAATCATCACAGGTTTTTATAAGAAACTAGGATCAGGCTATAGTACTAAGAGTTTCTCAATTTTGCATTAAATTTTGTCCATTTTAATACTAAAAGTTTCTTAATTGGTTTCTTATGTTGTGAATGCAAAATTATCAATGTGATTGCTAGCAGTGCTTCAGATATGTTTCTTAGCATTTAAAACATCATATAAGTATAAACAGTGTTCTGTTATGTTGAAAAAACAAATGGTTAGTTAATATTACTCAAGAATAAAGGTTCAATGCTATATTTGCTACAATATCCATGCTTTTAACTTTGAAAATTTTCTGAATATTTCTCAGATATACAGTAGTACTAGAGTTTCTCAAAATTTTGGCCATCTTAGTACTACTTTCTTATAAACCAGTTTCTTATAAAAGACATGTAACATTTCTCTGTTAAGAGGGTTTCACATATTTTTATAAGAAACTAAGAATTTGGGTCAGTACTGAAAGTTTCTTAAAAGATCCATAACAATCTTCATATTTACTACTTGTGCTTTTTAACAAAGTTTTCAAGCTTTTCATATGTTTAAATACTAGTCAAAAGTAATATAAGTGAAAATAAAGCTAGAATATATTAAGGATGGCACATGCATACAGTAAATGTTTCCCTTTCTCTACAAATTAGCATAATATCAAATTAAACAGAGCATTGTTTGCAAAAATTACTAATCTGTTGCCTGTTCCATATTACAGCATGTTCTATTTTCATTGATTCTTACTTTCAACAAGCAAAATTACAAATTTAAAGCAGTTAGTTTACAGTCTGAATTAAAAAATCTGAATTAAAGAATATGATGCAGGCATTGTTTGGTCTCTTTGCAACAGTTTCATAATGGAATATGTTCTTGCAAAGCAACAAGTAGCTAAGTGAAGGTTGACAGGTAATAAAAGCCAAGTCTCACATAGATTCCATAGCTTGACACATCGGGATTCTGAAAATGAATGAAAATTGAAAGACCTATTACAGCAAGATACTTGTTATATACTGTTCCTATCAAAGCAGAATAATGTATGTAACTGTGTAGCTAAAACCAGTTGAGATCACACCAGACTACAAGTTAATAACCCAGGGGGGGGGGGTTACTTGGGTGTATCTTGGATAGGATTGCTCAGGTTACTTTTTTGGGTCTAAAATTTGGACAGAGCTTACTTTTTTGGGTCAATCATTTGCACAATTTATTTTTTGGTTCCTTAAGTTCTGCATTACTTTTTGGGTATCCAATATGGGTTAAAGTAAGAAAATTGAAGAAAGCAGATCCTACAAACAAAATCTAAAATCAAGTAACATTACTAAAGTCAAAATACTTGAAAATCCTAACAGCATGACAAGTCGAGTTAGTTAGGGCTAATCAGTTGGGGCACTTTTCCATAGATTTAAGATGCCAACTTCATGATGTTTGGGTACAGTATGTTAGCAGGTTAGATCAGAAAAAAATATTTTTTAGCTTAGGCCTACTTTTATGCCAGAAATTATTTTTTTGGATTGATGCTTTGCACTCCAGCCTGAGCAACCCTATCCTAAATATACCTGAGTACCCCCCTGGGGTTATTGACAGTTTTGCCAAATGAAAAGATGTTATTAACCCAAGATGGGCCTAATCTGCCATACAAGACGAAACCAAGAAACGACCGGGCACCACTAAAACTGCCCTAAACATCATATCTCAGAATATCTCAAAAAATAAATTTGCACATACCTTCTTGAATATCTATTTTATCTAAATATTAGCAAATTAGAATTTTCTTTAATTTTCCCTTTGAATAAATTGAAGTGCGCCCCAAAGAAGCTGCGGCTGTGGCCTGGCCTAGGCCCAGAGCGCTTTCCGTAAATGTATCAAAATTTCAAGTTTGTAAATCTAAAAACGCTAAAGCAAGGAGTAAAAGCAGTTGTATATTCAATGGATTAAATTTGTGAAAAGAAATCGCATACTCACAGGTACTTATGTTAAAGAAACTCCACTTTTCCTACCACAGAGCTGTGATTTTCTTCTCGTGAAAAATTTCCAAAACTTTTGCGAGGAAGAGCGCAACCTCGTTTGCATGTGCATCACACATCGCGACATAAACAAGGGAGAAATTTGCATTGCACATGCGCAGAAAAATCACAGGGTTCTGAGGCTGATTTAGGCAACAAAACGCCGGCCATTATGAATGGACATCCCCCATTATGGTTGTCATGGGCACGGTCCATTGTGTTGACAAAAATTTTTTGTCGTATCAAAGATAATTTTCGTTCTTGCTTAAAAAATAAGAAATATTAGAAGGAATATAAAGGAAAAAGCAAAAAAGAAAAAAAATGAATTCAAAATTAATTTTCGTGGTATTCATGGTGGTTTTGGAACTGAGCAGCTTCTTAGGCGCAGCAAAAGTTGGCCGATATTATTGCAGAAAAGGATGTGAGGCTTGTGGACGGAAAACACAAAAAACTCGGAAATTTACCTCTGTTGAGAAATTCAGTGCTGGCGCTTTGAAGCAAGCTTTCGACGAAGACATAAGCGTTGCTGGCAACCTATGCGAATCGTGTGACAGAGCAGTAAGAAAAGCAATGAGGTCATCTGGCAACAACGGAGTAACAAAGGTGAGTTGGTTGATAGCTTTCGTTTTCCTCCGGCCAACCTTGGTATCTAATTCTCACATCTTAAACTCCAACAGTATTTTAAAAATACTTGGGAAGGACTCTGTCAGTTCATCATTTACCATGCCAGAACCTTGACGGATGAAATATCATGACAAAGTTAAAAACTGTTTTTGTTGTAATTCATTTGTTATGTTATTAAGTCTAGGCCTAACGACGCTCCTATGGTGTGGCAAGTTTTAATTATGAAATTGAAAGTGACATTGAAGTGGTTGTCGTTGGTTGAGCATACATAGACACACTTTGTTGGAAACTGCAAGAACTGTCATACGAGCCGAACTGCTGCACGTCTTGTAGCCTTTCTTCAGTTAAATTTGATAACCCCATCAGTGGATTTTTTCCATGATAAAACGCATCTGTGTTAAGATAAAGGCAGCATTAATGTTTTGAGGATCACGGCAACATAGCACTGCTACTGTATTTCATTTGCTGAGAATAATTCCGCAAAAGGAGGGGAGATTGGATGATTGTAAAGGATTAGAAAACTTGATTATGAACCCCCCCTCAACTGAAATACCATAGGCCAAATAAGACTTTTTAGACCGTCAGAAATGCTTGATAACGACCAATGACCAACCAAATAATCCTGGGATTTTATCTAGGTTGTTACGGCAAGGTAATCTTTACTTTTCTTTATTAAAACTTAGCAGTTGTTTATCACCTATCTTTCTTCAGAGACGATGCAGCGATAAGAAAGGAAGAAGACCAAAATGCAAAAAGAATGAGATGGTGTGGGCAAAAACAATCGAAAGTTATGAAGAAAATGAAGAAAATGAAATTGATGTGACTCCTCAAATTGACAAGGAAAACGTACCTGGAAGTTATCAAAGTCAAGTTGTTGTGCAATTGGACAGAAGCAACTCTTTTGGCACGCCATTGAATGTTAGGAGGAGATTGTTTGTCGACATCACAAACTGGGAAAATCAAGAAACAAGATTTGGCACCATCCAAGTTAGTCCAGATGGAAGAATGCTAATTGATCCAGCCATTTCAAACAATATAATGCTGGCGGCGGCAGAGTGTTCGAAACGTGAGTGTCCTACTTGCATATAAACTTGATCATTTGGCATGTTCGCATAAAACATAATAACCAACCAAAAATCTCGACTTCTCCAATGCTGCCTGTGATTTGCGATCGGTTCAAAAAAATTCACCATCTGCATTGCTTCACAACAAATATTGGAAGCGACTTTAAAGTTGCTTGCTTCTCCAACAATTTCTACGCAAGAATGATCGTTGATCAAACGTGGAAGCGTGAAATGGCAAATGTGGATGTGGTTTGACTAAGTTCGTTTTGATTGGTCAAAATTTGCTAGAAAACAATAGGTTCGATAATCTCACAATATGACTGGAACATTTGAAATATCGAAGAACGTGGTAGAGTGGTTCAGTCAATCATTTTTCGAGCAACATGTATAGGTTTCAAATGAATTAACAGTGTGGAGGAACGGGATAGGGGAGGGGTGTGCAGGTTATTAAATTGTTCTCGCATCCTAGAAAGGTTATGTCACATTCTCAAGAAATCGATGACTGTTTCTAGGACTGCCGTCCTCTCTTGAATGAAAATATATCTATAAAATGTAACACTATTCTTTCAGAACCAATTTTTCCAGAATTTTTCAGAATAGAAATCAAATTTTTTTGAATATTTCTATTCCATCAGCAGCGCAGAGAATCGAAATAATTAAAAGCTGTCCGAGGCCAGATCAAAAATATGATCTGTTGTATTCGACAATTTTTGACACATCCGGTTTCATTGTGTATGTTAGAAAGCAATGGGTTTGTTGGCTTTTCTTTGGCTTATTTATAGCGGCTACGAGATATAGCTATGTCTATTCCCTTTGAGTAACGAAATGTTAAGCCTACCGTTTCTTATAAGTTGTTTCTTATAAAGAATATGAGTTTACGTGATGAGTTTACGTTGTTCAAAGCCCTAACCTTACCACTAATCTGTGTCATGTGACCCCCCAGTAACGACCCCCGCTGAAAAGCTGTCCCGCCAAGGTAGAAGGGTGTCCAGCCAAAAAATGTGTTTCCTTGCCAAGTTTGAGTTTAAAGCACTCTCCTCGCCTTGTTTCTGTTGCTTCCCCGTCAAAGTTTTTGTTTTCCCGTCAAAAATTATACAAGTTTTATCACAGATAATAGCCAAAAGGTTTTATCCTCCGTCACGATATTTTCAATCCCCGTTGAAAATGTATAGTTTCATAACTTTCCCGCTGCACTTTTAATGTCCGGCGGGGTCGTTACTGGGGGGGGGGGGGTGCGTCATGGAACCACTTTCCAAATATTTTCGTCCGATATTGGTCACAGAACTCGAGGAGAGTTCGGAAGGAGAAGGATATGTTTCGTGCACTAATTAGCTATCCAAAGGCACAAAGTGTAAACGAATTCTTTTGGTGACAAAATTAGATTCTCTAGCCTTTGACGAATTACTGTGACCAGTGACGTTCGGGAATCTTAGGCAAACGGTTTTGTTGCTTATCGTTACTTTGAAGTTCTGAACCATAGAAAGATTTTCCGAAAAAGGTCTGCACCTAACCCCTGCATGATTACCCAAATGCCCCCAAATTATCAAATTTGAACCGAAAATGGAAGGTAAGCCCTGCTAACTATTTACTTGTCTTTATCCAGGAACAGACATCACTTCCGAGATTGAGCATTTGGTTACAGCAATGCACCAAGAATTTAACGTAAGACAAATGCCGGCCATTTATGATCCAGTTGAATTCGAGCAGTTTTGTAGGAGAAATGGAGCCCCCACACTGTTTGCAAATTTATGCCGATCAATGACCGATGCTAGACACTCGGAAGAAAGAAGAAAGAAAAACCAATACGTTGCAATGACAGTCATTTACGAGCTGTGCTATGGACGAAGCCAAAAAAGTAATTACCTACAGAAAGATCATGGCATTTATTTGAAAATGAGTCACACGACACAGGAAGGGATTGATACTGAAAAAAGAATCGGTAATACTGTTTGCAGTAGAACTGTGGAAAATGAATTTAGAAAGCTGGCAGACAGGAATGCAGTATCAGTAAATAGTGCAATTTCAATGGCTACTGAACATGGATGGCTTGCCGTATGTGTCATTGATGACTACACCACAATTCATGCTAGACGTCGCCCAACAGAATTTTCAACTTCACAAGTAAGCAGCATGTGCACTATCATCTGCAGAATATTTCCAGAGATAAACGCAATACCCCTAACATCGTTGCAATGCCTTCAAAATCCTTCAGGTGTTGATATAAGAGTACTTCAAAATGAGCTCTCAAGTGAGCAGACAATGCACAACTTAGCGATGACATATTGCGATCGAATGCCGGAATGGTTTGGGACACAGTTCTTTTGCCCAGAAGCAGAACGTCACCGGCTTTATGCACACATGTACCGAGAATCTGACAATGTTCGAAAAATGAGATGCCTTGACAATGTTCACTTGGTTGACTTTGTAAATCTGCCATTAAAAAGTACCGCCAATTTTGAAACTGCCTTAGACATTCTGCAAAGAACTAGCATGGGGGAGTATATGTCGAGGTATGCTGTACCGATTCCCGGAGATTGGCCTGCTCAGTTTCACGTACGCAAAGCTGTCTACTCAAGGTGTGGCTTCCAGCCTCCTGCTGATAATGATTTAGACACTACAAGTACAAGCTCAAATGGTGGCACTGCCGCGTTTAACAACGATGGATTCCACCATTACTCAATGTCGACAACTGGCGATTCCGTTCTTACCATTGGTGATGGGCCCTTCACTGACCCCTTACAATCTGCGGTTCCTATGTTAGGGCCTCTTCATATTTCTTTAAATTCACGAGAAAATGTAATGCAGAACTTCCATCCATTCTTCAAACACATGTACGAGAACCTTTTCCCCAAACAGAAGCTTGCTGAAAAGCCAAAACCATGGAGGACATCGCTGCTCTTAGAAGTTGTGTATGGTGGCTGGACACCGATTCGTCCCTTCATCAAACAATCTTTTGGCAAATGTAAACATCCTTTATACGGCATTCTTCTCAATCTCCTTGATAACTATATTCCTTTGGTGTTATCTATCTATAGTGTTGTCTTCAGGCTAAACTCTTTTCCTCTGTATATGTCTTCGATGATTTCTGTGTGGGTGATGTTCTACTGTTTTCGGCGCCATCACTACAACAAGGCACCACTTGTATGGCTTTCAAATGTCCTGTTCTGGAAGAGAAACAATACTGATATGTATCATTTTCTGCAGAGGCATATCACAACAACAGATGAATACCCTGTAGAGAACACTCACTCCATAATCAGAGCACAAACTGCAGACGGTGATGATGCATCGATGCTACAAAAAAAGGCTAAAGCAGTTTTCCAATCCAAAAAGTCTCAACACAATTTCCGTTCCCACTTCACCCCGCCAAAAAATTACACATTTAGTCAAAACCAATTGCAGAATCTCAAAATGGAAACATCAGAGCAACTTGCTGAAATTTTTGCCTACATATCTACCCTGACTCCTGATTCTGATTTCGACGATTCTCCACTTGGCAAAATGCTACACGCCCTCACATCCAACTCTCCAAACTGTTTTCCCCTTGGATATCATACCAACTGTCCACCAGATCCATTCATCTGCTGCGATATGCCTGGTTGCACCTTGCTCACTACCAATGAAGAGTGGTTACTGATAGAGGGCTGTCTACACTCGTTTCATCTTAGATGCTTGAAGGGTGCATCCTTTTGTCCCATTTGCAGAAGTCATATAAAGACCACTGTTGGTACTTTGGCTGCTGCTGCTCAGAAGGGAATCTTTGAAACTGTGACAACAGACCAAGAAAGCGACGATGACTACGAGGGAGGACAGGAGAAAGAAGACAGCATTAACGTTAAGTCAGTTGGGACAGATATCGTTGAAAGGAAGGTCGAAGATCTATCACGAGAGATATCACTTCTAAAGCCCCATTGCCCTACAAAGGTAGGCTTTACTCTTTTATGTATACAGGCTCATATACAGGGTGTACCAAAAAAGGCTACCAGTGGAAAATTTTAAGTTTCTCTGAAACAACTGACGTAAATGAGATTTGCTGAAAGCTCAAATTCCGTGGCTTCATTTAATATGTAGTTTCTGCGCACTAGGTTTCCAGCAGTGGCGTCGCCACGGGGTGGACTGGGGTGGACATGTCCACCCCAGTTTTCCCAGAGTTCGATTTTCTAATTTCTCGAGATCCGTTGAAAAAACTTTGGGGGAGGGGTTGATTTTCACTCACTCAGAACATTCATTTCCTTCTCTCAGAGCATTCATTCATCCATTTCATTCATTCATTCCCTGATTTATTCGAAGTTTTCAAGACCATTGCCACATGCCGGCAACAGTAGCATCTTGCCAAGGGCACACAGTAAAGTTAAGATAATAAATACAAACTTGCGTGCTTCAATGTCAGACCAACGCTTGGAACATCTCATTAAAGTTAGCATTGAAAGAGATGTTGCCAATAAAATTGAACTGGACAGCCTATTTGAACCATTTAAAACCAGTGGAAATTGGAAACTTGCTTTGTGAATTAAAGTGAATTACTTCGACACTGAGAAGTAAGTGAAGATTGCGATAAGTCAGTGATAACGTCAGTGAATGATAAACTGATACTGATATCAATCTTTCTTATTTACGCAGATCTGATGGTAGTAAACCTACATTAACTGTGATATTGTCGCGATATTGCTCCCACTATTAACCTATTTTGAGAACTGATTTCGATTTCAATTCATATCTTTTCCTTCCTCGTAAATAGTTACATGGATTATATGGTGCTGTGCTTTACTATTCGATTTTTTTCTTGCAAAAATGCCCACTGTTACGAAAAATGCTGCTTGACGAAGCTGCTTCTCCAAAATTTTCTAAATAGTTCAGAAATGCTAAAAAGGGCGTTTCCCACGTTTTCTGAGAGTCTGAAGGGCGTGGTCTCGAAAAATATTTCTGGGGGCGAAGCCCCCAGACCCCCTCATTTTTCCACCCCAGTTTTTTCGGGCTGGCGACGCCCCTGGTTTCCAGGGAACTTGCAAGGAGTATGATGGTAAACATACGTCGAAATGAAGTACCACGGTGACTTTGTGCTTCATTACACAAGTTCAAAAATTCCGCAGAGACCTATTTTGCAAGATCTATACATCAATTAAAGGCAAACGAGTAGAGCTTTGAAAAAACCACCGTCCCAGCTATGTTCGATCCATTGCTCCAAACAAATTTTTTTTTCGACCGGTATCCTGTTTGATACATCCCATATGTGAAAAAACAAGCAAAGGAATCAATAATGAACGTAGGTACTTTTTCCTTCCATGCTTTGTGCCATTGCCTCACGATAAGTATCGCAATCTCAAATCATTCTGTTTGGTTTCATCGTTGTATAGAGACCATAGATGTCCCCTTTGCTATATTCTACTTTACAATAAATTAGACTTTTGAAAATTCGAATTAAAAGATGTATGCCGTTTAAGCCCGGGGGGGGGGGGGCTAATTCAATTTCTGATATACAGCTTTACGAGTCTGACACATAAATTCCATACAGTTTTATCCCCAAACCGCATCAATTTAACATGCTAACTTGTTTAGTTAAAATAGAGAAATCTTAGGTAGCTTGTCGAAATCTATACAAATGTGGGGGAGCTTAACAGAGAAAGGGATAATAAAAAATCATGGCTGCGAAGAGATCGGCTTATTAGAATATTGCGTTTAATTGGAAAGGGTTTTGCACCTTGTACAGGCTTCCGCTAGATCAATCTCTTTGGTGTAAATGTTCCAGTTAAGGGGTTTACAGCGAGAAACGTAAACAATTTCAAGGCGTCTTCTGGCTTTACTTTTAGAATTTTAAAATCATAAACTTTCATGTGCAGGGTAGACCAAGGTCACAAAATTCGAAGAGCAGCACAAAGGCGATCAATGTAAAGCCACCCCATTGCAAGAAATGCACCCACCTGGTTCGCGGGCACAAGAAAGGGAAGAACAGACTGTGCCCCATGTGTCCTCAAGGTGTGTGCGCTTCAGAAGGGAAAGAAATCAAGTGTAAATGTGACTGGCATCACACTGGCTTTGTGAAAGGAAGAGAATCTCCTATGTGTGATGAGGATAATGCTACAGTATTGGTTGTCGGCAATGTCACCGAAATTGTATTTCCCCGTCACTTGAGTCAGTCAGGACTACTTGGCTGGGGAGCATCCACTACTTCTTGCACGGTCATCTCGACGATCGCCTGTTCTTCCGTCCTCCGTGGTGAAATGTCTTTTCCAGAAGATTTTGCTTCTTTCCAGGAAGTCGCTAAGGCTTACAAGGACATAATGGCTAAAGGGAACAAGCTGTACGATGTCATAAGCGCACGGGCTCAACAGATCCTCTTGCCAGTTGAGGAAGTGATTGCATACTCCGAATTGCAAGTGTATATGCCCAGTGGCATGATTCCCGTTGCAGATGTCAGTAATTTGGCATCACATTTATTCGCTTTGCGTGATTTGCACGGTACCTTTGCATGTGTGCTGATTTGTCCACCAGACAAATCAGTAGCGATTTGTCTTAAGGATGGTGTAATATGCTTGATGGACAGTCACTACCATCATATGAATGGTGCAGCTATTTCCTTCTGCAAGATCTCATATTTGCCGGAGATGTGTGGGTACTTGGAGGAGTTTTTGCAGAAATACTTCAACAGTAGCGTGAAGGGTAGCAATTTGGTTCCACTGCAAGTGTTTTACACTCAAGAGAACGTAGAATGAACAGATAGACCACTTATGGGTTCTAATGACGTTTGGCCTCCTAGACGTTCCTTCATTCATTGTTTAGCGTTCAATGGTCCTTGCCCCCCATAACTTTCTACAGGTTTCGAAGTATTTCAAAGTAATGAACATCTAAGTCATAAGAAATATGTATGCTAATAGGAATACTTTAATCTGTTAACCAGACCCTATTTTATTTGAGATTGGGTCTGGTTAACAGGCTAGACATACTTCTGCTTGAGAAGCTTCTCGTCTCTATCAGCTCCGTTTGATGCACCTGGGTGACAGTGGAAGGCATTTCCCAATCCAATATTTGACATGTTTATCCATTAAGAAACACTTTATTCTAAAAAAGCTATGGCTCCTTACCTTAACTATACTTCAAGTTGCGAAAATTAAAATGCAAGCTTCCAAAAGTATATCAAATTTCTCTATCCCATATATCGGAGTTTCTTATTCCTTAACAGATGAGCCTCAAGTTTCTCATCAGCGATTTTAGAAAGAGTGAATGCCCCTGATATTGCACTTGTATCGCGGGGGACGCAATTGTCCCCCTTTCTACCCCCCTGACAGCACGCCACTGGGTGGTCAGTAGTTAAGAGCAACGTTCTAGAGTACCTCTATGTACATTTTTAGTTTGTCTAGAAATTTCACAGATGGTTGTAGGAAATGTGCGATTATAGCAGGCTTGCACATTGAATTAAAAACTTCCAATGTAAAATCTCTTAGTCTACAGTGTTGGTATTGCAGGACGTGTAGCCAAAATGTTGAGTTTTGATGTTGTTACGTTCACATTGTAAAACTGATCGTGCACTTTCAGCTTAGCTGAGACCATTATCAATGAATTTGTATCCAATTTTAGTGATGGACAAACAAATATTACAGCATAAACGTGCCCAAGTTTTATTTGCTGGTTTTCCTGTTTTCCTATCTTCCTCTTGCATCTGAAGGTGACAATAAACGTTTCATTATCATTTTCCCATCACAGCCTGTTTACGTAAGCGTACAAGGCGGGAGGAGGGAGGGGGCAGGAGCGGAGCCAATTTTTGCAAAGTTTGGGGAACACGAGCATTTTTTGAAATTCAGTGAATGAAACCCAATGAAACATAAAGCAATATCTGAAGGATCAGAGAATAACTTAGTATCCATCTTATAGCACGAGGCTAAGGGACCACTTACTCCCAGATTTAGTAGTCAAGGTAATCAAATTCCCCAAACTTTGTGAAAATACGCCCCACTCGGGAAACATTTAGCCCTAGGTAAAAACCTAAGTAAACAATGGGCTTTCTGTTGGGCAGCCCAACTAGATATTTTCTTCCTGTACGACAATCGAAACCATTACCGATTAAAATCTTTCCCAGCACCACATATACATTTGCAGAAAAAAGCCATTTATACGAAAAGAAAGCTGAGAAAAAACTGTATTTGCAATTTTTCGCTTACCCGTGTGGCCAGGCCTTGATTTTATGCTACGAACGATTTTAAAATCCAAGTATTTCCTTGACGGAAGGGAAAGAATCTTCACAACATTTGAAAACCATCGAAACCTTGCGCAATAAAAACATTTCGCAGCACAACATATACATTTTTAGAAAAAAGCCATTTATACCAAAAGAAAGCTGAGAAAAAACTGTATTTGCCATCTTTCGCTTACCCATGTGGCCAAGCCTTGATTTTTTGCTAGGAATGCTTTTAAAATCCAAGTATTTCATTGACGGAAGGGAAAGAATCTTCACAACATTTGAAAACCATCGAAACCTTACGCAATAAAAACATTTCGCAGCACAACATATACATTTTTAGAAAAAAACCATTTATACCAAAAGAAAGCTGAGAAAAAACTGTATTTGCCATTTTTCGCTTACCCATGTGGCCAGGCCTTGATTTTCTGCTACGAACGATTTTAAAATCCAAGTATTTCATTGACGGAAGGGAAAGAATCTTCACAACATTTGAAAACCATAAAAACCTTGCGCAATAAAAACATTTCGCAGCACAACATATACATTTTTAGAAAGAAGCCATTTATACCAAAAGAAAGCTGAGAAAAAACTGTATTTGCCATTTTTCGCTTACCCATGTGGCCAGGCCTTGATTTTCTGCTACGAACGATTTTAAAATCCAAGTATTTCATTGACGGAAGGGAAAGAATCTTCACAACATTTGAAAACCATCGAGACCTTACGCAATAAAAACATTTCGCAGCACCACATATACATTTTTAGAAAAAAGCCATTTATGCCAAAGAAAGCTGAGAAAAAACTGTATTTGCCATTTTTCGCTTACCCATGTGGCCAGGCCTTGATTTTCTGCTACGAACGATTTTAAAATCGTGATATTTCATTGACGGAAGGGAAAGAATCTTCGCAACATTTGAAAACCATCGAAACCTTGCGCAATAAAAACATTTCGCAGCACCACATATACATTTTTAGAAAAAAGCCATTTATACCAAAAGAAAGCTGAGAAAAAACTGTATTTGCCATTTTTCGCTTACCCATGTGGCCAGGCCTTGATTTTCTGCTACGAACGATTTTAAAATCGTGATATTTCATTGACGGAAGGGAAAGAATCTTCGCAACATTTGAAAACCATCGAAACCTTGCGCAATAAAAACATTTCGCAGCACCACATATACATTTTTAGAAAAAAGCCATTTATACCAAAAGAAAGCTGAAGAAAAACTGTACTTGGCATTTTTCGCTTACCCATGTGGCCAAGCCTTGATTTTTCGGTACGAGCGATTTTAAAATCTAAGTATTTCATTGACGGAAGGGAAAGAATCTTCGCAACATTTGAAAACCATCGAAACCTTGCGCAATAAAAACATTTCGCAGCACCACATATACATTTTTAGAAAAAAGCCATTTATACCAAAAGAAAGCTGAGAAAAAACTGTATTTGCCATTTTTCGCTTACCCATGTTGCCAGGCCTTGATTTTCTGCTACGAACGATTTTAAAATCGTGATTTCATTGACGGAAGGGAAAGAATCTTCGCAACATTTGAAAACCATCGAAACCTTGCGCAATAAAAACATTTCGCAGCACCACATATACATTTTTAGAAAAAAGCCATTTATACCAAAAGAAAGCTGAGAAAAAACTGTATTTGCCATTTTTCGCTTACCCATGTGGCCAGGCCTTGATTTTCTGCTACGAACGATTTTAAAATCGTGATATTTCATTGACGGAAGGGAAAGAATCTTCGCAACATTTGAAAACCATCGAAACCTTGCGCAATAAAAACATTTCGCAGCACCACATATACATTTTTAGAAAAAAGCCATTTATACCAAAAGAAAGCTGAAGAAAAACTGTACTTGGCATTTTTCGCTTACCCATGTGGCCAGGCCTTGATTTTTCGGTACGAGCGATTTTAAAATCCAAGTATTTCATTGACGGAAGGGAAAGAATCTTCGCAACATTTGAAAACCATCAAAACCTTGCGCAATAAAAACATTTCGCAGCACCACATATACATTTTTAGAAAGAAGCCATCTATACCAATAGAAAACTAAAGAAAAACAGTATTTGGCATTTTTCGCTTACCCATGTGGCCAAGCCTTGATTTTTCGGTACGAGCGATTTTAAAATCCAAGTATTTTATTGACGGAAGGGAAAGAATCTTCGCAACATTTGAAAACCATCAAAACCTTGCGCAATAAAAACATTTCGCAGCACCACATGTACATTTTTAGAAAGAAGCCATTTATACCAAAGAAAGCTGAGAAAAAACTGTATTTGGCATTTTTCGCTTACCCATGTGGCCAAGCCTTGATTTTTCGGTACGAGCGATTTTAAAATCCAAGTATTTCATTGACGGAAGGGAAAGAATCTTCGCAACATTTGAAAACCATCAAAACCTTGCGCAATAAAAACATTTCGCAGCACCACATATACATTTTTAGACAGAAGCCATCTATACCAAAAGAAAGCTGAAGAAAAACTGTACTTGGCATTTTTCGCTTACCCATGTGGCCAAGCCTTGATTTTTCGGTACGAGCGATTTTAAAATCCAAGTATTTCATTGACGGAAGGGAAAGAATCTTCGCAACATTTGAAAACCATAAAAACCTTGCGCAATAAAAACATTTCCCAGCACCACATATACATTTTTAGAAAGAAGCCATCTATACCAAAAGAAAGCTGAAGAAAAACTGTATTTGGCATTTTTCGCTTACCCATGTGGCCAAGCCTTGATTTTTTGCTAGGAATGCTTTTAAAATCCAAGTATTTCATTGACGGAAGGGAAAGAATCTTCGCAACATTTGAAAACCATCGAAACCTTGAGCAATAAAAACATTTCGCAGCACCACATATACATTTTTAGACAGAAGCCATCTATACCAAAAGAAAGCTGAAGAAAAACTGTACTTGGCATTTTTCGCTTACCCATGTGGCCAAGCCTTGATTTTTCGGTACGAGCGATTTTAAAATCCAAGTATTTCATTGACGGAAGGGAAAGAATCTTCGCAACATTTGAAAACCATAAAAACCTTGCGCAATAAAAACATTTCCCAGCACCACATATACATTTTTAGAAAGAAGCCATCTATACCAAAAGAAAGCTGAAGAAAAACTGTACTTGGCATTTTTCGCTTACCCATGTGGCCAAGCCTTGATTTTTCGGTACGAGCGATTTTAAAATCCAAGTATTTCATTGACGGAAGGGAAAGAATCTTCGCAACATTTGAAAACCATCGAAACCTTGCGCAATAAAAACATTTCGCAGCACCACATATACATTTTTAGACAGAAGCCATCTATACCAAAAGAAAGCTGAAGAAAAACTGTACTTGGCATTTTTCGCTTACCCATGTGGCCAAGCCTTGATTTTGAGATATGATGATTTTAATAATACCATGTTGTGTGATAATTCATAGTCTATCCACCACAGCAGCAAGATTCTGTGTTTCTCGATGTTGTCCGTACTCCATGCTCATACTTTTCTTCTTTGTGAAAAGATAATTAATTCTTGATTGCGGTAGTTCTTTCTCAATACTCTCCATGATCAGTGAACCCTATGCTACTAAAGTCAATTTGTAAGTTTTCTGTTGCGAGTTCCCGCCCTACCGCAGCAACACGTTGCACGTGTCTTTTGGCGGCCATATTTGTTATTTGCAAATTTCTCCCTTGTTTTCGCGACATCATAAGGCTCACTGGGCGTTTCGCCTCCCGCGCCTTCGGCGCTCCCTGATTTGCCATATATCAGAGCATGCGCTCGGTTCTTTGGGGATCATGCGAGGGCAATTTGCTTATTCGTTTTCTCTTATCAAAGTTCGAACGTCGAATATCGTTATCGAATATCGATTTTTATTATCGAATATCGAGTTTCGAATGTCACAGCGTTTTCGTGTGGAAGGGATATTTTTGAAAACGCTCCTCATGTGGACGCGGATAAAACGATTTTGACGGATAAAAAAGATGCGTTTTCAAAAAGATCCGGATACGTGTGGACGGGGTTGAGCCTATATTTATCTTATCATATCTTTGCATTACAGGTACGAAAAGTAGTTGGCCCATGGGCAAGTGGCTCTTTCCAGGCTGTCTTTAACTACCATACAATATCGGCAAAGATTACTGAGATTATCCAGCGGGCTGATACATGCAGGCAAATAATCCATTACAACTGCAAAAATGCGAAGATCACTGGCGTTGCGAAGGTGTATGATAAGAATCATCAAGAGATAGTCCTACCATGTAGTTGTGCTAATACAAGCTCTTGCACTGCTACTCCTGGCTCATCTGCGCCGAATTATTGTAACTGTGATGCGCTGGGTGCAGCTGAGAACAATGATACTCAAGTCTTCGAAAACAAAGCTCTAATGCCTATCTCGAAAGTCACGGTGAATGGGTTGACAAGCGCCTCGGATTATCTGCAGTTTCTTGTTGGGCCAGTAGAATGTTTTGAAGGTATGTTTTCATTTGATAACTTCTACGCTTTGCTGTGGGGAAAGTTGGGCCAGGGAAGAGTGGAGCTAGTTAACACTGTGGCAAGGAGTCAGTCATTTTTAACTCTGCGTACCCGAGCGTTTTAGCTTTAGTGAGGAAGGTATGAAAACTATTCAAAGGAAAGATTGGGGGTATGAAACATTTTTGCAAAGTTTTGAGGGGGTGTAAAATTTGTCAAGGTAAGTCCTTTTAAGGGCCATCGTACCTACGCATGCCTGCAAGGCTAGTTACATTAGTTTCTTGCTGAGAGCCTTCAAATCTTGTCAGAATCTTGCACTTTATTTGTATAAAATTCCAGCTCATTGGTCTTCCATTGTAGTACGTTGTTAAGCCTAGTTTCCACAAGGTGGAAAATCCCTCTGGCAAAGATCTTTTTTTGTTTGCAAGCACAATTCCGCTTGATAGATGAATGGGTTTCTACTTTTGAGCGACGATGCTTTTCCGCAAGCCAATCAGATGGCTGGAAAGGTGCGAGCGGAATGTTTCGCCAGGCTTTATGCTGAAATAGCTTTGCTCTCCTCTATCTTTTGCCTCTGGGGTATAAAATTTTTCTCTAATTTTCCAATGGGCTGTGAAAATTTTTTGGGAAATTTGGCAGGAGTATGAGTATGAGAACTTTTAACCAGCTTAGAAATTCTAACCCGCCCCAAGTACCCAGAGTCATAAATGACTGGCCCCTAGGTTATCACAGTCATATTCGGAATGAAGAAAGAACCAGGAAAACTTTGCCGTTGATGTTTAGAAGTTTGTGATGCAATTCTTTCAAATGTATCTGCAAGAATCAAAACAATGAAACGGTTATATTGATGATGAGACTACGTTCACCCGATACCGGCACAATTTGAAAACCGTGCAAAATGTGACAGTAGCAAAAGTTTAGCTGGCGTTCACACAAATTCGGAATAATTTGAAAATGGAGAAAAAGTTTGATAGTGGCAAACTAGTAGTCTCCCCAAGAAATGAAAGCTTCAAAAGTTGTTCCATTTTCATCTTTACGAGTGTTCACCAATGCCCATTTTCAAAATGTGCCGTTTTTCAAAATCTGCCGACAAAACTGTGCCTTCCTCTTGTGAACAGGAGGCTTATCCGTTACACGTTTTCGCCGTTTTTTATGGAACCAGTATCGTATGAATGCAGTCTGAGATTGTGACAATTTACCCCTGTGAAAGCGAGCCACACCCTCCCCTAGTATCGCTGTGATGTAGCAAGCAATTTGATTACGTTTATCATGTGACAAGCAAACTTTGGTGAAAGTACTGAACAAGGGCATAGTTCGCCAAGCAAATTTCTATTTAATGTTCAGTGATATGTATACTTGTCTGGCCATCATGTTCATTGATGTCTAAGCGATGTACAATGAACTCCGATTCTCGTCAAAGATGTTCAGTGAACAGAATTGTGTTTGTTTTGTTCCAAGTTGTTGTTGTGTGATGTTTGGTCGTTCAACCGGCCTGGTGACTGAACATCGTTCAGTGGACGCACGCGTTGAGGTAATCGAATTCATTGAATCAATAGGAACTTCGCGCTTCAAACGTCATTGAAACTTATACGTGCCACATGTTCGGTGAAAAATTCGGACAAGTTCGGTAAAGAGTTCAGTCGTATGGCCACCTATTTCGTATAACCACTGACAATGACTAAAATACTGTGTAGCAACATTTTCAATAAAATGTTCGTTCATTTTGCAATAATGCTGACACTACAGGGTGTCCCAAAATAATTGTGCCCCATTTGTGTGGCTACTGTGGAGAAGCTGTAGATTCAATTATCTCGGTTTTTACACAGTTGCATAGGTCAAGCTTTATCTTAGAGTTTGAGACCTTGCTAGCATCTATCTGACATTTGGTTGTTGTTTTATGGCAGAGAAAAGGCAAAATAAGTGGTCGCTTTCAAAACAGCACTTCTGTTGCTCTCCAGCAATGTCAAAATAAAGAAAATTTTCAAAGAAAGGGCTCTAGCATCGCATTGAAATCTCAATACATTTTTTTAAAGGTAGGAAGTTCTCTCTTATGAATAGACAACACTTCTAACCCTTCAAGAGATTTGGCAAAAATTTTAATACGACGCTAGAAGCCTTTCTTTGAAAACTTACTTTATTTTGACATTGCTGGAGAACAAAGTAAGTGCTGTTTTTGAGGCAACCACTTATTTTGCTCTTTCTCTGCCATAAATCAGCAACCACTTGTCAGATTAACTAATAAGAGGTCTCAAACTCAAAGTTGAAGCCTGACCAATCCAGCAGTGTAAAAACCGAGATGATTGAATCTACAGCTCCACCACATCGACCACAAAAACGGGGCACAATTTTTTGGGGGCACCTTGTTTACAGTCTCATAAAACTGCATGTTGACTTCACCAATTTTGGCCCACTAAGTTTTGTATCGAAGTTGACATAGTATTAACATGCCAAACTACCGTAATATGATGCATAACTGGAAAATGACGCCATAGGTTTCGATTCTTACATCGATGTAGAAAAGTTGAAAGGTAGAAAGGTGGATGTAGAAAGCATAAGTTCCAAATCTTTAAATCGGTGTAAAAAGGCGGGAGTAAAATTCAACGACCTATTTCTTTTAGATGAATGGCTTGGAAGAAAGTTTTTAGCTACTTTTCAATAATTCTACCGTTGGACTTTTCAGAAATCTTGAATACTTGTCAAAATTACAGCCTATTATATATTTCAACTCATTTTAGGATGTGACGTCATCAAATTGCTAAATCATAAACCAGAAGAGCGAAAGAGTTTCGCTTGATACCATATATATAGTAGACATCCATAAACTATGGTTTTCTTGAAAATTATTTGATCTTTCGTCAGTAAATTAAGAAATTATGATAGTTTTAAGTTTTTCCCGAAAATTTTCTCGAAGTTTTAAGAAAGAAAAAACACTGTAATTCTAAAAATATTGAAGCTTTTAGGACAGTCCAACGGCAGATTTACAGCAAAATAGCTAAAGTTTCTATGAAGCCGTTCAGTTCAGAGAAATAGGTCAGAGAATTTTACACCCACCATTTTAATGATTTGAAATCAATGCTAATGTAGAAAGAAAAATTATGAGTAACCTACCAAGCATTGTAGCTACTTACAAGTACGCTACTAAGCATTATGCCCACATCTAGACTTATCACGATGAGTCTCTTGTTTCCCTGTGCTCTTTGACTTGATGATGGCGCTTAAGTCAACAGTGATTCACAACATTACTCTGAAAAAGCTGGCCCTATTTAGTCCGAAACTTCGCAGTTCCTAAAGTACCAATCAGATTGCGAGATTTGTGAATTACTATTGTTACGGTGTATATGTGATAGAACTTTCGATTCGATTGAAGAATTGTAAACCCCCACGAGATTGAGATTCGAAGCCGTGATTCCATCATAATTCCATCGATGATTGAAGAAAATAGGGCCAAGTTTTTCACCGTCTCACGTCTCATCACGAGTCCATCTTGTGCAAGGTTTACCGCAGGGATACAAAGGACTCATCGTATAAGTCTAGCCCACATCTCCCTGTACAACACTTTTATCACGCTGAAACACCTGGCTTGATTAAACGCACAACACACTAAACGCACAACACACCAAACGCACACTAACCATCGGCAAGATGCGGTGCTTGCGTGCCTCTTAGCACATCCTGTTGACAAGCTCTGAAAGCAAATGTAGAGACAAATTAGCTAGAATCAGGAAAGTATAATGCAGTAGTGTAGCTATCTTGTATTGCAGATTGAGTTGAGTAGCATTGAAAACTTCAAAAGCTTCAAAAACGTGCTGCAAGGATAATAACGAATAGCAGCTTCCATGCCCCAGCAAACCTCTTATTGAAGAGCTGGGATGGAAGACTATTGAGGAGCTGATTACCGGTGAATCCAAGACTATGGTCTTCATGTCCCTGAATGAGCTGGCTCTACAATACCTGTGTGACCTTTTCACCCGAAATTCGCTCTCCGCATGATATAGTCTTCGTAATACGGAGACCGCTATGAGGTTGCTGATGAAAAGGTCAACAAATGGCAAGAAATGTTTTTCTAATAGGGCTCCTCAACTATGGACTAGCCTGTCAGCCGAGTCAAAGCAGGCAAGCTCTCTGTATAGTTTCAAGGAAACTTCTTAGATACATAAACTCTTTCCTTTCGTTCCTTTTTTGTAAATTTTGAACACTATTGTACATAAGTTTTGAATATTGTAAATAAGGTTTTATAGTTTGATTTGACTAATGGCTGTTTCCTTTGTATATGAATTGCAATTAACATTTTTATCGGAGGGACCCTTGAAAATCAACTCGTTGAACGGCTATCCTCCTTAAAGGAATGAAATATGAATATGAAATATATATTTATGAAATACTGTTGACACTGTATGTTGTTGCTTGTAGCCGCAAGAAACAGTGTTTCATGGAAATCAAAACAATCGTGACTGCATTGTTGTAGATTTTGATGTTCTTTCGTTTCAAAGCTTTTAGATCCAGCTGGCTGACTTTGAATGACATCATGACTGTTTTGATTACCAAAGAAACGCAAAGTTGATATCGTACGAAGGGGTCATAAATCGTACTACACAATCATTTTTGCCCTATCTTTTTGCCCCGGAAAATGCATTGTTGGACTTGAACTCAAAGAAAATCATAGCCCTAGTTGTTTTTCGAAGCACTTGCCCATGTAACAGGTTTCAAGAAGAAAGTGACCATGGAGAATTCACGGCGCAAGAAGACGATAGATGTACCAGCAGGCCGATGATGAAGGAAACGAAAAAGAAACCTGAACAAGAATAATCATGTACCTCCCAAATATAAGTATTATCAGGGACAAATTTTTTATTGATAGATAAAGTACTCTACCAAAGATGTACAGTACAGTACAGTACGGTACGGTACAGTACAGTACAGTACAGTACAGTACAGTACAGTACAGTACAGTACAGTACAGTACAGTACAGTACAGTACAGTACAGTACAGTACAGTACAGTACAGTACAGTACAGTACAGTGATCTAATAGTAGGAACTGGAGCTATAGGTCGCTGCTTCAAACTGGAGATATTTAATTGGTCAATTTACAAACCGAATTTTTTAGTTATGCTCGTTTTCCATGCGTGCGAGTTAGCGCCGCCGTTTTACATTATTTGTTGGATCCCTGGCGGAAAACAACTGATTCCTGGTTAAGTCGCAGTTTCATTATGGCAACCATCCCTTTAGATGGATTACCGATATGGCTTGGAAACTGGATTGGAGTCTTGCAGTCCAAAGTTTCCGGGAGTCCTTTCAGAGCTCCGATGGATTCCATGATCGTCTTTCCTGGTAAGCTCAAAGCAGATTGATCACACTGTCCCTCGTATCGGATGAATCAAATTGATCAAAGCAGATTGATCACACTGTCCCTCGTATCGGATGAATCAAATTGATCAAAGCAGATTGATCACACTGTCCCTCGTATCGGGTGAGTGGAATAGAAATATGCAGCTGATAAGTCCTTTAAATTTATCCTCCTCGCGATACGCTAACGATCTATACTTCTAGACTAACGATTAATATCATTAATATCATACACTTGATATTATCATACACGATCATACACTTGATATTATCATACATTATCATACACTTGATATTATCATACATTATCGTACACTTGACATTATCATACATTATCATCACACTTGATATTATCATACATTATCATACACTTGATATTATCATACATTATCATACACTTGACATTATCATACATTATCGTACACTTGACATTATCATACATTATCATCACACTTGATATTATCATACATTATCATACACGTGATATGATCATACATTATCGCACATTTTATGTTATCATACGTTATCGTACACGTGATATGATCATACCTTATCGTACACTTGATATCATCACACGTGATATTATCATACATTATCGTACACTTGATATTATCATACATTATCGTACACTTGATATTATCATACATTATCATACACTTGATATTATCATACATTATCATCACACTTGATATTATCATACATTATCATACACTTGATATTATCATACATTATCATACACGTGATGTGATCATACATTATCGTAAACTTGATATTGTCACACATTATCATACACTTCACATTATCATACATTATTGTACACTTGATATTATCATACATTATCATACACTTGATTAAGATCATGTCTTTTACAGTGTAGGGCTCAAATCTGTCAAATCTTAAAGAAAATGAGTTAAAAATTCTATTCCATTTTGCTTTGGATGAATTAGTCTGTAACAGATGATGTAAGATCGAAAAGAGAGTTAAAAACGAGGATAGGCATTGCCTAAGGAAAGTTCAGAGAAAACAGAATCATATTCCTTAAAGGTATAGGCCTTGAGACAAAGAAAAATCTCATTAAGTCTTTAAAGGGGCAGGGTCACGTAATGTAATCAAAGTTCTTTCGAAACGACAATTTTGCTGTATCTTTGATAGGCCATATCACAGAGATTTTCCACTATTTTTCTCAAAATAAAGGTTCTATTTTGAAGATCTCAAATTAGACGTCATAAATTTACAAAAAGAAGCAACTGAATTTGTTCCCTTGTGGCAAGCTTGCGTTGCCCCTTCACGTTTTAAAAAATCAATCAAGGCATCAAGAAATTTCGCTGGTAGATTTACTACAAGTACTTAATTTCCTTCCAAGCCATTAGAGAGTTTACGAAACGAGGACGCCAACGCCAGCCAGAACTTCATCTGACATTCCGCAAAACAGGTATTGTTTCCGTACGCTATACCTTTAATGTATCATCTAAAAGGCCAAAATGAGGCCTCCTGTAACTCATAAATGCCTAAAAGCCATCTCCTTTCTTTTACTTCGGAGGCCTAGATCTGCAGTACATAACGCCAGAAATGGAGTTTCCAAGTTGTGAAATTGAAAAGAACAACTTAAGAGACTCTCAAGGGAAGCAAATTCGAACGGAAAACAAAGAATCTTTTTAATCTAAAGTTCTGAAACAAAAGCAACATTGCGTTGAAGTTGCTGTTGCCGTCGTGGTTTCGTAAACTCGCTATTTAACTCAAGGGAAACCGTAATAGAATTTTACACCCACCATCTTAAAGATTTGAGCCCTAGGCCTATACTATCCTTAACGCTGAATACAAATCCTAGATCATTCGGGGGGGGGGGCACTACCGAGTGTCCAAAAACAGTATAAGCGTTTGATCTGTTACTGCGAAGGAGGCTTGGATTCAAAGTTTTTATTTCCGTTTATGGTATAGATGAGATCTCAACTTTGTGAACTTGTATGTCCCAATCGGGTTTCTATTTGCAAGGTAATAGATCTTTTAGCTATTCTAAAGAAGAATCTTGATCGAACAATATCTCATTTTCGAATGTGCAGAATACTGATAGAAGCTCTAATGCCATTCAATCGTGTATAAAAATGTATAAGAATAACGCTCAATCCAGGCTCCTTTGTAGAATAGCTAAAGATCTATTCACTTAAACAGGCAAAATTTCTAAGGCAGCCAAAGACGGATTGTTATTGAATTATGCAGTTTTCTCATCCATGCGTAACTGGGAAAGAGCTTTTGGGGAAGCTCAAGAATACATCATTTTTGGAGATTTATCAAGCCATGAAAGTGAAATTTACTCTTCACTCATTCAAAAGCCCAATATGAGTGAACAATCACAAAAGTAACGAAACTTGGGTGAGAAAGATTCTTTTGTATTAGGAGACACTACTCAACACCGTTCCTATTCCTTCAGCCCTTGAGCTCTAAAAGTTATGTTATGGACTATGAAAGTGTAAATGCATCTGTTTTTAACATTTTCTCTAATCTATATAATAGTTAGATTGATTAGGAAAGTTTTATGAAAAGAAATATTAATGATTGAGGTGCCTCAAAATTTTCTTCATATGCTGCATACATGTAGTAGCATAATTCAACAACTATCTGTCTAAGGCTGCCTCAGGAATTTTGCCTATTTAGGTGAATTACTCTGCGAATACAAATCCGATTTGAACACCCGAGGTCACAAAATCTAAGTTAAGATCTCGTCAAAACCATAAATCCACCTTTTCAAGATAAGAGGTGCGAAAACGGAAGTCTTTTGTTGTTTGAGATGTTGCATTTTTTAGGCTAAAATCTTGATCTGCGTACAAAGTTTAGCATAGAAGCGAATTTTCATTTTCATATCTATCTTCGTTTGGAAATTACGGCGATTTTAAGAATTCAAAGTTATAAGGGCTTTCACCGTGAAATCAGATGTTTGGACAAATTTTGTCCAAACTTTTGATTTCACGGTCAAAGCCCTTATGATTTCTAATTCTTTATATCACCGTAATTTCCAAATGAAGACAGACATGAATGTGAAAATTGGTTCATGCAGTAAACTTTGCATGCAGAACAAGGTTTTGGCCTCAAAATGCAAAACATCAAACAACAAAAGACTTCTGTTTTCGCACCTCTTATTTTGAAAAGGTGGATTGAAAGCAAAATTTTTAAGCCAAGGCTCCTTCGGTGGGACTGCTCAAATGCTTGAAGTTTTTTAGACACCTGGTACATACACTCGTATTAACCTATAAAGCATGCACATACTTTGAGTGCTGAAAGTCTCACTTAATTCACGTCTTATTTAGGGACTGGGCAAATTTTATTATATTACATGGCCGATGGAGAAGAAAAATTGTTGCAAAAAATCTGCTCACCCCGTATGAAATCATTGCAAAAATACAACTGCCTAGTCACCTTTTCCTTAAACAGTGCATCTGGCCCGTATTCATGAACAACAGTCATTGCATAGTACTATAGCACCACCCATGAATTAGCCAAAGACCATAAGAAAGGCAATTCATCTCTGTACGAGTTTTTGTTAATGACTGATGAATCCTTCTTGCAAGAAACTACCAAGGAAATTTGGCTTCATTTATACACATCTTTGCATGCATTTCTCAACTTGTACGATTCACAATTTTGTCTTCAAGGTGAGCCATTTTATATTTAAAAGTTCATACTATCTTAGAGCTCAGAAAAAGTTACTGCCCTTTTCAAGCCCGTTGATATTTGGTTGATAAAAATTGTTGACCCAGTTGTGTACAAGCTCAAAAAAGTAGTTGCCCCGTTAAGTTTTGCACCGGCCATGTTATAAAATAAACTTTGCATTGTCCCTTATCTATGGACAATCACCTGTGCTTTCGTGGACCTTTCATAAGCATTTTCATGAAACCACACTTCTGCTTTTATATTACTCACATAGCACTGAGCAAAAAACTAAAACGAAACAAGGGTGTTAGGACATGGATGTTTCACTTGATTATTTATTTACCTTGTTTTGATCCCTGTGTCTTGTTTTGTTGTCTTGTTTTCTGTTCTGTTTCGTCTTCAACTGAGCGTGATAGGCCCAACCGCTCTCAAGTTGTTCGAATAGAGCTCCCTTGTATCTCTGTGTCTTAGTGCACCTTCGTATGTTGTGCGAAGGCGCACTTTGGGCCGAACCACGCTCACTTGGGGACGGGACGGGGCGGAGGACGGGACGACAAAACAAGACACGGGGATCAAAAAAAGGTGAACAAATAATCAATCAAAACATCCGTGTCCTAACATCCTTGAACGAAATAGCAAGCAGTATGCGAAATGATATCTTTCCAGCACAAGAGTTTCTTACCTTTTGCTTATCTGAGAGTTCAGTTTCTTATGAAGAGTATCTTAGATAAAAGTTACTTGAATTTGATTGGAATTATCAATTTATTTCAGGAGCAAAATACGATTCCTGTAGAGAGGCACTTGAAGCTAACGGTCAAGTTGCTGGTTTGTACAACATTAAAATTCTAAATTCTTACCAATTGCGAGTTCATTGTGAAAACACAAGCAGTGGCATAAAAAGTGCAGTACGTCATAGAGACAGCAATACAGAATTATACATCAATGGTTACGAAGCTGGTGGCAGCTATTATCGAAAGATTGCCTATGATCAAGACCTAAATAGTATGATAGCTCTTATTAATTCGTCAAGGAATTGTCGACAATACATCAGTTTTAAGTGTCATAATGTTTTCTGGGAATATAACTGGTTCACGAATCGCAATAAGGAAAAGTTAGAGTACAGAGCAGGAGGCCCCGTGGACGGTAAAGGATGCGCTTGTGGTACTAATAATACCTGCCATTATGGCGGATCAAAATGCAACTGCGACAAAAATCGTGATGTATGGTTGCAGGACGATGGAGCATATGAAAGAAAGGAAGACCTGCCCTTGAGTGCTTTTTATGGTGGGGATACGGGTGGTTCAACAGAAATAATCAAATTGCGAATCGGTGATCTTGAGTGTTTCTCAGGTAAGGATATCTTTTAAGGCATTTTTTACTGGTGGAGAATCAATGAAGGTAGAAAAATAGTGGACTTACGTAGTGGCGTAACGCAGTTAAGGGCACCTTAGTTCAAAACTAAGGGCCTCCGGCCAAGAGGGGCCCCAGCAAAAAATTTTTCGTTGTCTGTTTCAAGCTGAAGCTGTGGCTATGATTAAAAAGCGGGGTGAGTGGCCTGAGTGAGTAGCTTTGCGGGGTGAGTGGCCGAGTGGCTTATACAGTCTTCGTCAGGTGACTGAAGTTAAGCTTGGTCAAGTGAGGTCAGATTTCGGATGGGTGACCTCTGAGGACTGACCTCGCAACTCACCTCGTCGTCCTTCGGAAGGGACGTTAAGCTAGGGGTCCCATGCCTGGATGCGGCATGCACAGTGGGCCTAAATTAGCTTTCAGTAGCTAGAAATCCTGACCAGCTCACTCAAAACAAATTGAAAACAAACAAACAAACAAACAAAACAAAGACCACTTTTCATTTTCATTTCATTTCATTTCAATTTATTAAGGAGGGAGGCCCTTCACCCTTGTGGATGATTTTCAAGGGGCCCTCCACATAAAAACTTACAATATGCTGAATAAGAAAAAAAGAACATCTAAAACCTACTTACAATAAATATACAAAGCTAAAAAGTGAAACCTAATTTACAAAAGTAAAAGAAATGTACATTAAAAACAACTTTGAGACTGGGAAACTTCTCCAAGGACCAAGCAAACGATTTAGATTAGTTCACTAAGTGCATTATTGTACATAGAGAGCTAGATGAAAATGATCGATATTAAATAAGATGACCCACACACGCAGCCCCCGTCCCCGCGCCCGACCCCGCCGATCCGACAACGGAGTTCCCAAAACAGATCACCATCGCCGGTTCAGCAGCGATCGAGCACAGAGACCGCGGGCCGTGGCCAGCCACCCAACCGCAAGGAAAGTCCACCAGTCCATTAAATACTCTGTTTGAACACAGCAATGGAGGGTGCCTGTTTAGTCTCAGCTGGGAGGCTGTTCCACAGTTTTGCACCTCGATACGAGAAACATTTCTGCCCATTTGCAGATGTTTTCTTTGGAAGCCTCAAGTTTGTTTTCGTATTTCGAAGGCTGCGAGAGCTACAGGCAGAGTTTCTTGAGAAAAGATTGCTCATGTACCGCGGAGCAAGACCATTAATAGACTTGTAAACCATCAGTCTAGAATCCTGGTCGACCAGCTCGCGAACGGTTTTCCAACCAAGACTCCCGATGAGTTGCCTACTTGGGGCATCAAAGCTGCTGCTCGTCACAATTCTGGCAGCTCTGTTTTGAAGCTTTTGGAGCTGATCAATATCAGTTTTGCCACAACAACCCCATACAGAGCTGCAGTATCGAAAATGGGGCTCCACGATACGCGAATACAATGTTTTCAAAGAGGCAATTGGGAGGATATTCTTTGCATGTTTTAAAAATCCGATAGCCCTCGATAATTTGACGGAGACCGCTTTAATACGTTCTTTCCAATCTAGACTATTGTCAACGTGAACACCAAGGTATTTGGTCTTATTGACAACGTCCAGTTCGCTACCACGAATTTTAAGATGCAATTTTTCTGCAGCATTGTTGAGAGTTCGGTGCTTCGGTTTGGTTGCGATTAACATAGACTGTGTTTTAGCAACAGTTTTACCACAGGGCCTCAAGATAGGAATCAAATGTTTTAGCCGAATTTTGCTCGTGGCCCATGGCCGGAACCACCAAAACCTCGTTTTTACGGACCAATCAGACGGCGAACTAGTGAGAAAAACAAAAGAAACGTGTGAACATTTTTCTAAATTTTACCTACCTTCATAAAACGCAACCAGGACAAAAAACTGCTTGAAATTTCCCGAATTTTTTTAACGAAATCTACTCTCCATGCGTTTAGGCATTCAAATTTGGATGCCGGTCAAAATTTCTCCCAATTCTAAGTAGTTATGGTACCTCAAACTCACGACCTTTGTTCGTTTCAGCATTTCTGAGCTTCCCGCGTTCTTAGTACGCAATTCATTCCTAAAACGTCTTCTAAAATTTACCTGAAACATTACTTATTCCCTTAAAGTCGATACAGTGGGGTTGGGGACCCTTTGTTGCTTCGCAGATGAGCAAATTTGACATGATTTCTTTGATGTCCGAAATATGGCCTAGCTCTAAAATGTGCTAAATTGTATTTTTGAGTAAGAAATTTCAAGGGTACCCACCTCTTTTCGTTTGTTTAAGGCATCCTGTAGTTCTATGTATCTACCAGACTGTGCTTGGTCTCCATTTGACGATTTTCTGCCACATTTAATGCAGTAAGTTGCAAGAAAAATGTAACTTGCAGTGTTTCTTCGGCCAAACTCTCATCCGTGTCATCACTAATCACCACAGTTGCTGCGCTTTGCGAGGCCTGGGGAAGAGGTGGGAAGATGTCAAAATATTACATACCACGTGATCACGTCATACGCCATGTCGTGATTCGTGATGACACGGATGAGAGTTTGGCCGAAGAAACGCTGCAAGTTACATTTTTCTTGCAACTTATTGCATTATTTGTGGCAGAAAATCGTCAAATGGCGACCAAGCACAGTCTGGTAGATACATAGAACTACAGGATGCCTTAAACAAACGAAAAGAGGTGGGTACCCTTGAAATTTCTTACTCAAAAATAAAATTTAGCACATTTTAGAGCTAGGCCATATTTCGGACATCAAAGAAATCATGTCAAATTTGCTCATCTGCGAAGCAACAAAGGGTCCCCAACCCCACTGTATCGACTTTATGGGAATAAGTAATCTTTCAGGTAGGTTTTAGAAGAATTTTTAGGAATGAATTGAGTACTAAGAATGCTGGAAGCTCAGAAATGCTGAAAACGAACAAAGGTCGTGAGTTTGAGGTGCAAGAACTCCTTGGAATCGGGAGATATTTTGACCGGCATGCAAACTTGAATGCCCAAACCTATGGAGAGTAGATTTCTTCCAAAAAAAATTCGGGAAATTTCAAGCAGTTTTTTGCCCTGGTTGCGTTTTATGTAGGTAGGTAAAATTTAGAAAAATGTTCACACGTTTCTTTTGTTTTCCTCACTAGTTCGCCGTTTGATTGATCCGTAAAAACGAGGTTTTGGTGGTTTCCGGCTATGGGCCACGAGCAAAATTCGGCTAAAGCATTTGATTCCTATCTTCAGGGCCTCAGGCCTGCAAGATATGACAGTCTAAGCGAATGGAGGGTAATGTTGATAACTAGCAGTTGTGATGTGCTCTGTAATGGTAGATTGACGAATCTACGTTTGTATGGAGACGGAGCCTTTAAAGTTACTGTTTTGTGAAAATGTGGACGTATCGATTTTATTGTAAAGTTATGCATTTTTCACAGTAAATCATTGCAAATGTTTTAACCTTTCCTGCATAAACAAGGGCAGATTCTGTAATGCAATACCATCAGTCGCTTTGGTTCACACCTCAATTCAAAGCGGTTAGCGAATGCAGACAAAAGAAATTCTCTCAAGCAGAAATTCCAAAAAAACGAGGCCGCAAAATTGCCCTGAAACCAGTATGCCGAACTCTCGCTTGGTGCGCGCGAAGGGAGGTTTTTAAGAGGAGGTATCAACTTATAATGAAAGAAGATGGGTAAATCTAAAGTTCTGTCACGCGGATTTTGTTTATTTGACTCAGGAGCCGAAGAGTGACTGTGTACATCTGAGCAATAAATATGCAAGAATTGTAATGCCCTCTGCTCGGTTTCTGAATCAAATAAACAAAATCCGCGAGACAGAACTTTAGATTTACCCATCTTCTTTCATTATAAGCTCATACCTTCTTTTAAAAACCTCCCTTCGCCCGTACCAAACGAGAGTTTGCCGCACTGGTTTCAGGGTAACTTTGCGGCTTCGTCTGTTTTGAATTTCTGCTTGAGAGAATTTCTTTTGTCTGCATTCGCTAATGGCTTTGAATGGAGGTGTGAAACAAAGCGACTGATGCTATTGTATTACAAAATCTGCCCTTGTCTCCTGCATAACTTATTTACTCCAAGTTTAAACTGGGCATGGCACTTTTATGTTTCTATCACGTCATTTACAAATGCTTTAGCTGGGGGGCCTCAAGTGGAAAAATCCCTAAAGGCCCGTAACGCCACTGGACTTATGACATTAGCCCTTGTAATCCCTCAAGCTACCATTAATATTGCCATCTTATCTGCTTGCGCAGTTTGAAGCTAAGACCATGCAATTCAATGTGGGCAGAAACTGCTGCACGAACAGATCGTCTCACCAGTCAGCGAGCAGCGTTCATTAGCTTACGTGCTCTGATTAGCTGGTTGAGGCGGAAAGGTAGATGGGCAATGATTCATGAAAATGGTGTGTGACAACGAGTTTGATTCTTTAGTTTTTGACCACCGACTACGTTCATGAATCTTGGCTATTATCACAAACGTTCCTTTGCCAGGTCACGTGGTTTGTTATTGTTCTTTTTCGACCACAATGCATTGCGCTTTTGTTCATGTTCGACTGTGACTTTATGCTTGGATATTCAGGGATGCTTCACACAGAGAATGATTTCTTTGTGAACCAATAGCTTAGCAGTTGTCAAGGGTTTCAGTTGTTCAACTCTCAATACCAACTCCTGTTCTGCGACATGAAGCTGTTATAAAATTCGATGTTGTGCAAGTCTGACATTTAGAGACCAATAGTTTGTTTATACTCCGGGTGCGCCAGAAAAAAGTTCCCATCTCCGAAAATTCATAGCCTCAAGAATACTTCAATGATTTGATTCAAACTGCAGTTAACAGCCGACAGATCAAATTATTTTCATGATTTTTCTCGCTGTCTCACCATGAGCGTTAGGACACCCAGTGTGTAGCTGTTAAAATTTATATTAGTAGCGAGCCACCTTAACTTATTGTTTTTTTTTTTGTGTCTTGGACTTGTTTTTACTTCGTATACAACCACCTTTCAATGTTTCGTAATTTTGAAATTTTCAGTAGTGAGCCACCTTAAGTGAAGATCCACCTTAACTCTAAAAGCTCTTTTCAGGTAAGAGCTTTTGGAGTTAAGGTGGATCTTCACTTAAGGTGGCTCACTACTGAAAATTTCAAAATTACGAAACATTGAAAGGTGGTTGTATACGAAGTAAAAACAAGTTCAAGACACAAAAAAAACAATAACTTAAGGTGGCTCGCTACTAATATAAATTTTAACAGCTACACACTGGGTGTCCTAACGCTCATGGTCTCACAAGCACTAGAAATATAGGTAAATTCAACTATACAAAATTTCATGGTTGTAAAATGACTTGAAAGGGACTAAAACATTGATAAAATCATGAAAGACTCCTCGCGCAAGTCAATAAAGAAAATGCACCTGTTCATTGTTATGCGCATACTAACTGGCTTTGTGTTGTGCAGGAAAATATAAAGCCCGAAGTCTTAAAAGTACTGACCGAGCTTGCGAGGTCTGTGCATTAAGAACGAGGGCTTTATATTTTCCCGTACAACACCAAAACCTGTTAGTATGAGTTTTATTACCTGACAGCTTCTAATTTTTTCCTTTCTTCCTTCTCTCTTTTCCTCTTACCAATTTCCTTTCATTTAAATTTTGAGGCTCTGGTACCCAGGGTAGTGCATAATATACACTGCGCATTTATTGCCATGAGATTGAAAGCATTTTGTATCTGTTTGACAGTCTATGTCTTGTACCTCTTGAGAGAGGTGAAATGCCCCTTAACGTATTGCTCTGTGCAAGGAGAGTCCTTACAATTTGATCAATGTTTTAGGTCCTTTATCAGTCATTTTGTAACAATGAAGTTTTGCAAAGTTGAATTTACTGATACTTCTGGTCCTGGTAAAACATCGAGAAAAATCCCAAAAATGCTTCTCTCTTTCGGCTTGTAAATGTAATTTCAAATCTGTCAAGTACTCTTGTTGCTATGAATTCTCAAAAATGGAACTTTTTCTGGCTCACCCGGTATATGGAGTATCAGCTTTGTTTTCATTGATCACTGCACGACGGAATCCTCTTCGCAGAGGATTTAGCGCACTAAGAATTATTGAATCGCAACGAGGATTTCTTCTTGCTGATTTCATGGTTGGCTGGACGTCCCTGACCCTGTGTTCGGGAATAGACTGTAGGTTCATCTTTGATGTTTAGAGGAAAAACGGTCTGTTCCGTGTTGTTATGCGGAAATTTGCCGCTTTGAGGGACGGGTAAATTTGTGTTAAATCAGGGAAGTTTCAGCCTTTAAAAACACAAATTTTCTTCTTCAAAACCAACCTTAGCCTCAGAATAATACTAGCTGACTTGAAAAATGGTTGAGAATGTTTATGTTTTGGTCTGTCAGCTGTTATTGGTGAGGACCTGTCGGAGCTGAAGTCATTGTCTCGATGATAGCAAGTGATAGCGGAGCACAATCAGCTACACCATGCAAAAGCCTGCCACGTTTAGCCACAACCTGCAAGAAGCAAGCCACATCTGCCACAACCAGCAAAACCCAGCTATTTCAAGAACCTGCAAGCCACAACCGGCTGCAAGAACGACAACAGCCATCAACATCCAGCCAGAGCCAAGTACAGTTACCTACAGTTAACAACGCAACAACCAACCTCCGCAAGCAGAGAGCGCTTCCGCAAGCCATTGCAAGCTACAACCATCAACTGCCAGCTTAGACTTACCTAATCGTGTTAATATCATTGAAATCCGTTACTGACAACGATTGAGCTCCCTGCAGGGCCACGAGTCCTTTAAATTTGCAGCGCCCCGAAATATTTAGATATTCTCTTGTGCCCCGTAAGGCTAGTTTACCTCTAATTAGTGCTGTACAGATACATCTACTAACACGTTATCACCACTACTAACTGCTTACGACTACCAGTAACACGTTACCACTGCTACTAGCACTTTGCTAAAACTACTAACACATTTTACTACTTACTGCTAACACGTTACCACTAGATGCAGTTAACATGTGGCAGTATACAACAGGACAAGCTCTTTGTCTTGAAGTTTTAGGTAATATTTCATAGAGGTAAGAGAGGTCGTATAGGCAGTTATTTGCAAGTTATTTAGCCAGGGATGATGTCAGTGAAGTTATTCAGTCACTACGGGTTGTTTCAAGATAATTGTTTGACTTTCGATTAATCATTGGAAAATTACGATGAATGACCGAGCACTGTGGTACGATAGCCATGTCCCTGTTATCGTGAAATAATTTTAGAGAACAAAACCTTGCAAAAATGCTGAATATTTACTTAAAATTGCGAGTTTTGAAGGTGGAGTTTGTGTGAAAGCTGAAACCAGAGGCTTCTCGATAGCACTTACAGTGAATATAGCATGGAGAAGGAAGGTATCCCTAGCACTGCTGATGATGCATGGTTGATAATTTTGTTCTCAAATTGAAAAGTTTTGCGTCCCAAGCTTCGTAAATAATAATGTAATATTTACTTCATGGTTTGATTGTGGGCGATAGGACACCAAATGCGTATCAATGTGAAATTTGATTAGTAGAGAGCCATCTTAACGTATCGCTTTTTGTATATCGAATTGCTCTTCTTTTCCTAATCAAACTCCGTTTTCCTGCCAATACTTCAATTTTTATCGAACTTGCTTTTACTTGGTAGTGAAGAGCTAAAGGAACAGGAACTGTCTCAAATACCGCTCTTGCTGAAGGATGTTTCTCGCCCAACTTTCATTACTGTTATGATTATTCAGTCATATTGGGCTTTTGAATCAGTGAGGAGTAAATTTTACTTTCATAGCTCAAAAAACTTCCAAAAATGATGTATTGTTGAACTACCCCAAAAGTTTTTGCAAAATTGCGCATAGATAGTAACTGCATAATTCAATGACCAGCTGTCTCAGGTTACTTCGGAAATTTTGCTTGTTTAAATGAATTGCTTTCCGAATGCGAAACTCGATTAGGACACGTGAGGTCGCAAAATCTAAGTTGAGATCTTACATATGCCATAAACTGAAAATAAAAATTTTTCAATCCAAAGGAGCCTTCGCTATAACTGCCCAAACACTTATAGTTCTTTTTAGAATCCCAGTATTTATTTGTAGTATTGGCCATGGGGTAGTCATGGTGTCTTGCTCCCCATGGTATCGGCCTTGTAGTGTTGTAATGTGATCTAGAGGCAGAGTACTATGTTTTGCAAAAATTTAATGGATTATGAAAAAAGTTTGCTTCTATGCCGAGTCCAGACAACTATAAAGATAGGGATTTTGTCTCTTAACTGAGAAAGCTCCTCGTTTAAGTAAGTTCCCTTTTGCAATTTACATCGTTTCTGTATTTGTATTTATGTATTGTGTTAAATTTCTGTTTATCATGATACTCTCGTAGTTTAGTTATTTAATGTACGTATTGTTGGAATTGTATGTTATTGACATTAAAACATCAAAACTGAACTGAACTGAACTGAATTACTAACACATATACCCGTACAATTAACAGTTAACCTAGTATGCTCTTCACAACAGTATGCACTTCATGCATTTACATTCAAGGTGCTACATACTATGAGTCGTGCAATGCCGCACTAATTGCAAACGGACTGGCAGCAGGAGAATACCTCTTAAAGATTGGTGGCATCATCGTTAAGATTCCTTGCCAATTAATCGGAAATGAAGTCAAGACAACAATGCGACATGAAGATAGTGGCAAAGCTATTTATATTAATGGTTATGAAGATCGTGCATCCTACGGCAAAGTGATAGCGTACAAGCAAAGTTTGCCAGTCATGTTAAAACTCGTAGATGCCTCTGAAAGATGTCAACAGTCAATGGACATTGCTTGCGCTCATTCTATGGTTTACAAGCAAAATTGGGGCTGGTTGATCAATGGTAAAAATCAAAAGATGTCATACCTAGCAGGAGGCAATGGCACAGGTTGCGCTTGTGGTGTTTCAAAAACCTGTGCCAATACGAATAACGAATGCAACTGTGACAGCAATGACAGTGTTCTTAGGTATGACAATGGCACAGTCACAAAGAAGTCAGATCTACCGTTGACAGCATTTTACACCGGTGACACTGGCAATGCAAATGAGTATAAGATAATCGTAATTGGCGATCTGGAATGTTTTACAAGTAAGTAAAACTCTGACCCCGTTTACAGCATAGGGCTCTGATCTTTCAAATCTTTAAAGGTGATCTGAAGCGAAAATTTCTATTAATGTAAATGCATAGCATTCTTGAATAATAAAGAATGTCGTTTATGATTTCGTGATACCTTGTTTCATCCTTTAATTATACACTATTTTGTATGATTAGCTGATGACGTCATTTTGTTTGGAAAAAATAAAGAAAATGTACGTGGCTGACTATGTTTCCCTAAGGAAATTTACTCCAAGAACTTTTCTTAAATTGAAATGCCTTTCTAAACATCATATCAGTCCATGAGACAATTTCTATTACATTTATTCAGCTCAACTTAAATGTTTCTGACAAGTGCAACCTTTCAAAGATCAGATGCACCTATCCTTCCATACATTATCCTAGTAATTTGCAAACAAAATGATGTCATCACCTGAAACTTAATATCAGTGACTAACTTGAAAACGAAGTGAGATATCAAAGAAGTTTAAACAGGAGTCCGTATCATTCGACAGTCCCGTTAATTTGAATCAATAAATATGTTCGCTTCACATCACCTTTAAAAACGTGGGTGTAAAATTGTATCACATTTTTCTTTGAATTAAAATGCTTGAAAGAAACTTTTGGTAACTTGCTGTAAATTTGCCGTGGCAATTTTTTGATATCTTGATTATTTTCAAAATGGCAGCATTTTGATTATTTTTGCAAAATTTCATCGAAAATTTTGAAGAAATTAAAATCATTGTAAATCTTAAATTACTCGAGAGAAATTAATACAATCTTCAGGAAAACCATAGTTAATGAAGGTCTACAATATGGTTGCAAGGAGAAATCTGTAGCTCTTCTTGTTAAGGATTTAGAATTTGATGACGTCATAGTCTCAAATTTATAAAAGCCGCCATTTTGAAAGTAATTAAGGTATCAGAAAATTGCAACGGCACATTTTACAGCATTTTTTTTTCATTTTTATCAATATTTATACACGGGCTACCTTTCAGCAAATACACTAATTATTAACAATATTTGTTCAAAATAATATGGGAAAAGATATAATTAATGTGAGTTGCTGCTCTACCAAGGGGTCGTGTTTGGGTCCTGTGAAAGGTTCAAAAGATAGTCTCTAAGACCTGTTCTAAAACGAGCGATTGACTCTCTTTCTCGAATGTTGTCAGGGATATCATTCATGGCATATCATTCATTCATCATTCATCGAATGTTGTCAGCGATTGACTCTCTTTCTCGAATTGTTGTCAGGGATAGCAAATTACCCGGAGTCACTTTCAAGCACTTTAATTCTAGGAAAAATATAATGGAATTTTTTACCCACCTTTCTAAAGATTTGAGCTCTATGCTTCCGTTTACACGATGCCGACAGAATTTTAAAACGGCATAAGAAAAATTGCCGTTTTGGCCTCCCGTCTACACGATGCCGATAGAATTTCTGACTTATGCCGGCAGAATTTTATGTCTGTTAGCAAACGCCAAAGTTTGTAACTCTGCCGTTATCAACTTCTAGAGGCACCATGTAAACGATTGATTGATTGATTGATTTTATAATATTTATACAGGGTAAAACATTCAGTTACACTGTTTTACAATGTACCCTGTTAAAATAACTTACAAAAGAAAATATATAATTTTACACGTAAATCGAAAAAGAAATAAGATCTATACAGCTATTAACAAAGTGTATAAAAATTTAGGTATGATCATGCATCTAGTAGATATGATGTAAGAGAGAATTAGTTAAATGCATGGTTTGCTATGCTTTTTTTGAAAGTTTTCAATGTCGGGGACAATTTTGATTCTTGGCTTAGCCTATTCCACATTGTCGCACCTTTATATGAGAAGCATTTTTGGCCATTTGCAGATTTTCGCATGGGAATTTCTAAATCAGATCTAGTATTGCGTAATTCTCTCTTACTTGAATCCGAGAGTCTGGAGAACATTTCTGTAAGGTAAGTGGGAGCCAGATCATTGATAGATTTGTATACCATACTCAAAGTCTCCATTTGAATCATTTCACTAACAGTGTGCCATCCAAGTTTCTTGATGATAGGCTTTGCAGAAGCATCATATCTACTATTAGTAACTATTCTTGCAGCCCGATTTTGAAGTTTTTGTAGTTCGTTTATTGCTGTGGAGCCACAGCTTCCCCATACAGGGCAGCAATATCTAAGATATGGTTCCACAAGACTTTTATACATGCTTTGTATTGTGAGAAGAGGGAGAAACTTTTTGGAGTATTTCAACATCCCTATTCCTCTAGAAACTTTTTTCTTGATGGTAGTAATTTGTTCTTTCCAGTTCAAGTGTTGATCGACCATAACTCCCAGATATTTTGCCTTCCTTATGATAGAAACTGTTTCTTCCCCTACATTAAATTGAGGCTTTACACCCCCTACCTTTTCTAAGTCGTTCAAACGCTTGCTACCACCTATCACGAGACTTTGTGTCTTGGTCACATTGAGGGACAATTTGTTTGCATTAAGCCAGGATTTAAGGTATCCAAGATCCTCATTGACGCATTCATTTATCAATTGAATGGACTTTGAAGAGAAAGAAAGGCTTGTATCATCCGCGTACATGTTAACATCTGAGTGTCTCAGAGAGAAATGAAGATCATTTACGTATATTATGAAAAGTAGAGGTCCTAGGCAAGAGCCCTGAGGAACTCCTGTCGTTATTGATTCAAGATCTGAAAGTTGCCCATTTACCTTACAGCACTGCTTTCTATTAGTTAGATACGAGCGGAACCAGCGTATCTCTTTGTTTTGAACCCCATAATGCTCCAGTTTCTGTATAAGGATGTCATGATTCACAGTATCAAAAGCCTTCTTTAAATCAATAAAGGTGACGGCTGTATATTCACTGTTCTCTAAATTGAGATACCAGTCATTGGTACATTTTAAGAGACAGGTCAGTACAGAATGTAGTAACCTGAAACTAGATTGTTGTGAGAATAGAAGTTTATTCACATTTAGAAAGCCGTAAAATTGATCATAAACCAGTTTTTCAAAAAGGCGAGAGATGACCGGTAAAACAGATATCGGGCGATAGTTTGAATTTTCATCTTCTGAGCCATCCTTGTAGATAGGTGCAACC
The DNA here is from genome assembly GCA_964020215.1 of Aurelia sp. 3 sensu Dawson et al. (2005). Classification (NCBI taxonomy): domain Eukaryota; kingdom Metazoa; phylum Cnidaria; class Scyphozoa; order Semaeostomeae; family Ulmaridae; genus Aurelia; species Aurelia sp. 3 sensu Dawson et al. (2005). The sequence goes on from OZ026585.1 coordinate 16,195,590, forward strand.
CTAGCTATCTTCCAATCGTCTGGAAAAATGCCGAGAGACATAGACATGTTAAAGAGCCGACTCAGAGACCCGGCCAAAACAGGCATCCCAACCTTAAGAAAAAAGCTTGAGATACAGTCAAGGCCGGACCCCTGAGAGGTCTTGAACTTTCCCATGGTCTCAATTAGCTGCTTAGGTGTAACAGGTGCAAAGCTAAATGTAGCATTTTGAGGATTTACAATATATTCATCATTCAAAAGGGGATTTCCAGTCTCAGGTATATCATTGCTCAGTTTTTCTCCAACAGTGCAAAAGAACTGATTCATTGAGTTAGCAATTTCCTTTGAATCGAAAATGGTAATACCATCGACCCTTAAAGACTGGATTGTCGTCGTTTTCGATCGTTTATTAATGAGTTTGTTGATAGTAGACCATGTTTCCTTCACATTGCCTTCCGCTTCATGAATTTTGTTTGTGAAATACGTCTTTTTAAGATCGGCATTCATCCTATTTGCTTTATTTCTTACTTGCCTATATGCAGCCATCAGAATTTCAGATTTTGCTTTGACTGCAGCAACCTTCAGTTTGTCCCTACTCCTAAGCAAGTCCTTCAGACTGGAAGACATCCAAGGGCTATATCTTTCAGAAACTCGCTTTTGCATCATGGGGGCATGAGTTTCTATGATTAACGAAAGCATACTAATCCATTTTTCAACTACTACATTAATATCTTCAGAGCAATACAGGATACTTGACCAGTTATAGGCTGAGAGATCCCGAAGGAAGGCTTCCTCATTGAAGTTTTTCATCTGCCTAGTATATATTTGTTTGTGTTTTCGTTCAATACCACCTAGGTGCTTCCTTACTGCATACACTAAATAGTGATCGCTAATGGCAGTCCTGACAACACCGGATTTAGAAATGTTTCTTACATTACTGACAGCAATATGATCTATCAGAGTGGAAGTTTGTTCAGTTTCACGTGTGGGTTCGGATATCAGCTGCGTCAGGCCGAAAGATTCGTACATATCTTTGATGTGTCTAGCATTACCTGAAAATGTAGGTGCTGAGCCATCAGTTAAGTTAGGATTTACCGAAAGATCACAGTTTGTATCCCCTAACAGAATTATCTCCTTCCCCTCCAATTCAAAGAAACTCATGACTTGTTCAAGCTTATCAAAAGTGTCTATCGGATCGCTGGGAGGCCTATACCACGAGAGAATTATAAAGGGTGCAGCTCTGAGGGGTGTAATCTCGACCCCAATCATTTCCAATGTCGTTTTCGGAATATCCTCTCTAACTTTAGATTTGAAACCGTCCCTGCAATAGACGGCTACTCCTCCCCCATAGCGAGTTCTATCAAAGCGTATGAATTTGAACCCATCAATTTTAAATAGATTATCGGGTAATTTGTCATCTATTTTAGTTTCATTTAACGCTAGAAAGTCGATGCCTCGACTTTTGAGTAGGTACTCGATTTCATCTACATGTGGAAGTAGACTGTTAATGTTTAGAGAGGAAATCACCATTCCTCTCTTGGTGCCCAGTTTATCAGAACTGCCATTACTATCAATTATGTTTGGTGGAGTAACCAGATTCACATTTGTTCTCTCATAAGGTCTATCATCAATGTTATTAAGTCAGATATCATTTATAAAATTCTTAAAATTATTAGCAAGAAAAGATGTACCTTTACGATTGAGGTGAAGTTTCTTCATACCTAAGCCCGTGTCATCAATGTTCTTATTGTCTATTAGGTACACGTTGTTCCTCGTGGCAACTTCTCGTAAAATGGCGTTGTGCGAATCTACTTTCTTTGCAAAACCTTGCTTGTCTTTTCTAACAGTACAGAGGGAAACTGCAATCTCTGTGTCCGGTGACTCAGCCTTAACCATATCGATGACTTTTTGGGTGTTTTTATCAGTATCTTTCCCTGCAGTGATATCGTTGGTGCCAAAATGAACGATAATCAAATCAGGCTTCTTTCTGATGATTGGCTTCACATGATCGATCATATCTTCGGTGTTGTCGCCGGGGTATTTCCTCACTTTCACAATATGGTTGCGTGATAATCCTTTTTCTTCTATGCCATTTATGATTGAGTCTCCGAGAACATACACCCTTTTCCTTTCTTTTTCTTGTTGTTGAATCTTTTTTATAGGTGCTTGTTGTTGTGTCGCAGCCACTTTACTGTCGCTGCTGGCATTTGCATTACCTGGCTCGCTTTCATTTAGCCCTTTCTTAGGCTCACTGAGAGATTCTCCATCACTTGCAACTTTGTTTACGCCAGGACTTCGGTTCTTTCTCTTTCGATTTTTCTTTGGTGTTGTTTCGGACCCATTCATTTCACCGCTTGCCATTGTGCGAGGTTCAATGGGATCAGAACTCAGTTTTTGTCCTTCGCTTGGAAGGGGTCTCGAGGGACAGAGTTGACTTTCAATATGGAGGAGGGCCTTGTTTTCTGGTCTCGGGGATTCCAAAAGTTTATCGATAATGGTTTGTTTATAGGCAAGTTGCCTTTCTAATGACGCTAACGTACCCTGCCGTTGGAATTTTATGCCGCTTTCGTCTCGAGGCTATGTTGTTCTCGTTGTCTTATCAATCTCGATTGATTATTGTGGTCAGGAATTAAAGGAAAACATAGGAATTAAAGGAATTAGATCTCTACTGGTCTGACGAGAAGTCAAACGACATTTTTGCATGGTGGTTTCAAGGTGGGATCAGTTCTTGGACCTCTTCTATTTAATATATACATCAACGATTCATTTTTCATGGTGACGGGTACTGCAGTATGTAACTTTGCTGATGATACGACTATCTTTGCAGCTGACAGTCAATTGGAAAGAGTTTTAGAACGATTAGAAACTGATGCTCTTGTTTTATCAAGGTGGTTTCCAGAAAACTTTATGAAATTGAACGAAGGGAAATGTCATCTGCTAACTTTTGGGACAAAGCAAGACGATATAAAGATCACAATTGGAGAGGCTATTGTTGAAGAAAGCTCTGAGGAGAGATTGCTAGGAGTGACAATAGATAAAAATCTGAATTTTAAGAGTCACGTCTCGAATTTATGCAAAAGAGCTAGCCAAAAAATGCATGCACTTGCTAGAGTATCTCCTTTCATGGACCCTGATAAATTGCGTCTCCTAATGAACAGCTTTATAAAGTCGCAGTTCAGCTACTGCCCTTTAATTTGGATGTTCCACGACAGGGGTCTGAATTCAAAAGTGAATAAAATCCAAGAAAGAGCACTCAGAATTGTGTATAAAGACAGTCATGCTGACTACGAAACTTTGCTGAAATTAGATAATGCAGTATCCATTCACCAACGCAATCTACAGTACTTGATGATAGAAATATACAAAACCAAAAATAACTTAAATCCTAGTTTCATGAGTGAGATTTTCGAGGCAAGAGATGTACAATATGACTTGCGAAATAAGAATTCCCTTGGCATTCCAAATGCCAGGACAACTTCTTATGGAATAGAAACTGTGAGATATTTAGACCAAAAACTGTGGCAAACATTACCTCACAGAATTAGAGAGTCCCAGTCGTTGACAGCTTTCAAAAAAGACTTAAGAACCCACAACATAGGATGTGACTGTAGATTGTGTAGAACCTTTATTTCTGGATTAGGTTTTATTTAGCTTGTAACATATGTATATTCATTTATTTAAATTTAGATATTACTTGTTGATAGTTGGCATTAATTAGCTTTTACGGAGCTATTGAATCAAGCCAACTTTAAACAAATTATTTATTATTTATTATTATTATTATTATTATTATAAGCCCTGCCGGTATCGTGTAGACGGGAGCTGATTTGCCAAGGCAGCATAAGATGTTAATGCTGCAGTTTTCAAATTCTGCCGGCATCGTGTAATCGGGGTCCAAAAAATTGATCTCCTTTGTTCAAAGTTTCCGATCTGGCCCGCTAACGTGAGAGGGGAGACAACTCGCAGAGGAGGCGCTTGAAGTTTACAAGGCTATATTTTACGAAACTGGGCTGCTTTCTGACGAAATAATGTTTGTTTGTTTGTAAGGCACGTTTTTCTACATTTTGTCTGTAGAAGATTTAAAATTTGGGAAGTCTTACGATATAGGGGCACACTTCTCATCAAAGGGAGCTACCAATCTTCATAATAGAGACTAATTGCCTCCTCGTTGGTAGGTAGGTATTTATATTTAATGTGGCTAGCCTGCGAAAGTCTGAGAGACTTATTTCCAGCAGGGGCCACGGATGTTTTACCATCAGTCCGCTGCAGCTACCCGCCGCAGCTACCCGCCGCAGCTACCAGATTGCCCTCACATGACTCTGGACGACCCGGGCTACAGTTACGGACAGCGACCAAACTGTCCAGCGCGGGATTTGAACCTATTTCTAATAGTTCCTTATAAGAATGATACTAGACCCAGAATCTGTTGTATTAGGGCTAAAATGTCTATTTGTGGAGCGTTCGAAGGGAACTGTTTATTTTGTTCAAGCGGTTACAATGCTGTGTCTCGCATATCATTACTGAGTCTGTCAGTCAGTATGTAATATATGCAGCTAGATCAGTGGAGAAATTAGACGCTATAAGACTATAATTGTGAAGTTGGTTATTACTAGAAGGGAAGAAACTTTCACAAGAAGGCACTTTTGTGATTTGGAAAAACGCGAAAATTGTTATAATTAACTTTAGCGAATCAGCCAAAATGTGAAGTTTTGCGGGAATAAACTTTTGCGAACTAGGTTTCTTATCAAATTTGACTCTACCGACTATTCCATAATAGTGGCATAGCTCGACAGGGTTGCTATCAGACAAGATGATATTAAGCAATGACCAAATAATAAAAAGGAGTATCAACATTTTATTACATGAATAATTGATTCTGTAGTTTGGGTAATCTCGCGTGAATAGCCTTTCGAGAATTTCACATTTAGAAATTTTGCGCCTTAAACTCTCGCGAATTTCAAACACAAAGATGTCTTCCCTCAAAGTAGATACTTGCGTTGGTTTTCATAGTAAGTACTGTTCTAGTAGTTAACAAGACGTCTCTAGTCATGAATGTATGAACATTTTTACTTCACTATGACCAGAAGCATTTCTTTGCTTTTGGAAGCTTTCGGTTTTTCCAGAATATGGTGTCGCTACGCAGGAGCCGCACATTGCTTCGCATGAATTATACACTAATGCACCTTGAGCAAAGGAGGCTGAAGACTTCTGATAAAATATTTAGTAACACTGATTTACCCATGCAATTGCTTCGCTTTCTTGTGATTTACTAACGCCGCATTCACTAGGTGTTATCGGTAGTTTACTTTTGTCGCCAGAAGGTAAGGCAGTATAACGTTAAAACGATACTCGGTCACACAGTGATGTGGTGTGTCATGTGAGAGCAATGCAAGCCTGCGATTGGTTTATACTCTGAAACAACGCTGAAATATTAGCTTGGCCCCTCTCGTTATACCGTCGTTTCGCATCTGATAGTTTTCTCATTTATCAGCACCGAGGACCAAAGCGCTGCAACAACATGTAAATAAATAACAACAACAACAAGAACATCAACAACAACATGTAAATGGAATAATAGGGAAGCTGTCCTGAATCGTGGATAGCAAACTCATTCGTTGTACAAAAGGAAAAGGACTATCAGCGCACGAAAGTTTTTCTGGAGTGCCTCCCATTTTTTGAGACGCTTTACACAGTGCAGTAGTGTCCCGCATATGGAAAACAAAAATTTAAGAAAAACCCATCCTGTTTTTCAAAATATACCCCCTTTGATAAGAAACAGGCTCAGATCTGAAAAGCGCTTGTTTCTTATTTAAAGATTATTGACATAAGAATGGTTTTATTTTCAGCTCTCCAATCGAATCAAACTGTAGCTATTCAAGATGAAAACAAGAGTTTGGCATGCAAATAGATCAAAAAGTGCCTTCCAAGAATAATTGTAGCTTTTCTTGGAAGTGAAAATTTACAAATACAATTAAAATAGTGTTTTTTGTGTCACCATCACATAGCTTGTGTCTGAGTGGTTCATTGATAGTACATGATTTTTCTAATTATTAACTTAAGAAACTTTACCCTGATTTTATATCGCATTTTATTAGAAACACATCAGACCTGAAATTGAAAATGTTGTTTCTTATTTGCAGGACATTGCAGGACACTACTGTAAACCATACATTTCGCATTCACTGTGTATTTCATTGTCTTAGTAATAGGCCTAAGATAGAAAAAACGTTGGTTCAAGCCCCAAAACAAACATAATTCTGTTCATAGTGCAATTATTTGTACTGTACTTGTTTGTTTTTATTGTACGTTTACCCCATACATCATGCATTCATTAACGCTATGCAATCATACGATTACATTCAAGGTGTTACAAATTACGATTCGTGCAATGCTGCCTTAGTAGATAACAATTTAAAAGCTGGTGAATACCCCCTAAAGATTGATGGTACCCCGATCAAGGCTAAGTGCCACTTGATTGGAGGTCAAGTCAAGACGACACTAGGACATCAAGATAGTGGCAAAGCCATTTATATTAGTGGTTATGAAGCGATAGGTTCCTACAGCAAAGTTGTAGCCTACAAGCAAAGTTTGCCAGTCATGTTGAAAGTTATAGATGCTTCACTGAAGTGTCAACAATCAATGGATATTGCGTGCCATGGCTCTAAACTGGTTAAGGAGCAGCAAAGCTGGCTGATTAATGGTAAAAATCAGAAGATGTCATACCTAGCAGGAGGCTCTGGCACAGGTTGCGCCTGTGGTGTTTCAAATACGTGTGCCAATACGAATTACAAATGCAACTGTGACAGCAATGACAATGTTCTTAGGTATGACAATGGCACAGTCACAACAAAGTCAGATCTACCGTTAACAGCATTTTACACCTCTGATACTGGCTCGTCAGATGAGTATAAGATCATTGTAATTGGTGATCTGGAATGTTTTGCAAGTAAGTAACAAGGGTAGATTCTGTTAGGAGCTAGAAAAAAGCAATCGATCATTTCGGAGCTTGAATTCCTCAACTATGATTTTAAAAAGGCCAGGGGCGGATCCAGCCCGAATTTGAAGCCGAAGTTGATCGGAAGTTAAGGGAGGGGCAGTCTGCAGAGAGGGCACCCAATGTACAATTGAAAATAAAGCGCACGGAAGGCGCGAGAAAATTTTTGGACTTCCTATTGAGAAAATTCTTTGGTTTTTTCAAATACATGCTACTGCCCTTAGTGACATGCTCAGTGGCGTAACGGACTAAAGTTACCTTTAGTTCAAACGCTAAGGGCCCCGAAGGGGCCCCAAGCAAGTAAAATTCCTTTGTTATTTTATTGTAAATTTGGTACTGTAGCTTTAGTAAAGTAGCCAAGGGGCCCCATGCTTGCATGATGTGTCACTCTAAATGAAAAGCGTGTTGATGGGAAGGGACATTTCGCTCTTTTGTCAAAATATATTTCTGAGGTTCTTTCGAAACAAGGGGAAAGTTGTCGGGTATTGATAGGTACGGTAGAGTGTGAATTTTAGCGAACAAAGCTAGAACGTGACAAGGCTTCTAATTTTGGAGCATGCAAACACGGGATTGTGAAAAGCATTTTTAGCCTAAGTAAAGGGTGCTTACGCAAAAATTTATGAAGGAGGTGATTCATAGAAAACTTTAACAAACTTGTCAAATATTCCAATTTGATACGGTAAGCGTTGGAGCGAGATAGGCCCTCTGAGCAAAAGTAAGTGATCTTGTCTCAGAAACTTTAGATTTAATCAGGAGACGTTTTCTAAGCCAAAGTAGCAGACGTTTTGTCAAAATTTTCCTGGGGGCTTCGCCCCCAGACCCCCTACCCACATTCCCACATTGATTCGTCCTTTCTGTGCTGCTGACGTAGACAACACACAAGGTTGCAGCGGCCTCAAATTTTTAACTGGAAATCTTTTTCCATGTCTATCATATCATTTAGCTGGGGGCCCCGAGCTGAAGAATCCCTAAGGGCCCCGACTGCTTCCGTTACGCCACTGGACATGCTGCTGCTCTTAGCGGTATCATAAAATTGTTTTCATTTTGCATGAATTTAGACCACCTTTCCGAATAGGGTTGCAATCCATGCCGGTTCCCCTGGAACCTTTTAAGGAGAATGTGGTTTTACCTTATTGCTAGACTTAAGTGCCATTATGAAATTCAGTGCCTTTTTCAAAATCAAATTCAATCTTCTCTTCTTTTTTCAGCTATGGTATCATTGTATGGTATTATTGTCTTTTCTCAGCTATGATTTATATTAGTTTCCCCCTTTTCTTTTTTTCAAGTTTGTAATAGTGTAGTTTTCAGTAAATTTATCGTATTTTGTATCATAATTTGTTTGCAATTGTATTGGTGCTAAAACTTTGGAACACAATGCCCGTTGAACTCCCTAATGCGCCATCAAAAGCATCGTTCAAAACAATGCTGAAAATTTATTTATTGAATAAGGTTGACTAAGGCCCTGTTTATATGAGGAAAAACACCTCGCCTGCCAGACCCGGGGCTGAGAGGCGAGGTAGATTTCAGTCACTGTTTATATGAGATTTTTCACCTCACCTGTCAGCCCCTGGGCTGAGAGGTGAGGTGGAGTAAAGTCCCTCTTCCGTGAAATCAGGATGAACTGACCAATGAGAATCAACGAATAGATTCAATTCACCTCACCATACCGGTGGTGTTTCGTTTATATGGAAAAATTTCACCTCACCTAGGTGAGATTCCACCTCTAGTGAGGTGGGACTTCACTATACCGGTGGTGTTGTGTTCCTCATGTAAACGCGAAATGAAAGAACAAAGGATTTTATTGGAAGTTGGAATCTCACCTCTCAGCACCGGGCCTGGCAAGTGAAGTGTTTTTCCTCATATAAACAGGCCCTAATGAATCTGAATTTTCTCTGCTACTGACAATGCAAGTGATTAATATATTTTAACTAAATTTACCTGGTAACATCCAGGATACGGGGGGGGGGGCTCTCTCCTTCATTAGTTTACCTATTGAGAGAGAGATCCTCCTTTAAGTTATTCCCTGCATACAATTTATTTAGTTCCTCTTTTATTTGTATTTGTATTCATGTATCAATTTTTCTGTAATTCTATTAATTTTTCGTAACATCATTATCTTTGTAGTATAGTTATTTTTGTATTGTTAGAACTATAAGTTGTACGTAGAGAATTTAAATGATATGAAACTGAAACTGTATTTAGGATGGATTAATAATTCTACCGGGTGAGCGAGAAAAAAGTTCCCACTTTTGAAAATTCATAACACCAAGACTAATTCACAGATTTGAGTCATTCAAATTCTAGTTAAAAGCCGAAAGATCAAAGTATTTTTGTGATTTTTCTCGCTGTCCTATCAGCACTACAAATATAGGTTAATTCAACTTTACAAAAATTTCATGGTTGCAAAATGGCTGAAAAATGGCCTAAAACATCGATCAATGCATAAATGACTTCTCGCACAGAATGATGAAGGAAATGCAATTTCTCATGGGTGAGAGGTATCCTCAGTTAATTGCCATGGGATGGAAAATCTTTCATATTTGCTTGAAAATCGATGCCTTATAAGTCTTGAGGGAGGTGAAACGCCCATGGCCTATTGTTAGGTGTGAATAGAGTCCTTACGATTTGATCAATGTTTTAGGCCCTTTTTCCGTCATTTTGCAACCATGAAATTTTTATAAAGTTGAATTTACCAATACTTCTAGTGCTGGTAGGACAGCGAGAAAAATCACACAAATACTTTGATCTTTCGACTTTTAACTAGAATTTGAATGATTCAAATCCGGGAAGTAGTCTTGGTGTTATGAATTTTCAAAAGTGGAAACTTTTTTCTGGCTCACCCAGTATGAAACGGAAACTGAAACTGAAAGCAGTTATCATTATCAATACCGTTCCTTGAGTTTTCATGAATACTTCAATTTACTTTCAGCATACAATGCTGCTCCTGCAAGTTCAAGTTGCACACAAAGGACGATTGATGGTAGTTGCTGCAAATTTCCTTTTACCCACAACTCGCAGACGTATAACAAATGCATAGATGATAATGATTCATATGGGCCTTGGTGTCTTATAGGTTATGGGACAAAGGGATACTGCAGAACAGAGGAAGCAAGTAAGTATTTTCAAGTTGTAATTCTTTATCTTATACCCTATTCACACTGGCAAGCTAAACCTGCTTTGTCTAAGCGAGGTTAGATTTCAACCAATCAATTGCATTCGATTTGTTGGATTGACCAATTAGAAGGCTTCATTCGATAACCTGGTTTTGTTTAACCTGGCTTGGCTTGCAAGTGTGAATAGGGTATTACAGCTTTTGTGACACAGGAACCGACCTTAGATTACCCAGGAAAAGGCCAAATAATGACAAGATATGCTTCTCCCATAGAGGTGCAAAACTGTGGAACTGCCTCTCAGCCGAGTCAAAGCAGGCGTCTTCTCAGACTGCGTTCACACGATGCCGGCAGATTTTGAAAACGGTGAAAAATGTGACGGATAGGCCTCCTGTTCACACGAAAACGGCACATTTTTTGCCGGCAGATTTTGAAAACGGTAGATTTTGAAAACGGAACCGTAACCGGCATAAATTTGAAACAGCATCTTTTCAACACTCAACAAAGATGAAAACAGAACATTTTTCGACACTTTTGGATCGAGACAAGTCTATTCTTAAGGTGTTGGTACTATTCTTTGGCATCAAATCCTGCAACGAGTTTTTATCGTCAAATTTCCTAACGTTTTCAAATTGTGCCGGCATCGTGTGAACGCTAGCTCAAATTTTGCTACCGTCACATTTTTCATCGTTTTCAAAATCTGCCGGCATCGTGTGAACGCAGTCTCAGAATGGTTTTAAGGAAACTTCTTTAAAACAGACGGAATTTTTCCGTTTAATTCTAAATTTTGAATAATTGCACATAAGTTTTAAACATTTTAATTATAGGGCTTTATAGTTTGATTTAATCAATAACTTTATTGTTTACTTTTTTATTATGCTGTAGGTTGTAATTAATGTTTTTATGGAAGGGCCATGCTAAAGGACAACCTCCTTAACCCTTTCACGCCCGGCTAAAATCAAGCTTAACAGGAAAACCTAATGTAGATCGTCGTTTTCCAGGGGGTATCATCATCAGTGATTCAATAAGAAGTAGATAAATGCAATGTCCATAACCTTTCAAATCAATCAAAACTCTGAATGCTTTACCCCCTGAAAAATTCGCAGTTCTCAATGAATACTCTTGGGCTATATGGCCCTTCCGGGGGTGAAAGGGTTAAAGAATTGATTATAAAAAGCATGAAAATATATATGGAATAATGAAATCCTGGGTGTAATTAAACCCAAACAATCTTGGACGAACGAAACCTCTAATAAATTTTCGGACGTTATTTCACGGGATTCCCGAAGCTTTCAGGAAACTTCGGAAAGATTATTAGAAAATAGCTCATTTACAGTTTCCTTTGCTTGTTTTGATAAACAGTTTTGATTTTATCAGTCGTGATTCATTTCAAGTTTTCAGAGGGATCCTTGTCAGGACTTTCGATGCTAAGGTTATTGTCAAGGATGACGATAATGATTGCTTAAGTGAATTTAGCTAAAAATTATGAAAATGTTTCGCTAAGTAGCTCCCTGTCCCATTCCTTTCTGTCCAAAATGTTCTGTGAGCAACATACTGTGTTTTTAAAACAAAGCGGAATCTTCTTTACTGCAAAGAATTTGGGAAACTAAATATTTTGTACGACGAAAAATTTCAGATTCTATGATTTTTGGACGTTTGAAATTCCCGAAAACATTAGCATCCGAGAACATTTGACTTTGATGTATTTAGAATGGCGGTCATAGTGTTTGGTTAGTGTACCCCTTGCCTATATAGCCCGTCCTTACGTATCCTTATTTACTCCGTGTTTTGTTATTCGTTTATTCGGTTACAGTTCTCTCATAGTATAGTTACCAAATAGGAAGTCTCTCTTCGTAGCAATTACAGTTGTCAATACATCGTACTGATGGGTTTCTATGACTATTTTCGGAACAGCAGCAGAGGCGTGTTGAAACATGCTTCGCGTTAGAGCACATCTTTTGAAGCATGCTTCGCGTTAGAGCACATCTTTGTTTTGATGTTGCAACTAAATTGAGGAAGAAGTTATCAGAAATTTTTCTGAGATGAATTCATTGTAAAAGTGAAACAGTTTCAGAGAGTCGTTCGTGCGTTTCTTTGCCAATCAAAACAACCATGATTGCATTGTTTAAGATTTTAACATTTTTTCAATTCAAAGAATTTAAGATCTGGCTGGTAGCCTGATAGCCAATGAACTTGGGTCTGGTTATCAGGCTACTGGCTGGTTGAATCTTATTGAAATCTTGATTTTTTTGAATGCCATAGGAACGCAAGAATGCTTATTGTACCGGGAGAGTCAAAAAAATGTTTAATCGTTTGGCGGGCTATGGAGTAAAAAGTATGTGACCGATATTCAAAACTAAAATGTTTTGTTTGTTAAATCTTTCATCATTTGGACCCAGAAATTGGGAGAATGCTTGTAAGGGGCATGTTTGGGAACAAGGATTTCTCATTCCATTCTGGTCAGTAATTTACTTGCTATTGAAATTAAAATTCTATTTCTGAAACTTACAGTTTAAACTTCAATGCCACATAAATCATGGACCAAAATGGAACGTGGAATATTCGATTCCCATACAAACCCCTTACAGACATTTTTCTAATTTCTGGGCCTAAGTGATGAGTGATTTTATCAAACAAAATTTTCTCATCTAAGTTAGCCTTTGACTGATAGATTTACAATTCAGTTTTCAATATCGGCCCCAAACTTTTTATGTAACAGCCCACCAAACGCTTAAGCTTTTTTTAATCACCCGGTATTTCTTACGATCTTTCTTAGGCAAACAATTTGTTGTCTTGGTTTTTTAACTGTGGATGTATGAGTCCTCGTTGAGCGTTGATGGGTCGTTGATGTTGTTGTTGTAGAACAAATCATAGGGATCTTGTTGTAAGTCTACTATGTCTTCTCCAATTTTCGCTTCAATATAATTGATTTCTGCAACTTCTTCCAGACTTGCTTGCCAACGAAATGGACGATACTGGGAACTGCAAGTTCCCATTCAACTTCCAAGGCAAAACATACCACAGCTGCATTTCGTTGTACAGTTCAGCTCCATGGTGCTCCTTGACTTCAAATTACACCGGAAGCTGGCGTTATTGTATTTCGACGCAGCCTAAAGGTATGTATCTTTATTATCTTGTTCAATCATCATTATCATCATGATCATCATCTTCGTCTTCGTTCACCGTGGGCTTTCACTGAGAGTCTTGTTGGGAAGAGGAGATAATAAACCTATTGTTTTGACACATTGTGTTCAGCTCTGTTGTGAGCAAATGAGCGTTTTAACTCACGATGTCATGTGCATCGTTGTTATTGTTTCTTCTCTTGTTCTAAAACCGTCAAGCTAATTTGCATATTACGTCAATGAACGAAATTGTTACTGGGCTAGCGATCTGACGCCCTTTTAGAGGATTTCTTGAGGCTCACAACTTCCCATACTCTTACTGTTCTTATCCCCACCAAATAGCTAACATGAGTCTAGCGTGAGTCTTTTTGTTAAAGGTTATGAAGAGTAACTGTTTACTTTTCAGCGGATATTGACTTTACCATCACGACAAATGAGAATCTTGGTGACTGGACAATCAGCAACGATTGCAGTGGAGAGAAAAATAGTGGACCGTGTAATGATATGTCAGCATCCTCAAAACCAAGTAAGTGTCATCATTCATATGGCATTATGAAACCAGTGTCCACATTGTTATAGAGATCAAATCTATCAAATTATTTTGTACCGGGTGAGTCAAAAAAAGATTGAACATAACCGTAGGTAACGGACTCATCATGATAAACCCATAAACACAACAGAACACCGTATTCTGTAACAAGAAGACTGTTAACTCCTGAAAATGAACAACTAGATAAACGTGTAACTAGAGAGAAAACTGTTGAATCCTGCGAGGGAAAAACCAATTAATCTTAAACCTGAAACGAAAGGAAAATTTAGTTCGTAACTCATCAGTCTCCGCCCGCAGTCTCCGGAACACTGAGACTGATTTGAGGTTGCCAAAGAAAAGATCAGCAAATGGACAAAAATGCTTTTCTTTCCGGGGAGCTAAACTATGGAATAGCCTTCCTGCTGAGTCTAAGACGGCATCCTCCCTGGGAGGTTTCAAAAAGTCAATACAGGGTTGATTATTTCCTTTTTATTGTAAATATCATATAGTTGTAAATAGGTTTTTAATATTATGGGTTCTTATTTTTTGGCATTTTAATTGTACATTGTAATTAGTTTTCTTTTTTTCTTTTATTGGAGGGCCCCTTGAAAAACAACTTCGGTTGAAGGGCAACCCTCCCTAAACAAATGAAATATGAATAAATGTATATGAAATATCAGTAACTGCAAGAAAGAACAACGTTGAATAACCAAAAACGCGTTTTTTCGCACACTCTTCAGTTCGGTTTTGCGAAGAACAAAAACGTTTACATGTTTGGCAGGCTATGGAATGAAGAGTATGCCACCGATATCTAAGACTGCGTTCACACGATGCCGGCACATTTTGAAAACGGTGAAAAATTCGACGGATAGGCCTCCTGTTCACACGAAAACGGCACATTTTTTGCCGGCAGATTTTGAAAACGGCAGATTTTGGAAACGGAACTCTAACCGACACATTTTGTAAACGGCATCGTGTAAACACTTTAAAATGATGAAAATAGAACATTTTCAGACGCTTTTGTAACGAGACTGAACGATTCTTAGGATTTAGGTTCACTTAATTGGCATCAAAGTCTTGCAACGAGCTTTTTACCGGCAAATTTCTGACCGTTTTCAAATTGTTCCGGCATCGTGTGAACGCTAGCTCAAATTTTGCTACCGTCACATTTTTCATCGTTTTCAAAATGTGCCGGCATCGTGTGAACGCAGTCTAAAGCCAAATTGTTATTCTATCAGTCAAAGGCTAACTTGGATCTCAGAATTTTGTTTGGTAGAATCACCCATTTTTTAAACCCAGAAATTAGGAAATGCTTGTAAGGGGTTTTTATGGGAGCGGAAATTCCACGTTCTATTTTTGTTCATGATTTACTTACCACTGAAATCTGAATTCTATTTCTGTATGTTACAACTGTATGATTATAGTTGCCAGCCTTTTCTTAATTTCTAGGTCTACAAGATGAGTGATTTTACCAAATAAAACTTTGACATCTTAGTTAGCTTTTGATTGCTAGTTCAACATTTCAGTTTGAATATCATTCCAGAACCCACCAAATGTGTGGACTTTTATTGACTCACCCGGCGGTAAATCCAGCTTTGAGCTCAAATCTTTAAAAAAGTGGGTGTAAAATTCTGTTACATTTTCCTTTGAATTAAAGTGCTTGAAAGGAACTTTAAGTAATTTACTATAAATCTGCTGTGCCAATTTAATGATATCTTCGTTAGATTCAAAATGGCAGCATTTATTAATTTGAGATTATATTATAACTCTATCAGACTATATTTTAACTTGTCTCGCTTAAAAACTTATAACCATCTTTTTTACAGATGAGAGAGGAGTAAACAAAGAACAGCGCTATGAAGTTCCAATGATCAACTTCGCCGTATATGATCTCAGCACTACAACTTGCTCGGACAGAAATTTTCAGGCTGGAAGCAACAAACTCGCTGCAATAAGCTTTGACCTTGGTGATCCATCTCGACCTAAAGTACTGATTGACGCTATATTCCAATTCGCTGCATTACCGTCATCAGGTATGAAGTACAGTAAAAATCTGCAAATAAAAACACACTTTTCTAGCTACAACCTACAGGGCGTCTTGAAAAAATTGAAAGTAACGATGAGGTGAACTGGCTCATGAAAGGTAGCCTAGCATAGGTTCCAAATCTTTAAATCTACGAAAAAAGGCGGGTGTAAAATTCGAAGACCTATTTCTTTAAACTGAATGACTTGAAAGAAACTTTAGCCACTGTTCTATGATTCTACCGTTGGACTTTTCAGAAATCTTGAGTAGTTTTCGAAATTACAGCCTATTTTATATTTCAGCTCATTTTATGACGTGACGTTATCAAATTTTGAAATCACAAACCAGAAGAGTGAAAGATTTTTGCTTGATACCATATTGCAGGCATCGATAAATTATGCTTTTCTTGAAAATAATTTGACCTTTCATCAACAGGTATAGAAATTACGGTAATTTTAAGTTGTTTTTCGAAAATGTTCTTGAATTCTTAAAGAAGAAAAACACTGTAATTCTGAAAATATTGAAGATTTCAGAAAAGTCCAACGGCAGATTTACTGTAAAATAGTTCAAGTTTCTTTAAAGCCGTTCAGTTCAAAGAAATAGGTCATAGAATTTCACACCCAACTTTTTAAAGATTTGAAACCTATGCTGTCCCTAAGACTTTCAAATGATTTTAGAGACCAGAATCTTGCAAATCGATTAAAAATTCAATGAATCACGAGCGCTCAAAGATAAAAAATATGCGACAGCTTAAACCAGAGACCCTCGAATTACGCGCAGTGCAAAAAGCTCGAAGATCGAGGTAAGAGAAGGTTATTCAATGTCATACCTCTCATTGACATCAGAGCAACCAAATAAGAAGTCTAGGGTACAGTAAAAACCTGCGTATAAGAACCTACAATTTTACAAGTCAGCCTGATTAGGTTCTTATATATTGAGTATTTAGTGGGAAATTATGCTGTTCAGGTTCTTAAATTGGTCCTTATTTCATTCAGTGCTTTCAGGTATTTCTTTTGTTCAGATTGAAATTTCAAGCCCATTATTTCTGTCAGTTCAGAAGCACCTGACTTCATGAGGCCTTATTCACACAGCAGTTTGTGGAAGATTCAGAAATTTTACAGAATACAATGAAAAGCTTTCAAAGCATTTTTTATGCACATATTGCAGTATCAGTCTGTATAGGTTCAATGACAAAGCAATTGGAGTTTTGACCTAATTTGATGATCTCTACAATTAAGAACCTATTTCAAATTTCAGGCTGAGTGGGTTCTTATATATTAGGGGTCTAGTTTCAGAATTTCAGCCTGTAGGTTCGTAATCACTAGGTTCTTATACGCGGGTTTTTACTGTAATCTAATCCTTACGATCAGCGTCACAATTTGCTTAAGACTTCAAGTACCCAAAAAACAGTAGTTAAAAAAATAATCGACCCCAGACTGAATCTTTTTCCTCAAGACAGTCATACGCTTGAAAGTTAGGGTATGGAACACTTGTTCAAATCCCATTTGGTTTGCCCTGAAACAACGGAGAAACAAAAGAAACGATGGTCCATGTGACTTTTACGAAAGATGCCATTTAAAGGCCTCTGATTTCAGTTTTCGCACAAACTTGAACTTCAAAGGCATATAACTCCATAGATTTTTAGCGAATTTGCAAGATTCTGCTGTCAAAAATCAATTTAAAATCTCAGGCAAGAGATGGGTTACTTAACCAAGTGCCAATTCAGCATATCTTTATTTCTTAGCATTTAATCAAACGTCGAACAATTTTTTTGAGACACCTGGACACTTATGATCTGGAGTCCCTTGCTTCGTTGTACTCCTTTGGCTCGGTGATGGTGCTTCGGTCTGGTCTTAAAATCTAGCTGTTGGTTGAGACGGAGATTTACGACAACTTTTTGTCGCAAAAGTATTAGTATCATTGCAGCCATGCTGCGGTTTGATTGGCTAAGAGCAAAATTTTCGTTGATGAAGCTATGAAACTGACCCTGGTCTTTTGCGTTTGAGTTTTTGTTGTGTCGATAATTGCCGATGCTGTTGTTTTCAATTTGTTTTGTTTTCAATTTGTTTTGAGTGGGCTTGTTAGGATTTATAGCAACTGAAAGCTAATTAAGGCCCACTCTGTGCCAGTGGCGTAACGGATTAAAGTTACCTTTAGTTCAAAAACTAAGGGCCCCTGACCTCTAAGGGCCCCGAAGGGGCCCCAAGCAAGTAAAATTCCTTTGTTATTTTATTGTAAAACTGGTGCTGTTGCTTTGATAAAATGACCAAGGGGCCCCATGCCTGCCTGATTTGTCACTCTAAATGAAAAGCGTGTTGATGGGATGGGACATATCTCCCTTTTGTCAAAATATATTCCTCAGGTCCTTTCAAAACAAGGGGAAAGTTGTCGGGTATAGATAGATACGGTAGAGTGTGAATTTTAGCGACAAAAGCTGGAACGTGACAAGGCTCCTAATTTTGGAGCATGCAAACATGGGATTGTGAAAAGCATTTTTAGACTAAGTAAAGGGTGCTTACGAAAAAATTTATGAAGGAAACAAGGGCAGATTTTGTAATACGATAGAATCAGTTGCTTTGCTTCACACCTCAATTCAAAGCGATTAGTGAATGCAGACAAACGAAATTCTCTCAAGTAGAAATTCAAAACAAACGAAGACGCAAAGTTGCCCTGAAACCAGTGCGGCAAGCTCTCGTTTGGTGCGGGTGAAGGGAGGTTTTTAAGAGATGTAATGTCCTTATAATGAAAGAAGAAGGGTAAATCTAAAATTCTGTCTGGGGCATTTTGTTTGTTTGATTCAGGAGCTGAGCAGTGACTGCGTATATCTGAGCAATAAATGTGCTAAAATTGTAATGCCCTCTGCTCAGTTTCTGAGTCAAATAAACAAAATGCCGCAGACAGAACTTTAGATTTACCCTTCTTCTTTCATTGTGAGCACATTACACCTCTTAAAAACCTCCCTTCGCCCGCACCAAACGAGAGTTTGCCGTACTGGTTTCAGGGCAACTTTGCGTCTTCGTTTGTTTTGAATTTCTGCTTGAGAGAATTTCTTTTGTCTGCATTCGCTAATCGCTTTGAATTGAGGTGTGAACCAAAGCGACTGATGCTATTGTATTACAAAATCTGCCCTTGCTTATGAAGGAGGTGATTCATAGAAAACTTTGACAAACTTGTCAAATATTCTAATTTGACACGGTAAGCGTTGGAGCAAGATAGGCTCTCTGAGCAAAAGTAAGTGATGTTGTCTCAAAAAGTTTAGATGTAATCAGGAGACGTTTTCTAAGCAAAAGTAGCAGACGTTTTGTCAAAATTTTCGTGGAGGCTTTGCCCCCAGACCCCCTGCTCCCCTGCCCCCATTAGTTCGTCCTTACCATGCTGTTGGCTTAGACAACACACTAGGTTCCAAGCATTAGCCTCAAATTTTTAACTGGAAATCCTTTTCCATGTCTATCATATCATTTTACATATGTTCTCAGCTGGGGGCCCCGAGCTGAAAAACCTCTAAGGGCCCCGACTGCCTCCGTTACGCCACTGCTCTGTGCATGCCGTATACAGGCATGGGACCCCTAGTTTAACGTCCCTTCCGAAGGACGACGAGGTGAGTTGTGAGGTCAGGCCTCTGAGGTCACCCATCCGGAGTTTGACCGCATTCGACCGAGCTTAACTTCAGTCACCTGAATAAGACTGTATAAGCCCTCTCCGCCACTCACCTCGTTTGCAGCAAGACAATGATCAGCGAGGAGTTACGATTTAATGAAAACCAGGCTTAGGAATAGGTAACATTGTTGCTCAATTCAGGGTCTTTAGTTGAAGAGCTAAAAGGTCTGTAGACAATTGCGCTAAAGATGGCGGTGAGGAACTTTTATCAAGATGCATTGCGTTATTTAATTGAATTCCTGTAGAATGGTAAAAGACTCATAATTCGAACGATGAATCCCCTTAGCTTCCTGCAACAGATCCCGAAATTAGGCAACACTTGATATTTTCTTCCTCGGGCCTTGAACTCTTGATTTATCATTTCAAAAAACTTATGTATCCAACACTTCCTTATCTCAGATTGCTTGATGACGTCATTTTATGCAGTTTCTGCTCTGTCAATTCGAACGCAATGCGTCTTGGTAAAATGTTACTCGTCACCCACCATCTTTAGCAGAATTGTCTAATAGTGGGATCCTAATAAGACCTGGGATGCCAAGGATTTTCTGAATTTAGCTAATTAACAGGGGAAGTCAATACGGCTATTGAGAGTATGATATGAAGTCGTAATGAATGTTTAGTATATTAGTTAAAACGCTTTTCTCATTTCTCTTAATTTTGTCTGCAGGCGCTGTCATTGCTAACATTTACGCTGTGCTGCCATTGAGCAAATACGGAGCGAATTTCTTATCCCGCTGCAAATTTGTCACTTTCCGGAATAACATGTACTATGGCCCTATCGAATGGAAGACTGGACCGTGGGCCACATCAAGTGAAGTTTCAACACCAGATTTGAAAGAGCTTATCACACCAATTCTGCGCTCGGATGATGCAACCATCAACAAAAGACTGTATTTGTTATTTGAATGGAAGGAGTTCACGATAAGAAGTAGTTTGACAGGAACTCCTGGAAAGAACCTTGTCTTAAGATATCACGATAAAACTTCAAGTAAGTTTCATTTTTCTGCGATGCTCAGGGAGGTGTACCCTGGGGACCAGATTCTCTTGGACAAGAGTCTGATACCCAGGATAAGGGAGGAGATACTTGAGCTAAGTTTGTATGGGGGGTGTGCCCATGAAAATTTTTTTATCCGGCTCTAGAATTTCGAGTTGCACGTGCAACGTAATCCAAGTCATCGAAACCCTGACCTGATATCTGGTGTGGAAAGGTGAAGGTGAAGGTGAAGTTGCGTTTTTCAGCGCCAAGCGCTGGGATCGAAGAAATAGAGCAGACCTAATCGAGTCCGCGACCCCTTGTCATGACGCTCAAGTGGTGGGGCCCTACCGGGACTCGAACCCACTCCACCTGACTATTCTGGCTACAATGTCAGAGGATTACACCACGGCGCCACAACACCTTCCTTCCTAGAATCCTAGTACGTGATCCAATAGTTTTAGTCGATTGTAGCGTAGTTCTTGTTAGTTTAATGTTATGTGTCTCTTAACGCAGGCCATGGGGGTAGTCATTGTCTTTCGCTCCCCATGGTATCGTACCTGTAGTGTTGTAGAGTAATTAGATAAGTATAGTTAAACGTAAAACTCATGGTAAATTTTTATATTTGAATACAAAAAAAAGGAATTTTTCTCGTCAAGTGATATTGTTTTCAATTTGTTTTGAGTGGGCTTGTCTGGATTTCTGGCTACTGAAAGCTAATTTAGGTCCACTGTGCATGTGGCATCCAGGCATTGGACTCCTAGTTTAACGTCCCTTCCAACGGACGACGATGTGAGTTGCGAGGTCAGGCCTCCGAGGTTATCCATCCGGAGTTTGACCTCACTTGACCGAGCTTAGCTTCAGTCACCTGACAAAAACTGGAGAAGCCACTCGGCCACTCACCCCGCGGATCCTAGAAGAATTCGGCCAACAGTTTTCAACGAAACACAAAAATTAAACTAAATAACAAGTTGATCTAACAAAATTTCCCCTTTTGACATATTTTGACAGCCAAATCCAGGAAAACTGCCTTCTTTTTATTCTCCGCTCTAGAAAAGCTAGGTTATAGTGCAGGGTTGCAATGTTTTTTCATGCTCCTTGCACTATCGTCTTGTAATGTAAATTGTTCGTTAGTATATTGTAAATTTTAGATGAATATATATAAAAAAAAAAAAAGCTAGGTTAAAACGATAAGCTGAAAAACGGCACATCCCCGTCGGATAAGTATACCAAGTACTATTGCGGGAAAAGAGTTTTAATGCCTCCGAACGAAAAATGTATGGGTAAGATGCCTTCAAAATCTCCATTCTTAATTTGTCGTGAGTCAACTGCGATAATTAAAATATCTATGTAAAAAAGTTTAAAATTTAGACGCACTTCCTAAAACATGAAGGAAGCTTAGGAATAGAATAGACTATTGTTTTGAAAATGAATAAATTTCGAAGTTTTACAGATTTGTAATTCCCCGTTCGAGGGGTGTCAACACAATAACTAAATGGATTTATCATTGTTAATTATCCGAGCAATGGCTTGAAAATGCCAGTGACCTACCGTTTTTGATGCATACTATTAAGACATAGGTTCCAAATCTTTAAATCGGTGTAGCAAGGCGGACCGAAAATTCAATCACCTGTTTCTTTAAACTGAATGGCTTGAAAGAAAGTTTAGCCACTTATCTATGTCTCTACTGTTGGACTTTTCGACCGAGCTTAACTTCAGTCATCTGACGAAAACTGTATAAGCCGCTCGGCCACTCATCCCGCTGCCGTTTTCAGCCGTTGTTATTCAAATGAAAGGAAACGTCGTTTCGGTGCTAACTTTGAATTAATACAACAACAAACTACTCCAAAAGACGAATAACACTTGTCTGTGTATAGGCTAATCAACTTTTATTATGGTTTTCGACAATTAACTCTATGAAAAGTGTTCTGAACTCCGAAGAAACTTCATTCAAGCCACAGCTGCCACAGCTAGCAGTGTCTCTACTTAGAACGTAAGTCATGGTTTCGTTTTCCTTCTCAAACCATGGGCAATAATGCATCGTGTTTGTAGCTTGGAAATTAAAGTTGTTACCTCGATATTACCATAGTTTTCTTCGTTGTTTTCCCTTTGGCACAAGCCTAACCAGTGCTAAAAATCAAATTCAAATGGCTCCTGCGCGTCTGAACTGCTGGCTCCTACACAGCGTTCATCCTCATTTCTAACTGCCTCTATATAACATATTTAACTCTAGAGGAAGTTTGAAACGAGGATGGACGCTGTGTAGGAACTAACTGTTCAGGCGCGCAGTAGCCGTTTGAATTTGATTCCTAGCATTGGTGAGTCTTCAGCCGAAGAGAAAGGAACAAAGTAAACAGTAATATCGAGGTAATAAACTTTAATTTCTTAGCTACAAACACGGTGCATTATTGCCTATGGTTTAACTTTACCAAAAATGCGTATATTTCATATCATTCTTAGTTCATTATACATTTAAAAAAAATCTTTCATTCAGAACGTTTCTCAGAAAGACTTTCTTTCACATTGGGCATTACTTTTAGCCTACTTGTTATTGTTGCCCTCTCACGTTGCAACTTCTTCTGCAGATAACTACCTCTTGGCTGATCCTTCAAGTGCTAAATCCCCTAATTTGCCGCTCATATACAACACAAGATATTTCTCACCATCAAAGAAATGCCTTCAGTTCTGGTACTACATGCAAGGAGTTGGCAGACGCTATCTGTCAGTCAACGTAAACCAAAAAGATTCCGTTGCGACTGAGATCACGAGGATTGTAGGTGATCAAGGGGGTAAATGGAAAAAGGCAACCATACCAATAGAAAGCTTCTTAAAGACTGATGGACATCTCTTCAACGTATGTTTTCTTTTTATTGTTATTATGTAATCAAGCTAACATTTTCTTTAAATAACAGTGCAGCGTGTGGCGATGTATTAATAGCAAAACGATCGATACTTTTATCAAAATATACTTTAACCCATAGAAAAAAAGAGCTAAACGTATCGGGCCGTGTCCTTCGTCAGTAGTCAAGCCACTACTGACGAAGGGCACGGCCCGATACGTTTAATTCTTTTATTCTTTGGCGTTAAAATATATTTTGATAAGTATTATTGATCATTTTACTAACATTTTCTTTAGTTTGTTTCTTTTTTTTCTTGCCGAGGTGCACTCAGGCAGGATAATCTATTTGGAAAACATTGCTCCCACACAGGTTGAGAATCTCTTTACCCAACGTACATTTGTGGGTCTAGTGCCCCCTCCCCCCCAGGATTCATACATGCTCTAGAGATTAACCTCTGTCATATTTAACCATGTTAAAGGAAAATTCTGGGGTTGGTTTAATTTGTGATAAAATGAAAGATGGTAGTGTCGTGAATTGTGTATCGTACTTTTTCTGTAATTTGTTGTCTTTTTTTTGCTAAAAATACGTATTCAAATAAGCGAACTGTGCTTGGTGACGTCATCATCGCAGAGATTTCTCCCAGATCTTTGCACATGATGACGTTACTAGCCACAAATCGCTTATTTGAATACACGTAATTTCGAAGAGAAAAGAAGGGGAATGATGGGGTAAATGTGATATGTGATAACACCATTCATGACAGTACAGACTTGTATTTTATCATCAACCAAACCATAGTCGCAGGTTCTGATCATACCAACCCTTCGCTTTCGTCTTGCTGAGTTCCTCCCAGGTAGAATAATCGAGTTTAAAAACATTACTGTCGCATTGGGCAAGAATCTCGTTACCCCAGCAGGGCACCCCGTACACAAATGAGTCTGGTGCCCATTCCCAGCATTCGAACATGCTCTAGAGATTCATTTCTGTCATTCTTAACCAATTTTAAAGGAAAATTCCGTGGTCATTCTTAAAGCTTCTTGATTGCAGTTGTAATGTGATAGCATATGTTGAAGTATTTTAAACTTCGATGTGGTGGCCAAGCCAGATATGGGGTTCTTGGGTCGCGTAGAATACAAGAATTTGAACAAGTTTTTATTTTTGTAGTAGCTTGTATTTTATGAATAAAATTGAATTGAATTGAATTGATATGATTTATATCGAAATAAAAGGTAGTACTGTTATGAATAGTGTATTTTACATTTCTCCATAATATTGTGCCTTTTCCTTTGATATTATGTGTTCAAACCAGCGACCTACGCGTCCTGACGTCATCACGCTCAATCATGATGTCATCACGCTCAATCATCGGTGCTCTCTAACATCAGGTTCAATGCTGTGGGTACTGCCTTGTTGTATTCTTGCCAACAATCAAGAGAGGCAATAAAACAGTGAGTCAGCTGCTACATTTGCATTGAACTTGACGCCAGAGAATGCCGGCCCTTGAATGCGATGACGTCATTGAGCACAAGTCGCTTGTTTCGGTACCTAATCTCTCTTGAAAGAGATCAAACATTGTGGAAAAGTGGATAACACCATTTATGACAGTTTAATCTTGCCCTTTGTCATCAATAATTCCCATAGACGTAGGAACCGGGGGCCACTGGGGGCACGTGCCCCCTCCCCAAGATTTTGCAATAGGCAAAGAAGTGCCCTTTTTATTTCTTGAAAATGCCCCCCTTTTTCTTAAGGAAAAAGTGCCCTCGAAGTGTCGGGCCCCCAAGTTTGAGATGCTTCCTGCGTCCTTGATGATTCCAACCCCGGAATTGTACTTACTGCAGGCGCTGTGGAACTTGGAACTTTGAAAATGAAATGAACTGAACTGCAAAGACCTGCTTAAAATTCTATGCAATTTCTTTATGTCCTTCAAAACCATGCTTTACTTTATTGCGTGTATTTTTGTTCATAGGTTGCTTTTGTTGCTGGTGGGGATACAGACGCGTCAAGAAGCATCGCCATTGATGATATTAGTTTCCTCAGTGAAAGCTGCAAAATACAACCTATTGATAAAAGTAAGTTTGAATTGTACTGCTGATTCACCGGCGTTTGAAAGAATACTACTCCATACACCCCCCCCCCCAGTAACGACCCCACTGAAACATTGCCCTGCACTGAAACATCGCCCCGCCAACGTTGAAGGATGACCCGCCAAGAAAACTCGTTTCCCCGCTAAGTTTTGAGTTTGAAGAGATTTTCCTCCTTGTTTTTGTTGTTTCCCCGTTGAAACTTTTACTTCCCCGTCAAAATTATGCAACTTCTATCATAGATAATAGCCTAAAATTCCATTTCCCCACTTCCCCGTCATGACATTTCTAATCCCCACTGAAAATGTATGTTTTCATAATTTCCCCGCTGTATTTTCAAGGTCCGGCGGGGTCGTTACTGGGGGGTTTCTCCATGAATATCGAGGCAATGATATTGAAATTTGTCTTGTTTTAATGTGAAAACTGTCAAGGTCTGGTCAATGCCCAATACCTTGTTTCTTCATTGTGTTTCCTGTCCAGACTGTACTCCATCCAAACTGTCCTGCCTAAACCAGTCCTGCTCAACACAACAAAAATTCAAACCCGGCCCAATCCCCAAGTTTTAATCTCTGTTGTGTTGAGAAGGACTGGCCTAGGCAGGACAGTTTGGATGGAGTACAGTCTGGAAAGGAAACACAATGAAGAAACACGGTATTGGGCATTGACTGGGCCACGGCGGGGGGGGGGGGTTCTTCCATGGTAAAGGTACTTGGGGATGTGCCGCCCGCAAGGGTATACTTTTTCAAACTTTTAAGTCTAGCCAAGGGTATACTTTTGCCAATTTTAGTACATTTAGTCTGGGCAAGGGTATGCTTTTTGGCAATTTTAGTCGATTTTAGTCTGGGCAAGGGTATGCTTTTTGGCAATTTTTTGTCAAAGAAATGTCAAACTTCGGCAAATTTTTTTCAAATTTTGGTCCAGAGGATGCAAAAATTTGGCAAGTTTTGTCTAGAAAATGCCAACTCATGGCACTTTTGATTGGTCTAGCCAAGGGTACCATTTTCACAAAAGTTGGTTTAGCCAACGGTGCTATTTTGAAACTGTGGGCGCCACACCCCTACCCGAAATTTAGCCGAGCACGCCCCCACCCCCCCCCCCCCGTGGACTGGGCCTTGGCAGTACAGTCTGAATTGAAGTGCAGTTTGGAAATTGGAAATGAAACACAACGACAGAAGAACGAGGTATTTTCTGTTATTTTATCAACACAATGATACTCACTACCTATGGGAGAAGTACAAACAGAAAGAAGACAAGTAGATATATCACGAACGAAATGATAAATTAGGATAGGAATGACTCAATTTATCTATCATGCATAGATCTTTTCCCAGATGCTGCGTTTCCTACAGCCTGTGAATTCGATTGCCATTTTGGTAACCTAGCAAAACTACCGGGTGAGCCAGAAAAAAGTTCCCACTTTTGAAAATTCATAACACCAAGGCTACTTCACGGATTCGAATCATTCAAATTCTAGTTAAAAGCCAATAGATCAAAGTAATTTTGTCATTTTTCTTACTGCCCTGTCAGCACTACAAATATAGGTAAATTCAACTTTACAAAAATTTCCTGGTTCATTGATTACTGAAAAATGGCCCAAAACATCGATCAATGCATAAAGGACCTCGCACACAGAATAATGAAGGAAATGCAACTTTTTATGGGTGAGAGATATCCTCTAGGCATTAATTTCCTTGGCACTGAAAGTCTTTCGTATGTGTTTGAAAATTGATGTCTTATAACTCTTGAGGGAAGTGAAACGCTCATGGCCTATTGTTCGATTTGAATAGAATCCTTACGATTTGATCAATGTTTTAGGCTCTTTTTCCGTGATTTTGCAACCATGATATTTCTATAAAGCTGAATTTTGCCAATATTTCTAGTGCTGGTAGGACAGCGAGAAAAATCACAAAAATACTTTATCTTTCGGCTTTTAACTAGAATTTGAATGATTCAAATCCGTGTAGTAGTCTTGGTGTTATGAATTTTCAAAAGTGGGAACTATTTTCTGGCTCACCCGGTATGAGCTAAATCACACCAAGCTTGGTGCCACAAGTTTGCTGGAAGGCTTTAGAAATTTGAATTTTTTTCTTTAGCACAATTAGATGTTACATTTAATGTTACACCATACCACGACCACAATTTTTATAATATTGCTGCGGTTTTTATCCTAGGGAACCTTGCATTGGGAAAGCAAACCCAACAGTCGACAACCTTTGGATCTAATCATCAATCATCAAATGGCGTTGATGGTTTTAAGATAACCAATCATGGACGTTGTAGCCATACGCATACAGAGAAGAATGCGTGGTGGCAAGTTGATTTAGGTCGGAAAGAAATCGTTACAAGTGTTCGGGTAACCAACCGTGGAGACTGCTGTGGTGAGCGATTAAGCAAGTTTGACGTGCGAGTCGGTGATGTGACAAGCAGCTGGGCCTCTGCAGCGAAGTAAGTATCACGGAATAACAAAAGCAAATTTTAAAGCACAATAGCACAATGGTATCAGTTGCTTTTGATTGGCATTGCAATTCACAATAATAAGTAATTGTAGACAAAGGGCATTCTTTCAGCCAGTAATTCAAAACAAACAAAGCCGCATGATTTTGCCCTGAAACCAGCCACAGCAAACTGTCGCCTTATGCACGCAAAAGATGGTTTTTAGGAGAAGTTATGAGTTTATAACGAAAGTAGGAAGACAAATCTAAACATCTGCATGACGGATTTTATTTTTCTGAATCAGAAGCCGAGAAGTAATTGTTTTATTTAAGCCCTAGATTTGCCGCACGCCCACATCAGTTGATAGTTACCATATACCCAACTTTCGTTAGCAAATAAATATTGCTTGCTTACATGTGAAGAAATTTCAAGATTGGGAAAATAATCAAATTTGGATGATTTTTCGAAAGCTCCAAATTGTTTGCTCATCCTACTTGGTTTCCCAAAAAATTCCTCCCGTTTGAAAAATTAACAGAATTTTATTATATTTATTATATTGTCTTGTTTTGACAAGTAGATCAAAGTCCAAATCATTTCTCCAGGCACAGCTGACCAGATTAGTATTAGTACATTTGGCCCTGTTTAGGGCTACCTGCTTTTGAAGCATGCTGCAAAAAGCGCAAATGGTTACCTGCTTATTTTCTTTTAGCAAATTATGCTTCTATGTTAGTCATAAATGTCAGAAAAAAACACAAACTGTTATTGTAGACAAGGCACAGTGGAAAATCTAACCATAATGACTCTTAGGCAAGATAAACGATATTGCTTTAAGAGTATAGCTCAGAATGAGGTTTTCCGATGTGTTATTAGGGTCATGTAACCGTAAACAAACCTGTTATCTCTATAATCTATATTGTTGTCCACACGTGGCCATTGTGTTCTGCACAAATTTTAGTGGATGGGGTAAATCCACAAGAAAGTTACTTCCAAAAATCCACAAATATCTCTGCAATCATACAACATATGAGTGTTCCGTTTGTTTCTCTTCGAAGCTCAAGAGTCCATCTTCAAAATACCACCTTCATTTTGAGAAAAACAGTAGAAAGTCTCTGTGATATGGCCTATCAAAAGTACTGCAAAATCGTCATTTCGAGAGAAATTTGTTTACATTACGTGACCCTGCCCCTTTAAGTAATGAAAGCAAACATCTAACCATCTTCAAACAACTTTTGATTATCGATAACAGAGATCAAGAAGAAGAATTCATGATATGTTCAATACATGTAATTTTTATATGAAGCTAAGGGCAGGAGCTGGTAGGCTGCGTTCACATTAAAGGCTTGTTTTTGCGTGCATGCTTCTGCTTGCGCAAACGTGCTTTTGTTTGGGTTTTGCCGTTGGGATTGATATGTCCCTTGGATCCCATATAGCAGGTCGTTTTTCTACTTCAGAAAAGAAAAGCTCAATATCCATCTCGCTTGCACGCGCGTTTAAGTATTCTGCTTGCAAACCAGCAAGCTTTTTGGCATGAGCAAGCTTCTTTCCACATGCAAATATTTCGCATTCCGAACACTCTAAGAAGGGATTAGTATGGCGGAATCCACACGAGCGTTTAAGCGCTTACAAAAGATTGTGCAATGTGAACGCAGCCATAGGCAGTTTCTTAAAATTTTGAGTCATTTTGCTGCCAAAAGATTCTTACGTGTTTCTTATATCTTTAACGTCGGAAGTGTAGAGCTCATTTCGTTTTTGAAAGGGCTCCCAAATTACATTGTAAGATGTGAAAGCAAGTAATAAGAAATTCACACTCAGAATAATGGGAAAATAATGTCCAAACAGTTGCTATTACTGGACAGTGTCCTTTATATTACTGGACAGTGTAAATTTTAAAAGTCTCGTAGCCTTTTAAATTCAGATAGGGTTGCTTCTTAACTTTTGAAAAATTGAGCCTACCGTTTCTCACGAGCTGTTTCTTATGAAATGAAAGACATGTAATCGAGTTTTCGCGATTTATCAGTGAGGAGTACACGTATTTTTTATTAGAAGCTAAGAATTTGGGCCAATACTGAAAGTTTCTTAAAATTATCAGATTTTCAGCACTTGGAGTTTCTTACGAGTTTCTTTATGGTTTCATAGCAGTCTTTCATTTCCTGTTCCTTCTTGAACATTTCAAAACAATGTTTTTGAGGCTTTTCCAATGTTTAGATATTACTCAAGTGCCTTCTGAGTAATATTATACAGGAAACATGGGAAAGTAAAGTAAACTATGTTTCGTTTGTTGAATTAAACTTTCTTAAGTTATATTTCCCAGTGCTGGAGTTTCTCAGTTTTTTGGCGATCTTTCAGTTCATTTTCATTTCATCCATTTTAAATTCTTTATACACGGTAAAGTCTACAATAACTAAATAGATTTACAAGCTGCCCTGTTCAAAACCTAATTACAATAAGTTACTAAATATACCGGGTGAGCCAGAAAAAAGTTCCCACTTTTGAAAATTCATAACACCAAGACTAATTCACAGATTTGAATCATTCAAATTCTAGTTAAAAGTTGAAAGATAAAAGAATTTTTGTGATTTTTCTCGCTGTCCTACCAGCACTACAAATATAGGTTAATTCAACTTTACAAAAATTTCATGGTTGCAAAATGACTGAAAAATGGCCTAAAACATCGATCAATGCATAAATGACTTCTCGCACAGAATAATGAAGGAAATGCAACTTCTCGTGGATGAGAGATATCCTCTAGGCATTAATTGCCTTGGAATTGAAAATCTTTCTTATTTGTTTGAAAATCAACGTCTTAAAACTCTTGAGGGAGGTGAAACGCCTATGGCCTATTGTTCGATTTGAATAGAGTCCTTACGATTTGATCAATGTTTTAGGCCCTTTTTCAGTCATTTTGCAACCATGAAATTTCTATAAAGTTGAATTTACCTATATTTGTAGTGCTGGTAGGACAGCGAGAAAAATCACAAAAACACTTAGATCTTCCGACTTTAAACTAGAATTTGAATGGTTCAAATCCGTGAAGTAGTCTTGGTGTTATGAATTTTCAAAAGTGGGAACCTTTTTCTGGCTCACCCGGTATGAATAAATGAATAAACAGACCCTTCAAAATACGTTAATGACAAATCAAATTAGAATTGTGGTGTCATTTGTAAGGACTGACTTTCTTAATTTGCACTTGAAAGCCAAAAATGTGCTTGATCTTTTTTCCTCATTGCTACGGTTGTTCCAAATACCTTCTCCTCTAAATTCAAAGCTTTTCTGTCCTGAGGACGTTTTGAACAGAAGTATACGAAGATGAGTATTGGAATTGCGTAGCACCCTACTTTGAGTAACAAATAGCCTATGAAATAGCCCTGTTTTATGTAATCGGGAACCTCATTGTGGAGAGCCTTGCAAACAACCTTCGCAGTTTCTGACTCAGTTAGCTGCTTGATAGTAGGCCACCGAAGTTTTTGTATTTGAGGTTCGGAATGGGCTTCATAAGCACTCTTTGTCGAGTTTCTTATAAGCAATTTCTTATGAAAAAGGTATCTGGTGTACCTTTCATTTGGACATCTGATATAAGACTGACCGATCTGTTTCTTTCATTTTCCTCTCAAACAGATGCATTGATCGTCAAGAGCCAGTTCCCACTGGAAGGACAATAGATCTTCCTTGCAGTAATCCTGTCACTGGTCAATTTGTCATCTTCGTCTTACAAGATCTCAATGCTCACAATATTTTAACACTCTGTGAAGTAGAGGTTTACTCCAACACTGCAGGTATGATCAAAGAACCCTTACGGGAACCCATGCAGAGCCTAGCTTAAGTCTAGGTACAGTGTTTATCCTCAATCAAAGCCCCGTTAAAAGGCTCTCAACATTTCACTGAACATCGTTCGACATTTGTAGAGGGCAAGGGTTGAGAGCGTTTTAACACCTTGTTAAGTGATGTTCAGTGATGTTGAGTGGGGTTCAGTGACGTTGAGTAGAGTTTGAACGAAGTCAAAAATGTTCAGTTGATGTTGTTGAGCGATGTTGAGAGCGTTTTAACACCTCATCCAACAATGTTCAGTCAGTGCAAGCGCCCTAGGGTTTTTTCTGCCCCAAGTGTTAATCCAGACGCGTATGTATGGACTCTAGTATGAACAAATGTTGAGTAGCATAGGTTTCAAATCTTTAAAAAGCTGGGTGTAAAATTCAATGATCTATTTCTTTGAACTGAACGGCTTCAAAGAAACTTGAACTATTTTACAGTAAATCTGTCGTTGGACTTTTCTGAATTTTTCAATATTTTCAGAATTACAGTATTTTCTTCTTTTTAAGAATTCAACAGAATTTTCGAAAAAAAAACTTTAAACTATCGTAATTTCTAAACCTGTTGACGAAAGATCAAATAATTTTCAAGAAAACCATAGTTTGTGGATGCCTACAATATGGTATCAAGCAAAACTCTTTCACTCCTCTGGTTTCTGATTTAGAAATTTGATGACGTCACATCATAAAATGAGCTGAAATGTAAAATAGGCTGTGATTTCGACAACTATTTAAGATTTCTGAACAGTCCAATGGTAGAATCCTAGAAGAGTGGCTAAAGTTTCCTTCAAGTCATTCGGTTTAAAGAAGTAGTTCATTGAATTTTACACCAGGCTTTTTTCGTAGATTTAAAGATTTGGAACCTATGCTATGTTGAGTCTAGTTGTTGAGTGCGTTTTAACACCCCAACTGAACACCATTGAACAACGCTCTACATATGTTAAGCTATGTTTAGTGTAATGTTGAGAATGTTTAACCGAGCTTAAGGAATAGCATACCGATATATTGGCACTGATAATAACATAGTTCCAAATAAAACACAAACTCAAAATGAAAGGTGTCCTATTTCCTAGTCTGATAAATGGATCAAACACGGAACGTCCAATACCCTGATATTGTATAATTGTTTATTAACCTATTGGAAAGAATGTCGTATAACTTTGGCAAAATTCTTTTGATTTCGAGAAAAATCCATCAAAAATCCGTATAAATCGGTTTGTTCTGAAAATGTCTCGTACATTTTTCCAATGAGTGAAGTGCCCGTCGTTCGCCACTGTTTGCAACAGCCAAAGCGGCCATTGAAGGATGAACTACGACAGGTTCATTATGACCAAATCAAACATAAACAATCATGCCCTCGCAGATTTTTTCTCTCCATTTTCGTATCCAAACATCCTAGAAACATCCCTGCAAACATCGATTTTCTTATCATGTGACCCTATTGTTGTTAGGGAAATAAGCTACTCTTATTGGCCAAAGACGTATGACGTCGAAAATGTACTTTACTTGACATCCGGTTTATTTGCATTGCTGCTTCGCAGCGCGCAAATCTATAAGTGTTTACGGCTTTAATTTGATGTAATTTCATATATTTGGTCAGAATTTTGAATTGTTGCCACTGGGTAGGTTTTATATTTTGAATGGCTGGCCTGTAAATTTTGGGCTATGGTTTTGGAAAATTTATAGATTTTAGGATTTCATGATTTCAAGAGTGAAAATGGCACATCCCAGTCATAGTTTTAACAGAAGCTCATGGAAACTAATTTTCGGGCAACTTTGCATTTGAGATTAAAATTGTGCTTTGTTAAAAGCTGATTTCCACTCAGTAGAATTTTCCGAGCAGACAGATGTTTGTCATACATAGTATTCTATTCACACTCAAAGCAATAGACCTTTACACAAAGTAAAGTTCAATTTGACGTGAAACCTGCTTCCCAAAAGGAAGCGCATTTCATTGCTGCAAACCAGGCACTCTGTTTCCAAATATAAACATTGCTAACAATTTTCATGGGTTGCTGTTAGAGACGCACGCCGTTGGATGACTCCAAAGCGAGGCGAAATCGGCAAGCCGGTATTTCCATAGATTGTTGCGATTTTGTGTAAAGGTCTATATTTACTCTCGTAAACATCAGAGTCCAATCTGCTCGGAAAATTCGAGTGAGTGGAAGTCAGCATTAAGTCAAGCCCTCTGATTGACAATAAGTTTGTAATTTTGCACATCGATCTATAGTTTTTGTTGTCCAATTTTTTAATAATGTATAAATCTTTTGACTCACCCGGTACGTTTTTTGCCACATTCGGTAAATGTCTTTTCTTTTCACCCAGATAACCTTCCAAGACCCGAAATACTTATTCCACTCGACCACTCACACTATGTTCAAGGCCTAATGGGACAAGCAGTTTCAAAGATTGCAGATCAGAAATCTATGAAGATAACACTGGACAAGTTTGGCTATCCTCTCTTCGTTTCTTATTTCAACTGGACTGCGTTAGCTACTTTTGAGTATAGCAGTGTAATGGAAATCTCATCAGGATTCACCTTTTGCTTTCATTTGAAGACGAAATGGATGGGGAATTACACATTGTTTGCAATGAAAAAGGATGGAGCTGTTCAAATGTCTGTCTCTGCATTTGCAAGTGGTGAAATGTCATTGAGGTAAGACAAATAACACGCGCAACAGTTATGACCAGCATTTCAATGCAGCATAGATCCCAGATCTTGGAAAATATTGCTGTAAAGCTCTACGACCTATTTCTTTTTTACCAGGGGGAGGGGTGACTACCATAAATGCTGGTACAGGATGTGCCATTTTTGGGTGCCTGTTTTCGAGCAGAAAATGAATTTTAGGGTGCCATTTTTGGTAAAATCACAAGTAGTCATGAATTTTGGGGTGTCATTTTAGAAAAATAACTCTTTAGGGTATCGATTTTTGATCATATTTCACTTACTTGGTTAAAACTTTGGATAGTTGTCACAATTTAGGGTATGCATTTTCAATGGTCTGTAAATTGTAGGGTTTCGTTTTCGCGAAAATTTATAAATTTTATGGTGTGATTTCAGACCTCAAATGGCACACCCCCGTCACTCGCCGAATTTCTTGAAAGTAACGTAGTTCTTTATCCGTAGCATAGGGCTTGAATCTTTGCAAAAGCTCAAAATTAAATGTGTGGAATATTTTTGCCTAATTCTTTCCACTGATAGATGGAAGGGAACCTTAGGCCGTTCGCTATGATTCCAGAAAGAGCATTTTTGAGATCACCATTATTTTTGGAATTACAGCGTTTTTTCAAGTTTTAAGAAAGGATGTACGGGAGGAGGTATCAGAAGCTTTGCTAACCGAAGAAAGTCAAAGTGGCCAATACGAGAAGTACTCATTTTTTGAAGATCTTCAAGATATGGTAGCAAGAGAAGATCCTGGCTGTTATGGTTTACGATTTAGCAATTTGGTGACGTGGCAACTTCAAAACTAGCTGAAATTTTAGAATGCTGAAACTCTGAAAATGATAACGATCAGTTAAGCGATCTGCGAGAAATTACGTCATTTCGCGCAAACGAAAATAGGGCTGTCTATTGTCTCCTCGACTCTTAATCGTTGCTAGCCTCTTTATCGTGTGCACTGGCAAGAAAATGGCAAAACAGAGACCAAATGTGGCCTAAATTATCGCAACATATTGGAACTGGCAGCCGCTAGAAAGCTCAAAATGTGAAACAACGGTAAAAAGTCATGTCAGTAGATGATAAGTTTCCGTTGTATAGCATTAACCCTTTCACACCCGGCTAAAATTAAGCTTAACTGGAAAACCTAATGTAGATCGTCATTTTCCAGGGGGTATCATAAGTTTCCATTGTATAGCATTAATCATGCCAATCGCGAACTTGTCCTTTAAAGACCCATTGTGAACCAACAATCTTCTCTCTTGTTTATCAACAATGCTCCTGCGTAGTTACATGTTTTTCTGTGTCAGAAAATATAAATTGCGCAGCTACATAGATTCTTGCAACAGAACAACGGGAGTTCGGCACATCAACTCCAAGAAAACGTGACCAGTTTGATGAGTCACCAAGCCTGTGGAACAATCAGGTTTGATGATTGCTTTATCTTAGTTCACCAGGTAGAACATACCATATTTGCAGGGGATCACAAACTTTGATAAAGAAAAGTCGTCTGTCTGGCCTAGTTTTGCTTACTCGCCAGGAACGCTAAGCTAGGCTACCTAGAGCTGATATATATCATGTAACAAAACAGAACACAATTGTTGACAAACCTGAAACGAGGCCAATGAGACTCAGGAGACCCCCAGTGCGTTATGTCCCTTGAGAGAGTTGATTAGCCTTTCCAGTCGTAATGGTTTTTCCCCTGTGTTTTGGTGGTGTGTGCCTCTCTCAGTTCCCTGAGGAGCTCAAAAAATATCGTTGCGAGACAGAGTTGAAAAGTGTTCAGTTGTGAGTTATGTTTTGAGGAGAGTACAAGACGCAAGATAAAACCGAACGCGTTCAAGTGACGTCAAGATAGGCCAGGCCGCAAGTCAAGTAAAGTGTCGACCCTTGCCCAACCGATGACGGCATGTTGGTGAGCGTATTTTTTCTTATTATTTGTCGGGGAGTCAGAGCTGAGGCATCAAAGAGAAACTTTCAACAACATTGATTGACTTAAATTTCGTTGTGTTGATCTTTGGATCGTATGCTTTGATATTGAAAATGATTTGCTTTACATTTTAAGGAAATTGCATATTTGTTTTGTCGTGTTTATGGGCCGCACGAAAATCCATTACAACAATGATGATGGTGCATGAAACGTAAGCATTGACTTTTCGCTAGGCTATTGAACGATCGCAAGGCTTATTCTTCTGTCACTGCTCGTTTCAAAACAAAAGTAGTGACTGAGTGCTTCTCACACAAAAGAGGTCTCTGTTTGTAAACACTAATTTGACAACACTGGTTTTGTTGGTTGACAATGGGTCTTTAAGCAATAACATTTTACACGCACGACCTTAAATTTTTGCAAAGATTCCAGCCTTATGCTTCATTTGTAATTCTATCATTGGACTTTTCAGAATTCTTCAATA
Organism: Aurelia sp. 3 sensu Dawson et al. (2005); assembly: GCA_964020215.1. Classification (NCBI taxonomy): domain Eukaryota; kingdom Metazoa; phylum Cnidaria; class Scyphozoa; order Semaeostomeae; family Ulmaridae; genus Aurelia; species Aurelia sp. 3 sensu Dawson et al. (2005). The sequence continues at coordinate 16,232,203 of OZ026585.1, forward strand.
TTTTTTTAAGTTACAGCAATAGTATAAAGTTATTTTACCCCATATTCTGCCCCACGGGGGTAACATAACATGTTGAGGGTACGGGTATGTGCCGCCCATATGGGTGGGTTTTTTGGGTCCAAAATTCTCTAAACAAGGGTCTCTTTTTCGGCAGCTTTTCCATAAACATGGGTGGGTTTTCCAGAAATTGGCAAAACAATTGTCATAGTGGGTATGACGACAACTGTCGGTAATTAGAAAAGGGTAGCTTTCTGAAACCGGGCGGCAGACCCCCATACATCAGCAAGTCATGTACCCCCCTCCCCCCGGGTATTTTGCCCAATCAACGTATAACTTTACGAGTCAAATACACAACTTCGATCCCAAACCATATCAAAGTCAACATGCAAACTTCTTACCTTTGTAAATGGAAGATCTTTGATTTTGGGAGGGGGGGCTTAATATATAGGGGAGCTTGTTTAAAATTTTGACTTAGAAGAGTAAAACTTATTAGAGAAGTGGGCTCCATAGAGAGGGGGGCTTAATACAGCTTTTACGGTAGTGAACAATCCTTGATCCGCAAATATTTGTATCTAGCTTCAACGTTGGAGGAGTTGGTTTGGTAGAAGCGAAATCAAAACCATTCATGAATATTACTCAATGGAAGTACATTTGCTTTGTTTACGAAGAACACTTGGGAAGCATGAAAATACTCGCTGACTCTGTGGTATGTTTATTTTCTCTTGCTGATACCTCTTTCTGGTATAACGATAGAAATTTTACTTTGCAATAAGGCCCGTTTTATAAGTCGTGCCGCGCCGCGCCGAACCATAGAAATTTGAGTTCGACTGAGGTTCGACTTACAGCGCCTCTTCTGTTTTATAAGAACAAAACTTTTGCCGCGCTGTGCCGTGCCGAACCATAATGACGACTTTGGAAAATTTTCTTTTTAACTTCATGCATTTGAATACATTCGTTCATTAAATGAGGAATTCGATGTGGCTCGACTGAAATTGGTTTTATAAGTCGCACCGGATCGACCCAGTCTAGAGGCCTTTGGCATATGGTTCGACTCAGTCGAACCAAGTGTCAGGTTAGTTTTATAAGAGTCGAGCCCTGCCGAACCAGGCAAAATTGATCGAAATTCACTCGGTTCGGCACGGCGCGGCGCGACTTTTAAAACGGGCCTAACAAAATGCATTCAGAGCTTTTTTGCGCAGATTCCAATAATTAGTGGTTAGGCCGTTGTCATTTTCTGTCATCATCAGGTCTGGTAAAGCATTAGTTGTGCGCTAGTCCAACTCAGAGGCCAACTTATTGACCTGAATTTACAGTCTGACTCCATGAGGACCCTCAAGTTACGCTCATCTCATTGAGTTGAATTGTTGTTGTTGTTATCGCTCCACTGAGGGCTTTATTTCCCTTTTCAGTAGTTTTTCTTTCTTTTGGCCCCAGGGGGTATTTGTCCCAGTAGCATTGTAAAGTAATTCTTGTAAATAGTGTAAACCGTAATATGTATTGTAGCATTTCATTGGATCATATAAAAAACTGCAACTTGACCTTCACTGCACTTCGAGTACAGTAAATCCCCTCATATAAGAACCTACCAAAATAAGAACCTAGAGGCCGTTTTTCCTAAATTATGTACCTTGCAATTAAGAATCTATTTCAGTTTGATGAAACATAGGTTCTTATTGCAGGGTTGCAAAGTTGATCTTTGATTGCTGTTATTAAGGTCATAGTGGTCCCAACTGGCTTTGAAAGTTTTATTCTCCTCTTCAATTACTTATTAGGTCAATACGAACGCTTCCAAAACAAATAATAGTAGAGCTGAACATCTTTGTGAGACTCTCAAGGGGACTACATGAGGCGGGCATCCTTCAAATAAGAACCTTTATACCTTGAAATTAGTCTTAGTACCTCTGAAGTAAGAACCAATTTCAGCCTGGCTCTCGAAGAAGTAGGTTCTTATACACGGGGATTTACTGTATTGATTCTGTCAAACTTGCTACGAAGAGCGGGGAGTATCACCTAAAGGAATAACAAGGCGTTATCACATCGAGAGGAAGTACCAGAACACTGCTCCATAAACTTAGCTGCTCAGTGTCCTAAAACTACTTTCGATGCAACATAGAAATGATAGCAAACAAAAATTTGAATATCCTTCAACTCTTTTTTTATTTTAGGTACAAAGTGAAGTGAAAATTGGATATGTGAAACCAGCAGTTTCATTCAACAGTTTGGAGATTGGAGCTAAGGATTCCGCTGGTTTATCGAAAGAATTTGGTGTTCATGTATCATGTCTACAATTGTATAACAAAACCCTTGATTTGAGTGTTATCCAAGTACTCGACGTATGCCCTAATAGACATGGTAAGTGAAGGATAATTGGATAATCTTACACCCCGTTTGCACGGGATCGGATTCAAAAGGGTACGCAAGCATTGTCCGTACCGTACTCTCGAGTACCGAATAACCGTCCCCCCTTATTAATTTTTGAAAAATTTCCCAACCCCCCCCCCAACTTTTTTTGCAACCCCCCCTTTATCAACTTTTGGAAAGATGAAATGATAGCAAACATAATTTCTGAATAGACCCAAGAAAAAGTCTCAAGAACTGCATTCAACAGAATCAGAGTTCATAAGTAAATGTATCAGTAACAGCACTGTCCACATAAATATATAAAAGATATGTGTTTAGCTAAGAAAACGACCGTTCTCAATTTCTCCAAACACGCCCCCTGATTGTTCCACCCCCCCAATCATTTCTGTATCGAACCATTTCCAGCCCCCCATTATTGTCACCTCCCCTCTTTTATTCGGTACTCGAGAGTAGGCTTTTGATCCTTTTCTCAGCGTATTGTTCTCCTTTAGTTACTCAATTGCTTTCCTATCATTCTTGCGAAAATTTACGGTCTGAGTTTCTTATACAGTAGCTTCTTAACGGTGGAACTTTGCTGTAGTAGATTTATGACTCGAGTCCCACATTTCCCTTCGTTCCTTGATTCTTATGTCCTTCGGTCAATAGGTACTCCTGACATCACCATGAAATAACAGGCACAATTATTCAAAATGGCCTAAACTTATAGAAGTCTTGGTACATAACTGCCTTCTGCAAAATCGCATCAAGACTTGATCGATATTTCCATCAATGTATCTACTAGACTTATGCCTTTCCGTCTCTTGTTTCCCTTTGCTCTTTGATTTGCTGATATCAGTTGGTCAATAGGGACTCACAATTTTACTCGTAAAGAGTGGGCCCACTTTTCCAAGATGGCCTAAACAAGCGGGAGTTCCCTTACACTCAACAAAGTCACTTCAAAGTCTGGTCTAAAGGGCTTGAACATTGAATAGCAAACTTTTACTACAAAGAATTTTACTTCCTGACCTACAAATCGCAGAATGCAAGCCTTTCAGGCAGTAATCTACCTCTGTAGAAGCAAAATTAATCCATCGCAGCTGCGAAAATTCTAGGCCTCATCAACTGCTTTTTGTATGCAACAACAACAACCGTCCAAGTAACCCTCCTGACTGGTTAAAATTCTAGCAAATCGATTGGTGAATACGGAATCACTCTACGCGGCCCTAACTTGGGCCCACTTTTTATGAGTAATATTTTGTGTCCCTACTGACCAAGTGATATCAGCAAATCAAAACGGAGGGAAACAAAGGAAGGAAAGGCATTAGTCTATATCAAAACTGCATATCATCGTAAAGAATATAGATAGTGCACTCACACGGTTTCTGATTTTCATTTACAGTTAGGTTGCTTTTTTCTCAAACACCTTGCATATGTGTGTCTGCAATGAAACGATGAAATGAAAGTTGGATAATTTGGTTCTGTGTCGATTGTTTATTGATGTTTGCGTAACCTTTTCTTGTATGCATTTTTTATTACAGTGAAGGATGCATGCAATTCGACGTGCACAGGAGACTCGGTTTGTGATCAACTTTCCGGAAAATGCATCTGTCCAACATATGCCAATAGATTTGTCAAGGATGACTGCTCAAATGGTAACATAAGTTTCCTTATTGTTTCATTTCATTTTCATTTTAAAAATGTTTACCCCGGGATACAATTCAGTTAAAGATAGATTAAGCAACTGCTTTCCAATTGTCCCTGCAAAAAAAACATAAAAAGCTAATGAGAAATAAACCTATTTACAATAATTTCTAATTACATGGCTTTAAAACGAGTAAAAGAAAAATAACGATGACTCTTTGGATGTAGAACAGCTTTCCTTGAATATTCTCAATTCAAAGCTTTTAGTTTCATTTTGAATGACTGAATCGAAGGGGCTAATCGTGATCTTCATCTTCATTCAATATTAACCCTACAGCGGTTGGGCTATCTGATTCGTCCTATTTTGGTTGGGGGGGCATAAAAGCCCCCCAATCAAACTCTTTACTGGTAACACAGTAAGAACCCGCAGAATAGAAACCAGTTTTTTCAAACCAGCCTGTTTAGTTTCTTATTAAAAGGGCATTTATCGAGGAAAGAGGCTGAAAGGTTTCTTATATTATGGTTAAGAGACCTTCAATGATTTCAAGTTAAATATCTTTACATTATATACACGAGTATGCTGTAAATGCACTGCTGCACATCATAAACTGAGATTTAAGATGACCAAAAATGGAAGTTCACCAAACTTGCATGCTGATGCAAGCTTCTGCAGGAATTTTTGCATTTGAAAATGAGCTCATCAGAAATTGTTCAGCCATGATGAAGTCTGTTATATATTTGGGATCCTCCTTTAAGAAACCTTCCTAAAATAAGGCTGAGGAGTTTTTTACATGAGAGCACCATTTCTCAAAAAAATCAGCACAAGGTTTCTTATAAAGTGGTTTCTATTTTGCGGGTTCTTACTGTACGTAGAGTAACAAATTAGGTTTGCTATTAGCCTCAGGCATGTACTTGTGATCACATGATGGATCAACATTTTAGTTTTGAATATCAGCCACATACTTTTTATTCCATATCCCGACAAACGCCTAAACTTTTTTGACTCACCCGGTATATTTTGATACCACGTTCACACATATCCGGATCTTTGTGAAAGCACTTCTTTTTTATCCGAATTAAAGAGGATCCGTGTCCACACGAGGAGCGTTTTCGAAAATGTCAGTATAGGCTTCAAATCTTTGAAAAGCTGGGTGTGAAATTATATGACCTATTTCTTTGAACTGATTTGCTTCAAAGAAACTTGAACTATTTTACAGTAAATCTGCCGTTGGCTGGACCTTTCTGAAATCTTCGATATTTGCAGAATTACAGTTTCTTTCTTCTTTTTTAAGAATTCAAGAAAATGTTCGAGTAAAACTTAGAACTATCGTAATTTCTAAACCTGTTGATGAAAGATCAAATAATTTTCAAGAAAGCCATAGTTTATGGATGCCTCAATATAGTATCAAGCAAAACTCTTTCACTCTTCTGGTTTGTGATTTAGAAATTTGATGACGTCACGTCATAAAATGAGCTGAAATATGAAATAGGCAGTAATTTCGGCAAATATTCAAGATTTCTGAAAATTCTAACGGTAGAATCATAGAAAAGTGGCTAAAGTTTCTTTCAAGTCATTCAGTCTAAAGAAATAGGTCATTGAATTTTACACCCGCCTTTTTTCGTAGATTTAAAGATTTGAAACCTATGCTGAAAGTGTCCCCCTCCACACGAAAACGCAGCGACATTCGAAATTCAATATTCGATAATGAAATTCGATATTCGGTAACAATTTTCGACCTTCAAAGTTCGATGAAAGGAAACAGAAAAGCAAAATTCCCTCGCATGATCCCCAAAAAAGCGAGCGCATGCTTTGACATGTGGTAAATCGAGGTGACGTCAGCGCTTTCGAAAAGCTCTGTTTTCACCCGTCCATACCAGGGAGCTATACACAGGAGAGAAATCGCGCATTGAGTTGCATGCTGCAAAAATTTTGTTGCTAGGCAAGCCAAATTAGCATTGATTCGTTGCTACGTGAACACACAAACGAGGTAGCATATCACATCGCAGACTGCGGCAGCGTGTGTTTCCTTTCCTGTCTTTAGCTCCCTGGTCCACACGACAAAAAGATCCGCTCTGGAGAATGTTTTCGAAAAGCTTCGTTCTCGGTGACCGAAAATGCCGTCTACGTGTAAACGCAAGCCCAAAACGGATAAAAAAGATTCGTTTTCAAAGATATCCGAATATATGTGGACAGGGCCTGAGACTTGAGCTATTCATATATTTTTACCCACAGCTTTAGCACAATTGCTATACAACGACGCACTACTTTCGGTCTACTTTGACAGCAAACAACATCTCCCGGCGAAGAGTTTCTCGACTTTCACTCTTGTAAACGATAGCCAGATGAATGGAACTACTTTTGAGAACTACCCCTACATTTATGCAACCAGCCCAGTCAACAGTGGTATGTGTTTTCTGAAGACTGGAGCAGTGAATCTCGTATTATCATCCCAGTTGTGTTTCGCACTGGGCGAATGTCTGAATGGTGGTACAATGTCAGTATGGATCCGTGTGCCTCCTGTCGGTGACTGGAACAGTACTGGTAATCTAACTACGTTGATGACAGTTGGACACATCAAGATCATGTATGGCCTTGCTGATGACGTCAGAAATGGAACAAACAAGTCAATTGCGTCACTCATGTTTGGTGTTTCCGGTAGCGCTGAAATGTGTCTTTGGACTACGATGATATATGACACAATGATCACAAATGTCTGGTCACATGTTGCAGTAACAGTTGATTCAACCAATGATATCACTTCTGTGTCTTTCAATGGAAGACGTAATCATGCGGTGAAGGGCGCCTGTGCAGCACCCACTCAGAAGACTCCTAATTTCATTAGTGGTGGCCTGTCGCTAACTTGTATAGATGAGTTTGTGTTGTGGAATCGTGTGTTACCGTTAAATGAAACCGAGAGAATATATAATGCAACAGTGTTTGGAGGTACGTTTCACTAAATTCACTAAGTCATCATCATCATCATTATTGTCAGCATCATCATCATCATCATCATCATCATCATCCTCACCATCATCATCATCAACCTCATTATCATCATCATCATCGTCATCGTCATCATCATCATCATCATCATCACCATCATATCGATTTAATGAAGGCTAAAAGGGAATGGTTAATTTAAAGCTAATTTAAGTCTACTGTTTGCAATTTATATATTTTACAATTGATAAGATAAAACTATTAAGATGTAACTAAATGTTGGGAAATATACCCTGCAGAGGCTACAGTTGCACTAATCACCATTCTAACATCTAATCTGTTTTTTAAGATAGGAAGGCAGTTAAATTGTTTTATTCCTTGCGGTAAAGGCTGCTACAGTTCATTTCCAAGGTAACTGGACTCAATTCCAAAGGACATACTTCATACGTTTGACAGTTGAGCGTCATCGCCATACCTTAGATTGTAGCTACTGTTTCCCCGTATGAAAACACCCTTCATGAATGTTGATTCAGATTGCATTTTGTTTGATGAATTTCAGTCATAAGCAACCATAGGTTTCTTACATGAACTGGCATTGATTTAGGGCCTCTTCATATGGAGAAAGATTCCCCTGCATTTTCCCGTTTCTTCGGGAAGATCGCTCGGCCGAGATCCCGCCTCATATAGATTTACAACGTGAAATATGACAAGCGTTCACATGAGAAAATATTTTCCCGGGTAGCTGAGATCTCGCTTGTACTCTACGGAGATTCCACCTAGCCGAGGAAACATTTTCGCGTATGAACACATTTTCCCGGGCGGGTAGGGAAATCTCTTTTTTATGGTTAATCCTTTGGTGCCAGATAAAAAGTGCTATTGTCCTTCTCCCGGCTTGCCGGAGAAGCTTTTCTGCGGTGAAAGGTCAAGGAATATTACCTCGGCAGAGCGATTTTCCCGGTCAAACGTGAAAATGTCGGGGAAACGTTCTCCATATGAGCAGGCCCTTTAACTGCTTCAAGAGAAAACATCCAGTTTTCTTGTGATTTGTTTCATTTCATTTCATTTCATTTTATTAAGGAGGGTAGCCCTTCAACCAGAGTTGTTTTACAAGGGGCCCTCCACTTAAAAACATTAATATACAATTACATACTGAAAAAGAAACATTACAATATAAAAACCATGATATAAAAACCTTATACAATATTTACAAAATCTAACATAAAGGAAAGGGAAAGGAAAAATTGCTAAATAGATTTTTTAAAACTATTCAGGGAAGATGCCTGTTTGGTATCGGCAGGTAGTTCATTCCACATTTTTGCTCCTCGATAGGAAAAGCATTTTTGCCCATCACTTGACTTTTTCATGGGTAATCTTAAATCTGTCTCTGAATTGCGCAGGACATAGGAAAAGCACTTTGAGTTTCGGGTGAAAAGGTCACACAAGTTTTAGGGAGCCAGTTCATGCAGGGACTTGAAGACCATTATTTTAGATTCACTAGCGATGAGTTGTTCAGTTGTCTTCCAGCCCAGCTGGTCGATAAGTGGCCTACTTGGGGAATCAAATCTGCTGTTGGTTATAATTCTTGCAGCTCGGTTTTGAAGTTGTTGCAACTGATTAAGCTCAGTAGAACCGGCACAACCCCAAACAGAGCAACAATATCGAAGGTGTGGCTCGACAATAGCTGTGTAAAGAGTCTTCAATGTTTCCTTCGGTAGGAACGTCTTGGCATGTTTTAAAAAGCCAATAGCTCTAGAAACTTTGGTAGAGACAGAATGATAGCTCTATGTTGATTGAATGATAGCTCTATTTATTTTACAGGTCAGCAGCCTATTCGACATCAGATTGCTTTTAAAAAGCTGACTTTACGAGAGCCAGATGAATTATGGGCATTGGACCAATCTAGAGCTGTATACAAGTACTTCAATGCATCTTGGATAAGGCTACCCTTTGGCCGAATTAGAGAAATCCATGCAGGAGTATCTGGGGTCTTCTTTGTATCGCAGAATAATTCGCTGTATAAAATCAATGGTATTTCAAAGCAAAACCCAACTGGCACATCTTTTGAACTGATCAAAATGAGTAGTAAGTGCATTTAAATGTATTCTCTCCGACACTGACTTGTGTGCTACCGCATGTCACAATGGAAAGTACTCCTGTTTCAAAAATTGTGACCATACAGGGTGTCTCAAAAAAATTGTTCGACGTTTGATTAAATACTAGAAAATAACGATATGCTGAATGGTCAAGTCACCCTTGTCCTGAGATTTTAAATTAATTTTTGACACAAGAATGTTGCAAATCCGATAAAAATTCATGGGGCTACAAGCTTTTGAAGTCCAAGTTTGTGCGAAAGCTGAAACCAGAGGCCTCGAAATGGCAGTTTTTGTAAAAGTCCCATAGACTGTCGTTTCTGTTATTTCTCAATTGTTTCAGGGCGAACCAAGTGGGATTCAAACAGGTATTCGATAACCTAACTTTCAAGCATGTGGATGCTTTGAGGAAACAGATTCAGTCTCTCGCCGATTTTGTTTTGAACCACTGTTTTTGGACCTATGTAATGTTAAGGAATTTTGAGAATGATCGCAAGAAATAATTTACTTTAGAAGTCGTATTTGGTTTGCTCTGATATCGACGAGAGGTATGACATTGGATAAGCTTCTCTTACCTCCGTCTTCGAGCTTTTTGCAATGCAAGTAATCTGGGGGGTCTCTGGTTTCAGCTGTCGCATATTTTTATCTTCGAGAGCTCGCAACTCAGTGAATTTTCAACCGATTTGCACGATTTTTGTCTCTAAAATTATTTCATAATCTTAGGAACTAGGTTGTCTTTCCATGAGCCTGTTCATGTTTTCCTTATTTTCAATATTTAATCAAATGTCGAACACTTTTTTTGAGACACCCTGTAGACCTTTCTACTTCTTAAAAAGGAGGTTTGGATCGAGCGTCCAAATCTGGTAAATTTGCAAAGGAAAACAAAAACATGACCCCCGTTCTCAGTATAACGATGCTAGCTGTGGCAAAAATTTGCTTCGGATTTCAGAACACTTTTCAAAGAGCTAATCAACGATAACTTTACTCAAAGCAAGTTAAGAATGATTTAGTTCAAATACCAGAAGTTTCATCTACCTTCTATCCTTGTTTCTCATTGTTTTCATTCAGTGTTAGCTGATTATTCTGTAAGGTTGCATTCACATTGAAGGCTTGTTTTTTCCTGCATGCTTTTGCTTGCATAAACGCGCTCTTGTAGGCGTTTTCCCGTTCAGATTGATATGTCCCTTGGATCCCATATAGCAGGTCGCTTTTTTACTTCTGACATGAAAACGTCTGAATCCATCTCGTTTGTTTATTTTCAATTTGTTTTGAGTGGGCTTGTCAGGATTTCTAGCTACTGAAAGCTAATTTAGGTCCACTGTGCATGCCGCATCCAGGCATGTGACCCCTAGTTTAACGTCCATTCCGAAGGACGACGAGGTGAGTTGTGAGGTCAGGCCTCCGAGGTCACCCAGCCGGAGTTTGACGTCACTCGACTTAGCCTAGGTTCAGTCACCTGACGAATTCTGTACAAGCCACGCGGCCACTCAGCCCTCGCTTCCACGCGCGTTTTAAGTAATCTGCTTGCTAACAAACAAGCTTTTTCGCAGGCACAAGCTCCTTTCTGTATGCAAATATTTTGCAGTCCGAACATTCTAAGGTATTAGAATGGTGGCAATATGCACGTGCGTTTAAGCGCTTAAAAAAGATTGTGCAATGTGAAGGCATCCTAACAGTTGCAAACTAAAAGTGCAAGCACCCAATTTTGCTGTTTTCAACCGTTGATATTCAGTGGAAAGCCAGCTAACAGTGAATGAAATAACGAGAAACAAAGCAAGAGACCAATAACATTTGCCTCTGTGTACACTGGACCATTGCTAGCTCACTTTGTGCAATTTTGTCGATGATGAACTCTCTGAAAAGTGTTCTGATGTCTGATGCAACGACTTGCCACTGCTAGCTGTGTTTGTACCAAGAACGGGAGTCACGCCTTTGTTTTCCTTCACCAGTTTACCATATTTGGACGCTCGATCCAAACCTCTTTTCAAGCAGTAAAATGTCTATTCTATTATCAAAGTAATCATAAGATTTTCTTTTTGATTGCTTTGCTCAATGATCCAAATATATGTATAGGTGATGGAGTAGCCTCACTACATAAAGACAGGACCCTTAAGTTATGCTCATATCACAGGGAAACCAGATTAAATGTTAACCGTTGCATTTATTGTTCGCTCCCTCCCAGAGGAAGTTAGCTGCGCGGCACATTAGAGGTCGCGGAAAATGAATAAGAAATGGAGTTACAAAGAAATTAGAAGAAATTACCAAATAACAAAGTTAATGAAAAATAATGTAGATTATCAAACAATAAATGCAACGGTTAACATTTAATCTGGTTTCCCTGTGGTCATATAGTTGAGTTGAACTGTTGTTCTTGTTGTCGCTCCGCTGAAGGCCTTATTTCCCTAGAGCCGTAAACACGGCAAAAAATTCAATCGGCGACAGGATTCTGTCGCCCCGTCGTCTAGCGATCAGCATGTGGCTTAGAGCAAGGAGGTTTTTGCTTCTGTGGCAAGAATGATCCTTTACCGACGTCCTGACACCTGGTTTTGTTGTACAGCAGTTCTAGAAAACTGATTTTTAAGGCATTTTAGACCCAATCGTTGTGAGAAAGAGCAGCAGATGATTTAGTCCCAATAGAGTTTCTGTCGGAATGGCTAATTAAAGCCGCCAGTTGACTCAATCTGATTCGACTTATCGGGAATAAAACAAGATACCGGGTGGGCCAGCAAAAAGTTCCCACTTTTGAAAATTCATAACAGCAAGAGTATTTCACAGATTTGAATGATTCCCATTCTAGTTAAAAGCCAAAAGATAGAAGTATTTTTGTGATTTTTCTCGTTGTCTCACGAGGACTACAAATATAGGTAAATTCAACTTTACAAAAATTTCATGGTTGCAAAATGACTGAAAAATGGCCTAAAACATCGATCAAAGTATAATTGACTCCTCGCACAAAATAACGAAGGAAATGCAACTTCTCATGGATGAGAGATATCCTCTGTTCATTAATTGCCCTGGGATTGAAAATCTTTAGTATTTGTTTGAAAATCGATGTCTTATAACTCTTGAGGGAGGTGAAACGTCGATGGCCTATTGTTCGGTGTGAATAGAGTCCTTACAATTTGATCACCGTTTTAGGCCCTTTTTCCGTCATCTTGCAACCATAAAATTTTTACAAGGTTGAATTTACTAGCACTTCTTGTGCTGGAAGGACAGCAAGAAAAGTCACAAAAATACTTTGATCTTTCGGCTTTTAACTAGAATTTGAATGATTCAAATCTGTGGAGTAATCTTGGTGCTCTGAATTTTTAAAAGTGGGAACGTTTTTCAGGCTCACCCGGTAGTTTTCAATATCATTGCTTGATATGCAAGGAGCAGTATTTTCTCAAACGCTGGAACTTTTTATTGACTCACCCGGTATACTATGACTTTGATGTTCTTACAACGACTTGGTGATCTAGAATTTTCAAAAAAGAGTTGTCTTTACTCTGGTGCTAAACTGTGGAATGATATACCTCTTGATATAAGGAATAGCCCCACAGTTCTCATATTTATAAAGACACTGAAGGACTACTTGCTACACTAGCATTAAACCCAAAGCACGGTCCCTAGGAAGAGCAGCACTTACCTAATGGTTACATTTCATGTTATTCCTCGTAGATATAGTACGTTGTTCTTTTTTTTCTTAGTATTATTATTTTTCAAACTATTAGCTGATAGGGATTTGTGGATAAAGATGATTAAGCGAAAATGAATGAAATAAAATGACCTACCTAAAAACCTACAATCGCAGACAAAACTCTTGATACATTACTCTTCTTTCGTTCATAATTAGTACTATCCCCCCTCGCCTAATCAAGGTTGGCTCGCACTTTGTGGTTTTGGATTGCTATGAGGAAGAATGTGACAACTACCACCCAACATTGAACCTTAGGAGGAGGGGGTTTGTAGAGTTGGCCTTTTCCAGGAGATACAGCCAAGTGTATAAAAAGTTTTGCAAAATCAACGACTGTTACAACGAGTTTTGTTTGCAATTATAGATTACATCTGGAAAAAGAAATAACCGAACAAAGGGACCTACCTAATACATATGTGTTATAACTGACGGGGTTGGGTCGGAAACACAAAGCGCCGAGGGAAACAAGGATGATTTTGAAACGGGAGCCAGATGTGCCGTCATATCGTTTTCAGTTCTGGACAGAGCTAGCAATGAGTTTGATTTGCTCATTCATGAAAGTTTATTTATTTTACGCGATTGCCCGTCACTTAACTCTCAGCAATCTTCTATTCCCTTAGCTCTATTTTAGGTATTGTCCTCTGGGCTTACCTAATTGTTTATTTTTCCACGTAGGCTTTGTAAAAAACGCAATGTTCGTAGTTTATTGTCTTTATGGACATGAATATAGCCTTGCGCTTTTGGAAACTTGGTATTCTGATGATGAAGCACAGCGTTTGCTTCAAAACGTCAATAATTATAAAATATTGCCTAGTCTCTAATTAATATATTTTCCTCTTGAATTTGTCACACCGACTTGACACATGATTTGTCTTGATTCGTCGCTTGGGAATGTCAGAATGAAAGTTTATTGAACACGATTATCGTCGCAATTCTTGCTCTTCGCTTCATAATAAAACTTCATTTTCCTACCAATACTCCGATTTCTACGTTCATATGCTAATATAACTACTTCTTATCTTGCAGCTGACTTTCAAGGAGCAATCATGGAACTTGGAACTGGCTACCATGGTGAAATCATAGCAAAAAGCCTTTATAAGTGGCATTGTGTTGACACTCAAACAAGCAGTTCAACAAAAACTGTTCAAAAGTTCTTCGACTCTAAAACCGCGGCCGTTGTTGTGAAAACGGACAGATGCCAATGTAATGTGAATCAATGCTTTATTGTTGGATTTGATCAATATCAAGGAAATGTCTACGGAAGTAAAAAGAATCCTGCTGTTTGCTCCTATTGGGTAGATGGCCCGGTATGATCTTTAAATTTCCTCTCTAAAAGGTAGTGGCTGCGGTCACACTAGGATCTGATCCCGTTATAATCTGAATTGTTTTACTTTCTTCAAATTCATCTTTAACGTCGGAAAGTACGGCGTTAGAACGATACGAAGATACCCGGTCACACTGTGCCCATCGCATCTTTTGCAAAGCTGCCAGTGCTTTGGCTAATTTTTTGGCGCGAAAGTGGTCGTCACGTGATTATCTTGGTTTATCATGATTGGTTCATTTTGCTTTAACAACGCTGTAATGTAGGTCAGCACCTTGTTTATCCCGTTGTTTTGGATACTATAGTTCTTTTTTAAGGATTCTTGCCCAAGGAACGAAACGTTTTAACAGCGCTGTATGTGAACAAAAAGAGCGGTCACATACCACAGCGTTGTAAGCCCGTCATTTCGAAAGAAAACAACGGGATAAATGAGCTAGTGTGACCGCGGCCAGTATGTGACGTGTCACGTATCTGATTGGCCGCAACAAAGTCAGTGCTCAATACAGTGAATGAAAAGGAATGTCTTTTTTGTGAATCTGTGCATTGGAATAATGGAAAGTGGATCGTTATCACTTCTTTCTTTCGGTAGTAGAAGGTCATCAGGATCAGTAGCCATACACTTCTCCTATTCTTTTCATTGTCCTTATCACCCAATCAGACTCGTTATTGTAATTCTCCTATTCCTTGTATTTTCCTTACCATCCAATCAGATGCGTGACACAGCTACCTTTAAAAGCTTGCGCTCCCCATCATCCTTCACCTTCTTGCAGTAAATTGGGCAGATTTTTAATCAAATGGCATCAACTAGTCTGGAATGGCACCGGAAATCACAGTCATCAACGATTGCAAACAAAGGAAATTCTCTCAATAAATACACCAAAGCAAACAACGACGCAAAAGTTACACAGAAACCAGTAGGGCAAACTGTCGCCTTGTGCACGCGAAATATCGATGTTAAAGGGGCTGGGTCTCGTTAATGTAAACAAATTTCTATCGAAACGACGATTTCGCAGTATTTCTGACAGGCCATATCACAGAGATTTTCCACTACTTTTCTCAAAATGAAAGTTATTTTGAAGATGGGCTCTCGCACTGCGTGGAGATACAATTGAAACGCTCGTATGTTGTACGATTGCGTAGATATTCCCATCTGCTCTGCTAGAGACGACTACTTTGAAAATTACTAAAAAGATATCAAACATACTTCAGCAGGGGCGGATCCAGACCGATGCAACCGATGCAAATGCATCGGTCAGTCCCACATGATCGATAATCTAGAAGTCTGTGCACAAGATTTTTTATCAGACGCAAATCATTTCAATTTTCCAAATGCCCCCTTCTCTCTGTTGCCACTGCTTCTACGTAGCAACCTGGTAACCTCAGACTCAGGTACAAAAGCCATGGCCGACAATTAGACCCATTATCCACTGAGATCAGTGCCCATTATCCAAAAGAATAAAGAGTCCTCCAAAAAATCCCCTATTCAAAATGTGTGCTGCGCGTCTCGACAAAGGCAACAAAAACTAACTCATAAACAGGAGAACCTTGCGTAATCATTTTGATGAGTGTATCGGTGTCAATCATAGCAGCTTTGACAGCTCCTTTCTTCTCAACAAACGATAACCAAAATGCATCGGTCCCCAGACCCCTGAGTGGAGAAAAATCAGCGTTTTGCAGCGGTTGACCGATGCAGTCCAAAGGTTAACATGAAGCAATAGATTGCCCCACTATCATTATTGTTGTTCGCTGTTTTGTTGTCTCGTTTCCTCTCGTCTGAATGTAAAGTGCAGTGGACCTAAACTCTTCTTCAACGTGTTACTGTTAAGAGACCAAATTGTGGTTGACTGAATAAATCAGTCCGCGGAGGGGGACTTTTCTGCCCTTTTCTGGCAATACCAAATCAGTAAACAACGAAATCTGGCCTGTCTAGGCCAAGATGTAAACAACACTTCGAGAAGCACTGGCTTGAATAGCTCTGATTAGAGGTACATGTTCATATCCTAGTGCCTGAAGTAACCTTCAAAGCAAGGTCTTCCAGCCAAAAAAATTGTAAAAAGGGCGTTGCCTATGTTTTTCGAGAGTCTGAAGGGCGTGGTCACCCAGAAATTTCCTGGGGGCTTTGCCCCCAGACCCCCTTTGCATCGGTCACTCAAATATCTGGATCCGCCCCTGATACTTCAATCTTTTGGCTATCAGGCAAAAAACAACCCCCGTAATTCCCATGCAACTGCTTTTGCTGCAATGATTTTCCAAACAGGTACAGGGGGGGGCATTTTTTTGAATCATCCGTTAAAAAAAGAAGTTCTGTATTGAACAGTAAATAAAAGCTTCGTATCATGTCTGCGTAGATGTACACGGCTGCTGAATTTGATTGCTGCTATTTCCAAGTTTCTATAAACGTCATCATGACGTCAGAAGTAAGTGGTTCATAATTTTGCAAAGCAACGTCGATTTTCAGAATTTGCATGGAAAACTGACCTTCAGCAATGGACCATAACAAAGCCAAATCAGTTGCATTGAATTACAGTAAAGGCCGTTTTAAAGGCGCAGGGTCACGTAACCGTAAATAAACCTGTTATCTCTATGATCTATATTGTTGCCCACAAGTGGCCATTGTGTTCCGCTCAGATTTTGGTGGATGGGGTGAATCCACAATAAAGTTACTTCTAAAAATCCACTAATATCTCTGCAATCCTACAACGTATGAGTGTTTGGTTTATTTCTATAGAAAATTCAAGAGTCCATCTTCAAAATAACACCTACATTTTGATAAAAGTAGTGGAAAATCTCTTTGATATGGACTATCAAAAATCCTGAAAAATCATCGTTTCGAAAGAAGTTTGTTTACATTACGTGACCCTGCCCCTTTAAAGGGCTTGGTCACGAAACCGTAAACAAACTTCTTACCTCTATGTTGTTTTCCACAAGTGGCCATTGTGTTCTGCATAGATTTTGGTGGATGGATTGAATCCACAATAAAGCTAATCCGAAATATCCACGAATATCTCTGCAATCGTGCAACAAATGAGTGTTTCATTTGTTTCACTACGATATCCAAGACCCGGGGGGGGGGGTACTATACATATTTTCGGTACGGGGACGTGCCATCGGGAAGGGTATTGATTTTCACGATTTTGGTATAAGGAACGGTATCGATTTTCACGATTTTGGTATAAGGAATGGCATCAATTTTCGCAATTTTCACAATTGGTATATTGTCGTGTATGCATTTTCGGAAAATTGGTATAAGGGATCTGTCATACAGCATGGAACAGAGGGGGGCGGAAGGGATTACAAAAATTTGCCACGAAATTATGCAGCCCAATGCAAGAAAAAGAAACTGTTTACAAAGCCCCTTAACATCTGCAAAAATGATTTGATGACCCCATGGCTTCAACATGAACTCTGTGGCTTAGAATCTTCTTCAAGAAAATTTTCTGCTCTTTACGATTCAGTTTTTCTTCCCATGCATCATGCTGCAATAACGTATTTGCGGGATCCGGTATAGCATTTTAATAACGCAGGGAAGGCCTGCAGATACCACTGTTTTAGAAAAAGAGATGGAGAACAATATCAATGAGCAAAAAATTACGCTGATAGTATTTAAAAAATTTATCGTAAAATATTGAAACCGATCCTGAAGCGAATAGCTTCATGGCCCATGCCTATCCTTTGAAGTAGTTTGTTAGCTCAACGTATTCCATCCAATAGTTTTGGTGACCCCGTCGAATCCCTTCCGCCCCCCACTGTTCCATTCTTTATGACAGCTCCCTAAAGTTGGGTATATATTTTTGCAAAATTGGTATAAAGTCGGGTATACGTTTAGGAAAAATTGGTATAAGGAACGGGTATGTTTTTGAAACCTGGATGGCACGTCCTCGTCCAAAATCTGGTCAAGTACCCCCCCCCCCCCCCGGGATCCAAGAGTCCATCTCCAAAATAACACCTTCGCTTTTAGAAAAGTGGTTGAAAATCTCTGTATGACCTATCAAAGATAGCGCAAGATCGTTGTTTCGAAGAAGTTTGTTTACATTACGTGATCCAGCCCCTTTAAGGTGCATGCAAACTGGCCGGATAAGTTTGACCTGTAGTATCTTTCGTGCTATGAATGAAAATTTATGCCATGAATGCAAATGCTCTACAAGAGAACTGTCTCATAACCTTAGCCAATTTTGTCCATTGAATGATTTGCTTTGAAATGAAAACATTATTTATCATTTTCAGAGTATAGAGGAAGTCAGTAACAAAGTAAAACTGCTTGCATTTGGTGCTTATCAGCTGTACCCATTCGCAGTGAGAGCAGACAATTCTAAACTGATGGAAAGGCTATTGTCGAAAGATGGCTCCATGAATAATTGGTACACTCATGACATTGGAGCATTTTCTGATGTAGCTGCTGTAAATGGCATTCCTGTTGGGATCACTGCAAGTGGCAAAGTCATCATGGTTGGCGATGGTAAGCCTTAAGTGTACTGAAAAACGTACTCTCGAGTACCGAATAATCGTCCCCCCCCCCCCACTTATTAATTTTTGAAAAATTTTCCAACCCTCCCGCTCTTCCCTTAATTAATTTTTGGAAAAATGAAATGATAGTAAACATCATTTCTGAATAAACGCAAGAAAGAGTCTCAAGAAGTGCATTCAATAGAACCAAAGCTCAGAAGTAAATGTATCAGTAACATATTTGTTCACATAAATATGCAAAGGATACATGTTTACCTAAGAAAACGACTATGTTCTATTTTTCCACCCCCCCCCCCCCGATTATTCCAACCCCCCGATTATTGTATATGCATTTATATGTATTAAACATGCTCTCTTTATTATATTCTTTTATTATACTTAAATTACACTGAATGGATATCGTGAATAAATAAGGTAAATGATGATGTTGAATTTTCCAGGAATCGAGTTTCATTTCACTTTAAAGGTATATTAAAGGCGCAGGGTCACGTAACCGTAAACAAACCTGTTATATCTACGATCCATACTGTTTCCCACACGTGGCCATTGCGTTCCGCTCAGATTTTGGTGGATGGGGTGAATCCACAATGAAGTTACTTCTAAAAATCCACCAATATCTCTGCAATCCTATAACGTATGACTGTTTGGTTTATTTCTCTAGAAAATTAAAGAGTCCATCTTTAAAATAGCACCTATATTTTGAGAAAAGTATTGGAAAATCTCTGCGATATGGACTATCAAATATCCTGAAAAATCATCGTTTCGAAAGAAGTTTGTTTACATTACGTGACCCTGCCCCTTTAATGGAGGATAAGGTTACCACAAACCAGTTTTCATAACTAAGATCAAGAAAATCTAATGACAAAAATAAATATCTGGAAAAGTTTTTGTTGCGATTTAGAAAGCTACCCATTTCTAGCAGAACAGTTACATTTTAAGACCAATACTTAGTGATTTTTGAGGTTCAAAACCCATCGTTATGGGCGGCACGTACCCGTTGCTCTACACACGGAAGTTGCCACCCCGGACGAAAACCAAAGGAAACTGTAAATCGACCGTTTTCTATGGTTGTCTGAATTTTTCCGAAATACATCCGAACTCGGTGAAAGAACGTCCCAAAAATTTTTTGCTCGAAATTTTTTGGTCTGAAATTTGTATCATTAATATGGTTACTTCACCTGTTTTTCAGCCGAAAGGTTCCTTGTTAGATTGGGAGATGGCAGATGTTTGACGCGTCATGGTCGTAACTTTAAAGTGGATTATAGCTGCAATGCATTATTTGCCCTCAAAGATGGCTGTCTGCTTTCCATCGAAACAATGAAGTACGTTGGATTTAAGACCCAAAGAGCTGAACAAGAGAGTTCTTGTGAAGAAAAATATAAAATACAACTTCATAGAGAGGCAAAACTGCGTTTCACTAAAAGTGATCGTAAAAACAAATGCATTGTCATTGAGAACAATTTGTTGCACTATAAGGACAGAGATTGCAATCCCAATGATGTCAGAATGTTTTATTTTGAACAAGGTCAGTAACTTTATTCTAACCGGGCAGCTGATGTGGATTCTGTGTACACCTATTTCAATTCATGTTTTACAAGATATCCCCCGGGGGGGGGTACATGAGTTGTAGACAGACGGGCGTCTGCCGCCTGATTTTCAGAAAAGTACCCTGATCTGAGTACCAAAAGTTGCCTTTTTACCCACTTTTATGATAAATTTCGGTGGAAAACTACCCATTCTTAACTATTTTCTGCAAATTTCAGCCAAACCCACCCATTCTTAAGGAAAATCTGCCGAAAATAATCCGTGTCTACAGAATTTTGGGACCAAAAGCCCATCCATATGGGCGGCACATACCAGTATCCTCAACAAGTTATGTACCCCCTCCTCGGGACGATATCCCATCATTGCAAAACATACAAATATGTCATAAATTGAACAAGATTCAAATAATTGGTACTAGCTAGGACTGGATTCAAGCTGAGGTAAAAGAACTTTCACTGTGATGCAAACAATAGACCTTTTAGCTGTCCTAAAAAGAATCTCAATGGAGCAATATATTTTTTATATTTTTGAAGAATTTTCGAATGTACACAATATTGATAGAAGCTCTACACCATTCAATCGAACCTTTTGTATAAGAGCGTACATACAAAGTGATGCTCAATCCAGGCTCTTTTGTAGTAAGTCTTTTATATACTCATAATAGCAAGGCAAGTGGACATAATTGGAAAGCTATGTATTAAACGGTCTGTAGCATAACTTGTGAGGTGCTTGATGATTTCTCTCTCAATGCTATGTATTAAAGTCTGGTTTTCATTAAGTCGTAATTTATTGCCTTTGACTGTCTCACACGATCGGTGATGTTCGACGATGCTGTAAGATAATCTTCATCGATGAATTACGATTTACTGAAAACCAGGCTTGATTTCAGAGTCTCTGCTTAGTGACTGCCTCCAATACTGAAACACATCTTTATCTCTTGCAGTAAATCCATTCAAGAAAATGCCTGATCACAGCCTAATACAGAATCATTTGCCTGTTGGTAAGTTATCGTCATTCTGCCACATATTTTGTTCCTTATACCAGGTGACCCAACGGAACATCACCAGCTAGATCGCGCATAGTTTCATGAAGGCAAATTTTATCAACAAAACAAGGTATCAACATGTACAGGGACATAGGATGTCCCAAACAATTTATGCCCTGTTTGTGTGGCTACTGTGGAGAAGCTTTAAATTCAGTCATCTGGGTCTTTACACATTTGCGTAGGTCCGGCTTCAACTTAGAGTTTGACACCCTGTTTGTGTCAATCTGAAAAGTGGTTGCTGATTTATGGCAGAGGAAAGGCAAAATTAGTGGTTGCTTCAAAAACAGCACTTCTGTTGTTCTCTAGCAATGTCAAAATAATGTAAGTCTTCAAAGAAAGGGTTCTGGTATTGTATTAAAACGTTCACCACATTTTTTAAAAGGTAGAAAGTGCTCTCTTATCTATAGAAAGCACTGCTAAACCGTCAAAAAAGATAGCAAAAATTTTAATACGATTCCAGAACCACTTCTTTGGAAACGTACCTGATTTTGACATTGCTGGAGAACAACAGAAGTGTAGTTTTTGAAGCAACCATTAATTTTGCCTTTTTACTGCCATTAATTACCAACGACGTGTCAGATTGACTCAAACAAGGTCTCAAACTCAAAGTTAAAGCTTGACCTATGTAACTGTGTAAAAACCGAAATAATGAAATCTACAGATCCTCCACAGTACCTACACAAAAGGGGCACAATTTGTTTTGCATACCCTGCACTTGAATGAGTTGGCTTTCTTTGAGATATTTCTTGGGCAGTTTCAGTTATAACTACTCTCTGGAGACCAGTCGAAAATATGGTGATTAATTCGTTTCTCTAACTAACTCCTCCTTTCCAGTCCATGTTTGGAAGATTTGAGAAAAAGCCAAATCCGGAATCTACATGAGAGCACAAACTTTGAACAAGGAACAGATGTCATTTTCCAATCAACAGATTTCCATCCACGGCTTCAAATCCATCTCTACGTTATGTTTTCACAAAATATTAAGTGGAAAATGACAGCGATTATTTCAGTCTAAATGAGAAATCCGGGATTCGAATTGTCTTTAAATCTTGTTTTTAGTTAGTAGTAACAGCTCAAATTGACCATGCAGCATCTTAAAAGATTGCCAAGCCTTTCAACTAAACGGTTATACAAAGTACTTGTCAACAGCTTTTGAATTCATACAGCTAGTTATTATTTAGCAAGTGAAGTTTTTTCATGGGCGTTAGGAAACATTTGGATTGTACTTTGAAAATGTTGCAGTGGCAGGTTGTGGTTTTCAAGATTGAAACTAGCCGGGATGGCGTCTGTCGGGTCAGCGGTCAAGTGGCTAGCAAATAAAACGAAGCCGCTTTGAAGATATCACGGCTGTTTCTAACATCAAAAGCCGCAGCCTTCGACCGAACAATTTTCAAAGGTACAATCCAAAAGTTTCCCTACGGTCATGTTTTATTATGATTAGCAAGGTTTACCGCAGAGATACAACTGACTCATAGTCATAAGTCTACATGGCAATTAGTTGAATTGTTCCTTTGATTAATTTTCAGGTAATGCTGATGTGATCCTTAATATGAAGGTTGTTGCTTGGATTCTGTTCCCAAAAACAGCTGCACACTTTAAGAATCCACAGGGACCTGAGACAAATTTCTATTGCACCAAAATCATAAACGAGGTAATTAGCACAGTCTGTATAGAAATGTAGAGAATTATTTCTGGTTATTTTGACATTACAAGGTGCAACCCCCCAATCCACCAACCCGTCTCGCGACCGCTCATTCTTTTTGTCTGTTCCGTCCTGTTGGCATTACATCACATAATCAATTGCGCCTCTCCACCCATATCTCAAGATAATAACGAAATCACACCATAGTCTTTTGAAAGACAAATACGTATTCAATTGTATTCCATAGAATAAGAGACAGCGTGAGAAGGCTTTGTTGACGCTGCGTCTGACGTGAGTGGCCGAGTGGCTTAAACAGTTCTCGCCGGTCGAGTGAGGTCAAACTCCGGATGGGTGACATCGGAGACCTGACCTCACAACTCAACTCGTCGTCCTTCGGAAGGAACGTTAAACTAGGGGTCCCATGCCTGGATACGGCATGCACAGTGGGCCTGAATTATCTTTCAGTAGCTAGAAATCATGACAAGCCCACTCAAAACAAATTGAAAAACAAAATATATGGAAATAAATGAGCTTCAGTTTTCATTTTCCAGCCTATTGGCAGCAAGGTTGGATTTGTAACAATAGCGTAGGATACACCATTTCAAAGCTATTAACGTCGTGGGCAATTGTAGACTGATTGCCTGAATCCCTGCTCTTTGACTTTATGATGTCGCTTGCAGGAGCACCTCAAACGCGAAAGAAGAGGCGACTATTTTTCTATTAAATGTTGATTATATATACGAGCTGATTTTTCATACGATACTTCTCGGCATACGAGGCAACCTCAGAGCTAAACTGCTAAGCTGTTTCATGATTTTGAAATTTTCAGTAGTGAGCAACCTTAAGTGCAGATCCACCTTAACCGTATACCTCCAACCAACAAACTACTTTTCAGCTCGAAAAAGGTATGTTTACATTTACTGAGCGAACTTTCTATTTATTGAGCGAACTTTATCTGCAGGTAAAACAAGTATTTGCTGGAAATGTCAATTTGCGGGGAGTGGATTGTGGTTCTCTTCAGTAAGTCAGTTATCATTCATTATCAGCTGCTGATTGTTCTGTCGTCTGTTATTCAATTTTTTGTTTATGAAAGAGGTGAAAAACCTCACTTTGAATTTTCAGAGCTGCTGATGCATACATTTTATTCTATATATTTGAAATATAGCGGTTTTTAAATTGATCCAGTCAGGAAATCCATATTCTCTCGTCGTAAGTTGATCTTTGTGCCATGTTGTTTGAGATTTCTTCTGAGATTTTTGAGGATTTTGTACCGGGTGAGCCAGAAAAATGTTCCTACTTTTGAAAATGCGTAGCACCATGAGTACTTCACAGATTTGAATGACTCTAGTTAAAGGCCAAAAGATTTAATTATTTTTTGATTTTCTCGCTGTCCTGAATTGCTGCTGCGACGCTCGTAGCTGGGCCCAATGGAAGGATTTTCTTCAATTTTCTGGAGAAGATCGACCTGGCCAGGACTTTGCATTTGGTTACGTTTGGAGAGTGGGAAAGCGAGTGTAGGCCAAAACAAAATTTCAAACCTTGTACCGTCAGAAATCAACTTGTTCCCTTCACCAGTTCTTGAACGGACAAAGCAACTTTTTAAAAATACTGCCTTGTTGATTCATCAAACTTAACAGTTAAAATTCCAGCATTAACTTTCGCTCGGATTCGGTCGCTTCTACTTCGCTTGGCTTTCTGCCTTTGGGTGCTTCCACAACGATAGTGTCCTTTCGAGTTCGAAAATCCGAGAAGTTTGCTTCATCAACCGGATTGCAAGCTGACTTGTTACAACCAAATAAATGTTTGTTCTGAACGTTGTATATATGCGGACGCATATAAGACCGTGCCTTTTGCGTCGTTTTTGCCTGTTCTACGCCTCCATACGTTCATTTGAACATAAGCCAGCATATCTCATTTTAATTATTGCCTATGTATTGATTATTTTATCAATGTTCAGCCATCCGTTCTATGCTTTGAGTTAGTTTTCAAGTATATTCTTAAGATTTGCATGCCGCTCCCGTAGCGTAAATCAACATGTCGATATATCGCGGACGAAATGATCAATACGCCTAATCGGCTAAGGTTTTTTTTGCCCATTTCAAGTCATGTGACCAAACTCTTGGGGAAGTTTAAAGTTATGCTACTTTTTGCATTAATGGCGCAACTTTGAATGCACGAAATATGTTAGAGATACCAAAAGTTGTTTTATCAAGAAATTCATCACATGACTTGAAATGGGTGTAAACAAACCTTAGCCGATTTGGTCTATTAGGATAGAAATAACTCGATTTACAAAACGCAAAATCGTTTTTCTAAATTAAGCTAATCTCTTAGACTGCGTTCACACGATGCCGGCACATTTTGAAAACGGTGAAAAATTCGACGGATAGGCTTCCCGTTCACACGAAAACGGCACATTTTTTGCCGGCAGATTTTGAAAACGGTAGATTTTGAAAACGGAAGCGTAACCGGCATAAATTTGAAACAGCATCATTTAAACACTCAACAAAGATGAAAACAGAATATTTTTCGACACTTTTGGATCGAGACAGGTCTATTCTTAGGGTGTAGGTACTATTCTTTGGCATCAAATACTGCAACGAGTTTTTATCGTCAATTTTCCTACCGTTTTCAAATTGTGCCGGTATCGTGTGAACGCTAGCTCAAATTTTGCTACCGTCACTTTTTTCATCGTTTTCAAAATGTGCCGGCATCGTGTGAACGCAGTCTTAATCTTTTATCTTTTTTCTAAATGTTGTTAGGGCACTTGAAAATCAACTTTGTTGAAGGGCAACCCTTTAAATGAAAGGAAAATGAAAAATCATTTCCTACGGTCCGTTTTCAAACGAGGATTGTTTTTCATCACCCTGTACTTATCAAGGTTATGCCACTGAGCTTGAGTAAATGAGTCCTCAAGTCCATGGACTTGGCCGAGTCCTCTTATAAAAAAGAAAGCTCTTCCTTTCTTCCAGGACGACTTGGGCAAGTCCTCAGACCCATGGTATTATCAGTGATTGATCCTGATGATTATTGTTCACAGGTTGCAAGGCTGTCCTTCTGGCGAGGAACATTACTGCAATTATAACTCAAATTTGGTGCTAAAATTTCACCACTTTGGAGCAGATGAACGTCTTTTGTACTACTCCAAGAAATTTGCAGGTGAATGGACAGACTGTCAAAACATTAGATGCAAGTTTGAGACATCTACTAGTTCAGTTGGAGGTAAGGATACGGTTTGGACGAGCGAGGGGGTAGGCTCGGTATATACGTGCCTGCCTGGTTTACGGGTTAATTTGCAATATTTTGTGCTAGTTATAGGTAATGATTTGTGAATTTTGCCCATGTTATGGGTCTGCTTTATTGAGATTTGCCGTAGTTATGGGTAAATGTTATCAGATTATTGCTATTGTTAGCAGTTATGACAAAAAACTTTCGTAAAAAGGAAGTTAGCTCTGTTCAATAGCATAGTCTTATCACGATGATTATGGAAATCTTTGTCCTGGTTATAGGGGTCGTATTTCAAAATTTGCCCTGGTTATGGGACATGTTTTCAAAATGATACCCTTGCCATGGGTCCTCCCTCTGGATTCTCAGAGGTACATATGTACTAGACTTACACTTTCGTCCCTTGTTTCCATGCGTTCTTTGATTTGCTGATATATTTTTTTGGTCAACAGGGACTCCTAATATTGTGCTTAAAAAGTTGCCCACTTTAGGCCCGCATAGAGTAGTTCCGTATTGACCAGTCAAATCGCTAGAATTTAGCTTTCAACTGATCAGGGACACTATTCAGACAGTTGTTGTTGTTGTTGTTGTTGTATACAAAAAACCGTTGATGAAGCCTTGAGTTCTCGCAACTTCGATGGATCTATTCAAAGGATTGGAATTTTTCAAAATCGTCCACATAGTTTTTATTCCGCAGGCCACCTAACGTGTAAGCTATTTTGACTCAACCAATATTCTCTTTCTTTTCAAGTTGATCTCACACCTGTGGCAGCCTATGTCAAAGAGACCACCTCAAAGACTGTAAGAATCGACGCCCAGCCATCATCACGCATTACGTACGCCGTACAAGCTGGATATAATGTTTCATTTGCAGGATACTCTAAGTTCAGCTCAAATCTGATCTCGGTCTA
The DNA here is from genome assembly GCA_964020215.1 of Aurelia sp. 3 sensu Dawson et al. (2005). NCBI lineage: Eukaryota > Metazoa > Cnidaria > Scyphozoa > Semaeostomeae > Ulmaridae > Aurelia > Aurelia sp. 3 sensu Dawson et al. (2005). The sequence continues at coordinate 16,259,044 of OZ026585.1, forward strand.
CAGGAGAATCATGTACAGAGCTGGTGATTCGATTATCGCCAAAAGTCTTCGACCGTATTTTACATACGAAACGACGATTGCACCACTGTTTGTTCGTGGAATAGGGAATCCGGTTAAAATGACTTTCGACACAAAAGAAGATAGTAAGTCGATTTAGTTTCAGTAGGTCAATCTGTTTGTGACACAAGACGCAATAATTTTGGAAGGATCACCAAAGTCTGTTATCTTACTGGTCGAAAATGTTTCTTTGATAACAAAAAACAAGGACGACTATCTTGTATGAACCGTACTTGCTTGTAGTCCTGTTTTTATGACATAGTACATATAGTAGTTGGTGTCCTGTCAATCTGTGTATAACAAAAGAAACCTTTCTACCGGGTGACCCAAAAACAACTTCACGAGCTAAATCGCCTATATCTCCTTGACAGTAAACGTTATCAAGACAACAAAGGTGTCAGCATGTAGCTGAAAGGTTCCGCTATCTTTTGAGATGTTGCTTGGTCAGTTTAAGATATGCATACTGTCCGAAAAAACAATTTCAAAAATATGGATATTCATTCATTTCTTGGACCATTCCCTCGCTTTCCTGTCCATTTTTGACAAAACCTGAATTCAAACTTTGCTTTGGAGCATGAAATTTGAATGAGGAATTCAAGTCACTCATTTTGCAAGCAAAAAATGTCCCCAGCCGACTTCTAATGCATCGCTATGTCGAGTTTTCACTGAATGTTAACTGGCAAATGATGGTGATTATTTCATTCAAAATGAGGAATCCTGGATTAAAAATTTTCATTAAATCTGGTTTTCGGATGGCAATCATTGCTCAAAATGACAATGCAGCATCTCAAAAGATAGCTAAAGAAAGCCTTTCAACTAAATGATGGAAAGCATCTGGCAATAGGTTTTGATTTCATGGAGCTTGTTATGATATAGCTCGTGAAGTTTTTTTGGGTCACCCGGTATGGCAGTGTTAACCAATCAAAAATCGCATTGTCTGGTTCCATGTGGTCATCTCTCATGGCAGTTGATGTCATACATCAGCACTGGAATTTGAAACCACAAAATTGTCCTTAGGTCATCTTGACAGGGCAGCAGATACTCTGTGTACTATTTCACGAAAACAGAATTGTGAATAAACAGTTCATACAAGGTGGGCGCCCTTACTTCAAACAGCAAAATTTCAAAAATCCAACTTTGCAAAAAAATCCAGCTGTTGATAGAAATTAGTACCCTGGGTACCAGAGCCTCAAAATTTAAATGAAAGGAAATTGGTAAGAGGAAAAGAGAGAATATTCTCTCTCATAACACTTTTGGCAATATTCTGACCCTAAAATATCGGACTTACCTCCCCGTATGTGCAAGTGCTGAGTGCCCCCCTGGGTTCCTCATAGAAACAGATCTTAACAGCAGATTTCTCTCCCCTTACAGCACCTACAGCAGCACCAAACATGACAGTAATGCATAAAACCCGGACAGAGGTACACTTCACGTTAAATCTCATCCCAAACACAGCATGGCATGGCGAGCCTAAAGGTTACCGAGTTTATTATCAATCTATGTTGGTTTTGAAAAGTCCGGTTGATTCAACAAGCTTGACACAAATCAATTCCACCCACAAATTTCAAGATATTTTGTTTGCCAATGCTCAAGCTCAACAGATGATCTCCGGATTAGAAGTTTTTACGAATTATTCTTTCCTCATTGGTGCTTATAACAACTATGCGATTGGGCCAATGACTCAAATCTTCGCAAGGACACAACAAGGAGGTAAGGTTTACTTGTTTTTGTTTTACGCAGGGCATTTTTTCCAGTATAAGCTTCAAGCCAGTGTATTCATTTTCCAGTATATTCATTGTTTACTCCGAGGACAAATCACTCGATGAAGAGCGTACGAGATTCGGGATTTTAAAAGTCTCTCAGATTTTGCCAAAGATTTTCGAGATTTTGTGTGCGATTGTCACAGATATGTAAGATTTCTAAATCTTTTTGAGATTCTGAGATCTTTGAAGCTTTTAAATCTTTTGAGATCTTCAAGGATTTTCGAGCTTTTGCAAAGTCTTTTTAGGATTTAAGCAAGTTTTGTGATTTTCAAAGGATTTAAAGTTTTTTGGGAGAATTTGTACCATTTGTTGGGGGGGACTTGGGGAATTTTTTGGATTTTCGAAGATTTAAATAAGTTTAAAACTATCGTATTCTCTAAACTATTTGACGCAACATGAAATATTCGTCAAGAAAACCTTCGTTTATGGATGTCTACAATATGGTATCAAGCAAAAAATTTGGCACTCTTATGGTTTACAATTTAGAAATTTGATGAGTTAAGATATTCAAGAGCTTGTATGGAGCAGAATTTTCTTAAGGAGGAGCTTTCTCAATAGATAAACTAATCGAGGAGAGAGCACCCCCTATGCTAAAACCTTATCATCCAAATTTGAGATCTTTCAGTGTTTCAATTGGTCAATGTCAGGAAAAGCTACCTTATTGCGGTATTAGGACTGGTATTTGGTTGAAAAGAGATGTAATTTCAGGTCACGACGGAAAATCATTACCGAAGTAGACTGTTTGATATTTCCAAAAATTTCCAAAAATAATGATGACATCAAAATAATCTTTCTGGAATTCTGGCGAACGACTTAAATTTCCCTTCGATCTATTTAATTGCAAGAATGAAGCAATGACATCTTACACTTTTAATTTTAAAGTTTTGCAGAGATTCGAGCTGTATGCTGTCAGTTCTAGGAAGCAGGTCATAGAATTCTGTACCAACTCTCTAAAGATTCGGACCCTATGCTGTGTACACGTGATTTTAGCGTATGTAGAACTTATTTTTTGTACATTTTGTCCCCAGAGCCTGAGGTTGTTCCTCCAGACTTCAATGTTGCAGTTGTCGACCCGTATAGACTGAATCTGACATGGTCATCATTTACAACCGATATCGAAATATTGAACGGTTGGTTACTGTCTGGGTACTACCTATCATATGAGGAACATGCTACTCCCACAGTCAGTACATCTGCCACTACCACGGTCACTATTCGTAAAAACATGACCAGTCATTTAATAGAGAACTTGCCACCTGGAAGGGAATATAAAGTTTCCCTTGCTGCACAAGTTGAAGGAAGAAGTGGCCCAGCTAAAGAATGGTGTATCCGAACGAATGAAGCAGGTAAAGGCTTACTTTTTATATGTCTTATTTCATTGTATTTCATCATAATTTGTCGGTTATCCATATTTCGATTTTCAAATAACGCGAATATCGAGAGTCTTAATCCATCGGAATTCATCCCATTTCATCGCAGAAACAAATATTTTTGATGAATTTGCAACGACTTGCGACGAACTGCGACGATTTAGGATGAAGTAGAATATCTGTAGGCCTTTCGGCTGTTCGGTGAAGACTCTTACAGATACCTGTAGGCCATTCAACTTGCACAAGGCGAGAGTTTGCCCTACTGGTTTCGGAGCAATCTTTGCAGCCGTGTTTGTTTTGATTTACTGATTGAGAGAATTTTCTTTGTCTGCAGTCACTAATCCCTTTGAAATGAGGCGTCAATTAACCCTATCTGACCTGGGGGGCGGATTCCGCCCCCCCTCGTACATTTTCATTTATACGTTTTTCCGTGTTTGCTGAATGCCTCTGAGATTTAGCAAGTTTAACTTTCTATCATATAGCAATCAAACTGTAACAATTCTGGTGTTCTATTTTTAGCCTTGTCTCCATGGTAACCAAGTTTTCATTCCACACTCTGTGCAAAATATACATTGTATCTCTCTTAATCCTTTTTAATTGGTCCAATTAAGTCCAAACTATGAATTTACATCTATTTTGATCTATATGTTTCATTTCTTTGCGAAAAGTAAAGTTTTGCGACCTTTTAACACACTTTCATTTTTATGACGTCATATGACATCATAATGTTAATTGTGCTATAGCAACAACAACAACAATGCTAATTAAACTATTGTTTCAAAAATTCATTGTTTATATAATGAACAACCTTTGTGCCAAATTTGGTTGCCATATCTCAAGCAACAGCAAAGATAAACAGGGGGGGCGGAATCCGCCCCCCCCAGGCATTGAGTGTTTCAAATCACCCAGGTCAGATAGGGTTAAGGCAACTGTTGCTAGTGCCAAGGCCATCTAATCATATTATTTGGACAGACCTTAACAATTCTTCTTTTCTGTAATCAGTGAATTCATTAACATCCTGTTTCTCCCCTAGCTCCATCGTCGAGTGTAAGACATGTCCGTCTTCTGAACATAACAGAATCAACAATAGGCCTTGCGACTGGTTGTGTCAAAGTAACAGAAGAAAGAGGCATCATACTCTATTACATAATTCAAGCAACCGATGTCAGAACAAACGAAAATATAACATATCGAGCAAATATTACAGAAGAAGCCTGTGTGATACATGATTCCCCTTGCGGCTCTCAGGCAAAGAACTGCAAATTCGAAAAAACTAAAAGATTTATTGATAATAGACTCTACTATTCAAGTGCTCACAACTGCAGTTCCGTCCAACAACACCAGCATTCAACTTCATACGTTATTAGCTACACCCTACGTAATTTAGAATTCTGGACAGAATATTGTATTAGGATTAAAGCTTGTAATTTGGCCGGATGTGGAGCGTTCAATGCACCAACGACTGTAAGAACCGGTGAACACAAACCGACATGTGCTCCGAATGTCACATGCTTCCAAAACATGTCATCGACATCATTGGGTTTAACGTGGTTGAAGCTGCCATTGAATTGTGCACATGGAGTTGTGTTTTCCTACAATGTTTACTTCTCGCTGAAGTCCGAACTTACTGGAAAGGAATGTTTCAATAGCTCGTCATGCTGGGAGTTATACAACGCCACGTTAAGCCAGACAAAGTTTTACAGCTCCACAAGCAACTTAACAATGGCCTTCCGCGACCTGAGAAAGTATAAAGAATACTGTGTTTTCGTTCAAGCTGTGAACAAAAAAGGAGGCGGGCCTGTGTTGAGGGAATGCTCCTTCACTGCAGAGGACTGTAAGTATTCTCAGCACCATTCATCCCCGGGGTGGGGGTACTCATATATTTTTCTGTACGGGGACGTGCCGCTGAACAGGGTATCATTTTCAGGATTCCGACTCCGGGACAGGGTATCATTTTTGTAAAAATCGGCTCCATGACAGGGTCCATATTTGTCATTTTTGACTCCGAAAGGTCGTTTTTGGCCATTTGCATTCTGCGAATGTGATTCAAATTGCCTTGAAGGCAATATTTCCACATTTATCGATAGATTTCGTAGAAATTTTCCAGCTTTTCGTAGCTTTTCAGATTTTCCAGTGGCACTTCCCCGTATGTTCGAAGACCAAGTACCCCCCCCCCCCTCCCGGGCATTCATCACTTGAATTTTTAGCTGAATATTTTTTCACTGCAGTAAACCTCTGCTAACCATTAGGCTTTGTGCACGGTACATAAGAGAAACAACACAAACACAAAATGAGCAATGTCGGTTGTAAATTTTTAATGTAAGACGGGACAAGGTGAGACTATTTTCGAGGCTTTTCAAGAATACTCCCAAAGAGATTGTAGCTAAGGGCAAACTTTTTGACGTTATATTGACATTACATCTTTGGGTCAGTTTATCCAGCAAAAATGTCTTTGAAATCTTTTTCCGTTGTCTTTAAAAAGAGTTTTAATTGGTGGCGCTTGCAGGCATAATACATCATTACAATTTTGATGGGGAATCTTTACTGTACTGAGGGTGTTTGCAGATCAAATACAATTTTCCAAGCTATGGCTGGCAGGTACAGAATATTTATGACAAGGCCTGCTATGAAGGTCCGAAACATGGCGGTAAACAGAAATTTGTAGATATGTAGACAAAATGATTTGTGATACAAAATTTTGAAATAGCCTTAAATAGCGGACTCATCATAATTAAACCATGAACGCACAATAAAATTGTAGCCTGTAGGGAGAACACTATCAACTCCTGTAAAAGAACATCAGTCGAAATATAAAGTAAATCTGTACCTGGAGAGAAAACTGTAGGAACCAAACTGAAGAGTGTGCAACGAAACGCGTATTTGGTAAATAATTTGGCATAGCAACGTTGTTGATGTGATTGCTTGATTTTCTTGCAGGTGTAACAGTTTTCTCTCTCTCTACTTACAGGTTTATTTCATATTTTAATTGTTGTTCTTTTACAGCAGTTGATAGTGTTCTCTTTACAGGTTATAATTTTATGGTGCCGTCCATGGCTTTATTATGATGAGCCCGCTATTTACGGCAATTTTAGAAATCTGTAGATTTCCTGGTTCACGATTCACCAGTTTTATAACGTCTACACTTGAAAACTGGTTGATTCATACTATGCTGTCATTCTCAGTGCATTAAGATTTTTAAAATCGCTCAAACTGAAATATTACAAAGTTCTTAAGAGCCTTAAAATGACCACCAAGTCGACCTACAACCTAGCTATTATCTTGCTATTTATAACTGTATATGTTTTCATTTGTAGATCCAGAAGGCCCCCCGAGATCTATTGCCGCAAAAGGCGAGTCGAGCACAAGCCTGAAGGTGAAGCTCCGTGTTCCTAGTCCAGATGTTGTGAATGGTATCATACGAAGTTATCGAGTATTTTACACAGAAATCGATACAAATAGAACTGCAACGGGACCTCAAAAGTCCTTACTCCTTGACAGAAATGGAGATGAGGAATTTACGATAGGATTTATTGAGAATTTGAAAAAATACACATGGTATAACCTATCAGCGTACGCCACAACTTCAGTTGGACCTGGCCCAAATATCACAAGAGATCAGCCTGTGAGAACACTTGAAGATGGTAAGTCGCCTTTGATTTAGCTTGAACCGCGTGGATAGTTTCTATACCACCTGAATAAGACTTCTTCTAGGTCTGTTGTTCTTATTCATATAAAGTCTTACAATACATGTTTACATCTACATCTTATTGTACTTTTTGAATACTATATAACTATACAACACTACCGGGACGGAACCACAGAGAGATGACCTTTAACATAAGAATATAAAACAAATGGCAACCAACTACAAAAAGCTAAAACTGCTTTTAATTACTGATTACTGAACTTGTTTGAACAAGCTGGCAATGAAAAAAGGCAGTTCTCAATGTTATTGCTTTGATCAAGAGCGATAGGACCCCCAGTGTGTAGCAGTTTGAAATTTGTATCAGAAGCGAGCCACTTTAACTTAGTGCTTTTGTGTCTTGAACTTATTTTTACTTGGTATACAGCCATACCTCTCACTGTTTCGTAATCCTGAAATTCTCGGTAGTGAGCCCCCTTAAGTGAAAATCCACCTCAACTCGTAAGCTCACTGCTGAAAATTTCAAAATTACGAAGCATTGAAAGTTGGTTGTGTACGAAGTAAAAACAAGTTCAAGACACACAAAAAACAATAAATTAAGGTGGCTCCCTACTAATACACACTTAAACTGCTACACACTGGTTGTCCTATCGCTCATGGCCTGACATCCAATGTGAAACGGATTCCAGCATTTGTCCGGCCTTAATCGGCCATTCCTTACCATGGATATGGGAGATTTTCTGCGAAAAACCCCTTTCAAAAGCCTGCAATGACGAATAAGAGCGACGAGCAAAATTTCCTCAGTTTTCCTTGCTAACAAGAGTAACACTTACATGCATTCGTGTATTTTGTCCTAATGAGAGAAAGAATCCCCCTTTGAATATGTTATTCATACCAGAGGGAAGGCCTCGTCATCCTCTCAAGAGGATAGCACTTACTACCGGGTGACCCAAAAAAGTGACCCGGCAGAGGCTGATTGAAACACTTCAAACGTTGCTCTGTCGCTAAAAGACTATCCTACGTTATGATAATTTTTTGCAATTTTTATCGGCACAGTAAATTTTCCAAATGAAGGATTTTGAGGAAGATGACATGCCTTGAATCCTCAAAATGTCGTCAAAAACAGGGGCCCAATTTACAGCCATTTCAGATTTGCAAAACAATGAGGAGCGTGTTTTATTTCCGGCTGGGAATAGACAACTCATTCGAAAGCTTTTAGGCACGCTTATAGTCCCTAGACACCTAAAATATCCTTGTCTCAAGGGACAAGGATACTTCTGCTTTTCTGTAAAGAATTCTTGAATTGCATGAAGAGTTGAATTCCTTTGAAATTCAACGAATTTACAGGGAACTTTTATTCCCAATTCTTAGGTACGGGACTATAAACTTTCTCTAGAAACTTTCGACAGATTTGCCTATTCCCAGCCTGAAATAAAACACGTTCCACATTGTTTTGAAGATCTGCAGTGGCTGTAAATCGATCCCCTGTTTTTGACGACTTTTTGTGGATTTCAAGCATGCCCTTTTCCTCAAAATTCTTAATTTGCAAAATCTACTGAACAGAAAAAAATTGTAGGAAATATTCATAATGTAGGTTAGTCTTTTAGCGACAGAACAACGTTTGAAGCATTTTCATCGGCTTCTTACATATTTTTCAATAACAGATTGCATCGGATCACTTTTTTTTGGGTCACCCGGTAGAGCACTCAGAAATTGCTGTAAGACCGGTGTGAGACAGAAACGTTGAGGAAATTTATTCGTTATTTTGGGCACATTTTGAAGGTTTCTTGAAGAGGCTTCCTTGAGAAAATTCTATGTGATTTCTGAATGGAGCTGCCGACTCCAGTCAACTGAATTCTAAAGTAGATTTGAACATGTATACCATTAAATCATATGTTTGGCCTTTCAAATGGTGATTGCTTTTATTTACTCACCCGTTATTTGCTGTTCCTTTATCATCAACATCATCTTCATTATCATCATCATCATCATCATCATCACCATCATCATCATCATCATCATCATCATCATCATCATCATCATCATCATCATCATCATCATCATCATCATCATCATCATCATCATCATCATCATCATCATCATCATTATTATTAATTTTTTTTAAGTAGGCTTATAAAATAAAATGATAGCTGAATTACAGCTAATTAATGCCTACTTTATATAATTTTTACGATATCTAAAAAAAGAAAGTTTACAATGTATATACATAAATATTAAAACAAGATTAAAACGACTATCCTGTTGGGAACCTTACTTGCGGAATATATGTTTTGCAAAGTCTACAGTTGCATTCGTCACCTTTCCATCATTTAACTCGTTTTTTAATACTACGTCCTCGTTTATAATGCAAGCTACTTTAAAAGGGAGTACAAAGACCAACAGCCTTTGCCACCGTTTGTTTTTGTTTTTGTGAATTTCGTACAGTAAGTTATTCAGGAAGCTGTGCAGAGCAAGTCGCTGACTTTGTGCAAAGCATGCTGGTCTTTGTACTACTTCCGTTAAGGTGCTGCATGATGGATTATCCTTCCCTTTTAGTTCCAAGTGCACCACCTCGCAAACTTAGTTTCAGTAATGTGAAGAATGAGTCCTTTGCAGTGTTATTCCAACAAACAGAGGCTCAACATATGAATGGTATTTTCACACAGTTTCACATACGACTTGTTGAAAATCGTAGAGATGGGACAACCCGTAGCCACAATTGTGAAGCACTGGAAAACAATGGAACAGTTATTGGACCAGTTAGCCCTGGTGCAGAAAGTGATAAAAATCAATCCGCGTCTAATCAGACCGGAGTTAGTGGAACACCCGCACCTGGTGGTGATTCCGGAAGCAGTTCTGAGCGTCGCAAACGAAGAGCACTAGGAGGTCCTCCTCCGATAACTTTTCCGCCTTTGAATCCCCCAACGCCAGGAGTTCCCTTGGTATCAACGGCAGCATCCGAACCTTCCAATCAGACGGGACCCGGTGGGAATGTCAGCGGATCACAGATAAGAATAGATTCATCCTGGGCGACAGCTTCATACGGTATACCAGATACGGAAAGTAACACAACAACTCGAGTCATGCTTAGTATCAAATCGGAATATTTCAGTGTTACATTCTCTGGTCTCTTGTCATACACAAATTATGATATCTACATAGCTGCATGCACGAAAGTTGGATGTGGATCAACCGTTAATGGAAGTGTTAGGACTGATGAAAGTGGTAAGTCTTTGTTTTTGCAGTTTTACCTGGTCACTGAAGAAAAAGTTCACGAGCTAGAGTGTAACGGGCAAATTTCCGCACACAGTTTCCAATGCAAAAGGTTGCCAAAGTTTGTATTTCATGTGGATAAAACAATTTAAATATTTATTTTCATATGATCCTAAAATGAACTACGTCGACTTTGTGTAGCTGACTTGCAAGGTTGCTGTTTTCGAAAATATGAGTTAAGAGATCAAAAAAGACATTGGATAGGCTTCCTCTAATAGACGATTACGGGAAAAGAATGCGTCGAGAGGCATTTGACCCCCGGGGGGTACTTGACCTAAATTTGTACGGAGATGTGCTCACGAAAAAAATTTTTTCACCCTGCTCCAGAATTTTTCCCTTCAAATGATACCCCGTTCTAGAAAGAATAGGGGAAAAGGATACCCTGAAAAACGGCACATCCCCGTCGGACAAATATACTAAGTACCCCCCCCCCCCGGGCATTTGACCAATAGACATTGCGTTTGATGATCGAATTCCGATAGAATCACTGTTGACTACATTCCATAACGCAAGGCATCTTGATAAAATGCCCTCCGACGCCATCTTTTCTGTAATCGCCTGTTGCCTCTTGTTAAGTCTCCCTCTGGGGTTTCAGAAATTAGACAACCTTTCCCCGGACACTTAGTAGACCTCGTACAGTACTATGTCTCAGTGGAAGTTGATTGTTTTGAAAAATAATCAAAAATTTTCTTGCTTCTTTTCTTTCTTCCTTCTTTCCTTCTCTCCAACCTGGAATAATTCTATCAAAAACTCTTTACAACCAAATTATTCCTAGAGAATGATGTGAATTGCATTATCAAGCACAGTTTGCATCGATAACTGCCTCGAAAATTTTTGATTCTTTCATTATTTTCACTCTAGCGCCTGGAGCTGCACCGATACTTCTTCTACATGCAACAAGTTACACAAATTCATTAGTTGTTTCTTGGCAACAAATACCTATAATGTTGCAGAATGGCATCATCACTGGATATATGGTCAAATGCATGAAGTACTGCGAGTTTATGCGATGGATCAACCTCAATGAAACTGCAGATTGTGTGCGTGTACCCGCGGAAAACACCACAACATTTGTTGAGAAAGCCATCAGCCCTGCAGACACAAGCGCAGAGCTGAAAGATCTTGCTGCATATACAAGATATTACGTCGCAATCTGTGCAAAGACGATCAAGGGTTTTGGGCCGTGTCTCGAGAGAATATATCAAACTGATGAAGGAGGTTTGTACAAAAACCTACAGGCTGAAATTCTGAAATTAGGCCTCCATAATATAAGAACCCATTCAGCCTGAAATTTCAATTGGTTCTTATTTGCAGAGATCATCAAATTAAATTCAAAGTCCAGTTGCTTTGTTATTGAACCTACAAACTGATCATACCACATGTGCAAATGACTCTAAAAATTCTTTGAAAGCTTTTCATTGAATTCTATTGAATTTCTACTTCTTCCACAAACTTCTGTTGTGAAAAGGCCTCATGAACTCAAATGCTGTGAACTGACAGTAAATAGCAGGCTTTGAATTTGAAACTGAACAAGAGAATACCTGAAAGCCCTGAATGAAATAAGAATCAGTTTAAGAACCTGGACAGCCTCATTTCCCATTAAATACTCAATATATAAGAACCTACAATCTTTGCCAAAACAACTTGACAAAACAACATCATTTTGCTGCTTTTTCATCTGATTAACCATACAAAATATATCGCTGGAAACTTCACCCCTTGCTTTTTTCCACGCCCTCTGCCCCCCTGAACAATGTTGGTCCGAAAATATGATCACTAGACTTGAAGGAAAGCAATTCGGCTGCTTGGTTGTACCCCAACGCACTGCGTAGTCGCACAAGAAACCAACATTGTAAAGGGGAGAGAAGTGGGAAAATATGCGATTTTTTTCAAGAGTTTTGGCAAAGATTGTAGTCATGCTGACTTGTAAAATTGTAGGTTCTTATACATAGGCTTTTACTGTATCGTGAATTTACCTCATAAATGCAAAAAAATGATTAACTGATTTGATGATTTGATGATTAACTGATTCATTGATATGATTTCATTTAGTTCCCACTCAACCTCCTAACGTAACCAGTGTCTATGAAACAACTGGCAAAAGCTTTAAAATCATATGGGATAATGTGCACCCTTATCATCAGCATGGAATCATCCGTGGCTACCAAGTGATATATCAACTGACAGAATATTTAAACGACACATATAATGACGCTGGGTTGTACCAGTTTCAAAATACAACGGCTCAGCCACCACCAAATGAGATGGAATTGAAAGAATTAGCATTGAAGTCAAACTATACATTTATGATTGCTGCATATACATCAAAAGGAATGGGTGCTTTCTCTGATATCAAGTTTGCTATGACTGGAGATTTCAGTAAGTGGTTGCTTTTCTATGGAGATTCATCCTTTTTGATTTACAGAGTATTTAAAGCGGGTTTATGGGAACAAGGAAACAATTCGTGTGTTTTGTATAGTGTGATGGAATTTTATTTTTTTCATGGTACAACGATTGATATGTACCTTGCAACAATGCAAGGGCACTTTTGTCAAAACTTCGTTGAACCTGATGAAGAGTCAAGCTCGCAACGTTGTTATTTACTTATTTTCTTCGTACAAAGTCGAATATTTTGACAAATTTATACTTCGTCATACATCTTTACAATGTTGTTATGTTGACATAGAATAAGACAGGACAATACCACTGAGGGTACTGTACGTTGTGGCACATCCCTTCTGCAGCCAACATTGCAACAGTGCATAAATAAACACATTCAAGGTGAATATGACACGAACAATAATGTCGAAGAAACTGGCTTGTGAGAGTGCAGTGATTCAAGTATAATCAGCGATGTGATTTATAGATTAGACGATAAGAGCACTTTTGCAACTTGAAGGCGGTGTATCCACATCACTCTTCAAACAAAGTGCTAACATGCATGCAGCTTTTCGAGAATTTAACTGGTTTGACTGGGAACTGGGCCTCCTCGATATTAGCTATGTTTATCCCCTTTAAACTCCACCATGTTATCAAAGCTGCATTCTAATTAGTCAGTCCAACTAATGGAATTCATTGAAATTGGTTGAAATTTAAGCTTGTTAAATGTAGAAGTAGAGATTTCTTCTGACATAGCCGTAGATTGATTACTTGGTCGATGCATGACCAAGAAAGAACTGTAAGACATCATTGACTGATAAAAGATGAATAATCTAAAAACGCAAAAAATTTACCTTGTGGGTATTGGTCACCAACGAGCATAGAGCTCAAACCTTTAAAGGTTGGTTGTAAAATTCTATTGCATTTTCTTTGAATTAAAGTGTTTTAAAGGAACATTGGATAATTTGCTGTAGATCTGCTGTGGCAAGTTTTTGATATCTTGATGGCATAGATTTCAAATCTTTAAAAAGCTGGGTGTAAAATTGTATGACCTATTTCTATGAACTGAACGGCTTCAAAGAAACTAGAACTATTTTAATGTAAATCTGCCGTTGGACTTTTCTGAAGTCCTCAATATTTTCAGAATTACAGTGTTTTTCTTCTTTTTTAAGAATTCAAGAAAATTTTCGAAAAAAACTTAAAACTATCGCCATTTCTAAACCCGTTGACAAAAGATCAAATAATTTTCAAGAAAGCCATAGTTTATGGATGCCTACAATAGAGTATCCAGCAAAACTCTCTTATGGTATGTGAGGTTGTAAACAAGCTATGCCCTGAAAACCTATGGAAGATGTTCCAACAGAGATGCTCTGTATCACGTTATGATACAAGGAATGATAGAGATTTTCCGTATTCCCAAGCTCAACCTTGAATCTGCAAAGAAAAGATTTCATACTCTGGCATTCAGGCTAGGAATGATAACCCACTTAATATCACAGAACTGTCATCGCAAAGCCTGTTCGAAACACATCTGAAAAGGCATTTGATTAGCCTTAATTATCAGCTCAATCTCCTTCAAGAACGTCTCCCTGGAAGATCAGTTTTTAATTTACTATTATTCTTAAAAGTGTTGTTGTTGTTGTTGTTGTTGTTGTTGTCTTTGTTGTTGTTGTTATGAGTGGGACTGTGCAGTGTGTTTAACGTACCAAGTAGAATATTTTTTGAGAAGATTTCTCTCTAAATTTTTTTCAGAACATGGAAACTGGAGTGAATGGTCAAAGTGGAGTTTCTGTAGTGAAAGTTGTGGTGGAGGAACATCGACAAAATATCGAAGATGTGATAACCCAAAGCCATTTAATGGTGGTGATGATTGCAAGGGACCAAGTAATGAAACAAAACCTTGCAACACTCACATTTGTAGTGGTGAGTTCGACTTATGACCTGAGTTGTTTGTTTCCCGATGTTTTTTATCTAGCATGATATCGACTTACGCTTCAATTAACGAAGACTCGAGAACGCAGTTACAGCTTTATGCAAAGCCGTCATCAGAGTGTGAGGTAGCCTTCACGCACGTATTGTCGCATGATAATTTACCAAGGAATAGCAATCTTCTGAAAAACAACCGATGAAACCGCTTAAATATCGGGACTTGGATGATGAAATATTTGCCCACTTTATGCCAAAACCATGAAGTAAAGTCGCAGAGCTAATGCCTGGTTCAAACATCGTACTTCTCATGCGCCGAACTTAATTGATGAATTCAATAGATTAAAGATGCGACGTTTGAATTGGATATGTTCGGCAGAATGAATTAAGTACGGCAGAAATTATCTGGAGCGGCAGAGCCTGCCGCATTATGCGATACAGGATGGACAACGATTTGGTACTACACAGTAAAATGCGACGTTTGAAGTGGAGTCGCTTTAGGAGTCGCTGCACTGTCACACTAAATCTGAATTGTATTCGGCGCGTGGAAGTACGACGTTTTAACCATGCCTAAAGCGAAAAATGTTGAATTTTTTTTCAATCAGCTCAATACGCCATTAATAACAGTATAATCTTTTATTTTGTTTGTTTTTTTTCTTTCAATCTAAAAAGTTACAATTACGCTACTTACAAAATACTATACCCTACCACCAATACAATACCATTGGAGCAAAAAACTAACTACCTAATGGCAACATAAAACAGGAAAACACGAACATAGTACTACTTGTAACGACGTGAAGAAGGAATCGAAGGAAATTGTAGGAAACGGAACAGTTTCTTGGAATACTGTGAAAAATCTTTGATCAAGACGTTCTATCTTGAGGATATACTCTCGAGTACCGAATAATCGTCCCCCCCCCCCGTTTATCAATTTTTAAAAAATTTTCCAACCCCCCCCGCTCTTATTCCAACCCCCCTTTTTATTAATTTTTGGAAAAATGAAATGGTAGTAAACAAAATTTCTGAATAAACGCAAGAAAAATTCTCAATAAATGCATTCAACAGAACCAGAGTTCATAAGTAACTGTATCGGTTACATCACTGTTCACATGAATATATAAAAGATACGTGTTTACCTAAGAAAACGACTATTTTCTATTTTTCCAAGCACCCCCCCCCGATTATTCCAACCCCCCCCCGATTATTGCTATATCGAACCATTTCCAACCCCCCAATTATTCCCACCCCCCCCCCGTTTATTCGGTACTCGAGAGTACGCAATAGTAAAAGTTGGAATGGACCTTTTAGCTATTCTGAAAACGAATGTGGATCGAACGATATTTCATTACAATTTGTAGAATTTTCGAATGTGCACAATTGCAATCGAAGCTCTAACGCCACTCTATCGAACCTCGCGTATAAAATTGTATAAAAATATCGCTCGATCCAGGCTCTTTTGTAGAATAGCTAAAAGGTCTATTGATCTATTTACCTCATAAGACAGGCTCTCATCACCGTACAGCAGAAGTTGCAAAAAGCTGTTGTTCCCACTATTTTGAAGTACTACATTAACATCTGTGAAAAAATTGCATCTGTGTTCTTTAAAAGAGTCGCAAAGCAGCAAATATTTTGTTTTATTTTGTCATAGATCGTACCAACACCAGACTGGTCCTTTGAAGCAAGACTTTCCGCTATCTCATGTCTGTACATTTTTATATTTTTCTCAGGTTTATACATGGGACGCACCGGGCAAAACTGCATCGTGGCTTGCAGAGGCATCGGTTATTACTGCAATCCAAACATGGTAGTAAGATCCAAGGCAGACTATGCGAAGTTGGGATACCAATGCCAAGATAGCACTACAAAAGCTGCCTATAGCTTACCGTATCACCCAAGTTACCTCCAGGGTCGATGTGAAGGATATAAAGACATACCAACTACGATAAACTGTACTGTTTCCCCTCCAAATGATGGTACACATCGGCTTTGTGACTGCATGGCACCAGGTAATTATTTTTTAGGACTTGTAGTGTCCCCAGTTAGCATTAAAGCTAGATTTTGTGACAAATATTGTGATTGATTGATTGATTGATTGATTGATTGATTGATTGATTGATTGATTGATTGATTGATTGATTGGCTGAGTGTGCGTAACAAACGTCTAATCATTAAAAGAAGCTTTTTATTATCATTAATATTCTTTTCAACCATTTTCAATGTGAATAGGTTTGGCTGTTTCTTTGTCTATATTTCTACCAAGGATCCGAATGCAGCTTCAGGACACTGAGAATTAATAATCGAAGTAGCGTCCTGGTCATTCATCTCGATGTAACAACATCTCATGATTCCTTTAGCCTGGAATTACCAAACGTTGGCGACTGTCCTCACTCTGCATAGCCTGTTGGACAGGGTTGGGACTCGAACCACTAGCCTCTTTCGTTTGTGTGACAGTTTGATAGCGTTTTGAAATACTAAAGTCTTGACAGAGTTTTAAAACTGCTTTGAAATGCTGCTTGGGAGTAGCCTGTGTTCCAGACCCCTTTGAAACGAAAGGAAACTTTCCTTTCGTTTCAAAGGGGTCTGGAACACAGGCTACTTGGGAGATTTATAAGTGGTTTTAATATTGAAAAAGTTTTGAATGCTTTGAAACAGTTGAAACCAGAATTTGCCTCTTTGAAAGTCATTGAAAGCTAGAATGAGAGTCTGTTTAATTTTTTGTCGATATTAAGGGTCCCTTGTTTGCTACCAAAGATGCCTCTGCTTCCCTATGGTCTGTCATTCCTTACTATTCATTCACTTCGCAGGTGATTGCGGTTGTGAAGAATGGGCTCAATGGAGCATTTGCTCTGTGCCAAAATGTGGCGGTGGAACAAAAGCACGGAAACGTATTTGCGAGAGTAAACCATGGTGTCCTCCTGGGAATACTTCACAACTTCTTGAATGTAACACGAAACCATGTCCAGGTATATTAATGCATGTTCTTCAGCTTTACATTGCCAAAGATGAAATAAAACTAAGACCAAAAGAGGATTCTTCGTTGGAAAACTGTGAGATTTGTTTGCCAAGTAATATTTCCAGGTTTGGTGTGTCTATGTCTTCTTTTGTCTATTTGAACCCTTCTCCTGTTATCTCCATTTATTCGCCGATACATAGCTCAATTCTAATTTGAAACTGATTTGAAATTAACGTGTTTGTGCTTCGAGTTAGTCTTTTAGGGTTAGACAAATGAATTTACCTTCAAAGGGCTATGAAAGATGCAAAGAACACATATACACACTAACTATTTCGGAATTTGATCGATGAGTTTTTCGTACAGTCGATTGAAACTGGAGACAGTGGTCAGAAGCAGCTCCATGGGCCTGCATGCATCCAATCAAACGACAAAGCGATTTCTTTCCTCGAAGAATAGATTTCACAGCTCTGGGTGCACTCGATCAGATCAAAATAAACAGAGAGAGCAATAGATTATGGTTGGCTTCGTAAAAGTTGTGAAATCTATTCTTGAGGCTTCTAAATGGCTTTAGTCTTGAGCAGTCTGTCCCCTCGACAGCTTGATTCATCCAAAGAAAGCAAAGTTGTTAGTGCAGAATTTCATGGCCACATAATTTTCATGGCCGTGAAAATTACGCATAAATGACCTTGAGCTTGTTGATTGAAGGAAACTAGCGCAAATTTGTTGAATATTCAATGGAGATCTTTATTGATGTTTTTTTTCATTCATCGAGGGAACAGACTGCCACTGCCTTTAACCATACTTTTGTCCTTCATTCTAAAACATTCACCATTGCGTATCAAAGAGGCAAAAGAACATTTCTAAACTCTCCATATTTCATGATTTAATTGATAAATTTTTCGCACAGTTGACGGAAGCTGGGGACAGTGGTCAGAAATCTCTGCATGTAACAAGTCATGTGGTTATGGATACAGACACAGATACCGAAAATGTGACAGCCCCGAAGCTGCTCATGGTGGTGAACCATGCCCGGGTACACCAGTTGATGTTATACCTGAATGCAACACACATACGTGCCCAGGTTTGTGAATTTTTTGTATCAAATACAGGTTAACCCCGCTATCTCACCCCTAGCCCACAGCCCCCTCAACCCTAGTTCGTTGAGCTGAGGCTCCGTTTTCAATGGTTTACATTATACCAGATAGCTATCGTCGTGTCTCGTTGCGAATGACCCATATCTGACAGGGCAACTATTAACATTATACCAATAGCTATTGTCGCGTGTTAACTTCCATGCCAGTTAGGCTTTGTGTCAGAGGTGGCATGGAAGTTAATACGCGACGATAGCCGTCGGTGATAGCTAGAAATTTTCCGACAGAGGGGCTGGAGCTTCCGACAGGGGGGCTAAAATGACTGAAAAATGGTATTTTCGTGCGTTATTTTGCCAAATTTCTTTATCCTGTATAAAATGCTTTATCCTGTTGTTTCCTCACGAAACAACGGGCTTGCAACGCCGTTCGTTGTATGTGACCGCTCTTCCTGTTCACATATAACGCTGTCAAAACTCTTCGTTCCTTGGGCGAGAGCTTTTAAAAACCATAGTATCCAAAAACAACAGGATAAATAATCTGCCGACCTACAGCGTTGTTTAAGCACAGTTTATCAATCATGATTTACCAATCACGTGACGATTACTTTCCCACCAAAAAGCTATCCACAGCACAGGCAGCTTTGCAAAAGACGGAACGGACACAGTTTTAATGCCGTACTCTCTGACGTCAAAGATAAATTTCAACGAAGTGAAAAATTCAGATTTTAACGGGATGAGATCCTAGTGTGACCTGGCCAATATAGCTGCTAATTTAGGCCATCTTGATTGATTGATTGATTGATCGATTGATTGATTTATTGATTTATTTATTGATGGATTGATTGATTTATTCATTCATTCGCTTTCCGTTTCAGTTCATGGACAGTGGGGCCAGTGGGGAGAATGGCGGACATGTAATCAGCCATGTGGTGGTGGTACTTCATTTCGGAGAAGATACTGTGATAGTCCCGCACCGCGATATCTTGGCAAAGATTGCGAGGGAATCAGCTTCGAAGCGCAGCCGTGCAACCCGAATCCTTGTGAAGGTAAGCATGGGGAAGATGATCCGGTTTTTAAGATGTTAGGCCAAGTAAAACAAATGTTTTGCTATTGATTCGACTTTCTTTCCGGGTGCACCAAAATGGGCTTCAGACATTGCTTTTGTAAGTACTGAAAATATAAGTCCAGTCGACTTCATGGAAATCCCTTGTTTGCAAAATTCCTCACACTGAACAATATAGAGTACAGTTTTTCACGAGCTATTTAGCATTCATTAAAATATTCATTCTCAGTTAAAAGAGATCAGATGCCTTTACCTCTGTTCTGCTAGAGAGATTCCTTGCTATTTTATCGATTATTTTTGGCCTTTCTGCGATCATTTCGCAAACAAACAAATTTTCGTAAATTCGAGTTTACCTAGGCTGAATATTTGGCCGAAGTTACCTCTATTGAAAGGCTACCGGACGCTCCTAACTACATACAGCAGCCTCGTTCCACAGGGCGTTCAGATGTGAAAAAAATTAGTCCAAAAAAGTTGCCGTAATATTATGAACGGTCTCGGTTTGGTGTAGTAGTCTCCTTCTGAATAGCGATTATTATGACTCCTCGTAATCAGTCAAAAGTTTACCTATCTTTTCTTTCCGCATAAAAATGTAAGAAAAATCAAAATGATAGTTCAGTTTTCTCTCATCAAACAGCATTTGATTAATTCAAATCAATCTAGGTTGTTTTCTAGGTACTACGATTTTTCAAAAGCCTGAACTTTTTTGAGTGACGCGGTATATAGTGCTGTCCTTCTTATTTGTTGCTATTTTCTTTATTATCAGGTGTGGAAGTACTCTTCACGGTAAAGCTGACGGATTTTGAGTGGAAATTTCATTATGTTTACCTGCACAATCCAATGACACAGGAGCTTACAACAGAGTGTCAAACAAATGTGAGTTTCTATCTTCCACAAATTTACTTTGCAACCCCTACTGCCATATGCCACTGAAGACAGGATCGTAACTCAAAAACAAATGATATTTGAAAATGGCACTGAAATTCCTTGAGTTCGAAGGTAACCCCTCATATAAGGAGGCTTCTATTTATTCGAAAAATTCCAAATAAATTGCCATTACCAAAGACCTTTACACAGAGGCCTGGTACGATGCACTTCTTTCTAGAATGTGGTGGATACGCGACGAGAGCGACTCCTCGCTGCGATGCAAAGCTGAAATGTAGCTGCCATGGTAGAAACTTTCGTAAATTTTATGGAAGTGTAAGCTAACCACAGTGATCAATATTTGGGCATTATTAATTTTATCGAAATTTCTGCTCTCTTTTTGGAGCGTTTTCTCATCAAAATCAACTGCTTTTCTGGTTTAAACTTTAATAAATCTTTTTAAGGCATCAATACTTGTGTTAATTTTCAGTTTAAACATCCCTCTATTTATTTTTTCAGGTCAAAGCTATATACAATTATTCAAGCATAATAAAGACTGTCAATGTATTGAATTATAAGTAAGTTGTTTTTATCACACGTTTCCTTACTGCTCTTAGCAGAAAAGTCATGTCAAGCATCATGTCCAAATACAAGGGAGTAATATTCAAATAACTTGAAAGCGTTGGGACTAATCCCACGTACCGTTGCACATATCAGTTGAAGACGTGACAAAGCAGAAAAAATACAAGAAAACAAGACAAAACCTTCAAAACAAGGCAAATAAATGATCAATCAAAGCATCCGTGTCCCGACAACCCCCCCCCCCCCCAACGCAGGAAACCATAACGTCGTCCTCGTTCGCTGTTTATTTTTGATTTTGATTGAGTGCACGTAAACGTGTGAAATCAGTGTTTTAGAATCCTGAATATTTTGTTTTACTAAATCTGCCTTTACTTCAGCAGACCTTGATCATTTGCTCCGTTTTCACCTCTTATCAGGCAAGGAAGTGTGGTCGCCAATTTCAGCGTATTTTATGTGCAAGTAAAACAGGGAGAGATATTATTGCTTCAAGATTACATCACAACAACAGGAAAATTGAATAACTTGTCAACTGTAATGCAAGCTGTTACACCAATGCAAGGTTAGTTGATTATTTTAGATTCAACTTGGATTGAATTCTGGAGATCTACCGGGTGCGCTACTAAAAAGTTCCCACTTTCGAAAGTTCATAGCGTCAAGAATCATCATCATCATCATCATCATCATCATCAGCCATTCAGGCCACTGCAGGCCATTGCAGGCCACTGCAGGCCACTGCAGACCACTGCAGGCCACTGCAGGCCACTGCAGGCCACTGCAGGCCACTGCAGGCCACTGCAGGCCACTGCAGGCCGGCGGCCTCCCCGATGTTTTCCAGCCTTGTTTTTTCCAGTTCTTCTCATCCTATTGGCCCCTGCTTTTTCTACGAATTCATCTCTCCATTTCTTTCTCTTTCAATGGCCAGTAAGAGTACTTCATGGATTTTAATGATTCAAATTCTAGTTAAAACCCAAAAGATTCATGTATTTTTGTGATTTTCTTGTTGTCTTACAAGCACTAGTAATATAGGTAAATTCAACTTTAACAAGAATTTAGTCGTTGCAAAATAACTGAAAAAGGGCTTTAAACTTTGATCAAAACATAAAGACCTCCTCGCCCAAAACAATAAAGAAAGTGCAATTCTTAATAGATGAGAAATATTCACTGCACATTTGCTGCCATGAGGTTGAAATTCTTTAGTATTTTTTTGAAAATTGACGTCTTATAACTCTTGTTAGAGGTGAAACGCCAATTGCGTATTGTTCTGTCTGAGGAGAGTCCTTACGACTTGATCAATGTTTTAGGCCTTTTTTCATTTTGCATAAAGTCGAATTTACCTATACATCTAGTGCTGATGAGACAGCTAGAAAAATCTCAAAAGTGCTTTGATTTTTTGGCTTTTAACTAGTATTTGAATCATTCAAATCTGTAACGAACTCTGGTGTAGAGTAATCTGGTGCTATAAATCTTCAAAAAGCTTTTAAAAGCTTCACCTTTTAAAAGTGGGAAATTTCACCTTTTAAAAGTGGGAAATTTTTTTCTGGCTCACCCGGTAGATATATACACTAGGTGTCCAGAAGAAAGTAAACAGATTTGATCAGACCTAGAGATGAGAATTTAGATCCAGTCAATCGGAAATTATCTTGAAACATTTATTATCACTGATATAACTGGTCTGTTGTGCTGTTTTGATTATTTTTGTTGTCGTGTTTTCAAACCTTGCTAAATCGATTGTTGACTTATTCTCTATGCTTCAAGAATTGCTTAGGCCAAAATGCCAAAACTCTGGCTTTGAGGTAAGGAGAAATTTGAACTTCAAGATTAATTTTGTCTCTCTCGAAGCACCAACATCAACAAATAAGGTATTTATGGCCAAGTTTATTATCGAGGAATGTTTCAAGAGGAATATTTAGTTGTTTTAAGCTAGATTCTCATTATTAGGCAGAGTGAGGTTTCAATATCTTAAAGGATATTTCAATCAAGTTGTTGAAATAGTTTCATTTCTACTAAAATATCTAAAATGCACCGTAAAGAATATAACATGAAATGAACTAAGGTAATGAAATAATGAAAAAATGAGGTTATGAACTTATGAGAATCGACTGGTTCTCGTGTGTTCATCGAACATAATGATAAGCATGAAAGCATCCTATGAACGAGATTGATGATTGGTTTATTGACATATTGATCGATGAATTGATAGATAGATTGATTAATCATTGATTATCTTTTCAGTTCTTGCAATGTTTGACGACTCCTGATTCTCCCTGATCCATTCTCTTTCTTTTCCCTTACAGTTGTGACTGACCCACCAACCAATCCACAAGCAACATCATTTAGCCCTCACACGATGACTCTAACGTGGGTTCCTCCGCCTAATGTTGAACAGATCGTCAACGTATCCGGTTACTACGTGTTTTACCGAGAGTTTGACAGTCCGCCGGGGAAATGGGATGTTGCCGGCGTACCTGGTCTGAAGACAACATCATTCGTACTGCCGGACCTCAAAGCCTTTACGAAGTACCGGTTCAGAATGACACTTGCTGTCCGGAGTGGTAATGGACCGGCAACTAATGAAATTGTCAACAACACTGTAGAAGGAAGTATGTATTAACAAATTCTTGTCTGTTGACCAAAGGCTATCAATATGCTGGTTATTTTTCTGTCACAAACCCTCGATTTTTTATCAACAAGCCGTGGTTTTTAGATCTCAGTCACAAGAGAGTTTGAGGCTATGATCGCGAGAAGGCTTGATGGAGAAAAGCTTTAATACCCCTAACTATGATCGTCTTCCACCTTATCAGTCTACTTTATCAGTCTGCTTAAATCCGAAGTTCTTCCGACCTTCACTCGTGGTTGTTCTTGCTGTTGTTGTTGTTATCGTTGATGGATGATATATGACCTTTCAGAGTGCCAAAATGTGAAGATTTTCAGTGGATTGCCCTTAATTATTGGAGATTTTCGTACGTTTTCTAGAAATTTTGTGAAAGATTTTCCAAGATTTCGTCAGATTTCTCAAAGATTTGGGATATTTCTTGAGATTTATAGGGATTTCATTGGATTTCTAGGAATTTTTCTTAAGCTGTAGAGGGATTTGTATGATTTCCAGGATTTTCAAAGGATTTTCGGATTTCATTTTGGATTTCTGACATAGGTGTACGATATTTTCGCTCGTGATTCACCCCTCGCTTGAGTCAGTCTTGCACTGATAGAAGTCTTGCACTGCTAATGAAATCATCACCGAATTTTTTCTCTTCCTAGTTCCAAGTGTTGCACCTACAAATCTACAAATAAAAGCTGTACAACCCACAGAGATATTCGTAGAATGGAACAAGATACCAGATTCAAAATGGCACGGTCGTCAACTTGGCTATCGAGTCAAATACAAACCATATCATGATAGCACGTGGATTATAAAGACTGTACCCAAACAATACCATGATACGTCAGTTACAGGGATGAAAGCTTTCACTTTGTATACTATGGAAGTTGAAGCATATACTGGAAAAGGACCTGGTCTGCCTGTTGCTGGCGTCATAAAAACACCAGAAGGAGGTAAGTGGATTGCTGTTGCTTCGCTGTTTATCTGATTCATGCTTACTTGCTTGCTTGCTTGCTTGCTTGCTTGCTTGCTCGCTTGCTTGCTTGCTTGCTTGCTTGCTTGCTTGCTTGCTTGCTTGCTTGCTTGCTTTCATGCTTGCTTGCTTTTGTTTGCTAGCTTGCTTTGATCGGCGTTGATGGCCAATTATGAATTTGATTTCATTCAGGATCCATAACTGAATCGTTGAAAAGCGACGCTACAACTTGCGATTTAGAAGGATAATTTTTAGATAGATTTTATCAGTATAGTTTCGTCTAAGTTTATTTACTAATGTTTTAGTTATTTAGAAGACTAGAAGACATGGTTTTATTCTCTGACAGAAATAATAGTAAAATTATACCTCTAAAGTTTATCTTTAATATCTTGAGGCGTAAATCCCTCTATGTTGTTATATAGAAATATGGCCTTACAGCAACAGGTCAGAAAAGTCAGCACTTCTTTTTCGATCAGTGCTCATTAAAATGTACGAATGATTAAATCCTTGTACGAAACAACTGATTATCATGAAGAACGTTTACTTTTTGCTGTCCAACAGTGATTCGGACTAGTGCCGGGCAAAGATAGAAATTCCGTAGAAGATGGCTTCACATTCAAAATGCTTGCTACTTCGTAAAATTAATGCGTATCAGTATCGGCCAATAATGACTTGCTTTGCGGCTATTCTACTGAAATCTACTTCCACTTGTTAATTTTTTATACATCAACCTAAAATTTTACAATAACTGAGCATAGTTAACAAGACGATACCACAAGGAGAATGAGAATACATTGCAGCCCTGTGGCTTTAAGAATTAACATAAAACATTTACACGAAAATAATGAACAAACCAGTATATTACAGCATAGACTACAAGCTACGAAAAGAAATAAAATGATACAAAGGTGGGAGGAGCAGAGGAAATTCATTGAAATGATTTAAGAAAATCAGTTTGATGATTCGATGAACTCAAGCGTTGCTTTAACTTATTAAATTGTTTATTTATTTCTCTCTAGTCCCGTCAATCTCTCCCCCATCATTCGCTGTAACGGACGAAATATCAACCACAACGCTGCTAGCCTCATGGAAGGAGATTCCACAACATTTAGTGAATGGCAGACTCCTTGGCTACAAGTTAAAGTACACAGTAACACATGTTGCAGACCAGGCAGTGGTTGGAGCGCCAATAACGAAAACGATTGATCTGGATAAGTATACGTTTATTTACAAAATAACTGGCCTGCAGAGTTACACCAGATATGAAGTAAGCGTTGCTGGATATACTGCAGCAGGCGATGGACCTTACAGTTCACCTATTGTTTCTGGTAAGTTGACTTCAGTGTTGTACTCAGACTGCAGTCTTCTTCGAATCAGGACCTTTCCAGTGCATATTCGCAATCTGTGCTCCAAAGAATTTTTTAACGTAAGTATGGATAATAGGAGAATGATGCAATGGTTTTCATTGCTTTAAAAATGTTTCTGGTATCGTGCAGATCCTAATATCTTATTTGTGAACATAGAAATTTCAAACCTCTATTGTCGAATATTCTTCCTTTGAAAGATAGGGCCAAGATGTTTTAATAAAGAACATATTTCCGGTATTCACATATTCAGCACGACATAGAAGGGTAAAAGTGAAGATCTTTTCCATTTAGAAATGAGCTTTGCTTTCTGTAGGGTTGTATGAAGAACAAGGGCAGATTTTGTAATACAATAGCACCAGTTGCTTTGGTTCACACCTCAATTCAATGCGATTAACCAATGCAGACAAAAGAAATTCTCTCAAGCAGAGATTGAAAACAAACGAAGCCGCAAAGTTGCCCTGAAACCAGTACGGCAAACTCTCGTTTGGTGCGGGCGAAGGGAGGTTTTTAAGAGAAGGTATGTGCTTATAACAAAAGAAGAATGGTAAATCTAAAGTTCTGTCTCGCGGACTTTGTTTGTTTGATTCAGAAACCGAGCAGAGGGCATTACAATTTTTGCATATTTATTCCTCAGACGTACGCAGTTAGTCCTCAGCTCCTGAATCAAATAAACAAAATCCGCGAGACAGAACTTTAGATTTACCCTTCTTCTTTTGTTATAAGCACATACCTTCTCTTAAAAACCTCCCTTCGCCAGCACCAAACGAGAGTTCGCCGTACTGGTTTCAGGGCAACTTTGCGGCTTCGTTTGTTTTCAATTTCTTCTTGAGAGAATTTCTTTTGTCTGCATTCACTAATCGCTTTGAATTGAGGTGTGAACCAAAGCGACTGATGCTATTGTATTACAAAATTCGCCCTTGTTTGTATGAAGTCCTTGTTTCGTGGAGGATTCCCCTGATTTTCGATGAAAACGTGGTTGCAAGATCTCTTTACTTTTAAAAGTTAGCAGGCTGAAGTTTCTCGACTCCTCTTTTTAAAAGCAAACACTCTAACTGTGAATACCCATGAAATATCTTTTTCATAGGAAACAAAACAAAATAAACTCTCATTTCATCTCCCTTGCCAGTTGGCTGAATTAAGTATTGTCAGTATGAAACCTATCTTGCAAGGATCAATAATACAGGTAGACTGACAATGCAATTCCTTGTATTCGTTCAATGTTTTCAGCCTCGTTTTTGATTTTCTCCCATACAAATTTGTTTTAAGTAATGTCCATCTTTCAGCTCTTTGTGGAAACTGAGATGCGTGTAGTAAACCTAAAATTATAGGTTCTTATTGGCGTTTTTTCTGTATTTTAATTCAATTCATTTTCACAGAAACTTGTAAGTGCCCCAACGACGTGTTCCTAAATTGGTACTCAAATCCACCATACGTCACTAAAAATCCTGGCTTATCAATGACTGGTATTTTCGCTGAACTCATTCAAAGCATGATCGCATCTTCTTGTGGAAAGTGCAACAATCTACCATCAACAGTGCGTGCGTTCCAGAGCTTGTCTGGTGAAAACCCAATCAAGAAAAACGAAAAAGCTGTAAAGAATTCCATTGGCAAAGAATTCCACGTGTCTTTTCCAATATTTGGATATTCTACGATAACGAGATACATGGATACCCACGTGTTTATCTTATTCATCCAATCATCCGGCAGTGCTACTATCGTTAGAAATGAGGTTGATTATGCAGCCAAGACATTGAATGCGTTCAAATCAATTGGAAATATATGGCCTATGTATGTTATCATGGTGCTTCTAACTGGCCTTGCAGGAATCTTCATATGGATTACGGTAAGATTTCACTTTCCTCTTGCATGGCTACGAAAACAGTCATTTCATAGAACAACCTCAGTTTGGGTGGTTTATGTCGACAAGTGAAGAGAGCGACTGCTGGCTGCGAGCGACCAAGGCGACCTTGTGGTCTCGACTAAATTTTTCAGATGTATGCTGTGGTCGTCGTGAAAGTAGAATCAATTTTTACTCCCATACCAAGCGACGTACCTTCTGCAATTTCATTTCAATTCATAATTCTTAGACACAATGTCTCGTCAGCGATAATGCCATTTAATGATACAAAAAGTTTTTAGATCTAGAAACTTTAAAGTCCATGAATGAGATCTGTATATCCATGAACCACACTGAAAAGTATGGCGACGGGATAGCTCAGTCGGTAGAGCATCTGCTCTGCCATGATTGCTGAAGCGGCGCGACCTTGAAATTCGCTCTCGTCATACTTTCTCCATTTGCCGAAAATGAATGTGATCTTGTATAGAAGCGATTTAGTTTTACGATAAATGCTGTTCTTCCAGTGGGTCGTGTTTTAATCGACCTTCAACAAATCAACTGTAGTTGTGGTTCCTTTTTAAACCGACGGAAGGTATGACACGCCCTGATACTTATAGGGATTTTCTTCCAGGCCTTAAACATGTCTGGCCATGAACCAGAACATGAGCACTAGACAAGTACGCTGATCACCCTGACCAAAACTTATGCAATGGAGATCGGCCTTTAAAATCCCTTGTGAAAGTGTTGAGACTTATTTAAAACGAATAATTTTCACAATAAATAGAATAAGGTTTTGGCAAGACCAACGTCATACTTGCACAAAAACTTAATGTTTACAGGAATTATTAACTATTTATCAAGATAAATGGTATGTCTTTCCTCAAGCTACTGCATCTCCACACCAGAAGAAAGGGTAGGGGCAACGAAACCGACTAAAGAATGGGAGCCCATTAAGTTAGTACGGCCCTGCAGAAACTGGGGCTTTTGTTCATAAGAAGTTGATGTATTCATATTTTGAATTAACAGGAACGAACTGGAAATGAAGAATTCTCGAGAGGCAGTTATTTCGACGGTGCTCTCCAAGGATTTTGGTGGGCATTCATTTCAATGACCACTGTTGGGTAAGAATTTTTCAATATCTAATGTCGTAAAGAGTCACCTAGGGTCCTTTGCAGACACGAAGGAATTTCATACCGTCTGAAAATCTAATTTGGCCTAAGCACAAAAGATGGTTCCACACTGAGCTGACAGAAAAGTATTCTGCTTAGCAAAGTAGTCAACATTCCTTTCAAACCATTCAGGCAGTTCAAAGAAATTGGTTATCGAATTTACACTAACCTTTCTGAAAATTGTGACATATGCTACTTGATGTCCTAATAAAAAGAACTCCTGTTTGAAAATCACCAAAATCGATGGTTAAACCTTTGATGAAATTTTCTTTTTGAGATGATGTAATGTTTTCTTTTGATCCAACAAGGTAGAAAAATTACACGTTGCAAAACCTTATTTTCAGCTATGTTTTTCCAGGAAAAATACCCAGTCTTGCCACTGAGTCGTACCGAGTCAAATTTTACAAAACTTCTATTATCATTGAAGTCTCCCATGATATTGCACATTTCTTTAGGTGAGCGCGTGGCCGAGTGGTTAAGGGGTCTGACTCGTAATCCAAAGGTCAGAACGGTCGTGGGTTCAAATCCCGCGCTGGACAGTTTGGTCGCTGTCCGTAACTCTAGCCCGGCTCGACCAGAGCCGTGTAAGGGAAATCTGGTAGCTGCAGCGGGTAGCTGCGGCGGACTGATGGTAAAACATCCGTGGCCCCTGCTGGAAATAAGTCTCTCAGACTTTCGCAGGCTAGTGACGTTAAATATAATACCTACCTACCTACCTTTCTGGCATTTGTTACCAACTAGAAGCTTTACATGCACCAGAATTTGATCTAGCAATCATCTGTGCCTTTGCAGTATGATTCAAAACCTGATAGCCCTAAAAGGAGCTAAATTTGCTAATTCTAAAACTAATTACAAGGTCAGCTATGTCCGGGAAACTAATTTGGTCCTTGGTCTGCTTGAAAAGAAAAGAAATTTGAAGATCAGCCGTGTATTCAAATTTAGGGGTTGTTAATTTTGCTACTGTAAAATATTTTCGCCGTTTTCCAAAATATTTTCGCTGACCTCGTGTAAACGTAGCCTTACAAGGAGGTCGTAACGAACTATTTTATTTTGCAGATACGGTGATATAACGCCTAGAACAATCCAAGGTCGCGTTGTTGCTATTATTTGGACGTTGGCTGGCCTTGTTCTCTCCGGAATTCTCCTTGGCGCTTTGACTTCATCTGTCACAACAATGACATTGCCCCCAGAAGTTAAACTTTATGGCACTGAGGTAAGAATATAGAAATCATGCACTTACAGGGTTTCCCTAAATACATAAACATCAACGATGTGATGAACAAGCTCCATAGCAAGATAGACCTGTCGTTGGATCATAGATTTATTTCAGATACTTCAACCTTGCAAATCCGCTTTCAAGTTGAAGTTTCCTGTATTTCAGAACAAATCCCAGGGGGTCACTCAAGGCTCCATAGTACGGGGTTGTGCCATTCAGAACCCAAAAGCGATAATAAATTTGAAAATTTATAAGGTATTTGACCAACGGAGCAGAAACTTGTAACTTTGAGTCCCTTAGCACCCTGCAACAGATACCAAAATTCGGCGACAGTTGATATTTTGTTCCTTTGGCCTTAAACTCTTGATTTATCATTTGAAAAAGCTTCTCTTTCCGTGCACTTCCTTATCTCAGATTGCTCGATGACGTCATTTTACGCAGTTTTTGCTCTGTCCATTTGACCGTGAAAACGTTCGTGGTTCAACTTTGCACCCTCAGTCATTATTCACGGTCAAATCCCTTATAGATTTTCAAATTTGTCATCCTCATCATTAAGATTCCTCCCCAACCTAATTATAATTTCCTGATGTATTTTTAACGAAGATAACCAAACTTGATTTATAAATTTTAGTAAGTCCTGATCGATTGGTAAAAAGCAAGAATCTTTGAGGTCCGTTCATTAGACTGAATCAAATCCACCCGGTATTGAGTGTTTTGTTTAACTCATCCGGTATCCGTCCTCATTTGATTTATTGTGCTTTCTTATTCATCTTAGAGCGCAGCTGTCAATAACTCTTTTGAGTATAACCTTGGAGTGAGAAGAAACAGCAAAGTAAATTCAAGTAAGTACTATTTCTTCTTCTTCTATATTCCATCCACTGGGCGTGGGTTGGATGACACGGCCTTCCACTTAGGTCTATCCTGTGCAGTTCTTACAACATTCGGATAGCTGAGACCAGTCCATTTGACAATATTGTTCACCCATTATGTTATTGGCCTTCCTCTCCCTCTCTTTCCATTAACTTTTAGCACTTTTAGCATTTTTAGCAAAAGAAATTAATATATGTTTTGTGCACAATGGAACTCATCTTCTTTGTGATAGGATCATAAATGTTTTTTAAGAAATGCTTGTATATTAGAAGGTTTCAAGCGTTTCTGCAAGAAGCATAGAATTAGATAATTATTTTGCTTCCAAAATGTGAGAAACTAATCAAGGCTCTTCGTATTAAGACGTGGAGGGATCTTAGTGCATAAATTTTCTGAAAAATTAAATAATTTGTGACCTTATCTTGCCTGATGTACCGAGTGACGGAGTGACCCAGCTCCAAGATATGAAAAATTGCCAAAATTTGATTAAATTTCCGATCATGAAAATATCTTTATGTGCATTTATGTAAAGTTCCAACTTTACTTGGAACACATTGCGAGGTCTCATATTGAATCTGAATCTTTAGGTATTAGTGTTTTTACAAAAACCGCCTTGGTTTGAAGCTCTCTCCAAAATCAAAAGAAATGTGAAGGAATGATCATAAAATTGAATCTTTATCCTGCCATGCCAATCAGTTTGATTGCTTTTGTCCATTAGAAAGCAATTGTATCATTTTGAACTCAAAGTTTGATATGAAGTCACCAGATACAACTCTCCAGATACATACCGCCATTTTGAAGCAAATCAAGATATCTGAAAAACTTGCCACGGCAGATTTGCAGCAAATTAACCAAAGTTCATTTCAAGCACCTTAATTAAAAAAAAGTTTGATAGAATTTTACCTGTAGTTCCTTTCAAGCCCTCAAATAAAATAGAAGATCCAGTTACTATTTGTGCCATCTTTCTAAAGATTCAATACTTATGCTGACTTGCAATATGAATCGACTTTTTCTCATTCCAGAAAGACAATACGAAACAACAGATCAAGTGTTGCAAGCAGTGCATAACAAAGAGGTGGATATAGCTTTGTTGGATGCATTCACAGCTGCGAGTTTACAAAGCAAAATTGTTGGATACAGTTTGAAAGTGAAGAAGATGATAAATGCCAATACAGGTTATGGTGTAGTGTTGTCAAAGGAATTTGTTCGCCTTGAAAGTGACTTCCGGAGTTTCATCGCATCCAACCAAGATAAAATATCAAGTTTCACATCGAATATGACGGAGAAACTTCACGTAAGTACCTTGCTATTGGCATTGCAAATTCACCAAGATGGCACGACGCCGCAATACCCCCAGATGATCATTTAACTGCCATTAGTACGTACTGTGCACTCCAAGAAATAATTTTTCACCGGCTGTAGAATTTGCCCCTTCAAATGATAGCTGGCGTCAGAATAAGCTGCTTGAAAGTATGCTCGAAAATGTTAAAATTATACTTGAAAGCAATTAGATAAAACCGGCTCTTATAAATATCCCATATGACAGCCGTCATCATCAGAGAATCATAGCAACACGTACAAGCCAATGATGTATTAATTGATTAACAAAACTTCGATGAATTTTCTTTTTGATTCGTTTTATCAAAGACTAAAAATATTTATTGATGATAAAATGTTTGCTTTTGATACACTAAGGTAGAGAAATTACATGTTGAAAAGTGTTATTCTGAGCTGTACTTTTTACTCATTCTTGCCTTGGAGTCAAAACTTTCGGTTTTTTCATCATCATCGACGTTTCCAGTCATAGTTAGCACCCTAGCATTGCTTCCTGTCTTTTATGACCAAACTAGAAGTTGTACATCCACAAAAAAGTTGATCGAAGAATCATCAGTGCTTCTTAGCGGTATGATTCAAAACCTGGCAGGCCTAGAAATAGCTAAATTTGCTAAATTTCAAACCAATTACAAGATCAGCTATGTATAGGAAATGATTTGGTCTTTGGTCAGCTTGACAAAAAAAACAATTGAAGATCGGTCGTTTGATAAAATTTTATTGATTTTTCAAACAGAGGCACTGTTTTTTGGACATCCAGTATGAATATTTTTCTACCAAACTTTTTTCCAAATTTTCCTAACAGGTTGAAGAATCAGATGCTGCGAAGGAAGTACCAATGTTATTCGATCCTTCAACCAAACTCTTCTGGGACATGATCAAAATGGAATGCATTCTTCTTGGTGTTTGCACAGCACTTGGATTACTTTACTCCTTATATCTGTATTCACGGAAGAAAAAAATAGCAGCGAGAATCATTTCTGCAGATGGTAAGTAATGTTTCTATTTTATAATGGGCAGTTTGGACACTCTCGTTGTGCTGTCTGAACTAACCATGAAACAAAAATGATTCAATACTCACCCAAGCCAGGCAAGAATGTTTGTATTCCGTTACAATATTGTGTTTTGGTTAGGCCCGAGCTTCAAATTGTGAATCCAAACTGAACTGCAACAACATTCCGCCTCCCAAACTTACCCTAACGAAATGCCCTCGCAGCGAAGAGTCCTTAAGAGAAATTTTGACTAGATGGTAGAAGTAGACTGACTGCATAAGTCTCTGTTTTCTGCATTGAACTGAATGATGGCTATGGCTTCAAACTGAAACTCCTGACAATAAAACTTCAAAACGCAGAAAACACAGATTACTTAAGCCAGATGCTCTGCATAAAGGGTGCAGCCAATCAAATCTCGACTTTCATAATATGGTCAAACCACGTGCCTCCTCTTAGCGTTTGATTGGCTAACTAGATCAAAATGAAAAACATCAGAGTAAAGACACTGAATGAGTACAAGGAACCATGTCGTCAGTCTAACGTTGGTGTTGGAGGAAGAAAGAAAAGTCTTTCATTAACTGATTTTACGAATAATTTAGCTACTTGCCCACATATTATCGTTACTGTTACTATTGCCAATATGATCGTTAATAGAATAGAATTGTTAGTAGAAAAGTAAAAGTTTAGACCATGTATCCTCAGATATTGTGTCTTATGAAAAAAACACTCTCTGGGATGAAAACCCCGCTTAACACTGTACCAGTGGCAACGTTGAACATAGAGCGCCGAAGTCTTCGTAGCTAAAACTAGATGTATTGTGACATACAACCAAACCCCAAATTCTTCAGTTGTTTCATCCGTGGGCATTTTCACGTGATATGTAATCTGAGACAGACGTCAGAAATTGCCCTGTTTATTTTTCAATTTGCAACGGTTTTATTTTATGTCAACAAAGAAATGCTGCTGCGCAAGATGGCAGAGTTTGATGCAAGCGTGGAGCAATTTGAACAAACCGTGACCGAAAAGATCGATGCTATGACGAAGAGACATGACTTGGAGATAAAAGAACTTCTTCGTTTGCAAAAGAGTTATCAAAGATTGATGAAAAGAAAGTATCCTGATTATGAACCGAATACATTGGCTGATAGACGCAAGAAGAAATTAGTTGTGGTTGAGCCAATAGGCCAGTCAGAAACATAAGCATTTGAGCACGTAGGTTACACTTATGATACCGGGTGAGTCAATCAATAAAAAGGCCCTGCGTTTAAAAATACTGCTCCCTGAATACCAAAGCAATGATATTGAAAACTGTCATGTTTTATTCCCGATATGTTCAGTTATGTTCAGTGATTTATACGGCTTAGTCGGCCATTTTTTCCTGTCAAAATGGGAGATCTTCTGCAGAAAGGCCCTGACAGAAAAACCTGCAAAAACGAGTGAAAACTACAAGTAAGATTTCCCTTTGTTGTTCTTCCAAGCAGTGAATAAGTTATTCATACTAGAGGAAAGACTTTTTCATCCCCCGAGAGGATAGCACGTGCTACGGTGTGCTTGAGTCATCACCATGAGGTAAACATATTAGGGAAACTTACTTGTAATTGAGCACATTTTGTTAAAGGTTTCTACGATAGAAGGGGATTCTTGAAGAAAATCCTTCGCAAAATATGAAATGGAAACATTCTGAAAATAATTGAATAAGTTAGCTTTTCAATCAGATGTCGCAAGATATCATTGCTTATGTATTCAGGGAGCAATAGCCTTTCAAACGCCGGGCCTTTTTCACTCACCAAGTATGAACACCAAATGGACCTTTTTAGTTGTAAAGAGTCTGATTCGAAAGACATTTTTGTAAATTTTGAGGAATTTTTGGAATGGACACAATAATGATAGAAGCTCTAGCGCCACTCATTCGAACCTGTCCTATAAAAATGCATAGAAATGTCACTCGATCCAGGCTCGTTTGTAGAATAGTTAAAAAGTCTATTACCGTGCACCAAAAACATCATATGCAGGCTTTTCCTTTGCCAAGACTGAGGGTATAACATACAGTGCTGCTTGTACAGCGAACATAAGCAGTCAGGTACAACTTCTTTATTCCATAATTCAGCAATTGAGCTCGTAGGTGGCATTTTTGATATTAAAATGAAAATTCTCGGGCAAAAAACTTCGCATGTAGGCTTTTTCTTTGCTAAGACTGAAGGTACAGCCTACATTATTACTCACTCAGCGGGCGTAAGCACCTTTGTAATACGTCTAGACCATGTTACGGGAAGGCTGTTCGCTATTACAGACCATTCTTCCGCAGTTGGGAAAACGACAAACACAAGAAATGTAAAACACTAAGAAATTTATAAATTTTGTTATTTAGACGTAAATGCCCAATGTAAAGATGTTGCGCAAGGATCACTCCTAGGCACTTTGTTATTCATTATTATCACTCTACCCCAACGCTTCATGTAATTAACACGTAGCATTTACAATAATTGATAATAGTGAAGAAAAAGGCTAAATTATATGGAAGACAAGGATCTTCGTGCTTTATTGTTTTTACACCTTATTTTGCTTGGTTCTGGTCAACCCCCATTTTCACCTCTTTTCTCATATTGCAGAGAGTAGTTTTACTGTTACTCATTTTCAACTTTCCTTCAAATCCCGGCACAACCACTGGGAATAGACCCATTTACAGTAAATCGAACAGGGGACTCGAATCGAGTTTTCGAGACCATGCTGCGTGAAATTTTTCATTTTAGCATTTTTGTGTTATCGTTGCAGTTTGCAAGATTTCTCTGCTAGAAAGAAACCTTCACATTCGTTCTTTTTCAGTTTAAGTCAACTTAGTCAATAACATACCTACATTATCATTTTCGATTCAGTGTTGTATTTTAGATGCATATGTAGTTGCCTCTAACTGCAAAGTTGCAAAAGCTTTACATTGGTGCACCTATTACAAAATTTTGACATAAAAAACTCGTTCAGTAAAATAGAAATAACAGATTAGTATTCGACGCGAGCGTATACCTCGAAAAATTTACCCGATAATGCAGAAAATTTAGCTCTGTTTGAGACACCATACTGCAAAACCCTTCTAGCCTGTCAGTGAAATTCGAAGCTTTTGTCTGACCAATGCTTTAATTCGATATTGGGAAATCTCACTATTCATTGTACACAACAATTTCTCATACCAGAAAACTAGTTTAAAACAAACCAGTACTAAGATGGCTGAAAATTAAGAAGCTGTAGTACTATGTTTCAGAACGCAGAGAAGCTTTACTTCTTGAATAATATTTACTATGATTTTATGTTTTAGGCCCAATACAATTTATTTTTTTTGCTAAACATTTTTTTTTATCAATATAAAATTTAAAAACAACAATTCAATACAACTACTGTGACATTTGTAGCGAGGAAAGACACAAGGTCACCGGGTCCTCACTACAAATGCCACTTACAATTTTCTACAAAATATTAACGGTAGCTTAAGGTGGTTGCAGGAGAAAAAAAACTTTCGGAATTTAAAGATTATCAAATAAGTTAGAGCTTTTCTCCTGCAACCACCTTATTAATAGTAGAAAAGGAAACAACAACAAAAAACATTGTGCTAAACATTGTGCTGTTTGTCAAGAAACAACTATGTGGTGATGGCAGAAACTGGATCGTAGTTTATGTACCTGAAATTTAGAAACAAATCAAGAAATCTTTAGTGCCCTGAGGGGAGACTTTCATGTGAAATTAAGAAACAAAATTGTATCTGCTTCTGTAATAAAGGCTGTTCCAAGGGGGGTTGCAAGAGTGTCTTCTGGTGCCGCTTGCTTCAGTTTTTGGATATCAGAATAAATAGCTTCACTGAGGCCCTGTCTATATGAGGAAAAACACCTCACTTGCCAGACCCGGGGCTGAGAGGCGAGATGCCACCTTCCAATAGAATCCTTTGTATTTTAATTTCGCGTTTACATGCTGAACGCAACACCACCGGTATAGTGAAATCCCACCTCACAAGAGGTGGAATCTCACCTGGGTGAGGTGAAATTTTTCCATATAAACGAAATACCACCGGTATGGTGAGGTGAATTGAAATTTTTCGTTGATTCTCATTGGTCAGTTCTTTCTGATTTCACGGAAGAGAGACCTTAATCCACCTCGCCTCTCAGCCCCGGGGCTCACAGGTGAGATGAAAAATCTCATATAAACAGTGACTGAAA
Source organism: Aurelia sp. 3 sensu Dawson et al. (2005) (assembly GCA_964020215.1). Taxonomy (NCBI): domain Eukaryota; kingdom Metazoa; phylum Cnidaria; class Scyphozoa; order Semaeostomeae; family Ulmaridae; genus Aurelia; species Aurelia sp. 3 sensu Dawson et al. (2005). The sequence goes on from OZ026585.1 coordinate 16,296,558, forward strand.
TTTACCTCGCCTCTCAGCCCCGGGTCTGGCAGGTGAGGTGTTTTTCCCCATATAAACAGGGCCTGAGACAAACGAATTGAAACTTGAAGAGCTTGATGCAAGATTTTTACAGTTATGGTGTCCCTAACAGTGTAAATATTTTAATTACCTATCGTATTTTTTGCATGCACAGATGTAAAATAAAACCATGCATATGTCAATAACTACCAGATATCCCAAGATAATGTATTGCCGCTTGCCGAGCAGTAAAATGTTATTTATCTTCTGTAATGTAAATACTAATATTTTTAATAAAGACTTCGATGTATTTGATTTTGTCTGTATTTCTAGAGGAAACTGATTTTGTTTTTCTTATATCCAGCACAGGCTCTAAATCTTAAAAGATTGCATGGACCATGATGGCATCTTCCTTTTGATTTGATGGATTGAAAAGGACTTCAGGTACTTTGCGATAACTGTATGATTTAGCCATTTGATGATACCTTTTCCACGGGGGGGGCGGGGTTCTTCCATGGTAAAAGTACCTAGGGATGTGCCGCCCGCAAGGGTATATTTTTCCGACTTCATGCCTTGCCAAGGGTATGCTTTTGGCAATTTTGAGTCAGGGCAAAGGTATGCTTTTTGGCGATTTTGATCAAAGAAATGTCCAATTGTGGTAATATAACTCCTTTATGGAAGACCAAAATTTTGGTGATTTTGGTCCAGAGAAGGCGAAAATTTGCAATTTTGGCCTAAAAAACACCAACTCATGGCACTTTTAGCCAGCAGTGCCATTTGAAACTGTGAGCGCGACACAACTCTTTAGCCGAGAACCCCCACCCCCACCCCCCCTTTTTCGTTGGAACATGAAACGTTGTAAGTTTGAAAATAATCTAGCTATCAAAAGTTCCTAATGAGCAATAATGACAAAGTACCTGAATTTTTTCTTTCAAGCCATAAATCCAAAGGAAGACGCAACAACGATCCATGCAGTCTTGTTTGAAGATTTGTTTCCTGGCCTGGCAGTATAAACGGCTGTTACATTGTTGTTGACCAAACAAAGAAACTTTATTTGCTGTGCTGCAACTTTATCGCAAAATTTTATGGATATCTTGACTTTGTCAAAGAATTCAAGCCAAGTGTTGAAAGAAAATGAAATCCACTGTGGCTCATAGAATTGGCCGAATCCCAGCCTCGTTCCCAAAGGTATCTGCTGTTGTCAGTTGTCAGTTGTCATTAATCCCATCTTCGACATTTCGAAAAGTACATTCCATGGTTCGCACACCATTCACTGTGAATTGACCCATTCGAATGTTTTTCATTTCGACAGAACGCCACTTTTGAATGAGAGAAACTCTTTTGTTTCGAAAGAGCCAAACAAAATAACCTAACAAGCTCCAGGGAAGCTAAATTCAGTTTACTTTGGTTTACAAAAAACCTTCGCTGTCACTGGGTACGAGGTTGGCTGAAAAAGCCTTAGTTAATGAAGATCTTCTGGTGTTTAACCTCATGGCCTATTTGCTATTATGATTTAGAAATTCAATTTCGTCACCAAACTCAAACGAGCTGAAGATGTGATGTTGAAAATGATCAAAATTTTGACAATAGGAATGTACGTTCAGTTCGTTTCGAGCATTGCAATCCAAGGCAAAACGCAATAGCTATTTTCATCAATTTTTCGATGGTTTCGTCTCCATGCTTTAAATTTAGCACATTCGTTCGTACCTGGAGGCAAGTCTCACATTTAACCCAAGGGATAACGAGTTTCAACCTGGGAGGGATGCTTGGAATCCAAGGTGATACGTATGCAACATGTACTTAGAGGGCAAATCGCCTATATCCTGCCAAAATATCAATGGTTATAGACACCCTGTGTGAAGCGGTTTGAAATTCATCACATTAGCGAGCCACCTCAACTTATTGTTTTCTTTGTTTTTTTTTTTACCTATTTTTACTACGAATTGGATGGAAGGTGGCTGTTAAAATTTCAAATCATGAGACAGTGGAAGGTGACTGTGTACCAAATAAGAATAGACTTGCTCCAAGTCTATTCCGTGGTATATCAGCACTCGGGAAAAAAATTACCTCTGCGGGGGCGTAAACTACGACGAGGACGCTGCGAAGGAGAAACGATAGAGAAGGAAACTCCTTCGTTTCTCCTTTGCAGCGTCCTCGTCGTAGTTTACGCCCCCGCAGAGGTGATTATTTTCCGGAGTGCTGATTTGCCACGGAATAGACTTGGAGGAAGTCTGAGTAAGAATAGCCTGGCGTTCCTTTGGCAATCAAAGCAATCATGATTGTATTTTGTTTAAGATTTTATAACATTGTTTCGTTTCAAAGCGATTAGATCCAGCTGGCTAACTTTGAATGAAATCATGATCGTTTTGATCGCCAAAGGAACGCAAGGTAGGTTCAAAACACAAAAAACAATAAGTTAAGGTGGCTCGCTACTGATATACATTTCAAACTGCTACACACTGGGTGTCCTATCGCTCATGAAAATATGAGAATCAAAATTGCTTATCAAAGTTTAGCTATTTTCTGGTATGGATTTGCATACAGTGTGTTCTAAAAAGGTCATACATTTAATCAGGGTTAATAGTAAGAAGTTGGGTCGAATCACGCCAGAATGTAGACTTGCTCCAGCTCCAAGTCTATTACGTGGTCCATCAGCACTAAGGAATATGCTTACTCCCCCGCAGAAGCAAGCATATTCCTTAGTGCTGACAGGCCACGGAGTAGACCGGGGGGGGGGGGTACATAACATGTTGAGGGTACGGGTATGTGCCGCCCATATGGGTGGGTTTTTGGGCCCCAAATTCTCTAAACAAGGGTCCCTTTTTCGGCAGATTTTCCATAAACAAGGGTGGGTCATCCAGAAATTGGCGAAAAATAGCAAAAAACGGGTGATTTTCCGCCAAAATTCATCATAAAAATGGGTATGACGGCAACTCTCGGTAATTAGAAGAGGGTGCCTTTCTGAAAGCCGGGCGGCAGACCCCCGTCCATCCGCAAGTCATGTACTTGGAGCAAGTATAGCCACAATGTAGGCCTGTAAATATGGGGCGTATCTCCATCTTTTTCAAGGTCAAGTTTCCCTTGTGTTATGGATTGTGGGATTGCGTAAATAATTCGTAGTTGTAGTTGGATAGTATGCGCATAATTAATTTGCATAATTAGGACTTTTTGAACCACGAGACGGATATAGTTGAGGAGTTGTTGAGACGAGAGTATGAGTTGGAGTTTTGATGGAGAACGCGATTCAGATGAGAACTGGATATTAACGAGAATTAAACTATTAATATTGATTTTTGCGACTCGAATACCGAGATTTAAGAAATGAGGACGGAGGTTTGCTGAAATTGTAAATAATTGTACATAGTTTTTATATTTATCGCTGCGGAAGGACGCTTTTTATCGTACGCCATCAGCTCGTCGTATATGTTTGTTAGGATCGCCCGAAGAGACTGCTTGAATCGCTGGGTTTCCACGATTATCTGAAGATCCATTACATGGTGCCGTGACCCGGGAACACGAGCTGTTGGATGATTGTTTTAGTTTATTTTTTGGAGAATTTTATTAACTGAAGATGTCGTTATTAAAACGAAAATCGATCGCGCGGATTGGACTTCGAACGAGCATTGAGAAACTTGCGGACTCCACAAAAGTCCTATTGCACGATTACAACGACTCTTTACGTGATGAACTCCTAGCTAACAGTGAATATATCGAAGAACAATTACGAGAACTCAAGTCATTAGACGTTGAATTACTTGCATTTATTGATGAAGACGATATCGAGAAAGATGTAGTTGAAAGCGCGGATTTCGCAGCAAAGCACCGCGTCTTATTGGCAAAAATCAAATCGAAAACTGCGGTTACTCCCATTATTCGTCAGACTCCGACAGTACCAAATCAAGTGCCGAAAAATAACTTTGTTAAATTGCCATTTTTACATGTGCAAAAGTTTGGTGGAGACCCCACGGAATGGAGTTCATTTTGGGACGTTTTTGCGTCGGCAATAGACAAGAATGATGAACTTGAGCCGGTGCAAAAATTCAATTATCTGAGATCATATTTGTATGGCGATGCCGCGCGGGCAATCGATGGGTTTAAACCCACCAATGAAACTTATTTCGAAGCCGTAAGGCTATTGCATGAAAGATTCGGAGACAAGCAAGTTATCATTTCTGGTCATATGAACAAATTTAAGGAGCTCAAAGAAGTAAAGAGTATGGCGAATGTTAAAGAATTGCGAAACCTGTACGATAAGGTGGAATCGAATGTACGCAGTCTGGAAAGCGTTGGGATTTCAATGGACACGTACGGAACATTTATAACTCCAGAAATTCTTAAATTGTTGCCCCAAGAATTGCGTATTGTTGTAACAAGAAAACTACCTGGCACGTGGGATTTGGGGCTGCTTTTGCAGGTTTTGAAAGAAGAGCTAAACGTAAGAGAAAAATGCATGTTCGCCTGTGCTGCCACGCCCACTGAGAAGAAAGAAGAAGTTTGTACCCCGTCCGTTCAACCGTCGCGGGCTCAAAGAAATCTTGCTACCGCTTCAGCTCTATACGCTGGAGCTAGAAGAAACGAAAGAAATCAAAGTTTAGAGAAATCGAGCACGGTTGCATGTTACTTTTGCAACAAAGAGCATTTATCTAGAAACTGCAACGTTGTAACTGATCACAGAGCACGTCGAGACATTCTGAGGCAGCTGGGAAGATGTTTTGTTTGTATGCGTACTGGACATCGTGCACGAGATTGTAGATCGCAGTTTGGCTGCTACAATTGTAAGGGAAGTCATCATTCAGCCATTTGCAATGCTTATAAGACACACGCGGAGTCACCAAAACCTACTGTATCAAATACTGAAGAACCCAAAGCGCAAACGACTACTAATATGCACATTTCGAGCAAAACGAGTGTACTGTTGCAGACCGCGAGAGCAGAAATTTCGTCGCCAGACAACGACGCAGAGAAAGCCGTTGTGCGAATAGTATTCGATTCTGGCAGCCAGAAGTCGTATGTGACACAGAAGCTAAAGAACGAATTGAATTTAAAAGTTGTTGGAAGAGAGAGATTGCTGATCAAAGCATTTGGAGACGAGCGGCCGCGAATGAGAGACTGCGATATAGTGCAGATTGCTGTTAAAACGTTGGACGGAATGCTGGTGTATATTTCCGCTTACGTCGTACCGACGATTTGCTCGCCAATTTCAAACCAAATTTTGGCCTTAGCTGTTGATAAATACCCGCACTTGAGAGGTCTGCAATTGGCGGATTTTCAAGCTGGAGACGAATTATCGATTGAGAAGCCATCTGAAATTTTAATTGGGAACGATATGTTCTGGCTACTTGTAGAGGACGAAATAATTCGAGGAAATGAAGCGAATGGGCCCGTGGCAATGAAATCAAAACTGGGCTACATTGTATCTGGACCAGTTGATGTGGTAAGTGAAAATGGCACTTTTTTGTCTCAAGTGATGCGAGTTGAAACAAGTTGTGTGGAGGAAAGGGAGGCGGACCCTTTAATTCATGAAATTAAGAAATTTTGGGAGGTTGAGTCTGAGGGAGGAAAATTTTTAAATGAGACCCCCTCTATTGAAGATCAGTTCGAAGCCGATATAGCTTTTGTTGATGGGAAATATCAATGTAAAATGCCCTTTAAGGAAGAACATCCGTTGCTTCCAGATAATTATACTGTTGCCAAGTCAAGGTTAAATTCACTACTTTGTCGTTTGAAAGCCAATCCTAAGGTTGCGAAAGAGTATGATAATGTGATTAAAGATCAATTAGAGAAAGGGATTGTTGAAAAAGTCGATTTGAATGAGCCCACCGAAGTAGGAAAGGTTTCGTATTTGCCTCACAAAATGGTGATTAGAGAAGACAAAGACACTACTAAATTAAGAGTTGTTTTTGACGCATCAGCGAAGAAAGACGGGCCAAGCTTGAATGAATGTTTGAATGCCGGCCCTGCTCTGTTGCCCATGTTAGTTGATATTTTGATGCGTTTTCGTCTGAATAAAGTAGTGCTTTTGGGGGACATTGAGAAGGCATTTTTGAATGTGTCTATTGATCCGAGTCAAAGGAACTATTTGAGGTTTTTGTGGGTGGAAAACATTGAGTCAAATGAGCCTGAAATTGTTGTGCTAAGATTTACTTCTGCTGTATTCGGAGTAATTTGTAGTCCGTATTTATTAAACGCTACAATTCGCCACCATTTGGAACTGTATCAAGAAACAGATCCTGATTTTGTTGAAAATGTTCGGAGTTCATTGTATTGTGATGATTATGTTTCTTCGTTTGAGAATGAAACCGAGGCCTTTGAACAGTATGAGAAATTGAAACACTGTTTCAGTGATGCAGGTTTTAACATGCGAAAATGGAAGTCCAACTCTAAAAGCTTGATTGACAAAATTGAAGCTAATGAAAACGAAAATGTTTCGAAGGAAAATGAAACCAAAACAGAAGTTTCATCAAAATGTGAAAACGAGGCTGATAGTCCAAAACCTGAAAAAGTTCTTGGAATTTCTTGGAATCGAGAAGCTGACAAGCTGATTTTTGAATTTGAGAAAATTTTGGAAAATGTTGACGAAGAGAATGTAACAAAGAGAACAATATTGAGTACTGTTGCGAAATTCTGTGACCCTTTAGGGGTCATAGCGCCCGTGATTTTGCCTTTGAAGGTTTTGTTCCAAAATGTATGCAAAGAGAAATGTGATTGGGACACGCCTATGAATGATGAAATAAAAGAAACATTTCTGAAAATCATTTCTGATTTGAGGAAAACTGGAAATATTGAATTTGAAAGAGCATATTTGGATCAGGAAATTTCTGCTGAGAGTATTGAGTCGATTGCTCTTCATGGTTTTTGCGATGCTTCGACAATTGGTTACGGAGCTTGTGTATACATTGTATATAAATTGAAAGATGGGCGAAATATTTCGTCTTTAGTTGCTGCGAAAACACGAGTTGCGCCACTTGAGGGCCAAACTATACCGAGAATGGAACTATTAGCTGCTTTGCTTTTGGCCAAATTGATGAACAACGTTCGCGAAACTTTGAAAGGATCTGTAACAATTACAGAAACATTTTGTTGGTCTGATTCACAAATTGTGCTATTTTGGCTTGCGAATACAAACAAAACGTTGAAAACTTTTGTGCAAAACCGAGTTATTGAGATCAGAAAGTTAGCCCCACCCGAAATTTGGAAATATTGTCCTACAAAGGAAAATCCGGCTGATGTTGCCTCGAGAGGAGGTACAGCGTTGTCTATCAGGGATTCGAAGAAATGGTGGAAAGGCCCGAACTTTTTGTGTTATGATCCAGAGAATTGGCCTAATCATCCAAATTTTGATAACTTCGCTGAAAATATTGAAAGGGTTGAGACCAAACCTGTTGAGCCTGACAGCGTGTTTACTGCTAAAATTTCTGTTGAAAAGGAGATTGAAGTCATGCCTGCGTTGATTGATATTTCAAAGTACAGTGATATTAGCAAGCTTTTGAGAATCGTTGCCTATGTCAAAAGATTCGTTGATAATTTGAAAGCTAAAATTGCCGACAAAGATCCTTTTCTTGGTGATTTGAATACAGAGGAAATTGCAAATGCCAGAAATTATCTGATAAAATCAGAGCAAAGTTGTTTGCGAGATGCAAAATATTTTGCTGAATTACAACACAATCTGCGTTTATTTGAAGATGAAAATGGTTTATTTGTGAAGGACACGTTGTAACGATATTTGAAAATAGAGTTCCGAGACATCGTTGGAGACTGGGTCGTGTCGAAAAATTGTTACGAGGAAAAGACGGTGAAGTACGAAGTGCAGTTGTTAGAGTTACGCAGAAAGGACAAAAGAGCACAACGATCAAGAGACAATTGAGGAAGCTGTTTCCAGTTGAGCTGACAGAAGTGGATGAAGAAGTTTCGGAGGAGGAGCCGAAGATCAAGTTTGTTGCGGACCACGAGGTGGGAACATTAGAGACACGTAAGTGATTACCTTATTCTCGCTTGACATTAATTTGATTGATTGATTGATTTATTGATTAATTGACAATATCTCTGCATTGATTGGCGTTGCCAATCATTGTGGGGCCGGGAGTGTGTTATGGATTGTGGGATTGCGTAAATAATTCGTAGTTGTAGTTGGATAGTATGCGCATAATTAATTTGCATAATTAGGACTTTTTGAACCACGAGACGGATATAGTTGAGGAGTTGTTGAGACGAGAGTATGAGTTGGAGTTTTGATTGAGAACGCGATTCAGATGAGAACTGGATATTAACGAGAATTAAACTATTAATATTGATTTTTGCGACTCGAATACCGAGATTTAAGAAATGAGGACGGAGGTTTGCTGAAATTGTAAATAATTGTACATAGTTTTTATATTTATCGCTGCGGAAGGACGCTTTTTATCGTACGCCATCAGCTCGTCGTATATGTTTGTTAGGATCGCCCGAAGAGACTGCTTGAATCGCTGGGTTTCCACGATCATCTGAAGATCCATAACACCTTGTGATTGCACATTCCTGATTTAGTTTCTTTCATTAACTTCCCTACAAAATTCAATTCAATTAGGATGTTATCGAGGAAAGCCGTCTCAGCGGCTCTTTACCAGTTCTGAATCGTGTTTAAAACTGTGGCGAGAAGTTTAAAATCGTTAAAGGAACCGTTGCTTTTCAGTAATAGGTTAACTGGTTTATTTTATAATTAATTCATGTATGAAAGAAAAGGTTTTGAGCTGAATTATGTTAGAACACCGCAAGTGATTCATAACCGAGTTCATAACACGAAACTCAGATTCTTCGAATGATAATACAGTGGAACCTCCATTAACGGACACTTCTATACAACGGACACCTCCGAACAACGGACAAATATTTTCGTCCCAAAATACACTACGGCAAAAGGTGACACCTCCATACAGCGGACACCTCTCTACAACGGACGATAAAATTGGTCCTATAGGTGTCCGTTATATGGAGGTTCCACTGTAGCAAAAACGGCTTAATGTTTTGGTTTATGCAAACACCGCGCGGATTATTTCTACTTTTTGTGGGGGCAAGTCTCCAATTTCCTTCAAGATAAGAAATTTTCGCGAGTTGGAAAAAACGCGAAATTTTTGGAAGTAACTTTCGTGGATTAGTCTTCTTGTCAAAATTTTCAAATGTCTGAAATGTACAACAAAATTATAAGAGGAGGACTTTCAATGTTTAATTATAAATGTGCGACTCTATAGTTTAGGAGATTTTGCGAGAAGAAAATTTCGCAAATTTCGCAGCTTAGGAAATTTCGCGGAATATGCGTTCAAGAATTTGGGGCAAAAATGCGAATAACGCCAAAATCCCAGTGACCAAGATCAGGTTTGCTCAGAACTCAGAATTGAATTCTGATTAAGATAAGGTTACAAGATTCTGCTGACAATTTGATGGCCGTTCCGTAATGGCGGCATTTCGTGAGACTGCCCGCAGACTTTGGATCCACTAGGGAGGAGAGGCAAAAAGAAAAGTCTGCGCGCAGATAACATTCCGTGGGAGTGGCTTGCAATGCGAAAGAATTGCGTGACCCACAGTCAATTAAAATAATCCTCCGCAGAAGAATGCAAAATGACTACATAGCACTAATCTCCTTTCATTGATTTCAAAATTTAGTTCACAAAACCTGATTAAAAATTCCTGCATGAAGTTAACAACAAATCATGCTTCATTACGTTCGAAATTGTACTTCAAAAACTTCTACAATCGTAGAAGAAACGCAGTTTAGTTAGACCTGCTAAGTTGTGATGAATAGCTCAAAAGAGTCGCCAAGCACAATGCTGTTGAATGACTTAGAACCATCTTTAAAAACACTTTTAACAGCTTTTCGACTCTGCTAATGGTTGCTTGTAATACCACGAGATTTTCCCATGTTCATACCAGCAGCACTTGCAACTTTATTAGTCCCCATTTGCAGCCCAATAATTCCTTTGCCTGCCTGGAGTTGGTCTTCTGAAAACTCACGTTTGTTTTTGGTTGCTTCCTTCGGGCCTAAGGCTGGCCCATCGAATTTCAAGTGAGCCTTTCTCCCTAGAGCATGGATACCGTTGATCACAGCAACCATGTTTCGCGCTTCAAACAAATCTACTGTTTGGAAAAGATCGGACTTGTTGACACCGTATGCTTCGCACGCGGACAAAAAATTCCCGATGTTTTCCATCTTGAAAAATGGCATTTTTTGATGGTTGATTTTCTTCACACTACCTGGCTGTAAAGTATTAATAAGCTCACAGAGAATTAAACCATCTTTGAGGAATTCTTGAACTGCTTTTTGCCCGCTGATATCATCAAACAAGCCAGGTTTATCAAGAACTGCTTCAATCCACGCCAATGAACTCTGCTCCATTCCAGCATCATATTTCTCTTGTTTCTTCAACTCAAGTTCTGCTGTGAGACCATAACCCATTGGTCTGTTTGCACCTTCTTTTATTGACATCTTCGTGAGAGTTTTAAGGTCAAATAAGGAGTGTTCTGATAAAGCAATGTTAGATTACCAGGAGAGAAGTCCGGCCAACTTTCGCTTCACGACAACTCAAACAACTCAAAGAATACCAAGTTCGATTTCCCCGTGCACTGTCACCCAACTCTTTACCTTCATAAGATACACTTTTTACACAGTGATTTCACTAACTTCTTCTTGCTTTCTTCTTTTATCACGACGTCTCAGCCTAGCCAGTTTGTTGATATCTTATCGAAAAGCTGTGGTGTTTCTCAAAGTTTTCCACGCTCTGATGACACTAGTTGTCTTCCAAGTACACAATCAATAAAGATATCTCGTAGCGTCTTTGTTCTCCTCGCAGATAGCGATCTTCCAACAAACAAATTTCTATTTTCACTCACTCAAAAGATCAATTGCTTCACAAAAGATTGCCTTTGCAATGCTATTCCAATGCCACATACAAATATCAGTATTCTCAATGCTTTTGGAATACAATGCCAATACAGGGCCTCGCATCCGCTGCTCGCAGAGAAGTGGTTTGCGCCCGCAGTAACCTGAGAATTGACGAAAATGAATTTATGACCCATAAGCCTTAGTTGGTGGTGTGGTAAAGAATAATCCTTGTAAGGTGTGCACGGGATGGGAAATGGGCCTTGACCTGACGTCATGTTGAGTGGTGTTTTATGTTTTGCCATAATCCGTTGTGCATTTTGCGGACCAGGAATGTTCAGGAGTCATTCAATAACTGTTGGCTATTTGAGAAAAGAGTTCTGAAGAAATCATATTCTTTTGTGTTGCTTCCTTCTTCACTGCACGTGTCCATCTTTACTGCCCAATATCATGAGAAAACAAGTATGACAATGGCGTCATAGTTACATTCCGTCATGTCAGCACACGTAGATCGTAGTATTGGCCCATTTGATTCATAGGACATCCATACCCTTAGCCCCACTGGCTTCCGTAGCTCATAAACATGTCTCACACGCCAAGATGGGCGTTTAATGGGGGCCTGTAAATGGAGATCTTGGGATGTATGAATCATTTCCATGATCAAAATTATCAAAATCACGAAATCACGCGCTTAGAATAGCCAAATAACACTTCACGTACAAATATGGGGGGGGGGGGCTCTTCCATGAGATCACCGTCCAGCCTTAAAAATGTCAATTGCGTTTTTGGCTTATATTTGGTCTCTGAAATTAAGCGCATTTGTTCTATAAGCATAGTTCTATCGTCGTTTCATCTCATTTGTACTTAAGTCAGAAGCCTTCTTGGTCTAAACGTTTCTGTTCGGCCAATTCACCACTGTCTTATTGTCATTGATTTGAAATGGCTGATGTATCGCTTAAAGTGAGCAGGAAGGACCTACTTTTTACAGGGAACCCTCGAATAAAAGGCAACTGGACTCTATGATCAAGAAAGCTGAGAAACTCCTTATTGCTCTAAAATGTCATTTCAGAAACTTCTTTAGGTATTCATTGATTCAACAGCATCTTGTAGCTATTTCCTTGACTGTAACTGTCAATATTATTTGGGTGATATATTGAAAGAGGCATAGTTGTATTATATGTACCGTTCAATATTTAGAATACAACGATCCCCAACAAATGTGAATAGATAGATTTGGGTAAACTTATAAGAAATCCCCTTGTGTTTGCCACAAAGCCAGTCAAATGGACCACTCTAGCACATGACAGCCCAACTTTGCTTCTCCGCGCCTCAATCTTGTTTCCTTAAATTCCAATGTCGACCTGTTGTCAAAAATGTATCACTCGTCCCAGACCCTTTTTAGATAACTACGTAGTAGGTATCTTTGTGGCATGAATGCTCTATTCTCGTTTTTGTCACAACAAATCACCACACTTGAAGACATTTGGAATTAGCCGTCATTATTACTACTTCGGATTGTAATTTCGCCCTTCCTGCTAAGTGACACACTGGTAAAATCATTAGTCATCGGACACTTTGCAGAGACACTGCTGTCTAGAGGATGAAGGAGATTTTCCTTAAAAAGTTTGTAAAGAATCTTTCTCTGGGTGAAATTTCCTAATAAGATTTTCTTCAAGTTATACGATATGACGCTTGGATTATGGTTAGGAATTAAAAACATCATTTCTACCACAGTTCTATCCGAAGTCAAGGTTTGTGGTTAGAGGACGATTTAGGGCGATTTGTCATATCACACGCAAGATTATGGCTAGGTTAGAATGGCCACGAAAAGGCCTAAAAAGTCGACGTTAAGGAAAAGTCATTTTGCGCGTGATTTAAAACATGTTTAACCTACACTTGGCCTACAATCAATTACAAAATTGTTGAGCCACCCTAAGATTTTTGGTTTTTTGCCTCTGCTCTCCCCCCTCCCCCCTAGTCAATGTTGAAATACCACTTACAATAAATGCTGCTGAACAACGCCTGCCAACATGATCAAGTTTCTTTTTCCAAGCAACATTGACTAGGGGGGAAGGGGGGGCAAAAATGTCACTTTTTTCAAGGTGGCTCAACAATTTTGTAACTGATTGTAGTTCTTCAGAGAGATGAGCAATTTTAGCTTTATTTTTCCACGAAATACGAGATTCAAAAAGCTAGATTTACCGAAAGAGAAACTTTCACTGTCAGCTTTTATTTTTTGATGAAAACTGACCTCTTCTAGGAAGAGGTGACTTTAATGCAAAATGTAAGATCGTAGCCATAATTTTTGGTCAAAAAATTTGATTTTGGGAAAGAGTTGACAAAAGGTTAGCACTTCAAAAAGCACCATCAAGTTTTAGCGAAAAAGATAAGCTTTTTGCCCTAGTTTTCTGATAAAGATTGGCTGTCTCAAGAAACAGGCAATTTTAGTGAAAAAGGTAAGCATATAGCCTTGTTTTATGAGGAAAATTGGGCAGTCTAAAAACACTCCATTTCATCGAAAAAGGATAGCCTAGCTTTCTGGTCAAAAATGGGTATCTTCAAAGACAGCCGAGTTTAGCGAAAAAAGGCAGCTGATTTTGATAAAAAAGGTAAGCCTATAGCCTTACATTTCGATGAAATAATAATACTTTTAAAACCACCGAATTTTGGCGAAAAGGTTAAGCCAAAATAGCCTTGCTTTTTGGTCAAAACTGGGTACCTTCAAAGACTGCTGATTTGGACGAAAATGGTAAGCCTCTAGCCTTAATTTCTGGTAGCCAATGAGTACCTTCAAAAACAGTTTTTCTGACAAAATGGTAAGCCTGTAGCCTTACTTTTTGATGAAAAATAGGCAATTTCTAAAGCAACCAATCTTAGCAAAAAAGGTAAGCCTATAGCCTTGCCTTTTGATGAAGAGTGGGCGGTTTCAAAAGCAGCCAATTTTAGCGAAAAAGGTAAGCCTATAGCCTTACTTTTTGATGAAGAATGAGCATTTTCAAAAGCAGCCAATTTTAGCGAAAAAGGTAAGCCTATAGCATTACTTTTCGTTGAAAAATAAGCATTTTCAAAAGCAGCCACATTTAGCGAAAAAGGTAAGCCTATAGCCTTACTTTTTCATCAAAAATAAATACTTTCGAAAGCAGCCAATCTTAGCGAAAAAGGTAAGACTCTAGCCTTACTTTTTGATGAAAAATGAGCACCTTCGAAAGCAGCCAATTTTAGCGAAAAAGGTAAGGCTTACTTTTTGATCAAAAATAAGTACTTTCTAAAGCAGCCGATTTTAGCGAAAAAGGTAAGCCTATAGCCTTGCCTTTTGATGAAGAGTGGGCGGTTTCAAAAGCAGCCAATTTTAGCGAAAAAGGTAAGCCTATAGCCTTACTTTTTGATGAAAAATGAGCATTTTCAAAAGCAGCCAATTTTAGCGAAAAAGGTAAGCCTATAGCATTACTTTTCGTTGAAAAATAAGCATTTTCTAACGCAGCCAATTTTAGCGAAAAAGGTAAGCCTATAGCCTTGCCTTTTGATGAAAAATAAGAATTTTCTAAAGCAGGCACATTTAGCGAAAAAGGTAAGCCTATAGCCTTGCCTTTTGATGAAGAGTGGGCGATTTCAAAAGCAGCCAATTTTAGCGAAAAAGGTAAGCCTATGGCCTTACTTTTTGATGAAAAATGAGCATTTTCAAAAGCAGCCAATTTTAGCAAAAAAGGTAAGCCTATAGCCTTACTTTTTGATGAAAAATAAGTACTTTCGAAAGCAGCCAATCTTAGCGAAAAAGGTAAGCCTCTAGCCTTACTTTTTGATGAAAAATGAGCACCTTCGAAAGCAGCCGATTTTAGCGAAAAAGGTAAGCCTATAACCTTACTTTTTGATCAAAAATATGTACTTTCTAAAGCAGCCGATTATAGCGAAAAAGGCAAGCCTATAGCCTCACTTTTTGATGAAGAATGAGCATTTTCAAAAGCAGCCAATTTTAGCGAAAAAGGTAAGCCTATAGCATTACTTTTCGTTGAAAAATGAGCATTTTCTAAAGCAGCCACATTTAGCGAAAAAGGTAAGCCTATAGCCTTACTTTTTGATGAAAAATGAGCACTTTCCAAAGCAGCCAATTTTAGCGAAAAAGGTAAGCCTATAGCCTTGCTTTCTGATGAAAACGGAGCACCTTCAAAAACAATCAATTTTAGCGAAAAAGGTAAGCCTATAGCCTTACGTTTTGATGAAAAATGAGCAGTTTCAAAAGCAGCCAATTTTAGCGAGAAAGGTCAGCCTATAGCCTTACTTTTTGATGAAAAATAAGCATTTTCCAAAGCAGCCAATTTTAGCGAAAAAGTAAGCCTATAGCATTACTTTTGGTTGAAAAATAAGCACCTTCGAAAGCAGCCGATTTTAGCGAAAAAGGTAAGCCTATAACCTTACTTTTTGATCAAAAATAAGTACTTTCTAAAGCAGCCGATTATAGCGAAAAAGGCAAGCCTATAGCCTTACTTTTTGATGAAGAATGAGCATTTCAAAAGCAGCCAATTTTAGCGAAAAAGGTAAGCCTATAGCATTACTTTTCGTTGAAAAATAAGCATTTTCTAAAGCAGCCACATTTAGCGAAAAAGGTAAGCCTATAGCCTTACTTTTTGATCAAAAATAAGCATTTTCGAAAGCAGCCACATTTAGCGGAAAAGGTAAGCCTATAGCCTTACCTTTTGATGAAAAATAAGCATTGTCGAAAGCAGCCGATTTTAGCGAAAAAGGTAAGCCTATAGCCTTACTTTTTGATCTAAAATAAGTACTTTCTAAAGCAGCCGATTTTAGCGAAAAAGGCAATCCTATAGCCTTACTTTTTGATGAAAAATAAGCATTTTCTAAAGCAGCCACATTTAGCGAAAAAGGTAAGCCTGTAGACTTACTTTTTGATCAAAAATAAGCATTTTCGAAAGCAGCCACATTTAGCGAAAAAGGTAAGCCTATAGCCTTACTCTTTGATGAAAAATGAGCACCTTCGAAAGCAGCCAATTTTAGCGAAAAAGGTAAGCCTATAGCCTTACTTTTTGATCAAAAATAAGTACTTTCTAAAGATGCCAATTTTAGCGAAAAAGGTAAGACTATAGCCTTACTTTTTGATGAAAAATAAGTACTTTCGAAAGCAGCCAATTTTAGCGAAAAAGGTAAGCCTATAGCCTTACTTTTCGTTGAAGAATAAGCATTTTCCAAACCAGCCAATTTAGCGAAAAACGTAAGCCTCTAGCCTTACTTTTGGTTGAAAAATGAGCACTTTCGAATGCAGCCAATTTTAGCGACAAAGGTAAGCCTATAGCCTTACTTTTCGTTGAAAAATAAGCATTTTCTAAAGCAGCCACATTTAGCGAAAAAGGTAAGCCTATAACCTTACTTTTTGATGAAAAATAGGCAATTTCTAAAGCAACCAATTTTAGCAAAAAAGGTAAGCCTATAGCCTTGCCTTTTGATGAAGAGTGGGCGGTTTCAAAAGCAGCCAATTTTAGCGAAAAAGGTAAGCCTATAGCATTACTTTTCGTTGAAAAATAAGCATTTTCTAAAGCAGCCACATTTAGCGAAAAAGGTAAGCCTATAGCCTTACTTTTTGATCAAAAATAAGCATTTTCGAAAGCAGCCACATTTAGCGAAAAAGGTAAGCCTATAGCCTTACCTTTTGATCAAAAATAAGTACTTTCTAAAGCAGCCGATTTTAGCGAAAAAGGCAGGCCTATAGCCTTACTTTTTGATGAAAAATAAGTACTTTCGAAAGCAGCCAATCTTGGCGAAAAAGGTAAGACTCTAGCCTTACTTTTTGATGAAAAATCAGCACCTTCGAAAGCAGCCAATTTTAGCGAAAAAGGTAAGCCTATAGCCTTACTTTTTGATCAAAAATAAGTACTTTCTAAAGCAGCCGATTTTAGCGAAAAAGGTAAGCCTATAGCCTTGCCTTTTGATGAAGAGTGGGCGGTTTCAAAAGCAGCCAATTTTAGCGAAAAAGGTAAGCCTATAGCCTTACTTTTTGATGAAAAATGAGCATTTTCAAAAGCAGCTAATTTTAGCGAAAAAGGTAATCCTATAGCCTTGCCTTTTGATGAAAAATAAAAATTTTCTAAAGCAGGCACATTTAGCGAAAAAGGTAAGCCTATAGCCTTGCCTTTTGATGAAGAGTGGGCGATTTCAAAAGCAGCCAATTTTAGCGAAAAAGGTAAGCCTATGGCCTTACTTTTTGATGAAAAATGAGAATTTTCAAAAGCAGCCAATTTTAGCAAAAAAGGTAAACCTTTAGCCTTACTTTTTGATGAAAAATAGGCAATTTCTAAAGCAACCAATTTTAGCAAAAAAGGTAAGCCTATAGCATTGCCTTTTGATGAAAAATAAGAATTTTCTAAAGCAGCCACATTTAGCGAAAAAGGTAAGCCTATAGCCTTACTTTTTGATCAAAAATAAGCATTTTCGAAAGCAGCCACATTTAGCGAAAAAGGTAAGCCTATAGCCTTACTCTTTGATGAAAAATAAGCATTGTCGAAAGCAGCCGATTTTAGCGAAAAAGGTAAGCCTATAGCCTTACTTTTTGATCAAAAATAAGTACTTTCTAAAGCAGCCGATTTTAGCGAAAAAGGTAAGCCTATAGGCTTACTTTTTGATGAAAAATGAGCAGTTTCAAAAGCAGCAAATTTTAGCGAAAAAGGTAAGCCTATAGCCTTACTTTTTGATGAAAAATGAGCACTTTCCAAAGCAGCCAATTTTAGCGAAAAAGGTGAGCCTATAGCCTTGCCTTTTGATGAAAAATAAGAATTTTCTAAAGCAGCCACATTTAGCGAAAAAGGAAAGCCTATAGCCTTACTTTTTGATGAAAAATGAGCAGTTTCAAAAGCAGCCAATTTTAGCGAAAAAGGTAAGCCTATAGCCCTGCTTTTCGTTGAAAAATAAGCATTTTCTAAAGCAGCCAATTTTAGCGAAAATGGTAAGCCTATAGCCTTGCCTTTTGATGAAAAATAACAATTTTCTAAAGCAACCAATTTTAGCAAAAAAGGTAAGCCTATAGCCTTGCCTTTTGATGAAGAGTGGGCGATTTCAAAAGCAGCCAATTTTAGCGAAAAAGGTAAGCCTATACCCTTACTTTTTGATGAAAAATGAGCATTTTCAAAAGCAGCCAATTTTAGCAAAAAAGGTAAGCCTATAGCCTTGCCTTTTGATGAAGAGTGGGCGGTTTCAAAAGCAGCCAATTTTAGCGAAAAAGGTAAGCCTATAGCCTTACTTTTTGATGAAGAATGAGCATTTTCAAAAGCAGCCACATTTAGCGAAAAAGGTAAGCCTATAGCCTTACTCTTTGATGAAAAATAAGCATTGTCGAAAGCAGCCGATTTTAGCGAAAAAGGTAAGCCTATAGCCTTACTTTTTGATCAAAAATAAGTACTTTCTAAAGCAGCCGATTTTAGCGAAAAAGGTAAGCCTATAGGCTTACTTTTTGATAAAAAATGAGCACCTTCGAAAGCAGTCAATTTTAGCAAAAAAGGTAAGCCTATAACCTTACTTTTTGATGAAAAATAGGCAATTTCTAAAGCAACCAATTTTAGCAAAAAAGGTAAGCCTATAGCCTTGCCTTTTGATGAAAAATAAGAATTTTTATAAAGCAGCCACATTTAGCGAAAAAGGTAAGCCTATAGCCTTACTTTTTGATGAAAAATGAGCACTTTCCAAAGCAGCCAATTTTAGCGAAAAAGGTAAGCCTATAGCCTTGCTTTCTGATGAAAACGGAGCACCTTTAAAAACAATCAATTTTAGCGAAAAAGGTAAGCCTATAGCCTTACGTTTTGATGAAAAATGAGCAGTTTCAAAAGCAGCCAATTTTAGCGAGAAAGGTCAGCCTATAGCCTTACTTTTTGATGAAAAATAAGCATTTTCCAAAGCAGCCAATTTTAGCGAAAAAGTAAGCCTATAGCATTACTTTTGGTTGAAAAATAAGCATTGTCGAAAGCAGCCAATTTTAGCGAAAAAGGTAAGCCTATAGCCTTACTTTTTGATGAAAAATGAGCACTTTCCAAAGCAGCCAAGTTTAGCGAAATTGGTAAGCCTATAGCCTTACCTTTTGATGAAAACGGAGCACCTTCAAAAACAATCAATTTTAGTGAAAAAGGTAAGCCAATAGCCTTACTTTTTGATCAAAAATAAGCATTTTCGAAAGCAACCACATTGAGCGAAAAAGGTAAGCCTATAGCCTTACTCTTTGATGAAAAATAAGCAATGTCGAAAGCAGCCGATTTTAGCGAAAAAGGTAAGCCTATAGCCTTACTTTTTGATCAAAAATAAGTACTTTCTAAAGCAGCCGATTTTAGCGAAAAAGGCAAGCCTATAGCCTTACTTTTTGATGAAAAATAAGTACTTTCGAAAGCAGCCAATCTTAGCGAAAATGGTAAGACTCTGGCCTTACTTTTTGATGAAAAACGAGCAGTTTCAAAAGCAGCCAATTTTAGCGAAAAAGGTAAGCCTATAACCTTACTTTTTGATGAAAACTGAGCACTTTCGAAAGCAGCCAATTTTAGCGAAAATGGTAAGCCTATAGCCTTACTTTTTGATGAAAAATGAGCACTTTCGAAAGCAGCCAATTTTAGCAAAAAAGGTAAGCCTATAGCCTTACTTTTTGATAAAAATAAGTACTTTCGAAAGCAGCCAATTTTAGCGAAAAAGGTAAGCCTATAGCCTTTCTTTTTGATCAAAAATACGTACTTTCGAAAGCAGCCAATCTTAGCGGAAAAGGTAAGCCTATAGCCTTGCATTTTGGTCACCAATGAGTATCTTTAAAAACAGCTGATTTTGACGAAAAAGGTAAGCGTATAGACTCATAGTTCGATGAAAAATTAATACTTTCATAAACGCCCCCATTTTTACTAAAATCATTAACCTATAGCCTCACTTTGATTAAATTTGGAGTCCTTAAAGTTGCTTGTCTATGACCAATCTAACGTTTTTGAAGGCACTCGTTGTTGCCGGTAACATCTTATTTTCAAAGGCAGTGAAAAAGCTTCAGAAAGTGACGAAACATGCTGAAATTCAGTAATATTTACATTATCATTATACAAGTAACTGCAATTAAATAGATTAAGGCTGGT
Organism: Aurelia sp. 3 sensu Dawson et al. (2005); assembly: GCA_964020215.1. Lineage (NCBI taxonomy): Eukaryota > Metazoa > Cnidaria > Scyphozoa > Semaeostomeae > Ulmaridae > Aurelia > Aurelia sp. 3 sensu Dawson et al. (2005). The sequence continues at coordinate 16,316,496 of OZ026585.1, forward strand.
TTTCACATGCTGTAGTTCATCGCACTTCAGCGATCAACCAGGATTATTTCCGAGACGTGGAAGCCAGTCGTTAATATGCCCTAGACTTATGCCTTTTCATCCCTTGTTTCCCTGCGTTCTTTGATTTGCTGATATCACTTGGTCAATAGGGACTCATGATATTACGCTTATATAATGGGCCCACTTTTTCAAAATGGCCTAAAAAGGTGGGAGTTCTCGTACACTCAACAAAATCGCTTCAAAATCTGGTTTAAAGAGCTCGAACATTGAAAAGGAAACTTTTAGTACAAAGAATGATGTTGTCTTGACGTACGAAACGCAAAATGCATACCTTTCAGACAGTAATCTTCCTCTGTAGAAGCAAAATAGATCCATCGAAGCTGCGAGAACTCCAGGCTTCTTCAACCGTTCTTTAAGAGCAACAACAACAACATTCTGAATAGCGGCCCCTGATTGGTTAAAAACTGAATTCTAGCGATTTGATTGGTGAATACGGAACCACCCTACGCGGGCCTAAAGTGGGCCCACTATTTAAGAGTAATGTTATTAGTCCCTCTTGACCAAGGAACGCAGGGAAACAAGGGACGAAAAGGCATCAGTCTAAATATGCCCGTCACATCATATACACTACTGCTATGTATACAGTCAAAAATTTTTTAATCCATGATAATAGTATCTACTTTTAAAATGTACATGACAAATTGGTGATAAATAAGTTAACAAATCGATATGCCCTTTTTTTTAAACACCATAAAGCAATTTTTATACCGGGTGAACCAGAAAAAAGTTCCCACTTTTGAAAATTCATAACACCAAGACAATTACATGGATTTGAATCATTCAAATTCTATTTAAAAGTCGAAAGATCGAAGTATTTTCGCGATTTTTCTCGCTGTCCGACCATCACTAGAAGTATTGGTAAATTCAACTTTATGGAAATTTTATGGATGCAAAATGACATAAAAAAAGGCCAAAACATTGATCAAATCGTAAGGACTCTATTCACACCTAACAATAGGCCATGGGCGCTTCACCTCCCTCAAGAGTTATAAGACATCGATTTTCAAGCAAATACGAAAGATTTCCCATCCCATGGCAATTAATGTACAGAGGATATCTCTCATCCATGAGAAGTTGCATTTCCTTCATTATTCTGTGCAAGAAGTCATTTATGAATTGATCGATGTTTTTGGGCCATTTTTCAGTCATTTTGCAACCATGAAATTTTTGTAAAGTTGAATTTACCTATACTTGTAGTGCTGGTAGGACAGTGAGAAAAATCACAAAAATACTTCGATCTTTCGGCTTTTAACAAGAATTTGAATGATTCAAATCTGTAAAGTACTCTTGCTGTTATGAATTGCCAAAAGTGGGAACTTTTTTCTGGCTCACCAGGTAGTTCTCTTGGGAATGTGCTTGTTTGCGCATTCGAAAATCCTAACAAATGTACCAAAATATCATTCCACTAAAATGCGTTATACCGGGTGAGTCAATAAAAGATCCGGCATTTAAACAAATGCTACTTCCTGAATATAAAAGCAATGACATTGAAAACTGTCTTGTTTCATTCCTGATATGTCCAATTAGGTTCAGTAATTTACCCGGCTTTAATCGGTCATTCCTTCCCGTACGGAATGGGACAATTTCTGCAGAAATCCCCATTCAAAAACCTGCAAAAACAATTGAAAACACCAAGCAAGATCTCCTTCCGTTCTCCTTCTTAACAATAATGAAACTTGAATGTGTTCATGTATTGTGTCCCCTTGAAAGAATGGCATTCCCCTGAATAAGTTATTCATACAAGGGGGAAGCCTTTTCATCCCCCCAAGAGGATAGCATGTGCTAAAGCGTACTCACGTCATCACTGTGAGGTAAACATAGTGGGGAAACTTGCTTGTAATTGTGACACGTTTTAAGGTATCTCGAGTGGAACTTTTTTAGAAAATCCCTTGCAACACTTCAACGAAGCGACCGATTTTAGCCAGGACAAATCCTAAAAATAACTGGATATGTTAGCTGTTTAATCTGATGTTGCAACATATCATTGCATGCATACTCAGAGAGCAGTAGCCTTTCAAACACCGAGCCTTTTTCGACTCACCCGACAGAAAAGTTAAAAGATCTACTATCCATTCGTCCACCTTATCCTATTAAACCTGCAACTTTTCAGGTCAAGTCAGATGAAGACCTTGTTGACGAACTGCTCGAACTCAGTGGCCTCTCGTTTACAGTTGAGGAATATTCTTCAAAATATCTTAAAAGTTTTTCATGAGCAATCTTCTCTTCGTCCGTAAGATAACTATAAGAGTCCGGAATGAACTCTTGTCTTCCAAGGATTATTCTTTTGATGACGGGAACCGGAAACTTCTCGGTTATATGAAGCCACGGTAACCAATCTCTTTGCATTTCAATAGTGTCTTCCTGATTGTGCATGTAATCTCCAAACATTTGGTATTCAACTAACGGGCTGAAAGAGTTTTTCTTACCCTGCACAGCCACTTGTTTGCATATTTTCCCCGTACATGAAGTATGGCGTTGCGATAGTAGTTTCTTCTCGATTATTCTCTAGGAAATGAAATAACATCTACGTTCAGCAGTTGCTAATTTCACACGTTTTTTTCTTAACGGCATTAAACGTTACCTTTCCGTGAATTTTCCCTGGTCCTACCATGAGGGATAGGACACCCAGTGCGTAGTAGTTTGAAATTTTTATCAGAAGCGAGCCACCTTAACATATTGTTTTTTTTTGCATTTAGAACTTATTTTTACTTGGTATATAACCACCTTTCACTGTTTCCTAAGTTTTAAACTTTCGGTTAAGGTGGCTCTGCAATTAAGGTGGCTCACTACCAAAAAATTTCAAAATTACGAAACAGTGAAGGCGCTTGTATACCCAATAAAAACAAGTTCAAAACACAAAAAAACAATACGTTAAGGTAGCTCGCTTCTAATATAAATTTCGAACTCCTACACACTGGGTGTCCTATCGCTCATGGTCCTACAAATACTGCAGAAGCTCTATTTGGCCCCTCTCCATTAAGCCTCTAATACGCCTCTCTTTTCTAAGCCAAAATTTGTACTAAGACCCCATCTAAGCCCCCCTCTTTATCAAGCCCTCCCTTTATACCAAAGCTAGAGGTTACCGAAGATGTTCTATTTAATTACCTAAATAAGTTTGCATGTTAATTTTGATATGGTTTCGGATGAAAATTGCATTGAATTTGTGTATTTGACAGGTAAAATTGTATGCTGATAATGCAAAATATCTTCTTTCTTGTTAATGACTTTGCGAATAAGCCCTAGGCCCCTCTCTTTTAGGCCCCTCATCTAGAGTCGCCGAGGGGGCGCGATAGAGAGGCCCAATGGAGCTTTTTTTTACGGTAACTGAACAATTTGTTCTCTCAAAAGTATCAAACATTAACTACCTGCAAAAATTCTTTGGTCAAACAAATAATTGAACAAAACCCGAGCAATTCCAAAATTATATTTGAAATTATGGTAAATGTTTTAATGCTTGGGTTTCCCAAATCACCAGGTATAAAAATTTTAGATGCCAGGTAGATAAAGTTTGAGAGCATTTAGAGCAGCCTTTACTGGATTCATCAAAAATGAGGCTAGAGTAATTATACCGGGTGTCCCGAAACAACGCAACAGGTTTAAAAACCTCTGACACAAGCTGCTTCAAATCAATAATCAAAGGACTATATCTCTAAATCTGCAATGATTAGATTAATCTTGATATATTTTTAGAATTTTTCGTGACTTAGTTTCAGAGTTAAAAATCAACAAACTTTAAATTTATTGTCAGGGCAAAACCAGAGCTGCCAGCAGTAGTGCAAAGTATACTGCAAAATTACAAGCGTGGCATTACTTGCAAATTTACAGGATTACAGACAAGTACACAATTTGATCAAGAAAACTGTGATAAGGGGATCCCTTACTGGTCCATGAGTTATATAGATTCGAGGGAGCTCTCACTGTTCATTTCCAGTTAAAATATAACTCTGAAAAATGGCCTAGTCATTTTAGAAAAAGCAACCGTGTCTTGAACGAAATCTTTGTGAAGTGTCTGTTCAATGATCAATTAACTTGTGTGTTTGCGTGCTTTTCAGTAATCTTCGGCAATTGGTGGGATTGTCATGCTTTATAATTTGACATTATAATCCACTATAGTTAATGCAGCAGCTCTGGTTTTGATCTATTGGCAATTTTGGAGTTTGCTGATTTTACCTTTACAACCAAGTCACCAAAAATACTAGGAAATATGTCAAATTTATTCTAATTATTGCAGATTTCCATAAAAATAATCGTTTGATAATGAGTATGAAACAGTTGCCATTAGAATTTTTCAAATCTGTTGCGTTTTTTCTGGGACACCCGGTACAAAGCATAAAGTCTTCAAAATTCAGAATGCATATGTAAAAGGACCATCACTCACCTGGTTATTTTTCAGGACGTCATAAACAAATTGTAATGACTCTCGGCCTGAAAATAAAACATCGACTAAAATTTAATGGCGTTAAGGGTTGCTTTCTTTATCTTGCCAGTAAAAAGGTTAATTAAGATGTATATCGTGATGGTTAGCCAGGCTAAACGCATGGTACAGATCAAACTCTGATAGATTTTTTTTCTTTTTATTCAATGAAAAAAAACAATGAAAAAACAAAGAACAAGATTTGTAAACTACATGCCATCCATAAAGGGAAAGGACATATTGTCAGCGAGTTCCCACTGTGAATGACACTTACAATTTCAAACAGTTGAAACTCAACCTCGAACCCAAGGCGAGGCTAAAGAGAATGATAGCCCTGGAATCGAGGTTGGTTGAAACTAGCAATAACATTGGTCAGTGAGTGCGACGTTTTGGGAAATGAAAACAAACTGCAACAACGAGGAATGGAATGAAAGTAAATAATAGGCATTTCTGGTTCTTTGACATAACAAGATGCATTTGCCCCCCTCCCCCATCCGTCTCGCGACCGCTCATTCTTGCTGTCAGTTCAGTATAACGAAAGAGGAAGGGTAAATCTAAAGTTCTGTCTGGCGGATTTTGTTTACTTGATTCAGAAGCCGAGCAGAATGTATTACAATTCTTGCATAGTTAGTGCTCTTATGTTAACAGTTACTCCTCAGCTACTGAATCAAAGAAAGAAAATCTGCCAGACAGAACTTTAGACTTACCCTTCTTCTTTCGTTATAAACAAATAACTTGATCTACAAACCACCCTTCGCCCGCACCAAGTGAAAGTCTGCCTTACTGGTTTCAGGGGAATTTTGCGGCCATGTTTGTTTTGAATTACTGGTCGAGAGGAGTTCTCTTGTCTGCAATCACTAATCACTTTGAATCGAGGTGTGAACCAAAGCAGTTGATCCTACTGTATTACAAAATCTTCCCTTGTTAGGTAAGGTTAAAGCAACTATTTTTCACACCCAAAAATTAGAAAAATGCTGGTAATGGGTTTGTATGGGAAAAAGTACTCCATATTTGATCCTAGTCCATCATTTATTTGCTACTTACATTTGAATGCTATTTCTGAAACAGACAATAGTACTACTCTCCTCCGCGAGGTTACGGAACCACGGACCACAGAACAATGGACCTGATAAAGAAAAATATTAAAGAAACCTCGCGGAGGAGAGTACAATAGTATTGAATTTATATTTCCATGCAAGTAAATCATGGGCCAGAATCCAGCGTGGAACCCTCGTTCCAATAAAAACCCTTTACCACCATTGTCTAATTTCTGGGTCTAAAAGTTAAATGCTTTCACCAGACGTTCACATTCGTTTAGAAGATCACAGACGTATAAATGTTCACATCTAAGTTAGCCTTTTCACTGATAAGTCAACATCTTAGTTTTGGATATGGGTCACAGAACGTTTCATCTTTTTTCGTTCACTCGGCATAATTGAGCTACCTTCTCAAAATGTCGATAAATCAAAACAAAAGTGAAACATCGAAGGCATTTTCCTCAGAATTTGGTCACAATGAGCACGTTTGAAAGTTAGATTTTGTTGACTTTTCAAAAAACAACAGAACCCTTGACTGGCTATAAAGCATGTCCATACCAAATAAAATTCTCCTTTTAAGATTTCACTTTTGGCCTTACCTTCAGGTGCTGACATTAGATTTGAAGTCAAAGCAGTGTATTGGCTCTCTGCTAAATCATTAGGCATCTGATCAAAATTATTATTGCATGGAGTGACAACGCTAGAAAAAATAGACACTTTCTTGTTCACTCAAAGAAGAAGTACAATGGGTTCAAAGCCAAAAGTCGCAATGTACACGGATAAATAGCTTTTTAGTCAGAAAATTGTTTGAAATGCTCGAAGCAAAACAATCTGTTCTATTTTGGTGTTGTTTGAGCTGCAGCTTTTTTACTTCTAGGCCACTCTAGCAACCTCTTTCTTAGCGAAAGTACAAGAAATATAATTTTAAGTCATTCGAAAGCTCACCTCTGGTTGATTTCATTGCAGGTTGCTGTTCAACAAAATACATCTTAGCAAACTGTTCCCAGCGCCCAGTGCGTCACAATTGTCTAACAACTCTAATATGCAAAGGTCGTAATGAATGATGTTTCATATGAATTTGAATTTGAAAGGATCTATCACGTAATAAAGAGAAGAGCAATTACTGACCTTCCTTTAAAGTAATTTGTGAGGACTTTCAATTTCTCTTGAAGCCAAACCTTATTCGCTTTTATGTATGATAGAATATCTGTTGGTATTGATCGGTTCTGTGAAACATCTGAAACAGAGGGAAAGATGAACTTGGAGCGGGACTTACAGAAACTTCCTGTATCGCTTTATCAATATGGCTAACAATGACATTTCCAAATTGTGGAAAAAGATTTTGCTAAAAACATAAATATATACATGATATTAGTTCCAATCGCCTGAAAGTTCCAATCGCCCAGGGGGCTTATCTAATTTTGGACACCCCAGAGGGGGGCCTATTAGAGAGAGGGGCTTATTAGAGAGATCACTGATTCACTAAGTCAAGTGACAAGGATACATATGATAGCTGTAACAGTTCTTTTACCACGTATTTTGAGGATTCAACATACAATTTTGCGAGTCAAATACATACATTTGACACAGTTCTGCCCCAAACCATGTCAAAACTGACATGTAAACTTGTTTAAGCTAAATAAACTTCAAATCTTTGATAACTTCTTGAATTTGCCATAAGTGGGAGGGGGGGGGGGAGAGCTAAAAGAGAAGAGGGCTGATTCAAAGTTTTGGCTCAGAAGAGAGAGATTGATGAGAGAATTGTTGAATTAATAGAATCTTTATTTATCATCAATCAAAGTTTTGTCTTTAACCAAGGGGGTGCTTTCTCCTCGATTAGTTTACCTATTGAGAGAGCTCTTCCTTTTAAGAAATTCCCTGCATACAAATTCCCTTATAAATTTTGTTATTTTGTTAGTTTGAATTTCTTTATTGTAATTTGTTGCTTTGTAGTATGTTGTAATTATTTTAATGGCATTTGTATGTAGTGGAATTTTAAAATGAAATGAACTGAACTGAACTAAGAGAGGGGTCTTAATAGAAAGGGGAGTTTAATACAGTTTGCACCTTTAAAATAGATAAAACAGTGCAGAACAAAAATAAAGAGGAGAGAGAACGATTGAAATTACTGTCTTACCGAGAAAGCCCAGGGGGGGGGGACTCCCTATTAGTAAGTGACGGGGGGGGGGTCAGACATTTTTTGGGTTTGTAAAACGTTGTCTAGTATACCTTTGGGTACGCGATTTGGAGCATAATCGGTATATTTTTGGGGTTGCTGATGAGAAAATTGGAGAAGGTGAGTGCTAGGCTGAGTTTTTCACCAAAATATCGCAGAGCAGTTGCCGAAAATGCTATAAAACCTTTAATTTTTATGTACCATGAAGCTGTGAGTATATTTTTGGGGTCTACAAATGTCCTAATTTCAGTATATTTTTGGGATGAGTATATTTTTGGGGTCTAAAATTTCCTAAATTTAGTATATTTTTGGGTTTTTCAAAAATATACTGTGTCTGACCCCCCCGTCACATACCAATAGAAGTTCCCCCCTAGACTGATGACTTTCGGCTAAGTTTTGCTTCATTGAATTGAATTTTTATTTTACTGTTATAGTCATTCCGCTATGTTATAGTCATTCCGTTGAAGCGGAATGGGTATTGTTGGGGGTATCGTTGGGGTAAATGGAGCGAAAACAAGGGCTCATGTAATAAGTCTAGTTCCCCCCCTGGGCAAGAAAGGAAGTAAAGCAAAAGTTCATACCAGTAGTTAGGTTAAACAGCAAATGCCAAACCAGTTCAGCAAAACATTTGATTCTCCCCATTGTTGCATCAGAAATCGCAAAATCAAATAGCAAATAAATGTTCTCTTGGACAGTCAACCATTTGTATGAAACGAATGCAAGGACCTGGAAAGTACGAAATGTAAAGTCAACACAAACATAGCCTGCGTGCAGACTCGACTGGTTTACCGAAATCGAATTGAGTTGAATGGAAAATTGAAAATTCACTAATTTTCCATTCAACTCAATTCGATTTCGGTAAACCAGTCGAGTCTGCACGCAGGCTACACAAACACTGCAAACCTTATAAATAATTCTACTGCCATTCAATTATAGTGATAAAGCAACAGTATTTCAATGCGAATGGTCATCAGTTTTGGATGAAATACGTCAAAATATTCAAGAAACCATAGCTTACGAAAGTCTACAATATCGTGACAAGCAAACGTCTTGCACTCTTCTGGCTTGGAATTTAAACAGAATTATAGTATAGACCAGTGCACAGGGACCTTCAGCTAATAAGAGCCTGCAACCTGAAATTACATATTTTGTACCCAATGAAAAAGAAGCGTTTCAGCCTGACATCTTAATTAAGCTCTTCATAGGTGGTTTCATTCATTCATTCATTCATTCATTCATTCATTCATTCATTCATTCATTCATTCATTCATTCATTCATTCATTCATTCATTCATTCATTCATTCATTTGAAAATAAATTCGATCTGTTTGTCAATCAACCTCTTTCATGGACTCCAAAACCACTGCATACAGCTATGCCTAGCTGGCAATACTGGCATCGTACTTCAGTGCTGAACCTTCAGCTATTCTTTGTTCTCCGGCGTTTAAGACCCTATATTAAGGACCTCCACCTTGACTAACTGGATGTACCTCATTGCACAAGAACCTAAACAGGCTGATTTCAAAATTCTAAGCAGTTAAAGTTCCTTTTAGCCATTCAGTTCCAAGAAAGACTCAACAGTCATTCATAACAGCTTTAAAGATTTAAACGGGAAACTCACTTTCAGTCCAGGTGATTTTGTTGCTGCGCTAAAATGTCGTTGGTACAGATAATCTAGAAGAAAACAACCGAAGGCATTTGTCAAAATTAGGTGAACAAAGTCGAACATTTAATTTTCAAGAATTTGCTGATTTTTCGTATCCAATTCAATTCAATTTAAATCTTTTTCACAGAATACCGGACCAGAATGCTTTTTCAAGTATATACAAAATGCTTTCAGTCCTTGTAACCTACATTAGAATACCAGCAAATTATTCGAACAATTATACAGTGCAGTGCAGAAATCAATGAGATACAACACAACCGTGGAGAAGTGTAACAAATAACTATAGAAATAGAACACACAGAGGTATTAAGATTGTAAACTTGTCATTGTTCAGTTAACTGCGTGGGCTTCCTGTGACTTAACATGCTATGAAAAGAATGTTTCGACTCTGGCTAGAGTCATCAGCAGTATGGGGGTGCGAGGGCCTATTAAAGAGAAGCCAAAACATTAAAGAATGGAAAATCATATGATGTCCAAAGGGGGTATCAGGATCAATTAATGTTACCGATTTGAGTCATTCTAATGAGGAATTAACATCAGTGTATTTAAAAGATGTGTCTATTTTTCGTCGTACTGGTTCTCAATTTTCATTAAGAACTTTCATTAAGAGTAAGACTTCACTTCCCAAGAATTGAATCCGAAGAAAATTGTAATAGAATTAAAAACGAACGTTTTTAAAGATTTGAGACCTATGTTGCTCCTAGACTTATGACCTGGAGTCCCTTGCTTCCCTGTGCTCTTTGACTTGATGATGACGCTACGGTCAACGGAGACTCATAATTTTACTATGAAAAATCTGACCCTATCAAGGCCCAAACTCCGCAATTCCCAGAGTACCAATCAGATTGTGAGATTTTTGAATTATGGTGTAAATGTGATAGAATTTTCGATTCGATTGAAGAACTGGCCAGCGGGATTTGGGATTCGAAGCCGTGATTCGATCATAATTCCCTTGATGATTCCAGAAAATAGGGTCAGCTTTTCACTGCTTCATTATGAGTCCTTGTTGAACAAGGTTTACCGCAGGGATACAAGGGACTTATCGTCATAAGTCTTTGTAGTTCCTTGCTAGTGACAAGACCGCAGGTCAGAAAATGTGCAAAAACAGGGAGAGAGCTTTTAACACTTACCATTCAGCCTGTTGAAAAACACTGCAATGATTTTTGGAATTGTATTCAGATTTTCAGTAAGAACATTCAAAGTACTGACCAGACATTGGTACAATAATTCACCTTCAGCTATAGGTAAGAAATAGAAGATGGAAAAATGTGGACTGACGAAAACATAGCTGCAGATTGGGAATAAAGGCCTGTCGTTGTGTAAAAAAGCTATAAAATATCAACTCTTGAGATGGTAAAACTTACGCAGCAAAGGGAAACGATTTTTGGTATTGACCTGCTGATATTGAAGATCAGATGTATCTTCTGTTATCATAACAGTCCTATAACAGTCAAGACCACCAACCTGATAGCAATCTGGTTGGTCAAGAGCATTGGAAACTAAACTAACGTAGGAGTAGGGCATTACTTCTCGGTACAGACCGTTGGCAGATTCAATAGCATCAAGTGATTCCACCTTTAAAGGCTTCATGCTAGAACTTCAATAATTTTTCCTTAAAACTTTGAAAAAATCTTTACCTTTTCATGCTCCTATCTTTTACTAATCTATCTGACACATTAAGTTATCTAACCCTGCCATAAGGTAATAAACCATATAATAACTATTTTCTTCAGGCGATTCCGAAAATACTAACCCTCTGCCTCTGTACAAAGCTCAGTTTTGTACTACGCCATATCAACTAGATAGGTCTAGTCTTCGTACAGATCTTAAGGCTGATTTCCAGTCAGTGAAATTTTCCGAGCGGGCGGAAATTCATTTGTTTGCGAGAGAAAATGTCGCTCTGAAATTGAATGGATAGTTACGGCTGAGCAACTTCTTATTGTCTAAAATTCTGCCCGCTCGGAAAATCCCGCTGACTGGAAATTTGCCTTTACCCATATTTTTTCTCTTGTTAGTCTTACTTGAGCCATGATAAGGTTTTAGACCGCAAGAAATGCGATTGCACGATGAAACTTCTTCTGTGCGAGACAGGAACAAAATTTACTTACAGATTTCATTGCTCGATGTGTCATCTTCAACAGCTGTGCATCCACATGGAAGAGCTCCAATATTTGTGAAAGCAAATGATGGCTGGCATCTCTTACGGTCTGGTTCACAAATCATTTCTAGTGACGGCAAGAATGCTCTAAAAGTAAACACAAGCAGATTACATGCATGAAGCAAGTCATTCAGCAAAAATAATCAACACAAACAACTCTCCATCTTTGCGTAATATCATAGACAATTGGGTGACTTTTACAAAAAGAAATTTAACATCTCTTGATTTGGAACGGTTATTGAGTTCTGAGTGGAGAAGAAAACTACTTCTCAACTATCACTCTCTGATCAGTCTGTCAAATGAAACAAATGGAGCCCTTTGAACCAAAATCAAAATCATATTTACATGTTATTTTTTTGGCAATTCTGGACGAAAAGACGCGTGAAGGTAGAGCAAAATCTCAAGTTTAAATAGACGTTAAAGTACCGTAAAAACTCTGTTACGGGCAGCCTATCCCCTTAATGAATGAAAAAGTCGATAAAGACCCCTACTGAATATTCCACAGTTTTCTGTATTCAACCAGGGCAAGGTCATTCATGCGTAATTTTCATGGCCATGAAAATTATGCGTGAATAGCTTTGCTTTCTCTAGCCTGATTCACATACGCTTTCTCTGAATGCATTAAAGTATCGCGGGAACCGACTACCTTAAGCCCCTGGGGGGGGGGGGGCTTATCCAATTTTGGAGACTCCAGAGGGCGGTCTTATTAGATAGGAGGCTTAACAGAAAAGGGCGCTTACAAGAGATTCTGCGGTCATCGAGAGAAGACAGAGTGACGGGGCGAACTCTTGAAGTATTTTCATCTGGGCAATCAACATTTAGTTCTTTGCTTAACGTATGAGAGTTCATATTACAATTATGACAAACTGTTATCTCACCTGGACAGAAAAGGAATCAGTGACTTTTCGATATTTTGCAACCAGATTGGAGTCTGTCGTAAGCAAAAAGATGAAATTAAAAGTTTTACAAGTGATTAATCATTCAGTCATACATCATCAAATATTAGACTGACCTTAAAAAATTCATTTTTTTATTGAACAAAGATTAAAAATGGTTCAACTTTTAACTGATTTACCCGTGCAGACAAGATGCTGGTTTGTGAGAAACAACTAAAGATCTAACTTTCAAGATGCTTAAATCATTCAAAATTTTAGTTTCATTTGATGTCCTTTGTATTTTCCTTTCAAATGAGCTTCGCTGCCATCTGATAGCCTCTGTAAACCGACGAATATGGATTTAACAGAAAAGCAATTAACCGCAAGGTCGTGAAATGCTTAAAATGACAGTAAAAACGCGCCCAAGGCTCCAGAATACGACACATAAGTACGCGGCTAAATTCCTGTTTAACCCATGCGGCTACGGAGAACAGTTTCAAAGAAACAATTCAGTGGCGGTCCAGGGGTCGTATCCGAAATAACAGCATTGTACAACTCTATACATAGAACATACACGATAAGTACCATAACGTCTTGTAGTTGGTAGTGGGTGTCATTCTCCTCCACCGCAGTGTGAGGTAGTATTCCTCCTCTGCCACAGCAAGAGGTAGTAACAGTCATTCTCCTCCACCGCAGTGTGAGGTAGTATCTCTCCTCCGCCTCAGCAAGAGGTAGTAGCCGTTATTCTCCTCCACCGCAGTGCGAGGTAGTATCTCTCCTCCGCCTCAGCGAGAGGTAGTATCAGTAATTCTCCTCCGCCGCAGCGTGAGGTAGTAACAGTATTGGTGCAGTCCTTGTAGTAGTTGTCTTAAACTACAATAAACTACCTACACTAATAACTGGAAACGATTGCTTAAAGTGGGAGGCTAGTTACGGGAGGGGCATGTTAAATCCCAATTTCTTAAGGTGCAAACAAAAATAGTTAACCTGGCCACCTACTGTGGCCCAAAACTGAAGGGGGGACAGATACGACCCGGGTAAATATCCAAGAGGATCAGGAGAAACTTTGGGATGGGTGGGAGGGAAATAAAAAACGACTGGCCTAAACTGTTGCATGTGTTCTCAACTATAATGTATGCTGGGAAGGGGGATGACAAAAAGGCGGGAAAGGGGGCCTACGCAGAGGGGTGAGGTGAATTCACCTCCGCCTATGTGTTAAAAAACATTTATGGGGCATAAATGTGCTATTAACCCATGCGGCTACGGAGAACAGTTTCAAAGAAACAATTCAGTGGCGGTCCAGGGGTCGTATCCGAAATAACAGCATTGTACAACTCTATACATAGAACATACACGATAAGTACCATAACGTCTTGTAGTTGGTAGTGGGTGTCATTCTCCTCCACCGCAGTGTGAGGTAGTATTCCTCCTCTGCCACAGCAAGAGGTAGTAACAGTCATTCTCCTCCACCGCAGTGTGAGGTAGTATCTCTCCTCCGCCTCAGCAAGAGGTAGTAGCCGTTATTCTCCTCCACCGCAGTGCGAGGTAGTATCTCTCCTCCGCCTCAGCGAGAGGTAGTATCAGTAATTCTCGTCCGCCGCAGCGTGAGGTAGTAACAGTATTGGTGCAGTCCTTGTAGTAGTTGTCTTAAACTACAATAAACTACCTACACTAATAACTGGAAACGATTGCTTAAAGTGGGAGGCTAGTTACGGGAGGGGCATGTTAAATCCCAATTTCTTAAGGTGCAAACAAAAATAGTTAACCTGGCCACCTACTGTGGCCCAAAACTGCCAAAATACAGCCAAATAAATGCTCCCTAGACCCTACCACTGATACGGATATATATACCCAATCTTCGATTCTTTCCTTTTTTTTTTTGCGGTGCCTTAGTACGGAGACCAGACCATGGAAGCGGGGACGGCCGTTTTCGCTAGGATTTTAGGGACTCTATTCAATACATTACTAGGTGTTCTAATATATCTCTCGAAGCAGTTACTGGACCACCGTCCCAAGACTTTTATCAGCCAGTCAGGAATGTTCGCTGCTGCTGCTGTTGTTGCTGCCCCGATCCTGAAGCTGTGGGATGAGATGTTTTGGCTGCTTGCACCTTGGGAAAAACATTGCCGCAGAAT